>CM032815.1:1125000-3978333 GCA_019155185.1 Beaufortia kweichowensis | reverse complement strand
AGGGTGTTTCCATGCAGTTGATAAGGTGTTTTTTCCTGTTGCTATGTGGTTGCTAAGGCATTGCTATGGTGTTTAAGGGCTTGGTCTCTTTTTCAGTATAGGTATGCATGCATGATTAGATATAACAAACTGTGAAAGTTATGCACAGAATTTGAATTTGTGAATAACCCTAAGAATAAAATGGTAAATAATTTTAGATTGGAGCTGGTAAACTACTCTCTGGGCAAATGCATCTAATGTTGTCTTTACAGGGCAATATTACATTCCCTGTTTGTACACGAGTGCGTGTGGAAATTAATTAGTTGAAAGCTCTCATACACCGTGTTTCAGTAGCGGTTCACAGGGTTAATTAAAGCTTGCAGGTAGGGTTAAACGTTCAAGCTGGCCCAAATAGATTCGACTGACGCTCCTGCTGGCTAAAACCTTGTCAAGCTGCTTATAAGACTTGTTTTGAAAGTGTTGGTGTTGTTGTTATGCCATTTAATAAAGTAATATGCCACGAGGGCCTAATCTGTAGTGGTTTAACTAAAAGTGTGGGCTAGCAATATAATTAAAAAGGTTAAGTGTTTTGAATAACAATCAAAATAAATGTTTTTTACAACTTGAATGCACTTCAAGCGTCTGTCAGATACATAAATGTAAACATAGCTTTTGTTTATTGTGATTTTAAATCACAGCATCCGTAGACACCGCAATTATAGCCATGTTTGTCAAGCCTGGATAGCGGCATCATTCACCACGACATCTCTGTACAGCGTAATGTATATTCAAGCCGACGCCACAGCATCGTATACATTTAAAGAGACGGAAATGAAAACAGCAGCAGCTGACAGACATCCATTAGAGGGGCATAAAGGGGCGGCCCAATAGCTAACACTAATATCAGCATGTTCTCTTGTCCTGCATCGGATTCATCAACAACCCATATATTCACTCACTGGCACGCTTAGGGAGCTTCATCCATCAAAGTGAAGTCTCCCGCCCCTGACGCGATCACATTGCGGCGACATTAACGCAGTAATTTAGACGTAATGGCTTACATTATCATGCTGAAGTGAACTTGATTAACTTACACCCACATAAACATTCTACCCGCCAATTAATTCTCACCTAGGATTAGTAGTCAGAAACTAATTTTATTCCATCTGGCGTCCGGCACTTTTTTCTGGCTTTCCGGTTTGTTTTGGCTTTAATAAATCTTGCATTATATTGATCCATAGCACCTCCAAAGATTTGTGACTCTAATTTTGAGGACCCGCAACAGAAACACTCCATCTGCTCACTGACGTTTCCTCTTTTCGTCAGGAGGTATTGGGGACCTTGAGATAACATCAAACTCTTATTGAGGCGCTCGCTAGCCGTGCTGAAGGACAAGGAGGGTTTGCAAGCCGCAAACCTTGACTTCGCCGTCGTCTATCTGTTATCTGCATGACAATGACAGATTTTTGCAGATGTGACTAATGTCTTTGTGTTTAGGGTTGTATTTATAAAACTCATGCATCTTTTATGGGGAAATGCAAATGTGTACAGGTGATCATCTGAAGGACAGAGGAGTGGGACTATTAGTGTTCATTCAATTCGTTTTTATATATAGTATAACTGAAATCAAAGGACAAAATAATGGCTGGAATTGCAGTTTGTTTTGTTGTTAAACATTTGTGTTATGTTGATGTCATTTATTGTTGCAAAGTAATTGTTGTGGAATTTTTGCAAATGTAGAAAATGAAGAAAACTTTAATATTTACAGTTTTAAATCTATAATTTCTGTCTAAATATTTAATCATCAATCAATTATTTGGGTTTGATGTGCAAATTACAGCTGTATAGTTACAGATCTCACAACTTCAAAAATCTGCCTTAACATTAGATTTAGTATTTTAAGGTTTACCACACTCGTCTGATGTCCGTTTCAATTTAAGTTGAAACAAAAAACTGTTCTCTTTGTGAGAGTTTGAGAAGGTGTGCAGTGAGAGAGAGTCGTGAGTCGAAAGAAAAGGAAAGAATGATAAAGAAAGAGCCAATGAGAAAAGGACTTTCAGGCACATTAGATGAAAGATACAAATTGTTATTTGGAAAGAGCTGAATAACCTGCTGCACTCCAGATATTGCTGATGAAAATCAACTGACCCATACGATCCCACAGCAGTTTATTTTGTAGAATAAAACATCTGTCAAATCTGAAATTACTGATTTATCAAGATAACAAAATACAATAGGATTTAAACAGATTTTCTTCAGGCAATATTTAATGTCTGCTGCAGTTTTCAGTGTTTACCTTCGGTCTGATACCTCTGTAGTTTTTAATTCCCTCCCTCTCTAAAACAGATCTCCCATTTCAGTGGATTAATTTGGTGTCTGAGCTCTAGATATTGTGTTACGGGTTTGAGAGCGGCTGGGTTCACTTTTGTCGCTGATCAAGTGCAATATCGAAAACCTTCCACTTCATACATCCTATCTAAACGCAGCCCTTTCGCTCTGGGGCACAAACGCCAATTGGAAACGTGCGGCTAAAGAATGAAAGAACTGTAGAGATTATTGGCGGCATTGAGGAACCTGATAAAAGCAATAAAATGGAAATCCAGATTGAGAGGTCAGCTGATATCATCGGCCCCAAAGGAGCAGAAAGGTCAATTGAAGGATGTTTGCGCAGGTGGTTATTGCTTGCGTTGTTGTCTGCGTATTTGTGCATTTGTGTGTGTGTTTTTACACACGTGACTGTCAAAGCTTAGTCTTGGTTATTCTTTTCTGTATGTTTTGGCAGTCTTGGTCTATATCAGTAAAAGTGAACCGGGTGAATTTGTCAATGTCTAACAGGTTTAATTATTCATAGTCATGTGTTGCATTATTCATAAAGCCGACATGGACAGTGAGCAAATTAAGACCAGGGGGAGAGGTTCAACAGAACAATGCAAACAAATTAAACCAGGAAAATCAACTTTACAAAATGAATGCCTGGCTATAAATAACATGTTAAAATGCAGTTTACAGCATAGCTGTTTGTGTATTTATTATAATACACAA
This sequence comes from Beaufortia kweichowensis, assembly GCA_019155185.1. Lineage (NCBI taxonomy): Eukaryota > Metazoa > Chordata > Actinopteri > Cypriniformes > Gastromyzontidae > Beaufortia > Beaufortia kweichowensis. The sequence continues at coordinate 3,975,312 of CM032815.1, read as the reverse complement.
GTCCAGACACTAATCGTTTGGTCGGTTTTCTCTCCGTGTTTCTGCAGTTCTCCGGGATGATTTCCGACAGACCCCTAGTGACGTGGTGGTTGCGGCAGGAGAGCCGGCAGTGATGGAGTGTATCCCTCCACGAGGCCACCCAGAACCCACCATCTCCTGGAAGAGGAACAACGTGAAAGTGAACGATAAGGATGAGAGGATAACAGTGAGTCTTAACCTCCTCATTACTTTCTGTTATTGTCTACACTACAATCACCAAACACATTTCTCATTTATTCCTCTTCTCTCTCTCTATCTTTTTTTATTTTTTATTCTTATTCATTTCAATTTAGTGACTTTTTGCCAGTGTGCCATGCTTTATTGGCAAGAATGTTTTTCATTTTTCATATAGAATAACAAAGACATTTGTTTTGAAAACAGAAGCCTCTCTCTTTCATACACAGTACAAACTTTGTTTTTCTGTCTCTCATGATGGCTTTTATGTGTTACCCTCTTACTGTATGACTCTCTTATCAGCCACTCAACTGAATGGACTATAACAGCACATTCTAAATGCATCAGTTTGGCCATCATCTCTGTGTCAAGTGCTTTACAGACAGCCATGTGCGATTTTGATTTTTTAAATCTTTCTGTCTAACCTGTGTCTTCATAAAACATCACAGAATGTTTTGATTCCTATGGGGATGAATTAAATTTTCAGCATCAGCTTTATAAATGTATACCACTGACACATCTGTTTCACTGTGTGCTTCACTTCAAAGATACGAGGCGGGAAGCTGATGATCTCTAACACACGGAAGAGCGACGCAGGAATGTACGTTTGCGTCGGCACTAATATGGTCGGAGAGAAAGACAGTGACCCTGCTGAGCTAGTAGTATTTGGTGGGTTTTCTTTATTGATGTTCCTCTCACGCTCTCTCTTTCCGACTCTCTCTCACTCATGTGTGCGTGATACTCTCTCCCCCGCAGAGCGGCCCATGTTTGTGCGCAGACCTGTGAATCAGGTGGTTCTCGCTGATGACACGGTGGACTTCCAGTGTGAGGTCCAGGGAGACCCGACTCCAACCATACGATGGAAGAAAGAGGAAGGAGAACTGCCTCGGGGAAGGTCAGACATAAATTCATGGGTTTGCCGGTATTGGGTTGACTGACTTTTTGGCACATGGCTTATCCAATTAGATAAACTATTTACAGTAATATTTAAAGATGAAGAATGAGGCATGTGTTGATAACACTGAATTATTGCAGGCATGGTAAATATACTGATGTAGGCAGTTAAGAATACTGGGATCCAGTTTATAAATACAAAAACTGTGTTTCGTCTCAGGTTTGAAATCCGTGCCGACAACAGTCTGCGCCTGACTCAGGTGAAGGCTGAAGATGAAGGAGCATACACCTGTTTATCAGAAAACAGCGTGGGCAAAGCGGAAGCATCCGGAACGCTTCAAGTCCACGGTGAGTTACAGTCCCACAGATGCTGCTTAGCTCAGTAATTTTTTTTTAAACACACACACACACACATACTAAACATCTGACAGCTTTGATAATAATTCTATTATATTTCCTCTACTGACTTTAGCATCTTTCTCACACACTTAACCAAGTCTTAGGTTGTGTGCTCTCATGCTGACCTTGCATTTCCCTGATTACAGGAGCAAAGTGCTATGGCAACAGTCATTTATTTAAAGCTGCCAGATACAATTAACATAATTCCATCTGGTTGGTGGCACATCTTGCTCCATAAAACATGACTGTGGGCTCAGGAACACGCGCACATTAAGAATATTCTGCACACTTAATAGATGTTTATAGCGGCACACTTGCTGTGAACGTTTTCACCTGACAGCTGATGGAAGATGATTTATCGTGTGAGTGAAGCTGAAATATTATTAGCACAGCGCTCTGAAAACATTGTAGTGGCAGTGCTTTCAGACTGAAGGAATGTTCTGGAGTTTACTTTCTGTTCACGTCATTTTGGAAATACCAACATGTTGGAATTAATATTATATTATATTATATTATATTATATTATATTATATTATATTATATTATATTATATTATATTATATTATATTATATTATATTATATTATATTATATTATATTATATTATATTATATTATATTATATTATATTTAACTAACTCTGGACACTCATCACTTCCTCCTACATCCTGTCACTTCATCCCACGCCTTAGTTTCATTAATCACTCTTGCTCTTTTCATCTTTCATCTATAATGCACTACATACAAAACAATATCTACTCGATCTCATTTTTATCCATTTTTGTCTCTCTTTCTCCATCATCATCTCATCATTACAGTGGGCCCATCTCGTAAGTACCATTCCATTTCATCTCTCTGCATGCGTTTGGATGGTTCAGATGTTTTGATGATTGGTTGGGATGGGGTTAAAACATGCAATGTACAGTCTAAGGCGATTCCAGCAACAGCTTCAAAATTCTCCGTAAGATGCAAAGTGTTTCACTTTAACTCTTTCATTCTTGTACAGAAAGAGGTAACACAGGCTTCTGAAAATACAGGTTATAGAAACTTCAGAGTCTTATTAAAATGAATGTGCTGGTGGATTTCCTCTATTGAGGAGAATAACAAAAGGTCGTTATCTACAGCAGAACAGGAATGACCTTTGTTTATTCACTTCATAAATGTATTTATGATCAAATTACAGAGATGCTGAAGAGGAGAGAAGTGTTGGATTCCCATACTGCATTAGTGGATGTGAGACGTAGAATATATACAGTAAGACTAAAGGATTTCTTGAAATAAGAATAAACAGATCTTAGTCTATAAGAAAGTCTGAGCACAGCTGAAGAGATTCTTGAGTCTCAGGCTTTCCCCAGATTGAAAAAGTCTTTTTTTAATCATATCAAGTCTCATTACTGTCAAGGAGAAACAACTTGAGATCTCGTTTGTGATTTTTCTTTTATATGGAAGCTATTCAGTCAACTAGAACAGCTTCATATTGTCAGGCATCAGTAGAAACCACTTGGGTTTGGCTTTGAAGCTCTGCAGAGTCACCAAGTCTACATTCGTTTTACCCTTAAGTCTTCACAAATAGCATAAAACAAACACTCACAGGCTTTTGCATTTTTTTTAGACCTTGAACTTTCTACACTTGCTTTGTTTTTCTTTAGAGAGCTGAATTTAACTCGAGGCACAATGAAGAGCGTATGTGTGGAGTTCTGACCGAGAAGTAATTTCCAGATGTGTTATTTCTGTCAAGGAAAAACAGAGATGGAAATGACTATATCTGATGCTGACGGAGCACTTCAGTAAAAGCCAGACAGACATTGTAAAAGAAAGAACATGTTTTCAGAAGGAAACAAGGGCGTTCTGCTTCTTGTAAGGGGATAAAAAGAAACCCGTCCCTGCATGGATGTATTTTTTTCATAATCCAACGTGGGTTTCTGGTACTCTTATCTTCTTTTTTGTTATTGTGTCTTGGATAAGTAACATGTAATTGAAAGTTTGGGAAAACTTACTAGATTTCCTAAATTGTGAATGGTTTAAATTCTAACTCAAGACCTAGGAAAGGTTTTTTAAGGATTGTATATTATGCAAAGGCTATTATATAAGATGCTAAACCTTACATTATTGAACGTTATTTAAAAAATCTGTACATCGTTTGTAGCAAAACAAAGGTTAGAGTTTCAGCCCTTTCTAGATTAGGTCATAGGAATATATAGGAATATATTTAAAACGCATCAAAAGAAAAATTACATTTTACTTTTTTACAGTATTGGGGTCTCTGAGACCAGAAACAGAACATGAAGGATTAAATAGTGAAGTTTAAGTTAGCCAGACCTCATAAAAACGGAATCTCTTCTCTCACTAAGGATGACAGATTTGTTTCATCATTCGCCATGTCAAGTCATGAAATAATCCACAGCATGCGCTTCTTTCCTCAGCTGTCCTCTTTGTTAGCGTGTCTAAAAGCTGAGACAATACGGATGATATAAGCCTGTGTAACAGCGATTCACACCAGATTAATCCCGCTGCACTAGGACGCCTGCCTAACCACGCTCATTATAAGCTGTCCAGAAAAAGACAGGGAGAAAATTGGGTCCCATTTCAAACACTGACATGACTGATCTTTGCCTATGCATATTACTGTATCCTCAAGGGAGGAGTATTTTAAACAACACGGACCCCCTGAGAAACACCATTTATGCAGATTACTGGCTCGTTTTGATTATGCAGTAAATACGTTTTATGAATTTGCCAGATATTTGCTGGACAGAAACTGCTGCTCAGCTAGGCATTGTAAACATCTGCCCTGTACTGGTGTAGATAACCTGCAGGCCTGTGAAGCGATTAATCGGTTACACTCTACAGACTGTATTAATTGCATGTTGGCGGTTTTAATTGCGACTCTGAGCGCTGAAGCGTGGTCGTGCACGCTTGCTGTCTACCTCACGTTGACGTGACAACCGGCTGTCATTTCGGTCCCTTTGGGGATAGACACAGCGGATGCTACGTTTAAAGATGAGTTTTTGAGGGATGTTACATTTACGTTGCATTTATGTATTTGGCAGTGTAGGGGGTGTTGGAGAGCACACAAAAGTATGTGAGTAATAGTTTGAACGTTTGTTATTGTATGCGAGGGGGTGACACTTTTGACCTGTCACTAACCAGGCAGCCAGCCTGGCACCTTCACGCTTCTGTCTACTGCTATTCCATCAAACTCACCATCTGTGGTTTTTTCAGAGAGAAGATGTCTAGAAAAGACATATAGAAATCTTAACAGATGGTGTTTCATATATAACTTGGAATAGTTCATATTGATTTAATACAGTTGTTTTTCATCTCTAACTTCATTTAGAAATTTGATTCATTTGTATGCATAACATAAATAACTTTTTATTTTTTTAATTAGTTCAGTTGGCCTTATTTTAAAGACCTGGCATTCTCATTTGTCTTAATTTTTCTTTGTTATTTAAAATGTTGGTCCTTCAAAGATGTTTTATGTGTATTTTAAAGCCTTAAAATTGTTTTTCTGTCATACCATGTTAGCATGTAAATACAATTTTTCTGCCTTTTTAAACTACTTGCTGTTTCTGTAATGTTGTTTTAACTGGTAATAATTTAGCACAGCCAGAGCACTTTCTCTTGGTGGCTCTCAGTTTTTGCTGCTACATTGTTAAATCATATTTTCAGATCCCTTGAGATGATGTCTGTGGCTTTTAGTGACAATATAATCTCTCTTTCTGTAGTTTATGCATGACGGATTTCTCCCCACACATTCATAGTTCACATAAAGATGAAGAATCACAGTTGACACCTTTATATGAACTCATGGCTGACATGTCTAGTTTTTAAATAAGAGTTAAATGAACATTAAAAAAACAACATTTAGAAAATGTTTTTCTTCATAATTTTTAATCATATTAGCATTTCCAGCATTATGGATTTGTTATGTATTTTAAATCTGAGCTATCAGTATGGTAAAAACCTTGGGTAAAACTTTATTTTTTTTAATGGTAAGGTTGACATTCGCACTGAATTGCTCATATCGCTAGGTCAATATTTCATTCCTTGAATTAGCTCAGGTGAAAGCAAGATGTTCAGTACAAATTGTCGGCTATCGTTTTTTCTCCAGTTAGATTTGAGGCCTTTCTAGTGTTCCAAATTATAAAGACAAGGGATGTGTTTCAAATTTGACCGTTAGGGTCAGGGCTAGGGCTTCTGCTTAACCTCTGGACAGCAACCCCGTGACCCCTGTGGCCATGCTCCCTGTCGTCCCTTGTTCTGTTCCAGCATGCCGTCGCCTCCAAGCTGTGATGCAGCCTACGGTCTACGACAGAGTCTACGAAAAAAGCCAGCAGGCAGGCAGGGAGCCAATCGGTAAATTGATCCGAGACAGACGCATTGATGCAGGTTGCATCTTTTGTATTCTATTTGACTTTAGTAATAAAACAGAAATCCAAAGAAATTAAGAGTTAAAATGAGATAGACTCAAAGACAGAATGAAGGAAATGGAGTGCAGTTTGTTAGTGCATTAGTAGGGAAGTTACAAATGCCATCAGCCTTCAGGCTTGATGAATTAGTGAAGAATTTGAGGTGAGCTAAAGGAGAAAGCACTTCCTGAGGACAAATGCATGTTGTCAGAGCCGACGCGTCACTCTAATCGTGTGTGAAACAAAAAGAATTGCGAGGGAGTGGGAAAGAGGATGAGAAATCAATTAGCTGGTGAAGGTTAAAGGTGACAGCATTGCACATTCACATGCGTCTGATAAAGGGCAATAGCACGAATATAATCAATAACCATCAGCTCCAGCTGAGCTCCAACATCTGAAGGCTCATCATCAGTTTAGTTTGTATTCCACGCTCGATACGTTTCCAAATGCCCCACTACACAACATCTAGTGGCATCTACTAATGTGAACGTTTGTACCTGCTAAAGACCCATTTACACCAAGCGACACAAGACGTAAGGTGAATTAAGAACATTTTTAAGGTGAAGAAGTGAAAAGTTGGTTAAATTGTAATGTTGGGAAACAATATTTGCTATTTTTACCCTGTCTATGAAACCACTGATCTATCTATTTTGTGTTGTGGCAATAAATATTGTTATTAGTATTTTATTGTACATGAAAATTTACTTTAAAAATGTATCCTGGGTGTGAATAGGCGTGCAAGGAATGGACAGGGAAGAATTCTTGCTAGGTCTTATAATGGTGCTGGGTTGAAATATGGCTATAGGGCAGATAAGACGTAGTTTAGCATTTGTCAGAGAAAACCATTGATCAAACTCACACCAAAGGCAGGAGCCAAGCATCCACAGCGGAAAGAATGCCAAGAGGTCTCATCAAAGAGACTAACAGAGAGAAAGTGATGCCGAATGAATCTAAAAAAGATGGTCAAAACCATTGACCACCGAATGATGCACTTGGGATGTTGAGAGGTCCTTCTTTATGTCCAAATCCTCATTAGTGGACAGAAATGGTACATTAGGCGATAGAGTCCAGATGCTAATATATAAATGTACATTTGCTCTTGGTACGCCCACACATGATAAGGGCTCTTCATCACTGCATCAAATGTGTAATCTTGTGCTTTAAAGTACCTCTGTAAGCACAGATGACAATAGACTTCCATAATAATTGAGCTTTTTATATCCATCTCTTTATGTTGAGAACGTGCACTCAACCAGTGCTAGACTCACTTTTTAAATGAAATGTATTCGGTTATGCTTTTGGGTTTGGGTAGTGCACCCGCTTTGTGCCTTAATGAAATTTATTCTCATCAATTGAATGTGGAATAAAGTTTTTTTTTGGTGGAAACTCAAACTGTTTATAAATGAGGTGTCAGTGTTGGTTTTGCATTAAATACTTATAACTATATATAGTCAGGGTTAGCAAATGCCGTATGATGGCTTCATAAATCACACAGCAGTGTTTGCATGGGTATGACACTCACCCACGCCTTATCTTTCCAGTCGTGATGGCAATGTGTGTAATGTCAACAATGACAGTTTTACTGTATGCCACGGACGTGCTAAAGCTCACACAGTGTATCGTCTTAAAAGGCTCAAGTTAAGACTAAACAAAACTAGATTGTATACATTTAGAATAGGCTTACATGAAATTAAGCAGAATGTTTGTTTTCTCTTCTGCAGTTCCTCCTCAGATTGTGGTTCGTCCGCGGGATCAGATCTCTGCCCAGGGTCGTACTGTCACCTTTCTTTGTGGCACAAAGGGAAATCCCCCACCTGCTGTGTTCTGGCAGAAAGAAGGCAGTCAGGTAAGAGAAAACAATGCAGTGATGCACGCAGAGAGCCCTTGGAGTCAGTGTCAAAACATATCAAAGTATCTGCCTGAAACTTTGATGGAATTTCTGAGCTGTTTTGTATTCCAGCGGCCAACCTTTGGGTAGTGACCAAGTACTTGAGTGGAAAGAAGTTCTTCTGAACTAAGTTAAAAAGACAAAAAAATGTAATGGAAGTATTGATTTGAAGACTTTTTTCACACATTGAAAGTCAGCTGTCCTTGGTCTCGATTCGTATGTATTGTATGGCTGAAAAAACAATTTAAGAACTTTGCTAAACATCTTTGTTTGTGTACTATGAAAGAAGGAAAGTCATATGGGTTTATATTAACACTAGTGTGGATGCGATGATTTTCATTTTATGGGAACTGTTTCTTAAAATAAGAGCTGAATGTCACTTTAAGAATTGTGAGACTGCAAAGACGGCCGTATAGCCTGAAAATCTGTAGGATTTATTTTTCATTATCCAACTGATCTCACATCGAGGATGGGTTTCTCAGGAAGCACTTTTGCTCTCAAAACTATATGTCTGTCTGTCTGTCTGTCTGTCTGTATGTCTTATAAATGCATATGTTTGCCGACAAAGAAATGTAGTTTGTTGTTAAAAGTGTGATCACTAGTCTTGCACAACTTTCTTTGTGTAAGTTATATTACATAAAATCTAGACTCGATTGTATGTTAGTGTAGATCATATAACTTGTGGGGACTCAGGAGTGGAAGTTTATATTTTTAAGTTAGTAGTTAGTAAATGTATTAGTTTAGTGATGTGGATGTCTTTTGTTGTGCAAGGGGACTCATATCCTGTTTTAATATCTTTAATAAACCAAGCAATCTTGCAGGTAAATTTGACAGCCTATCATGCTCCATAATTGTATGAAAAACGGTAGCTTTGACATTTTCATAATAACTCCTTTTCAGTGGGGACGTTGCATTCAGAACACAAGCTCTTTGAGTTTAAATGAACACTATGCCTCTGAATCTCAAAGCATCAGAGATGGATACTAAGAGACAGGCCAGAAATAACATGAGAAAGAACGCTGTGATTTCTTCAGGAGCTTGTGTGTGTGTGTTCCCTCGCCGGGTCAGGGGAATAAAACTCATCCCTGGGCCCAGTACGACGCTCATGTCTCTATTAATAAACCACAGCAAACTGAAAAATAAGTCTCTGGTTGTTCTCAAGCACTCAAAGGAAGGAAGCCAATCCTTATATTTCTCCCCCTATCCCTTTCTATATCCAGCAGAATGTGTCATAGGCCAGAGGTGAGCACGTATCCGCTGTACCGCGGGTCGTGAACTGGTTAATCTTGTCTCTGTTCTTTGTTTTTGTTGGTGTGTGTGTGTATGTGTGGTCGCTTTATGAGGTCTAGAGGTCCGGTCGGAGCCAAAGGGCTGCGGTGAAGGGGGTGGGATACGGGGGTTGGCTGGGGTCAGTGGATTATCCCAAAAAATGAAACAGTGACACACACTGCCCAATGGAAACAATGGGACAGCTGTCAGCGTTGCAGCCTCATCCAAGAGGACGGCTCCTTATGATTCCTTGCCCTTGTCTTTTGTAAATCAAACCCCCTTCCTTCCATTAAAGATGCTGAGATGACGCAGCTATTGTTTGGTTTATGTGCGGACTCTCAGCAGTCTGTATTACATTAAATTCACATTGATGCTTCATTCATGTAACCGCAAATTAACCATTAACTGTATTGTTCAAGCTCTTAAATATCAGTGAGTGTGTGTGTTACAACAAGTTTTAACATGGTAAAGGAGTGTTTTCCTACATTTGAAACAGTGAACTGATTATGTTTACTGCTCTGTTTACTCTTTGTAAATATGTTAACAGTGGTGTTTGATGATGTTTTAACATATTTTATTTGTCGTCTGAACAGGTCCTGCTGTTCCCCAGCCAGCCTCCATCACAGTCGGGCCGTTTTTCTGTGTCGCTGAGCGGCGAGCTGACCATTACAGACGTGCACAGCGAGGATTCTGGGTACTACATATGCCAGGCTATCAGCGTGGCAGGCAGCATCTTAACAAAAGCCTTGTTAGAAGTTGAAAGCAGTGAGTACATTTTTCTAAACTATCTTAGAAAAAGTGCACATTTATACATTTGACCTTTCTCACCAGCTCCTTTAAACACTGTGGTTGGCTGTTGGCTTGTATTGATATTTTAAAATCAATCTAGCCACATTAAAGGTCCAGAACTGTACATGTAATTGAATTATTTCTGTAAGGCCTTATCACAAAGATTCGAATAACATTTTTATTTGCGTTTGAACAAATTGGCGCTTTGCCCCATGCTGCCCTTTTTGCTCCGAATCAAAATAAATTAAAAAGTCTTCAAAGCCTCCCCAAATTAAAATTTCTGCCTTCCACAAACGAGAGAACAGCGGGAAGCGGCGGAGACATAATCGGAAGGGACAGGGCGCAATCGAGCTATGCAAATAACCCCAGGAACATATGCGGACTCCGTCATGCTCCCCGGTAACAAGATAAACTGTTTATGCGCGCTGGGTGCGAACTGTGCGTCGGGCGGAAGAACCAAGAGTCCAATATTAGCACTCTTTTGCTAAAAAACAGCAGCAGGTTTATAAAATCTAATCCTATTTCCCAGAAACCCCTCTGTCTTTAAGCAGGATGACCCTGACGGATACTGGAGCCTGCTAGCATCATCTGACTGATGTTTGCTGTAACGTTCTGATGTAATACATAATAAAATTATCGACTGAAGGGCACACATGCTTATATATGTATGTGCTCCGCGGGGTCACTGCATCAGTACCCAAGGACACAGTTATATGAATCTTGCACCTCTGAGTTTCATGTCTAGGAAAACAACACGCTTTGTTTGAGTGATACAGCCCTCGTCTTCTTTTCTGACCTCACGGCTTTTCTTTTCTTACTGCGGCACGGAGAAAATGTCAAAGATACTGGCTGATTTTCCCATGTCCTTGTTATTTAAAATGAGAGCGCAGCGTTAACAGAATTGTCAATTATTCATCTATAGACCTTTCTCCTTGGTTTGGTCAATAGGGAACATGTTTTCAGCTCCATTGCAACAAAAATAAATTATTCATGTAAACACAGGCGTGAAGAAGAGGACATAATTGAAAGACTGAAGAATGTAGCCCTGTGTAATAATTATCATTACAAAATGTACGGTTAATATACCATAAATCCATCTTGAGTACTACTAATGATGTCATCTTTACCGGTTATTGACTAGTAAATATGTGACCCTGCTTGTGAAAATCAGGTTAGACTCATAATCGAATGATTATAGTGATTAATACGATATTAATATGATTATAAGTCGTTAATTTCACAGATTTTAATCTTACTCATTAAATATATCAATGTTATATTTTCACAGAATATTCTTTACATTATGTAGGATTTTATGTAGAAAACATAAATCACAAAAAAATGTCTAGCTGGATTTTCACAGGCACGGTCACATTCTATTATAAGATTGCAACGCTGTGAAGATGTTAAGAAAATGCTTGGAAAATGAAACCTGCTCATCGCATCTGTGCAATAACATTATACGTTCTTTTGAAATGACTTCATAGCTGCAATACTGTAAGCCTCAATGAAATGATACCCAGAGGCTTATGCCATTTATCTCATTAAAATCTGATAATTCAGTGATTCTGTCTGTTTAGCGCTGCATTCAGATAGTGGACTGTAATTCAAAGGCAGTGAAACAAATGGCCAGTCAAGCTCATTTGCACATTCTGTGAATACAGTAATCTGATTTTTGCCTTGAGATGAGTTCAGCCATGCATTTCCAATGGGTTTTTAGCTATCATTCAATTAAAATACATTTTCCACTTCATGTTTGTTTATTTCCTGTACAGGTTGCTGACTTGTAATGGTAAAGGTATGCTAAGCGATGATGCTGTTTTTTACCTTATTTTTTTGTGTCTCTTTCTTATTTAGCATAATTCATAATGTGTCCCTTTCAATGATCTCTTGAGTGTCATTTGATCGAGTGTGTGAGATGGTGGTTACATGCTAATTTGGCTCTCGTGGCCCACGCCTCTCCCATTCTTTTCACCTCAGCCCCATCTGACCGGATCCCCCCCATCATCCGCCAAGGCCCGGCCAATCAGACGCTCGCCCCAGGCACCACTGCCCAATTGCAATGTCACGTGATGGGCAACCCCCTTCCCAGCATCCAGTGGGAGCGAGATGGACAGAGAATCCTGGGCAACGACGATCGCATTAGCCTAATGGAAAACGGCACTTTGCAAATCACAGCCCTGCAGGTACTTCAATGTTTAAGTGTGCTCGTGATTGTATGTGTTTTAGCACGGGCTGCTTTTATTCTGTAAAATGCTAATACCTGTGGGGTATTAACATATGGTTATAGCAAATCAAGTCGGTTACCTCTATGCGCTGACAGACGCCATATGCTGCTGTATGATTTTCCATACAAACAAAGTGTTCTGTGCATTTCGCTGTACCCAGACGCAGTGTTGTCAAACATGCCGGTGTGATATTTAGACACAGATGATGGCTGTAAAATGTTGTTGCAAAGGCTTATATTACTCAGACAAATTTGCATCAAACAGACAGTCCTAATTAGAAGATCAATTTTAATATTTGCTCATTGGACAGGTTGTGGGTGACCCATCCGCTCATGCGAGATTCGTGCACGGCAGTAAATCCGGTAATTACGATCTTAATGGGAACGGGTGTGGTTGTTTGCGTTAAAGCATGCTAGATTAATGAAATCCATTGCTCAGGGCCTCTGGGGTGGATGTGATTGTGGGTTTCACCTGAGGTCGTTGCACCGCAGAGCCGATTTGTTAATTGATTGTGCGGGGGAATGATTAACAGTCATTCATGCCTTAATAAAATGCTCATTCGGCTATATAAAGTGGCGAGAGATCTTTATGTGCTACTCTCAGCAACCTTGTAGGGTTATCAATATTCTCTGCTTTGTTTTGTAACACAGTAAACATGCCCTTGATGCTCATGTACAGTGGATTTGTACTGAAGTTAATAAGTATCCAAAGTCCTCTATGGCATTTACAGCCTTGTTCATAAATGCAAGTTTTAGCTTTTATTTGGCTTTGAATGCTTTGTTCGGATATTGGCCCAGGCTTTTCTTGTCTTGTGCCTCCATTGGCCCCCTTTAGTCCACGATTAGCCCGGCATGATGGCAGGGCACGAGGGGCACGGACACTGGGGTTTGCACAGATGGTAGCATGCGAGTGTGTGAGAAAAAGAAAGAGAGAGAGAAAGAAAGCACTGAAGAGTTTTGCCATTATACCGGGAGAATCGCCAGAAACCGTCGGCTTTTAACGGTGCCAAGCGAGAGAGAGGAAGACAGGATATAAATGGGAATATGTCAGTCAAAAATGAGCTAGAAAAGAGGAAGAGATGGAAATGTGTTATTTTGGATGGAGTGAAAACATTTAGCTCTCTTTTTCCTTTTGACTCATACATTTTTAAGTGTGTGTTTAGCGCAGAGACCGAAGCTGTCATCCGTGATTAATCAGCCGATGCCCGACCGTTTACCCCGACTCTCCACCAATGAGAAACCGGCACTGTAGAGGTCTAACCAATGCGGTTATCAACTCCAAAGAACGAAGAGGTCACAGAAAAAAGTGTTACCACACCTTCTATTTGCTCCTTTCCCAGGAGAGATTTTTAAATGTCCAAAATAATTCTGTATAACATACTTCTGTACTGCCTGAGGATATATTGTCTGCACCGCATGGGTTCACTCACAGACAAGACTTTTTCTGTCTTTTGTAGTTGACGTACACAACAGATACTAAGGGAAAAGGATTTTTTAATACTAAAATGTACAGCATACCGGTTTGCACTTAAACAAAGCAGAAACATGATACATGCAAGCAGACAGTAATACAAGGTCACGGTGTATGTGTGCATGTGTGTATCGCGATGAGTCAAATCCTCAGACGTGTCATTGGTGCCCCTGAGCTGTCAGCACTATTAGATCGCTGTCGCAGAGAGAAACAGAAAACCTCTACTACACCTCTTACTGTCGTAAGCAATTTCAACCCGACTTCTCCCATCGGGCCTGCGGTTAAGATTTCATGCTCTTGCCCCCCTCACCGCTCACCCTATCCTGTCTGACTATCCATTAGGCTCATGCTAACTCAACTGAGAAGTCTTAAAATGGATTGGTTGACAAAGGTTCAATCATAATAGCAATTGGATTCTTGCAGTGCACAAAAAATACAAAAACTTTCATAATACTAAAAATGATCATAATAGACTTTTAAAATGTTGTGTTTCTATTTCGTCAATTATTCTGCCTTCCTTTTAGAGCAGTTTCTTGGAGCTTTGGAAATGTGCCTGTGATGCCAAAAATGTAATTTCTTGTTGGTTTTGAAACAAAGCCATACTTTTGTCTTCTGTTGTACTAGAAAAAAATAACAGTTGATCCTGTTTCATTGTAAAATAATAGGCAGTTTTGAGAAATTTCTACTAATTTGTCAAGATTTTCACGCTGTGCCAAGCAGAGTGCGGCGATGTATTGTGCTCGAGTTTATCCATACAAATGCTGACCCTGAGACTGCTGTTGCTAGGAAACGGACTCCGGGGCCTACACCTGTGTTGCTTCCAGTTCCAGTGGAGAGACGAGCTGGAGTGGTGTAGTCACAGTGAAAGGTAACAACACACACACACTTCTGCTTCTCGCCTCGTGTCCTTATCCTTGACAAACTACAGCATATCATCTTTAAACTGTAAAATCGGCTGAGGAAGCCGTTTCCTTCCAAGTTTGCTCAGCAAATATATATATGCGCATTTGCCAGATGTCAGCATATGGGTTGTGCTGATCTGGGATCAGATTTTTTCAGTGTAATATTGATCTCCGTTATAACATCCTATAAATCTAGAGCGGTACGGATGCCGCATCTTCTGCAGATAGGACAAGCAAATGATCGTGCAGGATGCTAATCATCTTTATCTCCTTGTGCTTTACAGAAAGTGGAGGTCTCTCTTTACCCCCGGTTTCAGAACCCTACCAGCTGCCCGGTCCGCCCCAGAAGCCCGTCGTAACAGATGTAACCCGGAACAGCGTGACTCTCACCTGGCAACCGAACGCACATGAGGGCGGTGCCGCCGTCACTTCTTACATCATTGAGGCCTTTAGGTAAGTCTTTAATATTTGCAGACAGTCAACTCCAACCTGCTTCCTTCTGGTTTATATCTTCCCTGGATAATATCGTCTCTTGCCAGAGGCTGTTCCAAAGATCCATTGTTTATTAATTCAGTGTCAGTGTCATAGCGCCGCTGGTCAGCCGTGACACGCGGGGTAATACCACCACGTGGCTGCCCTATCCCTGACCCCTTCCTTCGGTCTGATGCTCCTCACAGTCATGTGAGGGCAGCTACATCCTGCGCTTATATCTCACATCCTGCCTGCTACAAGCATCACTCCCCTCAGGCTGCAACCTGCTGTCAGACAACTAAATTAATAACAGCTGTCCTGGGGTCTGAGAATTGAATTTTAGTCAGTAGAGTTAAAGAGAAAGTATTTTTTTGAATTTTTACTTTTTCTTTTCATCAATCTTGATAGGTTGCTTTTGTTACTGTACCTTAAAGACTTCTGCCTGTGTTTTAATGGATGACATATCCTAGCCAACCAGACAGAGAAAACTTTTAGTGCTATTATATTAACATTAAATGGATCTAACAGTAAATATGTGATCCTGCCTGTGAAAACCCAGCTGAAGTAATGTTTTTTTGTGATTTACTGTTTTCAAAATAAAATCATCCTACATGATGTAAAGAACATTCTGTGAAAATATAACATGGATGTCTTTAATATTGACGGTAATGACATGTCAAAGATTGAAATCATAGTGAAATTTATAGGTAAAATCTAATTTTTTGATGCATGTTATCTCATAATTTGATTTTGAGCCTGGTTTTCACATACAGGGTCATGTATGTCACAAACAGACCCACATATCCAAAAAGACAACCTTTACAGTATACTTACATACACCAGTTAACATCCATTTAAAAGAGCAAGCAAAATCCTGTTTTCCATTACATCTTCCCTTAAATTTCAAGTACTAATGCTGAAGTGGTTTGGGGTTACGACAGCGTGCCAGAGTTTATTTGTTCTAGGTGGCCGTGAAAAGTAAACTTAAGATATGTGTTTGCTCTGGGAGTTCTGCTGGTCCGAGTACTGTATGACATGGTAATGTATTTAAATCTAGTCCACATAGACGCCTCTCTAAGCTATTATAAGATGGTTGAAATGGGGCTAACTCTAATTACAGAACCAAGGTCCTGCAATCCTCAGAGGCAGGGCATACACGGCTATTTAGCAATGGAGATTTGAAGTGCCACACACACACGCTTTCTTTCTTCTGTGTGTTATATATACAGACTGGGTCTCTATCCTCTTCCGTGTCCCCTTGGGTAAGAGCTAGCATGGCCCCACATCCTTAAAATTGATTCTTTATAGAGTGCTGTGGGGATGAAACGGGTGTTTGCTATAAAATGTCCCTCCCTGAGGTGCCGTGGGACACGGAGGGATGGAAGGAGGGGAGATGTGATGCGAAACATCAGGATTGCAAATGAACCAGGTTTAGGTTGGAAATTCAGGTTTACGTTGCTTCTTTTTAAGATTATAAAGCTTGTATTTGTGTACAAAAAAGGGGTTACAGGTCTCTCGTTCAATCACAGAACAAAGGGATTTGCCCACCGCCGAGCTGTTTCTCTTTCTCTCTATCTCGGCTGATGGCCAATGTGACCTTGGATTTATCGCAGCTATCGGAAGGGCTGCTGAAGGAATATTTACGAGGTTCCCAGCATTTACGGCTTGGCCTAATTGTGCAGGTCGGCTTTTATTGGCTGTGCGTCGCCGGCCGGAGTCGCCACGGGGGAAAAATAAACCTTGAACACTGTGCACGTGACGACCATCTAAACAAGGGTGATGGTTAACCATAGACAAGTGATGAGAAATATCCCAAAGGCCTCTGGCACAGGCAGATGTCTCCACTTAACATTCATTGTTTATTGTAAAGGGTTGTGTTATTATGAATCGTGCCCACCTGTACACTACTGGTCCTCAGAGTAATTGTTCAGGTTCTCATTAAGCCAGGTTGTTTTTGGCCGTACAGTTATGCCTCATTCGGTTGTGAGCAATTGGCTGTGGGTTGTTTAAGGAATAATTGATTTAATAAATAAAATAAAATGTAATCAAATTCTGTCAGAATTTATTAACAAACATGTCATTCAAAACCTTTCTCCTATGGAAAACAAAAGAAGATGTTTTCAGAAATGTCTCTGTGGTTTTGTGTCCATACAATGGAAGTCAATATGTCCCAATGTTGTTTGATTACTAAAGTTCTTCAAAATATCTTCTTTTGTGTTTTACAGGTTTGAATGACATGAAGGTCAATAAATGATTAAAGAATTTTCATATCTGGGATATTTTTACATTAAACACAAATTAAAATTTTAGTTAGGAGATTGGCCATCATTCACATTCATTCTATGAGAAAAGCTTTCTTCAATATCTCTTTCATTTTATGGTGAACTATCCCTTTAAATCAAAGCTTTAAAATACCCCAGTTGAGAACCAAGCCACGTTTTGGTTCACATGCTTTGAAATTGCAATTCAGGATCCAATGTTTTATTTATTTACCTCGTGCAAGTGTATTACGGCATGCCCTGACTGCATTATGACTTTCCCAGTCTATACCATAGTGTAAATAACCTCTAGCTGTAGACATCAGTTATTCTAGACATCTCACGCACCAAAGGGAAAGAAAAGCAGCGATGGTTCGCATCACAGAGGAGCTGGGTCATTAAACAGACACATGTAATGACAAGAGCCCATAACCATCCCTGACATTGACTTTGCTGTTAAAGCCCCATCCTCCCTGTAATGCCATAAAACGCCTTTGAAACAAATGTAGCACAGAATATTGCTGATTATTAGTGTTGTTTTCACACAGGGTTGTATAAATCTGCTCGTTTCGATTGAGAAAGACTGAAATTGCTCATGAAAATGTAATGCTATTTAATCAGATTAATGTGCTTATCGGTGATCAATGTCTTTTTTCAGCCAATCAGCAGGCAGTACATGGCAGACGGTGGCAGATTTTGTGAAACTGGAAAAGCACACAGTAACCGGGCTCTCTCCGAACACCATTTACCTGTTTATCGTGCGGGCCGTCAACGCGTATGGACTTAGTGACCCCAGCCCCATCTCAGAGCCTGTTCGCACACAAGGTCTGTACTCTGGAGACCAGTTACATTTATTACCTCTTTATTGAGAGATATTAAAAATGAATGAATGTGAAATGCATATTCCCATTGTGTAATTGTCATAAAAGCAGTCATGACCCGTAATAAATTTACCCTGTTTTTAGAGATTATATAAAAATCTATTCCGTTCAGTGTCAGTTTGACCTACTGTGTGAATCTGAAAAACATATCTGGTCATATGCGACCCTCCAAAAAAATCATTAATAATTTCCAAATCCTCATTAGCCTAAACAATTAGCAAAACTTACATTTTTTATGATTTTATATATTTATAATAATAGTATAATATAAAGCCAGTATATATTTATAATAATAATAATAATCATTATTATTATTATTATTAGTATTAGTATTAATATACATTTTTAATGATGATGATAATAATAATATTAATAATACTATTATTTGAATGTTTCCTGGTGTCTTCTGCAGATGTGAGTCCTACAGGTCAGGGTGTTGACCACAGACAGGTACAGAGAGAGCTGGGAGAGATGTCGGTGCAACTTCACGAGCCAACCCTCCTGACCGCATCCAGCGTTAAGATCAGCTGGAACGTGAGTACCTGCAGCACATCTAATCTCCGCATGAACCTCTCACCACCCCTCAAGATTCACCTCCCCGCTGACCTTATCTCATTTCTCCGTCTCGCAATCTCCCAGGTCGACCGTCAGTCTCAGTACATCCAGGGTTATCGTTTGCTTTATCGTCCTGTCGGCGGTTCCTGGTCTCAACAGGAAGTGAAAGCTGCAACGGAGCGTAACGCTGTCATCACCAACCTGCTCAAAGGCACGGAGTACGAGATTAAAATACGGCCCTACTTTAACGAGTTCCAGGGTATGGACAGCCGCTCGCTGACGTTTCGCACGCCAGAAGAGGGTGAGATATCTGATGCCGCTCTTTCAGTTTCTGTTTGATGCTTTTATTTAGCTTTAATTAATTCAGTTAGAGTTCATTCAGCCAGGTTTAACTCGATTCTGATTCGCTGCACATGATGATGAATCTTTTTATCTGGCAAAATAAAATTATGTAGGAGGATAATGTAGATGTGCTATTGAGGACACTTACTTTTTTAAGTTGTAATTTGATTTCTATTCTCTTGCAGTGCCGAGTGCCCCTCCTCGTGCTGTAACCGTGGCAACAGTCAAGCTCAGCAACAGTTCGAGCATCAGCGTGTCATGGCAACCTCCTCCCACAGAAATGCAAAATGGAGTTATTCAAGAATATAAGGTGAGAGTTTCGACTAAAACTTTGAACCAGAGTTAAAAAGCTTATGAAAGTTACAAGATTGTGATGACATAAACGTCCATACATCAGTTGTAACGTATTTACATTTTTAACGTGATTCTGTAGAGCAGGATTTTCGACCAATGAGGTTTCACAGGGGGTGGGGCTAATGCCTGTGTTTCTGATCTCCTCTTTCTCCAGGTTTGGTGCTTGGGAAATGACTCCCAGACACGGTACCACATCAATCAGACCGTAGACGGGAACGTGTTGACCACCTTGTTAAAGGGGCTTCTGCCTGGCGTGTTGTATCAGGTGGAGGTTGCTGCGGTGACCAGCGCAGGAGTGGGCGCACACAGTCAGCCTGTGTCTGTGCTTATCAGTAAGTGCTCGAGGAAGCATCAACATTTTTTCAGCTTCACTGTACAAAACTTTTGTAAATTCCCTTTGATTTAGCTGCAGTGAGACTAAGTTTCCTAATTCTTTCAAAGACGTTGGATGGTATTAAGACATTCAGTTTGAAAGTATCCCTCTGATCTGCATTTCTCTCTCTAGAATTGCCCGCAGAGCAGCCCGCAGTCACAGGTGGAGGCAGTGAATCTGACGAGAACGTCAGTCTGGCTGAGCAGATCACAGATGTAGTAAAACAGCCGGCTTTCATCGCCGGCATCGGCGGTGCATGCTGGGTAATCCTTATGGGATTCAGCGTGTGGATTTACTGCAGACGCAAGAAGAGAAAAGAACTCAGCCACTACACGGCGTCATTTGCATACACACCTGCAGGTATGCAGATGCTCACAGGCGTTACATATCACAAAACACAGGAGGAATTCACTAAGGATGATTCACGCCCAGCGATAGCACTGTTTATTTCCACACGCTGTCTGTGGTGTTTAGCCAGGGAATTATACAAATCGGGTAGAGCCTTAAACATGCAGGGAAATCTGAGCTTAGTGTAATGTACAGTACCAGTCAAAAGTTTGGAAACA
This sequence comes from Beaufortia kweichowensis, assembly GCA_019155185.1. NCBI lineage: Eukaryota > Metazoa > Chordata > Actinopteri > Cypriniformes > Gastromyzontidae > Beaufortia > Beaufortia kweichowensis. The sequence continues at coordinate 3,955,050 of CM032815.1, read as the reverse complement.
CTTACTCACTGTTATTTAGATTTTTTCTATATTTTAGAATAGTAGTAAACTCATCAAAACCATGAAATAACACAATTGTAACTGTGGGAATTGTGTTGTGACTAAAAGCATCAGAAATAAATGAACACTGTTATATTTTTGCATCTTTAAAAGTAGTCACTTTTTGTCTAGAATTTATAAAATCAAACGTTTTATCATTCAGCTTCTTGAGGTCTCAACCTGGAAAGCTTTGTAAACAGCACTGAGAAACTTCTATCTATGCTGGACTCTTATTAACTGCTTTTTATTCATTATTTGCTCCAAGTAATCCATTTCAAAAATATATTTTTTATAAAATTAATATTTATATTTATAAAATTTATATTTTTGTGTACATAAGTATTTATTTTTTAATTATTAAACATTAATTTAAGTAATTTTAAACATTGAAATATACACATTCAGATTAAGAGTTTTTAAAATCAGGTAAAACGTTTTTGTTAATTGTGCTTTAATTTTTAACTGGTAATATTTATTTTATTAATATATAACTGTATTTTGAGTCCATTTAGTGTCTATAGTTTTCCTTCTCAAGATCTTATATTTTATCTCTTTTGTAGTTGGTTTTCCACATGGAGAAAGTTCTGGACTGAACGGAAGGTAAATTCTTCTTATCAACACACACGAGATACTAATAATCAATCTATGATGTAAAGTAAACATCACTAACCTATCATCTGTTTATGTAGGCCTGGTATGCTGGGTGCCAATATGGGAAATTACCCATGGCTGGCCGATTCTTGGCCAACTACCAACCTTGTGCACAACGGGAAAGATTCAGTGAACTGCTGTACATCTAAACACGACACAGCGGAGAGATATTACAATGGTGAGACTCTTCGTAAGACCACCTTTAATGCAACAACACATTAATTCAGCTTAACTCATTTACCTTTGCATCATCAGAGGCAGGAATCTCCAATTACCTGAACCAAACAGAAAAATACAGCACTGATTCTAATGAAGGACCCATCTACAGCACCATTGATCCCACCAGCGAAGATCTGCGTAGTTTCTCCACCCCATACTCTCAACACACCACACCCTACGCCAGTACTCCCATCATGCCTTTCACCAACCAGACCCCCTGCAGCCCTGAGCAAGATGGCAGCCACTGGATAACTCAACCTGGAACCTCCAGCTCTCAGTATGCACAGCCAGATCGCTCCAAGACTGATAATGGTACGGACAGATGTTTTCCATACACTTCTCGTTTTGAAATTACCCTCCAGAATGTAAACCAAAGCCTCTGTTCTTACAGCAAAACAATCAAAGCAGAAGTTGATGGGCAAACCGGTGAAAACTCCATCTCTGAACTGGATGGAAGCATTACCCCCTCCGCCTCCTTCTGGAGATCTGGACGAGTGTGAGGAGGAGGACGAGAATGAACTAATCCAGGATATGGGGTAAAGTTCACCGAACGCCTTCAAGTTTGTCATTGCAGTGCTGAGGAAAAAGATGACTCTTCCAAAAAAAATTAATGTATGGAAGCTTTAGGAATAGAAGTTAAAGTCATTTAATAAAGACCACTGGGTTTCTTGGTAAAGGTTAAGTTTTTTTTCCTGCATATTAGCTTGAACATAATAACCTATTAAATCCCAATTTTATTGATGATAAAATCTGTTGGCAATCGTTTTATAGTTCACAGTTATGCCTATTATTCAAAGCAATTTACTATACATTCAAGCTGTTTTTTATCAGAAACCGCTTTTGGAGAGTTTGGACTGTATTTGCACACCTAGAAAATAGCCAATTTGAACTAATTTTGCATGATTGATTCTTTGTATTTATTCTTAGAGTAAACACAGTTAAACAAGCTAGGAAAGAAGTGTATGAGATGTCCTCACAGAGCGTTTTGGACAGTCTAAATGGTTCCTGAAAAGATCTTGTTATCGGCTACAATGCAAAGCAAGATTTTATCTCGATTCTAACAAAGTTAGCAATGTGCTATCCTCGAGTTTCAACTTGATATGGGTAACTCTTCTGGTCCTTTTTCTAGCCGTATTGCATTAGTTTCTTGTTAACAGAGAGCGCGGTCAGCATTAGCCGTGGGCACTGACGGGTAAATGTGCTCTTATCGCTCCACAAGCTGCCCGCAGGGGGCACTAACCAGAGAGAGGCACATTAACCTCAGTGGTTAACTCAGATTACCGCCTGATCCGTGAATGCGATAACCTTGACAGCCTCTTTCATACAGTCGTCCCACAGCAACCACATTAACCACCGACAGGTAAAACCTTCTCAAGTTTCTTCCTCCGAGCAGAATTAAGCCATTATTCGGGCACTAGCACGCAAAGCAGCGCTCACAGCCAAACTTGATTTTCGTCCTAAAATTTGCACTTAGCTCACCGATAATTATGTTGACCTTCCTGTCAGCCCTAAGGTGGTTTAAAAGAACATAGTCTGCGCTATTGCATTTGGATCGGCTTAAATAACTCACCGCTCTGCGTGGCACGACCAATATATTCACAGCTCTCTACAGAGCGTTTCATGTGTATTTGTCATTCAGTTCTGTCGTATGCCCTCGAAGTGCCCAAGGCGCAATATTGAGTCAGTGTCACTCAAAATGTCACCGCATTTAACTTATTCTCCATCGTTCTTGCATGGATTAGCCCTGCTGGACCCGGAACATCACGCATATTGCTATCTGGAGGCCAGACTGTCTGGTTTGACAGAAATCGATATGCCACAGGTTGCTTTTAGCCAGTGATTACTTCAGGCCAGCGGTTATAATGAGTGTGCAGTGATTGATTTAGCCGAGTTACTTAACCTTCTGCTAAATTTGAGCGATTCTGGTACAAGTACAGAAGTGATGCGATTTGTTTCCTTTAGGAAAGTTTAGTAAGTCAAAAGTGAATTAAAAGTCAAAAGTGTTTGATAAAGTTGGACGGTTGGACGAAATTTGTAACATTTTTATAAATAAATAATTTGATCCTCTAATGTTCCTGTAGCTAAATGTGAAAAAAAAGATCTTAAAAAAAGGATATCTTGAATGTACTGTAAGTCACTTTGAATAAAAGCATCTGACAAATGCATAAATATAAATTAGATTTAATATGGCCCACATGGAAATGATGTTAAAACTCTTCTCTACACACAGGTCAGATGAAGAAGATTGGTGTCCTCCTCTCCCTGAGAGGACTTACCTCATAGATGGGATGATTGAGGACGGTCCTGCTCCGCCTCCCAGAGGACGACGCCTCCTCTCCAACCACTTCATACAGTCACCAGTCCACAGCCACCCTAACACCATCACCCAGAGACGATAGCCACTGCCACGATATACCACGCTTACATCAACTCGAACAGCCACAGATAGCACGGTGAGACAACATTCAAAAACATTACATCGTTCTTTCTGACCTCTTCATTTATTGATGGATAATAGAAAGAAAGGCCACCTGACCACATGAGTGCCACAATTAAATATTATTTCACAATTTCTAATTTAAAACAAAAATAGCATAGTCCATGTTTTGACATTTTGAGTTCAGCAAAGTTCTGCACAAGTGAACTAAAAAAGTTAAGAGGATTTGCTGGTTTTAAACTTCAGTTGGTTGAAAGTAATAAATTTCTTGAGCCAGTGTTTACTTTAATACCGTCAATATCAGCTATACCTCATCCATTAGGGAATTATTCTCCTTACGTTCAGTACATTAAGAGAATAGTTTATTTGTTTTCATTGCTTGTGCTGTTTGTTCCTGCAAAGAAAATATGTTCATGAATAATTTATTCCTCTTCAAGTTTATATTTATTATATAACCTCAGCGCAGAGCAGATATTCAGTCTATGAAACAGTCATTTATCTTTCTGCTAGACGGCAAATGTGCCAAGTTTTATGAGATCATGTAGTTTTGTGCTAATGTATTTGTCATTTAATGTGAGGGGTTATAATAGTATTCGGAAGCAACTTAATCTTATTTGCAAGAAGTTTAAATTGCCCCCTAAAATAAAGTCTAACATAATTTTCCTTGTACTGACCGAACATATTTGTGATTGACAGCCGATTGCCGTGTGGACCAGTGCCTGTGCCACGAGCACCAAGCCCGCCCCTCACCCAATCCAACCCAAACCTGTCAGCCAATCAGGAGTACCCTGACAACACTGTGCCACACCGCTCATCACACAAGCGGGACCTGAGCCAAGGAGCCGCCCAAAGCGTAGAAAACATTAACAACACTACACCAGGTGTGTGGGTGCTTTATTTATTCATTCACCATAACCATTAGTGATGTTATTTTAACTACTTAAATGATTGAAGAGTAGCAGTTTTGTTTCAGTTCATCAATTTGATCTTACATCCCGCTCTGTTAGGTCGAGCGAAGCCCTCCGCAGACCACACGCACACGCCTCCTGGGCAGAAATCCAAAGTGAAGAAGAAAGCATCCAAGACCGGTCAATACCGGAGAGATATACTGCAAGGCGGTGAGTTACAGAGAATGAAGTTAGTTAATCATCTGCACTGCTGTTGAGTGTTTGGGTATTTCTAAATGACTAACACGGTGGTCGTGTCTCTGCAGATCTCCCTCCTCCCCCAGAGCCTCCTCCTGAGGATCAGCTGGACTGTGCCCATGTAGGGGGCTTTGAATGCGGACAGACGTCCTTGGAAAGAGGGGGAAGCGCTCATTCCTCCATGGAGAGGAGAGAACAAGGCACACCCAATCGGAAAAACTCTTCTCATAGACGGAAAGATGGTTCGAAAACTTGATTTTTTGATAGGATGATACCTAAAATAACAAATGAATACTGTTTTTTTGTATACTTGAATGATTGATTCTTGACCTGAAGTTTATTGGCAGTACCATTTTACTGATAAAATCAGTTACTCACTTAAAACTTCTTTTTGTTAATGTTTTTGTTAGTTTTGCTTAAAAAGTCTAATCGTGCTATGAGCAAGTTGCTTTTTGTAACTTTTGTAGCGACACTGTATTATCTCATTTAATGAAACATCCTTGTATTGTATTAATACACGTACACAGCTGACTTTATCCTAACATTACGGATTGGTTTGTTTGTGTGTCATTAGAGGAAGACATAATTCCTTACAACAAGCCCAACTTCCTGTCTCGGGGTCAGATGTCCAGCAACTGCTCCACAACAGGAAGTTCATCATCACGAGGGTCAACAGGATCACGGGGGCAAGGAACGGGCAGAAAGAGGAATGATGTAAGTACCCTGTAATAAATATCACTACTTTGGCTGTATTTTCTGGTAAACGTTCATTCTTTCCAACAGTGGGATTTGCTAAATCATTTCTGTCTCATTTATCGCTCTTTTAAACTTTGCTAAAGATTTAATCCCTTCCTGCCAAATCCTAAATCTTATCCAAAATCTTCAGCATTAGCTCAGCTTATTTAGGCATGGCCTGACAAATGTGCATGAGTTTGTCTTTCCATAGCGCTTATCAGTTTGCGAGACAGAATTGACTGTGGATGAGTCTAGACGGCTTCCATCTGGCTGTGTCGGGGGGAGACTACGAGTCATTTCCTCTAAAATACGTTCTGAAAACTGTCGCCAAAAGAGATGCTACAGATTGATTCGTCTGTAAAGTGTTGGATTTATTATTTTTAAAAAGACACTAAACTGACTACATGAGTCACATTTAAAAACATTAAAAATAACAGATGTACTCGTGACATGGCATGATTCTTCATTGTCATGTTGCCTAGCAGCCATAAAATCATAGCAGGGTTCAGACCATTTATAAATAGTTCATTCAAAGATCAGATTGGTTGGATCCAGTGTCGTGACCGGGGCAACTGTAAAAGTATTTTGCCTACAGTCTTGGAAAGTTCAATCATGGGAACTGGGTAATGCATGACTGAGGCCACCTCATACGTCCTGAAGAGTCTCTTTAGATGTGATCCCCCTCTCAGGTTACTCTGTCCCCTTAACATAAAAGACACACCACATAAAAGAGGGCTATTCGTTCCCCAAGGAGAGAGTTTTGGATTTCCCCATCCTGTCACAGTGGTTAGCGTTATCTTTCCAGTCGGACAGAAAGCGTGAATAGTTTCCATAGGTTCTCTTCCCCACAGACAGGCATTATTTTGTGCTCTTAGATCTTGTCACATCAAATGATGGACATACCTGCTGCATTAAAGCTTTTATAGACATGCCTGTCTTTTGTCCTGAGAGAGATGAAGGCCACATTCACCCTGCTGAAAAAAGCTGGTGACCATCAGTAATGACCAGTTACAACTGTCTTATTGGTCTACCTTCTTTAATAACCAGTTTAACCAGTAACAGACCAGCAATGGCCATCAAACCAACTGAAAGCTGATCTATGATTGTCTGTCTATTGCTACAAGATTTAATAAAAGAAATGATGATGTTTGGATATTTGTAATTAAACGTTTTCTTTTTTCTGCTCCTCCAGGAGATGAGATAAGAGACGGCTTTGAGATGAAGAGTGTTTGAACCAAACGTCCCTCCGTTCTGCATAACTCCTCAAGGGAAGAGAAGAAATGAAGCGAACAGGACGAGTGTACAGGTGTCAAGAGTCTCACTGAGCGATTCTCGGACTTTTGATTGCGTTATTAATTATTGTTATTATTGTTATTTATGACCTTCATGGGGCATTTTTTCATCCCGCTATCACTGTAAATAATCATCCGTTGAAGCTTTTTACATGGGGTCCAGATGCAAGAAAACTATATTGTATTTATACATGAAAGAAGATGAAATCACGTTGAAAAACTCCAATATTATGAATAAGTTAATGTCTGAATGTGCCAACCTCTTTTGTAGAAATGTATACGGTAACATGTCAAAGCATAATAATATTGCACTCTCGTTGTGTTGGAAAACAACAAAAAAATACAAAGCACAATACGTGTTGTTTGACCAGCCAGCTAAACGGCCAGCTTCACAACCTCACCGAGCCGGTGAACGCTTTTGGCCGTCCGCCTCCATCTGTGGATCCCCGTCGTTACGCTCACCAGAGAATGTGTTTCCTTCCCCTTTTCTTTTCGAAGCTGAGAGAGTTTGTCATTTGACGACTGTTGTGAAAGATTGTACTTGTCTTTTTTTTAAAGGAGTGTTTTAAAGACAGTAAGAAAATGTATTTCATTCACAAAAAACAGAATTATGTTACTTTGACTAACTTTTTGGTAGTCCTTGTTGTTTTGTACAAATAAAATAAAATACATTTGCTGAGCTATAAATGTCTTGTTACGTATTTTAAAATGTTTTTTTTTGTACTGCAATGCAAAGCTGTAGTGCAGTTGTTCACAATTTTCACTCGGGTTTATTCTGAGACAGATGGGATCTTTTGTCTCTAAGGTTACGGCAAAGCACGCAGCCACTTCCATCTGACTGAACCTCCATTGAGGGGCATGAAATTACCTCTTCCAGGGCAACATTTGAAGCTGGAGGGGATCAGGAGGTTGAAATGAAGAAAAGAAAAACCAAGTGTGGAAAAGGGGACAGGGAGTTACATAAAAACACAAGAAAAGGGTAAAAAAATGAATTGAGAGGAGCTAAAGTCACTTCCACCTGAGACACGCTGAGCCTGGGGTGAGAAAAGAAAAGAAAACGCAGGGATTGAATAAAGAACAAATGGGAAAATAAAAAGCAGCATGTGCCTGTGAAATAAAAGAAGTGAGAAAAAGAGGATCTAAAAATAAACAACAGGTGATAAAATGAAACGTTTCATTTGTCTTGAGAGACACGTTGACATTATTGTGCTGCCCTTAGGTGGTCTCCCAGAACTCAATCTGAACTGTTGTGGCCATCAAGTGACTGACCCTGCCAAGTAAGATTTGTTCTTGGATCAACATTTATTGTTGGTTCTGGAGCAGTGTTTCTGTCAAGCAAACATATTTCTAACCCTAAGCTTTAATTTTAGCATAAACTAAATGATAGGTTAATAAGAATGTGGGGATATAAGGCATGTGAAGACCAAGGCCTGACCCGAAAAACCTTTCTAAAATCTGATTGGTTAACACAAACAAGAATGTTGATTCAAGAATAAATCTTGGGAGGATTACGGTCACTGTCATCACACTGGCGTATATCAGATCGAAATTACAGTAGGATTTATAGGGAAATGCTTTTTTAAGGATTAAATCTAGGCAAAGTTTTATACACGAGTCCTTGATGTGGACTAAATGAAAAGTTACTTTTGACGAACTATCTCTTTAAATTTTAAGCAAGCAGTCAAAGGTTGCTCTCTTGTCAACCTACAATATCATTTTCAAAATGCATCTCACTGGATCGTGTGAAAGGTGCCCCAATGATCTTTCTTTTCACAGCGCTCTTATTTGATCAGATATATCTGAGGTCCAGAGATCAGGACGTTCACCTTTGAAATCCTCCTTAGAATTCACACCACGAAGTCGAGACACAAGCGTACTCTTCTTTAAGTAGAGGCCCTGTGCCCATAAATCACTAGTTCATTCATTAGCTGTGTGTCAGTAGAGACACGCCCAGGACGGCCAGAGGGGACAAGAGCGTAGTCAAAATACCATTCTCCCATTTCCATGTTAATTACAGAAGCCAGAGATGGATGCCTTCAACCTCTCGTTCATTTAATGTATGCAAAGTGCATGCAATTGCCACATTAAAACCAAGAGGACAATGTTCAAACAAGCTAGTAAAACACCGGCTTTGACATTTGCCTTTGAAATCAATGTCAACGATGGTTTACGACGAACACCAGGTTAAAATGCCTGAATACTATTTGGAGACGGAAAAACGATTGGTGATGCACAGCTGCTGGGTTGTTAGATAGATGGCTAAGAGGGATGACTTGTGTGGTAATCAAGCAATGTTTACAGCTCAAAGATAACGCGAAGCATTAGGCCGTAAGAGCTTGTAGAAAACGCAGTCAACGGTGTCATTTCCACAATTCTTGACCAATTGCACAATTCCAAGTGCTGTTTTCTCTCCGCAGCTCTTTGGATTTGAGTTCCCTGCCTGTGGAGCACAAGCTTTAGGCAACAGAAGGACCCTTCAGTTTAATCTTTCTCAGGGCAGATCTGGGTCACTGAGGTCCAACAGACGGCCGGATCCCATGGGGTCCGTGGAAAACACTCCCCAATTTCTCATCTCTGCACGCACCCGCCTCTGAACCTCCAACTGGGCACAGGACCCTCTGGAAAGCCCACTCGACTCCACACAGGGGCTTTAATTTAATTTAGTGTGTTGACAGATACGGATGAGAGAGATGATGACTCAGGTGCGGGACATTAATGTCAATTTAGCAGATAATTTAGAGTCTCAAAGCATTACCTTGAAAATTTGTCCCATGTGCTAACTAATCCTGGATGGATTTGGATCTGACAACTGAGAAATGGAATTTGGAGAACATTATGCATAGATTTATTTTGATGGCAAGTGCACGATTATTAGTGCTTATATTTAAGATTAAAGGTTTGTTCTTTTAAAACATTCTAGTAACATTATAGCAACCTCATAGCAACGTCCTTGGCATTGTATTTAAAAGTTTGGTACAAGCGGGCATCATTAACATTTTTCCGAAAAATGTAAAATATACTTTACAAAACAGCATCTGTGAGTTTTCTGATCAAAAGCACATACTTGTAAGAAGGAATTATGGAGTCAAATTTATTGTTTCAAGCAGAATAATCCTTGCGGACAAATATGTGCTCTGCTGTGAAAACGAAAGAAGAACAGAAGAGAGAGATGAAGAAAGGGTAAAATGTTGTATGTGACGTATTAGTGTGCTCTTGCATGGTAAACTGGGTCAAAGGATTACCAGCAGGCTATAAAAAGATGCCTTTTTGGCCACATACACATTCAAAGCTGTAGATCCTAATAGTGTGTTTGTGTGCACATGAATAAAAGTGTGTAATGGGGGTGGTGTGTTTTTTTATGCCAAGCATATGGCCACGAGCGATAATCCCTCCGCAGTCATGCCATGGTCACTTGTGTTTCGTGTTTTGTGTGTGTGTTTGGTGTCCAGCGGGTGTGTGATTTGGTTCTGCTGGCTTGCGGTGAGGATTAGAGCTCTGGAGGGCCGTACATGTTCGTTTGACAGACCTCTTGTGCTCCGTTGATCGGCCCAAAAAAACAACAAACACAGTGTTCTGAAAGATGTGTTCACATACAACAGCGTTACCTGCTAAATCTTTTTTTATTGACTTTGAAAAGGCAGTTAGTAAAAATAAAATTAGTTCTGTTGCAAATAGATTTTAGTGATGTGAGAAATATTTGTGCACATTAGGAAATAAAAGCTAAAAACAATTCTACTCAAAAAATAATAATAAAATTATTTTAAACAATGTTTTTTAAAAGCAAAAATAACTAATAAAACAAACTATATTCAAAACTAAGAAAAAAAGACACCTAAATGTAAACATATGCAATTACAAAATAAAAAACAGAACCTAAAATACAAAACTCTGGTATAATATTTCCTGTGTATTTTAGATAACTTTTCATATAAAAGTGTATATGATGTGGTTTATTAAATAAAATTGGTTATTTACATTTCTTTGAATGCCAATATGATTTCCTGTACATCTGTCTTTATTATAGTGTGGTACAACTGTCCATATGGAATATGAAATCCATACTTTGCAGCTAAATGTGTTGGACTTAATGACATTTCAGGTTGAAGGGTTTTCAAAAAGGAAAGAATGCAGCTAAATGAAGTCCAAAAGACAACCTTCAGTCTGAGCCTTTAAGCATGATGATCATCGTTTTGAGGGCATTGCTTTTGGCCACTCTCCTGTCCTCTCTCCTGTCCTCTCCAATGCTGTCGACCAGACGTCGTGCTTCTCCTGGCATCTCTGGAGGCTCTAAACTGGGCCTCCAACTCCTCCACCCACGTGGTGCTCCAGTCCCACACGGGCAGAGGCTCCACCTCCCCGAAACATTCTCGAGGGGGGAACAGAGCGCTTAGAGGGGATGCAGGCGGGGAGAAATCTGTTAAAATGCACAATCACACACACAAAGCCAATGAACTGATTTGTATGCACACACACACATGCCCATCAATGCATGTAAGTGCAAAACACACAAAGAAAAGCACGCCTATAAATGTGTGTAAAGACACGAGCATGCTCAAGTCAACTCTACTGTAAGAATACTGAAAGATGTACAGAAAATAACAAAAATCACTGCTGGAGTAATTAGTTTTAATGTGCTGAGCATTTAACCTGATGACTTCATACACAGAAAGAGAGAGAATGAGGGAAACAATCAGTAAATGGAGAGAGAGGAAAGTCCCTGTAGGTTTCTCTTTTGAGAGCAGTGATTGATTTGGTCAAACTTCAGAGAGGATTGTGGGGCAGCGAGACAATTTGCAGACAGCCCCTCAAATCCCATTTCTTCTCATTGTATCAGAGTAACACCGCTATTTTTCACTGTCTCATTGGGGACCTTAATGTCACAGTACATCCATCCAACCATGAAAATGTACTGCATCGATTACGAAATTAAACAGTCAATTCCAATTGTTATAATGAGGTTTTGTATTATGTGTTTATTTCTTTTTTAAAATACAATTTATTTTCTGTCTAGCCACACAATGTATTTGACCAAGAGTCGTCTGCAAACAAATGTCAGAGCTTTTATCAAAACTTTTTTAAATGCCCTACACTCATTTATTTTCAGTTTCGTACCTTTAGGATTGATATTTTCATTATTAAATTCATTCACGTTTTTAAGTGTAATTTAAATGTCAAAATACCTTTCAAAGCTGTTCTACTCATCTGCTCATCTATTAAAAATTAAACAAAGGCAGAGCCGATAGCTTCGTGGGCAATCTAAAATAAATCCTGACATAAAATTTAACTATTTAAAGAAAAAATATTTACAACCCTATAATGTGATAGAGTGATGGAGACAGTGATTGTTTGCGATAAAAAATGAAACAGAATAAAGTATTGCAGAGCAGATAGACTATAAACTAAGCTGGTTTAAGTTTCTTGCATGTCTCATGACAAAATATCATGACAATTAGTCATCTGACATGCGAGAACCAATAAGATTTACTGATGTGTTGCCACTTTTAAATTCAGTGCTCTGCTTGGTTCTTCTTCATTTGGTTTCACTTTCATAAATTAAGCTCAAAATATTAATAATTTTCTCCCTCAAACATACTGTTTTGCTTCAGAAGACATTTTTTAATGGGTCTTTAATGACTGATATATATACTTCTGGAGCTTCAACATTTTAGGACCTATGTACACAAAGTGACAGTTATTTTTATTAAAACACTTTATGTTAAGAAAGATAGTCATGTACATCTGGGACTGAACTAATTGTAATTCTTTAACGGTACAGAAGTTAAAGGAGTGCTGCAGCCACCAAAGACTAAAGTACCAAAACTACATGATCAGAGTCCTCCACCTAGTGGCCGTTTCTGGTAACTGCATCAGCACTTGCTGATAATGAGTGATGCATTTCAGTCTTACCTGACATTGTACCGCTCATGGATTCCGCCGTCATAGCCAAGACACGGGCAAAGTTTGCGTCATTTATAAACGAGCAATCGGAGGAGCTGATGATGCTTGTTCGAGCGCTCGTCACGTTGCTCTCCGACACGGAGCCCCACCCGTTCCACAGCGAACCCTCCCATTCGCTGCAACAGGAGGAGGGCGTGCTCCTCAGCGTGGCTCGTCTGAGCCCCATTGGCTGAGACTCCTGTTCCTCATCTGCGTCTCCAATCTCCCGGTCAGCAGGACCGCAGATGTACCCCATCGTGGGTGTGGGAGAAAACAGGCGGGACATTGATGGTGAGCTCTGATAGGAAGTACTGACAAGAGACATCAAAAAATGAGCGCTTGTTACGTCACACGAACACCCTGATGCGTGATCTTACCTTTGTCGTTGTGATTTAGGGCTAATCTCCATGTACTGCGTGTGGCCCTGAGTGCTGAGTGTGGTGTCCTGGTAATCATCGGTGGACAGGCGGAAGGAAGCTGTGGAGAGATGACTGTACGAGGGGCTCGGCTGGGCTGGGCATCCAGCGGATGAGCTGTGGTGAGATGGACAGCATGTGGTGAGCACAGAAGGTCCCTGAAGCCCAGAAGCGGCACATACAGACTGCTGAGAGCCAACGTCTACTGTCAGCTTGGTGGATCTGGTAGATCTGAGGGATGAGATATAAATGAAAAAGTACAAGTTTAACATTGAAAGACAGAGAGAACGTTTCAGAGGAACCTTCCTGTCTGTCGTGACAGCTTTAAAAACACACTTCCGCCCCTTTACAGATCCTCTAATAGATAGTGTGGGCCATTTCCTCTCTATCTGCCTGTCCATTAAAGTTCAGCTACAGGCTAAATTGGATTCCAGTCTTTTAGTTTGAGAGTAACAGTAGTGGACTTCTCTTCTCACGCTATAATGATACAGTATTGTTACAGACACCATCATTACAGACCTGTGAGGGCACAACCCTTTAAACATCTTTGAGAAATAGACAGACGGCTGTGTTGCAGGAGTGATTTCAGGCGAGACACTGAGGTTATCCACAGCTCAATAAATCACAGACAGAGTCAATCCTGACTTAACTATGTTATATATAAAAATGTTATATTTCAGTGTTAATTATGGCTGTCATGGTTTAATTATTGATCATAAATAAAAAGGCTGTTGTTTTGGAGGGGTCACAGGAACCCAGGTAGAACTCTTAATAATGTGTACAAATTAACTTTCTAAGAATGTACGTGTGGTTCTTACTCGTCCTCCGAGCTGATGCTGTGGTTGTCCTCAGTGGGAAGAGGTGGAGGACTTGGCAACATATCCACCAGCTGCAGCGATGCAGAGTAATGCAGGATCCGTGGAGAGCTCAGGGGTTTCATTGGCTCTGATACACCACCTAATGGTACAAATACACAGCTTAAAAGTCAATAATATCTAAAACATTTAAAATGTAATAATGCTCTTTAAAATCAGCATGCAGACTGTAAAAAGCAGTTGCAATCGAAAGACAAACATCTTCTCATGCGATCATGGCTTACTGACATTAGATGTTCATTTTCAATCTGAGAAATGCTTTAAACATCTTCAAAGCTCAAAAAAGTACCTGCTGGGTTCTGTCTGAGTCTCTGCTGATGGTTGTTTGGAGCGGTGCACACCGTCAGAGCTTGCTGATGCAGAGGCATTAAAGGAGCGCTTTTCACTGCATGCAGCTCTAAAAGAGAACAATGTTTCAGCTTGACAAAACAAAAATATGAATGACTTATCAAATAAGTGATTATAATAAACTCACCCCGCTTGTAATTTTTCTCCCACGACTCTTTCAGCACCCCCATATTGGGCTGGGCAGGAAGGACACGTTTCCACGGCAACGCTTGCACTTCCCGTACCACGGCGGTTTTGACGATAGGTTCAGTGATGCAGACAGTCTCCGAATTATGCAGCTGAGTGTTGCCGTGGGGCATTCTGGGACAGCGGCCTGGACTGTTAAACGTCTTCAGTCCGTTTCCACTTAGATCCACATAAAATGTGCCATACACGCCACAATTATCTGGCACGATGGGGACGGCTGACTGCAGGGGGTCTGAATCCTTTTTAGCAGTTATGGGCAGAGCTGTCGGCAGAGATGTTAAAATCAGACTCATTTACTGTATGTGTGTCAAGATGTCAATGGTCATTAAAACTGATGCAGAACTTTGACTCCACGGTTGAGAGGCATCTTTTCTCTCAAGAACATATCAGTCATGAAGGGAGATGCATGTTGATGAAGATAAGAGATTAACTATAGACACTGACAGTATTTCCACTGAACTCTGCAGGGGAGGTTATGATTACAGTATACATTTTAACCTCAAGCTGTGACTCACTAGTTCTCCGAAAACCAGAGTTGTCCCGGCTCGGTGTCCAAAGACTTTGCTTGGTCTCGCTGCTGGAGTCCGGCTTCCAGCCTCCAGAGATCCATGGAGAGTCTGGCGCAGCCATTCTGCATAAAGAAGGAAAAGGAAAGTGTAAAAAATGACCCCATTACTAGCTAAGCATAAAATTAAGGAACCCTTATTAGTGTACATAACAAGAGGTCGGGTTTGTTTGCATGGGCTTGTAAACTACACCACTGTTTTTTTGTAAGGAGAAAGAAATCAAATGTTATACCTGTGTTTGATGATAAGATCTTCACTTTCCAATCTATACAGTCCTATAAGTGATAGTGACAATAATTATCAAGCACACAGAAAAGGATGCAGATGATGATTACAGAAAGTGAAAATAGCAGCTTTAGCGCTTACCTGAGCTTTTGCCTCCCCGATTTGCAGATCTGACATGTCTCCTATACAGAAACACGGCTGTAATCATCAAAACAAACCACAGGAGGGTGCAGGCACTGCCAATAAATACCGGCTCTTTAATCACGGCAAGGAAATGAGATATAGTGAGTATGCCTGATTCATACGGTGTCGCCTCCCGCCTCGACTCTAGGAGAAAAAGAAATAATAAGATAAATATGTAAAGTGTAATATATCAGTGTTTTTAGTAATACAAAATATAGATAAAAGTTTGTGTATTGTTCGTGTATTAAAGTAATACTGTAGTTGTGGTTACACTAAGCATTTACAAGGTGGCAATTTCATGTGAATTTGTACGATGTGAATCATACGAAAATGTACGATTATTATAAGTGAAAGCTCCACCCCTAAACCTTACATCACTGGTGTGAAAACGACATAATGAGCTATAACACAATAAAACTTTTTTTCATTCATACGTTTTAGTCTGTGACCATACTGCAGTTACCTATAAGCAGTTTATACGGGTCACTTTGACGTCCCACTCCTGCCCCATTAACAGCAGCTACTGTGATCCAGTACAGTGTGTCCGGCTGCAGTAAACTGATCTCAATACTGTGTGTGCCACTGTCCACTGTCCAGTTTACTGACTTCTGCTCCTCAGATTCCACACACCACACCTGTCAAACACAACCGTAACATTATTAGAGCTGCTGTTAGGAATTGTTGGGTGATGCACTCATAGCTGTGCTTTACCATGAATAAAACACAGCTATTGACCGATCAGAATCAAGGATTATTATTTAAATGTACCTGATATCCATGAATGATCCCATTGTGAGCATCATGAGGTGGAGGCTGCCAGCTCAGATGGACGGTGTCATTGCGGTCAGTGGGCATCGTAATGGAGACATCCTGAGGTGGTGCACTGGGAACTGACGACAGGGAATATATTACTTTATTCAAAGCACATATGGTGTGATTTGGGTCGAAACAGGGTTTCTCACCTATTTCTGGCACTCGTAAGTGTCTGGTGTTGCTCTCCCTGCCATACAGACCGCTGCCGTAGGGTCTGACTTTAAACTCGTACTTGTATCCTCTCTTCAGAGGTCCCACGTGGGTGTGAAGGGCCGGCTGAGGAACACTTTGAGCTGTCCAGTCTGAGCTCGCCGGCAGGAGAGATCGATACAGAACCTCAAAGCCTTCAAGATAGTGAGGCTGGGAAACAGAGGTCTGCAACTGGAAACAGAAAAACACAGGAGAACATTTCCATCAGGTCAGTTTTTCATAGATCTCTATACACAACAGCTCAAAACGTCGTGAACTTTCATTACCTGTATATAGAAAGAGAACTACCTTTCAAGTTTACATTGTAAGTGAAATAAAACCTTTTGAAACGCTTTGAAAACTGATTATGAAAGCACATAACTGTAACTGTAACGAAGCACAATATATATATATATATATATATATAACATTAAATATGCTCCATATAACACATGATTGTGTATAGGTGTTATAGAAAGGGTTTGTCTTTGAAATATTAGAAACGGAGCTGCATTACCCTCCACATGACTTGAGACATATTTGATGCTGTACTGAGAACAGTGACGTTCTCCAGACTGACACGTAAGGCAGACAGCTCCTTGTGTAGATCTCTCAGTCTAGTGCTGCCCACATCTGTAACATATTTTAGTTTGACATCACTGAATACAAATGCAACTGGGGTAATGTTTTGAGAAATTAAAACATTTATTATAGGAATGCAGTGATGATAACATGATTTTTTACCCTCTACGAACAGTTGTGCGCTGGCCACAGACACCCCGATCTTATTTTCAGCAGTACAGGTGTACCTGCCCATGTCCTGTGCCGTCACGTAATGGATTTGCAGACTGTGGTCTGGGTTGATTAAATATCTGGCAAACATTATTATGATGGGTTATTAAAGATGAATGAAATCAGAATCATGAAAAGTAAATGATCTTGTAAACGGTTAAATTTCAGATGATCAATAATTAACAAGACGTTCTCTGTATTCATCTGACCTGCCGTTGGGTAAAGGTCCCTGCTCTCGACTCCATTCTACAGAAGGCATTGGGTCTCCATCCGCCTTACAGAAAAACTGGGCCGACTCCCCGAGATGCACTGATACATCCTCTGGTTTACGCAATAACACCGGCTTGACTAAAAAAGAAGGTCAGAAGTATGATTTTATGTTTACTAAGTTATTCAAGTCCTACAAATTGGGCATAACACTAATATTCTAAAGCCCAAACTGAGTCTCATTTTAATAAAGCTGTCAGTAAAGTAAAGGCACTCCTAAACACAAGTCTATTTAGACATACTGTTTTAAAAGCAAATGTTGATATAACTTTTGATCTAAGCACAGATCTCACCTAATACAGACAGTCGGGCCGCTCTGCTCTCTCTCACACCAACTGGGTTTGAAGCTATACAGCTATAAACTCCAGAGTCATTCTTCTGAGCTGGAGCAATGATCAGTTTACCATTGAGTTCCTGTATATAATACAGAGAGAGATAACATTAAACAGTCATACATGCACACATACACAGTTCTCTCTCTGTGTTGTACTGCCCTCTATAGACAGATTCAGGGAAGGACTTTTAATAAAAGATGTAATTTTTAATGTTAAAATACATTTTCCTATCCCAGTTTAATGTGCAATGGCTACTGTTGTCCCCAAAAAGTATGAACACTTCTGGCATTTTTAAAACATTTTTTGTTAGATTGAGCTTGTGTTGTTTGTGTCAGCATTTTAATGCCACCATAGAGAAGTAAATAAAAACCTTCTCTGAAAGACTATGTTTGATGCTCACGGTATAATGGTCATTGCTGCTGTTGATGAGAATTCCATCTTTCCTCCAGGTGATGTTTGGTTCAGGATGTCCTACAGGTGAACTGCAGTTCATCACAGCTACGTCACCAACCGCCACTTCTACATCACTGGGCTGGACACGAAACTCCTCCCGAAGAGCTGGAAATAACACGTGATAGTTTATAGTAGTAATAGTATCTGATATTGCCTCCAGAACAATCATTCTGCTGATATTTGAACTTAGATTTGGATTATTGGTGTTTTTCAATAGCTTGGTCAATTACATTGTACCAGTTCCATCATATAAACACAGCCTCATAATAAGCAGTTTCTGTTTCAATCAGTCGATAAAAAACATAT
This sequence comes from Beaufortia kweichowensis, assembly GCA_019155185.1. Lineage (NCBI taxonomy): Eukaryota > Metazoa > Chordata > Actinopteri > Cypriniformes > Gastromyzontidae > Beaufortia > Beaufortia kweichowensis. The sequence continues at coordinate 3,936,641 of CM032815.1, read as the reverse complement.
CTAAACAAATCTCTCTTAGTTTTTCTCTTGCAGTCTTCGCTGTCAACACAACTTCCTAAATGCTTTCAAAACTAAATTCCATTGCCAACATCGCTGAATTGTGTTCCACATTATCTAGGAGTGAATCAAAGCAAACAAAACCCAAATTCATTGTGTGCAACAATTGCTGGACATGTCTCAATTAGGTCCAGCTCCACTCCTGTGGAATGTAGAGTAAACTGACCTGTTTGCTACACAAACACAACATGATGTCAAAGCTCAATTAGTCTACTGTTTGTTTCACAGAAGAAGCCAAACTTTGACATCTGATCTCCAGTAATCTCACAGACCATCTTAATGAGCCTCCTCACCCTCTTGTTTCCCTTGAGAATTTAAGTTACTCCTGATGAGCCAACTTGAAAGCAAATCACAGCTTGTGACATGATTCAAACCTGCTATATGAAGAGAAGCATTTCTGCTGGTCGCCACTCCTGCGCTGTTCCGGGCGACGCAGGCGTACATGGCTTCGTGAGACTGACTCTTCCGGCCGGAGACGACGCTGAAGAAGAACAAACTTCCTTCTGGTAATACTATAGGCCTTGACTCAGCATCCATCCTAACCGTGTCAAGTGGTTGGCCGTTCCTAAGCCACTGGATGGTGGGCTCAGGGTTGCCCTCCGCCCTGCAGGACAGCGTAGCCGGGTTACCTGCCCTGACCACCACGTCCGAGGGATGGTGGACGATACGGGGGAGACCGTTATCAATAAGTCTGGAACCTATAGGGCAAAAAAAGACATTCTGCTATTGTAATTTGTTTTGCAAAGTGCGTTTCCCAAAAAGAAACAAATCGATGCCCAGTACACTGAATGACCTGTCAGTGAGCAAGAGAAACACATTTCCTGTATGAAACGGAAATCGAGTCGTGCGGGGGGCTGTTTTTCCCGCTGTGAGGGGAACAAAGGACCAGCACTCACAAACAAAGTCAAGCAGCAACAGGACATCCGTCACCTGTGCATCAAGTGTAGGAATGCCCTCTGCTATTATTGGCCATCTTACAATGTCTCACAATGTCTCTTTGTACCCTCACGCCAAAACATGCCAATCACATGTGCATGAGAGGGTGTCTGTGAAACAAATAAGCACACTTGATTGGGTCTTACAAACAAGTCTCTGTGTTCAACCTTATTTAGATGCTCTTTAATTTGAGAATAAACACATTAAATTGTGTCGGTAAACAGAAATTAAAATAAGATAAGTCTGTTTTGATGTGGTGGGTCAGGGTGATCTGCAAGTATGTGAGTCCTACATTCTTGGCAAAAGATGTGTTTGACTATTAAAAGTTTCTATTGTCTCTGATGGGCCAGTTTCCTGAAAAAGAGGAAACCAAGAGTCCTGCAGTCCTGCTATGTCATTTCACTGCAAAATTTGAAAGAAGCTATGTTTGTAAAAGAGCAATATTGCAGTTTTAACAGTATATTGTTACATTCTTCACGTGTTATAAGAAACTCACTAAAAATAACAGACACTTAACTAAATTTATTTCACACTAGATTATTTTTCATGTCAAAGTTATATTTATAAAGATGGATATAATGTAGTAAGGGTGGATTCAGATAATCCATCAGGTCTGTCACTAAGAAATAAAAGACAACTAGTTAGTGCTCTACATAATCCATACAAATTCTTATGGAATGTAATTGTGTTTAGATAGTTATACATTTACGTATTTTGTTAGTTTTTTGTCCTACTGATATTCAGGCAAAATAAAAAATCTTAAATTCTTGTACTCTAAAATGATCATTTAGGAATATGGTGAGCATAGATTAAACATAACCAAAAGGAAAAAACAAAATGGAAAAATACCTAGGAAATCAAATTAATATAGACAACAAACAATCTATATTTAATGTGTAATATATTATACAAATAGTACACTTAGCAATTTAAAATTCATTAAGACACCTGTTACACACTGAAAAACAATTAGTTTATTTTGTTCTTACCTTGAATATTAGAAATAATCCCCAAAACCCAACAAAGCTTGATAAAGTATCTAGTAGTCATGTTACGTGTCAAGTGGTAAAGTTAATCCATCAGAATAATCGCATTGCTGTCCAATCTCGTTCCGTATACGCGACAAACATAAATCAGTTTTTCAGTCACGACGCGTGAATATTTGATTTTTTACGTGTTAATGTTAAAACGTTCATCTCTCTCTCTCTATCTCTATCTCTCTCTCCCTCTCCCTCTGTTGTGTTTCTGTCAGTAGTAGTGTTGAAGAAAGCGCCATCCGGATCTGGGACCCTCCCCGCTGACTCGGACCCGCAGCAGAAGGTGATGACAGTAGTTTAGTGCATTTATGCCTCCGATGACTGACGATCAGGAACTTACAAATGGAGCAAACATTTAAAGTTAAAGTGCTAAAGTCCTAAAGTGAAGTCTTTTGTTTTTGTTTAGTTTTAAGGTTTGTATAAATACTGCAAAATGCGACATACTTTGAACAAAACTTGAGTTCCAAGTAATTCGATGTGTATCAATCCACAAGAATTTTGAGAATTTAAAGAAACTGAACATAAACAGGAAATCTTAAGACCTCACTGCCATGAAACAATTCATGAAAAATTTCCTCCCTTGAGCTGCACAAATTATAACACAAGATGTTAAACATCATGCAGGCCAGAAATCAAATTTCAGCACAAGGATATATTAAAATAAATCATTTTGAGTAGAATATGATACATCAGTAGAATAAAAATATAACACGTGAAATATGTTGGTTTCCAACTGAGGAACATTTTTTTTTTTTACAACTTTTTAACTTTTTATCTATGCAGGACATAAAAATCTAAATGACATTAAAAACTCAAAGAAAATCAAAAGCATTGAAGCTAAAACAACACTGAGGGCTAAAACACTTTCTAACTCCAATTAGTATTAAGTCTGTTTAAATACGGTCCCCAAGGGGACGAAAGAGAGAGGAGAAGAAAACAGAAAATAAAGGAGAGGCGGCAGTTCATTTTCTCGAAAGCCACATATAAATAAAGTGTTGTTTAGAGAACTGTCCATTGTGTGGCCTAAAAGAGCAGGCCGCACTGATGGACACATATATTGATCCAGAGTGCACGGCCTTGATGGCCTGTGGATTATCCAGCATTCAGCATCTAACAAAAGCTACTGAAGACTGTGGGACTGCATACCACAACACAGAATTAAAGCAGAACCGCAAAAGAAGTCGAGTCGGATTTACCTTTTAGAAGGTCCGCTGTAACTTTACTGCATGTCTGAATCATAAATAAATCTATTTGAATTCTTTTGCAATATCTGTATAACTTATGATATTTTGCAATATCATAAGTTATTTATGTGCTAAAATAAGGATGTCTTTCAACAAAAACAAGTAGTCAAAATGTTTCATTAATTAGGTTGAAAATATCTCTTCACAGAAAGCTATATACATAAGTATTTATGTAGAAAAAAATATATTTTTATTTGAAAAGATTATTCTTAAAGGAAATAATAAACAAAACATTTACATTAAGCTTAGTTTCCTGCACTTTTGTTTTGATTTACAGCTAATTCTACAAATGACAGCAGCAAGGTTAGAAAAGGAAGAGGAAATGTCTTTCATGGCACTTTTATTTCCTGTGCTTCCAAGTTTATTTTTTCCTATTCTATTTTAAAGTCTAAATATCTTCACTACATCAACTATTCAAGAAATGAGTCTTACATCACAAATAATTTAATTTGTTTACTTCAAACTATACAAACTAAAGTTTCAGCTGAACTTTCATCATGTAAATGTAATATAACACACTATGTTACCATCACATTCACTTAAAAAGTTCCTTGTGAATAATATATAAATATACTGTGACCATAGGCGAAAAATTGCAAAGTGAAAACTTTATCAAGTTATCAATGTCTTTCTGATTTCATGCTTTGGACCTCATGCCGATACGCCGAGAGAGACGCTGAACTGTAAAGCTTCCAGAAAAAACAAATAACAAACTTTTAACATATATTTTAAACCAGGTGTCCTCTATTTATATAAAAAAATGTTCTTCAAATCCCAGCTATATTCCACACATTCTAGGAAATATCTATTGCTTTTACCTTTTCTGCGATGGGCCCTATCTCTGTGTGATTCCCAGTGATGTGTCAGGCGATGGCGAAGATGTCCTCTCTCCTCTGACCTTTCTGACCTCTGTGCCAGCTGCTCATCAGGTGGGCACGCGCACTGGCACCGACACCGGCGCGACGCCTCCGTCCAGGTACACAGCCATGCCACCCAGAGCAGCCAGGCTGACACCTGCATCTTCAGACTAAATCTCCTCTCCTCCACTTTTCGCACCTCCTCTACACTAAAGCTCCATCCCAACTGTGGCTAAGACTGAACCACCCTTCTCCCAAGCGTCTCGGTGCTAAATTATTTGGAGATTGTTATAGAGAATGTTTTTTCTTTATATTCCACAAATGCTTTGTATTTACATTCCCTCCCTCTTTTTTCTCCCTCTCTCTCTCCCTCTCCCTCCTCTTTCTCGCCTCTCTTGTCTCTTTTGGGAAAGAAGTTGGCGGAAACAATGATTGAAAAACAAGTTTCAGGCCCCATGCTGGGAGCGCAAGAGAGGAGGAGAGGGGAATGGGTACTGTCTCCTCCAACAACATCTGTGTCATTCGTTCTGCACGTCGCAATGATGGAAAACAAGACCCGGGACCGAAGGGGCGGGACGGAAAGAGATCTCCCATACCGAAAGGATCAGTTCCATTAATCAAGTGTCTGCAAGTCGACTGATCAAATCCTTTGGAATGACAAACTTTTTCAATCTTTAAACATCAAACAGGCAAAAACTCATAGCCTGGCCGCTATTGGCCCATGCCACAAAAGGGGAAGTAGACACCCTTCATTCCTGCATCAAGCTACTCTCTCAAAAGCATTAGAGAGGGAGTGTTTTCAAACAAAACTGACCCTCTCCAATGGCTTAGGCTGCTTGTTGGCCATGAAAGGAACGGCTTTTGTTTAGGGGAGATTCACACTTTCCCGACACAATTTTCTGTTTTATAAGCAGAGGAGAGGTGAGCGGACCGAATCGCTAATGCAACTGGAACGTTCTCATTTGTCGAAGTAAAGATGTTTAGCTGGAAGTGGAAATCATTTCGATTTTCACACTTAAACATTTCAATTATAGGTAGAATTTGATTAGGCAGTCGGCGAAAGGGACGCGGAGAGGCACGGGCCCTTTTTTCTCCGTTGTTTGTTTCTTTATTGATACTTTAAAAGTTTTCACTGTTCACGGAACAAAAAAGAAAAGAGAAATTTGTACTTGCTTGCGTGCACAGTATGTGCTCCACTCATCACTGCGGTTGAATCAAACGGGACAGGGAAAGCAATTTATCTCATGCCGTCCGGTCTTGTGTTCCACTCGCCAGTCCTGCTGCTTCAGCACAGAGGAGCTGAGGAAACATGCTGTTAAACCGACCTGACCTGATCAGGGCTTTATTCAACAAACCTCCCTGCTCATTTAAAACTGTACACCACAAGTAGAGAAGTGGGTGATGATATAAATATAGCAGACTGTACAATGGTGCTTTTTGTACACAAACTACATTAAATAAATCACTGTAGGGGAACATTACCAATATTAAAGAAATGTCCAACTTTTACGTTTTAGATTCCAGTGACCACCCATATTGCAAACACAAAGCCATGACCTTGGATTGGAAACAGCAGTAACTTGCCTGTTCAGGCCTCTGATCAGACGGTACCCCCTGCTAGGTAGCAGGTCATTTCGAGGTGAGCACCCGAAAAGCCACGCTTCAACCCTCCATGGGGTGTCGGGGCAGAACTGCAAGGGGCTATTCCTGCTTACGCTGACCCTTGAAATGTGCCTTAATCTTTAACACAGGAGGATGGAGAATGCTCTAATCTGCCTAAAAAGCTAGAGGACAAAACAGATAGGTAACATGAATAAAAGAGTCTTATAAGACACAGATACAAAATTAGGTTTGTTTTTTAATTCTTTGGCATCTTTTTGTCAGTAAGGTTGTAGGCAATGACAATGCTCTAAAAATGCAAGATAACAACCAGTTACTGTATCTCAGATGGTAGGTTATGAGTTTCATTCCTATGTCCTGATAAAATGCATTAATTTAACTGTAAGCTGCTTCTGATAAAAGCAATTGCATTTATGTAAAAAGTAAAACATGGCAAAAGAAAATAAAAATCCTATCAACTGTTTTTACATTATTTCAACTAATTTAATAAATAAAAATAATGTAAAAACAGTTGAGATGACTTGTGAAGCTCAGCTGACTGTACTGAAAATTTTAAGGCAACAAATACATTTTTACAGTGATGAATGGGCCAATTTGTTTGGTGTAAACAGGTCTACAAAAGGTGCAAGAACAAACCTTGCAAAATTTTGTAGTAAAATAATTTAACACTTTAATAATTAATAAATCACATGTCTAATGTATGAGCTGGTTTGATGTAATACAACCAGAGTCATATTTGTATTTATTCCCAGTGCGGCACCTACATTCACCTGCAACATTGTGCATCGAACAACTGTAAAAAAATACAGACCACAACTCAATTTTCTGACTGGTGGGCACAATAGTGAATTATCACTTGTGGCAACAATTTGCTTCATAAATTTTACTTTAACTTAAACTTTAACTGAGCCAGTTGAAAAATTTAGATGCAACGAGTCAGTAGACATTTTTACCTGGAGAGGTCTGAAACATTTTACACTGCAGAAATGTCGCTGACACACCTGTATGATTCAGGATTCCTGCACAGACATAAAAAAGAAGCAAGTGATGTGAATCAGATGCAAGATGAAAAATTCTCAGGGTTTGAGTCTGGGGATATGGGGGGTGACGGGTGGGTTACAGAGCACCGAGCTGTAGAATAGAAGGCCGGGCCTGTGAGGGCAAAAGTTCTGCTTGAGTGGATCACAAAGCAAGATCTAGTGTTCACCCCATTCCTCTCCTCCCTCCCCATCCTCCCTCTCTCCATCCCTCCCCCTCAAACCTCAGCGGTACCCACACCCATATTACACTTACACCTCTCCGGCTCTTCGTCTCCTTTTTTTCTTTCTCTCTTTCTCCGTCTTTGTATGTCCAGCTGGCTGTCCTACAAAGCCTCCAGCTCAGACTCCCAATGAGCCCTGCGCCCTCCGACGCTTTGTTCTGCTGTTTTTCCCACTCCCTGGAGGGAGAGTCACAAGCAGGACACACAACAAGAAGAAATAAGGAAAAGCAATTACAAATTTTTTTTAAATAAGTCAAGCGTCCATTCAGTAGGGTTCGAAGTCAGTGATTACAGAGCAATATTTTGGTGAACTGTACCATCTGTTATGTAATGGCATTTTTGGCCCCCTGCAGCAAAATTGTTTAACTATGTACATTTTGATATACAATTTGATATACAGTAACATAATTACATTAACCATAATACAGATGCAAAAGCTTCTTTCTTAATTTCTTTCGGAAACCTCTATAACCACACGCTTTTAAAATAGTACCAATAGTAGTGATCCAGACGTTTAATTTAACGTTTGATAAACGTTTTGTATTATATTATATATCACACACAAAGATGCTGTTTGATGATCCCATGCTATGATTACACACACTCATGTACCAGTCCAGATATCAGTCCAGCACCCTCTTTCTCAAGCTCTGGTAGATCTTCACTGATCAGCGGGCAGAAAGGCCTCAGTGTTGCGATGTGGGCCGGAACTAATAGGATTGGATTTGATTCATTAGATTCTCTTTCATCACACTGGTTGGAATTTCACTGCACGTCCCGCCGGACACCCCAGTTTTAAATAAGGATTCTGCAAGGACATGAGGGGTGAGAGTTAGCGTAACCGAGACGTGGCCTCGCCTCCCTTCCTTCTCAAATTCCCACAATCTCTGTATAAGAATCTCCGGATATATTAGTATATGGGATAAATTCCAGGATATGATGTCTTCCAAGTTTTTGTTTACTGATCAAGCATAGGTCACATGATCACAGACTCAATAGGTTGCAGGCTGCTTTCACATGCATGGTGAGAAATAAATGTGTGGAATATTGTTCCAGAACTGGACATTTGTGTCCAGTTTTCTGGACAATTTAGATTTGATTGGTTGTGACCTGTGGTAGTGCACCAGGTTCTAACTGCAGCTCATTATCTTTTGACTTAAAAATACTATCAGGATCATGTAAGAAATCACGTAAAAATAACAAGCTATACCAACATCTATCTCCCTCTTGTGAAGTTTGCCTCCCTGAGAGATTTATGAAACTGAAAGTAAACGTCTGAGGCGACAAAGGACCCACACAGAGTATTCGCCTTGTTAAGAACAAAATAATCAACTTGCACAGCTTGAAGCTTTGTCGGACCGCCCAACCTTGCTCCCTGCGTCTTTGTGGTATTGTGCGAAGAGTGAGACAGTGTCTTAAAGAATGCTTCCATAAGGCCAAAATTAGCATTTCAATATGGGACCAAGAAAATGAAATTTGTCTGGTTTTTGGAGTTGTGAATGAGTGAAATGTGAGTTTTCAAATAGCCAATTAATAGCCTAAAGTATTAGCATGTGATTTTTCACAGCAAAAACATGAAAATACCCACTGATTACATTTTAGAAATAACCATGGAGGGAAATGTATTAGGTCTGGGTGGTTGCCAGGTTGTTGCTGGCAATATCTCACTGATTGTCTTTATGAAGTCATGTGAGAGCCAGTTTAATACCTTGAGCTTCAAAGAATGAGCAAAATTATTGACACTCAAAGAAAAAAACAAACAAACTGGTTTGCCATAAAAATTAATTGTATTGATGTAAAACACATTACAACAAAACATCTCAGAAAAAAACTGAAAAGAAAAAAAATGCAAATATGAGAAGTACACATTCATACCACGCCATTCTAACATCAATATTGAAACTGGACAATAAAACTACCCAGCCATATCCTTTAAAAAAAAAATGCTGGCATTGCATATGTTTCACTCTGACCCCTCTGTGCTGGGCTCTTAGATTCTCCAAAAGATGTGGACATGTCTGATTAGGACAGGAGGACAAAAGCATTGGAACCTGCTGCTGGTCCGTCTCATCTCAAGCAGGACCGCTCATCGATGATGGTGCCAGGCTGGCTGCCCTGCTTTGGGGCATCTGTAGGAGTTGGGCACATGAAAGCTCATGGTCTAGTGTGTTCTCAGGGGCTTGGCGTACACAGGCTCCAGGAAATGTAAGGGCAGCAACATGAAAAGGGCTGCCAAGAACACAACGCTCACCAAGGACAGGAGCACGTACCGGCCGATGAAGAACGCATCCACAATCTGAAAAACATCACAGGTCTGTAGTGTGAATTATTAAACACATTATACAATTATTTAAAAGTAATTAAAAGCTTTGAATGTTGGTATTGGTATTTTTAAAGAGCATGACATTGGTTCTGTATGTTCTGGTTTTCTCCACTAGAGGTCAGCAAGGCTCTTTTGAGAAAATCTTACTGCAACATCATTAGACCATTAAACACTGATAAAAGAGAGCCAAAAATAAATAAATTAATTAATCTGTGTTTAAATAATATTCATCTATACATTAAATATTAATAGATAAATATGTCTAATTTAATTATTTATTTATATAAAAATACTGTCTTGAACAAACGAACCAAGACAAAAAAGCTTTACCCTTTATTTTCTTTCTTGCCATAGCGGATCTTATTGTCCCCTATGTAAGAATGAAAGCTGAACAGGGTGACTGTGTAGCATACTAACCACTGTCCATGTCTGTACAAGTGTATGAAACCTAAATCATGGGAGAGGCCACAACCTACATTAAACTATTAAACAATGTCTTTGTGTGTGTATAGGTGGGTGGGGCGTCAGTCTCCTGCGAATGCAGTGTTCTTTAGTTTAACGCATCTCACTTTCTAATTTGCCAATTAGCCGGCTAGCAAAGCACAGAGCAGGGGCCATGTTTTATTAATGTGGCATCGAATGTGCTGCAGTGAGCTCCTGTTTGGGGCCAGTTTAATTGGCACTGTGATATTATTTCTTTGTACAACAGCGAGGGGTTACCCATTTCTCATACTACACACTGTCACCTTTAAAGAAAAAAAACTGTTATCTGGTTGTACCTTCTGCAAGCAAATCAGCAATAGGTGTAACAAGAATTGTGGCTATGCACACTGTAGCAAAACTTATAATGTTTCATGCTTTTTCATTTTAACCTCATATTGGTCCAGTTTAGGCCATTATAAAACATTATATTGATAATTAAACTGGTAACACTTTACCTACACTATTAACTTTGCTTGATCAAAATTAATTTGTCATCATTTGTAAAAATCTGTTTTTTTTTTAAACTGTGCCATGTCTGAGATTTAAAGCCTAGATTTTAAATGTACTCTGATTAAGAAGGGTTAAACTAATAATTTGAGGTCTTTTAAATTTGCCGAAGCTTTACAGCACAAGGAAGGTTTGCTACACTGAGCGTGTTCTGCTACTGAAGAATGAAGGTAAATGGTTTTTGTTTGTACAGACGAGTGAGTGACTTGGCAGCTCATTGGCTGTTATTGGCAAAAAGAGACACTGGGAGAAAGCTGTTGTGTTTGCACTCGTCTGCTGCTGAAGAGAGATAAACCAGCACATGTCTTTATGTCATATATAACAGACACACAGTTTTACAGTCTAAATAACACAATTCAAGCACAAATGTCAGAATTCATAACACTTGCAAAGCAGTTAGGAAATAGACACAAATTTGCCTAAATTTGGTAAGAACACACAAATTCAGAATATATTTATTAATCTTTATGAATTAATAAATTCTTATATAATGGCAGTCAGCGTGGTCATAAGCTATATATGGGCAATTCCAGCAATATGTACGTTACATTTTCATCAAAAATTGAAATGTAAATTCTTGCAGAATGTATTTATTCCCAATATCAGACTATACATGAGTCTACCTTAAAAACAACCAGTCTATTTTAAAAATGTAAATATACATGCATTATGAATGTGACACGTTTCTAAAGCAATATACTTTGGATTTCTGTGAAATAAAACGCACAAATCAGAAGCAAAAATACCCAACAAATGGAAAAGAATTTTAGTAACCATTTATTTATGATCATGTCACATCTAAGCATCACCGGTAAGGCCTAATAAGTTTCCACATATGCACTCACCTGAACTTCTCTCTTAGCGGAAGGAACTTCAGTGGCACGCGGGAAGAACACCAGGACCAGTGTGATGGTGAGCGCAAGAAGCAACACAGGGATGATCCCTAACCTGGTGAGATCAGAGCTCAGTTTAGTTCTGCTACTGTAACACTTGGGATCATATGCTGTATGTAGGTTATATGTCATATGCTCTTACTTTGTTGGACCGGTTGCGCGCGAGATAATAATACAGAGCACGAGAGTCACAATCCAGATTAATGCGATTATGAACACACCTGTTCCAACACCCAGAACCATCTCAGCCATCCTCACCTCTCGCCTTTACCTGACCTTAGATCAACAAAGTAGACGAGAAGGCAGTAATCCGTGATAAACTAATCAGTATGTTTTTAAGACTGATCGTAGCGGTTTGTGATGTTACCTCATAATATCGACCCGTTACCGACTCTATTCCTAAAAACTGTATTTATCATTTACAACACCATACAAGCTGCAGTACACGTAAAATATTACCATAGAAACAACGTAGCGTTCCGTTTTTACATCCGCACTTCCTGTATCACGAACTGACCAATCACGGTACATCATGCAGCGAACTGCATGCTGGGAGTCGTAGTTTCGCTGTGAACAACGCATAATGACGTGAAAACTTTAAAATACGACCATGTCGTTTTATAAATCACGTTTTATTGGATATTTCTATGTTTTAAGACAAATTTCCTAGATATTGTGTGTGGTCAATTATCTTAGTTGTTACTTTACTTATAGCTATAATATATTTTGCATAAGACTACATTAGTATCTGTTTGGAATTATACGAAGTGGTAAATTTTCCAGTTTTTTACTTGCTAGCACAAATGGGTTACTTTCTCTAGCTTGCCAATTACAGGAAAGCAGTCAAGGTGTCTTTGCCGAATGTAGGTCTTATTTTATGCCGATAGGGGGCCAGCGGGGAGACGTGAACCGGAGACGTGCACGGAGGACCCGGGGTGTTCGGTACGGTACGGTATAATGCCAGTGGAAGAGGAACGACGGAGGTGTATTAGGCAGAGGGGTACGGAGAGAGAGAGAAGGGGAGATGGTGGGAGGGGTTTGATATGGCAGACGTCACAGCTTGTGTAGGGGAGTATAGCCTGTGTTGTCAGCCTGGTGTCAGTCTGATGAAGATTGGCATTCAGGTAAGCTGTCATTCATTTTCAATGTCAGAGCGCGGAGCGGGCGAACACTCCAGCATGTTTTTTTCTCGGTCTCATTACAAAAGGCAGGACATTATTCATACAGACAGGGCCGAGGGCTGAGGGGAGAGAATGATAGACAGAGAGAGGGAGAGAGAGAGAGAGAGAGGGAGAGAGAGAGCGCGTGTGTGTGTGTGAGAGAGCAGGAGTGAGAGGGAGGAGGAGGAAGAAGAGAGCGAGTCTGATAGAAGGAGGGAAGAGAGGAAAGAGGGAAACGGGAGATGATGCCTCACAGATCGGGGAGCGTCTTGCGGGTGAATGTTTTGGTGGATGAAGCGTTTGGACTTGTGAAATGTGGTGGTAATTTTTTGTGTTGCCATTTTTGTAGTTTTTGAGGATTTTTGCTTTTTGCCGATACACGATTTTATCTTTATATTTGTATCGTGTAAAAATGCGGGCCGACATAACATTACATAGTTTTGTATTTTGCTTATTGTTTTTCGGACTAATATAATGTCGTATTGTTTATAATGAATGTAATAAGATAATGTTTACATTTTTGTTTTATATTAGAATGGTATTGTGTGTGAAGATATCGCTAGGCATATATTTGACATTGAGAAAAAAGATGTTAAATAAGACGCCCCTATATTTCTTTTCCAGTCAGACCTGTGGTCAAATTAACTTATTAGGCAAAGATTAAAAATATTAAACTCTTGTGTAAAGTTTTGAAAAATAAGGAAAAACAAAGTTTGAGAATATTTAAATAGTTGTTTGTAGGTTATTGGCAGAATTCTTTCTTCTGTATAGTTTATCGAAAAACATTACAGATTATTCCAGCCAGAAAAAATAACATGCTTAATGGGTCAGGAGATTTGTGCTGTTGGCAAATTAGCTCAGATCTTTTCTGTTTTATTTAGTTTTAATAGTTTGTATGTTATCATGCGTTTTGGCAGCACTTGCTTGTGAATTCTCAGGTTTTTCCACCTGGTCTGTAAAACCTGAAGTTGATTGTTGTTTGTTTATTCACACAGAGATAAAATTACTTTGTACTGTAAATAGTACAGTTCCTCATACATTTTAGACTTCCCATGCAAAAGTTTTGTGACTTTCACTGTTTTATGTGACATTAAACACCCTTCATGGTACTGAGTATTTGCATTTTTCTGTACATTTTGATTATGAATGAAAGCTTTAAAGACAGGGAACCGCTTTTATTTCTTTATACTATAAAAAACTGACAACATTGTTTTTCTAATCTGGTAAAGTAGTTGGTGGTATCTGTATTATGCAAGCATGAAATATGCGATGTTTAAAGATTATTTTTAAGGTATAAAGGTATTTTTATTGCATTCAACTTCTACATGTTTAAATGTAGAAAAAATAACTGCTAATCTTTTTGACTCATTTTACATAACTAAAGTGTACACATGTATTCAGTCTTTAAAAATAAGCTGTAATATACCCCTCAAAAAAAAGATTGTCTTTCTCAAAAATATACATTAGCGTCTCTCAGTGAAGTTCTAACGTTTAATTAGTGGACTAATCAGTGGATTTCACTGGTCAACAATAAAACAGTTTTTAGTATTGCAAATAACAACTTTAGTAAAAGCAATAAAACCAAGGGGGTTGCATCAATGCATATACAAATGAAAACATAAGAATGACATTGTAGGTTCAGTTTTTTTCTCTCCGAAGTTAAACCTCATTTAATCAGCAGGTTTATTTCTGCGATGCAGGCTATCATGAAGCTGTAATGTTTTGTCTGGAAGATAAAAGTTGTTGGATGGGGCTAATTTAAATGCCAAGTTCCCTGCTGAGATCTTAATTGATGATTTGTGTCGCGGGACAAGCTGCCCAGGGGCACAACTGCAAACACAAAATACTCCGGCTTTATTTGCATATTCCCCTTCTCCACATTACAAGTAAATTACAATCTGAGGTTCTATACTGCAGGACCTCGAGCTCTTTTGGTCTAATCACTAATAAAATGACTCAGTCACCCTAAATGCGAGGAGCAAACTGAGCAAAAAAGATTGTAAACCAATTGTGGTGCCCATGAAGCTATTTAGAAAATTGTCCCGTTTCCTAATGTGTCATTTTAGATGCAGGCCTAATACGTCCATAGCGACTGACAATTTACATGCCTTGTTTTCTACTGATCTGTTCAGATCTTGCACAACTAACTTCCCATGTCTGTTTAAAGTTAATGAGATACAGTTTCCATTTTCCACAGAATGTTTTGAAAAAAGTAGAAGCAAATTAGAATTATTCATCAGACAGTATTCTGCTGGGGTCTTGTATGTTCTCCCGTCAAGGTGAAGCTACACGAGTCTACATCGTGCTCCGGTCCTCTATGCTACTTAGATGCATAGAGGCAAAGATCTGTTGGTACTGGCTTCCACCGGTAAGCCTTTGCTGATCCTGATGGCTCTCCGAGGAGCACAGGCCTGTTATTGCTGTCGGACAGCCGCGAGTTCAAACGACCTCGCTATGCTTCTTTCATACCGTGCAACTGCTCTACCGTTAGGCATGGCGGTCAAAATCCCTCCTGGGATCTTAAGGTAGAGGCAGATTTGCTTGATTTACGCTTTGAGTGAAGCGCTGGAGGCACGTAACGATCACCCATAGCTCAAATCACAGGCTGTGCTCTCTTCATGGTGCTCTGGCCTTGGAGAGACTTACGGAGATGTGGCATGGAGATGTGTTGAAATTGCAGATGCTGACATTGGTTAGATTTGTGGGAAATTGTAGACAAACCTGAAATTAGAAGTCTTCAAAAAAATAAGATGAAATAAATGTAGATGTAGTTTAAATGATAGATGTCTTGAAGATCTGTCTGCCACATGCATTATAGTTGCATGGTTAGAGTTTAATGCAAATAATTGTGATAACAAATATAAAGCATGCATATATATATATATATGAAACATAGTCCTACAGATTTAGCAGACACTATTGTACTGTCTTGTTCAGTTTTCACTTTCCAAATAATTGAGCCAATAACCTCTGTGTTGTTAAAACCATGCGCTACCATATGAACTGCAGGAATTACATGAGATCAGATAAATTAAAAGTCTATGAAGTAAAATAAAAATAGTAATATATAATAATTATATGTCTACACCTAAGTGCAATAATAATATCTCATGCAAGAGACAAACTAGTTTTTAAGTATAGAAATAATTACTTTACCAGGATCAAAAGCAGAGTCAAATTAGCAGCAGCTTATTATTAATTCTGAATTTAAAAACCTTGAACAAGACTGTAAACCTCAGAGTGCTTTGTTCTTATCTCCAGTGAAATGCTGATAATCCAAACAAATGTACACAGCTTTCCACCGAATCCTGAATTTATTATATTTCTGAGTAGTTTCTCAGAACAGACAAAGGTTGACAATATTTTATTTGAATTCAGTTTAAGATCAAAGTGGGAAAAAACCCACCCCAGACCAATTCATAGCTTTTCCCCCTTTCTAAATATATAAATATATGCATGAGTATAATAACTAGTCAAATTAAAATAATGTGCTGGAGGCAGGAGAGTGCTTGACTAAGGTTGAGAGAGAATGATGTTTAATATATTTCCTCTATTAGACCGAATATGTGAATTGTAGTTCTCGCATGTTTGACACATTTCATACGTTGATGTCATTTGGCGTGACTGCAGAGAAATGGATGTTCTCTATACTGTGTGCATTTCACTCCTCCTGTCTTTTGGAGTGCAGAGTTTTTATTAGCGCTGAAATAGTGCATTGAGTTCTCATCTATTACTGTAAAAGCCATCTTCTATGAAAGTGGCATCTCGCTCCGTCCCGTTTCAATGACATCATTCATAAAAGACATGTTTTTCTCCTTTTCACGCTTCCTGCTCTGTCCTCTTGAGCATTCAAACACAGACCACCATTGATTCCAGCCACCTGATTTCATTTGGACCTCTGACACCGGGCTATATCGGAGTTTCCTCTCCTGCTGATCTATTTGTGTGTCTTTTGTTGCGTTTCAAACAGAACCTCCTGCATTTCCATCATCCTCTTTCAACCTAAGAGCCATTGGTAGGCATTGATCGTTAGCTGAATGTGTGCAAAATGCCTGTAATGGCGTCAGTACGTTGGTGAATCAGTTAACAGCATTGACTGCGTTATTCTGGCTTTATTAATGCATCCGAAAGGCTTTCCTTATATAGACCCTGAGTGACTTCTGAATAGGGCCCAATTCATTGGCTTTAAAAGGATTTTAAATGCATATCAATTCAGATAAGTGGATGTAAAATTTATTTGCAAAATGCTGTATCTCCTGTAGTTTTATTGTGGTCTGTTTCTTGCAAATACGTTGTGGAGGAGTTTTTTTTTTCGTTGTAATAAAATGCATTAGGACAGATCAGCCTTTGGGACATCATAAAGCACCTGGTTTTCTGATGGATTTGCCATAATGTCTGATTTATAGCATGCAAAAGTTAGATGTTTTTAATGTTTTTAAATATGTCTTGGCATTACTTTTTTTAATGGGAACCAATACTTCCATATGCAAATTTTAGTGTTTTAGAAGCTGTACTGTACGTTATTTGAGCTCTGTATTTTATATATAAAAAAGAAATAACAGTGTGTCTCGAAAAAATATATTCTTCCCTTAAAATTTATTTTATACCCTCTTGGTACTTGGTTAACCTCAATGCCATTTATAATAAAAGAGATGTTTCTTTTTGGTATTTGGTCAACAATGCATTTTCTTAAATGCATGTCCTTAAATGAGGAAAAGTGCTTAAAAGTAAATCACTTACACAATTTAGTATTAAAAAGTTGCAATATGTTTATAATTTATATCTTTATATATCCACTTGTTTTCTATTAGATCAACAGTAAGAGTGTTTATCAGTACATCTAAATTCTTCAGAGCTCAGAACTGTTTAGCGCTGCTGCTGGGTGATATTTGATACATCAGTATAAGCCACACGATTTTTGTCTGCGGGGTGCTTCGCCTTTTTCAAACACATGAGAGATTTCACATCGCACAGACACACACACACACCAGCTGCTTTATTAGGTTCATACAGTATGTGCAGACAGTTTGGGGAAAACCTCATGTCACTGCAGATTTAAGAAGTGGTTGCAGTCACCACCAAAAGGCCTCAACAACATATTTTTGGCTTTCTAATAGATGTTCCAACCACATTGCTTTCCCCTTGCTCTGTTTTTTTAGAAGCCCCAGAAGGCATTGAGTTGTTTCCTTTCAAGTGGAGTGTAAACATATGAAAGATTGCAGATTGAGACGGTTCTGTCTCTTATGTTTGGAAATATCTCAGAACATTAAACAATCTTTTATTCCCATAGCTATTGCTTTACAATAAATTTGCACATTATTGCAGTCTTTTTAAACCCACAGCCCCTTCAGGAAGACTCTAAGTAGCTCTTCATCAACACTAAACTAGAAAAGTGTTCTTTTGACACGTAGTGGTTATTTCTTTTGTTTTATTATTAATAATATTAGATGCATACGTAAAACAGTTGATAGGGTGGAAGACAAACTGACTCTCCAAGATGCTTCATCTCACTTTAGCTAAACATTTTTCTTTTTGTTTGTGTTTTATAGATCAGTCAATTTGTTTTTATTCTCCATCTTGACAAAACTAGTCCAATAGGAAGTCTAGTGACTAATCTGGCAAATCCTTCTTAAATCGGCCCAAGGTGTTTTTAATTCTTAAGGGTTTTGAGAACATGTACAGTAAGCTGGTTTGGAGACCAATTCCAAACAGCCAAACCAGTTGAAAAGTGCCCAAGAACCAGATCAGGCCAGGAAACCAACTATAACTGACAAACCACCCCAATCTATTCAAATACCCCCTGGAAACTTTTTAAGTACCCCCCGGGGTACACGTACCCGTGGTTTAATGACCTCTTGGGCCCGCACTCTAGTTTTCTCCAGCTGCTAGTCGTGAGACTTCTGGTGACTGTTCAATTTAAAACATACAGGGAGATAAATATAGCACATGAAATTGTGCCCCGCTTTGTGTGAAACTCTAGAAACGGATGGTCTTCGGAGAAATCATCACTTGGGCTACGGCAGAGCCGCAGTCACGCCATACGGGGGATGATATTAATGCGAGCCTGCAAACACTGGGTGCGATAACAGTCAGGAGACCGATCAGCGATGCATCAGCCATTTATCGACCACAACTGCGTGGAAAACAATCTTGCGCTCCCTGACTGTTAGAACTTTATAGCGTTGCCCTTCAGAAAGGACTGATGACAGCGCTGTGCTAAAAGTAAAATGTAAACAGCTGCTGCCCCAGAGTTGGGGGTAAATGTAGATGCATGCATGTGGCGCTTTGCCATCGCTGGGGTAGGATGACATGAGTTTTGGGGACAGCGAGAAAGGGAGGAAAAACCCAGGCTGCTGAGGTTGCTAATACGCTCTTGGTTGGTTTGGATAAGAAGTGTGAAACGTTTGGCAGGTAGTGGCAGCAAGTATGGCTGACACCTGCCTTGCCTCCGTCAGAACACCGTTCTGGACGTGGTCTGTAGTAAAGAGGTATTTATAAACCACCAAAGACATTTAATACAGCTCATCACACCTCTCAGTATTCCTCAAAGATCAAGCTGACTTTAGCAATAAGCGCAACTGGCCCAAATGTGAAAGCGAAGGGTTAACCTCTTCCTTCCTGTTACAAAAGGAGTGTGGAAAAACAGGGTGAAAGGTCACGGTGAACTCATATACTGCAGGGGAATTTCTCACTGGGCTTCTAATCCTGTTAATGAAATCATATGTATTTAATAATTCTTCTTTGGACATTAACTGGTAAATAATGTTTATTATGACTATTTTAAAAGACTATATAAAAGGCTCTAAAATCAAGATATACTTAAAGGTGTAGTGCACGTTTATTTTTTTTCAATGTTAAAGACAATATCCACTGAAACAGAATGTCAGGGCGGAACATATTGAGTGACTTATCCCAATTTTAAATCAGATGATATTGTTGAGTTTACCTCATAGACTCGAAGTGCAGAATGATGTCATAAAGATCGTTGGTCTGTATTGGCAGAAGTTAGGGACTATAAGTACTGAATACTTAATAGGGCGAAACAACAATAAAAATTATTTTATACACAATTATTTTAAACATTGGCTAATGAGATTGGGGCAGAATTCATTTGACAGCAGTAGTGGTGCAGAAATTATTACACACTTCACCTTTAACCAAAGAGTAGATCGATAATATCATTGTCATTGTGGTGATGGGAAAGAATATTGATGTCATGCATTGCTGTGTTCTCAATGAAATGCATGTTTGTGTTGTATTCTCAGTGTTGCTACAAAGGGCATTAGCATAAACTAGCATATTATGTAGCTAATTTTCTCTACTGTCATGGCGGAGTAACAGTTTGTGTTTGTCTTAACATGTGTGTGACAGACTCTTAAAACCATTTTTAGCCAGGAAATCTGAGGAAAGCTCTGTGTCTGACTCTCCTATGTCGCAGCTTTCATTCCTGAAGTCCCAGGACAGGAAGCAAGGCGAGCTACAGGCCTCAGAGTGTCTGGGTTTAGGCAGATGGGAGATGGTGCTTGGCACAAGGCCAGAGAGCTTCAGAGAGCCGAGAGAAACGAAATAACATGTGAGCTTAGGGATGGAGACAAGATCCGTTTTAGTCATATTTGTCTTATAATTGAGAATTAGTCATTGTAAATGTATCAGTGATTTGTGTTTACGATTCTCAAAGAGCACACATCCTGATGAAAAAGTAAACCTTGATTGCAACAAATGATATAGACAGATGTAGACATTCAGAAGTAGGCGGTATTCTTTATCAGAATCGAGGAAAAAGAAAAATTTCACGGAGAGGTAGTGCGCCATTTAAAAGATTTAGAAGGATTTGTTTCGGATAAAAGCCCAGATCTACCTGTCTCATTGCTGCGCCTGAGGTATTTTTAGTAGTTAAGTTCTTTTCCTGTTTGGCTTTCCATAGTTTTCTAATGTGAAGAAGATTGCAGCAAAGATACCAGGATCTATTTGTAGAGAAATTGATGGTCTGAGTGTGTTATTTCTGCATAGAGAGCACTGTGTTTACTTCATGAAGTTGTCATGTGTTTACTTGTCAGTCTGAATGTAACAAAATAAACTATTGCTTTATGTAGTATGTGTTTATTTTGTTCTCGGTGTGTGTATATAAGCTAAATGTGTGCGTGTGTTGCTTTGTTTCTCTTGTTGTGTCTAGTGTGGCCTCCTGTGTCAGCTGCACACTGGTTTTAATGTGAAGTTTAAGCCCCTTGTGACGCCAACTGGTTTCCAGTTACACCAGTGGGAATACCTGCTATTGTGCCCTAAATCCCTTCTAATTCCCAGGAATTCTGCCATCATTCTTCTCAACCTCCTTGCTCCTGCCACACTTAACTTACTATAAGTGATCTTAAAGAGACAGACCATCTTGATAGCTTTTAAATCTATTGATAGATTATACTCACCACATGCATAGAGTTTCACTGAAGTGCTTATTTGAAAGTATTCTTGGCAGCCAATAAGATGCTTGTCCATCCTTATTTATATCCTATATAAGATTAAAACTTTGAGTCTTCTGATAGAGACCAAGAGCCTGTCATGAATTCTTCGAGACGTTTTTGACAATGTCTATTAGTCATTTCTCCTGCAAAGGCCCATTTTCAAATATTGCATAGAAATACAATTACGTCCTAATGTTACACACTTTATTAGAGAAGAGACACAGAGAATATGAAATGTTGTCATAGTAACAGGAAGTTCAGAACCCCCAGCAGAAACTGATGTTCTCGCATTCGTTGAACAGCTGGGGGGCTGTTACTGCTGAGGCATTGTGGGTAATCGCTTCAGCTTGAACTCTGGATTTCTTGTAAAAATGAAGAAGTGAAATCATGAGGATTTTGGGTTGTATCGTAGAGAGTGTAATGTGATGTCCTGGTGGCTGTAAAAGACAGCAAACAATCCATTAAAAATGATGTTGCTGTCTTTTATATTCTGTTTGTGGTCATTTGCCGTCATTGGAAAACTGGTTATTAACTTACCAACTAATTATTTATTTTTGCATTTGGGAGACACTTATCCAAATCAACTTTTAGTGTATTAACAGTAGAGATGCACATTTATTTTATCATGATGATATTTGATTAATTTAAAATCATTGGCATATCAACTATTGAATAAAAAGATACATTTTATGTTCATATTAATTAACTGCAGAAAGCCATTAAGTTGTACTATGTCTGTTGCATAATCCAGTGTTTTTCTGCAGGTAAAATCATTAAATACTTGCCAAAGCAAAATGAAATTTATCAATTAATGGCCTGTTAAATATTAAATGAATCTGATCCATGTTCAATAAAAATGATTTGATCCTAATATATGTGTTTTTGAACTAAATTAAAACATTATTAAATGTTTTAAAGTTAAAGTGAGTGAGCCTGTGAAAAATATTGCAACCGTGCAATTGCTTTATTAATTTTGTTATTGGGATTTATCTGTGCATCCCTAATTAAAGGTATAGAATAATCAACGTGTATGTACTCTGGGAATCAAACACACAACCTTGATATTGCCTGGCCACGCTTAACCACAACAGTTATAAATCATCGAATCCATCTTTTTTAGTTTTGGACATCCCTAGTTAGAACAGCATCAGTCAAAGAGTGTTAAGTCTCCTTGTCCATCTTTTTTTCTATATGTGGAATCATTATTCACAGTGTTTGGAGGGAGTGCATGAGGTCAGCATGGTATTAGGTGTTACACAAAAGTGCTCTGTGTATTCATGAATGGGGTTCACCCTAAAGTTTATCTTTCTTGGGGTGTTTGGATGAAACCACAAATCTTCTTTTTATTTCTGTGTCGTGCACATTTATGAGGGACCTATTAATCTTAAATGATCTGTTGATGTGCGTGGGGTTGTGTTTGTAGAGGCCCTGTGATCGGACAGGCTGTGTGTGTGTTTCTGGTGGTCTTCTGACACAGAAACGCTAATGCCTCCTCTGAGGCCGATGAGGAACAGCATGATTAGCCCTCCAGCCCCCCGGGGGGAGCTGCTGCGCTCTCTTTGCTCTAATTCACTTTGACGTCAACAGGAAGGCAGACCGCGTCTCGTGGGGATGGGGTGGTGGGGTTTAGAGGGGCTGCTGGAGGGATTACAGAACCCTAAAATGTTTTCTTTGTAATATGGAAGTAACCTGAGAAAGCTCTCACACAATCCTCCCAACCGTACTTAGACTATGGTGATGCGTGGGGGGTTGGCAGACTTTATTTGCCCACCTACCCAAACTCTCACACATACAGCCCGAGCAGCAGGGCACACACACATATATATCTTCGCACGCACTATCAAATTACTTTTCAAATTGTGGGGTCAGCAGGCCCACGGGTATCACGCAGCGTAAATAAAAGATTGCTCTGAGCTTTCCTTGTTCTCAAAAGCATGCGCTGCTTAAACCTAAATCAACATTTTTGCCCATTTACAAGTCTGTTGTAAGTGAAGTAACGATGTCGGGTTATTAGCGCAGCGCTGCAGTCATTAGATCCGACTTTACAGCAACTTAAAAGGTTTCTCTTGTGTTGTAGACTGTCTGGAGGGCTGTGCACCAGGAGACCGACACCAACATCAGATGCTCTGATGCTGTGAACAAGCCAACTGTAAGTGCCTGAATTCACACTTTCAATGTTCCTACACAAACACATGAGCTCCGTTGTGAAATAATAGTGAGCTGTCTACCTAGGTGGCTTTTTTTTACCTTAAAAGTGCATATTAGTATGTTAAAGTTATATATTGATACTGTATATCAGAAATACACATCTGTACCTAAATTGTACATATTAAGACATTTTTAAAGAGTACCGTCCTCCTGACAACTTTTGTACCTTTTTTCTGACAGTGTACATAAGGCTGTTATGTAAAAGTTTACATTTACTTAAGCCATCTAGCAGATGATTTTTTCAAAGCGAATTACAATGGTGAGGAAACATAGGGAAGCAATAATATGAGATGTGCTATACAAGGTTACAAAGTTTCAACAGTCTTGTGTTGTGTTAGATAACAAAATTATTCTTCCTTTTAATCCAAATTCAATTGTAATTTATTGATCTAATATTTGTTTTTTAATGCTTATTAGTCTATTGTGGCAATGTATTATTCTTTGCAAAAGGTTAATGGCAAATCAATTAAAATGAAAAACACTATTTTGTTTCGTCGCTTACTAGTGTAATGTAGTGCATAACAAATTGGTCACTTATGGGGTTGAATTTCATATACAGACAGCAAGTCGGCTCATTAGGTTTTTGGCACAAGTCATTTCTATTTTCAGTATCAGTTTGAAGCGAAAAGAAAAAACCAACATAATTGTACTTTTTGTAGTCCTGCATAAACACTGCTGTTCGTAATGCTTTTGCTATAAGTTCGGTATTAATAGCTTACAAATTACTCTCACACTTTTGAAGAGAGCTGATAAATATTCAGCGTCGCCCATTGAGCCTCTTAAAACAGGCGAACCTGTCATTTCTCATCTCCTGGAGTTATTCCTTGCTGGTTTAGTCAGAATTTGGCTTTTGCAGATGAATTCTGAGATGTAGTTTCTCGACGCTCGCTGTTTGTCTGCAATCACCCCAGCTGTGTTGTTTAAGAATTTGTTTCCTCTCTTTAATGGCACTTTTTGCTATATCCTTACTGAGTGCAAATTTGTTCCCAAACACAATTTGGTGTTTTTAATGGTTCGTGGGCTCAGGGTGGTATTACGTCGTGGATGAGCGAGAGAGGGCGAGTATGGGGGAGACATCTGCGTGTGTCTAAGTGTGTGTGCAGGGTGACGGCAATATGCAGAAGGGTTAACTCTTTGATTTTCAGAGGGAGTAAAAGCCAGGCAAGTCTCTTTAATTGAGTGTGAAAACAGCTGGGTATCCAGAGCCATTTTCCCCCACAGCAGCATGGAAGTGACTATCTCAATATCCTCCCGACTCTAATCGCTCATAACCCCAACTTCTCTCTCTCTCTCCCTCTCACTCCCGGAGCCCTGCCGTGGATTGTTTTACGCTTAATTTTGTTAAACCTAATGAGATTTCCCTAATTAAATCTCCTCCTGACTGGAATCCTCTCTCTCCTGTCGAGAGAAGTGATTGTTTATATCTTTTTAGACAAATAAACATTTTTCGAAGCGCGAGAGAAACGGAAGGAGTCTGCTTCTTTTCGTTTTCATACCAGCTTCCCATCGATTTCCTCGTTTAATGTCTTTTTCTTTATTTTTCACCTTTGATCCTTATCAAACGATCAATACTGATTCTTCAGGTCTCATCTTACACCTTAGATGAAGTGCATTAACTTATCGTACGTAATGGCGAATGTTAAAGGTGACATCAAATTTAAGCGGCACCTACAAGAATGAACAAAATAATGATCCATGGTGTGAATTACTTATAGGATACGCTTTACCTTTAAGATTCAATATTATGTGCAATACTTTAATACACTTCATCTTAGCTATTTCAGAAATATCCAATTTCAGAAATATCTTTTTTCATAATAGCAATGTTGTGGTTTATATAAGCTTGTATGAATATGTGTGTCTACGTGTTGTGTAGGATAGTGTCGCTGGGTGTGTCCGCTCCATTGAACGCCCTGAATAAAAGGCCTTGAGAGTATTGTTGACTGCGGTCATTGAGCTGGTTTTGTGGATGCCCCTTGGGAGACTATTGTGGGACTCGACCTTCTGTTTCCCGTGCCGACATTGGAAAGCTAGTGCCAAGACGCCTTCACACACACATACACACCCCATTCTAACCAGACCTTATTTTTCGTCCCCTCCTGTGGACTGTTGGGCGGTCTGCCCAGTTCTTGTGAAAGGTGCCCTCTGATTTTACCCCCTTGATCAGGTTTCTGTCAACAGTTTAGTACTTTGTAAATTTTGCTGTCTCCACAGAACTCATTTAAACCCAAATCAGAATGTATCTAAAACTAAATACTTCAAAACAGATTCAGAAGTAGATTTAAGTACCATTCCTATTGCTCTTTCTATAACAACCCAAACCTCATCATTACCACCATCATCATCATTGCCATCATCATCATCTTCTCAGCACCCCTGGCCTTCACCCCGAGTCTCTTCCTCATCAGCCTCGATTAGCATTATGTTGATTTAGCCTAGCAGCCCCCACCAACTCAACGGAGGCTTATTAGGTTGAATATTTTTTTTATTTATTCCCGTTTTCTTGGGGTCCCTGTCGGCATTTCCAATTACTCTCGCCGTTCGGCTGTAATTGCCTCCGTGCTAATGGCTGCCAGACAATTGTGCTAAATGAGGTGAAGGCGCGAGGCAGCGAGCTCGACTTCATTAAGAGCTAATGGGATTTTATTGGGGGGACTGAAGACCCAGCTCATCAAAAAGGAGAGATGGAAAGAAAACAAAACAGATGGAGGAGAAGAGGCTGAGAGAGTTTTATAGACGTTTTCCTCCGTTTTTGCTTGTCTTTAGTTGTGTTGAACATGAATGTTCAAATGCACGTTTTTTTACTGTGGAGACAGATACATGTCTGCTTTTCTGTTTCCAAATACTTTATACCACACTAATATCAAATTTTAAGATGTAATTTATTATGTAATTTATTCATTATGAGCCAAGAACCGCCCACTTAGTGAGGAAGAGGCGTCTAACTGACATGTAAAGTGACCAATCACAGTTTGTTTTGTTTATACGTGCTGTTCTGAGAGATCATATTATATTATAGGCCTAGTCGCATATATGACATGCATATGTGAACACTCATCTAAGCAAACATTCCCATAAATCAACATACATGCTTGAAAAGATGTCAGACTGGATTATAGATGTTTTGATAATGTTTCCATATACAGATGTCATATCTTGTTTGCTTGACAGTAGTCTGAAAAAAAATGTCCAAGGTTTATTACGGTAGTTGATTGTATGAATGTAGTTCATTCGTGATGATGCAAACGTAATTTCTGTCTGACTGAATTACGTAGATAGACGTTAAATAGCTCTACTTGTGTTGTGCAGATGTTAAGGTCAAAAGTACCTTTTTACATCTGGGTCAAAATGTTTATTTTAAAGTAATGCAGTTTTTAATATTTCTTTCTCATTGCATCTGCTTTATGTTTGTGCGTGTTTGACAGAGAAAGAGAAGGAAATAAATAGATAAATAGATCTTGTAACACTTTAGAGAGCTTTTACACTGGTGAGAAACAACCAGACGTGGATGAGACGATTCCTTAGCGGGTGACTTAACTGTCTTTTGCCATGCTGTTCTTCTTAAAAACAAATGCGTTCTTCTGTTGATGCTCTCAGGGTGTACAACATGTTTACTAAGAGCAGATGCTGTTTTTAAACTCTTAAAGATGTACAGACCTTTTTTTATTTACTTTATCATACTGGGATTTATCATAGGTTTGTCTACTACGCATTCTTTATAAATAACTCCCCGGTGAGATTAAATATTAATTTGAAAGCAAATTATTTGTAATTAATTCTTATTTACTTTATGCACAACATTAACATGATTTACACTGTATGCCACATTGTACGCCTGACCCGGTATTTTTTGTGTCAGTCTTGTTTAGTCAATTTGGTTTAATTCTTGTTTACTTAGAATCTTAATGTGTTATGGATTTTTGCATCTTCTAAAGTAAATTTATCTTTAAGTTGGTAAAGGATGTTTAAATATCTTTACTGAAAACTAAATAAAATAAATCTTTTTTTTGCAATGAAGGACCTGATTTTGGATTAACATTTAACTCTAACTTACTCCTAAAGTTAGAGAGCAATGATTGGTCGATAGAAAACTTGTTTCTGTTTGTGTAAATGATATTTTTTCTTGATTTTATTCCCGCCATACTTTCAAAGCGAATATTCTTCTATTACAGTTGAGCAGCAGTTTAGCTTTATTGCTTAGCTTACCTGACTTTACACCCGGTATAAAATCTAAACATCTACCTGTCACCACTGTGTAGAGCTGTGTGCTCGACCGCAAGGTTTCAGCTAAACTGATTCACAGTCAGTGTTACTGTGTAATCAGGTTATCTCAGAGGTGGAAAAGAGAGGAAAATCTATACCCTGATTAGATAAAAGGCATTGGTTCCAGCCATAACATCTAACCACAATATGACATCGGATAGGCTCTGGCAATGCAAAAATAGGTCTCTGTTTTTATCATCCTCCTCAGTTTCTTTATTTATTTACTGTAATTTCAGATTTTTGAAAGGAACATCTGTTTTGATACGAATGTCGGAAAATGACAGTTTAATGGATCATGGTATGGATGGAGTGAATGACCGTGGGATGTTTGTGATTGATGTGGATGGGAGATTTGAGTCACCGTTCTGGTTTTAAGATAGTTGGCAGGGAATTTTTAGAGAGAAAGTCAAAGTAAATGAGGAATAAGAGAGTCTGGCAGAGGAGCAAATGTATGGATGAGGCAGAGAGTGAATTAAACGAGAAAGACAAAATGATGTTTTTGCAAGGCATTTAAAGGGATAGTTCAACCTGAAATAAAATTAGTTAAATAAAAAATTTGCTCACACTTTAATTTTAAGCTTGATTAAACAAATTCATCCATCCATACATACTACATAAGGTTGAGCAAACAATGACACAATTTTCATGTTTAATGTTCCAATTGAAAATTCTGTTGTAGAATTAATTTTATTTGTGTGTGTGTGTTATATTTGCTATGATGGGGATATTGTATAGTCAGCCTGGTATTATCACAAAATAAACCCAACACTGTGATCAGGATAAGGAACTGCTTTATGGTATTTTAGAGAACTGTGTAATGATATCAGTTAATATTGCTATTGTCTGCCCATGCAACCTTGAAAAGTTTTACAGACTTTTTTTACTTTTTGGATGAACAGTTGTGAAAATTAAAAACAAAAATTATATATACACTAATCAATCATACGCAGAAAAACCAGGAGCATTCATTAAGAAAGTAAATAGGGTCTACTTTGCTTTCATGTTGACTTAGAAAAGAAATAGTGGGGCCTTGTGTTAATGTAAGCTGAAACAAAGTAATCAGTCATGTTTTTGTAAGTAGTGATAAAGAAATAAGAGAGTGACTGACTCAATAAATGAGTCAGAGAGAGAGAGAGAGAGAGAGAGAGAGAGAGAGAGAGAGAGAGAGAAGAGTAAGTAACCCTGTCTTGGTGCTAACAGCTGTGTTGCAGCTGCTAGTGACTCCTGCTGAGGGTGAGCAGCTCAATTCTCCAGGGTCAGATCTGTGGTATGGCGGTATCCGTGGCAACGGGCTTTGGGCCTGTGCGGCAAGAACAATCCTGCCTCTGAGAGTCGAACGCTGCGCTCTGAGCTCAACACACCGGAATGTTCTACACCAAGACAGGGAGATGGAGCATGGAAAGGGGTGAGATGGAAATGAGAGAGGATGATGGGGTAGATAAACAGAGATGGGATGGAAAAGTGGAGAAAATTATTTCAAGATTAAGGAATGAAACATGAGGTTACAGGAAGTAGAAATCAGAGTCAGTAAGACAGATGAACAGTTCCATTTTAAGGAAAACAAAGTAGAAATGTTTTATTTGTTTTCTTCTATTCATTTCCTTTTATTTGTTTTATTTCCTTGCTGCGGAACAGTACCAAAACCACTAACAAATTTCTTTGTTTTAAATAACAATAGAGCAAAATTTATGTTTAATTAACTTTCTTTATCTATGCGTATTTTTTTTAATTGCTGCATCAACATCATTGATGCCAAAACGACAAAAGATTATCAGGACCTTAATTTCAGTTTTTCATGAAACCATTCATATAACTTATATTAATTATAATAAAGAAATCAGATGTATAATACAAATCAGATGTACTGTTTTTTAATACTTTGTAAAGATTCTCTTTTGATGTTCCTCAGCAAAACTAACGAGTCTGAAACATGGAAATAATGAAAAACATGGGTGAGTTATTTCTTCAATTAACGACTACAACAAGTTACTACAAGTTGTGAGAATTATTGTCAAGTTAACAGGCTCGCTCTTCACCGTCCCCTAAAGCAAGACGGCTGGAGTCGGTCTTATCTCCTGGCTCCAGCACCGGCCCACAGCAGTCTAGCCTGCAGAGCCTCTCTGAGCTCTGAGCCTGAAAACATCATTTAAATCCAAAGCTTTATTAAAATCATCCTGAAATATTCATAGTAAATACTTTAAGCAGGTGTCTAAACAGGCAGAAATTCTACAATCCACTCATTTATAAAACATTTTCGCTTGGTGGCTCCTGTAGTTTTATCACAAATATTTATAGGAAAGAGAATGTAACTTTTATTTAAATAAACAAATTATAATATCAGCAAAACAAGAGAAGTTAAACTAAAAAATCAACATAAATGTATGTCTTGTACTTCACAAGTTGGAAAACCGGATGGTTCATTTTATCCCACCATGATTTGGAAATGTTACAAAAAAGCATCTTTTGTGCAGAGGAGTTAAGGTAAATGTCAGAAATCTTATTTTTATGTCCTACATCCTAATTATTGCTTGTATGTTTTTTTTTTATTTCAGACTGGTAAAAATCTAAAAACCTAAATTAGATTATAAATCCCCAAAATATGGTCTCACACTTTGTATGCCACTGACTATCTAATGTTCATACCATCTCCACACCATCAGAAAACAAACTATTAAAATCACAGCATCTCTCCCCTTTCTCATCATCTTGCAGTTATGAAACAACCATTGTCCTCTGTTAAGGCAGTTTATTTTTAAAGTCACACATTATAGCTGAATTTATAAATCTGCCACCCACAGTCCTTCTGGACGGCCCTAAGCGACCAGCTGCCTCCTGTTTGGCATTGTCTGTATATTACATACTCTCAAGACTTACGTGAGGCGCTGACGAAGTGTTGATGAACTAAGTAAAGATACATGTTTAAAAAGCAAAGTTTAAAAAACATGAACAAAAGTTTGTATATTAATATTCACGCCAATAGAAGTTATTTACATGTTGTAAACATTGCACTTTGTTAATCGTTTTCTCAAAATGCAGCGGGTTCGTCACGCTTTACTTAAGTCGACATGAATATTAATTTGATTAAAATTGTAGACAAGAGTTCAGGGGAAAAAACAAAGTACGTCTACACTTAAACAACCATTTCCTGTGAGTATTCTGTCACAGCGATGACGGAAATATGTACAGAATGATGTGAGCGTGGGGGGGAGCGCAGCAAGAGTTTCCATGGCAACAGGATTCCTGCGAAAAGGTCAACGTAGAAGGCAGACTTGGAAAAGCACAAGAGGATTATTGGGGATTTAGCGCCGAGTAAAATCTTTTTTTTATTCTCTTTTTATGTATTTTTTGTCCTATCTGAATGACGATAAAAACTGGATATGAATAGCGCAATTATATTGCTCAAAAACGTTTCAGTCATCCCTTTTTTTTATGATTTCTTGCCTTACTCCTTTGAAGTGAAATTGAAAAGAAAAAGAGTGGTGGACGGCGATGGTGCCGGCTTTGTGCTTGGCGCTGATACGCACTCGTCTGCCCCCTCAATCACTCCACCCCCCCTTCCTTTTCCACTCACTTTAATTAAGTCAGCCTCACTGCCATGGCTGCCAAAGATAATTGGAGTGGGTTTTGGATGCCATTTACTTGAAATGTCGCCTGTTTCTCTCTTTTTTTAAATTTCCTCGTCTCTTCACCACCACGTTTACTAATTTTCTCCCTCTTTCTTTCGTTCGCGAGACAGGGATTAACCTTCGGTGGGTGACGCGCAGGTGTGCATCATTCCATCAAACACATATATAAAACAATTTATTAGCCAACTTTGTGGGCGAAGATTAGTTTTCTTTAACTTGCATGCTGGAATATTTATGGGTTTTTTGAGAAAGTAGCTTTAATGATATATTTTTATCTCAGGCAATTAGTCACGCAAGTTCATTTACATGATCTTGTTCTAATCACTTTTAAAACAAAAGTTTTCTGCAACTTTTTAAGTTAATGTTAAAGATGCTTTTTGTAAAAAAAAACTTTAGATATTGATAGCAAGTATTATCCTTTGAGAGCAACAGTGAACAAAGGCTTTTTTATAGCGTAATGTATTAAAATTTTAATATTCTAAAAATGACCCTGATATTTGTCACTGCACATATTGAGCATACACATGACAATGCACTAACCAAACTAAAATTTTTACATTTTACATATTTACATTTTTTGTCTTTTTTATTTTTTAATTTTAGGTATTTTTTTTAAAAAACATAAGTTTTTGTATGTTTAATTTATGTTTATTGCAATGAAAATTTGTCAAATACTGAACGGTGACAGTTAACAGGTTAAGTAAATCTGAAGTTGATTTTCTCAAAAGGTTTCAACAATGTGGATCTATCAAACCATTTTTCTGCTTGTTAAACACAACCACCATCCCGACCAGCAATACTGTCTCATCCAATGGTACGATTTAACAGCTAATGTTCATGGAAACCCGTTTAAAATCAATTCCATTTGGTAATAATAGTGGTGCAAAAAGTGCATCAGGTATAAATATAAAGTCTTCCAAATAGCTGATTTGATGTTTTTTTTTAATTATAGCCAAGGGACAAATACACAGTGTAATATAGTATAGATCACCTTTCTGCTGATATGTCTGATTAATCCCTGCCTTTATAGCCTATACTGTGATTTATTGTGTGTGATGAACTTTTATACGTTTTATTGACGACATCTGTTGTACTTTATAACTCTGATCTCATGTGTTCCCGTTTTATGAAGTGTTGTTATGTAATCAGGTGGCATAAACCCTTTTACCTCTCTTTAAAATGTGCCTGTTCACAGCAAAGTCCTCGGCGCCAGCGTGTCACACGTGTCGTAGTTTTAGAGGTCCGGCATGTAGTAGCGTGTGTGTTCTGGTCACAGTGTGTGGTGGCTGCAGCGGGAATCAGTCAGTGAGGCCTCCTATCAATCATGCTGGGCTGCTGAAAAGAGCCGCATCGGGCCGGGCCACCCATCCAGCCGGCCACGGCAGGGGGATCCAATATCCCCTCGGTCCTAATGTAGTCCAGATGGCCGGGGCAGAGCGCGGGGGCCGGCTGGGGCCTCTCTGTGCACCTCCAGAGGGAGTGAGAGCGGAGCAGGCGAGAGGTGCGTCTGCACAGCAGCGCCTTGTGTATGTTAGAGGGCAGACGTCGAGACCGCGGGGTTCCACTGACACACTGTTGTATGTGTGTCACACACACCTCATGCGATGCATATGTGGAGGGAAATCATATTGTATTGTTATTGGTAGCTGAAAGCATAATTAAATTTCTTATAATATTTCATGAACTAATGCACAATATCAGCAGGTTTCCGGGTTTTGCAGGCGCAGATTTTGTGGGCGCCAAATAACGACCAGCCCTGTTGATTTACCCCTTTAGGTGGAAGAATGCTGCCATTTTGGTAAAATAAACATTTAGAAATTGGACTGAGGGTTTAAATGTTCTAGATACACAGAGGAATGTGTCTTCCTGAGACGCACATGGAAGCTTTCATGGTAACACTATATCTGATGGAAGCAATCGGCCTGCCGCAAATGTTGATACACCTGTGGGTTCGAAACTTGGCTCCGTTTTGGAGATGGCCAGAGAAATGTCATTTTATCCCTGACTATTCTGTCTAAATATCTGTCTCTCTCTCTTTCACATTCGTTCTCTAAATTTTTCCGCACCCCCCATGTCTCGTCTTCTCACCCTCTGTGAGTGTATTTTGTCTTGCGCTCTCTCTTTTTTCACACTCTTCTCATCTCCTCTCTGCCTTCCTTTCCCCATTCGTGTCTTTCTCTCTCCCTGTGGCATTGCAGAGGAAATTTAATATTGGATTGTTTGGAGTTTCCAAGGATTCCATTCGGCGTAGCTTCGGGCCCTACGCAAAGACAAACATCAGCTGTTGGGGCCAAGAGCAGCAAACATCTCCTCATTATCCCACCGTGCTCATTTTTGCTCCACTGGACTTGTCTGTTACTTTTATTTGGGATTCTTTCACTGTATTAAATCTGCTCTTCAGGAAGTCTTTACTCTTGACTTACTGTAGAACATTTTAGAGATTCTTAACTATATGACATTTCAGTTTGTAGAACTTTCTAAAACTTATAATGGCTCTGTGCACTACGATTACTCCATGGACACCTTGGTCTCCCTGTGCACCATCTCCTTTTTGGCAGAATGTCTCTTTCTTTTTAGGAAAAATGTAAGTCATCAGCAGACTGACAGAAAGAGCGAGAAAAAGATTTCCTTAACTTTGCTTTTTAAGTCCTATAATGGCACATTAGTTTTGTGACACAATTTTTGTCTAGATAGATAGATAGATAGATAGATAGATAGATAGATAGATAGATAGATAGATAGATACTTTAGATACCATAGATTGGTAGATACTATAGATGGATGGATGGATGGATGGATGGATGGATAGATAGACAGATAGACAGATTGATACTATAGATTGATAGATTTTAGAATGTTTAAAATGACATATAATTGTAAAAAAATGCTCTTTCAACGCTACTGCAAGAGCATTTTTTTCATAACTGTGAAAACTTTTTAAAAAAAAAGGTTATAGACAGACAGATTTGAGTAGTGAAAATCATAAACACATAATACTAACAATCACAAAAACACCTTTTCTGTCTCTCTTTCTCTCTCAGTCATAACTTTGACCTTCTCCCTTCACCTTCCCCTTTCACGTACAACATATTGTTATGTTAACATATCTTTAGCACGCTCTTACACATCCCTTATGAATTGTGTCGATTTAAACAGCTGTACTCCACTGAGTAACCTTGTTGTACTGTAAAATACTATGTAATTTCACTGGAGCCGATAGATCATGCCTCTAACCCTTCAACCATATGTTTCATCAGTGTCCAGCGCACACCGATTATTCGACCCTCCCCGCTGGTCCGAAATGATGTGCCCGCAGCCAAGTCTCCGTGCAGCGCTCTTTTGAAATCTAAACTCTTCATTAGGAATCTGCTGACAATCAGAGCAGTCAGAGAAGTGTGTGTGTGATAATCCCCCCTCTCGTTAACCCCCCGTAGACTTCACCATGAGCTCACGCACACATACATTTGCTCTGGAAGTTTTCTCTTTTTTTAGGGAAGGAATGGAATGGGTTTGAATCCTCTGCATGCTGATCGCACTCAGTCTAATCCTACTGCCACATTCCTGGCAAAGCCATCTCATGCTCTCTGTCTCGCTTTACACATAGCACCTTATTTATTATCCTCATCACTGGAACTGTAGTACAGATTTCACAGGTTTCCTGTTGGAGCTCGAAAGCTTCTCTGACCAGATATTTGACTGAATGACATCAGGTTTGATCCACTTTACAGCTTATTTAGGCCAGAAAGATAAGAACAGACCATTTGATTGATATCTAACCAATTACAGTTAGTTTTGTTTAGGGGTGGGTTAATCAAAGATAACAGACTGGCATGGAAAATCTAAGTATGAAAATATGTATAGAAAGTATGAAAAACAACACCAAAACTGCAAGACGTGTATAGACTGTGTGATCAGATTTTTTTGCAAATTTAAAAGAAATAACTATTGTAGTCTTGTTCAGTACATAACTATTAAGATTAACTATAACAATAACTATTAGCATCCACACTAATGGACAATAATGTTTGTTCTGAGCTCACATCCTGCAGTTTGCTTTCAGCTGGAATGGATTTGTTTTGTGATTCATTAGCTAAAAATATAGATATTATCTAAAAGATCTAAAAGATATTGATCTTGAAGATATGTAATATCTAAAAGATATTACAATGATAGCAATCTTTAGTATTATTAAGTTGTAAAATAATTTTTAAGACTGTTTACCTTCCTCAGTGTGAATGGGCCTGTAACTCAGGTTAACTCGTGTAAGAATGTGTGTAAAATATATACTTCTACTTGTGAATAACTAGTTCATTTCTGTTAACAGGAAGTTGGCTGAAATTAATGGATGATGTGATGTGTGCCAAAAACGGCCACCGTTTCCGTCTGTCAAAGAATCACTTTCAAATCATTCCATCCAAGGATCACTTTTACAGAATGTTGTATTAGCACAGACTGCTTCACTAATCTAACAACACATTTATCATAGGATCGTCCGTGGTTTTCGTGGCATCTACCCAAAGTCTCGCCGTGTGGCAGAGCTGGCCGCCTCACGGTAAGATTAGAAAGTATCTATTTAAACAACCCTATAGATCAGAGAGGAAGATAACGCATACACTGTCCTCTTAGCCGTATCTCAGCTCAACATGAGAGTGACCAAACCGATTTAACAGCAAACTCTTAAAGATTATCTTCTTTCTCCATACAAGCTCAGGAGTTTCAATTTCGGCAGAATTCCAGCCTCAATATTCCGATTTTTATCCGTGTGGTGAGAAAACGTGATCATGTGTGTAAACACCAAAACCAGATGCTCGCTCTTAAGCGTTTTAATAACATCGAGATAAACACACCATAAACGCACAATGAAGCACAAACCTATGCAAAAGTAAGACTACTTAAAGCTTCATTGTGACATTTTAAATGAACATTGATTTTAGTGATTGCTGTATGATGATAGATGGTGTCAATCGGCACTGAATTCTATTAAAAAGAGTGCTGTTAACAACGTGTTATACGTGCACAGCTCTTTTTTTCTCAGCATCTTGCTAGGAAGTGTGTTGAAAGTAAATAAAGCATATCCTTAGCACTTCCATATACTGATTTTAAGTTGTTTTAATGCTAGCTACCACATTGTTAACCAAATCTTACCATGAAGTTACACAGATGCGTTTATAAGTGTAAAAGAAACGGGTAAATTATTTTAGGCTTCATTGTTTCCGTACTATTGCCGTCTATTGAGAAAATGCTAATTATAATAAAAGCTTTTAGCTATGCTAATGAGGTCATTTGCATGCCAACCGTCAGGCCGCTGGGAATAACGAATTTCACCACACAGTAAGTTTCCGCAACACCCGTTTCAGCGCAGACTTTAATCTAATTTTAAAAAGCAGGACACTTTGGAATTTTTTCTAGATCTGCCGTATCTAAACAATCATTAGCATAAACACAAAGACGATTAAAATTGCAGATAGATTAGACGAATTGTGATCATTCTCTTTGTAGATTCTAAATGCGTCTCAGACAAAGGGTGTAAAATTGTCTGCAAAATTGTATACCTAGTGGCTTTACCTCCCATTTCATATTATTAAGTAATAATTTACTTACAGTATAAATACCGTACTATAGCTGACATCTACAGTACCAGCAGAGTATGATAATAACCAGCCAAATCTTTAATTTTTAATAACATTAAATATCTCTCATGCTATAGAATACTGCAAGTGGAAAGACTTTGTGCATATACTATATATATATATATATATATGAAAGAAAGATTTGAGCTCATGAATATCACAGATGAATCCTCCACCTGCAGTTCCTACAGTACAGGTTAATGAGCAGCACTGGGCCGACGAGTCTCTCCGCCTGTGTTTTTATGTTTTTGTGTGTGTGTATATATATATATATATATATATGCAAAAAGATGTTGCAAAGGCAGCATGTTGCCTGAAGGTGTTTAGCTCTTGGGTGTATGTTTGCACATGTGTGTGCGTCCCTGTTCGGAGGATCTGCTACAACATACTGGTCTTTTTTCTCTAGTATTAATCAAACCTCACGTCGTCTTCCTCTCTCAGAACCCCACATGCTCAGAACGCATTGCAAATCTTCCCACGGAAAGGCCCCTAATGTACCAAATGAATTCAGGTGGGCCGTTTTTATGTATTCACTTTGGAGAAGGCCTGACTCAGGACATTAAGATTCATGATATTTGGGCATTTGTGACACGCGCACACTGTTTAAAATTATTCATTGCATTCCCCGCAGCATCTGTGAATGACAAACTTCCGCACAGGATACATGAAAAAGGAGCCTGGAAAATCACATTCATGTTGTTTTTTGGCACGGGTGCACGCTTGCTTTGAAGGCCAACAATTCTTCAGGATAGGTACAGGGGAAGTAATAGAGTTTATCAACGGTTAAATTACTGTTGATCAACCGTGTTTGCATTCTATTATTTCGGCTTAATTTGTAAAGACAGGGGGGCGGGGCTTACCTGTGTGTTTAACCAATGGCAGACGGGGGAGTGTTTCGATAAACCTGTTTAAAATTTAGTGACACTAGAAAAACTCCAAACTTTAGAAAAAACAATATAGTTGTTTTGAGAAAAGTGAAAGTCTGTTGATTCTCTGATTTGCCAGCCTGCCTGGTAAACAGATATATAAAACACTCTTGTCCCAGATGTACGGTCTAGCTGTGAGACGCAGGGGGAGGCTCCGTAGATGATGGTGATGAATGGGGTCTATAAACCACAAACCACTTCCTCCGAACATCAGACCTCACCTGTTTTTGCTTAACAGGGGAAAAACCTGCTGCTCATTCTCAGTACCAGCTTGCACGCCGAGCGGCCCGGCCACAAAGGATGTTTCTAACTAAGAGGAAGTTGTTGCCCTCACACACATCTTTGATCCTTCGGAACTGTGCACATGGAACAAGGATGTGTGTCTAAGGGGAAAGATCCAATATCTGGCAACTCTCCGACATTTGTTTGGAGCTGATAACAGGGAGTAGTTGCAGATGTTTGGGTAGATGCCACTTGTGTTAAGGTTTTGATTTGTGTCAACTTGGGGTGAAAACCTTGTTAAGCATGTTTGTTCAAATATTACAGCTTAAATTGTATACTTTAAACAATAATTGTACAAATACAGTAAATACAGTACACTGTATTATAAATGCACTTGTAATGCATCCCAAATCATAAGTGTTTTGTACGTAC
The DNA here is from genome assembly GCA_019155185.1 of Beaufortia kweichowensis. NCBI lineage: Eukaryota > Metazoa > Chordata > Actinopteri > Cypriniformes > Gastromyzontidae > Beaufortia > Beaufortia kweichowensis. The sequence goes on along the minus strand of CM032815.1, from coordinate 3,898,500 downwards.
AATCTGATAATCCCTTGTGCTTAGAAAAGTTTAAGATGGTCTTCTTTTCACTCTTTCAGTTTTAGAAAAATTGCAAATGCTATAAATATACAGAATGCAAATGCTATAAATGTCATTTTAGTGTGTAGTAGAGGTATGCGAATTGGGATGCAGCACTTGTCGTTACTTGACAAGCCCTCGACGCCGCTCCATTAGCTTCATCAGTACCAGCTTTCCGCCAGGTGTTTGTGTTAATTAACACTGTGATCAAACAGCCATGCGATTGTGGACTGAGGGGTCTGCTAGAGCAGTATCGATGGGAGAAGGGTCACCATCCCAGCATTTTTTTCTCATATACACACCAGACATGTTCAATACAGTACATCCCCCTTTACTTTTCATTTCCCCAAGCGCTCTCCTGCTAGCTGTAATTAAAAGTTCAAGGCATGAAGATACAATCAGCTCCACTAGAATTTACTTCTATATTGCTAGGGTGCTATGGGTGGTTTCCGAGGCGTTGCTATGTGGTTGCTAAGGTGTTTTGAGTGGTTTAAGGTGCATTATTATGTGGTTTCTACTTTATAATTAATGTTTGTTGCAAAAAAGTCTGTTACGTCTTGCATGCTGAAAATTATTACTTAGGTTTAGGGGTTATCTAAAAATTCCAATCCCCTTCAAAAAAATTTTTTGCTTGCTGAAAGAGGCATCCTGGGATAATATCATATTTTCCTATACAAAAGTTACTCCGCTCGGTTTGTGTGATATATTGTAAAAGCACATGCCTGGACCCAACTGTATATCAATGAACGGTTCAATGCGTTTGTATCGACCGATGCATTGAAATCAATGCTCGGCATGTTAAGTCAGAAGGTGTGATGATGTCTTTTAAAAGAGCAAGCCGGAAGGCTTAATCAGTACAGACCCTTAACCCACAGAGACCTGCCAGCATCTGTGGAGGTTTCTTTGCTCATTATGAAGCGTGTGTGCAAACGAGTCAATGTGTGTGTCCGTGTTTGTTGGCGCTCGTGGATAGAGCCGTTACCCTACTTTAGCATGTACGCGTTTGCATTATGATGCCGTAGTGTTGGGTATCGTGCCACTCCAGGGACGAAGACTAGAGAGGCCTCCTTAAAATACCGTGCAATAATTGGAATTGCTTTATCTTTAGTCTCATCAATTAATGTGCAATTTTCCATTTAATTACCAACTTGCTTGCAAAATTTGCAATTAAAATGAGGAGAGATAACAGTGAAGATGCCTTTCGGCTGATAGCACTTGGAAAGGGAACACAAGCACGGTGTGTAATCAGTATACAGATCATACGCGCACACACAATGTTCTCAATTTGTATGATTTGGACGAGCTTCATAAAATATGCAATGCCAAGCCAGAATCTAATTTGTGCTCGGAAAATTCCTCACGTTTCCACGAAACTCCAACATGAAACGTTTTGAGTGCAGAGGTTTGATGGTGTTTATGATAATGATTACCCATAACCTCCGTTGTGTGTGTGTGTGTCTGTGTGATCTCCTTAAAATAGCTGCTCGGTTTGTCTTGGCCCCTTCGACCGCTTTTCCACACGCTGCAGCCAACCTGAAGATGAGCTGCAGGAAAAAAAGATCTTTCCTGTTTTCCCGCCCGCACTGATGTCTGTCTGCTGTCTGAGGAGAAGGTTACATCCTGTTCACATCTAACAGACTTGGCATCTCCGCTGTATTCTCGACCGTCCCACAACGACTCCTTGATTTTCCCACAATCCCTTTGACAAAGTCTGTGCTGTTTACAAAATTATTGAGCTGCTTTGATACATACATTTACGTTAAAACAACACATGCAATTGACTATAAACAGCGTTTTTGTGTCATCAGGATTTCAAGCTGTGAAGGTGTAGAATGTATCCAGGAATAGACATCTCTAACAAGCTGTTCTCAAGGGAGAAAATTACTATTACTAAAGCATAGAAAGAACTTTATAGGTCAGGTTTTAAATGAGTGATTTATGTCTTTACAGACATAATTGTAATTACAGAACGGTGCAGAGGTCCCTCCCACATTTACACTGCAGATGTGATTGTGCTGAGAGTTTCATCTCGGTAATTACATGTGATTGTTAGCATTCTTCGCAATTATTAGCTTCGTTTTTGGACGGCCACTAAAAGCTTGGAACTCAATTGTGGTTTGAAATCTATTTTTGGGAGGTCAAGCTGTTTGAAACGGCCATTTATATGCTTGTTGAGCGTGTATGATTCCAGGAATGAATGTAGCTCAGTAAATTTAACACTGATTCAAGTTGCAGGTGGTTATCTGCGTACAGCCGTCAGCAGTTGTGAATTGTTTTTTGTAATCCGCTCAGATGGAAAAATCAATACTGCAGAGACGATGTGTTTGCATCTTCAAAGATGTTTATTGCAATAGATTTGGTTAGCACATATACTGCACAACATGAACGGAAACAACAAAGCTCAGTTAAGCATTTCACAAAAGTGCCTTTCTTTAAATTCAATTCAAACTTAAATTCAAAATGATCACTTTAAAATTAAACTTTTTTAATTGATGTCACAAATTGTTATAAAATAAATGATTGAATGCATTAAGCCACTTACCACGATGATTGGTACTGACAGCTTAACATGGAATGGAAAGAGAAGAGAACATTTGTGTTATCCTTGATAATAGCTGACTCTCAAATAGGGTCCAGGGGTCCTTGTGTGGTAACATGGGGCCAATTATCTATAGTCGGGCCTCCCACAGCGCACTGTCCCCAGGGTCCATCCTTTCTATGCCCAGTGTCATTTACTCTTATGACAACAGAACTAATGAACCCTTGATTGGCCTGCTGAGGTTGTCGTGTTTACCTTCGAAAAACACCAACTCATCATGTGCCTTTACCTCATTGTGCTTGTTTTGTTTCCTGGACAGCTGCTCCAAACATTATTTTTGTGTTTATATCATAGTTAGTGTTATTGCAGTGCTAATGTAAAGAATTTAGTGATATTATGTTATTTAGTAGTACAGTACAAAATGTTGTTTATGAATGAATTTAGATATAAAACCTGTGCAATTATATTACAGTCCAGACTTTGTACAGTATATAGCAGAAAAGTTTTGCTTTGTGGTTTGTAATGCTTTATATGAGCCTTAATAGCTTTTATGAGTATACACGGAGCAACAATACTTAAATTATACCCTTAACAGGAAAACAGAAATGTCAGTTCTTCTAAAGTTATATTGTAAAGTGTAAAAACTTGTGTCACTGTAAGTACAGCAGCACCTTGTGGTGAATTCTGAAATCATTTTTTGTGAAGCAGACACAAGTTGTTGCCACTTCAACTGTCATCATTTGTTACTTAGATTTTGTCACCACTGTATACATTGTACCTGCGGACAGAACATTTTCTTAAAATTTGCTGTTGTAATAAAATTGTGATGCTTATCTGCTGTGATAAACTCCTAAACCAGCAATTTTTGTTTTTTCAGGGTCTCCATGTGAAGCTATCCCATGATGCAACATGTGTCCCCAGCACCAGCATTAACCATGATGGCCACACAGAGTGTCCCTCCACCATCGTACCAGGAGAGCCAACAGGTGAGCGGGTCCCCAGCCTTGCAAAGCTGAACTTTATCCAGTCTTTATTTTTGGTCAAGATGGTGTTTATGCCTCCCTGTGTCTACAACCACTCGACTAGGACAGGTCAACTGAAATCAATTTTATTTAAGCAGGTTTTTATTTTGGTTTCATCACGTTTAAAAATGCAACCATAAAAGAGATACATCCATATCTCTAGTCCTATGCAAGGTTTATCACGTAAGATCATTGTTGTACCCACACTAGGTTAATCTTGTGGGACACACAAGAATGCATCTTTGTCCCTGAGCCCCCACATCACTCCCCCTCCCTGTCCAGCTGCTGTATTCCTCCACCCTGAGGATTAAAGGATGGGGAGAGGAGAGCAGCACGCTGGTGGAAGAGACATGCAAATGAGAGCTAGTTAAGTGTGAAGAAGCTAATTTATTTCCTATTTCAGGCTGGGATTAAGACTTCCAGCTTCCTCCCTTAAACCATTTCGGTCCGGTGGTGGCGGGAGGGGGTGGGGTTTGCTTTTCGATGGTGCATCACATGAGACAAAAATGCAGGAAAAAGCAGTATTGTATTTGGTCTTCTTCTAATGCATCATAAACAGCATCCCGACAGTGTTTTGAATATTAAAGGGCAACATGACGTTTTTTTGCAGAAAGCGACCTACGTAAAATCTTGGGGGTCGTGTGCATTAAATTAGATTCCAAATTTAATGAGACCATATGCTGCAGTCGGTAATATTCCTACATTGTCAGCAGCGAAGTCTTGAATATGTATGCAGATAAAACTAAGTAAAAAAAAATCCTTTCTAGCTTTTTGCCTGAAGTTTTTATATAACTTTATCTGGATGTCTGCCCTTTTTTCCTTTTTAGAAAAGATAACAGTAGATTACTGTACACATATTTCCGCTTTTGTGGCTATAAAATAACCGTAATCCATAAATAACACCAAAGTCAAGCGTTCATAAACCAGATCTGATAAGACGTGTGTCTGGCTGGGAGCCACCAATAACACGAGCAAGATGATGCTGATCAGCTTCTTTGGCTCATCTGCGTGGAGGATGTCAAACCAGAAAGGGCTGTTTTTTTTCCAGACTGATTTCATTTAGGCAAGAAGTATCAGCTGTGCTTTTACAATTGCAATCATTCCATGAATTCTAGAATAGAAGTTAATTAAAATACATTATTTTTCACAATAATAACAATTAAAAAAATGTTTTTTTAGATGACAGGAACTACGCAGCAAAACTCAAAGGCCCAGCATGTCCACATCTCTGCAGCCTCGGCAGCCGGGGCCGCACCGGTCAGCGTGACCCTTGACCCCCAAGCCCAGCTGGAGTCAGACAAGCGAGCCGTTTACAGGTGAGTGTTTAGCATCCAGTAATGCAGACTGTTGTTTTGTGCTTTTATTAGCAGTTACCTTTACATTTTAACAAAATGTGGTTTTCATATTTTGTAAGTAAAGGTGCTAGCCTATCCAAAAGCACTGCCAGGATGTTACAAGGTTCTTTGTTATACTGGTGTTGTTTGTAGCTCTTTGGGTACTTTGGGTGGTCGCTAGGGCGTTGCTAGGGGTTGCTTAGGTGTTGCCTAATAAATGACACAGTATAGTCAAAATAACCCACTCTTAAATCTCTATGATAACTACAGTTTGTGTTCCTTTTGTTCTAGTTATTTTTCCAGCGAATGTATTATAGGTACCTGTATGCCATTGTTCCATCAGACATAAATAATGCAGGTTTATAGTTATTTGAAACCCTCATAACATATTGATCTAAATACAAGCGTAGAGACACAGATGCCTGATTTGGATAGCAACACGCTTGCATAAGTCATATTTTCCTCCTTTATTCATGAAGTAAATAATACATGGCACACTGACACTTTAAATACTTAAAACATCATTCCCAGACCGTCCCTCCCTGGCCGATTACAGCACAGCCGTTTGCCAAACGCTTGCATACGGTAGTACCGTTCGCTCTCGCCCCGTTCGCCCGGCTGCAACACCGGCTATGATTAGCTGTGTCTTGCGGCGAGTGGCCCGTGGTTTGACGTTAACCCCTGAGGCAGGGCTGTGAAGGCCTGGGCAAGCCTTGGGCAGAGTCTCTCAGCTCCTTAGAGAGAGAAAACCGTCTTTGATGTAAGCAGCAAGCCGGGGGCGGCCTGCAGGCGGTGTGAAAAAGGAGAGAGTCGGTCGGTCGGTCTACACACACACTCGCACACACACAGCACTTGCTGCTACTTTCCTCACTTCCAGTCATATATGCACAGACTCGATTTCTCACTCACCGTATATATCTTATCACCTTCTTTCTCTCTCTCTAACACACACACACACACACATGCTGTCCATTCCTTTAGATTTGTGCTTTCATCCTACATGACACTTCTTAAATGCTCTAAATATCCACAGGCACAGCAGAAAGCGTCACTTATAACTTCTTCTGATCTTGGCACGCTGGCACCGTAAAAGCGAGAAGACGACGTAGCTGCCAAAAGGAATTTGTATTACACCCGACTTCTTGTTTGACTTCTCATCTGCTGGCAGTTTGCATATAAACATAATTTTAAAAAATCATAATTTGGTTTTCACATTAAAGCTAAAATGTATTATTTTAATGTCAAAATATTTTCTTCTATTTCAACTTAATGTGCAGAGACAGTTTTTAGTAAGCATACTATCGGCTGGTTTTCTTGAAAAGTGTAGCTAAACGTTGCGGCTCTGTTATGTTATCATCACGCTGCCTTGTTGGTTTGAGCATCGTGGCTAAAGTCGTGTCATAAAGAATACAGTTTTCGGGTACAAGCCTGTACTATATTCAAGCGAGGCTGCTATTTAGACAACGTTTATGAGCACTATTTATTCATATCACACATTCAAGCTAAACTTTTATAAACTCACAATGTACACTACAGTCTCCAGGCTCACGTCATCTCTGACAGCATTATTTTAATAATTCTCAAAAAATGAATCACAGAAGGTTGTGGTTTTGTTTTTTTTGTTGTGGATTAGTTTTACATAACAACATGGGTGTATATTAGTTTTATTTGTTGTTTGCTTTTGGCATCAGACTTAACAAACGGATGGCGTTGACCAAGGGGTGGGTCTTCTCTTTTTGCAAATTTAAATAGAAATGACTCATTTTAGATTGTACTTGCTTGTTCTTTCCCACATACAGTAAAAAGTAACACCTCAAACTGATGGCGTTTAACAAAACAAAAGAATTCGCTAGGTTTGTTTATAGTGTGGCCTCATGTATTGTTTTGATTCAATTTGGCAGGTTGGTGTTTATTTCTGCACCTCTCGTTTCTCTAATTGGTGATATTGAGAGTTTGAGTTGTCGAGACGGTGCTCCGGCTTGCGTTGCTTAATTATTAACAGTGGAATAAACGTGCGATACAGTAATTATCTTAACGAGTTACCGCGCTCTCTTTTAAAGCATTTGAGACCTTCTCTCCTTATTAGAGGCGTAGCAGGGGGTCCCGTTCTTGTAGGGCACTTGCGACATATCCGAAATTAGGTCTAATGAAATTCAGCAAGCAGAAGTCGAAATTGTAATATGTATTCGAAGAATTTCCAGAGGGCGTAAAATTCTGCATTATTCCACCATGTTAATCAGGTAGTACTCAGGTGGGGAGCTTTGGTGGGGAGAATTGAAGAACGGAGACAAGTTATATGCTAAGCAGGTGAAATTAATTTGCATTAAAAGTTTAGTCTAATTCTAACACATGGTAGATCAAGAACTAAAAGCAGGGTTGTCTTGGGGGGGGCGGAGCCTGGGGCTCTGTGTAGATGAGCATATGGGTGGGGGACGTCCGTAAGAAATGTCTCCTGGGAGATGTTGTAATATCAAAAACTGTTAGACTGTGTCAACTACAAGTCTCTCTATATACACAGAGTGTTCCTCTGTTTTGAAAGGTCTCCGCTTTCTCTCCGTGAATCAGATGGGCACATCCGCGGTGCTGAGTGGATTTGCATTGATACCGGATTTTGGTCTCGAGGTGCACAGTCATGCTGTCTTCTCATTGAGCTCCAGTGGATCAGGGGTGTTATGGACTGCTGAGAAAGAGAGAGAGAGAGAGAGAGAGGATATAAAAAACAGAAAAGAAGCATAAAAAAGGCAAAGAGTTAGAGAACAGCTTTAGAAGACCCAGCAGTAGCAGCAGCGCATATCAGTCCCAACAGGAGTGCTTTTAATTTGACAGCCAGAGAGGAAATAGCGAGCCGGTTCTCCCCAGCCGTTGTAATGCACCATAAATTCTGTTTACATTCGCTGTTGGGGATCTCTCGCAGTCATTTGCTGCCCAACATTCTAATGACTTTCCCTCTCTCCCTCTATAATGTTTGTAAGATTTCTATACCATCCACAATCAGTCATTTCGCCCGTGTCGGTGCACGCGTCCCGCCATCTCACGATGGTGGGATGTATTTCTACGATCACTGCTTCCAGATTATGGTAAATAGCTGGAGGATACTGTATTCAAAGTGTCTCGGGGAATCTCTCAGGACGCATTTATCTCTGAGTGGGATTTTGTTTCTCAATTTAAAACTGCAGACGGCGAGTTTTATGCCGTTTCATCCTGTCTGGATTCTCAGGGGTGCACGATGTTCTGAACTATACTGTACACAGAATGACTGTTTGAGGATGAGCGTGTGCGCTCGTGTTAGCGAGAGCTATTAAAGTTGCTAAGCTCTGATGAGCGAGGCCTGGTACATGTTGGCCTAGAAGGCGTTTAAAGGCACATTAACTTCCATTTTCATATCTAAACCCGCAATGTGATTGTTCAAAAGTGTAGAAATTTTCTGATCTTTTTAACACGGCAGTAGAAAAATATCCAAAAGGTAAAAGGTTGGGGAACAGAATGTCATAGAGATTTAAGACGTGGGCAAATAAGTCTACCTAAAAATGCCTTAGCAACCATGACGAATGCCCTAGCAACCGTCTAACTGTTATAGCTCAATTGTTTTTATGCTTTATGCATCGTCTCAATTTTTAACCCAATTATGCCTGTGGTGCAATGATAAGACCTCCCTGTGTATGACAACAGGACATAGCTACCCTTTACCCTGCAGGTGAATAAGGGAGACTGGTAAAAAGAGCCGCGGCACTCATTGAAATGCAGCAGTAGGGGTCCAACATAAACCCTGATGGCAAATGGTATGTGTGTGTGTGTGTGTGTGTGCCCTCCATACATGGTGAGCTCCAGACATGTAGCCTGGAGGGAGGAGTGTGTGTGTGTGTGTGTGTGTGTGTGTGTGTGTGTGTGTGTGTGCGTGTGCGTGTGAGGAGCATTCGCAGCATGGGGCACCCCAGACCGAGTTTAATAAAGGCAGCAGCCACTGGCTCGCCCTGATTAGGATGGCAAACATACCGGGTGAGCACACAGAGAGCACCCCATCTCACCGGCAGCCCGTGGGTGGCCCACCATGCAACCAAAACAAATGCAGCTAGTGCACATCCAGATTTATTTTTGGATTGCATTGATGTTTTTTCTTTTCATTTCAGAAGTAAAGGTTTCTCTAGAAAAGCGATTGCTATATCTTTTTTGATCTTCAAGGGAACGATCATGTACAATAAAATATGCTTAACAAATACAGGTCAATATCAGATAATGTCTTTATCCATTAGGTGAGGCATTGAAATATTGAATAATAGGAATAGTTCACCTGAAAATTTTAATTCTTTCATTATTTACTCAATATGACTTTCTTTTGTCTGCAGAACACAAAAGAAGATATTTAAAAAAAATGTTGGTAACCAAACAACATCAGCCCCCCATTGACTTCCATTGCATGAACACAAAACTACAGAGACATTTCTCATATTATCTTCTTTTGTGTTACACAGAAACAAAGAAAGTCACATTCGGGTTTTTAACGACATCAGGGTGAATAAATGAAGACAGAAATTTTATTTTTTGGTGATCTATCCCTTTAAAGTATCCATAACTCCTCTTGATGTTGGTCTTAAAGTACTTTAGTATCTCTCTATTTGACAGAAATAGAGCAACCATGTCTGACTTTATCCGTCTGTTCTGCTGACTCTCTCAGAACCCTATAAATGACACTTTTATGGGTTAAGTAATAGTTCCCCAGCGCCTCCATCCTGAGACTTCTGCAGTGCAGATAATGTCTGTCTTTGGCTCTTCACCAGCTTTAGGTTTCTTATAAGCTTTGCTTGCCTTATCAAGATATAATATGACTGTGTCAACGGGTTACAGTTGTAAACCTGACAATATTAATATTCCTGCATTTGAATAATCTGATGAGCGACAGTATACAACGAGTCCATCCCTATACCTCGCTGGAATAGCAGTCTGGCTTTGGTCTTTCCAGCATGAGATGATAACTAAAGATTAAAGTCAAACAGCATTAAGTGTTTCATTTTGACTGGCACATTATGAAAGATTAACCGATTAGCTCTGCACTTTGTGGAACGGCGCTTAATGCAGACCACAAAAATGAGGCGCTTTAAAAGTCTAAAGCTGCTTGGAAAGATCAGATTACATTTAAGAGTTTTTCCACCCTGGAACAACCGAGGCGATTCGTTTATAGAGTAACAACGCTAAGTGTTCTGTCCATCTTTAGCAACAAAGGTTTTGACTGGAGATAATCCAATCTGCTTTATAGCTGTCATCACATTTGTATTCAAGAACTACATCCGGTACGAAATGTTTTTCCCAACAGCTTGTTTTCTAGAACAAAACTTACCAGAGGTAGACTGAGTTACAAAACGTACCGCTGCATATAAATGCAACCTCCTAATAAAGATAATGCAGCGTTATTAGACACACTTCAGGGAATGTGAATGCTAAAATGAACTTGTACCTTGTGGCTTAACTTTCCGATTTGATTTTATGCTCTAATTTCTGGGCAGCTTGTTTCTCAGCCTACTTGCCAAATCCTCTGAGAGCTAAATTGATAGCATCCTTTGGCTTACAGCCTTCAGGGCTGTGTCCGGGTTATGATCCAGGGCTGCAGAGAGAGAGAAGCGCAGAGATAACCCAGCCGTGCCCTCCAGGATTTAGTGTGGCTGGGGAGGGGAGAGACGAAGGGGCGCTGGCACAGCGGAGGGGTGCAGGACGAGCCCGGAGGGAGTGCACATCGCCTCGCTGCTCGGCTCTGTGAGCCTGTTTAGTATTCCTGTCACATCGGCTGGAGGGAGCGGCATTAAATTGGGATCAGGCAGATTAGAGTCTAATATAGCCGGCTATTAAAGGCTGCAAATGAGAGTGGTGGGTTACAGCCAGAGCCCGGGCCCCTCACCCAGCCTCATAGCCTCTGTCAGTCCCTCATACAGGCTCTGAGAGGAAAAAACACACACATACAGAAACACACATAGAGGAGTATAATAGAATTAAATAGAAGTAGATCGAATGGTACAGAATAAAAAAATAAGTTAGGAGTATTAACAGGACAAAATAGGATGAAATAGTATAATATATTAAAATAGGATTAAACAGAATGAGACAGAATAGACTAATATAAAGTAGGATAGAGTATAATAGAATAGAATGGAATATAAGATGATGGAATAGTACAGAACAGAATTGTTTTCCTCAGTCACTCAAGATAAAAGCATCTGCTCAATGCCTAAATGTAAATGCACCTAACCATAATTCTAAATAAATGGAATACGCTGAAAAAATTACAGAATAAAAAGATAGGATGGAGTATAATAGGATCGAACGGAATGGTAATGAATAGAATATGAAAAAATAGTACAGGACGGGGAAAAGTATAAGAATGGAAAAGCACAAAATGGATTAGTGTAGAATAAAAGAGGATAGGATAGAATAGAAAAGAATAGTACAGAATTAAACAAGCTATGAAAGAATAGAATAGAATAGAATAGAATAGAATAGAATAGAATAGAATAGAATAGAATAGAATAGAATAGAATATAGAATAGACTAGACTGGAATAGAATTTAATAAGATAAGATATGGCTTAATGACTTTGGCACATTTATTTATTTGTTGTGATGATGCAGTTCAGCCAGAACTGTTTATCAGTGCTCTGCATGGCAGGTTAAGCTAGGCTTCCAGAGCCTAAGATGTCTCACCGGACAGACTAAACCAGTGCAAACATATTCATCATCCTCTACAGATACAGCAAATGTTAATGCTGTTAACATGACAAATGTCAACTGTGTGGCAGAAACCTTTAGATAGAGCTTATACATACAGTACAATCAAATGAAGATGATGGGGAAGATTATATATGCAGCATACTGTATGTCTATTGCCACTCCTGCAAGAATTGTTTCTACAGATTATATACTGGTGCAATATATAATCTGTAGCGCCTGCTATTTTATATAATAAATGGTATGTGAAGCATGCAGCACGAGTACACAACAATAAATACAAATACTTTTTTTTAGAAATAAATACAGTTGTTATGCATTTTGTAAACTCAAAAATGGGATGTGAAAACAAAAGCAAACTTTATCAAAATGTCTTGCACAGCGGAATAAAGTGTACAGTATGCACACTACGTACAACATAAATACATGTACAGTGAAATAAAAGAATGCTAATCTGACACAGCCATAGATTTATGAGAATAGTGTTACAGTAACTATGTGATCTTGTGTATTGCAGACATCCGCTCTTTCCTCTTCTAGCTCTGCTCTTTGAGAAGTGTGAGCAAGCCACACAGGGCTCAGAATGCATCACCTCGGCCAGCTTTGATGTTGACATTGAGAACTTCGTTCACCAGCAGGAACAGGACCACAAGCCTTTCTTCAGCGAGGACCCTGAGCTGGACAACCTGGTAACCATTTCATTTAATTCAGCCCTCTGTCTAATGTACAGTTTTTAAAACTTCAGGCAGCCAAGCGTACTCACAGTCTCAAAACTATTTTTTGTTTACCAACAAGACTGTTTACCTATTGTGGATCTAAATGTCACAACTAGACTGCCCTCTGCTGGAAATAGCAGGAGAGTGGGATAAACTGTGTGATAAGTTTTAAATTGAACTTATCTAAGTAAATATTAAGTTAATATTTGTTTAGATAAGTCATCTAATGAGACTTAAAAGTGCAATCTGCTACAAAATTACGTTTATAAAACATATATGTAACAGGCAAATGGGCTAGGCAAATTTGACCTCTGGAAAAAGTGATCTAGTGATCAAACTTGCCCCATGTTAGGTGGGAAATGTGGTATGTAAAGGGATAATAATAATGATGAAAGAATTACATTTCAAATAAAATATAAAAAGTTTTTTTGGCATAAAATAGTTTTTCAATAAAAAACAAGTATGCAAATTGTACTCGTATGTCTCTTTGGATAAAAACATCTGCCAAATGCATAAATGTAAAGCGTGCATCTCATGCTAAGAATATGCTCAATTAAAAAAAATCAGAGATATAATAATCACAATTACACCTAACCACCTCTAAATTCCTTTTTCTGTATCTCTGTATCCCTATTGTTCTTTTAAAACTCTCCCTCTTGTATTAATCATCTCTTTTCATCTTTGGCCTAAAGACAGTTAACAGTAATTAGAAATTAGGGAAAGGAGGAGGGAAAAGGTCACTGTTCATCATTACCGGGACGCTCGGCCGACTTGCGCTGCTCAGTCAATTAACTCTGCATCTGTGTGCTTTACGACAGGCTGGTCACACGGGTCTTCCGTTCACTAACTCTTCAGGCCGACAGTTATAGCGCCCGCGCTGTGCTTCGTTCTCGCCTCGCAGAGATGGCACCGAGCCCTGATTAAACGAGCTGCAGTAATTGGCAGATTTATCTCCTCCTTGGCAAAGCGTTTTTTAGCCCATTTGGTCGTCCTTGAGTTCTGACTTTGGGCGGCGACTGTTTGAATGGGTAGTTAGAACTGAAAGTTCAGTCACGTCCGACTGTATCAGCAAAATGTGTTTGTAGCGTTAAGCAAAGCAACCAGGCAAACAAAAGATTTTTTATGTTGTCACCTTGTGAAAAGGGGCTGTTGAGCTACTGAAAAGAGCCAAAAATAGTCGTGTGAGTGAAATTTAAATCATTATTTGCTGAAAATATTCCAATCCATCATCAAAAATGTTTAACTTTTATATCTTTTATTTTTATGCAGTTTCATTTCATTTGCATTATTGTCTTTTGTAGATGGTCAAGGCGATCCAGGTGTTGCGGATCCACTTGCTCGAGCTGGAGAAGGTTAACGAGCTCTGTAAAGACTTCTGCAACCGTTACATCACATGTCTCAAGACCAAGATGCACAGCGACAATCTGCTACGGAACGACTTAGGCGGACCGTATTCACCATCACAGACCAGCCTCGGCCTGCAGCAGGTGACTCGCAAATACATTCCTGTCTTCCGAGATTTGATCTAAAGCCTACCAACGTACTACCAAGTACCAACGTCATATGAATGCACACACGCTCTTACAGCGGTAACATTTACACGAACCCCAGCAAATTCTTCTCGAAGGGACACGAAAGGTCACATTTGGCTTGCCCTCATTGCTCCTTCTGACTGAACTTTGCTGACCTCTCCGTGAGAAGATGTTTAAAAATGTGTTGATTGAAACATCAGAAGCATCTCAAATGTGGAAGGCTTTGTGGAAACTAATCTGTTAATGTTTTCTTTTGTTCTGATAGGATCTCCTCCAAAACTCCCCTCCGTCCCTCAACTCCGTATCCAGCAGCATCAACCCCTCCGGGATTGTGGTACCTGCCGGCTCGCTGCAACAGAATAACGTTTCCATGACCACTATCAACTCTCAGGTGGTCTCAGGTGAGAGCCAACAACACGGGGCAGATCTGTAAATACAAAACATCTCGGTCCAAATAGCTTTTCTTTTTTAATTCCTTACATCTAGCGAAAACAAACACACGAGAGCTTCCGCTTAAACTTGAATGTGAATCTGGATCTTTCTTTCTATTCCCAGCCGTCCCATACAGAACAGCAGTGAATAAAAAAAGTCTAATTGGTGTGAAATGAAGTTAATTAGGAGCAAAACAAGAACTCCTTGTTCTCCTCCTGAGCTCTTCAGAATACCTTTTGTTTTATTTTGGCGCGGTGGTTGCGGTTTGTTTTTCTGCTGCGGGGTAATTATGTTTTCAATCTTGTTCGGGTATCACCTGTGATAACCCCAGTCTTTTGTCTGTAACTGAATCCCACAGGTGGGACGCTGTATCAGCCAGTGGCAATGGTTACCTCACAGGGGCAGGTGTTAACCCAGGGCTTACCGCAGGGAACCATCCAAATCCAAAACAATCAGGTGAGGGCAGACCTGTTCAACACAAAACACTTGCTGCTTTTTTCTCCTTTGATGCAGAGGAACAGATACACTGTATCTTAATAGCAATCCACAGCCGATTTAGCTGTAAAATTCAGAGATGTAGAATAGGCAGGAGAGAGAGAGAGATTAAGAGATTTAGATCTATTAAATTAGATTAATTTAATAAATTAGATAATTTTTTCAAACTGTATGCATTTATACTGCTTCTATATTGCTATATTTATACTGCTGTAAGCACTTTTATGTTTATAAGAGAGAGAGAGAGAGAGAGAGAGAGAGAGAGAGAGAGAGAGAGAGAGAGAGAGAGAGAGAGAGAGCACATACTTGCCTCACTGAAGTAATCCAGTAGGTTAATACAAAAGTGTCTTCTAAAGTGAAATTATATGTTTGAGATTAATATCTATTAATCACAAATATTATACTGTATGTAAGTGAATAGTATTTCGAGCTTAGATTTAAATATGACAACATGTTAATAACTTCAGTTTGTTGCAGCTTTAACAAAGTTATTTAGACATTTTACAACTGGTCAAATGTGTTATTTAGTTATTGCAGTTATTGAGTGGTGTTTGACAGACTGAATTTCTAACTTTGGGCCAAAGCGCTTCGCTACACGCAGTTCCGCCCGTAGCTACATCTCCAACAAGCTTTCAGTAATAATACCCCTGCATGAAGCCTCCAATTAATTCAGCCCGCTTCCTAAATCACATACTTACACGCTCAACCCAGTTTGTGTGTATGTGTGTGTATGTTTTGAGTAGAGGACGGGGGGAGAAACCACATGACACCCAGCTGCAAACGTAATGAGGAGGTTGTTTTTAGAGCTTGAATATTATTTATTTATTAAAAAAAAAACTTAAGTCAGTGGGGAGCTTCTGCTTTTTATGGCTTTCAGTGGCAATGGTAGCATGAAATTAATTATCCTTATTTTCAAAGCGGAAATGTTAATTTTTTCTTTGACTAATTTATTTATCCGTGCATGAAGGCCTTGTAGATTATGCATCTTACACTTCTCTGAAATGTTAATACGTCAGTTTCCGAATGGCAAAAAGCAACGGCAAATAAATAGTTCAATAATTTGAATGCGTTCACTCGCGTTTCCGCTCGCCGTGCTTTACGTTCGATGAAAAGAAAGAAATTGAAGTCATTTTCTGCAGCACTTATAGTTGATAAAAGGCGTTTGTAAATGTACCCTTCTTGGCTTTAATTTTTAGGTATCATTACTTCAATTACGTTGCTATGGTGACTAAAGGCATCCTGCCCCTGCCGAGGAATTGGTGACTGGCGACTCTCTTTGTTTCCTTGGCAACTGCCCCTCCCTCTCTCATCACTCTTCCATCTCTTGTCTCTGTTCTTCCAAGGTGAACCTGGACTTGTCTTCACTCTTGGACGGCGATGACAAGAAATCAAAAAACAAACGAGGCGTTCTTCCCAAACATGCCACAAACATCATGCGTTCCTGGCTGTTCCAGCATCTCATGGTGAGAAAGAGGATGTCCTTTTGTTAAAGTTTTATCTGCATCCTGGTATTTATCTGCATCTTTTATGCGACCTCGTGTGTTGTATAAATTAAAGGGGAGAATGAGTTTGATTAAGTTGCATGTTAATGCAGTCTCTTTCTTATTTCTTCTTGCCTAAAGAACACAGTGTCACACTTTACCCCACTACCACAATAAGTAATATCATATAGCAATTTATATGCTTTGTCCTGTTGTTGTTTTCCAGCATCCCTATCCCACAGAGGATGAGAAAAGGCAGATCGCAGCACAAACAAATCTTACCTTGTTACAGGTGAACAACTGGTAAGGACCAACAGTGTTAACTATGAGTCCAGCAGTTGTTTTCAGTTCAATCCACAGCGATATGGCGCCATCTAATGGCCACAACCAGAAATTATGCTAACAATTTTCAGGATCTCTCTCTCTCTCTCTCTTCCACAAGGTTTATCAACGCCCGCAGGCGTATACTGCAACCCATGCTGGATGCCAGTAATCCTGACCCGGCCCCCAAAGCCAAGAAGATGAAATCCCAGCACAGACCCACACAACGCTTCTGGCCTGATTCCATTGTAGCTGGAGTCCTGCAGACACACGGATCCCATTCTACAAACTCAGACAGTTAGTCAAAAAAACACACTCTCTCTGATAACTCGCTGCCTGAACATCACATATTTATTTGCGCGTGTGTGTGTTTGCGTGTGCATGTGTTTTAGGCTCACTGGGAATGGACGGCCTGCAGCCTCTGTCCTCAGATTCGGCCACGCTGGCGATGCAGCAAGCCATGCTGGGAGGAACCGATGACTCCATGGACGGGACGGAGGATGAGGATGAAGAAGAGGAGGAAGAGGAGGGAATGGATGATGAGGAAGACGAAGAGGATGATGAGGAAAGCGAGGGCATTAGACGGAGAGATCTGGGCCTCAATCACCACGAAGGACTGGAGTAAAGGATCATATACCCGAACATGATGTAATTGACTCGGATCGTACTTATCGCCATGGCAACACATTTAAACAGAATAAGTGGTTTCCAATGGACACTCAGTGCAATGGAGCATCCAATCAGACTTTAGAAGAAGGAGCCTAATAAAATATAGTGGATTTGGTACAACGTCATAAATACAGTTTATATTAAAGATGTTAAAGATGACAGAAAAAGCAGTTGTGCAAAGGATGGACAATACTGTATGTTGGGCAGATTGCCAACCATGCTACTCTCATGCATATAATCCATGTAAGCCTTACTTTGTTTCATGTTTCTTTGGTTCTCAGGTGTCCCAGCATGGCATAATGTCTATCCTCTCTTACATCTTATTGATAACTATCATGCAATGAATGGATGTTTTAGGCATGTTTTTTCCTTTTTTATTTTGTAGACTTAACAAAAATAATTTGACGTTTGAAATCTAAATGCCTGACAGCACAATGTATGTACATTTGATAGTGATGCATTTACTTAGACACGTCATATTTATTTTCGAAAACTGAAAATCAAGGACGCCGGATGCCCATTATTCAACGTTTGACTGCATATGATGGGCAAATTTTCAACTTGTTCAAAACGAAAGCATGAAACAGAGTGCCAAGCATCTCTTCTAACGTTCGGAGCAAAACTCTTGTGCCCGACCTACAGGACCTACAACCGTTTACTGAACACTGCAGGAATTAAGACATATGTGCAGGTGCGCATCACATCCTGAAACGCTCCTGTTTATTTTATGTGAAGGACGAAACAAAAACTGTGAAGATATTTCTGAACTTTCGAGCTAACCGTGTCTACAGATTTAATCACCCGTTTCTGATGTGATGTTTAGAAAAGACAGAGGATGTTTTTGAATGTTATTGCAGTCGGTCTTTGTGAAGTACATGTTTCTCATTATCCTTTTCTCGGTTGTTTTTTAAATGGTTCTTCCAGAGCAAGTGATGATAGGGGAGGTTTTTAATTTGTTTGTATACATTGTTGTCATAATCTATTGTGTTTCAGTAGACCATTTTTGATAATTAAAAGATATGACTCTAGTGAATCTGGGTGTCATTTTGCAGCGGATTAAATATCAAGCCGTTACAATGCTCTTAATGGTCAGGTACATAAAGATGCAAGAACACACACAGTAATGTTAAGTTACTATTGTGCTAATAATTTAAAGAAATGTAAGCATGTTTTTATTGCTAGAAACCAGAATATTTCCAATGTATATATGAATAATCAGGGAAATGTCTTAAACAGTGTGTGTAAAAGTGCTACACAGCAGTCCTAAAGATGGTCTTGCCCAGAACTATTTGCTTTAAAAATTCAGATAATTATGTTTAACTTGTTCATACTGTTTTTTGCATATCTTATAGATGTCTAAACCAGGCATTCATTTCATTTTAACATGAAGCATAACCTTGTTTTGTATTTAAGGTTCGTGTTAACATAAAGTGTTAACACAAAATTGTCAGGGTCAATTCCAAATAAATCCTGAAAGCCTGGAAACTCACTGAAAGAAAATAGCTCAAGAATAACTAGAAACTAAAGCCTCTAGCCTCAGATTGTCTCTCAAATGCTTGTAAATTATGTTTCCAAGTTCTCAAATTGCTTTTTTTAAACTTCTTAACCATTAAAATGTGTTCTCATTTTTCTCATATATTGATACATAAATCTATGTATCAATATATCTTTGTTATTCAAGTTATCAACAAAAACAAGGAGTAAAGAATATTTCCAGCAAGTGTATTTTTAAACAGCTTTCTGACTGCAGCTATAAACTTCTTCATGTGAAATAACAGTTAGTTCTACACATGTATACTTGAACATGGCTGTAAATGCAAGGCCATTTAGGACTGTAGAGTATAAATAGAGCCAGAAATGACAGAGGTAAGAAAAGCCACATGGCCAGGCACATTTGAAGTGGATTGGTGCCACTGGGCTGAGCATGTCAGGGAATTCGGTCGATCTACAAGACTTCTCCACCCATACTGCTGCTTCTGCCCTCAGCAGACTCCAGAGAACCCTTTTAATTACCCTGTAACCAGCCCAGTACAGCCTCTCATTTTACACAGACCTCCTCCGGTACTTAAGACCCACGCCAGCATCCCTGTCCTCTCCAGATTTAGTGTTGGATTCAACCTGAATATATTCTTCTGCTGGACAAGGGAGTATTGAGGTACTGTAAGAACTGTTCAAAAATATTGTGTGATTTATTTATAGTTGTAGTGTTAGTATTTTGTTTATTAATTATTATTTGTTGAATTTAATAGGATGGAATTAATGTAAGACTTAATACTTTATTGTGCATGTAAGACTAATTCATTATATTTATGCATCCGTTGCTAGTACGTTATCAAAATGTTTTCTAAGTGATATTTTACTCACCTTTATGTAATTGTAAACCCGTATGACTTTCTTTGTTCTGCACAAAACAAGATATTTTGAAGCATGTTGGCATCAAAACAACATGTGCCCTTATTGACTTCATATGGACTTCATATTCATATGGACACAAAACCACTGAGACATTTCTCAAAATATCTTCTTTTGTGTTCCACAGACGAAAGAATCACAACCTTTGTCAAAATTAGTTAAAGGGAGGTCAAAATCCAGGATGGTTAAAAAACAGCCACATCATCTAAAACCTTTCAATGATTATAAATGATGAAATTGCAGTTATGACAGCCCAGAAGATTTACACAACAAACAATCAACCAAAAACAGCTCTTTGCTTTTCTCTTTCCATCCACAGTTGCCAGCATGTCTATTGCCAACACAGCCGCCCAGGCGATGCTCTCCGATGCCCTGCTGAGGGACAGCAATGGCGACAATCGCATCAAGCACCTAGAGTTGGAATTGCCTTTGGATAAAGTCATCAAGTTCGTGTCTGTGGGCCTGCCTCTCCTTCTGGTATCCATGGCCTTTGCCAGAGAGATTTCAATCGGTTAGCATCTTTTCACCTCTCGAGTGTCCATGCATGAATCACGTGCGTCAGAGTAGCTTTGGCACTGCGGTAATTTCGTAAACCCTCGAGTTAATTGACTGACCATCAGCTTGAAGGCTCGGCCGTGGAGATGTTGGATTACTGCTCAGCTAACTCACTGCTTAGGAAGGGCAACCGTGAAGAGAATTAAGCATCTGTTAATCATTATTAGTAATTTATACCACACCTCTAGGAAAAACATTTACAGATTTAAACTGATTCTGGGTTACGCTGCCGGAGGAAAGTTGGCTATAGATGCCGGCAACTACTAGCCAAGATGCTTTGGATAGAAGTGTGTGTTTTGTGCAGACAGCTGACTTTGAGGTTGCAATCAGTTCCTCTGGAGCTGGTCTGCAATCAGCTCACACAGATGTTAATTGGCACGAGGATGATTAAGAGAGACGTGCAGAGATGACAAGAGCCTGTAATTACAGTCAGCCTGCTCTTTCCAAGCTCTCTATTTCAGAGGATATGCTAATTAAAGCAGGACGTGCGAGGCAAGCAGACACTGATTTTCCTCGGATATGATCGGGGTCTGACAACACTCAGGTTATTTGGTTAGAATCTGTCAACACAAACTTTACGACGGAAAGAGCGAAATAACGCAGCGAGCTAATCCAGTTAGCAAAAAAATGAACAATAAGTCTAAGACATCTTTTTAGCGTGCATTCTCTACTAATTTAACCTGTTAAATGTCACTGAGGAACACTTAAAATTTCATAGCTGAATTCTAATCTAATCACATACTATATGTTGATAACCCAAGAATAAATATTTGACAAATTTTCATAACAATAAACATAAACTAAAAAAGTAATACATTTTAAAAATACCTGAAATAAAAAATAAAAAAATATAAAAAATGTTATATTATATGAAAAAAAATATAAAAAAATGTAAAATTGTAGTTTGGATTTACATGTGTATGCTAAATATGTGCACTGACAGTTATCAGGTTAACGCAAAGTTTATTGCAAAATGTCTAAAAATAACTTTTTTCTTTAATATTACTTAGCAAAAGAGCAAATATAAAATATTTCTTAATTTTACATCATAGCTTTACTTTATAAAACCTAAATGTGATCCCAGACTTTTGGACCACACAGTATTTAAACCAAACAGAAACCTTTAGTCAGCTCAGCATCATATCCCTATTAATATCTCTCCTGGTTTGAAGCAGTTTGATATCATATAATTTGCAGAGATGTTTCAGTTCTCTGTAACAGCTGTGGATGTGGAGCATGTCATGTTCAGCAAGTTAATTGGAGGTTGACTGTAGGTTTTGGAGGGTGGCACACATGTTTAAGTGGTTGATGTAAAGTAGGGCTTGGCCTTCTCTCAGCAGTGGCGACACACCCTCCTGCACAGGCAGCAAAACCAATTATAAGAAAAAGGGTGTTTTCCTTACCGCCCTGGTGGTTTAACATCTGTATCCCTGGAACATATCTAGCCGCCTCTCGCCTGAACTCTGCACACATACACCATCAGTTGTTGTCAGAATATTTTTATGTTCATCATTTCTAAATTTCTCCCCCAGGCCCACAGATCAGCTGCTTTCCTCCAAACAACTTCACAGCAAAGCAGGCAGCATATGTAGATACATACTGTTGGGACTCCTTAATGCACCATGAGTTTGACACAGATGGAAACTTTGAAGAACGTTCACTGTGGGTGCACAAAGTAAGTAATAAATGCTTTTGCAATATTGAAAATCTCATAGGAATATAAAATAAATGAGGACTCTATTCTATTGTTTCTCACAATAATGAGATTTATGGAGATGAAATAGAGACTTTTTCCTCTGATTCCTGCTTTAGATGTTTTTCATGAGCAAAATATAGTATAGTAAAGGATCTGCCTAGAATTTTTTTCATCTGCTATACAGTATCTCATTAAGCTTAGATGCTCTGTAAGTATTTGTAAGTATGAGCTTCCATTTCTGAAATATGATTGATTTGTCATCATTTCAGTCATCTTTTTAATTAGAAACCGATCTTACAGACAGTTATCTTCAATTAGTTTTGGTCAAACCCATGTATTTATATATATAATGTCCTAGGTTTTGTCATTAGTACTGTCTATACGTAAAGCTCCTTTGCAACGATGAAAATTGGGGAATTGAACTATAGAAATACATTTGAATCTACAGTTCCTCTCATTTTTTCTTATGAGTTTTGGTCTTCCTGTTGGCTTCCTCAGATGTTTCCATACTCTTTACTGGTGATGGCCGTGATGATGTACATACCTTCTTTGCTATGGCGTTTTCTGGCCGTGCCCAGTTTGAGTTCTGACCTGCTCTTCATCATTGATGAGCTGGACAACTCCTACAACCGCTCGGTCCGTCTGGCTCAGAGCATCCTGGAGCTTAAAGAGAGATCAGAAGATCCTGTGCGGTTTCAGACTGAGCTGGACAGGTATGTGCTATTACAAATATTTCCCACTTTTCACTTTTTTAAAGGTGAGGTGTATCATATTTGTGCCAATAACATCAAGAAATTGAAATAAAAAAATAGTAATTGTTTTCTGAATACTTAACCAATCTTCTATTTTTCACTTATATAAATTCTAAAAAGTCAATTTAGGCATTTAAATTTAATGCAGCAACTCTCCTGAATGATGCATTTCATGTTTGTCTCTTCAGTGCCAGAAGCAAGCGTTACTTTGAGTACCCCCTGCTGGAGAGATACATGCAGTGCAAGCATGGCTCCTACTTCTTGGTCAGCATGCTCTTCCTGCGAGGTTTCCTTCTGCTGACCTTCATGTCCGCATCTTGCCTGTACCTGGTCTACTTCCACCTCTCCGCCTTTCTCCAAGATGAATTCAGCTGTTTCGTACGCACAGGGCTCCTGCGTGACCAGCCCTGGGTGCCTGAGCTAGTTCAGTGTAAAATGACTGGCCTGCTTGTGTTCCAGGTCATTAGCGTGGCTAACGGCGCTGTCTATGTACTGCTGGGCCCTATTGTTCTCTTTAGCCTACTGCGCTTGTTCTGCTGGGACACGACCTTCCTCTCGCTTTATGAGGTGCTGCCTGCATTAGGCCTCATCAGCGGACAGAAACTGGGCTGCCCGCTTAATGACCTCAACGTGCTGCTTCTCTTCCTACGCGCCAACGTAGCCCAACTGCGTTCGTATGGGCGCCTGAGGGCCGTGTGCTCCCTCGCGCCTCCTCGATCGAAGAGCGGGAAGCTCATGCTGACGGAGGAGCAGGCCGAAGAGGCGGCGGAGGCTGCCGAAGAGCTCGAGGAGGAGATTAGGGAGGCCAGAGAGGAAGGCAAGCTCAATCTTGTAGACCTCATGACTGTTCTGGGGGCATCCAGAGGAAATGCAGTGCATTGTCCAGAACAGCGCCCTCTTGTGGAGGAGAACATGACGCTCGGTACAGTCACTCTGATATGTGTCCTTAAATGTATCCTGGTTGTTGGTGTTTTTGTGGGTATTATATGGAATGTTCAGAAGATCATTAAATAAGGTTGTCGGGAATAGTGATATCATTGACATCGTTAAAGTGCGAGTTCTTGAAGATATGCAACATTTTTTTCATAAGTGTTCTGTGTCACCATCTTGAAGTCTGTGATCCGTGTTAATGCACCTCACCTTCAGTGCAAAACTGTACATATGAGACACCCTAATTTGTCTGGAAGGAGGCTATAAAGAAAAATCCAATTTTAATAGTTTATAGACAAAATTTTACATTTTGCACTTTATTTACCTTTAGGTTTTTTCAACCAAAATTAATAAGTAAATAAACAAAAATTTATACCCCTAACAGCATTCTCTGTTTCTTTACAGAGCCTAACCACCAGGGGTACCATGAGTTGCAGGAGACTACAACATGTTGTTTTGCCTAAAGCACCAACCAATGGACTGGGCCTGTAAGAAACTAAAAGGCCCCGTAGAGCAGCTAAATCCATGACATGGAATAATGATGAAGATAGTGATCACAACAAGGCTAGAATCAGAAAAAATCTTAGACGTAAAACAATCCCTATGGATGTCTTTCACAAAGCACCTCAGGAATACAGAACAAGTTTCAAATGTGTATTAACATTGTGAAAAAGCCTTCAATAGAGAGCTTCCTTAAACTTGAGGATTTTAGCATCTTTATTTATTCTTTTCACTCTTATTATCTGATTTGGGTGGATTTTATACTAAGCATAATCATCTTTGGAAATCTCCCTGTGATTGGATTGTTTACAGTCAAAGTGAAAGTGTTTCTTTGTATCTAAAGTTGGTTTCATTTATTTTTACATGTATGCTTTCACATCAGTGTATGCTTTATTTTCCTTCTGCTTTTTCTATGCATTTTTTGTATATTTGAATAAAACCCTTACTCCTTGTTATGCTGTAGTTTGCTTTTTTGCCAGATAATTTTGTCCAATAAGTACCTTAAAAAGTTTGGTGTTTAGTTGGTTTTGTACCATACATCTAACATTTTGACCGTTCTAATCTAACCTGAGGGGGCGTTAAAAGCAAATACTGGACATCACTTTGACTATATAGCAAATACTTACAAAGCCATTTAAAACATAAGCTCTGTATATTAAAGCAATATCAAACAAACAAGTGAGACTATAGACTGTCCAATATCAGCATTCCTGATATAAAGCACTACAAATATATGCTTGAAATATCAACAGCAACTATAAAAAGTATAGTGCTTGTATAAATAATGGTATTGTGAAACATTCAACTGTAAAAATTGAAAACGTATATTGTATATTGATGACTTTTCCTTTTAAAAAAAACAAAAACATGTATTCTCTCTATGCGACGCAGTATTTTATATTACACATAATTTACTGTTGTCAGCTTCGTTGTTTCTGTTTTTGCTTTGGCTCATTGAAAGTGTGTTTGGAGAGAGGCGCTACAGTGTCCTCATGCCCAGTCCATCTGCTGCCCTCTCTGTGTGAGATCCATTTGCTCAGCACCAATGTTTGATCTCAAAGACCTTTTATTCTCACAGTATGGCCACAGACAGAAACCCGGGGAGGGCAATAGGCAAAACAGTGTGGGTTTTATTGAACAACAGTATATTAAATGCTGGTTATTTCAATTTAATAAACAATTTCAAGTAAACCATGAAAGAGGGTCACA
This sequence comes from Beaufortia kweichowensis, assembly GCA_019155185.1. Lineage (NCBI taxonomy): Eukaryota > Metazoa > Chordata > Actinopteri > Cypriniformes > Gastromyzontidae > Beaufortia > Beaufortia kweichowensis. Next base: position 3,873,155 of record CM032815.1, on the reverse strand, counting down.
GCTCATATTTTTGTATAACAAAAAATACACTCCGACCTACTTGAATACATATTTGGGAAGTGACTCGTCTTTCAATAAAATGATAACAATTTGACACTACCATTTGTGGTAGTGAAGGGCATGTTATTTAATGTGGTACCAGCAGAAAAAAGGGTCACTCTGGTAACACACCATTAATATCATCTTTCGTGATGCAAGTCAGTTTGGCCTGTGATGAGAGTTGGGTTAATGAGCCTGCTAAAAGCCAGGAGAAACCCAATTAGTATGATGAAGTACTAATGCAGAGATCTGCCCAGAGGATTCAGTAATGGTCTTTACAGAGATGACAGGACAACAAATGGTAAATTAGCTGCAGAGAAATGACGTCTGAAAAAAGTATTTTATTTCCTATTGGAGAAACAAACTGCATAGTTCACTCTATAATGACTATAAACATTAGGACTGGAAGGTACAAGATCCTTTTTATAAAGGTCATGTCACCTTACAACAGTCTTCGGATAATTAAAAACAAATCATAATCTAAACAAAAGGTGATAAACTACTTTCCTATTAACTGAAAAAAATGATACATCTTTTTTTTATTATTATTATTATTATTTTTATTTTTTATTGATTATCAGTAAGTACATACATAGAATGAAAAAACCAATGCCAGGGGTGAGTGCCATTAGAAATACAATTATTAGTTACAAAATCATGAAAATATTATGAAAGTGACACAAAGAAACAGTTTTGAGGGCTTTGGAATTGCTGGATGTAAGAAGAGTGTCCAGGTACGATTTAATGACCTTACAGAAAGCAGGAAAGTATGGCTTAGCACCTTGAAACTTACATTTGTGTAAAAAGAATTTAGCAAGAAAAATAAATAGGTTTATCAGATAATATTTGTCCTTGTCTTCTTTAACAAAGTTATGACAACCAAACAAGACATCTTTATATAACAAAAATAAACTCTGTGAAGAAAAAGCTACAAAAATCCTTCCAAAATAAATTTGTATATGTACATTCCCAAAAAAGATGGGACATGGATTCATCTTCAGCCTCACAGAAGGAGCACAAAGAATCAATATCTGGAAACATTTTTTTCATATAAAGTTTAACAGGGAAAATGATACATCTTATAATTACATCTTCAACAGAAGATGTACAGTAATTTCCTCTGAAATCGCGTTCAAACCGGTTTAAGGTTACCAACACCAAACCAGGTCTGCATTTAGCAATATTAAAATATTAAATAATATTAAAACATTACTATTAACAATGTGTTAAAAGTTTTTAGTAACTTAAGAGAGCCGCTATTTCCGGTTAGAGGTAGAATAGTTGTCTGGAACGCGGATCGTGCCATGGGCGGGGTCAGGGCGGTTCTACGTGGGTCCCTTTTATCTTTAATTATTCTGTATTCATCAGTGAGTTTTCATACGGAGTAAAAGAAATGAAACAGAACCGCTGTTTAGAAACTCCGTCTGGTTTCAGTGTCCGACCGTTCCGTTGCTATTTATTTTTTGCCACTAGATGTACTAAATGACATGTGAACTAGCCAATCGTCGATGAGAAGTAACTTCGTACCAGCCAATGAGATGAAGTTATTTAGCTGATGTAGAGTACACCTGTATGCATGAACACTATAGATTTGAAGATTTTCAAGAATCTTAAAGAATTAAAGTAAAACAGTACAAAAAAAGATGCAGCTATCAGGTATGTGAACCATATTGATTTGATTGTAAACAGGCGTGCATACTATAGTATGTGCATGAGGAAGCAGCAGGTGTGTCGTAGCCATCGCGCAGCCGCAGTTCGCAGCCTCGATCTGGTCTGGATGGAAGTTTGTAAGTGACTTTTCTTCGTGTGTAGTTTTTCTGCTTTTAAGTGTGTTTGTGACAGTGTCATAAAAGGTAAAGACGGCATCAACCAACTGAATGTAAGAGAGAAACGAAAGTTTCCTTTCGATATAATGACTGTAGCGTGTACTGTACGTGTTAAACCTTTACTGGTCATCTTGAGGTATTTTAGGTATTTTTTGTGTGGTCATTCATTTATATTGAAAAGTAACATTTGTAGATGCTTTGTATGGTTTCTGATTAGATGTGGAAGAGCAGTTCAGTGTCATGGCTTTGCATTTGACGTTTTCTACATGTGTTCATTAAATTTGATGATGAATCGTAATAGCATTGAGCACTATTTAGGTGAATTTTGTGGTTAATGTGTATAAATGTTTATCGTAATAAAATAAAGCATGCGTAGAGTATTACAAATATTATTAAAGTGAACATTCATGAATACAGTCCACATTTAACAAAAAGCGAAATCAGACTCCGCCCACACGAGGGCAGCATTTAGTTATATTGTAAACAAGGTATACTATGGTATCTAAGGACACACAAAAACAGCTTTTTACACTTTGTTAGGTAGGCTATTAGTAGATTATTTGATCAAATCACAGATAAGCATGTGTTACATTAATGTAGCAGTAGAATTAATGATGAAAAACATGCATGGTTTACTATGGGATCTTTATGCATCATCATTGGAAAAGCTTTAGATATGCAGCAAGTCCAGTGTAAATACAATTTTATTGTATTTAAACTAAACATGTCTCTGAGCATCTCTAATAACAAACAACTTCTGACTTGTATTCTGACTTGATTTGTCTAAAACCTTTCTTGAGTCATTCAGCCCCATTATCCAATTAGGCCCGACACGTTATGCCTTTCAACCTCCCCTTCTTCTCCCTCTGTGCGGTTGTGTTTGACGTTAGTGTCTGTGATTTTTCTTTCTCCAGAGAGCTTGGTAAGCCCAAACGGTGGGATAAAACGTGACAGCCAATTATTCCTTTGTCAACTCGTTTGTTTCTTTTGTATCAGATGTTGTCTTACAGAACCAGGGGTTGAGCGTTGCAAGTAATCTCACGCTAATGTCCAATTAAGACTGATGTGAGCGTTTTGTGCTGTTATCAAGGGAAACGAACTTGTGTGATGATGGATGCTGCGCTTGCCATGTGAGATGAGCTGGAAGCCGGGACTGTTTGCTCAGGCCCAACACGATTCAGTAATGAGTCTGTAATCTTGTTGAGGGAGGAGGGCTGTGTTGCCAGAGCTTCCTGTTCCATTTTACTGAAAGTTGTTGGGAGACAAATTAAATACTGTAGCTTTGTACTTTTTAAGTTATTCAATTACATCTGTATGTATTTGGGCTTGCACAATGTATCAATATATAATTATATTACAGTATGCATATCTCAGTGGTTTGCAATAACTGAATTGTTTTAATACTTTAAAAGTTATGTATAGTCAAAGTCTTAGGTTGAGGTTGATGGCAAAAATGCGAAATGTGTATGTTGGTTATATAACTTTCAGTTTTTAAAACACATTTTAACAGTTCAAATTGATTTTGCATGATTATATTCCAACAGTAGGTGGGGATATTTGACAACTGCTGTTAGTTATTGGTCATAATGTTACTGTAGGATAGCAAGCCCAAATGCATGACTGTATTCTATAAAAAGTCAAGAAATAAGCCACATATTGATTTTTTTGAAGTTGGAACAAGCCGAGCATTGCTTATAATGTGTGGACATGGCAACGCTGGCTGTAGGGGGAAAACAGAGCAGAAAAAAGAAAACAATATGAGCAAGGACCTTTGTCATGCTCTGCTGCTGCCTGGGAAACCTTGATTACAGTTGTTAAAAGCTCCTCGCCTGATCTGAAATGGAAGGTGAAAGTGTCGAGACCGCAGCATGACGTCAATTATTGGGTCCCCACATGAGCTGATGACAAGATCAATATCCCAGGCCTTGTTTTTAAGGGAGTGCTTCATGAAGACTGATGAACAAATTAAAAGAAGAGCATCACCGCTCAGGTGTCTCAGGCAGCTCGTAGCATCCTTTCATAGTGAACGAAAGGAAGTTCACAAAGTAATCACTTGAAATACTCCTTTTACTTGATTAAAAATGAAAGTAAAACGCACTTGAACTTATAAGTTCATGTTTTATATTTCATTATAATTAGCTCACTTTTATGATCAGTGTTTTTAGAAATGGTTATATTATAATAAAAAATATTCCTTTTGGTCATCTTTGGTATAATGTGACTTATAATGTAAACACACAAAGATAAGTGACCTTATTTGTGGCTGACATTTTCACTTGAAGTGGATTCCAGTGGCTTTTTAATATAAAAGTATTAAAGTAACATTAACAAGTATTGGATTTGGTATGCAATTCATTAAGATCTAAAGAGAATTAAAGAATAATGCATAACTTTCTTTAAATGGAGGACAGATTTTGTTCATAATAAACATCGAAATATGTTAAAATACTCTTTTAAGGCCTTAAGTGAAACTGCTAATTGTTGAATTTTTTTTATTATTATTAAAAAATGTAATTGAATGTAATACAATTACTTAAGTACTTTACAGCCATGAAGGTCATGCCTCTTTTAACCAAGCTCTCTTTCGCATTACCAGTGTTCTCCAGTCTTTGCGCTATGACACAAGGAAAAATGTGTGTTATCTGAGTGGTGTAATGTCAACCTCTATGAAGGCAGAAGCAGACCTTGCAGTCACCCAACAAAGCAGAAGGAAAGGTAAATGACAGCCTGCTTAGAGCCGTGCACAAGGTGAAGTTATCCCTGCTTATTCTCAGCAGTCTCACATCTGTCTGTGCGGAGGCTGATAATGGGCAGAGAAAAGAAACACCTGTTCTGACTGCTCACGTGAAAGAGCCAGAGGATAGAAGAAGGTTTGGCCCGAAGACACAGCTGATAACCATCAAAGAACTGCTGTAAATGCATAATCCGGCCCGGTTTATCTGTATGGTGTGGTACTGTATTAATATGTCAGGTTAAGGTAAGGAAAGGAGGGTCTCTTGTCATCAGACTTATCTTTTCTGTCTAGATTTATCAAAGTATACATGCAGACCATGACTTTTAAGTGGCGATTTTGTTCAGCAAGTTTACAATTTGAAGGGTGGAAAGTAAAAAATGACATAACGGTATATCCATCTTGAATGTTATCTCAAAGATTTAGAGTAGCAGAGCAATTTTGTTATTAATGTGTCAAAAATTAATAACACTTTAATGCGTCTTTTCATCCAGCACATGCAGCAAAGGGTAGACTTGGACAGCAAATAAGTTGCGAGATGTGCAGTATGTTGCGCTGATGCAGTTCACATGTGGAGTGATCGGCCATGTGCCAACTTTTAACAGAATCAGCAGGTGTGGGTGTGTGTGTGAATGTAAGGTGTGTGTATCCTATAGACACTTGGCAGAAAGCAGCTGCTCTGGGATCTGAATACACTTGTGATGTACAGTATAAAAAGGTCTACAAGTGGTAAACAACTGTTAACTGGTAAACTCAGCTCAATCTGAATTTCTGAGCTTGCAAATATTTTTTTTTCTGTTTTAGCAGTCCCATAATAAATTACAATTAAAAACGCCTTAAAGAGATTAAGATTTTCTTATGCTCTAAAAAGCACATCTATAAAAAAGTAATCCAAATAATCAACAGTGTCCTTTAAACAGTTTGTCCGGTAGACCACTATAACTGCGTAAAATTTCATACTTTGATGTCCTTTGATGATAATTTTTCAAAAATGGCATTTTAAATAAGGCAGTTTTTGTAAAGAAGAAAATGGTTTTGAATAATGTCATTGAAAATTCAGTGTATCAAATAGAAGTGAATGCATTTGAAGGTTTCCATTATTATAGCGTTAAACTGTTTACCGACTATCTACACATTCATAAATATAAATTTGAGTTTTGCTCTGAGCTGTAATCCCTGACTGGCCAAACTCAGTGAAGCGGGTCAAATGTGTCACACTCGTGTTAGATATGATTTGGCATATACTACTTGTGCCTGTGTGTGTGTGTTGTGAATTTTAATGCTGATCAAAGATTTCCCAAGCCAGTTTACCTTAACCTGTAGTTGTACTAACACTAAAACAGTTCATGTTGTTCACATTAGGTCGATTTGAAAAAGAGATGAACTGTGATCTTGAAATGACATCGCTTAACCCTCAGATAGAATTTATTGATAAGTTCTCTTTTACCTTTTAATTTTTAAAAATGAAAGAAAAACTTTCTCCTTCTCGAAGCTTTCATTGACTGCTATTTGTTTGAGAGGTTTTACTTTCACAGTGAATACAACAAATCACGTAGAAAACACAAAAGACAGGAGAAAAACAGGATAACGGGTCTTTGGTAAGCTAATTGCTCCCAAAAATACAATAAGTGGGTGTGCAGTCGCCTTGGTAACGGTGCACAGGCGTTCTAGATGAGTACCTGAGATCCATACTGGGACGACATTGAAAGTAGAAAGGTGAGCAAGGTTGTGACAGGTAGCACAGTGTAGCTAGAGTATTAAAATTTTACAACATTTATTCATAAATGCCGTGTGGAGTTATATGATTTCCAATGGTGGAGCACACCGCTCTAAACAGCATAGACTGTTTCAATTTGTTTCTCAATCAATTTGTTTTGTTTGTTCTATTCAGACCTCTCCCTTAAATATTCCATAATCTTTATAAATATGCATTGATTTTGTACAGCTCTGAATCTCCAATAAGTAATAACAGCACAGCCAGCCATGTGGTGTAATCATTAATGAGCGGGTTTTCAAGAGCAACAAGACAGAACGAACGCTGTCTTCAATAACACTTTTTTTGAAAAACATTGGCATGCGCTACAAGTCACACATTCATAGTTTTTAGCATTATTATTAATATTGCTACTCGAGGGTTGGTGTTTGTTGTAATTTTCCTTAAAAGTATGAAACTTGTCCCACACAAATGTGCTTTAGGCAAGAATCATTCCTCAAATCATGTGGTCCTCTGAGGAGAGGTGTGGTATTGCTTTTCTAAGCGATCAGATTTACAATTTTCACCTGCCGGATGATAAAATGGATGAAAATCTTATAGAAGGGGCAACCGAGCCAGGGATCAGAATATCATGGAGACCCGGGAGTTTAGCCATGCACTATAAAAGTCTTGAATGGCAGATACTGTATGTAGCCCTCAGGTTTTCTTGTGAAAAATTATAAATTGACTGTAATTATCTAGAGAAAAACTTTAGTATTCACACCCCTCTCTGGTTGTTAGGTTTGTGAAATGTTTGCTTTGACAGTTTGCATGCTTCTTGACCGTGTGTTTGTATGTTAGTTTCATTTCACATTTCTTTTAAAATGTGTCATGTCTGTTAATGTTTTCTTTCACTGCATGCTCAGACTGTACGCTTGCCATCGTCTGTAATTTCTCTTCTTTAAGGAGTGTTTAAGGTACCTTTTAACATTTCTTCGATCTGTACTATAAACTTATCTGGCTTTAGCATCAACCTAATGCTTTGAAAGTGCTTGATCAATCCAAGCAGAATGTCAAATTGTAAACTGTTGGTGGTGCTGGATGGTTTAGAGAAAAACCAAAAAAAAGACAAGGACTTTTTTCTCTAAAACCGTAGTTTTAGTAAAGTAAGTGTAGTAAATGTGTTTTTACAGTTTATATTAGCATAGTTTTTTCACTGTTAAACTGTGGTTTTGTGGTGAGACCACAATTTAGGGTTACTATGATTTTACCACAAAATAAACCAAAAATCTATAGTTACTATAGTTAACCTGATAACTGTTACTGCACATACTGAGCAAACACTTTTTTTTAATTAGTCATTTATTTATTTTTTAAACAATATTTTTTAATTATTAAAATTGTATAAATAAGTTTATATTTTCAAAATAATTTTTTTGTTTGATTTATTTGTCAAATATTTATTCTTATATCTTAGACCTTTTCTTCAATATACACCACCAATAGCAGACAGTAGGTGTTCTCAGGAAAGCTTTTTAAAAGGCATTATTTTTGCAATACTATTTAGTGACACTAATAGTGCACAAACTGCACACTTCACCTTTAAGATGCTTTTAACAGCTTGACATCTGGCCTTAGTTTAAATATTTAAAACTCCTGCTGACTTCAGCATTCATAAAACGGTACAGCAGGAGGAGGTTACTTGTTTATAATTAAATGTGCAAATATCTCTTTAATTTATACCATAACCCTGGAAGACTTCTGGCTTGCTACATTGTTCATAAATCCTAAACTTCTATGTTTTACAAATACGTTTGTGCAGGCCACAGGATAGAAATCTAGCTCTTTTAATGAGCAATTACCTTCAGTAATGGGTTGTTTTATGGTCCGTTCCCAAAAGCACTGGCATTAATTTAAATCAATAGCTCATCTGTGGGACTAACACATTCTCTGTCGTTTCATTGACAGGTATGCTAATATCAGTCAAAGTACCGTTAAACTCGGTTTGCAAATTCATTTAGCAAAGTCTCTGTTGTGTAAAAAGTCCAGTTTCTTTAATGAAGTAGAATAAACGTGAAACAAGGCTGTATAAAGAAGCAAAACCGTTTTTTAATTTTCTACGAATCAGCAAAAAACAGAACCCAAGTCGTGCAAATGTCATATCAGGCTGCTTTAAGTTAGTTTAAAACTTTAATTTTGTATCTATTGTGGAAGCTTCTGCCTTTGGTGGGTCAAATGCAATTTTCCACCGGGGTGAAATCGGGCTGTAACTGCAGGGAAAGTTAGATTTGGTACATTAGATTTATCACAGTGGGAGTTTGCAACACAACACATGGTAAAAAATATGTTAGCAATGCTGGTTATTGTCAAAGGGGTGGGGTGGTCTCCATTGTGTATGTGTCTTTCTAAGTGTTTGTTGTACATGGAATATACATGCTTATTTGAGACCCCCCCATCCAATGTGACATTCAGTATCACAATGCATTTCACATTTTGCCTATTGTGTGTTTAATGAGTGGGTTAGACACTACTGATTATATCTGTCCATGCTGAGAAACATTGTGTCAGTGGTTTCAATACCTTCAGCCATTGGGGGAGGCTTTGCAAGCTGATTGCCTCTAAAATGTAATCTGGTACTGATACAAATTACATGACTGAAAATGTTGTGCGATTATATTCACAGGTTATATTCTTTAAAAGAAATGACAGATAAGTGGCACTGCAGAGTTGATCTAGGCATTTGGTTCGAGCCAAAAAGCTCAGCACAGTCATGATTTATTTGAGGTAGCGCTGACTTGGACAGACGTCGAGTGTGCTCAGGTGTCAGTAAGAATGTGTGGCGTGTCACCAAGCTCATCTGGTGAGAGTCAGGGCTGAGAGAGACCCGAACTGAAGGGCCTGCACAACTGAGCAAATTTATTTGTGAATTATGCATTTATGAGGAAAAGTGGCACAAAAAACTGAATGTGAATCAGCCAGCTGTGCAAAAGCTGAGAACAACATCCAAGAATGCAATTTTGGTTTCCAACTTGGAATGGCTATAGAATTTCTCTCTCTCTCTCTCTCTCTCTCTCTCTCTCTCTCTCTCTCTCTCTCTCTCTCTCTCTCTCTCTCTCTCTCTCTCTCTCTCTCTCTCTCTCTCTCTCTCTCTCTCTCTCTCTCTCTCTCTCTCTCTCTCTCTCTCTCTCTCTCTCTCTCTCTCTCTCTCTCTCTCTCTCTCTCTCTCTCTCTCTCTCCCCAAAGTTCATTTCAGTAAATTTATTGGTGTGAATGTTATACAGACAGAATCACCCAACAACTGTAAATAACAAAGTTGGACTCAAGTCCTGCTGGGACCGAGAGTATTTCACACAGCAACAGACCGGAACAGCAGCAGTATTGGGCCAGGTTTATAATCGAGACATTGATTTTTGTATAAGAAATAAAAAGCAAAACCATTATTTCTGAGTAGTTGGTTAACTAGTCAATATCTTGTCTAAAATGATTGTTAACATGTTGTTGATGTTTTTAATAATAACACATCTCTGTTGTTTGCATGATATGAATTTTAATGATCCAGATTAGGATGTTAGTGACAGTACTGATATGGCATTTTAAAAAATAATTCCTACAACTTTTGCTGCAAAGGAAGTGCTGTAAAGGATTTTGCCTTGGTTCTTTTTTTACAAACATTGTACACACCTTGATGGATAAAACGTAAATTATTAATGTTTGTTTACATCAGCGTGAAGAATGATTAGTTGTTTTGTGCACTAGTAGCCTGACTTGAACAAATCAAGGTCGTTATAATCAATGTCAATCACTAATTTGTACGATTTTTAAAAATGTGTATTTTATTTATTTTTAAAACCCTAAATCACATTTTTTCTGGTCATTATTTAGTGTTAAATAACTTCTATTCTGATAGGATCTGTTAGGAGATGGACATTAGATAATATCTGGCAGTAATAGCATTTGTGTGTTTGGCTGTTTTGTTGGTACTGGAAATGAAAAGTTAATGATTTCACAGACCTTTGACATGCAGAGCAGCATGTGCCTCTGTTGTGCCTAAGTAATCAGAAATAATGACATTATCAGTACTACTATTAGTAAGATGGCGTATTTTGCTACTATTATTTGTTATACGTCCCTGAATGCAAGTGCTAATCAGTCTGTCAATCATGTAGCAGCATTAATGAAATGGTGACCTGTTTTTAATGTTAGCTTGCAGAGTTGACAAACAAATGACAGGTAAGCTTGTGAAGAAGGTTCTCTGGTGTATTTTGTGCATTTTAAATCACTAGCTGCTTAAACTTGAAACATTAAATTAGCTGTTTGTGTTTATGAAATGATTCTCATGGGATTTGGTTTACTTTTGAAAGACAAGTTCTAATCCTAATGGGACATCGCACCAAAAGTTATTTGCAAAACTGTACAATTGTGTAAAGTAAACAATATTCATGAATCTAAATTAAACTGTTCAAGACAGTCTGTTGTTGAGAAGTGGCACATGCACTGTAATACGTCTGTAATATTGTTTGGGACAATTACACATTCACAGCTTGATTTGGTAAACTTGATCATCATTTCCACATTCTTATCAAATAATTTTTTCTGCTCCCAGTGCTCTTTTAAATGAGATGACAGCTTCCCCACGGCGTGGACATGATGAACTCTTGCCAATAGGGAGCAAACTAAGCAAGCAGAAAATGTCATTAGAGCCGAATTCAAAGGCTTCATTTGCGCCTCTGTCAGAAGAACTCCAATGCAGTACTTTCAAATACCTGTAACAAGTTTTAAATGCAATTTAAATGAATCTCTGTATTCCCAATGTGAAATTGAGATTCAGAAAAGATTGTGAAGCACAATGATTTAATTGTATTAAGCTGCTTAATTAAGAATCATTAAAGGTTTTCCTGTAAAATTATAAACCATGTAATTAAACAATTAGCCTGTTTGATTGGTTTTCACGTCTTAAAGATATTATGTAAAAAGTTTCCCAGGATTAGGCATTAATTCTATGTTGGAAATCAGAGAATTTAAACCTGACCTTCATGTAGGAAAGATGTTGGTTGGGTCTTATATTTTGATTTAATGTCTTGAGACAGCCAGCAGCTCCATCTAAATTTCAAAAGGCAGCTAGGATCCTATAAAACATGCTGTCTACAGCAAAATGCTAAACTGATCTCCTAAAGACGCTATAAGATTGCTTGAGAGCCTTTTGCGTTCATGTGTTGACATATTACCTAGTGAAAAAGGGATGTTGAGATGGACATATCAAAGGTCAAGATATTGGGTTGTTTTAGGACCACACTTGAAAAGCTTTTAGGGGAGTGACACTCCAAGTTTAGAGTGAATATTATTGGACAAAATAAATGAGTGCATGATGAGTCATCAATATTTTAGGTCTGTACATTTTTAAATTTGCTGAAAGTTAATTTGGTAACACTGCATTTATTAAAAGTATGTTAGTTTCTTTTTCTGCTATTTTAGACAGCCTAGACCTTAATTTTTATTTCTTTTCCTCTCTGTGATTATATGGCTAAATGAAATCGGTGTGCTAACAATTTGATTAAATCTTTAATTAGCTCTAAATAACAATTGGCTATAAAATAACTGCTATCTGCTTTATTTTAAGATCATAGGGATGAAATACAGACGCTGTTACACGGCTTCTACACAAACAAATTAAAGCGTCATACAGCTTGAGGCTATCTCTGGTTTCACTTAATGATGACATAATGACACAATATTCCCTCACGGAAAGACTGAGATGCCGGCACAAACAGAGGAATAAATAGAACAGAGATGGGTTCTATTCAAACAGTAGTGTCATCTCATATTTGCCCATGCGGTTTCTTCAGTCTTCACTCAATTCAAAGTCAGAGGACTACATTTAAAAGACAAAAATGGCTTATTCCAGAGACCCTTAAACTATTTCTGTCGTTCTGCATTAGGTCTGCCCATTTTTCTCAGTTCGGCACGTGTACAGAAATCAGACAAACAAGGTTGGCTATTTTTAGGAGTATAGGAGTAACTGTATCAAATAGGTTGAACAAAGAGAGGAAGAATTACCAGCAAAACATATAAAATAAAAGACCGTATCAAGTGCAGATAAGGCAGAGATGTATGTGTATGTACAGTTTATATACAATCTGATATTTGTTGTCAGTTTCAAGCTGTGGTTTGTGGAAGAAGTGTGTGTATGCTTGCTGTGTTGTATAAATAACATATTTTAATACATATATATTTAAAAAAACAATAATAATATAATATAGCAATATGGCAAGATAATATAATCTTTAATATTAAATAATAATATATATTAAACCTGATAATCATGATTGCACATACTGAGAATATACATAAATATGCACTATCCAAACTGTATTTTTTAGATTTTAGATATTTTAATATTTTTACTTTTTTAATCTTTTTTTTATTTTTATTTTAGTTTTTTAATATCATTAATGTTTTTTTTATAATTTTTTTGGTTAATGTTTATTGTTATGAAAATTTGTCTTATACCTTTCCATCAATATAGAGTTTGTCATGATTAGATTAGAATTCAACTATGAATTATTAAATGTATGCAGTATATATTATGTAATGTTTTTTTTTTTTTTTTTAAGGATAGAAACAAAAATGATGTGATGGGTAAAACAGTCTAAAATCTTTTTCTCAACAGTTTTTACTCAGTTTCCTAATGAACGAGATGTTCTGTAACACGCCATGACTAGATAGCAGATGCCTTGTGCCACAGCTGAGTGTGAGTGTGTGTGTTTAAGTCAAATGACACTCAGTCATCTGCTCGGCAGAGAAATCTCTAAGCTGGATGAGACATCACATGTCAGCAATCAAAGAGAGATTGAAGGTGAGACAGACACTGAGAAATGATGGTACGGGGGTGGGGGGGGGTGATGAAGGCATGATGATGATGAAATGATCTTTTGAGGCTTTTGGATGCTCAGATGGCTTAAGGCAGCCAATCGACCCCTTTGAGAAACCAGAGTCTCAGTGGCGGTCTCCTGTCTGTTTGTTTGTACTGCATGTGCACATGCACACAGCTCCATATTTCAAACAGAGACACTGAATTCTGATCAGAATCCACAACGTTTGTTCCAACTCTTCTAGCTGTTTGTTTGTTTGCAGTAGCAACCAGGTTCCATCTGCATTTTCAGTTTGTTGTGGGCAGTAAAGCACGTGACTTAGAAACCGGTGGGAGAACAATGCAATGAAAGCTCTGCAGGATTTCTGCTTCTTGCATGTTCGTTCTCTAAACAGTTTGACTAATCTGACAGTGCTTTTAGATGCTACTAATTTTAACAGAACCGTTTCCATAAATATGTCAAGTTTGCAGGAAGATGAAAATTTCTGCATTGTTTTGACGCCTTGATTTGCACTAGTAGTTTCACAAAATCAGTGTTGGTTTAAAAGCTACAATTGTTACAAATTCTCTACTCTTTGAGTGTGATTCATTGGCCAATTACAGAAAACACAAACAATAATGATTAATTTGACTGCATTATTCATTTTATTTTAAAACCCATTTTAATAGATTTTGCGACCTTTAAGAATATTGTTGATCTTATTAAGGATCTTTCAGATGAATATTAGAAGTGCTGGTCTTGACACGGTCTTGCCCTGCCTCGGTCTTGGTCTTAACTGCTTGTCTTGATACACACAGGTCTTGATCTTCTCTTGGTTTACGTTTAGATGTTCTTGACTACAACACTAGCATATAGTCATAAAATAAGAGCTTTATCCTTCAGTGAAATCCTATTACAAGTGGTCATAAGAGATACAAGTTAATACTAGGTGTAAACAAGGTCATGATGTTTCAATCAGGACGTTCTCATGAGTCACCACATGGTGTTGAGTGAGTATTTGTGGGATATGAAAGGTCAAAGGGTTCACTGTCTGTGTTTTGCCACGATAATTTATTATGTTGTTGAATTAATCATTTTTCAGCAGTGCTGAAACATTGTGAGAACATTAGTTGTGAGAACATTAGTTGTGAGAACATTAGTTAAGGCACAGTAAACTAACATGGAAAATATTGATCTTAGACAATGTTTAATTGGGGGTTGTATAAGAAAGCAAACTTGAATCTAACCTGAAGATGCTCCTTGTATCCCGTGAGCAAATGTTGACTTCTCACCCAGTGTATTCTTAAACACACACTAAATTTATTTTGGAGTTGCTCAGTGAAGCTGGCACAGTTGAAATGTTTTCTCCCCACAGCCCAAAGCTGAATACACTAACTCCCAAAGCAATGTCTGCCTCCTCGACACTTCAGCACCCCCCGTCCCAATTTATTCCTATGATGCGTTGGATTTGCAAAGATTCGGTCTGATTGCAGATGGTTAAGATAAACCGGCAGCATCAAGCCTGTCTTCGTCAATTACGGCGGGTATGAAACTGTCGTGTGGATTATTAACAAATCATTTCACGAGTTGAATTTTATTTCCCATAAGGACACTGAACATTGAAGGTGTTTGGCAGTGTTTGTTTTTTGATTTTACAATTGCCAAGGCTCATTTTCTGTAGTGAATGTCATCATTTCCTACTTATCGTTTTTGATTGTACCTTCATTGTCTGAGGGTTGGCACGAAACTTCACATGAGGCACGGCATGGAAATCTTTGAACGCCGAACCTAACTTCAGGTTACTTAAAAGACACTAGGCTAGTCACATGGACATGTTTTATCTTTTTGCAGGCATTGTCTCCAAGTTAAAGTGTCATTATTTAGTAGTTCAGTTAGTACCATTAGGCTTGTATAGAAAAGATTTTGGCGGAGATAAAATATCCACGTTTTTGGAGTGTGAATGTCACGTGGGTTTAAATGATCGTCTATTCTTTCTAGCACTCTCCAAGTAAAAACAAAGAAATAACAGTACAATTCACTGAGGTCAAATTAGTTTTGTTACATCTTAAATTTATAATAAATATAGAAGCAGTAAGGTGGTTTGGTATGACTGTTTGCTAACAGCATGTTAATGAGTCTGGTATAAAATACAAAGCTGGAAATTATTAGCACTGTCTCACTTTCTCGTGTAAACCCTTAGGGAAGAAACACAAGGCAACCGTGATCTAAGGGTGTTTGCAAAAAAAGCATGTCAGGCTACGTCACTTGTCTGAGTATGCAAGTTATTTTTTATGTTCAATCCTCAGGATGCTTTTTAGTTTATGTAAGGTTATTTTTATGCATACATTTAGTTTTTGGCATCTGATCTTTTAGGTGAGTTCATTTAGTAGTTATGGTGGTGACATATATGTAGTAGACACAATTTTTTTAATGAAATCAATAATAGTACATGTTGCATAAGAGGATTATTTACATTGCAAGATAGCAATCTTGTATTTTACATGAAAGGGATATTTTTAACAAATGCTATCATTCATTGTGGTCCATTATTTGCTTACATGTAAAATATATTCATTCATAACTGCTTAGAAATGAATAAAAAAATAAAAAAAAAAAGATGTAACCATGTGAAGTATTACATCTTCTAAGATACCTTTTAGGCTGCCAAAACTATGCCTTTACAATTACACGTTCCATCTGCCCCTTCCTCCTGCCAAATGAATGTAGGCCACTTTAGCTAATGCCCGGACATTCACATGACAAACTGGCAGCACAACAAGCATGAAAAGGCTTCAGGAAAAGAGAAATAAACACAGACCCAGAGTTTGCCTTGAATTTGACCTTGATGACACCGTCTGTGAATCCAACACAAGGATTTTCTTTTCAGATGCTAAATCTCAATCAAATGTGTTTGGCAATAATTGTACCCTTTTTGTATTTGGGTATGTTACTTCAAAACACGATTTGCATGCCAAAGCGATCATTGCTGATCGTAAATACACGTGTTTTGCATGAGCGTGAGGCCTTGCATATTGCTTCGATGGAATAGTTTACACAGAAATATAAGCAAATCTGTCATTATTTAATATTCCTTACGTCATTCCAAATCTGTATGCTGTCATTTGTTATGTGAAATTAATTACAACCAATTTACAATGACAGAATTACAGTTGCTGTCAATCTCTAGACAAAAACAAGCATAAAATTAGTCTATACTGTCTATACTGTATGCTGCTTGACAGACATGGTCACCTAGTTGTATTGGAAGTTTCTGAGGATAAATAGACATTGACGGTAGTTTCATTTATTGGTGTACGGTCTCTTTAACTGTTTGTTGATTAATGGAGTGAATGAGAGTCGTTCCGGTCCTTCCTCATTCTCTGCACATATCCTGCTCTCCCCTTCAGGGGCCAAATCAGGTTGGAGAGGCCGGTGCCATCTGTGTTACTGCTGGAGTGCTGGAGTTAATAGCCCCACTGTAGATCAAACGCACATCACTAAAGACCCCTAAAGAGCTCACACACACAGTCACGTACACACGCAGAAACACAAACAGATACAAAATGCAACGGTATGTTGTTTTCTGGTCAGTTTCTGGCTATAGACCATTTCACAATATGTAAACAGCACTGGTCCAAAAGCACTTCCTGTCTCAGTTTTTTAACACTACACAATGTCAGAATGAAATACAACCAACAGAAAGAACATTTACAATGGAATCAAAATGTTTAACGAACATCTTTAAGGTTCAGTTACATATGTGAAATACAGAAAAACTGAAACAGGAAGTGTTTACATCTTGTGAAATGGTCTATTAATGCAACAATCT
The DNA here is from genome assembly GCA_019155185.1 of Beaufortia kweichowensis. NCBI lineage: Eukaryota > Metazoa > Chordata > Actinopteri > Cypriniformes > Gastromyzontidae > Beaufortia > Beaufortia kweichowensis. The sequence continues at coordinate 3,856,189 of CM032815.1, read as the reverse complement.
GAGAGGATGATGGGAAATAACCATTTGGGTGTTTCGTTTATGTCGCTCAACTGAGCCATAACTTGTCTCATGCTGCCAGTGCAAAATCACACTTGAAAGACAGATGCAAAAATTTATTTATAAATCAGAACTTCATTTTCACTTTTTGATGTAACAAACCAGAGCCGGGCTTAAAATAGCTGTATTCAGAAATGGGTAAAAAAGGTAAAAGCTGAGCTGCTATCTGATGATATCGCATGTTTCTCTCTGAGAAGTGCTGGTTGCAAAATTTGTGCTTATTTGGATGACCAATTTTTTCCTTAAAGGAGTAGTTCAAGCAGTTTAGTTACTGTCATGTTGTTCCAAATGCTGTATGCTGTTTTTTCAAATAATCTTTACATTTGTTAATCTTTACACATGTTTGTGTGACACGTGATGATTGATAGAATGGATGTCCAGGATGTTCTATAGGTGACATTTAAAGCAGTAAAGATTTTGAGTAAATAAGGACTTGAATAAGATGAATAAAGTGAATAAGCTATCGAATCATCAGCCAGAATAGTACTCAAAATTTTCATTCTTAGGTGAAAATTACACAACTAGTAACTGGATAATCAATGTAATACTGTCGTCCTAGTGTGAACACGTGAGCACAGTTTTATCCTGCTTATGTCTGTTTTCACCTCAGGATTTGGCACAGCGCTGAACATATGAGATGAAGCGTGCTACTCTTCCAGTGAAGGTGGAGTCACGGTTTCAGACCACTTGATATTCCTTCAAAGGAAACAGCTGCTGGATTGTGGACACAGGTGTTATTTAACACAGCAGGTAAACTGTCTGTTTGCTCAACACAGAGTTGCTCACTTCTAGACATTCAATGCATTTTAAAGAACGTTTGTCTGGGACTATTAAATATCAATTGACTGTGTAATTGTCAAGTTCATTAAGTTTGGTGATTTACATGAATGAGGACAAATGTCAATAGTCTAAGAAGTTAACTTTAGTTATTTTAAGATTTTTGAAGGGCAAATTGGTTCACAATTTCATTATAATATGTGATGAATTAATCATAAGCTTAATTACGTGCCATCAATATTCTGGTTCTGTTGGGCAATATTAATCATCTAAAAACGCTTGTCTGAGACCCTCGAAGAATATGTCCTTGTCAAATATTAGTCCACGAACATCAATTACGATTCAGATCAGGAACACAGATGGGACAGTGTGAAATGCCTATTTAGTGTATTTACAATTTCTTCAGAGAGTGTTTTAAGGTTCGCTGGCATTTGCGTCCCATTTTGAAAGAACTCTTCTTGATAAGCTCCTTATGAAATATGGTGCTGACTGGACTATATCTCCGCTGTGACTTATTGTCACGGGTCGGCTGGTGAACGTGGTATCTCGATTGGCCTGTTCAATCTGAAAACCGAACAGGTAGGGCAGGTCTTGAATTAGCTTGACAGTTGCGCCATTAAAAATGCTGAATTCTGTGACCTTGCTGGATTTGATTTAGTGTTTGGTTAATAGTACTTGCAGTGCAATTCAGACTTGTTAAGGGCTTGGGTAATATTTCGATTAAACCTTCTGCTTTTGCTCATTTTTAATTCATAACGTGCCAGTAAGAGAGCAATTAATATTCAGGGAATTCATGACTTTCTTCAAAAGTGAGATCACGCTTCTTTCTTGTGAAAAACAGTGAAACTGAACTGTAAACTGGCCACAGACATTACATTTATGCATCACACTAGTGGCGGTTCATGGCAAAGGTCACAGAGATGCCTTTCCCAGGGCATAAAGTAAATTTTTTTGGTCAAAAATTCATACCATAACCTTTTTATTACCAGCCTAAGCTGCTTTTTCTGATGTTTTTAGTGGGGTTTTGGACAGTTTAAAGACCAGGAAATCACTTTAGTCCAGTTTCAGATGTTTTTCTTAGCATGGCATGCTGTGAGAAAACCAAGAATAAGATAACCTAACCCTAACTGTCCATCACCTAATTAATATTCATAAGACAAGCCAATAAGGTTTATGTTATTGCCACTGTTCCTATAGTTTTTACACCCCTGAATTTCATAAAGGTAAAATGAAAATGGACATTCACTAGTTCTGCAGAGTGTTCAATCATCAACCGACTTGCATAGCTCATTTTTTATATTTAGATATAGTCATTGTTTGCATTTTGCTGCATACTCCAAAATGTACCCTGCCCTGACCTGTTGATAGACTTACAGTACTGATCCTGCTGTGTGCCGTGTATAATCTAACCACATGGGTAAAGAGTACATCAAATATTTGAGTGTGAAGTCTGTTGGATTAATTTATATCCTGAACTGCTGACTAAAGACAAAAATCTAAAATTGTCAGAGCTGCGGAACGGTGGATAGCACACGTATTTGTGTTACATAAAAAGGGCCGCTGTGCTCACAAGAGTGCAAAATGGATTCTGGTTTGTGTCCATATTCACTTTCTCAATGTTTTTACTGTGCTGAGAGCCTGTAAATAAATTTGCTTAAAGGCAATTAAAGCTGCAGCGTGTCTGTGTCACTAGTGTCACCAAACACAATTTCAAAAAGAATTACTTCAAACAGGTTATCCCAAAAATCCCCTTGCCTGTCATTGGTCAGAGAAACGGATAATTACACCACAAGCGTATGGCATTGGTCAACACTATGTTGTTGTGTCAGACTGGTGAGGATACTTTTTATAACATATTTTTTATTTTCTTTAATTTAGAATCAACATTTACATTTAGTTTTTTTAATGGTTTGCTCAACTTGAGTTCCATTTTAAATATGACATACAGTCCCAGTCAAAAGTTTAGACACAATTGACAAAAATGTTCCTCATAATGTTAAAAATCTTTTAATCTGAAGGTGTTTATTTCAGTGTTTGAAATTACTTTTGTAGACAAAAATATAATTGTGCCAACATATTAATTTCTTTAATTAGAAACTAAAATTCTTTTCAAAAAACATTTTTGAAATGGATTACTTGGACCAAATAATAGTATTGATGAGTCCAGCATAGATAAAAATGTATCCAAAATGTGACTACTTTTTAAAATGTTAAAATATAATATAGTGTTAATTTATTTTAAATGCTTTTAGTCACAACATAATTCCCACAGTGTTATTTCATGGTTTTAATGAGTTTACAACTATTCTAAAACAGTGAGTAAGTGTTTCCAGACTTTTGACTGGTACTGTAAATTATTAGAAGATTCTGGAGATGTTTTTCCATCACAGGAACCTGGATATTGATGAAGTAGATAAAGAACAAAAACAGATTGTCTTGTGGAAACTGACAGTAGTATATGTATCTTCTCTAGTTTCAGATAAGAGCTGAGCAATGTCTCAAAGTTTAGACAGCAAAGTTGGCAAACAAAATCAAAAGATTTAAATTGGAACTTATTTCTCATCAGATTTTGATCTGCTACACTAAATTTAAATCTCACTATTCAAATCATCTAAATTGTGTCTATTCATTTTCATACTTGAATGAAACACAACTGAGAACTCATTAAAATCTCTGAGCTATTAATGAGCAATTAATTTTTCTTCTGGGGTAATAGACTGAATGATTATGACATGCTGAAAATCCTTGGGAAATGATTTCTGTTGGTGTTTATTTATATGGATGAAGATAAACTGTTCCTCTTTGAAGCAAGAGATGCTCAAGGTCACCTTGTGAGTTTTGTCAGAGTACTGATGACTATCACAGCTATGGGACTTTAATGTCTTGGCAAAGTCCCAAAACTCAATCCTGACAGCAGGCAATTACACAAATAAGAAAGACTTGATCTATAAATAGAAGCAGCGTAATATGAGGGAGCAGAGCCCTTTCAGCATGTCTATCAGTTTATGGTGACAGACCACATATTAGGAGGCTGCCCACCAGGTTTATTGAAGCCACTGCTCTCTCATTCTCTCATCTTGCAGAGATTAGCGTTAGTGGTCTAGGACAAGCATGAAAAGAGAGACGCCTCTGACTGAGAGGCAGCCAACGGTCCCGGCCAATCAGAGCTCGGAGGAGGCGGGCCATTCCTTTATGCCAGCCTGCTGAGAGCTCTCCGCTTGTGAAAATAATCAATGGGAACTCAGTCTCTCCGCCGCTTTAACTTGTGCTGGATTTAAATTGCCCCCACTCCACTTCGTGCCTATTCAGGGGTGAAAACAAGCCGTTCGCTGCCGTAATTGCACGGGGGAAAAAGAGACAGATCACAGGTGGTTGTGCTTCTGTTCAGAAGAGCAGAGAGGAAAAGGAAGAAACAGCAGCAGATATATCCAAAAAACAGTTTGAAGAATGTGCAACCCTGTCTGCTTCATCTTCGTGGTGTGGCTGATCGCTCTGCTTGTGTATCCAGGTACCGTCACCGTCTACCGTGCATGCTGAAGCTGGGTGATATTTGCTTAAATATAAAATAGGATGGGGATGGAGGTGGTCTTTTAGCAAGCACAGAGATTCCTAAATGTGATCAAAGTTACAAGAAGTGTGCCGTATGGAATAGAGGGGTAGGACGCTTCGGTGGTCGCGTGCGGCACGCGGGTGATTTTGTCCCAGAGGAACGTCTAAACTCACTTCAGGTAGACTTAATACGTAATGACAGCAGAGACCAAGTGAGCGGAGTTAGCAGAAGACATCACGCAGCTTCCATTTACTCAAATTCGTGAGTCATATCACAGAATGCCAAGTGCTCTTTTGACATTTCGAGACGCTTATAGCGGAAATTATTCAGCAGAGTAGGAATTGAAATGTGTGTTTTGTTCATTATGTGGCTTTTAAGAGATAACCATACTTTAACTGAAGAGGAAAGTACTTTTGTAAACAGAGGAAAAGGCATTTTCATATGCATTCAGGAGCTTTAAAAGGACCCATTACATGCTTTTTATCTGAAAGCCCTTTTAATGGTAATGAATGTGATTTTATGTCCAAGCAACTTGGAAATTTCAAGGTGAGAGAGAAAAGCAGAGTTGTTATCCACAGGTGACCTCGGGCAAAGCATGTTGGTGTCTTTAGTCGACTGGTACATTATAGGCGTATGTGTGAATGAATGAATATGGGTGATGAAAGTAAGTAAATTTTGACCTGATACACTATTTGTGACATCACATTCACACACACATGGATCTTATTTTCAGTAACCTGTTCAAAAATAGTATAGCAGCGGTGTGGGATTGAGTAGTAGATCTAAACGTAAAGAAATTTCAGGGTCATACACACGCGTTTTTAATAAAATAAAGATCAGTCCGTGCGTGTTTGTGAATCAAATGATTAAAAATACAAATTTTCTTTTAGGTTACTTAATTAATGTCGCTTTCCATAGGTAAATAATAAACTGTGTAATGAAGCAACCAGTTTGATACCCTTAATCACAGGTGCTTGTTTGCTTTGACTTAATTAGCAAACTGCCAAAATGTATTGGCCAAGCATCAAAGGGTAAAGTCTGTTTGATCACAGTCAGGCCTTGAGCTGTGATTTAATTTCATAATCAACGGGAACCAAACAAAATGTATAATTAAAGGAGTTCATATGGATTCATTGTGTTGCAAGTCAAAACTTTGGTCAATTTTGGTCATGATTTACTCATTCTCATCATGTACCAGATGTATATGACTTCATTTCTACACTTTCTTTTAAACATGTCACTTTATATGCATATGCCCTAACGGTCCAATCTATCCACCATAAAAATAATCTAACAATTGATAGCCATAAGAATGCTAAATTACACTATGGCGACACATCGATAATTTCTTTGGCTCTTACTCGCCTCGTGACATAAAATCGGATGACATTTAGTCACGAGGCACGCAGAAGCCAATGAGATTTGAATTATTGATACGTCACTGTATTTTAATTTCCTGCCCTTTGTGTTTTAATTTCAGTTTTCAATTCTAAACGAGCTCAAAACATGAATTGTTTTCTCACACTATTGTTTCACTTCAAAAGACATTCATTACCCAACGGATTTATTTGGATTACTTTTTTAATGAATAAATGTACTGTTTAATGCGTCAACATTCTGGGACCTAAATACTATATATAGCTCATAAAGTGAGAGAGTTCTAAAAACTTTATTTGTGATCAACTGAAGAATGGAAGTCATATACATCTGTGATGGCACAAGGGTGAGTAAATGATGAGAGGATTTAAACAATTTCGTTTCATTTAAATTTCAAGTTAGTGTTTTTGATTCACCAAATAACATCAAAAAAGACATTATTCATTTATGATTATTTAGGAGGATAAGTTATGTATGGCTATATATACATTTCCTGTATATGTATTCCTGTCACATCTGTGATGAAATTCACACATCTGTGATGTTCGTCTGTGATGAATAAGGTCAAGTAGCTGTGATTAGTCACTCAGGTCTCCAGTGGCTCTGATTCAACAACAAGTTATATCATCGGATGGTTATACATGTATAAATATTACATTTACTTTCTTAAGAAACTTCCAGCTGGTTTTGGTTAGTACACGGGTTAACTATAACCTGCATTCTCCGTCACACAGCATGATCCCAAACCTTAATTAAAAACGTGAATCTTTCTGAAGCGTGACATTTTTAAAGTCTTGAGCAGTAAACTTAGCACCACTAAAGTGTATTTCTAAGACTTGTACACCATCCCTGTTGCAACAATCAGGCCATTGAGATTGTTTCACACACAATAGATTTATTGTCAGCTATAAACAATATAAGTAATTCATTATGATTGACAGCTCAGTGCTTCTGGAAACTCGTGTTTGCTCTCTCAGCCTTTTGAAGCATAATGAGCCTTGAAATAGCATCTTTTTCAGACACTCACATCACACACACATCTTACAGAATTGCTCTGATAGATGATGATGCTAATATATTTATGCAGCAAACAAAATGCATTGCGTTGTTCTTGAACTATACCAAATATGTTGTGCAAATAACAAGAGCCTGGTCAGAAAAGAAGTTTGAATCTTCTCCATCCGTGTGGCTTTGGTCCACTTTAGAACTTTTAAATGACGCTATACGCTGTGCAATATATTGCAATGGCTGTAGGCTCTCTAGTTACAATTTCTGATTCAGTATTAATGGATCTATTAATCAAAGTGGCAGGTAAAGGACCCGTTAGTTCAAACGTGCGTTCATACTGTTCAGCGCTTCGCTTGAGTTCTTGTGACGACGGGGATCTTTTGTTCATCAGCGACAGCGAAACGAATGAGCGTGAAGTGCGTTAGAGATCACGGATGCGCTTCTGTGATCTCTCCAGATAAACCACTTAAGGCTGGATTACAGTACGTGACTTTAAAGATGGTTCGGCTATAATTATTTTAAACGTAGTTGTGTGTGCACACTGGAAACTAATTACTAACTTAGTTTACTAATTAAGCAGGCCAAACTGTTTAAATATTGAGAAAACATAACAACTAAATATGCAAATGTGACAATGATGTGAATTTGTTTTTATGTTTACCATTTTTTAATTATTGTTATTTGTATTCATTATTATGTATATATTAGGGCATTGTGTTTGCATCACAAAGATCATGGCTTTAATTCCCAGGAAACACAAATACTGATAAAATGCGACCCTGTCATAAAATCTAATTATAAGATAACAAGCATCAAAGTTTGATTTCACCTATAAATTTCACTATGATTTCAATATTTGAGATGGTTTTACTCCGTCAGTATTAAAGATATCAAGGTTATATTTTCACAGAATGTTCTTTACATTATGTAGAGTGATTTTATGTAGAAAATAGCAAATCACAAAGAAATGACTTTTGCTGGGTTTTCAAAGGCAGGGTCACAGATGTATACTGTATAATGCACTGTAAGTCATTTTGCATCTGCCAAGTGCATAAAATATAATATTTGTGTTTTTGCAAAAATACTTTTTTGAGTCTTGCTTATCACATTTAATAATTTAAGAATGTCTATTGAAAAATTGCTATATTTCACACTCAGTGTGTCATCTTGTGAAGTAGTTGGTATGCTCTGAGTGTGTTGTCCAATGCCCCTGTTCTCCCGGGCTGTCATTTAAAATAATGTTTGTGTGACCTTGCCAGAGGTGGTGAGCACACCATGACAGATTCATCCCTTCTTTCCTCTGACTCATCTCGGCACGGGCATGTATGTTTTATGTGCGCATAAGTGGTAATTCGGTAAGCTCAGCAAAAAATGCCAGCTACAGCAGAGCGAGGAAGTAAATAGCATTGCCCTGGCTCATACCTTCTATGGACAGATAAACATTTGTTCATTCATCCATGTACAGCGCAGGCCTGAAGGGGAGGGGACGCAGGCGGGCCAGGCCGGCTTGCTGCAGAGTCTGGTGTCCATATGCCATCACGAGAGCTTGATGCCCTTCAAGAGCAGCATGCTTTGTTGAGCGTTGGTCATTTGGTGCCCAGTCTACTTGGTTGGTCACAGCTTGGGTGGGACAATTTCAGGCCTTGTTGAGGATAGAGGGATTGTTTGCGTGCCTTTCTGTTGTCGTCTGGCTCTCAAAAGTTTAGTTTCTATGCACATAAATCCAAAAGACGGCTGGTTTTATATTAGTAATTTGGATTTATAGGCTGTTTAAAATATTCATTGGAACCTTGGATTCAGAGTGTAAAATGCAGAATTGGCATTAGTATTCTGATAGACTTAAATTACTGTGACTATAGAAACTCTGAGTTCATAAAAATGAGGATGAAGATTCTTTGAATGAAGAAAAATGTACTTCAAACCTAAGAAACATAGTCTGTAAGCTTCTTTTAATAATAAAATGTGATTTATATAAGATTACTCACTGTAATCCAAACAAAACTAACAGAGGTTGCCAGATCATACACTTGCATGCAGTGCACAAATACTTGCTATCACTTCTTTAAACCAAAATGTCATTCACAAAGACGTGCAAAATAACAGAGAGAGAGACTAGAAAAAAACGTCCTAAATGGCAGCGATATAGACAGACGCTGATTAAAATCAATGCATGGTTGCAAACGCCACGAAAGTCACCTTGTTGGTCCTTGATGTGTTTATTTCTCCAAGCATATTTTAATAAAATCCATCATCCTGTTTTTACCACGATCTATTAACTTCCATAGTGAGGGTTGTAAAATTTGATGTTAAATGAATCTGTAGGTCTGGTTAATGCTTACAAGCTGTCCACACGGGTTGCTGCCTTCAGGCACTCATCAGAAGGCCAACTTAAGCACCTATTACATCTGTTAGAACACCTACCAATACATTTTAGACTTTTACAGTATAATACAATACTACACAAAGTCACTTTATTCTTTCCTGGGGACATTTTAGTCCATGTGTATTCGATTTGAGGCTATAGGTATGTGGGAATACATTTAAAAAAGCACTTTTTTGGCAAATATGTGACCCTGCCTGTAAAAACCAGCTAAAGTTGTTTTGTTTGTGATTTACTGTTTTCTGCATAAAATCATCCTAAATTCACATTCTGTGAAAATATAACCTTGATATTTTCAATTTTGACAGAGTAAGATTATGTCAAAGTTAAATTATATCAAATAAAAAAATGTTAAATTATAGTGAAATTAATAGATGGAATCAAACATATACACATTTAACTGTCACTGCAAATATTCTGATAATGCACTTAAGTTTTTTAAATGTTAGATATTTAAATTTTTAATGTTTTTATTTTTTATTTTTAAATGTTTTAAAATAACAGTATTATGTACATTTGTATTATTTTTGTAGTTCATGTTTATTGTTTTGAAATTGATTCTTAAGTCTTAATCCTTTTTGTCATGATTAGTTTAGAATTCAGCTATGAAATTTTAAAGTGAATAGTGAAATAACATGTAGAAAGGTGGCAGCTAACAGGCTAAAATGCATAGATTTCACTTTCAGGACAACCCTAAGCAAAAATATTGATGACTCGTCTTGTACTATGTTTACATTTGGCAGATGCTTTCATCCAAAGTGACCTACAATGCATTTAAGGTATGCATTTTTCATCAGTATGTCTGCTCCCTGGGAATTAAACCCACAACCTTTATGATGCTAATGCAATGTTCTGAAAATGGAGGCACAGGAAGACATTCGAGTCCTCTCTAGAATGCCCTTCTACTATACTATCTGAAACGGATGAATTACAGCTTTTTGGCTCATCAGGCGATTTAATGGGATCTTTAATGTTCAGAATTTCCAGTGGTTTGGTTACTGGTAACTGGTTTGTTGATCACTTCTCCAAATGTTTGCATGTTTGTTAAAATCAGATTAGTATTCAAAATGTTGCCTTCTTTCTCTTGCATAAAGTGTAAATGTTTTCTCCTTTTACTATTACAGACAGCGTTAAATTAAAGAGAAAGATATGCCAGTTTCAACCCAATCAGTGAGTGCAGCTGATCCGTTATTCTCACAACTGTCAGTTTGCGTTTAGTGTTTCATGGCTCTTGGGTATTCATGTCAGAGAGACTACACAAAAGGCCGTTGTGATTGGAGGAAAGCTGTTTTTCCAGGGCAAACTGCGCAACACTTGATGTCATCGTTCTAAAAAGAAACATCCTCCAACGGGCAATGTCATTGGCCCCCTTGGTTTGGATTTATTCAGTCCTAAACATTCACTCAATAATGAGGGACAAGAGTGTCATCTGTTGTGCTGTCAAGAGGATGTAATGAAAATAATCCTCTATTCTTTGTCATTGTTACATTATGAAGTGCAGCATGTAAAATGCTAGATTTAATATGCTCTTCACTTAATTAACATTCAACTTATCCGTTGCTTGATTTCACAGTCTAATCACAAGGGATGTAGGTCAGTTTGTTGCCTACAAATTTTATGCATTTTTCTCTCATCACACCGTTATATACTGTATGGGCCATTAAAACAATCATCCTCACATTTTAATGCATGCTTAAAAACCAAAACAAGGAAAGATTTGCTTCCTTTTTCATTACCGTACCATTTAATTGAATCCCCCCTAGTCAGAGTACATGTGAATTAATACTGTATTAAATGAAACTCTCGATATGATAATGAATGTGGTATCTTCTCGTTAGCACCATCTGTATGCATTGATACAACTGTACGAGTCCCCAAGTCACTGGCGAATGCTGTTGAAATCCAAACTGAAATGTAATTTGCCCTTAAACCTTTTGATCTGTAAACGTGTCTTGTCTGGTAACTACCCAGTAAGTTACCAAACAAGACATGTCTAGATCCAGATGTTCACCTAACACCTAAAACGAGTGCACACATTCGTGATTTAGCTTGTGTTTTTGTGTCCTTTACAGCAGCTTTACTCCACTGTAAGGAAGCAGATGAATACATCTACAACAGCACTTATATTGATCAACTGTACAAACTCTCTTTGTCTGAAGGCAGAGCTGAGGAGGCCAATGAGCCATTAGGGTCACATGATCAATGTGGACCGTAGAATCTCTGAAAAGATGGGACGGCAGCGCTTAAAAGATCATTGATTTGATCTTTAATGTTGGAGTGCTGACACCGTTTAAGTCGGTGGGTAAAAAACAAATCCTTCAGCAAAGCGCCCGACCCCTGTCAGACTCGGGTCTGTTGCAGAACTGCCGAGTCTGTTTACTAAATACATAGATATCAGTTCTGAAATAATTTTCTCTTTTACAAAAATGGCCACTACAAAAGAGGGAATGTTGCACATGGATGAGAAATGTTTCAGCAATATGTCTTTAAATTATAGTGTTCAATTAAATCTCCTTTATTACTTCATAGTTAAACACACCTCGTAAATCTCTAACAAGGCTGCAGTGCCCGAGCAAAGAAATCACATTTTCTTTTCTCTTGAATGCTCATTATTGAAATGAGGTAAAACAGACTTTAATGCACAATCCTTGAGTGATTTAACTTTCTGAGTTTAAAGCTAACCTTGTTTATCATGTACAGCAGCAGGCGAACACATGCACCCTGTCAGTTAGTTCTCTACGCTTCACGTCCCCTCGGGAAACAAACACGAACCTTCGCTGCGGTGTGATAGTTCAATCCGGATTTCTTTTAATGAGTGTGAATTGGAAAAGTCAAGAAAGTGCAGGCTTTTGAGACATAATGGGGGCACACCACAAAATGGCTTCAGTGCTGGCTGGTTTGCTCAAATGAGACGTTTGATCTTTGAATGAAATATTATGTATTTTTGCTCGCTTGAATAGCTGGCAGTGGTAGGTAGCTTATCAAGGTTGAGTTCTCTGATAGCAGGCAGGGTGCTGTCAAGGTTGTCGGGTATGGATTGATTAATTATGCTGGACAGATAGTTGTGGAAAGAGCTTTTACTGGAGACTTGCTTTACTGAAGACCTTGCCCTTGTCCATGTCAAGGTATACTGCTACACCTCCAGCTATGTTCATGTTGCCAGTGTTTTTAGAAAAGAACTGAATAATTATGCTGAAATACGAAGAGAACTTCTATTGAAACAACCTGAAATTGCCTAAACCAGATAATTGTCACTGCACATATTGAGTTTTTTATTTTATGTTTTTTTTTTTATATAATTTCTTTTAATAAAATAATGCTTTTATAATAATAATGTTTTTTTAAATAATGATTTCTAGTTTGTTTATTATTTAGTTTATAAATGTATCAAGTCTTGAGTCTTGAGACCTTTTCATCAATGTATATTTCATCAATAGTTCATTAAAAAAGAAACATTTCCGTCATACCTTTCCAAACTCATATGATTTTCTTTCTTCCACTGAACACAAAACAAGATGTTTAGCAAAATATTGACCGGTGAGGTGACCAGGGGCTATTAAGCTTTAAAAATGTGTTAAAAAAAAGCACACAGACCATATTGACTGTATATATATAATGCTTTTTAATGGAGTTTGAGAGCCCATGATCACTATTCACTTTTATTGTACAGACAAGATTGTTTTATATAATGTGACTATCTTATAAAACATCTTCATTTGTGGCCCACAGAAGAAACAGCATAAGTGGGAGTAAAATAGTTTGTGTAAATGACTTTTGGGTGAACTATCACTTTAAGACAACAGTTGAGTTAGAGATACAACAAAATGGCTGTGAGGAAGGTCTGCCTGACCTTTGCTATCTTTTCTGCATCTGCTTCTCTCTCTCTGAGCTGTAGTGAGATGTTTCAGAAAAAGAATACGAGTCAAACAGAATGTACTATGAGTGCATGGGAGGCACAGAGAATTCAACATGGGACTCCAGGAGAATTTTCAATGTGGTCCTCCAAAGCTCTTGAGTTTTGCAGTCAAACAGGCTCATTGTTTGCTTCCGCCTGTATTAGTTTGGATTTTTTGGACCTACACTCTTAAAAACAAAGGCGCTACCAATTATTATTTACATCAATGCCGTAGAAGAGCCATTTTTGGTTGGTAAAGCACAATTTCTTTCTTTCTTTTAGTAGTATAAAGAACCTTACTGTTTGTGTCAACTTTTTGTAAAACGGAAAGAAAACAAAACGTTTTTCTATAGCATCTTAAAACACCATTATTTTCAAGATGTATTATAGTATATATACATGTAGTATAATGTTGTCTTTAACTGTGTATCTGTGCTTTACCATAGACAAACCTGAGGGTCTAATACAGCGCTTCTCAACTGGTTTTGATTCAGAACCTGAAGTTTACCTTGAACATTTGTTTTTATATTTATTTATTCTCTGGTTTCATGCCCTTGGCAGCCAATGATTCACTGCGCATAACCGCGTATCTTCACTGACATTCAGCTTGTATTTAATGTAGTGTGGGTATAAGCATTTGCTTTTACCTCTCGTAGTTTTGTTCATGGTTGTCAAGGATGTCGCAGAAGTTGTTCTCGGTGTAATTGAAATACCTTCTACCGAATGACAGATACATTTGCACCAGTTTGATTGGATGCACAGGGATAGTAAACAACGGAAAGATACGGGAAAGACTTTACTCCTCTCCTTTAAAAGTCACTTTGGATAAAAGCATCAGCCAAATGCATAAATGTAACAAATGAGATGTATGACCGTATGCTTATCCAGCATGTTGTCTGTAAAAACAAAGTGGAGAACTGGTGAGAACATTTTCCTCATATTTAGAGTCAGGTGGAATGGTGTGGAAAAAAGAGACGGTGTTCGTGAGTCTGTGAAAAGCGTCTGACTTTTAGGTTGTCATGTTGTGTTGTGATAGATGAGCTGTAGTCTGGCAGAATACAAGACAGCTGTAAAGCTGTTGTCAAGAGTTTCCGGGACTCTGGCGTGAACATTTTCCTCTGAATGTCATAAGAGGACTACGCCCAGATTAAAATCACATTCAGTGCACCTGCCTGTGTAGTTTAGGTTAAACACCTGGGCTGAAACTAAAAGTAAAGTCATCACAAGGTGCAGAACAAAATTTCCCCAACAACAGCCTTGACCAGATAACCTGCAAGTTGTTGTTTCTAGAATCAGAAAGCCAAATTCTGACACTATCCCACTGGGCATGACCAACAAATAAACATTGGTGTATTTAATTTTCCACCTGCATGAATCTAAACCCATACCACAGTCTAGCCCACCCCTCGCACTAAATTACATTCTATCCATTTTCAGTCCAGCTACGAAGGAAACTTTGTGTCCCTTTGAAGTAGCTGCACAAACTATGGCAAACTCGGTGATTGTAAGCTAGTGGAAGAGATGACTTCTCAGGATAGAGTGCAGAGACCCCAGAACCAATTACATCCTCGAATTACACAGCGGGACACAGTGCATGTAAATACCTCTGCCTGCCAAACCACCCATCTAATGAGTGACTAAAACACGGACCAGTGCACACACTCACACTATACAGTCACCGTGGGGCGTGAATGAGGATGCTTCTACTCCAGGTGGTTTGCGTGTGCCGGTGCCAGTCGAATAATGAAGTTATCTTTTTTCATCACATGCGATGGTACCTTGCTTAAAGGGATAGTCCACCCAAAATGTTATTCTCACTCACTTTTATGTCATTCCAAACCTGTATATGACTTTTTTTTTGTGGAAAACACACAAAGATATTTTGAGAAATATCAGGGGGCCTGTGTTGTTTGGTTACCAGTGTTCTTTAAAAAATGTTTTATTTTAGGTAAACTATGCCTTTAAATGTAGAAACACGTCTTAGTTTCCCAAAAAGTGGAATGTTGCCACTGATATTAAACAAATTTCATGTTTAATGTAATTTATAAGTGGGATTTTTTTTATAAAGTGTGACATGATGTCACAATAATGGAATTTGTAATTAGTATCCGTTAATGTCTAAACACATTCACACATTCAATGCATCTAAAATCTTCCAGCTTCCATGAGCTTATTTTGAAGTTTTGTCTACCCATAACCCCTTGCACACCTCCAGAGACGTGGCATGCAGGCATGCGATTGTGCAAAAAAAAAGATTGAGCATTTTTCGAGTTGAATGTGGCAAGCCGGAGCAGATGGCCCGTGCAGAGAGGAGACTGCAGCAGGGGAGCGACGTTCTTCTCTAAACAGCCTGTAGACAGAAGACGAAGCGCAAAACAGAGAGACGGTTAGTATTGTGACGCGTTTAACTCTTGACCTCACAGTGAGAAATGTTCTTGATTGGAGGATGACAGAACATTTCGGTGTAATCAAGGAAACATTTTTTCCAACCTTTGGTTGTCAGTGTGTTGTAAGTGATTAGAGACGAGACGGTGAGTTTTTTATATTGAGGCTTGTGCTATTGCGTTTGATTTGTTTATCATTCGAATACAGTATAATTAATGTAAATATCAAGAGACATTATCTAGAATTGTAAACATAGCAAGACGCAAGGCTGATCCATTGTTATCAAATTCTGAATGAAAATATAATTTAGCAGTTTTTATCTCTGTTTTTCCAGTAACATCTTTAATAATAAAAGACAAAGGTTCACAGGTGCAGCGGCCATGTCAATTTTAGGAAATAGGAACACTATGAACCCCTGCTAAACCTCTGTCATGAATCCAGTCCTCCCAGAGCTGACATCACATTCCTTATGTGCTGTTAAAAGGCACTTTTGCAGGACTAGTGAACTGTAAAGGAATATAAATGAATGTACAGCAGAATTCTGCACAGCTCTGCAGTCAAACCCAACTCATGTTTACTAAGAGCGTTACATTATTAATATGCTTTTTGGGTCTTGGAGGAGCCCGTTTAATTTCTCAAAGGAATTCAGGGCTATTAGATAGTAATGCAGGTAATGCTGGAAGACACCAGCCCATTTATTAAAGATAAGTCTGTTTGATTGCTTTAATGCAATGCGCTTTGATGAGATTCACAAATAGAATATAACGTGTTGATCACACATGCCTACACTCCTGCATCACTCATCATCTTAAGGCTGAAATGAATGTTTATGCAATTTAAATTACATTTCCCTGGTGTCTCTGTTATCTTATACTGTAGGTAATTAGACACATTGACTGAATATAATTTTTTACATCACAAGCCTCAGATTTTGGATTATAGCATCATATTGTGGATGATCAATCATATACACAGGATGTTTAGACCTATTTATGTTTAAACTATTAAACATAAACTATTAGTTGAGGTTATTTCGATTTTTCAGACTGTAAGTTTTGCTCTCTTTTACCATTTCTGTTTAAAACATACAATTACAGGTTACTGCATGTACTGATTTGTATGTGGTCAAATAATGTTGAACTGCCATTTCCCACAAACTCATATTCAACGGCTTAACATATATATTTTCCATTGTCAACTGGGGTAAGGTAAAGGAGAAAATACTGAACATTTATATTATATGTACTTGCTCAATAACTTATTTTTATTTATTTATAACCATTAAAAGTTACAGATTACAGCCTTTTAACCGGATAATCTAAACTACAATTTTTAAATTAAAGATTTTTTAAAAATATTTTAATCTTTTAAAATTTTTTTTTATTTATTGCAAAATAAATTCTTTTTTTTTTAAATAACATTTTTATTACATTTTTTAGTTTATGTTTATTTTTATGAAAATCTGTTAAATATTTATTTTTGTGACGTTCCATTAATATATAGTTTGTCATGATTAAATTAGAATTCAGCTTTATTAAAATGAATAGAGAACAGGTTGACAGGTAACAGGTTAAAAGGATATTATGATGACATCATCATTTTTGTGTAACTTGTAATGCCTGCAGTGTAGTTATTAAGGGAACTCCAGTTTAACCAATAAAAGGATAGTTGAAGGTTTTGTTTTGGCAGTTGGCTCGGTCTAATCCACTCAGTGTTTCCTATCTAGACATGCCAGCGGTGGTCACTCATGTGAGGTGAGACTTTGTGGATCTGATGCCACTGTTAGTAATCAGACTGTGGATCTTACTGCTTTCCGCAATCAGCCGTAATTGAGGCGTTCTTCAGTCGATAGCATCGTTCCCAGGAAATAATCCTGATTGTGCGTTTCATTTTACATTCTCAGGATACATCATTTGTTACCTCTAATAATTCTAATTTGAATGAAATCAGAAATCTAATCAGACTCCACTGGATGATGACACGCAGCTGTGTTTGTGTAGAGGGTTGATCTCAAATTGCCTTGCACCGATATTGTCCGCGCAAAAAATTCTTGTGCATTTCCTAGCTGACATAAAACAAATGTACTGTGAATAATACTTTAGATCTCCGTTATGGATCTATGCACGTGCCCGTGTGTCTAAAGGACAGATACATGCCTGTAATGCATTTTCAGATCAAATTCTGTTTAGTATTATTTTTATAACACTATTTTGATACATTTTGTTCCACAGCAGCTTTACAAAAAAATTTATTTTATGAGCCCCAGTAGGCCGGCAACAAATTGGAAAGAAAAACTCTAGTATTAATATTGCTAGGAACTATCTCTTAACGAGGGCGCCCATCCTCTTCTCTCTGGCATAGTTTTAAATGAAACCTTATGCATAATGTTTTTTTAGTATTGCCATTGTATTGTATACAACATGAACTGTAATTGAAAGTATTCTGCTATGGAGAGCTTTGATTTGGGACACCCTAGCAACAACTGGCAACCACCCACAACACCTGCATCATGGTGGTGAGTTTCAATCTGGCAAGCATCACTCGTATTTTCTTCACATAATATAAAAAACCACTTCATCCCCTAGTTTTTCTTGCCAAAAGGTAAACCCAGGAAGCCAAGTTAAGCCAGTAAAGGTTGATATTAGGTTAGAAATTGAAGCAGGTGGGTGTAATCTTTGCTTGGATTAAATTCACACCCAGATGGCCGTGGCTGATAACATCAAAGTACTTCCTGATAAAGTCAGGCTGGACAGGTGAGAATATGAGCACCTCCAAGCTATTTCTCTGGATGTCTGGTGCCATGTGGGATTAGCTGGGAAGTTTAAATGGGTTTATCCCTGTTAAGCTTGAACCATAAACTAGCGTGATCTAACTTAATATCTCACTTCGCACTTTTATTAGATGACAGATCAGATATTTTTTAATTGTATTGGTGTTCGCAAACCCTCATTGTACACGGCTTCCAATTATGTGCCAAAAAGGTTGCCAGGTTCGTTAAATTTGAGTTCATTTGGCATTCCTGTAGTTTTAATAATTCTGAATTTGCAATACTCGCCTTCAGTAGCTTTGACTCCCATTAGAATTGCTCTCAATGTAATAAGTGATTTCGACAACCTAATTAGCACTGTTGATAAATGAAGCCGGCTTGTTTTGGCAACCGTGCGCCGGTTTATGCGGAAGTCTATTGGCAGAGATGATGACAGCGGCGCGCTACCTTTTGCTTCCTCTGCTGTGCTTAACTTCCCATCTATCAGTGTACAGCAAGCTCGTCTTTTATTGCAAGAGATATGGGACTGTTAATCATCCCCATATTCATTAAAAGCAGACACATAATCAATTGTGAGCAGCTTGCCAAAGATGGTGTCTCTGGTGGTTCTCTGTGGAGAGAGAGCTTATGATAATCAGAAAGACAGATCTCGAAAATAAAGGGTTACACAGCTGAAGAATAGGAGAACGATAGACTTAATTTGCCATTTTCTCTATGACCGTGAGTCTTGCACTACACTGACATCTTCTGGCATGAGCTTTCGTGTGTTTCCATGTGTTTGTGGACATTAAGCTGTAGTCTCTTATTGTTGCTTATATTAGGCCAAACACTGACCGTGATGTTTTATTGAATTTTTTCGTAATGTTTAACCATCACATTCTGTTGAGATTGATGTCACTGAGACACCAGTCATGCATAGAGATTATAGAGATTATTTTTGTTTGGGATGACCAAAATCAATTGACAGATATTAGTGATGCTTAACCCTTTTTTTATTGCAAAGCAAGCAAAACCACAATGTGGAAAATACAATAAAATAAAAGTGTAGAATCTCTAGTTTGTACATCAGTCACAAAATCAGATTGCATTTGTGTATGTTTTATATGTTCATGTAGTAAATATACAGTATGAGTAATGTATAGATAACATATCGATAACATATAGACAACATTTTATTCTCATATATGAGCAGTTGTCAACCTGTTGCCTAAATGTTAAATGTATTTTTAATAGTAATGAATATAGTATTAAAGTAAATAGAAACAAGAGAATGAGGTATAATTCTTTATTAACACTGGATAAACATTAAACTTCATACCTTTTTGTTAGTAAGTAAACAAGTTTATGTAGTTGCTTTTAACATTTATATTTGGGGACTCTTGTACCTTTTGTTTATAGTCAATGTGTTTTCCTTACTATCAGTGAAGGAGTAATGAAGGACCAACAATGACTCAACCCTCTCGTGACCTTATCTGACACCTGAAGACTGTGATTGAAAGCTTCTGCTTGTGCTGTGTGTTTTTGTGTGCATGTGTGAGAGGATTTGTGTGTCCTCTGTTTGTCAATATGACATTTCAATCTTATAAAATCATATAGTTTGTCCAATTTTATCTTCATATCAAAGGGTTAGACTGAAAATGTTTTGTGTCTGACTGAACTTAGGCAAACAGCTTCAGCTTGTGTGTGAAGCATTTGTGTGGTTTTTATTGGTTTTGTAGCATTCAGCTGTCTTTGCTAGTATTTTGTACAGTGATAGAAAGAGACCACAGGGAAGTTGTGAAGTAAGTCTTCTGTTCCAAAACTTAGTAAACTGACTTTAAGGGCGAGGTTTGGGTGTCATACAGCAGCAGGCACATTCCTAAAACAAAGACTGTGAGTAAAGGAAGGGAAATATTTACAGTGTTACCTCCTAAGATACAATATTGTGACCACATTTACTAGTAAGGCATTCCCAGGGTGCTTTGCGATGAGTAAAACAATGTTTTTTTAATCTGTTAACTGTCACAGTTCCACAGTATAGGATTTAACTATTCATATTGAATATTTTATTGTGAAATTTTAATCTAATCATTAAATTGATACAGAGGTCTAAGACTTGAGAATAAATATTTTACAAATTTTTGAAACAATAAACAAGAAGCAAATTTTCTGTTATTTAAAAAATAATAATTTAATTAATTTAATTAAAATAAAAAAAAATATTTAATATCTAAAATGTAAAAAATTGTGTATGCTCAATATGCGCTGTGTTATCAGATTAAGAAAGTTTGAAGAAATTAGATCAATTTTAATTACGATTCAGACAGTAACAGTTACTGTAAAAGTGCTCCGTGTGAAGATTGCAAAAAAAGAAAAAAGAAAAAACCTTTTTTTAAACATTTTTTTTCTTGCATTTGCAACAAGAGGGGGGGCTATCAGGACCAAAATACTTGTCCGCATCCTTTACCATCACTATATACTGTAAATGTATGTTTATTCAATAGTGTACAGACCATCTGAACAGTCTCTCACAAAGCATCCAAAACTTGGAGGGGGTGCGAAACTCCACCACCTCCCGTCTGTTTATCAGGACCACCCGTCTCTGACACGTCCCTCCCACCAGTTTATCATCTATGTCAAGCTGATCTCAGTAGCTGAAGCTGTAGCCCTGCTGTGCTCTGTGAGAGGTGAGCGAGACTAAAAAGTAAGTTCCTCAAACTTTCTTCTTGCGAGTGACTCAGTGTCACTATAGCCCGGGGCTTCTTCAGAGGGCAGAGACGCTCAGAACGGTTTTGACGGGTAGATTTAGCATATCACTGAAATCCGTGTCATTTTTGATCATCCTTAATAATTTTCAACGTTCTGTTATTTGTAACAGATTTCAGTGCTAATGGTGTCCAATAAAGAACGTCATGTGCTTTGTTGAAAATTGAAAATACGTCTTGTACTGCAGTTGTTTTGAAAAATGAAGCCCATGGGCTATATGGGAAAAATACACACAACACGCAGCAAATCAGACTTTTCCTATTTGTCTTTTGCCAAGCAGAAGTATAAAAAAATGCTTTCCTGTATTGGTCTGGCTGACATTTTCCTTACCTCCTATCAACAGAGCAATTCACTCCACTCAATAACAAATAACAGCCCTCCGTACCACCCACAAAAACACACCCCCCCCACCAAAAAATAACCTTCACACATCCTCTCATCTTACGCACGGAGCAACAGCTGTGGTGGGCTTCGGCTCTGTTGCTATTTTGATTTCTGTCCCCATTTCCTCTTTATCACACTTTGATAAGGTCACCACACGCTGTCACCTGCTTTAACAAACTCCATTTACTTTCCACTGCAATGCTATTATCTCTATGAGATGATGTCTGACAGACAGTAAACCTACACAGAAACTCATCATGGGAATCAAACCTTCCTGTCTCTGTTGCCATCTCGTGCTCTTAACTCTCGAAATAGTCAATTTTAGATCCCTTCTTGAGATTTGTAATCTGTCATGTTTGCTGAAACAGGCTAGCTTGTAGGAATGACTAAACAAGCTTATGGTGGAAGAACAAGAATACAGATTGTTTCGTGAACATCTGGGTGAGAAGGGATATAATAATGTTGTAATAGGAACGTTTTGTGACATGATTTTGTTATTTTGGGTTTCGGATAAGATGTCTTGTGTTAAAATTTGGCTGTTGTCTCATCTGTACTGCAAGACATTTAAAAAAAAAGAAATATTTTTCATGCTAAAGGCAGATTGGAGCTCTTCTGAGAAAGACTTCAATGATTTAGAAATGTCAAATATTGAAAACAACAGTTATTTCAATCACACCACCTATTGTTAACCAGTTCTCACAATCTGTGTTTAAATTTTTTCCCGTATTCATTTAAACCTCAAGCCCCACACTGTGCAAAATCATTGCCTGTTGTTATACGCCATTGTGTTTGTCCCACACAGCGACATGTTTGTACACAAACCATTATGTGTACTGAGGTGTGCATGAGTAAACATCATACCGCCTCAATCGAAGGCAAAGAGCAATCATATTAAATTGTAAATGCACAGACCTCTTATCAAAAAATTCATCACGGTGTCCTCCACCCGATCGCTGCTTTCATTCAAGCGTGAATATCGTTTAACAGTGTGTTAATGCATTGAGGTATGTGGGGAACGGCTACAGCCTACAGGTCTTTGACCCGATTAGACCAGCTGTGGGATAATTCCATGTAAATCACTAACTGTGAGACTGCCAGACAGCTTCGCTAACTAGAGGAGTGGGCTATTTGAATTTCATACCCATAATTCTCTGCCTTTCATCTTCCTTTAGTGGAGAAGCAGAATTGAACTAATTGTCAGTAGTGAGCCAGGGGTGCCATCCCTCGCCTAATTTAAGATGCGTGGCGTATTGCGTAACCACCGATCGTGGGGCGGACACACCTTTACAACAAATCTCTGAATTTTTAGATCGCTCTAGTGAGCGACATGTAAATCAATTATTTTGACTAAAACGATGCTGCTTTGGTCTTTTATTTATATTTTATCATGTAGCTTAATACTACTGACTTCAATAATGTACTTTACATCTAACATGTGAAGTCTGCGAAAACTAAGCTTGGAGTTGTGATTTTCTGTATACAGTATCTTCTATATTGTTACAAGACCATATATCTATGCAGTATTATACAATATAAGTCATATACCCGTAAGAAAGAAAAATCCCATTTAAGATCTCTTTAATATCTCAGTTATTTTTCCTAGACATCAGTGAGATTAAATGGAGAGCAAATGGAAGTTTCAGATGAGACGATACAAGAGAGAAATGTCTCCATTTAGGTTTCAGAAGAGATCTTAACAATCTCACAAACTAAGCTTAGATTTGCCAAACCTGTGATCTACATTTTAATCTAATACATTTTGTTAGATTTCAGCATTAACATTTCTCATCAAATGTACCCAAATCCATTATTTTATTTATATAATCTACATTCATTTAACAGCTCTGTACTCTTAATGTATTTTAACAATCGTCTCTTTTTCTCCTATTTCTGCAATTTAAGCAGAAACAGCTGAGACTACATTGAGCAACTTCTGAGCAAAACAATTATTAACGAGATATTACTAACAATTAACGAGATATGTATTGTGATTCAACTAACATATTCTGCTTATCCCAGAATTGTGGAACTACATTTTTCCTGCTTTTCTGTATGCAAAGACCAACAAGAGACAATGCAGTTTACCCAGAATCCACTTGGGGGCAAAGCTGTACCATCATCTTATTTAGCCAGGAATGACAATGACCTATTTTGCTAAACTACGTGCAAAGGCACTCGTTTCTGTTTCTTTGAAATTCTCCCCATCTATTTGTTTAGCGCACACATACATATGCATATCCATTGACGTGTCATTGTGCCAGAGCGTCGCAGGATAACTTTAAAAAGTCTGCCGTTATTTGAAGAGTTCTGCTGAATCTCCTTAGGAGTCGAGGCAGATTTTTATACTCTTCTCATACGCAGCAATACCCCGAGGAAACACGCTGCTTTCCTAGTTGTGCGAGTACCGGACTGACCTTATACAAACCAATGATGGAAGGATTAAAACTGCGTCATCTTTAGCTCTATAAATAATCTGCCTCTACTTCAAAGAGATGTGTCAAACAGATTAACATGTGTCTTAAATGAGGGGAAATATATTAATAAGCATGACGGTGAAGCTTACTGTGGTTTTGATTTGTTTCTTAAAGGATGTTTACCCTCAAGGGCAGACAGGACGGTCCCTGGGGACAGAGAAGCAGGTTGGCGACCTTGTTGCTGCCTGGGGTGTGAGTCGGGTTTCTGCAAATGCGGAGCACCTTGAACAGGAAAGAGAACGAAATTTGCGAGGGGGCACGAGGGAGCTGGGTTAAATCTTATGAGACAGGCTGCAGACGCAGAGAGAGAAAAAGGGAGAGAGACAAGGATACAAGCATTAACTAGGGCTCAGACCGTCAGTTGGTGCCAAGATTAGGGTCGAGGGACTGGAGCTTGCCCCGGGCGAGGGGAAAATTAGCTGGGGGTTAGATGAGGAGACTTTGCTAAGGTCACAATGAGACCAGGTTTGAGCTGGTCAGAAAGATTATACCAGGCGTGACGCGTTCGAGTAGCTTATTCGATATGCTCTATATCTTCTGTTGAACTTGAATTTGTTCTGGAGCACCACAGCCCTACTTGAACCAGAACCATAGTTGATTTTTACTCCTGTTCTCCATTAAGCGCCGCTTATTGTTTTCTTATTCAAAAGCCCGAGGTAGACGTTTGTCAAAACCATCCACCTCCACAAGATTCTCAACAATGTGGGCGCATTCATCACATAGAATTTGTCATCATAATAGCAAAGCTCAGCGAAAGACATCAGCTGGGAAGAGCATTGCTGTAGTTACCTTGACAGATTTTAAAACTTCTTTTATCAGCAAAGATGACGTTTCTAATTCACATTTCTAAAGACTGTATTTTAGATCTCACACTTTGCAATGACACATTACTGGTGTACGGGTAATGAGAGAATATTTGCATTCGGAAGGAGCTCAGTGGGTTTTTGATGGAAAGTGCCAAAATAATATGAGCCAAAATTCATGCATTTTCATACACAGGATGTGCGCCCCCCCACCCGTGTCAGTTCTCCACAAGCAGTCTCGATGGCAAACATATCATTAAAGCTCTAAGTCCTTGAGAGTTTTTCTTGTTTCGGGACACGCTGATGATGCAAAGGGCTTCGGGGACGTTTTCAAGGCCTATTTCTTATCTGCAGACCAGAGAGCAAGGAAAGGAGCAGAATTAGGCTCCATGTGGTGCCTCTGTTTGGCGAGAGCAAATAACACTAGTAGCCCCGCTCGGCTTCGAGGCTGAACACAGATTTAGGGATTAAAAGAGTTTCCAGCGCTCTGTTCTTATATCCTGCAACCAGATCCTGGTTTGTTGTTGGTAAAGGCAGTCATGCGCACGGCTCCTTAAAATGGTGTCGTTCCGTGTGACATTCAGCCAAAGCTTTAATGAGAAGGAAAAATGTCTCTGGGACAATGTACAGTAAAGGTTGCTAAGGTCTTGTATACAGTATGTTTTTCTTTTTAAATAGAGCCTCAGACGTTTTTTGTAAAAAGAAGCAAATGAGACACTTGTTGACAATAGTGCTTTTCGTGTTGTGCGTAACCCTGGGTTATGTTCTTGTTAAATCCTATTTTTAACCCTGACTTAAGCATAAAACCATATTATTTTTGCATATTTATGAGACTTAAAACTGCTTACAGTATGTAGCATCATTTCTACAGATTGTAAAATTTCACTATGTGCCTCCTCCACATGCTATATATCAACATATATATTTATCTCATTTACACGCATGTAAGAACACCATTGTACACAAATGTACAATGTGAAAACATGAAACATCAACATCCATGATTATTTATTAAATCTTGGTAAAATATAAACCAACCCGAGATGATTCAGTAAGAAAAAGCCCATAGGATTACAGCCCATAGGATCTAGTAAATTAATGTACATCTTGAAGCTCTTGTCTTGGAAATGTTTGAGGTCTCATTACAATCTCTGATTTTAGACATTTTTTGGCAATCTGAGCTCAGTTTGTGACATTATTGTGAACATAACCTATAGGGTCTGTTTCTTGGGAGAAATGCATGTAACTTCAGCAAAACTCTCTGTTTAATCACATGTTTGTTTGTTTTTGTCTAGGAGAAACAATGGAGATATAACCCAAAAGCAATGTGGTTTTATTGTAGGAGAGGCAGCAAACTCCAGCTTGTGGATATCTGTACCAGCGCGTCTGAGCCGTGATTCTTTACCGTGTGAGAGACAGATCTGCTTGTTGCCTCAGGAGTTACACAATTTTGCCTGTATAATCAGTTTTCTGACGGCAAAAATCACAACATTTTCTGAACTCTTTGAACGCAGTCACATTCTAAACTTTAAAAGAGAACTTAAAACGAGTTTTTAATGAGCAAAAAAGTGGCGCTTTTGTCAAAAGATCTGAGATATGATGTAGCGGATGACAATGATTTAGTAGATTAAATGGTTTGTGAACCCTTTCGTCAGGCAGTACTGCTTTCTTTGTATTTACCAGTACAGGATTTTATGTCCCTTTTAATGTACTGTATACAGTTATGAATAGTGGAATATACCGTAACTGAATACAGGCTCTTTTTATCTTTGTTCTCTGAAAGCCAGTCTATAAAAATCAAGAGCTGACTCTGCTAGAGTTCACAATGTTTTGCCAATCGACGACAGAACCTCTTTATCAGAGTTTTAGAAATCTCATTCGAAGGACTGGAGAATTTGAAGTACTGGAAAACTTCTAGGATTTTATAGAAAGAAGAGCATCCTTGATTTTTTAGCACTTTTTGTGTTGTACAGACTTCAGAGTGTTTATTCTCGTTCAACAGCATTATTTTCATGCGTCTGGAGTGATGTGTTTATTTACGCTTCACAACAGATGTAAATAATATCTCCTCTCCTGGGCCATGCAGGCATGCCATGCGTTACTGTTCATGAGGGAGAATATTAAATGAAGATATGTGCTCTGTTTGCGTGCAAATATCTGCAACTGCTAAATAAAGTCATTCATCTTCAAATTTACAAGCATAAACAAACACTAAACCATCAACATGTGAAATATTTGAATTTTGAGTCTAGACCTGCAGGTAAATTTGCACTGTTGGATTTTCATGTTCTGTAATGTGACTTGTTAGAAACCACCATTTAATCAAACTATTTTACAAGATGCAATTTTGTATTTGGGTAGTTGACAAATGTATAGTCCTATGGTGTTACACACAAAAAATGTAGAAAAAAACCCTCTAGCAATTAAGATAAAGCTTTCTCATCCTATGTGTATCTCCAGCAATGAAGATAAATCTCTCATAGTTTTAGTTTTTTTTCTACATTTTTGCTGTCACACCATAGGACACAGTCACATATTACCTATTTATTCACATGATATGTATACAATTATTAGACAAAAGCAAGTATGAAAGTCCACCTTTAAACCTAACTGGGGTGAAAGATTGTATGAAATTGAGATCTTATGTATTTATATAAATTAACCACTTTGTAAAATAGTAACCACTTTTTTAGCCACTGTGACATCACACAGTTTTTCGGCATGTGATGTTTTCTGCAAATCTACTCTAAAACAAATCGGGAAACATGCTAGAAAAGCTAATTTCCAATGTAGTCCTCTCAGCACTCTTGATTTTAAAGCTGTTGTTTACTTTGATCACTGTCTCTCTAAAGCCTTTTTAAAACTCATGTGTAGCATCAAAAATGTGTATAGTATTCATGATCCTTAGGCCAAGAACCTCATGCATCATGAATTTGATCTGAAAAAGAACCTTTCATCTCCAGACAGCTCACACTTAAAAGTGGGCAGTGATGGTTGTGCGCTTCGCCGTTGTCTCACGAAATTGCTCCCTCTTTACTTGGGGCTTCGTGAAGTGACTTGAGCCGAGGGAAAAATCATGAAACATGACAGCCGTTGTCTGATCCCTGGAGGGACCGGAGGGACCGGAGAGGTATGCTTCCGGAATGATCTCACCTAATGAAAGCAAGCAGGTGACGAGAGACACCTAAATCTCCCTTTTTAACATCCCCTTCCCAAAACACATCATTAATATTTGTAATCATTAATATTCTTAAGACATCAGCGATTTAGATGTCAGTCAGGTTAGTGGAAGGCGGGGGGCGGATCCTGAGGCAGGTGTCCTGATGGGAGAGGAAGACGGTGACATGTGATAGCGTGTGGAGACAATGTTCAGTTATCATCTCCATTCAGCTGAGGAGAGAGAGGCTGTCTGGCACATCATTTGTGTAAAGACACGCAACTCCGTGTTGTTTTCTACATGGATGAGCATCTCAAGCGTAATGTAGGATTGATTTAGACTTTCCTGTGAGAGCTTCTCTTTCTCTGCGGGGGATGAGAGCTCACGTCGTGATTGTGTTTGAAAAAGTTACTTTGACTTATTGATGGCCTTAAAGTTGTAACTTTGCTGATGAAACGCAATGTACATGAGGCCTTTCATTAGTAATGATGGCAAAAGCTTTTTCTTTGTGTTTGGAGAGAAAACCAGTTACCCAGAGAGAAAAGTTATTACTCAGTTGTTTTTTAATAGCTTGGCAAACTTAATTGAATTCTCTCTTTTCATTTACTGTATAGCATTAACTTTGTCTCTGATGTTTCTCCTTAAAAACAGTAACTAAAAGCTATACTCTACAAAATGGCAGGTTATTTTTAACTGATGGTTGGGTCAAATAGGGACAAACCCAACAATTGGGTTAAATTAACCTGGAAAATGTCCATGTTTGATCCATCCATAGGTTAAAACAACCCAGCACAGATGAATGAATTTACACAAATAGTAATAATAGAAATAATCTGATTGATGATCTAAACATTTGGTACTTTTTATTTTAGGTATATTTATTAACAACATTAACAGTAACATTTTTAAAAAAGATTTTTAGTTTATGGTTATTGTAAGTTGAGTTTTAGACCTTCACATCAATATATAGAAATTTAATTAAACTAGAATTCAACTAGTTAATGTGAATAGTGTGGAAATTGGATCTTGAATTGGATATTGAAATCTATGACTTTTGCGCTTGTTTGTTTCATGACACTGTTGAGCTTTAGAGAAGACACATCTATGTGTGATTACTATGATCTTTTTTCATATGTAATCAGTCTAAGAAGCAAAAGACATACAGTACAGTAACGTCAAGCTAATTTTAATGTTAAATGATTCCCCCTATCCCAGTTTAATGTGAAGAGAAAACTAAAAGTCAGCCATTTAGATGTAGATTTACAGCCCAACAAAGCAACATTGGCTTAACCAATGGTATGAGATTGAGTCAGTAATACATCTTCTGCTTTTCTGGAGTATTTTCAGGGAAATTTCTATATGGGTGATGACACATTTGACCTTTAAGCGTAAATCGCTTTTTGCTCTCCACTCAAACCTAATTTGCTGTCTCTGAGAAAAAAAATGAGTTCTTGTTTGTTTTCATTTTGTAATATGTAAATGTGTGACTTCTTGCCATATAAATCTTTACCTGATCTACCTTTTCTTTGCATTTACAGTTAATATGTAAACAGATATTGGGACTTACTGATACTGTAAGAGTTGAACTTTTCTCTTGTGCTTCAATGCTTAAACATCCCAGTCAAGTCTACTAAATAAAAAAAAAGTTAAACCTGCCTATTTAATGCACTTCTGTACTTGGATTAAGATTAAATACTCACGATAAGAGTGGCTTTAAATACAAATCAAGCCAAGGTGACCAAAATAAACATCAAACACATAACTGATTATGCTGTTCTAGCTGTAGTTTACATCAGTTTACATACTTTGGTTTTCAATTTCTGCTCAGCTGGACAAAGGACGGACTTAATTCTCACTAAGCCTCTAAGGGGGCGTGCAGACTTCCCCACAGCATGCTATTAATTTGCCATTAACACCATGGTCTGCAAATATCCCATAAGTCTTTGCATGCAAAACACTAGGGGTTAAACAGAAGGAGTTTATTTTATCCCTTTCTTTATTAATAGTGAGTGGATTCTGTGCTTATGTCTGTGACTTTAGCTGATGCAGTATAGCAGCAGGGGAGATGCACTATCTAGTTGAATAATGCGCTTGTGCTGTTTGTGAATAAATATACATGGATGTTTAACTTGGCTGAACTTACCAGATCCTGGAGTTTTTTCCAAATTAAAGAGAAACTGAATACTGAGTAAGAGAGAGGCTTTGACTGCTAAAAAGAACTGTCTGATTGTCAGATTAATGTGCCGGCTAATTTGTAGGCAGTAATGGTAAAGGGTGCCAGTCTACTTCAATATTTGAACATTTAAAGCGAGCCACACATTTAACTTGAAAGCATTGACAGTCTTTAACTTAAGAGTGTGTCTCACATCAAACTGTCCATTTGGTTTATGTGGAAATCGGTTGTAATGCATGATCTTTTATTGAGGGCTCACTCGCCTCCCGGCGGCCTCGGTATCCACGTTCGCTCGGCGAGAGTCTCAGCTGCTGGTTCCTTCTTTTTTTATTGCCAGGCAATTAAAATCTGTATGGAAGCAAAGAGACCCACGGCATGGAAACCGAGAGAGGAGGCAGAGGATCTCAGCAGCTGAGGGGGAGAAACTGTGTTTACGACATAATCGCCGAGGAGCATGACTTATCTGTGGCGCACGCTCGCGTTTCTGATGAGAGAGGGATGCTGGGAGAAGCTTACAGAACACCCTAAGCTATGGAGGTGTCATTTCAGCACTGCCTGGTTTTTCACCAATACCAAAGCCATGAATACCAACCAAACCGAGAGAGAGAGAGAGAGAGAGAGAGAGAGAGAGAGAGAGAGAGAGAGAGAGAGAGAGAGAGAGAGAGAGAGAGAGAGAGAGAGAGAGAGAGAGAGAGAGAGAGAGAGAGAGAGAGATTAGCAAACTTGAGAGTTGTTGCGAGTTGTTGCTTTCTGCTGTCAGCTTAGTGAATAGGTTGATTAGTCATCACTTGAACTAAATATTTTCTTCTTCAAAAAAGAAAGCTAGTGTAGAATCGGAAAAGAGAAGTCACTACAGGTTTAATACCTCCTCTTCTGCCTCCAAAACAAAGGCAGCGGGGCTTGACAACCCCTCATTTTGCTTTTTTATCGGTCAAAAAACATTTTTTAAGTGAGCTTTTCTTTGCAGTTGTTGTGCGTCTGAAAGGTATAATTGATGTTTCTGTTGTATGAATGCATAAACTTTAAAGCATCTTCTATCTAGGTTAGTTTTAAATGACTATGGGTTTTCTACTGCAAAGTAAATAAAAGACTTGCAGTATTCTTTTATTGAGAAATCATTCTTCAAAGATTTAAGTCTGTATGACCTTGAGCTGTCATCATCAAACACAAACAATTGGTGGGTCACCATCTCGAGCCTGTGTTTCTCTCAGATACAGACGTCTTATCTAATGTTGGAGCCACCTCAGTAGTAAACATATTGACTGGTTGATAACATCACAGGGCAACATCTCACACTGCCTGTGCAGTTCATCTGGATTTCAAAAAGTCTTTAAGAGTAGAGGAATAGCTATTTTTTATTCTTGTTCTGTTCTGTGATCAATGCGGAGGCTTTTGGTTTATAACTCAACATTTTTATTGATCTCCAACAACTCATTGACATTCAAATGAAAGAGCAAGGCAGAGTGTTTTATAGACTCTGTACAGAACTCACATTTTAAGGCTTTTGGCTTTTTATTTTGGCTTTTTATTTATTATTATCTTATCCGTATAGAGCTAAAATGTGTCATTTATTATTTTTAAAGAAATTTAGTTTTGTTAATTTTTTTTACCTAGTGCTTTGCAAGGGGAGTTCAAGCCCTTAGTAAAAATTAAACATCCCCCTCTGGTCATATCAAAGATTAAGAAGCAATAATATACAGCTACTAAAGCTTATAATAATACAAAACAGAACAAATTAACAAACTTTTAATTCTTTGATGCAACTTCGCTGCATGCGACTTTAGCAAACTGCAATTGTGGCACTTTATGCATCATTTGATTCATTCATTTACAACAATCAGAAAGCTTGTTATTGTTTTGGTATAGAAATACATGTTCAAACTATTTTCTTTAAAAAAAAGTCATACCAATAACGCCCCTGTCTTTTCATTTCTTTCATTTTTTTATAGAACCCACCTCCAAATATTTAAACAAATTAGTTTTACAGCATGAACTAAATTCAGGATTATCTTCACCAGTTGATCGTCATTGTTTTGTTTGGGTAAATAATAATTAGAAATAGCTTACAGTAATGTTTTAAGATCTATTATTTATGTGTTCAGTTTTGTTTTATAGAGGTAGGTGTTTGCATAATTAATTTCCATGTATCTGTATCAACATGATAAACCAATAATAATCAGCCTTGTGTTTGTTTTAATATTTTGTTATCTAATGAAATGACATTCCAACATTTTCTTGTGGCTTAGCTAGCTCAGAATACGTTTTAAAAGCAATGTGTTTTCCATATTTTACTAAAGATTTCTAATAGCCTAAGTGTTTTTAAAACTCAATACTCATACTCATCTTGTGTTATGTTACATGCCCATAAAAAATTTTGGCACAGGTGCTCAGATTCCAAATTGGCAGCATTCTCATTTACTCTTGCTTATGAGAGCTTTTCTTTCAATTATTCTTTTAGATCGCTCATGTTTTGTGGCAGCAGTCATCAAAAATGCATTCACATGAAAGTGCACTGGGGTCTCATCTTAAAAGCAATTTCTTCAAAGTCTACAAGTTACACAATGGCAAATTGAATAGAAAGAGAGGTGGGAAAATGATCCAGTAGCTGATTGATGACAGAAGCGCTATTTCTACATTTCACACTTAAATAAGCAGATTTTTTACAGAAGTTAAATAAGGAAATGTCTAATCCAGCTCTGTTTGATTCGACACCCCGTTCTGATTCGAATGTAAATTCATTACTATACAACAACTTTCAAATCTGAATACCCAAATACCCTGCAGGATAAATAAAAGTGGCACTTGGTGTGGAGCGACTTGGTCTGGTGAGCAGTAAACAGAATAAGATTAAAGCACTTCCTCAAGCCAATAAACATGAAGAATCATAGTAAGTGAAATTTTATGATAAGCCTCGAATGAATATCTGGACTGGGCATGTCTAGATTTACCGGTAACATACAGGCAATGATTTGATCTGAAAAAGCTGATCTCTAATCATTAGTTTATTCAGCAAAAATGACACACGGCAGAAAGACTCCGACACGTTGTTTTTGCCCGTACCCCTGCTCTGCGTTTTGATTGGATGAGATGGTTTTTTGAAAGATCTTCAGTCTCTCTGGTAATCTCGCCAGCTGTCTTCAGCGAAGGTGTAATTCTACAGGGTTCTCGCTGTAGTTAGCCAGGGATAATTTTTTCATGATAAGGTCTGTATCTGCTCTTCCTGTGGCTGTCGCAGCGCATGCTCCAGTGAGGACAGATTTTGCTTATTAGTCTGGATGTCATGCTGGAGCACGGGGGCTGTGTTCTGCCGTGAAGATGTGGAAATGAGAGGCGTTTTTCTGGCCATGTGGGGGAAACAGACCCGAAGTGTGATATTACATTAAGTTAGGGGTGAAATAAGTTTAGCTCATTATTCACAGCTATGCAGAAAGTCTCAAAATCAGAGGTGGATCTATGAATATTCTGTATTGTGGAATTCTTTTGTTGAACATCCTAAACCTGAAAAATTAAAGAAAGTCACTGTTTGCAATGTCAATGTCAGTTTTTATTTTCTTTGATTTAAAGCCAACAAAGCTTTCCTTGTGAGTGTAGTCTTATATTGCACTCGTAATCATGCTTTTGTTGTTCATTTTGCACATATTGCCTGTTTTGTCTTATCCTGCTGATGAAAAAAGGAAACGATTCCATGCACTATTGGTCGAACATCATCCATTAGGGTGGGGCGGCATTCCTGGGTCGGGGCGAGTGCGGTCCGTTCAGCGCATGCTGTTTACTTACTGCATTCTGCTTTGAAAGGACACGTTAAGTGGGTCTGGAAGCGAGAGTGATTTCTGTCCGTAGTGTTCTGAAGCAGAAAAATGATGGTAAATGTAGTGGGCTTTACTGATCAATAGTGCATTTCTGCACAGTATGAAAACATCATCACTCACACTGGAAGAGAACAGTTGGTTTTGGTCAATATGTTATTTTTGCACGTTCTTCCTCCTTGCAAGACATTTAAAAGAACGGTATAGGACATTATTTGTACATCAAAGCTGTGCACTGATTTTTTTCCTAACTTATTAACAAAGTATGTATATTGAACTATCCCCCAGGATGGCTTCAAAAGCTGTGACCTACAAACTGTAATATTTACCTGTGAGTAGTTTGCTAATTAAATTTGTTTATCACCTGTAGCCTTGTTCATTGGCATCTATTAGCATCTTTTTTATGCAGGATATGCGCTAAAAGACTGCATATGTTTCTATACTGATGTTTTATCCTAAAGCTTTTTAATGTTCTGTAGATGTAAAGCAAGTGAACATTAAAATCGGTGGAAGAATCGTTGCCTTCTAAGCCATGACTAATTTAAGACCAAAGCCTCCAAACACTCCAAAGTAATCCCTAGTCTTACACTGCAGTCTGCAACCTTTGATGAAAGTCAATGAAGATCAAGGGAGCCCGTCAAGCGCTTTCCAATTTGTCAAGCCTAATATAAATGAGTTGCTTTTTCAGAGAATATTGCGTTGTTGGGCATCAGACTTCCTTTCAGCAGGTTATTTGCTATACAACTAATCTTCTTTGAACAACACCGCAGGAGAAAGTCCAAAAATTGTCTGTTTTTCACAGCTCATACAGGCTTTTTGTCTCATGATATTTAATCGGCTTCATTCGGGTGTAATCAAATTTAGTGTGGTTGAATAGATGAGCTCTGTGAATATCCATAGCTTTACTTTCTTTGTCATATCTCAAGTCCCTTTTATTAATACCTGGGGTTTTTACAATATATTGGAAAATAAATTTGGTGCTTGTTTTATCCTGCGAAATATTCTCTGGTGTAGGATTGGTGACTATTATTGGATCAGTCTCCAACTCATGAGTTATCTGTTATCACTCGGTCGGAGCAGTTCTTGACTTGTTCACCGAACCTCAAGTTATTACTTCCAGCAATGTGAAATGAACTGAGAGGTTTTGTATTATGTGAATATGAGGACTGATTTAAATTAGTGTAATTACTGATGGTTGTTGATATAAAAATCGTTGAACATTTTGGACATGAAGAACAAGGTTTAGGAAAAAAATACTTTTATGTAATGGAAAATTATGTATGTATTTAAGACCAGCTATTCTTTAAATACTCTATTAATTGAACCAGAATCGTTGTATTTTTTATGATTTTTGTGTTTGTAGACATGACAAACCAACCTTGACCGCAACAATCAACACCATTTTGTTGTGTTTTTCTGTCATGTTGACACCTTTCACAATGTCATGCAGTATTTTTGTATTTGGTGTTACAGGAAAAAAAAACTTGTATTGATACTTTTATCACAATTAAGACTGGATTATATTAGTAAGGTACAAGGTAGAGTAAACATCTTATCCATCTTTATTTTGTGTCATATCTATGCAGTCAGGGACAAAAAAACATATTTTCATCACTGCCTTTTGTAATCGGTAAACAAACTATTTTAAATTCATTACTGTTCACTAATGAGACAAGGTCAAACAAAATACAATCAGTTAACATCCAAGGCATCTTAATTATTACATTAAAATGTCCTTTCGGGAATAGTAAGTCAATTCTCTATCATGCAAAACACAAACTGCTTTGAATCTCCAGCATTAAAATGCATGATATCGGCTCATAATTACTGCTTAACACAATGAGTCCAATTATAGCCAACCAGGACTAATTTGAAAAGTCACCTCAGCAGTTTCAATAATTATACAGCTACAAATACATATAACATTAATTTCGCTTGGTTGTAACTGGTATATTTTACACTAATTAGATATTATTAGATAGTCTTAAAGAGCAAGCATTGTGAAATGTGCCTGTGTCTACAAAAATAATACAGCTCTTTGTATAAAGTGTGATGACAGCTAACTCTGACTTAATCAGACAAGAGCGTTTCTTTAAAATGAGTTCATGTGAATTTCAATGGGAAAAGGATAATACTGATAATCGTAAGCATATGTAATGTGTGTATGAAATGTTAGACGGAGAGACTGTTCCAAATGGCTGTTTTATTTATGCTCTCCTATAGTTTTAACACCAGTCTTAGGTTTCAAAAAAATCCAAGTAAAATCGTCTGGGACAACATATTGAGGAGGCTTCTTGCATCCAAATATCCATCAATCATTAAAGCATGTTAAGGATACGGCAGAGGCTGGATCGAGATTTGGCTACTTCAGTTACACCTATTGTTTTTAAGTAAGAAACAGCTGTGCTCACATCAATTTATGTTGTTTTTATGTGCTTTGGTGAAGCTTTCTTTCTTTTATATGTGTGTTAACGGCTTCAACAGAAGCCATATTTGAAGCTCCATCTTAGGTGTCTAAAGTTATTATTCTTCCTACATGTGCCAATACTGTAGCTGTTAGCAACTTTTAGCAGAGCTGTTTTCTTCATAACTAAAAATATCCCGATGGCAAACTGGCAATAGAGTAATTGTTCTTTTTTTATCTTGCGTATTTGCAGCAAATAGCACAGGTCATTGTGCCAATGACACACTAGTATATTATCCAGTCTCTATATAAAAATATTCTTCATGAAGCAGATTGATGGGTTAATGGGAGATATAGGTAACATACAGAACAGTATGTGTCGCACGGATTTACGCAGGAAAAAAACGTAGGCTCCTAAATAAGCATACATTTTCTTCTCAAGCTGAAGTTGCTAGAAAATGTGCGAGTCACTTAACAAGCTTATCTGTTTCCGCAGGAAACTTGGAGGAGGGTTGCTGTGCGTGGATGTAAACACAAACACTTCCATCATTAGTGTGCTCCTCACATATGCAAAAATATCATCATTTTGAAGGTAAAAGGAAATAAGTAATAGTAAAAGTACTAGCAGGATTTCCAAACACTACCTCGTCCGCTATTGATTAGAGAAACGGATAGCTCAGGAGGAGCACACATCATTGGTTGAGCCGGTGTTGCCGTGTCAGTATCAAAGAAACAGAGCTCATACTTTATGGGTACAAATGACTTTTAGTCATAATTTTGCAAAAACAACAACATAGACTTTAATCTCCGGTAGCTTAGTAAGCTCTGGTCCTCTCTGGTAATGACTGAAAACATCTAAGGGAAAAATGAGTTAATCTTTTATACAATATGGCTGCACTAATAAAATTTTTCGTTTCGCCACGATTTTCGTTTTTTATTACTCATAATTTTATACC
The DNA here is from genome assembly GCA_019155185.1 of Beaufortia kweichowensis. Lineage (NCBI taxonomy): Eukaryota > Metazoa > Chordata > Actinopteri > Cypriniformes > Gastromyzontidae > Beaufortia > Beaufortia kweichowensis. Next base: position 3,819,091 of record CM032815.1, on the reverse strand, counting down.
TCTAATTTATCGCTTGATGATTTTGGCACTTTGAATTTATGCTTGTTGAATGTGTTTGAAGTTGGTGTCAACACTTGCTGATTAGTAAACGAAATAAAAATGGCTACATGGCCCCGTGATGCTTCTAAGGAGATTCCTGCTATGCAGACACAACTGTGTGACAGATAAAAATGGGCAGGCCGTGAGCCGCTCCCTGTATGAGATTTGTCATCATATCTAGTCCAGTTGCTTCAGGGTCAGGACTCAAATTAATTCCTAACTGACTACAGCAGACTGTGTGAGTGATAGCGGAGGCTGCTATTTTTGAACAATAGGAATGCATGTTTCTGACTGCTGGATAGATGCAGTCGTAGCACCAGATCTTTGAATCGCCCTGCAATTTACTAACCTTTCGTCAAACACAGCTTAGCAGAGTTCATTACTGTACCGTAGCGTTGCAGGAGAGGATGTCCCTCCAAGACCCATTAAAATATTGCAAGCATTGTGAAATGTGCCTGTGTCTACAAAAATAATACAGCTCTTTGTATAAAGTGTGATGACAGCTAACTCTGACTTAATCAGACAAGAGCGTTTCTTTAAAATGAGTTCATGTGAATTTCAATGGGAAAAGGATAATACTGATAATCGTAAGCATATGTAATGTGTGTATGAAATGTTAGACGGAGAGACTGTTCCAAATGGCTGTTTTTCACACAAAAGTTGTTTTATTTATGCTCTCCTATAGTTTTAACACCAGTCTTAGGTTTCAAAAAAATCCAAGTAAAATCGTCTGGGACAACATATTGAGGAGGCTTCTTGCATCCAAATATCCATCAATCATTAAAGCATGTTAAGGATACGGCAGAGGCTGGATCGAGATTTGGCTACTTCAGTTACACCTATTGTTTTTTAGTAAGAAACAGCTGTGCTCACATCAATTTATGTTGTTTTTATGTGCTTTGGTGAAGCCTTCTTTCTTTTATATGTGTGTTAACGGCTTCAACAGAAGCCATATTTGAAGCTCCATCTTAGGTGTCTAAAGTTATTATTCTTCCTACATGTGCCAATACTGTAGCTGTTAGCAACTTTTAGCAGAGCTGTTTTCTTCATAACTAAAAATATCCCGATGGCAAACTGGCAATAGAGTAATTGTTCTTTTTTATCTTTGCGTGATTTGCAGCAAATAGCACAGGTCATTGTGCCAATGACACACTAGTATATTATCCAGTCTCTATATAAAAATATTCTTCATGAAGCAGATTGATGGGTTAATGGGAGATATAGGTAACATACAGAACAGTATGTGTCGCACGGATTTACGCAGGAAAAAAACGTAGGCTCCTAAATAAGCATACATTTTCTTCTCAAGCTGAAGTTGCTAGAAAATGTGCGAGTCACTTAACAAGCTTGTCTGTTTCGCAGGAAACTTGGAGGAGGGTTGCTGTGCGTGGATGTAAACACAAACACTTCCATCATTAGTGTGCTCCTCACATATGCAAAAATATCATCATTTTGAAGGTAAAAGGAAATAAGTAATAGTAAAAGTACTAGCAGGATTTCCAAACACTACCTCATCCGCTATTGATTAGAGAAACGGATAGCTCAGGAGGAGCACACATCATTGGTTGAGCCGGTGTTGCCGTGTCAGTATCAAAGAAACAGAGCTCATACTTTATGGGTACAAATGACTTTTAGTCATAATTTTGCAAAAACAACAACATAGACTTTAATCTCCGGTAGCTTAGTAAGCTCTGGTCCTCTCTGGTAATGACTGAAAACATCTAAGGGAAAAATGAGTTAATCTTTTATACAATATGGCTGCACTAATAAAATTTTTCGTTTCGACACGATTTTCGTTTTTTATTACTCATAATTTTATACCTCTAATTTATCGCTTGATGATTTTGGCACTTTGAATTTATGCTTGTTGAATGTGTTTGAAGTTGGTGTCAACACTTGCTGATTAGTAAACGAAATAAAAATGGCTACATGGCCCCGTGATGCTTCTAAGGAGATTCCTGCTATGCAGACACAACTGTGTGACAGATAAAAATGGGCAGGCCGTGAGCCGCTCCCTGTATGAGATTTGTCATCATATCTAGTCCAGTTGCTTCAGGGTCAGGACTCAAATTAATTCCTAACTGACTACAGCAGACTGTGTGAGTGATAGCGGAGGCTGCTATTTTTGAACAATAGGAATGCATGTTTCTGACTGCTGGATAGATGCAGTCGTAGCACCAGATCTTTGAATCGCCCTGCAATTTACTAACCTTTCGTCAAACACAGCTTAGCAGAGTTCATTACTGTACCGTAGCGTTGCAGGAGAGGATGTCCCTCCAAGACCCATTAAAATATTGCGCCACCCGTTTCAACATTCTTCCTTATAAAAGTGTCCAGCAGATGGGCTTTTATGTATAGCTGGTTGGTTTGTTGTTAAATGTGACCCTGCCAGTGAAAATCCAGCTAAAGTCATTTTTTGGTGATTTACTGTTTTCTACATAACATCATCCTACATAATGTAAAGAACATTCTGTGAAAATATAACCTTGATATCTTTAATATTAACTGAGTAATGGCATGTCAAAGATTGAAATCCTAATGATATTTATAGGTGAAATACAACTTTGATGCTGGTTAACTTGTAGTTTGATTTTGAGGCTTTAGCCTAGTTTTCACAGACAGGGTCACAAATAGTAGGATTGTGCACAGCTCCTGCGTGTTATTTTCACAAACTACATAAGGGGGTGTGGAGACAGATGTGTCAGTACAGAAAGATTCTTTTTGTTTGTTCGCCTTGGTATTCAAGACTACAGGTTGCCAGAAATATTAAAGATTTTTATTTATTTCAGCAAACAATTCCACGCGTCAATTGGAGTTGAAGAGATAACTGCATGGGGGATTGTTTTCAAAGCCACTATATTGTTTTTCTGTACTCACACATTGGTTTGTTGGTATCAGTGACATTTCTTAGAAGGTATATCTGCTTTCTTACATTGCAAAATTTTCCTGTTAGAAATGCATGAGATTGTAAGATATGCATGAGCATTGTGATAATCTCACGTTTCAGTCATTTTGATGGTTAAAACTAAAAGATATGACAACACTACATTTGTGTTATCTGCTCTTTGCCTGAAGCAAACTGGAATTTACTCAAAGGAATGAAACATACTAGATGAGATACAACAGAGAACATGCATCAAACTGCTTTGTGTAACGCCTGTGATTTGATGAATTTCACATTGCTTTGAAATTTGAAAGAACAACCTTTAAATAGGACATGAAACAACACCATGTTCTTCTCTGTTAGTTTTTTCAATGAAACAAAGAGAAATTTATTCCAAGGACATAATGCTCAGTGTTAGTTTAGCAGAAGTTATCACATGAGAGGAGATCTTCAAAGTTCAGTGCGAGGTTAGCAGCTCTCCTCTGGGAAAGCACTTCGTTCTGTTCAAACAGATTTCCAGACTGGAGATAATGGTGGTGTTGCGCATCCTCTGTCATAACCTTGAGTCAGGGACTTTAAGGTCGGAAGAATGAGGCTTTAGAAAGGTTTTATTGCAGCCTGGTCTACATTGAGGTCAGTCTGAAAGAGCTTTTATTATAAATGCCACAGACTAGTTTACAAAATCAGAGCACTGTACATGATGTAAACTTTCCTACCAGCATACTGTTTTCTGAAAGATGCCTGAAATATTTTTTTCTCTTGCCATGATACATTTTATGAACATTCAATAGAATGATTTAAAACCTAGATAAAAATAAACAGGGACAAGGACAATAAAAAGGGTATTAAACAGATTCTTTTATCGTTAACTCACCCTCATTTCTTCCCAAACCTTTTTGGGTAATTTGAGGACTGTTGGTAACCAAAAACATTGGTCTCCAATGACTCCCATTGTATAGACACATTGTATAGACTTTTCTCAAAATATCTTCTTTTGTGTTCCTCCAAAGAAAGAGAAAAGAAACTCCATATCTGCATTTTTTTCATGTGACAGTTGTAAGTCTAGTAAAGTAGATCTTAAGATTAAACTGGTTGCAGCCAAACTGACTTGTGAAGTGTGACGAGCATGAATGCCGCTTTCTGGGATCAAAGAGTTCAGAATTAGTCTTTGTTACATGTCTCAGACTTTGTGACACTAATAAATAGATTTTGTGTGCTTTGCTGCTGTTTTGGTCCTAACAAAGGTCAAGGGGGAACTGTTTTTTAGCCAGAGATTTTTGAAGGGCTGATTCTGTTTTTGAGAAAGCTGGCCATGTAACACAATGCCGTGTGTTGATTATGTAATATTACAGGTTTGATTTTTGCCAAATCAAGCACAGTCCTTGACCTTTCTTAATGACCTTTGTCTGATTTGCTGCCTCTCAACAAATAACCTTTAATGTAGACAATCTTAACATTTTATTTAATGGTTGGCTGCGCTTCTTTTGCTAACAGACATTGAACTGTTTTTTGGAGTTTTTTGTTCTTTTACAAAACATTATGTCTGTTTTCTGCAACAGCTGCTGAGGTCAGTGTTTGCATTCATAATGAGGCCTGTAGTTTAAAGAGCAAGCTAAAGACCAACTTTTCACCAATTGGCAGTAACACTCGGTTTGTTCTTTCTTTTATAGAACATGGAAATATTATAAAAATATATATATATAAAGTATGTAGACACTGCACTTTTCTGTCCATACAATGAAATAAGATAGGAAGTGATGCTGAGTCACTATAACATACTGCCTATAACCAAAGTCCCTTTAGGGAAGTCTGCAACTTCACCTTCAGCTATTTTCATCATACAAGACCAGATTCTGCTTGAATGGTAAAAGACAGATGTCTTGTAAATCACTGGTGAAGGTCACAGTAAAACATATGTCTGACCAACATTTAAACCTGACGTTAGAAGACAAAAACATTTTGTTTAAATTACTACAGTAAGTCTAAGATATTAATGTTTTGATTTTAATTGAATTCCCCAGTTGATCCATTTCAATAATTTTACATTTCAGTCCCTTTAATATCCCTTTAAGGCACCAGTAAATAGAAACTTACACAAACAAAAACAAGTGTGGAAGTCACTTGCAGCACTTTCCAATTTTTATCAGGTGTTTATTTGACATATTTATAATGTTTATCTGTGCAGACCGGGACATTAACATTAAGTGACAGCAGCAAAGTGAGCGTGCATGAATACATTTTGAGTGACTTTAAATGCCAGCCCAAGATTGGATGTCAGATATGTCGGGCAACCAGCTGTATTAACAACTCGGTCGTCTCCCTGAAAATAATTTGCATAATCATTTGGATTGATAATTGACATTTTCAGCAAATCTGAAAATGCTTCCCTGAACCCGAGTGATTTTTGGCTATCCGATGCATATAGCTGAATTAAGTTTTTCTGACAGGAATGGCTCAACTGGAGTCAAATTTTGATTGAAAAGTTAAAGTGAAATGCATTTACCTTGAATACAGTGGCACCCTCTTCTGCACAGTTACCAACTCCGGTCTCAAGATCTGCAGTTGCCAATATTTAGTTGTTGAAATTACAATCTAATGTCCTATTTTTCTGCCCCAAATTGCTTTTGGCCTTAAGGTTAACTGTGGACACTTGCAGTGCACATATATAAAGTATCTTTCCATTTGATAAAAAATTAAGAAATAATGAGTAAGATATGACATGCCAGGGTGCATTTAGACTGGAGGTGTCATACCACACTAATATAGTTCGAAATAGTCTAATTTATACACCGTTGAGGTAATACTATTTATATGGTCTTTAACAGGAACTTTAAGTACAAGGATTATGGTACTGTAATTCGCCTCTATATTTATTGATATGTTTCGCAGTTTAAAATGTATGTATTGAAGCCACAATTTGTTTATTCCATTAATTTAGTGGAAATAGGTATGGTGGGATGTAATGTAAAGGCAGTTGGATGTCTAGGTCTACAGTGATGGATAAGTAATTCTAGATAATCACATCTTCTAGTAATAGAACGAGAGTAGAAGGAAGACAGGAGGTGATTTAAAGTGACTGCAGTTATATCACAAACAGCAGCCTACGTGACCCATTTTGCGCCTGTCAGAACCTCAAAGCTTTGCAGACGTCAGCAGCTTCACATTTAGTCGTTTAGAGGCTGCTTCTGTTTTCATTTATTTGTGGTGATCTTTATGTTTGTTAATGTTGGTAGTGTTCGCTGAGCAGAATGAACTGCTCTTTCATTTCAATGAGTAGAAATGCTTGCTGTGCAGGACTGTGGAAGACCTTTAATTTACAGCAGGGCAAAGCGTGGCTTTATTTGATTATGTCTGGTCATGAGTGTGATTTTGACACCCTGGTCATCTATGTCTGAGCATGCATTTACCAGTAGGCCCATTGTAGATGTAGAAATGTAGATGATTAACAGCTATTCATAACAGAGAATATTAGTTTGACAGATTAGAGATTATAGGCCACAATATATATAATGTATGAAAGAATATATTTTTATCATTACTGAGATGGTTGAATGGCTTTTCCACATTGCAAGTATATCAGTATATCAGTTAGTCGGCGTGACGGGGTCAGAAGACTTTTATCCTTCTTTTTCAGAATTATTATTAAATTGAGGTTATCTTTATCAACACATTTCACTGGAGTGCGAATTCACACTACTAATTACCTAAACCGATTTGCTTAGGTCAGCTGAGTTTTTAATTAAAAATCAGTTGAAATAAAGCAGCATCTTAAGGACCAGGTAGCATCACAGAAGGATGTATATTTTTTAATTAAATGTTATCTCATACCATACTTTGCACTTGGCATGTTCATCGTTATCGCTTAAATGTAACGATGTCTTGTAAATTAGGAAATAATCGTATTCTTCAATGAACAGTAAGTCTGAATCTTTTTGCTCCTGTTTCAATTCTTGTAACTTATCTACCTATTCAATTTTCTGAACAGTGAAGAAATTAAATGGACAGAAAATTTGCACTTTTGCACCCTTGCATTGCTGTTAAAAGTCAGAGATTTCATTATTAATCAAATTTTTGATTGGAAAATCTGTTTATTTATCATTCATTGTTCAAAACTTATTACCAGCAACATATGTTTATCATATTCAATTCATATTATACCTGTATGTCTTTGTCAAACCCTTGAGTCTATTTATAATTTTCACTGATATACTGTTTGTATAACTTTTGACCCATGTATAATGCCAAAAAGATGTACATTTTAGATCTAATACAGTGTAAGTGTGATGGCTTGTAAATAATGAAATGCATTAAAAAATCCAAAAAAATAATTTTTAATTTTGGCCATTGTGTAGGCTAATACTTGCATATTATCATAATAATAGTCCACAGTTTGTAAAAAAATATACCAGTAAACATTTCTCATTCCTTGCGTTGACCTCAGCGTGCGCCGTGCTTGCTGCTTTCCCACACGCGCTCAACCCTCAGAGAAAGATGCTCGAGCTGATTGGCAGTCAGTTTCCTCACCTTTCCTAGCGCGAAAGCACCACCGACCGCGCGCCGAACGCGCTCTCTCTGTTTTCTTTTTGCCTCGTGCACACAGACGCGTCTACCTCCAGCGTTCACGTCCTCTCTCAGCTGCGGCCAGTTTGCGTGTTCTCGTAAAGTACGTTTGAAAAGACGCAGCTGAGAACGAGGCTGAAGCATCTTTAGGAGCGCGCGCATCTCCGAGAGCGCGATAACATATGTGTCCGTAGGAAGACGCGTCGCCTCAGTGTTTCTGAAGACGCCTCTGAGACGTTTCCCACGAACTTTCACGGAATATTTAGGAGCATTTAAAGGGAATTCATTAATGTTCTTTGTCAGGAACTAAGAAAAAGTACATTTGGGGATATTTAAAGACGGACTACAAAGTGGACGCTGCGCTCTGAGAGAAATTTCTTTTAACGTCAATTTCGATTTCTGTAACGCGGTCGGTCGTCGCGTCGTTTCGAGTTGGAAGTTTCCGAGTTTCTTGACGGAAGAAATGGGCATTACTGGTTGTTTTGTGCTGCCGTGGAGATGCCTGGTTGTTGTGGCGCTAAGACTGCTGTTCCTTCTGCCCGCAGGAGTGCCAGCGAGAAGCGGAGACTCTTATTTAAAGGACAACATCACTGTCAGACAGGGCGACAGTGCCGTCTTGAAGTAAGTCTGTTTTTTGTGATTATATAATTCGCATCGTGAGGAGTATATATGAGTTTACTGTGACGCGCAGGTTTACAAAAGTATCCTATTCTAATCCAGATTTGTAAACAGTACTGCGCTTTAATTGGTGATCTATGGTGTTTGTGCTTGGGAAGTGCAATTTTCCCTTTTTGATTGAATGTTTTTGTTTTAAGTAAGCAAGTAATTGCGTTTAAGTGCTCATCATTAATTTGTATTAAAATAGAAATAAATTTCGATACTGTTTGCACAGCTAATTTCTGTCTGCTGGAGTTGTGGGATTTCGTGGTGAGATGTGATCTGTCTGGTAATGTAATCAGCATGCAGTCTGGTCTATGTAATCAACTTTGGTGGCCTATTTAGATGAACAAGTAGTTCATCAACAAATCACATTTCAGTTTGACTCAATTTTCGTTCCTCTGCTTTTTTATCTTTTACGCTCTCTCTCCCACTGTGTTCTCTCTCTCTCTCTCTCTCTCTCTCTCTCTCTCTCTCTCTCTCTCTCTCTCTCTCTCTCGCACACACACACAGTCATGCACTTACAGCAGCATCATTGTTTCTTACTTTTCCCAGCAATGGCTATTCTATGAAGTTATATAAATATGGGGAAACAGACAGTTTTTATTCCTGCACTGGGTAACAGAGCAAAACGTGCCTCTTCCATTTCTGCTTTTGCCCTGAGCGTGGTACCAGACGCGGTAGGGGACGTTTTGTAAAGCATTAGACAGTGGCCTGTGGTTCTCTGTGCTTTGACACTTGGCTCCACAATCCATTCCTAAAGAATGTGTCATTTTATCTGTAACAAAGCTGCGTAATGCTATACCACTGGGGACAGCAGCAGTGCAGTAGATCTGTATAGATCCTATAGATAGATAGAGGAGTTTGATGCATGAAAGGAGTCATATCTCTTGTGTCCCTAATTGTCAAAGTACCATAGATATAAAGATGACTAACATTAACAACATTTATGGTATTGCACAGTGCCAACACAACTTATTCTTCAGAATTAGTTTTTTATGCCTGAATACTGTCATCTTGAATGAGAAATTAAGTGTACAGTGATGTTTTTGTTGCATTTAACCGACAATAACCTAAATCAACCTAAATTAGAATGAATGACGCTAATGAAATGGATGCTGCAACCGTTGACTTTTTGATCTTTTTTCTGTGAACTTCCTACACTCATTTTACCTAGACACAAGAGAATCTCTGAGCTTCATTTCTTAGTCCTTTTTACACTTGAAGTCCTTGCACTTGGGAATTAAATGTGTCATACCATCTGTCAACCCAGTGCTTCTTCCCCCCCTTTTCCAGTGAAGCCATTCAAATAAACTTTGATTTGCTTATTAATGCAATAGAAGGGTTTAATCCATCATCTCTTGATTCTATAGAATAGCGATTAAATGTATTTTGCTTTATGTGGCCAAAACCCTACACTGTCTGACATAAGCTAGTTAGTTAATTATAGCCAAACCATCTCTTTGACTTTAAATGCGTACATGTAAGTGCAACCATCTGTGAATGCTGTGGAGGGATACATTTCCATGGCAACTTTGCATTTTAGTTGTACGATCACGCTTTTATTAATGCCACAAGTCAGCAAAAAGGGAAGGCAGGTGGCAAAAATACATTTGCCACATCTGGAGCCATTTTTAGATAGATCTGTGTGAGTCATATCATGTATTTTACTGTCGTTCAGGAGTGAAGCTTAAACATAATAGAGAACTGCTGAGACGACCTGTCAAGCAAACACCGTCATACGGATAGCACAGCGCTTTGTACGCCCCAAACTTCAGTATAGAGCTGATCTAAATGGGGTTGCTGTTGTGTGCCTCTGCACACCTGGAGATGTGTGGTGTGATTTATCTATCCCCCAAAGAAAAGCCATTTCAGCTCAGCCAAAGCAAATGAAGGGTGGCAGACTTTAGCCAAGCCAGAAGCCATGGTTTCTGCCTGAGAAAACAAGACATTTCTAAGACAGCATTTCTTCTCATGTGTTGTTTGGGGAAAAACATGCAACACTGTGGTGAGCCTATGTGTTTTTACTCCATTGTTAAAAGGTTTTAATTTGTTTGGCAGTGAGGTGTATTTGAGATGCATTTTATTGTATATTATGAATTTTGAGATTTAAAAATACATACACTTCAGTGACAAATATATTTTGTGGGATTGTCAGTGTCTCATCAAATACCGACTGAGGTTTCGGCGCATAATTTACCAGCAACACTTCTGTGTGTAATCATCATTTTTTGCCCTGTTGTAAGTGGTAAAAATCGAGTAATAAAAAGCAGTTATTAAGCTGCTTATCAGCTGGTGGCAAAAAATATGAATCAAATAAAAAGCAAAAAGTGCCAACAAGGTTGTAATGCCAATAGGATGTTTGTTCTACTGTCTTAGTTATTTCCATGTTAAGTTTCAGTTTGTAATAAAATTTAGCTTTTACAGTGAACTGTATTAGGAAAACATACTCAAAATGTGATTTGTATAGCTTTGAACTTCAACCATCCATTGTACAGCTTTTTGCTGTTATAACCAAAAAGAAAACTTACTATTGTATGTGTATAATTTAAACAATGCATTTGGATACCCATATCCATGTATTGGCATTAAAAGAAACATGCAATAACAACATGTTATTTACTTTGATATCTGAAGGAACAGATCCTTCCAAGCAGTTAAATGGTTTAATTTTAGATTTTCTTTATCAACAACTAATTACAGTCATCACCCAGGAAACACCTTTATAGCCTTAAAAATAGTGTCAATGCCGGAGGAGCTCTGAGGAGGTATTTGTTTGTACTTAATTAAAGGAGAGGATAAAGCTGTCAATCAGAGCATTCCAACTCCAGAATTCAATATCAGCTATCTGTCCTTATTTATAAAGCTATTGATCATAACCTGAGGCACATAGAAACTAACATAGAAGATTTCTTTTTCTTTTTACCCTACTAGTTTGAAGCAGGCACTGAATCTGGTATGAATTTACTAAGTAATTTTTTATTATATTTAAGTCAATTACAAAGTCAGATTATGTCGAACAGAGTTCATGTTTTGTGGCATGTTTGGATAGGCACAGTCTCTGTATAATCAATGTATTGACAGATGTACAAATCTTAAAGCTTTGACAACTGGTTGGACCTAAAATTGACAGATTTTTGCTAACACTGGTAAGGTGAAGGATTCCTATATTCAGACACAATCTCATAGTCTCATTTGTCTGTCATTCACAGATAAATGAGACTATGGGATTGTGTCTGAGACAGAGGTTTGCAGGATTTAACTAACCTCACTTGGAATTGGTAATAGTTATTCATTTTATTTGAGTGTATTGCGGAACAGTCACGTAATACCTAACTGCAAGAAAAGTCTTATGATTGTAAATGTACATATTTGTTTGAGCTCTAAACAAGTAGCAGCAAGGCTAATGGAAATCAAACAGGAGAAAACAAAGCACTACAACATGTTATTAATTGAAGCGATGGTGCTTCTCTAAAGCAGGCAGGATGATGAAGTCTTAAGTGGACGCCCCCTGACCCAACTGTCAGTGTGACAGATGGTTGAAAGCTTCTCACAATGGTGATCTCCCTTATCAACATTACAGGGTTAGGGATTTCAGCCTCGTTTTTTGAGCAGAAACACGACACAGTTATCTTCTATTATTCCAAACTGTATTTTAGCTGTCGGTCTATGTTGAGGTACAGCTTTTTTCGCATACAACTCGAGCTCACAAAGCACTTGTAACTTGTCACATTTTATAATCCTCTGTGTTCGCTAACAATACTACTAACTGCTAGGCAGGTATGGTGACTATGTCAATGGTGTACTACCCCGGTCGCCACTAACTGTTAGATAATGAACCATCTGAAGTGCTGTGATGATGCACTCTGCTGTTAAATTATAGATTTTAGCAAGCGTTCTGAAAGAGACTCTATTGCCAGGAGATCTGAGAGGTCAGTGATGTTATTGTTCGTGGACACCACTGCTCTCATTTGTTTGCCCTGGGATAGCCATCTTATAAAATAAGCACAGGAGCAAGGGCAGGCTACAAAATCTCTGTAATGCTTCGGCAGCCACTATCTACTGAGTGCAGGTTTAAAGTCTCCTGCTGATGTACAAGTTTTGCAGTTATTTTTATAAATTGTTAACACTACTTTTTTGCTTTACAGTATTAAACAAAAGAAAATAGAGGGACACAAAAAAGTGATTAATTAGTAAATGACTGAATGCAAAAATAAGAACTGCAGTAATACAGACTTTAATTGAGATTCTGCATGAGGATCTTGTCCATTCAGATCTTGTTATAGAAAATCTATTTTCTCTAAATTGAAGAAAAGGATGACTGAATCATTCTCTAGGGACAGTGAAGTTGTGTATTCACAGATGGCCACTTCTGGATAAATTTAAAAAGAAAAACTAATCTAAATTAGTCCTTTTTTCATATAGCTCTTACGAAAGCACAGAACTATTCTTCGACATTAATTTTATTTGGTCATTAATTTTATTTGGTTATTTGGTTTTTCTATGCATGCACATTTTATTTCAACACGCATCCTGACACTTTGCAAGCATTTTTGTTTTTCAGTGATGTGTGAGATAAATTGACATCACCAAGTTTACAAAGCTCATTTTCAATCTTTGTAGTGTTTATCAAGGCAGATTCAGTTTTATCATAATAATTTAGGATCACTGCATTTGCCTTAATGCATGCTCTAAGTGCAATACAGTATTTGTTTTCTCCTTAGCTTTTAGCACTATTATATTGATTTTGCAGAACTGCAAATGTAACAACATAAAAATTATATTACTGCATGATATTGCTATATCATTGGATGTCTCATTACACTTTACATTGAAATTGACTCTCAGTAATGTATCCTGATAATGGCAGAGAGCTTGTATGTTTTTATGTTTTAATTTGACATTCACACAGACTTTCCACCATCCAGTTTACTGTAAGTGCCTCAGGCACGTTATAAGACAGCAGGCAGACTTTGATGTGCACAGAAGCTTACAGCTCAGCATTGACCAATATTGATGGAGTGAGAATAGCTATGCTGTTGAAGCCTATGGTTTGTCTTTGGGGACATTAAAAGCATTCACACTCTAAACCTTTGATTATCTCTTAAACATACTGTCTGATATTCCTGATGCAATCCCCTTAAAGTAAAAAGCTTTAAATCGCTCTTTAGTATTGATTTAATAGACTGCATTAGCAGTCACAGTTTGTAGTCAAAGTTTGCTGACTTTACCTTGTTCGGCTTGCTTCGTTTCATGTGTTATACAGTGCACAATTATAAAACAATTGCTGCGTAAATGGATTATGATATATATATAAATTTAATGTGTGTCTATTTCTTTTTTGGCTTGGCAAGGCTTGAAGATGTATGATGAAAAGCTAATGTTTGTTTAGCAACACAGTTTCAAAATGACCTCAACTTGATTTTTAAAATCAATCTTTATTAAAATTCTTATGAAGTGGGATGTATTATTTTATCCGCTAGATCTGTGCAAGTTGGATTTGAAATACAGTGGGCGACTGTGCAATATTTTAAACAGCAGCACACTTCAAAGGTAATTAGTCACAGGCCTAGATTTGTTTTTGTTTTTTTTGCTCTTGTTTTACAAGAACAGAGAGGTGCTGATTTTAAGAGAGGATTGTTTTTCTTCAGAATGTATGGTTACATCATAGAGTGAAATCAAAGCAGAATCAGTTTCTTGAGTTTATGTGTAGTGAATGTGACTGCTGAGGACAACATCATCATGGATGTCAAGAGAGAGAAGCACACACTGACTGTGTCCCACTGGCAGAACATGTATTGTGCCCTTTGTTATTTGATTGAACGGTACAGTTTTGGTTCATTACAATTCTGAGTGAATTAGAAAGTGAATTAACGTACCCATTTAAATGAGGCCAATGAATTTGGAGAGATGATAAGAAGCTGGCAGAAAAAGCTATTATATTTAACTTTCTATTACTCTGCACTTTGCAACCGGGCAGACATTAGTAGTTTCCTTTACAACAATTTACATTAAATTTCTTAATCAAGCATTACCATTTTGTTTATACATAAAGTACTTTTGTTATGCACTTTTGTTTATCAGAATATTTGTTTTACTTTTGAGGCTAAACCAGGGCCTGTAAAATATATTTTAGTAAAACCCAGACTCTATTTGTCTAAAGTCATTGTTATATGCATAGGCAAAGCTGGATCTCGAACCATTTTAATGCTTCAGTTCAAACCTATAGCAGAGATTCAGATGAAAGTAGAATGAACTGATGCCTGTCTGTGCGGTTATTCAGGCATAAGCAGACTGCAGAGATCCTCCAAACCCTGTCAGTTTTACCTGAAACTTAATTCTCTCTTTAAGCCTGACTGAATTTCTGATTGACCAGGAGCAAGAGATAGAAGCAAGAGATAGAGAGAGGAAAATACCAACCGCTGGCCCACCTGTCTAGATGTCAACAGTTGTTGGTGAACAGAAACAAACTCTTAGAAACTATTGTTTATTTATTTTAAAACAGAGCAGTAATTGTCTGTTTTTGTAAAGTTTTTTTCCCAGTTCTTTACAGCTATAAAAACATTACAGGTAGAATGTGTCTAAGAACAATAGACAGAAAGATATTCCCTCAATTTCAATAGGAAGATGCTTCAGATTACACTTTAGTTCAGAAAAAAATAAAAAATTAAATGGTTGCCCTGCAAAAAAGAATGCTCTGTCCGTCCTTAGTGACCTTTTCACACAGATTCATGAAACCTGTAATTGCAGTGAAAACAGGATGAGAACAAAGGAAAGTCAAAATGCAATTTGGATGGAATAGAAGTTGTTTCCTCACCAGGCTGAAACCTGCTGCACTGCATGCACATATCAATGCCTGGCAGTGCAAACCTTTGGCCTGGTTTTCTTAGAGGTGCAAATACAATCTTTTTCTGCCTTAAGCACTGTCTGTGGTGTGTTCGTGAGTACTCTGATAAAGTGCCAGGGCAAAACATGAATGGGCTCATTGGTGTTTTGGAATAGATTGGGATTAGTTTTAGATGTTTAGCGCACATCAGGATTTCTTTTGTAGACAATGGTGCGGTAATTAGGGTGTTCTGCAGACAAAGTGGGCTTGATTGTATCAGGGTCTTCTAAGATCATCATCAACAAAAATGGCAGAGTAACGCAAAGTTAAGCACTGAATTCTATTAAGTATTCATGTACTACCAAATACAGTAGGATCCTTTTATAGACGTGCTGGTAAAGAGGACACTATCATCTAATTGATTTAAGAACACAATTGTGTGTAATGAATAAAAATGACTGAAATATATGTATTTTAGGTATGGAAGTGACATATTTGGAGTTTTGGTATGTGGGATAGGTTGGGCTGTTACACAGATCTGGCAACCCGGCAGTGGCTTTGTAACGTTTTTAAATACGTTACAAAGACTTTTAAATACCCTATACCAGACTTTTAAATACCCTATTTTTGTTTAATTATTGGCAATGTTTTGTCTAAACTATGCACATGGACACGATTTTGATGTTGTTTACAGAATAACCCACACAGGAGAGAGACGTACAGATATTTTGGAAGAAAGCTAGAGATTACCCGAGTCAGAGTTAAATAAATGGCTAGCATTTCATCCGAATTTCCATTGATTTTTAGTATGGAACTGTAGCTGTGAGAGATGTATTGCGGAAATAAGCTGGGCTGATTAATTCACAAGATAAGGAGCATATCCTTCAAGAGAATACAATAGCTTCAAGTTTATAGTGGAACATATGGAAGCCCACAGAGGTGATGCATGATTATTTATATATATATATATATATATATATATATGCTCTTATTTGATGATCTTAATTTTTTAACATAAATTTTAACAAAAGAGTATATGACTTCTAGATAACATTATTAATTATTAGACATTATTTAATCTGGTCACTGCACATATTGAGTATACACATGAAAATGTGTAATCTGAACTACAGTTTTTTAAATTTTAGATATTTTAATATTTAAGTTTTTTTATTCTAGGTATTTTTTTTAAATAACATTAATATTTTTTATGAATTTTTTGTTTGTTTATTGTTATGAAAATTTGTCAAATATTTATTCCTAATTCTCTTCCATCAGTATATAGTTTGTCATGATTGGAATAAAATTCAATTATGAAATATTAAAGTAATTAACATTGACACTCGAGAAGCGGTGACAATTAACAGGTCAAATCATGTATTGAATTATTTATGTATTAATATATCAGTGTAACTTATACTCGTATAATTGCAGTAAACAGACATGCAAAGATAAATTCTAACCACCTGGCAAACTTCTTCATATAACTTTTACTTTACTGACTTAGTGTGGATTAATTGCAGGCCTACTCCTCATGGAGCAACCCAGGGTTAAGTGCCTAGCTCAAGGGCACAGTGGTGATAGAGCACGATTGTGATCATAGTAACTCCCCAGTTCCTGTCCCACTCTTGCTTAGGGCTGAGCAGTTCACATTTCTAACTATTAGGCTACTGCAACCCATGTATTTGCTTGACAGAGAATTTGACGTCTTGAGAGCTAAATGATCTTGGGTTGAGACCTCGGCTTGGAGGGCCTATTGTTTTTCCTTGGGAATAAAATAGCCTGTAATTAAACGGAAATGGGTTCTGCCTCCCCCTCTGTACGACTGCAGAAAACCTCGTACAGCCTGTGAATGTGTGTTCAGTGCAGGATAGATTTTTTGCAGCTGTCACAAAAGTCTTGTGGTTTTAGAGGAATGTATCGCCACAATCTACTGTATCAATTTTTTATGTTTTTTCAAAGAGTGGAAAAGAACATTTCTATTGCTGTTGCTTGAATTTTTCCAAATAGAACATCCATCTCACAAAGATGATTTCCGGATGCTTACTGACACTGTTTCCTACTTGTTAATGTCTCCAGATAGATCATATACTGTAGCAAAGCCTTATAGCAACAAACAACATTTTACAGCATCATGGTGATGACCTTCTCACGGTTTCCTAAGAAAAATGTAACATGTAACAATCTACTGTTTATCTTAAAGGGAATAGCTCACCCAAAAATAAAAATTATTTTATTATTTACTTACCCTCATGTCATTTCAAACCTGTGTGACTTTCTTGCAAAACGCTGGTTACCGGCACCCATTCACTTTCATAGTATGGACACAAGGTACAATGGAATTCAATGGGTGCCGGTAACCAGCATTTTGCAAAATATCTTTTGTGATCTGTTGTGTATAAGTACTGTTTGATGCAAATGTTTTAGGACACGCTTATCACAATCCAAAGATAAACACACCACTGAATCAATACTTGGTCCAGTTTTCTGACCCTTAATGCTTGCAAGAACTTTACTGACAGCTACTTGAATGAAATTCTGAGTTTAGAACAATGTTATTGCATTTGACATTGAAACATAGCCTCTTGGAGTTGGCTCGATTTTGTCCATCATTCTTTTTATTTTTAACATCAGGCTTTTGACTCCCCTTTAATGCTTTGATGCAGATAGAAATGTAAACATTTCTATCTGTAAACCTTCTCACAACGAGTCCACCTGATGAGAGAGAAGTTGATTTTTATAAACCTTGAAGGAGGGGAGAGAAGGATAAAGTTTGTTTTCTCCGATCGAGAGTCAGTGCTCCGACTAATGCAGAAGCTGCGTTCCTGGGGTCTGACGAAATATTTCATATCGTTTGTTCATTTGTTAGTGATTTGCTGTGTACTATCCCTGGTGGAAGCTGAGACAGCTAACACATTGGTAGCCATTTATCATTTCACCTAGCTCGTTACTTGTGTGTGAGGTGGTGGGTGGGTGAGCAAAGATTAGCTTAGAGTATTTCTAGCACACAAAAGCCTGTATGTAAATAAAGATTGTGGGATTTTTTTGAATGCAAAAGACTAGTCCATTTACCACAGCAAGATTATAATGGCTTGTTTGAACCCTATTAGTGTTCATGAGCAGTACATTGAAAACAGAGCGGCCTGTATAAAACATTCTTTGCATTTTTTCAGCTGGTAATTATTTCACTATTTCTCTGCACAAAATGTCTGTTGCAGTGGCTGCATTGGGTAG
The DNA here is from genome assembly GCA_019155185.1 of Beaufortia kweichowensis. Taxonomy (NCBI): domain Eukaryota; kingdom Metazoa; phylum Chordata; class Actinopteri; order Cypriniformes; family Gastromyzontidae; genus Beaufortia; species Beaufortia kweichowensis. Next base: position 3,800,891 of record CM032815.1, on the reverse strand, counting down.
TCACCATTGAAAATGACAGAACAGCAAAATGAAGATTAATCAGGTCTCCTGGCAGCCTGCTTCCTGTGCCCACCAGACCCATCACACTGCTCTTAACCAATCAGAACAAAGATGGCATTGAAGCTGTTTGGAACACCTGTATAGATTCTATTAGTGACACATGCTCTTGCTTCTGATGGGTCTAATATCCTTCCATGATTCATCATGTGTGCACATCAAGAGCTAATGTTTTTTGACATGAAGGCGACATTGCTCTGACTGTGTCTTAATAAACAGCTTTTTGTTGAGGTGCTGATTTGATGTGCTGATATCTAGTCACCTTCACCCAAAGTCTGACTGTTTGGTGTAGATTAAAGTAGAAAGGATTGATCTCTATAGAACTGAAACAAACCGGAGTGCAAGGAAAAGCTTACATGTTGTAATTGCTTGAGCAATATTGACTTGCTGGAAGCTTCTCAGAGGATTTCATTAGAGCTTGTAAAACGTGCTGAATTTCTGTCAATCCTGTTTTGTTCTCATGTCAAAGTGAGTTGAATTCTCTAACACACTTTAATTTACTAGTGTGAATGTTAGGTGTGTAAATATCAAGCATATATGCTTTTTATAATATTTTGAAAATGATCTTTTAGATGAGGCCCAATCTTATTTGCTCTTTATCTCTTTCTCTCTCACCCCCTGTGTTCTTTCTTTTCATCGTCTCATCTATTCTAAATTTTTAACACAGAATGCTGCATTTGTAGAGTAATCGGGTATCAGAATCGTATCATTGCTGGTAGATTAAGCAGAATTGAATCAGGCTGATGATAGGCAGTAGGTGTATCTTGGCTTTATCAGTTATCTACATTCTCACCCTCATGCTGTGGGGACTTGTTTCTATTCATTGGTGACGCCGGCAGTCAATCTACCCCAGTCATGCGTATCTGGAAGACATTTTCAGCTGTCAATTGGAGACAGAGAAATGCACAGCACCCGGGAGAAACGGGAGAAAAAGATGCAAATTTTTGAGGTACACAATAACAAGATTAACACCGGAAGGAAAGAGGAAACCACACTAATGTCATACGATATGCAAAAACAGAATTAGATTAGGCAATGGCTATTTACGCTAAGTGTCGTAGAATGTAGATGCTATTTACTCTAAATGAAAACAGCGGTAGATACTGTTTGCATTTCTTGGAAATAGCGATATATGCTATTTGCAGAAAGTGCGAATTAGTGCAAATATGCTGTTTGTAGTAAACTGTCTGAGCAGTGGTGGGTGGAGTTCGTGAAAATAGCCTTTGCTATTAATAATGTGAATAGACACAAGAGCCGAAAGATCATGTGTTTGTCTGTCTATGTGAAAAATATTAAAGTTTTGTGTTTTTACCACACACAAACACAGTGCTCATACTCATTCTTAACGTAAAAGTTGGCGGCCTTGGATATTTGTTAAGCATATGTTTAAGTTTATGAGGTTTATTCTCGTCAAACCATGTTTTTAAGACAATAGAACATTTAGCTGATTTGTCTTTTTACAGAATGCCAAACATCATACTGTAGGCGTAACACCCAGCCAAAAGAGCACTAATATTGGAGCCGTGACCTTGGGGTTAGTTTACGTGGACGGCACAGGTCGGAATGTGGCTCATGACTCAATTTTCTCCTCTGTATTACTGTATAATCAAAGCAGAAAAAACCCTCATCTGCATTGGAAATCTATGGGCATCTAGTTTCTTGGTAAAAAAAACCCTTCGACCCTTTTAGCCCTCAAGACACATAACGAAAGGGTATAATGCTAGAACTTCCATAACCATGGTTTGGTTTTAGTGTTTTACAACATCTTGGAAGATGAAAATGCACATGCACTGATTAAACCTCCCATTCAGCTATTACCACGGGAACTATTAAAAGACAACGGTACAGATAAAGAGAGGATCATCCAGTTTATCCATCTCAGGGGAAATTCTGTGGATTGTCATTCTATGCAGCTCTCTCTTTACTGCATTCTGCAGAGTTTGTAGGCAGAGCTGGCTAAAGCCCCTCAGGTTCCAAGAACAGAATTCTTTGTTTTGAGTCCAGCTGCTTGATGTTTCCGGAGGGGAATTTCTTCTTTTCATCTTTAAATGTGGCCTTGCCAACGCTTTTCTGGTGGCAGTGATCTGCTGCACCCCATATTCATATTTCTGTGTATATTAAAAATATTAAAGTGAACTGAAAGAGCTGTCAGGCATTTCTAAAAATGAAATAAAACACAATTGTAAAAAATGTTTGATTGTGGGTCAATTTTCCCAAAACCTGCATTTTTTTGCAAATGGTGAGTAAACGTGTCTTATTTTATTTTACTTTATGTGCATATTTATCTTAAATTCTTCCAGCTTCATATTTTAATATAACCTCAGTACCTTGAATAATGTCAAAGTACAAAAACTGTATCCTTCCATAAACCCTTTCAATTGATAAATTCGGCTGGTTTTTTTTAGAGACGTTCTTCACTCATTTCTTGTTGCTTGTCCTTGCTCCAGGGTATATTCAACACCTTGTGGATGAATTTTTTTTCTGTCTTTTCTTCATATTTTTCTGCAGTTTTTTCCTTTTAGGATGGGTGTGCTTTCTTCTCTGTATTCTTGTATTGTGGCTTTTAGGGCACAATGAACACTTGTTCACTTAAGTAAGCGAGTTGAATTGCGCTATGCAGTTTGTCCTTCAAGGTTTATCAAGAACATTTCCTTTGAAATGATTATCTGAGATATATATGTGTGCTATATGTGTCTTTACCGGATGTGACCAACATTGCAGTTGTCTACTGTGATGTGTTTGTAGCTTAACGTCAAGGTCATAACTTATGTATAATTCTAATACACTTTCGATACTTGGATAAAAGCATCTGCCAGATGCCTAAATGTAAATGTAACATTAAAGCTGGATTTCCGAATGTTCACTAACCCCAGAACCATCAGGTTTTTTTATTGTTTGTGTTATTTATTATTTTGGTATTAAAATGTACTTTGTGTTGGTCAATTTAAAATAGCAAAATAATTTTACACATTATGTTACTATTGTTATATCTGTTTTACATTTATTTTGAAAGAAGAGCAATTAAAATTGAAAGGCTGAAGACCAGTAACACCACAAGCTGCCTTTTGTAGAAAGTAACAGTAGAAAGTGATATTTTGTGAATTATTTGTAATTTCAGGCCGGAAAAGCTAACTGAAGACATGACTTATTGTAGACTTTCAGTCTTTCAGTTTTCAGTATTTAGTTCCACTGTGTGGTCTGAATATTTTGTCTATTTTAAACACTTTAAACTGTGGGCAAGCTTAAGAAAAAAACTATTTAAATGGTTTTTCAAACTGTAAGAAAAAAATATGTGGCTAAGAGTATGAAAACGTATATTTTTCCTATCTGTGTTTTCAGTGCCATTGTGAAATTTTCTTCTCTGCCATTGTGTCCAGTGAAGCTCTCAGTCTCTGATGTGGAGATACTGTGAGAATGCAAACTGACACGTTTACCGTCCTGTCTGTCTCTCATGTTTGTTGAGTGATGGGCTAAAAATGGCAGTTTCTCTTCATACTTCTACAGGCTATTCATTCACATGACTAGTTAGCAATAGAGGTGGGCCGGGGCCTTCAGACAGATTCTCTGAGGTCTGACACAAATAGAATGTTAGTGCATCCACCTTGAAAGCAGTGACAAAACTGGCAATCACAAATGGTGCCCCATACAATTGTACTGTTATTTCAATTCAAACTAGGGGCACGGCTCACTCGACTTGAATGAGGCTTGAATGAGGTACAGAAAAGCAAATGCTTTGTAGTGGGAAAAACATTTTGAAAGCATATGCTGCAAATACATAACATCCTGGTTAGCAATCATATCAGAAAGATTTCTCAGTAAAAATATGACTTGGTTAGCAATCCAAAGCCAACATAATATGCTCATAAATATGCCAAAACATATTGTATTATATCTAGGTATTGCCCAAACTTGGCTCTTGTTTTACTTCATGGCTGTCTCTCAGGCAAATGTAATGTGTTTTAATTGCTGTTTAAGTTGTCTCTAATGGTTTTGGTTCATGGTTTTGAAACATCAATATTTGTTAACCCATCTTACATTATATTAATCCAATACGTAAAACACGTCTGACACCGCTGTCTGCGTTTGGACGGGGAAATCATTCCTGTCTCCCTTCTGAAAGACCAAAAAGAGTGGCCACCATTCATTGCCTCTGGTGTAATGGCCTTCATCAGTCTCCCATCACATAAAGCCTGCCTGTCATTAATCTCACCCTGAGACCACATGGCTGTCTGCCTACAATGATCTGCAAGCACTGAATCCCCACCGCACAGAGTCTTAGTGACCTACTCATATCTTAAAACAGCACAGTAGCGATATGAAAAATATGGCAGGCTCCGCTTTATGAAATGGCTTCTCTCATTTTTATTGCCCAAACATTAAAAATGTTGTGCCTTCTGTTGATCACATGTTTATTCCTTATTTAGGTTCTCATTTTTAACAGATTATTTTTTTTACCTATGAATAAAATGCATTTTTGGGGAAAGAGATAAACCCTAGGAAGTTGGCTGGTTTTAGTAGTTCAAGCTTATGGTTGTTTGGTTTAGCTAGTCTGATCAGCTGACAAGCATAACAAACCATCCTAAGACTAAGAAGACTAACTAAAGATCAGAAATCTACAGTTTAGGTATCGTAGATTTGAGCTGTTTTCTTTTCAGTAGGGTGATGTGTGCATTTACATCTGGTAGTCAGATTTTTTTGTCTTCACATCTCCAATGTCACTAAGTTGTTCCCTGATGGATTTTAGAATGGCATTTAGCAGATGTGTTCAGGATGTTTCATATTGAGAATGTATGTCAACTATTTCCTGTACTTTTATATTTTTGTCAGATGTCTTTACAGAAAGAAGTGTACAAAAATAGTAAAGATTTCAATGCTTTCCAGATGATACTTCTTTTACCCAGACAAATATCTCAGGCGATGTACTGTATGCTTCCTTACTGGATATTTAATATACAAGTGAATTAAAAGTTTCATCAGAGTTGTCTTCGATCGTAGCCTTCTCTCTTGGAATAAGCTTGTTGTGAAAAATATCGGTAATCCATCTATGTATTTTAGAACACGCTCGAGTTGAGAAGATATTTCTTTATATAAACGATCTCGCACCAAGGTGGCTGACAGTCCATTAGGCTGAAGTGCAAGGTGCTGGTGTGACAGAGTCATTAGTTCACTGAATGAGGTCTGATCTCACCCTGTCAATGCTGGATAATGGAGGTTCTGCCTTCCAAGATACACCTCTTACTTTTATTACAGTGTGGGAAGATCTGCATGCTTTTTCCTTGTCGTATATTTAAGTGGCAGTCATTTCAAGTCCAATAAGGAAGGTCTTTTATCATATTTCTTATATTATATATATTAGGTAATATGCATATGTAAATGAGTTGCCGGCTGTTTGATATAAATGATTATAAATGTATGCATGCTGTTTGATGTGTGATTACATTGCACAATTTTGTTTGCCTCGCTGTTGCATAAACATAAATATTTGTCTGGTTAAATGCCATATATAAACACCCCATGAAATTAAAATTTGAGTTTTGTGGAGTTTCTCTCTCTCTCTCTCTAAAAAAATGGACAGAGAATGTTGATGACTCATTTCGCACCACATAGATTTTTATCTAAAATGTAAAAAATAATGTAAGATTACTTTTTAAAACGTTTTTTACCTGCTTGATGTCAGTTTAGCAAGAAATGTATAGAATAATAAAGTGTTTAGAATAATAATCTTTTTTATTTGGGTTAAAGTTGTACTGTACTTTGCACTGATTCACAGAGGCACAATAAGATCTCTTTATCTAGCATATTTCCCATCACATCTGTCACAAACAGACACAGAAATTCAGAGCACACAATCATCTGTCCCACAGCACTCCTGCAGCAGATGGAGTGTTAAGCGTTTTACTCAAAATTGCCAGAAAAGGTGCCCTAGGTGGGATTGGAACCATGACCTTCCTACTCACTGTACAAAGCTTTTACCAATAAGCCACTTCAATCTTACTTTTTAACCACATTTATAGTTCAGCAGAAAATTAGCTCTTGGCGTAGGCCCCTGCTTTTCCCATCACGCTAATGATTTCCCTCTCAGGAAAAATAAAGGTACAAATTCCCATACTTATCAACTAGACACATATTGGAACATGATGAACATCCTGGTTACAAAAGTGGAGGGTTCAGCGTGCAGAATTAATGTGCATAATAAAATCTGGGGGACGTTCTCTGAAAATTTCCTGTAGGAAGGGGAAAGCAGACATTAAGTTCAGGAAATTAGGCCGTAGCACCAAGACATTAAAATATGCTCATAAACACTGGGTTTCCAAGACATTGAAGGTGTTAAAGCCAAGCACACAATGACTGTGAGGTTATTTTTAGACTTTAGAGGTATGTGAAGCGGACTTTGAAAGACATACATTCTTTTTTGTTCATGTGCACAGTGATTCCCAGGCAAAAATTGTGGAGCATGCATGATTATAGACCAGTGCTTAATCTTGTAGTTTTCCATGGTTCAAATCCTCTGCAAGCTCTCTTGCGCTCCAGCACTCTGCATAGATTAACAAGTCTGAATGAGATTTTCTCTTTGAAGAATATCCTGAGAAAGCATTCACTTCACACTTGCTATTGTCACCCTCCAGATTTGCCAAATCTGTAGAAGTGCTCTCTTGTTGACTAATTTTAGGAACCAGGAAATTTTTCCAGTAAATAATCCATTTACTGATATTGACCTTGAGCATCAAGTGCTCTTAAAAACTAATATGAATTAGCACTGTGTTTTTGGCATGCTGTTGTGAATAGGTTGGCAATGACATTTTGAATATCCTCAATCCACCTTGTAAGCGTTATTGGTAAAAATCGCATCAGCGAAGTGCATCCTCTGCTTTTGTACCTTCAAATAAATATTGACAGACAAGGCAAATGCCAAACAACAGTAGGTGAATACAACAGTGAAAACATTATTTTTCTCTGAAGATGATACATGGCTTTGTGGAGTCCGTTTTTTAATACGTTCTGCCTTTCAATTAGTCTTAACCTTTAAAGCTGTCACTCAAAAGTTTAAAAAGCAGTAAAATGATAAGTATAGCTAGGCCCTCTAGGTCTTTTTATTCATTTTTAGGAAATGTCCTTTTCTGGCAAGGAGATCATTGTAATGTCACATTCTTCTAACCTGAAAGGTGGCTGTTGGCCAGAATTGCCCTAATTTCTTTTCTCAATGCTCGACCTCGATAAGATGAAAAGCTGTTGTCATTTTTTTTAAAGCTGATCTTTAACAAAAAGAGGGGAGAAGGACACATCTGTTTCTATAACCTGCTGCCGCCTTGTCACATTATTTATTTATTTATTTGTATTACGAAGAAGCTTAGGTTATATTTTGGGCATTATGATATTTCCCCAGTAAAGTCTGTTGAATTGAAGGTTAGGCTTGTGGTTTTGGGCTTAATATTGTGTCTAGAATATAAATCATGTTTTTTTTGGCTTTTTCTTCAGGATGAAGAAGCTTGACATTTTTCTCACTTTTAGACAGACTTTTCGGTAGAGTATACCAGATGATAATCAGAGAATTTTCTCCCAGTATGAGATCTGTATATAACAATGGGTTATGTAAGTTTAGCATAATAATAGTTCAGTGTGAATTGTTTCATACTCAGTTGTCATTAAATTCTTGTGCATCTTTAGAAATGCTCATTAGATATCAAAGGCTTCATACCCTTTAATCACCTGCATCTCTGTTGTTCATATATTCTCATACAGTATGGCAATTAATCATGCATTTCTTTTGTGTTCTTCTGTTATTCAACAGGTGCAATGTGGACAACAAAGTCTCACGGGTGGCATGGCTCAACCGGACCACCATTCTCTTCACAGGCAATGAAAAGTGGTCTTTGGACCCGAGGGTGGTCCTGCTAAACACAGCTGTCACTGAATACAGTATAATGATTTTAAATGTGAACTTATATGATGAAGGACCGTATGTATGTTCCATCCTCACAAACAAGAAACCAGAATCAACAAAAGTGCATCTCATCGTACAAGGTAAACCGCCTTTTAATGTGTTGAAATGATTTTAGGGCATTTAATTCATTTTTCTTCAGGCAAAATGCTTGTCGATTAATGTTTGTTTACAAAAATGTCATCAAAAGTCGCTTTGGTCTTTGTTTTGTTGACATTTTGGTTGATAGATATAGGTTGACAAGCAACTTTGATTCTTCTTTCGCTAGCTGATGTAATTAAATGAAACTCTGCAGATGTGATTCCTAGTCATGAAATTGGGATTTAATCTGAGTGTAATTTCAGATCGTTGATGGATATTGATTTAAGACACGCAGGCAAGACAAGGAAAAAAACAAAAGCTTTGGTCTGCTTGCAAAGCCCACTAAATCAGGTGTCGATACACAGCCCTTTGTCATGATTTACACTGTATTCGATCCCCTCCATATTCAGATTGCAAAAACAATTAACATCGCTGCTAGCCAAATCCATCTCAGCTTGGGGTGCAAAACATAATTCAGATATGCGCCAAAAACGTAACAGTTTTTCAGACCATCTGCAGAGTCAGAAAAACGGTGTGATTTTCCACACTGAAGCAAAGTAAAGTGTTTTGCTGCATAAAATGGCATCTTATCAAATGCTCATTAACCTTTAGCACTCTGTCCTGATGCTAATTACTGTGGGCATAAATAGCCGAATAAATAGAGAAGGTAAGGTTCTTATTTTTGGTGATTAGAAACACAAAGCGTAAATTGAAGTTTGACATGGCTATTTAAAACACTGCTAAATTAATGCGTAACCCACAATTCATTAGACAGTCTTCAGTCCAATTTCAAGGCATCACTCATTAGCTCACCTAATTATTGTGGATTCTTAAAAGTTAACACAGCATAAGAATAATTCTTTTTGGGTACTGAATCATTTTGTAGCATAATACCCTATAGCTAGATGCTGAGTGGTTTACAATCCAAAGTCATTTCTTGAGAGTACTGTACTTTTTGAAAAGCTTTCGAGCAGATGGGTCCGGCATGTTGTCTCTTACTGTAATGCTTCATCTCAGCTTTGTTAAATTATGCCGTGCTCAGCTGAAGTCTACATAAACCTCAGTGACCTGTTTATTTCTGTCATCAAATGTGGCTTTATTCCTCTTAAAGGCGGGCTGCATTCACACAGTATTAGAATTCGGTTGTCGATCCTGTTTAGTTTTAAACTAAAAGAAAGTTTGGTTAGAACTGCATTCTATAAATGGATTTAATCTGTTCTGTGTAAATGAAATCAAAGTGTTAATAGTTGCCTATGTGCTTGTCTCAAATGTGTGTTGCATTATTTAATGTGTGGTTCTGGTAACTTGCAGAGGTGGAGATATAAGGTGTATGTCATCTGAAGCTTTACAAATGGCTTCAACTACTGACACACCTGTAAGCATTAGTAGCTGTTATACAAAAAAATTAAATGGTGTCTAAAGTACCATTCTCATATATCTCATCGTATATCTGCGTCCCTGGTTTCACGTGTACTAACACATTTCACGCTTGCTCTGATTTAGATTTTAAGGCCACTCATTAGCATTCCTTGAACAGGAAAGCAGTCCATTAAATTTCACATTTGCCATTTTGTACAGTAACAGCTATCTATTTATGTGGTTGATGACTGCAGCTAGAGGTATGTGTCTCTGTAAATGGCCTCATCGTCTTCCATGGTATCGATCAGATCTATTGATCAGATGCAATATGAGAGGAGACATGTGACGTGTTAGCGCCCAGAGTGATCTGAAACCAGAGGTTTTCCTTTTAGCTCTTTCCCTGAGATAAACAAAACATTATTCTTATTAAACCGCTATGTACTGAAGACAAATGAAGGTCATTATGGTTTCGAGTGAATTTAGTAAAAATGTTATTTACCCTGGTATATATTTAGAAGAATATGTTTTATTGACTTTACAGACACAGAATAGGCGCTGTTAAAACATTTTACAGTACATTTATTTAACATCCTCTTATTCAGTAAATGTATTCAACTTTCATTCCTTTAAGCAGAGATAAACATTTATCAGCATTGTTTGTGGAAAGTAAGCTTACATGACTAACAATTATATTCAATTGCAATTTCAGCCTCATACAATTTGTAATCAAGTGTTTTTGTTATATAGTAAATCTGTGCACAAAAATTCAAAGGGATAGATACAGAATTATTATTTAATGAAGTTGGGGTGTGCTGGCCATGAGCGAGTCACCAAAAGAAATCCAAAATCGCTTTATATTTACATCTCACGCTAACTATAATCCTGCATTTTACTAAAAAGTGAAATGATTTCAGGTAATGTCAGATTTATTTAAAGCTGATGCATGGGTTTTGACTATTAGCATATTTGCTGTAGCTAGAGCTAATGTGCTCTAGCTACAGCAAATATGCTAATAGTCAAAACCCATGCTTGTTTGAAGGTCACAGGGTGGTGAAATGTGTAATGGATGATCTCACCTAATCATACCCGTTTTGTCTCACTCAGCTTGCATTGAAAGGGCACACGTGTACAGGTGGTGTGGAAACTAACGCTGGCTGAAATGATGCTGTTGAAAAACACAAACTCACAGCCAAATTGGCCCAGTATTCCCACTGAATAATCTCTCCAGCTTTTGGTCCATAAAGTATTCACCAATGTCCTCTAATGTGAAACAAAGCAGACTGCAGAATGCAAACTTTATTTTAAATCCTCAATAATCAAATAATTAAACACAAATTGCTTATTAAATAAAGCACAGTTTTTTTTCAAAAAAATGTTATTCTCTTTTAACTTTTTACTCTTACTTTTAGTGGCAGGTGACAATTGACCACACTGTGAACAAAAATGAAACGCTGCAATCACTGTCTATGCCTGCAGCTCTTTATGTTTATAAAAATAGATCTGAATGCTAAAATTCAATTCAATCACATTGAATGGGACTTCCTGACATATGCCTTATTTGTAATTAAAAATAAATGAATTTAAATGTCATGATTAAATGTTATGCAACAATATACCTTATAACTGTCAAATGTAGCATTTATGTAACCTTGCAACAGACAGTGGCTTTAGGCAACTTAAACAAAATCATTAGTACTTTTCTTCATAATTCTAATATGTAATTTTTAACATTGACACATGGCACATTGGCAATATGTAACACTAATTTAAATGCATCAACATTTAATTTTTAATCATTTTCAGCTGTTCTAAACACAGGGCTACTAAATGCTAAATTTAGGTTTATTAAGGAACAGTATCATATTCAATCCGAATATGATATGACTGGCAACCATAAGCTCTTTTATGCTTTGGTTTTTACTCTAGCATCTGTGTAATGTGGGTGGCCTACATGCAGAAAGTGTGACACAAAGACCATCTTCTGATTTCTGAAAGAGAGCATCCCAGAGTGAGCAAGGTCATCGTAATGCTAATGGTGTTATAAGGAGTACTATTGTCCCTGTTGTTATACCAGCAAGAACTGTTTTCTAGAGAAAAACAATGAAAACAATTGTGAGAACAAAAACAAAGACACAGCGAGGATCCCAAGACATCTTTGCACAGAGGATTTGCTCAGACAAACACAGAACCACAGAATTGAGCAAACAAAGTTGAGTGATGCTATGATGCGAGATGAAATTATGAATCCTAACTACAGATTCTTGACTCATCTAAACTAATGAGAGAAGCGTTGTCAGGTTTGTGCAAGAATCCATCAGAAGTGCTTTGCACAAATTTTCCACGTTAATTGAAGTTTTTAATTCAATATGTTTTGCCATCTGCTCAAAACTTGACATAGAATGAATGGATCATGGGATAAATAACACAACCGCTGTTAATAAGACTTTTGATTGGTATAATACCACATGAGCAACATTTGTACACACTGCTTTTCATACAGCAGTTCTGTAAGTAATCAGTAACTTTGATCTGAGACACAATATGTGCTTCTGTTATGTGTTGTGCCCTAGAAACTGGAAAGGAAAAGGAGAGGTTAGGATCAGGAAAGAAAACATGATGGCTGTAAGCAGAGACATGTGCAGATGAAGCCCTACATGCAGCCCATGTTAGCAGCAGAAGGAAAAAAGAAAAGGTGGAAACAAAAGTGTGATTCAGACGTGAAGAGGCGAAGGGGGATTTCAGCTTGGTGCATGAAAGGTGATGATCACACACCATATGTTTCATTTGTTTGAGGTCTTGGTGGGAGGCAGTGAGGATCATCAGAAGTTTAATTTGCACCAGTTTACACACCGTCATACGGTTAAACACCGTTAAAATGATCATTTGTTGATGATCTACTGGCAAATAACAACAAATGTGGTGTTTTGAGGTGAGCACGTCCAGTGAACATTGTTCTTAATGTGCATCCTATTGAAGTACATTTTGATGCATCTTTGCATTTAAAAATCCACTATGTATTACCTCATCAGCAGAATATCACAGACTATTATGTATCAGAGAGCCAATTTAATTAGACGGCCTCATAAACAACTCACAGGATTATCGTCTTCTGTTTGCTCAAGTCTAATGATGTGTCTCTGTTGTAGATGCGTCGAACTTTCTCCTCCACGGTGAGAGCATAAGACGACCTCTTAATTCGCTGCACATTTGTGTAATAAGCTTCAGCTCTTGTTACTGGAGTAGCTCTTTGCTTCATTTTAAAAAGCAGTAATGAGGCATTGGAATGATTCAGTAGGGTTATGAGAATATAAATGGCAGGACAAAGCCACTGCAATTGCCTGGGTGACGCATTAGCAGCAACTATATCACCAGAGGCAGAACGGGAATCAGTTTTTCACCCTGTGAGTGCTGTGGGGGCTGGCCTTCTGCTTTAGTTGTTGTAACCCTCTTGAAGTTCAATTGAAAAATCAGGTTTTGCTATAAGAATTGCATGGAAGTGTGGATGTGAAAGGCAGGAAATGTCTGCTGCCACATTTAGAAATGGTTTCTGTTACATCAAACCCAAGTCAGTGTTAGTGTTTTAAACTGGCAAATCAGCAGTGGTTGACAGATGTGATTGCAGTCCAGTCATTTATAGTGGGGTGATTGCTTTTCATCACAACTGTAATAAATGAAGCTGCTAAACAAGCCGCTCTCTTCAGAGGTGCGAGACCTGTAGCTTGTTCCAGTGGCACAACGCGAATCATTAGTATTGTTATTAGAAAGGAGTGAAGAGGCAATCAGTGCACAAAACACACCATAATGTTCACTCAGCATGTGTTATATGAAAACAGCAGAGTCGTTTGATTTCCCCATCGGGCTTAGACAAAAAACAGTTATATTAAAAGTAATAAATAAATTCATACAGGCAGACCGAGTAGTCATGCTGCATGATATATAATGCATGTTAGTCTAAAGGTGCATTACTGGGTTTTTTTATATACTTTTGAATTATACAGGACATTTAAAATACAGTTTTTAATTACAGATTATGTGACTTGTCTCAACTTTTCCTGAGAGAATTATTAAAAGCTTTCCTCCTGTGTAAGAATAAGGCAAATTATATGCTAAATGCTTTGAAACAGTCTTGACAATTTGTAAAATGCACCGGTGTCAGACATTGACATTGCAATCTTTAAGACACTGAAATGTAGGGGTGTGATGGTGGTTTTACAGCGCAGACTAAAATGATTGACGCTGCCACTCAAATGTGACGGATAAAAAAATAATTCTAATATGTTTTGCAATTCAGTGATTGACACCTTTCTGACCAATGCGTTCTCCAAGGATATAGTGTTATTTTGGAAGAGAAAAATATGAAAATTGATTTCTGTCAGTTTTTCTGCTTTAAGAGATGTCAGAGGAAATGTCTTAACAAGGTTGACTGCTCTGTATGGCATAACCTTGTTGTCATAATCGTCAAATATGAATATGACACACGTTAGTATTGTATAGTAAGATTTACAATAGCAGTCCAAAAACATCTTCAGCTGTCACAGTTAGCTTATTTTTTAAATAGTCAGACCTTTAACCTTTAGAAAGACAATGAAAATAATTTATGGGAATTATATTTTGATGGCTGTTGCATTTCAAGCCTTTTGTTGCAGCTGCATTGTATAGTGCACTTCAGTTCTCATCATTGCATCGAGAGGCAGCTCTTTTCCTCATTTTAAAGAGCACTAATGAGCCATTGAAAAGATTCAGTTGGCTTATGAGAATATAAATGTTGAAACGAGAGCAGTGCAATTTGCCCGGGTAAAACATTACAAGCCGCTATATCACCAGAGGCAGCTCAAGAATTAGTTTTTCGCCCACTCAGTTCTGTGGGTGTTTTTTTAACCCACAAATGGCCAATTAAAACTACAGGTATTGATGGGAGATAATGGGAATTTGAACATATGAGGAAATACAGTACTTCATTAATGTACAGAACACTGGACATTTGGAAACAGAATGGGTTACGATTGTATTCATTGTTTTTTTGATTTACTGCAAACACGGTCGTATGGGAGACATCGTGTGTTATATAACCTGAGTCATATTCTTGTTCAGAAAATGTTAGCATAGTTATTTTGTGTCTGCTCATTCTCTGCCCTATCTCTTTTTGAGGCGCTCAAAGTGGTCTTTTTGAAACGGTGGCCTGAATTTGGGATTCATGGTTAGAAAGCCGAACACATCAATTATAGATTGAGATGCAGGGATGAAACAATGGCTTTGATGTAAGGGAGGGATGTGGTGAGAACACAGAGAATGTGCAATAGTGAAAAGCAGAGGGACTCAAAGTATGTGCTCTTCACAGAATGAAATATTCAGCGAGGAAAAATCGAGGCCTGTCTCTCTGGCTGTGATTGTACTCTGGAATATCGCACAGTGCGGTTAGTGTGGTTTACTCCCACTGTACATACAGATGAACACAAATACCAGTGTTGGGAAGTAACTTAACTATTTGTAGTTCAATTTTTTATGACAGTAGTTTGCAGTGTGATTTGCACGTACAACTTTGCAACAGAGAGAGCTAAAACAATGATCAAGATGCTCTTCAAATGTTCTCGCTTGTTTAAGAGCTGAGAAGTCGAGACTTTTTTGATGGTACTGTATCTTATAGTTGATTTAAATAGTAGCTTCAGTGTAGTTGAACTTCTGTGATTAAGAAGTCACTTTTAGCTTGAAGCCACATACGTACTAAAAATGCAGACAGATATTTTTAGACTTTTGAAAGATGATTCGTTTTGGTCATTTTTGATACTGTGATAGAAGAACAAAAACAAGAACAAATCCAACAAAATCGAAGTAGCTAGTGAAACTTGTTCTTTTGAAGTACTACAAGCATAAAATTATCGTTCTGGAGTCAAAATCTAATTAGTCCCATTAAGACGTTTCACCCGCTGTTCTGATTTGATAGATCAGATGCAATATTGTCATACACTAGTGCCTTACCTGGATAACAGGATTTATCTAAAGCTAATTTTATTACAGTGTTTTTCATTACAATCGTGTCTGAATCACCTGAATCACCGATATGCTAAATAGTTTAACAGCATTTTAAACTGAATAAGTGTATCTTCGGTTAAATTGCAAGAGCCTTGTGTTGTATTTCACAAATTGTGATCTCAATACCTCTATTAGTAAAAATTTCATGTTTGCAATCCAGATTTCTTTTTCAGATCAATTATTTAGTAAATTTGCTGTGTTTGTGCCTGCTTGCGAATATCTGTGTGTAATTTTTTGTAATTTTATTGTGTCTACCTGGTTGCATCACTAAAACTTCAGTAAACAAAATTTACCAGCAAACATAGATAGTCGAGTCTCTCATATGAGTTTTGGCTGATAGGATGCCAACTATCTCTCAGAGATACTGGCGGCCTGGTTTACTCAGACTGAAACATGGAACACAGTTCAGTGAAGTAATACACAAAATTACCCTAACAGAGTATGACCTGCTCAACTCTTCATGTCAATCAACCGCTAGTGTGTAATACTGAATAATTTATGCATTTTTTGTATATACTTAAAGTAAAAGTCTTAATGATATGTAAGGCATGTATGAAAGAAGTCAGTTTCAAATACTGCTCTAGAATTTTATTTGGTAAAAGGAGGATTTCACAATTTGAGAATCACTCTTGTAGAAAACAGGCTATGGATAACAACATTTTTGCAAAAGAATTTTCCAGGGAACACAGAAAATGTGGAAGTATCTTGCATCTGCTTTAGTCCCACGAGACCCAAGTTGCATAACAAAATACTTCTCTTGTAAGGACCCTACATATTTAATAAATCCATCCCATCTCTGGATCTCAGTGGTCTTTTCTGAAATATGATGATGCCATAACATGTTTTTTTAACTGATATGCACAAATTACTTAATCACCCAAGTAATGTAAAAACATTTTTGCAATGTTTGTTTTTTTTCAGTTCCTGCAAGGATTGTAAACATATCCACGGATGTTTCTGTGAACGAGGGAAGTAACGTAAGCCTCATGTGTCTGGCCATCGGAAGACCTGAACCCACCATTTTGTGGAAATTGCGCTCCTCTAAAGGTAATGTTTACCTTCACAGAACTCATAAGGCTTTGCTCTTTTTTTTTTAAGTTGTAATGAACTGCTGAATGCTGCAAATGTCCAATACAGATTTCCAGAGAGCTGTGTAATAATTGGAGATCCAAGGGAGACTGGGGCTATTACTCAGGATACGTTTTTTCTGTATAGGTGCATACCTAAAGTCTTGTAGGCTATAAAAAAGCTATTAAATGTTTTTAACATTGCCCAGGAAAACACTACATCTGATCTTTTGTGAAAATTTGCCACAATAGACTATTAGAGGCATTTCTTTAAAACTTAAAACAATGCATTAAAGTGCAAAGATTTTGTAATTAACTTAAAAAGCATATAAAATACTTTACAAAACACTTTCTCCTTTAAAGGGATTTAAAACTAGCTACTGAGGTTTAGACAACTTCTCTTTGTCATAAACAGACCCAATCAACTTTTAGTTGAAGAAAGTAAATCTAGGGCAATTTTGAGAAGAACATCAAATAATGTCAAGCAGTCTCAACACAGCTGAGAGTACACCCCTCACGTTTACCATCTCACTTCCAGGACGCTGACTACATCTTCATTCATCTGTTAAAATGGAGACCATAGCTGTACATGAGTCAACCCAGGAAAGTAAGATTCAGCTTGAGAAATGACTTTACAGAGAAAGCAATATAAACGTCTGTGCACAGGGTGTCATTTAATGTCAGCCAGCTTGCAGGAATAGAACGTTATCTGTGTTGACATTTATGTGAGAGGACTAATAAAAGAAAAAAGACATGAGATGTTCTTTTTCCCTTTTTTCTGTCGAATTTACAGCTGCAGTCAAAAACCGAATGTTAATTTTTCTGTATTTTCAGCCGCTCTGTTGACTTAGCTAAACGCTTGTCTTCTGAATCACAGAATGCTGAAGATAAACTGAGGTGAAACATTTTATTTAGTCAAGTGTTTACATTTATGCATTTAGCAGATGCTTTTGTGAAAATACTAAAAATAATACAGCAAACAGCAGTTTGTGCATCTTGTCGTTGTTACATATACTGTAGTGGGGGATTTTAGGATGGAGGTTGTGATGAAGCAGTAACAGTCCAGGGCTGTTTTTTTCTGCCCCAGTCTATTTCAGTGACATACAGTGAAAAGACAGTTAGAACAATCTTAACAGAAACATTAGTGCTAGCGATAGCTCGAGGGTCCGTCCAAACCAAAACACAATAAATCAGAAGTTGTGTGTACTTTCTGCTCATGATAAAGTCAGTCTCGCTACGGTGAGAAAATAGATTTTTCAGTATAGTGGCATGAAGTCTTATTGGGTTTATTTTGCTCCATGGTAAAACTTTTTAACTATGTTGGATGTGTTGTGTCTTAAAACAATAAAAAACGAAATGAAATAGAAATTGAGCTTATGACCTTAGTAGCACTATATGATCTACCTGTTGACCTACAGAAATATGTTTTGCCTTGTAGATTTCCTATTTCATTTACTGTATATATATTATATAAAACTTGTGTAATGGGGAATAACCATAACATGCATGTATTTCATTTGTCATCGTACTAGTATATATATTAAATCTTGTGAACCATGGGATTTTTCATGCTTGAAGTTGTTCTAATCTGTTATGTTGGTGAAAGAAATTCAGCCTGTTGAAAATTGCCATTGATAAACATTGGTATGATAAGAAAGAAAAAAGATGTCAATACATAAAATGCAATTTGACTCTCCACAGACTGTTTTCTCCTCAAGTGATACCTTTTGTGAAAGAGAAAATACATTTTGAAAGTGCACATGAAATGTCTGAGGACTTTCACCACACAGACATTGTGGAACACAGATGTTTTTCCCAAACATGCGGTGGAAAGTTCAAGCCCTTTAATTTGGCATTGTCAGGGTTTGATTGGCATGTCAGTGGCAACGTGCTCTGATATTGTGGCTTTCCGTCTGAATAGCAGTCAGACTGTTATTTCAGCACATACCATTTGCTGAGGTAGAACTGTCAGAGAGAACAATGCAAACTGGAGAAAGCATTATGGGAAAAAAGTTGAGACTTTAAAATGTTGTTTCTCTTTTGTCAACATGATAAACATGAGCATTGAGCATGTGAGTGAATGTACTGTTACTTACATGAGTAAACGAGTTTCATAATGCCATGTGTGCTTGTCAGCGTGTGTGGAAATGCATTTGTGTCACTCGCTCATGCAAGAGCAATATTTTTACGCCTTTAATGGTAATTGAATTAGACGGATCTGCAGTTACATGAAACGGCAATGAAAATTATGTTTTCAAGTGGCCAGCTGTTGTAGTTTGTTTGCTGGTTCTTCATTCTGAGCATATGGCACACTGGATTTGTCCCCTACAGATGACATTGCACCATTTGGCACTTTAGAAAATGGATTCGCACTCATCACGCGCAGTTTGCGAGCACCCACAGGCTGGCGGTGTCTGTGGGAATATCCAGCTCTAATGGGTTTAATTTTAAGGGCACCCATTTTACTTGGCTGGTTCTCACATAGACAGAACAATCAGCACTCTCGAGAAACAGTAAGAAATGTGAAGGTAAATGTAAATCAGGTCTGGAATAATTAACACAGCGCAAGTTTTCAGACAGATTTCACACCAGCACTTCTGTCAGAATGATATACAGTAACAGCTGAATGATGCCTTACTGCTCTTTTTGGTTTTGTTTGGAATGTCTAAAACATACATTTGCATGCATAAACAAGGTCTAGAGCTGCACAGCGTGAAAAGTTTAGTCTTAAAGGAATAGTACACCAAATAGTTCACCATTTTAAATTCAGCCATAATTTACATGCCATTCCAAAGCGGCATGTCTTTCTTTTTTCTTGAACCTAAAATAGAGTAATTTTGAAGAATATCAGCACAGATTTTTTTCATGAAGCTGTCAGTCACCAAACATTCAGCTTAACATCTTCTTGCATAAATCATGCTTTCATTTTTGGGCAAATTGCTTCTTTAGTGCCAAGTTTTGGATACCGATACTATATACTTTATTGTCCAGTCAGTCTTTTACATGATGCTGTGACTCTCACAGTCTGTTGCAGTGTTGTGATCTATGTTTGCATGGTGAGGTTTCATGATTGTAAAAGTCCCATTGTTCATAAGCTATTAGGAATAAATGAACTCAGACGGTACACAATATTATTAATAGCACTTCCCGCTACACACTGACATATATTTAGTAATAATATTACTCATTGCTAGAAGCTTGAGGTGTGCATATTGGATTGCAATAAAATTCATGGTATTGCTGAGATCACATAAATATTGAAACAATGCTTGTTAAAGCGTGGTAATGCACTTAAAAGCTGTTTTTTGCCAGCATTGTTGAATTGGCCTTTAAACATGTTATGTTGTTTTCTCGCACCTTGTTTTCACAAAAATCTCATTATTTTACAGCTGTAAAAAAGTGATTTATTTTGCTTGTGTAAGTTGTTTCCAAATATTCTGCGAAAGCTAGTCATGCCTCAGTGACCATGTCAAATAAGCCTTGTTGTCCACAGATGAGGTTGTCTGAGGTAATTCAGGCTTAGCTGTGCTTTCCAACAGCCACACGCAATAGCCCGGAGGAAAATGAGAAGCCAATGCCTGGTGAGAAAATGGGGGTCAAGGGGAGAAATTAGCTTACACGCGGTGCCAACGTTTCTCAAAGACACGTCAACCCGCAGTCGTTTTTCTGCTGAGGTGTGGACAGGTGCATGAGACTTCTGTTGATGTGTTCCCCGCTTCGCCATCTAAATCACCAGCACAACATACTCGGTTAATTCTGCCTGAACTTTGATCATTAATAATTCAAAGGCGGAGAAACGGCTACTGCCTCCGTCTGCAGTGTATTTTGCGCAGGGGGAGATGAAGTTTCATTTTGCCAGACGTGATTGGTCTCGTGGGTTTCTCCATGTGCCAGCCCCCCTGTGAAGCAGAGGGATGGCGCACGAGCCTGGAAACTCAGCAATGCGATGGTTCAGGGGACTCTTCATAACAGCTTAATAATGTGTCATCGAGAGCTGCTCCTGTGAGTCTAAGTCTCATTTTCAAACATGCTTAATTCATCATTGCTTGTCCCTTTATAAAGCCTGATAGAATCCCTTTACGGCCCTTTGATTGTGATGCTCTGAAACAAACTGAAGAGTTTTTATGGGGAGATATGGAACGTGACAATCTGTGACAGCATAATGCGAAAATGAGATTAGCGACTTTCAATGTGTGAACCATTACAGTGTTACTTTTAATGCATACAGCTGACGAGAATTATAATATATTGTTTAGTAGCTTTCGCTACAGCTTGCAGTGTCACAGAATCAAAACAAAAATCAAAAATTAGTTACTGACTGGTTGCTCGTATGAAAATGTGTAGTTAAGGATACACATTTATTTTAAATAATTTATTTAATTATTTAAATTAATTAGTTTATTTTTATTTATTAGTGTTTTAGTCAGTTTTGTATCAAATAAATGTAATGAATAAATATAAAAATAAAATATAGGGTAAATTCAGATTAATCGGGACACTTTTTAACTTGTAGATGAATGACAAAAAGAATTCATCTTAAAAAAAATAAAATATTTATATTGGGTTTTTTTGTATTTATGGCTTCCTTGTTCCAAATTAAAAGTCTGTAAATGCATTTTTTTTTATTGAATTACTCAGTAATTTATTTTAATTCTGCAAAAATGTAAAGCTTTATAACATTGTATAGTAAAAAGCCAGGGCTTGAACCCAAGGTGGCAGAATAAACGTATTTGTGATTGTTTATAGTGTATCTGTACTGTTGAATCTGAAATAATCTCATCATCAACATTTCTGCTCAAAGTGTTGAATAATTGTTAACAGGGTTGTTAAGAGGAATCTGAATCAAAACCAGATTTCCTTACGCTTCACATCCACAGAAGCAACAATCGGTACAGAGCAGATTATACCATCATAGTGCTGTTGTAATATTAAAGTCTTGTTATATCAAGCACAATGAATAGGGCCGTGTGTGATTGTACTGGGGACTTCTGCTCAAGCTGTGCTGTCAGCTCTTTGTATGAAAAGTGAACCCAGGGTATCTCAAAGTCAAGGACTGACAAAAGCTAATTGCAGCAAATTATGCTTTCAAGCTCTTTTGACATCTCCCTACTGTAAGTGGATTTAGCTTTGAAGTGTACCCTGTGATACATATTTGATCATGACATTTTATGCTATTTTATGAAGTTGAAGCAATGAATTTGAAACACTTGTATGAAACTTTCCCGAAGGAACACAATATTAACATGTTACTGCATTGTTTAAGAGCAGTTATGAACAAACACTCTTAAATAAGTTATTTATTTGCAGTCATACATAATAGACGATTCACAATCAGTTTACATCTTTAGAGCGGTACTTCGAAACTAATCCAGTGCAGGTAGATTTGGGCATTTTGATGTTGAGTTGAATAATTTAGCATTTTTGTTTCAGACTTTGGCCTTTGGCCATTATTTAATAAATGTGACCAGTCAAGATATAGGTATGTTGTTATTGTTTTTTTACTGAGTATCGCCTTGCACAAAACAATAAAAGCAACAAGCTTTGGCTATGGCTGTAATATATTCCTTCCTAACATATATTCCTAACATTTTTAGTTTTCCCAAATGTTTAAGATAATATTACCCTTCTCATTTCCTTAACATTTTTCTCTGTTTTTTTAATTGATGCATCTTTTAAATGTAGGCTGGTCTAGTATCTTTCCAACATCTATGAATCTGTCGGGTGCTGCGAGTGTAGCGCCCAGAACACAAAACTGATTGAACCAGATCCAGAAGACAGCAACTGGATGTGAAACCTTTGGATGAAACGCATCTTAAATCAGTCTCTGTAAGTTACCAAAAACCCAGAAGAAAAACGCAAGACATGCATGTGTGCAGTGCAGTGCAGAGTACCTGTCGGTTGTGTGTGATGTGACAGACAGCTAGCTGTCCACTGTAGTTCCGGTCACACATCACCGGCTAACTGAGCTCACTCTGAGGATTCAGCTTACGTTTAAGGGAGTCACTTTAGATATAATACGGTTTCACTCGTATTAGTAACTGTGCGTGAACATTATTTACAATTTTTAGTATTTAAAAGAGGACTGAGAATTGCTTTCTGATGCTGTCTGTGTCTGACTAAAAGAAAAGTGTTGCAGACAGCAGAACATTTTTGGAGTCATCATTTAAACAATTATGTATGATGTGACATCATAGATGCTCTTTTGATCATTTTTACACACACAGCGTGTTATTTATTATATAGCTGACAGTACACGCCCAAGACAGCACATTTTCCTTCTGCCCTTTGAGTCACCCCGTGCTTGTTTTAATTAGAATTTGAGGAAGCAAAGCTGCTTATTGATTGGCCATTGTTTTCTGGAAAGGTCATACATCTGAATAAGAGTGGTTGTGAGAGCTGTTGTCAGTTCTCAGATTAAGTTTTGATGCTAACAGGGGGAGTAGCTCAGAATGACTCACAGGAGAAGTGGAGGCAGATCAATGTGGCGGCACTGAAGCCCGCTGTTAAAGGCGGAGGAGGCTGAAATAAATTACTCCATGATTTGAGGTGTTGGGGCTGCTCAGGGTGAGCTGGGAGGTTGCAGTCATTTCGTCCTCAGATGTCACTACTAAATGTTCGCACCGGCTGTGTTCAGAATGGCATTCTAGCATGCTGTAATACCATTTTTGTAGTATGCAGTATGTGTACAGTATGGGATTTTTTTCATGCATAGATCATTATCTGGATGATCTGCTACAGTTGTAGCAGCGTTTATAATTTCAATGTACTGCCTCGAGTATCTGGCATTTTTATACTAAATTGCATTAAAACCACATTCGTTTTACATAGTAAAAAAAGGAATGTCATGCTTTCAAAAGCTATACACCCAATCGCACACCTGCTTTCCGTCCAACCTATCCATTCTGTTAAATGGCCAGACGCATCACATCACCGCATCGCATCACAAGAGACCGGCTCTGCTTAAAGAGAATTTATTAACTATCCAGTCTGGCAAAAGATGTTGTTTCTATTTTGCGTCATAATAATCGCAGTTTCAATTTTGCACCACGCTGCAGGCGTGGAGTGACCTCCGGTGAACGGCCCCTGGATAATTGTGTAGCTATTTTGTGGTAATTAGGGCATTGTAAAATAAAGTGTTATCATTTTTCCTCATAACCTTTCTTTCTGCTCTGCTGAGAAGGTGTGATTGTATCACCATACATCAAATTAAACTGTCCTCATTCTGTCTGTGTCTAGAAAGCCCAGCCAGGAGAGTGGAAGTAGTTTCCTGGCTCGCGAAAATGTTTTCGTGTCTTTTTTCACTTTGAAACAGGATGTGGGTCATATACGAGTACTGTATGAAACCAAGCAGATGTACTCTTTAAAGTAGAAGTGCTTGAAGGAACAGAAGAGACTTGTTTACTTTCACTGCAGGCTGTCTGTGTGCACGAGTTTGTGTAGGTGGATGTTTGTATACTGTGCTGTACATGTTCACGTATGCATTTGGTGTCGTCTTATGTGAGTCGGTTACGTAAGGCAGCAGTGGAGCTCAAGTATTGCGCTTAACGCATTATCTCTCCTCGTTTACGCTCTCCAACGCTGACTAACATCCACGAGCGGCATTCTTTTACAGGGTAATTAACTAAATATACCCTTTACTGTCGCAATTTTGGAATATAGTGAGATTTTATTTAAGCTCTTCGGCAGCACGTTTCTGCCTACCAGGTACAACTGCCGTATCAAATTGATTTAAGAAGAAATCATTTATCTCTGTAATTCCTACAGCCTTTTGTAATCACCAAAGAGATTTAGCATTATATGGTGTCATTTTACTCGCCACGACACTGAGAGGATAAAATGTGAGGAAACAACAGAATTTAAGGGTAAGGGTAAACCAGTTATACATGCTACCAGCTATACTGTACGCTAGAAAGCTAGTTTGTTTATTGGATTATCAAATACATACAATCAATGTACAACACTGGGAAGACACTTAATATATCTGTTTTTTACACTTGTTACTCTAGTAAAAGTGTTTTAAGATTCATGTTCTGTACAGACACATACTCTAACAGAAATAGTTCACACAAAATTTTTGGGTGAAGTATTGCTTTTAAAGTCTACACAGCTCTTGAATATTCCCATTGTTGGACTGTATATAAGTTCTGGTTCATTTATCACACATTGACCTTTTGTGGTAAGTTGTCGGAATAGGCACCTGGTATAAAATAACCTTTTACAGACTTTTTAGCAAAATTTAAACAGTACAACTATTATGAGATACAAAATATTGCATAAAAGATAAAAAATGCAAAAAGAAATTGTTGTGACAGAAAATATAATTAATATACTGTATGGCTATAAATACCAGGTTCCTTTACCTGCCAATAAATATGTGACAACTTGCCGCAACCTGACATTTAATATCAATACCCTTAAAAATATGTTTAGCTATTAATCCACCTTGATTCTTTCCTGAATGTATGACATTGTGGTTTCACTGACTTCAATTATGATTAGTTAGTTGTACTGAATATGTGCACCAAATTGTGATTGGTCTTCGATTTTGTCTTTATTAAGATGTTGTGATTGCTTTTTTATCCATTCATATTGTATATTACTATTGTATGTTATATTACAGGCAAGAATATTGTGAAACATTTGTACTTCAGATTCTACACAAATATGCTGAGACTTGGCAAAATTGTACCTACCAAGTTACTGTGTATATATTATATTACCATCACACACATATGCATATATTTAGTCTAATGCTCAAGAGGAAGAGAAGTTATGCTCAACCAGTCATGACCCCTATAGGCAGGGCAAGCCTGGCTGTCAGCTAACTGTCAGATTAACATTGGGATCAATGAAGAGATAGCAAGACAGCCTTGACTAATCCACTGTAGTATTACTTGGATGGGATGAGACCAATTTGAGGTCACTTATACGATTCTAAAGCATGCTGGTGCATTTACAGTACGTATTTTACTTGTGCTATTACGCTGAGAATCACTTTGTAAGTACGTGCACAAATCCAAAGCATGGTCCCTTTTGCACCGCTATAATTTACAGCACATTGCGGTTGTTTCACACAAGTGTAAAAATGCTAAATGACTGTGCAAGCACAATTGCGGCGTATATTATCTATTACATTATTTATTTCTCTGTGATACAACAACCTGTAATGTGTGTTTGGGTTTTATGTGGAGCTGCTGTTAGAATCGCATTATCTGACTGTTTCATTATGATAAACATTTTGACAAGTATTTTCACGCAGGCCCTTGAGAAATATGAAGAGAGTGTTAAGTGAGTAAAAAAGTAAGCACCGGAACAAAGTATATTTTTTACTAGCGTGACAGTAACAGCTCCACACGGCCCTACACAGAATAAACTGTATAAAATATATGAATTAATAGGAGTTGCATTTCAGATGTTTAACAAAGAACTTTGTCATCTTACAGTGCTATGGTTGGACAAAACGTCACACAAAACATTAGAGCTGAACTAGTGGATGCAATGATCAAACACTCAATTCTGCCATGCCTTTACACTTCCTGCCTTGTAAAGCGTCCTCAGACGGAAACATTCTTTAGGAAATGGTATAGCAGCATTTGGACAGTTCATATAAAGCTTGAGCTTTCTGTTTGTGTGTTTTTCCAGTTAGGTAAGATTTCTTTAATGTGAACAGCAGGTCTGGACGTGTGATTTAATGAAAGTGAGATTGTATGTGTTAAGTAGTATCACAGTGATGTGGGCATCTCCATTTTGTAGTGCCTCAGCTGTGAGAGAGCTTTGTTTAGCCCTGGAACCATGACAGATGACTCTCTCTCTCTCTCTCTCTCTCTCTCTCTCTCTCTCTCTCTCTCTCTCTCTCTCTCTCTCTCTCTCTCTCTCTCTCTCTGATTACTACTCTGTATCTCTGATAACTTTGTATAAATTGTGTATAGTAATGTGAAATGTTTGTATGCCACACTGTACATTACACATTTGCTAATTTGCTCTAGAGTTACATCACTGTCTGCGTTGTCCTCCCTTGAGTCAAATACTAACTAGTTCTTATTCCCTGTCCCAATTTTAGTGTTATCAAGCCATGCTCATGTGTTTCAAGCGCAATCAACCACTTCTCCATCTTATTAAACCAGTCACATAGTCGATGAAGCCTGAAAAGAACACGTATTCCCACGATGCATCACCACCCTCTTATCTTCCCATTACAAACTCACACATGTGGCTTACGGGGCCATGGGAATGGCGTCACGTTTCTAAGGGAAGAGAACGAGGGGGCAGCAAACGCTGGGAGGGCTTGGTGATAAATCATTATTTATTTCTATATGACAGAATTAACACGCTGATGAACGAACAGAGCTTGACTTGTTTTTCGACTGCGCTGATTTATGGCCTAAATTTGGCAACGTTTTTTCGGGGCGGGTGGATATGTGCTCTTTCTGGTGAAATCTGTTGACAAGAGCAATTCATTATATTACACTATACACACAACTGAACCGAATATTCTGCATGTGCGTCGATGGAGACATGATGATATTTTCTTTCAAAGGAAAGAATATTTCTTTATGTATGTATTTTTATCTTTTATTCATTTTGGAAGACATCTCACTGCAGCAAAACTGCAAAAATTGTTGAAAAGTAACAATATCTATTTCAATAACTACAATAACTATTCACTACACAGCGCTGTAATTGGTATCAAAAATGTGTATGTTTGACTGTTGTCCTTGAATGCCAGTAATCATCATTTTATTGTAGTCAAAGTGACACAACCATAGACATAACCATCATAAGCAGCTGGATTTTTTTTGTCATGTTATTAACTCATAAAATTATAATTTTCAATTTGAAAATATATCACAAATATTTGGTCTGTGAGACCTACAAGTCCTAAGATTGTGTGTAACAGTAATAAATAGATTTATCTGTAACAAGTAAATGTTCATGGAAGCTTTTAATTGTTCTATTTGCCCAAACATTCCACTCTGATCTTAACTTCAGCATTATTTTACCAAGAAGTCAAACGTTCGGCATTTATTGCACACTGACGCCCAAGAGAGGAGGTCCATCCATTCTAGAAACGACATCCCACTGAGCCGTAATGGCCTCTTTCCTCTCAAGGGGCGACATTACTAGGCAGTAATTGATTGGCAGTTAGAAATAAAATCTCTGTTTTAATTAGAGTGGCTTGACTTTGACTGGCTTAATGAAGATGTGTTCATACATAAATCATGCAGTAGTAAATTTATTTGGCTGCACTTGTGTGAGTGTGGATAGAGAATGAAAGCACAAGTGAATAAAGAGAGACAGAGGATGTGAAGGAGCGGAGGGCCAGCGATGATCGCTTTCACCGAACTACGTAACCATGGTGACCTGCTGCTTACCAGGGCATGATTGGAGGATTTAGACACTTTGCTGTAGATGTGACAGTGAAATATAGAAAACATAAAATATGTTCTCTCAACAGTGAAAGTTCAAGTATTGTTTCCTGGCAGTACCCTGACAAAGATTTCTTTCAAAAAAGTTTTGACAAATGTGTCCTCACATAAAACTACTGTTGAGCTTTGACTTGGAAATAGTACAGTATATTGGATATGGTCTAAAGTCATATGGGCTAGTTTTATGATATTTTTGAAGAAATGTTTTTTACAGACCACATAAAATTATTAACAATACAGTACATGAACAAGACGATATATAGACATAGTTATTTGTAATGTGATTTATTGAAGAGGTAGAATGAATCCAAATATGTGATTGACATTGACAAACTATTTTTAAAGTGTTTCTCATTTCCCTGCTAAAATATTTATACATCACCAAAACAAGATAAATTTACTTCAGAAGCAAAATTACATAAGATATTAAGGTTGGTTTAAAGAGAATTTCTATTAAATTATGTTTATTTTCCTCACCCCCCTGGCAAATTGTTCTTTCTTTCCTGTTTTGAAATTGAATTTACTTTATTTAGGCTTGTTTTCTTGAAAATCAAGTTTTATTATGTTATACAATTTTGTCTCTCAAGTGGATTTATCTTGTATGTTAGGACAAAAATACTAATTTAGTTTTTGCAGTGTGGACCTCTTCTGTAGGGCAATAAGCAAGTAAGCCTCACCTTTTCTCTCTTCCTGCTTCACTATCTTTCACCCGGCCTTTGATCTCTCATCCTAATGTCAGACCTTTTTGCCTTACAGCCTTCACAGATCCCCGATAAGACTGAAGGAAGTAAGGCCAGATAAAGGACTACTGATGTAGCCCACAACAGTGTGATAAACATAGTGGAAAAATTTCATATATTCGCGAAGCTACCGCAGGTCTTTGGGCGTTTATCCCTTGCCCTCGACGTTTTGCTGTTCTCTGGAACCTGATTATCGTAAACTACCTTTGGATGCTGCTCGTGGCATTTAATGAAAAGTCCTCGTGACATCTTCATTTTTTCCCGTTATATGCATTGCGACTTCCTGTAATTAGCTTAGTCATTGCTTTACAATCTGGAGTAATCATCATTTGAATTTCTATTAAGGAGGCAGTCCATTTAGGGACGATTGCGAAACGCAATTAGGTATGTTGACAAACAGTAATGACGGTCAGCAGCTTATTACGAAATCATTAGCACAGTAGAATCTCATTATATGTGTAATATCGTTCCATAATGTGTTTATTAGTTTATGAAGCAGAGTTGTGCAGTGGAGTATTAATGCACATGCTCACAATGACAATACAATACAGCTGCAGGAACATTTGCAACTCTTTTATTGTTATTGTAGCTTCACGCCATATTACCAGCAACACTAAATGGCTCTTTTCAATGCACGTGGCCAATGACCCACTCCCAGAAGTTATATTGTGAAAGCCCCATAGCCTGGAAATTTCCTGATCCCATGTCATTCATAATTCCTTTTACGGATCCCCTTTAAAATACCAGATTTTTCATTTTGTAGAGGTAGATGCTGTGAAACCCAGCTAAAGTCTTTTTTAAATGTACTATTTTCTATATAAAACCATCCTACATAGTGTTAAGAACATTCTGTGAAAATATAACCTTGATATCTTTGAAAATCTTGATGGTGCTTGTTATCTCATAATTTGATTTTGAGACTTGTCTTTCACAGACAGGGTCACATATAATGTCTTTTTTATAGTTTATTTGCAGTCATGTTAATGGGTGTTAAATGACAGAGTCAGCAGGATCTCTCGTTTAATCTGAACATTTACACAGGCTTTTAAGTGTGTGCTAAGCCCATATAGATGGCATGAAATGAAGTGGTGTATACATTTGTTTGTTTAAGTGGTGTTTGTTTAAGTGTTGTTAGTGTTTTATCTATTTGTTGTGATTTAAGTGGATAATTTAGTTTTTTTATACAAAAATGCAATTGACTTGAAGTGCAATGTCAGGAGCACTCCTCAGGTCTCACTAATAATTTAGGTGATGAACTGGTTTAATGGACCCAGATGAGTCAAGGACAAAAAAGTTGTCAATGACGATTTATTATTCATGAAATCTGGGACTAATTTAAATCTGCTGAGGAAATCTTTTATTTACCCATTTTCACTTGATCTAGTCTCCTGAGCCCGATGGGAACAGGTGGAACAGCAGAAACAGAGGTAAAGGTAATGCTGAAAAGATAAGTCAGCTTATTATGCTGATATATGTGCCAATATTTAATCACACAAACTTAATAAAGTCAGACATCCCCTTAATAAAGCCTTATCTTAATGTTGTTCTCTCTGCCTCAGCGAGGTGATCAGTTTAAACTACTTTGCCTTCCAACTGTAACTCGGGAGCAGAGCCGTTCCCTTGATCTCCTAATCTCTCCAAATTCAGTTACAGAAGCTCTTCTTTCCCCGTACCTCACTGTACGCAGACAGAACAGTCTGTTTTACTTACTCTCACTGTTTCCTTTGTCATGTTCCTTTATGTCCTAATAATCCTCTTCTCTGTTGAAGAGGACGGTCTCATGACAACAGCAGCATTATTACTCAGTGCTGAATGTAATTGCTGTGGGCCCGGGGTTTTCGTCTCTAAAGTAAACATTATAAATCATTGCTTTCCACCGCTGCTTTCTACGATTGGCCCGCCGCTGTTCGAAAACCAAACTGACCACTCAATAATAGTTAAATACAAATGAAAACGACATGAAAATTGCTCTATGTGTCACTGTTATAGCTGCTCTTTAGTGGACCACTTATTGGGTTTTGTATTTTCATGCCTGTCTGTGTTCTTTTTGTTGTGGGTTCGCACAAAACAAAGGAAGCTTTGTTATACAATAAAAGAATTCCTTTTGTATTTGTGCGAATCCTTCAGACGCTTTTGTAACAACCACGTTTTGCGATGTCCAACAGGAGAAAATCTTCACTTAACCCAGAAGCTCTTTTCATCTGATGTACTCAGACAGTATCGTATACTCAATAAACTTCAATAAAAGTGCTGTCTGTAAAAAGTTGTAAAAAATATCCTTCTGCTTGCATTTTATTATTCATAAGTTTATGAAGTGCAAGGAAAGCGCAAACACTACAGTACGGCCTTCAGTTGAGATTGCAGTCTTGTACTGGTGATTTTATAAATGTATATCACATCCTTCATGAAAGAACTCTTTCATGTACAAGAAAACGAGTTACAGGAAGACAGAATTATCCTGATGATTACTGCCCTAAACCGTGATAAAGTTAAGGTTTGTTCTTTTTCGTCTTTAAACTTTTGTAATTCTTGTAAAAGATACACATCTGCCAAAAAGTCTGATTACACAGCATTTTGGCACTATATATCACTTGGAAAGGAATCAGGTTTTGATGAGGCAGTTAAACTCCTGGGCCAGTTTTAAAAAGACAGAGATAGAGAAGCGAGATAGAGAAAAAATCATTATACTGTAGATAAACTTGACTAAACTGAATCAAACCTAACATGAGGTTTGAATAAACTAAATCTTTGTGTAGCAATACACCAGTGAGCTGCACAAGTTCTTTCTCATAGTCATTTTTTGGGTCTTGTTCGCCAATTTCTTAGCCCATAATTTTCCATCCTATCAAATTTAAATATTAAAAGAATATTTGTGCATAACCTTATATACTGTAATGTTCTGATAGCAAAAGTGTAGCTAGAAGTGTACGAATTTAAACATTAAATTAAATTTCTGCAGTTTTGTGAGTGTCCTTCATACTAAATGCCTCTTGGTTTGATATCTAATGCAATGACATTCATACATTTTTAATGTGGCCTAAATGTCCAAATACTTCTGGGGTACACTGTAATAGGTAAAAACTTTCAAAGTCAGTTTCTAAAATAATATTATTCAATAATTTGGGTATGTAATTTTCAGACTCTAGTGAAGAAATGACATCAGATGTTCAGGGGTATCTGTTTTTTTTTACAGAACTGTCCTCTCAATGATTGCTTCAGAAAATGACAGGACTGAGTCACAAAAGAGATAAGCATACTGTAATTACCAACTTTCCCACAGTCCCAGAGGCCATGTTATTAGAAACAAAATAACAAGCCAGGTCCATTCCTCAACCTTTACACTGAATGAAGGACCGCGGCTGTATTAATGAGATGGATTCATGGAGTTTTTGGAGACTGACATTTACACTAACTGGCAGCATGAAACCTGAGGGTAAAACTTGATTTCTTTCTCTTAGAGGAATAACTGAATAATTTTAAACCGCTCATATTTGTTTTGCTTGAGAATTGGAGATCGTAGAGGTGGGTTTTGTAGAATGATTGACTTAACAAGCTCAGAACAACAACAGGGGGTCAATCCGGGTCGGCC
Source organism: Beaufortia kweichowensis (assembly GCA_019155185.1). NCBI lineage: Eukaryota > Metazoa > Chordata > Actinopteri > Cypriniformes > Gastromyzontidae > Beaufortia > Beaufortia kweichowensis. The sequence goes on along the minus strand of CM032815.1, from coordinate 3,768,603 downwards.
GAGTGTAACATGTTTTTCTTATTGACATTCGCCAACCTTGTTCTGCTTTTAGATTAAGTTAATGTTGAATAAATCCTATGAATTTAGAAAGATCATGGCAAAACAAGCGTGCCTGCTTTAGGATTTAAGAACAACAGCAGAAATAAGGTGGATTTTCTCAGGCTGCTTGTCTCTAGTTGGAGCCAGTGGTGGGAATTAAATGGAGCAGGAATGATTGTGGCATTATGATACTTACAGTGATCCATTTGAAACGGTCTCTGTCCTGTGCAAAATCTAGGTTATATTGATGTTGGTGTTATGACGGAATATTGATGTGCCATGTCAGTGCTTCTGCTGTGTTGTAGGGTACAACAACGCTAGATTTTCTTAAAGGAATAGTTCACCCAAATATGAAAGCATTTATTACGTCATCCCAGCTGTCTTTGATTTCCTTTGTTTAGTTGAAAATGATTTTAATAAAATGCTGTCATGTCTCACGACGAAACACAATGACAGCTTGTCTCGAATAGATTTAGAGATATTGACATGCACAAGCATCAGCTTGTTTAAAATATTAATTGTTTTTCTCACAAACATATTGTTTCGCTTCAGAAAACATTTATTACTCATCTGAGTAATTTGGAATATTTTAATGATGTGCACATACAGTACACATCTGCTTTTTGAAGCTTTAACATTTTAGAAGATAACATGACATTATTTTGATTTCAAATTTGTTGTTTGTGTTCAACTAAAGAAAGGACGTTCAGGATGGCATGAAGGTTGAGTAAAGTAACATATTTTTACACAATATCAACAAACACCGTCACAGCACTTGTTTGTTGCCACACACTGCAATGTCATGGTTATAGGGATAATCAAGGAAACTTATTTTTCCTTGTTATACATCTACATTTTATGACTAAAGCCCCTCAGGAACCTTTTACCTAAAGTGTAAAATGTGTTCGTTTTAAAATATGACTTTACACATAGTAATGACTTTATCCTTCTGTATGTTGGCACAGGTAACAGAATTATTACAGAGGGCGAGTACTTGGAAATTAATGGAATCACCAAAGACATGTCCGGCTCATACGAATGCATGACTTCAAATGACATCTCGCCTCCAGACGTGAGGACTGTTCAGGTTACCGTAAACTGTGAGTATTGCGTTCATATCATTCTGTTTAAATGACTTTAACAGATATCATTGCCGATCGTTTCTCACATGCATTTATGAATATTTCATATTTATTTCACAGATCCGCCTGTCATTTCGCGAGCTCGGAGCACAGGAACGGCTGTCGGTCAGAAAGGAGTTCTGTGGTGTGAGGCGTCAGCGGTGCCTGTGGCGGATTTTGAATGGTTCAAGGGTGATCGCAGGTAGGGCTGTAATAGTTTTCTTGGGGTGAGAAATACAGTGAGAAATTAAAAAGTAAACACGACTATCTGTCTAATAATTAGACGTCCAGATTTATTTTACGCACCGCTAACGTGACTCATTTTTTTACAGAATCTTCAACGGACTCAGTGGGGTAAAGATCGAAAACAAGGGTAAACAATCCATGCTAACATTCTTTAACGTCTCCGAAGCGGATTACGGGAACTACACCTGTGTGGCTACCAACACATTGGGAATAACAAACGCAAGCATTATTTTGTACGGTAAGAGTCTGCATCTAATTACTAAACATGTTAATTTATGCACAAAACCTATGTCAAGCATAAGGTGTCACAATCAATGAGCATCTCGATGTGTTAACTATCTGCCTGATGCAATTAAATCAGCACTTGTATCGTCGCCTCGAGGCTCCCACCAACACTGATGATTGCTGAACTGCATACTTGTTGCGAACAACGTAGAGTACTGCATGCCGAAACACATGCTGGATGTTTGAGGGTTGTTAACGTGTAGGGTTACGCATTGCATTCAGTCGCTTTCTCTTCCCGCAGGACCTGGAGCGATACACGACGTGAACAATTCGGCCTCATCGCCAACCAGCTCGCTCTCGCTCCTAACTCTTGTCCTGACTCTCTCGTTCCTGAGCAAGTTTTGATGCTAAATCACCTGCCCGCTTGTCAGTACGAACACAGACTCACAGTCCCACACACAGAGAGAATACTTTATCCGTTATTATTATTTGTATCATTTTGCCTTATGTTTTATTTCTAAAGCAAAGAGGTCAGTGTGGGTTTATGGGTCTGTAATAGGATGCTTTGGGAATTACGAGTGTTGTGGATTTTTAATCGGTAAACCGGACTGTGAATGGAGTCAGTCGTTAGCTGGGTAGAAATTATAGATCCAACTACAGTGTATGTGTCTCTCCAACCCTTTTGTATGTGAAAAGAGAAGCAAAAATTCATGTAATCGTGAATAACTGAATGGTTTTTGCTCAATATTGAACTGTGTGACTTGAGGTTACTGCTGTGTCCTGTTTCATGTAAAATAACATGGTTCTCTTTTTTTAAATAATGGATAAAAATGACAAACAGCAGAAAAGAAACAGAATAAAAAAACCGATGTGGTATTTGATTTACTGTACATGTACAGATGTATGCAAATACTGTTCATACATTAATAAGATCTATGCGTTTAATATAATATAGCACACAAATCCTAAAGACATAATGCATCCTCCAGCAACCATCTGCCAGTGATGTGGTTCTTCATGTTTAATTGACAGAGGAAACGTAAAGATAACTTGCATGTAGCGGTAGGATAGACTCTTTACCCGGTCTAACATATTTTACCGTAGATGCGTTTCTTATTGTAGATGCAGATCGTATGCCCGAAAAGCTCAGTATATGTGAGATAGTAAGCTGCACAATAAATAGTTAAAAATCTGTTCCTCATACAGTGTTATAACCCTTTAGATTGACAGCCGTACCAAATTCCCAAATGGGACGGAGGAAATGATTTAAAAAGTTTCGAAGAGTCATTTATCACAGAATGTGTAATCACGCCGAGATGAAACTTTCTCCTGTAAAGTTCAGAGGAATCATTTTTGTTTGCATTCAAAGAGGCATGTTGGTAGTGACAGGCCACATTTCATGCCACCAAATAATCATCCATTGTATACTTTGTGAAAAATCCCTTTTCATATTTCTTTTTTATTTTACCGAGTTGCTTCAGATAAGACTTTTATTAAAGTGTTCAAACTGTTCTTTCTCAGGTTTTTGGTGCTGAGTTTCTTTTAAGCGTGTATGATTTTGTACTCTCGAATCTCAATGAAAAAGTAAATTTGACTGACGCCAAAACTGTTATCTCAAATGGTATATTAAAAAAATGATAATATGAATACATATATAGATATTTAATATCTTCAGAGGAGGAAATCATATAATAGACATATTTCCTTGCATATCTGTGGGTGATAACCATCAATTTATCCGTGATCTTTAGCACTAATTTTCACACTAATATAATTCCATATAAATGTCAAGTTGTGCATGTCTGAGCAGGTGAAAGAAAATTGCAATCTTAAGTTTCATTTATTGCATTGACTTATTCCATATCTTCAAATGCTTATCCTTCATATGCCTGCTGATTAGCGGACACACTTTTGGACTTATGTGCCGATTGGTGTCGCTCTACATGACACCTATCGGCACACTTGTAAGGAAAGAGTTGGGGTGGATTACTTTAATTTCTATAAACTGCCAACCATACCGAAAAAACCTTTTCAACCAGATGCACTAGTTCACACTAGAAAACCAAACACCAACTCTGATCTGAGAAGGCAAATGGGTCTGCACTGTATTAAAGCATCCTAAGTAAGAGCTTGAAAAAACCTGTAAGATACAGACCGACACACTCAACTAGCATTAAACTACTGAAAACGAGACCTTGTCCATGAGCCGTCAGCATTCAACTTCAGTGAAAACTGTCAACAGCGATGCATAAACACACCCAAGAGTAATGATTCAGTCCAAGAGCTGCCACATCACCGGATGCCCGCACATTGTAAATGACCTTTCTGTTGATTTTAAAGTTCGATTCCTCTGCCTATAATTTGAAGGATATATACTGCTTGAGCCTTGCTGTGTGAGTTTAACGTAAAAGTTTTTCGTGATTGAATAGTGTGTTGGTTACCTTGGCTTGGCGGAGCTCTTACAAATGGTTGTTGGTTAGGAATAATTCAGGCTGTGCACATTGGATATCACTTTCTTGTATATCTGAAGCATTCTGTAAGTGTTGAGAAAATGAAATGTTTTAATCACATCATCCATTAGATACGACACGATGTTTTGGATCATGCAGTACATGTTAAAAATCCTTTAAGTAAGAAACACAAAAATATGCAAATACAGATTATGTTTATTTATCCTATTATTTGATTGTTAAATATCTACTGTAAGGATGGTGTCATTTCTTAAATTAAAAGCACCTTTTCCTTGTTAGCGTTGTGCCTTGCGTGCAAAAATCATGTATTTACACTGCATAGATTTAATGTCAGCCCCGAAAAATTATGCTTGGGATGCGTTTTGTAAACAGCCAGTTTAATTGTAGTAATACTTCAATGGCTTTATGCTATTTATACTAATCATAGCACCAAGCATCAGTATCACAATTGTGTTTAAAGTGACAATGCCCAATGATTTCCAGTGAGTTTTGTAACAGGTTTCAAATACATAAATAAGTTGTACCGTAGAATATTAGACTACTGTATATCATTTTGGTATATAATGTTGATTAACGTTTAAACACTAATATTTATTTTTCACAATGATGGTACTAAGATGATGCTACCGACAGTGATGTCATTTTACCTGCTGGGCTATACAGTACAAACCACAGACTGTGCTGTAATTCTTTGTGCATATCTTGAGCAGGACTGCAAACCCATTTTAGTTACAAATAGTTCAGAATGTAATTGTTTTTCTTTTTTCTTTTATACATTTGTATTTACTGTCATCTCATCTCAAGGGGAAAAGAATGGCAGACGTCCAACGATAACGCTTTTTCGCTGACCTGTTCTAACCGTAGTTATTTTAAAACCGCTGCAATTGTACATCCAGTCACAGCAACAGTGTTTCATTCCAAATTGCCCTCCCTTGCAAAACTGTATTGTATGTTTGTATTTATTTTTCTGACTGTCTAGTTCCGATTGTAAAGTGTATGATACCTTAACATTTGCAACACACAGCTCTCTCAATGTGCATGTACAGCCGTAGTTGTATTTTTCTTTTATACTATTGGAAAATGAGTAAAAGACTGTTGTATGTGTTCTGTGTAATAAAGTTAAGAATATTTTCTTCTAGTTTGGGGTTGTCAGTCTAACCAACTGTCTTGTAACTAAGCAATAATAACGAATAGTGTTGAAATAGTGAACTAACCTGTTAACAGGATGAACGCAGGTTATTTCACTACTCACATAATATTTCATAGATAAATTCTAATCTTAATTATGACAAACTATATATGAATTAAAAAGATCTCAAACATAAATATTTGACCATTTTTTATAAAAAAATAACTAAACTATAAAAATAACTAATATAAGTATAAATAACTAATTAACTAAAAATAAAAACATTAATTATTAGAATTCCTAAAATAAAAAATATCTAAAATGTAAAAAATTTTAGTTTGGATAGCACATTTTCATGTGTATGCCTAATATTGATCTGTATCCAGGCCAAGAAATAACAATTTTATAGGGAAAAGAAGCTTTCACTCTATTCATATTTAGAAATATTATTATACATTCATCTAATTTGCATGAAAAATGTGTTTTAACTAATAATTTTAAAGAACATTGCACCAAGCATTTCTCTGTTCTACTGATGATGTGTTCACCGTTTGGCTGCAGTCCTAAAGATGCTGTAGCCAAAAAATGTCATGTCAAGTTAATGTGCTCTGTTTAAATGCTTATTTATTCACATATTTTGCTTTCCAAATACCCACCTCTCATCACACGCTCCAGGGGGGCGCTCCTGGGTACTCCGATAAAGAACTCCACAAGGATTACAATGGGAAGAAACAAAGGATGCTTTTTTTGGTTCAAGGGAAGTGATTGTCTACCTGTACCTCCAAGCATATTTTGGAAACAAAGGGTGATCGTTCGCAGGATTCTTTCCTTTGTGATGATGTTGAACATTAATAGCCTGTGGACAAAACATTGGCAAGAGATTGTTAAGCGACGTAATCTTCTGCACCTCCCCTACACCATGTTTTTTTTAAATGTTAAAATTAGAGTAGTGTTTATGATAGGCAAGTGTACATCTAAATGTTGACAAAATGCTGTCTGTCATCTTTAAACATTAGCAAAAATGAATGAAAAAATGAATATATGTAGATTGCATGCATGTAGATCAAAATACATTTTAAATTAATGTGACTTTTAATGCAACTAGATGGTGAAGTTACATCATGTTACATGTACCGGCAGGGATTAACTGGACTTTACTTACCAGTTAAACCTTAAAGAACCCTTTACCACCGACTAGCAGTTAGACAGTCTTATATTCTTCTTTCCACAATGTGTCTTGAAAATCTAAATGTTTTTATATCCAAAGGCCCCAATTAAACATAAAAACTCACAATTCACAAAAAGTCTAGATTTCTGTGTGCATTCATCTCTTCAGACATGTAAACCGAGACTATCAACTGTGCTTTTCAATTGTAACGTTTGTCACCTGGCCCCTGTCTTTCTTTGTACGCACCATGAGCAACGAACCATCAAAGAGAAAATAAGAACCGAGTCTTTAATTAAGAGTCTCCAGTAAAACTCTTCTTCAATCACAGATGGCTCCTCGCTTTTAGAATGGATATCACAGCTTTCCTCTCAGCCTCAGCACTAAGAGCTCATGTGTATCATTCCCGCAGGCTATGTCTGTCAGATCCCTTTAAAAACACTTACAAGATTGACACTTTTTTCCTTAACTAGAACACACAATGAAACGTGCTTAAAGTTTCAGGCTTTAAATTATTGATCAGCATGTGAGCGTTGGTTTCTACTTTTTATCAAAAGCAAATACTCGACTTTGTGTTTATGTTGTCATTCGCTGGTTTCACTCCAGCCATTATACAGTACGTGATACATATACAGCGGTACTGTAAGATGACCTTGAGTTTACAAATAAAACGAGACCATATGGCCACTCGCACAGACCGGATGACAGCTAATTATGCATACGTATAAAATATATTTGTATATGATTTATTATAATATGTATAACCACGACCTTTCAAGAATTACAATTAGACTGCAAGCCACATCTATTTAGATACAACATTTTATTTTTGTAAGTCTTAAATATGAACACACCATCTCCATTAAAGATAAAAACAAAAACAAGGACGCAACAATCTTTTTACAGTACAAGGAGTTAAAATACTTTTCTATTAGGTTCCTCTTTAAGGAACCGAGAGACAGTAAAGCGGGTGAACCTCTGCAGGCTGGTTGTTGTAAAGTTTGGGAGAAGGAGTCTAAAGAATTATTTTTTAAAGCATATGAATTGAATTATGAATAGGCCATGCACAGAAAATATGGTTTCTGTGTTTTTGACAATATGGTGCATTTATAGATTTTTGTAGATCTAGATTAGCTCTAGATTATACATCTTTTTGTGGTCCCATTATCTGTGAGAAACTAATAAACTGGAATGCTGAAGGATATACTGTAACTGTAGGGCAAAAACTAAAACTGCGACCCATTGAACTGGACAGACGTTATATATCCTTATACGTACATACAACTTGTGCTTAAAATTCATTGGACTTAAGAGAGCCTGTATGATCTTTAAAGAAAAATAAATCAAATTCATATCTCATAAAAAACAAAACAGGAAAAAGAACTTTAGGATGGATTTGAAGTGAACTCATATATTTACTGTATACCGTAATGGTAAATTTGACAAATTTTGCAAATCAAATCACACTCTTTCAAAATACAGATGCATCAGGACATACATATGCTCATGTCAAGAGATTGCCTTTTCTGCTTGTTCTGAATGCACAATATTTAGACATCTGAATTCACAAGTAACTGCAGTAATATTTCATCTGGTATCTACCTAATGCAGAAACCATTATATCCTTTGAGAGAAATAAATTACACAGCTTCAGAAGAAGGGAATAACAAAAATATAAAACGCTGCATTGTATTAAACAGGTTCACAAGTTTAGTAAAAACAACTGTGCATATTTTCCCTTTGTACATGTTATAGATGCATATACATTGATGTTAGCAGAAATTACAATGAGCGAAATAACCATTTTTTGCCTAATGATTTGTGTTGTGCTCAAAATATTAATTAATATGGACAAGATCTACATAAAAGAAATCAACTCATAATTTAAAAGATTTTGATGTTAGATAAATATATAATGTTTAAAAATCAACAGGTATGTAGGACTATGATGGGATAATTCTTTGGATTCTCTCGCTGGGTCTGAATAACTTACACCTGGAACAAAGCTCCAAATGCCCAGATTTTCAACTTTGATTTCTAAATTGTCATCCCATTCAGTCTAAAATCTCTATTTCAAACACTCGTTATTCTTTATGGTTTAAAGTATTACATCAGTGAGTGTTTATAAGGTTCTGCATAGTCCCAGTGTGTCATCAACATAAAATAAAAAACAAATCGATGTATACCACAAAATACTGTCTTCAGTTTTGTGTGTTAAATACCAAAATAATTCTCAAAATAAAGTATAACATACAAAACATACACGATGTGAACATTAAAGAGCTATTTTTGTGTGTCTTTTTTGCTGCTTCTTTTGATCGACTGTACAGTTATGATACAACCAAGACAGTAGTGACAATCCAAAAACAGAGACAGATGCCCTTGTTACCGCATGCCTTTGAGTTGAAATAATGACATTCTTATATCAACACGATTTTCTATGAATTCTTAAGTGGTTACTGGGTTAAATTAAAATAACAATCACAAAAATAAATTAAATATTTAAAATTAGAAATGCCTCTCTGTACTTTGCTTTTTAGTGAATACAAAACCGTATTCTGCGGGGAACAGTGTCATAAGAAGTAGTTATGGTATTAAACTCTCTAATAAACAAAAAAGCATGATTATTTTTATTAAAAGAAAGTACTTGGGCACCCCATTCACTTTTCGGGCATTTGGTGACCCACGCACGGTTTGAGACTGCAGGTGTGAATGACCGTGATGTCACACAAATTTTATCCAATGAAAACCTCTTCACCATCAAAACTTCAGCAGAAGTTGTAGAAGAATGATGAGAAGTAGACAGGTGGGCGTGAACACTGTTGGCGTGCCGCTGTTGCCGTCCTGAACTGCTCCGGGTCCTGGAGCATCAAACAGATTCAGATGCATGTGTTAGATGAGACACAAGTCTCCAAATCTAAACTCTAATATAAAGTTGCAGAGTGCTAACCTACAGTATGCATTCTATAACTATGGTTTATTTAGTTTCTCTACTACATTTTTACTTTAAAAGGGATAGCTGTCAGCATTTCTTAAACCTTTATTGTCCCTATGTTAGTTTTTTGTAACGCACATTAGAATTTCAAACATCTGATACAATGTACTTAATATTGGAAATGATCTCTTATAAGTATAGAATAAGAATAGAATAGATATGCAATGGCTAAAACACTATGGTAATTCCAATGCTTGTAGTCACAAAAGCTAATCGTGTGCATTTTTCACAAAAAGTACATTGTAGCAAAAGCTTAAAATTTTAATGAAAGTCAAATTTTAGATAATTAGAGCTATTATAATTACACAATCCTAGCTCAAATAAGTCATGTTAAAGCCTATATTCGTTTGAAAGCCACTTTGTATTGGTTGATAAGCTTGTAGTGATTAATATTAAGTATTAGGTTCAAACAGTAGTTCTTATTTAGAGCATCACAAACCTTCCCACAATTCATTGTTTTCAAAGGCGGTTTGCTTTAAATCGGATGAGGTCATTTCTAAAACAGAAGCAGTCTCCACTACAAAACAGATTATGTAACACAGACTTTTAGAGAGAGACAGCACATACAGTCCAATACAACCTCCAGTGAGCACGGCTAAATCCAGAGCTCTCTTCCCTTTGGTGCCATTGGACAAACATGTTAATCTAGATTAGCTGTTCCTGCCTTAGCATTTATCCATCAAGTCAATCTAGATGTCAGAGTGTTTCTGGCAGGGTTTCTGCTCTTCACCAGTTCATCTAACTGGCATGAGAGCAGACCAGCTCAGTAGATTAGCATTTAATCGAGGGGTCTTTATTGGTCACATTTGTATAATAGGAGCATCTGCTCTCCTCATTCATTCCAGCACATTCTGTCTTACTGTGCATCATTACCCTACTGTACAGCACATCCTTGACCGCTCATCCACTGAGGTCAGGAGTAATTGCAGTTGCTTATAAATAAGATAATCAGAGAAGGTGCAGTGTAACCGGATTATAGAGAAGAAGTGCTAGACGTGCCACATGCACAAATGAATAGATGCAGTGATCTGAGTCACAGCAAACACTGATGATGCTGAATGTAACAATGTGATATTTGAAAAGTCACACAAAAGCCCTCAAGAACAAGCATATGTTAATCTCCAAAATGTAAAGTAATGAGAAAGTTTATTTTACTTGGAGAAAAATGAAGCCTGAACTTGGGTAAAATGTGACCTGGACATAAAAATTTCCCAAAGCATTTATCAGAATGTCAGTATTATTACATTTACAATTATGCATTTGGCAGACACTTCTATCCAAAGAAACTTGCAGTACTATACAGTTTTATAAAAAATGTGCAAATTGAACCCATGACCATGGTGTTGCCAGCGCCATGCTTTTACCACCTGAGCTACAGGAAAACTAAACTGAATTGTAAAATACTACATAATTCTACATATGCATATATCCTTGCATGTTGCCTGTAAGTGACTAACATTTTAAAGCTGTAATAACAGCATATTCCTAATTCAAGTCAAATTGCATATTAAAATAATACAGAAACAAAGCAGATTTTCAAAGTACTCAATATGCTCAAAGACGTCCCAGCGAAACAAACACTACGTCACTGCATTGGCAAGGGTGTCTATTAAAGTTTTTCTTTTGATGGGACTCTCAGAAGGAAGTCTAATTTCCCCTGGATTTAGGGAAGTTCAGTAGTCTTTCTTTGGGGACAGCGATCCAATTATTCTGCTGCCACAGCTTAGAGTAAATCCTGCACAAGTGTAATTATACTAATGTGAGGTTCTCACAATCAAATTCAATGCAATTAATGACTCTTGGGAGAGGACATGGCAACCAATCCCACGCTTTTTAGGTTAGAAGGTGAAGATGAAACCTTCACTTGGAAGAGATTAAACCTTGAACAAAATACAAAATCAGTGACAGCTTTCAGAAACATATGCATGCATGTTAAGGCTTTCCGGAAGCTTTAATGGAAAAGTGTGGCGCTGACAACACCAAAGTCATGAGTTTGATTAGCTGAGAACACATGTACTGATAAAATATAAAGCCACGCTTAGGGTTTAAAGCATCTGCTAAATGCAAAAATGTAAACGTGTTGAAGAAACAATGAAGACCATGTAAAGCAAAGACGTTTTACTGATGTGAATCAGTATTAAAGCAATGAAATGGTAAGTTTGGCATGTGTTGTTATTTGGAAATCAATGGGTTAATCGCAAAACTGCCATAAACAGTTTGTTCATTTATGTTTCTTATCTAAAAAGAAGCAGATAAATAATAGTCCGAGAGTCAAAAAAGTAAAAATGACAGTATTTGATACCATGATACTATATGACCACTATATTCATATAATATAGCATTTACATAATACTGCCAGATACTTGAAAGTTACAGCGCTTTGGTAACGTCCAAAGCACCCACAGTTCCACATAACATCAAAAGACATGAGATGCATACAAGTACTTACAAACAGCAGATGTATGCATGCATTGACATAATGAAGCCATGCCATGGTGCAGGAGGGTTAGATAGGATAAAGTGATAGACAAAAAAGAGAAACATGTTGAGGATACAGAATACAGAGAGTCATTCATCAACCCACAATGACTGAAGCCAGAACGAGGCGTGTCGGTTCCCCCGTTCCTCAAGCGGCAATTGAGACTGTCAGTCAACGTGCCAAATATATTATTGACATTACAAAATGGAATTTTAAGCTAATAACCCCCCTTAATAGGAATAGCTAGTGGCCAATTTACAATCTGACAATCACATTCTGTCAGGCCAAGCAAGACAATTATATTACCCCATTCAAATCGGGAAAATATCTTGCCGCGAGCTCGCCAATAAACTTGAGCGCTGCGTCAACTACTTCTCCCCGTCACGTTGCGGTTGATGTGGAAATAACCATGTTTCTATCTTATTTGCTTATTATACACATGGGAACATGCTTTAGGAGGTGAGCGGTCCGCCGCATGCCCATGCAGAGTACTAACCTTGCAATAGCGTCGAACTAGTGGGCTCAATTACTTCTATCGGCGAATAAAAGATAGTAAACAGAAAACATCAGTGAGAAGAAAAAGGGGTACAAAGTGCTTTGGATGAACATTATCAGTAAGAAGTTGCTGCAATCTTTTAACTTCCTGGAAAAGTTCTGCAAAGTTCACATAAAAAAATCAAGGATCTAAAATCAAATTTAAACCTTGAGATAAAGTTTTAGAATTTTTAAAGGCATTTTTCAAATTAAAAACTATGAAGCGTTATGTTACAAGGCTGGTTCCTATGTCCCATTTTGTATATTTATTTATTCATTTTTTGCTTCCATTAAAGCACACAATATAATTTTTGACATCAAATCAAACTTGCGCTTTTTCACAAGCAAACTTAAACTGTAAACCCCACAGATATCACCATTAGAATATGTGGATTAAATCCAGCTGCTGAAAACAAAACTCACCGAACAGGACGAAGCTCGTGTTGGCACTCCCGAGTTTGTTGATAGCAACACAAGTGTAATTGCCGTAGTCTGTCTCGGACACGTTGAAAAATATCAGCTTTGAAACTGCTCTGACATCCTCAATCTCAATCCCATCAAAGCCATTGAAGATCCTGGGAAACAGTCAACAAATGGAGAAACTTGAAACGACACAGCGTGTTTATGCTCCATCAGAGCCTCCTTTGAAGCAGGAGGTTACATTTAAGACAGCATCATCGGCATTTTTCGGACCGATACTGCGGCAGGCATTAAAACAGGCGACTGCAGGAGTAAATTACTGTCAGCATTTGCAAATTTAATTATGATACAACGTTGTGACAACTTATTCTTCACTTCACATCAAAGACAACTTGAGAAAACATACTGAGAACCTTTCAAGTCAAAGTGGTCTACACGTAAAACATTTTGCTGTCGAAAACAGGAAATATATGACAGCACATCTTGTCATGCATGTACAACTGCTGAAATGTATTTGTCTTTCACCTTTCAGTACTGTCAGAGCCTCGAAAAAATAAATGTGACAGATAGAGAAAGTACAGTAAACTTGTGTCAATCACTAGCTGCAGAAACAGAATACCCTGTTGCTGTAAACATCTGGCATAGGATAAAGAACAATTATCTAGACTGAGACATGTGTTTTTTAATTGTCTTATACATAATTGCTTAAAAAATGTGAATTTCATAAAAGTTTTACAGTTGTAAAAAAGTGCTAAAGTATGAATTTCAAGTTTTACAGTTGCGTTTCCATTAGTTTTAATTACATGATTTACATACTCTCTGTTATTTCATAGTTAATTTTTTTTTACCATTATTCTAAAATGTGGAATTAGGCTTAACTGGTTGTATTGCATCACATAAATATTTATATTATTATAAAACAATAAGTAGATTTAGTATTACTAAAAATGTCTATATAGTTTTATATTAACGTTTTATCCCAAATAAACAGATGTATCAGAATATCCTGAAGTGATGTCATACCTCCTGTCATCCCTGTACCACTCAAAATCAGCCTCAGGTACAGCATCTGCCTCACACTGCAGGACACCACGCTGACCCAGAGTCACACCCACATCCCTGCCGTCCAAAACGCTGGGAGGGTCTGAAATCACAGACGTGATCCATCATTAGTAAGTATATGAACACATATTGACTGCAAAAAGGAAGTAACTGCTAATCAGCTTCAACAATCAATAAATATGTGGCATGCGTATAATACAAATGCATTAAGTGATGATGTACAGTAAATGGATTCTTTACTTACAGTTAACAGTGAGCTCGACCGCCTGCGTGTCCACGGCGATGTCATTAGCGGCGGTGCACTCGTAGGTTCCTGCTCTGTGTCTGGTGATGTAGGGAATCTCCAGAACCTCTGTGTCTGAGCTCAAACTGTCATCTGATGAGAAAAATGAAGATAATATGATTTAGCAGCTTGTCTTTAAAGCTGACACTCTGCTGGGCTGCCCAGCACGATTCCTCAAAGCAGATTTTTGACAAAAACACATCTAAAGGCATGGAGATTATATTAGCAGATTTGCAAGATCAAGTCACTTGCTATGATTTTACCTCGATCCTGGTCCTTTAACAACATTCTCATTATGAAATGTGTTACTTAAAGGGATAGTTCACCCAAAGATGAGAGGTTTGAACAACATGAGGTGAATAAATGATGACAGAATCTTTATTTTAAAATCAGTAACAGTACCAACTGTTCAAATAACAATTATTTACACATTGCTCAAAATTATTATTATTTTCTTTATTAATTATTTATATATTAATGAAAACATAACTTTGTTAAGTATGAATAAAGTATTGTTTAGTAAACAGAACTATAATCAAACTTTATTTAAGAGTATTTCTCTTAACCAATCAAAGCCATTTAGCTGTGGGTTGTGATTGGTCAATTGTGGGGTTAATTCTCACAACATTTGATAAGATGTACAGGCCTCATTACTAGATATAAACACAGAACAGCTAGAATCTTTCAGTTTAAAAAAAAAAAAACTTCGCATTCATACTTTTCCTTAGTTGCAATAAGGCAAAGTGTAGAGCGTGCTGATGGCCCTTTTTACAAATGCAAACTTCATCTTCCCTGAAATATTCAACGTTCTGATGTATTTATATCCATCTGTGCCCTATTGTGAAAAAAGACGACGCTAGAGATATGAAATTCGATTCAAATCCGAGTCTACGCACGGCAGCTTTGAAGTATTCGCATGCACGCTGGAGTCAAGCTGCTAAACCGTACGCAAGCGTTTCATGTTTGTGAACTCCAGACTTGTGGAAAAGCGCTGGAGAAAAGGAGTCCTTGTGATGCCGTTCTCAACGTCAAGGAGTAATACACGGTTGACTTAAATAAATAAATAATGTTCCCAATGTAGTTTCTGACAGCAAAATAACACCGTATTCACTTAACAATGTTCTGAAAGACAATGTCTCACACCTGGGAAGGGCTGTTAACAAGAGAGAGAGAGGCACTTCTTTTAACCTGATAAAGAGTGTCAACAGTGAACTCTGGAGATAGAAGCTCATTATCCATCACCACCGTACAAACCTCGCTGTATTGAAGAGCACAGCTGTAAATTTACCTCAAAATGGTAATGTCAAAAAACACTTTTTTAACAGTATGTCTAACACTCTAATTAAAGCCAAACCTTTGAAAATAAGGAGAATTAAAGAACTACGCCTCAGAGATGGCTTCCTCTTCATACAAAATGTTCGGTTTGATGTTTCTCAAAGACAGCACAGTTGGCATTGTAAAGAATTGACTAAGCTGTATGAAAACCACACTGATAACATTTTATACACAGTCTAGCAAAAAGGAAATGTGACGCTTTGGCATCAGGTGCGATGTGAACCTTCCATCAACAGAGAGATTGACAAAATGGGACAGTTTATTTCTACCGGGGCTCAGGGTTTCACGGTTGCCATGGAGGATTGTGTCAAAGCGAATGGCATTTTCTTTTATAATACACACACTTTTGTATATTCATGGCGCTTGATGGCATTGTAAGTGTCTGCGTCTAGGTTCTGATCTGTGAATGTATCTGAAGTTAAAATGAAGTGCCTCCTAAGCAAAAACCATAGAACGGTTAAGTTTCAAGAATAAATATTCGACATATTTTCATAACAATAAACATAAACAAAAAAAATAATAAAAATGTTTTTTTTAAATACCTGAAATAAAAACTCTAATTTTTAAAAAAAATATAAAATATTGATTAAGATTTGACATGTAGTTGACAGATTGTTTTTATGTAAATCAGACAAACGTTTCCTATCTAAGTGGGTAGCTTTTGAACAGAAAAATGTCAAAAAATGAGTCGAAGTATTTCTAGACAAGACTATCTCAAAATATTAACAAATAACTGTTAAACTCGAGTTCTTTATATTCTCGAGTCTTTATATTTTAAACTGATCCATGTGCAGCTAAACTCAGTAAGGCTGTAACATACTGCAGCAAAGCAGAGAGCAGAAATACTGCAGGACTGTTCTACACACACACACACACACACACACACACGCACGCACACACAGACACATAAGCCCCAGAGAAAAGAGAAGCTGATGTTGGGATGGTGCTGAATCAATCCAGGCACAGCTGAACGTGTCATCTTGAGAGGGACAGGTCCTCTGTCTGATCCCTCCCGAGCACCAGGGCTGGAACATCATTACAGAGCCACCTGATTTCCTCAGGTGAACCGAAGATCTCACTGCTCTTCTGCATGTGAATGAAACACTAGATTTGACTATATTTAAAAATAGGCAATTTGATTAGTCATGTATTGAGATGGGCCATTTATGGTCCCTTATGGTCATGTCAAATGGAATCAGTGTGTACCTGCTAGATTGAAACTTACAACTGTACATAGTGTATGTAGTGTGGGCTATATTCAAATCTACATTTAGGTTAATAAAATGTTGTACTTCTAGTGGATTTTAAGGTCATCAACTGGCCTGCTGTGTCTATTTTGCAGATTTAATTCAGACAAGCACCACTTGGTAAAGCATGAGATATCAATATTTGGTGGTTTAAATACACATGTAAGGTGAAGTTTTCAATGCATAAATGTAAATGTAGTCAGAGAAAAAAATCCTCGAAATTACAAATCATTGTCTAAATAGCAGATCTGACTTTAAACACATATTGAAGCATGCGCAAAGAAAACATTTCGTATATTATCAACTTGAAAGCAAACGAACAGATAGTGTGAGTCACACATGTGCCCTGAAGATACGTACTGGCTTTATTCAACTGATATTCGTGCCAGTAAAGATAATTTACTTTGACGGCTAGCTTTGATTCAGCCATCAAATATCTTTCGGCCTTTAGTTCTTTGTTTGAGTTAAAAATGAGAAGCGATAGCCACATCTGTTACTAATACAGAAATAAGCTTTCGTGTGTCTGTGTTCGCATACCAAAGCATCTAGTCGCTAACAACAAATGTAGTCATGTGACTAAATATTGGGTTTTGGTAATTGAATCGTGACGGGACAGACAACATATCTCTCAGTAAAAATGAAATGATAAACACACGTTGGCGGACATTATCATGGAGTCGTTTCCCATATTTTACAAAGTATTACAGTGTTCGTGTGAACTCCTGAAGCTATTGTTCAGAAATACTGTAAGCCAGCGTATTATCAATCTATAAATGTATTCATTTCACACTGTTTTTGCCTTTCGAAAACAACTGGAGTCAGCACAGAGCAAAACCAGAGAAAGAGAGAGCTCATCGGAGTAGAACTGTATTAGCAGTTAGTGCTGCTAAGCGGATCATTTGGTTTCTGAAATTAGTTGTCGAATCCAAACGCACATCGCAGCCTCATTACATAGACGGTTATAAACAGGATTAATACAATCACAGCTCAATAAAAACCTCAAGCATTGTGCTCCTCTCAATGTGTTTTCAGTGAACCAAAACTCTAATTCTGACTAATGTAATAGGGCTAGCTCCTGGGACACGCACGCTCATTAAAAACAATGTTTATTCGAGTCGATTAAATAGTTGCGATGATAAATTGGCAATATTATTGACCCAACGGTAAAACAACAAGCGCTCGCTCCTCCCTCACCCACAATGCAACACAAACAGATTTTCTCTGATCTTCAGCCTGCTGGATTTAACACAGAGAGGGAAAATAAGGGATTCGGCGAATATCCTTTTTGGAGAATTGAAAAGTAAACAAGTCTCCCCACCGAAGGCTTTCGCTCAGATCACATGAAAGAGAAACGACGCACAGCCCATCAGATGATTTCATTCAAGTGTGTAATATGTCTATTAGAAAGACTCGGGGGTTATAATAACATTAATATCCTGGGTTTATAATTCCTTTTAAATATAAACGAAATGTTTCTGTATGTGTGGAAGGCAGAATATTGGCTGTTATTCACATCCTCTACAAATGATGAATAGGATTCAAATAAACTAATATTGACACTTCTACAGTTTACATTTCCAGATCTAAATCCAAAGAGGAAAACAGCCATTATATGACTCATTTTTAATATTTAAACTAAAAAGATACTGCTGTTTTATGCCCTTAAAAGTTGGACATTATATTAATGTTTGATACGACTACACACACAAACTATGAAAACTTTTTCTCACCTGTGCCTTCAGGGCCAGTTAATAATCCTCTGTGCAAATACGGGAACAAAGAAAATGATAGAATGCATTAATAAGAGTTTCTCCCAAGCAAGTATCCAAAAATCTTCTGCATCGTCTGAGCCGCACCTTAATCATTAAAGTGAAAGTCCACACAAAGGGTTTTGGGTACAGCACATACACTGAAGGCTAGAATTATTTGGATTATAGTACTGGATTCATTTTTCACTGCTGTTTAAACTGGTTTAATATGCCGGTCGGCGCTGGTTTAAACTGGTGCCAGTGTAAGCAACTAAAACACAACACCTTAAACCGTCTTCATTATTGCATAAATTTGGACAAGATGTCCTGTGCTCAGGCATCCCCAATAACCCCAGACCATCAAACATGACCCACTCGACACAGGCCAGGACACACATTGAACACACATTTCTCTGCAGTACTCTATAGTCTACAGATGTGCACTTTCCAATTCATTGGTTCAGTCTGAGCTTATCCAGTAGCTGGCAAGCGTGAAACATGAAAGCACAGCTGTCCACTTGGTGATCTCATTTTTATTATCCTCCATAACATCCAGATCCATTAAAAATAATCTCTTAAGTTTCTCTTAAAAAAAATAACATGTTAAAATGATTACAAACTCACAACTGTTGCTACATTATTACATAAGTATCATAATTTCTCATCGTATTAATTTAGTCGCCCACCATATTAAGTAACTAAAGTAAAGTCATTACACAAATAAAATGGTTGTTTTTTGAAAGAAAATGTATGATGGGGCTCAGCTGCTCCAGACTAAGAGTGCATTCGATATGATCTTAATCTAGAAAAGAGTTACACGCTGGCAACGTCAGACTGCAGGATCACAAAATCCCTTGGTTTATTCAGAGAGTCTGAAGAAAAAGATGTAGAGCTTTGAGTGAAGTGCCATTTAAAGGTGGAAGATGTGTACTTACTCAACTAAGTGTGACTGGCAGACTTATTTCAGGCCTTTATTGAAACAATGTGGAAACGCTGCAGTAAATCTCAATGACTGTAGTGAGGTAAATGCTCAGGGGAGCAGCTGTGTGTCAACAATCTCCCCGTCTGTCAAATTCAAAATCAGAAAAGCAGTGAAAACGCAGACAAGACAACAAATCCTGGTGCTATCAAGATATTAGGAGCTTATCGCGGGGGGTCTTTGGCTTAATTAAGTTTCACACATTGTTTGGATCGCTTCCGGCTGATTCCGGCACCGTCAAGACTCTCGGTTGCCAAGTCTTTGAAGATCATGGAAAGCTTTCACGACAGCAAATCAGATTTAAAAGCCAACGAAGTGTTAAACTGATCAAACAGCATAAAAACATGGCATTTGTAAATAGTGTAATGTTACTCATGCTAATATTTGTCAGCATATTAAAGATAAAGTTCAGCCATGTTTGCATGTAGTTAATTAAGAATCAAACATATTTTTAAAGGCACAGATCACCCGAAGTTTTTAACTAAAGTTTCTTACCGAAAGCTATCACGCGACTTTAGTAGTCATGTGAATGATTTTTATTTTACATTTAGAATGTTTTTACATATTTTCTCAAACTAAAATCTCCAGTCCCCATTCACTCTAATTGTATGTGAAAAGGCAACCAAAAATTTTTTTAAATGTCTCTTATTGTGTACAATTAAAGAAAATAAGTAATACATGTTTCCTACTAAAGCTCTTACATGACTTCAGAATTCATCTAAATAAGTTTTTGTTTTATTTTACTCGTATAAAGATTTTTTAAAACTGAAATCTCCAGTCCCCATTCACTCTCATTGTACCTGAAAAGGCAACCTGCAGATATTTCAGTATTTGTCTGAATTTTGTAATGACATATGGGGCGATGACTTAAAATCAATATTTTCTTTAAAAAAAAAAATACGTTGTCACATATGACACATAATCCCCACCCACTATATGTGGGGCACAAAAGGGTTGATCCTGTGGTCCAACAAGACCAACTGACTTGACTAAATCAGTTCTGACAGCTCATCTTTTATTCCTTAAAGCTGTTAGGAGCCCCAGTCAGACATCTGTACTGTATCATAATGGAATCCATCACAAACTCTTTCACTTATCTTTTGAAAACCCCCGAGCAGTCAGTTCTGTGTCACATTAACATTTCAATTACCTGATCCTTGTAACAACACAAAGAAAGGAAAAGGGGGGAGAACGGTCCAGTTGCATCTCATGAATCACAGCACATTAAAATGCAGTTTTTTCCCTGATTAAGTGAAATGGTGCAAAACAGAACACAGCAGCAGACAGCTCAAATAGAGCTGATTTGTTCATGTGGCCTGAAGATAAGCAGAATAGACCACTTAGCTTGTATCATGCATACAAAACACACACATCCACACGTAAACATGCTCTTTCAGCACATTCAGAGATGTTTGCACACATCCACACAGCCAAACACACACACAGAGCCCTCAGTGAAAAAGACAACCATTATATTATCTTCTCCACGCTTGATAGGGGAGTTAAGTAGTTAGCAAAAACATGAAGAAATGAAGTGCATTGATCTTGCAAATTGAAAATACATCAGCAGAGCTGGAGGAACACTGAACATTGCGTTTTCGTTTATGTAGACATAATACTGTATAATCGTACCTGAAGGTGATAACATTCTCCACACAACGGCAGGTTCTGGTTTGCCATTCGCCAAACACATCAGAGTAACATTGGAGCCTTCGTTCACCACCAGGTCCTTTGGCAAATTCACAATCTTTGGAGGAACTGTAAGGACAGTGGGGAAAAAATCGATCAGTCAAGAAATCATAAACTAGACATGAAACCTGAAAGTAATCGAAATGAAAAACACTGCGACACAAGATTCTGCACTTATTCTGGGTCACAAATCAAAAATGAGCATATTTGCATTGACATTATACCAAAGGTCAGATTTTCCTGTTTCTAGAAGCACACAAAATGCTCTTTGGAAGATTCTCAAATCCAGCTGGGAAAACATGGATCATTAGGTCTCACACATACTTCCATGCCAGCTTGACAGCATTCTGTTATTAAAGCAAAATGAGGTCATACCACATGCTAAGAAATCATTATATTCATGCTAATTTATAATTATACTTTTACTTTTTTATATAAATTGTTATGCTGATATTAACATAAAATGTTCTGTATCTAATTATAATATATAATATAATATATGTAATATTGGTTCCCAATGAAAATGTATATTATTCAGACATTGGGACTGAATTATTCAGACTGAAGCTGAAGTGTGTTCAATGCTGGATGCCTTTTATCTGCATGGCCTTCATTCTGCACTGTGGGCCAATCAAGGCCTTCCAAAATATTAAGGCAAAATTACTGAATAAAAACAAACATGTTGGTTTGTGCTTCTTGGTTTTTTTTTTTTTTCAAAATTATAACAGAATATCCCTAAACATTAATTCTACCCTGTTTTTATTTGATGCTGACTACACAAATTTCACAAGTTTGATTTATTGATGCCTTTGCACTTAGAAAACAATTGAAAAAGACTGCAGAAAAAGTCAGAATCCAGGCCTTTGAGGGCCTTGCAGATCTCCAAACTTCTACAGCTCAGCAAAACTAAAGTTACAAACACCTTATTTAGTTACTCAGCAAGGAATTGCTGTAAAGCGTTTCGACATCCTCCCTTCAGGAAAAGAAATTATGGCCTACTTTGAAAAAGGTGTAAAACATTTACTTGTAATGGCAACAGAGAAGAGATGTCAGCAGACAGATAGAGAAATCATTTGTTGTTTACTGTATGTGCACAGTATACTGAATGTTTCAAGTTGGCGTGATGTTTGCTTTAATAAGGTTTTGCACATTTTTGTCTTGAAGATGAAGACTGAAATGAAGATTTAGATACTAAATTGATTATAGCTCATGAGATTTAGATTTGTTTATGGATTTCATCTTAAAACAGAGCTCCTCAGGCTATTCCACACATTTCGTGCCTTACCTTTACAATTCTTTCCTCGCTAAAACTACTGCTGAAACTATAAAAACTGTCCTGCAACATAAAGGTCAGTTAAGTTAAAGGTCAGTTCAGTATAATATCTCTCATCTCTGGAGGATGTCCTGCACTTTGCCTCAATGATAACCAGCAAAATATGTTTAACTCGACTGCCGTAACGTTAAAATAAAGTCCTTTAGAGGCTATTAACTAATTCCCTCCACTGAAAACGAAGATCCACAACAAGCTGAAGCATACACGCAATGGAAATTAATTCACAGAACGCCTGCAGGCAGTTTACACTTCTTTTTGAGAAAACCTACAACAACAAAACACGGCGGAATGAGCGCGGCGCTTAAAACGTTCCCCATTATCATCAGTAGCTCAAAAGCGATGCTCTCAATAAATATAATAACAGGTGACAATGACAGTACGATCAGAAAAATACCAGTGTCGTCTGGCATGTTACATTCTGCCGATGAACACGGATATTATTTTGACATATGTACTCTGCCAAGAGGTTTCGTTTTGCATTTCAAAGCCGAGACAACTCAACAAAGGTTGCCATCAATAAGCCGAGCGCCAACAAAAGCAGGCTGTACCACTGTTTTATCCTCTTTTAGTCACTGAAGACGTGCTCTTCTATAGACGCTCGCCTATAAATAATTCATTTAATGTCAGTAATAGTCTTCACAAGTGACAAAGTGTTGAGCATATGAGCCACATACTGACTGTGATTCTTTTGTCTATATCTGGCTTAAAATATATATTCTCTGAGATGATCCGCAGTTCACGGTTTCTCCAGTTTGTCAAATAATTGCATTTAGGGTAAAGGATGGGAGCACAGTTCAAGTGTATGAGAGGAATACCATTCTTAGCTTCAGGACCCAAACTTTACAAACTGGACATCAAGCAACCTAACACAACACAAAAATCATTAAGCATATAAAAAAGTACACTTCATTTACAAATATTTGAAATAAATTAGTCTGAAATGGAAATTTCTTCTGAATTTTTTTTTTTGACATTGAGTGAAATGATAAAATGACAGATTTACTATTTAAAATGAAGACAAAAAGTATTTAATGTACAGTAAATACTTTTTGTCTTCATTTTAAATAGTAAATCTATCATTTTATCATTTCACTCAATGTCAAAAAAAAAAATTCAGAAGCTTTTGCTTGTCTTTGTGGAACATGTCCATAGTTAATGTGATAAACTACATCTGTTGTTATTCTGCAAAGACACCTGTGTGTTAAAAATCACCGCAACAACAGTCGCTGGTAAATATTCTTAAAAAAGAATTCTTAAAAAATTTCTTAAAATAATGGAAAATTTAAAAAAAAAGTTTTAAGAAAAGCTGGAGAATAATACATATGTTTTTTTTAATGAAATGCAATGTCATTCAGACAAGTGTCAGAATACTCTATAGGCCAACTGTGTCGAAAATTTAGCATTGTTGAATTCTTGTGTGTACAGGTATTTGAATAGATCCATTACTTGCATAATGCAAGACGAAAATAAAATGCCAAAACCGATCTTTGTGCATCCAGCGTGCAAGAGTATCTGCATTTCCAAGCAGAAAAGGTTTTGCTCACTGATCTAAATACGGCAAGTAAAAAGTCACGTCTTTAAAACATAAAAACCTAATGCAAAAAAGCCTCACACAGATCTGAATGACTGTTCTGAGCAAAAACAGCAGCAGCGCACACGGTCGGGTTTATCGACAAACTGTAACAGTCACCAAAGGAAACTATATGAAGTTAATAAGAGATGTTTACAACAGCACAGTGACCCTCTATATGACAATGATAGTCGGAGTGAAGAATGATTCTATCACTGCGTTTATGACTTGTGTCTTAATGATGCCGTGCATCTTTGCGAGCCATATTTCTGATGCGAACGGGCAGAATGAGACTCAAAGCCATTTTCAAAGCCAATAAAGGGCTTACAATGACTGTTTCTCGCTTTATATCTCACAGACTGTCAGTAAAGGGATGTGGCCGATGGGGATGTATGCGTGTTTGTGTGTGTCTCTCGCCCAGATTGGATTCTCCAGTCTCTGTATGAGGTAAAGCATGTTAAATTGCATTTTAATAGAGTCGTACCACCCTCTCACTTCCGATGGCGGATTTCCGAGCTTCAAAGGATCTTCAGTTGACAGGAGGAGCAATTGAATAGAAATAACGTGCCATATCACTGCCTATTCCCAAGATTTGACCTCTTCTACGGGAAAGCGGGAATTCTTAGTGAGGCGTGACATGGATGATCAAATATAAATATCATCTGACTAGCAAAGTAAAATCTAACACGACAAACAAACCACACCAATCATATCATTAAAGTTTTGGTTTCAAAAAATAATATTATATAAACTAAGAGGAAGAATAATAAGATCAACAAGCCTCACCAAGGATTCTGCTAATTGTAAACACCATTGCCACTTATTGTTTCAAGTGATAAAAACTTAATAGGCTGACATTTTAACAATTATTCCAGCCACAATCAAGGAAAATCAAGGAAAAAAAAACAAAAATGTGCCATTACATTTTAGTACATCAAATCTCTTTCATTTTAATATTAAGGAGATGGAGGAATAACACCTTTTACTAATTTGTAAACTTATTACATCTAGCTGTTGCGCATTCTTATGTACATTATAAACAGCCGTTATATCTTACAAAAACGCCACATTAAAATATACTTTATCATTGACATCCCTTGCAACTTCATCTGCATATTTGGCAACCTCAAGTCTGAGAACCTCCGGGTTAAACCACATATGAATAATTTATGATTCTCAAAATTTCCAACTGATAACAAACACAAAATATATAGGAAATAGCCGAGTTTCACCCATATGAACTCTTAACAAACTAAATTACAAGGAGCCTGAAAAGGACACTTGCTAATAAGAAATCTACCAGCCCAGAATCTTCTTCCTGTCTGTATCTGCTCTCTTTTCACAGTTCCTCTACCCGACATGTAGTCATGGATTTGTGTGTCATATCACAATAAAGACACATTTTGTTTTGCCTTCTGTGGCTCGACACACACGTCCGCATTAGGAGTTTTGGGGAAGAAGAAATCAATTTGCTGTCTGTCGCTCTCAAAAGGAACCTAAAGACCAGCGGTAACATAGTTTCCGAAAGCTGGTGTCCTGGGCTAAAATGTGCTCTGAATACGAATGTTGTGGTGAAATGTCCTGATTTTGGATTTACACCCGAACAGATGTCCATGGCACATTTAGTACTTCATTGGTAGTCTTATAAAATAACCAGAGATGTCACGCTTATCAAAAGATAAAGATACACAGATATTTTTGTTGCACCAGCATGATGCTCCAGCCTGTTCGATTGATATACATTCATTAATTTCACACACTTAAGCACTTTTTCTCCAAAAATCAATATTCATACGATCAATACCTTAAATACCTCAAAGCACGTGAATACAGATGAAACAACACTTCCCCATTCCGCTGTGTACAAACACTGTATGACTTTGACACGTTCCTGTGTAAATCTGACTTAAAGGCTTTACTCTGCCACCAAAACATCTGCATTATGAATATATACAAGGCTCCAATATTTCATGCACAGCTGCGGGAACAATGTTTGCATCCAGTATAAATGTCAGATGACTTGACATGCAAATAATGACCTCTTTCAGGCACTGATTACCATGCAAAGTCTTTAATCAGCGAATGAATATTTACTTCATCTGCCTCGCCTATACAACACATTTCCTCCTTCGAGAAAGAGGAAAAAGAGGATTTTAAGGAAAAACTGCTTTCCACACCCTTCCTGCTCTTTGCTCGGCTTGGGGCATATCCCATGATTCAATGCTCAGGGAGGATCAAGCCCGTTTCTCGCTCCATCAGAGTTTAGGATATAATCCTGTCCTCTAGGTATCCGATAGAAACAAATTAAAGACAAAAAGCACACTAGATAATTCATAGTCCCTTAAGAAACAGGTTTTAAATACCAGCTTTAAAGCTTCAAGGAAATAATGTGCTCACATATTTCAGTACAAAGAGAGCGATTTTCACACTTTTCTCTTTAAGTGCAGTAATTGGTCACTTCCTTTGCCATTTGTGTTTCAAAAGTGTTTCTTTTAAAAAATTTTAATGAATGATTTTGGTTATTAAATGTGAAGTGTTATTTCTATCACCAAAAATTCAATAACTCTTTTCAAACAAACTTTCTAAACTCACTAAAGCCAATATTGCTATTGGGTTGGTTCGGATGCTTCACCAAAGAAAACGATGTTTTATCACCACACACCTACTGTACAGTGTCTTCAACTTTATCAGCATCTGACAGCTAACAACCAATTTATAAAATACAACAAGCATAATTGGAAAGCTGAGACCCACGCAAACAGTTTTCCTAAAAAAGACATCCATCCTACAGTGTGTGTGTGTCTGACACTATACATCTGCAGGAAGATATTCTCAGTATGCCATTGAAGCCAACAGCCGCGAGCAACTGCAGACGTCCTTCTCATGAATGGGGATGGAAGCAGCCGCAGACCAGCTTTATGAAGATTAGGAGAAGTTGGCTTTGTTTCTCCTTGATATTATCTACGAACAACTGCACGGAGGAAAATATGACGGTTCGACTGGTATTCTGAGCGAGACCTCTGGAGCACGGCTATTTTGATTAGCATGCATTAGATTTGCTGTTAACACGGTTCGCCTATGCAAACATGATCATTGCAGTTGCCTCCCACGTCGACAAAGCACAGAAATTAATGGCTGTGCTGAAAAACAGGAAAATGTGTTAGAGACAGGCAAATATATATAGACAGAAAAGCTAATTGTGGACTAGTTATCACATGAGAAAGTACTATTAGTAAATATTGAAATCTTATTTCCAAACTAAAATACTTTTTACTTTAGCTGTTGGGTAAACGAGTAAACAAAAAAAGGTTCTACAATTACATTATATAAATTACAATACATAATACATGTCATTACAAATAGCTATTTTTAGTACCTTTTATTATTTCATGTATTGTTTTGCCTTTTTATTTTGTTATTTTGCACTCGATTTTTACTGTTCACATTTTCTTTAAAAGTGTGGGTTGATAAATGGACAGATCCACTATGACAGCATACCGTGACAACATGCCCCACCATGGAAGCATGTGTTCAATCAACCATATCGATTTTCCCCGGGTCAATAAAAACAACATGCCAATGCAGAAACTGATGCTAAAAACTGCATCAAAAATGTTCAACACATTCTGTCTACACATGCACATTATTATTAAAAGGATGCTTAGGCAACCAAGTTAACTTACTTCACAAGCAAGATCTTGCCTTCTGCCTCCGAGCTCATTAATAAACAACAACCGTGAGAAGCGCTGTGACTTCTTTAATCTCTGACCCGTCTGCAGCCCCTAGTTACATGCAATTACACATGGTATCACATTCCACTTTGTTCGAAAGCCCATAAACACCATTTAACCCTGAAGGCTTTAGAAATGAGAAGGATGCATCCAGGCATCCTCAAGTGATTTTAATGACTTAAGGTATGTGCTGAGGTATTTGGCCGCCTGCGGTAATTAAGGAAAATAACACGATAGTTAGAAAACGCCAGAGGCCTTCATACCTTCACAGAGAGACACGATCTGAGCAAAAACCCACGCTGGGGGAGAGTTACAAGGGTTGTAAACTCATCTTTACTTTCTAAACCCTTAATGAACCTATTTCTAGTGCTGGATAACTCTTTTAACAAGCCAGCTCAAGGGTCGCCAAAGATTTAGCTCCAAGTAAATATTTCCCCTTTAGTGCTAAACACATGGAGTCAGATAGTCGAATCTCATCCTTCATTTGTATTCACGAGCCTGACGCTCTTTGTCACAAGCAGGTGTTCATCAAACCCCTCCCACTGTTTACATAATACAGCTTATACAGACTATTACCAACTCAATTCTCACCATAAATTTGAAGTACGCGGCGGCTGTGACTCGGCATGCAGAGAAGCAAATTGGATCTCTATTCAAACGTGCACTTTACACTGTTAAGGCAGGGAGCAGCTGAGGGCTGTCGCACAATTTCCCTTCTTTCCGTGTCCATTGGCCACCAGCTGCGGTCACAGCCACGTGCCCCCGATCAGGAATCCCATGATTCTGTTCAACACTTTGTGTGCTGTTGGCTAACTGCGGGTAATGGCTGGTTTTCTGTCTGCGTGTCGTCGCGTCTAGGTATTGTGTTGAATCTGACCTCTGTGGCGAAGCGTCTCTACACTCTCTCAATCAAGGCTGTATTCTGGAGGTATGTTGCCAAGGCAACAGGGCAGATGACTTAGATCTGCTAAATGCTCGGTCTTGAACTGACCGACTATGCTAGACAGAACGGTGAAGTAAAACAATGTTTAGATGCTGATTGGAAGTGTTTGATGTAATAATACAAGCCAAGGGATATTATAATAGCAAAACTATTTTTAAAGCTACAATTTCTCTGTAATCGACATGGAAGAGTATCAAAACCTCATGTTACACGTGTTCTTGCACATGTAACGTGTCTCCTTACTGTACCCCAATTTACAATAATAAGCTTATATTATGATTTATGATTTATAAGTTCTGAAAAATGTCAGTCTATTGGCTTTTGACTTCAACCTACATAAAGATAAACAGAATAATCAGCAATTTTATGTTTCAGAGATTGTGAAAGATTGGCAAAAGCAACAAACAGCAACTTTAAAAATGAAGGTTCTTATTTATGCAGAACCTGCTTCAATGATGCTAAGCTGATATGGGTGGTTGCTAGGGTGTTGCTATGTAAGGTGTTTTAAGTGATGTAAAAAAAAGTAAAAACTCAAAAGAGCCCATCCATAATTTTCAATGATATTCTGGTCCCTGAATAGAGCTTGCGTGCTTTCCAATTCATCTCCTCAACAAACTATGTGATTTCAGGTATCATCCATGTCCCCAGCACAAAAGGTGCAGGACAATGCCAAAGTTTAATACTCTGGGTTAATAGTTTGTAGAGATCTCTAACCCTACGCTAGAGCAATACAACAGGGATGCTTCCCTTGGCAAACATGAATAATAAAGTGAGGGAGATATTTCACCTCATTCTTTGATCTCACGTTCAGCCTCACGCTTGATGATTACACTGATGCAAACTCATCTAGCTTAAACTGCAGTTCTTCTTTTATGGATCAAAGACTCTCTCAGAAGCACGTGTCAGTGAAGTTAATTAAAACAAACAACGATTCAAGCACAGCATGTAAACTAGCACAAATTCAGGTCTTGAACCATTAGCCAGAAGATAAAACCTTGGCCTTCCTGAACCTATTGCAGGTTATGTTCTTCTCACAGTGGTAAAAGCTAATGGGTGCACATATAACAAAAGGTTATTTTCTAATAGGGATGTTGTGAATTTGCTGAATAGGACACATTTCTGGTACAACTCAATGGCCTTAACCCTATCCTTTCTGACCCTAACCATAAAGTATCATTAAAATGAAGATAAAAGATATAGATGAATGCTGCAGACCTAATTCCTGTCCCTTTATCCTGTCCCTTAAATCTGATTGGCTGTCAGTGTGGGTCTAATACTGTAAAAGAAATTTATAATAATACTACTCATCTTTGCCCTACTGATGAAAAAGTGCACTTGAACAATTTAATTACCAGATAAGATATTCAAACAATATTACACAATGAATTTTTAAGACTGCTGAAGAGCTGGAAGGCTGCAGTGATCTCTCTAAATCTCCTGCGTCTGTACAGTAGCTCAGCTCTGTTATGACCTACTGCATCACTGCACAGGAATGACACCGTCATCAATCATATTAACACTGGACCCACAAATCGGGACCGGAAAAACGCACCCCCAAGGTTTCACGCAATCAGCATTAATTACATAATTATCCACTTCATTAAAATGCCCTATATCATAACTGGAGTTCAAGGTGTGTGCCACCGATACTGAAAAATTGTGTTTTTAAAAGGATATTAAAGCTGTAAAACACACATATTGTACATGATACTTGCACTGAAACGGACACACAAAGTAACTGTTTAAGAGAAAATGAAAATTTTGTTAGTCACTCTTATGTGGTTTCAAACTAAGACTTTTCTTTGGTATATACTGCAGAATATCTGTGCTGATTTCCATAATGTGTGCTGAGCTAAAAAATATCAAAAAACCTGAAAATATCATAAATGTCTACGGTATATTCATGGCGGGGCACAAAGGGGCACAACTAGAAATGTTGTCCTGGGCCAGTGAAAAAGGTCCGTTCCAATGAGGTCATATTTTAAAAAGTCAAATAGTTTTGAAATGACCCAAAACAGATTGTATAGTCAGAATTCATTATTTTATTTCTTATTGGAAGAAGAAGACCATTTCCTAAAAAGAAATAAAGGGAAATCAACAAAATATAACAGCATTAACCCTTTGCTAACCACACCCCAACACATCTTAACTCACCCTGAACGATGATGTGGACAGAAGTGGTTCGAGGTCTGCTGCTCGTCTGCACCGCGCAGATGTACTGTCCCTCGTCCATCAAGTCCACATCTTCAATCCTGATGGTGAATTCGTCCTGGTTCAGCATGACCAAACTCACCCTGGGGTCTACGGACCACTTATCCTCTCCGGCGTACAGTATACTTGATCTGTTCAGCCACGCCGTGTGTGTCACAAAGTCCCCTTGTGAGCAACTGCAAAAGAACACAACAAATTATCTCATCATTGTCTGGTTTTACACGTCCCTTGTGACTCACTGGAAGTCCCACAGTGAAACCATTAGCATGTATTTTAAAAGAGACGTCACCCAGTTTATCCCTTTGTGACCGAGACACCAAATCCATCAATTAGGATACATTCATGTATTAACATTTATTCACTGTTTCTATTTGAATATTCCCCAGGTACTGTACATTAAAGGCCTGCACCTGTTTTGGAAGAGCAAGGAAACTAGTGCGGATGTATTCCCTAGATATTAAGCGAATAAAAGCCACGCAGCTAGACATCGATCAAACCCCCGCAACGTTCAGCAGATTGAGTTTATTAAATTCATTGACCCCTGGATAATATTTAAAGCTAAACTGGGAGTATTAAAGCACTTTAAACTTATAAACAATGCCATCTCTCCCTATTACGGAAACAATGGAATTAGATGCTAATTACTTACAGACCTTTCATAAATGAGGACATGCTGTGTCTAATTACAGATATGCCTAACAGTTAGCAGCGAATGCCAAAAATGGTCCTTTTCATATACTGTAGGGCTATTAAAACGAACCGCAATCATCCGTTTAATTGATTACTTGCCTGATTAACCATTCAATAAAATGCACAGACAATTTTCACGCAATCATTGTTTTATCTCAGCTAGCATCACTGCCCAAAAATCTTTGGCACACTTTGGAATAATAGTCATTTTGGCGCTCATTAAAGCTCATTATGCTCATAATTCCACACAAGCCCTTTTGTAGACGACTTGCTGCATTGAACTACTTTAGCTTCTAGAGGGCAACATCCAAAACACCAGGGACATATGATGTGAATGTGCTTCATTGTGTCGTTTTTCCTCAGCGGAGGTACCGAGGTACGAGCACGGGCGTTCGTTTTTCATAGGAGTGAAAACTGCGGTACTGGCCCCCACCTCGTCTTATAATAGACTAAATGAGAATGCTGGAGATCAGTAAAGAGATCAAGCTTTTCCCAGTGGAAGGGTTCATAACACACTGCAGGGCATCATACACGGAAATATTAAACTCACCCCCTCCTACAGAACATGTCTCTTTTCTTTAAAGGTGAAGTGTCATTTTTTTGCTAGTATCACCACCAAATGTGCAGAAATAATGATCGTTTAACCTGATAACTGCCACTGCACATATTAAACGTACACATGAAAATGGAATATCCAAAACTAACATTTTAAAAATGATAGATATGAGATATGTTTTTAAAACATTTTTATTTTTCAAATTTTTATAAAAAACATTTGCATTTTTTTAATGTTTAGTGTTAAAGTAAAAATGTGTCAAATAATTATTCTTGAGTCTTAGACCTTTTCATCAATATATAGTTTGTCATAATTAGATAAAATGTAACTATTAAATATTGAAGTGAATAGTAAAATAACTAATAAAATATATTTTTTGATTAAATATTAAATAATATAAGTGTTCCTCCTGTTAAACGGTGACAATTACCAGGTTAAGCAGGTTTTCTAAATTAAAATTGCATTTAGCACAGATTCTGTTTGATGATTTGCTTAATTAACAGGTGCTAAAACAAGTGCTAAAACACACAGATGTGTGAAAACAAACAACACTTTTAGCATTTTCAATAACTTCCTCTCACAGTGTTTACAATGAGAAAATCATTGGGAATGAACTTGTCTCTGCTTATTTAATGGAGAAATTATGATGTATTTTAAAACAAAACTACACTAAAACTACTTATTTATTAACATGCAGGTATCACCCCAGTCTAAAACTAGCAAATCAAGCATTCATCGTTTACTGTACTTAAAAAAATGTCTACAAGCCTGAGCCAAGGTTTGCCATTCAATAGCACAAGATGACACGCTAGCTGGTAACAAAGCGGACTCAAGGGCATTCAAAGTTGGATGGAATAATAAGAAAAAATGCAAACCCAATACAGCTGTTGCACAGGTAATTGAACAAAACCCTCAATGGAACACAGTTTATGGGATCAAAGAGCAAAGCTCTTTCTCATTCGTCATAAAGACACGGAGAGCGTCGCTGTTGCACATGGCGGTCTTTCCTTGCACACAGCCGGGTGGCTGCACGTGTGCAGTGTGTACGGGCACTGATGTGACTGCACACTGTTTGTTAAACCCCCGTATTCAATTTTTATTTATGGCTTCTACATAAACGCTGTGCATTATAATAACAGCCTCCATGGTAAAACTTTGGGAGCCATCCAATCAGACTTAACCTTGAGCAGTCAGAACCTTTAGGAGACGAGCGGCGTTGCATAGTCAGCCACTGAAGCTTGTCTGAGCCGTGTGTTCGTTCCCGCACACTGAATCAGCACAATGCAACAAATACATAAATTAATAAATAACTCTGCCTTATTCCCTTATCAGAGAAGAGCAGACAGCAAACCAATTTAATCCAAATAAAGTGTCTACCCTTTCAGTGCAATGAAAAGCATCCAAGGGCGGGAAAAATTAAGCATCCAGCGTAAACAAGCTCAGTCCGCGCCCATTTTTCGCCCAGACATCGGAATATGTGTGCTTTATACACAGCATTTTTTTGCATCATCATCACTGGATGTGTAAGTACTCTCATCCCTGTACGGATCATGGGGTTCATTTTTAATGCGCTGTCATCACGGCCTGCACATTTTTTTACTTTGGTTATTCATTTTGGTTATTACAGCATGTTTGTTGACCGCATTTTAGCTAGCAGTGCATCAACTACACGCCACTGTACTTGTGAAGGACATAAATATATCAGGTATCAGACAAAGTGCAGTTTTGAAAATATATCTTTCCGCAGGCCCTCTGGCTGCTTTGTGACATGAACAAGAGAGGGCATTCATTATTAATTTACTTTGGAGAAAGGGATTGATTTGGCATCGAAAGTCTACGGAGGAAAAAAGCTGTAATATATAACACTGGATTACCTCCAAATCAAATTACTGTCAGCGGGTTAGAGTACATTGCTACTACCTGAACGGTAAGGATGTATTGATTTTTTGTAACATAAACGGTGATAGCGAAGCATGGATTTTAAGGCAGGGAAGGAATACACTGTCAACACAGACAGGAGAAACAAGTTGATTGTTTTTATGTTTTCTCAGTTACAGTTCTGGATATACTGTGTACACATTTGCTTCTAAGGGTCTTAAGGGTTTACGCTCTTTCTCTTATTAATTTGAGATTTTTGAGTGCCTGCTGAGGGTAATGAAGTTACAGTATTTAAATTCATTTTAAAATCTTCACAAAGTGCAAATCAATTATTTCATTAGGGGACTTTAAATGCAGTCTCACAGTGAAATTAACAACCTCACATGTCTAAAAAAAGATGGAAGTGTGAAACTCAAGGATCTTGACTGACTACCTGAACAAAAGGATTTGAAGTCATGTTGAGCTCAGGGGTGAAAGAGGTTTGGTTCATGGATTTACTTACAGCACAAGGCATCAGTTAGCTGCCTTTTACCACAGAATATCATGTGGTGAGGCTTGTGAGATTTCTCGGCCTCTTGGCTGGTCTGTGAGGTGAATGAACTTTACAGTGAAATGTGTTCTTGCTTCCAGCTGGATGCAAAGCTTTTATAAAAGGTAAATTATTTTATTCTTTAGTGCAGAACATTTCCATTTTTATATTTCCATTGTAAAATGAAGACAGACTTTATGAAATATGAAAAATATGAAAAAATAAACCAGTTCCACAAAAAAATGTCATGTAAAATGATCATGAATAAAACCTTTTAAAGATTATAAATGGACCTCAGGGAAAATAAAATTACAAAAAACGCAGCAATGAATATTAAAAATTCTGTACACTAAAGCATATCTATAAAATATATAGTTAGTTATGCAGTATTTCTTTCTGAGTGAGCCATAACAACATATCAACATTTAAGAAAAAGCATCATGAACAAGACTGAAATGTTTAATTTTCCATTCAGCCAAACCAATATTCCACTTACATTTATGCATTCGCCAGATGCTTTTATCCAAAGGGATTTAATGCATTCAATCCATACATGTCTACATGGATTAAACCCACAACGTTTGCGTTGCTAGCAATGGTCAATCAAATGAGCTACAGTTTTTTAGGCTTAAAGTAAGCCTAAAAAGCATAATCATCTGTGGCACTTTCAACACTTTATCTGTATGCCATTAATTTGGTTACAGCTAAATTAATAATAACTCATGTAAATTGTAATGTAATGTATGTAGCACATATTAAAGTAAGATTGTGTTTTATCTGGGTAAGAGTCCCAGTTTTAAAACCCAGCTCATGTCACACAGTCTCCGAGGGCATGCACTATCTGTGTACTTTTGTTCTCTGTGGGCTTTGAAACAGCCAGTGGAACAACTGTTAAGGGAATTGGAGCCCTTCTCCCATCTATCTGTGCTGGGTAAAAACAATCGGCATTGTCCGGACTCACTGCTTTCCTTCTCGCCGTGACCGTTTGCACTGCAAACACACACACAATTTCTATCTTGTTGTCTGGGATTTGTCCTTCCCTATCTCTCCTCCTCACTCACATTGTGATGAAACCAATACGAGTGGCTACACTATTTGATATGATTTTCTGCGTCGCTCCGTAAGATTGTGCGCTCATGAGACTGAGGCTGCCGCGATGGCATTCAGGCTGAACCGAGCAAATTACCTCTCCGCTGGTCTGCTGCACACAAGGCCGAACCGCCAGAGGCGTCATTCTGGCCTCTGTCATCACTCACGTCCACCCAGATGTTCATGAGCAGGTGCAGAGGAGCTTGATTTAGTGACATGCAGGTGTAAATGTATGGTGAAGTATTAGCTGTGAGTTGAAAAATGAAATAAAATCTTTGAGTAATAATTTGAGACAAATACAGCAAATACACTATACGCTTTGGATTCAATACTGTAGGTATTGTTTTTATAGCTATATGTATACAATATTTGCAACTATTAATTTTGGAATTATTTAGGAGAAAAGTAACATGGTCCAGCTATCTTATTTAGGGTAGACAAATATATAATATTTTCTACTGATTTTGGTAAATATTTATGTAAAAAAGTAGGATACTGTAAAAGAGCATGGCAGAAGATATTTTTCCTTTTTATTTATTTTATCATATTTTTATTATATTTTACTATATTCATATATACAGTATTTGCTTAAAAACAAACCGGTTGATTTTCCCAATTATTAATATCTTTAAATTGCCATTTTGGTTTCAATAACAATTACTATCATCTGTTAATTCCATCTGGAATCTGTTCCTGCCAGTAAATAAGAGGTTATTTGGCCAGTACAAATGAAAAAATCCCTCATGCACCTCAATGCCATTAACACTAATTGAGCAACAGAGTACTGCAACTTCATCAACATCAAGCAACATATTCAGACTCTTCAAGTGAACCCAAACCCACAACATGTTCATAACACACAATCCAGCAATTGTGTTGTAATTGCTTCTTCAAAAGAACAACAGTCACCTCGATGCAGTCTACACGATGAACAAGAACTGAAAACAAGCCATTGGATGTGCAGTTAACAAACAATAAATTTGTCATTTGTATTCACTTTGGTAAAAACAAAGTGTGACCGGTTTGCTGTGTGTTCACGCTGATCTGAAGTCAGTGAAGCTCTGTGGCGCGCTGCGCGGGAGGATTACAGCTTAGCTGAAAATCACCTTGTCTTCTGGAGTGGTGTCACGCAAATGAAGGTGCCCTTTGCAAATAATACCCATTAGAATTTCAAAGTCATTGAGTCTCGGCTGAAGAGGGTGACAGAGCTTGAATTCGCATGTTCTCTCTCCCTGTCTCACAGTACCTGAATCGCTCTGATGAACTAAGGCAGTCATTAGGGACTATCTGACAATTAACATGATTTTTTGCTTTTTTCAGGTGAGGTCCTCTTACAGATTTTTCAACACTCAATTCCATATAAACTTGATTGTCGTACAAAATTATATATATTCAGGCCAACATTATGATTGCTTTATAAAAAAACACAGTAATTCCATATCTGGTAGTGATTATTATTATTGCTCAGGGTTAGAGGTTTGTTCAAAGTATTAAACTTCAGCACATAACCCATTACATATCTAGACTTTCATTGAGGAGATTCAATATCTAGGGATAAAAATAGCTTTTCCCTCGAAACCACATATCAATATCCTTTAAACACCTACAATAATTTCGTTTTTGCAGGAACAAGCACCACTCAGGTTTTGTTTCGAATCGTTCAAAAGCAGAAACATAACGTGTGGAAGCTACAGTACCTACAGACCCCGGACCTCTGTAACGTAGAGTATTTGAACCTAAACCGGCCCAATTCTTCACAGTTCTAACACCGACCGAAAGTGAAGGGCTAAAGGATAAACAACGGGTCAGAATAACAGGCCAAGCACGCCTATAAATAACGGCCAAAGCTTCCTGTTCATCGATCTTCATTTACCAAACCTTCTTTTAGCACAACTCCAGAGTGACACGCTTTAATTGGCCGCACGGAGGGCGGGGTCTATTCTGAAAACACTGGTAGGACGAATACCTGAGACCCCTCGAGAAAGGTTATCCATCACAAGGGTATATAAGCATTCACAACCTGTTGTCTGTTTTCTAGAGTTATCAATTAAAGTCTTTTAAAGATTTATTTATTTACCCTTATGTCATTCAAAACCTGTATATGACTTTTTTCTCTGAAACAAAAAGATGATATTTTGAGAAATGTCTCCATACAAAGGAAGTCAAGGGGGGGATGTTGTTTGGTTACCAACTTTCTTCAAAATATCTGTTTGTGTTGTGCACAAAGTCTAACAGGTTTGGAATGACATGAGGGTGATTTTCATTTGTTTTTTAATATGTTTAACATCATTTTAACAGCATTAATGCAGTAATTTAATTTGGCGTTATAGTGGTTTAATTTAGCGATGTACCATTTCTAAAAGCTCATCAAGTAAGATTTGCTGATGTAGTTGGAATAACACAGAATGTGCAGATGAGAAGTCCAGTGCCATCCAACAGTGCCAAATGATAAAATATTACACTTAGCCACATAATGATAAAAAATATTATTCTGCTCTTAAAATTCCATATCGGAAAGAAAACAATGCAGTTTTACATACATATGCTCCCATTTACTGTAATATGACATACAATACAGTAAACAAGGCCGCTTGAACTGTTTGTCTCCTGTGTTATTCATCATGTACTGTATTGAGAAATCTGTCGGTATAAAGGCTTCAAATCCTACACAACTCATTGTATTTCTCTCATTTCTGTAAATGACAATCAATGCTGATGTGGAGTCTGAGGTCAGGGCTCAAAGATCAAAGGTGCAGCATAATTTACACAGTCCTTCAAAGAGAAGAAAACAAATTATTCATAAACATGAAGTCATAGATTCATGAGGAAAGATGAAGTGGGAGTGTGGGAGAGAGAGAGAGAGAGAGAGAGAGAGAGAGAGAGAGAGAGAGAGAGACTTTACATAATGATGGAACATTACATAACCACCCACACTAGTTACTCCCTATTAGCTATGAAATGATTTTTTTTGATTGATTTCAACAACCCTACGCAGTTTAACTCATTGTCATCTGACACTTCTCTAAAAAAGTCCTACTTAAAAAAATAAAAATGCTAGTGTGCTGCTAAAAGTTGACTAATTTAACCTTCAGCAGATAAACACATTAAAAAAAATTACAGTGTCTGTTTTCCGAGAAAACTAATGACTCATCTTCCACTACACAGATTTTTGTCCAGTCAAACATAAGGTATATGTTCATCCAAAATTTATGGAATCCCTAAAACCAATCCTTAATGCAGGCTGCTAAAAATCCTGTCATATTCAAATTCAACTTCATAAATTATTCATTATTTTTATTTGCCATATCAATTGTCCTTCGTCACTGTAAAGCATTCAAACAGTCAATTCACTATTATTGTCAGATTTTTTACAAATTGAATTTCCGCTAATGAAAATCATCCCGCTCTGCTCTACATAATTGGTAGTGACAGCTGTCTAATCGCAGCGTTAGAACGACAACAGCCATCTATCAAATTCATCCCTATTAGCTGTAATAGTTTTTTTACAGCCTTAACATGGTAAAGCAACTAATGAGTACATTAAAACACATTCATTTAAAGGTAATTTTGGCTGATATTAAAGGACACAACTTTAATGTTAAACATCAGCCGGTTAAACACACACTGAGGATACAGAGTTGGCAAATGAGCCGCGTGACTTCACAACTGTGCCTGTTTTGCATTTGCGCTCTCTGGAGTCAGCGCCCACCGAGACGGCAAAGACAAATGTCAGAAGGGAGATATTTTAAGGGGAAATATTTTTAAACACCCCTCTCACTGTTGCACTGACACTTCTCATCAGAACGGGTCTCTGTGGTCGCATGTGTTTTTAACAACCTTAATTATCATCAGCTGGGGTCTTTGTTGATTTACCGTATAAACTGTACACGGGCCATACGCTTATCTAACGTTTCAGAGATCACCTTATCAGGTAAACAAAGAGTCGAACGGAGCCCAAGGAGAAATTCGTTTTTGACGGCGAGCGTAGGCTGGTAATCTTCCTGTTAATTCCATCGTTTTCTCTTGAGCGAGAAATGTTCTGCGGTGCTTCTGCATCACTGAAACAGACAGGTTGAAAACACGGTGGTGAATGATATGGACATTTGGACACGGACTATTTCCCCCGACTTTAATAAATCATTCCCCCATCTATCTTTTATCCTGTCAGAGTGATTGTCAGACACCTCGGTGATGAAGAAGATTTGTGTGGAGTTCTGCCTCCCGACAGATGCACAGGTAGCGGCCAGATGTTTTAATCAGAGCGGAAGTGCTCGCAGGAAACCCTGGGAATGCTAATCCAAACCCCAACCGAATCACACCGGGATGATGAGCTGTGTTTAAGAATGTTTATTTAAGGTAGTTCAGACTGCTGGAAGAAGATCTATTGCTCTGCTGAAGTCTGACTAATGTATTTTAATGATCCATGCTCCTCAGGCTTTACAGTTCCTGGCGGATTAAAAATTCACTTTATACATAGATATGAGATGGATACAACTCAATAATATAGGAAAAGGGCATGTTTTAGGTCTACAGAAGAAATGTTTTTGTTGCATATCGTGTCTGTAAACCATATGGGTTTATTTTAGCATTCATAAGGGTCCTAAATGGTTTTATTTTCTTCAGACAAAATATAATTTTAATAAAATGCATAAAATTTTAAACAACTTGAAATTGAAAAAACTCGACCAGAACTGATCTACTGCATTATACAATAAAATACAATACAACATAACTGCAGTGCTTTGAAATTTGCATAATTTCTTGTTACTTTGCTGTTTATTACTTTATATTATATAAAGTACTATATAAATAAAGATGACTTGATTTATTACCTAAACATATTCCTGACAGATTTCATAACACGTGTCGACCTAAAGGCCGTTTCAACGTCAATATGACTTTAGTAAAACTGAATATCACATCTGAAAGCAATTTTTAGCACCAAAACTATTGTAACTACAATCTGTTTCTAAAACATGTTTTTTATAGCTATGCATGTTTTTCTTATACCAAAAACAGGCTTCCCTTACAACTTTATTTTGAGAAAGAGTAGGAAAGTGTATTTTGTATTGTACATAAAGTTCATATATTTCAGCCTTTACAATTACAATCAACTACATCGCAATACACTTTCACAAATCCAATAAAAGTTCATCCAAAATTCAAAAAAAGTTTTTGTAGGAAACTTTTGACAATATAAATCTTTGACACGCTAATGTTAGCTTGTCATTCAAAACTACAGAAGAAACAGCACTTTAGGACAATTACTTTCTCTGCTCTAATACCGGCTCAGACAGTTATGATGTACGACCCTCTCGTCATGGGCTCCCTTGCCTGTCTGGAATAAGTGATGGTTATATTATATCCCGCACAGGGAAACTCATTTAAAGGTCATACGTACACAGGAGAGCAAAATCAAACGACCCACGGTCATTATGCAATCAACTGAGTATAAAGAGAGTTCTGTGTGATCCATGTGATCCGCTTTTTAAGCTAATGCCGAGAGCATAACCTCCTGTAACACAGCAGTGCACTGAGAGGTGACCTAACAGAGGTCAAGACAAGAGGTCAGGGCCGATAACAGAACAATAACATGACCGGCGGCCACTGGAGGGCATGGATGCGATGTAATATTAAGACTAGACGTGTGCAAAACAATCTCATAGTAATACAATCTTATGGTAATCCAAACCATTTTATGAGGTTATTTCACTATTTACTTGAATATTTCACAGTTGAATTTTAATCTAATCAAACTATATATTGACGGAGCGGTCACTTAAGATTAAATATCGAGTCTCAAGATGAAATATTTGACAAATTTTCATAACAATAAACATAAACAAACAATGAATACAAATTTGATAAAAATGCTGTTAATTAAAAGCGTAAAAAAGCATTATTTTATCTAACATCTAAAAAACCGTCGTCTTGTACACCTACAGGACTA
Source organism: Beaufortia kweichowensis (assembly GCA_019155185.1). NCBI lineage: Eukaryota > Metazoa > Chordata > Actinopteri > Cypriniformes > Gastromyzontidae > Beaufortia > Beaufortia kweichowensis. The sequence goes on along the minus strand of CM032815.1, from coordinate 3,726,956 downwards.
CGACTTGCCCTGATTGCACGACGTTTTTATAGGATATGTTCTTGTACAGAATACGGTCTTGAAAGCAGGACTATTTTTAATAAAAAAAAATAGGTCTTAAATATGCTCATAGTGAGAAACTTGAAAAAAGCGCATGACATTGTGCAAGACATTATTACACAGCCAAAGTCTGAATGTGTTTAACTAAAACAGCTGTGCTTTAAAAGAAAATGAAAACTTTTAAACATGTAATGCACAAAAATATACGTTGTCAACTTTTTTAATCGACCCATCTCTAATAATATACATCAATGTCAAACATACGTCACCACAATTATAAATCACTAGTTTAGTTTCTCCACAATAAGAATCTCGCACTATTCTAGTTCTTTTGGGGTAACTTCATTTGTTCCCGACCTCTTCATAATTTCTTTCACCCCTCCATCTTTTAATCAGGCAAATATGATGGAAAGTTGGTGCAGACAGATGAAAGAGGCATTAAAGGGGAAGCAGTGGACTGTGGCATAATTGCTTGTGCAGAGTTTAAGCAGGATTATAAGGGTGTAGGGAATGGATATAAAAAATGCAGCCTCATTCACAAATGTAATTGCCATTCCTGTTAAAATATGAAGAGCGGAGCTCCTATTTTACTCGTGCATTAAACTTCTGACTGCAGTTTCAGGCATAACTTTTTTTAAGTACAATCCAAACAGTGAGAGAGATTACTTCCTAATAGATAGGGGTCCGGGACGTAAGGGGGTTACGGCAACCCTCGGATCCATCATAATTAGCATTTAATGGAAAACGAATCTCGTAGAAGATAAACATCTGCCTGATATTTCCTGTCTCATTTTACCATAAGCCTCTTACATTAATGCAGGGCCATAGATAACACTGTCGGTTAATGGTAATATTCAAAGACCAGTGAAAGAATCTCTGATATTTAGTGTAATGAACCTACTGGGGAGGTGAATTCAGCACCTTTAAGGTCATTTTATGGGAGTTTTGATTTGTTAGGAAAATTACATGCATGCTTTATTAAACCATTTCATTGAACAATCCTTTCCACACTTAACACCAAACATGCAAAAACAGCATGTGTTAACAAAAAGGAGGGTGTCTATCAAACGACTGTTAGTTGTTTCAGTTTGCCATATGGTCCAATTAACCAGTGGATTGAACAATACAGTGAGATCATGATTGTGTGGATCAAAAGCAGCCCAACACTAATACCTGAATTCACTCTTAATCTGGATAAACTTAATAATTTTATAGTAATATTTCTAACTTAATAAATATAACTAAATATCTATATCAAATATCTATCTATCTATCTATCTATCTATCTATCTATATCTATATCTATATCTATATATATATATGAAAAAATACTCTAAATTTTTTATAAATTAGTTTAAGGAGATTTTAAGGAGTTTAAGGAGATAAAACAACACCTCAATAAGCCATCCAATAAGCCAACTAAACATCATCTTCAAATAAAAACCTTAAAATAAACCATAAAGCTGATTTTAATTTACAGACCAACTCAAAAGCACTGAATTTTAATACGTATGATTCTTTAATAATAAAAAATAAAAATTACAATTAAAATAGTTTTCCTTCAGTAGATAAAGGTGTCAGTCAATAATAATATTAAATGTAAAACGTTTCTCTGTAATGAACAACTGAGCATGTGACCTTTATGGCCCTTACAATGATTTTATGCAGGTTTTAATTTGCCAAAAAAATCTGAGTTTGTAATTAACATTACAAGTCACAATTAAAGCCCCTGACAGCGAAGCACAACAACAATTTATTAAAGAAGGTAATCCTTTTTTCCACTTAAATCAGCATGTGCTGATAAAAGAGAAGAGAGTGTCTCAATCAAACGACTGTTTCTATTTGCCATATGGTCCAATTAAATAGTGAATTGAACAGTAAAGTGCGATCATAATGTGTATATTTGTCCCCTTCTGCTTGAATCAAACGGTGTAGGAGACCCATCCGAAACACTTCTATCACACTAGTGACAGAAACACCCTCATTCCTCCATTGTTACAAGCGTTCGGCTGCCCACTCGTATTTTATCACCCCCCACCCTCCATCTGCTATCTCTCTCTTATACTCCACCCCCATCTTACCCTTGTGTAGAACCAGTCACTGTTTACTGCAAACTCTATAACCAGCTAAAATTATTCACTGGCAATCAATAAAATGGGATTCTCCATTCATATTTTGCCCTTCGGCCTCGTTTGATGAACGTTATTGATTTCAACCGGGGTGAAAACAAAGCCGCCGGCTTTGCTGGTAAACAGACACTTTTGAAATGTAAAATGACAAATACGGAAGGAAGTCGATTTTTACAATTCAAATGTCAAGAGACCGGGGGCAACTTAAGATGTCGGTGAAAAATAAGCATCCAGGACGCGAGGATACACCCCCGTATGGAGTCTGACAGTGGTGCGAGGACGTTTCACTGCACAAAACTATATTCTCTGCAGTTTAGTCCAGGCATCTGCAGTGTGCCTGTGTTTCGGGCATCAGTTTGTTGGTCTTTCTCCTTTTGCAAACGTGCCAGTGGCTGCTGAAGTGCAGACTTTGAATCAAAGAGCGCCAGCCACGCGCACCTGTAGAGCACCAGCTGTGAAATATTGCCTGTGAGATCTGAGGCCAAACAATTCATGTGTTGAATCTTTTGGGCTTGGGGATAGAAATTGGACTGCACAGAAAGATTAGACCACAAGAGCCATTAGAGAAAAAAAGACTAATGCATTGAGGGGGAAAGCTCTTGCACTTATTGTCAATCTTGTTACTAATTTGCAGAGAAATCAGCAATGAGTAGCCAGTATAGCTTTTGCTATACGCACGGCCTTTGTGGACCCCAGTACACTTTATTTCCAGTTCCTTTAGAGCTATTACACATAATATAACAACACAAAAGTGTGAGCTATCAATTACAAAATTCAATGTGTTTTCCGACCCTTAAGATGGAGGGGTGGGAATCTGGTCACGCCTAAACTAATGTATAAGCCTGAAGGCTCTCGATATGTTCCCTGGGGAACCAAATGATGAAATCCTCCTTCAGCAGAGCTCTGGTTAAACTGTGGTCAGGGGAGTGCACAAAATGAGAAATATGGAGGCTGTAGGGTTATAAAGAGAGTATATAATAGGCAGTAGAAATAAGATAATTTACAATTCTTGAGTGCTCAAGTCTACTTCATTTCAGCCAGCTCTGTCTGTACTTTAAGAAGATGCAGATTATTATATTTAGTGGTTGCAAAAGCATACGGTACTCTAAATTTGCTATGGGTGCATGCAGAAAAGTGTAGAGGGATTAAAAGACTCAAATGAGCTTTTGAAATGAGTTGGATAATGATCTGCGTAACAGTCTCGGTGAAGTTTGAATATAGAGGATGCAGTTTTTTTCAGATTGTGGACAACAATGGAAGTGATGCCCTCTGTTGGTAGTTTAACAAAAGTTAATTTTAATCTTGTATGTAGATTCTGGTTACACTTTAAACATGAGGACAGATTAAATTGTCATCATAATGTAGGAAACTGTGCATCTTTTTGTTACGTGATCATATTTGTATAAAGTAAGAATTATGTGTAGCTGCTAATTGAGAGATGCATGTAATTCTATACATCATGAATGCTGGTGAATTGTCACTGCAAGCAGCACACTTGTTATACCCAATTCTGTCTCATTTTAATTGATTACTTAAAAACAGCTAACAACAATTGCTACACATTTATTGCAATAGTTTAAAAAGCAGCAAGCATGTTTTCTGACAGCCAAAGAATGACCACAGAGACGAGGCTTTATCTCACTGTACATCACGCATCACTGCTCAGAGTATGTTCAGTCAGCCTGAATCACGACATCTAAAGTACACAAGAAAGCAAAGAAAATGTCAAAACAACATAGAAGATCACAAAGAGAACAACACAAACAAGTCATCTGTCATGAAAAAATATAGTCATAAAAATAAGTGTGTTTGGTGTCATGTAAAATCTTTACAGCGGACACAATATACCAAACTTTAAAAAATAGGTCAGTAATAACATCAGTGTTGTTTCAGTTGAGTTTAATCTTTTCCAAAAGTTTGCTAAATCTGAATGACCAATCATTACACATCTCTTCTTCAAAATCTTTATTTTATTGCATTGGTACGGCTCTAGCAAAGAAGAGGCATGAGACTGTGATCTTTATCATTTGCATAACTCTCCATCAGGGAAATCTAGGGCGGTAGAGCTTTTTATTTCTACACGAGTGTGATTATTCAAACTCCTGAAGAGCGCTAGAGGGAGAACATTGATCAAGACGCTTTCGTCAACTCCCAAAACATCTGCGCGAAAATGTGTTAAGTGAGAGAAAGCACTTTAAAGATCAGTTCCCATGTGTCTAAAGGACCATGTATCATGCCAACAAATGTATTGTCTTTTTTTGTTGCCTCACAGGGGTTCATGTATGTTTTGACTCAGTTGCACAGACTGTCACGGTTCAAGAGTTTAGGAAGGAAAGAGACAAAGACATACATAAACACTACTGTTTATTCACTTCATTATAATATTTATGGTTTATATCTATCTCATGGGCAGTAAATGCAGGATCATGACTTATTCAAAACGTGTAAAATAAATTTTCAATAGTACATTCAAATATCGAAATTGATCAAAAAAGCTGTTTCTGTTAAAAATGCCAAAAAATGCAGCAATCACAAAATTAAGACGTTTTGTGAATTGTTCCTGAAGCATCATCAGTGAATGAATGGCGTGTTGATTCACCCGGCAATCCCACAATGCACCACAGCCGTCTCATTTTGTCACCTCACAGCTGTTTAACAACAAAAGTCCCTCGTCCTGTTCCTACTGTATGTAACGCAGGCATGTTTTGGGCAAAAACCCTCCACCCTCGAGTGTCATCAAGCCATGATGAGCGATTAACAGATTTCAAAGGGTAAACACAAACATGTAAACAAAACCGATGATCTGCATGCAAATGAGGAACCTGCTGCTGTTTCCTGTGGTAATTTCACACAGAATCATGAGTGAGAGTCTAAATCTGCCCTTTCATTTCCACTCTTCATTTCAACCTCTGCTAATAAGCTTGAAATTAAAAAAGACAGACACATTGGCCTGTTCATACGATAAGGTCCCGCTGACCATAAAAGGCTGAAAGGAGATAAGCGTCCACAGCAGGCTTTTTAAACAAGCGGCCACTGATCTGAGCCTGAACTTTATCACAGAGTTGTTTAGAGAAAATATGACATTAATGAATGGCGGTCACACAAATTAAAAGCACAGTGACTGAACAAAAATAAAGAACATCTGTTTATTAATAATCTCAAAGCAATGTTTTGCTTTTTTAGCAATAGCGGGGTTTAATTGGGTTTGCTTTTATTGTAGGTCCTGACATATCAGAAATTAATGGTGGCTTAGTGTCAAATGCCATGCAGAATGACTCTAATATTCGAGCAAAATAAACAAAAACCTGTATATTAAAAAAAAAAAAAAAAAAAAAATCTGTAAAAAAATGATATATCCTACTATTCTATCCTACTATTAACATTATCCAATAAAATACAAGTCAAATTTGGGCAGCATAAGTATGCATTTTAAAAATTTAAAAATTATTTTATCCATAGGACTATAATGTTTACAATTCAGTTTTGACTTTGAAACACACTCCAACATACATCACGTAGACTATTTTTGGAGCAAATATTAATTTCTAGATCAACACATCACATGAACTATTTGTTAAGCAACACAGAAAAACATTGAGATGTTTTTCATGAGTTAAAGGGATAATTCACACAAAAAATATCTGCAGAACACAATTGTTGGTAACCAAACAACATAAGCCCCCCTTTGACTTTCATAGTATGGAGAAAAATTTCTCAAAATAGCCTTTGTGCTCCACAAAAAGACAAAATGTCATACACACATTTTAAATGACATGAGGGTGAATAAATGCCGACACAATTTTTACTTCTGGGTGTACTATCCCTCACAATTTTTGCACAGCTTTCAAACCACCTCATAATAATTCCAACAACATTTCTAAACTAAGTACCTCTCATGGTCCTGTCAGATAGAACTACTTCAGTGAGTGGCAACAAATTCAAGGTTTTCATTATAAAGCAAATCTGAAACTCTCTGATATTTGATTCAGCCATATTACAGACACTCCAGGCTTAAAACGAAAGACACACTTTTGTGGGGCGTGCGATAGCGTTGGAGACATTTTCATATGGCAACATCAGATATAGGAGTGCATACATCACAATTTCATACAGCAGTAACAATCAATCTCCCCCAGCAGGAGCCTGTTTTAGCCTTAGATGATTTCGCTCTTGGCACAGACACAAACACATTCCTTGTCGTGTTAGGCAAATATAGAACATCTTATGTCCTTCCGGCCCTGGTCTCTGGTGAGCGCCGGGATGCCACATGTAACAGGGTTTGATCTTAGACCTACACGTGACTCCGGCTGGACTGGCACTAAGTGCCTCCAGTCACAGACGAAAGCAAATCGGCTGCCACCGTGCCGATGAAGCGAGAGAAGGAGACCCATGAAGCAGCAGAAAATCAAAATGAAATATACTGCTATTTATTCCCAGTGGTTAAGTGCCTGTAATAGAAGCCAATGCCGTTTAAGTGCTTCTTATTTGTCTTGTAATGACAGGCCGAACAGCTGATGAACCAATCCACAAACTGGCCAACATTACGGCACAGAAGGTTGCACATGCGTGCCCGGATTTCCCCCATTAACCAGCGTACAATCAACAGTGACAGAAAGGGCACGAGGGACGCGGCTAAATCCTGTGCCTGCCATTGTGATGCTCTGTTTGAACTGCTGCCCTTTAACACTTCCAATTAAGCGCATAACAACCTATCAGACTCACAAACACACACGTACGGTTGTTAATCGGCTGTGGAACCGTTTAAAAGCAACACACTGCTGGCAAGATGTGGTACAGAGGTGTTGATCTGTTTTCGACTGATGTCGGAGCAATTACAACTCGAAACAGGCAAAATAAAAAAGCAACGTAACGCTTTATAATACTAAATAATTAGTCATTCATTCTTCTGTTTGAATAGAAGTCATCTGATGTTTTGTTTTGATACAGTTATGTCTGCTGTATAATGTGTTTTAATGCTGAAAAGAGATAACAGAGATTCTGAAACTACTGTGGTGTCATAAAGTAAGTGCTTGTTCTTGGAAGATGTGGTTTTGGAGTGAGCCAACTTTGTGCGAAATTCTTATATCCTTTACCAATATAAAAATATAAAAAACAACTAAAAATAAATGAATATGCACTTCTTTCATGTACTCTGATAGTGCCTCCAAGAAGCATATTCATTTATTTTTATTTGTCTTTGGGTACAAGAACAGTGCAGAAGAGATAAGAAATGATAAGGGGTGTCGAGGGATGGTTTCATCTGAAGTGACCTGAATTTATGTATTACCTTCTAGGCCACAACACTCATGGCATTTTACATACTGCATTTTACAATCAAACAATAAATTCATAAGCACTTTTATAGGTACATTTAGTAACTTAAACATGCATATTGGTAATTACCTTATAGTATTGCATTCTTCTCTTCAGCTATTTTGATGTCATTCCATATGCCATATGCTATATTTAAGCTTTATGAGTGTGTCATAATGTCTTATGGGTCAAGAGACAGCCCACCCCTGTGCAATATTTAAAACTGATGGGTAATTTACTCATCCCTTTCATCATGTTTTGATTTTAATTAATGCAGGCAGAGTTCTCGCATTCATCACGCCGGGTTTTCTCACCCAGGCATGTCTTATATTGCAGATATGTGGTGTCCACACAGGACTAAGTCTAGATCATTAGTGAGAGCTAATTGGATTTCAAAACTATAAGTAGGTCATGCATATAACACTAGACCAACTGATCTGCTGTCTCTTATGCACACTGTACACACACAATCCTCACCCTACCCCTAAACCTAACCCTCACACAAACCTTTCTGCATTTTTACACTTACAAGAATTAACAATAAACAACAATTTTCCTCATTGGTATCACACACAAACACACCCATTTACTTCTATTCTAATCTATTAAAATGAGGACATCAACTAGTTATTGATATAACCTTATCCAGACTCTGAAAATATATTAAAACATTATAAATTATAAAACATAATAAAAATTTTTACAAATCTTTTACAAATGAGGATCTTCCCAATGGGAATTTGTTATTGGATTTTTTGGTACAAATCTCCAACATTTTTTGGTAGAAAGTGGGCACACATACTTACACAGAGGACATATTACAGACTTCAACTGTTTCAATACCTGTTTAAATCAAAGGCCTTACAGAATTTTTACAAATAATTGTGAGAAAATGTTAAAAAATGTGGCCTGGACAAAATATTGCCAAACCCGTACACCCATCACATTCACACACATTTAAGTTACGTTAGTGAAGACTGTTATGAACATGATCGTTTTCATACTAAAATCATGATAATTGCTGTACTTTGCCCCTAAATCCAACCCCACCACAAACCTGTTGACTAATAACTGACTAATGACTGATTAAATTGTTAAGACTTGCAAAATGTGATTTGGTTGATTCATGAGCCTTTTTAAATACTGTAGGACCACTTTAAATGTCCTCAGTATTTGTGAGGATGTTCTACAAAATGTGGCAAACCACAAATAAACACAAAATAAACCTTAAAAGCAAACTCTAAAAATGTGTTGCTCCTCCTGAACTTTCACAAATAACCATAAATTCAATAATGTTATTTAAAAACCACCCTAGCAACTTCAACAAACCCTTGAGAAACCTGCCAGAAAAAATACACAGCGCTACCGAAGCTGCAGAGGTCTCACTGCTAAACTTCAAATGGCTTTGAATACTGCAAATCACATTCGATTGAGCTCAGATTGCCTCTGAATTATAAAACGTACAGAGGATTCAAGCGCAGACAGAGACCGGACGAAGAACGCTGTCCTACACCTACTGAATGCACAACCTACACTGTAACAACTCAACGAAGCGAACCATACCTGTCAAGATTCCTCAAAATCATATTCAATAATATATAAAGCAACTACCCCTCTTCAGAATGAATCTCACCTATAAAGCTACTTAGACAGAACGCTTCGGCTCCGTGAGGTATTGTGTCTTGCATTGTGCAGGAGGAATTTTGACTGACTAAACCGTATTAAAGTAATGAAACTCAATATATTTATACTGTAAGCTAACAAGCCATGTTATAGGTAAAGAGAGATTTAATGTGATGTTTATGAAGAGCGTGTCACTGTCATTGAAGATCAGAATTAGATTTATTAATATGAATCCTGTAGGGATGGCTCAGTGAGAGACTAGAAGATTTCCAAATCATCTGTTGTCAGTGCAGGTCCATATGCCACACAACTTTAACAATGATTTAACAGCGATGTTAAACAAATGCTCGCTAGTTTTGTTGTATTTTATCTAGCATTTTCAAAACTACCATCGACCAGTTTTATGTGCATTTAATCACATAGTGACTATAAATAAACAAAAATCAGTTATTGAGCAAGTACATTAAAAAAAATAAATTTTTACTTTAGCCTAATTTGCAATGGTAAGCTTATAACTTATCAACTCACATAAAGATAAGTACATACAATTTTAATTTTCCAACACAAAAAAGAGGCAAAAGTTACTGATTACAGCTGATCAAGTGTAGGTTTTACCGGCCCACGCATCATATTTTTGCTGTTTTTGATGCTTTAGTAGTGCAAACACACAATAAATATGCACAGTCTACCTAATAACACACTTACAAAAGTAATCAAAAACCAAAACATGCAGAAATGAATCAACAGTACATAACATGCAGCACTGTATGCATAAATACTTTGATTATACAGATTGTTCGCCATGATAATATCACACTTTTAATGCAGGTAATGTTAGTCAAAGACACATTCAGGACCAAACGGCTGCACACAAAGGGCTCCTCCAGTTTTTGATTACTGCATTATTAATGTATAATCAAAATGAATCAGGGGGAGCAAGCGAGGTCTCTCTCCTGGAGTCCTTGCTGATTAAAAGAGCACATGTAAAACTTCGCTTCAACACCGCTGCTTAGACACACAGTTTTGTCTCTGGAACCCCGAGGGCTTCTATGATGTGGAAATTCAAGATTGATTCTTAGTCGTATGAACTCCCACTCTTGTGTTTCCACAAACTTGAAAGTGTGAAGTTTGAAAAAGCCACAGGGTTCTGTTTAAATACAGCATGCAGTCCTACTCTCAGGTACGGCCGTATAGGAATGTCAAACAGTGGCACTTCATCTTTGGAACAGTCTTGATTCGGTTGGTTTCGGGATTCACGGCGACAATACGAAAAGTCTTTTTTCTTCCCAGTCTTTCTTGTCAAAAGACAGCAGTGGCTTGAAAGTTAAAGAAGGTCACAGCAGTCTGTCATAACTCTCGTTTAGAGAACTGGATGGGTGAATAGAGCAAGATATCAAGCTACTGTGAAGGGTAAAGAGTGTGACTGAGAGAAAACAGAAGATGCAGAATTTCACCATCAGCGCAAATAGACCATCATTCTACATGTTCAGTGACTGATTTAATTACAGCTGCTCAACACCTCAAAGAAATGAATAAGTCTTTCTTTTCTTTTTATTAACAGTAGAGTAGACAGAAGACCGAAATGATGAGAAGAGGGAGAAAGATGGGGTACTTCACCTGGAAATATTCTCTATTTAAACCCATTTTGCCTGCATGAGCACCATAACACACTTTGCTGATGCACATGCGCTCACCCAACACAATCTAATGGGAATTTATGCGTATTTTAAATAATACGTGTTTTATGAGGTGGCTAATTTATACAAATTTGTACATTTTAGTATAATTTGCTGCTCCCAGTAACATTAGGGTTAGGGGCTTTTTTCTAATAATCATATGTGTTTGTAAGATTCATATCCAGCTTGTAAAATACATACAGTACGAATTCCTAGATCAGGCTGCCTTACCAATAAGCCACGGACCCAACAGCAACTCTGTTTTAATACAGATATATACATAATAAAATTATTTTGTATATACAGTAGATACAAAAAACATAGAATGTGAAAAGACATTAAAATATGTCTCTGTAATGACTGATAATTTGTGATTTTGTATCACATCATCCTCAACCTGATAACTGCACATATTGAGCATACACATGAAAATGCACTATACGAATTACAATTAAAAAAAGTTTATTAATTAAAAAAATTGTTAAGGTATTTTTTACATTATTCTTAACAACAATAAGATTTTTTGAATTTTTTTGTTTATATTTAATGTTGAAAATTTGTCAAATATTTAGTCTTCTCATCAATAGTTTGTCATGATTGGATTATAATGAAATATTAAAGTAAATAGTGAAATAACATAGGTGTTCCTCCTTAAAGTTTGACATCCCATGCCAATTATGGTGCAAAGCTAAATGTAAGTCAGGCTGAGATAACATGTTTTAAACACCCTTTTTGTGCCTTTTCAAACAAATTGTGAACATCTTGCTTCTTTAATGACAGACCCTCCCCAGAGAAATAAACAGCAGCACAAGTCGCCTTGTAAATTGCTTCACTTAGTGCAACGGACCCAGTCCTGCCAGCACCAAAAATATCCAGTCTCAAGAGTCCTTTTATTCCAGCAAATGAAGGGAAGCAAATGGTGATGGTCTATATATCTACGTATAACATTGATTATGGATGTAATAGAAGGGAGTAAATGATTGGGCGCTCAACTGGAACGCTGAACAGAAAAACATATGCTTTGCGCTTTAATAGGGTAATGAACTTTGTCCTTAGCTGTAGAAATCAAAAAGGCAATTTACTTGCCTTCATTCAGCTGCAAAATAAAGTGTGTGGGAAATTACTTCCTTTTTTGCACACTTTCATGTGTTCGAACCACAAACTACAAAGTTGCACAGCCTTATTTGCATGGTTGTGTGAATGTGATGTGTGTTTTAGTGTTTGTGTGTACTCTTGATTTAGTTAACCTTGCTCTGCGGAAGAGCAGTTTAGACCTTTAAGCACCTAATTCTGTGAGACTCGTCTCCCACCTCTAATGTCTTTGGCGGCGGTCCAGTTGCTCAAAGCAGGCGCACAGGTGTCAGACTCCTCTATAAACCACACACCTGTGCAATCCAGACCTGAACTGCTTGCCACACTCATGCAATAAGTACAAAATAACAGTAATATGCTAAAAAAAAAATAGGTCACTTAACCGTGCATGCTCCGAGAAACCAGCTATCAAACTTTTAAGGCTGGGCCCAGGTGATAAAATAAACTGCAGACAATATTCCGAATTTTTAATAGGTGAACATGGGCAAATACCTAGTCTTAGGAGTATGTTTTGCTGTGTTGAAGCATTTTAAAAACAAAAGGCATGAGATACTTCTGCTGGTCTGGCATGTTAAATCAGCAATGAAATTATAAAATGAAAAAAATTAGCCCTCAAAGGAGCTGATGTGTTTGTTAACTGTGAATAAAATTATCTTGTGGGGATAAAATAGACATGATTTGCTTACTGAGCATAGGAGAATTGTATTCTTTGTGAAAACAGCTAATTCATGCAATATCTAAAAAGAGCTTATATATACGGAATATTAAATATGATTTATATTACACAAGTGACTTCAAAATAAATGTTGAACAATCTTTTATACTTTAATTGTGACTAAAACTAAAAGTTTGCGCAGCATTAGGACGTATGTTAAAGTAAATACAGTAGGTGCTTTTAAAAAATACAAGGCCTGTTGAATATCACGTATATAAGATAAATATATGAAGCTTAAAAAATAAATAAATAAATAAATTTGCTTTACACTTTGTCAAAACACATACTTAAAATGAAAGTATAAAATAACTTAGAGGTGGACCATTTAAACAGATAAGACAAAGATTCTTCTTTAGTGTCTAAGAAAAATACCCCTCATACAGAAATCTGGCACCAAAGAAGCGAAAATTAGACTACAATTATAGTTCAAAAACATTGACAAATTTTTTCCCAGACTGAGAATTGATGCTGCTTTTAAACGCTCTCTATTCAGCAAAAAACACTCACTTATTTCAATCGACAAGAGATTATTTTCTCAAACAAAAAGCTTCACAAAAATGTAGGATGTGCGTAGTCCACAGCATACACTGTGGATAATGAGGCTCTGACCAACAGACCGTCTTCTCTTATTGTCAGAGTTTGTAATTTTGGGCCTTGTGCAATTTGGCACATTTTGACCACACAAGTGGTCCATCTCTGTTCTCAAAGGGGCTAATGGATATTGAAAAATGCAATTTCTCAAAACAACAACATTACTTTTAAAGTCTGGAAATGACTAAACAGGGCCAACTGGGCCACATTTCCAGAGAGGACCATAGAGCAAAATATAATGATAGAGACGTTCAAGGAGAGACACTGACCGCAATGTGGTCTTCCCTTTTCGTGTTGTCTTTTTATCTCCTTTCCTCGCTTTCTGTCGTCTCTGGGGTTAATGAGTCTGGCCTGGAGAAATGATCTGAGAGATGACAAGGTACTGGCCCATTTAGCGTGTGCCCCAGCCAAAGAGCCGCCACAATGTCATTACGCCACGACAGCAGCTCGAACCGAAATAATTGACAAACATCTGCCGCTAATACGCTCCCCAACAGACGCGTCCGGTCTTTCATCCCGTTACTCGGGTGGACGTGAGCTCCATTCAGCCGAAAATAAATCAAACAAGAGCACAGGTCTGTTCTAGAAATGCAAATTGATTCTGAAATATCAAAACACTGATTAATCCAGGGTCTCTGAATTGTCTGGATGGTCATTCATTCTGACAGCACCCCATGCTCCCGTCTGGCTCTGTGATGGTGGCTCAAATGATTAGTCTTTAATGAGAGACAAGGGAATGTTGATGTAAGGTAAAGTAAAGTGGAATTAGACAGATAATGTTGAGCAGCTCGCTGTGAAATCAAATTAGCACCCTCTCAATCTTATCAGCAAGAAGCTTATTTTTTCCCTGAGCAACAGTCTATTCAAACCTCTCTGGGTTATTCTCTTCTGCAGCACATATTCTCAATATCTGATTATTCAATAGGACTCTGTTAATACACAGAGAGAATCACTAGTTATCTGATATGAATTGTGGGAAAAGTAAAAGAAAGTAAAGATAATGAGTGGATGAAGTCCAAAAAAAACAATAAATATATTATAGTCTTGTCGATCTCAAACTTGATTATCAAATCAAAAAATGTTGAGGTCATGACGGTATTTATTAAAGTAGAAGCTTTAACCAAGTTTCTATGATATTTGATCTTTCGATATACCTCAGGTCCTTTCATTAACAAAAATCCACAGGTTTTGGTTCAACAATTTTGAAAATCCATAACTCAAAGTATGAGCAAAAGCCTTAATAAGCCCCAATAATTAGGAATGAAGATGCACATACACACAGAGAGAGAATATTGGATCGTCAGGCAGGTTAAACCTGGTGGGCTTATAGGAAAATTGCAGGGATTCGCTTCTCCTCACCAACTTTTGGAGGCTGGTGATAACAACAGCAGATATACCAGGTGTCAACAAAAGACAGTCAAGTGGCTGGAAGATTTTGTCATATCAAGTTGCTATAAGTTGGTGGTATGAACATTTTCTTACTTTTTAAACCACTACCAAACTGTTGGGGTACATCTTGTATGCAGGGAGAGAGTAAATTGGCTGCTCTGGGCCTTAACAAGCAGCACAAGGCCTGTTTCCAGGCTCTCATGGTATAAACACAACCAGCACACCAATGAAACGCTGGATTTTCATCCACCACAAGTGATAAAGTGAGCTTTTCTACTATCCAATACACTCCAAAATGCAATTTAAAAAAGCAAGTCAGTGTAATTACATTAATCCACCACAGCCTACATTTGCATTTATGCAGTTGGCAAACACTTTCACCCACAGCAACTAACAGTCCATTACAGGGCACACATTTTATCAGTAGGCCTACGTGTTCCTCTGTAGGTTGTGGGTTTGATTCAGGGAACACACATACTAATCAAACGTGACCCTGCCTGTAAATAACCATCTAAAAGCTTTTTTTGTGATTTACTGTTATCTACATAAAATCATTTTGTGAAAATAAACCTTGATATCTCAAAGACTGACATGTCAAAGATTGAAGTCACAGTGATATTTATAGGTGAAATCAACTTTGATTATTGTTATTTATTTCATAATTTAATTTTGAGACTTTAGCATGGTTTTCACAGACGTGAAGAAGTGTACAGCTCAAATGCATTGTAAGTTGCTTTGAATAAAACATCTGCCAAATGCATAGATGTAAAGGTAAAAACACACATTTACCTTTACAGCTATGCATTTGGCAGACGTTTTATTCAAAGCAACTTACAATGATACTTGAGATTTGAACCTACAACCTTTGCTGTATAGCAAATGGAGCTACAGTAACAGTAGTCGATGATGAATTAACTACAATTATGTATAAATAAACCTCTTTTATTTCTCAAGTTTCTTGATGTTGTCTGGCAGTATGTATAAAAATACTTTTAAAATAACAAAGAACAATGAATAACAACAATTCATTAAGTTTGACAGTTTGTGCACGTACAGCTTTTGAATTGTTTGTTTCCACTGACACGATATACTGTACCCTAGGTATTTTTTACCATACGATACAGTTGATTTATTTCAGAAACGAATAACACAGGCATTTTGTCAGAAAAGTTATCACTTTTCTGGTCTCGCTGCTGAAAGAATTTGAACATGGCAACCACAATACTCAGGGGAACAGCGGCCTATTTGAGTTGTAACACCCAATTGATCTCAGTGGCTCCTTCTGTTGTATTATTCATTAATTGGCATTTTAATTGCTTCGGCCATTTCAGAACTCCCTTTTTGTGACTTCTCTTTCTCGCCTAAATGTTTTGATGCTAAATTCTCAATTTACTTTTTCTACCTCATCAATCTCACAGTCCCCTGCCTAAACTTTCAACCAATCAGCCGCCGTTTCCCATAATCCTCTTCAGACAGTGCAGCACTTCAACACCCACTCGCTGCCCTCAAAATCTCTCAATCTTTGTCATTTCATTCTGTGAGAGGGTTTTAAATTAGCCTATACCGTAGAGCACTTATGCAATAAATCTTACTTTTAACATAATAGCCTTGTTATGTTTCGTCCCAAGAGTAATTGGAACTGCCAGAGCTAGTTTTCTACAAATGTTCACCTGAAAACATCACCCTGGGTAGCAGGCATGATAAAAGTAAACTGTATTGCCATCATAAAGAATTGCAATGAATAAGTAAAGTTGCTGAATGTGCATTTATGTTATCTCAATGCATATACTGTAACTTCAAACAGATTTGAAAATGTTTAGGAATACGATTGCCAGGTGTTTTATCTTTGCACATCTTTATAGTTCAAATATATTCATTCTCCAAATAATATCATATTTAAATGCATCATTCATATACCCAAGCCATTTTTACAGCATTTATCTATTAAAAGATACATTATGTTAACTTTAAGAAGTTACATATCGCAAACAGCATATAGTGGAACACCTCTAAAAATCTTTCCTGTAAAAATCAATAACCACATAATTCACCATTAGTATTAATTTCATCAGTTTAGGAATATCATCACTGGATAAAGAGGGCCTTTATTCCTAAGTAACTAAACAAGAACAGTTGAGATGATACACAGCATATTTGTCTGCTTACATACTGAATTTTATTCCATAGTAAACAGCAAGAAACGTTATACAGTACATTAAGTCGTCAATCTGTGATCTCACTGGTAATGTTTTGCTATGTCTGCATACAGGTTAAACTGTATTAAAGTTGGTATAATCCCACTGTAGGGTCCATAATCATATCTACAGAAGGTTACTAGCTCATGTCTCTTTATTACAACATAGTGTTCTGTATAAAGACCCCATACATTAGCCATTAAAATAAGTAGCCTTGTACTTTTTGTAACTTGTGTCACATAAACACAAGCGTCAATGATGACAACTGCCATTGTTTTCATTCCAGGTGAACGTGTAGACATAAATAGATTTAAAGCAAAGCACGATGTGTCTGAATTATGTAAATATGCAACCAAAGCTGATTGCATAGATAATACACAATAATATATGCTGCAAAGTTCTAGTTATTTCTTAACATAATATATGGAAACATGCAAAATATGCAATGCAGAAAAGAGTGAGTCAAATTAATTCATGAAGTTTTTTTAAACCACAACATTGTTGTGCAATTTCACAACAATGAAACTTTGTTGCATGCTCTATTTACATATAGGCTACATGTATTCATCTAGGCCACTTTAGAAGTTAATGTATAAAAAATATTAATCATATGTTATTTATTATAACAAAACTTTTTTCAAGCCATTTACATTAATTTTGTCCTTCAACAACTCACTCATAACATGACCTAAACTAATAACTGGCTTTCTAATCATTGTTTTGCTACATCAGTTGCTATAAATAAATACAGAGCAGGTAACATACGTCACACGCTGTCATGCATGTCACAACACTTGACAGCTCCGATGCTGTTTTCACTCGGGATGCAAGAACATGACAGCGTGATAAATGCAAAAGCATAAAAGCGTCTACCTGAGGAACACGGTCTCCCCTTGTCTGACGGTGATATTGTCCATCTGTTCGTTATCGGACTTGGATTCTCCTTGACTGCGGACAGGCAGACCTGCGGGAAAAAGGAAGAACAGTCTGAGACTGATCGCAACACATCTCCTCCAGCATCCGCACATCACCATCTTCATCTCCAGAGTTTTCACGCAGTAGTCCCACAGAACACGCGTTAGTTAGCCATTACAGTTCCTCTGCTAATCCAGATTTCCTTCCCGGGTAGAAAACAAAATCCCCCCGCGTGCTTAAAGTGCAGAGCGCTTATCTATCACTGCGCAGCGCTGTCATGCGACATGAAACTAAACAAAAATAAAAACGCATGAGGAAATGTGCACTTTAGTTGCGTCCTCAGTCGGATCCTATTGCATTTAATATTCACATTAAAAATCAATTTTCCAGACTGACACTCAAACTTTAAGAAGTAAAAGCTGCAGAGCGGGAGAATAAACGTGCCAAAATGTCACTCCTGCTGCGCGTAAACAGATATGGAGCGCAATGCATTTACAGTATGAGCCCGAGCATACACTCCCCTCCCAAAAAAGGGAAAAAAGTCTCCCTCCTGCGGGACCGCTTCTCGGTTTCTTTCAGAGGCTGCCGGGAGATTACAGTGAGGAAAGGTTGTAAACGCGCATTACTTTTTCGTCAGTTCTGCTGCGTAAAAGTTGGATAAAGCGCGCTGTTGTCATAGCAGCGCCTGCGCATACACGCGCGGTAGGCAGTTGGGGCACAGTTTAACGAGAGCGCGCAAATCAGAGGGTATTGTCTGCAGTAATGTAATGTACGACATTCATTGATTGCATTGTGCTAGCAGCCCTTACCATTCAGTGCAATTGTTCAAGGCTCTCTTAAGTAGGGAAAATGGAGCTTTGTGCGCAAAAAAAAAAATCTAGCAATTGAAATCAAGGATTTTTTGAGGGAGAGCATGAAAAGAAAGTTGAGGCACTTAAGTAAACGTACAGTATTGCATAAAGAAGTAAAGCCGCACTTAAGACATCACCTGCTGCCATAGAACAGGATCAACCTAGCAATTAATTCACACAAAACAGCAGCGCTTACTTGCTAACAAGTTTCAACCACTTATAAGTGGAGCGATTAAGGGAAAACAGGTCTTTTCTTTTCCCACAACCATCCAAATAGCAATGTTTCCTTATCTATAATGTAACTCAGTCAACAGGTGACGGGTTCCCTCGTGACAGTAACATGTAGATTGGGACCTTGGTTGTGGGGTTATGATCACCTTCAGAGCAAAAAAAAAAAACTTGTCTTAAAATAACATCGCTCCCATGAAAGATGTGGTGAGAGAGGCTTCATCTGAAGCATGACAACAAGTGCTGAAAGGAAGCATGCAGGCATTTGTGGATGACTCATTTTTCTGCAGTGTTACGGGATGGGCTGATTTACTGATAACGCTCAAGACATCTCAAGACATTCTTTATTCTTAAATACCATCACCTTAGACAAGGTTACATTGGAAAATTATTTTTTAATAATTTGTTCAGTCTGACAGATTAAGTCTAAAATAATTATTTTTCTTACATTATAAAATTTTGAAAACACTGCTAAACAACATATTTTACTAGGGTGAGAAAAAAGTGGGCAGTACACTTAAGCAAAGTCTCAATTTGTTCTCCATTTAGTCTCACTCCTATCTCAGAGAAACATTTGAGCCATGAACAAGATCATTGCTCATTTAAGATGTTTCTGTCCTGTCGCTTGTTTATTAGTAAAAAGTTGAAGTGTGTACATTTGAAACTGTTCTCCAAGCAAAAGAAACGCTGCCTTAAGGTTTTCTCAACAGGGAAAATTTGCCACTAGAAGTTAAGACATCTGAATAAACTAAAGCTCTGAAACTTCTACTCACTAAGACATCATAAGCGCCACTAAACTCTACCCTGCTGGCAATGTTGACTTTAGTGCATTGGTGGAGCACTTCAATAACATTTGTGGGACAGCAGCTCAATTCCCTGTTTGTGAACTCCCGGCTGGTTTGGTACAACGCTGCCGGCAAAGCGATATCGTGTCACTTTAAGAGCTCAGTTGTATATCATAGAGAGCCTTTTGTGGTTTGCCATGTTATGTTTTAGCCCGCTAAATGTAACCCACTTCAGCATTCAAAACACCTAGAGTGATTGCCTGGGTTAAGAGTTCTGCTGGAAAACAATAATCAAGTTGAGAAGCTGCTCTGAGAGAGATAATGTGTGTCCTCACATATCTGTGAAAACAGTGTTTATGGCTTAAGTAGGAACTCCAAGTGGCTTGTGACTGGAATGAAATTGCACACCGCTGCACGTGTGTGTGTATGTGTGTGCAAACACAAACTCTTAACGCACTAAATCTCTCTGTCTCTCTCTTCATCTGGAACACACAGTGAATGAGTGATCGTGCAGATCTCTATCCGCCGGAAACAAAAAACAGAGCTGCTGAAGAAAAGCTAGTGGCTAAGAGCAATTCGACTCTGGGGGTGGTGGTGACTATTATTTTCGAATCTAGAGATTGATGTAGCTTGAACTTCTCTTTTGTCTTCTTCAAGCAATGATTTTCTGTGTCTGTTTTGATGGCGAACTGTGTTTTCTTTTAACTAGCTTTGGATTGAATTTTGTTTAACTGCAAAACGTTTGGTTCCAAAGCCTTGCTGTGTGTTAGTTTGTTTTAAATTAGGTTTGAATTACCAGTCTTTCCTAATAAAATAAGGCAAAAGTATGTCACTATAATTTTACTTCACCAGAAGTCATTTCATAATATGCAGGGAATTGATTTAACATATAATTATAGCAATACTTTTGCTTCCTTTCATTAAGATCAGGTCCCCTGATAAAATAAATCATAAAGCATTACAATGTAACCGTGGCTCATTCATCCAACTAAAAATCTAGGTTGTGTGAAATCAGGCTATTATAACTGTGTCCACTAAACTGTGTCTGTTTTTACCCAGCGGTACAAAGAAACATACATTTAAATTGCAGCCAAAGAATTCAGAAGTGCCTTGGGTCATTTTAGGACAGTAGAAATAAATAACTGTACTCCTATTTTCATTTAATTTAAAGACACCAATCATGTGACTGTCACGCTGCTTCAAGCAATTAATTCACAGTATTTGAGTATTTTTGTAATGGTGCAGGAACACGCAACTACAACAACCAAGCCATTGAAGAGAAATTTCAAGGACAGGTTTGTTTATTTAATGGATTGAAAAACTAAACATAAAATTTAATGGACACAGAGGGGAAACCACTAAGAATGAATTGCACTCGCTGATAGTGGCGATTATTTTTATGTTTTCTTTTTTAGTGCCTGATTTACTAACAGATTTCTGCAAATTGGGTAGCGGTATAAATACACCCCAAAGATCTCAAGTGAACACGGTTTTCACAATGCAAGTCTGTCTTGAAAGTTGGTCCTGACTGGCTGGGAAGAATGCAATTGAAATTCAATAGAAAAATCTGTGTGTAAAAGTGGCCCAACTGTTTTCAGAATGTATTGTGGCTGAGAGGAAAGAGAATGTCGAAAGCACTGACTGGAATAATTATTGTAATAGGATGTAGAAAATTGGAGGAAACTAGGCCTACCGGAAATGTTTTGAACTAGATTATACTTTAATTGTGTTGTAAAACATCAATATGGGAATTAACGGACCAAAGAAGTCAAAGAAACAGATATGCATAAAAATACTCAATACTACATAAAATGTTGTTAAAACACTTTATAATTAGGATGTATTTGTTAACATTAGTTAATGTATTAGTTATCATCAACTAACAATGCACAATACTTGTGCATTGTGCAAAAAACAGCATTTATTAATCTAAGTTTGTATTGATGTTCATATTTCACTATATTTCTCATTGTGCATTTACTTTCATTAAAAAATACAACCTTATCGTAAAGTGTTACCAAAATGTTTTTTTCTTTCTTATAATACTGAAGAAAACCTCAGCTTTGATGAATTGTAGTAATCCCAATGATAGATAGAAAATAGTGCAGTCACGAATTTAATATCAAATCTGGTCTGCAACCAACGCTTAAATGGATTGTCTTGCTCAGCGATGGAGGAAGTGTTGCGATTGTGAAAACTTCAAACATAATTCACGGTTTATACATCAAACCAGCATTTGGCCACTTTCATCTGTGGTGGTCTTATGAAACACAGCGTTCCATTTGCATAACATTCCAAAGGTGTATTTGCAAACCTGTTCGCCGGCTTCCAGAACCACCACAAAGCGTGTTTGTGCTTAAAACAGAGACTGCAAAAGAGCATTTGCTCTTGAAAGTCGTCTCTCAAGCAGTGACGGTTTAAAAGAGATATGTTCATTACCACGGTGCAAACATCTTCCTACAATTATTCTTATCTTGTGTCAACACCTCCCACAAACAGGAACCCTTTGAAGGATTTTCGAATTAAGACACCTCTCAGTTTCTATTGACTGGTTTAAATTCAGAGACTAAATTACCACCGTGCAAATAACTCTACACCATCGAGCCATCTGGCTTCCAGCGCAGCCATATTTAATTTACAACCACAGATTAGTCAATCGCTCTTCGTATGTGTTTAAATGACAGGTTAAAATTGGTTAGCCTGTTGCTGTGGAGTCTTGTCATTTAAAGTCTACAGAGGTAAAAGCATTTTGAGAGCTCTCTAATACGCCCGTCTCCATGACAAAATAGTACATCACTCAAAAAGCCCGATACTGTAAATCATAAGATAGCAAATGATCAGAATGGTAAATTTTGTTTTTTTATAATATTAATATTTATATATAATATTTTTGTAATATTTTAAAGATGATCTCAACAAGTAGACTAAATATCTTTACAGACCATATTTCTCACTAATGCAGAACATTGCTCGCTCGCTCTCACCATCACTCTCTCTCTCTGTGTAATCGTCATGGTGATTCTCTTCGGTGAAGAAGAACACTGTAAAACTGTAATGAGATGTTCCTATTGAATTCACAGTAGCAACTAAATAGACTTGTTATATTAGATATGCCTCCAGACAAATTAACACATTTGTTGCTTTCTTCACAAATACCAACCATAATTATGCCTCTTCTCTTTAATTTGTTTGAGGCGTTGGTCGTCAAAATTAAATGTTGTGCGATGGTAATGAAACAAAGTGATTGTAGCGAGCTTGCTAATAAATTTCACGACATCGCCTGGAGAGACGTTCGACTTGTTTCTAAAGCAACATTGGATGTAGGGCTATAAATTAAAGCCTAAGGATCCAATTATGTCTTCTAACTGACCGCTGATTGGCTCCAAATGTCAATTATTACTTAGAGGAAATAAATAAAATAGAGCAATTTACAAAGTTTTAAAAATAACATGAGGGTGTATATATTTAAGCTGTTTATAACAGTCTGGCATTGTAGTACACTGTACAGCAAACATTTAAGCGAAGCCATTAAACTGATAGCTGTCACTGCAATATTGGGAATACATATAAAACTGCAATCTTTAGATATTACATATTTTTAAACATTTTCATTTTTTATTTAGGATATTTTTAGTAAATAACATTAACATATTTTTTTTAATTAACTGTTGTTAGTTTATGTTTATTGTTATGAAATTTCAAATAGAGTCATAGACCTTTCCATCAGTATATAGTTTATCATGATTAGATTAGGTTGGCATTTCTGTAGGTGACCACTCCACCCAAAACTTACATTCCCTGATTCACAAGACCCATGCATATGTAAATATACAGGCTGATTAGTCAACAAACCTCCAGTGCACCATGTAATTACAAACCAATTTTTTTTTTAAAGATAAGGACTCCATTAGGCCCTTAAAACACTCTGAGATAACAAATGCAAAAACATTAGCCGATTTCATAATGGGATTTTTTTGTGGCTGCTGCAGTATTTTATATGTGGTAGGTTGGTTTGGCTGCCAGGAACAGCTATGCCAGTACCAAACCACTGGTGTCACATGATGCACTGTCATTACAGGCAAATGAGATTACAGAGAGGAATGGAGTTCTCTCTCTCTCTCTCTCTCTCTGGCAGATTTACGCATCCCAACAGGGTTGAATACAGGTCCAGGGCTATGAAAACCATCATCTGCACTGTGAATTGCTTGTGACTGGAAACTACGTGTTCCTATAACCAGCAATTCCCCCCACTCTCTTTGATTTAGCAGCTTACAACCTCAGTTTCTCCGGTGCTTCTGTGTTTGCTTTCTACCCCTGCCTTCCGCCCCTTTAAGAAATGTGTCACAGAAGCCTCCAGGTTCTTTTTTAATTATATTATTTATTTATTTGTTTATTTTTGCCTGTGTTGTGGCCTGTTAACCAGCAGACTACTGCTAATACTGACACTCTCCTAAGACGTGACCTAAAAAAAAAATTATGGTTACATTGTGAAAAAATCTAAATATTGCAGGTGGCTTTATCAGCAAGACCACCACCGCACTTGTCGTATTGCCCTAGCAATGGCACATCGAGGTCAGGCTTAAACGCACAGAGTCGACGATACAAAAGCTGTCATCTGTGTTTATATCACTTGGACAATCCACGTAGAACCAATAATAAAAGCGAGAGAAAATCTAATATCAGCTTCGGAGCAAACACAGCGTCATTCATTTAGATATATTGCATACCGTGCCCCTTCGGCCTCCTGTCCCCGTGAGGACGTTTCCGATTGGCACCACACTATCAAAATTAAATGACCTTTCTTATTATAATTTTGCACATAATAAGCACCTAATTTGAAATGTTCATATCTCTTATCTACCGGAAAGGTTTTCATTTACATAACCGGATTGCTGCTTTCTAGATAATAAAGTCCTCCTGGCTGTTTTTTATCACAAGCATGTTCCAGTTTATTTCATCCAATACTTTCTCGTCCAATAGGAAGGTAAGAAAAATGTCCAGTGATTTAATTTTAATCAAGTCTAATAAATGAGCAGATATGCTAATGAAGGCAAAAATAACAACAGAAAATGAACTATTAGATGATTCAAGTAATTGCAGAATGTCAGTATGAATGTAAGAGCCATTCCTTTCACTTGTTTTAGCACTAAGGACATGAAGCATTAAAGCACCTAAAGAAGCTACTCTAATGAGTGAAAGAACATCAAATCAAATGACAAATCAGATGAATTGAGTAAATTCCACTAATAACAATAAGCCGATTTCTTGAATAATGAATAAAAAGCAGCCAATAAGAGTCCGGCACGAATAGAAATCCCTTCAGTGTTGTTTTAAAAGCTCCCCAGGTTGAGACCTCAAGAAGCCGCACGCTAAAAAGTCAAGAGTATGATTTTACAAATTCTACACAAAGTGTGACTACTTTTGAAGATGCTAAAATTTAACATAGTGTTTATTTATATTGGATGCTTCAGTCACAACATAATTGCCACAGTTACAACTTTGTTATTTCATGGTTTTGATGAGTTTACTAAAATGTGGGAAAAAATTTAGTAAGTGTTTCCACACTTTTGACTGGTACTACACGTATGTGACAGTTCAGGTTTGTTTCTGATGTGCACAATTTCTAGTAAAAACTAGATTAGCAGTGCATACTTGCTTTTTTAGAGGATATTGTTTCAATTCAATTTAATTTAATAAGCTTTAATGCTTTTTCTTTGCATTTTGAAGATGATTTAATTATCATAATCTACAGTATGGCTGCAATATATCTAGAACAATATTTGTCTTAATTTAGAGAGTAAATGTGCGTTTTACAGTCTACATGTACAGTACACCCTTGTATGTATGTATATATGTTAATACTTTCGTTTAAATATGTATCAGCTGCTGGATAATAGGCTTCTTGGGTCTTGGTTCTTTTCTCTGTCTCTCTCTGACCGTGATGAAAGGCCTTCCTTGCCACTGTTGACCTTGGATTGAAATACATTATTCCTTGTAAAAAAGCTGCTTTGGAACAAAATTTACTGTAAAAAGAAGCATTCTAAAAAAGAAAGATAATTAGTGGTATTGAATCTTCCTTGTGTGCAATCTTTTTTATATTTTACAGCATTTGTAAAAACACTCCAGAGTATTTTTCTATAAGCAACATAATGGCATATTTGTCTTTGCTTTGTCTAAAAAATGCAATGTTTATTTATTCACTAACATTTTGAATCTGCTGACATCTCTCCATACTTTCACATGCTATATAGTGACAGAGGCCTTAATCGACTGATCTCTTTTTATCTGCTATGGTGTTTGGTGGTATAAAGAGCAGTTTTGTTAAACTTGAGCATTGTGACACTGAGTGACTTTGAATTTTGGATTTAAAATATTATAAATTACATAGTGGGAGCAAAAGCATAAGCGTAACAGCACACATCACACTAATGTGTGTGAACACAAAGGCACAGGATGTAATTGATCTTTTTGGACAGCCAACCTCTTGTGAGGTTATGATTAAATCTTCCCCAAATCATTTCTCATTGTCTCATCTTTCTTGTCTTGTCTAAGAGAAGACATAAAATATAGTTGGATGATTTGTGGAACTCTTGGGTCATGACTTTCAGAAACCTTACACTGACAAATGGCTTCGTGGTAAGAAAATACAATATTTAATACTTCCTAAATTAAGTTACCATAGTTTAAGTGTGAATTCCCAATCAAAGCCTGCATAATTTAAAGCTTTTATTTAAACGAAAACATTACTTTGGCTTTCAAATAGCCCTTAAGTATTAAAGGATTCATCTACTGGAAACTTCTCTCATAATTTTCTCTCCCTCACGCAATTCCAGATGTACGACTTACTTTCTCAGAAAAAAAATCTGTCACTTTTTATGCAGATATTACTATAAATATACTAAAAACAACTTGTATGATTCATACAATACAGCTAATATATGTGATTGGGCAAACTTCACAAATTAATTTTACATCACTAATTTCCATTTTGGCTCAAAACAGAATAAACAAGCGCTCTTAGTGAGACGTGGCATGCCTGCGCAGCAACAAGAAACATGTAGAGTAGAGCAGAATATGAATATGTAATTTTCCATATCCAACGGCTCTTAATGTGACCTTAATTCAAGGCCATGCCTGCTGAGCACCTTCAGACACTGCTGCACCGTGATTACGCTGTGTGTAAGTAGTCACGCAACAGCTTTACGTGGTCAGCCCAATAAAGAGGTGACAAATAAAGCTTTTATATAGATTTAAATTATGCCAAGTTACTAAAACTATAGCAGCATGAATAGGGTAAAGTACTGTATACAAATAATGCATTTTTAGCATATTCTTCTTACAAAAAGAGGTATAAAAAATGGAAACCAATTTTTCTCCAAACATGGTTAAGAAGACGAGGTCAGAGGCCGTTCCCTGCACAGAATCACTGATGCCTGTATTATCTTGCAAGGACAGCACAGAGGTTAAACCTCGGACAGGTGCCACATGTAACATGATGCAAGAAAAAAAACTTTTTTACTGTCAGAAAATGAAAAGATAAAAATTTGTTTAAGGCAACACATTAAACTAATACTTTTGAAACATTTTCTTTTTTTATTTTAGGTATTTTATAAATATTATTTTTTGTTCATTTTATGTTATAAAAACTGTTACATAATAACACAAGAACAAACTCTTCAAATTATACCCACTTGTAAATGAAGAGGCAAATGAGCTCTGGAACTAATCAATAAATCTAAGTCAGCAATTAGTGAAACTCATCAAGGCAGCTTTATTTACAGGCCATGTGCTGACTCTTGAAACGCACCAGCCATAAACTTCTAATCTGTGTTACTACCAAATTACACCTTCAATAATGAAAAAAGGTTCAGAATTTCATGCTCCACGCACACCTTTATCTGCAGAAAATAAAGAGTATTCGTGCTCAGTATTGAACGGAGGGGCTGGCCTGCGCGGTCCTGCTCCAGTGCGTTTGGCTGATAAGAACAGAATCAAACCCACAGAACATCGGACCCGCCTGTGGATTGATCGAACTGGAGACGCTGTGATGATCCACAGCCTCATTAAGCTTTGAAGGTATTCGTTCTTCTTGTCCCACACACACACACACACACGCACACACACACACACACACGGTCACAGATATACGCACTGTCTCACACAACGGCTCTCCCTTTCACACACGATATCACACAGCTGTCAGTGGTGTTGACATCTGCTCCTTGTCTGTATAAATCCATATTGTTGTTTATGTCTTTTCAGAGTTATTTAAGGTAACAAAGAAGAACTGCCTCTCTGTAGAAGTGTTTAAAAGAATTTTTAGTACTTCGTGGCTGACTGGCTCATTGCCGACTGACAGAGTCTTAATATAAGTAATGCAAAAATGACACAAGAGGTCAGCCACTGTGACGACTAATAACAAAACAATTATGACAGCACGTTTTATTGCCAGAATTTCACACATAATACTTATATGCTGTGCTGACAACATGAAATACTAATCTTTTATGTGCTTGTTTTGAACAGACACTTTTCATTAGTATATTTTTTTAATATCTAAGAATAATTTAATAAAATCTATCAGGCATTTTCTGCCTCTAAAATAACATGGTCAAATCATATATTTGTACTCATTTGATAATCAAATGAACCAGTAAAACTATTCACTATTTACTTTAATATTTTAAAAGCTGAATTCTAATCTAATCACTATATACTGATGGAAAGGTAAAAAAATAACTATTTGACCAATAATAAACAAACAAAAAATTGTAATGTTATTTATAAAAATACCTAAAATAAATAAAATAAAAGATTTAAAATGTTTTAAAAAAATCTAAAATGTATTTTTTTTTTACAATTTACAGAAACCCATCACATCCCTGTCATTACATGCTTTGCAAATGTTTAATGTTGGATCTGGATATCCAACAGTGATAATGCGATTGTGGTATTTTACTTGACCTGCCAAAACATGTTACGAGTTGAGAGCACAAGCCTCTCTCTTAGTACTCCAAACCTACTCAAATCACACAGTGTTATTCTCCACCTGACCCTCCACCTGCTTTCTGCTGGACACAGTAAAGATGTGTGGGAGGCATTTGAAGCTGTTCACTGCTCAAGTGGAAAGAGGGCCAAAAGGCCAATCTCTCAAAGGTGACATGAACTGAAGCTAGTGAAAGCTCCCCACTTTACCAGCTCACCTCTGGACCTCTGTTTAGAGTCTCTCTCTCTCTCTCTCTCTCTCTCTCTCTCATTGTAATACAGCAGGAAACAACCCCCAAGGTAGAAATCTTTCATCTTTAAACAGATAGTTCACCTAAAAATGAAACCTTTGCCTCACTCTTATATTATTTTAACCTGTATGACTTTCTGTCTTCAGACAAATGGTTAATTTTTTTGTCCTGCCCACTCTTCCATTTAATTAAAGTGAATGAGTACTGGGGCTGTCAAATCGTATAAGCCTTATTATAAGTATAAGTGGACCAGAAGTTTTCTGAAGCCATACATTAGTTTTAGGTAAAAGTTTTTTTTAAATGGACCAAGAGAGTGAGCTATACTTAGAAACCAAAAAACCCTACATTTGCACTAACCTATATAACAGCGTTCCAAGTACAAATTGATATTACACACAATATTGTTTTCTGAAAAGTTGCCAGTTTCAATCACTAAACATGTTTGTGAAATTAAAATGACAGGTCAAATATTTACTAAAAGCTTGGTTAATTTGATGCAAACAGGCAGTAATGGTGTCGGTGGGAAGTGATCATGCTGTGTGACTTTGGCATGCTGGGAGATGCAAATTATAAATACTTTCCTGCCAAACATTTTGCTATGACACCTTTTAGAAAGGAAATTACTATTTTAGAAGTTTTAACCCATAATTAATTCCTATAAACAAGTGTCACAATTTCACTACATTGGAGGTGTATGTACACTTTGTAAAGAGTCCATAATCAAATTAAATATTTTCTGGAAATTCCTGATAAATTTAAGCCGGCCTTTCAGGAAAAGCAAACGGGCTGACACAAATTAAACATAGCTGGTTGCGAGATATTTTACATGTTTCAGTTAATTGGTTATTTTCATTAACATCAACTCGGCACGCGAATGTTGTAATTAGTTCTCTATGAAAGAGGTCGTCGCTACAGTACATCAATTAACCTTCCCTATCATCTCACAGAATTGATAACATTTTTCACATTCATTTTACAAACTGAATAGGCCGCACCGCACAATTAAACAGCGCCCGCTGCATTCGTTCACATCGAAATCTACCATTGTGCACATCTGCCAAACTCGTCTGATGTCACATCAATTCCGTCATAGACGGCGTATCGGCCCGCGCGGACGCCAGCCGCCCCGCGGCATTCATCCTTCTGTGAAGTCCGACCAGAAGTGAGAGAGGTGAGTGTGGGATTTACATGGAGAATCCATACAGAGCTCAAGCTGCTGGGACAAGATAGAAAGAGCGAGACAGATAGAGAACGAGCGAGCAATCTGATTCTGTGGAGAGAGACCCACTTCGCACCGCATGTCCAATTGCAGCTGAGTGCTGTCAGCTTCGCTATTCAGAGAGAGCTGAAAGCCATTCTCTCCCAAACACACATTACTGTCTCAATTCACATCAAAGAAGCGAGCTCATCGGGGGGGAAATGTGTGATGACAGATGACAACTTTACAATACGACGTGCTATTAGCATGGCCTCCTCAGGACAGCCGCTGTGCAATTTGGCATTCTGAATTTGCATGGAGAGTGCGGCGTTTGTGAGGTTGCCAAACACAGCGAGCTGGAGAAATGTTTCTGCTTTTTAGAAAATAAATAAAGCATGTTTTGTGAGTACACAGGAAATGTACAAAAGACCCGCAAAGCTTTGCTTCAATGCTAAATCTCACCTTCTCTGTCCACACTGCTTTGGCATATTTTACTGAACCAAGACTTGAAAATTATTAAGAGACATTCTACATTTAACAACACAGCACAACATACAGTAAATGGTAACGTTTGTAATACTGATGAACTCTGATTCTCTCCTCTGTCTTCATCACAGCGCCGAGGACAAATGAAAAAATAACTGCATACTCAGTATGCTAAAAGCGCTCCATTTCCCACATCCTTGACCTACTTCATATTTTTCTCTTGCCTTGCTGCTGCTCTTAGTCAGTTGGGTCAGATGATGTTCAATTATAAAAAAGTGCAGGCCGGGGCAATTCCGAAGCAATAAATCTGCAAAACAAAGTCAATCCAAGGTGAGGACCAGCACAGCGAAATTATACATCACTTCTGGACTTACGGCAAATCTAGAAATCCGCCATTAATCTATCTCGCCTGCAGTCAATAAGCAACCTCTCTCACCGATTGCCTGAGAGATTTAATCGCTTCTAAAAATATTTGTGTTGCAGCATTAATTTCTCGCCGGATTTTATCCATAAGTCTCTTGTTAGTTGAAAGGATTGCTCACAGTCACGATAACGGAGGCGAAAAGCTGCTTCAGTCATACGAATAGTTCCGTACTTGTCTGAATTTGTGATGAAGAGGCTTTGGATTGATCAAAGTCAGGCTTTCAAGTCGCATTAAAGGTAAGACAGGCCAGTAATACAGACCAAAGCCTTCGCTCAAGGCACTTGACAGAGCAAATTGTGTTCTCAGATTTAAAGGCAAATACTCACGCTGGGGAAACCACTGGGTTTTTAGGTACAGACAAACTGTACATGAATGTTTCAAGGGGTTATTATCATACAAAAGACAAGAACATGAATTAAACGTGTTTTTATGTGATCATGTGTCCACATGTTAGCAAATTTTTACAGATTTTTTACAAATACAGTTTTACTGTATGTGGGATTCCCACAAAATACATGGTATGACCTCGATTATAAACAAAATAACATAATTGGTAAAACTTTACAATAATGTTGTATTTGGTAATATTAGTAAATGCATTAGCTAACATGAACAAAGAGCAATATAGTTTTTCACTTTTTAATAATGTTAATTAATTATTAATGTTAGTTCATGCAAATGCAATTGTTCATTTAGTTCATTGTGCATTAACTAACGATAACAGATACAACTTTTGATTTTATAAAAACATTTGTGAATGCTGAATTTAACATGAAATAATATTAATAAATACTGTTGAAGTATTGTTCACTGTTAGTTCACATTCACTAATGCATTAGCTCATTTTTAATCGTACATATATATATATATATTTATTTAATGCAAAAAGCGTTCTGCACATTTATGTTATGTCCCTCTTTAGGCAGTAGGGTAAATGCGTCTGTGTATGTGCGCGAGTGCATGTTTGCTTGTTTAAGCTTTGCTTTTAAGGAGATTAAATGAGAGTATAAAAGCCAAGCAAGGACAAGCACACATTTTGACCCGATCAGATAGATGCGTACTGCTCCCTGTTTCCTCTCATACACATGGTGACTGATGGATGGGCCATTCAGTGACAAGTTGTTTAATCAATGCCTTTAAAACCGCTGCCACCTCATCAGTTACAAAGCAGTAGACCACAAGAGTCAAGTGCACTGTTAGCGCTCAAGGACTTAAACTGTCTTAAACGCAGACGCCACACTTGACCGCATTCAAGCCAGGAAGACCTAGAATTAACTTGTGGAGCGATAAAACTGTCAGACGACATGCAAAACAGTCAAGGTGATTTAGGAGTTCTCAAACCGGCTGTGACCTTGAGAGACTTTGTGGGAAGGTTAGGAACACGTCGACCAGGTTGTTACGGTGGTCCGCTGGGACCGAAGCCTTGGGGAAGAGAGGTGGCAATTAACATACTTGTCAGTTATCTTACTCATGCGAGGAACCCAATTATATATAATACAAACTAGGGCATGAATTTAAATCAGAGACTTTTTGTAAACAGCCCTAAATAGTTTGATAACACACAATCTTGATTCTGGATGCATTACCAGAGAGGTTTTACCAAAGGTTTTCACCATACTGATAGCTCAGGTGTCAATATTTGGTGGTGTAAATACCCATGTGAGGTCTCTCTCAAAGTTTTTAAAACATATTTTTATGTTTAAAGCATGATTTTCCAATAGTCAGGTAAAGTGCTGTTATTCATAACATTCCCATTCATAACAGTTCACATTCCTCATAAATGAACACATGAATATTAAAATAAAACAATTATTTTAAGAGTCATCACTTCTTCATTTGTTGGGTATTATTGCTTCTGGTTTGTGCATTTTAATTCACAGAAATCCTACAAAGTATTTCGTCTCTCTCTCTCTTTTGTCACATCCATAGTACATGTATAAATTGTCTTCTTTTACAACAGAAAACATGTGTATAGACAGGTTTTGTTTTGTGATGTCTGGACTCAATCAGCAGGGTTAAATTAAATTATAAACAGATGGTTCAAAATACTGGTAATAAATACATTCTGTGAGAATTTATATTTTAAGTTTTGTCTGAAAATGTCCCATCTATAATGCTGGAATTGCCCATAAAGCATCAATGCCGTGAAGCATCATCTCTTACAGTTAGTGACCGCACCTCAACCCTCTGCCAAACCTAGATGTGAAACGAGTGAAAGGCACACAGCTTATTGGACCGTCTTCGACCTTCGTTCGCTGTCTTAAATAAAAAAAAGGAAATCCGGGCGAGGCAATATCCGCCCGTCCAATCCACTTCACCAGCACTCAGGATAGACGCCGGTGACGGGCTGTATATAAGCCATTCTTTTTATGAGCTTTGAGGATGAAATTCCAATTTCTAAAGGGCTGAAGGCAAAGCGGCACTAACGAAAACTATTGAGACTGCACGGAGGAGTCAAAAACGACAGTAAATGTCATCATTAATCCCGTAGGGGGACGTGCACGTATTGCGCTGCTTCCGTGATGGATATGGATCTCAGTTAATGCCTGCACGGACCCCTCCGAACCTACTGACAGTGGGGATATGTTCGGCTGCGACAGCCCCCAGAAGCAGAAATAATGGTCAATAGGAAAGAGCAAAAGCAGCACGGAGTCACCCGACCTCTTTCGCCCTCCCCAGGGCGAGCGTGACAGATAAACAGCACTGGAAGGAAGGGAGCTAAAGCGGACAGAGAGCGTGAGAGTCAGAGATATCATGGTTGCTGTGGATAAGGTATTAATCAGAAAGTCGGTCTATCGCTCTTTCTCAGCCTCACTAACTGGCCCTGTCTCTCACTTCAAATGGTTTGCTGCCATTAAGGATGCCGGAGTCGCGGTGACAACTTCACTTTACATCCTGCTGAGTCTCGCTAGGAAACATCACTCTACCAATGTTTATCTACGCATGACCAAACTGCAATTAAAAATATATATTTTCATATTTATAGCTCCAGCCACTTCTGAATGCTCGGTCATTAAAACACAATTAGCATTTTTTATTAGTGTATACGGGCAGTTTCAGCATTATGGATGTGAAATCTAAATACTCACATAATGTTTTTATTCCCAATATTGAATATAAATATATATATATATATGATTATATATATTATCAGTCTATGCAAGTCTATCCAAGTTATCTCTT
The DNA here is from genome assembly GCA_019155185.1 of Beaufortia kweichowensis. NCBI lineage: Eukaryota > Metazoa > Chordata > Actinopteri > Cypriniformes > Gastromyzontidae > Beaufortia > Beaufortia kweichowensis. Next base: position 3,692,888 of record CM032815.1, on the reverse strand, counting down.
TATAAAAAAAAGTAAAACACATGCGTTATGGATTTTTTTTTTATGGTAAGGTTGATATTCGCTTGAATCGCCCATATAGTATGCTGTGTACCACTGTGAAGCATCTGATAACAGATCAGTGTATTATCACCCATTTTACTTCTGAAAGAGGCTTTTTTTAAGTAAAAAAGTAAATAAAAAACAAAATGTTTTAGGTTTTCGCAATATAAAACAATAAAATATAAAGAATAAATATTCCATATTCTGCATCATTTCTAGGTCAAATGTCAAATCATGCAACAATAACATGATTTAAAGACGTACTATTAGATGTTACACAGTAACTTAATCAAAGAAATTATGTACATTACTTACTAAAAATTACGTACATGACTGACTCAAATGATAACTAATGAACTTCTGTGTGACGCAGCTTCATAATCATGTGAAACTTTCCTTGACCAGTTTCAAAAGCCTACGCAATTATTATCAGTAAAACTTACAGCTCTGCCCTTAAATTACACATCACAAGCTTCCAAGTCAATACTCTGTAACCATGAAGAATGAAACCATCTAGGTTGCATTTAATTACAGGGTGCTAAAGGCTGAGAAATGCGCAGAAAATGGCCGGTAATCGCTCCTAATGTAATGACCACCTTAGACACACAGATCTAAAAAAAATCAACTTTCATTGAAATTTATGTGAGTCTTTAACAGGGTCGGGGGGGTGGCGTCATGTGAGAAATAGGAACTCTCGTGATTACCGTTGGCCTTGTTGCTCAAACAGCAAACAGGTCAATAAGCCATCATTACTTCTTTTCACAGCCGGGTGGTTGTGAATCGACTGCCCGCAGGTCCATTTGAGGGATTAAGGAGAGGGGGTAATGCCATCTTGCAAGATGAGACCATATAGTTCATCTTTCCTCTGTGCTAAAACAGCACATGTGAATGGTGAGTAGTGAATGGGGTCGCATTTTCTCTCTGTTTCTCCACAGGTGACAGCCCATAATCCCGTCGCCAGGGGCAGCAGTGGAACGCTTCAGGCGTGGGATATATTCATTTGGATCAGCGTCCCCCAAAAATAATCTTTTTCTGCATGTGGCCACAGAGAAAAAGAGATACTCGTGGAGATTATGCCAACGATATCCATGATCCTCGGTGACTCAGAATAAAAATATAATGCTTGCCTGCAGGGGCTGGAGTTTGGCTTAACACTGTCTTTGTGATCACAAACTCTTAAAGTGCCACAATGCTTCTTATTTGGCTCTGCTTCTCGCATTTCTTTTCATACTGATAACATGGACGGTTCAACTTATACTTGAATGCACATGTATGAATCTACAGTATCCATAGTACTAAAGCTTACCTGTAGACTGCTTATGGCTGCTGTGTATCAACTATAGATTGTACATTATAATTATGTTTAATAATTAATTTAATACAGTGTTTTTCAACTAATTTAAATGACTAATTATAATATACAATCTCACTGTAAGAATATGCAGAACTTTCTGTTTGTTGTGTTCCATCCATTGACACGACATGGTAAGCTGTTAAAACTTGGTCAGAAAACCACTTCTAAAAAATTTAAAATGGATAAAAAATAGCATGGATGATATATTTGTCTAATTAAAAAACAAAACAAATACTTGCACTGTACAAGGCAAATAAGAGTTTGGCCCGGCACATTCAGCATACAAAATGAAATACTTTTGTAAAACACATTTGAATGCGAATAAAAGTTTTTGAGCTGGAATTTCATGAGAAAATCAAATCATTTTGCATCAGACAATTCTGTTTTTCTCCACTATAAAACTATCATTAAATAATTTTAACTCTCTCAAGAGTGTTTTAGCAGATCTTCTCTAAAACCAGATCAAACACAATAATTACCGCCTAGGCAGCCAGACAGGATTCAAAACTATTAACACCAATTGTCTCTGCCAGACACATGCAATGTGCAAATATTTTATTCACAATTTAATCCCAAAAGGCCTGGGAGAGAAAATAACATCAGTCTGCACATCTAAGGGCTGACAGAGGTTCCTCTGATACACTCTTATGATTTTATTATCACTTTTAGACTTGACTTAGGTGTTAGGAGACTGCTGGGGATTAATGTGGTCCTTGTGATGAGGCCTCATCCCTGGGGTTTGATGGTTTTGTGACAGGGCATGATGGATGGATGGTGCGACGGCGCCGTGACACGCACCGCTGATGTATTGTAAAATGAGGCAGGCTCACAAAAGCGGCGTCTTTTCCGGCTGTCTGCGGTCGTCTGCCCTCCGCATCGCTGCATGCGTTATGTGGTTCCATAGATCCATCCATCCATCTTCAATGACTGCAATGCCACAGTGGCATGAAATGGCATTTATGAGGTGAGCTTTCTTACATAGCCTGGGTCTACTACAGCGCAGGGCGGGAAATTTCGGGAAAAAAAGTGTTAAAATAAAAGAATAAATAACCGCTGCTGTAGGAAACATGGCACCGATGCCTCATGGGCAGAGAAGGAGTCAAACATAAAGTTTACCACACGTTAACATAGATTTAGATGGGAGAAAAGACTTGCATCACTGTAATCAATCGACACTTGTTGGTTGGCGTGTCTGGTTGACACATGTTTTACAGGTGTTGATTAATTGTCTATAGATAATTGCACAGCTATGAAGTAGGTGAGGCTGGCGGGTAAATAGTAACAGACTAAATCACAGTCACACTCACAAATAAGCTACGATGATGATGACACCTAATCATATGCCCAGTAGACTTCACTTTTCCTTCCTGAGAAAAGAAGTGTGATCTTATCACTGTCAGAAATTTCAACAGTTTCTGAGGAATGAACTGATTACTGGATGTCTGTTTTTCTTGTGCTGCTGAATGCTTTAATTTCTTTTAATTTGAACTTCTGTTTAAAATTCATACAAATGACAAATGCAACTCAACTATACTGTAGTAATAATTTAATTTTAAGAAATTACATTTACTTTGACTTCAAACAGCTACAGGTATCAGTATCATATAAAGGCAAAACTTATTCTGTAATTGTCATGGAGCTGGATTCTCCGCTTTCAGCATCGGATTCGCTCACCACGTTCTCACGATCTGCTTCCCCGGACTATTGAACTCAATTTCCCATGATACCTTGCACTACCCGCACCTGTTCACTATTACCTGGACTCTACTTATACTGTGTTTGTTCTGTTTGACTTTCATGCTGTTCATGGTCTGTTCATTGGCGTTGCCTGTTACCCGTTTGGATATTACTGCCTGTTACCCGTTTGGATTTAACTACTGTTACCTGTTTGGATGTTACTGCCTTTTACCTGTTTTTGGAGATCGCTGCCTGTTTTTTGGAAAGCTGGTTTGTTGGATGTAGATGGATGTTTTTGTTCCCAGGTTTTGGATTGCCTACTTGCGTTTTGTTATTTATGAAGTAAACCTGTGTTAACCTTACCCCTCTGACTCTTCCCTGGATCGTAATGGTAATAATATAAAGTATTAAAGCAACACTATTATTTTTAGAATTTTTTTGGGTTGTTTCTAAGCAAGATGAGAGAATTTTAGGGGCTGAAAAACATTTTAAATTGATATATGCAGAATAATTGTGGTACAGTATTAGCAAAATAATAGATTTTATACATAATATTGTAAATAATTTAGCACCAAAAATCCCAATGATTACAAATTCTCTTTTTCTCTCTGCCTCACTACACTTGTATTTTGAGTGTAATTCTTTGGCCAAATAGAGGAAACACTAAATTGAAAAAATTAGTTTGACGGGTACAGTAGCATTTTTAATCAGGACAGCCCCAGTCACGTGTAAATTACCACATCAGGCATCCATTAAATATGCAAATTCAACAGTTCTATTATTTTCCATACACCACACATACACAAGCTATTGCATAGCTGAATAACACATTTCGCAGCAATGCTATTTTTTGCATCATCTTGACGGCTCAGAGTGGGTCTTAAGCCGTTCATCATGTTCCTGAGAAGAATCCAATGATACTAATACAACTGCACATTTACCATCATTAAAAGGCATAATTTACCAGTGTGACGGTGTTGCTTTTATTAGCCTTTGGAAGCAGATGGCAGAGAGTGTTTCATCCTGTTGCTTTCTCTCTCTTTTTTCGTTCTCAGTCTGTTATAGTTTTCAAAGAGACTGAAAGATGGAGGAAGGATTAATGAAAGTACCAGAACAGTGTCGTTGTAGCTCTGCCACAGAAAAAGAGAGAGAGGAATTACTGCCACAATATACAGCTGAATCTCTCTCTCTCTCTCTGAAACATTTTATCATGATAACTCAGTGGAGTAATAGAGAAACAAAGCAGCTATGATATCCACATAGTTTGGATACCAAGTAGTTTTTTTGTGAATAAACAGATTTGGGGGTATGATAAATGCTAACTAAATTATTACTACATTGAACAAACAAATAAACAAAACTGACCTTATTTATTTATAAGTGCAGACTTTGATGGCAACTGGCTTTTCTAGACTAGTAGGAAACAAATCTCTTACATGTTCTCTCAGCCAGTTACATGCTATGAATGTTATTTATAGATAGCTTTTCAGCATGAAATACAAGTCAAAATGCTAATTTCTCTGAGAAAACATCATTTCACGTTGGATATAGTTAAACACAGGGATGTTTTCCTTAATCTGGCCTGAATTTTAGATTCTTTAAGTGGATTTACAGTTCTGTTTTCAACCGAACATGAGAAAACAATCTTATGCCAAGGATACAGGCCATGAATAGATGTTTTGAATCATAGCGGTCCTTAACTGTTTATCTGTAATGTACTGCTTTCTCAAAGGCCATTTTACTTCAATACCTCTCTACTAGCAGTCCAAAGAGATGAACATATATTTTCAATCCATTAAGTGGGCATTATACTTGTGATTTACTTCATCTTTTGTCTGTACAGCCAGCTACAGTATAAAAAAATCCACTTTTCTGCAAAAAAGCCTTGCCATTATAAAATGTGCTTTGGCTTTTCTATTCACAACATATAACCTTTCATTAATTTAGCTTAATAGGTTACAGCGTAATTCATATAAATTACATATAAAATATATATAATATCATCTTGAAAGGCCCATTTGTATTATCTTACACATACTGCACAAAATAAGAATGGTATGATATACAGTACAAACTTCTCCACCAGAAGCGCACACGACCCTTAAAGTCATCAAATAAGTCTCGAGGGTTTCTTGGTTACTGCACCACATCTGCACATGGTGCACATGGTTTTAAAGCTTCTCCATCAACATATTTTTATTCTCTGTCGTACAAATAAGTGTAATGTTTTATTTTATTTTGTTTTATACTATTTTCGTACACCCCTTTGCTCAAGCATATGGTGCTTTAGAAATAAATATGCCAACATGCCAGCCAGACAAAATGATGAAAAGCTGTAAAATTCACACATCGTAATTTCTTTGCCCTTGGTCGAGCTTGTTGATTGGGTTCAGATCATGTTATTTAACGTGCACCTCACTCATCAGGCATCTTTTCAGTGACGTGTTCCTATTTAACGCATAACAAACTTCACGACGAACATGTAAACTGCAGAAGAGAGGTGAAAAAAACATTACTGTACTTTGTTGTATTTTTGAGACATATTTTCAGAGGGAACATGCTTACCAAAACATATTTTGTGCATAAAAAATGATTTCTAGCCTTGTGTAATATTAATAAAGACTTGCAATTTGCACAACACAATTCAATCTCCGGTGATAGATGCAGAAGACTGCCGGCCGGTCATAATGCTCTTCTCCATCATTTCATACATTACTGCTACTATGATCAATGAACGACACAATCTATTATGTTAATAAAATTCAGTTTATCACCTGTTTTCCACAGATTACTGAATAATAAAGCAACATCAATCATGCCGGGAAAACAAAGCTGAGATTGTGTAGGGAGTGAAATATAGTTGGCTGTTTGTATACCAAAAGGACAACGTGAAAAAACAATGTACACATACTGTACATAAAAAAGTCATGCTTTTCAGAACCAGAAAATGTTTATTTATACTACTAAATTACTCTTTAGATAGTTCAGGCCAAACATAGTTTTTTAGCTGAATTATTTAACTTTAAGAAAACACAGATATGTAAATACGTACTGTATCGTAAGGCAGGTAGGCAGCGTGTTCGAGAGTAAAGAAATCACAGTGTTGAGTCAAACTTGGTTGTTTTTAACTACTAAAAGCACTCTGAAGCGTCCCCAAAGGGATCAATTAAAAACCATGATGCATAATCTGTCACACGCACTCGCGCTAATGTGGGATATTCATGAAGAAAAAGAGAGAGAAAGAGACACGGAGTGGGCTGAGGGAGATGAGAAAAAGTTTCTCAGTCATCGTTCTCAATGGGACCCTGGTAAAGTGGTACCTCGTCAGAATGCAAAGTAGGAGAAAACAACAAACTCTATGCTCATAATGGATGCTTGTATTTACATATCATAAAGGGCTTTTCATCTGACAAGATATTACATGGTGTAAAAAATACAACCTGATATAATAAGAAACTTTTCTAATACAATACAACACAAGATACAGTAATATACAAGTAATGTATAATATAATATACTGCCCAGCTTATTGACCTCCATTGCAAATGCATTACTATAAATGGACAAGGACAAGTTAAAACTGCATGAACAGATATCACCAAATCACAAAAACCTTAAGACGTCCATTTCATTCCCATCAAAACAGCGTGACCTAACAATATGATGCAACAGACTGAAACTTTTTGGCGCGTATGTCACATGCTGACAGAACAAGAGGCTAAAGGCATCAAACGGCAGGACCAAAGACACGACTGGCAGCTCATCACACTTATAAATTCCCAAAAATACTAATTCTGCATCCTCACGGGGGTAATTTCACAGCTTTGCCGGGGTGCGGCAGCCCTGAGACCATTAAGATCTCATCTTTACAGAGTCTTCACAGTCTGCACAAAAATGCCTTTTACACTGTCACGGCTCCAAGAAGAAACTATGACTACATTATACTAATTACTGTGGTATGATGGCCTGGGAGTACACTGAGTGTCAACCAAACCCGACGGCAAGAGTTGGATAAAGGTCATGAACGGATGCTCAGACATGGTTATTTTTATGCAGGATACACTGATTAATGCAGACGTGCAGTATTTTGGGGTATGCAACTGGATGCAGTCAGGGAGTCTGTCTGTTACAGTCAACACAAAACTAAGGAGGAACATTACAGTTCGTGATGTGCAGAAGGAACAGCACCTGGATGCACTTTCATCATCTTGAGATAACAATGTGACAAAATATGACAAATGACAAATATATATGCTGATCTAAAAAATATCTAAATAAAGCAAAAACCTCTGCAGTGTGATCAAAACTCTGTGTCGCTGAAAATATAAGACACAAACTGCTAAGAAAAAAACCACATCGAGAATGATGCTTGATGTTCAAAGCTGCAATCTGTACATTTTTGGGTAAAAATGAACAAAAATCAGTTACTGAGCAAGTAAATAAACAAATCAGTATTAAAAAACTGTCAAGCTCAAGCTGTCAGGTCTGATTTCACAGAAAAAGTTACACGACTTACAAAAGTAATCAACCTGCAATTTTATGTTTCAAACAGAGATGGCGATAGAGAGGCAAAGGCAAAAATACTTTTTATATGATAGCGTTCACTTATAACTGGACAAAATGAACATTTAGCAGCTATACATGTGTGAAATAGTCTTTTTCTTCAGTAAATCTATCTTAACCTATTAACTGTCACTGCACACATTGAACATACACATAAGAATGTACGAAACTGCAACATTTACATTTTCAGATTTTATAACATTACCATGATTTTTAAATGAATTTTCTTAGTTATTTTATTATAAATTTGTCAAACACATCAGCACCACAGGGCTCATCAATCCATTTCACAGGGTCTTTAAAGACAAAGCACTTAAGTCTTTGCACACCTGCTCAAGCTGATTTCTAATAAAACTGAGGCTTGACTCGATTTATTCCCACAGTCGGTGGGGATTTCTTGTTTACTGCATTACAGCAGCTATTTCCACTGTCATTTCACCTCAATATTCAGGCTTTCCTACACAACAGCCCTGTGGATCAGTCACAGCATCCACATGGTACTAGAATATTCTATATGGCAGGAAAAGGGCAAAGGATGACCACATACAGCACAAACATCTGTGCTGGGAAGAAACTGCCAGCTCCAGCTGTGAGAACCAGAGGATCTGGCCATGTCCACAAAATAAAATCTGACCAGATCAGACACACACACACACTCACTCACACACACCCCTGGCTCCGTGGAGACTCCGGTGTCAGCTTATATCCCAGCATCACAGTCATCATCCAAGCTTCTCTGGCGTAGCACCTGTGCTCTGCCACGGCCTTAATGAACCCGCTCTGCTGCATCCTGCAAGATCGCATTATCCCGTACCGAGGCGCTGCAAACAACAGAAGCCAATATGCGAAAACTAGAGATCTGCCGAGTGCTGACAGAGCGCGGAGCGTTTCGTGTTATATTCCACCAAGACATTTAATTAAACATTAGCCAGCTGTTGCCGCCAGTACAGAAGGGCTGATAAATGACACAAGAAACACACTAGACTGCAGGCTCATTCAACATTAAAGCGAGTGTAATGTTTGTAATGGGTTCGTATTTGGATCAGGACATCTAAAGTGACCCTATAATCCCTATAGTCTTTCATCATGTTATCATTTTCTTAGGGTCTAAATTTACTTATGTGTTCAGCTGAAGTAATCAAGGCTGCAGAGGTTGGGAAAATAATATTAGCCAATCATATCAAAGCCTAGCGTGCTTCTATCCAATCAAGTCCTACCGTAAATGATTTCCCAACAGTGTTGTGGCATCGCTGTATTTTTCATCACATTTTATTTCATCAAAGCTTTAGAGCCCAGCAAGGTAAGGCAAGAGCTCCATCCTCTCTCTTACGCAAAAGTCTGAAAAGTTAGATTAATTTTAGTGAGATGATTTGTTCTTATGGATCATGTACAGTAAATAAGTGATTTACTGATTTATTTGACCCTTTTTCTTGTCATCATTACGTTTTAAATATAATAGTATATAATAGTAAACATTCAATGAATGTTTAGCTATTTTTTTTATAAACTTATTACACAGCTTGCCACAAGTAAATTATTAAACACAAAATATTTTAAGAGCTTAAACATTCCAAGAAGAAAAAATGTTTTCTATTGGCTTCAGACACAACTGTCAACAAGACACAACCTTTAAAATGTTGAATCATTTGTAATACAATCTCATATGTTATTAATTAGATTAATGTGATAATTATGCGATTCATAAGGAAACTATATTCAAGGTCAAGTTGACTCAGAAAACCCAGACAACCCTGTGTTATTAGTTTTCAGTGGTTGGTTTTGGGAATAACCTGGAATGTCATGACTGGCCAATCAGAAACAAGTATTCCAGAGCACTGTGTAATAATGGTGCTTAACTTCTAACTAACATTTTTTTTTATCATTCTATCCATAAATAAAAAACATTATGAAAGTTAATGCTTATTGCCTTTGAGATCAACTGTTTTGGGGTCTATTATTGATTAAACCTGTTGCTATGCAAAGAGAGCTCCATTCACCATTCTGCATATATCAACATGCTATACACACTCACAGCATTAATAAAAAAAACACAAGGGATGGAAAAACAAATATACAGTGCATGCTGATCGAGATAATCGAATATGAAATTACGCCTGCAATTTACAACAGCTCTAATACAGTCAGACTACAGCGCTGTAATAATGAAATATCCATTCAGACTGTACTGATGGCTTTCATTACAGAACTTTCTGTAGCATGCATCTCTCAACACCCCCCTCCCGCTCTACTCAAAAGGATTTCATTTCAAGGATGCTGTTGGTGGGATGGAAATGACATAGTGATCCTCTATTATCTGTTCTCTCTTCTTCATAATGCACGCTGCTTTCTGCGCCATCGATTGTGGCCAGCAGATGTTGTCATTAAATCAATTTTAGCAAGAAGAGAAATGGTTTGTGTATGAATAGCCCTTGCCCGAGCCATCAATGGCTCTCTGACAGTGAAATAAGCATGCGGGAGGTTACTGACTGACTCGCGTTTGTAACTGTCCTGCGTGGGTGAAATCTCAGCACATCTGACGCCGTCTGTGCCACATCAAACTAATATCTATCACTTTTTTGAACTAAGTACCCGTGTCAAGATAAATCTTATATAGCTTTGATTTTTTTGGTTTCTATTGAGAGGTTGATGAGAGGTTTGGAGGCTTTAATTACTGACGACACAGGGTAGATTCCTGCCGTTTCTCTTATTTTCTCCTGTGGATACAGTATGGTGATCAAAATACTTTCATACTGAACATCATTCATGAATCAGAGATCATATTTTGCCTGCCTCTACTTGAAAAAAAAAAAAATCAACCACAGACATCCTGATGGATTTAATGGGAATTGTATTGGTTTTATTAGGGACTATAATGGTCTCTACTGGAAATGTGCTGGCTTTTATTGGTTGGATAAAACACAGGATTAAATCCTACATTCATAAGATCCCAAACTTTTGGCATGGTTTTGACATGGTTTGCATGGTAACCGGCTGATTTATAAAGGGAAACCTTTCGAGTTTGTATTCTTTTTTCAAAATATCAAGACTTTCTTGATAATATTTGCTTTTGAAAACATTATTATCCAATGGGGAGTTCTTATTTACTGATCAATAAACAATTTAAGACTATTGGTTGTCTAAGAATGATCTTAAAGTAACGCATGCATAACGCAGACAAAAGGCTGAAAAGCATAACAACACCTTTCTTTCGCTAATCCATCATGAAAACACAACTGTAGCTTAATCCCTGTCTAATGCAGAGAAATAAAGCGTAAAGATAGTGTTGAGCCACTTTTCTGGTGTGAGACTCTACCCCCACCTAGTGTGCAGAGCACAAATAACACTACCAACCTGCTCACAGATATTTCACAATGTCCTTTCCAACACATTCACCTCTCACGTCTTTCTAAAGACAGAACGAAAGTTAAGAATGTTGAGTATTGTAACAAAGGACAAGAGAATATAATGAGAGTTACCTAGCCGTTGTTTCCAGAATGAACTTTGGTAATAGTTCAGCCACGGTTCAATTCATTCCTCAGACAAGCTCGCTTTTAATTAGTATGTCCCTCAGGGACCGATAACAAGCTCTTATTAAGCTATTCGCCCAAGATGATACACACTCACCTTTATCATACACTGACTCGCACATATTCAATCTGTCCTTCACTGAACCTTAATATTCATTGGCACTATCGCTCCTGGCACAAAACCTGGTACGGCTCAATTAATAACAAATGTGGGAAAGACTGCCGCAGTGTCCATTCGGTTAACCTATTCAATTACTGTTAAATCGGAAAGCTCTGCGTTTTCAAATAGGTACAGAAAAATGGATTCTAGGATGTATTATGTAATACAATACAATAGCCCTGTATTATATTATATTAATATATTATATAAAGCTAGGCTATTATTAATTCTTGACTGAGAAAGTTTGAACCTTGCATGAAACTTAATAATTTAATAATAAAATAATAATAATAATAATAAAATAATTTAACAGTTCATTTTTGTCATAATATATGCAACCTATGTTGCTGCATTTAATACTGTATATTTACTGTAAAGGCAACTAAAAAAAAGTTTTTAATGACTAGGCAGGAATTTACAGTAAAATAACATAAGCCAATATACTCAGCAAATGTAAAATGACATAAGCTCAGTTAAAGTTTTAAAACGCTTGTTAAAAAACTTTGCTTGTTATACTGGTGCCCTGTTCGCAACCAAAAAAATCCACTAAATGTGCTAGTTTGGGACAGCAAGATACAAAATGGCAGTAGTAAATTTCTTTACACTGTGTGTGAAAATTAAATGTCAAAATTGATTGACAAGATTAAATCTAACCCTTTAAAAACATTTCAGTATAACTAACTTATTTTACAACTTCTTTCCACACAAACTGTGTTACTCCATCAATAGTCAATAAAAAGAAATGTCTTTTATTATTTTACACGTTGGGAGCAGAAAAAAAAACACATTTTCCTTAAGGGGCCTATTACATCCATTGCATACTCCATTTTAAAATGAGCAGACGGAAAAGAATCAGCCATTTGCTGTCAAAATGAAATTCTACATCTTTAAACTTGACAACTTGTCTTGCCCCTGACTGTAACATTGAACCCTACAATAATGAATTGAAAGGGCGTCGCGTTTCATGAAGCAATGAACAAAAGCCATGTTTTGACAGCAGACATCTGTCAGCTAGTATATGCTGATAAATGCTCATAGTTTCAATTCACTGAACTTCACAGATGATGTGTCATGTATTCTGCCTGTTAATGCAGACTAATACAAAAGAATATATTTTGTCCGTCTTTCTCTTGCTCTCAGTTTCGAAAAGAAAATCGCTGAAGTAACTGATGCGGTTTCAGCTACGACTGAATAATGTTTAAATACTACCACTATAGAAAAGCTCTTGTTTGGCCAGTTACAACAACAGCTTGTTTCTTATCATCGGTTTTCCTCAAGGTTTTCCGTGGCGTGGACATGGCAGGTGACAGGGCTGATGTTACTGCCTGTTGATCAATGGTCATCATTAGTTTTCTGTGCCCTGTTCATGTCTGCTTTGTTTTCTGTTGGATTTGTCAGATGCTGCCTTCACAAGGTTTTTTAACTTATCATCCATCATGTAGGATTTACAGCCCGTGCAGATCGATACCTAATCAATTAGAAATTACCCTGGACATCAACCACAAGACTTTCATTTTTCTTTAAAGGAACAGTTCATCAAAAATGAATTCTGTCATTATTTACTCTCTCCCATGTCATTTTAAACCCATATGCTGTTACTGTGAGTTTTCTGTCTTCTAAGGTAACCCATGTGACCATCTTATGGTTTTAAAAGACATGGAATATAGATTAGTTCAGGCTATAGTTTGGGTTCACTTACTCATTCTCTATTTTTTCTACATTTTACCACCACAACATACCACAAATGAAACTTTGAGAATTATGTTGTGACTAAAAACATCCAAAAGCATATTCAAGGTGACAAACCTTTGCCTAGAATGTTCTCTTGGCATTTTATCAACCAGTTTCTTTAGGTATCGCTTAGGAAAGTTCTTTAAAATATCTTCCTTTACATCTCCAACTTACAGCAATCAGATTTGGAAAAAGACCAGAACATAAAGAACAATAAAAAGCAAAACCCTATAGTAATGAGGTTGTGGGCACTATGTCTCCAGCACTTTTTGGTGACTGTGACTTTAATTAATGTTGTTCTACAGGATCTTAACAATACTGACATTTTCTCCTCCACCTCTGCGTTCTACATCTCACCACATAACCAATTCCTTCCATCATTCCCCCAAACTGTCTCTCTCTCTTTCTTACATTTTCTCCCTTCTCTATCTCTATCTGACTTCCTGTCTCACCTCTAAAGGGCATATACATATTTGCATTGATCCAGTGACAGAATGATGCATGTGTCATTAAGGGACAGAAGAACAGCAAGAATTCCTATTAAATCTCCAAGTTCCCGTTGACTTTTAGTGCCTGGTGCTGATAACAGCAGACACGCAGGGAAAGTCTATACCGCACCATTAACCTTACCCTCAACCTTCACTGAACAATGCATACCAATTCTGTTGCTTAGATACAATAGCCCATTTGCAAAGGTGCTGGATGTTATTTAATTTCAAGCAACAGACATAGAAATGAGGTTTGCAGAAATCAAAATGAGTCGCAACACAACACTGACCAAATACAAATGACCCCTGCACAGCCGAGGGCTTCGGGATCAGATGGTACATGTTTCCTTTCCGCTCGGGCTGGGACTGATAATGCTAATCAAGTATTGTTGTGTGCTTTGGCTGCACAAAATGTCAAAGGTTTAAACTGAGAACATTCGCAGGGAAACTGATAAGGATGCTGAAGAACTAACTGGCTGGTACGGCAAGGTTTTTTTATCATATGAGGTTACTGAAAGTATTTTGGGTTATTTTCTACATAAAAAATAACGAGAAACATGTTTAGTGTTTTTATAAAGGGGCATGAGTCAAAATTACAGTCTGAAAAGCGTGCAACAAGCTTCACAAACAACACGTCCCAGCTTATTTCCCAATGTACTGTATGCTTATTGCTCATACATGATGCGTATTGCTAATGACATCACCAACAAGATTAAATTAACCAGAGGAAGTCATTTTGTGTTTCACATGCATACTCCAAATTTATTCTGACCTTGTGCTGAGAGAAAATCCATTATGATAAGCTTGCCTGTGATAAATTTAGTTTGCTAAATCATTTGAAAGGCCTCAACACATTGTAAATGAATGCCAGGGACTTGGATTTTACCTTTTTAAACCCATTCAAATCAATTATTCAGTTCATATTACTGTGTATATATTTTTGGCTTGCTAAGCGGCTTTGTTGTCGTCACTTTAAAGAGGAGGCATAACAGGTTGCAGACTTGCTTACTATTACAATAAGTAACACGTGAACACATGAGTAAAGAGGTTGCGTATATAATCTTAATTTTATTCTAAAAATCCTAAAAAGAAGATCTGAAGAATGCTGAAGTCACGGTCTTATTTATGTCACAAGGTACTTTTTTCCTAATATAACTTTTTAAATCATTTGATGGTTTGAAACACCATTTACAGTACCTCACATGCAACCAATAGGCCTTTTTTAATAAAAAGATTTTATACATATTTTACAGTTTAGTTAGTTATAACTATAAACTAAACTATAATATAATATAGTATAATATAATTAACTTTATATTGAAACTATTAACTACTATATTAAAAATGACTGGTTATATTGTTATATAAACATACTGTTGAATGAAATATTCACATTTATATATTCATGCACATATACTGTATATTCACATTCATATGGTGAAACTGCAAGATGAATGTGAACGTGCTACTGCGATCATTATAATATATTTTTTACATGTTTCTGACTGTAAAAGGAGAAAATAAAGTACATTTCATCCAAGAAATACAGGAAGTATGTTTTTAATTAAACTTGTACCAGTCCCACTTGTACTAAGTTTATGCAAAGAAACAAAACTTCACACTATAGCTTAACCATAGTCATAGTTTTTAAATTCAATCTCATTCAGACTCCGGGAGCAGCGTTTTATAGGCTTCAAATAAATTGCAACACAGCATCTTATCTGCTCGGTGTCCCTGAAGGCTATATCTATGCTAATAGCTAAAATATTGGCTAGCGTGTTGTGCTTTTTCAATACACAGGGCGAGGAGCCATAATGGATGGGGCCGATTGGTGCCAAATATGAGTGAGCCAATACTCTCTCAAGGGATGACTCAAGAAAATGTGCTTATTTCCTTGGGCAGTTTCATGACAAATAAATTCACTGTAGTACATAATTCACCTTATGTATAGGCCTACAATATCTACAATGTATTATTATGTGAAAATAATAAGAAACTGTAAATATACACAGAAAGGGAAACAATGCATCTTTAAAGCACTTGGGTTTCCTGATGCAGTATGTCATACTGTAGTGCTAAAATGGATGACACAGGTTTATATAAAAAGTTAATACAAATAAATACAACACATTTTTTATATGCGTAGACCCTGGGCAAATGGCAGGTTCATGCAGCGCATGCATTTACCACTATTGAACAGCAGATGTCACTATAAAACAACATTTTAAAAATGGCATCCGAGGGTGAATTCAGCATCTTGGTTGCCATCAATAGTGCTTAACTCACAAAAGCAGAAGATGATTGGATTTCTGTTTGGCCAGTTAAGGGGGAATCTCTTGAATTAAGTTCCTTAATTCTGTTTACCACAATTTGGTGTGAAGTTTACACAAAATGAGTGTAGAAGTTAGGAAAGCGAAACTAAAAAAAAGTTTAAAAGTGAATTATTGAGACCAGACCATAAGCTCATCTGTCTCAAAAGGTTTGAGAATACAGCCATCTTTCCCGTCTGGTCTCACGACGGCCCGCTCACAGCGTGCACATGGAAGAGGATTGAGCTCAGAGCTGCAAGGTACTTTGTGCTCAGCGGCGTGTCGATGTCATGGAGCAGCGAGCTATACTACTCCCTGGGAGAGCGATGGAAAATCCATTTATTTATTCTCTTGCTTGTGGTTTCATCTCTGCTTCATTCATTGAGCATGAGAGAGAGAACATTGCTGCCGTATATATATTTAAGTGAGAGGACAGGTAGATCTATAAACACTGGAACCAGAAGACACAAAACCTTATGCTCAGTGACAGGCACTTTTTGAAGCTTGAACGATCAGTCAGACACCTTGAAAGGTCTAAGACTCAATAATAAATATTTCACTAATTTTAATAACAATAAACGAACTATTTTATTTTTAATATTAATGTTTTTTATAAAAGTACCTAAAATAAAAAATAGTTTTCAAAATATTTAAAATTTTGCAGTGACAATTACCAGATTAATATTTATTAATTTTGGCATTTAATTTTGGCCAATACAATTAACCCTACCTCAAAAAATAAATAAAAATAATAAGAAGAATATGTTAAAAACGAGTCAGCACTAAATCTGATGATGCAGCTGCAAATATCATTAGATAACAGTAAAAAAAAAATCTCCTTAACCTCATTCCTGCTAAGAAACACATAAAACTCCAGCAGATTAGAAATCCTCTGTTAAATTATCCAGCTGTTTGAGGTTTTAACGCATGTGAAATGCTAATCAGACCCCAATCAGACATTGTGCACACTGTAAAATTACTGTGTCCCCACTGAAGCGCTCCATTTACGCGATAGCCGACATAAAAGCCGAATCCAGCTTTAAGGAAGTGAATTGTTAATATCAGCTCAGAGCTGTCACATAAATCGAATGGGAGAGAAAAAAGTGACTGCAAAAACACAAAGCAGATCGAAAGGTCTGGTGTTTAAAGTTTGATGACATGGACTGTGTGGGTTTTTCCCTGGCGAGACGTTGAGAGCCCAAGGCCCGGCTGTCCTTGAAAAAAGCGTCGGTAAGCAAATGGATGATTCTATCCCCTGAGAGATGGCGGATGGGCCAGAGAGTGAGAAGGACAGAACGAGTCAGAAAGAATACTAGAGTAAAAGGCAGTGACAGAGAACAAACACAGATACTGTCAATTCATCCTTCATCCAACCGTGAGGTGCCTTTAAAACAATAGTAACCCATGAACGCTTTCAGGTTCAGAGGACACCCGCATAACATTCTCTCTTCCATCATCTCCTGCTCTTTCACTGCAGCTTGTGCTGCTATCTCCAGCTGTCAATTGTAATCTAAAAACTACAATCTTGATCATATTTATTATCCATGGCATCATTCAACAATTCAATTAACAATAACCTATTTAAAAAAATAAAAGACGACTATGTGAAAAACAAGTCAGGACTAAATCTAATGATGCATCTGTGAATATCACAAGATAAAAAGTTAAAAGGTTAAATAGTTCTTGTTGCTTTCTTCACCTGTCAGTTGTCATCTAGAGACAAAAATGTTTGACCACGTTAGGATGAACGTGTATTATATCCCATTGATTCCTATAAGTCATTTTAATCATCTTATTTAATGTATTTAATTTATATTAGCTATCTCCGTTACAATACAAATCATTACTTTTAAGTTCACTGTCATAAATCGGTGTAAAATAAGGAGAACGATTTGAATGTCCTCTTATGCTCAATAATTTCAGATTTTTGTTTATTTTACACCAATAAAAGTAACAGACTGCAGATTTAATTCATATATTGTCAGTATTGTCATTCGCACTACATAACCTAGTTTTTCCGATTTATACTAAATGCTGTAGATTTTGGTCACAATCACAACATATTTATGTAGATTTATTTTAATTGGTTGGAAATGCAATGGTATTTTTAATAAGTAAATCTAAAATAGTCTAGTCTTGCCTGTTTTCCCGCATACCTAGCATTTTTTGGAAAACAAACACTAAGCATATGCAGAGAAAATAAGCCAAAACAGATTTATGAAGTGACATTTGGGAGAAAGCTTGCATGACATTTCCTTTATTCCTGTGCTATGACTCTCCTGAGAAAATACTCCACAACACTTCTCTGTAGAAGTGGAATCAGGATGGAGAACGCTTTAATATCAGCTCTTTGTTCTCTGCTGTACACATATAGGCAAGTTCAAAGCAAGACAACAGATCAATGGATATCTTCAAGCAAAGTATGACATATACTGCAGTTGTGCTGTATGGTGAAGTGATATCAATGTATGAATGCAGCCTGTGCTTTATACTTTTAATACTTTCAAGTTTACATGATCTGACCTAAGACATGTTCCTTAAAAAACATCCTTTGTTGTTTTTCTTTGGACTTTTGGACTGTTGATGTATTTTTCACACGAAACTTACGCAGTCAAAACAGTCGTTTTAAGCCAAACACACTACAAGACGGACGTTTTTCCAGATATATTTAAAGCCTTGTTGATGCACACTTAACACATCTAATCGTGTACTTTTTCCAAAGTATGTCAACAAACAATGTGGACTAAGAAGTCATTGTTGGTTTCGGTAATGATGTGCACAGAACAGGAAAACTGCCAAAAGATTAGCATGAGACAAAGGTTAAGAAGACGTGGGCAGCAGTTTGATGTTTTTTGCCTTCTGCTTTCATTCTCTCTCTCATCATTTCATTGGTGTTTCTCAGTACTGCTTTCCAGCTAGTGCGCACACATGCAAGAGCCTGGCCTGTTTTCAAACCAGCAAGTAATTTGTTGTAGTGCCTCTCACCATTCGCAGCGTGTCTCACATACCTGCACAGCAGAAGAGCATTTGTGACGGGCACGTGCTGAGAGTTGGCGATCTGGGTTTTTTTGTCAGAGATAAAACATCAAAAGGCTACAGGCTTTAGTCTTTTAGCATGTGCTTGGCTTTAGTGATGTAGTGCGTACACTACTGTATAAAATAAAGTCTAAAAAGTCTTACGGGAATACCTATAGGAACAAAACTGTGCCACAGAAACATAAAAGGTTTGTGGAAAAACTGCTGACGAGTAACACAACATTTTTTTCTATTCAGTCCTGTCAACCTGACGACACATTTTACTTTGTCTCTTGTAGTTTTATAGGTGTAGTAGGTGAAACAGACCTGCAGCGAACTAAGTAAAAAAGCATTGTCATTAGGTTGAGGTTAATGTTCTGAAAACTTTAATCTAACTATATTGAGAAGAGCAGATTGGATTAACAAAAGCCTGAACGAGTTCATATTCACTTGTTATTGCCTGTTGGCTTTAGGGAACTGCACGCGCTTGCCTGTCAATGAAAAATCAATGAGAAGCCATTTTGTTGCCAACTGCAATATGACATCTGGGAAGTTTCTTAACAAAGACTTCACGTTCATTTGAGCGCATCGTAAACAACAGTCTAAAACTAAGAAAGAAAGGGCAGACGGAGTAAAATCTTCTACATTTCCATATTACCTCATACATCATGAAGAGTCACAGTTGCTCCACCAGCCTTGAAAAATGAGGCTTTAATTTTCCAGTAATTAATTTCAGCAAACGAAAGAATTCTTGATGTCTGGGGTAGAATAGGAAGTTAAATGACAGTAATATATTCAAATCATGGCGAGAGACAAAAAACGAGAGTTAGAGAGAGAGAGAGAGAGAGAGAGAGGTGGAGGAGAAAATCTTGGCCATATGGCAGATTCAGAATTTTTAACATGAGCATTTCACTCGCCTGATGGTTCACATCTGCAGGGATAAATCTAAAGGTTCTCATTTCCCATCAGCCCATAACAACAAGTAAAAACACCTGTTTAACCTTTATTTGCATACAAAGAGCTGTGAGTAATTACAAGGTTGAATACAAACAACAGACTATTGTGATGCCACTGCAGATAAGGTGAACGTTTTTCAAGGGTACGTATGACAAAACTTCTGTCTCTGACATTGCATAATACAAAAAATGCAAAAAATATATAATACATAATTATTTTATTTAAAACATCAAAACATCATCATCCTAAAATTAACTTCGACATCTACTTTGCTGCACAAGGTAACTGTGCCAACAGTTACCCCAAAGGAATATGTAAGGAATTATAATGCTTGTCATTAAACACGGCAACATTTGATAAATTAATGTATCACTCATTACAGCACAGGCTACAAAGTAACTTCAATATCGCCATGGTTACAGCAGGTAGCATTACCATTATGTGCATTAAGACTATAGTGCATAAATGATCCATTAAGACTAAATTGTTATGGCCACACAAATCATGAATTATCAAACAGTGTACAGCGCTATTTGCATTTCTCATCTACAGTAGGCTTTAATGTGGATGTTTTTTTTAATGTGAATGTTTCAGCTCTAAAATCATAATTACATTTTAAATTTAAGAACAATATATAGTACCTTTATAGTGCTGTATAATGGCCTCCCTTTTAAAACAAGTATGGAAATGTTCTATCTGCCTCTTTTACTCTATTAATAATCTTGCATTTCTTTTCTTTCAATTAGTGTTTGTGAAACTGCGATGCAGGATTTCATTTCATCCCTAAACAAGACAATTATGTTGGTAATGTTAAGTGAGCAAACAAGCAGCAATGAACAGATAAACAAGAATGTTATTTTTTGGTTTATAAGCTATATACAGAAGTTTTGTCTGAGATTTAGACCAAAATTAAGATTTTTACAATTATCTATTTGTACTTCACTTTAGAAGAAGTGGTGAACACTACACACAAAAACAACAAAACAAAGTCGTCCTTCGCGTTCGCAGGCACGTCTGTCTGAAAGCAAACACGCATTTCAATAACAAGCTATTTTTGCAACTAAAAACATTCCTCTTGCATGATCCCTTGTATCTTGCATCTTTTAGCATATATTACCAACCATAACCTGAATTTTCTCAGTTTAAACCAATGCTTTTCTTTTCTAAAACAAAAAGAAAGATAATGATAATAAAACAGATTTTCTACCTATGAAATAAAGTCTTAAAACCTCGAGCATCATCTTTCAGTCTGGTTTGATAGCAACTGCATGATTTGCCTTGCACGTCTTTCTGCCTGTTATTTCCAATTTATGCACCGGTTTAAAAGCAGTTGGAGAGAATGGATTGGCTGAGCGGGGTTACACCGACAGCCGTCTGGGCGTTTAAATGCCCATTCACATTCAATCTATGAGATCCTCTCCAGAGATTTATGCCCCTCGACTGCCTGATCTCACCACATTTTTGCTTATGGTAAACAGCACTGTGTAGCGGTATTAAACGCAGTGTTCAGACCTGCCTGCAAAGAGTGTGAATATTGCTTGATTGAAGTCTCTGATTGCTTTTGAAGTCCCACTTAATTGGCAAGTGGCTATCCCAGAATGTGAGTGTGATTGCTTGTAGCAGCTGGAGTTGTGGCAGAATTCTGAACGTGGCTGCATCATGGGCACCTGATTTGGAAAAGCATACCACAGCGTCATATCTACTCCAGATGTCACTGTGTGCCGAGTACAGCGTGAGGATCTTTTCCTTTACAGGTAGTTTTTGCTGCCATGGCCTGACATAAAGGCCACCCACACTTCAGATGCTCAAGCCTATGGCAGCCTTCAGGGTTAGAAAACAGCATCTACTTGCTTTGTCTCTTTGCTTTTTTAGTGTAGGTAAAAAATATCTATACTGAAATACATAGCTGTCATTATAAGAGAATAATTAGACTTGGTCATTTGCAACATTGTAATTCCATCCATCTATTTGTCTTTCCATTCCTTCATCTATGTATCTGTCCGTCCGTCCATCTCTCTATCCATCCATACATCTGTCTGCCCATCCATCTTTGATCTATCTTTCCATATATATCTTTCCACCTAACGTCCATCTCTCTATCTGTCCATACATCTCTCTGTCTATCCGTCTGCCCATCTATGTGTGATCTATCTTTCCCTCTTTCCATCTATCCAGCCATCTATTTATCTATCTTGCCATCCATCCTATATCTATTTTTCCATCCATCCATTAATCCTTTATTTATTTCTCCATACTTCCATTTATCTTATTTATGTCTTTCCATCTGCCTGTCTGTCTATCTGTTTGTCCATCCATCCATTTATCTATTATTCCATCACTCCATCCATCTTTTCATCCACATTTCCATCCATCCATCTATCTATCTTTCCATCAATCTATCTATTTCCATCTATCCAATTATCATTTATCAATATGTTTTCTTCTTCTTGTCTGTTAACAGCTTGTCAGCACTGACTTGTTCATCCCATTACTGTCACATTCTTACAGAAGTCTCTCTACAGAGCAACATGTTACTATTTCTCACCAGTTTGCCTGTTTATTTATTTTTAGAACTGGTCTAGCACGTCTGTGTGTGTTACCATGTGATGCACTGGCCACCTATCCAGGGATTCTCCATGATTATGGCTGAAGATGTGATGGGATAGGCTCCAGAGCTTCTGCTACCCTAGATAAGACAGGATGTATAGAGCAATGATGGAGTTAGTGTGCTAAGTGCTTTGGTACTGCAGTATGAAACGGACATTAACATGATTACAGTATAACCTCAATGTTTCATGCTATAAAAGTTAAATAATTTTCACTATCGGAGAGATGCAACATTAAATCTGCCGCATTTCAACCCTGCCCAAAACAGCTCCGTCTACACTAATCTTTGGGTGCCGTTTCAGCTCCACTTTCGACCATTAAGCCTTATTACCAGGCAGAAGAAGTCTATACAGTACAAGAAGAGACTCAATTTCAGGCTCCTGGCAATAAAAGTTGCTAAATATCCCAGGAGATGAGATCATAAAATGCATTCCAATACTGCATGTATAATTAGGGAGGAATCATTCATCAAGGCATGCAGGCCTGTTCTCTGTAATGGGATTCAGAGAGTGAAATGTATTAAGTCAAAATAGCATTCACCTCTATATTTATCAGGTTAAAATCACCATATTGTTCAGCACCCAAAAGCATTAGCCATGGGAGAAGAGCTTCAAATCCATTATAAAGCAAAGTATTTAAAAATGTGTTATTAAGTGAACCATTGTTTCTTACCGTCTCAAGGGAGTCTGGATCAGATTTATTTCTTTTTTGTGACGTTGTTTCATCATTACGAGGTGGCCAGCAACAAATTATTTATCCTAACTGTGCTCTCCAAAATGCATTATAGTTATGAGTACAATAACTGATGAGTATTATCAAGGCCATGAATAAGCATGGCTGAATTATTACATCAGCGTCATGCTGTGATGAATTACCACTCAATGTCTAAACTCATCCAACTATGTCATTCTTTACAACGTAACAGTGAGAGATTAAAGATTTGATTCTTCCCACTGATTGCCAGTGGGTTTGAAACTGTAATATTTAATAAAAACTTGCAACTGCTCTGAATCTTTATGATGTAAACAGATTATTTTTTGTCTTGTCAATTCCCACAGAAAATAAACTCAACTAATACCTTTAGTGTGTCTCAAGAACAATGTTTTTAAAGACGATTGAGCTAGATGAACTATTAGCCAGTTTTAAAAGTATAGTTTCTAGTGTTAGCTGTGATAAAATCACTTAACAAACAAATCAAATTAAATTACATTTACAGACTGCTGGTGCAAAGATACGTTTTCACCCTGTGACACATGCCTGCAGACTGCAGAATATGAGACGGTTGCAGGATGTACAAATTACTGTAGCACATAATATAAAGTGGATGGAAATTGTAAACTTGGCAAGTCTGTATTTGCAGATACTTCAGATCCTGAGTCAAAGTACCTTGCAACAACAATTCTCAGTAAACATAACAGGTTTGATGGTATTAAGTTAAAACGGCTGAAGGTGCAACTGTGGCAGTTGCTTGCTCAAGCTGTGATGTGGCAAGCTGCATCCTATTTCACCATCATCTTTCCCAATATTTTCACTAGATCTAAAGTTTATGCATTGCAAGATTTATATGTGTGGATTTATGTTTTTCCACTGAAACTGCTCCATAGAGAATCTTAGACATTTATGACTCTGCAGTATGATTTTCTTCAAAGCTGCTATAAAACTGCGTAACAGTGACATCAAACCAAATCATTCTGAATTTACACAATTCTTCTGGTCCGAAATTGAAAAGCAATGACTCGTGAAATGAAATTATTTGCTTTCAACCCAAAAATTCACACCCGTAATACAAACGGAGGTAAATTCACACAAACATACCCAGAATATTTCTTGCCCTGTGCTTAATATACTGACCTATTAAAATAAAGGTATAAATAGCCTAAAAATATAACTTTTTATGCATTTTTTAAGTATAAAAAAACCTCCTCAAACCAACTACCTCCTCTTTCGAATTGCTATTCCACAAACCAACACCAATCAAAGATGTTTAAGACTCAGAAAGAAGTCTCATTAAGACCTTGAGTAAGTAAATTAATTCACCCAATCAATCAAATTAAGGTTCAAGGTAGACAAAGATTTAGCTCAAACTCATCAAATGATGTGACCTGTGGCACCTCATTAGTAATCAACATTGCCAGCGGTCAGAATAAAGGACTGAAGTCTGCAGTTGAAAATCGATGGCCTAGTCTTTACTCAGCATTGTTACCGTTAAAAGGAGAAAGAAAATCTGCTTTATCCACTACTGATAAACACGATCGGAATCATTTTTAAGCATCACTCTCTTTCTAATTAACTGCCATTGATCTGTCCAAAGCAATAGTGCTTTATGCGTCTCCCCGCTTCTAATTTCATCGTGCGTCTGTGAGGTTTGGACGTCCAGAACGCCCTCGGTCGGATTAACGGCACTTTAAAGCTGCCTCGCCACGGCGTGATTTATTTTGTTTTCCGCATATTTCCCTGGTCCGTGCAGAGTTAATATAAACGCCAGTGACTCTAAATCTGTTTCATTAGGCTTGGCTGCCACCAGTGCCGTGCCCTTGCAGACAGAAGGGAAGGTCTGTTGTCTACGTGCTGCTTCCAGCAGAAGGTTAAGAAACTGTGTAACATTTATCAATGGCTAAAATCTACAGAATGGAAAAAATAACTGCAGTTAGTGTGAAGTTAGCTGAGAGACTGTAATTCACATGGGGATTTACTTGTTACAACATGGTTTACTTTTCTAGTTTGATAGGTAATAAAGCCACAAACATAGTGAATACAAGGTGAGAATATGGTTGTATGAAAACATGGGCAGATCAAATTTCTCTTCAAAATCAATAGTAATAAATAAGAAATCTGTTGCATTAAGACAATTATACACATATTTTGCGATAATTTTTAAATGTTTTTAATGTGATAAAATTGTTTCTATATTTGAATCAGCATAATATAGATAGTACAACAAATATAACCATAAATCACGTACATAAACATCAACTCATAATTTCTATGCATCACATTAATGAGATTTGTATGACGGGGTGCTTAACCAAAGCAAAATAGTTTTACAATCTTAATGGTCCAAAAAATAGGCTTCATGTTCCTTTAGCCAAATATAATGGGTTCAGGGTGAATATGATCTGAACATGGTTCATTAGATTACATGAGATTACCAAAGAAACTTAATATCTTCTACCGCCACAGAACGATACACGTGGGAGATAGCATCCAAAATATTTTCATCAACAATATTATTGGATTGCATGATGAAACACGGCTTGTGTTCATAAGCTCTCAAATGATAAGACAAACAAGTTCACACACAATGTATTTCTATAAAATAATAATGGTTCTTTGAGCATACATGTGTGTGAAAATCTTATAAATATTTAGATATGTGTTATGTAACACGAAAGAACAACCGTCTCCCTTACATCAAGATCAGTAACAGTGGGTTGAACATTAACATGTTGGGCTGATAATCTTTGTCTCAATTTTAATGGCTATCCGTCCGTTTGAATGGATTACATAGACACAGCACAAAGACAACTTAGTGACAATATTGACTTCAACTGTCCAACTCAATAGTATGCAGAACACAGTGAAGGAGAAATATTTACTGGATTTGTCAAGCCAGAGGGTATAAACAATGCAACCACGCATTGACATACATACACACACACACACACACACACACACAGGTGCACGCATAGCAACGGCTGAGAGATGAGATAGAGATGACATAAGACCTTAAATTCAGCCTGTGCTGTTGAGTCTTAGCCCCTGGCATCCAACAAGCACTTCTATAAATTTACAAAGCTGTAGAGAAATCCTGCAGTATACACATACACTAGATAAAAGCCTTAAAACGCTTTTAAAAAAAATATTTTTTATAGTTTTTGACATTGTTATATTATAGTTGGCCTTGATCTTGGCCAGGACTGAGCTCCTGGTACTTCCGGCCTCACCTGCAATGCAACACAACCTCACAATTCAAATTGGCAACACAACCATTACACCATCTAAATCAGTAAGAAACCTTGGGGTAATCTTCAATGACCAGCTGTCCTTTACCGAACACATCTCAAGGATATCACGGTCTTGTAGATATGCACTCTACAACATTAGGAAGATCAGGCCATATCTCACAGAGCACACCGCCCAACTGCTAGTCCAAGCCCTGGTAATCTCCAGACTGGACTATTGGCTGGTCTTCCTGCACGAGCAATCAAACCACTTCAGATGATACAGAACGCAGCAGCAAGCCTTGTTTTCCAGGAACCCAAAAGAGCACGTCACACCTCTCTTCATCTCTCTCCATTGGCTACCGGTTGCTGCCCGCATTAAATTTAAATCATTAATGCTGACATTTAAAACCATCACAAACTCTGCACCCTCATACTTTAACTCTCTTCTACACACCTACAACCCATCCAGAACCCTGCGCTCAACAAACGAACGTCGACTGGTGATATCCTCACAGAAGGGCACTAAATCTCTCTCTCGCTCTTTCTCCTTCTCTGTCCCCGGCTTGTGGAATAATCTCCAATCCGGTCTGCCACATCCCTCACCTCCTTTAAGAAACAACTAAAAACACACCTCTTCCACAAACACCTGACATCATAATACAAAAAAAAAAAACACCTCTCTTCTTTCCTCTACAGGTACTTATCTAGCACTCCAAAACATTGTAAACTTAGTAAAGCACTTCTTAGTACTATTGTTGCCGCTTTTGATGTATCGCTAGTTACAAATAGATAGATAGACAGACAGACAGACAGACAGACAGACAGACAGACGGACGGATAGACATCATATTCATATTACATCATATTCGTTAAGTATTAATGAGCCACTCAAAAACTGGCATTTCAACCCAATTGTGACATTGAAACTGAACATAAAGCTTTTTATAGCACCTTACACCTGAACTTCTTGGCCTTTCAGGGTGTGTGTATGCCACTGTGTAATACAACTTTGACATTTACATCAAAACAGGGTATCAGCTTTTTCCCTGTGGCCACAATTCAAAGGGAATATTGTGTATTCAGCCTTTCCTTTCTTTTAATCTTACAAAATAACTTCCTACATCTCTTACCTCCCTCTCAGAAAATGTCAACAGAGTAAATAACCTGACGTGTTATGTTTCAATTTCATTTACCTTTCTCACTAAAGCGGCAGTTGAGAGACAATGATGAAACCCTAATAAAGGTTTATACTGTCAGATGAATACTGTGTGCAGAACTCGATGAGATAAGAGTGACATTGACATTTTGAATCGAATCAATGAGATGTTATCAGCGTTTTTAGCCTTGATTTTGAGACGAGCATGTCAAACAGCAGAACTCCATATTATTCAGCCCTCCCTGACTGAAAGAAAACACGTTCACTCCTGTACAAACACAATTATAATGTATAAACATGCACTTATGCACAAATATATTACTGCATTGGTTTGCTAACCCACATGCTCACAACCTGAGCCTCTAGTCGAGCAAAAAAAATATTAAAAGGTAACGCTCGTCCTGATTTTTGCAGCCTTTCTGTGTTTCTTTCATTTCGATGTGAGGTTGTGCTGAGATGCTGCTAGCATTGGCAATGAGATCAGGAGCTAATTAAAAGCATTCATTAGAAAGCTAATTGATGGCGTGTTCATCCTGGTCTAACGAATGCGAAGAGAAAAATGAACATTTACAACAGGGAATAACACTATAAATGAAAACTTGTACTTCTGTGACTTTGAGAATAGTGTTTTTCATGATTCTAGCTAGAATTTGAAGTCTATTCAAATATTAACAGCATGAAAAATAAACCAATTATCATCAGTCAGAGATGCGGCCCAAAGGGTCACAACTGAGCTGTGGTTTTCATTTGGGTGACAAGTCCAAGTTTGGCTTGCAGACTTTTCCTATTCGCCTATTTCCTTGTTATCTACATCATCTTCTGTTATTTCTAAACTGCCTCTATAAAAGTATATAACACCACCATGATCCACCACTAAGTATCTATGACTTTCTTGTTCTAGATATGGTTTGGGTCATTTTAAGTATACATTTTTCTTAGAAAAGTAATATTACACCTTTTCTCAGCAAGCCACAAATTTGGGAAATCACACTGTCTACTGTAAAAATGCTGTTGGAGGAGCTACAAACTCTCATAACACTATAAAAAATGCGGTTTCAAACCAAGATTGAATAAAATACGGATAAACCTAAAATGAAACCTATGGTGGGTTGTTTCAACACAAAATAGTGGCTTGCTTTGACCCATGGCTAGGTATGGACATTTTCTATGTTCATTTAAATCAACAGTTAGGTTTAATCATATATTACCCAATCTTGGTTTGAAACAATACAGAATTTTTAGGTAACTCTAAACAATAAAAAACAATGAAAAAAGCAGTTATAACCTAAAAGTAGGCAGCATCATTCAACCTTTGGCCACACAAGGTCTGTCTGGGATACGTTTATGAAAAGAGCCGAGCAGTTTTTTTCACTTCCAATAGCTTGACTTCACACAGTCGACCTGATAAGCTCAGAGGAGAACACAAGCCCCAATAATGACTTTCTCATTCACAATGACCTTGATGACTGCACATAATTAAACTTGAGCTATTGTTGCCAAACAGAAGGTTGCGATCGAGTGAATACCGCAGGAGCGAGTACATTTCTCCACCTCAAAGTATCAATCAGAAGTTACAGGAAGTGTCTTCTGAAAGATCCATCAACCAAATCAAATGAGTTTTGCCATTTTTCACTGCCTGTCTTCTTTGTAGTGTGGAGTCGCTATTAATAAATTCAGTTCACTGTTGTGTCATGTCTCTGTCAACACATCATTGACTGAACATTATCACATACCACATAAAACTCGAATTAGTCGGTAGATTCTGCTGAGCTCTCCCTTTAACAACTTTTTATTTGATCTACATTTATTGAACACTCTGTAGAGCTTGCAACACCAGTAAACAAAGAACTTCAGTAGATTTACATGTCAAATTATGAAGCTGATAAAATTAGGTCAAACTGTATTGCTGTTGATATATCAAGTCCACTCACGTTGTGTTTGGCAACACCTGTCATACTAGTATCAATGTTGTAAAATATACAATGGAAATAAAATAATTGTGTTTTAACAGTTTTAACCTGAAAACTGTCACCACACACTGAGTATACACATGAAAATGCATTATACAAAATATCTATTTAATATCTATCTGTTTTACATTTTTTTATTTTAAGTATTTCTAAACATTAACATCACACAAATGATTGCACATTACAGAACATCAAGAAATGTAACTATACTATTTTACAATAGTAAAAGTATTCCATACATGTTTTTTTGGGCAGAGTAAATACCATTTGTTTTACCATAATTTTACTACAAATACCGTGGTTTACTTTTACTTCTACTGGTTATTTTGGATAGACTGTACAATCTTAAAAATAAAGGTGCTTCACGATAGAAGAACCATTTTTGACTCTGTGGTTCCATAAAAAAAATCTACAAAATCTTTTTGTTTCACAAAAGGTTCTTAAGACTTTAAAAAGGTAAGAAAGAAATGGTTCTTTTAAGAACTTTTAAGTAAAAGGTTCTTCAGGGAACCAAAAAGGTTCTTCTATGGTATCGCTGGTTCCGCTACAAATAAAATTATGGCTACTATAATAAAACTATGGTTAATTTTCATAATGGTTGTATTAAAACAGCACTGCTCATGGTAAACAAACCCAGACACTAGTGACAATTCCAGACCAAAACACACTCGAAACACTTTTAGAACAGTCCAACAATCATTAATAAAGAAACATGCACGTTATCATCCTCTGCTTAATTGAAGACTTTCATTATATTACCCTAATGATCTTTGTAGCTGTCGGACGCTGAGTATTTATTTACACGTTTAATTTTTCCTGTGTCAAGATAACTGCTGTTCAAACAGTGTTTGTGTCCACTGCCGCCCATGAGATCCAATCACCACAGTCACTGACAACACTGTATGACCTAAAGGGGCTTGACTGGCGATTCCCTAGCGATTAGACATTTACAGACGGGTCTAAGGACACCGCTACAGCCTTCTATTAACAGTTTTCATACCCTAAAATAAACACTTTTTCACCGATATATTCCAAGCACAGACATGCTGGCTTGCCAGATGCTTGTGCCAGAACGTTCCATCAGGGAGATTATTATCAGCCTTCACGAATTACAATTGATGAACGTGTTCTGACCATCATGAATATCAATGATAACAATAAATTAGGCAATTCATAATACTTTCTCTGGTGTGATAACTAGAATAATGCACGTGGAAAAACAAAAAGGTCCTCAGAGTAAATCAACGCTATGACTTAGTTATTTTTATCTGACTTGAGCTTGAGTTTAGTTTCGAATACCAAACCTCACTGCACTGTCTTGTAGTGTCATCTAATTATGGGCAAAAATGGCCAAATGAACTTTTTTGTTTTAAGACCCTTTAAACACACACAAAAACTTGTACAGGAACAGAAACAGACGCTAAAATCTGCAAAAAAAACAGAAAGTGACCCTGTCAAATTAGCAATAAGTATGCTTTTCTAACCAAGATGCTTGTTTAATTATCCTGCTATATAAACTTTGAAATTCAGATAGCACAAAACAAAGACACAGGGTACTTAGCTATTTGACAGACGTCCTTCCCTAGGCAGGCACCGGTTTGGCGTCTAAAAACAGAGACACATTAGAGAGAGAGACAGAGACGAGGAGTGCAGAGAGAGAGAGAGAGAGAGACTTACAGAGAGACAGAGAGAGAAGAGAGAGACAGAGAGAGAGAGAGACAGAGAGAGAGAGAGAGAGAGAGAGAGAGAGAGAGAGAGAGAGAGAGAGAGAGAGAGAGAGAGAGAGAGAGAGAGAGAGAGAGAGAGAGAGAGAGAGAGAGAGAGAGAGAGATTTATTTGGCAACAGCACTTGCATGTCAGAGACAACATATGTATGTGACCAGCAGCAGTGATTGGGTCATAAATATTAACCCAAGTGGCTTTCATGAATGTTTTAGTTTCACGGTCATAACCATATTTTGAGCAATTTTAGCAGGCGAAACTAAAGCGGGAGTCCAAACAAAACCATTTTAGATCATAACAGCTTTGCTCAAGGGCCCAGAACATAAAAGTCTGCTTCAATTGTCCTGCATGAGGCTAACAACAGGTATTAAACCCTTGAGATAGCAGATTTCATCTAATTGCAGGTGTGCCATTACATGCATCGCTTGAGATAAATTACACACATCATTGTTTCTCAATGGTTCCTTATTCAGGATTAAAGTATACGCTTATAAAATAATCATTTTGCAATCATTTTGGATGTGATTCTCTTCTGAGCATCAATCAGGATGGACCAATCACAATCATTTGTGATTATGAAGCTGAAGCACCACATCGTCACAAAGTATCAGACATGTTTCATTCACTGGCTGAGGAAGTTGAACCTGCCGCAGGTCTTGCTGATTCTTTTTATTCACTCCATTGAACATCGGGTCCATCCTGTGCATTTCAGTAACTGTCTGGTTTAGTTCAGGTACCAAATAGGTACAAAAGAAGACTGCAAGAGACCATCAGGACTGCTGAGAGGGTTATTGGTGCTCCACTGTCCTCCTTTTAGAACATACACCCCTTCAGAATGAAAAACCAGGCGGAAAAAAAAATCACTACAGATACAAAGCTGGAGCTACATCACACCACACACAACATTTTTTCTGTGAAACACTGCCTCAAAGTATCTTCATGGTGCAGTGGTTATTTTATGTGCAATGTGCATTATTCATTACATAAAATCATCCTACATAATGTAAAGAACATTCTGTGAAACCTTGATAATACTGACTGAGTTAAACCATCTTAAAGATTAAAATGTATAGGTGAAATCAGACTTCGATGCTTGATGTCTCCTAATTGGATTTAGAGACTTCAGCCTGTTTTTCACAGACAGGGTCACATTTTTATGTGTTACTTAACAAGTCAACATTCAAAATTAAAGAAATAAATAATGTG
Source organism: Beaufortia kweichowensis (assembly GCA_019155185.1). Lineage (NCBI taxonomy): Eukaryota > Metazoa > Chordata > Actinopteri > Cypriniformes > Gastromyzontidae > Beaufortia > Beaufortia kweichowensis. The sequence goes on along the minus strand of CM032815.1, from coordinate 3,660,463 downwards.
AAGGAAAAGTTTGTAAAATGAAATCAATATAACCATAAACAGAGAGTCTAAAAGGTGTCCTAGTTTTTTGGACTGTGCAGTAGTAGAAACAGCATGTTTGGTAACGCTCTTTACCCGCCTCGGTCAAGGGACTCTAGTAATTATATATGCAATACTTCTCTGTTAATAACGCCCACAGTGATTTGGTCTGCCAAAAGGAATGTGCGAGGCAGGAAAATTATGATTTAAAAAAAAACTCAATTTCGCAACATGTATTAAGTTAAAGTTTTTAAACCTTTTACCATCTGGAGCTAATAAGGATAAATTCATTTTCATATTCTGTGTAATTAGACCAGTAATTTACATACTGTACTGTGTAAGAAATGTATTGAATTAATTAGAATAGAACATTAATTAGAACATTTACGAGAAAAAAATGTCTCACACTCCATGAACAAGCTTGAAAAAAGAGAAGAAATAAAAAAAAGAGAAATTAAAGCTGTAAATCTGAATCCACATAATATCCTCACAACAAAGCGAACAGACAAACAAGTCAACCATACAAAGCAAATCACTTGTAATTATATTACTGATAATATCAGTGGAAATAAACACCTTCCAGAACAGCTAAAATAAACACGTGTCAGCGACATCATCCAGAAGGATTGAGTGAAATGAAATAAAGTGTATAAACAGATGAATCTCAGCTGTAGCATAGCAAGATTACAAGACACAGGTCTGTTTAAAGGACTGCCGTTGGTCTATACCTGCAACACAAAACAGATACCGAACAGCTAAAGAAAACCAACAAAGCCTCACTGCACCCTTTATTCATGAAAATGTATCTCGTGTTTTGATCAAAGCGTTTCTACACCTCTGAGGTCAGACCGACGCGTACGAACAATGACTCCAAAAGCCCAGTGGTTTCGGTTCCTGACCATACAAATCACAAGTACGAAGCATATGCGTTTTATTACTCACACCTCGCGCTGAAAAGAGTTTGGAAATTAATTTCATGCCTGATTTAAAGCACCCAAATGCTTGAGCGAGCTCCTGTCTGATATTATAAACATCCACGGCTTAATCTCGTCTGGGTTCCAGCTCCAAACCGCTATTTCTTAGTAGACAGAAAAAGTACTAGGCTAAGCAAAGCCGGCAGTATTATTCTGATAAGCTTCACCTCTCAGTGATTTGTCTTATAAGGGCAGAGGTGTCATATTGGTTATCGTAACGAAAGGCGCCTGTGAAAAGACGCATGTTTTATATTGAACTTCTCCCCTGCAGTCGTTCAATGAAGATTCACAGGTTTACTTTAAAATGTTTTTTCTCGATGCGAATCCGAGATGCAGAGAGGTTATTTATTTTGAGCTCGACAGCAAAACAGTGTAGGCTGTTGGTAAGAAAGGGAGTGTCTGAAAACGTCTATATGCTCATGATACACAATAACGAATAGGGAAAAGCTTCATACAGTGTGACTTTTTATTACCTTTCGTGCACTTTCTTAAAAACACACCTTAGGTCATAAAGTACTTTGTTTAAAATATCGATTTGCCTCAGATAATGTTCATGTACTATGCAGAATTCATTTTAGTATGTTTTATTCATAATTTTCAGGTTCTTCACAGTGATGCCCTGAGTCAGCTCAGTCCAAATAAATTATAAATGAAAAAAAAAGTTTTTAAATTCATGTTGTGTGTAGTAGTAAACATAAAATGTGCACAGACAGTGGGGGAATTTACACTCAAAAACATGATGCCTAAACATTCCCTCACCGACATTATGTTTTCTATTAAAAAAGTCAAACTTTCTGAAAATGTCAGTCAAAAGTGATCTTACGGCAGTCACTGCAAACATCCCTCTCTTTTCTCATAAGGTTTACGTTTTATCCTGAAGGAATTTGTGTAACCCTTCCGACCCTACAAAGTCTTGAACCAACAACAAGTGTGCCACCTATGTTTGCAGAGGGTGATAACAAGCGCATCTCCAGCTGAAAGATCACAGCGGGAGAGCAAAACAGCGAGAGCCATCAGAGCCACCAAATAACAGTTTCCATTCATCCCTCAAACAGCTGTTTAAGAGCTGACCTTCACAGACAGGCTTTAAGAGCTTTAATGCTGATCTCCAGCACCAAACTGGAACAACGACGTAAGCAGACACCTTCCTTGCTAGATGGTCCAGACATGACGGCACAATGTCACTTTCACGCATTTGACTGCAAAACAAACAGATTTAAAAAGGGTGGAAAAGCCTGTTTAGTTGCAATGAGTTGTTTTGAAAAGATTTCAATGAGATCTTCTTCTCAGAGGACATTATTACAGATCCTGACATGGGTTTGTGAGCAGGAGACTATAAAGGTCTTTAGAATAAAAGATTCATTTAATGAAAAGCAGCAAACACTGCCAAGCTGCTGTCTTCTGTTGTTTTCATAGACAATAATACGATTAGATAAACATTTACATGTAAATTTTGCACCCTAAAAATACAGCACATTGTCTTGCTCCAGTCATCAGTCCAAATCAACTACATTAAACATCAAAAACACATTTTTTCCCAAATTAGCGATTTTTAAACTAGTTAGTTTCCTGGAAGTGGCAATAAATTATGATAATATCATATCCACAGTGAAATTGGGCTCTTTTCGTCTTGAACGGTAAATCTTCTACATTTCTGTGATGAATTTTGCAATAATATTATATCACCCAAAAAAACAACTCGGAGCAGATATCACGTATGTTAAAATGCATCTGCATTACTTAATTTCTGAGTCTTCATAGCTGCCCTCTTAAAAGAGACAGACACCATTACTTGTTTACATATATTTACATTTCATATTATAGTCCAGTGGCTTTACAAAATAAATGTTTTCATTTTCATGCTCCAACTAAAATAAATAACTTTAAAATGGTTCACTTGAAACTGCTTATATAACATACTGTAAATATGCTGTGGGAGAAAGAGAGGAGGAAGCTAATGGGAGGAATGGTGCAAGCATCAGCCAGAAGACAAATATGACAGCTCAATGTGTGACATCTAAATTGGCCATTTTAGATGTTCCCAGAAGGACATTTATCACCTGGGTGTGTTTCATTCTGAGAGGAGAAAAAGTGTCCATCAGAGGATGATTTTCTTTCAACGTAGAAAATCCTTCATTTGCAAGTGCCGTGCAATCAAACCGTACCTGATTATGGCCTGCCAGCGGAAATGTGAGACTTATTGAGAGCAAGAGTACATTTGGAACCCGCGAAAAGTCTCACAAACGAGCTAAAGCAAATTACGCCGTGACAAACTCCACCGCAGCTGGCGATTTTTATTTCTAACCTTCCACCGTGGGGTTGAACAGCTTCTCCGTTCATCCACTCACCGCAATCTGATCAACGAGAAAAACACATCACAGCCTTCGGCTCAGACCATTCGTTTTCCTCCAAATTTCCTGTGTAATCTCTGTACCAGTAATGTGCATGAGGAAGCTGTGGGGGATCGAGACTGGCGAACTGAACAACGGTGCTTGCCAGGCGGCGGAGATTACTGTGCAGTCCGTGGGACCGACTGTTGTTTATATCTTTAGTGTTTGTGCTGCTGCTGCAGGAAATATTTAAGGGTTAGGGTTATTATAATTTAAAAAAGAAAATTCTGTCCTTATTTACTCGTTCCAAACCGTTCCAAAATGACATTTCTAAAAAAGTGTTACACAGCTCTTGGCATACGATAGTGGTGGGCAGAAATGCAAGTTATATTCTGCATCAACAACACAGATATGTCATTTCATCTGTAAACAATGACAAATTTCTATATTTACTTTATGCATAGTTATCACCTAAGACGTGGAATATAGGATTTTGACTTCTTTTATGGGTTGGGTTAAAAATGACAGAATTTTCATTTCCAAGTGAGCTATGCTTTTAATATAGCTAAGTGATACACCGCAGCTCCGTAAAAAATGCAAGTAAATAAAGAAAACTGTTTGGTAGTCGCCTGCTGCCTGTCTGATTAACGGCTTTATTGCGACTCGGCTTCTGGCTGGCCTCGTCCCCGAGCATACATTGAGAAAGGCATAACTACATGTAATTGATACAAATGTCATGTTGAGCCAATAGGGAAAAATGAATAATCCAAAAATTACTAATAACAGCCATGAAGCCAGTATTACTTAGCAGCAGTCGTGGAAGAAATTAGCTTTGGAGGCAGTGACTGGAACAACCAGAAAATATATTAATAAATAAAATGAACCTTTGGCATTATGCTTACATATCTATATATAAAAGTAAACTTTAGTATTCCTCATTAATTTACAAATGAATAGCCAACATGGTTGCAGAGGTCAACTATTATTAGCAAAGACGAACCTCAAAACAACAAGTTGACATTTATTTCTGTGAATTGGCTGAACTGGTGTGTCAGTCTGTCTACAGGCCTAAATGAACAGCATTAGCATTCTGTCATATACTTACATGAATATTCTCGCCTTGCCCTTGCCTCAGCATGAGCTACCGTCTCATTTATCACCACAAGGACCACATTTGTGGCAGAAAAGTGATGCCACCTGATAATTATCTATTGTACTTGGGTTCACCCTTCATCAAAAGTTATTGTATAAATTATGTGTCTATTTATAGTTAAGCAGTGTATTTGCATATAGCCTTTATGCTTAATTTTGCAGAAAGCAAAGAAGATCTATATGCAAATGGTGAAGGTTAAATTGCAGGCAACATCAATCCTCCACATACTTTTTACAAAGCAAGTTTTCCGTAGTAAACAAACTTTTGCATATTTTTGTAAATACAACACAGTTTTTTGAATATGCAACATGCAGATTTTGCTAAACATGTCCTTTTGTGTTCCAATGATGACAGAAAATCATACCGGTCTGAAAGGACACGGGGTGAGTGAATGAAGACAATAGTTACATTTTTTGGGGTAAATTATCCCTTCGACATCACAAATACAATCATCCCCAAACCCGTCAGATGACAGACATTCAAATTCTCCCTTTTACAAAATAACCAAACCACCTCCACACAGACGATGTAATTCCAGATGAAAACATTGTTCTTTCAAAACCTTGAACACCAACAGCTCTATTCCCACTCCCCATCTCTCAAAAATAAAAACGTACCACCCACGTACATATTTTTGTTTTCTAAATGCAGTCTGTGTAATTTCCCGCAGTGAAGACGATTTTTCTTAGTCAATTACATTGTTTATTTGCCTTCAACAATAGCCAGCAATCCCAGACTGTGTAAATGATGGGGAGGAGGGCCATGTCAATAACATGTGCAAACAAAGTATAATGTGCAAGCACGCAAATATTTATTTATTATCGTATTAAAAGATGCCTATCTACAAATGCTTCCAAAAACTTTTGCGTAAACATTGAAATCTTCCATCATGCTGGTTGCCTCAGTGTGGCTTGTTTTCAACACCATCACAGAAATTGCAGCGGAGTTACAAAGAGTGTTTTGTCTCTGCTGTCGGAAGTTCATGGCTTGCATGAATAAGTATTGCTCCACGAGCGCGCTCAACATGAGAAGAGTAAGATATGCAGGACAAAGGGGCCGCAAAGGAGGAAAAGGGTCAGAGAAAATTTACAATTTTCAGCTAAAAAGTTTGAACATTATCGAAAACATTACATGAAAATACAGGTACTGTATCATACTTCATCAGATCTTTGTGAATCAAAGGTGGAGTGATGCAAAAACTGACCCAAAATTCAGTCCCCCTGAACTTTTACTTTTGAAAGAACTTTTAATAGATTCTATTCAGTGCCTAAATTGGAAATCACAACAAAATTGCTTAATAATGTGTGAGATATCAATGTTAAATTCTCACAGAATATTCTTTACATCACATAGAATGATTTTATGTAAAAAAAACAGAAAAAAAAAATCACAAAAAATGCTGGGTTTTCACAGGCTGGGTCACATATATGTCGTCTTAGCCATGTACAGTAAATGACAGATATCAAAATGCACCATTAGGCATTACGAAAATGGGGGATAAATCTTGCACGACACGAGAATTAACCCCCCTCAGCTGTTAATGTTTCATTTATCTTCAAGTACAGTCAAAAGTGATTCCAGAAAACTAATTCAACACTCACAATGTGCCACAAGACCATGCTACATCAGTGTACTGCCACAGTCAAAGAATAACACACACAATAGGTGGATTTTACTATTCTGATTTTACCAACAGAGACAGGAATGACTCACCAATGTTGAGAAAAACACCCTTTTCTATAATTCACTCGTTGAACTGTGTTCGTTTCTCCAAACAGTAAAGATATCAGATATGAAGTGCGTACGTGTGGGTCATTAAGATTTGAAAAAGTGTTTTTATAGCCTTCGCGCTCGAAAAGCCAATTAAACCCAGGGTCACTCTGAGCTATACGAACATACCATAACTGCATCTAAAGACACCTGTGTGATAGGTTTGTTCAGGCTTAGGCAATTTATTTTCAATCTGGAGGAATCTGGAACACAGATAACAAAGAAACTGATTATGAAGGACCCTGAGATGCATGGCACCTTTTCTTATCTAGCTACAAAGACGTGCAGCCTTGGAGAACAGCAGTAGCCAACACAATAAAACAGTAGGGGTAACGCAATTAAAGGATAAATGTTTAAACTAATTACATATGCTTTTCATCAATGTTAAATTATTACATCAGTACAAAATATTACATAGTTCAGACACTAAAATTATAGTTTTATTTATTTAAATATTATCATGCAAAACAGACAATTAAATTAAAATTAACATTAACTAAGAATAACAAAAATTAGATCATTTACTTACTTTCATGTCAATCCAAACCTGCAAGACTTTCTTCTGCAGAACACAAAAGAAGATATTTTAAAGAACACTGGTAATCAAACAGCATCGCTGCCTATATTGCCTTCAATTGTATGGACACAAAAACACAAATTTTCTCAAAATATCTTCTTTTTGTGTACCACAGAAGAATGTCCTACAAATTTGGAATGACATGCGGGTGAAAAAATAGTTTTTATTTTTGGGTGAACTATCAATTTTACCAACGTAGCCAACAAATGGAACCGTACTGAAAAGATCAACCAAAAAAGTTTTAAAAGAAGAATAACAGCAGATAATTTCTGCTGTTTAGTTGAGAAAAGCGTTCCACCACACACCAAACTCATCAGATAAAGCTCATCAGCATTCTCAGCACTGACAGGCACTTCAAAGAGCGTGCGCTCCCAGAATAAACTACACAGGGAGTATTGAAGTCAAGCAGCAAACTAATACAATGTCCTAGGTGGGCTCCTTTGCAAGCATTGGTGAAATTCTTTTACAATAACAAAAGTAGACTCAGTCTTTCTTCTTTTTTTCGTCATCCTCGGGCTGTTTGATGGCTGAGGAAAGGCTGATGGTACACATGTCCTTAAGCCAAACTCGTGTACTGAGTGAACTTTAACGGCCTTGGACACAATCTGTATATTCTGATGGCTAGGCCTCCATCTGCAGATGTAATTTTAGTGGTTAATACTAAAGAAACAAGTCAAAATCACTTTCTTTGTTAATGCGGCCCAGGTTCTAAATGTCTTCAAATATTCTCTTAAAGGCCACACACCCCCACAGTACCTTGAGAAAAACCTTCAGGCAATGTACTGACAGATACATTTATTTCTATTTCCTCAGGACTCAATAGATATCTTCCTCAAGCGTTTGCTGCTAAATTTAATTTTTCCCAAATGATAGCTAATAGTACACTTGAATGATATTATATAAAGCAATTCCAAATTAGGAATGATGCATTTTTTATGAGATTCCCTTCTCAGTGGATTTCTCAGATCTCTCTCTGTTTCAGAGGTTTTGAGACTAAGCATCACAATCAGTATTCAGAGACAAATAATCAATCTTTTTTTTTTAATTTTAAGAAATTTTCCCACAGAAAACTCGAGCTTTCAACAGGCAGCATTGACCTTTAAACCAGTTGGGTAATGCTGAATTTTTTAAGAAACTTAAATTATTCATGACATTTTTTGCAACGTTTTTATCACTCACTTATTCCCCTGGCACACAGTAGACAGTCTGTGTTCTGACTGGTGAAATTATGAGCTTTTTTATATTCATCAGTACGTCAGGAAGTCACTACAACCTCAAGACTTTAATTCATTAAGAACATGCAATTATAAACTAATATGCACTCCTTCCATCAATTAATCTGCCAAAGAACAACAGCATTCTGTCCTCTCATCACAAAGCATACAGTGCTCAGAAATGTGTGGATTATTCTTGAAAAGTTGACATCATGACCTCTATGCGAAGTACAACACGTTTGTGATTGTTTCTCAGTGTACTGCTAGCTAACAAACACCCGGTTATGCATCTGGAGTCAACATACTCCACCGAGTAATCCCAACATCTCCATAATCCAATTGAGAATGAGTGTAGCTCACAAGGGCTGATAGTCTACTGTTACAGCTCTGAAAATAAGCTTAGCACTAAGAGTCATTATAGTGCCTATTACAACAATAATAACAAATATAATATGATTTTATGATCTCCTCATCCCCCCCATCTGTCTGCCTTCTCTCTCCAGTCTTGCCCTTTCCATATCTGCCATCTGGACGCAATAATGTGTCCCCAAACACACATTCTGTTTCTATGGCAGTTTTGCTCTTTGTCATTTCTGTCACTTCTCATTATTTACTTTTATGTCGTTCCACACCAGAACCTTCCACACCTCAAGCAGTTTGTTTATTTCTTCCATCAGTAAACTATTAAAAAATAAATTATAATAAAAATATAATAAAAAATATATTTATAAGAATATTTACAGCTTTTTGCCATATAATAATTTGCAGGAAACATTGTATAAGTAATCCATATGATTTATGCACTACTTTCCATGTCTAAAAAAAATAACATTACAGGTGAGAAAATTATAAAATTGTCATTTTAAGGTAAAGGTATTTGTTTAATATATATATATATTTATTTATTTATTTATTTATTAATACATATTTGTGCATTCACATTCAGATTAGCTCCTTATTATAAGTTTACAGTTGCAGATTAGGAAAGGCCAAGAAGACCGTTGTCTTGATCACTTTTTAGGGTACCGTTCAATAACCGACCTTCATTTTCGTTTAACCAGAAAAGTTTAATCAGGTACAGTTTGAAACATCTGCACCACTGGTCAAACAGTAATTTCACTAAAACGAACCAGATCAAATAACTCATTCATTAATTTGATATTACCACTTCAGGAAATGAGAACCAGAAAATCAACCTGCAAATGTCTTAAAGCTGTTGCTTCACATTAAAAGTTTATTTCAACATTGAGAAAATTGCTATTCACAGCGGGACTAGAAGCCGTGTCCTCATTAAATATCACCAAATGTTAATGTGGCCTTATAGATGTTGCTGAGGATGTGGTCTAGTATCATCACTGATGCATTAGACAGAGAACTAGACTACCTAGTAAGAGATAAGAAGAATATATGAGCTGTCAGTTTTAAGCAAATGCATGCCATGATTCAGTTGACTTTTCCACACACACCCACCCACACACACCGCTCCACACTCCCTCTTGAAGGTGAGATGGGAAGGCATAGGTTGTGATTTCCCTTTTATTCTCATCGCTGGTGGAGTCACAGGGGAGCTGAGAGGGCCCTTTAAGGCAAAGCTTTACAAAGGCAAAACATCACAGATCGCACATTGGAATGCCAGGCAACAGGGTTCGACTCTGTCTGGGGTGTTAAATATGCATGTGTGTGTGCGTGATTCTATCCAGGATCTATCCAGCTTTTGTGCATTATGCACACATTTGTTCAGACGCAAAAATATGTAGATACAAGAACAACAGAATATACAGTATCACAGAGTCTGTTAAATCTCGCTTGAGGTTTTACTATACAATATCTTCTTGCAAGAGGTCATAGGTCAAGCTTACGTCACAACTCAACTATATTAAATTATTGTAAGTATTTTTCTTGCACAAACCCACTGAGGTCTGTATGGATTACTTTTATAATAGATGCAAGTGCTTTTTGGAGCTTCAAAAGGTTTTTCATAGCACTACGAAGAAAAAACAAAGATGCAAGATGCAATAAAATTCACAATTGCAAATATATAATTATTTATCATTGACATGTCGGGTTGGATTTCACTGGAATCTTTGTTTGACGTCATACGATTTTAACCTACGTATGTTATGATTCAAACAAAGGTGGCGATGTGCCGGCAAAACATACAAATTGCAGCTTTAATCTTGAGATTACTGCATTCTGTGACATTTAGTCATTCTAGTATTCTTACAGTAACTGTCATCTCTAATAACACTTGACACAGTTTACTGCTAAATATAGCAGTAATGGCATATTTACGGCACATTTCATCATCTGCTAGTGCTTGGTGTGTCATGCAGTGTACATTTGACAAATTGAACCAAGTGTAGAAAGTGTCGTGCTGTTATATCATAAGCGATGAAAACTGTAGAAACTCTTTATGCACCATTACCGTAAATGAGACTAAAAACTGTTGAAATGAAAAGAAAAAACTGAAACAGAAAAACAGCTGAAATAAAAACCACTGAAATGTTCAGGAACATAATAACCCTGGAGAATATTGTACAACACCTCTGTCCCAAACAAGAATTTAATTTAATTCATTGGACTGGAATTGAACCAATCCACTTCAAAGAAAGTGTGCGTTCGCAGAGTCATTCACAAAAATGTACAGAATGGAAACGAGTCATGGATTTCCTTGAGGCTAAAAGGAAATGGACAGACCCGTCACACACCGTCTTTGACAAAGATGCCATGAAATGTGCTGTTATTTCCCTCAGGACCTCTATCATTCCACACACATACAGACCACTATTGTGTGTCAGTGTGACATCCTACTGCGGCAAAAAATCTCATCTTGGCCCCTCAGAGAAGCTGCACGCACACATAAGCAGACGTCCCACACGAGAGCAAAGGTCAAAGTCTACATGATCTGCTAGAGCTAATAACAGTTCCTGCTTATGTCGTCTTGTATGGTGACAGCGCTCTGCATACAAGACACAAACACAAGTCTGTGCTGTCTCGAGTGAACACTGCACATGGTAGTCTAAAGACCAGACTCCAAACATTAACATTTTTATATTTAACATTTGACCAAAAATATATGTTTTTACATGTCTAGAATAAAATAAAAGTATTAATTATTATTTTAATTATATTCATATAATTTTCAATAATTTAAAATTAATTATTATAATTAGATATATAAATATATTTGAACTAGTATAAACCGCATATTTAATATTTCACAAACAAAAACGATGCTGTAATTCTTAGGTTATAGAAATAATTTGTTGTTGTAAGACACAATTTAAATTAAAGGTCTTCATATAATAGAGTTTAGGGTTCACTCTACAAAATATTATTTTAGAGTAAAATCTAACAGGCTCAAATGTCCAAATGTAGCTTAAAGTTCCTTGTATATTTTTATTTAAACATGAGGATGAAAGCGTGAAATTGTCATGCATCAAAAACCCGCACTGTTTCTTTCTGTTAACTTCAATATTTCTCTCTCTCATTCACTGTCTATTTCATTCATACTATCCCATCTGTTTGGATGCTGCGCTTGCTAAAAGTCTCCATGCCAAATGCCTTGTGTGACAGAAACGCTTTGTGCAGCCCTTGGAACGAAAAGTAGAGAAATTGAACATGCGCTGTTCCCACTGCAAACTTAATACATATCAACCAATGACAGACAGGACAACTAAAAGAGTAACCACAAGGGGTTCTGTGTGCTGTGATGGCCAATAAAATGCCTGCAAATTGTGAAGATGAAGAAATGGGGGTGAAATCAATTTCCGGACTACTGTAGAGCCGGTTAATTTGGCTCTTATTGAGAGAAAGAGTGAAGTGGGCAGTTGGTCTGTCTAGTGAGTTAAAATCTCTCTCTCTCTTTCTCTCTCAGCAGGGTTCTGACAGTGGCAGTCCTGCAGGCTAGATCAGCAAGACAGGACAAAGGATGTCTCTCAGTTGACCTATCGCTCATCAGAACCTGGACTTTTTTCCATTTGCTATCAAGAGCACAAACACACCCACAACCTTAACCAACCATTTACAGTTAAAGTCGATTTGTAAAGCATCCACTGCTGCAAGAAAAGATGACCATTAACAAACTTAAGTTTATAAAAATATTAACTAAAAAAACAAAAACTGTCACTACTATATGAATGAAAACAAAAGAAATTACAGAGAAAAGTTTAACCTGATAACTGTCACTGCACATATTGAGTATACACATGAAGATGCATTACCTAACTACACTTTTTTTAATTATATTTTATTTTTTCAAATAATTTTTTAGGTTAACCTTAGCATTTTTCATTTTTAATTGTTATGAAAATGTGTTAAATATTAATTATCGAGTCTTAGACCTTTCCATCAATATATATGATTGTCATGATTAGATTAGAAATCAACTATGAAACATTAAAGTGAATAGTGAAATAAAAAACAGGTTTTCAACCTGCGGAACGGTGACAGTAAAGATGTTGTATCACTATATAATTTTACATTTAAAAATACTTTTGCACGATTAAAACGGCTAAAACTGAAGTTAAACTCAAATACAAAAAAAGTTAAATATTAAAAACTACAATAACCCTGCTTGCTGTGTGAAGCCAGTCGATTTCAGTAGCAAATAACAGCCTATTACCAAACAAAACAACACTGTCAGAAACAAAACAACACTGTAGCATTCCACTCTTCTGAAATCCACATGAAAAGACAGGAGGGGTTGATTTTCTTACGGAATCGTTTCTAATACGCTCAGCCGCTTGCGTCCAACGAAATAGGAAACGCATCGACTGATGGTTGATTTTGTGTTTGCGGGAACGAACGATCAATAACAATGCAGATGCTTGTTTACTGTCTGTGCCGCTACCTAGCCATAAAAAAATAAAACGTACAGACTCGCGAGTCACGATGGTAAGAGCGTGTTTCATTGAGCTTCAAAAATAAACACAAACAGTGTTTTCTGACCAACTTTGTTTAGAAATCTTCAACGCTGCGAACTTTGAAACAACTGCGCTTTCACTATTTGACTGACAGCTGAACACTTATGTTACCGTTTCGCAATACTACCGTAAGTAGTATACTGTAACTTAAAAATGCAAAAAGCCAGGTTAAGAAAGCCTAGATGCAAAAATACAGGTTTAAGAATATGCTTCAATATTAGTACATTAATATAAAGTAGAGTTACATCAAAAGAAAGTTTTGCTTTAATACAATCCGGGAATCTCGGTTCTAATCCTAAATGTTTGCGCTCAATACATCTCTTTCACCTTGCAGGTTAAAACACTTGTGAGAGGTCAAGTCAAGACAACCCTTCAGGCTATCCCATAATCCTCTCAGAGCTCAACCTCTCCATGACAAACCGAGTCAGCAGATTTCACTGCGTAAAAGGGGTCATTTAATGGCTGTGAAAATGGCAATACATCTTCCAGTCCGTCTCTCTCTATCCATTTTTAATAGATAGAGAATCCAGCCCAGAACCCTGTCATCTGTTGGGTGTTGATGGCTAGACTCTTTCGCAGCCCTACGGGCATGTGCTTTGACTTATACGGCCTGAAATTAAGCCAGGAAACTAAGATCTGGCTTGATTTGATGTGGCAGGTGAAACGTCCACTTTCCACATGAGAGGATGAAAGAGTTTGTGATGACCTGTGTCATTGGTTGAAGGAGACAGAGAAGTGAGCTCTGTCACCGCCTGGAACTACGGCAGTAACATAAATGAAGCTAAACTGAATTTGGCACACTCCACAACTTAATTTTAATACTTTTTTATGACCTTTTTTGCTGATAAATAATATTTATGACACCTTATCTGCCTTCCGGAATTTTCTATACATCTCGTCGCAATGTATTCAGGTATAAAAAGTAACACCACAGTACTTTTCTATTTGCTTAAAAAAAGATAAAATACTGTAGTAATAGTAAAATGGTAGTCTAGTGTGCGCCGTTCACTCTCAGATGTGTACTGTTATAAATTATAAACACACTTGCTTTTAGAAATAGATTTCATTTATGATTTAACTTTTACTTTAAAAATGTTTTGAACAGCCCTACTTGTAGAAAAATTAATTTCATCATTAGTCACATGTGGTTCATCCTTAGCTCAAGACGATTCATAAATTTACTATTTATTTACAATGTTTAAAATTTTACAATCTTTAAAAATGATGCAAGTGTTTCAAAGCCAAATACATCAGATATAAGGCTTCCAGAATTAGACTTCCTGCCTTTGCTAAAGAGTTAAAAACCAGCATTTTTTAGACTAATATTGATATTCTGTTCTGGTCAGATAAAGTGTCCAGAGAGATCACTAAACCCACAGCACAGCTTTGCTTCTGACCTACATGAAAAGTTTAGGCTAAAATGAATCTGGTACTCACTGGTTTCCGTGTAACACATCTGAACGTGTCCAATCAGAGGTGTGACGTGACCTCCGCAGCTCCGAGCCATCCGCAGCCGTGCGTTTTAAGCATGGATATTACAGTGAGACTGTATTCCATGAAAAGCCTCTTGAACTGAAGTAGAATTCAATTATAGCACACAAAGGACAATCTTTCCCTGAGAACCAACAGGTCAAAGCATCCTTCAGTCGACCCTGATGCCCACAAGTACAGAAGGAACAGCGCTGCATGACACTAGGAGAGATGAACATCTGTCTTACAGTTATGATGTGTGAAGCAATAAAACACACTTTAAAGGTCCTGTATACACTGTATGAAGAATCTGTTGAGAAGTCTGTCAAAGAACCAAACCTTTTTTTATATACAGTACAATGAAAAAAAGTTGAAAAGGGATTTCAAAATACATGTAGAACATACAATGACAGTTGTATTTAAGAATTTTTTGTTTAAAAAAACAATAAGCGTGAGTTTTATATCAAGTATATGGTGTTTATAATAGTAAAGATCTGGCAACCCATACATGCCTTTTTAACTGTAACATGTTTTTGTGTGCATGTGTGTGTCATGTGTTTTGTATACAGAATTTCTGGTTTACATAGAACCGTGGGAAGAATATTCCTGTATTTACATGCAAATGAAAAATGCATCTCCAAACATCTTAGCCATAGATCTCATCTCACAATAACTTGCAAAAAACATTTGCATTTTGCTTAGAGCTGAAGTACTGATGCACAAAGTGTCCTTTTTGTGATAAAAACATCCATTGCAAGAAAATAATAGGCACGTATAAATAGTGGTTATTTATGTATAAGGTTTTTGCATATGAATTTTTGCGAGGTTTTATTGGGTATTTCTGTGTGGCGCTATCAAATGACTGATGTCTCTCTTCCAGCAAGTGTTCTGAATGATAACA
Source organism: Beaufortia kweichowensis (assembly GCA_019155185.1). NCBI lineage: Eukaryota > Metazoa > Chordata > Actinopteri > Cypriniformes > Gastromyzontidae > Beaufortia > Beaufortia kweichowensis. Next base: position 3,645,131 of record CM032815.1, on the reverse strand, counting down.
AGCAGTTGTTTGTCTCAGAAGCATTTCTCCTTCTCAGCGTGTGCTCTCATTGCAGAATTGCCCTTCACCTTACTGCCACAAAAACACAGAGATTTCAGTTATCTCAGTGTGATGCTTCCCCCTGTGCTGTCTCTACCCACAATAATTATACTAAACAAAGGCTACGATTGTCAGACAAGCATTTCGATCAAGTATATACTTATATGTTCATTGATGCATTTGGCCAACACTTTCATCCAAAGTGTTCCTTGAGATTCAAACCCGTGAACATTGAAAGATACTCAACCACAAAATTATTTCCCATTACTGGAAAATAATGTACATTGGTCCTTTTGTGATGTTCTGAATATCATTCAGATTTTAGGTTAGGTTTAGTATATTATTTTGACATGTGGCAAGTGTAAGGTTGAAGGGCCAAATCATGTTACTGTCATTATGCCCTTTAGCAGGACACTACATGTTCATGTAGCTCAACTGGAAGAGCATTGTGTTAGCAGAGCAAACGTCATGGGTTTGATCCCAAAAAACACATGTACTGATGCTGCATTGGAAAAAAGTGGATAAAAAGTAAAATGCATAAATGTAAACAGAAACGATTCACTGTATGCTACTTTAAATAAAAATGCATCCCAAATGAATAAATGTAATGTAAATGTAAAGGACCAAACGCCAAAGACACTGATGCCCGTTATGTATCCTACATTAGATGTTTGAGTAAATTATGCTACTGTAAATCATCAAAAAAACATCAGAAACAAGTACATTTTCTCAAATTATAGTGACATCCAAAAGTACGAGACCATAATAACCTTGAGATTTCAAACTGAATTTAAACTTGGAAATAAACAGAACATTTTAGGTGACCCAGTCTGTGAAAATCCAAAAAAGTAATTTTTGTGATTTACTGTTTGCTACATAAAATCATCCGATATAATGTAAAAGAACATTCTTTAAAAATGACTGAGCAAGGCCATTTCAAAGATTAAAATCACTGTTAATATTGTGCAAAAAGTAGTGTCAATGAAATCTTCAGTAACAATTGAGTACTATATCTCAAAACCTATCATAAAATATATTTCCAGCTATTTTAGACGTTTTTATGGCTATGAATACTTCAAGGACCTTAGATTGGCTTTCACATGCAGGGTCACATATGTAAAACAATAAAACAATATACATAAAATGAATGAGATAAGAAATAACTGTTGGGCAAATCTAAATTTCAAACTGTATTAAATAAATAAAAACCAATGTCTCAGACATTTAGATATTATCACTATATATAAACCTTCAAGATTTCCGCTAAGGTCCTATTACCACATCTTTAATGTAAATCACAACATGCATAACCCAAAAAACACAGCTGTCATTTACACACTGCAAGAGTGGAATCTGCTTTGAATTAGTGCAGCTGTGTCGCTTAAATTGCAGGTTTAACATTTGATAAGCAGCCTGATTGTGTTCATTACAAGGATCTTTTTCCTGCTTCTGTTTCTATGAGTTAGTCCCCCTGCAATCCAACAGCCGTGTGTTCAAAGCCACAAATCATTACCCAACACTGCCTCTGGTGATTATTTTGGACCTTTATGGTGCATTTCCTCAAAAATCTCACGTTATGCTCGAGCTAGAATGCGAAGAGGACCAAATGGATGTGTGAAAACGATAGCTACGGATCCGCACACACACCGAAATGAACGGTGGCAGCTCTCTCCGCGGTCTTTTCCACAGTCTATCATATTGCTGTGTAGCCCGACATGAACAGCACATCTGTTGCTCGTCGTACATCTGTACTCATTTGCATATTAATGAATAATTATGTTAATTTAATTGCCACTGACTTCTTGATTCCTGTGGAGGAAAGTACGTCTTGTGTGGCCGCCACTGGCGCTTAAATTAAATTATATTTATTTTGGATGGATGATCAATATATTATTATGTATTCACATGCATCATTTAATACAACAACACTACATGGACAGTTTATCATGCATGGAAAAGATCAAATGATTTTCATAATCTGTCATTTTGTCTGGTTTGCCAGTAATATACTAAGAATATATATAACGATATATACAACATATATATATATATATTTTGTTCTTTTAGATACATTTACTAATAAAATAAGATAAACAATAACTTGTTTCTTACTCTAAACACATTTCTAACAGTAAACTACAATCGCATGTAGAGAACCTTAAATCTTGCATCAGGCTTCTGGATAGTCAAAGCACAACCTTGTGTTTGACAGAGCATTGCAACATCTCCTTTTTCTTCGGCCATGCCCACAGCCTCTCTTTCAGATACTGTATAACTGAACTCAGTAATGATGGATGAAACCGACTCCATCACAGGAATATAGCAAGAGCGCCGCACAGCATGTCTAAAGAAACCCCATGAGCTGAGAGACCCTGAGGGCACAGAGTCAGGCCCAAAACACCTTTTAAATCACTCTGCATTAAACGAACAAAAGAGATTTGATTTTCATGCAGCACAAATACTTAAGACAGGGTCAGGTGTACTTTAAATGGTAATGAAGTGAATTATGAAGAATGTTTTCAGGGAAGTCAAGACAAACTGGAGGAGAAAGTGATGTAGATAATTCAGAATGAAAGGTGGCAGGATTTCACAGGTTTGTGTGGGATTTATGCCAGGACTCTGGGGTGAGCACCTGTATAACATGACACAAGAGGAGCTCCTCAGGTGGAATGCAGAACACAGGCTTTTGTTTATTATATACATGAAATTATGACATATTACCCGATAGAAAAACTAATCCTCTCTCTCTCTCTCTCTCTCTCTCTCTCTCTCTCTCTCTCTCTCTCTCTCTCTCTCTCTCTCTCTCTCTCTCTCTCTCTCTCTCTCTCTCTCTCTCTCTCTCTCTCTCTCTCTCTCTCTCTCTCTCTCTCTCTCTCTCTCTCTCTCTCTCTGCAAATTAAATTAACTCCTAACGAGGCCTGTCACATATTGGACCAGAAGAAATCAATATCATATGAAAGCATGCAGAAATATTGTTATGTTGTGGGATTACAGTCAATCACTGCTCTCGTGAAGTAACATGGGAATTCAGCTCGCCTTACTGTACCTCTAAACAGATTTCTGGAGCATATGGGATGAAATGAATATGACTGTTGTGGAGCGAGTCATGGGAATGCAGTCAGAACACATCACAAGCTCATTTACACAAGACTCTTTGTTATACTCCTACAATTCCATTCTGCCAACACGGAAAGCTACGTTCACTTCAAACAACATTCAACACCAACAAGCTCCAGATCCGACAGAAGACACCGTGCCAACATAGCAACCCTGACATATTTTTCTCCTGAATACATATGTGTTAGTTTGCTAGTTGGAGCTCTTGTCAGGTCGTAGACGGTTTAATCTGCGTTTAATACGCATTATGGCATTTTCCCTTAAAGCACGATAAGTATATCAGCGGAGTCAGGAGACGAACATCCAGTCCAGGAATAACCCAGCTTTCCTCCCTCATCCATCAAAATGGCAAAGCACAGCACAAGGCACAAACAACAGCCGCTCTATTTATAATGGCAGGTCACCTAACCTGAACTTCAGTATGGACACATTTAAGAAATCTACAGAGAGAAGAATGACACACATGTAATGCAAACACAACATCCAAGATGATGTTTTTGCAATACTTGACAAGTCACAAGTCAATTGAGAAAACAGTATTTCTTAATTGCTATTATTAAATTATATTATTATTTTTATTGCATTATTTAAATGTTTTTCCTATATTTGCACCAAATTAACAAGATGAGCCAGTCTCTCCTTTCCAACAAATCTGCATATAAAACGAAAACTTTTTAAATCCAGCTTTAACTTCTTAAAACTTCTAAGGTTGAAGCCATCAGAGAACGTTACCAAAAGGTTTTCTTCGGTAGACATTCTGTGTGTCTTTGATTAAAATGGCTCTTTTACATCAGACGGTTTAATAATTCAAATGACTTGAATAAGGAATAATTGATAACGGATTATATTTTCATTAATACAAATAAATAAGCAAACGTTAACATCAATCATTCAGAAGGACTATTTTATAGCCATGCATTATCAAAAAAATAATTCAACATCTTAGTGCATCTGTCAGCCAATCTGAATTTTATTTACTCATCAAAGCCCTTTTTTGGCACTTGGTGAGCATTCGCAGTGGATTCTGCGTACACGCCAACAGGCTCTGTCTGACAGGAGACATGAGGAGGAAGTGAACATATAAACATCATGTTGGACAAGATGAGCAGAGAGAGAATTAAAGCAAGTAAAAGGGGGAACAGATAAGACTCAAAACAGACCCGGTGGAGACTGATCCCGTCATGATCTTTCACAGCAGATGTTCTCCTGACACTGACAGGATATCACCCTATTAAAGTGGAACAGGACGCCCTACTCCTCGCAAGGTGCCTTTCTGATGATCTCAATGGACAACATATAACAAAAGAATGAAGATTGTATTGAATACCAACATGCCAGAGAAATGTTTTTCATGACAAAACAAAACAAAAACATCTTTTTATTGTGTGTCAATGAAATTTGGCTAACGTTCCGGTTTCATCTGTTTAGCGGGAAGATAGCGGGGTGGAGGTGGGACAGAGCTTACCTAAGAGAGACCACCCTGTAGTGAATGTAATATAGCATGGCAGGGATTTGCACCTGCAAACAAGAGCAGATCTCCCCCCGCCAGACACGGCCAACCTGTGCTGCTCCCAGATAAGAACTATCTACCAGGTGCAAGCGGGCTGCATATCATCACTCTCAGATGAGACACACTTGCCATACCGAGAGATGTAAGTGTCTATTCAAGCACATTGCTTCCAAGCCTAGAATAACTTCAGAGGAAGTTAAAACACAATTTGACGGTTTACAAGGTTTAAAGAAACAGGTGACGTGAAAATGAGACTTCCGTCTTTATTTTCTCACTCTCATGTCATTTCAGAGAGTTGACAGTCACTTTAAACAAGCATTGTAAATTATCATTAATGGGTGAGCTGGGCCTTTAAATTATTATTCAAAATGCATGCCAAACAATGAGTGTCGGAAAAGGGGATAAATCCTTATTTGGTTAGACACTTTGGTTAGACTACAGTATATGAAAACTCTGATGTCATGAATGCATCACATTTGTGATCAAGATTATATTTTCAGAGAATTTTCTTAACACTTTTCAGAATGATTTTATGTAGGAAACCATAAATCACAAAAAATGACAGGGTCACATTTGAGTCTTTAAAAGCCTTTGAAAACTCCTGGTTCGGCCTTGGTTGAATTTCTTAATCAATTTAGCAGACTTTCAACCTGTCAACAAACTAAAGCTGAACTTCACTAATAAAAGTATGCTTTCACATACTGCAAAGAGGTGACGTGACGATTCACCATATACACAGACGTCCATTTATCCTAACACAAATTCTGCTGAAATCTAAATTTAAGTGCTCTTTTAAAAATGATTTATGTTTCGAGACGTTTGGGTACAGGCAATGACACCAGATTAAGTCAGATGAAGTGCAACTGTTGGAATAATAGGAGTATCGGTCTCATTGAATCTGACCAATCTTTATTTGTATTTTAAGCTGGTGAAAAGAGTTCTGATCCCGTGCAAAACCCATTTATTTTCAACATCACATCACTAACATTCATTGCAAATCTTATTGTGAATATTTAATTGGTGAAAGTTATTCTGAAGAAAGAAAGGTTTGGCTTTGTAATGTTTCATCAAAATATAATAACCCCATTAAGAATATTCTTTTCATCTTATGCCAAAGAAGCACTTTTAATTGTGAACCTCTCCTTTCTAACCATCTGCCAAACAGAAACAGAGAGCACTTATTATGATCCGATCAATTCTTTATGGATTTTTTGTTGAATATTCTGTTTCACACATACATCCCATTATGACAGTAAAGCAGTGAGCTAAGGTAGCCTACAGTTTTTAAACATAAAATCTCATGTGCCAAATGATTTTAGCAGCGATATTAAACATATCAACATCAGTTAGCATGTTCTGATATTATATACTAAAAATATGTTACAGCTACATGTGCTAAAATGGTGAGAAAACTGCCTTAAAAAAGCTAAAATAAAATATTTTGAAACTAATTAAGGATGTAGGATAGTCCTTAATTAGTTTCAATTGCTAAATATTTCTTTAAAATGATGCAGTGAGATTTAACTCATTTACTGTGTTCCTGAGGAGGAATACTTAAGTTATTTACTTTAATATTTCATAGCTAAATTTTAATCTGATCATGACTATAAATGTTACTATAAATTGCTATAAAATGTTAGTATAAACTATAAATTGATGGAAAGGTATAGGACTCAAGATGAAATATTTGGCAAATTTTCATAACAATACACATTCATTAATAAAATAACAATTAAAAAAATGTTAATGTTACTGTAGTTTATAAAAATACCTACTTTTTTTCTGAGAAAGACTGAAAAATGTTCGAAAAAATATCTAACATCTAAAAACAAATTCAGATTGTAGTTTTCAAATTACTGATGCATTTATTGTGCTATATTATAATAGTATCATTTAGTTTTAGTCCACAAAAACATTGATAAACTGTAAAGAATTTCTATCCTGTCCCTAAACATCTCTGGAATAACTAGAAATAACTTTTGATCCTAAACTTTAAAAACTTTTGTTCATGTTTTTAAAGAGAATAAAAAAAAAATGCTAATTTCTAATTCTATGCAAAAATCAGGCCAGGTGTATTTTTCATTTTTTTGAGGATAAAAATAATAATGATTACTGTATTAAAAACGGTTTTAGAAACTGTAATTTGCATAACATTACAGGATCCTACCAAATCCATATGTGAATATGGCAATTTATGACTAAGAATACTGTATATGTACCGCATTGGCATGTGTGTGTGTGGACATACGTCTACACAGCCTTTTATGTGCAAGGACCTCACACTACACATCCTTAAAAAAGAAAATTACAGTTCATTACAGAGCATTTCCACTTTCGAGTGAAAAAAAGCAGTCCTTACAAGTCACCACCAGGAAAAATCTGAGCGTTTTACATGAAAAGGTTTTTACCCTGGCCATGGACCGTGCACATAAAGCAATGTTGTTTTTCCCTCTTAAACGTCCTTGACCATTTGACAAGTGGCAAGTGAGATTTGCTGGTAGTCAGAGGCATAACGCTGCACTCAAAAAGAGCATTACTACTAAAAGCTTGTCCTTTTCTCTATTGTTAAACAATTAGAACGCTTTCAATTAGGCCAACAAGCGTGTCGCATCTCACAAAAACACAACAGCGAGTCCGATTACAAGAACACGCTTAAATCAAAGCTTAAGTACGGAAATGTCGGTAATTACATGCTACTGAACAGGAAGCGTGCGATAAACTTCAGCTAAGGAGCAAGTTAAGCACAATTGCACATGATTTGTACAGACGTTCTTATATCCAGTGCCACATCATTTTAGGCACAGCATAAAGGCCTTCTGGCACACACTGCATTGGGCTCGAGGGCAAGAAAAGCCTGCGGATGTGAGAGTTTATAAAACTCATATGCTTGACATACTGTCATAATGCTGTATTGTCATCATTAATGTTAGAGCTGACATCAGCGACCATATGGCTCACTTTACTCGCTAAAAATACCCAATTTTCACAAGTTGATGGACGGATAGAGTTTAGAGAGCGGGGAATATCTAAACACAATATGCACTCTGAAAATCATCATGGGACAGTTTAAGGTTAATAAAACTCCTGGAAAAATACGTCCCAGGCTTATTTAAAATGTGCACTGCATGAAATTGTCATCTGACTGCACTTTTGGTCCAGACTGACAGATGAAAATTAGGTTTTGTGCCCAAGCATCCATCACTAAAGTGAGAAAAATAATTATGGGTTACTTGAAGGTGAAACACAGCGAGCGCCACACACACACACATACTTGGATTTTATCCATCAGAAAGTAATTGATCGTGATACGTGAGCTCTCCATTGTAGTTTGTAGTCAATTTTGGAGGACCAATCCCATTCTATAACGACAATGGGTAATATTATGAGTTTTGGAGTCTGGAAGGTAAATATTCTGAACACACCAGCACAGGTGTGTGTGTGTGTATAAAACAGATGTGATTTTTTCCAGTAAATGATGGTGGGCAGCATCAGGTTAGCCTACTGTGGGGAAGGTGACCTCATACTGACAGCAGTCATGATCGAGTCTCCTGCAAGCGAAGAAGGACACAACAGTGTCAGAACAAAAATTAGACCAAGATGACCAAGCTCACACATACGGTCCACTGTATTTAGTACAGTCACGTAAATGCTGTAAAGCACAGGGCATTAACAAACTGATGAGTTTTATTAGTCTTTAGTAGATGTAATATATCTTACTTAGCTTGACTAAACGGACACTCCTGTATTGGACACTGTCCAAAGTCCGAGATTCAGAACGTATTTAGACACAGAGAATAAATTAGGACTTAGTAAATTAGTGCAGAGATTCACACTTCTGGTAACACGGGTCAAACAGACCCCGCGGATACAATGCGTCTTTATTCTTAATCTAGACTGATAATGTCCCATTTTGCACAGACTAAAACTAAGCAAATGCAATAAGCTATAGGACCACACAGACACACAAAACACTGTTCAACAGCTATAAACATCACAATGATGATAAAAGATTGTAAAAAAAAAAAATGCTACAAAATGAAAAATACACATTTTCAGTATTTTAGTTTGGTATTATTACCTTTATAGTTTAGTATTACACATATCAGAGATTAGATTGTCCAACCATCAGCTTGTGCTAGTAGTAATATGTACATTCAGACACGTATAAATTGTTTCATTAAGTTTTTGTGAACAATCGACTCAGTTGGAAATCCTGTGCCATGAGGAAGGTCTATTTGTCACCAGAGAGACAGTGCGAGAGAGAGATAGAGAGAGAGAGAGAGAGAGACAGAGAGAGAGATAGAGAGAGAGAGAGAGAGAGAGAGAGAGAGAGTGTATTATGCTCTAAGGTCATTTTGGCATCAGCCCCATGAGGACATGGCTATGGACAAATTGGTAGTCCAGCCGTGTGAGCGAGCATACCAAAACTCTCTCCAACACGCAATACAGAAAATAGCCACTTGTCTCCCCACAAGCTTTCAGAAAGTAACATTTTTCATCAGTCTAGCTGATGACAACAGTTGCTATGTTGTGGAATTCAGCTGTCTTTCTGACCACATTTACACTGTACAGTTCAGACATCGTCCTAATGCTGCTGGAAATACTTTGAGATATTATCTGCTTTAACATGATTATGAGAATTTGAGACTTTGTGCTACAGAATCATGAACAATGAACCATGCTAAGAAGAAGCTTACAAAAAAGTAATTTTACAAACATTAACAAAAAAACTATAAGAAGGCTCCAACTTCTAGCCTAAATGTTTAGTTTGACCTTCAAGCTAAACTTTAATGTTGCTGATCTCAATGTTCTGAGCAGATTTAGTCTAAACCCAAACAAATGAATCAGTGAGACAGTAAGACAGCAGCAAAAAGACTGAAAAGATACCATCACCATAAACTCTGAATGATACATCTCTGCACATTACATTACTCTTGAGAAGGTGATACTGCCTGAAAAAGTGAGAATTAAATGTGCTAAAGCCAAACACCAGTGATGTATGAAGCTGAAAGTTACTGTGGTGTTTGGAGAGGAGAAAAACAACTGATTTACATCAACTGGACGTGACGCGGCATGGGCCTAATACATTTTGCAGATAATAAACCATTTACTTAGAGAGGAAGAGTCTGTGATTGACACAAACACCACAATGACACAATAATTAACACTTTCCAAAAGCTACTGCACAGAGAACAAACAGTACATATGCAAAGACAAAGAAGAGTACATTAAAAAAACTATGTGCCATTATTCACAAAAAATTAAGAAATTAGCATAAATTATATTAGATCATATTAGATCAATTTCGGTATAAAAATATGCATCAGACAAAAAACAGACAGTAGGGTTTTCAAAAAGTTGGCAACACTTTGTCATCTACATGATCAGAGATGGTTAATAATATACTCGGAGTTAATTGATCATTTACATAATTACAGAATTTATGTTGTTATTGATGGACTAAGTGCCTGAGCTTTTTGTTTGTACCAAATGTTTCAATAAATCAAAAGTCAATTAAACCACCTCTTGGGACTGCTGGGAAATTTAGATGTTTACTTTTGTTATTAAACTTTCACTGATGAATTTATTTAAGTCTGTAAGGTTGGGTTGACTGTTTATATCAGTTTTACTTTCAATTTGTTTGTATTATCAAATAAAGATCAAAATTATTAATGACTAGCAAAAACAATTTAAAGACTTTTATTTCCCAGTAGTCCAAGTCACAAGACTGAAGCACCTGAGGCGCTTTTACATCACATCTCCTGTAGAGGGCGCATTAACAAAAAAACAAAATAAAGCAAAAAACCAGTTCCAAAAACTAGTAAACAAAATGCAACATTTTAAGGCGTTATGGATACTGTACACACCTGCTGTTATATGCCATTGCATCACTGCACAGAATTGCATTGCATATTTACACAGCACACAATCCGTTGAACAATATAAAGATACCTTGAGGGAAAAATTTCACAGCAATTTTGCATCAGTGGCTTCTGAATGCACAATATAAATGCACGCAAATAGCCCCCTATAATTTCATGCCACAGCGTTTCAACAACAAAACGGCTGAAAACATCAAATTAAAACACCCACCCTACATAGACGCAGGAATACAAGCTAATGGTGAAAAAATATGAACGCTATTTGTCAAACATTGTATTATGGGCATGTCACGTCCCTGAACTGTGCCCAAAAAAAATGTCTTCATTAGTTTGGTTATGAGAAGCGGAGCTGTGTGATGGATCACTCAATCTATCTAATTCAGTTGTGAGAGCAAGAGTAATGGCAAGCCCAAGAGCCACATCATTTTCTAGCTCATCCCACACCAGCTTCACGGCTACCTGGGGAGGAAATGCACTATAACGGCACAAAAGCTCATTCAGCGATACTCCGATGAACGAAAATGCACTCTTTAAATCCTATTAAAGAGTTGGATGATACATGCAAGTCTAAGTAATCCTAATGAAGCTTTTGTTCTCATATGATACGTGATTGTGCAGGAAGATGAGCTTGAAGTTGAATTTAAAGGGGAAGTCGCCAAAATCATCATAATCCTTATTGTTGCAAATATGACTCAGTTTCTACCGTGAAACAGAATGAGAATTTAGTTTTTTTATTGCGCTGCTGGTTCTTTTCATGCAATTACACGAGCACCTTATACCATGTGCATTACTTTCTGAGCCAAATAGGGTTAGCTATTTGTAAAGCACTTTTATGAACATGGAAAGAAAAGCTGGGCAAGATGTTCACATAATAAAAGTACTGCACAACTTCAAAACACTTGACTTCTCAGAAAGCACATGAATTATAAAATACATGCTTTATATAATATCTTCCTAGTACTTGTGTACTTTATGAAGGTTGAAAGCTTAAATCCCAATTCACTGTATGGTTAAAATGTACCAATTTGTGTTCCACAAAAAGTAAGTCTAATTAGAAAAGGCATTAGGGTGAATAGATAATGACAGAATATTCATTTTCGAACTTTTCTTTAAGGCTTAAACGAAATGAAGACGATTTGATAGAAGGCTAATGGGGACTCATTCTGTCATGACGCAAATAAAGCAGAACATGAAGAATAATACAGATGAACTGACTATGATGCAACTATCTGTTAACACTTGTTTTTTATTAACCGGAGTGTATCTGTGCTATCAAAAAGCGCTGATAACTGACATGTATCTCTTTATTCTGAGTTATTTAGATATAATTCTACTTAAATCTGAGATGTCTATATATAGAGTAAATGATTAATAAAAGACAGAGTGCACGAGGGAGTCGGGTTTGATTAAGCATCAGATGGATCCCCTCTGCCAGTATCAGCCTGCAGCTCCGGCGCTGCTCTTCTGTTGGCAGGGTTATCAGCATGCGGCCCTCCGCATTTCAGCACGTCTCTGAGATAAGTTTGGACCGTGACAAATGAAATGCGGCAGAGGAGGAGGAGAGAGAGAGAGTACCTGCTCCAGTACCTGCTCTTGCCGTAGTGTAAGCCCTTGTTCAAATAAATCACAACCCCGTCAGAGGACGAAGAAAAAAAATCTCACATGCCCGTGACAAAATGCAGGGAGCGGAGCCAAACGCCGTGGTATCAGTGTAAACTGTTCAAAGTGTCTAAAGATGAAAGCGATGAATTATATTTCCTCAAACAGCAGGGGACAGCTTGCCGCAGTGCCATTTCAACAAATGGCAGTAAACATTGCGTTTAATATGTTTGGTTGAAATCCAAATGTTACTTTCACAAACAATCTTTTCACAATAAAGATTCTATTAAAAAAGCACATGTAGAGCTGAAAATATCTGGCAATTAGCATTGCGGAGGCTTTGTATCCCTCAGATACTGTAAATCACCAGAGAGTAGATATAAAAAAGATAAGCCACGTAATGGAAAAGCAAATGAGATGCGAGTGTAATGCATAACATGGTTGCAGTAGGTATTAAAGATACATTTTTTGATAAGAGGCCATGGGTTCAATTCCCAATGCAACAAATGTAAACATTTTATCTTTAAGTCACCTTGGAAAAAAGCATCTGCCAAATTCATAAATGTTATGCACCCTAAAACGCATTAGAACGACAAGACAAACATTTATTTTATATTTGAAATATTGAAGTCAAACCGTGGGCTGTGCACATGCCATGCACATTGGTTCACATGGACCTGGGTTCAAGTCCATATCTACTTCACTTTTCTGTATAAAGTCCCAAAATGTATAAAAATGTATGATTTGCATATTATTAAAATAATCCTGAAAAAAGGAATCTTGGATTTTCTCCAACATACTGTAGACAACCTAGAAAAAAGGTTCTCCATCACTGTGGAAACCCTGACTCAGTGTTATTGAAACATCATTTAGGAAGTGTCTGTCTTTACCTATTCAAGTATATAAGCTGTGCTGGCTTTCCTATTGCCTAGATATGAGCCAGCTGCTCATGGGAACGACGCTACTGTCATTGTGTTTCTTTTTATATTTGCCACCAAAAAAGCATAGCTCCACTCCAACGTCAATTTATTCAGAAACAAACAGCATTACATGTACAGTATAAGGTTCTTACACATATTGAAAAATGAATTTCTAATTCAATTTATTACTGAAAACTAATTTTTGAAAAGTCGTTCTTTAGACATTCCTGCAACAACTCTGGAGCATACAAATGTGCAAATTTTATCAGTACAAACGTTTATCAGTATTGTTTTTTTTTTTAAGAGCTGATTGCAAACACATGATTCACATGTACACATGATTCGAAGCACAAATCTGGTGTGTTTTTACCAAAATAAACATTTTGACTCCCACCAAACACACCGAATTCTAATCTCAAACAGACTAGTCTGGTCATCACCAAAAGCTCCATGTAAAAGCCTCAAGTTTCAGATCACTGTATGTGGTAATCAATCATCCCGTTGACAGCTCAGTCCTGTTGACAACCTGACCCCTGTTATTTTAAAGGTGGGTGGCCGGCGAGTCTCTCACATGTCACTTTGATTGACAAATGCTCCATCCAATTGTAGTTTTTGCTTTAGACCTCGATTATTATGTGCACTTGCATCTAACAGCATCGACCTCATTTATTAAGCTCTTTACGAAATCATGAACTCGTCAGCGTGCCTAAATCACTGGTTTTATTGCATGTAATACATTTTTATAGTCTACATTACAAGAGAACTGGCCAGAAGAACAAAACAAAGCTCAACCTGTTTTTATTCTCTGTAGATATGGAGTCCTTATTTGTTCTTTCTGGCTATGTAGTCATCGCAACTTATGGGCAGAGGGCACATGAATGACAGGACCACTATGTGGGCTAAATTGCCAGTCTCTAACCTATTAAAATCATTGTAGGACCATTAAGATCCTTACGGTCCTGAAGCCCCAGGACCTACAGAAAATGAGCCAATGGTGTGATTTAGAAGGGAACTCCACCAGTGGCTCTCAGGAGGCAGAAGGTAGGAGGCAGACCGGTTGTTATGACAGATTAGCCAGCAGAGACTTAAATCACCGGCTAATGGGCCTGTTATGGAGGGACTGGAGCAATGCATCTGGCACCACATGCAGCTCATGAGCCGCGTCATCTGTTACAATCTGCAAGCGGCCATGTGGAGATCCTCAGCGCACCCGGATTCACATCCACAGAAGCGGAGAGGGCTGGCCCGCGTGGCTGGAGGAGCGGATGGTGATAAAAGTGATTTAAAAGTTTCGCTTTGGCCAGGTGCTGCTTTTATGCCCGCTGTGCTACTGCGCTGATAGCTACGTCCTAATGATTCACAGGGTGCGTGGAGCAGCGCTGGCAGAAGGACGAAGGAAGAGTTACGAATGAATCACTGGGTAAGAAAACACTAAAGCAAAACACAGAACTCCTGACAATACTAACGGTCTGTGCAAAGTTAAAAAGGAAATTGAAAATGCATCTAGTGCTCTTAAAGTGACAGTAAACAAAAAAAATATGGGCTTTCCTGTTAAATACACAAACTTAATATAATACTAATAGATCTCTTTGATTTTATTTTATCTTTTGTCATCCATGAAGTTTGTATGTTTGGAAACAAAAACTTGTCCATTAAAAAGCAGCATTTTAAATATTCAGACACTTCACAAAAGTGCAAATAGTTAAGCCGATAGATAACAGAAATGCCTCCGTGCAGGTCTTAGCTAACAGCAAATGGCTTCAGTGCCAGTAATTTTGAGGATGTCTAAGTGTGAAACACAGTTCATAACCTTCTCACGATAACTGAATTATTACTCAAAAGCAAGACGGCGCCAAGTACATCATATGTCAAAACGATAGATGAATTATTAATGGCAAAACCCTTACCTATCAGCATAAAGGCTTGAGTATATCTGTATTCTTCAGTTATTTTGCACTTGACCGTCTCTATGTACTTGAGAATGTTTTCTTTGTTGATGAATGTCACGCTTTGATCTCATCCACAGAACTACTTGTCCGCTCCTGGCTGGTGCTTTAAAATAAGAGTCTCGCTGGATTAATGGAAGTAATTTTTCTGAGAATAAGTACAGTACCAGTCAAAAGTTTGGTAACACTGTGATTTTTTCCCCACATTTTAGACTAGTAGTAAACTCACCAAGACCATGAAATAACACAACTGTAACTGTGGGAATTATGCACTATGACTATATGCACCCAAAATAATGAATAGTATGTTATATTTTAGCATTTTCAAAAGTAGTCAGCTTCTTGAAGTCTCAACCTGTAAAGCTTTTAAACAGCACTGAAGGAATTTCTATCTATGCTGGACTCTTATTGACTGCCTTTTTATTCATTATTAGTTCCAAGTAATCCAAAAATACGTTTTAGATAATAAACTAAAACAAAAATTTCTAATAAAAGAAATTTGTATGTTGTTAATAGTATTATATTAAAGTTATTTCAAACATTGAAATATACACATTCAGAGTAAAAGATTTTCCTAAATTATGTCTAAACTTTTGAATGGTACTGTATGTGATCAGTGTGCTGTTATGGACTGAATTCTTGCAGAAATCTTGTGCAAAATGCAGTCAGGTGACAAAATTGAATGACACAAAAAACAACATAATAATCAAAACTATTTTTGTGGTGCTTGTCCGTGCAAAACTCAGCGACACAAGGCTAAATATTGTGCGTAGCTGCCAGGGCATTTCTATGGCTGAAAAGCTATTCAGGGTGAATTTTAGCACATGCATATATGGTTGCAATGGTTGCTTAATGACCCAGAACATAAGAATCCACCGTAAAATCTGTATAATACTCTAGTCTCCAGACACGGCTCAGGTCCCTTTGAATGTATTCAAGCTGAAAAGATGATAGCACACCTCACAATAAAAAAAATATTACAGCTTTCCTCAACAAGGTGAACGGTTTGAGAACCATTGGAGTTGAAAAACTCTTGGTTCATTATATGAATACAATCTGGAAGTTGCTCATTTTATTCCTTTTACAGCTACCTCAAAATGTTACCCAACCAAAAAGTAAGCAAATGAAACTGAAGCTATTGGAGCAAGAAATGTTTTCTCTGTATTGTGTATTCTATCCAGGTAAAAAGCTCACCATCTCTTTCAAAACAAAGAACAGGCCGAGGTCGAGTCTAGCTCTTTCTTCACAGTTTAACAAAAGAGCGAACAATATTCTCTGTGTTAATAGTGTTCAGTGGACACAGCATTTAGAGATGAGACGCAGAGAAACAGGTGAACTCTATCAAAGGGAAAGGGAAAGGTCAGGATGGTGTCAAGCAGTCAATCTGCCCGACAAGCAGGAGGAGGGAGACTCAGCTCTACATCTTCTCCAAGCACCTTCTTATTTGAGAAAAAAAACTGTAAGCCCTGCCCATGATTGGCTACTAATCTGTGATGAGATGAATCACAGACACTAAACTCCAGTGGTGTCTTATCAAGCAGATTAAATACTAAGTACTGAAACGGGTACGGCATCACAGGTAATGATGTACATTACCTTAAAGAAACAGTTCACATCAAAAACATCCATTTTTTTTCTGTGGCAATTCCATGAAATGTCAACATTGCCATAAAAAATAAAGTTTTAAAAAATATAAATAAACAGATGTTTCAATACATTGATAATAGTTACATTCTATGAGAATTTATATTTCACGTTTTAACTAAAAATGTCATGTCCACAATGCTGTAATTGCCCATATTTGTGAATGGAGTGAATGGCGGCACTACAGTGAAATAGCATAAAAAAATAAAAAATTAAACCTTTATTAAAAACCGCTGAGTCATAATATTATTAAGGATTAAAACAAGCCATAAAGTAGTGCCATTGCATCACATCCACCCAACCGGATTAATTACAGTTTCATCCAAGAGGAAAATTTTACAGAAAAAAACAACAACTGCATTTTCTGCATTTGTCTTAAAATGCTCCATTTTGTTATAGAATTTTACATCAAATCGCCACGAGGGATTGAATGCTCCAATGATATTAATGCTGCTTTCATTTCTTCTTTTCATCACTTACACATAAACAGTAACATGCACACTGCGGGATCACTCTTTCTCTTTACATCAATTTACCACAGTTTTGAGAATAATCTGTATTAACTACTTTTTTACCAGTTGCCATTTGCATTTAATTTCATTATTACCAGCTCAGTGTCCTGTTCATTTTTACATATAGAGAATTTCACTCCAGACCACTGTTGAAGAATAGCCCTGCGCTGGAAGGGACACTAGTACAGGACTGTAGTTCATCACCTTGTGCAAAACACAGGCAAACTGTCCTCTGCTGTTGTACCCCTGCAGACCCTTTTGACAAATGCCACAGCGTGATAAAATCTGCCTGCTGTGACCTGCTCCTAAAGCCTTGATCGCATGAGAACGGTCTGGCATTGCCATTTCCTCTATGCAAGATAAATGAGTGAGTACATCTGCGGTGTTTAGATTTTCTCAGGGGAATATCACCTCATAAATTATGGAGGTATGAAGCAACTGTACCTTTCTTTTTTTCTACTGTAATGATTTGTTCATTGTTCTTTTTTTGATGATTTTAGAAAATATGTTTAGCAGAACTGATCTATTATTAAGACTGATCGGAGCATAAAATTAATAACGACTTAAGGTAAGTGTTCATGTTTAAATACAATATAATGAGAAAATATATACAGTATTCATTAATTACAATACTTGAAAATGCCAGAAGGTTGCAGAACTAAAAAATAACAAAAGTATAAAATCAGGCATATGATAATGACAACATTTTAAGGTCTGCAGGTGTGTGTTCACTGTAATGCATAAAGATTTTGCCATTCTTGCCATGACTGGTGAAGAAAAAAGCATTACGCTATTAGGAAAATGGAGATTGGTTCAGCCTAGTATAAAAATTCTAAATTATGGGAGCCTTGAAGTGAATGTAAATCAATCAGGATGCATTAAACATGTTCCTGCTGGAGAAAATAACATTTCTGAGTTGAATGGTAGGTTTAACGCGCATCATAATTGGTGAGCAGTATCGTTCAAGCGATTTAGCATAGACAATGGAATTAAATTTAACGTTTTGAAGTGACAATCAATCGATTTTTATCCGAATTTTGGAAAGGACAAATGGTGGCTAATTGCATTTGAGGCAGATAACCTCTAAAAGGCTTGCACACATACAGTGATTGAAGAGAGGACCATGCATATTCACAGACATCTGTCATTATGCACCTCACAACTTTGAGAGGAATATTAATCAACTTTTGTAGAAAAGCACTTTTTTTCACTAGAAGTAACTCAGGGAAAACAAATAAGCAGAAAATGATTTAACTGCACATTTAAGTTCTTAAAATGCTTTAAGTGATTCAAGATTTGAAAAGATATTAAACAATATGGAGAACATAAATGTGTTTTAATCTGGGATAAAATACATTGTGTAAAACACTTTCAAACACTTGACCTCGTGTCAGTAGTATTATGTACTGTACATGCTCATTTGCATTATCATTTGCATACAAAGGCATATTCTTTATGGCCACTTCAAAGTGGTATTTAGGTAGCAAGACCTTTCCTGTATTATAACAGTAGTTCTAGTGGGGTATAAGAAATAAATTCAATCTTAAAGAGAAAGCCTTTCTATTCTTTAATCTTTTTTTGCATTCACTTTACACTTGTAGAACTCATCACAGTCTTCTGTCTGGGAGAACAGTGTCAATCACAATCGCCCGCTACTACTGCCGAGTGAAGGAAATTGCTCCAGCATGTCTCTGTTGTAAGCATTACTTCAAGTACATCCCTGGGTGGCAACTGCCAGGACCTTCAGTTCTCCTGCCAAATGTCAAAAGCTTAAATGTTTTGCCCATTTATTTGGGCCAAGGGCCACAACCCAAACGTGTGGCCCTTGGCAACACCCTAGTAACTGCCTAGAAATGCACTAGCAACCTTCCAAAACTTTATCTGCTAAGTTTCCTGTTGTCTCTGTTGTTAGCATTACTTCAAGTACATCTCTGGGTGGCAACTGCCAGGACCTTCAGTTCTCCTGCCAAATGTCAAAAGCTTAAATGTTGCAAGCTATGTAGGCTAAATTTAATTAGAGAAACAACTATTTTGCCCATTTATTTGGGCCAAGGGCCACAACCCAAACGTGTGGCCCTTGGCAACACCCTAGTAACTGCCTAGAAATGCACTAGCAACCTTCCAAAACTTTATCTGCTAAGTGTCCTGTTGTCTCTGTTGTAAGCATTACTTCAAGTACATCTCTGGGTGGCAACTGCCAGGACCTTCAGTTCTCCTGCCAAATGTCAAAAGCTTAAATGTTGCAAGCTATGTAGGCTAAATTTAATTAGAGAAACAACGATTTTGCCCATTTATTTGGGCCAAGGGCCACAACCCAAATGTGTGGCCCTTGGCAACACCCTAGTAACTGCCTAGAAATGCACTAGCAACCTCCCAAAACTTTATCTGCTAAGTGTCCACCCAGAAAACCCATCAACACCCTTGAACATCACCTTGCAACACCTTGGGTACCACCCACAACACCATAGCTACCCCATCTAAATCATCACAGGAAATATCTTACAACAAAGACCTTTTACATTTTACCAATGGCATAGCAAGCTTTCAAACCATAGTTCATCCATCACTCCTAAAAAATTAAGGTTCTTCAAAAGATTCTTCACAGTAATGTCATAAAAGAATCATTTTTGGTTCCCCAAAGAACCTTTCTGTCAAAAATTCTTAAAATGTTTTTTGTAGTGGAAAAGGGTTCATAGACTACAAAAATGTAGTAAAGAAATTATGCTTTTGTGAAGCAGAAAATGTCTTTGACTGTTGAAAGTTCTTCATGGAACCATTCAGAAAAAAATTGTGCTTCTATGGCATCATGACGCACCTTTATTTTTAAGAGTGTTTGTCTAAGATTACTTTATTTTTATGAAAAGCAGTGGTGACTGTTTATACAACAGCTAAAAGACTGAATTGGGACAAAATTCAATATATAAATTAAACTAACCGGCTTGTAATGCAAGATCTTTATTTGCACAGAATTCAAAAGCCAAACTCTGGATTATCCGGCTCTAAATGCATAACGAAAAAGCCGTTGTTCCCATCCATGTGAATACCTAAACACTTGAATTTACATAAAGTCTGTGATTGGACAAATCCCATGACTAGCAGCGATGTTGTGACAGCTCAGAGGTGGAAATATTTGCAAACATGTTTAATCATTTCTGTGATGGAGCTTGTTATAACCGGCTGTTATCTCTGACAGTATGCTAATCAGATCTACAAATTATTCTGCTGATAATGACACTCTGCATTTATCCTACAAAGTCTACTGATTTGCGAAAATGATGACAGACAGATAAAACTAGTGTGTGGCACAAAAATAATGAGGGAACTTTATAAGGGATCTGAAATCCTCCCCCTCCCCACAAGTTTCAAAGACCTTTCTGATGTTGAAACGCATCACTGCATTACCTCTCATTTGTGTTTTGGCTTCGCATATGGGTTGACTTGGCCTTATTAGGTACTAATAATGCTAATTATAGCTTTGCTCTTGAAAATGAATGTATTAATTAAGAGTATATCTGGCTATACTGTTCTAACTGGCAAGTCACAAACGAGGGTTTGCATGCTGCACTTAAAAGATAACTTTGAACATTTTTGATACTTTTTTGAGAATTCCCAGAATATCACAGTGACAGAGTTGGTTCCAGGGGATTTTCAAAATGTGTAATTCACTTCAAGTTAAAAAGCAAAATACATTACTTTGAAGTGATTTGGCAGAGACATCTTCTTAATTATTTACAACCTAAAGAAAGTTCAACGAGCTACACAAGTTTGAAGACTTCACATGCTGACAAAGCGTGAACCTCCAGACCTACTTTAAAATCTGAACACTCCAGGGATGCAACCATGCATGGATACTTGCCAAAAGGATATCTGTTGGTAATTTGTATTCCTTTAATAACTTATTCAGGTGAATAGCCAGAAAGAAATCATGTTGTTACATCATGCCAAACTTGCATTGGAGTGAACTCTATGCCTTTGATTTATTAAAATTCAGTTTTCTATACAGTGATACAAACCAGACATCCTGTTATAAAACAGTAGATATCACCATTGCTCTCGAATCCCCTCTAAGGCAAAGCAATTATCCAATAGAAAGAAAATAGCTCCTTAGTGACATTCCTCTCTGAATTAGAAAATCGGTCTAGCTTTTCTAACTTGTTTGTAAGTGTTCAGACTAATAATGCACTTTCTGATTCGCCGGTCAGCGAGGTACTCCCAGGTAACTGTGTGTGAAGACTAGGACGGTCTCTTTATTAAAGCCACCCACAATAGGAGATGCAATTTCAATCTCTAAAGTATTTTCATCTGCTGCAACTATGAAAGCAAACAAAAGCGCTGGTGTTTTCCAGGGAATCAATGATAATCAGAAAGGCCGTCGCTTTCTCAGCCATTAGCGGAGCGTCTATGAAAGTGCCGCTCGATCAAATGAATGATCGCGTGCGAGTGGGCCGAATGAGCCATTATTATATGGACAGCTGCTGGAATAAACTTTATATTCTAAGGACCCTGCCTGGACCTTGTGTAAACGAATCACAAATCATTTTCATGCAATTTGAAAAGCTGTGATACAATGATGTGATGAGGATCTGGTTTTTGAAGATTCAAAATACTCAAAATACCACTAAACCAACTGTAGCCTTAAGACAGTGATATAAAATATATCTGTCACAGATTCAAACGCTGTGTTTTCTGAGAGTTTTCTGAGGATGTTTGCTTTCATCTTTAAGGTTTATTTCATAAAATGTCTCAAATTAAAGTGAAAAGTTCCTGTACATGTGTCTACAGCCTGATCCAAGATCTAATCAAACAACTCACACTATTTTCAGGTCTGATCTATGAAAAAAGCCTTTGCTGTAGTACTTTGTTATATATATGTAAACCAAATATATATGAGCAAAATTGCAAAGCAAAATTATAAAAAAAGGAAAAAGGAGGACCCTGCGAGCTGATCAATATTTTTTTTACTTTTCTCTATTCAAAAAATAGAAACCCAATGTGTGAACTAAAAAAAACAAATATTCTTCCCATTGATGGCAAATTATCAATTCTTTAGCTTTTTCTATCTCCAATCACGCTATGGCTCAACCAAGGGATTGAGGTCAAAACAGTCATATAGCACCTCAACCTCACACTATTGACCTTTTCTAGATACCAGAGTCGAGCTTAATAAACTACAACGAGAATGCCAGACATATCCAAACCACCTACTGAGAATAGAAGGCTAACTGATAATCACATTTGGAGTTGTCATTGCTTGATATATCAAGTAACTAACTATTTTTAACACCATACAAACAAAGCAAAGACATTAAATTTGTCTGGATCACTGAATTATGACGAATATTTTGCCTATACAACAACTACATTGCATGCTAGAGACTGGCTACATACACTACAATTTCTTGTAATGAACTTTAAGAAACTGTAATAAAAGGACAGGGAGAACGGTGGACCATATATCTTCACAGGCAGAATATTAATGATGCTCCGATCCCTCAAGCTTGTAATGATGATTCATGAATTTAATACGCCACCACGCGTATCTAAAGCCACCGGGACTAAAAGAAAGGGAAAGGGGATGTGTTATTATGATCCATTCAACAAAGTGCTGTTCATCTCACAGACTCTTGCTGAATACAAAATGTACTTTAAAAGATCAACCAGAGCCAGGAAGGTACACATCTAAAATGCCAAATCATTTTCAAAGGATCTATAGAGAAATAAAGACGACATTTATTATGGATTTTTTGTTAATCAAAATTCATAAAATACTTAGATTTTGGTAAATATTGCACAAATGTAACAGGTTACTCAAATAAAGCTCCAGATACATAGTGACCACTAGTAGCACTTTTTTAAATGATCGTGTGGTTTAAAATGCACTATTTCTATCCTTCTCTACTGATATATCTGATACCTTTACTATACATAATAATACATAATTAAGGTGAACATTTTGTTTGGCTTAATAAAATGCATCTTCCAAGGCTGTTTTTTGTTAAAAGTGGTAAAAACTTATAGATACTTAACTCTTGGTTATAAATCTGCACTTTTCAAATTACCCAAATCTCTGTTTGCCAAGATGAACATCTGCACGTTGTTGATATGCAGCGAATGTTAAACAGCCATAGAAAATACAGTTACTCATTATTGTTACTCAGCATGTCTTATGTACATATAAATCATAATCTTTCTCTTTTCCAGTATGTGATTACAGAACTTTACTACAGACGATATAACTGATGATGAGCTGCTGTCCAGATCTTCACCAGTGATTCATGTGCAACCTAAATACTCTCATTTTGGAACACCTGGAACAGAAAGGGATTATTAAATATGAATTTATCAAAAATGAAGTGAAACTGGAGCAGAAACAACTCGATTCATCTCTAATCAAAGAGTTTGCCAGTGGCAGCTAGTTAATATGCCAGCAGGAAACATCAGCACAATTGAGCAATCCACACCGTCAATGCGCATTTAGCTGGAAAATCATCTGCAAACCCCCGACAAACATAAACCGATGGAAGCTGCTGGTCATAATGACCGATAATTTGCAATTCTCTTTGTCCCCTCTCAAGCCTTATTTAGGGAAACAAGTTGTATCCCATTGTGATGATGCCTTGCAGCGCTTTTCACCATGAAACCCTCTATTTTCACAGCCGATGCCAAATGCAAACTTCACTTTGAAGGCACGTGAAGTGTAATTTCAATGCACAGGCATATGCTCTCAAGAGCAAAATGGACTCTGAGCCATCAAAAATCCTCCTGCCATAAAAAGGAGATTACAGTACGCTGTATACTCATTTTAGAAGGGCAATTTTACATTTTTTCAGAATATTTGAAGCACCTTTCATTTTTACAGTGTAGTTACACATATTCAGCATAATGCTTATTCCATTTTAAAGTCCACATGCTTCAGCATATCACAACCTCTCCTGCTATAGGGTTGAGATTGACTTTCTCCTCCCACAGATATAATTGAATTCAATCTACGACACTGATGTATCATTGTATTTCTAAAGAAAAGATAAGAAAAAGAGGGAATCACGGGTCAGAGAAAAGCATTCATTTATCTTGTCTGCATTTCAGTCTAAAGCACTATTTTGCGGGGTCAATCACACAACACTCACTTTCTACTTATACTGTATGACACAGTGCAATTATTTCCAGGTCTTTGCTTTGTAAAAGACAATCTTAAATGTAGCAATTTCAGACAAACACTAGAATTACTGTTCAGTTTTAAAATATCAAAAGAGTTAGGCAATGGACTTATAATAGCTCCTTTTGTTCTGGCATCTTAGCATCTTTTCAACGTGCCATATTCTTTTAAATTGCCACCCACACCACTGGATTGAGTGTTACATGAGATACACAATCTTCAGTACATCTGCACTGGACAGTTATTCAGTTGAAGTCTGTGTTTAGTGTTTATCACACATGTCCCAGAGCACCAGCGCATGGTTCAATTTCAGCCAGCATTGTGTCCTGTCACATTCTCCTCTCTCTCTTTCAATGACTTCCTGTCACTTCTGCAATGTCCTTTTAAAAAACATGGCAAAAGCAGCCTGATGGGTGGTGCACACACACTTCTGCATGCAGAAATTGCCACAAAACAATTCTCTTTCCTATTTCATTATATTTTAAACAAATTTTAGCACTCACAAATTTAAAAGAAACATGCTTTTAAGCTTTGGTCAAATACAATGAGTCATAATCAGAGTCAGTAAGCCATAAACTTTATATTAATAAAATAACAAGCCCTTCTCTATACTTATAATTTTTCTTGTATTTACTAGTAGTCACCATGAAGCTTTATTATCATAAACAAAACAATGTGCTTTTTCAAGCTCTGAAATTGCTTTCTCTACCTGCAGTGCATTGTCTCTTCACATGATCTGAGCTCAGCACGCAGGCACGGCAAAACGCAGACAAGCTTTCATGTCGACTCTGTGCTTGAGCTTTACCTATCCATATCAATACACAGAGAAGCGTTTAAATAAAACTGAATTTTGAAGGAGAAGAGAAAAGGAACGGAACAGATGTCGAGCTTAAGATAATTAAATTCATACGCCATTAGCTGGGCGAACATCTGTCATAACCTGTCATTACCTCAACCAATATCACTTGACGTTTTCCCTTAAAGGAACAGGTCACCCAAATAAGGAAATACAGTACTCATCGTGTATTCAGCCTCATGTCCCTCCAATCGCATATGATTTTATCTTCCACTGAAAACAGAAGATATTCATATTGCTTCTATGAAAAAAAGAGCAAATGGAAAGAAGTGGTTCATGCTACTGTATGTTCCCAAACTTTGTGAGACATCATTTCTCAGAGTGCATTTTGAGGCCATATGCTAACTTTGTGTGCGGGACTAACAGAAATTCAACTTTTTTACAAAAATCTTTTAATGGATCACGTTTAGGAAACTTTTATGGCCAATTTCTGAACATTTTTCTGAACCTTTTGTTACAGAAAAGAGCACAGAAAATCCTTTTCTGCTAAGGAATATGGCTTTAAAACGACACATGAATGAGTAAATTATAACTAGATTTTCCTATTTGACTAACTTTTAAAAATTCCAAGTCTCTAAATTAAAAACTATAGTTTATAGTTTTATAAGTACTTCCCTTTAAGTAGCTGCTAATTTTTTATATGAAACATCTCTCATATTAAACAGCACTATAAAACAATGAGCTATACTCCTTTCAGGAATCAACAAAGATTCTCTTAGTCATGTCCTATAATCTGTGCTGTTTTATTACATCAGAAAAAAGGCAAAAAAAGTATTTTTCCTTTTAATTTGTATTTCAGTACATTCATCAATGTGTGCGGTCATGTTTCAACAAGGTTTATTTTATGTCAGAAGCCTTTGGTTAGAATATTCATTTGTAAAACTAGAATTCTTAATCTTGCTCGATGCACGAATTGTTTCTTTAGTAAACTTCAAATATTTTACGTGTGTGACAAAAGAATTCACTGTTAGTTTAAGAAAAAAGTCAGCACACATTTTTATATTCACTGCTGCACATTTGTACTCACGCAAACTTTATCATAGTGTCAAGAGAGACAAACGTCATTTCACAGATAATGGTGTTTTGAAGAAAACCACAATGTTTGAGACATTTATAGAACAACATACCGTAAAATAACTGTTCATCCACGGGCCCAAAGTAAAGATATTGCCAGTGGCAGACAGGCAGCAAGTGACAAATTCAGCAGAGATGATATGCGTTGAGGGTGACCTGAGACGATAGAGCCCCTGAGGGCCTGGACACCAATTTCCACAATGTCAAATGCAGAGCAGAGAAGTGTCGGTTCACACACACGAAGCAATGACAACTGTGCTAGGACAAAGGGCAGAGCTCATCCCTGTACAGCTGCTTTTTTTCATTTAAACGAACAGGTGATCCTTGCTTTTGCTATACATGAGTATATTGCTATACTATATCAAGGCTGAAGTGAGTGCTGAAGAAAAAAAACTAATATAGTTCTGTAATTCTCCGCAAAATTACTTCTTTTGATTAAGTCTCAAACTTGACCCTTTTCACGGACATAATTTCAATTACAGTCCTATAGGTACAGACTGATTTTCCGAGTTCTCCCCTAGAGAGCACTTACTCCAAAATAGATTTTCTGACTCGGATGTTGTTCGCCGTCTTCATGCTCACTTGTAACGCACCCTCGCCTTCATTATTGACACCTCTGTGACCCTTGATTGGCAGTCACTGATTCCACCAAAAACTAAAAGTGTCCCGCAGAGCTGCTAGGCATCTGAGCCACACGGCTCTGCATTTACGCTGTCAGACTCGATGCGTCCGCATAATAAGATAATATAATTTCCCTGTGCATCAACTGCAGCCCGGTTTGGCTCGCTCAACACAACAATTTGGCAGAAATAAGCGATCCTGCCTTTAAGCTTCCTCCTGTCTTTCAGATAACATCAACCTCAATAAAAAAATCTTTTCTGTAACATCCTTCAAATAACATCCTGGAAGCACATACAGATGGGATCGAGAGGTTGCCACACTGGAATTGAATAGATTAGTGTGGATATGCTGGTAATCTATCATTCTCAAAGATCATTACTACATGATGGGATAATCACTTGTATGTGAGCGAGCCAGATTTAAACTTTAAATTTGATTTATTTATGTACTTTTGTATTAAAAATGCTAAAGCCCATTTGTATGCCGAAAAGAAGGTATAAGAAACGTACAACTTTGCAAAAAGTAAAAATTATACTAGCAACTTGCTGGATAAGAAAACTACGACAGCATCCACAGTTATAATCTAGTGTGGTCTGCCTTTGTT
Organism: Beaufortia kweichowensis; assembly: GCA_019155185.1. Taxonomy (NCBI): domain Eukaryota; kingdom Metazoa; phylum Chordata; class Actinopteri; order Cypriniformes; family Gastromyzontidae; genus Beaufortia; species Beaufortia kweichowensis. The sequence continues at coordinate 3,617,651 of CM032815.1, read as the reverse complement.
CATTTATATAGATATATATCCACGTTTATATAAAAACGTGGATTTTTTACAGAATAAAACGACATCTTGATAAACAACACATTCACATAATTCAGATATCCAGACTGGTTCTTAACATTCCAAGCAGAATGACGGCAACCCTCAAAATGACATCATTAGAGGAAAGAAATGTGTTTCAAATTATGACCACATAACTCAAAGAGAACAACAAACACGACGATGCAGAAAACAGTACAAAATGTAAAAAACAAGGCAGTAAAATGCAAGATTTATTCCTGTCATGGTGCATGCTGGGAAAAATATACATAAATGTTGTGGGTATGTATAGAGAAGTCTAAATTACTTCCAGGAGTTTGAGTTCCACAGAGAGAACTTGCTAATGTGCCCTGAAAAAAGCTTGGCTTATTTACAGTATGCAGATGAATAATTAATGACCAAAAGCTTTGAAGGCAAAAACCAATATTACAATAATGGATGCTTCCATTTAAAGGAGAGGAAACAAGACCGTTGTCCATCAAACGTCTGTTCGCAACACATTGCCAATAAGATGCCTGATTAGGACTCTCAATCACTGGACAAGCTGAAGCGTTTTGTGCTGATAATGCAGTAGCTGTCACAGTCCAGACGTGTCACCCAGACATATCTTTATAAACCTGCAAGTAATTCACACTTCTTAGTGAGGATGTCACTCATAGGATTGAGGTCGATTTAAGGCGTTGCCTACTTCATATTCTGATGTGATTGGCTGTGATTGCTACACTTTGGGGTTTTTCTCAAAGATCCTCACAGAGCTTAAAGCAACTCCTCTCCTCTCTTTCTCCTCATACAAACACACAGCCCAACACTCTCAGCAACAGCCCAAAGTGCCACCATGCATGACAATTAACCCACAATTATTTTGTTAATGTGTTTACTTGGCAGGCGTCGCTTCTCATGCGTGCCAACAGGCGGGCGGGCGGTTTGGTGGAAATGCAAAAAGGCTAATGTACAGGTCCAATGGGACGGTTGACTCCCACCGAGCGAAGGCTCAGTTTCTGTATGCCCGCTGTAGTCAATAAATGAAATAACATTTTCAAGGGTGTGACATATTAATGAGAAACTAATTAATATTATTGTCTGTAATTGCCCATTGCTGGTAGTTAGTTATTACAGCTTCATGGTCACTCCCAAGTGGGCGGTTATGTCAAATATTTATTCTCGAGTCTTAGACCTTTCCATCAATATATAGTTTATATAAAAGTGTTTCACCTGTGAAACCAGTTAACAGGTTAAGTAATGCAAAAATCAGTACAGAATGTATTGTTTATGGTCAAACAACACCTCAACTCGCAGTGGTAAAATAGACAAAACAAAAGCATGGTCGCAGGTGTGCATATATGAAGAATATTAAAATAGTTAGCAGGGATACAAGTAGACATCTGGGTGGGAGAACATTATTCCTGCAAGAAGCAACATATCACAGTAGTTTAGTTCTGAAGTACTGAAAAATACAATTTAAGGTTAATGTTACAGTGCAAGAACTCTGTACACATCGCATTTTAAAAGTCTATCGAAGCTTGAGGGATAATTCACATGAGATGTTTTTTCTGCACATGGCTTAGCTTTAGTCAGAAGACTCCTGCGGTGCTGCCGCACTAAATGTTTCTCCCCAACACAACAACATTTATCACACCACGCACGGTTCGCCTTCACAATTACTCGCAGATACTTATGCATTCAAACTGTGTGAGAATACACACCAACAACCAAAATAGATGGTGTAACATTGCAGCATCTATGAGTGAAACTGAAGCCAAGACAGTTTCTATCATTAGAGAAAAGTAGCTGCTTTCTCTGTAAACAGTAGTGTGATATAATATGACTAAAATGATTCTGGAACATCTCCGGCTTTATGGTTCGTAAATACAGTACAGCAACTATGAAAGTTAGACAGCCTTAGCATTTGTTGGTTTTAAAGCATCCTACACTAATTCAAGCCATTTAGAGACAGAATTAATGCAAAACAAAAGCAGATGAAGGTAAAATGAGCTTAAGAGTAGGTAGTCCCAGAAGCCCAATGTGATTTAGCCAGTTTGACTTTAATTCTGTGATGACTAACATTATATTGACATCAGGTCTGTGGTATCCTCAGCAGCCATTAGTGCCATACTCCCCTGATCAAAGTCTGTCTGCTAAACGGATCCAATGTCATGATTCGACTTCGCATAGCACATGACTTTCCTGGAAACTGCACATTGGAGTAAATCCCTGAGTCAAGGTTAAAGAAAATGATTTGTATGAAGGTAACTGGATACACATACACACCTATTAAAAGTCTGATCAATCTTACCTACATGAATAATAGACATTTAACTTATTTTAATCCTCACATTTTAAAATCTGTCAGGAATAACTTTAATGTAACTATAACATAAGCTTCACACTGTTCAGTACATAAATTTTAATATGAATTTTAACAAAATTAAAATTTCAAACTCATTTCAATGCAAATTGCCTAAATTTAGATAGGAAACACAATATTGTCATTTACTGACTTAATGACGGATACAGTATACAGTATGTAACGAAAGTACATCAAAAGTAACTGTAATAAATCTACTTAAAAATGAAGATTAATCTGGAAAAATAAATGTATTACAATAATTAATTGTATAAGTAACAGTACACAGATGTGCTTAGTAATGTTTTGTTGTGTTCTACATGCATCAAAATAAAAAAAAGTTATTTGTCAGCTACAACCAACTAGGAATAGTTCACCAAAACTTAAATGGCGGGAATGAAAACCTGGAATATTATGCATTAGTCTATCATTATGAGCAGTCGAACCTTCAAAAAATCCATCAATGTTCTGCATAATAAACAACAGTATGTGGGTTTGGAATGACATGAAAGTGAATAAATAATGTCTTTTATTTTGGGTCGAATGATTCCTTTTCTAATTTCGGCGATATACTTAACTGAAAAACACATTCTGTTACTGATATAAAGTGGCAAGTTTGTCCTTTGCAAGTCAAATATAACTGATGCCTGATACTCCATCTATTTATTCACCACCATCAACGCCTGGAGGGTGAAAGTTTTCTTGTACACATTCATGCAGACTACAATTCAGATAAACATCAAATAAAAAACAGACAAATCACAAGGAATTATGCAAATAAGCTTTGTTTCAGTCAGATAACACTGGTTTAGGTAAACACTGTCCATTCCAGACATCGAACCCAAAAGAACATGGTTTGTATCTCTAATGTCCAACAGGCCATTTTTAGACGTCTTAGGGGAAAAAATCCTCCTATAAAGTGGGCTTAGGTTGAGCTAGCTAAGGATTAAGTGTGAAAGTCAAACTTTCATCTCTGACTTTATCTCAAGGCAATGTGAAGTACACAGCGCGCTACAAGGGCCATCCTCTTTCCTGTACTGACCTTTACATTAATAACAGACTCCTAAAGGAGGCCGGCCTGCTACTATCGAAAACAGCACTATTCAGTGTGTTGGAGAAGAAAGCTCTCCGGTTAAGAAAATTATCCCTTTTGCACCACAGATCTTCAACAATTCAAGACGTAGACAGAACACAAGTGCAGATGGGAGTGGAAAACGTGAGATGGATTAGGAGACAGGCTTGTTACCGGGCATGGGAACTGGGAAAAGGCAGTGCAGGGTCAAACCGCAGGGGCTGGCCTGATGCTGCGCTCACTTTATTTTATAAATTAAAAAGAGAAAGCCTGGCAGAAAGGACCGCAACACATTTTCACACTGTAGACAGTGTGGCTTAGGCCTGAAAAGCATAACATTTCAGCACAATATTTCAGTTGAGAGCCTTGTGTCAATTTCTGTTTTCCGTTACCACATGAACAGCTCATACATCACATCCTTTAGGTGTACCAGTTTCGTAAGCAGCGCAAGATCCAATTTTATCGAGTCAGCGTTATAAAGGCCTTTTAATACCAAACCAACAATTTGTGCACCAATTACAACTACATAATAGTCCTCGTGACTTTCAATTGCCACAATAACTAACCTTTATTACCCAACACAGTCAAGATATTCAGCCCGAAATGCATGTATAAAAATGCCTCTACCATTTCAATCAGAAATCTTCCCCAGTGATAAAGAACAACATCCGAGCAAGACCCTTGAAACAACCCCGACAGCGTCACACCGCATGACACACTTGACTTTCCAGAAGAACTCATAACAGGTCCAGGAAATGAGACACTCATAGCAACGAGTACTTTAGAGGAGAAAATCACTGTCGCTGCCTCCAACCTGAGCTCTGCAGGCGAGGCCGCATCCATCATACACACAACTGACTGCCTGATGATTCGGAAATGTACGGTAAGTGGGGGCTCTCGACTTCATGGTTTCTAAAAGATTCATGTAGGGTGACGGAAAACAATCAAGGCTGTCGAGAGGTTATGTAAGAATTTCTTCATACTAATTATGAAAAATAAAGCATTAATCTATGGTAATAAACAAGCCAGGGGTGAATTTTGTTCAGAAAATTGCAATCCTTGATGCTTACATTGTACAGCATTTTAAGAAATACTATTATTGCACAAAGTTACTGAATAATGTCACTGTAAAAAAATTCTTTGTTGCCAGAAAATTAAAAAAAAAAAAATTCATTTAAACTGTTTTTACATTTTTTCAACTTATTTAAGTTATTTTACATCACTAATTTTTATGAGTTGAAATGATGTAAAAACATTTGAATTTACTAAAAATGTACTTGACTAATTTATTTAAATATTTCTTGTAAAACATTTCAAATCCTAATACTAAATACTTTATACTAAACACCCCTCTTATGTCAACCATGAATACACACATGCATATATATACACATATACATATATACACACGCACACACACACACACACACACATTTTAACAATGGACGGAAAATAAAACCTAAACTTTAGAGTTGTTGGTTTTTTATGCATAATATTATCCCCAGAATTACTTAAATGGCCTTTAAATAAATTAAAGATGTTTCACCTCAACATATGTGGGGACAATTTTGCACAGCACATGTACCTATCAGATATTCTAACACAGATCAATAGTCTGTAAGAAACCATGAATGACATTATCAACAGATGTTCTCTGCTGTGACACAGTTGGGAAGGTGAGGGCTACATTGGAGCAGAGAAGAATACAGATTTTTTAGTTTGGCAGAAAGTACCGTCTTGGCCAGGCTGATCTAGGCACAGCCATGTGCAACAGCTTGGAGCCAGGTAATCACAAGCCCTTCTCTAAGGGTTCGAACCAAAAATACACAGCCCATCCTCACCCTCGCCATTTCCCATTACACCAAACAAAACAATGCCTAACAAATGCTTCCCCCACAGCGTGACACAGAAACGTATTTAGGGCGTTCTTCAAAGGGCCAGGTGTACAGCTGATAGCAGGGGAGTCGAAAGACTTACGAGTGTCATTTCTTTGGGAACAACGGATAAATCGCCAGACAACAAATCCGCAACATGGTCACCTCAAACAGCAATGCCACTGTAGCTCAGAGATTCCACTAAATCATTATAATCCTCATAGACTTGTCTCGTGAGAAAGCAAGATCTTTTATGTACGACCAAACAACTATCCATTGATCTCTGTTGTCCGAGCGCATTCAGGTCAAAAAGTACACATGCTGTATTATTATCTGTATTATTATCTGTATTTTTTCAGTTACATTGCCCAGAAGCTACACACAGGTATTAAAAACTGCTCACTTTATCTACAGCGGGTGTGGCATCTTTCCATAGGTGGGTAGTTAAAAAAGACCTTTCACTCATCCATCAAGCATTCAGAGAATATTACAGCTCATCTGCAACAACTGAGCCAATTAGTTCAGCATCTGCGTCGTGAAAGAAGAACAAGTATCTCCAGTTACTCTCCTACACATGATGATATCTGATCTACGCAGCACAAATCGGTGAGTCAATTAAGTTGCGGTAACCCCTAGATCTCAAAGCTATTTCAACCATTAAAAACTGGAGAACTCTCTTGATGGCTGATGCATCAGTTTCTCAAGATGAAGAAATCAAATCACGCATGGGGTAAAGCAGATTATATTAACAGCCGAGATATGACCAGAATATCTGCCGGGATAATGTGAGCATTCTAACAACCAATGAACAGTGGGAAGCATCTTCTGATACAACATTTTAGTATAATGGTAATATTATCAATATAGACAAATCATACGATTATTATTACCGTGTGCTTTTGACAAAAAAGGAATATTCTAGGTTGAACAATCTCAGTCATGTTGCATTACCAAAATGTATCCATCAGTTCATAAAAACAAACAAAAGATAAAGTCATTTACAGTAAAAGTCTAATAGGGAAGGCATTTTCAAAAAGTCAGCATCTAAAGCTTATATTTATCTTAAAGCATTTAATTATTTATTCAGTAAAAAAAAAGAAGCTGCAAAAATACATGAAAAGTGTCACAAATCACTTCTACTCAGCACTAAAATGACAGCACTAATGAATTGTTATTATAAATATATTAAAACCATATTTCAACTTTCAAGTGCTTAGCAATTTAGACATTTTAATTAAAATAGTAACAAGTTTAATGTGATCCAATCAATCTGAAAAATTAAATGCACATGAAAGTAGACTTTATATTACCATTTACAACAAGGACATTTTGATTAAAAGTACAATCAAAGTCCAAAAAGATCCTTTTCCCACAAGTGTAGTGCCCATTTAACATGACAGCGAATGTTTGGGCTTTTACACAATAACACCACTTGCGAAACAAATACCAAAGCATTTTTATAGCTACAATACAAGATGTTACACAATAAATATAGGCTTATAAATAATAAAGGTTTACAAATGACACTGTATCATACAGATCAAGTTTGCAATCCCAATCATACCAGTCTAGGCAAAACACATAAAACTATTATTGTTAACAAATTTTAGTGGTCACTGAGAGCACATCACAGACGTTGCCATTAAACTTCATATTTTTATCTCAAAATATTTAATCTCCAGATAATTGTTCAGATAAGGATAACCTTAAATGACACATCACTTCTTAAAGTTAAAATAGGAGAGCCCGTGTTTAAGGGCAAGGTAGACAGCAAAAATGTTTTTTGTCAGATGACTTCTAAGGTCAGAAGAAAGAAATATTAATACATGTCACCTTTCTAGGGTTTAAAATGATGTTTCCTGTCTTGAATTTGCCTGGCTAGGGCTGAAGAATATAAAACCAAGAGAGAGTTTTCTAGGAAACTGATGTGATCAGTTTCTCTCCCACTAAGCTGTCTAAATACTATATATTAGAAAAAACAAAACCTCACAGATTCTAACCTGTGACACAGTATGCCAAAATACTCAAGCCTAAAAATAACAAGAAGAAAATTGGAGAAATGGATGTAATGAATGATTACATTTACAAAAATTAAATAATTGTTAAAAAATCTTTTAGGTGATGCCTAATGGTTGCTTTAAGATCTATTTGTGCTCATTTAGCAGTCAGCAAAAGCAAAGAATACAGTTTAATTCAAATGCTTTGAGGTAGTTATAATGTACTTGTAAGGGCATTTGGCTGTTAATCCAAAATGAGAATGTCAAATCTCCAGAGAACGAGAAAAACACTTTCCATATACTACAGCTCAGTAGACCACAAAAACATGACACGACAGATGTAAGCTTGTTTAATGCTGTGTTTTCAATAACGCTGTTCTGCTATTCTATTGTGCACTCACATAAAAACAACATTTTTTGTAACCCATTTCAGAGCAAATACAAAACAGCGATACAGTGTACAAAAGTTGTTCTGGAGATTTTCTCTTTTACAGAATCTCAAATATCATCAAAAGGCTGAAAAATATCCAGACACAGCACAGCAATTGTTCATCTACATATACCAACCCTTCAAAGAACAGCTCCTGAATATTTATCTAATCCCATCTTGAAATCATTTTATTTTATATCAAGGTCTTGGGGGAAGAATTTCAATGCTCAAATTCCTCTTTCCATAACACACATGCTGTCAAATCTCCACTGTGTTTCTACATCAGCTATGCCATCAGCTATACAGCTGTTATCGCCCTAATGCAGTCGCTTCTCATAGCGATGTTTTTCATTCAGGTCTGATCCCAGTGCCACACACACACACACCTCGTCTTGCATAACATTACATCTGAAGTGGACTCTAACAGGCAGACTAATGGCATGGTGATGTAACCTTAGCGTCGCCGGACACACGGGTACCGCACAAATTGCATGTGGGTTTATCGTGCGTGCATCACCTTGAGACCAGCAAGCGCTTTACATAAATCCAAAAGAAAGATGCGGCACATTAGATTTGTTCTACTTTCAGATGGCTGATGGTTTGAGAGGAAACGCTGTCACGGAAATGTCAACATCAAAAGGTCAGATATGAGCCAGTAAAGAGGCTGCTTATATAAATCCATTACTTCAGCAGGTGGTGTTTTATGAATAAAGGCCAGAACGACATAATCACAATGATTACAGTATGTCGGTATTCTGAAAATAAACTAATCACCACATAGCAGATGGAAATGCGTTTTGTGCCACGAATGACTAATGCGTGTGCAAATTTTTTTTTGCAGTATTGTGTTAATCACAACCTACGTATATGAGTTTCTGAACTATTTATGAACTAGGCATCCAATCCAAACAGCTAAATATCTTTTTTGGAACAGGACAAACAGCGTGCACTTCAAGAAAAGACAAGATTTCATCAGAACTCGGCTTGTGCATGTCTCCTAACCGGATTAACTGCCACCTCCTGCCAGAGTCAAACTCTGCTCGCCCATTTGCAACACTAATTTAGGGCCTGAGCTATAGGGGGGTGGAGCGGTGGGTGTCTGACAGCCAGACCTTTAATCTCTCACGTCAGCACGAATCCTCGCCTGTCAAAATGAGTGATTATCCCGCAATATGTCTCACCTGTCCTGCTCGCTGGATGCCCATAGACGTGCGAAAACGCTAGGGCCCGCGTTCGCACTCCCCATGAGGTTTCCGCTTATTAATTGATGATCATTTCACGGTGTTGTGACACAGCAAGACAAAAGCTGATTGTGCATGTCAGGACCAAACCGTTTATGTAATGAGATGATCGAAGAGCAAATCAACATTTCACTATGGTTTAATAAACAACGGTTCAAATTCTTCACAGCATTCAGTGGATAACAGAAGACGGGCTAAATGCAACTCGTTCATCAAATAAAGGCAAGGTAAATTGCTAAGTGATTATAAGTCCGGGCCCAGTGACCGAGTAGTTCTTGCCATTTAAGATTAATTTTAATCGATGCTACAGAGCAACATTCTCTTGCAAATCACTACTGTATTCATGTATTAGGCATGAGATGTCAAAGCAATTAGACGCTAATTGTTTTTACAACCGACCTTAAAACACAAAGAACAGTAAATTATAGATGAGATGCTATTAGAAAGAAGCAGCAAAGTAAAAAACATTAAAAAAAGACAACAACAATGAAATACCTGCTTCACCGAAACCGGTTGATGACATAATAGATGTAGACATGGCACATATTACCTTTCAAATGGAAGAATTTTATCATTTATTGAACTATTAATATATTTCTGTTAGTTGAAATCAAACATAGGCATGAATATTGTTATAAAATTTAAAAAAAAAGTTTCCTTATTAATAAACTGAAACGAGTTTAATTTGGGGCAAAAACGTTTTTAACTAAAAAAAAATGTATAACTAAAATTTTAACTGAAATTAACCTGTAATCTGTAAATATTAAACTAATAACTAAAAATACAAAATAGCAAATTGTGTCGACATGATCAGGAAGGTGCCGCGTCCTTATTTAGAGCCCTGTATAATAAAACATACATCAAATAATATATAGGCTATTTTTCCACATTCTGGAACATGATTGAAATATAAAAATTTCCTGCCGTGAACTTAAGGCATGTTATCCACATACTGTGCAGTTAACTTGACTTAACTTGACTTCAATGAAGTTTCATAAGCAAAGAATAAAGACTGTTAACGAATCTCTGGACATTAATTTAATTGCTAAAAGATTCTTTCTACAGCTATAAAACCAAAAAGCCAGAGAAGCATTCTAAACCTAAAGAGCCCTCAGGAGTTGTTTACTGGCTGGGAGCTCGAATTGAGTCTAAATTTATTCAAACGGGCTGTGGAAACGACTTTAGCGCTATCCTCAAGAACAACCATCGTGCTCTGAGCTATCCCATCTCATCATCTCCGACTCAAAACTCCATCTGGATCCTCTCCCCATCACCAAACTGTGTCCCGAGTGTTGACGTATGGAGTACATTGCCAGTTTCCTCCATTTTCCACCTGACATACTCGAAGCTTGTCATAACTCACGGTGAATTTGCGACACATGTGGCCTCCAGGAACAAGAGCAATATCCTGCAAAAAAAACGAGTGTGGATTTTCTTTTTTTATAGTCTCCCGCTCCGTATCAAAACGGCTGCTGCTTTGTATTCAAGTTTAGGTTCAGAATCCATAAGGTGAATTTAACAACCGAATGGTCAGTCATTCTCTAATGGCCATTTAGATTCATATCAAGTTTGCAATGTGTTTGGCAGCTAATTTGTAAACTGATGGCTAAACTAACCCCAGTGTGAGATAACGACTTTCTATTACACAAGAACAGAGAAACTGCTCTCAATATGGCCCTCAAGATGAATTTGGGAGAATGTTAATGAGTGTCCACCCGTGCTGTAATCCCTCCAATTTCCACAAATCTGTGTTACAAATGGTACAAATGGTGAAGATATACAAAGCAAACAATCACTGCTATTTCTTTACTATGTCAACATTGCAAAACATTGCAGATCGTTTACTGTAACAGCAGGAAGCCGGATAATTACATTACATTTAAATTCAATCTGTAGTGTATCCAGTCTATATTAGCATAATTAATCATAGAAATAATCAAGACTGTAATTATGGTTGCTGTAATTAACCAAACGTGGAGTGTGTAACCAAAACTACAACCAGTCTTAACACTTTTAACAGCATTACTTAAGCATCTATGGCTATTAAAATCACTTTGCAATTGCTAAATGTCATACGCTAGCTACGGTATACAACGTTGATGCATTGTATATAAGAAATTGATTATGCTTCATTTACAGAAGAACAATGAGTTCAGTGAAACGGCAAAGGCACGTTGAGTGACAGTTTCAATGATTATAATGAGAGCTGTGTGTGTTATTGTGTTGCTCACTTTCTGTGTATAATTTATTCAGAATTTGGTTTTGTTTTTCATGCTGCTAGGACAGACAATTTGGGGGTTTGTCATTTAGGCACAGTCTTGATTTACTGATGTATAAAAGAGCAATAAATTAAATTAAGGATTATTTAATCAAGGATATCTGTCAGTATAATTAAGGATAAATGAGTTCAGAAACTTCAGCTTGTTTGAATGTGTAGTCATGTGGATGTGGCACGGTTTACGTTTTAATGCACATTACATTAAACAATAACTGCATAATTATCATTTGTGCCATTTGCAAGCCGACTCTTTTCATATAATGATATAATTTGTAAAAAAAAAAAAAAAAGTTTCATGGCATATTAAAGCTGCACAAAATAAGCAGTTTATTTTTATTTTATCTTGACTTTTCTATATAAAAGTGCATGTGTAACCAGCTCAAGCACTTAAAGTACTTAAAACATCATTTCTTTTGCATAGCTGGTTCCATGACCTTCCTATCCTGGTCCGTACTTCAAAAAGATGACACTGGTACTATAAAAACTAAGATTAATATATAAATAAAGGTATAACATAGTTATGAAAATGCAAAAAAGGATTGAAAAATGTGATGTTAGTGATGCTTCAAGGTCTCACAAAATCAATGAAGTCCCACAGTTTCATGTTAATCTTGCCTCAACATATCTACTTCTGTAAAAAAAAAAAGCTTTTTCCATCAGCCTCTCTATATAAGATTAAACACAGTGGCACAGCAGTCTACAGCCTTTATCTAATAAAAGAAAACAGCAAGGCAGAAATTACCCACTCGTGAATGAGACAGAAGGTGAACGCTTCGAGCAGACTCCACTCATGCGGAGGTGCTGGTAGGCTAATTGATTATTGACAGCATGCCTGGTCTTTTCTGCCTATGGCAAGGTATATTGTGTCCTCCAAGTGTGATGAAAATCTGAGAACACAACTTTGTTTAATTAATCCTAATGACACGAGACACAAGTGTTTTTTTCCTTTGCGTATAAATAAATAGCTGTTACCTGCTGTTAAGTTTAGTTGCTTTGTTGAAAGTAACTATTATTTTGAAAAAATTATGAATACCAGGTTTCAAGATTACAACATTTCTAGTCTGTGCTCCAAACAAAACTTTGGATGTTAAAAGTGCATGATTGGTTAAATTTAAAGAAACGCCAAACTTCTAGTCTGCAACTTTTAGTTGGTGCTCAGACTCTTGGCAGAAGTAGATTCATTTTTAATATGTGGAACACATGGTTAGGTTCCCTTAATTTATATTAATTCAGGGGAACTTATTTTGCTGCTCATGTCTTTCACAAACACCAGCATCGTGCAGAACAGCTACACTGTGACATGTTTTCATCATGTGACTACCAACCCTCGGGACAACCGCAAACAACTGCAAACAAGTCTTGTTATTTAACAGGACATATCATGAGTCTGTAGCAAAACTTAAAGGATAAAAATAGAGTTGCATGATACACAAATCTTGCTAAAGATGTTTACAAATGGAACCCACACTCCTTTCGCATCTATGTGATGCAGAAAATCATGGCTTAGTTTTATAGGAGTGCTATTTTTTCTTGACTTGCCTTGTCAGAAGAGTCACGCTTGCAAAGAAGCTTTGCATCTGCATTTCAGAGCTCTGGTGTGGGGGCCACGTACCTATTTCTGTCATAATCTCTTCACCTCCCAAATATTTCCTGATGAAATCACGCTGATTTAAGCATTCATTTTACAAGAGGATGCTTAAAAAAAAATCAATCGAAGATTTGTGCAGAAATACAGGCTGGTAAAAGATATTAATGTAAAAACCCGCAGAGAGGAAAATTTCGTCACTTCTGATTTATTTGGGCTAGACACTTAAGCAGAGCCTCAATATGAGCAAATAAAAATTTTGCAAGGAAATCCATTTCATTTCCCATTAAACAGTCTGAGAAGTCATGCATTTAAATGTGGCCTGCACAAATGGCCGTTCAAAAGTATAACTTTTGTAACCCCGGGGCTTCCACTACTAAAAAAAAAAATTCAATCTGTATAGATTGGCATCACCATAATATTTATGCATCAGTCTCAGCGCTAAAGCCAAACATAAACAATGAGGTCAGTTTACTAAAGAGTCTTTCCATAATCAGTATTTTAATTTGAACACATACATTTTCCAACCAGAAAAATACTTAAATTACAAAGTACAGGAAAATAACAAAATATAAAAAAGATGAAAGTAAAGCAAACAACTCCTGCATTCTGAAGTAAACGACACAAAAAACAGCAATGAAATCCTTCATAACGCCTTTGCATACAAATGCATTATGCGGCTACTCACATTATCACAAAGACAAGAAAACAGAAGAAAATGCAAATCTCAGAATCTCACCATCTGGAGGGACAGATAAAATGAGTAAGCAATTGTTAAGCTTAACAGAGAAGTGAATTATTTTACAATTGCTGTTGGGATTTCCTGATTCGGACTCTTATTTTAATCTAAGTGTCTTCTCTCTCTGTGTGGTGTGAGATTACTGATGTCACAAAGGCATCTTGTCTTTTGTAGAAAACCATGTACAGAGCAATGAGCTCTGATCCGCAGTCACGCTATTCAGCCGAGTGACCGTAACCTCTCCGAGCAACATCTTCATCATTCTTAATCGAACGACAGGCTGAGCTTGCACTTCCTTAAGCTTATCGGCAATAACAGTATACAGAATAAACACGACTGAGAGAAAATGCAATCTAAATGAGGCGCTCAACAAATTTTTGATAGATACTGCTCTCCTTAAGTTACACCAAGAAAAGCACGGAGATTTTATGCATTTTAGAGCGTTCTGTTATGAATCTACTTCACCTGGAGTTATTTCTGGCACGCTTTTGAGCTAACGCTCCACTTATCAAACCGACGTAATCATCAGCAATCATCTGTACAGCCGTCTCTCTCATAACCTCAGTCCGGCTCTAGGTATCCTTTGAACAAAGACTTTAGAAAGAAAAAAGATGTTTTGCTGATGGCTGTGATGTGCATAGATGAGATCTGCAATGAGAATGTATGCAGGAGAAACCTAGAATCGATTGCAGTATGAGAATTTACCCTATATCAGATGAATTATTGAATTTCCATAGCACCTGTATTAGCATTTCAGTTTTATAATTTAGTGCCTGACCTGCAGATTATTAGTCAGTGACATTAAGAGCGACGTGACTAATGTGAATTTGAAGATGAGCACACTTGCCAAAGTCATTCAAAATTGTCCAAAGGTGAGCACTGCAATCCAGATAGAAAGAGAGAATTAACTAGGTAAAAACACAACTAACAGAGAAACTTGGAAGACAAACCTGAAAGGAAAACTACTAACACATGAACAGTTTAAGAGACAAACAATATTCATAAAATCAGTCTCTCTCTCTCTCTCTCTCTCTCTCTCTCTCTCTCTCTCTCTCTCTCTCTCTCTCTCTCTCTCTCTCTCTCTCTCTCTCTCTCTCTCTCTCTCTCTCTCTCTCTCTCTCTCTCTCTCTCTCTCTCTCTCTCTCTCTCTCTCTCTCTCTCTCTCTCTCTCTCTCTCTCCTCTCTCTCTCTCTCTCTCTCTCTCTCTCTGCAAACGAGTGATTGCAAACATTGCTTGATTAAGTGTCAAATTTTAATGAGATGAGCTATTATCAGGCCTAACTTAATATGAGGTTACTAAGAAGGCAAAAATAAATTACGAAATAGTGAAATGTTTATATTTACGAGCCTTAGGTCTCAAATCTCACATGACGTGCGTGACATAAGAGCTGACATTATTGATTTCCCTGAGATGAATCAGAGCAATCAGAGGGTCCACTTACAACAAAACTTCTCCAGGGGACAAATATTACAAAAGCTTGCCAAAGAGGTTATTGTGATTTGATAGCCTGTGGAAATTGCTTATTTCATTGCTAATAGCAAATTCAACACATACACAAGCATATCAACCAGGGATTTTAGCATACCAGAATCCATAAAACCACCAAACAAATCGCAGCATCTAGGCATACACAGGATCTATAAATCTCTGTATGTTAACGTTACATGAATATATAAATTGGAAATCTATATTGTTTTTTTTATTAATATTCTTATACGGTTCATTTGTATGTATATTATGTATTGAAAGTCAGCTCTTTGTTTTGCAATACAGAATAAAATTGCACAGAAAAGTGCAAGTGACTGTCAGTAAAAAGGCAAGATAACAAAGAGGCTTCGATTAATGAGAAAAAATCATTTCAACAGTGACCTGAAAAGACTATTAAGATTTCCACTCAAGCATTTAACATTAATTATGACAAGCCTCCATGAAATTCAGCGAGAGTCCCAGCGGAAGGCAATTCAATACATGCTGAGTCAACTTTAAAATTCATTTTTAAAATGCATGTTGCTGCTTTTTACTACACTTCACGAAGTGATTTGCACATGCCGATGAGTACTTAAAGTTTAAATCTAACCTTCAGATGGATGTCTAAAGCTCATTGATAAAAATACTTCAGAATCACTCTTAGCTGGTTTCATAACACTATCAGAATGTCATTTTCCTTTAAGTGAAGTTCTTTGTAAATCCAATACATTTGGACTTCTATATTGACATGTAACGTCCATTATGTCTTAAAAGCTGAGGAGCAGCACTCTGATAGATTAGCAAAGCTTTTTTAATCAGGGTTTGTGCAGGGTAATGGCTCAATCCCTGATAGCTCTAATTGAAATGTCCACGCTTTACCTCCTCTCTTCTAACACAGGCCACATACTGATCAAAAACACAAGGATTAGAGACCGAACATGTGCCGCTCAATCACACCATCCACCATCTGTTAGACAAGGAACAACACTTAACATTGATCTTCAACATCGCTAGCTATTATGGTGGCGGTGACATTATGGCAAGATGTCAACGGTTTAAAGGGGACAGAACATGACAAAAAGAATAATACACATATTAAACCTTTCTTGACCATCTGAAATAATTATAAAATAAAGTTTTTCACAAAACTGAAGCTCAAATGCACCTCACCCATGTCAGGTCTCTCTTTTTAAAGCATTTTTGAATGTTTAAACAAAAGTATGATTCTTTTCATAGTCGGGTTAAGTGCCGTTTCCAGAATCGTCACATCCATAACAGTCCATATTCCTCATAAATGCACACATGAAAATTAAAATAAAAGAACTAATTTATGTTCTTTAAAGAGTCATCTCTTCTTGATTTGTTGGGTATTTTTGCTTTTGGTTTTCTCCATTTTCCAGTGTTCAGTAATTCCCAATGTTTAGTCATTTTATATTGCCACAATCATATAGTCAGTATGTGATATATCACCCAGTTACAGCCACAATAAAATGCAGGCTTTGCAAAAAGGCTGGGATTATGGGTTGTGGCAGTTAAAAGCTATATGGGACCATACAGCATTCTGTACGGATTTCTATTCACTTCACATGTGAAGAAGATACATGAAAGAAAATATACATTCTAAGGCTAAAAGAAATGAAGCACTAAATTGACTGTTTCTGGTGCAAGAAGCCTTGGCTAACATCATAGCTGGCCCTCAGGGAAAAAAATATTAAACTAAAAAAAGTGAAGTTTAATGTTTTCTTTGTACAATGCAGCAAGCCTTTTGCAAATGCATCAATATCCACTTCAAACTAAGCTTGGGGATATGGTATACAATGTTGTAAAACAAACAAACAATTATCAGCTGACCTGTGTTAGCACAAGAAATCAAAAATTACTGAATATGGAAATATAAAGTCTCATTGATTACTGTACAAATATCCGTCCAAACACTTATTTTCTACTCCTAAAATCTAAAATGGTAGAAATCGGAGTCTATTTTTTTTAGATCTCAAATCATTCATAACCTGTGCCTGTGAAGTCATGCATTTTCTCATGCTAATAAGACAGAGATGAAGTCGGTGTGATCAGAGTTGGAGATTTTTGCTTCCCTTCATCTCAGCGAGCAGAGAAGTGACGAGTTTGACAGGTTCATTAATGCTTGAGAAGTAGGGATGTATGTTCGAGGCGAATGCCATTTTAAATGTGTTTCTTGAGTAACACAACACTGGCTAAAGCACATCTTATTACTAGCTTGAGAGCTATGAGACCCCTTTAACAGGGTTAACCTTCCAGAAACATGAAAGAAAAAGCTATTAATGTCAGAAGATTTCAAACTCTAAACACGCCCTTTTGGACAATTTGTGAAAATAGCCGGTTGACTGCGAATTGTCAGAGGATCTAACGTTCTCTGCGCTTAAAGCAATCGCTTGAATGAATATTTGAAATGTCAAAAGTATTTCAATGGCATTTTGTGTGACGCGCTGGTTACATAGAGACAGTTGTATAGCTTTGCCAGCTTATATGAAGGCGGCATTCTTTTGACATGACAACCCATGAATAGCCCCTCTATGGATGTTCATGGCCCAAACTTCTAAACTAAACTTCTGGGTCATTCATACTTTGCAAAATCACCCACTGACTGCACACGATATTGAACTTTTTGCAGGGGCTTTTGTGAATGATTGCTGTGTCTGACAGAATCTTCTCACGACATCGGGACAATGCTGGGGCCACAACAAAACATACAGAAAATAGCAATGTACTTGTTTGTATCATTCATTCATGTTTTTCTAGAATTACAGATTACTTACAGGAACGGAGCCACGAAAAACATGCAAAATCTGTCATTATTTACTCCACAGTATGAGAATCTTAATGTGTTTAATTAAGTATTTGTCATTTTTTCAATGCAGTTACAATAAATTTGGATCAAAGCTTTTAAAAGGGCTGCTCACAAAGCACTTCACTATAAAAAAAAGTATTATATCGCAAGCCTTTTGAAAAAGACCAATATATAGATCATTATTCACTGATAATCATCACCTTCAGCTGTCAACTCAAGAACCGCCTTGACTGAATCATTGAGTCACCAAGTCTGACAGATTTGATCAGTCTGATTCATGAACGAATCATTCGGACCGGTTTTGTGAGATGGATCAATTGCTACCCATCTATGAACATGCCAAGAAGAGCTAAAGCAGATGTCATGATTCTCTGTTCTTCACATAAAGCTATCAAATGGTTTCAGAAGACTTATAAAATTGAGGAATGATTCGTATGGACCTATTTTATGATACTTTTACTCATGGGTAATCGTGGGCAGAACCATGAAGCTTCAGGCATGTTTCAGACCAAATACACAGAAGAAAAATCTGATTTAAAGCATCAGTCATATATATAGAAACCATTCCAAATTAATTACTCTTTTTAAAACGTATGTTTTCATAAGTCATGTTATGTTCTTTCTAACACCCCAAACCACTGCGGCATACCACCATAGCCTGCAGATATGACCATTTCTGAATAACTTTGCTTCAAATAGCCAATTTTGTGCACTTAATAAAGACAATTAATTCCACAAAAAAGCACATTCCCTGCACTAAAATGAAAAGCACAATGACAAAACAAAGAAGTAATTGCACTCCTAAAGGCTACGTCAATATAATGACAACACTCGCCACCGTCCCATTTTACCACTTGAGGACACGCATGAGCTCTCTTGTCCTTTTGATCAAATTAGCAAAGAGGTAATTTCACATCTGGGCTGGAATCGGCACCACTTAGTCTCTGCCATCATCAGTGGCTAATGTGTTTAATTTGCGTAATAACACACCACGCTGAGACTCAACAGGACTGTGTCACTTTGGAAAGATGAGGCTGAATCTGATCTCTTAATAAAGGGCACCTTCAAACCAAAGATTTGGTCTTTTTAACATTGAGCATAAGGATTACGGAGTACATTCTGTCTCTCTCCGGTCTGTGCCGGAGCGATTCTAAAAACGAACCGTCGACCACATTGTTACATGTCCTCATGTATCTTCTGGGAATTATGACTATCATACAGTCTATTTTTACAGTAATGATGTCTGTTCCTCACGCCTTGCTGTGTCAACCTCTGATTAAACTTAATGACTCACTTCTTCCGAGCAATGATTCTGAAGATTAGTTCAAAGAGAACTTTTCTATTTTAAATCACTGTACTTCATTCTCTCACCAAGAAACTGGTGACACCAAATTTCAATTTAATGACTTATAATTCCAGCCTGAGCTGAGAAAGCATTAGAAAAGTGTCAGAGGGGGTTCAATGGCCAGTCAGGCCTGAGGGATGTTGGCTTGAGCACTGCAGGGGTTTCCGCAGCATCCTGGCAACAAACTGACAACCAATGCCATCTCTCTCGCTCTCTCAACCCCTTACAACCTCCTTTAACACATACAGCAGGGTCTAATCCTACAATAGTGACAAGTATGCATGAAATTCCCTGTTTTGTAAAAACAGGACATGTGACGTTCTGATACAAAGTACTTGTATTCTATTCTCAGCACTTGAGAGAGTGCTTGAAACAGATTGAATAGAGCACTTGGCAGATTTTAATATTCATTTGACCCACTGTTCAAGTCACCACTGTTAAAAAAAAAAAAAAAACCGTAAAAAATATCCCAATAAGGACACCATCCACTAGTTTACCAGATTATGGTCATAAGCAACATAATTAGTGTTAACAATTACATATAAAAATATAATATAAAAATGAAAAAAATGAAATATAAGTTGAATGATGCTTGATACTTTTATTAAATCATGCACGAGGCATTTTAAAGATGTTTCTCTCACATACTATAAAAGATTTGTTGTTAAATATAACCAAAGCGATTTCAACCTACTCTTTTAAAACTTGACTAGTAATGAATTGCTATAACTTCTAAAAAAATTCTTAAATTACTCTGAACAGTTAAATGAATGTTTAAAGGTATTTTGCCATGACTAACTCATCACATAATTTTTACAGTTTATAAACTCTGAATGGGATAAGACAGGTAAGTGGCAACTAGCCCATCCTCATGTCAGCCCAAATAACCACGATTCCAACTGTATGAATCATGTTTTTGAGTAAACTGATTACATATTACAATAGTTTTAGTATAAATATTACAGTTAAGCTATGGATACAACAGTAAAATCATTGTAAATGGCTCTACTACAAAAGCAGCACATAAACTGGTTACTATAGTAAAACCATGGTAAATGTTAAATACCAAATCACCTTGCTCCAAGCACGAGAGGTAAATGACAACCACCTCATCCTAACGTCAGAGCATATGTTAAGCAAGAGACTTACGCAGATTAACCCTTCTTAACTCTGTCAAACTAAATCGTGACGGTGGCTTTGCAAGCACCGGTTTATCAGAAATGAACGTCTGAACTCGCTACACTGTTGCGCAGTCACGCAGTGCAACGAAACCAACACGCGCGTCCTCCAAACGCACACAAGTGCGCTTTTCACAAAACTTTTCAATCAAACCTTAAACCTCGGTGTAAAAATCACGCGTGAGACACATTAACGACATAATAAAGTGGGAGTTACACTTGACTCTCTCCACTGAGCTTTGCTTGTTTCAATGAGACGCTGCAACCTTCGAAGCGCATCGCTGACGCGCAACGCAAAATCCTCCTGACATATAAATCACTGCAAAACACGCAAGGACTTTCCCAAATCATCTTACCTTGTTGAATCAAAGCGATGCCTATTCCGGTCAGGACGACCCAGAACACGGGATTCTTCATAGCGAATGGGGCAGGTCGGGTCCGCTTGAAAACTGCGGGGTTTTGTTGTCTTTCGCAAACAGCAATTTGAAAATCCGGAGGAGTAAGTGAAGTGTAGTCCCAAGCTCTAAGTAACTGCGAAGTGGGCACTCGCTCACCCACGCAGGCGCTCTGTAGTCCCTCCTACGGTGAAGTATTGGTGCTGCTTTGCGCGCGGATCCGCTCGGATAGGCTTCCAGAGGACTACAGAGAGCATGGCGTTTATCCACCTGCTGTTTTCATTTGCTCGAGAGATGCGACTGTATATTTGAAATGCAACGCTTGAATTTGTTTTCTTAACCTTGTATTTGCTGCATAGCCTGGGGATGTGCGTAAATCGCATTATTTTGTTATTTAATAATCCATTTGCTGAGTTACTGGTTGATTTTAATTACATTCCCCATGAAATTAATTCAACAGCTCTACTGTCTCAAAATTGGGCTTTTATTATGTTAACACTTATTATGGTCTGACTAAATGAGACGTCAGTATTGTGGTTTTGTAGCTCAATTAGTAGAGCATCGCGTTAGTAGCGTAAAGGTCATGAGTTTAACTTCCGGAAAACACACGTGATACATACTGATACCGATACAATACTAATCAAATGTAATTTCTATATACCATAAAGCATCTACTAAATCTAAAATGCAAATCAACAGATTACTAAAACATGGCCAAGTTCACCCAATCAGTAAAAAAATAAGCAAAACACAAACTCCTGCATTCCCTTACTATGTTATTCATCGTAACAATTTTTGAAATCAAACCTGCTTTTTTTAACATGAACTGTGTAATGTTGGCTTTCCAGAGAAACATTTTCTTCTTGAAAAACCTCAGCAGGTGACTTTAAGTGTTAAATGTGGTTTTGAATGTGAAATATCATTAGCCGGCTCAGTGGAGTGAAACATTTCTGTCACTGAAACCCCATACGTCACATAAAAGAAGAAATATTAAAACTCTCAAGCAATTCTCAGTCAAAACAGCAAACCATTTGAAGTGTGGGAAAAATGGATTATTTGACAGCTTTGCTTAACTGAATCTCTCAAGCCATAAAGATGATTATATTCATTGACATTCTGTGACACAAATATACTCCCTGCTACCTTGATAACAAGCTTCAGCAAGTCATGATCAGTTTCGAAGCTTTGTTACAAGTAAATAGCCCTATACACAAAAACATACACATTACATTTGTTTGAAAAAGAATTTCAATAATGTCTACAAAAATACACTTGAAGGCCTTGTTTTAATTGTCCTCGTGACTAGTGACCAACTATTTTCGTTCGCTTCAACTTCTCGTCTGAGACTACTCGATGGGGTTTGTATCAGTTCAAACAAATTGGTTTCTTACTTCTGGCACTGCAGACTGGCAGCATCGATGAGTGGTCACCCAAGGGAAAAGCTTTGCTTGATATATATCCAGAGTTAAGGGTGAGTAAGTTAATCTACAGCAGCCAAACTGCAATGTTCAAACGCTCAGAATACATCAGCACTCCAGATGCGCCTGTCCTGTACTCTTGACAGAAGCCATAACATCACAGTGAGACCGTGCTTACAGCAAATAGACTGTGGGACAGTAATCTAGGGAACTCCATGATGAGGAGAGGCCATTTGAAAGGCCTGTAATGGGACACTGGATGCTCAGAGAGTCACCTTGCTCGCTCAGTGATCCTTTAAATCAGCACTGTCTCCTCTGACCTGAGGACAGTCTGCAGCAGCCTTAGTCAGAGAGAGACAAGCACATTAGTCAGCGAATTCTCCTCGGTGTGGTACAGCTCCATCAAATAGGCAACATGGCTTTATTTAGTCTGTCAGGAACGAAACCCTAAGCTGTGCCATCAGGATATATGCTGTGTTCTTGCAAACTCTTGTAGAAAACAGCATTTAAAGGCATCACAGACTATTAAAAATAAAGACGAGCCAGAAACGTTCCTTGGGTGAACCATAAAGGCCATATTCTTCTATGACATTGCTTTAAAGAACCTTTTGAATTCATGCCACCTCATAAAATAGCTAAAATTTTCATAAGATTGTATTGGATACTAAGTAGTGAAGTAGCTCACTTTAAGTTTTATGATAAAGCTGTAAAAGGCCAGTTTGTGTTGCTGTTTTGCTATTATTTTACCACTGAAAGCAAATTTTCAACACATGTTGCCTTATAACTAGAATAGCATAATGAGTTATGGAAATTTGTGAATTAGGGTCCTAGCAAATTAGATGGAGAATGCATTTTGTACGTGTCAGATATCATCAAATGTTACCTATATTGAAAGCTTCGTGGCCTAAATAAGTAATCCAAAAGCTATTCCCACTAACAGAACAAACAGCTGTTTTATGTGTAAAATTATCTTTTGACACGTTGTGAATAATGAGGTAAGGGATCTGGATTTCAGGAATTAAAGTAGTGCAGAAAAAAGAAGAAAAGAGAGAAGATGTCAATGAAAGTTAAAACAAGGGCCAATGTTTCCTGTGCATATGCACACATACTGTATTATTCTCACTTTCTTTGCTTCTCTTTATAATTAAAGAAATTCTTGATTGGTATATTGGAGTGTATCTCATTTCTGGTTCTTCAATGGTATTCAAATAATAATATACAAATGGCTGTGACTTTTGGTTTATAAGTATTTCTGCATAATATCATTTTAGGGATGATTCAAAAGTAAGCCAACATTGGAGGTGAAAATTCTGCAATTTGAAATGGAATGCAGTTTATTTCTGTGTCAGCTCTGTATAAATGCAATGGTATAACAAGGCCTTCAGGTGAAAAGTGCAGAAGATGAAAAGCAGAAGAATCCAGATTGTTGTATGAGATATTAATTCTTGGGGGCTTCAATCAGTATTAAGTATCTAAGGAAAGCTGATGTAAATTCAGTTTCTGATGTGTTTTCGCATCATCCTCGTTAAACTTGTTACTTTGTTTGAATGTTTTGTTGACAACATCCCCGGTAATACAATCTGGCGTACATGAAACTACATCCGCAGAGATTCTTGTGCTATTCCATCATACAGGCTCGGCTCTGTATGACAAGATGATGTTGAATTCTGATGAATGTTAAATTCCTGCCAGACGAGACGATGGGTACCGTGGGTGCACTCTTGGGATGCTTGTGCTGTATTAATCATTTTCATGGTAAATGATTCCACGTCTCTCCTCAGAGAAAGAGGATGAATGATGCAACATTTCTGACATGTATTTCCACCGCTCTTTGACATAATAGACACTGTATATTACAGCAACGTCCACATAAATCCTGAAAATTGAGGGAGAGGGATTTTAGCAGAGATTGGCCACTAAAGAAATGGGATGTACAGGCGGTTGTTTTGGGAAAAGATGATTATAATTGGCTGCTGTCAACAGTTGTTTTATTAAGATAACATGAAATGACCTTTAACAGATTTATTTTCTATGCAAACATTTAGAAAAAGTTGACTTTACAGTTCTCAAGTAAAGCTGTGATTTAAATTGTTAGATTTTGTTCAAATAAGTCTTTTTTTGTATTGACCGTAGCTCTTGTGGTTATTCTTAATTCTTAAAAGTTACTTTTTATAGATTACACTAGACGACTTTTAAAGATGTTATCCAACGTCAACGTGATTTGTGTGCTGGGAAATGTGAGAATGAAGGTTTGATTGATTAAACCCGATGAGGAAATGCTTTAATGTTTTATCTTTGGGTAAAACTATGTGGCGGATAAGAAAGGATCTTTTAAACTGATGCAAAACTTTTGGTACATTGTTGCATAACATGAAAGTCGATATATCCTCATCATTACTTTTGTGAAATATATATATACATACATTCTTCCATAAATACTTTGATGCATAAACTATACATTAATTAATTCTGTCATTATGAAACTTTCTATGCTCAGCGTTTGACAGCTTGGTTTAGACGTGACTCTATACTGTCCCCTAGTGGTTATATAGACTAATTGACTTCCAGCCAACCGCACAGGTGCAGTTGGAGGATAAATATAACAGCATTGACAGTTGAGGTCTCAGTGCAGACAGCAGCAGCATCTGTGTGCCTTACATTTGAAGAATAATTCTGGCTTAAAAATCGCATTTTACATACAGAACTGTATTATACTATTAATAATAGTATAATTTATTAAAAATGACAACACAAAAGGACAACAAAAAATTAAAAAGAATCAGTCTGTTCTTTACTTACAGTTCTAAAATACAGTATTAAAATTGATGCCTTTATAGCAAGATAACCCTGTATGCATGAACGTCAGACGTTTGGTTTGAGAGACTCGCGTATTTTTGTGGTACTTACGCGCCATCTGCTGGAAATATTGGTCTATTACATACACTTGAAAATTCAAAGTTCCTATCAGCTATAATCCATTCTAGTACATGCTTAAACATATTACAGATCACTGATACAACAACAACAAGATCTTACATGTGACCCTTAATACATACAAACATACTGTAAAGAACATTTTGTGAAAATATAACCTTCATATCTCTATTATTGACTGAGTAAGGTCATGTTAAAGATTGAAATTATAGTGAAAATAATGATCCAACTTTGATGCTCTTAATCTTGTAATTATGATTTATTATGCTGTGTGACATTATTTACTTAATCTGAAATTTAGACAACTTGATGTACATTTTTGTAGAATTATTATACATGCATGTTGTATAGCCTCATACAGAGACTAATATTTGTAAAAATTTCATGCCGCAGGATTATTTAAAGGGGCAGTTTGCCCAAAAATGAAAACACAAAAGAAGATATTTTGAAGATTGTTGGCAACTAAATAACATTGCCCCCCAATGAAAACCACTGAGACATTTCTCAAAATATCTTCTTTTGTGTTCCACAGAAGAAAGAGTTATATACAAGTTTGGAATGACATAAGCGGAAGTAAATGATGAAATAATTGTTATTTTTATGTCAACTATCCTTTCAAGTCGACTGTAAAACAGCTAAAAAGTGACTTAAAGTGTACATAAACAATTATGCTTTTGGGTTTGTTGGATGTTTTGGTATAGTTAGTGGTCAGTAGATTTTTTAACAACCACACAGCAATCACAGGGCTAAGTGGATGAGACAGTGGTGGTCCCAGAACCCAGAGGGTGTGCCGTGATCCTGTCAGACTATTTAGTGGAGTGTGTGTATGTGTGCAGAAGAAAAGCTTTTAAGTTTTTGTTTGACTGATATCACGCTGGGTCTATATCTCTGAGGCAGCGGGGTGTCTTTGCTCAGAGCGTGAGTGAGAGAAAACAAGAGGAAGAAGAAGTGGAGAGGTGGCAGGGGTGTCATGTTTTCTCAATGTTACATCGCCAAATCTGGCTCCTTCACAAACACAAAGACTCTCCTCGGGGATGCTGGTAATAATACCCTTTAAAAAGATACTCAATCTAAATTCCCAGACTGTAGATATGTATCACTGCACTTGAACAAAGAGAAGCTCCTTCATAAATCAATGTGAAATTATTTCTGGAAATGTATCTTTTTAACTCAGTTTGATGGAGTTACTGAATAGAAATACAGCAGGAAAAGGGCCGTATTTTTTAATGATCTCACAGGCCAAAAGCTAAGCAGCTCAAAGTCGTTTTTTCTTTCCCTCATTAGATTCATTCATTAGATCTCCAATGTGTGTGTTGGCTGTAAAGACCATTAGACTGTATGGCTCCGGATCTCATAAAGATGAAAGTGAGAGGAACAAATCTCTAGTGATTAACTCATACTCGCTTTTCTTCCCAAACTGTTTCTACTCCAAAGCACCTGCCGCTATATCCCACAATGCAACTCTGTCCTTTGCAGATTTTACCCATTAATTCCAGATTAACAGAGCGGACACGGCAAATTCTGCCAACATCTACTCAAAAGCTAATGTATTTAGGATACTGGACACAAGATTTCGAGGGGTTATAGGGGAAGGCGGGTGAGAGGTTATTTGGATACAGACAGAAGTTAATTTAGAGAGGCTAATTTTTAGGAAGGATATACAAAAAGAGAGACAGCTGGGGGGGTGAGAGGTCTAGAATTGTAGCAGCCTGTATGTCTATACACATTAATGAAGCTGTCCATGTGATTACTTGTGGTCTCTTACCTAATGTTCTGATCATTAGAGGAATCATGCAAACGATTTTTTTATTAACATTACAAAAAGTGTTTGACCTTAATATGAGCTGACAGGCTAAAAATAAAAAAAACATTAAAATTGTACAAACTATAGTAATTGTATGTTTATTTTAAAGTTTAATCTTATTTTTATTGAAATCAGGCTTTGAACTTCCTATCACTAGACCACTAGAGGTCAGTGTCTTCAAAATTTCATCTGAAAATGTTTTTTTTACAAATGAACAATGTTTAGGTGAACAATGTTCTACACATACACAAACAATTCTCGAAATAAATTAAAATGTTTGTCTCATAATAACAGTGCTTTATCAAATGATAATTTATCTTAATTAAAATCTTTGACTCTTTATTTTTTAGTAGGGCTATCTTGGCAAATCTGACAGTTTTGTAGACATACAGTATCTCATTTAGATATATTTTCTAAAACTGTAAATTAATTGGCCATAGATTAATTTTATAGAGAAACGTCTAAGAAACAACATACTATGCAAAGTATTTTTGTCTCAATTTAATCTCTGCTGTCAAATAAAAACCTAAATGTGTTGCAATTTTTCCTTCAAATAATACCTGGGTTATATAGGACAAAAACTGAATGGTAGGCTTTCCCTTCAAATCATCATCAGGTAAACTGATTCAAATAATTTTATTACAGGAAGAGAAGTACCAATTTAAATACGATACCAAATCATGCCACAAGAGGGCACACTTTTTATATTTGTTATGTGCAGGTGTTCCAATACAGAAAGTGTTTACCTTAAATATTTATATACTTTGGTAGATGTTCAGAATATACAGATATTTATAATGATATTTATCATTATAATGGCTTACGTATTCATAATTATTTAAATAATTGGTCTTAAACTGCCTTACTGTTACCACCGAGCATTGTAAAACTGTTGTGAGAAACAAATAAACAGAGAATCAACTGTGTCATGTCACCCAAAGGACTGCGCCCCAATCTACAAAACATCGTGTATTTGAATAAATCGTGAGTTTAACATCTGCGAAAGAATGCGCCACGCTACCTAATTGACACCAGTGACGCAAAATAGACTTATATTTACAAACAACCACTTACATCTAATAGAATTCATTTACATTTTTATGAGCTGTTCTATCTCGGCAACAGGCATCTGGGGAAAGCAGATGGGAAGAGAATTAAAGAGTGAATAGAGGCATTATGAGCGTCCACTGAGAGAGCGCCTGGGTTTATTTCTATCCCCCTCTCAACAAGGACACTAGATGTTCCTGATAGCCCGCCGGTAATGGCTGAATCGTATGGACGGAGGGTTTCGAGCAAGTCACCGGCCGACAGAAGCCCTTAATGTAAAGGAGCGGAATCGGACACAAAGGGGGTGAAGGGGCGGTACGGCCGGGGGCAGAGGTTCGCTGGAGGGAGTGATGTGCACTCAAAGTGCACTTTAAGTGGTTAAAAGTAAAGGGAGGCGGAACGGACCGCTCCTTATATCAAAAGATACAAGTAGGCCTAGATAGATGAGTAGCTTTGCCTACTCTGTAAGCTTTGCCATACTTTCGCCGAAGAGGGATTGCATTGAAGATCATTGAAGTAATCCACATCCAACAGGACCCATATGGTCAGGCCATTTATCACAACAGATTGACGCTTTTTGTTGCTAATCCACGGTTTCTTAAGATTCGTTCACCGAATAATCATTTACTCAGCCTAATGCTATGGTTTATGTATGTCTTCCTTTCATCTGTTGAACACACAAAGAATATATTTTTAGAGAAAATATCTGTCACTTTATACACATGCAGGCCTATAGGTCCAAAAATCCATAAGAAAAGTACACTTTTAAAAATAAATATACAATATTAAATATTATGTAAATGCACATACATTGCATATACATAAACATCTGAACAAAAAAAAAATAATTTTAGATATTTAAATTTTTCAACATTTTAATTTTTTTAATTTTAGGTATTTAAAAAAACATTACTTTTTTATTGATTTTTTTATGTTTATTGTTATAAAAACGTATCAGATATTCTTAGTCCTAGTTTGTCATAATTTGATTAGAATTTAACTTTTATGAAATATTAAAGTGAATAGTAAAATAAGTGTTCCACCTGTGGACCATTGAAATCATTTTTGGATCAAAGGATTGTAAAAGACCATTTCTTTCTTATTTTTTATAGTCTAAATAACCTTACTACAAAGAACCTTTGAAACAAAAGGTCACTTCTCTGGATGTTAAAGGTTCTATATGGGACCATACAGCCATAAATGGTTCTCTATGGCATTGTGAAGCACCTTTATTTTTTAAAGTGTTATCCAAACAACTCAAGTGGGTTAGATATTTAGCCCACAGAAGACATTTATAAACTGACGCCTGATTTTATGGGGAAAAAAGTCCGTCATATCTGGAATGGCACGTAAACTGTGAGGGAATTTTACTTTTCGGTGAACGATTCCTTTAAGTCTCAAACAGAGAACTGTTAATGGAAAAGTGTCATGTGCTGGTCAGTTCAGCAAACGCCCGGCGCAATGATGGGCAGCTTGGTCCATCCCCACGTGACCAGCTCTCTCGTATCGATTCCCCTCCGATGTCTAATTCTATTAATCAGAGCAATTTCCCTGTGGGCAGTGGTTTATTTCACTCATCAAATGCCTGATGAAATCTTTAGACACCGCGAATTAGGGCCAATCACAACAAATAGCTGATAGTGTTAACCAGTCACAAGCTGCGCGGAGGCAGCGGTCCACTCTAATTTGAAAGCAAGTGAGGTGATAATGCGGTGTGTCATCCTTTTGTGGGCGCGCATTAATGCCGCTGCCTGAGATGGCAATTGACGGCAAATCGACTGCTTCCAAAGGCAGGACAAGAAGATGAAATTGGGTTGATGCTGAAAATAAAGAACATTGACTGGCAAACTGCGGTGCGACTGCGGATTTTAATCCATTATTTCGCGTGATGGGGAGGGCCTAATGCATCCCTGCCTTACATTATATTTGCATGGACGGGTGATATGCGTTGAAAGAGAGCGTCTGCGTTAAGTGGCTCGCTTCACCTAATTGATTTACTAACAGAAAGGGTCAAGTTTGCCGTACGCTATGGAAAATCTATACAATATTGACAAATTATATGTGTGCAGGGCTGTGTGATTGGAGAAATTAAATGCGATGTAGGCCTACCTTTTTGTCTTGCTTCTGTTTGCAGACAAATATGACTCATGGGAAGAAAAACAATGATAACATATATTGTTATACATTTTTTCCTTCTCCACCTTCATAACTGCAATATCAAAACAAAGCCTACAATACGTGTAGTGAGAAATTTCACGAGCCACCGTATTGTCCTGCCACAGGCCGCATTGCTCTTTTGAATCTCACAAACCCAGTTTCGTTACTCCATTAAAGTCTATCTGTCTTCTGATTGCTAGGACTTAGACGTCATATCCCTATTTCAAGCTTGTCCTATGCACACACTGCTTCCTTATTTGCCTACGAGGAGCAATGTAATAGGCAATTGCTGATCTAACCTCCCCTCCCCAACAAACAACATGGGCAACGAAAAGCAATCTGACTGCATATCATTGTCTGCCTATATTGAGTGTTTCCAGGCACATAGCCGGTGATGGGCAGGCGTCAGAAATGATTAAGCATTGAATTGGAGAGATATGCAGAGGTCCTGGCCTTATTTGAACATACATACTTTTGCATTGACGTGAGAGGGAGGGCCTGAAGTCGATGCTTCGGCATGCCACCATCTTGCCGCTCGCCGCTGTTAGCGGAGAACAGCTGTTCATTTGAAGCTGCTTGCACCTTTTCTTGACCCCATTTTGTTCTGCGCGGCAGCTGATACAGACGAGGAATTAGTTGTATTACTGTCACCCTGCCGTCGTGTGTGTTTCTGTGATTTCACTTGTATTCTCTCCATTACCGCGGCCCCTCTGTCTGATTAGACACAACACACTCACTAACATGCCAAATCACTAGTGCGTAGCAGAGCCCTGCCCAGGACATACACACTATTACACACACACATGTTCGAATACACACTTTCAAACCCTGCCACCTGTCAGAATCACATGCAGAATAACAAATAGGCTATTGATGTGCATTTATCTTTCATTCGGTTGCCTTTTTACATTTTATTTTCAAGGTTTGACCTCTTAAGAGAACTCGTGGAAAATAATGCATTATTAGGAGATAGACTCATAATTTGAGATGAACACTATTTAATAATTTGTGCTCTTTGGTCAAATGGTGTGATTTGTTTACATTAGCTGTTTCTCTCTTTCCAGTCTAAAAGTGATCGTGATTGAAAGATTATAATGGAAGATGTGCCTGTGAAAACATCAACCCGACAAGCTTTTTCATACAGCGAATAAATAAAATACCTCAGTAAAAAATCTATTCCCACTCTTTTCTTCTATTGACTTGAAATTCAAAAGAAAGAAATTCAAGCGAAATCACCTGCATTTCTTTTATAATATTCATTTAAGCAAAGCTTCAGCTAAGTCATATTGATTGTGTTCTGATTTAAAAGTACCTGTGGCAGGGTGTCTCTAATCCGAAGCCTCTTTTAAAAATCACCTGGTCAGACAAATGGGACCTTTTAAAGGAGTATAATGTGTTCTTAAATTATTTTATTGATGGGAAGTGGGATGGCCTCCGCAGGTACCCATACAAATGTTTGGAGCACGCTGTGAAAGGGTCAATTTGTGCTCCATTTTCCATTTCTTCATTATCTGCCTTTAAAGCCTTGCTGCGTAGCTCAATAGGGCTGCAAGAAACTTCCACCCTCGTGCATTAAGCACGGGCGAAATGTTCCTCCCTGTCGATTTTTAAACGTTTTAATCGGCAAATCACAATTTAAAGTAAATACATTTATATGAGAACAAAAAAATATGTTATTTTAATGAATAACAGATAGCAGCAGATCGGATAGCTCAAACACCCAAATTTAGCCATGTGTTATATTATAAATCTTCATATTTATTTATAATTGTGTTGCAAATTTCAAGCATACCTTAACTGCAATTAGTACATCGCTTGGTTATAATGGAGATGAGCTGTTTGTGTTTTTTGTTCATCCCTAAACGTATTAATAAGCTTGTAGAAATAATGACCAGCAATTCTTCATCTTTGTTTAATTACATCAATTTGCAATAAAGCCGAATAACAGGGTTACTTTTGCTATCCAGGGAGTTCATTAGCGAAAAGGGCTGTATGACCCAAACCTCAATGGGCTGAAAAGCATCTCCAAATGACAGGTTAAAATGTACTTCCACTTACATTTAAACTTGCATGTAGGCACTTCAATTTAATAATGCAGTCATCATTTGTAAATGACCCCTCATTCAGAGTCCATTAAGAAGTTGAACAGAATTTTTTCCACTATTGAACTGAGAGTCAATGGGTGTGTAATAAGGAAGCGCAGACCATGTGATTCTGAGAGGAGAGGGAGGGTGATTGGTCTATGAACAGGCTAATTAATGTCTGTTGGCATAGACTCATGGTAAAGTGGCACATTTGTGCTTTAGTAGCTGTCATTCTGTGCCTGACAGTGACTTGGATTGTAGATTAGTGGAAAATGGGCTCTTAATTAGCCACTAACAGTAGGTTACGCTTACAAATGGAGAATAAGTTAGGCATCATCAGCGTTAGTCCATCCATCTGTGAATTTATTTATTATTATTAATTCACATATATAAAGATGGAACACACACACACATTAGTTATATTAGGTATTATCTTAGCATCAAAGTAAATGTAAATATATTCCATTTGGGCGATTTTAGTGTTATGGATGTAACATCAAGTCAAAACTTGAAATATAAAAACACAGAAGGTATTTATTACAAAAATATTTTGAACCATCTGTTTGTATTTTACTAAAGATGATAGACACGTGTTAAATGCACAAACCAGAAGCAATAAAACCCAACAAATGGAGAAAGGATGACTCTCATATTATGCCTCAATTGTTTATCCTTTAGACAGTATTAAGATGAAATGGGGAGCAAATAAAGATTTGTTTTCTGTTTCCTTCTGAGAAAAATATAACATTTGTTTCCTCTTAAGCTTAAGAAGAGATCAACAATGTTGTAAACCATGCTCAGATTTGCTAAAATATTACTAAAAGTCACAGATTGCATTTACTGTATATTGTTCATTACATTCTCCCATGACCAAATTATTTAACATGGTCTCTACATTTATTATATAGCTCAGTCAATATATGTCATATTTAGTTTTTAAGTTAAGCTTCTTCCAAGAAATATTTAGGGAAACATTTGAACCAAAGGAGGAGTAATGGAAGGGCCAATTTTCCCTTGGTAGGTCTGTAATCTCTCCACAGCGATAGCATTGCTGTAGCATTTCACAAATAACAGCAAAAGGAATGAAATGACAGGATTTAGCTTATTCTGAAAGATTGAGCCTCATGGTGAGACACAAGATGACTAACCAGTGCTGACTAACCTCTGCCTGAGGTCCAAACGAGCACAGAGACCAAAAAACAGAGCAGCTAACCAAGCTGGTATGTCTGAATGACCTTGTGTGATCTCAGCGTGAGGTTCAGTCTGACTGACAGCAGGGCTGAATGCAAAGGTCTACGCTGTTGAGAAGAACACACACACAGAGATGTAAAGAGAGGGTCACACAAACCCAAAGCTTTCACTGACCCATGAAGACCTCTCCTTTCTGCCCTGGACAAAAGTGGAACTGATGGACAAATTAGATCACACAACTCTGAATTAATTAATTAATAGTGTGCTCATTTCAAGTTTTTTGTGACAGAACAAAAACAATATTCACCAAACCAGTGCTATTGTTTGTTTATAATTTTGAATAGCATTTTACTTCACAACGGTAGTCTATCGCTATTTGGACCTTGCTTTATTTGTTTTGTTATTCTGCATTATGTCCTGAATTTATGAAAGTGTAGATTTGTGTATTTCTCATCAAGAGCCGATTCATTCAGACGAAAGCAAAATCAATGTGCTCAAAAAAGCTATTGACATCCGCTGTGATTCCATAAATGTTTGAATGCTTTATTAGCGGTTACATTTTCATGAGGACCTGTGCCATGCATTTCTTTTTCTCTGCAAGGGAGTGCTTTTAAAGCAATGACTCTGCGTGGCGTTGTGCGTTAGCTGAAAGAAAGGTCATCCATCTTTGCATGGTGCCAGCTGAAAGGCCTTCCAGTGTGATGCCATAAGCCTTGAGTCACTTCTGCATCTCGCTAGATTACGCTCCACTCTCTTACTGTCAGATGAGACCTGAATCTTTTTCTTCTTGCTCACTTAGGGAGATCAAATGACCAGTGAGAACTCAATTAGCAACGCGTCTCTGCCAACGGGAGTCAATGTTGGGCGCCTGTCCGCTTTCACGCCCTTGTGATGCAAAGTGAGTCTCTTTGCATCTGGTTTTGATTTGCTTATTTGGAATTGATTCGTACTATTACAGGGTGATAAAGGCTTTTGACCGGGAGCAGGAACGTGGCCTGGGTTTGTTGACTGTGCTCTGTGTCTGGGTTAACTGAAGCTGAATGGACATAGGAGGCTGGTTAAGCGCTACTTATTGAGTCCCTCGTAGGACCCCATGAGACCTCAGGAACAACAATAGCAGAATTAATGGGTAAAGCGCAATGAGAATGTCAACGCGACGGGGAGCGTGCTCAGAGCAGAGGCCGCTCTTAAGGTGATTGTGTTGCCAAATGCCCGTGTTGAATCTTTTCCATTTGTTCATGTGTTTGAAAGCATCTGTTTGTTGTTTTGATGTGAAGTAAAATGGCCTTTATTTGATTCTGTCTCTAAATTGTTACTCATAAGAGGCAGCGGTGCAATAACATGGAAATAAAATATTGCTTTGTGATGTATGTTCTGTCATGTATGGAAGAAAATGTCTATATCTCAGTGTGACTTGGTGCAGACAACATCAGAATAGGGTTGTTAACTGCTGAAAACGTTCTTTCATCATTTACATTCATCAGAATGTCATTCTAAACCTATATGACTTTCTTTCTTCTACAGAACACAAAGATTATATTTTGAACATTGGCCCCCATTGATTTGCATTGACATTTCTCAAAATCTCTTCTTTTGTGTTTCACAGAAGAAAGAGTCATGAAAGGGTTTTGAATGGCTCGAGTGTGAATAAATGATGAGCCATCTCTTGTAAAAACGAAATTTTCAGGAAAGGGAAAAAGTAAGTGAAAACTAGCCCCAATATGTCCATGCATATTTATAGTGTACACTACAGAAATTTGTAAACTATTCAGTGCATGATAAAAGTTTGAAAAAGGGACTAAAGTTGGTTTGGCACACCTACTGTACACAAAGTCCTGAGGTGTCCATTTGGAAGATGATTTCATAACACTCTGCCTCTCTCTGGAGCTGAAAACTTGGCAGACTCTGGAGAACTTCTGAGGAACCATCCATCAGTCATAGTTAGGTCTAATGATGTGTCCATTTTGACACTTCAGAATCGGTCACGGCAAATTGCTCTGGCAGGAGGGAAAACATTGAGAGAGATAGCCTCGCTCTGATGTAATTTGTCGCTGCAAATGACAAAACAGAGCAGGGAATAATATGTGAAGTCAAGTTTAGTGAGAGAGAAAATGGAAAATTTAGGGTTGTGAGCCACCTTAATGGATATCCTTGCAGCTGGATGAAAATGGGCTCGAGTAATGTGTCCTTAATGCGAGGCAGCCGGGTTTCTCGGAGTGTATCAGGAGAAAGGTGTCCTGTCATTTCGGCTAGCAATCACTTAATGAGGGCGGTAAATCTCAACAAAATGGACATGCACTGTGCTATTTCTGGATCCAGGAGATGGAGCGAGTGATTGGCTCTGGTAAAAGAAGAGAAAAAACAAAACAACATAGGGGAAAAGTTGAAAAAACTGAGAGGGAAAATGCATCTCTTCCGTGTGCTGTTTGTGTTTTGTGAAAGTGCAGAGGCACTGACAAGAATTTCAATTATCTAATTACGGCAAAATGAAAAGACATAAATGTTGTGATTTTTGCTGTCTTTCATAGATCAATCTAATGTGCGCCCACATTGAAAATCTAGCGAAATGGAAGAGGCAGAGCGAGGAAGCGTCTCTTCAAATCACGCAATTAAAACGACAAATTAGTTTCTTGATATATTCATCTAAGTGGTTAAGTGGAAGGGTTTTATTCCATACTCGGCGCAGTCGAGCAGGGACGGGAGGGAGAATCGTCTGCATGCTCTTTTGATTAAGGCAGTCGCTTAAATGCTGGGAAAATGTTGAAAGCACTTGCCATACAAATTAGCCAACCGAAGGCAGCAAAATGAAATTCTAAAGAGTTGATTTAGGCATTTAAGGGGATGCGCCTGGCAGCTTAAAGGATTCAAAGACATTTCTCACGCAGTGTGCATTATGTTAAGGGGTCAGAGCTGAAACTGGTTTTTGTATTGTTATGAAAGGGCAAGCCACTGAAAGGGAGACACTGGAAAAATAAATGACTTCCTTTGACCCAGGAATACAACAAAATAGTAGATAAAACAAAATAGAATTAATGAATTTAAAAAAAATATATACACTGTTTACACTTTTAGTTGAAAAACAGAAATATCTATCTATCTATCTATCTATCTATCTATCTATCTATCTATCTATCTATCTATCTATCTATCTATCTATCTATCTATCTATCTATCTATCTATCTATCTATCTATCTATCTATCTATCTATCTATGTATCTATCTATCTCCATTATGAACTCTTTACACAGTGTAGACAGCAAAAAATAAATAAATCAGTGATATTTTATAATCAACACTGTATATTGGCATTTGGCCAGCATAACCACACAAAGCCTTTGAGAATCCTCGCAAGGCCTGTTTGGTATATTCCTTTTCCCTGCATCCACAGAGTAGCTAGACATTTGTTATCATTAATGTTTGCTTTAATACACATGTGTCATAACAAATTCGTCCTCTGAAAAGCCAGCTGCATTCGAAGGAGAAATGCTCTTCTCGCACTGAGACATATTGTCCACTTTGATAGCTCAGGATGATATCAAATGCCCCTCGGCTGCCTCAGTTGAAATGGAACAAAATAGGCGGTGGTCTATAAAAATGAAGTTAGACGTAAGTACGGCACTCACATCTTTGAAAAAAACCCTTTCCTGTTGCATTTTGTAGTCGTCAATTGGTCCGAGCAACTTGCTCTAATGCAGGTAATGGATCCGCCGTGGGCCTTTCATCTTCGGGACCATGTGCGGGAGATGCGAGAGGAACCCTTCTGGAGGAGAAAACAACTCTAACACACATAAGGGTGAGTGAAAGCAAACCTAAGCTAATTCTCAATAGGGCGGTTGTAAGTTAGGCTGAAATGGTAAGCATTCTCTAGAGACTGGAGGAAATCTAAGGAGTTTTATTGTGTTGAATAATTCTGTGAAAGGCTTTGGGGAACAAACAGTTTCCAGAATAGTTCAGGTGTTTAGATTTCATTTTAACTGCAAAAGCTTTTGAACATTGACAGATGTGGTTAATACTTTACAATTTCTTTTTGAAAATACATTTTCAAATAAGGTTCTAATATTAATACTTTAATTTCTTTACACTTCCGCCAACAATTGTTCATTTAGATTTTTTTTATTTATGTTTCTACACTGTGCTTTTCCTGAAGCCAAACATTTTGAGAGCAAACAAAGCAATAACGCAAGCTAAAATTATTCAAATAGATATGCAATGAATTTAATTTTAAAGGAACACTTTAATAGAATTTAAAGGGAATTTAAAAGAAGAGTTCATTTTAAACACACCAGTGGGACAAGACTGAAAAATAATGGAAAAATAATGGACTTCAAATACATATGGTATATTATATATTAAAGCACACAATAAAAATTGAAGTATGTTGTGAATATCGAATTGTTGGTTGTTAGGCCCAACAGCCATCTATTTTCCGCTTTGTCTCTTCTCAACTATAGGGAGGTTAGTAGCACCCAGTCAATGGAAAACCTCCCGTCATCAGGTTCTGTAGATCAGTTCTGTTTCTTCAGCAGATTCCAAAATCACAAAACTAGCCATAGCTGATTGGCTGTGTTTCGATCTTCTTTTGTTTCTGTGCTACGCGTGGCCTTTCCCCTGTTCTCTCTATTCACCCGCTATACGCTAGTGCTAAAAGCTGAAAGCTTCCTGTACAGCCATCATAGAGCCCTGGTGTGTTTTATTTAGACATCATCTAGGGGGCTGATAAAGGTAAGTCTGACTACTTTAACAGCTAAATTATCGGCATGTTTATTGTAATGATGACCCATTCAATGATGCTTTAATGTTTTGCTAGTTTGTTTTTACTGGCTTTCTTTAATTTAAAAACTGTGTATCCTAAACAATTTAATGACTACACTAAAGCTGAATAATGCAGTGTTAGGAAAATGTCACATTTGTTTACAAAGGACGATTTTAATATTTAAAAAGGATAAAGACAAAGAATATTAGTTTGATAAAAATGAGTGGAAAAAATAATAATGACAATAATAGGCCTTAATACATAATTTAGCAAAGATATTTATACTATAAAAAATATTTTTGTGCATAAATACATTTTACACCAATTCAAAAAAGTTTTGAGACTCAAAGTGTTTTAAGTAAGGTCATGATTTTTATATTTTCACTTTTAATTTTTAAGTTAAAAAACAAATTACCTTATGAGACCTGAAACCTGAGAGAAGTGGAAACTA
Source organism: Beaufortia kweichowensis (assembly GCA_019155185.1). Lineage (NCBI taxonomy): Eukaryota > Metazoa > Chordata > Actinopteri > Cypriniformes > Gastromyzontidae > Beaufortia > Beaufortia kweichowensis. The sequence continues at coordinate 3,579,002 of CM032815.1, read as the reverse complement.
TGTGGCGCCCTCTACTGAATACTGACCAATAGGTGTTTATACCTGGCTGTACTTCTGCACACATTCCACAGTAAACTAAAATGTAGATTTTAAGAAAAAAATTAATTTGATAAAGCGTCACAAAGTCAAAAAGTTAAAATGCTACATAAGAACTTGACATAAATTGCTATTTCAGAATAAGCATCGTTTTTTTGATTACCTTAGCTGAAATCTTGTCCAGTTAGTTCATATTAAAGCCCTGAAATAAGAGAGAGAGAGAGAGAGAGAGAGAGAGAGAGAGAGAGAGAGAGAGTGTCTTCTGATACTGGCCTCTCAAGCTCACTCAGAGGAAGTAATGTGTTCATTACAATGCAATTACAGACACTTACGTGTCTCAGAGTAAAGCACTGGGCTACTGAGAGGTATCTACAGCAGTCTCTCAACCCTGACCTTTATGTGTGTGCGTGTGCATTAATGCACATGTTTGTGTATGTGGCCGTAAATATGAATGTGTTTGTTTTTAGTCTGTCTGTAGGTGCAGAATGTACAGCTTCATGGGAGGAGGGCTGTTTTGTGCAGGAGTGGGCAATATACTCCTGATTGTTTCCACAGCAACAGATTATTGGATGCAGTATCGTCATTCAAGCAACTACATGCATCAGGGGCTGTGGAGATACTGCATGCCTGGAAAATGCTTCACACACACAGACAGCATTGGTGAGATTTCCATTCCTGCAGTGTTTACTATATCTGAGACAAAAAGGAAGGATCTAATCAACTGGAAAAATAAATATAACTTATGAACATTAATATACATAAATACCATAATGCACATCTGATTGTGTTTTATTGCATAATTTGCTTTGAGGACAAAAAACCCTCAATCTTTATGATTTGCTAGAATTTTACTCCAGTATTTAGCTTAAAATGTTTAGCAGTCATATGACAGTCATGCATTTACATACGATCTACTCAATGTTTTGCTTCTAATTCATTGGTCATGCGCGGTTGACCTTCTGACTTGTTTATTTGCAGCATACTGGGATGCAACACGGGCATTCATGATCCTGTCTTTGTTGGCCTGTTTTATTGGTATCATCATTGGTATTATGGCTTTTATCCATTACTCCTCCTTTGATAGGTTTGATAAAACCTTTGCTGCAGGCATTCTGTTTTTCATCTCGTGTGAGTTGCCTTTTATTCTCCATTTGCATTTATCATTAAATAGTCTAGCATTTTTTTTTTAAATAGTCATTTTAGTGCAGAGTAAAATATGATAATTTTAACCAGTTACATGTAAAGTGATAAATAAAACACTTCATTATTGTTATTTAAGTACTACATTAAATAAACACATGAAATAATGTTTAGAAATGTCAAATACAAGTTTTATAAATATAATTTAACATTTTATTTATGCATCTGTCTTTTGCCACACTAGGCTTTTTTGTGTTTCTGGCCATGGCCATTTACACGGGAGTTACAATAAATTACTATGGTAAACGCTATGGTAACTGGAGGTTTTCATGGTCCTACATCATTGGCTGGGTGTCTGTTGTGCTCACTTTCTTTTCAGGTAATGACCTAGTTATTTACATCTGAAAACAGCACATCTAAATAATCTATTAGATGCCTTTGTAGAAACATATATTAAATTTACATTTATTTCAAATTTGTGAGCATCAAGCTGTAAAATAATATAAGAGTGGCTACATTTATAATTTCATAGCCTACATTTTACCTACAAATTACTGTCTGAAGCAATAGAAACATATTTGACATAATAAGGAAGGTAAATAAATTTAAATGATGTCTAACAACACTATCACAATGTTAAATTAATAAGGTCATTTTTCTGTGTTATTTAGGAATTTTCTACATGTGTGCATACCGGATGCATGAATGCCCCAGAAGTCCAAATCCTCACTAGAAGACCATTATTACTTTCAATGATGACTGCCACTTTAGTACCAAACAACATTGGGCCATGAAAAAAGTGCAAAGCAAATTTTAAATAAAGAATACTAGACAATATAAATATGCATACAGATATTATCTTTTTCAGTGTCTCTAATATGAACTAATGCTTGTGAAATAACCACCGATACAGATAATGTGCCTAAAAATAGGCCTACATAATGTTTGAAACATTATTTCATGATATTATGATATTAACATATCATGTCTATTATGTTTATTTTGGTATTTTCATTTATAGCTAAAAACACAACTACGCAATTTGTTCAATGGTAAAACAATAAAATACGATGTATGTGGTAATCATTTTCGCCAAGTAAAATAGTGTAAGCAAATAACCAACGACATTTTCCCTGACATTAAACAATAAGCTTGTCTAGCAGGTAAACTGCTCTCGCTCAGTATAAGGTGCATGCGCTAATGCCACAAGCCTCTTAGAGAAACGCGCCGCTTAAGTCTGACGCGGTGGCGTGCTGTCTCCCAATTTTACTTGATTAAATGGCTATTAAAAGCTGCTTAACTGCATCTGGGTGCGCATTCTATCGACTTCTAAAGTAAAGGCGATTCCATCACCATTAGTACATTTACTTTTGCCGTAAAAGCAACTTGTCACCCTGATTTGTAAGCGGTGTGGGCGCAGGTGCCTGTCAATAACTGGTTTCAATTACAGTGTTCCAAAATCACATTACATCGTTGAGTAAATGTATGTATTTTGTCGAGGTAAAAAACAAAAGCTATCTATACAAAAGCTATATACTATATATTTTTGTACTGAGCTCTGTAGGCTATATTAAATCTCAAAGTACGACAAGAAACTCATTAAAACATACCAACTCTATAGTTTGGAAGATCTTCACCTCTTAAGAACACACCACCACTACAAATGAAGCCATATTCATTTTGCAAGAATAATGTATTTTCATGTCCAATTGAATCTGGTGATTAATTTGTACTAACCCATCTGATCAAATGGAAATCCTGCGATGGAGGATTACTACTTCCGCTCTAACATCCAACCTAATTACCTAATAGCATTGCTGCAAGACTTCTGCCAATAATGAAACACTTTTACCATTAGCCCCCGTGATTGCAGATGTGATGACAACACGATATCAACAAATTACCGCTCCATCAGTTGAGACGGAACTGAAGCACACTTGTATCCTCGCAGATTTCAATATCTACAATTAAATCCCATTTCATAGAAGCCCTGTAGCCCTATGCTGTTAAATGGGAAAAAATAAAAGTCTATATGTTCCATTACCAATAAAGAAAAGGCAAACATGAAAGAACAATTTACTCTTTCCTAAAAGACAATCCATTATTAAAAATTTTTTTCCTGGATTTATGCTCTCTCGTTACGTAAAAAATGTTTCAGATGCATTTTTCCTATATTATCTATAGTGTATTAAGTGGTTTATATTGTACACTACTGTATTAGAAACATGCGTGTAATTGTAATTTATACAGAATCTGTTGCTTTATAATTTTATTAATTTAATAAATGAAAGTTTGGATGTTTTCTTTACTCCAGCCATGCATAATAGCCCGTTTTGTTTAGGTTATTTTGCATGTGTTTAACACAGAACTCACGAACACTATTAACTTGCAATGATGGCAAAGGACAGAAGCCACAGCTTCTTGTTGTAAATGGGTATCACCGTGCCATGTTTTTGACAGGCTGCGCATTATTTTGCACTCATCATTTAAACGTTATCATGGTTAGCCCTTTGTTAATCGTCTTGACCGGTCCACACGTCTTTCAAGTCAGTACACAGTAAAAGTGCAGGCTTATGTCTGAGTAACTATTGTAGAGACGCGGTTCTAGCGGCGAGGCTTTTTCAGCACCACGGGGAGCGACCGCGCCGCCTGCATAATTAATCCATAAAGAACTCATTCAATCCTCCGCCCAGCCGTCGCGCTATTGGCTGACTGCTAATCTACTTCCTGATTTGTTGCTGTCAGTCTCCCCCCAAATAAATAGTAATGTACCTGTAAAAGCGTGTACAGGTTGCAAAAGAGATTACGTTTCTGCTTTAAAGGTCCTGAAGACTGGGACAAACTGAGCAATTTTGTTTGCGGCACCGACAGTAAGCCTCAAAAGACCGACGGACTGAACGCTTCATCTGTGACTCTAAAAGTTTTAAAATGAATCTGAACTACACATCTCCGGTTCCCCAGATGCCGACTCAAAGGTCAACGTCGTTCTTCATTGAAGATATTTTACTGCATAAACCTAAACCTTTGCGAGATGTGTTTCCGTCGCCTTTTTCAAACTCTCTGGCGTCCCGGATGCCTCTTTTAGAATATGGATATCCTCTAATGCCTACACCAATACTGGCTCCTCATCCACATCATCCGCTACACAAGCATGAACACCATCCTTACTTTTTCCCTACTGGTAAGTTGCTTTTATCTAAACTTAGGCCTGTGGGATCATTAAAATATATATGTATACACTCAAATTAATAATTTGACATTTTCTTGATTTTGTCTGTGGATAAAAATGTGTATGGCGATGGCAACGTACATGGAACAAAACAGATAACTGTTTTGCAACATATCACTGTAGACTAACATGTAATATAAACAGTAAATAGGCCTACATACTGATAACCGAGCCATAATTTTTTGACACATTTGTACAGTTAAAAAATAAGCCTATACGACATTTATAGATTTTATAAACCTTTCTCGTTTTGATTTTAATACTACTGCTACTTATAATAATACAAATAACATTTTCGATAAAACCAATTAATTTTTTATTATTATATTTCTATAAAATATATAACAGAATAATATAATATTTATATACAATATTTTCATTTATTTTTATTTGAGAATCTTATAAATATTCACATGTATCCAGCTCACAGACGGCTAAATACAAAACTGTACAGTTTCCAATAAATGCAGATTATTAAACGCTATTTTATTTGGTCATTTTCTTTCCAAAAGGAATGCAGATGCCTGCGTTATTTCAGCATCATCCGGAATTACCAGGGAAGCATTGCAGACGCAGAAAGGCCAGAACAGTTTTTTCAGACTCTCAGTTATCCGGACTCGAGAAAAGGTTCGAGATCCAGAGGTATCTCTCCACACCTGAGCGCGTGGAATTGGCTACGGCGCTGAGTCTATCGGAAACACAGGTAATACTAAATATTAAATATACCACCTAATAAATCACATCTAAGCTTTACTGTGTGCTATATAATTTATGAAAACGAAGGAATCATTAAGACTTATAAATCATTTACATTGCGCAGGTAAAGACGTGGTTTCAAAATCGGAGGATGAAGCATAAAAAACAGCTGAGAAAAACACAAGACGATCAGAAAAATCCAAACGATGTAGACCGATCGCTGGACAACACGAGTGAGAGCGAAATGCACGAGAAATGTACAGAAGACGGTAAAAACGGCATGAGTCCAGACAGATACACGCTGGATGAAAACGAAGATGATGTCGATATTGAGGATGACATCTGCTCTCCTGAACATTTACTCTAGTATTATCGACCCTAAGAAAACGAAAATGTACAATATTTTAGATAGGAAATTACTTAAACTTTTGTATTATTATTGATTTAAAAAGAACACAATTTTAATCTATTGTTCAAGCGCTTAAGAAATCTTGGAACACATTCTAAAAATAAAGCATGTGTATTCATTTATTATTATTATTATTATCATTATCATTATAAACAGCAGTCTGGCTTTGTGACTGACAGCTCTGACCATTTTTGTAAATGTGTACGCAATGTACGAACAATATGTAAATAGAATTATGATAACTACCTGTTAAATAATAATTCAAAATATGTTACAATTATTTTCCATTCCAATTTAAATGTCACATTTTCAGCACTTTCGCAGGACGATGATATTGGCATTGTGAACTGACATATTTATCAAACCTAAAACTGTGACCTGCCATGTTACATCAAATAATGTATATAAACTATGTACTATATGTAATGTAAAATATCAAGACAATTCTTAAATAAAATAAATAAGACACATCTGAATCTTTTTTATCTACAGATTTTAGTGGTTTAAAGGGTCAAAATTAGTTTCGCACATTTCTCTTTAAAATGATGAAACCTTCAGGTTATAAATCTTACGCTTATTCTAAAATAATTTAATTTCTAAAAACTATAATCTCGTTTACTAAATTACAACACAGAATAATAGTCATGACTACAGCATAACGACAAAGTAAACACAATAATAATACAAACAACAATAATAATAAAAGCTTGATGAAAATCCATTGATTTCTCTGTACACTATATGCATCACACGTAGAATTTTATCTATTTATTTTTATTTTTTGTTCTACATTTACCTTTATTCGTTTAGCAAATGAGAGAACATGTAACATTTGTCAATTTTGTTCTATTCTATTCTATACTGTTTTGTTTATTTTTAATGAAGGCAGTATTCACCCAAACTGGGTGCTAACATTAAATTTAAAAAATAAATAAGTAATGTGGCTGAAAAGATTGTGAGGATAAGAATAAAGAACTCTACAGTTGTCTTTTCTGAGATCTGAGTCTGAATGTCAGATAGGCATGTGGTAAATTTGGGTGGGATTGTTGAAATTGTTCTTGGAAAATCGATAGACACCAATTTTTACTTAAATTGAACTTACACCAATTTTTACTTAAATTGAACGTACACCAATTTTTACTTAAATTGAACGTACACCAATTTTTACTTAAATTGAACGTACAAAATGTATATTATTGGCTGTTCTTTCACATGTGACATGCATGTTAAATTCAGGTTCATAAAGCCTTTATATGGTATACAACAAAACTTGTTGCAGTTAATCCTGATGGATTTTCATTGTGCTTCGTAACTACAATTACTATTTTTTTAATCGAATAATTGTCATTAACAGTAGTAGGGGCATTGCGCACATTTAGACTGTTTACGGTAATTACCCGTCTTGTTTTACTATAGCCGAGTATGTGGCACGCTTCCACCCTTTGAAAAGCAATTCATGTCGTTTTCAAAACGTGATTCTGATTAAGCCGGACAAAATAAAACACGAAAAGAGAATAGGCCGTGCGGAAGGTGATCAATTAAAAGATTAAGCGTTTTGCAACACATGGACGCATCTGCATGTCGCTCTAATAGCGGAGCCATCAGCTCATTTTCAGGGGCCTGCCGCCTTCTCCAGCACTGTCCGCAGATCAAAGCCTTTCTCAGTCTCCCAATCCGTAAAAAGGGATGCTAATTCAACCTCCTTCATGTGCGGCTGTGAGAGACCCCTTCAATTAACTGATTTCAATGGCAGGAAAGAGAAAAAAAAAGATGCAAAGAGAGTCGGTCTGGAAAGGCAGCATTTCTCATTAATTCAAAAGGTCCAGCATTTATTAGCCTCGCCTCAGAGGCATAACGCTGAAAACAGCGAGAATCAAAGCAGACATGATGGGTTAAATAGAGGCTATAATCTAATTAAAATATTACATAGGAGTAAATAGCTCTTTGATAACGATCTAAAGCTTCCATTAAAGAAATAGGTGCTTGAGCTTGTTTTAGGGGGAAAATTATCACTTTAAAATACAGAAAACAAGTTTGTGGGCCCTAATAAGGGAGGCTTCAAAGTGTCATCCTTATTTGACCTATTTTTTCTCTCTGTGAAAGAAAAGGGCAGGCGAAAGTGGATATAATCAGACTAATAGCCGGGAACTGACGGAAAACGGCACGTTACGCTGGGTTAACGGTGCATCCAGGTGTGCTTGAAGAGATTGGTGCTCTTGTGCACAGTCCTATTGAAACAAGGGGAAAATAGCAGGGTAATGCAAAGCCCAACAACAAAACCCCACAACGTTTCATTGAAGACTTCTTTATATCTAAAAAATAGTTTCTGGAATTAGTACGTTATTTATTATGTGGTACACACCTGTTCCACATCCAGTGCTTTGGAAATGAGGAGGATTACAATGAGCAGTTATAGCAAATATATCACACAGAATCAGCATTTATATTCAAAAAAGTCTTAGGAGTTTAGGCAAAATTATAAGTGCAATCACTTTAACTCACGCATGAATGATACAGTTACAATCCTAAGTGAATCTAGATGGCGTGAATGGTTCTAAAGCGTGCCACAGCCTGTTTCTCTTCTTTGTGCCGTTTTAACATCTCCAGAGTGGCCAGTTGGACTGGGTCCATTTGTTGCGGATATGAAGGGTTTTTCTCTCTGGGTCTGTCATTTGCCTTTGGAGGCGCTTTGGGCTTTGTAATAGTCTTGGCATATTCCAAAGCCTGAAAAAAAATAAAATTGTAATTGTTTTATAAAAAAAAGGTCATGAACGTTAAGAACGTTCATAAAGAAAACGTTAAAGAAGAAAGTAAAGTCCATCCAAAAGCTCTGTTGACTCACATCTTTCACGGAGTGTAGTTTACATGTAAATATGTAATTTATGGACTTAATAAACATGTTTTCAGAATGAGATTCTCTTACCTTTCTCCTGGGAACTGCGTCCTTGTTGTCACTGCCCACTGGGTCCTTGGCCGGCAGAGAGGGAATCCTACTTATCTTCTTGTTCTGTTCGCGGATCACATTTGAATACAGCTTCTGTTGTCTAATTTTCTCTGCCTGACAGCAGTGAAAGAAAGAGCAGCAAGATTACAAAAGGGAGGTTTAATTACCTAAGCCATTTCTCCCCTAAGGCCTCTGTGTTTCTTTGTGCATCCCTCCATGAAGCTACTCAATAGCAGCAAACCAAACCAAATAAAACTCATCATCTCTCTAGTATCGTTGTTAACACATCTCTGGCTGTGAGCTGTGCGAAGCTAAGTGAAATTTTTATGTAGACCTAACGTAATGGAGCTGGAATATGTCGATGTAATTTTTGAGCGGTATGCTCATTAGATCGGCTGAACCTTTACCATTGTGTTCAGAAACACAAGTCTTTCAAATTCATGAGGAAATGAAAAGAGTGGGTTATTGAGACACGGACACACTCGACAATTGGACATAGCAATTAGGGATTAGCTAAATCAATATTCAACAAGGAGAGCACCAATTATCCTTTTCTTTCGTCTATCCTATGTAACTCCACACAGATATTATGATTAAACAACACGGTTCATCAATATTGCCAGCTGCTTAAGTCTTTATACAGTCTGAAGTGAGTATTTACCACAGCTTCTGGTATTGTGTTTGTTGGTCCAAGGCCTCCAAGCTTCACCTCCTGTCTCAGGTTTTTGTAGTCCTTCAGTGTGTAAGTCTAAGAACAAAAACAAATGAGAAGTTTTATTTCAGTAAATGTACCGAATAGGCATAGCACCACAAACGTTTGAAGTGCAGGTTGGAGACTGTGAGAAGCTTCTGCTAGTAGTACACACTTAATCCATTACAGACTTCTAAGGTGCACTCATGCACCAAGCCGTTTCAAACAAAAGCATTAATCAGGTCTGATCAGACTGGCTCCTTCGGGCTCTCACGACTCTTCGGGATCAGCCATTGGTCATGGACACTGCAGGATGGCTGTTTTTTTACTGTGATCTGCTTCCCCTTGGGCTGCCACACTAGCTGTTTTACAAATTTATCCCATAATCCTATGAGACATGATGGCGAGCACATAAAGGTAAGAAAAGGGGATCTCTAGGAAAAGCAATCTGTTTTATGGCGTAAGAAGCACATAATCCGGACAAAGCATAAAGTGGATGTGTTGTATGACATAATGACCCTTAAATTGTGATGTGTTCATGCAGTGCTGAGCACTGTATTAATCTGTGAGAATAATATTACCACGTTTTTAAACAGGAAGTGGTGTAAATGATTTGTTTATGGAAAGGTAACTTGACAAATCAATCACAAGATTTTTTTTGTTCAGCCAATCAGATCACTTTAAACCGCATTACACCTGTCACCCGTTTTCCTTGTCACATTTTTGGAAAGCTGGTTACAGTAACTGTTCGCCTGTCTACCTCCTTTGTAAATATAAACTTTACTCTATGTTTCCCTGTGTAGACGGCTGTTGTGGAGTGTGACTGCTCCTGGAGGGACTCCCCTACAACGCTCAAGGTGCTGGAGGACAAAGAGACCATCATTAATGCAAATCACCATCTTACCAGGCCTGCTCTGCACAGACGGGGGTGCTGCTTAATCACCTTATCCTCTAACGCTTTTCAATGTCGTCTTTGTGACCGCGCCTTATATCATCGTCTCATTGCAATTAAGAGTGTCTTCAATTACTTATACAATTAACCTGCTGTCTGAATCGGCCCCTGCAATAATTGTTACATCTGCTACGGGCCCCATTGAGATACTGACATGGCAACTTAAAGATGTTACAAAGAGGAAGGAGTTTCTGTTATCACAGTGTTAAATCATACATTGAAATACAATTGGTAAGATGCTGAAAGATGCACATACTAAAACAAAGCATGAAAATAATCACACACATAGCTTAATAATTCGATAACACAAGCACACACCTTATAATTTGTTTTAGCCTTTAGCTGTCTGTGTCTTTCCAGTTGGGATAGGTAACCTTCTGAGCTGCTTCTGTGGATTGGATTTAGTTGTTGCTCAGATCTATCAGAACAGAGTTCCGTGTCGCTGGCGTTAGATGGACCTATAGGGGGCAGCACTGTGTAAGCACCAGAGGTCTGGATTCGGAGCACTGAGGACCCATCATCAGCAGACATAAACTCGGGTGGATAGTGGCTGGCCTCTGCTTGAGGAGATGTGGGCAGTTTTAGTACTGGTATCCTACAGAAACAGAGCACAATTATGGTCAGTTGAGTTCTGGAAAAAAACAGTAACACAAACATTAAAAATAAAGTTGAAACTTATTTTTAAAGCCAGTAAAGTGCTCTTTTCAGAATTGTCACATTCATTCCTCAAAAATAGACACATAAAAATTACAATACAATTTTACGTTCTTTGAAGAGTCATCTCTTCTTCATTTTATTTTTTTTGGGTCATTATTGCTACTAGTTTGTGCATTTTAATTTACAGAAATCCTACAAATTATTTTGTCTCTCAAAAAACGTTGTGTTCTTTTTTGTCACATCCACAATGCACATATATTACCATTTTTTTTAAATAGATAACTTGTGCATAGACTGATATTTTTGATGACTGGAGTCTATGAACAGGAGTAAAACATAAACAGTCGATTTGATATATTGGCAATAAATACATTCTGTGAGAATTTATATTTCAAGTTTTGACTGAAAATGCCACATCCATAATGCTGCAATTACACTTAGTGCAAGAGCACTAAGAAATATCTTAATTTCTAATTGTTCCATCTTATTTTAAAGCTTTATTTTTAAGTCATCCCGAGGCATCCTCTGAAGTCTACTGCACTAGTGGAAATCCTTGTTTTATACAGTTACAGGTAAACCTTCATCAACGGCGACAATTACAATATGTTGGCCAAGCATTCACTTCTGCATTTGAGTACTTGTGTAGAGTATGTTCCCGATCTAAGAGTAATTGAACTTGCCTGATTCTGTGGTGATTCTTGAATGAAGCATTCTCAAATGCATTGAGAAGAGGTTTCCCAGCATGCCTCTGTACCACACCGTTTTTCCCTTGTACCACTCCAGAGTCGGATCCTGGGGAAGATACAGCTGCTGGTGGAGCCAAACCCATCTGCCTTACTGCATTTGGGGGAAAGAGATAACCTGGTTGCAAGAGCGAAGTGTTGAACAGATCAGGCCTTTCCCATTGCAGTGCTTGGGAAACAAGGGTAAAAATGGTCTCTTGTTGGGTAAGATGTAGGTGATGTGGCTGTGCGTGATTGGCAGATGAGTGGAGGTTTATGTTAAGGTTGACAGTCGGGGCAGCGTTAGAATGTGGCGGATGATGTTGTGGTGGATCATGGGAGTAGCTGTATGCATCTGGAGCACCAGGAAAGACATGATCCTCAGTGTGTGCTTGCAGTAAATGATCAGCACTGATGACACGTCTCTCAGTAAGTGGTTTCAGGTACGCTCCAGGTCTGGGTTTGGCTTCGGGAACTTGAGGTTTGAGCTGATCTGAGTGATTGTTGGTTCTTTCCCTCTTCTTTGGATCTTTCCTCTCTTTATGGCTCTGCTGTAATTGGGTAAAGATTAAGAAATGCACACATGTTATTCTGACACACAAAGGCAGACACAACTTCTAATAAATCTCTCTCTGATTGGATATGCTCCTAAAGCCCAAAGACACAAAAGGCTGATATTAGCATAAATAAAATAATTCCCTCAAATATGATGAGGGGCTCTTTGGGTAGGCAATTTCAAAATCCATTTCTGCAAAATGAGAAACACAAAATAATGCACTCTATAAATCAAATTACAAATTCATGCCTACACTAGGGCAGAGATATGTCCTTATATAGCCATGGTTTCACGACTATTGTCATGACCAAAAGGAAAGGAGAGACAGAAGCATTTATATAATGTTTCTTTGTGTTGAGCTTGGCATGCACAGGGGACCCACGGACATTATTCTTGTGAGGTCTGGGGCTGTGCCTCAGCATGTAATGCCTCTGATTTAGCCGACACCAGCTTGCACCATGCTTAATGGGAAAATATTTACACTCCTCTGCTTGCCGGCATTAAGGTGACCGTTCAAGTGCTCAAAATAATGATACTTCTCCATTCCTCCTCTTTCCTCAGCACAGGCTCCTTTTCAAGACATTTCAGAGGCTCCATTGTGCCTGAACAACTCTATCAGAAATTGCGTCCATCACAGCAGAAATGAAATCCCGGGTGACAGTGTACCCACTGTGTAGACATTTTCATCTTGAGAGGAAGCCCTTGCAGACCGTTATGCATTAGAGCAATGGATTGTGCCAAGCAGCCCCACCAACGTCTGCGCAGATAGAGATGGTTAGAATCAATAAAGTGAGCAGGAATGAGGTGCTCTACCTTCAGTTTTTGTGTTTTCTGGAGCCACATCAGCTCGGGATCACGGATATTGTCTCGACTCTCAGGGCTGCGGGTGCTGATAGTCTCACAGGAGGTTTGCCTGGGCTGTGGGAAGAGAAGACAGAAGAGATGACTGCTTGATAAACCTCACCGTAACAATTCACCTGTCGCTGCGTCGATAAAACACTTTTATTTTCTTCAACATTCACATTCAGGTATTGACCACCAACAACAGGGTGTGCTTTATGTGAGAGCAAAACAAAGACATCTCTGAGCATGAGAAGAAATGTCTGGGTGATAAATTACACAATGACTCACTAAAATAAACATCCACCTACTCAAAAACCTGCGATTTCAAGAGCTAAAACAGAGAATTTAATAAAGTCAAAGCAGGTTTGTCTGTGAAATAATGTGACCCTGAGTGTCTGGAAAACAAAACAATTCAGTTCTTTTTTTTTTTAAGATCAACCTTTTTTATTCCTAATTACAGACGACTGCTTCTCCGAGTTGACCTACATATGTCACCGAGACACTTCCTATTGATTCTCTTTAAAATGATTCTCTCAGAGCATTTCGAAGATAAGTGACTGGATACGCCCACGTAACATCAGTGCACTCTCTCAATTTTTCTTAATGTACCCGTTCAGAGACGGAATATCCGCGGCTAATGCCGTAATGAAAATCATTTAGTAAACTTCCAGTCACTTTGGCTGCTGAGGACAATTCTCGCCGATCGATGGTATTGACAGCTAGCGGCGTCCCTGAATGCATGTGGCTAATTCTGAAAGCGTGAATAGAGGAAGGTCAAAGAGACGCATGCAGCAGTGAGTGGATTGAGTTGTAACATATCCATCAATAAACAGGCAGCCATGCTGGTCTGTCTATTTAGCCAAAGGCCAGGTGCACAAGGAACTGATCTGAGAACAGCACAGGGTAAGAGACACTGTTATTAGGTGGACAGTTATTTAGCCGAGGAACAATCACCTATGTAAACATTTTTATATACTGTAGCTCTATATCCCAAAAAACTCATAGTTTTGATGCTTATTATAAATAGAAATATCTGTATTTAAATAATTCCACTTGTTACGACTCATTTTCCTGTTTCGGACCAGCGTCGTCATCCTCGGCAGTGCTGCCATTGAGCTTTACTGTAACAGGTGTGCGAGTATCTAGACATCACAGACCTACTCTTCACGTCCTCTTAGACGCAGCAGGCCACAACCTCTGCCCCATCCAAGACCGCTACCTTTTGTCCGCCATTTTAATAATCTCAATCAAATTGAGGAAATGATCAAACAAAATTGCATTTTGAGCTTCATAAGCTGCGTAATATCTATTCTGTTAAATTGGGGCCCGTAATTGCCTCTTGGGGCGAGACGTGGCACAACAAAGTCAGGCGATTGGAGCTTGCCATTTTCCTCAAGACTGGGAAACACAGCTTTTGCGATGAAGACTTCAAAGGGACGCAATTCTTGAATTGCATTTGGTTGCTATTGTGACCGCCCAGGCAATCTTGATTAGGTGTTTACACTGAGGCAGGGCATACAGTGGCAGAGAGCCGCAGAGCCTTGGTCTAGAGCTATTAAGAGATTGTACATTATGTTTCTGGCTTTGAAGTGAGGGTCTGCGAGATGACGAGGGATTGGGGCTGAGTGCAATGGCAGAAGATTGCACGGCTACTTCTGTCTTTATCAAAGGGGTCTCGGCTGGAGCTCATCATCACTCCCACACACGCCGGTAGGAAGTTGGTGCATTATGAGATTGTGTACATTTAATAACACGGCTAATTATCGGGAGTTATGGGTTTGTGAAAGAGTAAATAGTGGCTTTTTAAAAGCCCAACTGTGTGTTCCCATGGGCCCCGATAATGATGCGCAAAACTGATGGGATCTGAGGGGCTTTTTATTCCCTTTGAAGAAAAACGAGACAACAAAAACATATAAAAGGGCAAAAGTAAAGGGCATGTAGCGAATTTACCAACGGACGCTTAGCTACATAACGAATGCGAGGTACGAGGTTTGTGCTCTCTTGTTAAGGCAAATGACAAAAAAGCAAAACTTAAACCGAGCGGGAGAAGCATTTTGATCGCTCTTCATGACGTTGTATTGCAAAAGCTTTCGTGTAAAATAGTCACCTTCAGTGCGTGTATCTGTTATTATCGCGTAGACAGATATCACACCATCATCTGTCTGCCGTTTACAACCGATGGATCATGTCAATTCATTTCAATGGTATTTCAAATACTAGGTCTACAGATTGATTTCAAAAAGCATAATTTAGGGTAATCTTATAATCCTGATATTCACATTCATTAATGCAAAAAAACAATCAGGGAATCTTTCCAGTCTATGTTCTTGGGGGAAATCCTGATATTGCTTCTCCATTCTCCATTCTCCGTTTTCCCTTTTAAGAGAAGAGAAAATAATACGAAATAAACCATTTTTCAATGAGCCGCCTCTTTACGACTTACAATACCACCCCGTAAATGGAACTTGACAGTGCACCATCATTCTTACTAAAAAGACAATGCTTTGAATTCATACCAGGGCACTGCTGGCGCAATCGGGGGCACGGTCTAAAGCGGGAGAGCTTTGCTCTGTTTACCATGTCACAATGCTAACGGCTCTTCACTATGCTAATGCAACTGATGTGAGACATTAAGGTGGGACTGGGCTCAGATGGGCTGGGTAAGGTCTTAAATGTAGCAAATACACATGAGCCGCAGTGTGCAGACAAGCCAACCCTGCCAATTATACCCTGGGCCAGGTGCACTGATAACTAAGAGCCTATTGGTAACCATGCCCCTCTGATGCTCTTAACAGCCACTGTTGTGCAGATCAACTCATAATAGGCACTACATAGGCAGGCATGACTCTGTCTGTTCTCTCTGCTTCATCTGAAGACTGTGTGTGTGTGTCTGCCAAATTAATTTCCGTGACACAGGCAGTCTAGTCTCCTTCAAGACGGAGCAATGAAAACAAGAAGGTCACTTATTCGGATTAAAAAGAGCAAAGAGAGAGGTCAGGTCATGCAAGATATGATATAGCCTTTGTTGTGCCTGAAAACACAATGGGGGGACATAAAGGCGGATGTACTTATTTGAAACTAAACTTTCCTAGGCTAGTGAGATATAAAGCTTTCAATAAGAAAAGCAATTTATACTGATCACCATGTCACTCCTATTTTCGATTTTTTTTAGATATAAAAATGATCAAAATGTTATTTGTTTAATTGTATAGTATAGTAATGTATTTCCAATTATGTAAAATTAAGAAGGGTACATAATATGTATATACTTATTTAAATAAATCATGGTTTATTTATAATTACATTATACATTATATTAACTGGTATCTTTGTTACAAAATGTTTGTTTTATGGCATATTAATGGAGACCTAACAGTGTACACAGGCTGATTTGCTGTGTTACTTCACCCTCTAGTGGCTGATTTAAGAAGTACAGACAATTCCTCAAATCCTGCAATTTGTTCAGGGGATTTTAATCTTTCCAGTAGAGGCCTATATCAGATTAGAAAGACAATCATGTTTGTTTCCATGTATTTATTGAAATAAAAGCTATAATTTTTCAGAAGATTTAATGCACTTACCGGCTTTTTATCGTCAACTTTATCTCTTTGTCGATGAGCCTTCAGGTAGGACCCCTGCTTATGTGCGTTTATACCAAGAGTAGTCTTGTTGCGCTCAACAATATCTTCCTGTGCTTTGACTTGTGCATTAAGATTAGAAGGATGTTGATAAGCAACAGTTCTTTGTTTCATATTCTGGTGTTTTCCGTCACTGCGTGTTGTTTTTCACAGGACATGCTAGAAGGTTTTAATTCAGTGGGGTCAAGAACATCATACTGAGCAGACGTTTCCTGTGGTGAGTGCAGGTGGAAAGGAGATGAAGGTTGCGGGAACAGGCCAGCGTCCATCTCTAATGCGGGTTGATTACTGACAACAATATATTCTTGCCTTTGACCAAAGTCTTCCAAAGGTTCAAGACTATCTTCAGACTCCTCAAACGAGTCAAGAGAAAGCCTCGCATTTATCTGGTTGAGAAACTGGACGCCTTCCAGATTCTCTCTCCAGTTTGGATCATAGCGCAGGTCGTCATATTCATCTTCAGGGGCTGTTTGTCTGCAATGATTCAAAATGAATTTAAAGAGTTAAGAAGTCATAAACACTTTAGAAAGAGCATTAAAGTGATAAGAGTGCTGGGCAAGACTCATTTAGTGCTTTGGCATTGTCAGTAAGACAGTCTAAATGGCTAAAACAGCCATCGCAACACAAGAAAAAAATCAGCTACACTTCTCATTTGTTGCGAAAAGGTAATAGCGTGTTGTATTCCCCCCACAGCTGCCGCCTTCATCCCTTATCCCTAATGACTATGGGTCTGAAGACCACAATTTGGGGATAGTTTTGCAAATGGCTAATTCAAACATATGAAATAGGTTCAAACTACAACCTAATGTGCTCCTAGCATCATTGGATGAAAAGATCTCATTAAAATAATTAGAAGAGTGCCTCTTTGTTGTGTGCCTCTGAATAGTACAAGATGCTCTCCACATCCCATGATGCCAAATACGACGCTGCCTGGATGCATGGCACTTCAGCCAATGAGGGCAAAAGGGCAAGGAATGGCTCGGTAATGATTCCACCGACATGATCATGAGAATGTACGGCGGCCGCACAGCTGTGAAAGGGTTTTTAACATGCAAAGCTTCTCTCACGCTTATAAACGTGTCAACATTAAATCACATCCACAGACTATTGTTTACGGCTCATTTTGTTCTGAATGTAATACTTAAGTCTCTTTAAAGACAATGTGGATGGTGGAGTGGATGAGAACTAAATGGGTAGTTAAAAGCTTCAATGAGATATGACAAATATTGCCGCAAACCATTCATTTTGATGATTTCTTTCTTAGTCATGAAAATATGATGGCAACGCTTTGGATTCGACTGACAATAAAGTCTTTGTTGAGGTTGGCCACAACCACTATGGAAAAAACTGCATGGGGTTAAGTAGCTCTTCAGTATATGAGCTATCAGTCTGCAAAAAATTAAAACAAATGCCTCGCCTTTTTCCGTGGCAGATTCAGAGAGGCAGTGGAGGACACAGTTGGGTGGGGATAAGGGAGCGGAGACAGATGTAGTGATCCACACTTCAGATTCCAGCAATCTGTGTTTCTACAACGCAGAGAGCTCTCCCATTCAAGTACAACAAAGCAACTGCTTTTTAACAGACTGCTGAATGAGACCTTATTGTGGTAATGTTCTGCAAACTAAAAATCTAATTTTCCCTAAATGAGGGTACTTGTTTGGAAAGCACAAAAATTGCTGGGTATTTCGGCTCAATTAAAATGCGAGCACAAACATCATTTTCAAAGACTGTCATTATCTATGAGACAAGTGAATAAAAGCTGTCAGTCATTTCAGCTGTTTACTAAGCAGCCAAACAATAAAGCTCATAATCATTTTATTAGTTAATTTAATCATAGTCAGGTAATGCTATTGTTTGTTTGGTCTATTTTCACAACATTCACTTGACATATAAAAAAGGGAGACAATAAATATAACAACAATGCACTGATTCTATCAATAAACAATCCTCCCTTTCTCTGGGACACCAACCCAGATCACAATCACAAAGTATACTATATACAAGAAAACAGCATATTTTGCATAGTACTATATATTGTATATTAATCGTAACAACTTGACTAACGTAGTAAACCGCCCAGCAGGTTACGTCACAAAATAAACTTTCGGTAAAAAGAGTAATACGAAATAATACAAAGCGTGTGTATGAAGTGACGTGCATAACTTTGGATTGGTTTGTTTTTACTAGAAAGCTGAAGTGCAAGAACTTACGTTCAGTCGTATTTAAAATATCACGTCACGCGTCCATACCATAAAAAGGTCCGTTCTACAGACATCAACCTTCACGCTTGCGAGGTGGATTGTGGGATTGACAACAGGTGGGTCTGTACACGCCCCAAAGCTATAAAAGCGCACGCGCTCTGGCATTATTGTTAAAAAGGAAATGTAACGTAAATTCTATATAATTATCAAATTTTAATGAATTACTTCCTTAATCAAACACGCTGTAAATAATGAACGGTACTACTATTAAGATTCGAATACATTTCTTGGCTTTAGTACTGACGTTCATATCACACTATTACAGGTAAAATTAACGCAGGCTGCATTAAAATGCAATTAAATTTAATGGACGGAAAATGTATAGTAATGATCCACCATACCTAATTTTTTATTTAGCAGACAAATAAATAATTCTTTAACTTATAAAGAAATATTTGTATTTATAATTTTCAAAGATCAGACACTTGTGTGTATCGCTAGTCCCTATATTACAAACCCATATGTACCTCATCGGCCTATGACTTTCGGTGGTCTGCTGTCTTTTCGCTTGTAGGCCATCATGAGGCTGTTCTTCACTGTATTTTGATCCCTCTCTGTCAGACTTCTGTTTGAAGATCTCGGCAGAAAGGAGGCCACTGTCGCGGGCAAGACGCTTCTGAAGCTCACGTTGATATGCTTTCTCCTGCACCAAGCTCTCCGTGTCGGATTCAAGCGAGTCCCACAGCATCGGCTCATCCGTCGTAGTAGCTTCCTTTTGGATATAACATTTCACTTTTGATTTATCAGGCCGGTGAAGCTCGTGCCGTTGCTCTGTGTGACTGACTTCATGGCTAATGTTAAAGTTCAGTATTTTAGCGTAATAAAGAACCTTATTGTAACCTCCACGTAGTTATTGAGCTCTAGTTAGTCACGTTATACGGTTCGTTCGACTTTTGACAACTTTACTTGACATTTCATCGGTGTGTCAACCATGATCTACGCGGAAACACGTTTCCTCAAATACCGACAATAAAACAAATCATTTTTAGTTCTATAAATACACATAAAATAAATAACCTTAAACAGAAATAGATCGATATGATAGATTTACTAGCATACTGCATCAGGATGTGTCATTTGTTTTTGCCGAAGGCTTCCGTTTACTAAACCGTTGCCATAGAAACGTAGACGCCTAGCTATGTGCGCATGCGCAGTGTCATTTTAAAGGCCAATAATGCTGGCCGTTTCATTAGGCAACAAAACAAGTACATTCATAAAATGTTGCTCGGCGTTTTACGCGTGTCAAGTTGGTTAGAGAAAACAATGGTCACTAATTTAGTATCCCATTTAATTAAACTATACCAGAACAAAAAAGGAAATTTCTATTGCAGAAGAAATGCAGTTAATCCCTAGTACCGAAATAATGCAGGCTACATTATATTATGCCACAAGTTAATAACACAATGAAATTTTTGAAACGAGGATACAGCATCTTACATCCAATAGTATTTGCACATTCATTAGAAACATGACCAATTAAAACGTTACAGATACCTGTAGTATCTAAAAGTTTTACAAAGGACAAAACTTAAATGCAACGATTTGTCTGCTTTGAACTTGTGCACATGTATCTGTTAAGCAGAACATAAGTGCAACATAACCAGACCAATAAGATGTCAGTATTAAAACAAACTAAACAAACAAAGCATTGGGAATAGGTAATCATTTTATTCATTTACATCAAGCACCAAGGCATTTGAAAAAAAAGTATTGCGAAAATTAACATTTCACAATCTGATAAATAGGTTGTGCAACATACAAAATCTGTTCCCTGTGATCTGGAAATAAGTGATCCCTTAATCCCTTTTTTATTAATTGCAACAATCTCTCTGCACGTTGAAGTCTTCCAAAATGTAAACTAACAATTTCAGAGGAGTCCAACTACAGAGGGCAACAGTAAACATTTGTATGGAGGTAGTATAGTAGCTTTGGAATGGCTTAGTCAACCTCCTCGATGGTTGGGCCAGAGGAGCCACCTCCTGGGGCAGATCCAGCACCTGGGAAGCCACCGGGCATACCATCTGGCATTCCACCGGGCATTCCTCCAGCACTCTGGTACAGCTTGGTGATGATTGGATTGCACACCTTCTCCAGCTCTTTCTGCTGATGCTCGAATTCTTCCCTCTCAGCGGTCTAAAATGTTTAAACATACACTTTAAAACCCAATCACATTACCACTGACCAGATGTATTAACTTGGTCAATTTCATGTCTAAACTTACCTGGTTCTTGTCAAGCCAGCTGATGACTTCATTGCACTTGTCAAGAATCTTCTGTTTGTCTTCATCACTGATCTTGCCCTTCAGCTTCTCATCCTCAACAGTGGATTTCATGTTAAAAGCATACGACTCCAGACCATTCTTAGAAGAAACCTTGTCACGCTGCACATCATCCTCAGCCTTGTACTTCTCAGCCTCCTGCACCATGCGTTCGATGTCCTCCTTGCTGAGACGACCTAAAACAGATCTCCATTTAAGTAATTTGAATCTGAATAATTAACCATTTAAGCACAGCGAGAAATTAGATACTTACCCTTGTCATTGGTGATGGTGATTTTGTTCTCCTTGCCAGTGCTCTTGTCAACAGCTGAAACATTCATAATGCCGTTGGCATCAATGTCAAAAGTGACCTCAATCTGAGGAACACCACGGGGTGCAGGGGGAATACCAGTGAGCTCGAACTTGCCCAGCAAGTTGTTATCCTTTGTCATGGCACGCTCACCCTCATAGACCTAAGAAAGAGAACAAAATGTTAAAAGAATATTGATTAGAGAACTTAGCTCCATGGTGAATGACAAACTGCAGTCAAACGCAAAGTACTACTGTGTACCCACCTGAATGAGCACACCAGGTTGGTTGTCCGAGTAGGTGGTGAAAGTCTGAGTCTGTTTTGTTGGAATTGTGGTGTTACGCTTGATGAGTACAGTCATGACCCCACCAGCTGTCTCAATTCCAAGAGACAGAGGAGTGACATCGAGCAGAAGCAGATCTTGAACATTCTCAGACTTGTCACCTGAGAGGATGGCAGCCTGGACAGCTAAAACAAAGATGAGAAATATGAATCTAGGGCAACATGATAAGTCCAGACAATGAACAACAGCAGTCGCTCAGACATCCAAGGAAGGTACTTGGGGCCATCTTTGGTTTTTCAACCTCTGGTAGAAACTACGAATGGCAAGGAATAAACTTCATCATAGCGAAAACACTACATAAGAAAAGAACACTCATTAAGTTACTAACCTGCTCCGTAGGCAACAGCCTCATCAGGATTGATGCTCTTGTTGAGCTCTTTTCCGTTAAAGTAATCTTGGAGCAGCTTCTGAATCTTGGGAATACGAGTGGAGCCACCAACCAGGACGATGTCGTGGATCTGAGCCTTGTCCATCTTGGCATCACGAAGAGACTTCTCAACAGGGTCCAGGGTGCCACGGAAAAGGTCAGCATTGAGCTCTTCAAAGCGGGCCCTGGTGATGGATGTATAGAAATCGATACCCTCATAGAGGGAGTCGATTTCAATACTGGCCTGAGTGCTGGAGGAAAGGGTGCGCTTGGCCCTCTCGCAGGCGGTACGGAGACGACGTACGGCTCTCTTGTTGTCGCTGATGTCCTTCTTGTGCTTGCGTTTGAACTCTGTGATGAAGTGGTTCACCATGCGGTTGTCAAAGTCTTCTCCACCCAAGTGAGTGTCTCCTGCAGTGGATTTTACCTCAAAGATGCCATCTTCAATGGTGAGGATGGACACGTCAAAGGTACCACCACCAAGATCAAAGATGAGGACATTCCTCTCTGCACCAACCTGTTATAACACAGAAAGGGAAATTTAAGTGTCCATCTCATTGTAAAACATCATGACTTGCCACCTAACAAATTTCGCTCAGACATCCAAGGAAGGTAACTTGGGCCGTCTTTGGTCTTTTAACCTCTGGTAGAAACTACGAATGGCAAGGAATTAACTTCATCACAGCGAAGTTACTTTCAAAGCACTGAATAGGTCAAATATGCCAATTCAGAAATCAAGGTAGTCTGTATGTGCATGCTTAACGAACCTTTTTGTCCAGGCCATAGGCAATAGCAGCAGCAGTTGGCTCGTTGATGATACGCAGAACATTCAAACCAGAGATGGTACCAGCATCTTTGGTGGCCTGTCGCTGGGAGTCATTGAAATAGGCAGGGAACCGTGATCACAGCGTTGGAAACAGTCTGCAGAAACGGCATGGGTTAAAAACAGTCACTTGAAACAAAACATCACTAATAAAACAAAATGCAATTCAAAGTGCAAGTCGCTCAGACATCCAAGGAAGGTACTTGGGGCCATCTTTGGTTTTTCAACCTCTGGTAGAAACTACGAATGGCAAGGAATAAACTTCATCATAGCGAAGCACCGTAATAAAGAATAACCTATAAATGGCTCACCTTTCCAAGATAGGCCTCGGCAATTTCCTTCATCTTTGTAAGGACCATAGAAGAAATTTCCTCAGGGTAGAATGACTTGCTCTCACCCTTGTATTCAACCTGGACCTTGGGACGGGTATTGTCATTGATGACATTGAAAGGCCAGTGCTTCATGTCAGACTGAACAACACCATCATCAAACCTGCGGCCAATCAAACGCTTGGCATCTATAAAAGAATAAAAAGAAATCGTCAAATAGAGGTTGTAATTAAATTCTACAAAAACATTTTCTAACATTTCGCTCAGACATCCAAGGAAGGTGCTTGGGCCATCTTTGGTCTTTCAACCTCTGGTAGAAACTACGAATGGCAAGGAATTAACTTCATCACAGCGATGAGAAAAAAAAATACATTTCAAGGGTAATTAAATTACTTATGAGCACTTACCAAAGACTGTGTTGGTGGGATTCATAGCGACCTGGTTTTTGGCAGCATCTCCAATCAATCTCTCGCT
Source organism: Beaufortia kweichowensis (assembly GCA_019155185.1). Lineage (NCBI taxonomy): Eukaryota > Metazoa > Chordata > Actinopteri > Cypriniformes > Gastromyzontidae > Beaufortia > Beaufortia kweichowensis. The sequence continues at coordinate 3,555,325 of CM032815.1, read as the reverse complement.
GTCTGTGAAAGCTACATAGCTTGGAGTGGTCCTGTTTCCTTGGTCATTAGCAATGATTTCAACTTTTCCATGTTGGAAAACACCCACACAGGAGTAGGTGGTCCCGAGATCAATACCAACAGCTGGTCCCTTAGACATTTTGTCTGGGGGGGGAAGGGAATGCAAAGTGAATACAAATGTGGAAATGGAAAAATGTAAGAAAAATTCAGCGAAACCAAATGTCCCTTAAAAGCGAAGCCGTGAAATCTGACGCCTAGCCCTGGCCCCACGTGGGTATGTGCGTCACACCACGTGGTTTGGCCTTCTGGAACGCTCTATAGGGAAATGCTGAATGTAGCATCTTGGTATGAAAATTAAAATCGGGCTTAAAACGTTTTTTGTATTTTTGGGCTAGTTAACTATTGGCGTTTATAAGGCATTGTATTATATAACAAATGTGAAGTTCGGAATCAAGCTGAAGGCCGCACTCGGCACGTGATAAGATGACGCCACACCGGACGTCGGTTAATTTATCCGCTTATTCAGAAGATTTACTCTGTAGAATAGGAATTAATCGTTTTTTTGTTACACGATATTAACGTTAAAACAAATTATATATAGACAAAGCAAAGCTTATTTGGACAATAAGGAAAATACACGTAAAGGAAAACGATCACGGAAGATTTATTCCAGTTTTAACAAAAGAACAATGCCTAAATTATTAGTGGTTTGGCCTAGCTGAAAAAATGACCCACATTCGCAAAAATTTAGCTCTCAAATTAAGTAAGAGTCTCTTATTAATCGTATAATTGCCACATACATGATTACCACATACTTTCGAGACTCTAAAACGAAAACCAGAACAAAGAAATCTACGTACCAAACTGGAGATAATCGAGATGAATGAAGATGCCGGTTGGAGAGCTGAACTGGCGACAACTGCCTCGCCTTGCCTAGATAAGAGAGCGATCGAATGTTCTGGAACAGTATATATTGCCGGTAGTTGGGCCAATCACATGCCGCATAATTTGACTTCAACCCATTAGTACCAATGAAAAACCGAAATGCTGCATTATACCACGCCCAAGAGGTAAAGACCAAGAACATGATTGGTGGAGGGATTGCAGCCCATCCCCCCAGTTTGCCGCAATCGCGGTCAATGCGGAACAGTTTGTCCCCTACATGAATGAACAACGGGCAGAACGTGCACTGAAAATGCGTCGATGATACAGCAAAAGACAAATCAATGATGTAGGAAAATATCTGATACATGAACGAAAACCGTCGATTACTTAGATTACGACAATAACCGTGTGATAAGCACAAACATGTCGAAATAAGTGGCGAAATAGCTCAAGATCTCAATGACCTTGGAAAACCGGACCTCGTGTCTGTTGTTTAGCAATAATAACCAGCAGACTTTACATTAATATACTTAATTTACCCTAAAATGGGTACCCTAAATTTCTAAGACTCTAATACTTTCAATTTCTGTTTCTGACAGTTTATGGGTATGAATTCATGTTACAAAACACTACAGTTGTCATCAAAATAACACACATGCACACAAAAATAAAATTCACTATAAAAGCTTTATTGTACACTAGCAAAAGTACTGTACTTGCATTCAACACAAAAATAAAACAGTAGATACAAAACAACACATATTTACAAAAGACAGCCTTCAGAGCACCATTTTCAAACTGGAAAATCAGTTCAGTCTTTAATAGGGATTCAGATCCAGCTGAATATTCCTTTAAAGTTCAGTCTCCTTGACACAAGCTACTTCAAGTTGGCTAGAAGCTGTTTTTGAACTTTCTTCTGTTTCTCTGATAACATTTCCTGAATTGCTGGAATTTGTCTCGTTCTGTGGAGTTTCTTCTTCCACTTTGTATTCTGTGAAATTTGAGTTCCAGAAACCTAGAAAAGAGAAATCCAAGTATACATAAATATTAAGAGTTTGTTTGGACACACAAAAAACTTGTATTTCCTCTACAAGATTAAATTGTCTTACCATTTCTTCTCCTCTCCTGGGCCTGCTTCTCCTCATGACTGGATTTTGATTTGCTGCTTTCCACTGATTGGTCAGATTCTTCATTCTCTGTTATTACAAATGGAACAATCATTCTTAATTATTAGACTTAAAAGTCGTATCCCTATAATGCTGATTGATCAATAGCTCATAATATTTGAAAACAAATATTTTAAAAATATTACCTTTTTTCCAAGCTAGATGGGCCCTTCGCAGTTTGATTGCAAAAAAGACGACGACAACAAGCAAACAAAAAATCAGGCATGTTACTAGCAGGACAAGCAGGGGTGAGCTTTGATTTCCAGCATTGTGTTGTTCGGGTTTGCGTTCATTTACTTCGTCAAAACCTGCAACAAACAAAGTAACACTGTTATCATCAAATGACTTAAAATGGTTAGAATGACTTTTGATAACATTATACAGGCATTTTTGTGAAATAAAGTTGTTTGGCTGGTTTTTGGTATCTTTGAATGATTTTGTTTTTCACACCTTCTGTACTGCTGTTATTTTTGGTCTGGAAATCATCAGTTGAATTGCCGTCCGAAGAGTTTGTGTATTGTGCTGAAATGCAAAGAAATATTTAAGGTCATTCATGGTAAAAATATTTTTTAGGCTAAATCAACTATGTGAAAAGTATGAAAGTACAAACAACACTAAAAAATGTAAATGCAAACTAAAAACTGATCAGTAGATGGCATGCTAAAAACCTTGTTCACACCATGTTTATACTATAGAAACTGTAGTACAATACAGTGTCTTAATTTTGTGTGGTAAAACTGTATATATATTACTGGCCATTTTTACTGGCAGAAGATACATAATATTTTACACATTATAACACAAATTTGCCTGTCTTACTTTCTGTGCTGATTAAGGTGGTGATTTCTTCTGTTGAGGTCACTTCAGTCTTTTCAGGAACTGATGTCATCTCCATGTGTGCTGTAATCAGATGATAAAACAGATAAGGCAAAAGGAAACAGGTATTCTTGAAATTATTGTGTGCAGTACGCACAATCCACCAGTAGATGAAGACAAAAGTTACCGCAAAAGCAATTTCCATACTGTGGATTTATATAATGCCCACTCAGTTTCCAAATGTATTTTATGTGGGCTGTAATGATACTGTCATGATGTGGCCATCAGATATGTTAAAACAACCTTAAGATATTGATTCATCCTCTATTAGAAGAAGGCTCCTTAATTCATTTTTCTTATGTTATTTTATGTTCTAACACATGAAATGAATATAGGAACTCACCTGTACTCCTAATAAGAGGTGTGGAGGTGACTGTGATCATTGTTTGTGTTTTCAGTGTATCTCTGGTGCTGGAATAGGTTGTTTTGGGGACTGTAACAGCTACATGACAACAAAACAACAAATTAGTCAAAAGAATTTTAATAAGGACAGTTCGACTGTTTACAAGAATGTAAATTAGCATTTAATCACACATGTATTTAGTAGCCTACATCTATTCTGGGTGGGAAAATGTTTTCCTTTAGAGAATTTGTTTACTTCTCTGATATCATGTGATTAACCAATGTGAACCACACTTAAATAGGAAGCTACCAAATACTAGATAAACTCCCTATGCAGCACAGCCAAACAATTTCCCCCGATCTTTCAATTCCCTTTTCTAATAATGTTTAATGTCATCTATGCCAAAATGTCCCTATTTCTGGTCACATGCGTGGGTCATGCTGGTATCGGTGATGATGTAGGACAAATATATAGTAGTGCGAAAGGATGCTGAAGTGAAATTTTCTTGTGATCTGGTATTCCTGCTTGCTTCTTTGGTTATATACAGCATATGTGAATACTTACAGTCATTGTTGATGATGATGAAATCCTCCAGTGGTTTTGAGAGGGCTTGGTGTTTGGCCAGACATATCACCGTAGCTTTTCTGATATGAGTTTTGATTTTTAAGACGCTGACTACTGATGATCTGTTGGATCCAGCTTCCCATAAGGTATTAGGTAGGGCTGTTAAGAGACAAACAAGGAATAATGTTAAATAATGCTATTAGTCAAATCTAAAAAACAACCTTGATCCTTTATTATCAATACCTTTCATTTTCAAAAGTGAAGCATTGCCTTTTTGTTAGCTGCCCCATATAAGAATATCTTAGTTCCTCTCTTTACTTGAAAAATGTTTTCTCTTTGTAGATCTTTATGTATGATTTTATCTTACATTATCTTTATATCTGTCTGTATGTCTATCTGTCTACCCATTTTTGGACATTTTTGTAATCTTACCGTTAATTTCGATCCCACTCAGTAGCCAGGAAAGTTCAGGTGGGTGGCCATTTGCTGCTGCTGAACATTTAATGATTGCTTTATCTTCATGCACAGCCATTTCTATTTTGGGGGTACCTGTGATTAGATTGAAAAAAATAAAGTCTTGTATTATCTCATCTAATAAGCAATGTTTGGTTGTGTTTTATACACATAAAAATATGTACTTACCCAAAACTTTTACTCTGTATCTTTTTGCAGTGGTTGTATGGTCATACTGTAGACATTTATAAACACCTTCATCTTTGAGGGTAACATTAGACAGGTGTACTGTATATTCAGATTTGTTTTCAGTAAAAATGCTGCTCCTTGAGTCTTTTAGACCTGTATGTGAACAGGAAATAAACATTATTTCAAATGTTAATGAGATACATCAAAAAGCGAAATGTACGTCAAATATTTTATCCATGCAATATTTAGCTATTGACCTCTGTGGTTGTTGAAGAACATGACGTGGCCTTTTGGATTTCTCCACTCCACGTGCACATTCTCACTGGAATTCACCCGAAGACATTTCAGAACCAGCGTATCTCCTTCGGTCACTGTAACATGCTTCACTCCTAAACATTCTCCAATACCTGACAAAAAACATTGCAAAGTAGTTCAGTGTAAGGTGTCTTAGCTGACAAGACAATAGATATCAGCGAGTTTCCACAAAAGTGCAAAAGGTGGTTTTCAGACACATTGATTGTACATTCTTTTACAACAGTTGAGTGCAAATTATCTGTGAAGTGGTAGGCTAGTATAATGGAAGAATGGTAGGTAGATCAGGGGGCAGATAAGACTACAACCCTACGCTCTGCTCTGACTCATCTGTGTTGTTCTCACACTATCTGTAGCTGTGGTTGAAAGTGAGAGGGGGCTTAATTTTTTGCATTAGAGAGAGTGAGAGAGAGACACTCTGATCTAAGTGGTCTTTCTGTTTGCTTATGTGGTTTGATCTTGCAGCAGGTGAAAACTGTGTCAGCCGCTCTGACACATAAAGCTACATGCTCACGCTGGAACAGGAAACAGTGGTATTAAAACATTACTCACAAGAGCTTTAAAAATATACTGTAAGTGTGAAACAGATGCAGATCTAAATCAGGCTATACAGAGGTGTCATTTACTTAGTCAAATGACCCCCGCGTCTAATGTCTGGGCTTTTCTCTTGTGGGAGTAAAATATCACTGTACATCTGAAATAATAATGGCTATATTTTGAGTTTCTTTGTCTGTTGTAGTTTTACCTTTTATAACATAAATATATATAAAAGCGTAAATTATAGGCACTTGATATAATGAAATTTAAAACATTTAGCTTTCATTCTGTATAACAATCTGAAAAGCTCAGATTTATGAAATTGTAGCAAATGCATAAAGACTTCAATCTTTTTGATTCACTGCTTTTCTCTTTCATGTTCACTGCTCTGCAAACCTGCAACTTTTTAAAGAGTTTTCCTGCTCCTATTGTGTGCGCACTTAAAAAAGTGTATAATAAAAAACAACCTGTTGCATAAGTTTCAACGAACTACGTTTTTTAGAGGACTTTAAGCCTGATGAACGAAATGTAAAATTAATTTCATTACCTATACAGACACAACACTGACAGCTTAACCTGTGTACCGGCTGGCAACAGGTATAGATGTTCACAAATCACTCAGGTACAAAGTTACAACATAAAGTTAGATCTTTGTAAAAAAGTTATTTGTCTTACCTCCTATGATCAACATTAGAATCAGAATAACAGAAGTGTTTTTGATCTCCATGCTGCAACTCTGAAGCACACTTCCTCTGCTTTGACTCTTTTAAAGACAGCGGCTTCCATGACATCATGGTCTTTCCCCGCAAGCAAACTTATGTGTAAAGTTTTGGGGGCATTTTGTCCAGATGCTGGTTCTCATTTTTAGGACCCAAACTTGGCACTGTTTAAATTATGCCTTTTGATATATGACTTATTCACTACAGGATTTAGGAATAGTTTCTAACTCAACACCATAAGACTTAGATGTCTTATATATACACAAATTAATGTCTAGTAACAAGAATAACACTGGGCACTTTACAATGCCAGCAATATGGTCACTTTACTGTCTTACTATATAGGAATTGTTGTTTCCTTTTTTTTTGTTCTTGTACATTGTAATTTTTGAAGGTACGTACATTTTACTGTACATATTAGTAAGTGCCGTACTGTGTTGTGCCCATAGTCTGTGAATATGCATTTAAATCTTTTTTCATTGTATCTTAAAGCAGTAGTTGTACTTATGATAATAAACGACTATTTATTTAATCAAAGCATGCGTCTAATTTATACTTTAGTTGTCAGACTAAAACTTTTTTTAAAGTTTATTTTTAATAGTTCATATATATTTGTTATTCATTACCTAAATATTTTGTGAAAATACTTTTTGTTTATAATTCATATAATGGATAGTTAAAAACTATTTTAGGTAAGATTAAAAATAGCATCTTCGACAGTGTCACTACGAAGTGTTGTCAGTCACAGTCTGGTATGACGACAGAGAAACATCAGAGCACTGGACAGGAAAGTCTTTATTTGGTTTGTAAAGGAGAATGTTTCATTTTCACACCACCCTCTGACCCACACACACACACACACACGCGCACGCACGCACGTTCCTCATTTAGACTCGCAAACAAAACGCAGAGAAGGACAAACTTACATCGATAGTTGACACAAAAATAACAATTCCGTCATCATAATTGTACCTGCCTGTCAACTTGTATATGATTGTTTCTTCTGTGACAAGGCAAAATATTAAAATATACTTCCAAAAATGTCTGTGGTTTTGTGTCCAAACAATGCAAGGCGATGGAGGTCCGTGTTGTTTGATTACCACTACTATAAATTTACGAGCGCTATCGAAGCGCCCTCTAGTGGTGTGTTGAACGTAATAAAGTTCATGGTCTTCATTGTAACAACTATTTCTTTGGGACTGAATGTAAAAACCATATATTTTAAAATATAAGGATGAAATCCTATTATTTTGAAAGACCAGGTCAAGTAAGTATAAACAGATCTTAAATATCTGAATGTTTTTAGCTAAATATCAGTAGTTCCACTCACTGTCGTGTAAAAATGGCAACTTATGATGTATGTGATGACTTGTCTTCTTGGCCAAGTCTTACCTGTTGTTGTTTCCATTTTACAATTTGATCGATTAATTGTTTGTTAACAGGAATTATTAACGTAACAAATACATTAAGCTTTGCTCCTATGCAGTAATTGTTGCTAACCGAGCAACGCATGGTTGAGGACTTTTATTTTGACAAGTGTTTTAAACCCAGTCTGACCCGGCACTGATCCTGCGCACATGAGGATGTTGCACGAAAACTCGTGGAGAACGCTGGAAACTTCTAGCAACCAACACATTTCAACAATATTTACCCATCAAACCAGATATTGTAAATACTTTTAAAGGACAGTAGCTGTACAGTAACAGGATGTCAGTGATCGAGGAGGAGCGCGTGCGCGGTGGAGTTTTTAAAGACATTAATGCAGAAGATGAAGATGTTCAACCTACAGTGATCGACAGCTTGTGCATGAATTGTTATGAAAATGTAAACACTCTGTTTTAATCTGATTTGCATTATAAGTGGTTTACTTTCATTTAAATATTAATACTTTATTTTTTATATTATTACATTTAAATGCCAAACTATTTTCATACATATTCCAGTCGTATTATGTTTTTTATAGTATAAAATATTATAGTTTGATATATTATAGATTTTGTTTGTCAAATCTATGTTATGTCACTTTCCAGGGAAGCACACGTCTTCTGCTTACTAAAATCCCTTTCTTCAAAGAAATCATTATCAGCTCCTTCACATGTCCACATTGCAACTGGACCAATACAGAAATCCAGTCTGCTGGGCGGATACAGGAACAAGGTGTCATATACACCTTACAGGTGAAGAACAAAGAGGTAAGGATGAATGTCACATTCGTATGTGGGCCATAAAGTGTCTTTAATAAGTCATTTGGTTAATTAACTACAATTGTCTAGCACATTGAGTAGAATCTATTGGTGTTGCTCAGCCAAAAGTGTTTCTTCTGTGCAGGATATGAACAGGGAGGTGGTGAAGTCTGACAGTGCATCTACCAGAATACCTGAACTTGATTTTGAAATACCTGCTTTTACACAGAAGGGCTGTAAGTACCACTGTAATACTTTACCACAATGTAACACAGTAAAACAATTCAAGTTGTGTAGTTTGGAGATTTCTGATTATTTATGATATCTGGAGCTAGTGCAAGTTTCGTGTTGGATGGATCCAATGAAAAGCTGAACTTGAACCTTGATGTTTGTGTGCTAAATGTAATTAACAAATTATAAATACTGTTGTCGGTTTGCTAAACATCCTTTTTTGTATTTTGGTTGTGTAGCGTTGTCAACAATTGAGGGCCTGCTGGACAGAGCAGTGGCGGGTTTAGAACAAGATCAACCCATTCGAAAGGTGAGTGTAAAACTTTCTATCCAAAGGACTTCTAAAACAGTGAGATTATGCTGTCATTGAAATTAATACTTAATTAAGTAAAATGCATGAAATATTTGTAAATGCATAAGAAATTCTTTATGTAAATCTGCTTATTTTTGTTCTTTTTTATATGATTGTATTTTAACTTGACTGCTCTCAACAATGCATCACAGGCAACAGATCCGGCTGTAGCAGAAAAAATAGAGGAATTCATCCAGAGGCTAAAAAAACTTAAAGAAGTAGAAGAGGAATTCACATTAGTAAGTCTTAGCAGATTACAGAGCAAGAAACTGCATAGAGTGGTCTGTTAAGTCTAATGATTGATTTTTTTGTGTGTGTAGATTATTGATGATCCATCTGGAAATAGTTTTATCGAGAACCCGTTAGCACCTCAGAAAGACGCATGTCTTTCTGTTACGTATTACAAAAGAACATCTGAACACAATGCTGCACTTGGAATAGAGGTGAGAAAATCAGAATCACTGCTGCAGCAGTCTGGCATCTGTTCTACATGTTATTTTAGCTATGAAGGAAAATCTCAGAGATCGGTCTTTTACTTCAGCTTCTGTTCTCTTTTCTTTTGCAGGTAGATGAGCAGCAAGAAGATGAAAAGCCTGGCAATGATTTAGACACCATGAGAAATGAGGTATTAGTGTTCAACACTAACTGTCCGGAATGCAACGCCCCAGCCAATACGAACATGAAGCTTGTTCGTATCCTTTAAAGTCTGCTAACAAACTATATGATTTTATAAATGATTAAGCATGTGGTAGATGCATATTCAAAGGCACATTCTGCATTGCCACTTTACTTAATGTGCAATTTCTATACATTAATTATAATAAGTAATAGCCTTCTTGCAAACATGATGCATAAAAATTTGACGTTGTCAATTATATCTTTAAAGAAAAAATTTGATTGGTTCCTTAACTTAATACAGAAATTCCACACTTCAAAGAGGTTATTATAATGGCCACAAACTGTGAGAGCTGTGGGAATCGCACCAATGAGGTAGGAGGAATATGAATCCATATTATGTGTCAGTTTATTACTTGCTGTTCCAATTGCATTTAATTTATAAACAGTGATATGATTAAATAGGTAAAATCCGGAGGGGCCACAGAAGACTTAGGAACCAGAATAACACTTCATATAACGGACCCTTCAGACATGTCCAGAGACCTGCTGAAAGTGGGTTAATATAACAACATCTCAGTGAGACATTACGTTAACATGCTACTACATGTTTATATTTATAACCGTTAATGTGTGTTTCTGCACGTGAATCAGTCAGAGACGTGTAGTGTGTTGATTCCTGAGCTGGAGTTTGAGTTGGGGATGGCGGCTCTTGGAGGAAAGTTCACTACCTTGGAAGGTCTTCTTAAGGACATCAAAGAACTGGTAGGAATATAAACATATCATATAGCTTTGCAACTATTATTTGTATGGTTGTGTTATAAAGAAACATCTTCTTTTGTTCATGTTTGTTATAGATTGTTTCGAAAAACCCCTTCATGTGTGGTGACAGCTCTACATCCGATAGGACAGAAAAACTGAAGCTTTTTGGGCAAAAGATTGACAAGGTTTGTAGTATGCATACATTTCCGTTTATTGTGCATCTTGCAGTCTCAGTGTTAAAAACCAAATCTAAAAGCCAGTCATCATCCAAAATGGAAATATGTTATATTTGATTTTGTGTTGTGCTATAATTTCTCAGATAAGTGCAGGAGAGATGGATGTTCATATCATCCTGGATGATCCAGCAGGGAATAGTTATCTTCAGGTAACCCGGAGTCACATCAACTTACTAAAAACGTGTAACTGTAAAAATGTTTATGATTATATAATTTATGTTAAGACTAACCACCAAACCTTCACATTGCAGAATGTTTACGCTCCTGATCCCGATCCAGAAATGAAGATTGAGAAGTACACCCGAACCTTTGAGCAGAATGAAGACCTGGGGCTGAATGACATGAAAACAGACGGGTACGCTGACACATAGACTTCAAGTCAAATGGAGATGAGCACTTATATGCCAGATTCCATCAAAACATTTATGTAAATGTTATTTAATTCACTTTTATTGTATTTACTAAGTTGACTAGCACTTGTAAAAGCCATATTGTCTTTAAGGCAGATTTATGATTTTGGGTGAGTCACTAATTTGAAAGTAAATGGGAGGATCTGAGTTTTTCATGCTGCCTTTAAATAATTTTTAAGTTATTGATTGGTAATGGTGTGCTTGTGTTAAATGGACTGTAATAACAAATAACCAATGTAATAGTCAATAAAGTAGTCTTAACTATGCGAATACATTGTTTTTCATTTAATTGGACTTACTTAAAAAGCTATTATAGTTATATGTGTCACATTTTTTAATTGTTTGTGTAATAAAATGGTCGGTTTTAAAATTGTGGTGCAAAACTAGTATTCATCCAGTAAAAATCTTATTACCAATGGCTTCTCTATCCAAGACAACGTTGTAGCTAAAAATAGATCTTCTGAAAGGGCATTGTAATGTAATAGCACATTTTACTGTACAGTGTAGTTAAAGGTCCTCTTTGACGCATTCAATTCATGCAGCAAAATGTAGTTTTGAGAAAACAGCGAATCACAGGGAGTTTAGCTCGTTTACTGGCGTTTAACATTTATTTAAACAAAACATAACAAGCACTGAACAGCAGATAAAGAAGACATGAATGACATGTAATTCAAAGCAGTGACAAATAAAATGTAACCAACGTTGGTCCATATACAATAAAATGGTGATCGTCACCCCTCAAATCGAGTTTCTTTTCGTTCAGTAAGGATAGTCCACCATGATGGCAGAAATGTCCCATGGCCATTTTTAGCCAGCGGTGCTGTGAGGGCCGTGTGCGTTTTTCTTATTCACAGAGAATAGTCCAAATAAAACAATCATCAACACCGCAAATCATAGTTTACAAGATGCTGGCTTCATTAAACAAACACAATATAACGCAAATTAGTGAACAGAACACGGCAGCTCGCCGTATTTGTGTCAAATGTCCAGGATCGCGAAAGCCCGTTTACTTGCTCTTGGCAGGCTTCTCGGTTTTCTTAGGCAGCAACACCGCTTGGATGTTCGGCAACACTCCGCCCTGGGCGATGGTTACGCCGCCTAAAAGCTTGTTGAGCTCTTCGTCGTTGCGGACAGCCAGTTGAAGGTGACGGGGAATGATCCTTGTTTTCTTGTTGTCACGGGCTGCGTTTCCGGCCAGCTCGAGGATCTCAGCCGTCAGGTATTCCAGGACCGCGGCCAGATACACTGGAGCTCCTGCGCCTACGCGCTCGGCGTAGTTTCCCTTGCGTAACAATCTATGTACACGTCCGACTGGAAATTGAAGTCCAGCTCTGGATGAACGGGACTTGGCCTTGGCGCGAGCCTTCCCACCGGTTTTACCTCTTCCAGACATGTCTACACAACAAAGGAACGGCTTGTTATGGACAAAAACGTCCTGTTTATTGTTACTGGTGAAATGCGCTTTCGCTTATGATGTAAGCAGGGATTGGTATTTATACCCGGATGTCTGCTCTGACTGGATGCATTGACTGTAAAACACACAGCCAGTCACGGCGCAGGACCTAGTCCGTGACATCAAAACACTATCCAGTAAAAGTAAAGACAGCCTCTACTCTAATTTGCATGGCGACTCTATAAATAAGGGACAGAAAACTGCGCAGCGCATACCATATCGATCTTGTGACATTAGGGCTCGAAAACCAAAACAATGCCTGAACCTGCGAAATCAGCCCCAGCTCCCAAAAAGGGATCGAAAAAGGCTGTCACCAAGACCCAGAAGAAAGGGGATAAGAAGAGGCGTAAGACCAGGAAAGAGAGTTACGCCATTTACGTGTACAAAGTACTGAAACAAGTCCACCCGGACACTGGCATTTCGTCCAAGGCGATGGGCATCATGAACTCGTTTGTTAACGACATCTTCGAGCGCATTGCCGGGGAAGCGTCACGACTGGCGCACTACAACAAGCGCTCCACCATCACATCCCGCGAGATCCAGACGGCCGTGCGCCTGCTGCTGCCGGGAGAGCTGGCCAAACACGCCGTGTCCGAGGGCACAAAGGCTGTGACCAAATACACAAGCTCCAAGTGAAAATGGACTGAAAAGATGGACTGGAAAATGGTCTGGGCTCTATCTGTCATTGGGGGTGGGAGACGAAACCATCCACTGTTGTTTGATATCCGCATGTCAGTCCGGCACCTCTGATACATCTTGAGCGAACTGCAGCTCTGGAGGAGCATATAAACAAAGTGTGCTCTCTATCTGTAAAATCGACATTCATCTGAGATCCTCTTTGTATTTGCACGTGTGTGAGCACTTGTACTCTACTACTATGGCGTATGGCTTGTCATTTGTTAACTAATGTTGCAGTAACCTCAAGTTACCGGGGAAAAACTCTGTGGCTTTGGTTTATACAGATTTCTTTGTGATAAAATTGCTGTACTGTATTCATCAATGTCTAATGCCTGAATGTTTATTTACAACTCTGTCCAATAAACACACTGGTAAATTGTAACTACGATTCGTGAGTTTTATTAAAATTTTTATAAGGTGTGAAGAATGAAATATGAGTGTTTCGGATTACTATCAAATAAAGGCGTTTGTTCGCCATACTGCACTATTTGTTCCCTGTGATTTCATCCAGATTGTGTTACTGAAGTATAACAGAGAGAGATGATTTGATCATACATCCCCACAGGCAGAGAAAGAGAGAGAATAGTGAGAATAATTCACATGATCCTGTTTTGACATGTTATATTTGAATACACGTAATAGATCACACCAAATACAGTTGAATATTAAAATTTAACCATGGTTTTACTACAAATCAATAAAAACACGGTTAATACGATAACTAAAATTAACCATGACTTTTTGTGTTAAAACTATGGTTATACAAATGATAATCAAAAACACGATTATTACTAAAATAAAGCTTGGTTAATTTTAGTAACAGATGATCAGGTTTACTAATACATGCTTCATTACCATAATAATGTAATTTAATTAAGATTGTAAAAGGCGTAATTGACTATTAAAAATTATTTAAGAAACTTATAAGTCTAGTTAGTTATACTGTATTAATAGTATATTTTTAACAGTAAAGCAACAAAAATAATAATAAGAAGAAGAAATTTCGTCCAATAACAATAGGGTTCCAGCATTTCGTGCTTGGACCCGTAATAAATCATCGTCTGGTCTCCAGAAGATTAAAGGTGAAATATGACAGAGGAATCAGATAGCCAGACCGACTCTCTCTTCAAGATCATGTACTACATTGTTCTTTTCTTATGTACTTTTAAGAGAGGTTGTCTTTGTTGAAATAAAGCTCTGACGATGGCAGTCTTTGTCTGAAAACGGGTGTGATATCTGTTTCTAGAAATAAGACGAGGTGAGGAGACCTTCTTTTCTCACGAAGACGACATATCTGAAACCAGTGCACAAAAACAGGATATTAAGTGTATGTGTCCGCAAACTTGTGCGTATTTTTTATGAAAAATAATATGAATAGACTGGATAACTAACACCTTTGGTATTGTTGATTTAAGACCCTGTATTTTGATGCTCTTTATTACCTTCAATTTAACTAAATACAATCCTTGAGGGAGGCAAAGGTACTAAAGCAGTCATGTAACAGGTTGTCATGTAAGTCTTGAAATAAAAAAAAATCATTTAAACTCTTAAAAACATGAATTAGTTTTTTAAATTAAAAGTAAAACTATAAATAAAAAGTGAATATGTAAATAATAGTAATTTTTAATTTATGCTTTTAATTGTCAATGATATGGGCTACTAAAATGATTACTAAGTGAAAATGATAAAGAAATAAAATAATAAAATGTATAGGCATACTGTAGATTATATGTTTATTTTGTTCTCGTATGGATAAACTTGTCCACCTTCATCTTCAAGTGCAGATACTTGTTGCATAATGCATTATTACACTCTAAAAAAGGATGTGTTATTTTTTAACACATAATATCTCCTAATATTTGTAAGTCGCTTTGGATAAAAGCGTCAGCTAAATGCCTAAATGTAAATGTTTTAACACATTTTTTGTGTTATGCTGTTTAACACATAATGTGTCATTTTGTGTTAAATACATAAAAGGGACAACACATGCTGAGTTAAAAGTAACACAAAATGTGTTGTTTTTAAATTAACATCTGTGTGTTGTCCTTAATTAGACACATCTTGTGTTATTTTAACACATCTGTTTTTAGAGTGTATAACAACACATTATTAGAATGTAGATCTGCATGTTACAGCCACATCTGTGCTACATGAGCATATCAAGATGCTGCTAGTATTCCAGACGTGTTACCTGATACTGAATTTATACTGATCTTTTGATGCTACTTTTGTTTCTCTTTGGCCATCCCTTATTTCTCATAGCCTTCTGTTTGTTTCCGGTACCCTCCCTCACACCTACTGCTTTAAAGAGGCTGGTATAAATAGTTAAGACATGAACACAGAGATATTGCAACAGATGCAAGAAAAGAGAAAAGGTGAACTCATAGAAGGTAATGTATGTACTTTATTTTTAATGTGTCCTTGTCGCAATGTAATTATACATTTAAGTATTCGTGTGGTTATTGAATATGGTTAGTATTAGGGTTTGGTTTAGAGTTTATGTAATTATGCATAATTTACTGCTATTACTATAGCACATGTAACATGTATAACAAAGACACTGTAAAATAATGTGTAACCTTTTCTGTGTATATATCTGCTAATTTATTTTACTCATTAAGATTTACACTTTGTATGGGGTAAGTTGTCACAATGGGAACCTGTCATAAATAAAACCATTTTGAAATAATGAAACTGCAAAAAACATGTTGCAGAATATGAAATATATAATTATTATTGTTGTTGTTGTTTGTTAAATAGGTGTCAGATCATCTCTGTTGGACCGGACAACAGATTAATCTAAACAGAAACATTCAGTGCTTGTTGGTGAGACCTGCGTGCAGAAAAGAAAATATTTGCGTTCACCGCTAGTAGACAGCAACCTTTGCTTTAAAAAAGTAAATCAAGGTCAAGGTGTGTGGGATTTCCCCTGCAGCTAGAGCATAATGTGGCTGGTCCTCCTTGTGTATCAGTTTGTCCTGATTGTTCAGTGTGAAGCTCAGAATCCCTGCCTCACCCATCCAACATACAGAGAGCCAGGTCAGTCCAAGCTCTCCATTTCTCCACTTCCTTCTTTCCTCATTATCTCACCTTTCATTTTATTAGCGTCACAAAAGAACACAAGACCACCCAGCAATTTGAGGAGTGTATTTTCTTTAACATGCATTATGTTGATATGGTTTTTAATGTATGATGTGTCCTCATTTAGATGTCCATACAGAACATCTGATGGATTTCAATAGCAAAGAAGTGCATGCAACAAACATCATGAACTAATTATTGTTTATTTTTTACAGCCAACTCCGACATCACGGTTGAGTGTGGCACAAACAGGATGGATTTGCAGATTTTGCTGTGCCCCATTTACTTTAATGGATATAATGAATCCACAATGTATCTTAATGCTCAATTTGCCAAGCCTGAGTGCAGAGGAACGGCTGACTGGACCGTCAATCCACCTGTACTGAAATTCCAGTTCTTCATTACAGAAACATCCATATCTGCATGCTCCAACAAGCTGACGGTATAAAACTACTAATACTACTTAGGAAAATATTTATATTTTTTTCTTTGTACAAAATGTACAAAGTAAATAAGAAAGCAAATAAATGTACATTTATTTTAGATTAAGTTCTTGGATCATTCATTCATCATTCATTTTGGATTTCATCTGAATCTTACTCACAATTCTCTAATATCTAACGATGTTGTTAAGATATGTTAATACTTAACTAAACATGTTAATAATCAGTTTGATTTAAATTCAACAGATAACTCAGGAGATCGGATCCGGGCTGTTCTCTGACTTCTCCAGTGTGCAGTCTGTGAACATCTCTGGGGTGGTCAACTCTCAGGAACCCAATGCTGCAACCATCACCTACCGACAGGAGATTGGTTATCTCTTTTCCTGTAGATACCCACTGCAGTATTTGGTCAACAACACAGAGATGAGTGTGTGAGTATCATGCACTATATGCTGCGCTAGTCAGTTTCTGTATCGGCACAAACACTTTGGCTACATTATTGAACATTTTTATCAGTATTGAACAGAAAAGGTTTGTCACATCATGTGGGGTAAGTTGTCACAATAGGAACCTGCCATTAAAAATACAGTTTTTTATATTTTAGTAGAAAGTTTATTGAAATTTCCGATTAGAGGGTAGAATTAAAAACATGAGTAAACTTTAATACAGTTTTGATGTAGTTCTTTGTATACATTTTTTGTACAATTTTTCCTTTATACAGTAATAAACACCTATGTGTACCATCCTAAATCTTCTGCATGTGACAACTTGCCCGGTCTTCCCTAATATGCTAAAATGTGCCGATCCGGTATTATGGCACAATGCACAAACTGCTGTCATTGTGTGTTTTAAACAGCTCTGGTGTGAGTTTGGCAATAAAGGACAATAATGGCAGTTTCATCAGTACTCTGAGTGTGATGCTTTTTGAGGTATAATATTTCTTTTAACAATTACGGTAACATATAATTGACGATATTTATATAATGACAACTATATAATGATATATGATGTGCTCATATGGTTTCTGTGCTGGTTGAAGGACTACACATATACAACTCGCCTCTTTGTGCCTCCAACGGGTCTAATGCTGAAGACCAGGGTTTTTGTGGAGGTCCGAGCCACTAATCTCACACAGAGGTATGTAAATTAAAGTTTTGTATTCTCAGTTGTTTTTCACAATATGCCTTTAAATTGAAAATGAAAGATAACTATTCATTTGTATTCTGTGAAGATTCAATGTTCTGTTGGATCGTTGCTATGCAACCACGAGTCCTTACCCAGTCAACAGCACATCCTTTGACTTCTTTGTTGGGTAAGTGTGAAAGCTAAAATCATTGTCACAATTAAACATTTTAAAGCCAAATTAAGCAAAAAATACACTTTAATGAAAATTGAAAAGTGAATTTTGGTCTTTAGATGTAGCCATGATCCACAAACCGTAATGGGTGTGAATGGGGAACAACAGGTGGCACGTTTCTCATTTGAGACCTTTCGCTTGTGGAGCACAAGAACAGATCGGTGTCGACCTTTTACATACATTGTGCCACCAGACTCTGCGAGAGCACTTACTGTAGATCATTACGTCAGGTATCATGTGCAAAACCCACTATGACAAAAGCTTTCACTGGATCTGTGCAGCATCTAACAGAAATGTGTTGAAACAGAACTGCACAAGTGTAAGGAGGAGGAGAGATGTGGAGTCAGATGAAGGAACCTCAGTCAGTGATGTTGCCACGGTGAGCTCTGGACCAATCATCACGAAAGTGGACAGTGGTAAGATAGCAACCACCTCTGCCGTCATCCCCATTTTCATGAATTGCTTATGGGTTGAAGCAGAACATTTTTAATATCAGTACTGAAGGTTGTACATTTATGTAATTCAGTTCATTTTAGGATGGTCCAATTTTATGTGTCTCTCAATAAGGTGAGCTTTAAAAAAGCTGCATTTACAGTTTAATAGAAAAATGTATGCTGAGCTGAAAAAATGTATGCATATTTGTATATTCTATAAGTATGGAAGCCCTGAACCGCAACGTAAAAAAATCATGTTGAAGAAAAAATTGACCTTATATACCTTCCTGAAGTCCTAAAGATTTTCTTCTCTTTTTCTTCTTAAAAAAAATGGTTTCCTTTTCAAAAAATAATTATTCCTCTTCAACATTTTTTTGAAGATAAAAAAAACATTTTTTGAAGATAAAAAAACATTTTCAAAGAGGAAAAAAGTAAGATAAAAATATATTTTGAAGATGAAAAACAAATTTGAAGAGGAAAAAAATTCAAAGAAAAAATTTTAAGGATGAAAAAATATTTTTGAAGATGAAAAAAACAATTTGATGAATTTTTCATCTTCTATTTTTGAAGAGGATTTTTTTCTTAAAGATGAAAAAAAGTTTGAAGATGGAAAAAGGTTTTTTTTTCCTCTTAAACTTTTTTTCATCTTCATAAATATTTTTCATCTTAAAAAAACGTTTTCCTCTTAAAAAGGTTTTTTCATCTTTAAATTTTTTTTACATCAAATTGTTTTTTTCATCTTCAAAAATATTTTTTCATCTTTAACATTTTTTTCATCTTTGAAAACTCCATATTTTCCATATTCATTTTTTCATCCTTAAAATTTTTTCTTTGAATTTTTTTCCTCTTCAAATTTGTTTTTCATCTACAAAATATATTTTTATCTTACTTTTTTCCTCTTTGAAAATGTTTTTTTATCTTCAAAAAAAACCCTTTTCCATCTTCAAACTTTTTTTCATCTTTAAGAAAAAAAGTCCTCTTCAAAAATAGATGATGAAAAATTCTTCAAATTTTTTTTTCCTCTTCAAATTTTTTTTTATCCTTAAATTTTTTTTCCATTTTCAAAAAATATGTCATCTCAAAAAACTTTTCCTCTTAAAAAAGTTTTTTCATCTTTTAAAAAAAACTTTTTCCTCTATCAATTTTTATCCATCTTCAAAAATTTTCTAAACAGTTTAATAAATGCAACATAAAAAAGTTCATCTTTGACAGAAGAAATTTGTCCTTTCCTGAAGTACTAAAGATTTTTTCTCCTTTTCTTTAAAAATCTTTTCTCTTTTTCCACTTCCTTTGCTAAAAGATTTCCCCTGTTTTTGAAGATTAAAAAAGAATTTGGGAAAAAAAAAAGAGAAGAAAATCTTTAGAACATAGGCTCCAGGAAGGAATGTAAGCACACATTTCTTTTCTTTACCATGATTCTTTTTATGTTGCGGTTTAGGGCTTCAGTATATAACATAACATTGTTTGAACTAACTATTTTTTATTATTATTTTTAGAATTGAACACTCCTATCATTACAGGTAGGCAACTATTTAGCATCTATTTTTTTATACATAGTGTGTATATACTGCATGTATGTTATATTCTAGCAAAGAAAATTACAGTTTATTTTTCTAGACACTCATTATTAAATGAGGATGTCAACAAATTCTGCATCCAACAATAATTCAGTGGTATATTTGATCACATGTTTGTCTGTGCTATTTACATTTTTAAAGTGTTGGATTTGTGATTTTAAATTTGGTGTGTTTATAGTGTCTGAGGATATGAAGCAGAATCAAGCAGTGGTCGGGGTGTCTGTGGCGGCGGGTGTGTTTGGGCTTCTGTGCCTTGTCATGTTGGTTGTACTGCTCTACAAAATCCACACAGACAGGTTCCAAATGAATAAACCAGCTCTCTTTCACTGACACTTTTTAGTAACAAGATTTAAAGATTAGATCAGTAACAAATAGCCAGTCTACTGTTAAAGATGCTCGTACAAGTGAAAGGATGATAAAGCCTGTAAAAGAATTCAGAAAGTGAAATCTGTTGTTGAGTTTCAGGGTTTGGATGTGAAGACCAAGAGGAGCTATAAACAATAAGTAGATTTTTTTCCTGTTCACTTATATATTATAGTATCTTCATGCATATATCAAACCACTTATAACACATTTAGACTTTGCAGTTATTGATTTAGATTCTTTGCATGCAAAGACTCATTATTATATTTACTGTATTTAAACTATATTGCAATGGAAATAATGGGTTTTCTGTAAGAGATTCTTGTGTAATTATTTTGCTTTCGTCATTTGTCTACTGCTTTGATTAAAGCAGCACTTATATGCTTGTTACATCATATAATGTAATTCACATAAAATATGTCAGTTTCATTTACAAATTAAAAACATGCATTTTGTCTCTTTTGAATAGTTTTGAAAAACCTCACAAACACCATTGAACAAGTGTTCACCAATGATGCTCATTTATTCCACACAGCACTGAAATAAGATTTTACACAATACACAGAGGTTTAAAAAAAGACTTTATTAACAGTTTAGAAACAATCTTCTCCCTTTTTACACACATCACTCCACACAGACCTGAATGACAATAACGTAAATAACCAGCACAGTTGATGACAAAACAACATCTTTGTTTCTCTTTTTGTGAATAAAAGTATAACATAAAATTCTCTAGATGACAGTGCAGCAGTCTGGAAATACAGATGTTGAGAGTTGATGCTTGCAAGAAAAGTTTAAACAGGGTTTTTGGGCTCTGAAGGGCAGGTATAAACATTAAACACGCTAAGATTTGATAAGATTTGTAACTCGGAAGGAATTTCAGAGGTCTCTTTGAATCACATTTCTCAATACACAAATATGGACGTAAGTGCCAAACAAAACATGAAGCTTGAACTTTTTCCATCTGCATAAATTATTTAAATTCCATTCACATATAAAAAGGATGAGTTTGCTTTGGTCAAGCATGCCATTTCTGATTTCCTTGTTTAAACAATGACTCTCTGGCAAACAGACAAGAGACATTTTTGACAGGGAGAAGATCATTAATTCATCATATTCACTTTGTGAATAGAAGAAACACACAGGATTGAGTTGTGGTGGTTTTTTGGGCTCCAGGTTACTGAACAGAAACAAAGACAGATGGGATGAGGCACTATGAGATTCAGTCTTTTGAAAGCTGTTCCAATTTCACCATGTTTTGTTGAGTGGGGAAAAAAACTGAACCACTTAACGGAATCAATAAATACAACAAAAAACCTTTAAGAGTTCCAGTTGTTATAATTCATCCCCTACATGGTTTTCTGATTTACTGCTCTCTGTTGGTTCTGTAAATAAAAACACAGCATTACATATGCAATCTATGAATTACGGTATTGATGAAGATGATACATAAATAGAGATTACTAATTTGTGTCTTACCTATATCTTCCGAAGTTTCTGCTGGATTTAGTTCAAGTATGGGTTCTTTCTCGTTTTCTTCTGCAGTTGGAGGTTCCTCAGCTGGCTTTACTTCTTCATCTAAAAGAAAAACAGTGAATTACCAAGTCAGATTTACTATAAATGACTAGAATACAACCAAACTAAAATTATATGGCATTTGCCAAAAGACAGGGTTTAAGGGCTTCTCACCTCCGTCGCTTTTGGGAGGAATGACCTTCTCTGCGTCTTCTGTGCTGTTGGGTTTGCCGTTTTCCGTGGACGTGGAGTTCTTGTCTTTAGTCTTTTTTTTGTCTTTTGGTTTGGCGAACTTGGCTTTGTTAAGCAGGTAGTTGACCTCTCTGTCTAGAAGGGTGAGTTTAGATTCAATGTCCTTAGACAGCAGAACAGGTTTCTCTGTTGGGGCCAATTTGTCCTGTGCAGCGACGGTCTCATTTTTCCATGTCTAGAATTAAAAAAGGGTGAGAAAAAAATTAGGCAACCCTGGTTAGAAATCATTGAGAAGGGTGTCAGTAACATTTGATTGGATGTAAGTTTTAATTTAAAAAATGTATTTGTTTTAAAAATTTTAATATATAAGAAATAAGTCTTATACATTTTTAAGTGTGCAAATACTAATGAACTCTGTAAATGAGAACAGTCCTTTAAAGAGAAATGACATGACATACCATTGTCTCATTGATGACCTTCTCTAGTGTCTTCAGCTCCACATCTGTGAAAATCTGGTCATCTTCAGGAATCCCTTTAGCACTCCTGTAAACAAGACATAACAGGTTTCTTTCTACACCACACAAAAAAAGGAGCGGACTGGACAATCTTGTGCAGATAAGTGTCGAAAAGGACTCAATCCTGCATCACCCACATGAGATGCACCACGCAATCAACAACAAAGTGTTTTTAACTACAGGATTTTGAATCAGTTACTCTTCACAAACTTGTCCAGATGAAATAGATACAAATAAGATTCCCTCACTTGAGAAAGAAAGAGGAGTGGTTGAGCATGCTTTCTAGAGCTGCCAGCCTGTCTGGCCATTTCTTTCTCTCCTCCACTCGGAAGAACATTGCTCTGCAAAGCTTTTTCAGCTCAGAGAGCTTTTCCTTCAGCTCTTTAGTGCCAGCCGAGTATCCCTCCTCATCCATCCAGTTAGATGCCTCGCTCAGCTTTCCTGAGATCTGCTCTCTTTCTTCCTCAGTCACTACAGCCTGGTACTCATCTTGATATAACTTGTCCTACACAAAGAAATATTAAGTAGATTTTAAAGTAGATTTTACAGAAGACCTGAACTGCAATGTGATAAAATTCATGAAGAAAAAAAAGTCCTTCAGTTTCTAAAGATTACATTTTCTTTCCCCTCCCTTAATTTTTTTCTTCATCTACAAATTGTTTTTTTATTCATCTTCAAAAAATTGTTCCTCTTAAAAAAAAGAGAAATTGAAGATGAAAAAAAAAAATTGAGAAAAAAATTTGAAGAGGAAATTTTTTTTAGAGAGAAAAGAAACATGTTTATTTCCCCCAAAAAACTTTCAAAGATGAAAAAAATTTGAAAAGGAAATTTTTTTTTTAAATGAAATATTTTTTCACATTGCATATCAGGGCTTTTGCAAGATTTAAATGCATTAAAGGAAATACCAATACTTGCAAGAAAACAAAATAACTTATCTTGATATAACTTGTCCCGCACAGAGGAATATTAAGTATATTTTCAAGTAGATTTTACAGAAGCCCTGAACTGCAACTTGATAAAATGCATGGTGAAGAAAAAAAATTGTTCTTATATTCCTAAAGATTTTTTTTCTTTTTCCTCTCCAATTCCCCCATTTAAAACGTTTCATCTACGAAAAAAGTTTCTTAATCTTCAAAAAAAAAAATCTAAATTTTTAATTTAGACTCTTTTTAAGAGTCCACACAAGAGAAATTAAAGAGGAAAAAAGATTTAAAGAGAAAAAAATTTGAAGAGGAAATTTTTTTTTGGAAAAAAAATAATTTATAAAAAGAAAAAAATGAAAAGGAAAAAATTTTTTTGAAGAGGGAAAAGAGAAGAAAATCTTTAGTACTTGGGCTCCAAAAAGGAATTTTTTTCTTCACCATGATTTTTTTTTTATGTTGCAGTTCAGGCCTTCTGTAAGATTTAAATGCATTAAAGGAAATACCAATATTCGCAAGACAACAAAAATGAGTTAAAATGAATGGCTAGAAATTTTACCATCTAAAAAAAGACTAAAAGAAAGACATTCATAGTTATGTTCAAAATGAGAAAAAAAAACATTTCACAGTGCAACTTGCATCACAAAAAAACAAACTGAGCTGGTAACAACTGTAATATCTGTTTCACCACAGAGCTTCAAACCAACTACACCAACTATAAATCTTAATGTTTTGCTCTTGACAAAGACATTTCCGTCCCTCTCACGTCATTGGATATATGAGTCACCGCTCAAATATTGGCATGGGAAGCAGAGAGGTTTATTGTACCTGTGTCTCAAAGATGAAAGCCTCCAGGCTGTTCAGTGTCTTTTCTCTCTCTTGTTTCTCGAGATCGCGGTCAGTGAGGTCTTGCAGCCTGATATGAGGGAGGAACACGACAGTAAATCTCTAGAGATATACCACTCTGCTCTATTCCTTAGTTAATGAATCCTCTATGTTAATTAATTTTGAGAAATGAGAGACACTTACTTCTTTTTGGACACTTCCAAATCATCAGTGCTTGGATCAGGAACGTCATGAACTTCAAGCTCCACCGTGATGTCTTCAGACACTTTGCTCTTTTTTAGTGTTTTGAGTTTTACATCTGCTTCTTTCTCTTCTGCTTTTTCTCCATCTGATTTGTCTTCAGGTTTTCCGTCTTTATCTGCTTCTTTCTCTGCCTGTGTGACGGAGGTGAGAGTTCAGACAAGGTCCAATAAGACTAAACATTTTTTTTGTTAGTTTAAAATAGATTATAAGTAATTACATATTTTCTATTGCTAGTAAATTGTTAGTTCACATGCCATTGTCAGGTGTGACAAAATTTACATTTTGTACATGTTAATGTTTTGCGTTAAGAGTATATATTATAGTAAGTATATTATACTATACTGTATTAACCAGATAATTTGATGGAAGATTATAACATTTAACTTTTTTAAACTCACCAATACAGTACAATTCATAAGCTAAATAAAAAATATACAGTAGTAGCCAAAAGCGATGTCCAGCTGTAGAAAAATGACATCATCCCCTTTCTTTAACTATACACTTTAAGATGTATTAAAAAACATCTGTATAGTTGTGCTTGGAGTGTAAAGTGAAGAATTTAAGGACATTTTGCAAAAATGACAAACAACATGAGCAAAGTCATGTTAAAAAGTGTCAGTTGGCATTGAATGTCATGTAACCACACACAGGAACACATGCTCCAAAGATTCTTTTTAGAATAACAGGGTGGAACAAGAAATCAGAGTTATGAAATCCCATAATTATCAGTTCCTTTTCAGAAAGGTGGTTATCTGTGTCTCACCTGAGTCTCAGTGTTGTCCTCCTTGTCGTCTTTCTTCTCTTCTGCCTGAGGCTCTTCATCTTTCCCCTCGTCTCCCTCAGATTTCTCCTGCGCAGCCTCTTCCTGTTTCTCAGACTGTTCCTGATCTTTCCCAGTCACCTCCTCTTCATCCTGGAGTATTAGAATAACACATTTACTTAAATGTCGAGATCACATCTGCACCAAAAATGTGAAGAGTTATTCCATAATGTAGATTTACCGTAACTGGTTCTGTTACATTTTGGCTTGGCTCCGAGCTGCCGCCTCCAAACAGACTCGAAATGGTGTTTCCGAGCTCTTTAATTTTAACACAACATTTGAATAAGAGACAACAGAAAAATTGCCATAAGAAAGTAAATCACACATTCCCAATTTTAGATAAATATGCTGCCCAAAACTTACTGGTGAGGGTAGACTCCTCTTCTTTTTCTTCAACAATAGTTTCAAAAACTGATTCCACCTGAAAGAAAATTCAGGGTTAAGGTCTTTTACAGCATAAAAACAAGGCGGACAAATACATTTGTCTGGGAAACAGGACATAAGAAAGTGTACAAACCCGGTCCAGAATTAACACCCCGCTCTCATCCATGTTAAAATGAGCTTTTATGCCTTTGGATTCAGCATCAGAATGCTTTTTAAAGCTGCTGCCCACTCCAGACAGTTTCACTGTTGTTAGATTCTGAGAGCCAAATACCCTAAGAAAAACAAAGCTTGGTTTCATCATAGGCCAAATTTACACAATTACACAGTCATGTATCTTGAGACACAAGTTGGTATTTTTAGAAGAGAGAACAAACTTGACGGTCCACTAACTTCAGTTCGTCCTCGCTGAGGAAGCTGAGGTCTCCGTAGTTGATATAGAAAACAAAGTCATCCATGTAACGATTAAACGTGATGACTTTCCTCTGGGGATATGGGGACATTCTCTGGAACAGAATACGTTTGTTGTGCTTCATGGTCTTGGCACCATCCTCTTCCTCGGTCTCACGGCTGAACTCCACCTGAAGACAGACATTGGGAGAATTCTTTTGGTAAATTAAGATTTTACTATATTTTTCTTAAGAATTCCTAACAAGAGCATATTAGTAAAGTTTATTTTACTAGTGTAAGATTTAAATTATTTAAACATTTTATATGTTATTAATTATATTATTATATATTTAATTATATAACACATTTTTCTATTTAATTTATGTATTAAGTTATTTATTAAGAAAAGTTGACTCGCATGAACCTGTGTTACTAGTTTTGAGCAGTTTTTATCAGGGAATAAGATATCTTGGAGTGTCACAACTGGTCAATCATAATCAAGTATTCCAGAGCACCGTGTAATAAGCAAATGTAATGCACACAAATGAGCTAACCAACAGACTTGATGTTTAACTTTTTTCTCTTACCTGAATAGGAAACACTGCTGCGTCTCTGACCAGGAAAGGTTTCACTTTAAAAGCTTTGCTGAGCGCAGCGGCCTGATAGACGGCTCCCATCGCTGCAGCTTCATCTGCATTGATGTTCTTGCTCAATTCCTCTCTGAAGACAAAAACATCAGATGATGCTATTAGACAGGTTTGCACTTTCCTAAACTGTCTCAACAAACAGGTAAAGGTTTGGCTGGCTAATACAGCTTTTTTTTTTCACCTGCTGGTAAATGTTGCAAGCAAAAAGCATCTTATGTAGCCATGATATTTAAGAAAATGGTTGCGAATTTAGGAAGCAGATTTAGAAGAACTTGCCTTCCCACAGCTTTAAGCAGGACATCTTGTACTTTGGGAACTCTGGTGGATCCTCCGACCAAAATCACCTGTTCAATTTCATCCTGTTGGATAATGAAGACATCATATATTATTGTTTTTTTTTTAAGAGCTGTGCAGGAAATCAGACATGGCTGCTGTATGAAGCCGATATGCTCTGAGGCTTCTCACCATGGTCATCTCGGCAGCAGCTAATGCTTCCTTCACAGGTCCCGGTACTCTTTCAAACAGATCTTCACAGAGCGCCTCAAACTCAGAACGAGTCACTTTTGCCTTGAAGTCTATGTCATCCATCAGACCTTCAATCTAACAGGAGAGAGATCACACAGGCCGAACTATCAATAATCAGATACACAAACTGTCTTTTACCCTGTAAATCATGCATTCTGGCCTTGTTTCTAATCTCAAGAAATATTTTATATGATTTAGGGTAATAATTAAATAAGCAGTTGAGTCCAAAGGTCTGAGACCACTAGTAAAAATGCTTCTTTTTTTCATTTTTTATTTTTATATAACATATATACCATGTCAATATGATTACACTGATTTGATATAATATTAAAATATTACATTTATAATAATAAATATAAAAATTTGAGAATTTGTTACTATATTTCCTATATACTATAAGAAAGACATTTAATGTGGTTTCAGATTTAGACTCCATTGCTATATGCAAATATTAATCAATTTTTCCACACATAAGAACTTGCCCTGTAAAACCCAACATGTCAGTACCTGTGCCGTATGATCAACATTGGCGCTCAGCACAGTCTTCAGCCTCTGAGCCTCTTTCAGCAGTTTGGCCATAGCACGCTGATTCTCTCTCACATCCTTCTTTGACTTCTTCTGTTCGTTAAAGAGTTTGGCGAGGTAATCTCTGAGTCTCAGCTCCATCTCGAAGCCGCCCAGCGTTCTGTCAAACCTAAACATTACAAAAACACGATCGAGTCATAAGGTAAAAATATGTGCATGCATTTAGGCAACATAAACAATAAACGAAGAGTGTTACTAACCCAACTCCACGGATCTGAAGCTGTGGCTGAGTGCCGGACTCTTTGGTCTTGACAGTTTGATACGTGACGATAGTAGCTGTTGTGCTGCCCGATCCCATATCAAAAAACATGATGTTCTACAAATAGACATGAGTTTGGTTATTTGATGATGCTTGTAATTGCCTTCGCACATTAAGATTAAATAAAATACAAAAACTATTTTATAGATGTTACGGAACTATAAATCAGAACAAAACAGCTTAAACTCATTCAAGCTGATTTGCTGGACTCTCAGAAGGTCAGTAAAAATGAAAAAAATAGACAACTTCAGTTATTTCTCACCTGTGCAGTAGAGTTAATGTCCTTCCTCCTAAAGACTCCATAGTTCAAAGCCACGGCAGTATTATCATTGATGAGCTGAAGGACCTTTAGACCTGCCATATGAGCAGCTTGCAAGACTGCCCTGCGTTCTGCCTGATTGAAATAGACTGGCACTGTGATAACTGCATCTTTTACGGTCTGTTCTGTAAAGTGGGAAACAAACAGAAAATGAGAAGTTATCGTTTAAATATTTTCCTCTACTAATCTAAAGGCTGAAGTTGAAGTACTCATTGTACCTGCGAATTCTTGAGCCAAACTACGAGAGTAATTCAACACCATCCCTAGAAGTTCCTCAGGAGTGTACTGCAGGTCTCTGAATGGCAAAAAGATTTTGTAAATCACAACATTTAATTTTTGTTGCTTCAGAAACACATACAATCTCAAGCACCTGAAAATGCTCCATTACTCACTCAGAGTTTTTGAAGTACACGGTTCCTCTTTTCTCATCTCTCTGCAGCTGGTGCTCAGGGAAATGTTTCTGATACTGTGCCACCAGCGGGTTGTCTGCAGTCTTTCCCAAAAGGTTCTGGAGAAATCTGTAAACCACTTTGGGGTTCTTTACAGCCTGCAAATGTTAAAGATGTTTGTACAATTACTGTTGGACACAAAAAATATGAGAATTTCATTTCAATGATGGCATTATGTAGTAAAGGTCCTACCACTCCTAAAGCACTATCTCCAAAAAGTCTTTCATTTTCTTTTAAGCACACGGCTACTGGGGTTTTCCGTCTGGACTCCCTGCGCACAAGAGAAGCTAAATATCACAATTAAGTAAAATACAAATTAAAATTACTCTGAAAGGAAACTTTATATAACATTTCTGTGCCGTGTAATAACTTTAAAACCTTAGAATTATGAAAGAAATCATCTACAAAAATCTGTGGTAAATCTCAAGATGATCTTTTAGCCTTGGCTGTCAAATTCTGCATTTTATTCTAAAAACATACTTGTTTAGTATAATCTCCATTGGCACACCAGGTTTAACTATAGCCAGTTTCATCCATTCACTGCCTAAGTCCACAGACATCACGGCTACTGATTCTGCAATACAAAAACAACACAACCAAGGACACATTTTAAGATTATCAGTGTAGTAGCCTCCTGAATGAAACAAAGAGATAAAAATTCACTTGAAAGATGACATAATACCATAAGAATGCAATAAACAAAGAATCAAGACATTAAAGGCAAATATAAACTTTAGAATGCATTGCATTTACCTGTTTGAGAAGGCATCAGTGCTGCTATTAGGCAACAAACAGCCCATAATGACAGCTTTTCCCTCATTGTGACCTGCAGAGGATATACAAAGCCAACTTTATCAGAAAGCATGTTGGATGTCACCATGCAACTGTGAGAGCTCTATAAAACAGGAAGTAAAACAAAGCAGTTTCCTTCAAATCCTAATATTGAAGACCATTGCTCTTATTACAACTATATTTGACCAGCATTGCGTCACTATCCTGTTAAAGCACCATATAGGGTCATGTGGGTGGAGACTGCCAGTGACACAGGTGTACAGATGTAGGCATGCATTAGAACAGGCTATACATCCTTTTGACTTTCTCGGATCCCACCCACCCGTCTGAGACAAAGCCTGGGAGCACGTGGATTCAAATACAATCATGTTAAGCTTTGATTCGGGACACAGACACTGTGTGGCCCAGGTGCATCCAGGATCCACCAACAAGGGATCTTAGTTGAGTATTGGATATATCTTTAAAGTTAAATATTGAGTTTTGGATTATTGTTTATAGAAAAAGCTATCCCTTGATGATGTTTACCATCCAAGACTGATGCAAATACAGGCAAATATGCACGTATGGAAACTTCTAGCTACATGACGCATGTCTGATCGTGATGGTGCTTATCCCCCCCATGTCAAACTGTCAGTTTTACCGGCTGTTATTGTATTGCAAACATAACAACCATTTCTTATGTTAAATACTTAAACGGAAGTATTTAGATGACGGTTTTGGCTATAGTGATACAAGACACAAACACAGTGGCTAACAACTCAACATCCTGCATCTCTAAACCCATGCAACCTGCTTTCATCGCGAGTTTAAACACACAATGAACCTCCAACAAGGAAATAAAGTGACACAGCATGGCACTTACCTTCTGCCAGATCGAGTTGTATAGTGGTTCCACCAGTTAACGAATAAACACACCCTGACACCTTAACTGCAATATTTCTGCAGTTAATCCGGTCTTAAATATGAAGCAAAACTTTTCCTTGTGGGTCCTGGAGGTCAAATGTCTTTCGGCCGGCGAGAAGATCGCATGGAGCAGTAATGCTGTCGGATCACACTACCTCGCTCGGTTCTGCTATTGCAATCACCGGCTTGTTCTAACACATTGGGCCCGGAACGCGGCGTGATCTTATTGGATCCACTCAAGTCGCAGCTTCGCGAATGAAGCGGTGATCCCAATGCTGGTATATCCCGCCCCTTTACCTCGAAATGGAGAGCGATGATAGGTCCACGTGCCAGCCAGCGCTAGTTAGTGGTCAGTCGTGGATTTAAACACGGATCTGATTCGTCCACGTAAATGAAGAACCTCAACGGCTGTGCGACTAGTTGTAGTTTTGGATGTTCTCGTCGTTGTAGTCCGGAAGTATAAATAATTGTTACTATTTTATTTTTTATTTTAAATTATTTTGGGAACATTTCATACTTACAAGAAGCATTACAAGAAGAAAAATTCATACAAGGAATAAAAACAATTCAACAAATTAATAAGACAGCAAATAAACGACACCTTTCATGGATCATTTGGCTATAAATATTTGTTTTGTTATGTTTGTAGCATTGTTGTTGTTTACCTCATTTTGACAAAAGAAATTGATTAAATTTAATAATAGTCTAATTATGAAGTGATTTGTGACGCATATGTCAAAGCTTCCGGAATTATCTAAAACGAATTTCCTAGTCAGAAATGTAACATAAGTTCTCGATCCGTATTTACGACTGGGAAGCTCGAAGCTACGCTTCTACAAGTCAAGAGTTTGACACGAACGGCATCAGTGGTTACGACTGGGAAACACGAAGCTGGAAACCAGACGAAAACCCTAGCCGTGATCACATGACCGCGCTGTACGTCACATGATATTCTTCAACAAGAATCGCTTGGAAAATGGCAGCGTTCTTACAGTGGAGACGATTTGTGTTTTTCGATAAAGAAACGGTGAAAGATCCAAGCGAACATGGGGAAAATTTCCAACTACCGCTGGGTATATCGGTATGCGATTCAGGCCGAGGACACATTGTGCTTGGAGATATCCTTATAATGCTGAAGTTTTGCTCGTCTCTGTGATAGCAGTGATGACACTAACAAATAGTAATAGCAACACTAACATGTATTTCACAATTATAGTCCTATAAGCATTTTACTGTATTCTGCAATGCTTTCGCCTGCAGTATTTTGTGTGAATTATTTAAACACACACTTTTCACTGATTATATATATTTTATATAAGATTTCTTTAACTCATTTAATGCACATATGGATGGACAGATCTGGTTTTTGACTCGCTCCCTTCAGCTCTCCAGCTTTCAGGCTTATAAACTGCGGGTGACACACCTCTATCAGCTGAAACAACACAACATCCTGGTGTCAGTGGGTCAGGATGAGCCTGGCATTAATCCTCTGGTAAGCCTTATATTGGTTTTTCTAAAGATCATTTGAATGCAAGTACTGGTTTGTCTATCCTTGATTGATTTAAGAGAATATATGTGTTTCTGTGTACATCAGGTAAAGGTTTGGAACCTTGATAAAAGAGACAGCGGCAGTCCTCTGTGTACCCGGATATTCCCTGCCATTCCTGGAAACAAGCCTACAGAAGTGTCTTGTCTTAGTGTTCATGAAAATCTCAATTTCATGGCTATAGGTAGGAGATTTAATTTACATATTGTTCATGACTTTTATAGTAAAGTTATGCCAGTTTTGCCTCCCTGTTGACTCTAATATTTACATTGAACTTTCAGGATTTACAGACGGCAGTGTTGTTCTCACCAAGGGTGACATCACCAGAGACAGACACAGTAAAACTCTCAGTCTACATGAGGGTAAATGTCCGATCACAGGCCTTGCTTTCCGGCAGGCTGGCAAAATCACCCACCTGTTTGTTGCCACCTTAGAAAAAGTGCAGGTATGCATTACTTACATGCAATGTATTTTTTATGCATTTGTTAAATAAAGCAGAGTTAACAACAGTGTTCAATTATGATGATGTGTGTCGACAGTGTTACACTTTGTCGCTAAAAGAGTACCCACGTGTAGAACTGGACACGCATGGCTGTGGTCTAAGCTGCTCTGCGCTCACAGACCCCTCGCAGGACTCTCAGTTCATAGTTGCTGGAGATGACTGTGTGTATTTGTACCAGCCGGATGAGAGAGGACCCTGCTTTGCCTTTGAAGGCCACAAGATTCTGGCTCACTGGCACAGAGGATACCTACTGCTGCTTACACACAACAACAAATCACCTAACAAGTAGGACATACCTGTAGCAGTTGGTACAGCATCATGTTAGCATTGCAATGGTCATTGGTTTAAATCCCAGGGAATAACATACTGAAAAAATGTACACCTTGAATACGCTGTTAAGTTGCTTTGGATAAAAGAGTGAAAATTCACAAATGTAAATGTTTTTGTCTTTTGTACAGATCTGATTATGGGAGCAGAGAGACATCCCCCACAGACAAGCACATCCTTACCATATACGACCTGGACAACAAATTCATTGCATACAGTGCTGCGTTTGATGATGTCATTGACGTTCTGGCAGAGTGGGGTTCATTTTACGTCCTGATGAGAGATAGAACTATTTATACACTGCAAGAAAAAGACACACAGACCAAGTTAGAGGCAAGTACAGTAATGCTCAAAATGTTTTTAATTGCAGATATAAAAAATAATTGCAAATAAAAACATTATTTTTATTGGAATTTGGGAGAAATGTTCACAAAATAATTTTACACTTAACACTACTATTAACTACTATCAAAAAACTGAATTGAATAAAAAGATTTTTGGAGTGGTCTCCTAATTTTACCAAATCTGTATTTTTTTTAAAGAATCTATGAATAATATTTGCTGGTATTTGACTATTATCTATGTTTTGTAGATGCTTTTTAAGAAGAACCTGTTTGTAATGGCTATTAACTTGGCTAAGAGTCAACACCTAGACAACGATGGTCTGTCTGAGATATTCAGGCAGTATGGAGACCACCTTTACAATAAAGGGGATCATGATGGAGCTATTCAACAGTATATTCGGTAAGTGTTTAATTCTGTGTAAATTAAAAAAATTGTGCTTTTACCAGAGAAACTCCCAATATATATTTTTTAGTGTATCAACTTTAAGTAGCATCAAAACATTACGTTAAACACACACAAGGTCACATGGTTATTTTGTGTTTTTCAGCACCATCGGGAAGCTTGAACCTTCATATGTAATTCGTAAATTTTTGGATGCACAGAGGATACATAACTTGACAGCGTACCTGCAGGCCCTCCACAGGCAGTCACTGGCCAACGCTGACCACACTACTCTGCTGCTGAATTGTTACACTAAACTGAAGGACAGCTCTAAACTGGAGGAGTTTATAAAGGTCTGCCATGAAGGTTTTTCCTGAGGGGCATCTTTAGATTGGCTCATAGAATACAGTCTTGACAACTAACAAAAACATTTACACTTTTATCTCTCAATGTAGAGCAATGAAAGTGAAGTGCATTTTGATGTTGAAATCGCCATCAAAGTGTTACGCCAAGCTGGTTATCACAGTCACGCTGTGTTCCTGGCAGACAGACACGCACACCATGAGTGGTACCTGAAGATCCAGCTGGAGGATTTAAAGGTAAAAAACACAATTTTTACTGTATACAATGATATGACCCATTCATCCGTTTTATTTGTCCACAAACTTCAATTTTTGTTTTTTGCAGAATTATCAGGAAGCATTACGCTACATAGGTAGGCTGCCGTTTAACCAGGCGGAGAGTAACATGAAGAAATATGGTAAAACTCTAATGCATCATGTACCTGAAAGTACCACCGTCCTGCTAAAGCGCCTCTGCACAGAATATCAGCCCAGTAAAGACTCAACCGATAGGGACAGTCTTGACAAAACAGCTGGAAACAAGGTAATTTAACTGAATTCATTTTAGTGTCATCCTGTCAACATGATCAAATATGATGAAAAACAGAATAAGGTCTTAATCTCAAGAGTTTCTTTCCTTCCACCTTACTCTCCCAGGCCAATCCAGAGGAGTTCATCCCTGTCTTTGCCAATAACCCACGGGAGTTGCGAGCATTCCTGGAACACATGATAGAGGTGGATCCGTTCTCTCCCGAAGGGGTTTATGACACCCTGCTCGAGCTCAGACTGCAGGACTGGGCACACGAGCAGGACCCAGAGGTAAACATGCTTGATTTAATCTGTTGCACGTTCTCAATTTCTAAAGAGAACCCTGAGGAAAACATATCTTATTCTCTTATTGTCTGACAGAAAAAGAGGGTCCAGCAGGAGGCAGCATTGTCTCTGCTGAGGAGTGACAACACTGTGTTTGACAAGGCCCTGGTCCTCTGCCAAATGCACAACTTTAAAGAAGGAGTGCTGTATCTTTATGAAAAAGGCATGCTGTGAGTGTTTTTGTACGCTTCTTATCACCACTCTGTGTTTTCTTTCACTAATTCTGAAAGAAAACATGTTCAAATCACTTTATAATGACTGAATTGGGATTTTCTCTAGGTACCAGCAGATCATGCATTACCACATGCAGAACGAGGAATACGGAAAAGTTGTGGAGGCTTGTAAGCGTTATGGTGACGAGGAGGCGTGTTTGTGGGAACAGGCACTGGGCTACTTTGCACGAAAGGAAGAAAACTGCAAAGCATACATCAGTGAAGTACTGCAGCACATCGATCAAAATAACCTGATGCCTCCACTTCTGGGTAAGCAGATACAAAGCGACTCTTACATTACAAATGACTGTGGAGTACTTGTGGTTTTCACACATCTGAAACTCACAGCCTGACTGTTTAACACCTTGCTGACAGTCACGACATAGATGGACATAGAAATATGACCTTTTGATGAACTAATATTTCATACTGTTCAGCATAATTTAAATCAAACAATATTGTCCTCAGTTGTGCAGACTTTGGCCCATAACTCCACAGCCTCTCTGTCAGTCATAAAAGACTATCTGATAAATAAACTGGAAAGAGACCCAGCAGATTGAAGAAGATGAAAGAAAGATTCGACAGTACAGAGATGAGACGGCCCATCTGCGTGCTGAGATAAAGGAACTTAAATCCTGGTGAGCTCATCAAAGTTGTGATTCATTATTGCTATGAATGCAATAATGGAAATAACATTTGGTCATCAGATCATTATCGCAAAATAATTCCAGATAGACATTCACTTTTTGACCTTATAGTTTACGAAAATCCCTGAAGGGGGTTCACCAAAATATTCACAATTTTATCTTGTTGCTCTTTCAGCGCAAAGATTTTCCAAAAGACCAAGTGCAGCATGTGTAACAGCCCACTAGAGTTGCCTTCTGTGCACTTCCTGTGCAGCCACTCTTTCCACCAGCACTGCTTGGAGAGCTTCGCTGAGAGCGAGGCCGAATGCCCCACCTGCACCCCTGAAAACAGAAAGGTCATGGACATGCTGCGTGCACAAGATCAGAAACGAGATCTTCACGACCATTTCCATAGACAGGTGCTTGTTTTATTTTTGCATTTAAACCAAAGTTGCCAGTGTTAATAAATTACAGTGCTCAAATTTTAGTCTAACCCAGAAATGTTGTTTGAGTTTCTTATGCCTTTAGAACAAAGTCTGAGGTTAACATCAATTTAAGAGACTTTTACAAGGTATAATAAAATGTAAAATTTTAAAGTTAATTTGTCAAACGGAAATCTTTTTTGGTAATCCTTATATAGCAATTTATATTTTACAAAAATACATAGTGGCTTTTAAACAGGATTCCAAAAAGTAGGAAATTCCAATTCTTGAGTGAAATGTCAAGTTTTAGGACTAAGAACTCAACAACTATTTTGCTAGTGTTTGTAAATGATTGTCTACTAAAACTAAAATGCAAATCAAAATGTATTTGGACTGAATATAGAGTGGATAAGAATTTAACATTTTTCTTTTTTACTCATAGTTGAAATCATCCAATGATGGCTTCTCAGTGGTCGCTGACTATTTTGGCCGTGGAGTGTTTAACAAACTCACTCTGATAACGGATGCTCCTGGAGGCAAGAGTGGAGCTGTCAATCTAGAAGCTGAATTCAACAGAGATCTGCTCTTTAACACCAAGAGGAATGCTTAAAAGCTGGACTGGAATTCCTGTTAAACAACCCACAAAAATTGCTGATTTCTTGCTGACTCTTTATAATTGTCTTGGTATACTGTATGTGCAAAACGTAAAGCTGATCCAGACCTTTACATTCATTTTAATGTCCTGTCTCTAACTGTCTGTCTTTGTGTTATTGGTGCCTCACAGGCTGAAAAGAGAAAGAGTGCAGCTTTTGCAAATCACAATCTGTATACAGTATTGTACGAGATAAGATCAACATGAGAGGAAACGCAACTTTTGTAGATGTTAATACAAGAACTTGCACTTAAAGGCTGCATGTTTTGTTGACTTTGTAGATCTGTAAATCAACTTGTCACTTCTTCCTGCAGCGCTTAATTTATGTATGATATCGCATTAAATACATTGAAAAGCCTTAATAATTAATTTTTGATCCCAATGAATCAATCTAACAATAATCAATGTCAAATGCCTGTAAATGTCATTAAGTGTCAACAAATAAAACCATGTTACTGATGACTTGATTTAATTTATACTCAACTGACTTGTGGCTCGAGCAAAGTTTAGATTAGATATAAACTAAATTTGGTACTCCAGACCATTGATCTGAAAAGCTATTTTCACTTCCATCAATATTACATTTTTTATATCTGGCTTATGTTTGACGAATCTGCATGACGAAACGCTTACTGACGTTCTTCTCGCACTTCCGCTGAAAATCTCGCGAGGACAGTTTCCTTGGTAACCATACACCGTATTTTCATGGAGAGGTCCGAGCGACAAAAGGTTTGTTATTTTCGAGCAAATGTCTTCAATTTACAGTTAAGATCTTTGATACCACGCTGTATATATATAACAACCTAAACAATATGCTCATCAATATTACAGTATAGTGTTTTAAAGTGTTTACAGGAGCATTTTAATTGTATGACTCTAATCCCAGGAACTCTGTATCTTTGCAGTAAATGTTTATAACTCTTTGTGCATGTTACATTTTGCTTTTTAAAGATTAAATGTTTACAACACACTTGCTTGTATTTTATGCGTTATACTCCCAAGCTGAGCTAAATAGCTAAACTTTTTTTATACTGGCTCCAAACCTGTGACGACATTTGAAGGCATTGCGATTATTTAGATGCTAATTAAAGATTACCCATGGTTAATTTTCGCAAGGGAAAATCCTGTCTTGGTAAGTAAAGCAGAGACTCTGAATTATGCTCAAATAACCTTTAATTGTAAAAGCTTCAACTGACGACCAACCAGCCGTACGACGAGAGTTTTGACGTGAACGCTGACGAAGCGGACAGTGTGCACACACCAACCCCACGAGAGACAGGTAAGACCCAGTTTTCAACACTTATTTATATTATAAAGAAGTAACATTTTTCTATGCTTGTCTCTTAAACGCAGTTTCCAGGAGGACAGTAAGGCAGAAGCAGAGCACCATGGCCAGTTACACTGGGGGTAAACTAGATGATGACATTAAAGTAAGACCATAGTTCCATTTTAACTTTTAAAGAAATGAATGGATTGAAGTTTAACCCGTGTTAATCTGAAAACAGAGAAAGAAAGAGCCGGCACCTGGTTCTCGTGGTACTAATGAAAATGATGATGATGAGGAGGAGGATGATGACGACGACGACGATGATGATGATGATTCTGATGATACAGAGTCTGATGAAGAGGATGGAGAGCCTGGATCTGCTCCGGAAGGGTAGGACAGCCTATTTGAGACATAACTCCCAATTCATTATGTAATTCATTATATAATTCACATTCATTATGTGAACGTGTGTGCATTAATCTTTCACAGTGCATATGACCCAGCTGATTATGATCATCTTCCTGTGACAGCAGAAATCAAAGAGCTGTTTCAGTACATTACACGGTGAGCAGACAACAACTAACTTTTAAAATGCATCTCTACATGTACAGATGAAAAAGAAAATTTGCTAAAAAATATACCCATCATTTAACCATCTATGGATCACATTTCTGTTCTTTCTGTTACTAATGATGTGACTGTCTCTTTAAGATACACCCCACAGACGATTGAACTTGATCATAAACTGAAGCCTTTCATCCCTGACTTTATTCCAGCTGTGGGGGATATTGATGCTTTCCTTAAAGTAAGTGAAGCTACTCAAACTTGAAAGTTTGACTTGTTAATGTTGGATATACATAATTTGAGTTTCTTGAAGCTTTGTTGAATGTTTTTTGTGCATCTGCAGGTACCGCGACCGGCCGGCAGCCCAGATAACCTGGGTCTCCTGGTTCTGGATGAGCCTTGTACTAAGCAGTCAGATCCCACGGTGCTCTCCCTGTGGCTGGCAGAGAACAGCAAACAACATAATGTCACTGTGAGACCACACACATAAACATATAAAAACCATCTTGTGGTAATATATGGAGCAACGATACCAGAAATGATTATGGTGTCTCAGTGGTTTGAAAATGTGATGCACATGTCTTACACAGGAAGTGAAAGTTAAGAGTATTGAAAACCCTGAAAAAACCCAAAGCCATTGAAAACTGGATCGAGAGCATTAGTGAACTGCATCGGTCGAAACCTCCAGCCACTGTCCACTACACCAGGCAAGAACATATATAAATGAACTACCTACTTGAAATCTAGTTTAAATAGTTTTGTAACTAGTGTCTTTCCACAGACCAATGCCAGACATCGACAGCCTCATGCAAGAGTGGCCACCTGAATTTGAGGAGCTTTTAGGGAAGGTGAGCTTTCGACTAAAATAAGTTTTGTTTAATTAGTTTACTGTCAATTTCAACCTGTACTGTCCTGTCTGTTTACCAGGTAAATCTACCCACAGCGGACATTGACTGTAGTATGGCAGAGTATGTTGACATGATTTGTGGTAAGTTGATCTGATATATTTTTGTTACTTTTATGTATTTGATGTGCATGTTTGTTTCTCTAATGAATGTAACCTTATTTAGGAATACTGGACATACCTGTGTACAAGAACCGAATTCACTCGCTCCACGTCCTGTTCACACTATACTCTGAATTTAAAAACTCACAGGTTAGTTTCACAATTAGATTTTAAAGATTATTTTTCGGTTATGTAAATTATCAGTATTGCAGTATTATGCAGCATCTGCTCATGTTCTGTAAAATAAAAGGTTTGGAATGTTAAAGTTTGTGTGTTTATATGTTTAACCAATTCTATCATTAATTACCTTTGATTGTTTTCCCCTTTTCTTCTGATTAGCACTTTAAATCTGTAGAAGGCCAGAAGTCAGACACACCATCTGCTTCACATACAGCCTCTGCTGAAATAGAAAGACTCACTTTGGACTGACTCAGTTGTGACGTTGTGCATGGCCTATTTTCTTACATCCTGTTTTGTTTCAAGTTGTGTTTTCATATATATGTTACTTTACATTGTAGAGATTTTCCATATTTGGTTTAGATGAGAAGTAACAGAAGTTTTAAGAATAGCAGAGCTGTATTATATTTAAACACATCAACTGTATATTAATATAGATGTATTTCCTCAAACTGTATGCTGAAAATGCATCACTCTAATTATATATCACATGCAATCACAGTTCATTCGTGAGTGAGTCATTCATTCCAGTCTGTAAATTAGATCAGAAGGTTAAGCCCAAAAGAGCAGTACATTACCAATTTGAATTTATCCTGTTCTCAAATTCATCACAGCATCAAAGGAGGCTAAGATTATTTATGAATATTGACATATTTTGGTCTGTTTCTCCGATAAAACTATCGTACAATATGTATTCATAGTCACAAAGTGGGGCGACATTAAAATCCTTGTTTATTGTTGTAGTAAATAT
Source organism: Beaufortia kweichowensis (assembly GCA_019155185.1). Lineage (NCBI taxonomy): Eukaryota > Metazoa > Chordata > Actinopteri > Cypriniformes > Gastromyzontidae > Beaufortia > Beaufortia kweichowensis. Next base: position 3,514,814 of record CM032815.1, on the reverse strand, counting down.
TTGGGGGGTTTTTTAGAGCGTCTCCCCATAAATAACATCATGTTTGCTCTTGTCGGTTAAAAGTTTTGGTGTTAACATGAAAACAATATAAATTCTTCAGAAGTTATGCTGAGCCAAAGTAAAAGGGTCCTTTATTGTTTTTTTTTCTAGTTGTTAAATAAGTTGTTTAATAAGAGCAGACCACCTGCCTTTTGTCCAACCCCTTTTCTTACTGTTTTCAGTGGTTAGTGAATTTGGGGCAACAGTTTCATTTGTCAGAGTGCAACTAAAGTGCATCACACACAGATGTTCTAGGCGGTTTTATCGACACTGTGTTACAAATAACTATACAATGTTAATTTAGCTAAATAAAAGACTGTAACACTTACAATGACTGGATATTACATTTATCTTTGGCTGTTTGCTGTTTTTGGTAAGTGTGTTGGTCATTGTTTTTGTTTGACTTTGTGTTTTTGTTTGACTTTTTTGGTGCTATTAATGCATTTGTTTTTTAAGAAAACTAAAGTATTGAAAAAGATAAATATGTTGTACGTATTGTGCTTACATTTTTTTCACCTAGAAGTATTTATGTATATTTATTTTTGAATTATTTGACAGCAAGAGAAATGTTTGGAGTCACATTGCGGGCGAGTTTATACAGTCGGGTTGAGCTCACAGGAGAAAACCTTGATCAACAAACTATTAATTCCCTGGAGTTAGTGGAATGGAACAACCTCAACAAATCATGTATTTGTCTTTTGTTTTACAACCACAATCATACCACCCGATTGTACAGTCAATGCTGCGGAAAAGCTCATTTCATTTTGAACAATAACAGCCTCGTTTTAGACAATGTGACGGCACAGTTTGAAGGAGTCTATATGGAAAGTATAGTTAATGGAACTGGAAGTACAAAAAACGTTGTGCAAAAAAACTTTACATTACATATTGTATGTAAGTCAAAAATATCCTTCTGCTAATTTATATTCAATTCAACTAATTAATACTGATCTCATTGTTTATTAAGTTTCTTCACAATATGTTTTAAGACCCACCAAATGCTTCAGGAATTGTGATCACCTGGACCTCCAACACATCTGTGTCTCTCAAATGTAAAGTGAAAGGCACATTTACAGATATAATGTGGAAGAGAAAAGATTCTCAAATTCTAGGGGACAATAGACACTTATTCAGCGAGAAAAACCAGACTCTACACATCAGTAATATAACCAGCTCTGATTATGGATCATACAGTTGTGTGGCAATGAATGAATATGCAGAATCAGAATCACACACATTCATCACCAGAGAGGAATGCTCTAGTCATTGTGAGTATTATATTTGAATAAGAATCAGAAATACAACCTACAAAGGTTACTTTTAATATAAAGACTTTTTTGTAAGGTGTTGCATAACAGAAAAGTTGGTTTGCGCAAGTTTGTGAAAAGGAAAAAGCATTACACAATGTTGAACTTTTTTTATGTGTGTGTCAAGGTGAAAACTCGACTCTTCACCACGAATATACTAACAGCAAACACCAGAATCATCAGATTTTGCTTTCATTTGGACTCACATTCATAGCTGTTTTGGGACTGTGTATTTTGTTCTATGGCATTAACAAATTCCGTCACAGTAAGATTGCCTTTCTGCAAATACATTAACAATCAAATTCTTCTAACTCATATCATGAATCCTAGTATATAATCTCTACAGCTCAGCTTTAAATATTTTCAGGTCACGTTCACAGAAGAACACTAGACAGGAAGACGAGAGGTAGTCTAAAAACTCCCTACATGTCGTTTGTAACAAACACCTATACAGTTAGTGCTGACTAAATGGATTGTATGAAAAGATAATTTGTACAAATGCTGATTTGCGTTATCTAGGTCACAGAGGGGAAGACCACAGAACTGCAGAAGGAGGTATTAAAACATTGACCAAACAGTGTAAAAATAACAATATCTGAGATGATCTGAGTTATAATCTCACTTAACAATACACTTCACAGGGGATGTTGACGTTGACCTTGCAGTTTATCAGGTAATAAATTGTTCAAAGGTCATAAATACACAAATAGTTAGTAGTATAAATAATTATGCCAACACTTTATAATAAAGTTGTATTTGTTAACATCAGTTTGTCCTTTAATTTACATGAACTCACAATAAGCAATACTTTTACAATATTTATTAATCTTAGTTCATGTTTCAGTATTTACCAATACATTCTAAATTTTAAAACCATAATTAATTTAGAATAATTATTAATATATAATAAATAATATTTACTATTCTGTCTCAGGAAATACCTGGCAGTGAAGAGGTGATACCTTTGCCATACGTCTACACAGACTTCATTAAACCACGAGAGCCCAACCAGGACTCAGCAGCAGCAGAGCACATTGCAGATTTTGGTTACTCTGAGATTGGACCAGGAGTCAGAGAGCAAATCACTGTGGATGGCAGCAGCTCAGAAGAACAGTCCAGACCGTGTCCTAATGCTGAGAAGGAATGACAGCTGATAAGATGAATATTAGTGTATCTGATGTGACCAAAAACAACAGTACCTCATCTAGAGAAAACTGAGCAAAACAAAATGTAGAACTCTGAGATACTCCACTCAACCACTAGATGGAAGCAAAACAACGATTTTTAACTCTTGGACTGTAATCTTGTGATGATGTCATAATCACGTACATGTTTTAATGTCACATTAAATAGCAAGAGGTCAGAAGTGTCCAGTCTACCCACTAGTGAATGTCATTAGATAAATGACTTGTGTAATTCAGGGTACTTGGGAGAGCAAAAGGTGGTTTGCCTTGCATGTCAGACTCTGGTAAAGGTCCTAATTATCAAATAAATAGCATGTCATGAAGTCAGTGGCAGTTTAATTGATGTTAAAAGGTCAGTCTACATGTCAGTAAAGTGACTTTGTCTTTTGATCTTTTAGATTTTCTATACAAACTTGTAAAAACAGACTCGTAATGTTAAGAAGTATACTGTGTAAAATTCTTACCATATCTTTAATTAAAATTTTTATAGATGGATGTCAACTATACCTTTATGTATACCTAAAGCAATGTTTTTATTCCTTAAATCAGCCAGGAAAACAGTCCTTTCTGTGTTTTTTCCTAAAAAAAAGAAACACTGACAGAAAAATAAAACTATTTCCATTTAAAAAATGTGAACAAAACTGTACAGTCTCATGTTCGCTAAGGATGTTAAATCTTTACATCTATGGCATGCTGGGAAATAATATCTACAAAGAGAGAGGGCATGTGAGTGTTTAATAATTTATCTTTAATTTCCTGTGATGTAAATAGAAAAAAAACAGAGAGGTTCGGGGACATTATTAAATAAAGATCTCCTCCTATACCACTAGTAAGTGCAAACAGACATGTATATACAAAATTGCACATCACCATTTGGGGATTCATGAAAAAATAAATAAATAACATGAAAAATATTTTGCATTCTCATTTTGAAGATAAACATATCACAGATAAACCCAACGGACAAAGACACTGCAAAACAAAGGAAAAGACTAAATGCAAAGCAGTTGTACGGAATAAAACATTAGAGAATTCTGTGATAAACAGATGCGCTTTGATCCAAATGCGCTTTAATATCAGTGATAAAGCCCTATCTGGCAACCCTGAGACAAAATCAACCCAATTCAGCTAGGTTTGACAAAGCTGAACATTCACTTGGAATTAATGGACTAAATCACTTTATGAGCACCAGAAGGCTACAGCGAGCTTCTTGTAAGTGCACATAATCTGCAGGGTTTAGATTTTCTTTTGTTAAAACTACAGCATCAGTTATGCAGTGAGATTTACGGATTTCCTAATGACAATAACAAAAATGTCAGTATAGATTTCAGTGGAAATTTAATTGATTATTTTGACTAAAGGGCATCAAAAAAAGTTGCTTACATGAACCGCTGTGTGCGTTAACAACTACATTTTTATAAACCGATATGCTACAGATGATATAACAATCACACTGAAGGAAGAAAAGAAGAAAACAATAAGTTCACAGCATTTAAAATGTTCAATTTATGAATATATTCTGATAGTCACTTAATGTCATCCATGGTTTACATTGTCATAATAACATACACATCATCTATCGGTATTCAAAGAATTTCCATATTAAGAGCTCACTGTGTTCCTCTCTCTTTTGAAAATCCCCCTCTGGTCGAACACAATCTGTGAATAATTTCTCAAATATACAAAAGTGCTCAGTCTTCAAGAAAGCGTAAAAAATGTCTATCTGCCCATAAAAGTCTCTTCCCTTTTTTAAGGCAAGTGGTGACCAGTAGGTCAAAAGACTCTTGCCACACAACCGGCTCCCAATAAATATTGCAACAAATAATTTCCCCCACATTTTTAATAGGTGATCAGAATTAATGGCTTTTGGCATTTGTAGTTTCGAGAGCTTTACTGTTTATGCAGGAGGACATGTGCGTCTCTCAACTATACATGGAAAAGACATGAATTAGCTATGTGGGAAGTAAATGTGTGAACTGGAAGCCAAGTTCATTTTTACAAGCATGCCAAAATTAAATAAAAAAAATGATTGGAGAGATTTTTATACTACACGAACTTAATAAGCTAGTATAGCTTTTCATTTTGCAGACACAAAATGTTCCCCATTTTCTCTTTGAGCTGTAGTTGAGGTACTGTAAACACTTGAAAGAGTTCTCGAGGGAGGTCAAGGGAGACAAATGTTTCTGACTTAAAAACAGAACAACCGGGCACCATTTAACGATGAATTCACAAAGTTCAAGCTCCTTCCTGTTACCCAGACTTTAAAAACACTCAGTTCTAAGTGTTCAACCCACAGCCAATTATAACGTGTTTGTAAGTTCCAAGAATTTAAGAGTGTTTGGAATTCGCTGATTTGGACAGGAAGCAGAGGAAGACATGTAGTCACTACTGCTTGTGAAGATCAGGGGCCGTATCTTCATCCTCACCAACACAACAGCGACGACAACACAATATGACACACCAGTAAAATCTCTGCCAAAATGATACTTTTTAGACAAAGTTATATATCATCTTTATAAATATTTTCTGTGCTGCTGTGTCCTCTATCAATAAAAATAACAAAATATAGTGTCATATACAGCTACTTGAATCCCTTCAGCCATTTATTCTAAATCATCTTATAATCACAAGACTCTTTTCGGAAAGGGTCCTTTAGAAACGTATGTACAATTTGGACGAATGAACATGTTTAAATAAAACAGATGTCTGTACAAAAACAAAACAAATAAACCAAATAGAAAAATATAATCAGCAAGTGTTAGCCATAGGAGTGCATAGATGCTGAGTTAGTAAAATGAGACCTAATTTAAGAATGAACTGATTGGGTGGAAATGATGTTGGCTGATATCAATACCGATTTGCTTTCTTTTTGGTGGTGTTGATTGAGTGATCCATGATGATCTGACTATTTGTCCTTTCATTCAAAATCCCAACTGAAGATTGTTTAAAGAAGCATACTCAGCGCTTATCTTTGTTTCTGTTTTTTCTTAAATGAAAATGCTAACCAATAAATATACAAACAAAGAATTCTTTCAGTTAAGACCAAAAATGCTTCTAACACTTTGTGGTGTACATTCAGGAACATTCATATTGAAAGTGAAAAAGCAACGTAAAACAAACAAACAAACGAACAAAATTACTGTAAGATTTAACAATAAACATTGCCATAATAATAATAATTTATAATATGTTACAAATTATTTCTATGTTGGTTTTTTGCAGTCCAAGTTCCCTGCCGGGGCAAGGTGATTTTTATAGTTTTTCTTTAGAGGGAATCCAGATGTAAGGTCCAGATTGTTCCTCTATCACCATCTTACACTGGTTATAAATGTCTTCTAGTGTGTCCCCTTGAACCAGTGCTGTATGAAAAAGAGAGAGAGAGAGAGAGAGAGAGAGAGAGAGAGAGAGAGAGAGAGAGAGAGAGAGAGAGAGAGAGAGAGAGAGAGAGAGAGAGAGAGAGAGAGAGAGAGAGAGAGAGAGAGAGAGAGAGAGAGAGAGAGAGAGAGAGAGATTATTAGGCACATTATACAGCAAAATCTTCATTGCTTTACCCCATAAGAGGTAAGAAACCCTGATGATACTTTTATAATGATAAGTTTTTTAGCTTAATGGATCATTAGCCATTTCAATAAAATAAAAGGCATGGGGCTTTATCTCTCGTGGGTTCTTCAGAATAAAAAAAATGCAAGAATAGACATTTTACCCAGCAACAGACTTAACCACTAGATGTAACAATAAAGAAAGAACTCTGCAGCTGTTTACAGCATATCTTAGAAACCTTATTATGAAAAATAGTTGTTATATTACATTACACCATGTTAGCTGTAAAGAAACATACTTTTTTAATCCCTTCCAAAAGATTTTTGCTGAAGTACATCATCAAAATGAAAACAATAGCAGTCACACGGGTTCGAAAAGTCCCCAAATAAGTCATTATCTTGTCGTGCTGTATTCCATATTCATTTCGTACAGACTCATAAGGGTCACGCTAATGCATATTTCAACAGGAAGTTACCATCTTCTGCTCAGGGGACTGAATCAACTTAGTGGTTCTCCTGTCAAACATGATGGATGTAACAGACTCCAGCGGTCGGCCTCCGAGGTAATGCATATGCAGCAGACTATCACAATATGCAAATGAGGCGAGCCCCCGAGCATATAGGCGTCACAAAGATCCTCTGGATAGATTGAAAACTTTGCTTTCCACTTACCTGTGAAGTATTCACCAAACTCCTGTTCCAGTTTCATGGCACGGTCGTATGTCTTTTTGGCCTGCTCTTCTGTCAACCTCTTATTCATCTCCCTGAAACAAGCACAGGTTTAACATTCCTGTTTACAATGAATTACATATTAAATCTAGATTTAGTTTTGTTGTCTGTATAGACTTACATTAAAGACTCTGTGGATCTAGGCTTTATGAAGATGGCAATGGGGTAGAGTTGTGCTACTTGTAGCCGTTTAATGGCATTTCCAGACACGTCAAGTATACAGTGCTTTCCCTAGAAAGGCAACACAACATTCTTGCAAACCATCTGGTTTTATCAATTCAATTGATTTATATAGTGCTTTCTTTCAATTTTTATTGTTGCAAAGCAGCTTCACATACATTATAATTAATAAGAAATAATTAATAAGAAATAAAAAGACATTATATGGTAGTAAAATACATTAAAAACATGATATTATTGCAAGGTATGCTTTATGCAATAACTAAAATAAATTTGTTAAGATGGTCAGAAACTGTCAGTTGTTATTAAAACATCATATTATTTACAATATTATAATGTGCATAATATTAACAAGATTCACATTTACATTACAGTTTTTCATTGTTGATCTATGTACAGAGACTTCTGACTATATTTATGTGTTTCCTGAGATTCTTGAGCAACTACTGACCCTCTCAGCCACATATTTCACAGACTGGACGCTGGTTCCGTACAGATTGTCGTTGTACTGTCCGGCCTCGATGAACTTGTGCTCTTGGATGTCTTTCTCCATCTGCTCTCGCGAGGTCACGAAGTGATAATCTCTGCCGTCCACTTCATAATCCCGCTTTGGTCTGGTAGTATCTGAGATTGGAAAAAAAAAGTGCAGGAGTTAACCCTATAAGACATGGGATCTCATTTTTACAGCGAAGACATCCAGAGAAATGGGATTCAATTACCATCATTAAGTATGTATGCATTCATATTGAAATATAGTTACAGACCTGTGACTATCTACTGTACTTTCATTGTCCTGAAGAAATAAACACTATAGGTATACAGTAACTGTAGGGGTGATGTAATACACACAACACAGCATCTGGGATCTAAGCAGAACTACCCGGACATCTACAGATTATAAACTGTATCTAACAGTAACAGAATCTTATAATCTTCTATCTTATACTGTATCTTGTTCATTGTAGACTAATATCCTCACTTACCTTCTGGCCCTGAACTGTTAGCCGCTTTTTAAAATGATGAAAATAAAAGATGGTTAAATTAAAATCGAAAAACGGAGACGCAAACAATAAACAAAATTTCCAAGATGGAAGGGGAGAGAGAGATTTGTGACGTTCATCTGAATGAAAGCCAAACAAGTGTGAGATTGTTGTAGTACATATTATATTTATTATATTATTAAATATAATGTACAGTATATAATTATATTTACTTTTTATATGAATAAAGAAATATATAATCTTCAACCAGAGTTTTACATTTATAGGTGAAAACAAATTTGAATTAAATCTGCTTATATTCAGTTGTTGTTACGGAGACAGAAATCATCTAACCATAGCAACAGTGAGATGAATGAACACTGTTTATAATCATTATTAGACAGAACATTGACAAAAACATAAATACTTTCATCAAATTTCATACTTTTTTTCACATCAATGCAAACACTGAATAAATTGCATGTTCTTTTGGTGTTGGAATTTAGTCTTTTGGCTTTTCACACAGATGACAACAATGAAACACAAAAAAGAAATATGCAAGGCCTGCCATCCTAGGCTGGATAAGAGATAGAAAAAATATGGAAGGGAGGATAACATCCATAATTTGCTCCAAGACCATATTATTTTAATGGTTGTTAGAGTTTGTTCATGAGCAAACCTTGAAGTGATTAGACTGAGCCACGGCACAATGAAATGAACATCAGGAACCCCACAGAGCTCCTGAAGGACAGACCACAACAGACTCTTATGGTCAAACCTTTAAACTTACCGGCTTCATGGTGGACCTTCACCAGCACAGCATGACAACATAAAGACTTAAAAACTCCCAAGACTACGGCTTATAATTACCATAATTGCCATAAGTCTCTCTTGTCCCGTTAGAGACAATGGTTAAGTCAGCAAGTACTAAGAATTCATGTGCATATTAAAGGATGGAAGATCCACTGAGGACTAGTTTTCTCTGGTAATCTAACAACCGGGGGTTACTCACGTGGAACGCATGACCCAAACTTGTCCGGGAACTCTGAAATGAGGTCATCGTTGATCCTGTCCTTCATGGGTCCCAAGATTATGACCGGCCTGGCGTAACTAACTGTTACCGGAAAAAACAAAAATAGCTCCTGTGATATCCGACTACAGTGGTGAACGACACTCACATCATCAATTCACACTGTGAAATGTATACAGTCCAAGCATATGAGATAATGAAGAGACACTTACTTTCTTGTCTAATGACAGGCTCGTATGAGAGGATGAGTTCCTCTTGACTTCCTGGCAACAGAACACAGAAACACATTGAGTCTGTGATGATGCTCAGATTGCTTTTTGCACAACATGGCAACCGAGAGGACCCGCGTGCACGCCCTTCACCAAGGTCTCTACTCTCGAAACGCAGTTCAAACTTACGTGTAAATGAGTTTGCGAGCCCTTAATATCATTACGTGCTCGTCGACAAGGACATTTGTTTAAAAGAGTGGAGGAAAAAAATAAAAAACAGCTGTAATATTGGGTTAGCGCTCATTTGGGAGATTAAAGGGATGCTCAGAATCGCTTTGGGACGATGATGGACAACAGAAAGGCAATAAAATCACAAATGAGACTGAAGTTGCAGACAACACCGATGCTAATTAGATAAAAAGTCCAATTATGGGGCTGCTGGTCGAAAGTGACGCAAGTCAGGGGTGGTCTGTGCGCTCGGGGACGTTTATTTATAGCACGGGGACGAACAAAGACAGGCTGGTGCAGGAATATAATATGGCTCTTATCCATTGATTCAAACCCAAACCTGATCCAATGCTATTCTGAGCTGGGGCTTCATTTTTCGGTTTGGCAGTGGTAACATTAAACTACAGAATGAATCATGCATGAATCAGTTTCTCTCATACCTGGAGCAATTTAGATGCTACTGTAGATGACTTTAATTTGTGTTATTGCTATTGCAATAAACAGAAAGGATGGCTGCGTCTGTTTAAAGCAACACATCAAACACTCACTATGTGAATTTTTTTTTTACTTTTCTTCAAAGTTTTCTAACAACAGCTAAGCCGAGAGGACAGGTTCTGTATAAATTTAAAGCAAGATGATGGGTTTGACTGATGGTGGTGACAGAATGTACTTTATTCTGTGAGATAAAGTGTTGACCTCTGACCCTGATACAGAACTAGCTTCCTACATTGTTTGTCTTCCTACATTACAGATTTTGGCATATTTTTATGAAGTTTTGGTTATTACCTTTGTACTTTTAACTCCAATGGCTAAAATATACAACTAACACAAGCAAATGACTGCATGAATCATCAATGCATTAACAAGGAGTCCAAAAGAAATGAAATGAGAGTGACAAATCCTGTTTACCGGACATGTCGTCTTTCATTATGTTGATAATGACACTTTATGGCTGTCTAGTAGAACATCATGCAATGTGACAATTATGTGACAAAACTGAATGTGAACACAACCAGACAGTAAACTTTGACTTCACACTTCCTCTGGAAACCTGCCACAGTCAAAACGACTACAAAACCTGACAGCGGAGGTCTACAGTATCTCCAGCAAATTGACCTGAAGTCATGACATTTCCATTTTTCTTGAAGCACCACGTCCTACATTTTGAGTATGTTAAAGATTATTCGGGGCTCACTTTAAACTTGACAGTCTAAGTTAGTTATATCGAACAGAGTTGGATTTGAGTTTCTAGCGTATAATAACATTAGACACAGGAGATTAAATTAGGGACAAAGTATCGAGGATGCCAGAGATAAACCTGTTAAACCTAAATAAAATATCCTGTATTGTGTAAAACAGCATTATCTTCCCACTACACATGAATAATATCTATGCAGAAATACACTGAGTGCTTAAAAATAAACTACACACTTGGTTTAACTGATTGTTCCCCAATGGGACATTTACACTTAAAACCATAACATAACAAATGTTTTGGCTAAATGTATTGCCCTCATAGACTTTGTATGTACATTTCTTTACATGCTGTAAGTACATTTCTTAACATGCATTATTCGATTTGTGTTTACAAATTAGGAGGAATTTTCTATGAACAGGACACAAATTTTTTGAATAAATTAACAAATACAGTCAAAATTGCAATCTGTGCTGAAAATGAATTATGTCTTACACAAGAAACTCAATTTATCAATCCAGAATATTATTTAAAACAGGTAAAACACCAGGCAACACCACAAAGTCTCAACATAGACAAGGTCCTGTGACAAACTAACCTCACATAGATTGTGTTCATGCAACATTTCAAAAACATTAAGACCGTGAACAAACACACATTTGAATTCTTACATGCAGACAGACCTCAGACGAAACAAAAGGCAACAAACCTGAACTGAAATATAACGTGTGCTTAGGAGAAGGGTATTGGGTCTAATCCTTAACACACTTACTCAGTGTCTTTGCTCCATACCCGTCCTCCCCTATTCCAGAGATGTCCTACACCACACAGCCGATCAGATAGGCGAGGGGGCAGAGAGGGAGAGAGAGAGAAAGAGAGAGAGAGAGGAGGAAAGAGAATAGAAGAAAGAGAGAGAGGGAGAGAGAGACAGTAAGGTTGGTGGTGGCCGGGAGGTAAAGCCAGCAGAAGGAGGATGTAGAACAGAGTCGAAACACATGGACTTCCTGAAACTACCTACACACACCTAAACCTTTCGCCCCACCCCGAGGATGCACATGTGTGCCTACATGTGTGCGAGTGCACATGCGTTTGTGGCTACTTACGTTCCGAGTCGCTCTCGTCTTGTTCCTCAGCATCCTTGTTCTTGTAGAAAGGGAACTTGCGTGAAAAGATGAAGTTCTTTCTACGCTTTTCACTGAATGACTGTGCGGAGAAAGAGCATGGAGCAAACAAAGGGATCTAAACGCCGTCACGATCATGCTGACAAAACAACACGGTGACCGGGCGTCAGAGACAGCAGCCAGAAAACAGCCAAATGAGGATCTGAATGAAATTCGTGAATTGCTCGTTTTAAATATGTGTCATTATTATAATGATTCAATTTTTGGGCTGGAACTGAAAGCGCTTGGATGATACAGAATAGGATCCAAACTCTGTCGTCTGTGACGCCACGGCACCTGAGCTTTTCACAGAGATGCTCAAATGTATTTAAATTAATACATGATCAATAGAAAGAAACATACAAGGGAGGAAAACAATGATAAGCTGGTTTAGTGTCATGCAAAGGCAAGTTATAACTTATAAACAAATACAGTTTTGTAATTTAACACAAAGCATGCAGGAGAGCCCTGACGTGAGGTCATGCGGATGAAGAGGGACATAATCTTAAAAATAAAGGTGCTTCAAGATGACATAGAAGAACCATTTTTGCCTGAAAGAAATTTCAACATCCAAATAACCTTCCTGTTTCACAAAACCTTTAACAGAAAGGTTCTTGGTACTTCTTTGGCATCGCTGTGAAGAACCTTTTGAAGCACCTTTATTTTTAAGAGTGTGTGTGCTGTGATGTTAAGGTTAACTGTATATAAAATGGCTTTAAATGGGACCAAAACTTAATGAGATAACAGAATTGTGACTGGTGTGATTTTGTAGCTGGTTTTGTAACCTGTGAACCTGAGCTATACTGATGTGAGCGACAGTTTTCTAAAAAAATTTGTTATGATAAAACCTATGAAGAAGATTTTTCCACCTTAAAATTCATAGAAAGGAATATGTAATTATACTAAACATAAATGAAATGAACCAGATTTTTCACTAAGCACAGTTACTGTAATGCAAAAAAAATCTCCAAAATAAAATTAAAAAAGGAAACTGCAAAAAGCTTAAAATAAGTGGTTTCTTTACCAAGTATGCCAAATATAATATCTTATAATTATATAATGTATACATTAAATTTTTGTGAATTTAGATTTTGTGAAAAGTTTTGTGGCTTCTGTCTTAACTGTATCCGCCTAGAGTATAAATGAAAGCATCATATAATATGTTTATATCTGTACCCCTGATAAGAAAGGACATATTCATAACATTGATTATGCTAATCCTCTCTAATATAAACACACACATATATACATATACAGAAACACGTATGCTCCTGATCAATGCATTTTATAAATAAAAATATATACATTCTGTTGCATTTTAACACAGACACCGAACCACACAACAAAATCCCCCAGTTATCCATCAGTGCCAGCACCCCATCCCTCTCCCACCATCTTCAAAAGAGACAAAAATGAAGCGGAAATTTGCAGGCTTGGCAGTGATGTTGCTATGGATACCAGCGGGACTCATAAGGCTAAAAATCTGAACGGCGCTGCGGACATGCGGCGATCTAAAAATACACGCTACATTCTTTAACTTAATTCAGGTCTCCTGTTCACCACACGGGATAAATATTACTACAGATAACCTTATGTTGCCACATCCTACAAAGAACATTTGGCACATGCAGTATTAGCGCTGCTGGTTCTGTAGAAGACGCCTGTTGGGGTTTGTCTTACCGCGGTACTGAAGCTGAAAGCTCACAGTGAGCTGTCACACTGCGGCAGAAAAGTCTCTCTCACACACACACACTTAAAATCTGACTGACTGAATGACTGGGCCCACCAGCAAAACTTGAAATGGGAAAATAAAAGTGACAATGACAGGACATGGCAAAAACTAAACCAGGCAGACTGAGGAGAAATAGATAGACAGATACTGTATTAAACCAGATAGGCTGAGGAGAGAAGACGGGTGCTGGTGATGAACTGTCTCTAAACTGTCATTAAGCTCTTCCTGTGTTTCTCCTTAATAGAAAAAGTGGGGCGAGCAGAATTTAGGGCGTTGGCACTGATTAAACCTTTCACAAACATCACTCAACAAACAGATCACTTACCCCTTTAGAGTCCAGGCTACCGGGCTTTGCGTTGAATTTTACCGTCTTCAGACGAGCCCGTTCTTTTCTCTCCACCCTAACAATATATTACAGTTGAGATTAAAAATAAAATAAAATTTCATATTTGTTACACTGTTGCATTCCAGTTTACTTTTACTTTTGTAATAGGTTTTAGTCAAACACCTTCCTCAGGATCTACTAAATATGTATTTGTTGACAATATAAATTTTAAAGAAATGTATTATGTATTCCTGACTTTAAGATATTTTGCAGAACGTTAATAATCAAACAACATTCGCCCTCACTGATATGCATTGTACTGACAAAACAACATGTGATGTTGTCAAGGGTTCTTGCAACAAAAAACTGTCATAATTTAGTTCATTATAAGAGTTCTGTATGTAAATACTGAACAGAGGACAGCAGGGTCAGAAATAAAGATGCATGGCCTCTAAGGTTTAATTTTATAGGTAGAGGCTAATAAATCCTCAATATAATTATTCAACTTGACAATGTGTGATAATTTATTACAGTATTTTACATAAAATTATATTTTAAAATGGTTAGAAAAAATAAGCCTTCATAAAAGTTAAAAAGCCCCTCCAGCGAGCAAATACTGTTTAAAAGTTCATTTCAAAGTTAAACAGTCCGCTCAGGCACAGCGAACTATGATCTCATATCAATAAGCTCGACTTAACTTTTTACCAATAATTAAAAGGACACAATTTTAAGAGGCAAGTCAAACATAGGACAGTATGGTAAGATAAGAAATCAAATAAAAATGTGGTTTGAAACGTTTACAGTAGTAGTGTATGTGCTCCCACCTTCTCTTGCTGGGAATGACACCCATCTCCTCACTGTCTCCTTCTGGAGTAACTCTTCTGGCCTGCCACCACTCATCATCAGATGCATTGATCACATGGAGGATGTCTCCGTATCGGAAACTCAGACCTTGGCTGGGAAGGCCACTGTCCTTCGCCCTCTCGTAGTCAAACAATGCCCTGAGAGGAAATACACATACATAATAAGCTTTATAGACATTAAATAGCCATGTACCTATTCATAAAAATGTGTAAAGACTTATAATTATAAGTATAAGTCATTTCATCTTACCATTTTAATTTTGACTAATTATAAGTTGCTGTAATGTATAAAACCAACTTGAAATGTATTAACTTGTTTAGGTGAGTTAAAGTAATGTAATCATTTTTTATAGTGCTTACATTTCAACTTTTTTATATTTTATTTATTTTATCAGGCCTGGCAAAGAAAATTACAATTCTTAGGTTATCCAGGTTTCTGATTATTAGAACCTTTGTCAAAGAATATGCAAATAGACAAAAAAAACACTGTGTAAATGTGTGTATAAATGAAGGATGATGGAAGTACATTATGAAATTTCATCACTAAAGAAACCTGCATGCAACTGTCATCATTCTTTCTGCAAGATGTACTTCATATTACATTAATATTTATGTACAGTATGACTATAATGCACCATTCTATGGTCTGACCTGATGATTAATTCATGTCCACAATCTGTAAAACTATCAAACATGGCACAGAATATATTGATACATTTGTGAATGTGAAGCTCACAGTTTACTATGAGCTCCTGCCGTCTGTAGTGAGTGAATCACTGTGTGGAGGAAATCTCTCATTCATCCTCATTCAAACATGTTGCTGCTACAAGAATGACAATGATTCATACACTCATCCTTAAAAAGAGACACAAGTGAGGTCCGATCTATTTACAGAGCAGATCAAAGGTGGACTAAACAGAAAATCTCTTATGTGCACTTATGTGTCAAGCCGAGTTTAAACATTCGGGTTTAGACATAATCACATTTTTACAAGTCTACAGTCACCAACAGATTTAAGTATCAAATGCAATGAAATAGGAAAACACACATACACATACATAAACACAACAGTCGTTGACCTATACACACCAAAGAGCATGAAAATAAAAAAGGGACTTTACTCTAAATGATTTTATGGAACATGTCAATCCTAAACAGCACTTTTGGATGTTCAGCCCTGATAAAAGCTTTTAGATAACAAGAGGCAAGATGTTTTATACTGCTCTTTGTAGCCATGACAACCCCTGTTTGGGTGCAAGGATGCAAATGTGATAAATGTAGATATGGGCAACTCAAAACTGGGATGAGCTCAGTGGATGATGTCACTTCCAGTGGGTGACACATCTTCTCTGCTATTCTGCATGTCTGAGTCTTGTCTTTTTGTTGATATTTCTAGAATGAATTGGTAACGTATACATTAGCAGTCAAAATCTTGGACACAATGTGGGGCATATTCACTCAGATGCTGCATTTCCATTCACTGACTGATATCCACCTTTAATATGACACAATTTCTTTACTAAAGCCTATTATAAATATAATACCCAAATCTTTAATAATTCATGTTTACATACAGTACATAGTATGTTCAGCATATTTCTTAAAAAATATCATCCCAAGGACATGAAATCAATAAATAAGAAATATACAGGCTACCCATACTGCATTGCTGCGAGCAAATACCTGCATGACAAAACGACTGGGTTACATTATAGCCAGAACATTCAGTATGCTGCTCTAATGGATGAAACTGATTTTATATTGATCCTTTATTCTACAAAACAAATTCATTACTCTAAAAACTCATCTGCAATTAGAGTCTTATTTAAGACTTTAAAAGCACAAATCGCTCTTGGGATGTTTTTTAAATGTTTGAAGATATTAAAATAACAGATGTTTAAGTGCGTAGTCAATAGATTTACTGCCAGGGTCATTTAGGTCAGCGCTACACCATTATTTATTAATGCCAGCAATACAGCACAGCGTAATGATGCTAAGTCGCCATTACGGATCCATTACGATCCATCGTTTCATTTAAAAACGAAACTCTCTCTCACACACTTTGGAACACATGCCTTGGGGAAAAAGCACATATTGTCTTATTGGCCTAAAAAGACAATGGGGTTGTTATGGAAACTGCAAGCTTCGTACAGTGCGGATAAATCATATTGTTATATGTGTGTTTGCTGGCATATCCCGAGCCCATTATGGTGAATTCATTCCTCCATGGCATCATTACCACAGTAATGCATCTCACTTCTTCCACAAACTTCCCCAAACCAGCATGTGCCAGTACAGTCTGCTGACAAACACTGAAATTTGCTGTCAAACGACAAATACATTTGAGTGATGCTCTCTTACAGTGCTATAATAAATAAAACATATTTTAAGATCACATATAAGTTTCCCAATGACTTACTGTGACCTTAAATAAAACGAGAAGTAAGAAATGAAATATTAAAGGACTGCATTTTCAGCCAGTAATGTCAGCTGGATTGTAAAATGACCCTTATATTAAAAGAGAAAAATGCACACCAGCAGCTAAAAGATGAAATCTGTGGCTTCAGATTAATCATGCGGGTCTTGCACTAGAGAATCAGGGCTGAATCTATGTGTGTGTGTGTGTGTGTAACAGCTATGCAACAGCATGTATGTGTGTAATCACAGTGCTCAGCAGAATAGGGAACATCTATGAGTAGTGAACTTCATGGACAGCATTTTTCCACTACAGCGAATGTAAGATAATTTGTTAAAAGTGAGCGCTGCCTTGGTTCTCCATAAAATGAGTGCGCAAAATGGCAGGATAAAAGCTGAAGCCATCAGCTTATCTGCATTACAAGCATGACACACAAACTAACAGAAAGTGTCCATAGTGCAGGAACAGATTATGCGACATATTCACTTTTGGAGAGATATGTGATGGTTAAAATGGCCCCTGAGAGTAAGTTTAGGTTTTAACCTCAACTACAAGCGACAGTAAGTATTGCACTTACAAACTTTTCTACACATATCTAACCTGGAGTTTATGTGTTAAAATGAACTTTCCTGTCTCATCATCAACCGACTTCTCAATAACATGAAAAGAAAATGAAATCAGACATTGCAATTATTTTCTGAAATGTATATTTGCCCTGGACAAATTCCACGCGCTTGACTTTTTCATGCATAATGAACGAGACGAACCCCGATATAAGTCCTTTCGTGACTGCACACAAAGCGTTGTTATGGAACCATGACAATGCTACCGCAGTGAGACAATTTCATATAAATAAGATAAATAAGCGATGAACGCATGCACATGCGTCTGTGCAGTTCTTCTTTGGAGAAATTGTGATGCTGATTCATTGTGACAGAAACACTGAAAGATGCTTATTGAGGAAAATCATTCAATAACTGACTCATTCGATAGTATCATTGTGTGAATGGAGTCATGCATGCATTGCTTATAAATCGATGTGAGCTTTCTATTTACAGAAATAGAATCATACCTCTGAATTTATCTTATCGGAAAACTCATGCATCTCATTGCTCAACAGAGGCAAACTGGAAATGATAGTTTAATCATAATTCTCTTTTGTCCTCTACAGACTGAGCAGCGGTTTATGGAGACATGCAGTATTTTCTTTGTTACTTTTTCAACTTTTCAACTTCTTCACCTTTTATGCAATTTACCTCTTTTACGTTCTAGAATCTATTCTGTAACACTGTGTTCTGCAATAAGAGAATGACTCCCAATAAGGTATGATTTCCTCTTGCTCGGCTCTTTCCAAACCAGTCCAACATCCAGCTCTACAGACCAGATGATTGTCAACAGCACAGTACAATTATCCAGCACACACAAATGGGCCTGTGGCATCATACTGAGCATGCTGTAGATCGGATGGAGCATAATTGCTGAGGGGAGAGCTATTAATCACAATGGATAAGCACAGGTGCATCAGTATAACACTCAATAAACAAGCCAAATCTAAAGATCTAGATACAAATCTATAGTTAGATCAGAGATCTACAGATGCCTGACGCTACCAGCTAATGAAGAACTTATTTTAAAATAGGAGAAAGAGGAGAATTATAACAGCATGTTCTTTTTACTTAGTACTTGTTTTTTTGTGATACTACTGTAGCTTCTAGATTGTGAGGAGGGTCAAATATTTAGTAGTTTTGAGCAAGAGGAGATTCTGATAGGCTAGACTTTGAACATTTTGTCTTATCTTCTTTGAAGGAAATAAATGAACTATTTAAGAAATAAGAAGAAATAAGGAATTTTTAAGTCAAAGTAGAGACAGAACAGGAGATAAAAATGGGAAAAATGTTGAGAACTTTTTTCAAGTATTTGTATTTATTATTAATAATATGATTTATTATTTATTAGACGACTAACAATAATTACTCCATGAGAGCATTTTGAAAAATGTGTAAAAGAAGAAAAGCATAACGTATATATGTCTAAAAAATGTAAACAAGCAAAATGAAAATGTCATTCTTCAAGCCGATGTGACATCTAATATTATTTGCCCTGTTTGTTTTTTTACCACTTTAACTCTTGTACCGGTTCATCAAAAGAACATGTCACATCATATTTGTTTTTGTGAATTGCTTTGTGAATGCAATTTCATGCTGATTTTAAAACAGAGAAGTAGCGTTTTTTCTACTATTTTAAATAATAGCTCTTCTAAATGTTAACCGGATGAGTGCAGGTGCAGTGAGTTTAAGATTTCCTGGCTGATCTAGGATCAGAGCACACGCATAAGACAGTATATACCTCTTTTTGTGAGAGCGTGTGTATGTGGACGCTGATGAATTCTGACTGTCTGAAGTCAGAATCCCTGTTGGTTCACACGCAAACCTCAGAAGTGTTTGTGTGTCAAATAAACACCTCACCCCAGGCTAGAAACATGTCTCATAGCCAAAGACCAAAGTCATGTTCACATAAATCCAACATCAGTGCAACACAACAAGGCTGCTGAAAGCACAAAGAATTGCACTTGGAGAAGCAGTCGGTCCCATATTTTCATGTTTTTAGGGAATTGTTGGTATTTCTGAGTCCCATCTGTGGCAGAAATTAGTTAGTACATATGAATTTCTATGTTTCTTGTAAGGGTTTTTACCTGACGTAGAGGGAACGTTTCTGATTGGTTCTTAGGGATCCAGATCCGGAGCTCATGCTGTGGTTCATCATCTGCTCTCGTAAGTCATGAATTTTGGCCTCGAAACGTCCGTATTCTGAAAACACAAACATAACCAAGCAAGTGTAAACACAACATTTCTTGTAAATGCACATCAAAATCTGCAACAGCAGGCCTAAAATGACTCAATTAGGAGACCATGCAAGAAAAAAACTGTTTAAAAAACATTCTTTGTTCTATAGCAAAGAATTTATAAGACGGTCTCTCTGGGAAATGCTGTCCATTAAGGATGTGGTATTGTAGTGGCTTAGTGCATGCGACGACAGGTCGGATCGATACAGCTACTGTAACCATGATGACTTCTACCGCAAGGTCACACGGTCAATACAGAAAAGGTAGGGAAAGAGAGAGAGAGAGAGAGAGAGAGAGAGAGAGAGAGAGAGAGAGAGAGAGAGAGAGAGAGAGAGAGAGAGAGAGAGAGAGAGAGAGAGAGAGAGAGAGAGAGAGAGAGAGAGAGAGAGAGAGAGAGAGAGAGAGAGAGAGAGTTTTTAAATCGGTCTAATTTGATAATGCTTTCAGCTGAAATGATACCTGATGTATAAATGTATACATTTTTTGTTTACTATTATAGTTTAATTTATTTTAAATAAGGAACATTTGTAGGTAATTTTAAAAAACACAATTTGAATTTTGTTTGCACCACACTATATTTTGGTGCTTCTAGCAAATCAAGCTGAAGCTCTAGTTCCCAGACCTTTTAAACAAAACACTAGTTTCTGTAATATGCAAATCTATAAGAAAGTGATTAATGGCAGTACGTATGTTTTGCCGTTAATGTAATGCCCTTAAGCAGACTACTGTTTCTATGGTTACCCCCCCTCAGGCGAGGTGAAAAGACACAATCTGACAACTTGTAACTAACCTTTTCGCTTACTGAAACTTTATTTTAAAATGTTGTTGAAGATCTCAATATGCAATAGGTCCAGTAAACACCGCTTAGTATGTGCTTGTTAAGAACTCGCAACCTTTATTTGAAGTTGGAGGTCATGGCGGTACTCTCTGGGTCAAATTCCAAAAGGAAAACAATGAACAATAGTTGGGAGGTTATCAACTTGTGATAAAATATCATAACAGCTTCATCTTCACAAAAATGTCAAAAAAGGAGAATCTAAAAAGGCCATCTAAAATGAGTGTTGACCTCAGAAACCTCTAAAACACAGACTTATACGCCTCAAATAATAGATTTTCTCTCCTCACTAAGCATACTGGCTCTCTCAGCGGGTAATCCAGTGCACAGCATAGCAGTTTGAGTGTTGCACACCTCAGCTCTGTTTCAGCACAGAACTACATCTGCTGGGACCAGCGCGTGAACACAATCCACGCTCAACTTGAGCATTCAATCTGAGCGCGCTGCAAAGCACCAAAAGCCCATCTACTCATGAGCATGATGTTGCTGTTGATATACACTTTTGTCTTGATGTATTGGGCACAAAAATCATGTACCCAACTGCAATGCAAACTAAATAATAAAAAAAACCCTGAAGATATATGACTGAGCTGGTTGTGATGTTTTATAAAGGTTTGATGATCTTCACGGGTTCAGCTGAGGTTGATGTAAGAGCTTGCCTGTCCTTGCAAAGGTCAAATGACAAGTAAATTTTGTCATTGTACTGCGGGCGACAGTAGGACAATTACAGTGATGTGCTGGCACATATATATGCATTGCCTTCAATTAAATATTATTCAAATCACATCAACCTCGGGCAACTAGAGCTCTATCTCTGATGTTAAAGACAAAGAAATAACTAAACAATCTTTTTCTGCAGAGAAACATTGAAAAAGAAAGAAGGAGGGAGACAGAAACAAGAGTCTTGGAGTGGTGCAGAGCTCAGACAGAGGATAACACAGACAACCCAAAACAATCCCGAAGTGAAGGAAGCGCTCAGCCCGAACAAATTCACTCAGATGAAACAAGGCTGCCAAACTCGAAAATTTTTTAGGACAACCGGGAATATCACTAGAAATATTTGACTTGCACTGCTACAAGTTGTCGCAGTGGGTACAAAAGATTATTCAGAAGTTTTTAAGTGAGGCTCGAGGCAACAACGTGTCAAAATCGCTTGCAGAATTATGCAAACATAATTTGCATTTTAAAAGTACAAAGGTACATGCAATCCAAACCATATCTAATCCCAAAACACTACTGGCAAACAGACACAACAGACACACACACACACATGTGCTCCCATACACGCTTGAAAAGATAAGCAGCAGCAACCCAGCAGAGAAACAAACAAAAAAAAGATGAAAGGACTAAAAGCTGAATGAAAGAATGAATAAAAGAGAGAATAAAAATAGTGTCTCACTCTTGAAGATGCTCGCAGACTGCAGCAGCAGCGTGAGAGATTGACCGCTCCCTACACACAAGCAATGAATGCCGCTCTACCATCTCCTCCTCCCTCTCTCTCTCTCTCTCTCTCTCACGCACTCTCCTCCAAACCCACTCCCATTGGCTGAAACTCTAGAGTGGGCGGAGTTAAGGGTCTTAGAGATCCTACACCTCTAGTCATCCAGATCAAAAGCCATGCTGGATTTTCTCTCTTGACGTCGGCTTTGTGTTTTCAATCTGCAGCGTATTAGCTCGCTTAAAGGTAAACAAGCCACAAATCCAGCAAAATAGCTTTCGCTGTCCTTCAGAACTGGTGGATTTCACAGGCATATGATGGGAATTTGTGCACATAAACAGTGGGATACAGGCAGAAAATACTGCAGATGTGAGACGTGATTGATTTATAATTAAGTTGGTGAGGTAAATAAAAGAGGGATGATGATACAGTTACACAAGCGTAAAGACTCAAGAAAAAAATTCCAGGGGGAAAATTCATACTAATAATCTCATGTGTTTTCAAATATCTGATTTTTCTTTTAAACCTTTCTTAAGAGAATAAAAAACATACAGCTGTGATATAGGCACATATTATAAAATGAATGTGAATTAAAAATTCTTACAAAAAACAAAAAAAAGCTTCCTTTGTAAATTTTTCTTTCCTATAAAAAATCCTTCCAATCCAGTCTAAATCCTTCAGCTCCAAAAGTCCCAGAAATCCAAGTTTGGATTGTTATTCCCAAGAATTGCACCCATAATACTTCAAATAATAAAAATGTGCTGATGAAATCATTGCAAATAGTCAAATTATTGTTAAATAGCCAACCTAAAAAAATAAAATTCTAACATTCTCTCTCTTTCTCTCTCTGTGTGTCAAGAAAATATTTTTTCCAAAGAGCTGCATTTTAACATGTTTTTTGTTAACATGTTTATGACTGTTTATTCCATAAGATCGCACCTGTTTCCGCAGCGGTGAGTGTATCCACACGTTGAGGGGGTTTACCGTCTATCCTTTAATAAAAAATCCTCGCCGTCTCATTAGCTGCTATGCGGCGACACCTACATGACAAATACATCCACATCCTCGATGGGGAAAAGAGCAACATTGCGCCAGTAGGTAAATCCACCACGTGTGAGCAATAGAAGAGGCAGTGTGACATTTCCAAGGGAACAGAGGATAAATTAAGCAAATGTCTTTTGTAACATGTCAGTGTGCATGCGTGTCACAGCTAACCCTATCTGCAGCAGAGAGATAGGAGGACAATAGTGAGTAATTGATATGGCTTATAATAGCATGTTTGTGTATCAACGGCAGTCTAGAAGTGATATGGTTGATAAGGGAGATGTGTGTAAACAATCATCCAGGTGAATGGTCATATATGTTCTTATTTATTCTGCTGTTTGTCCTCCCGAGCATCTTCTAATAGTGCTTCTCAGTGAGTGATACACTGTCCAATCAGAACGCAGCATGGCTTGGCCACAGAAACCCTCCCACAGGACATCTGGGAGTATAGCCAAGAATCGGCCAAATGCTGGCAACCAGTCCAGTCTATTAGAGAAATATATCCTCACAAACAAGCCATAGGGTGTTCTAAAAAAACATCTCGGCCTTGAACCATTTACATTTGGCAGATGCTTTTATCTAAAGTGACTTACAGTGCATTTAAGACAAACATCTGATCGATTTTGTGTTTCCTGGGAATCAAACCCCTGACCTTGACATGACAAGAACCAGTGAACCTTAAAACATTTATATAGCTTTTTATATTATAAATGTGCAAAACTCATTGCTATGATGATAGTCTTTTTGAGTGGTTGCCAAGGTGTTGCTATGCAATTGCTGGGGTTTTCTGAGTGGTTGCTAACTGATTGCTAGGGTGATTGCTAGAGTGCATGCTAAGCAGTCTATAGGGTGTTCTTAGTGGTTGCTATGTGGTTGCTAGGGTGTTCTGAGTGGTCGCTTACTGGCCCCCATCAAGAGCTTACAAAAGGTGTAACTTTATTATTGCAATTAATCTTAAGTACAAACCGTTATTAAAACACTTGATCAACTTCTACGTACAAAACCATTCATATTTCCCTGAAATCACTGACAACAAAATGAAGAATATTCCCCACAGAAAAAAAGATAATGCTTATTAAAAGGTTAAACTCATTAAACCACTTCAGTTTTTCACAGACCACTACAAAACAGCCAAAACCCGATTATTAATCGGTTGCTGAATCCCACTCTCTGAATGTTGCCCTTTAAATTACTAGCACCACAAAACTATTGCATGAATGTTACACAATTTGTCAACCTCTTCACAAAGATTCATTCTCTGTGGAACTCTTCACATGTTCATTAAAAAGAATGAGAGGAAAGCTGAGATTAGTCATTTTGATAGAACCACAAAAATTTTAAGTAAAATATTACTCATTTAGACCTCTGGGTATCTAACACTATGATTAATGACCTAATATGACCAAACATAAGATGTTACACTTTAATTCATGGCGACTGCAGATTTCATTAGTTTATAGTAGCCTCTACCCTATTCCTGCTTGTAAGCATGTGTGTATGTGCGTTTATTTGAGTTTATTTAGCTATACTTAGAATAAAAATGAAACTAAAATAAAAATGAACTAAATTAAAAACCTTCCTTTGGGAATGTTCCTAAAAGAAATCTTTACTTATTTTAATTTAACGTTGGTTAATTTTTTCTTTTGGTTTAGTCTGAATCAAACATTTTCTTATTCTGTATTTTTGTCTTGTGTTCCAGAAAAACATTAAAGATGCACTTATTTGAGGTGATAAATGCACAAGAAATTAAAGTTTGTTTTCTTTGGAACATAACTTTTTATTATTGCAAGGATAAATGTAACTAAAGTGGTTTATGCTATTTGAATATTCAATAAATTGTATTTTTTAAATATATTATCTAGCATGAATGAATGAATGTGATCTTGTTTAAGGTCATTGTAAGATTTTAAAGAAAAATGAATTCTGTAAGGTAATTGTATTCATCTGTAATTATTAAAAATCATCTATAGATTTCTACGGTATGTCCTTAAAATGTACACTTTTGTGCATGTACATATTCTTCCCTCAGGTGTTCTAGGGTTGTCATTGGCTGTCTGTTGTGTTTGGTGTGTGCATGCTAGTGATGTCATAATGTCCACCAGAGTGCTCAATTCAGTCTCCCAAAATGCCACACAAACACATCACACATGCACGAACACACTTATGTACACATCCACACAAATATGAAAATGTCACTGCTGAGAACCTTTTCAAGGTCTATTGTTCTCTATTTTAAAATGCCAACTAAAAACCGCCATCTGCTTTGAGAGCACGTCCACCTCTTTCAGTCAGCTAGGTACAGCCATTTACGTTTATGTCGTGATGTTGCTGAAAGCCATACAATTTGGGGAGAGATGATGGCCTGTCAATCACCATGTGTGGATCTGTGTGTGTCTGTGTATAACCCATTACATCATACTCTGACCTGTAATTACCAGGGTTTGGGATGTGTGTGGTGTACCTGAGGCCTCTCTGATAAAATCAGGTGTAATCATGTTGTCCTGAGATAGTACACAAGCTTGCCGATGTTGTTCGAAAATAGTTCAATGATCTATCTATTCATTTTCATGCCTTTGCTCTTTCTGTTCCGTATAATATTATGGAGTATTTACACAGTTTATATCCGTCTTGACCACTTAAAGGGACAGTAAAGGGAGTGTTAACATTATGCAAAATCTTGTTTCACATTTTTTAAGTTTAAGGCACAAGAAACTTTCTTTCTGCTAACAAGGCACTTTCAGAATATGAGTGATCAAATTAATGAATATACATTTCATTTTTTCGATTTGTTAGATCAAGAACCTCAGCTTGACTATGATTTTTCTTGATTATCAATCAGTTGAAAGTATTCTGGGACTGGAGCTATACAGCAAGGAAATCCAACCAAAATGATAAGGTCCCTTGGAAAGCCAATCTTGCAAAAATGCAAGCTTGCACTTACCGTTCCTCAACACCTTAACGACTTCTACCTCTGCTGAATCAATCCCAAGACCATCAGGGGAATCGGATCGAGCCGCAGAGAGAAGAACAGCCGAGCTGGAACCGTGGCTATATGACTAAATACTCATAAAGCTGACTATTGAGATCTCATTGTGAAAGCACGACTGTTTTGTCCATACTAAACAGGTCTGCATAGCGGAATCATGGCTATATTGCAAACTGAGGAAATTGCTATTACAATTAAATATTAATGCCAAGAGAATTGATTCTGGAGGATTCGCCAAAGCTGCTTAATCTGCAAAAGATCAACATTATCATACACCCCAGCCAAAATTTAACACACAAGTTTGAAGAAAGTTGAGTTTATAAATCAGGATGGGGAAAAATGTCTGGACAAAGTGATTTAAGTCTTTAGATCTTTGTTATTGCAATGGGAATCCTGGGCCTTCTTGTCAGTCAGACATCGTCACCTTTACTCTGTGTATCTTAATGTTGTGTGAGATCCTACCCATTTATTAATTCTAGATGCTAAAATGTCATCATATGCTGCTTAAATAAACTCCATCCATAGTCAAATATATAACAATATATAATCCTGTCACTGTTGATTGAAAAAGATGTGCAAACAGAACCCAAATAAGAGTATTTAAGTATATATACATTTATACTCAGTGAGTTGATGCTAGTATAAAAATGATGCGAAAGTAATAGAAAGAGGAAGTGCATGGGTGTGATTACCACGCCATCATTAAAATGACTTACATTATGACACATCATTACAGTACTTTCATGTGGAGCTTGACTACTAAAATTGTGTTGCACAAGTGACAAACAGAATGTGTGTTTGTGCAAGTATGTTAACATGCAACATGACTAGTGTAATGTGAAGGTGTTTTGGGAGGGGGGTGTCAGCAGGAAGTGTTTCAGACAGGAAGAAGAGAAGGAAATGGGCGGAGACAGTGAGCAGTGCAGTACGACAGCCATGGCTAGCTGTTAACTTTTGCTAAACTGAAAAGAAAATATGGAAAATTTATATTTGACCGTTAACACGCCATCTACTGTACATGCTAGGGCATTCCTAAAGTTGACAAATTTATAACGTAGCAAATCTAGGAGCAAATCATGGTTCAGGGCTGAGACATAACTTAAAGTCTGGCTATTTAAAAGAAAAGGGCAAGCCATTCAGTATGTCAAGTCTAATTATAATTTTTAGTTCACTGTATAGAATAATTATAAACCAATGTCCTGCAGTACGTAGTTAGTGTAAGTGAATCGGTACTTGCACAACTACAAATATTAAACATTAAAATTAACATGCAAGATGCAAAAATGCAAAGATAACTTTGTGCATTGTTTCTCAGTCCCTCAAACAAATAAATCCAAATCAATTTGTATTGTCTGATTGTATGTACAGAACAGCAGCCATCTGTGTTGGGCAGGGGGGTTAGAGCCAAACATACACACAAGAGCCAAAGAAATTGATCAAGTGAGGCAGCAGGCAGGGGTAACACAGATTACAGGCGCACACAGGGATTATCAGGAGAGCAAGATCTCTCTCTGTCCCGTCCCCTGAATGAGAGGTCCATGGTCAGAGCCGCCGCTGGGGCAAGAATGAGACCATGTTACACAGCCAGACTGCAGAGAGTTAGACAGAACCTGAGCTCCGGTGATCGTATCGAATCAAAGCTTGCCAACGTTGCTTAATACTAATGGGAATAGAAAACAAAAAAGTAAGAAATATGCAACCCTAGCAGTTGTGTCTATAAAGCAAAGGTTCTCAACCTTATTTGGTCTAGGATCTATTTTGAGGTTTTAACCTGTTAACTGTCACTGTTCCATTTTTCAATAATCAATATTTTATAGTTGAAAACTATTCATGACAAACTATATATTGATATGTGACAAATTTTATAAAAATCATAAAGATTTTTTTTAAATGTTTAAAATTAAAATTTAAAAAATTTAAAAAAGATTTTAAAAAATAACATTTTAAAAATTGTAGTTCATGTGTATGCTCAATATGTGCAGTGGCAATTACCAGGTTAAAATTCTTGAGACACATAACAGGATTAATCTATTAATCTAATGCAGAATTCATCTCAATTTAAGTGGCTTTAGGTGAAAAAAATATATTTTTACATAGGTTTAGTAATTTATTAAGAAAACAAAAGAGAAGAATTGTGCTTGGCATTCACTGTAATAACTTTTATGTCCATTTACGTTTTTTTAAAAATAAATATAGAACTGCATATTTAATATATAGACAATACCTACTACTATACAAATACCTATTTAAAAAAATGATGATCAAGATACAGTCCATCAGGATCTCTCATGACCTCATATGCATCTGTGTCAACCCTACGTAAAGTGCACAACCCCACGGTTGAGAACCTCTGCTATAAAGCTTTGGTTTTGGTCTAGCTCTGTGCAGTCTGTCTGGGTGGTACTGCTCTTGACCCAGGCGCTGATCACATGGCACAAACCTGCAGTTGGAGGCGGGGCCCGGCGTGGGGAGCACAGGGCAAGTTCTGACGGGTGAAAAAAGAGAGGAGATGTCAGTACACACCTGACCACGCTGCCATATCTGTCTCTCTCACCTTATCAACGACTGTATACACACACGAGCTCACACCTGCAGCACGATACACACACCTCATACAGTGTCTTTCAAGTGCCAGAAAATACATTCATACAGCCATCATATAAAGGTGAAGTGTGCAAAATAACTGCATTATACTGCAACCAAAAGTAAGTATTTTAACAATAAAAAAGTGACACACTTCAGCTTTAAAAGGCCAGTGAGCACATTAACTATAAGATGTGAATATTCAGAGCGGATTTAGGACTACGGTGATGCATTCGACCCCATCTGCATGAGTTAGTGTCACTAGACTCCACTGCGGCCAAACCTCTAATTGACACTTATCAAACATGGCACCTCAACAGTCCAAGGGCACATGCGCTATTCTGTGACAGTCAGGAGAAATAAAGATTACACCGGGCTGGGCTCGGCCCAAAAACGTCTGGGCGAGTTGTGTTTCTGTCATGCCCGCAGCTAAAGGTGACCTCTGCTCTCTAAATGGCTCGGTGAATAAGAGTCATGTGACCTTCGATGACGGTGTTTGGTCGGGGGAGCTGACGGACACTCACCCTCCGGCCGATATTGGGCGATGATGGTTACCGTCTGCCCCGCCCCTTTCAGTGCAGCTGCGGCCTGTTCATGAGTCGCACCTCGCAGGTCGATTCCATTTACCTGTAATCAATCACAGCAAATTGCTGTTATATCAATCACAATTTTCTATTCAATTTATTTCATTAAATGAAAGTTAAGAACAATGTTGCTGGCTTTTTTATATTTTTCTACCATTTCTGTCCTATAGGCAAAACTAAATATGGGCTATATATGAAAAATGAAGCTACAAAAGCAAACCTGCATATCACTTCCCTAGGACAGAAATGCAATATGCATTTTGGGTGTAATATTTTTAAAAGGAGCACCATATTGCCAGCTATTTAAAGAAACTGTTCACCCAATTAAGAAAATTCTGCCATAATTATGTGTAAATGACAGATATTGTTTTTTGGTTAACTGTCCCTTTAACAGTGTGAACTTCACCACAACTATTCTTAGACTCCAATTGAGGACAGCACACCATTATCTCTGCCTTTTTTCTCCCCCTCCCTCGTTCTTTCTGATTTTCTAATCAGTGTCATGAGGAGGCAGCTTGTGATTGTCTGGCTCAAGTAGCGCAGACAGTAATTGCGCCGGGAATCTGGATGGAGGGGTTTGATTACGGCGAGAGGGTCCTGATGAAGTTCTGATAAACAAAAACGATGAAATCAGGCCGAGTGGATCGCTCATCTGCATTGTTGAAAAGGGAGTTATAATTGCACTCAATTAACACTCCACAATAAAAGTTATGGCACCAAGTATCCATGCCGAAACTCAAAATTACATTAAGATGAAGGAAAATGGCGGACCTCTTTAAACTACAGGGAAACAGTTTTCAACAAAACAAAAAGCGTTGACTTGAAGGGTTCGCAGAACGGTATGGTGGCGCCCCCTGCTGATCAGTGCAAGTTCTGCACTATTTTGTGAGAACGTTACACACATTTCAATGACAATCAAACTACACAATATAAAACGTTAATTCATGCACAGGCCTAATTATTATTAACTCCACAAACCACTTGATTCTTTCTGTAGCTCATTGCATTAGCATTACAAATACTGTGGGTTCAATTCCCAGAGAACATGCACACTGATTAAAATGTATACCTCAAAGTCGCTTTGGATAAAAGTGTCTGTAGAATGTAAAAGTAAAAATCTTTGGCATATACTTACAGACAGAATCTGATCTCCCCTCCGCAGCTCTCCGCTGAGGTCTGCAGGCCCTCCTGCGAGTATGAAAGACACAAAAATGCCTTCTCCATCTTCTCCTCCAACGATGTTAAAGCCCAGTCCGGTCGAGCCCTTGTGCAGGACAATCTTTCTGGGCTCCCTGTATACACAGTTAAGGTAATACATCAGTTCAGAGTCCGTAGGGCTCAGCATCTTCAATGACACGCACGCCAACTACTGTGTAAACATAAACATGCAAGGGACACGTGCATGCACACGCATCCAAGCTCTTGGGTTGGTCCAAATAGTCTACGGTGTAGTCGAGCACAATGGCTGACATCTATTGGGGACTGCTCCACTTATGTGCTATTTGTCCCATTTCTGACTGGTTTCCTAGATACGCAGACTCTCTCTCTCTCTCTCTCTCTCTCTCTCTCTCTCTCTCTCTCTCTCTCACACACACACACTTTATATACAATATGTTCCTTATTCTCCTGTAATCAGAATAAACAGAAAGTTGGACAACCTCATGACATTGTTGTGTGATTATGATTATTTAGTTATTAAATAAATGTACAATTGAAAATTACATGAAACAGCTATTACACACTGTGTTAAAATGCTCCCTTAGCCAGCACCCTTTCAGTTATTGAAACTATCTTGGCAGTGTCAGGTCATGTTCTCTCAAGTGTGACCAATCAAACAATGAGATGATCTTGAAATGTAAAGATACACAATCTTGGATGCTTACAGATGATTATCCAAAGATCTAAGATGGAGCTATTTTGGAACAGAAGGCTAATCCGTTACTGCTGCCTTAGTTGACCTAGTTGTGCGAAGGCGGGCTTTTACTCGCTCATCTCTCTCTCTCTCTCTCTCTCTCTCTCTCTCTCTCTCTCTCTCTCTCTCTCTCTCTCTCGGTCTGTTTGGCTCTGAGTTATGATGCTCCTCAGACTATGACCCCAAAGCGAGCCCAGCAGCATTTGTGCAGCTTTGCTGACACCCATTCTAGCTTTTTTTGCCATTCTAGCTTTTCTTCTTCATTATGCAAACCGCACAGCACTTGACTCACAATTTAACTGTGAGTTAAGGTTTCCCACATGTAACAAAGTACAAGACCAGTCCTAAAAACACATTTAAAACTTTATATAAATAATAATATCTGCACTGCTTTTTAAGGAAAGATTTGCTTCCACTCCATTAAATAACTGCTGTTTACCCTTAATTTATTAAAGCAGATATTTATTATAAGAAAGATTTCATCACACACGATTTCATCATGTTTCTGTTTTCACAGTAAGACTAATAATAACATGTAGTAGTACTCAATAAAATAATATGGCCTACTGTGAAAAATAATTAAAGAAACTATGCATCAAAACACATTAAGACCTCCAGGAAATAAAGACATCCTCTTGTCTACACACTCAATCCAAGATGCTGGGAAAAATGTATGCGTACAAATCCATTTTCACCACTAGATGGCACCATATTCTTAATATTTTGTTTCCCCACAGCCTCTACTGTACATAAAATATTAGCTAAATCCATTACTGTGTACTTCCACTAAGCACAAAAATGAGCATTAGATGTCTGAAGAACAAGTAGCAAAGCTTAATGTCGAGCTCGGGATTATAGCAGTTATACAAACACAAACAGCAGCTAATCAGTAAGTCATGAAGGAAGTTTCTGTGACAGCTGATGGTTCTCATGCTGACAGTAATAATATGTAATGATATGCTGATGAGGAGCTATTTGATAATGCATAAAGATTTTAGATTTTAAGTAACGGTTGTATCATAGGTGCGCTGAGCATGTGTAGCGCATCATCCGACCCGCATCACGAACAACCACTATTTATCATTTTAAATTCAAAGCCTAATGGGAAAATAATCGAAAACACTCATTTTGAATTCTTAAAGGCTCCTGTATTGTATACGGACGAGAGGGGCGGATCACAGAGCGAGGCTGGCATTACACATGCACTCTTACCTCTCCTCTCGCTATCATTTATCCTCTCTCTCCATTCTTTCACTGTAAGAGTGTTAGAATATGAAAATGTTTCTGCAGTCTCGGCCATGTGATAAATAAGCTGTCGCTTTTAATAGGATCCTGTCAGACTGCAAAACAGCTACTGCCTTTTCAATTCCACCTCCGTCTACCAGGGTAATGACCCTCAGTCTGGAAGAAAACCAGCGGAAGGCTAACAGCGGCATATTTCAGCACACTGCACAGCATGCAAACGTAGAAACACCTAATGGGTTCGATTTTCTTTAATGCGGCCTGGAAAAACTAGCATTTTTGAAGGTTGAACTTTAACAGACATGGATTAAAGCAGTGTTTCTCAACCAGAGGGTCGGGGTCAACTTCCAAGGGGTGCACAAGATGACAATATAAACTAAAATAAGTCTTTCTAAGTATTTGATTATTTTTATAATGAATACAAAAGTACATCTTTCTAGTCTGTCATCCTGTTGTCTCCTCTTACTGCTTCCTACTGGTGAGACAATTTAATATATCCAACAGTTATGACCTCTGATAGTTTATCATGAATACATTATACTCTTTGTTGGACTTCTCTCAGGCTTCATCACTCCACGGTGCCAATCTCAGTGCTGCCAATCGATAATCACCCCTCTAACATATCAGATACGCCTCGACACGATCAATAGCCTTTCATCAGATTCACAGATTCAGAGAATACGCGCAGAGCAATTTAGCTGCCAAGCAAAAACGCCGAGATGTGTATTGATACTTCTGTACTTTCCTCAAGAACGCTCTCTCTCAGCAAGAGAAGCGAATGGCCTTTTTTACTTTCAGAGCTCAATAAGAGTCTCCAGACAGCAGCTGCTTCTGCACCTTTGAATCACAGCAGTGAACCCATTACAGCCAGCAGATGAAATCGACTGATTTCTGCCTCATTTTCTGTCTGAAAGGGCAGGTCTGACACTCTTGGGGAGTTTTAAGGATGACACGGTTGCAAACACTGAACTTTGTATATTAGAGAACGGCAAAGTTATCTCTTGAGGGAAAGTGGGAAATGATGCATCAAGCTGAGGTTTTGACAGACATGATATCACTAATAAATGTAAAATAAATCTGTATTATAAGCGATCACATAGAGAAAGACTGAAAGAAAGAAAGAGGGTTTCATGATTTGACGGCTCATTGGAGCAAAGGTCCCAAAATTGACACTCGGGGATATACAACAAAACCATGAATGTAAAATTCATTGCAATAAACAGCATGCAAACAGCTTTTCTGAATAATATAACATCTATACTGCATACTGCTACATAAAACATAGAATTTAAATAAGCTACTTATTACAAATATTACAAATATTTAAAACATGAGTTTTGACATATGCGTTAAGAAAAAAGTTCCTGTATAATCAGTGTTCCTCTCCTATAGAAACAAATGCTAATATATACAAAGAACACCTGTCAATGTTAGAAATGGCTCTAGATATTTGTATTACCTAGCACACATTTCATAAATCTCTCAGAAAACCAAATTAAGCTATTTTAACCTGCTCTAACCGGAACACAATTTATACAATTCAGACGTAACAAAATCTTGTGGGAATTGTGATTTATAGTCCATGTCACAACAAAATCGTCCACATAATCAAAATGCAATTAGTATGCACCCGTTGCTTTTGGCCTCAAACAAAATTATTAATCATGATACGAACAAAACCATCACATCAGATGAGTGAGTGCTGCTGTCACAAAAAACAAAAGCAGGAGGTTTGGGGGCTTTCGCAAAACACGTGGCGCAAGGCCACAGAAATGCCCGGGGAGCAGGAGTGAATTTGGCAGGCAGCTTTATCTGTTTAAGCGAATTAAATGATGTAAGGGATACTCCCAGCTGACTAATGAAAATGACAGGATTTTGATTCATCCTCCGAGGTCCTCCAGAATTCTCGAAATACGTTGGCTCTGATTTCTTTCTGAGAATGATGCTTGAGGCACTCAAATAAGATGATGTGAATGTTTGTATACTGATGCCAAGTTGCCATAGAGAAGAAAAATTACAAACTTGAATTGTTTCTGCTAGATAGCACTGATTAAACAAAGAACTCAGTTTTGTGTACATCAAATTCTTCCAAATCCAAATTATTTAAGCAATACTGTCCACATGATCATTATTATGCACTATGTTACCTTTTCATTTTTGATTTTTGGGAAACCAAAAATGGCCAAAATGTTGCAGTCAGTGTTAAAAGCCTTGAAATCCAAAAGCTAATATACACACTCTGTACAATAAAAAACAGGAAGTAATGCTTTACTAGCAAAACAAATATAGAATTTTGGATAGAGAATAATTAATCTAAAGTAACATTGTTGTTTATGGGGTCACCAAAGTGGACTTTAAAAAAATCTCACGTTTGGTAAAACAAACCTGACACATTTCACTGTTGCCTTCCTGTCTGCCAACAAATGACAACCACAAAAATAACACCTTTTCACTTCAAGAGCCTCATTAAACACTGCCAGACCTTGAGCACGATAGACCATTAATCATAGATGTTATCACTGACATTTTTATGTGTGCTTTTTCTCAGGATGAGAAGTCTTGAGGATTTAAGCGATGCATTACTACCGCTAGGACGTTCTGAAATGCAAATCAATTTAAACCCCAGAGAAGCCAATTAGACGGCACTTTATAATTCATAGTGTAATGAACTCAGAAACTAAAATCCAAAAAAAAAAAACAGTAAACAAAGCATGCCGACTCTGACAGCTATCTGCATGATTCGGATAACATTAGCTGGATACACTGAGGGTCTCTTAGCTCCCGAAGAACATTTCCTTTGCGACCAAATCTCTGGACTATTACATACAGTCATTTAATCAGTAAGATGAGAGATGTTGCGTTAGCGCTAATAAAGTTTAATACCCAATTAATGATACGAGCAGCTGCTCAGACCCGAAGTGAAATCATTTAGGCAGGAAATAAAGAAGATAAAATCAATTCGCTCTGATTTATGACGCCACAGGAACACAAACAAACCGCACAAGACAGCGGTGGAAGCTGTCAATAAACAATACAGTTTAATAAACAGAAGTACATGGGAAAGTAATGGGAAGCGGAGATGTGATACTGTTGTGAAGGATAACATGGTAACTAGCATTATTAAATGCACTTTGTCTTTACAGTACTCAAGAATGATCAGTAATGTTAACATGACACAGTGATGGGCGGAGCATGCAGGTTTTGTGAAATGAGCACAGGCATGCAGGGGAGAATAAATGAGGGCGTGGCTACCCCGGTGAGGTATTCGCATGCTTCATGCAGAGCGCTGTGCTCAGTACCTGGTGATCTCGGAGTCAGGGAGCAGGCCTACGTGATAGTGAGGAAAGTGAGGGATTGAGTGCATGGGGCTTTTATCAAACTCCACGGGGGAGTAGAGACGGGGAGAGGGGGCGCGGTCACTCAGTTTGTTCACAGTGCTGTAAACTGGCTCTGGCGGCCTGGTGTGAGAGAGAAAGAGAGGCAGAGAGTAAAGCAGCAGGTGTTAGTGTGCTGGTGTACACTGATAGAGTAGTGATAGAAGTGATACTGGCCAGGTCATTTAACTGTGTGGTATTTGGAAATTATGTGCAGTTGATAACAAATTTAGCAACTGTTTATTCTGTTTTTTTAATTTTGCATTATCCTGTTTTAACAAAAACAAATGAGCTAACATAATGAAAGGTCACGATTTTTCTTATTTGATAAATATTTCCTAAAAATAATTATTTTGAAAAAATCATTCCAGATTTGGATTTTGAATTCCAGATTTTCTATATTCCTACTCTTTAGATGTCTATATTGGCAACAAGCATTTAATCAACCCAATATCAGTCAATCACTGAGAGAGAGCGAGAGAGAGAGAGAGAGAGCGAGAGAGCGAGAGAGAGAGAGAGAGAGAGAGAGAGAGAGAGAGAGCAAGAGCAATATACGTTGTGAAATGTACAATAGAATACAATTATTAGGAAAAAAAGCAATGATAAAACCCAAACCCTAACATCACTTACAAATGAGCTCATATGAATTTGTACGAATTAGCCACCTCAAAAACTATACACGTATTCCCATGAGACTGTGTTGGGTAAAACATAAAAGCATGTTAAAGGAATAAGGAGGAAACTGTAAGTGGTTAGTTCAACATTTGTAAGTAGCTTTCATCATTAGTATCTGGGTTCCGTTTAAACATCGACTATTTTAGTATCAATCTTCAGATGGCCTTCAGATCTTCAAACTTTCCTTTAAATAATGAATGTTTTGTGTTAATAAAGACAGATCAGTGTAAAGAGACTTCAGATATCCAGCCAGAGGCATCTCAATTTGTATTTTATTTTCAGCATCACATTTGCAAATGAGTTTAGCCTGTTGATCTAAAAAAAAGTATAAAGTGGAATGGGACGTGCTGTGCAGGAGGACACAATTAAACATTCAGGACGTGAAGCAACAGCTCACCTCAACTGAAAGTGCTGGGAATCAAACCTGTGACCTTCCATCTCATCTAATGAGGGATTTCTGATCAAAAACACACACTGGTTAGTATGAAGAAAAAAACAGTTAAGTATAAATAGATATGCTGAGATGTGTATTCAAGTATACATTAGTTGTTAGCATGCAGAAACAAAACAAAGACACAGAGTTCAGGACAAACTGAAGAGTACAAAGCTTTGCGACAAGTTCACTGTCCAAGGGTTTCATCTATCTTTCTTACCACTTTTTACATTCTCCTCTGTGTCTTTTACTTCCTCTCGACCTTGTAAATGTGGCTTTAGCATATCCCCTTAATCTGCTATTCTTTTCTCCCTTGTCCTTCATAAGGGGTCACAGAAAGCTAAATAAAACCATCACAGAACCTTTATTATCAGCCTTGGCTCTCACCCTTCGGCTCTTAACACTGACAGCAAGTCATACAGAAGCAGAACTGGGAACAAGCACATTAGCATTACATTTCCTAATTTCCCTGAGGTCCACAGATAATGTTAATCAAGATTTCTTGCATAAGAAATAGACATAACCAGCATCTGGGAATAAATAACAAAAAATAGCAACATAACTATATTTTTAGGAGGGTCATATGCTATAGCGCATCACTTAATTATTATGATCAACTTTTTGGTTAGAAATAAACACAATTCAGATATTGAGCAAGTAGGCCAGTAAGCTTATAATAATAATTTATAAGTTGAGCTGTCGGGTATGATTTATGTCAATGGATGGATATGTCCTACTTCACTAAATTGCACTGTGCACACATAAGGCCATGTCTATAACCTTATGCCAACATGACCACCATGAGAGGAGCTTCTTATTACTACACTGGGTCAGAATATTCTTGCTGAATTTGATAATGCAGTACCTAAGCTTTATATGCATTAGTATAGTATAAAAGTCATTACGTTTATGGAAAGTCCCCATAAAACATGGAACTCAACACACACCCTGTATCTACACACTTTGTCTCCTAAACCCTTATGACACATGTTCACACTTGTGCACTTGTGACCTTCCTAGACTTCTGTCTGCTGTCGTACCTAATTCATTATTCAACGTCAGAGCTGTACCGTGCATTCACATTTATAATGCAAATCTACACGAAGCGCCTCGCTCCATATTTCCAATCAATTCCTGTGCCCATGAACATAAAAATATTCGGGTCACAACATTCTGCCACTCCATATTACATCTCCAGCAAGACCTTTGGATTCTCAGAGCACTCGGGTCTTCAAAGTCGAACTGTTGAAAACAAAGTTCTTACGAGAGGGCTTACGATTCCTCTAACACACGGACCACATAAACCTCTTAGGCGAGCAGAGACGAGGGGGTTTAATCCATCTGTCTCACCTCAGCCAAAGGTCACGCTTGTTTTTTAGCATGCATGTTCATTGTTTGTGACACAGAATGCCTTTAACTGTGTTTTACAGAGGGAGACTTTAGCAAGGCTGTTTACTAAAAAGGTTGTTAGTTTTGAACTGCTCAAGTGTGAGAAAGTTATCATTATCTATCCGGTAATGATCACGATCAACCATACAACCACAATAACTAAAAGACTCGACAGTTCCTAAGAAATTCAAGAACTGCTTTGATTAAGTTCTGGCTGTGTGCTTTAGTTCAAACTGCACTTATTTTCTAGAAAGCTGTTTAGTATTCAAATCACTCTCAGGTTCAGGGTGCGTTGCACATCCCCAGCCCTGCAGTCCTGAGCATATGCTCGGTCTCAAAATACCCCCTAATGCACAAACAACTTCACACCGCCTGCACACACTGACATCATCACAGATTACAGTGCCGCACACTTTTATAGTAATAGTGCCAGCCTCAGCACATTCGTCCGGCTCGTATAAACACTACTAATACGACAACACATTCATTTAAAATCCAAGAACAGAGAACAGTACAGACCTAACAAGACAGGGGAATCAGGCAGGGAAAACAAATCCCAAAACAATCTCATCACCAGGCGTGATGATGTTCTTTGATTGTCTTTCGGATTTTCCACAGGACACACGGAGGGGAGGGGGGACTACACACAGTCTACCTGTGGGCAGTGGCATCTGGTAGAAAGGGAGGAAATTACCGTAGGAAGGAAAAACTATCCAACCTGTTAATGTCCTCTTCCCCCAGCAAATGCTTGGGCAGGGGGGAATATCGGCCGGGGGAGATTGGCGGTAGACTGGACTTATATTCCAGAGTGCCGTTATTACCGGGGGAAGATATATGATTTTCCATAGCGGGTGAGAATGCTGTCGAGAGTGAGAGAGAAAAAGAGTGAATGAAAAGAGTTTACTTTATATTTACATGTGCATTCAGGCTATACATTTGATCAGTATGTTTGTTCTCCTTTTAGACTGCAGTACAAGCCACATCTCCCATTGAAAGCCATGCTTTAACTTTAGTAGTCATAGTTTTTTGGTTTAATTTATAGTAAAACCACAAATTTACTACTGTAAAAAACATTATTATGGTATGACACCAAAATAACCATAGTTTAACCATGGTATTCCTAGTAATACTTATGGCAATCTACAGTAACTAAATGCTAACTTGTCTTTTAAAATTGTTTTTTCACTTTTACTGTAATAAAAAAATAATAATAAAAAATAAACATCTCCAATGACTACATCACTAAATATCCAAAACATTTGACTAGGTATGAAAACTTCAATTATGCATTACATAATAAAAAATAAATACAGTAAGAGTAACTCACAGTGTGTGATATCTGGAGGCCCATAAGGGTCTGACAAATACACACTAGTAGGTTTCCCAACCTTCAGGTACACCACATCTGATGTGTTTTTTAGTATAGCCACTGCTTCTTCATGGGTCACCTCTTCTAGAGTGTAGTTATTAACCTGGATGAGAGAAACAGAAAGAGAGATGGTAAGTGGGGAATCCGGCATTACGTAAACAGTTAATGCCGAATCAAAGCTGCCAAATGTGTCCTGCCCAGTGGATTACACACAGCACTGATCTTACTAATTAAATCAAACTCAGTCTTAAAAGAGTTTAACAACCCTGTGGATTAAAAGCGATGCGAGTTTGACACTGATACTAGAGCGAAACTTCGAGAAGCCAGATTCACTATGGGTAATATTTGCAGAGAAATAAATGAATGGCTAACTTGATAGAATATAGTATTTTAACAAGGTTAACAAGTTAAAATGTTTATATGAGGTAAATGGTCAACGTGACATACCATAAGCAGTCTGTCTCCAACCTGCAACCTGCTGTCCTTTTGCGCCGCACCCCCATCAATGATTTTAGTGACGTATATGCTGTTATCTCCAGGGATGTGCTGGTTTCCCACACCACCTGCAATGCTGAAGCCGAGCCCTGTGGGAATTTAAGAAAGGACGGATCAGACCGTTAGCTGGGTCCCTATAGACACAGTGACAGCAAAACCCTTCCTTTAATTTATCATCCCTACAGTATCTCACCTTATTCCTTCACCAGAAACCAACACAGAATCTAAACTGTGTTACTTAAACTACAAACACCGATGTTTAACCTCTATGCTTTAGCAAAAAGGAGTCTGCAAATTTGTGATTCTGCCTGTGAAAACCCAGCTAAAGTCATTTTTTGTCATCCTATATAATGTAAAGAACTTTCTATGAAAATAAAAAATTGATATCTTTAATATTGACCTGACATGCAAAAGATTTTATTATTATTATGTACAATAATAATAAAATAATAAAATGTAGTGTAAAACATATTTGTGACCCTGTCTGTGAAAACCAGGCTATAGTCTTAAAGCATCACAGATTGATTTCATCTATAGACATCAGTATGATTTCAATTGTCAGTTTTATGTCATTACTCAATATTTAATATTAAATTGAGTAATATTCAATATTACTCAATATTAAAGATATCAAGGTTACATTTTTACAGAATGTTCTTTACATTATGTAGAATGATTTTCTATAGAAAACAGTAAATCACAAAAAATGACTTTAGCTGGGTTTTCACAGTATCACTGTTTTTAGTGTTGTAAATGAAAATGTAAGAACTGTATTTCAAAATCTATTATATAATCTGTCATTTATAGCAGCACATACCCATTATCATAATTTTTATATCTTTGATGCTTCTAATCTCATAACTGAGACCTTAAACCTAGATTTCACAGACAGGGTCACATTTATTTTAATAAATGTTTAAAATCTAATTTTCAGCATAGAATGAATGATAATACAGAAATAACATTGATGGAAATTCATGTTGTTCAGAAAGCTCCTGTAATGCAGTTTTACACACCGTTGGACGCTGTTAGCAGACAAATTAAATAAACTAGTGACACTGTAACAAATTGCTTTTAAGGGAGTATTTGAATGTGCCCAGGGAGTTGGTTAAAACTACTATTACATTGACTACTACGAACAAACAGCACTTAAAAACATCTTACAGACCCAAAATATGCACTTTCATGCTATATTACCTACTTCCCACTCCCCTAGAGGAGAAAATAAGTGTTGTAGAGTGTGTTAATGGTGTTTTGGATTTAGACCGTGTTTGTCACCCGAAGTGCTTCATTTTAAA
This sequence comes from Beaufortia kweichowensis, assembly GCA_019155185.1. Taxonomy (NCBI): domain Eukaryota; kingdom Metazoa; phylum Chordata; class Actinopteri; order Cypriniformes; family Gastromyzontidae; genus Beaufortia; species Beaufortia kweichowensis. The sequence goes on along the minus strand of CM032815.1, from coordinate 3,473,199 downwards.
TTTGTGCATTTGTGTGTGTGTGTGTGTGTGTGTGTGTGTGTGTGTATGATGCGCTTTCCTCTCTGCACGATGAATAATGAATCAAAGTGGCAAGTGTTTCTCAGGATATAACTATGTTTACTGCTCCACCCGAACAACAACCAATACAGGAGAACAAAACATGAAGTAAACAACAAGTTCTTGATAACTCTTAGCCTCTTTGGACTTTCAAATCCTGTTTTGTTTATCATTCAACATTTTACTGTATAATGTAAAAAGTACTTTGATTCTCTAACCTGCATTTTTTATACCAGCATAAAGATAGAAAATATTAAAATATGTGTTTCATAGTAATTGTAAAATGTGAAACCTTTTGGTCCTTTTACGAGTTTGATTTCGGTGACGGTCTCCAGCATTGGTCTCCTCCTGCGCACGTAAAGTCGCACTATCGATCCGGCAGCTTTCAGCGCCTCGACTGCCTTACTGTGAGACACTTCTGAGACGTCTGCTTCATTCACCCTCAAAATACAGTCGTTCACTCTGTGGAGAGAAAGAAACAAGAAGTTAGTTTTCTGAAGTCCTTGATGCGTGTTGAACTTCCTGCCGAGAGTTCTTGATCATGGCAGACTGTGGTCCAAGGACAGACATCTCCTGGGGCATGTTCACATAGAGCAGCTGAGACCCAGCAAAGATGAGCACATCACACACTCACAAACGCATGTGCATATATGCAAGGCGCTATATAGATGAGAAATACTAAACAACTAAAGTTAGTCTGGAGAAAAGAACTTAAAATCAAGAACTATGGTGGTAAACTACAGCATCATGGGTACTAGAGGTGGGTGAAATAAGCAAAAAGAAGTATTATACTGTACATAAAAAATATGTAAAACATTTTAGGATAAATTAGTTAAACACTTACATACACGGCAATAAAATAAAATGTATCAGTATTCTAATTTATCACATTACTGTATTAAAGAAACTAAAGAAAATGAACCAGCCTTATCATATCCTACATTCAAACCATAATCTTGTTAAATGTTCCTTTGCTTCTAATTTTTGAATGATGAATCAGGAGTTTCTTCTGTTTCCAACACTCCCAAAGTCAAACAAGGGTACAACTACACAATGTAATTGCTTTTGTAAGTGCTGTTCACTTCCAACTTACAATAAATTTATCACAGTACTGGCAAAGGTTCAAAATGTCTTATTCTTTTAAGCGAGAGACTGCAGAATATATAAGGAGAGGGAATGGAGAGGAGAAGAGATATTAGAGATGTAGAGATTGGAAAGATAGCCAAAAAGACCGAATAAGGTGATTTACCTGGTTATCTGGTTTATCTAGGTAAACTGAATTAAATGTAGTTATATACAAAATTATACATTCTAAAGTGGCACAAATATTCAGTAAATCTGTCCCTTTAGAAACATGGCAAGGAGGGGACAGATGATGCTCAAAGCTTTGGTTCTGACATTGAGAAAGATGATTGAGAGAGCATATAAAGTCGTGAGCAGAGCGAGACAAGAGGCTCACGCACGACTGTCATATGCAGCCGCTGTACAGAATGACACACGTGTGTGTGCATACAAAACACACAAAGATCCGCTACCTCTCCAACTCAATTTAATAATGCATCCCTGTAATAAACCAACCCTCTTTAATCATTGTCTGACACTAAACATATACAACCAGGAATAGCAACTATAGCTCACAACTTATCAATTAAACCTGTTGAGAAATAACCATTTCGGCAAATGAGACCTGTGTGAGAAATACTGTAGTTAACAAGAGATTTCTTCTCGGAAAAAAAAGACACTTGAGCAAAAACACTTTTAGCTCTTACTCTCATTTGAGATCTAATTTGTGATATTTCTTTTCTATTGATATGCCAGTAAGCTTTCACAAAAAGTAAAAAAAATGCTTGAATCCTGGTTATACATAATGCATTATTTTTTCACAGAAGATTGACATGATGTGTAAGTAGTTTGGTCAGCTCTGTTATATACACACACACACTTTACCTCAGACCTTGCAGACGGTAAATTTTTTAAAGTACCTTGCGGTCAGAGTGTGTGGCTGTCAGCACAAAACCCAAGTTAGTTCAGCTCTCCGGAGAGACATTAAGACGGTGATGAACAGCCAGTTTCAATCATTTACAGCAGGGAGAGATATAGATGAGAAAGGAATGAGGGCAGGAGAGGAAGAGAAAAGACGGAGAGAGAAAAGTTGCAAGAGCAAAAAGCTCTTCCAGTCATGTAATGAAACAGGATATTAAAGATTTTATTCAGCTGAAAACTGATTGGACCAATAGTAAATGAGAAATAAGCAAAAACACAGTTTTAGTTTCTTGTTCTCTTTAAACCTTATATAGTCAAGAAAAATGTGCGGCAGATGCCCACCTGAGCCTGCCGTCTTCTGCTGCCGCTCCTCCCGGGATGATCTTTGTGATGAAGATTCCAGGATCATCGCCAATGTGAGGGTTATCTGTACCACCTGCTATACTGAACCCCAATCCAGAGTTACCCTGAAGAGATACAAACACAACATTTATTGGTCATCAGAGAAAACACATGTACCACAAGTAATGATGTCATTTCCTGTTTATGTACAGCTCATATACAGAGCTCTGTGAAAAGCGACAATTCACGTAAAGAAATGTAAAAGGAAACTGAAGGATGTTTAACAGAGAGGGTAGAAAAGCGTAATGTTATCTTTGTAAGAGGTGCACTTTATTCTCCGCGACTCACCAGTGTTTACAGTTTGGCAAGCCAAGCGCCTCTGAGCAACGAAAACTCACAACGCATCTGCCGCAGTCGAGGCCAGAGCCATATTTAACACCTCTAAGACGTAAATAAAGAGAAACTTTGTCCCAATGGCTAATTTTTACAGTGACGTGTTTATGACGGAACTTTCCATGTATAAAACATAAGCTTTTAAGCTTTGCAGACACCAGATTGTGTACTTAACATTTTTTATGAGGCAATGAGCTGTTCTTGTTATAAAATACTTAGAATGATGCAATTGAAACAAAACTATTCATCAAACTATTTTTAATCACTGTTTAATATTATATATGCATTGAAATAAAAGAGAGAGAGAGAGAGAGAGAGAGAGAGAGAGAGAGAGAGAGAGAGAGAGAGAGAGAGAGAGAGAGAGAGAGAGAGAGAGAGCAGCTTAGAGCCTAGCAGTAGTTACTGTACCACCTTGAAACATATCCAATTTTACAGCCTGTAATCTCAGTTTAGTCCGCAGAGACCCTGAAACATACAGTTTCAGCCCTCGCCTCCAGAGTCTGAATAATCTGTGCTCCCTCTGGTCCAGCTGACCTTTGCTATTGTCCGTAATCTGTGTCTAGTCATGTGGATCCAATTGAAACTGTTAGAACGTCATCTGCAGACACATTTTCTCTCGCATTGCCTGTACTGTGCAGCTGAGGCTTTCACTTGCAAAAAACATTTGCAAAAACATGCCGTAGTGCACAACTCGGCCTGACGCCTACAGCATGTGTAATGTGTGACAGAGATACATGCAAAGGCAGAAAGAGAGAGAGACAGATACTTACCCGCTCTAATGTAATCTCCTCAAACTCATATTCAATTTCCGTCCCATTTACCTATTGGGGAAGAAAATAAAATCCCATTAGATGTGATTTATGCAATTGCTCGTTTAACTGTCACATTAAATATCCAAACGTGACGGCACACTGACATCCTGAAACTTCAGCAGAAGAACAACACAAACAGAAATAGTTAAAAACATTTTGTGATAGCTAAACAACAAACTTAAATCTGCTGTTATTACTGAAATGCTTGTATGTACGTTATCTTAAGCCAAATAGCCTTTTAAAAACATTAGGATTCAACCACTGCTCCTGGAATAAAAAAAGCTCTTTCATACATTTTGAGCATACCCAGATTCTCATTTGAATTCGGCTCACCGCTTTGGCTGTAATTGGCTAAATCTGAGTCCGGACACTAAAATCCATAATCATTTACTTGCTCGTACAACAGATTGGGTCTCTGGGGCTGAAATTCTGGCTCGGGCCCTTTCGATATACATTCATACAGTTAAAAACAGTCTAGAAGGAAAACTAATCCAATTTTAAGCTGCTCTTTAAATGAGGGTCATCACTGTGTTTGATTGGATGCTTGTATCTTAATTATGCTTTAATAAGCAATTCTAAAGCAATGGTCACACTGTGCTTTAATAGCTACCAAACAGCTTCCCAAACCAGCACAGACTGTCACACGCTTATCATTTTCAAATGCTTTAGATGGGCCGACGGCACCTGCTTTTGTTTGTTTAAGACATATAATTTTGGATTAACCTTTTTAGGCCAGTTAAAAATACCAAACAATCTACACATAACAAGTCTATTAAAAACAAGTTATGATATTCACAATTTATTAAAATTTCACCATCATCTTAAAAACAACAATCCTGCTGATGTAACCAAGAGAACGTGAAGGGATATAAAAAATTATTTTTTAAATCCTTGTAAAACTGTAAGAGTGTAAGTGTAAGAGTGTCACATACAGAAATTGAATACACAGGAACATTAAATACAGACTTAATACTTAATAAGGTTATTAAGTTTAAGCCGAATAAACCCTAACAGAATGATCAGGACCCTTAATAAGTGCATATTATAAATGCTGTACATTTCTAAAAAAGAATCAAGTAAAAATAATCTGTAATTTAAGGGTAAGCAACAGATATTGTAAATAAAGTTTTAAAGGACCATTCGTTTAAAACATTAAATATTTTATGTAGAAAGATTTTAGGAGTAAAGTAAGCATGCATGTTTTACATTTGGCCTTTTTTTGACTATTTCAGGCAGCTGGAGAAGGAGAAACAGTCATTCATGGCTAATTAAAACCCAGTGAACAAGCTTGTTTATGCCTCAGCTGAAAGAGAGAGATGAATACCGTCTCGCTTCTCTACTCAGAGCGACGTGACCTTTCATTTACAGCATCGGATGGAGGCCTCCAGACTACACCTGCTCTTCAACATGATGACCAAAAAGATGTCAAGAGCACATTAATAACCAAATGTCAATATCCAACACCACTTCTAACAGAAAACAACAAGCATTTCTCAACCAAAACCTTCATATAGCCAATAACATTTTTAGACAGTTGGTTCTCTCGCACATAATTATTTCTCTGCAGTGTTCCGATGCAACCATTTGGTTTATTTCCCAAATCAGAATATTTGACACAAACTAATCACACCGTCGGAAGATAAAAAAGTTCTTAGTTTCATATGAGCTCTCCAAAATATCCTGTATTTACCAAAGTTCTCACAGCATACCAGGTTAAACATCACCACAGATATCATCAGTGAGATTGTGTACTGATGGCCGGACATAAAACACCAAGAACACAAGAGTATGTAATGAGATGTAGTGAGATGTTTAACCGTAAGACTACAACATTGTTGGCAAACTTAAAGCACTGATTTTCTGAAGAAAAGACGTCTCAGTCGTCATTCACTGCATAAAAAATAGTGACCAGCTCATTATAATAACTTGTGTATGTTCAGTAAAAGAAAAAAAAAGTTCAAAACTATTTGAAGGGAATCCCTTTAAGACACTAATAATTGCAAATTCTGGGGATGTCTTTGAAGATGTGATTGTAGTAAGAACTTTTCTTAAAGTGGTGAAAAACAGCCGTTCCATCTGCCTCTCTTAAGAAGTGACCCGATTATTTGAGTTCGAGTGGCATTAGCATTCTGAGCTCATGGTGTTGAAAATGGGAGACACTGGAGACCAGGAAAGCGTGCAGCTGCAGAGGGGGGCGGTGGGAAGGGAGGCAGCTCACGATGAAGTATCCGGGGTGTAAAGGCACACATTAAACTGGTGAGTCACAACTCAAACACACAAACATATGATGCACAAATGTAACTACAAACTGTCCCAAAGCGGTGCAAACGGGCCTAGAGCTGTTATGTACGAGTTATGTTTCAAAGACGACTGTTGACTACAATGCAGACTTTCCTTGGGAACTTGGGAACATGCATCATCTACCAAAAGAAGCAAAATGAAAGCGTCATTGCATGTAAATTATGACCCGTTGCAAACAAGTATCTAGAGTTTTGAAATAAGTTTCAGAACAACAGAGACATGCAGTAGTTTTGAGTTCAGGACTTACATTTAAGTGGTCTCTGCTGAATCATTACTCATTACACAAATGGCGTTTAAAAACTTCTGTCCTGATAAATGAGTGGCAACCTAAAGTGTACTGTCCTGATAAAGTGCCAATTAAAATGCGAAAATGGATGTAGCTCATTTATATACCTTGCTGGGTATTCATCCATAATAAAGCTCTGACAGAATAACCATGCAACAACATGCTTTTGGCTTCACAGCTATTAATCAATGTCAAGAAGAGACTTACACTCTGAATAACAAAAATAATTTGACGCCAACAAGGTTATGAGAAGGAGACAGATGTTCACTACACTGTAGAAATCTTTTCTGAAAAAAAAAAAGAGTTTATGAAAAGCAGAGACATGTAAAATTACTAGGGTCTCGCTTTACTCTCCATTACTCTTCTTCCTATTGCTGTCGAGAAGAAAAAACTTTTTTTTTGAGCAGAACAAAAAGAATATTTTTGTTGTTTATTAACCTCTGTTGATATCCACACATGAAAAATTACAATAAAACCGGAAATTGATTGTTGGAGTTTGCGGGAGACAAACCTGTGTTGGCCTGCTGATGTGTGTGTGTGTACTGTTTCTGCTTCGTGCCAAATGCATAATTCTCTGTGTTCCTTTCTCCATCCTGAACTCTTTCATTCACTCATTACATCACCCAATCACCTGTTCTGTCATGTGCTCAATTCATTACTTTCTTTCCCATATTTGCTAGATCCACAGTCCGTTGCCATCTAAGACAACATTCAGCTGACATGGAATCTCATAAAGATCTGATTGGAAATAATCTACATAGACAGCAGCACATTAAAACTTAGTCATAAAGCTAATGAAAGACTTAAACTGATTAAGTTAAAAACTGAAGTTTGATATGTTACAAAGCTAATACACACAAATACTGGGTAAGATTATCTACTTGATTGTAAGATTATCTACAGATGCTATATCAATAAACTGAAGTATGATATACAATACATATAAAGTACTTTATGTATGCAATGCATTCTGGGATTGTCTCAAACACAAAGCCATGTCATGCTACTAAAATTGGGCCAAAATTATATATCTTAAAAGGCAACACAATTTTGCTACCTTCTTTATGAAAAAGCCTTCAAATGCATCAGAATATTGCCTTTGAAGCCATAAAATGTTTAGCTAGTTTTAAAACAAAGCGTATACTTCTCTTCCAAAACCAACTGTCTGTTTGATCCGAGACCTGTCTGTTTCAAGCCATTCATCTATAGCATCAACTCCCATCCAGGACACAGCAAAAGCAGAACATGAATATTTCAAAGCCATAAAAGAAAAGCCTTAATGCTATTTCACTGCTAATCACTGGCGACAGATAACTATTAAAAAAATTATGTCAAACTTATCAATCTGATATAAATCACACACACACGCATTGGCATTGATCTCGTAATGAGGGTGATTTTCAATGCCACGGTTTAAATCCCATACGCACACACACACACACACAAAAATGTCATGAACAAATAATAAAATAAATGAAATAATGAAACTCACGTAAGGTACAGATTCCAAAGTGTCCGTGTTGACAATAATTGGAGCAGGGCTTGCCTGTGAAAAGAGAGAAAGGAAGAAGGAGGGAGATGAAGGGAGAGGAAAAGAGAAGAGATAAGGATCAGAGTGGACTGGAGATGCGTGAACTGGCCTAGATTTTATTAAAGGATACAGCAGAGCGTAACGGGCACTGCTGAGCTCACAGATGACATGATGATGGATACAACTTTAATATGACACAGTCAACAACACCACTCATTGAACTGGAATACAACCATACCCGTCTATTGATGAATGAATGGGTAAAAAATGAAACAAAAAACTGGACAGTATGATTATATACCTGTATGGTATATGGAGTAAAAAGTTTGGATTCTGAGTCTGTTAGACCTCAGAGTTTAGCTTATTTTCTTGCTTTTAATACTGTTTCCTAAACTAATGTCCATCACCAGCAGTGCAAACCATCAGAAATGTAGTGCATCCAAGTCGACTTGAAAAGGTGGTATTGCGTATGATTAATGTTCAGGTAACTGATTATAATAATAATGATAATAATGATTTATAATTTAAGCTGTTGGGTTTGATTTTCTGGGACTTCTCAACTCAACTTGATTCAGCTCGATTTAGTTTCACAAAAATGACACACTTTATTATAATATCAACACACAAACTCATTCAGCTGGAGGCTTTAAGACTCATCACAGAAGCACTAGCATTCAGAGACGTTCTGCTACACAAATCCCCAGGAGACACAGTCGGCCTGTTGCCGTGACCAGAAGATCGATCGACAGCAAAGGCTGAGGCTGTCCCTGCTTACTGCGCACTGATTCTAATTACATTAATATATCTCGCCTCGAGAGCTACGGTCTCAATCACAGAGGAACGAGAGACTGAGAGAGCGAGAGTGATGAAAGAAAAGGAAAACCTAATTAAAACTTCACTTTTGTCATTGATGTTGATACACACATACAGTACAGAATGTGTGTTTGCTTTCAAACACATATTAAAAGCATCTCTCAGGAGGAACCAATAACAATATCGTGGCATCGAAATGCAGCTATGCAATTATGTGCTGATGCAGCCCATCACAGGATGGCAGACAAACATTATGGAGATTATAAGAGCGATAATTGTGGCATTATCTCAGAATCTGACAGTTTAACTGTTGGAGATAAAAATCAAACAGAACGTAAATGAAGTTTTATATGTCTCTGGATGATAAAGAGCAATACTGGCGAGTTACAAAATAGTGAGTCGTAAGAAAATCGTCTCCTGAGATGGATTTCAGAAAAATACAGAAAAAAAAGACTCAACAAGATGATACTGCACAAAAAAGTGTAAGTGTCACAATATAAAATGTTATGCCACTGGCTCAATTTTAATTATCATTAAATTGTTACATGCTCCTGATGTGCCACTGTGTATGATATTACAGTATATGTTTTTTACCATGTTTTTTCCCAATATGCACCAGACAAAAAATGGCAGAAATATATATTGGGTATATTGGGTCTTGTATATTTCCATCTAAACTGAGTTTCCTTATCACTTTGACATAATACAGGACAGAAATGACAAGACCTTTTCAGATGCCAGATGAGCTGTGCATGCATAATCACTGTCTGATAAAAAAGAAAATATGCTCATGTGCTAATTGTCATACAGAATATTCAGTATTTGTTTGTTGATGTTGGAGACCGACATGCTACATTAGGAACGAGGACATCTCTGCGCACATCACTTGCTAATGAGGTTTTCGCAGTGGGAGCACTGGACTGTTGGACTGACACGCGTCTCTTCAGTTCTTGTGCTAATCAGAGGACTAGACGGCAGGGAATTGATGAGAGGTATAGAAAGTGAGAGAGCTCCGATAGCAGAGCCAAGGTCATGGGTTGGTTTCTAAGGGATAAACTGATATTTTGCAATTACCAATGTGCATAATACGCAAATGTACATAGTCTGCATGTACTGTATATAGGATATAAACAAACGTTTTGTTATCAAAAACATAAACTCCTGGCTGGGCAGAATGATTGTTAATTGGATAAAACTAGGCAGAAAATGCTTTCAGATGGGCATCTATTCTATTCTATTCTATTCTATTCTATTCTATTCTATTCTATTCTATTCTATTCTATTCTATTCTGTTCTGTTCTATTATATTCTATGTTCTATTCTATTCTATTCTATTCTATTCTATTCTATTCTATTCTAAAACTTTTTGTAAGAAGTGAATTGCAACTCAGCCAAAACATGACTAATACACTGTGGCATATCCAGGGACCCCATCAACACCAAGGTTAATTTTGTGTTAATAAGCTGAAGGAAATAATTATATTTGTCCATAGGAGTGAATGCAATTCACCTCACCTGTAGAAACTGCACCACTGTGAACAAATGCCAATGAGAGACAGATGTAGACTTGAATCAAACTGTGAACATTCCTAATCAGATTTGCTGTGTGACAAATTATTACTGTAGATTAAAATGACCCTCTTCTAAAACAAAGAGAAAGTTTTATACAGGAGTCTTGGAATGTTGCAAAACACGAAATATCACAAAAGAGGAAACTACAAGAAGGCAATAAACCATGTCAGGTCTGCAGATGTGTTATGTGCAACAGCATTCAGTACTTGTGCTCTGTCCCACTTTACCGTTCTCAATAATTCAGGCCACACAAACTATACATAGAGCTACCAAACCGCCATCAAAAATGCACAAGAAAGTCAACAACAGCCTTAAAAAAGCTCAAAACTGCAGATACAACAACCTCAGACTACACCGGGGCCGGTAAAAACCATATTAACTCTATTGACTCCATATATAATATATGCATATTATATAACCATACACAGTATGTAAAGCACAATAAACATATTCAAGTTAATTGCTGAAAATGTTTGCTGCCTACATAGATATCTGCCTTCCAAGTAAGCATCTTAGCTGAAATGCAACAACATAAGTGAAAGGTTTGGAACGTTCTACATAGGCAGCAACTCTGCGTGACACAAAAATAGATCTCTGCATGAGGAACCTATAGTTTGAACAAATATAACCTACAACACAGAAATGAGAAAGATCCAGCGCTGCCCATAACGCATTTGTGACAAAAATAAACATCACATGCACTGAATAAAACAGAAAATAAATGTCACATGAACTGAATGCTTTAATACAAGATGCAATAGATGGCTTAACTGGATAATCTTAGAAGAGTTTAAGAACAAACTTGCACAGACTACTGCGATAAGAATGCATATGCTGTACACATACACATAAACAGAGGGTTAGCAGTGGGCACTGTCCAGCTGTGTTAGTGCTTTTGACGGGGTGTGATGCATTGGGCTGATTTAGTGTCTTTAGCTGCCGTTCTGAATCTCTTTCTCTCTAATGCACACAGTTCATTTATCATCACTGTTAATCACTGTTGCTCTAAATCCCATGTTGTGTATGATTATGTGAACCAAAGTAATATAAGCACACAGCAGAATACAGTGACAGAACGGGGGCTCCTGTAATAACACGAGGTTACGGAAAAGGCACTTAAAGAGACAGTTCACCCGAAAAATGAAAATTTGTCACCCTCATTAAGGAGTTCCCTTATTATTAAAACTGTATTACATTCTTTAAAAAAAAGACTTTCTTTTTATGTGGAACACAAAAGACGTTTAAGAAAATGAGAAGCTTGCATTTTATACAATGAAAGTAAATGGAGACTAGGGGTCAAGCTTCAAAAGCATCACTTAAACATAAAAACCATATATAATGCATCAACAAAAAATTTTACATTTTGAGTCATACAATATACTGAATTGCAAGTTGTCATTCAGGAAAAAAAATCTTGCCATAAAAATGTGCAGTAGTAGCACGACAGCACCTTTCACATTTATTGCATAAAAACAGAGCAGCTTGAAATAAAGTCATATACGTTTTTTTAAAGATAAACTTCTTTAAAGTAGCACACACCTCTTCTTAGATACTCTTTCTCCTCATCACAAACAACATATACAACAGCCTTTCCATAATACAGATCACCACATACAGAATATGAATCCACCTGCATTTAAATTCAGAGCGTGCTCAGTCCAGCTTCCATTTCAAGCATAGTTTCCACAGCACATGCATTATCAGAATTCAGCACCTCATCTACAGTGTGTGTGTGTTACAGAAAACACACACACATAGCTTTCCCATCCAGCTGTGCTGGAACTTCAACAACTCTTTCTGCTTTCTTCAACCCTTCATTTATTTTCCACTGTCACTTTTCACCAGTTCTTCAATCTAACTACCCATAATGCTCCTCTTCCCATCACCTCCCTTGAGCCCAGATAGCACCGGTTACCTGGTACGGCTCATGCCAGCTGTTTGAATGGCAGCTGCACTCCGCCCACAGATCGCAGCTCCCCCCTTTGGAGCGTGACATGCCGCGGCTGGGACTCCTCCAGGAGCTCTCGGATCGCGAGGCCGTGAGTTTGGCCCGCTGGCGGGGCAGGGTGGACATTGAAGGAGAGGGCGAGGGTGACCGGTGGTAGTCGTATCCGTGCTGCCAACTGCAGGAACAGGGCGTCTCGCCCCCTCCGCGCTCTCCGGCACGGCCGCGCATCTCCACGCAGCAACTCTGCTGCTTGCTCAGGTAAGCTGTCATCCCGGATATGCACTCCTCTTTCTCTCTTGGGCCGTTTCGTTACCTTCCTGTATCACTGCTCGGGTGCAGCAGAGGAGGACGCAGCTGTGGTGAGCGGCGCTCCTTTGGGCGGTATCTGAGCAGTGTGCTTTCGACAGTGAGAGGGCTGTGTGTGTGTGTGCGTCAGAGAGAGAGAGAGAGAGAGAGAGAGAGAGAGAGAGAGAGAGAGAGAGAGAGAGAGAGAGAGAGAGAGAGAGAGAGAGAGAGAGAGAGAGAGAGAGAGAGAGAGAGAGAGAGAGAGAGAGAGAGAGAGAGAGAGAGAGAGAGAGAGAGAGAGAGAGAGAGAGGGAGAGAGAGGGGGAGAGAGGGGGGGCTGGCTACTTGTAGACACTAGGCATGTTTTCTGTTTAGTTAGGCGACAGCAGTGAGATCGAAAGAGAGAGAGAGCACAAGAGGGAATAAGAGAGAGAGAGAGGAGTGTGTGTGTGAGAGAGAGAAAGCTCTTTGTCAACTGATGATTAAACTGGCTTTGCAACTTGACAGCATCTTCTGCTCAAGACAGAAGCAATCGAACCCTAAACAGCCGGGGACTGAGTGGTCGTCCACAACCCCAAACCCCCAATCAGAAGAATAAATGTGCCTGCTAAACTTTTTCAGTATGACAGAATCATTCAAATGTTTTCTTGCAGAAAACTGGAATTGTTGCAGCTATCCCAGACACAAGACTTCTAGCTTAAACTAAATGCTGTATAACCTGTAAAACACTGAAAAAATCAGGAAATACACAAATGTTTAACCTGTTAACTATCACTATTTATCAGGAGGAACAAGTTGTTTTTATTTTAATTTATTTCAATTTTTTTTTTCTAATTATGACTAACTATATATTGATGGAAAGGTCTAAGACTCAAGAATAATTATTTGACACATTTTTATAACAATAACCATAAACAATAAATAAATAAAAAATGTTAACAGTAATGTTGTTTATAAAAATACCTCAACTCAAATAATAAATAATAAAAAAGACTAAAAAAGATATTTAATTAAGCTACTGAAACCGTCAATGGAGCAAAGTGTAGGTTTAGAGGATCACAAGTGCTGAGCCATTAGGGACAGAGTCAATACACAATGAGGTCACAAATCTGTGTATACAAGCTATTTAACAACAAATGATTAGTTAGTCTACAGTAGTTGAAGATTAATGTAACACTTGCTTTCAAAAAATGCCACCAACAATCAATCAACACAAAACTATGCAAGAAACAACTACAGCCTGCAGCTTATGTGAAAACTGAACCGTATTAATTCAATATGATTTCTATTTATAACCAACCAAGTCACATTCAATCAAAACAAGAGGCTTTACGCTTAGCAAATGATGCTTAACTGTTTAAGTTAAACCATGCAGTTACATCAGAGTCATTCACAGAGTGCCATACTGACTGTCCGCTCAATCAGTGTACATTAACCCCACCTACTGGTTATAATCACACACTACATACTGAATGAACAATAAAAATGACAATTATTTCATTACTTATTCACCCTCATGTTCTTCATAACCTGTATATGACTATGATTATACTGTATATTATACTCTTATTATAAACCGAAACTCATCTTAAGTCTTATTAAGACTTAAGACGACCCAATTTGTCAAAGTTGCTAAAGCATCTGTAAACCTCCATCAAAAACAGTGTCAGATATTTTTCAATTTCAAAATAAAAGTGTTGTACAACTTTTATCACACTTCTAACATGATGACAAACATCACTTATCACTGGCAACGCCTGAAGATGACAGCCTCAAGATATGTGTGTGTGTAGCGTGCCAAAGCCAAATGTCAGTCATCGATGCCAGCAAGCTGTGATGCCACGTCACCGAGAAAAACCGTAAATGTCATACGATTCTGTCAAATACATTTTTCCACCTTTCATTAGAGAGAGAATCCAGTGACAGGTGGTCAGTCCGGACATTCACAAACACACACATACATTACAGCACCCACTCACAGGGTGAGAGAACACAGCAGTGTGGATGTAATATTAATGCACACATTGCAGACGATAGGTCATACACACAACAGCATCTGACAAGCAACCATAAGCCATTTCTACATTCTCACACAGACTGCAGATGAGATCTCTCCGGTTACACACTGAATATCTGGTTCGTGGAAGTGTGCTGATACAATGTGGCACGATAATGAATTTTAAAAACAGTTAAATCATGCATGTCATTTACACTATCAGTCAAAAGTCTGAACACAACTGTTAAACAACCTTTTACATTTAAAGTCTTTTGCATTCATGTTTCAAATTAGTTTTGTGGACAAAGATGAATTGTGTCTGACGTAAAATTAAATTTCAAAAGAAAATGAAATGGGCGAGTTGGACCGGACAGCCAAGAAGTGTCCAGCACACACATATCCAACTTCTTTAATGCTGTCTGAGAAGTATCCCAGAATGCACCTGGTTGGTTTAAAGGAAAAACCAAAGTGTGTAAAGTGGTGAATTCTAGTTCTACATCCTGTTTGCTAAATACATTCAAGTTATTATATAACATAAGTAATTCCATTCTCAACTTAATTGTTGAAAGATGAAAGAATGAAAGATTAGTAATTTCCCTTCATCGTCGCCTGTCCCTGAATCCTGAAGCCACACAGGTCTACAGAGCAGAGGTTAAGCGGTTGAATGGTTCTGTCAGTGTGTGACAGGTCATTTATTGCTTCAGTAAAAGCCATTATAGTCCAGAGCCTATTTCTCCTTTACCTCAGAGAGAGGACGTCTACATGCCGAGAACCCACATACAATCTGACAGGCACATACTAGAGGAGGAAAGGATCCCCTAAAAAATTACCACTTACATAACAAAAACATAACAAGTTTCTCAAGGGCTTCAGAAACCCAGATTTTTTTCCAGAGATAAGTGCTCACAGGGCAGTTGTAGCCTAGTGATTTGAGCGTTGGACTAGCAACCAGATGGTTGCTGGTTCGATCCCAGTACCAGCAGGAAACAACTGAGGTGCCCTTGAGCAAGACACCTTACCCCTAATTGTTCCCAGTGTGCCACTGGTAACCTGTAAGTCGCTTTGGATAAAAGCGTCGGCTGAATGAATAAATGTAAATGCTTGACACATTACATACTATAAAAATTCAAGAGTAAAAAGAGTAAATTAAAATCCGTCTCCTCTGTCTTACTCCACAATTACTCTTCTGTATTTATGAATTTAACACCCTAAAATAAGCAACTGTATTACCATTAGCCTCCACAAGGTGGTGCATGTGGTTAGACATTGAAAGTGGACACGTGGCACCAAAAATCATCCCTTTGGATTGATCCTGACACTTTAAAAAGTAATACAGACAGTAATTTTCTCTTTGCAGACATCTTCCAAAAAATGTTCTTTCTTCCTCTCTCCAGAAACTCTATGATGGATCGAACAAGTAGCTGCACTGACAGCTTTTTTCAGAATGACAACCTTACACAGAAGTGAATGACTTTACTTATTGACAAAGTAATGTAGTAGGATGGAAACTTTTATACAGTTTCTTTGCCTTAGAGAAAGTCTAAGTAATGATGTTACAGTGATTTTCCCCACGGATCACACACACTCTGTACGTGCCCATTAAAGGTAATGAGGATCGAGATACAGCTAGTGGGTGTTTATAGAAAGAGCTTCAACTTAGCTCAGCAGTTATTATAAAGTTTAATCTTTAAGACTGCGCTATCAACTGAAGTGACAAACTTTATTTAGCATTTAACACATGATAATCATTAAGAGCTGTGTGTTGTGCACCTGCAGAAAGCGTTTAAAGACATTTTAGATGCATTTACATTATCCAAAACTTACTGACCTGCCTTGCTGCCATAAAAATATTTTTTATATTTTTTATATTTTTAAATATTTATTTTTAATATACTATTTGTATATCATATATTTACAGGTGTTGAAAATAAAATGTGAACACTGGGTAATTAGGTGATTTTTGTTTGTGGTGGTGGACCAATGTTTGCGTTTACTATCTAACCTTTTTACAATGTTTATACAACTTTTGAATAATCTCCAGGTAGCTGTTATGCCATTCATCATTTACAACATCTTATAGGCTCAAATTTGCATCTATAATACTGAAATTAATGTTTTTAAACACGGAAATTAATGATTTTACCATCACTTTTGTGTGTAAAATGTGTGTAAAACTAGTAAAACACATTTTAGTAGTATACACAAAACAATACTGGAAGTTGGTTTCCTAAACATTATTTCAACTTTTTACTCAGTCAATATTGAGGATATCAAGCTTACGTCTTCATGCTCTTTATGTTATGTAGGATCAGTTTATGTAGAAAATCGTATATCTCCAAAAAATGACTTTAGCTTGGTTCACAGGCAGGGTCAAAAATTGACATAAAAACATAATTGTACATAAAAATTGACTTATAGTTACAGTAGACTCCAATAAAGTTAAACAAAAAAGTGCAAAAGAACACAAAATTGGATGACAAAAACCTGGACGCCGATACTAGTGAGCTGACTTTAGATTTACCATAAGCACTGTTTTTTGTGAATTATGGTTTAACGTTGCTTAAAGTTTAGGTGTTAAAACTTACTCCTGGGTTTTGCTAATTGAATTATAGAGGAATGGTGAGGAGCAGACGGAAGCAGAAGTTAAACACTGGAGTGATTATAATTTAATGCGAGGGGCAGAGGTGAGCTCTGCAGCTACAGGAGAGATGCCAGAACTTACACCGGAGAAAGAGCTTACAAGAAGAAACACCCTGAGTACAGCTCATGGCCTTTGCATTAAGCACCACCAACACCATAATAATCCCCATTAGTGTACACTAGAATACGGTTTCAGCTCCTTAGAGACAGTATTATAATTTAATGGTCCCACTTGCTCCAGGGTCTTAATGCCCTCCCACATCAACAAGATTTGTAAATTTGCTGTGAAACGCATCACAAATAAACCTTTCTAAATGTCCACCCTTAAACAATGTCTATGCTTTTTGCATCTCCAAGCCCTGGTGTTCTTATAAGCCCAGAAGACAGCTCTCACATTGATTAGTTTCATTAGTCTCTTTCCACTGGAATATAGCTCTGAGTGCTGGCCGCTCATGTGAGTGATGTTTTAAAGGCTAATGCACTGAACAGCTCTGGTCGAGAGCCAGGCCTGTATAATCAACTTCAGAAATTATGAAACCAGTTCAATGGTTCAATAAAAACTGTGAGGGAAGCAAAATCCACCGGAGAGCGAGAACTTAAAATGGCATTATCTAACAAAGCGAAAAGACGTATAAAAGGATACGCAGAGAATTGGGAACAATTATTCTTTTTAAGTGGTCTGGGTTTGAAGATTAAAAAAATTTTTTCATAGAGAAGTTTGTTAATGTCTGTTATGGGACAGCATGCTGGTCTAACTAACAAAGATTGCTTAGTCATCTCTCAGATAAATGCGTCTCAGGCTAAGGCCAATTTTAACCTCAGTTTAACTAACATTACACATTTAAGATTCTAAAAAAGAGTCTGAAATGCTTAAGATTAACCCTTAACATCCTATATACCAAATATTCAATAGGCCTATACAATATAAAATAATGCAATAGTAGAATAACATTAGATTTGTTTGACAACCAATCATAAACGGTCTCAGTGCACAACTCATTAAATATTCATAATCAAACTAATTTTAGCCCATTTTGTACTATGACAATCTCTAAAGCCGTGTGGTGTTGCTAACCTCACTGCAGCTTTTCCTGTGTCTCTTCAGAAGCCTCTCAGTTAGACCTTGTTTCCATCTACAGATGGTGACGATCGAGGGCC
This sequence comes from Beaufortia kweichowensis, assembly GCA_019155185.1. Classification (NCBI taxonomy): domain Eukaryota; kingdom Metazoa; phylum Chordata; class Actinopteri; order Cypriniformes; family Gastromyzontidae; genus Beaufortia; species Beaufortia kweichowensis. The sequence continues at coordinate 3,455,082 of CM032815.1, read as the reverse complement.
ACTTGATCGGTCCCAGGTCGGGTGCTTTGCTTTTCAGGGCCTCCATGCTGAGCCTTTTGCGCAACGGTCGTACGTGAGGAGGGATGAGAAGGTTGGGCGCGCTTCCTCGATGAAGCTTCTCCCCGTAAGAGCCATTGTTTACCAGCATGTAGCTCATGGCAGTTTTCCCAGCGAAGCTGGACACGAAAGCCTGTTAAAACCCTTTCGAATCCACCCAATCAATGGACAACTTCACAATAAGGTCACCCCAATACAAACACAATGTATAAATCCACACCCCAGTGAGATTTCAGTTCTGGTGGCTAATATGCAAACAAATCCATGGATTCTTTAGTAACCAAATAGCAGAAGCCAAAATCCAAGGACAGTCAGAACTTTAACACTGAAATAAAATCATCACTGTTCAATAGGAAATCGTTTCGTCTTAAACTGTGCACTACGACTGGCCGTGCGGCACTGCCGTGAAGACTACACTAGGCTAGGCTAACCAAAGCTTAGTTGGGCTCGACTAGACTTTATAGGACGTAGAAAGTTGAAAAAGCACAAAGAGAGTGACACAAAATCAATAAATCAGGGGGGTGATGGGATGGCATGAGATTAGCGTCGGGCAGCGCTGAGATGCAAATCACATGGGGATGTAATTAAAGCCTAAGGGAACATCACTCCAGTGACTGGCCACCACCAGATTACAGCCAATCAATAATGTAGCTGGCAAACACATAAATACACAAGCCAACACACACTCATGCACATACATACAGGAACAGTTATCAGACACAGACCTAAATTTGGAAGCCTAATTTAAATCCACCGCTCTGAGAACGCCACAGCTGGCTCTAACACCATTACAGGATGTTGACTGTGAAAGGAAAATTAAACGTGCAACCACAAAAACAGCAATTAACCATGTCCTGGGCTCCATGGTGCCACATCAGAGAATGAGAAATTATGGGAAATCCCAGAATAGACAGGCTAAATATGTATCTGTCTGATTACAGCACTAAACGTCAGCAAATGACAACAAGTGTCTAATCAGGTTTGCAGAGGAAATGGCCTGATGGCTGATAGATCATTACAGGAGCTAAAATCTGCTCTTCATTAGTGCACAAAAACAAAATGATGAGAGGATTTGATGCACAATACTGTGCAAAAGTCTTGCAAGGTACATCACCAAATAAGTTAAAGTTTTACTTTTTAATATAATTGTCCAAATATTCTTTTCCATTAACTGTAACAAATATTTAATGTAAAGTTTAAACGTTTATAAAAAACTTTTGCACAGTACTATATGTACGTGTTGCAAACTAGCTGTGAGAAAAACGTTCTTTACTGTTATCAGAAAAAATGGGAATAAAAATAAACGGACGTTCATAAAAACTACAGTAAAAGGCAAGAGTTTTTTTATGAAGTATACATTACACTTAGTAATCAATCTCCTATGTTTAGTGTATTCTGTAAATTAAAAAGTCAACCACAAATCACTTATTCTATACAACGTTTAAGGGCTGGTAAAATCTTAGGTAGGAGCACTGAAAGAAAACAGCATTTAAAGTAAATAATGCTGCAGTCGTCTCCATGAAACACTGCAAAGACAACAACAAAGAAATTAAAGGTTCTTGGTCTCCATCACAATTTAACAATAAATTTTAAAAATTCAATGGAATGAACTGGGCAATCTTCACATATCCGTGACTATCCGACACGAGGCATTTGGGGCAGAATCAAGATCTGAACAGATTCGGTTCATCCTGCAGAACCATAAAAGTTCAAGAGTAGAGCAGAACACAATTTACTGCAAACTGCAATGGCACATTTATAGCATATCATATGATCTGTCAGAGCAGTGTGCTGTGTAGTTGTAAATTTGTCAAATAAAACATTAAACTTAAATTTAAGATTAATTTTACAGTATATATGTTATGGTGCAATTTATAAAGCAGTTTGTATTTGTGTAATAATACACAAATGTTGAATTATTTGTGACACAAAATGTATATTTAATAATAATAAATAATAAACAATAATTTAATTAGTCTGCTCCTTTAACAAGACAGTCTTGAATTCATCTCTCTCTCTGTCTCTCTCTCTCTCTCTCTCTCTCTCTCTCTCTCGATCAACAGTATGACATTTCAAAATCCATAACTCAAACTCGCCGTCTGTTACCTGCTGCCTGGAGATCCATCTATTATACATGGAGTTTAACATGAACATCTTGTAATGCTTTCCAGAGAGGGACATGGAGAGAAAAAGTAAAAAGGGCATAAAGTAATAGAATACCAGATTAAAACAAACAGTATTGTGTTTGAAAGAGAACTCACGCTGTCTATGCACAGACGTATATCCGCTCATATAAACAGATGATGTTTTTGTTGCCTGGAGATAAATTAATGATCCATGTGCATTACAAATTTTCCAGGGTAATTAATCAAAATACAGAACTCAGAGCGGCGTGATGATCAAGGTACCTGCTCAGAATACATCTAAAGCCATCAAAACATCTTTAAACATCACAAGGAATAATAGTCCTTTGATTAAAATTGTTCTTGAGAACCACTGGAGTGGACAAACTAATACTTCATAATCACAAATAAAATGAGCACACCCTGCCTATATCAAATGCATTGCAAAATGATAAATAATTTTCAGTTTGGTATTACACAGCACAAATTTGTCAAAGATGTTTGCATTGACAGATATGTTCTTACATTACCTACTTCTTTTCAGATTTCCATAAACTCTCTTGCTACGTTACTTTTGCCATGACTGGTCGAGATGTCCAATATACAAATATGAACCGAACAGTCCGGGGAAAAAAAAACTTGTACAGTTATCTTTAGTTAGATTAATTAATGTACATCTTATTAAAAAATGCAATAACAACATTCTTTGTTTCTATGTTGTTTTCTATATTTTTCACAATTACATGCCTTTACTTTTGTCACTACTTTCTATGTATGTGTAAAGCTGCTTTGCAAAATTGTGAAAAGCATTGTGAAAATAAACTAGACACACACAAACCCGTCTTTTCCTTCTGATCTATAAACCAGCAAAGCATCTAATGAGATCTTTCTAAGCACTAAATAGATCACTAGAACGTTACACCATTAACCTTATAAACAAACAAATAAAACAAAGAGAGAAAGGTCGTAATCCTCACAACAACAAAAACACACTATAAGCCTAATGAGATGTGTGTCACACATTCAGCACAAAAAAGAACACCTCAAGTTTGAACATTAACAAAGAAAATGTGTTTTTTTATAAATGGTATACAAATACAGAATTCATTCTGTATATAAAAAGTTGCTACCATCTGATACAATCACTGTACCATAAAATGACCACAGTGCTTGTTTCAAGTGTCATAACTGTGTTGGCTGGCCTCTTCAAGAATCCTCACTGTGGGAATAGACTGTCAGTCTCTGACAGCTTGTCCACTGGCCGACAGAGACGTGATTCAGCCATAAGCCCGGGGGAAACGGTCTGTGTTACTGAAAGCCATCCTTATATTAACAGTCTTATTTCCGAGTGAAGAGCAGCCGGATTCACCTGTCAGATGCGTCTCGACCACGCACGGCAATTCCCCATCTGAATCAGAGAATGTCACACAATTTGTTTCTCTAATTAAGAGTTAAATGAAGCATTCAGCCTGACATATACAGAGTGATAAAACTGAGCTGTACGATTAAGAGGATCATATATATTGTACATATAATTTATATTTAATTAAATAAATGTCAGTGGTCTGTGTGTGCAGAGGACAATGTTTTTCAAAGGAAGAAAAACGCCAAAAATGTTTTTGTCAAAAAATCTATTTGCATGAATTTCAAGGTCACTGTTGGTAAAACAGTCTTTGCAAAGCTAAAACAGCCAGAGAGATAAAGTTAAAGTGCAAGGCTTCATGATCTGGTCATTCGTTCTGGTTAATGCCATTGTGAGTTTCTCATAACGTTGATTAAAGCAGTGCTAATGAAGTTCTCTAGAAACTCCAGAGCTCTGAAAAACACACACCACTTAAGCAAATCACACTTATTTAAAAAAGATGAAGAGAGTGAAAAACAATGTGGGACAACCCAATACTGCATTTTTGCTGCAACACTAATCCAACTTGCACTATAGTACTATATGAAGAAAAACACTTCCAACAAAACAAACTGGCAGGTATTTATTGTATTATCTTTTTTTAGCTAGTTCCTTAGCCAGTTATTAGATTGTAGATCACCTGCTCAACACCATCAACTCTCCACAGGCCTACAGAATAATAAGAGACTCTCTGATCCATCACCTGCTATAAAACCAAGTGACATCTTTAACTTCCTGTGATTAAACTTATCGCTGCACACAGCAGAGCCTGTGATGGCACTAAGCCACATCTATCATATCCTTCCACCAGGACCGGTCCAGAAAACACCAATCACACAGAGCCACAGAAGAACCGCAAACAACCCTTAATTTGGACGCAGCCCAGATCTAGGATTGGTTTAAGCCAGAGCTCAAATGCTAGACATATCTAGTTGAACATAGGCTGAGGTAAGTGAATTCAAAGTTTGTTCAAACTAGCCCGACAGCAAAAGACTTTGCACTACATTCTGGCAGGATTATCCATAATGTAGAGCTGGATTCTTCTGTGGAACACAAAATAAGATAATCTGAGAAATGGTTTTGTGTCCATATGGGGGCTAATGTTGTTTGGTTACCAACATTCTAAAAATATCTTCTGTGCTCTACAAGGGAGAAAGACATTCATACAGGTTTAGAATGACATCAGGGTGGGTAAATAATACAAGAATTTTCATATATGGGTAACTATCCCTTTAATTAATGTTAAGCCTATACATAACCACCTATCTATCAGCCTATACATTATTCACATAATGCAAATGTCAGCATATGCCTCCACAGTGATAAAACCCTCTCACCTTTCCTGTTCTACTAAAAAAAAAACATTTTATTACGTTGCATATAGAAAAATTACCGGTAGCGTTTTCCCCAATGCTGTAATATCATTGAAATACACTGGCCGGATGCCAGATCGCCCACATACACCGCTGAATCACTAAACAGCGACATTAATCTAGAAAAAAAAGAGCTGATCCTTTTGCTCATGCAGAAGCCTCATTTTACAGCCATAAAGAGTACGGACATATTCCAATTTAGAAATGCAGAGAACAATGTAGACGGCAAAGATGCATAAAATAAATCAGGCCGGAGGAAGCTTTCTGCACGAAAAACCAAATTTAAAAAGTCATCGCCGCGTGATAAAACCTCACAGAGGCAAATGAGAAAGGCAAACGGAGAGATGAGAATCTAATAACATTTTGGGACAAAACACACTGAACCTTATAGTGTTGAGAGCACAGAGACCGGCATGAAATACAATGTACACTAGACTCACAGAAAGAATTATAGCAGCATTGAAACTATTAATATAAAGATTTACTGCAAGGTCTGCTAACTATTCCTGTCTTATTGATAGAACTGTTATCGGTGCTTTTTGAAAAGTACAGAAAGATAAAGAGGTTCTTAACATGAACACAGGTTGTATAAGCTGCCGACATTACGTAAACGATTGACATCATGTTTTGAGGCTTGTGCCGATATATGATAAGTGCTCTTAAAAGGTTGCTTTGCTATTAGAAATGATACCATGGTAGATGGTCCTTGAGTTAATAGTCAAACCGCAATAAAATGCCAACCCTAAAATGGATTTCATTCTGTGACAAACTTTTATAATGTCTAACCTTCATTTTCATCTTAGTCCATCTGCTTTAAGAGTCCTAAATCTTTTTCAATGTCCATTTTTTGTGTAAAAGATTTATTCCGTTACCAAGTTTGGAACCTTAAAAATGGGTCATAGAGTTCCCCAACCTTTAATACTGTAACAACTGTAGGACTTCTTGAAGGAGCGCATGTGACAGCTGTCGGGGTGGGCGTGTCAAAGACAGAAGAGAGACTGTCTACCTTCACCTGTTCCTCAAGTTTAATGTGTCTGAGCACACACGGGTAACGTGACCTGAGAGCGTGTGCTGTCTGCGTTACGGCCCAGACGCATCTTTAATATGAAGGGCAATTAAACCACAGAGACAAGGACAAAGACTCTCTTTGCTTAACAAACAATCCCTTGTCCTAAATACAACTGTGTTTCTGAAATCCTTCGATAAAATTATAAAATTGCAAAATACCAATGTAATGAGAATCATATTGTTTAAAATGAATTTTTTCCTAATCAAATCGTAAGTTCATTTCATTTTGCATATGGCTTCAGTGGTTTATATATAATAGTGGGTTTGCTAAGAAGAGAAAAAAAAACGTTCTCATAACGCAGGTTAAGCGTTATAAACTGTGACAGAACATCTAGCGGGCATCTCAAGTTGGAAGAAAAGGAAAAGTCCATAAGGTGTTTAAGGTGTTCCTAGGTAAAAAAAAATAATGTTATGTTAGTATATATTTACTGTAGCAGGTGTCTACTTAGAGTATACTAGTGTAGAAAAATCTCCTGGAGCTAATAAATCTCAAAGAGTAAGTTAAGATGCTACAGGTAACCAACACAATCTCTGTAATTCAAACCCAACACAAAAGGATCAAACAACTCAAAAACACACTCTAAGGTCAAACGACAAATTGTCAAATCAAAGGATTTCAATTACTACCAATTTGTTTGCTTTCATTGACAGAATAAGCCTCAGAGGCATATATCAAAGGGCATTACATCTCACACAAAACAGGTTAGACATCACAGCAAGGTTCCTGTGGATAAAACAGAAAGTCCAGGGATGTCTCCAGAAGTCTCTGGAAAGGGGATGAGAGTCTGATTTAAGCTTTTGGCACACAGGCTGCAGAGGCTGACAGGTAAGTCTGCTGTGAACCCTTCCTGCCAAAAGAAAAACCATTACAGCCACCGAACCTTTAGCAGAGTAAGCAAAACAAGTCCTAGTAGATCGCTAGAGAACAGATAAAGACATGACGGGTGAGAACTATATAAAAAAAACTATTTGGATTTCTTTAAATTGGTATTTATACATGTATATTGTATCACTTTAATTTAGCTTTTAAAATAATGATTTAGAATAAATGAAAAAAGTTTCAATATTGATTATTTAATTATAACAGAATAAATACAAAAAAGTAAAAAGTGATAAATTCTTCACAAAACATTGTATAGAATTATGTACAGAATGTATTGAATAAATTAGATCTTAATGGTCTCACAATAAGTTATTTATTCTAAGACATTATTTAATTATTTGGATTTTGGTGTGATTTGTGATTTGCAATCCGGCATCTTCAAAAACCTACTTGACATTAACTTCTCCTACCTGAAACATTCAGTATGTTAGATCGTATTGAATTCTGGGTAATTTCTCGTTGAGTTCAGCTCCCGTCCTGATGTGGCCTGTGCCTCTGGACGCCCACACTCAGCTTTTATAGACGTACAGTTCCAGTTTCTGCTGTTTGTCTGCATGAATCGATCCCTTTTCTCCTTTACCTCTAAGGCATCAGCATGTGCATGTATATGATGTGACAAAGACCATGAATTACTTCACCTAAACATTAGGCTGTGCGTTGCTAGGCAGCAAATCGCCGGATGTTCAAATGATGAACAAAGCGTGCACACATAACGCGTGCACACATTCTTCATAAAGAAACTGAATCTTATTTTATATTAAGATTTTATGCATTATGTAAATTAACCCCCACCACCATCCAAACGTTTTCTTATTGATGTAATACTTTTATTGATTTTATTGAAGGGGTTCTGTTATTTTCATAACTTGGTTTGATTTTATAAATTATTTTTTATTTAATTAAGAAATCTAATAATTCACAATTGCTATATGTATCATATTAAATCAATGTAAACATATGTAGTAATATGCATTTTGGGGGGGCTTAATGCAGATAACAATATGACATGGACACAGATTAGTCTAGTGACACCTTAAAACCTGTTGCTTTGTTTATGTTGCACACATACACAATCGCTACAAACACCATCATCACACTTACTAAAACAAACAGGATGGTCTATTCACACGGTGGTCCACACGTTTTCAGTTTCATATTTAAACAAGCGATCATCAACATGGCTGCACATGGCCATATACAAACACTAAGATGAAAAAACAAAACAAATGTGTATTAAACCAAGCTGGTCTTAAAACAAACAAGACTTAAAATTCAAGGTTAAAATACAATCAGGCAGGCTAGGATAGGACAAATCAGCTGAAGTGCCGAACACCTCAAGAATCCGTGGGAGTCGAGAGAGAGAGAGATAAAGACACGCTGGTAAACTTCACAGATGGTACAATAGGACGATAAACATGATGATAACAGGAGGTTAAGAGAATCTACTGCAGTTAATGAGAATAATACAAATCCTTATTATAAGCTCCGTAAAGCACGCCGGAGTCCCCAGATAAAGCGTTATTATTACTTGCACTTTAAAACACTAAAGATTACATTAGACACAAACCTCACACACCAAGAACTCCCATATGACCGACAAAGCCTTCCTAACATACCGTGAACAAACTTAAATCAATATACAAACAGCCAAACTGCTTCTTATCTTGCATTATTCCAGCCACGAAACCACCTTTAGCCAGCCAATTTGGATTAAAAATCACTAGAAACAAGGTCATATTCTTTGAAATAAACTCAGTGCAGAGTAATCGTAAATCTTCCACACCTACCTTCTGCATTTTAGCCTTCCTAGCATTCTGAAGCAGTCTGCGTCCCAGCTTCTTGGCATACCAAATAGAGGCGAACATAGTGTGGCTGAGCGGAATCTCTTCGGATGAATTATGAGTAAACACTGTAGAGGAGTCACCAGCCGTAGCGTCAGAGAGAGAGAGAGAGAGAGAGAGAGAGAGAGAGAGAGAGAAAGAGAGAGAGAGAGATGCTCTTCACACTCCTCTCCCCTCTGTAACAATCTACACACACACAGAATACTCAAAAAAAAATCGTAAATCTCACATAAGATCTCACTGATTTCTCTGTTATCTGCTGGCTTATTGACATACTTACATACAGTACATCAAGGTCTGAGTGCCGTGTTTCTCGCTGACAATATCATGTTCGTTTTTTCTACATGATTGTGAATTATATTTGCTGTCTACGCTAGGAGATCTGACAACCCCGGGCCAGTTCAGCCCCTCTTCTCTGTGGCTGCGAGGGGTAATACATGTGTCATATCTTGCACGGCTCTTCCGTCTGTTTGAGAGACGGATGCTGTTCCCCAGGCTAGTGGGTTAAATGATCTACCGCTCCTATGGTTCCTCTGGGACCAAATACACAATCTGTCTGTGCCATTGAAGATAGTTGTGTCCCTCACACCATTCAAATTCTTTGGATCAATGTCAAACTCACATCAGCGTGAGACTGCCAACAGCCACTATAAATATGATATTGTATCACTTAAAGCCATAACTGTAATAAGGCATAACAAAATGAGACCTTGCAAATTGCTCAATTGTTTCTCCATAAGATCAAATGCAAAACTTGCATAAGTGCTTTTCAGACACTTCTATAGACATCTCAAAAATGATTTAAACTGCACACAGACTTGCTAACAAGGATTTTAATATGAACTTAATCTGATAACTGTCACTGTACATATTGAGCAATTTTCTAAATTTGTTTAATTTAATTTCTTTATATATATATATATATATATATATATACAGTATATATATATAAATAAGTGACCATTAAATATATATATTTTAGGCATTAAAAAAAATAACATTACTGTTATTGTTTTATTAATTGTTTAGTTTATGTTTATTGTTTGAAAATTGAAATTGAAAATTTGTCAAATATTTATTCTTGAGACTTTTTCATCAATATATAGTTCGTCATGATTAAATTAGAAATGAAAGTGAATAGCATTCTGACCTGTGGAACTGTGACAGTTTAAGGTAAAACGGTTCTTATCAAGATCATCTTAAGGAAAATAAAAAACATTTGCAACCCATTTTACTTCTAAAGACTGATAAAAGACAATCAAAAATGTGGTCTCTATATGTTAAAAAAAGAAGACTTGGTGATGTCAGACAAAATAAAATACTCTTTAATCTTTAATGGAAGACTAGGCGTCTTGGAATGACATGTACCAATGAATCATTCACAATCACACCAGGAATGAATACTAACAAAGCCATTAATGTGAATTGAAAGTCTTAACGTCTGAGCAATGCAGTTTTCCTCTGGGAACTGGTTATGTTTTTAATCGATTCTCGTATTATCACATTAGTGGCATCACTCATCCCAGAATGTTTTATCGTGGTGCTTGTACAGTACTGAAACCATGGAAACACATTTCTAAACTAACCTTTAAACTATTACATCTATATTTGCATCTACAGTACACAGTGATTAACAATTTGGCAACACTTCTATTTTGCTTAGTTAGAATAAAAATCTAAAATTTTTATAAAAACAGGCACTATTTTAAACAGTCAGTTGACACCCAGATCAATGGTCAGCCCTCCTACCTCCGAGTACTTCTCAAACACTCATTTTTTACACCGATCTGCTAAGTGGGTGTGTGTCAGAGTGAGTATGTGTGTGTGTGAGTAAGTCTTACAGCAGGAGGAGAGATTTCATTATTCCTTCATCCGCTCCCAATCACACCCCAGCATGCGTTTTCACACATCGCAAATGAGCTTCATTTTAACCTCATCATTGCTGATGTGCCACATAGTCACAGAAACGCACTCAACAGCGAGAACATTCCCTGTACCCTGTAATCCTAAGGCTCTTTAAACTGTTCCCAGAGAAGTTTGCAGTGTTCTTCCAGGCCACACTGATATGAGCTATTCAGACTGTGACAGTAAAAATCGAGATGAGCTCTACTCGTCTTCTCAATCCAGGATAATGAGTGTAGTTCACTTGAATCAGAATTCTCTGTAAAAAGATCATTGATGCTCAAGATCGAACGTCTGGCGATTTTCATCATAATAATACACAGTACTTTACACTATACCGTATTATATATTATCATAATAAAAATTATACTATAAGTATTATATAAATTATTTGTGTTATTTGTGAAAACATTCTGTGAGAATATTAAGGCAGGATATTACACCTAAACCAATTTATTTCTTCAGATTGCACATTGCGTTTTGTGGCATTATACTAGATTGAATGAGCTCATGTCATTATGCACCATTAGAATGGGAACACTGAGATTAGAGAAGACATAGTGAGCTCTTTTCGCCAGCAAAGATGATAACACAAATACAGCATGGGATAAACAACAGGCTAGAGGTTATAGAAGTCTTGCCTACTGACATAACGAACTCATGTTCTTTTACAATACATCGTACAAAAACACTACGGTAAATCTATGACATAAAGAGGTCAAACATAGACCCAAAAACACAACGACAGCCAATAAACAGCCTCAGAGTCTATAAAAAGACATAGGCATCAAAGAAATATAGTAGAAAGCTCTAATGAAATAATGTAATATGGTGCACAAAAGAGCAAGTCATTGAATCATGAATCATCGGGAATAAATGTTACAGGTCAAGTTAATAACCCATGGTGCACAATTTTACAAGTGCATGTTGGAGAAAAAATATTTTTTACTTTCAGCCATGCAACATAAAGAAAAAATCAGAACGTTAACAAAGTGACGTGTATAGCTTAAAGTTTATTACAAGTACTAGTTCAAAATATGTTTACAGAAAGTACTGATGTTATTAAAATTTTAATTTTGTCCCAAGACAAAATGTTGGATGGTCACTTATTGTCAAGTGACCAATCCTGATTGGTGACGTCACTACATGTATTCAACCAGCATGATTCAGGTCGCTAAAGAGTTCCTCTAGCAAATAAAAATGTGTTTTAGAGATCCTTAATTTCAAATGTCACATGCCAAATTTAGAAAAAAAGAAAGCCAATCTTTCCCCCAGTAAATTAACAAAGGGCTTGGTAAACACCTTTTTCTCATTACGTAACTGTTGAACTTCACCTTTAATTTACATTCCAACTAGTACACATTGTTATGATTGCTACATAATTTCAGCACTGAGTGCAATGAAAGTGCTCATCAATGTTCTCCTCAGGCATAAACTGATTACAAATTGTTATGAGGAATCCCTAGTCTATAGGTTCACATGAAACAGAATCAAAATACAATATGTGTTAACCACTAACATTTACATTTAGCTGACGCTTTTATCCAAAGCGACTTACAAATATTAGGAGATAATGAAGCGACACATCAAAAGCGACAACATATTTTAAACCCCCATATCATTTTTTGTGACAATCCAAATCAAACTCTCCAGTATGGTACATGTGAAATCAAAAGTGGATCTTGCCTTTAGCAGTTCCCACCTTTGGATTCACAATTTCAAGCATAATTTAAACGTCCACTGGAGGAGCATAATTTTATTCAGCTGGAGCTGGATGTTAGTTTTTATTTCTAGAAACTGTTATCAGGGATAAAATATGCTTGCCTTAGCAAAGACTCTCCATTATCAGGTCTGGCTTTGATTATCCTGCGGTGTGGCTGTAATAAATGGGCTACAGTAGAAGATTTTTTTAGACTGCATGTGCTACAGCGTGGCTATTGATTTTCACACGCTGGGGAGCTCTGTGTGCGTAAAGAAATTTTCTCCTGCTGCCCGTTTGTAACTAGGAAATGAATGGACAGGGGGTCATAGTGTTCTCTAAATAAGACATCTACCCCAGAGGGTAAAATGCATGAGATTTAATGTTTTACCCCATTGAATTACATCTCCTAATCAGGATGTTTAAGTACATACAATACTGTACGCAAACACCCTAAATTGCACCTGATCCTGAACATACTTTCTTATCTTACACACGTGAACAGGCACAAACCCACACATATATATTAAGATTCAAGCTATGCACTCAGAAAACAGTTTCTCGCTTAGATGTCAGTCATGGCTGAAATGCAATCAATCACGTATCATCTGCAGGTGATAGCCGCTGGGCATCAGGAGATAGAAGCAGAATCTGTATCTGTTTTTGATAAAATGATGAGACCAAGAACTGCACAGAGGCAAGAAGGAAGAAAGAAAGTGTTTCGGATTCAAACACATTTACTCCACATTTTCTGTCTCTGGTGGTTAAAACAGGTTGTTAAATGTAGTCAGTCTCACACATGCACATACACACTCATACAATCCCATTGATTTCAGTACAATCACTGACCCACATCATGACCTTGACACCATGGATGTGGCTCTGTATCACCAACACACACAGTTACATCACAGAGAGCGGCTTTAAGCATCAACACAAACCCAACAAACCAATCAAATCATCTTAGTTCAGTTTTCTAATGCACCTTTACATTTTAAAGTTTTGTTAGCTTGATATGGTATCTTAATATCAATTTTACTTTTAAAGCTGCAAACCTTAACTTTTGTCTTTCTATCGCCATCTTTGAATATTAATTTTCATGTACTTGCTCAATAACTGAATTTTGTTTATTTTTATCCAAAAAAGATACAGATTGTAGCTATAAAACTGAAATAAAGTTGGGGTGGTAAATAGATTCTCAGACAGTGTTATGATCCACATAAAAAAATGACCTTAATGCATAACTTGAACATCATTACTGTATCATTTTTTACTCATTATGTCTGTATTTTTAATCTTGATGTATGTATTAATTTATCATATAACACATAGTCCTGCTTGTACTTTATTTTCTATTTCCTTAAAAGATTAGTCACACTTTGTAAACTGCTGCTTACACACACACAATATGCGCTCTCCTGTGAAACCACAAAATGGACGCGTCGCATTCAAACCCATTTTCTTTGTCTCATCATCCTTGGAAAGTGATGTACATGCTGTTTAGATGAACTTGTCAGTGATGAATTGAACATTAAAAAACATCAATAATCCCGCCCTATGGTCGCGGCTGTTGATGGATGATAAAGCAGAAGTTTTCTTTACTCTGCTATTGAAGCCTTCCGCTTCATTTTTTATGGATGTGTGAAAAATGTCTACGATGACATTTCCATCTGCAATTACAAATAAACACACGGAATTTAGACTGTCATCCGTCTGCATTCCAAACCGTGACAGCACATTTCCCATAATGCACCTGTGCGTAATACATTACAAAACACAATGGAATGATCTTTCAATCCCTCCTGCAGACAGCTTTTATGTCATCGACGGGATGTGTTGGTATTCAAGAGGAAAGCATTAGCTCTAAAACTATTAGCAGTGATTATTTAAAACCATGTTATCTTGTGTTGGGGGGGATATATAGACTCTGCAGGCAAAGGTTAAAGCCTCTTGACAGGGGTCCACATCAAAGTCTGAGCTCCAGCACGGATCTTTTACCCCCTACTGCTGTGCCTATAGCACATTCTCTATTTGCATTTAACATGGTGACCGGACTTCATTTGAAGAAGGAAAAAAACGATTGCTTTTAAGGGTTCTTCTTGGTCTGCTACTTCTTTAATGATCTTGTGAGAAACCCATTGGGAAGTATACAAACAAAAGTGTGATCTAGTAAAGCAAGAGGTAAATGGTTATCCATTTTTCCCTGTTGACGGTCATTTAACTCAAAATATCTGGATATAAATATGAGTGAATATTTGGATTTTAAACACTTTACCTACACAGCATTTCTTGGCTTGCTCTACAAAGAACAATGCAATGGCTACCGTTGACACAAATGATGTGAAAAAGCCTCTTCCTCTAACTCTTAAAAGGAAACAGGTGCAAAGTCTAAGGCTAAGAGGGTTTATATGAGCCACTTTTTCTTAAATTGCCTTTGATCCATCAGAAAAGAATGCATAGAAGGTGTACTTTCATTGTCTGCGTGCTAAAATATCAACATCAAATTTGGCACAATTTTGCACATGGCAGTTCCATCAAGGTCTTTTTAAAAGGAGGCACGAGAAGACGGGCCGGAATCTACCCCTTCCAGGAAAACTCCCACTGCCTGCCATATGCATTTACTCTCTAATAGCAAATCAATCTCTCTGGGGGCATCATTGTGTAATGGATTTTGCCTGAAACGCAACCTCCATTTCCCTCCCAGTTGTTTCTCCCTCTCTAACTGACTCTCTCTCTTCCTCTCTCTCTTCCTCTCTCTCTTGGTTTTCTGCCTGTGGTGGGTAATTTGGGGTGTTAATTGCAGTGCAGTTATTGCGCCCTGTCAGGTTTAAAAGGAAGTCTTGGGAAGCGACTTTAAGACGTCAGCCAGCGTATGCAGATGGAGCTCTCCTTGGTGCTGAAATGGTGCGCTATCTTGCCACAAATGATACGTCTCAGTGGTTCTCACTTGACCAGCTATTCTCTAAGCTACTTTACACTGCACCAAAACCACTAAAACCCCAGCCCTTTCCCAGCAATCATCTAAACTGCAGGGAACACATGCACACTATTTAAACTACCAATGACTCACTGTTAAATGTAGGTGCTATCGCTGGGATAAATGGTTTAAGGGCATTGTGTATTTCGAGGCTTTGCAAGCATAAATTGTTCCCATATTAACACAGCTGTAATGTGTCCACTGATGGAGCTAAAACTCAGGTTGCCAAATGCGCCATGGGAGATTAAAGGTGGCTGGTACTTTAACACTCCAGCACAAATCATCATCAGAAGAGCAAAGTGGAGTGCACAGAAGTAGAGAAGGAAGCAGGTAAGAACTTGAGGACAGGATTACAATCTTTGGAGACCTACAGAGTTCACATTTTAAACAAGACAGTATCACAGTTTTCATTAATATATCATGAGGTCACCTAGATGCCTAGAGTTATACTATTTGAAAGCCTACAGGTGTTGTAAGCATTTTTAAAATACAACATAAATTATTCAGACTACCTGACATAGACATCACTGTAAAAGGTGTTTAAATCTGTTAACTGTCACAAGAGGAACACTTAGGTTATTTCACTATTCACTTTAATATTTCATAGTTCTAATACGATATATTAATGGAAATGTCTAAAACTCAAAAGGAAATATTTGACAGATTTCATAACAATAAACAAGCAAAAACATTTAAAAAAGTTATGTTAATGTTATTTTTAAAATACCCAAATTGAAAAAGAAATAATAAAAAAAAATTGTAAAAAGTTATAATATTTAAAATTCTAAAATATAAAGAATTTAGAGACATACATATCTCTGCAAAAGCCCTAGACCAAAACATTGTTTTAGCAGTAAGACAACTAGCCAATCAGAAATGTTCTATGCCTGGATAACGTTAACATTGGATGACTTTAAGGTGCAGTATTGGCTAGCCCTCTTAATGTTTAAATAGTGACCTCTGTCATATTCCTAAAAGTTTATTTTAAACTGTATGAAACACACAATCCATGTATTGCCATTTAATGAGCTGAGCAAAATAAATCCAAACACATGCTCTCCATCAGGTCCTAGACCTTCCAAAACCCTGTCAGCAAAACCTACTTCACAATTTCTCTGCTGTTTAGCGGTTTCTTTGTAGCACATCCCTGTTAGAGCTACTTACACTCATTAAATCTACTGGGTTAAGGTCACATGCACACATACACAAATACACACACGATAACAATATCAAGGTCAGAGACAAGTGTGGGTCTGATTATTAAAAACATTTCAGTCGGGCACATCTGTTACCAAGCAACTGGCTGGATCTGACTGCATTCACTCAAAAAGAGGACACACTTTAAGCTGGTTGAACATAATAACAAGTGGCATTTGTCTAGAAAACATCAATGCTGAGATTTACTTTGGTGAAACTTCGTAGGGAATGAAAAAAATAGCGTGATAGAAGCATGATTAAAATATCTATCTAGTTCAAAACATTACAAAACCCTTTTTGTATCAATGATTGGCCCATATAAACAATTCAAAGGCACAGTTTACCCACAAGGTTTCGTTATTTATTCACCCTCATGTCTTGTTTGACTTTCTTTTTGTGGAACACAAAAAGGACATTTTAAAGAACGGTAATGCTAATTTTTTGCTTTCTCATGCCAAACAAAAAATATAAAAAGGGTGAACAAACCATGACATCACTTTGGTTTCTGGGTAAACTACTCCTATAAAAACTTTCAACTGTGTATATTTTAAAGCTGTTTTTGGAAGACAAATTTGTCCTTTGTTGGCTTGTGTAGCAGTGAAGAGAGGTGAATTTCAAACAGCCTGCGAGGGGTTGAACGCCAAGATATTTCTCTTTTATAATCCCCTGTCTCCTTAATCTGCAATTAAGGAGACAGTTTAGTATTCATATCACTGAGTTTGCTTTGGTTAAGAATGACCTTCACCAGCATATGTGTGAGGAAGATATACAGAGAGAGAGAGAGAACAAGGGTCCTTGACAAAAACACTACACCTTCTCACCTCCACATAACACTAAACAACAACACTAGGAAGAAAGTCCCATTATATAACTACTCAAAAGTCTATTCAGAAAATCAAAATTGCTTATAAAAAAGTTACGTGTCCTGGTAACTCTTGATGTAAATCAAAATCTTTTATCTCTAACAGTGTGTAAAGGTGTGTGTGCACTGGAAGACATCATGAGTCGTGACTCCTAAACCCTCTTCAAAACACAGAGTCTTTCTACAGAGTAATGAGTTCATCTTTTTTTCAAATAAGACCCTGGGGCCAATTTCATTAAGCTTGTGCCTCCAGGCAGACATAAGCGCTTTAGTTAAACCAATGTAACAAAAATGAGAAGACCTGAAAACAATTAGTATGCTAATGGAACAAATTCAGCTCTTTGACTTTAAGTTACGTACGCTGGGAAAATAATACCTGTGAGTGCCAGACATTCTGTCCTTGCTGAGATGCAGCTGCTTCAAAATAGCACCCTGCATACTTAATGTGTACAAGAATTAGATACAAGAAAATGTGAGGGTGGCTTGATATGATGTTGGTTGCTAAAATATTGTGGTTTAAAGAACCTTGGTAAGTGGTAGCTTAGGTGTTCTGAGTGGTTGCCAGGTATTGGCTTTGTAAACTGGGTCTAAGTATTACAGCCAGACATGTAAAAACTTTAATATCATTTCTGACTGCTTAAAAAATATAGGATGACAGCTAGGTGTGACATTGGATGAACACACTAAAGATGCACTTAAATTGTTTAATTTATACTATATACAAATTATGAATATAAATATATTATATAATTAATTTATAAATTATATATATATATATATATATAGTATATTTAATTTATAGTATAGTATAAATTAAAGAATATAATTGCCAAACACTGCCAAAATCATTTTAATACTGATTTTACAAAACACTGCTTTAAAAGCTTTAAAAGCTTCACACAAACAGTAAAAATTACATATTAATTAATGTATCTAGGTCTTTCCACATCGTTTTTCTTTTCAAGATAATTGCCTGATCTTTAATTCTCATCTCCCAGACAATCAGCCCAGTCCTGTACCGTGACCTGCGCACAGCCGGAGCCCTGACTCCAAAGTAATCATTTCACCAGGAAGCAGAGATAACCAAACAATCACCACAATAACCTGAACCCTTCCTGTCTCTCACCACCTTTCTGAAATGTGCTCTCTCAAGAAAAAAAAAGCTCTTCAATCACACTGAATCTGCTAATAAATATCATGCCTCTCCCCTACTGTTCTCATTAAAACCACAGATTCGCTCAGCGCCTAATATGTGAACTGGAAGGTACATGTCCACTTTTCATTGTTATTTAATAATGAAGCCTGGGGATCAATATCAGCCGTCCACCTGTCATGCTTATGAGAGGGTGTTCTGCAGCGGTACAATCAGTGTGTTTTGTTAAAGCAGCTTTTCAGTAGGTGGACCGGGGCTGAAGACAGACGCTGGGTGTATGAGCTGATTCACAATGTTTAGCCCTGCAGTGATTCAGCAGGAGTATAATGGAGTTACATTTTTCGCTCACCTCTCGGCATGAAAGACTAGAGCTCACTCTTCCCGAGCCACGAGGGGACGGAGAGGCTGGAAATTACATGCAAAGAAAGTCGATAGTGATTTCATCAACACGGTTGTCCGCTGAATAGAGTGCATTAGACTGAGAGCTCTTACTGCTCTTGTGTCAGACTTTTGATTATTAAAATCTGGTTCACACTAAAGCTTTTTCTGGTCAGAGAGAAATGACTTGAATGTTAAGTCTAGTTCACTGCTCAAAAGAAAATGTTAGGGAAAACATCGGCTGTTGGGCTTTCAATGTGTTCGTTCACTCAAAAATGAAAAATTTTAATAAAAAATAAATAAAATCAAAAGATATTTGACCCAACAATGAGAATTAATTGTTCCAAATCTGTATTTTTTTTTACTTCACAGACATTAAGTAACACAGCTAAACATGTTAAGGGCTGACAAACCCCAGTCACCATTTATTTTAATTGCATTTTTCAATATAATGAAAATAGATAGAGACTGAAACTGTCATTCTCTAAATTCTGCCTAATATCTCCATGTTTCATAAAGAAAGAAAGCTATACGAGTTTAAAACAGCATATGGTTGAGTAAATAATGAGAATTATAATTTTGATGAGACTCATATCTTGGGTGAACTATTCCTTTAAAAAATTACAAGAATATGTTTTCCAATATTCTTATTTCAACAATCAACTGAGGCTCTAACCAAACAGCAACTTAACTAACCAATGTAAGTTTGTGGTTGTATTATTGTGCTGATGGTTAACTATCTGAGTCAATACTGAGGTGCGACAGCTCTTCACACTGAAGCTGTTAGATCATTTTCAGTGGAGCATCCCTGGCGTAAGCAGGTAGATTTTGAAAAGACGGGCTGTCATGGTGACGGTCTACTGGGGCCGTAGCATTAACACAAGTTCAGTCTGAAGAGGATGAGAGGATGGCTGAAGTATGAGTAGATGTGTGTGTGTTTGTTTAGAAGATTCTTGAATGTCTGAAAAGGCATCAGAAGCTACCAGAAGACAAACTGTACCTGTCATACAGACGAGAACTAATGCGAAAACTGATAGATCCAAAAAGACTGCACAAAGAGACATAAACGCTTTAACACACACACACAAAGATGGATTTTAAAGTTCTATGTACCCAAGATCATCAGAATATCAGCAGCAATCACTCTGAACAACATACTTATCACAAACAAAACATCATAGGTAATGGAAAACACACAAATTGATTTTATATACTCCAACTATATTTCCAGAACAAATGTGAGTTCACTGCACAAATGGATTTTCTTCAAAGGGAGTTTCTGTTTGAAGATTCAGCAGTCTGTTATTTCAGAACCTCTGAAGAATTTCATGCTGATGTCACACCGGTGTCGGAACATTCACGCGTAATGTTCCTCGGCACAGATGGACCACCACAACGACAACAAAACGACGAGAACGGAAGACACATTCAAAATAAAAATCACAAACTTGCCAGGTAGTTTGCCGCGGTCACCCCTGGGTATGTTAGATCAAACCTGGTAACCAGCGCAGGCTGCAGACGAGAAAATACAAAATCACAAGGAAGTCATACGAATTCGGAAGGGATAAGGATGAGACAGGATGAGAGAGATGGATGAATACGCAGTCACACTGCACGAGCCGTGGGAGGAAAAGAAAGAGAATGAGATGATCGGATGGGAACGCAGAGCTGAGGCTGTGATTGTGATCCTGTTATGATGAGAACAAGAAAAACCCTTACGGTGATATATGGGATATAGTTAAAGATCTTCAATGTCACA
Source organism: Beaufortia kweichowensis (assembly GCA_019155185.1). Taxonomy (NCBI): domain Eukaryota; kingdom Metazoa; phylum Chordata; class Actinopteri; order Cypriniformes; family Gastromyzontidae; genus Beaufortia; species Beaufortia kweichowensis. Next base: position 3,434,408 of record CM032815.1, on the reverse strand, counting down.
TGATACAATGATTTTGAATCGACATTATATATAGCTGGATGCAATTTATTTTCCTTATAATATGGTTAATAAAACACATCTATGGCTAATAAAACACATCTTAATATGGTAGACTGGGATTTCACAAATGTGTGTTTATACAAAATTCTCAAGTGCTTGTAACTCAACAAGAGTTAAAGAGGTTTTGGTGAGCAATCACATCTCTAGGACAGAAGTTATTTCTGAATAGTTATCTGAGTGGGAAATGCCTAGTGGCAAAACAGAATGATTCAGGTCTTAAAACACAAGATATGTCTGCCCAAGAGATATGAATGCAGAATTCTGATCACACAGTTCTACACACCTTTTCTGGAAAAAACAGATATATTTCTTCAGATGAAATAAAAACAGCACTGAGCTGTTGGATCATTAGATGTTAATGTGTGTCTGAAGAAGATCGTGACTCCAGCAGAGCCATATGTGATCATATCTTTCAATTCTGTGAAACTGTTGTGTTTTGTATCAATAATGATAAATTGGGAAAACACAATATTGGAAACCTACTTTTAATCGAAAAAAAACCTGTCACAATGCCAAAAACACGACTCATATATAACAATCTTTCTGATTATTTTACTGTGTCTGCCAAATAAAGTCCAGATTGCCAAAGTAAATCTGCTTTTAAACTGACAATAGAGGGCCATCTAGTGTTTAAAATATGATATTACAACATTTAATTTCTACTAACAACTCCTTACTAAGAACTTTAGTGAATTGTAAGCATACTGTAACATACATTGGTTAAAGTGTTGCAGTGATTAAAGAAAAATCATTATTTATAGTAATTATACTTGATTGTTTTTCCAATTAAATACATAGAATAGCAACTGGGTTGAATAAACAATTGATAATTTATTAAAAACAATAATTAACTGTTGTCACCGGGTAATGCATATTCCATGTCTTTTTAGCTTCCTCAAAGTACATCGTAACAGATCCAAACACAAACCTGTATCCTAAAATACTTATCGTAAGATTTTTTTGAATGATTGTGAATGAAAATGTAATGAAACACAGACATATAAAGAGGTAACCAGACAATCCAGACAGACACACAGATGATAGGAGAGACAGTGGGGTGAGAAGGGTCGTCATGGCAGCAGGCTCTTATCTGCAGTCTGCCAAAGAGTCACTTACCTTAAGCGGTGAAATGTGTGAATGGGAAACGTAGCCGTGCACATTTTCGATCTCAGAAAGATTTTTCTCCGACACGTGCACCAACTCTGGTGCCCGAACCTCATTGGTAAGCCTAGGGTAATTGTGTTCAGGAGGAGGGGAATCATCATCCTGATATCGGTACTATATCGAAAAAAGAAGGAAAAGGAAGAGGAAGGGAAAGAGAAAAAACGGGGAAAGCAAATGAGAAAAAGGCAAAGAGATATCCCATAATCCACTGCAGAGCATAGTGCAGATAAGTAAAACACAAAACTTATTTGTGATTTTCAGCCAATGAGATGCCCTGTGATATGAATAAGCAAACAACAGCAAAATCCCAAGGTCTCAAAGCACCCTGCTGGAAAACAAAGACACCTTCAACTGGCCTGAGCTGGTTTACTGGTCTGGATTTCAAGAAGTTTGACCAGCTAACCAGTTTAGGCTGTTTTCAGCAAAGCATGTAATATGATAAATCGCATTTATGTTTTCTCTGTGAGAAGCATGTAACATCGCTCAAGCCCATGCACACAAAATACTAAAAGCAAAGCGGTGATGTTGGCATGCTATGAAATATAAAGTTTTGTGAAAGCTGTTGAATGCAGCTGTATGTCTTCCTCAGGTACCCATGCATGCATGCAATCTAAACTGGTGATGATAACACTTCATGGTCATCTGTCTAAACACAGTACAAATTGAAAGGATCGGTACGGCGAGACCCCTGTGTCCGTCTCACCCAGGGAGAGTTCATCAGGGCTGGGTTCACACATGCTGGAGAGTGGCTTTGGTGCTGGGAGCCCTGTACAGCCGGGGGTCTGTTCTGTAAACACACACACAGGAGTCCAACTGTGACCAATCACAGTCGCTTACGATGAACAAAAGCAATAAGGGTACAGAAGTCATTCATACAACATTCATCACCCTGATAATAACGGGAAGAAGCCTTGAACAACAAAACAGTGCAAGACAACCTGACAAGCACAAAGAGTGACCACTAAAAGTATGCAAGAATTACCAAGTGGAACTATTTATTTCATAGTTGATTTTATTGATAAATATTTGACAAATTCTCATAACAATACATATAAACAAAAATGTTATTTTTAAAAATACCTAAATTAAAGAAAAATAAAAAATGTAAAATTTGTAGTTTGAATAGAGAATATTTTCATTGCAACTTTCATAACAAAAATATAAACTATAAAATAAAAATATTTAAAAAAAATATCTAAAAAAAAATGTTAGTGTTATTTTGAAAAATACATTTAATTAAATAAAAAAGATACAAAAATTAAAATATCTAAAATCTAAGAAATTGTAGTTCGGATAGTGCATTTTCATGTGCATGCTCAATATGTGCATTGCCAGTTACCAGGTAAAACATCAATATAAATGATGAACGTGTGGAAATTTACTTTTCATTTTTAATCATACATGTGTTGCTGCAAACTTACTGTATTAACTGTTTTCCTCAAAAAAAGTGTTTTGCTATTTCGTTTTAAAACAAATATCACCTGATTTAATCTAATGTAATGGCATTAAAACATTTTTGAATAAGGCGTAAATGTCAAAATATTTCATGCGCCACTCTACACTCACACAAATGTCAAAATAATCAACTATGAACAGAAAAAACCTTCTGGCACTCAGCTCACATAACCCTAACAGCATGACTAGTCTGACAAACACCAAACAGCAGAAGAAAAACGTCTCTAGGACAGACTCCTGTGATATATAACTTAATACCAGCATGACAATTAAGCAATTTTTGTTGATCATTATTGAAAAGTATAAAGTTAAAATTGAATTCAAATGCTCTGTTAAGAGAGTTTAGTGCATAACTGGGTTGCTGTCCATTTCCAGTCCTTATCAGCCATTAAATAAGGTTTCATTTTGCTGCCTTTGGACTACATTACATTACATTACTTCACTATTAAAGACACTCACATTAACGTTAAATTTAATGTTGCACACATGAATGTTGAACTGCTGTTATTGTATGGGAAGGCAGAGATAAATGAAGCTAATGTAAAGTAATGACTGGTGGGTGAGACGGTTCCCCCCAGGGTTTCCACAAGACAGCAGGTTGTGCGACTGGCTCACCTTTAAATAAATGCTGCTATTGTCTCCCTCTCTCAAATGTTGTCAGCATCTCCTCTTACCCCTGACTTTCTCTTTCTGCACTGTTATTACAAGTAATTACCCAGCCCAGGCTAACAGCAGGTCTTATACTCCACAGCCAAATGATGGGAAAAATATCCTCGATAGAAAATGCAGACTCATACATCATCACACACTACACCAAAAGAAGCTTTCAACTGATTATATTCTGAGGATTTTATTCAGCGTTCAACCTGTTTTTTCGTCCTTCCCTTTATCAAACACTCAAAAGGCCTTTGAGGACATTTATCGTGCGAACCATCACAGAACCTGCATAAAAAACAGAGAGAATTTCCAGAAGCTCTGCTTGTTGTTGCGGATGTAACGAAGGGAATTGAGCACGTAGGAAGCACATGTAAAATTAAGTAAGAAAATCCACAGTCAGTGGGCTGCAGGGACCGTCATTAAAACCAAAAAAACCTACAGGGGTTTAGAACTGAAGTTGTGTTGCAATCTCAACATATGCTTTTCTTCTTCATATGCCACTTTTCCTCAGCACAAATACTCTCAGTGTGTAAGTGGGCCATAATATAGATATGGGAATAAAAAAAACAAGATTACCTGGCACAAAAGTATCATATTTCTCACTCAGACAACACGTTTGAACATATTTTCAACCTTTATAAGGGCATCTTTTCTAACCACATAAATCCATACATTAGTCAAATGTTTCAATAGAACCAATTCCAAATCAAATACAAACATAAAATTATACAAAATATAAATATAAAATGCTATACAGAGGTTAAAAAGGAATAGGTTAGGAAAAAAAGAGGATATATTCACTTGCTGCTGGTTTATGGGTCAAGATATTTAGCCTAGCTAAACTTTGCCTCTGTTATACTGAGCTATTAAAAACATCATCAATTAATACAAATGTGTATTAAAAACACATCAGGCTGGCATAACCTGTGATATGCAGTAAATCTGATGTGTTAAATGTAGTGATATTCTGTCTCACACCCCTCACACAAGTGTTGAAAATAATGATATCCCACTATCTATTACTGTAATTCTGGCATATGCAACATGGCAATGTGATAGAAATCTGCTATCATTGTTAAAAGCAGAGGAGGGTGAAAATCTTGAAAATGTGCTAATATATATTTCCATAAGGCAGATTTGCATGTGATTGCATGTGTATATCTGATACAATTCTCTCTCTCTCTCTCTAAGATAAGATGAAGATGGCAACATGATGTGGCATGGCTAAAGGCCCTCTGCTGATTGTGTGGAATCTCCTCATGACTGTGTGCATTGACCCCCTTTCTGCAGCCTGATAAACCCAAAGCCGTCACCATCAGCTCACAGGGTTCATTCAGCCTGAAGAATGAGGAAGGGTTAAGAATAACTCACAACCATCCTCCCGCTTCTAATCAGAAACTCATCGTAAAACACAGATCTTGCACCAAAGCAAAACATTGTTATTTCATGTAACAGGTATTTCTGTTACTATTGTGTTCAGTAATAATGCACAATTTTGTATAATTACCCTGCAAGACACACCAGCTGCTGTCTGCACAAATCTATGACTTTGCATCAGAAAACATCACTTAAGCTTCTAAAATATCCAGCAGAGATCTGAATCAGACTTTTGAACAAACATCACATGATTTTTAGTCTCCTACAAAAAACAACCACCGTTGCGTCCATTTGGTCAAAATGGCCACTGAGTGCATCCAAGCACGCTGGGTGATGATAAGAAAGATACATGACCAAATTAATATTTATCCAATAATGGTATTCACAGACTAATGCTGAAGGAACCTTAGCTTGAGCTAAATATTACACAATGTTCTGACACCTGCTGCAAAGATATGAAGATGGACTAATTCTGGGTTAATTAAAGCAGTAAAGACATGTGACTGCTTACACTGCAAGAAGTAATCCCTGCAATCCCACCACCACACACACACACACACACACACACACACACACACACCTCAGATTTCCGGTTCTATTCTGCCACAGGCAAAACCAAACAATACAAATTATACAACTTCAATACAAATGCAAACTTCCACTGCTATCTTTGGTTAGAATCACTGATGATTATACAGTGGAAATATTATTATTATTAATATTATTAACAAGAATAGTAATAGCTATATTTGCAATATTATTCATTTATAGTATTTAAATATTATATGAAATTATGATTTGAAATGATTTATCAAATTCAAGGCACCAGTCTGCATGGCTTCATTTAAAAAACAAACACAAGAGAGTGATATGATGCACATATGACAGAATTCCCTCTGCAGCTGTAATTTCCACAGAGAGCTGAATCGCCTCTAGCATGCTGTGCTGTGGTTTGCTTCTCCCATCTGGACTAATTGCCTCTGAATACACAAAAATAAAACAAACAAATGTAGCACAACAAGCACCCTGGGATTATGTGCTTAGCCATACACCACACAGCATTTTTATCCAGAGGGACATTTTAGACATGAAAAGATTTTCCTGATAATCGACGCTTTACAGCACATGCAATGCAAGTCTCCATACTGTAAATCTGCAGCCCTGTAATCCATTTGAGATATATACTGCCAGGTGTCACGTTGTATGCTTTTCCAAATTCCTCCCATACGTAACTTCCTGAACTTGCAAAAGGACAGAACTCCCAGTTTTCGCAAAACTGCTGATGCGTAATTTTAACGACAACATCTCAGCGTTTCTTTTGAGCAGAATAGTGCATGCCTACCTTGCAACCAAACATCAGAGACAAGGTGTTATCATGGCACGCAACCTTACAGTGGCAGAGCATCGGAGTGAAACGGCCGGGGTTCCTCTGATACAGGAGACATTCGTCTCGCAGCGGGAGAGCTGCACCCGTGCCACGAGCGCTGACGTAAAGAGAGAAAGCACGGGCGGCGTGCAAGGGAATCTTCACTCCTGGATGAGCAGGAGCGCGCCTGAAGCATGTACACGCGCTCACACATCAATAAACGCACGTGTACAGGGGGAAGATGCGAACACTGTTTAGATCTCAGCTGCGTCCTGTATCAGGACAGCTCAAGTGATTGAGCAGTGCACCAAAGAGCCCTGTGATTAATAATGAAAATAATGGTAATGATAGTTCTGTTATGGTTTCTTTTTATTCTTAGACAAACTATAATCCGAATAGATATCTGTGCTTTCCATACAAAGAGTTTTTATGGTGTATTTCTACACATCCCCTGTTAATCAGATAAAAAATAAAACTGCTCAGGGGAAATGTTTGTTTATTTTCTTAGATTGATTAGATCAACATTAATTTGTAATACTTTATGATGATTAGTGCATTAGCATAGCCATATCAGAAAAAATGACCACACAAGCCAGTCAACTACTCATGAAAAACTATATATTGATGACTCAAGTTTGACAAATTATATCAATGCACATAAACTAAAAAATAATAAAAAAATGTAGTATCTAAAAAAAAATGAAAATAGTTCAGTTCATGTTTATGTGTATGCTCAATATGTGCAGTAACAGTTACAGTATCACTGACATCCATATGCCATTCTTTTGTGCACTAAACCAAAGTCATCACATCAATGTTCTTTTCTATCTAAAATCTAATATCAAGAACAATCTTAAGATTTTCAGCAAATAATTACTTACATTTTGTCACACAAACATACAGAATATGATACAAGATCCCGACAGCAGATGTGATAAGTGAAAAATTACCACAACAACTCAAGGGAATGAATCTGAGGTTTACAAGCCTGCACAGCAAACTGCCAAACCCAAAGTGCAGGAATGCTGTGTGCCCGTGTGTGGTTTAACAAGACAACCGGGGATACTGCTGCTGGTGAAGAATTACAGGGGATGAAATTTAACTGTAAACTAGTAAAAAGAGCATTTTGGTAGAGCCTTGCGTTTAATAGTCACAGGTTCTTGAAAAATCTTATTTTGTGTCTCATTTCTATAATACATATTTTGTACTCAGAGGATGAAAAATGAATTTGTGTTTTGGGTTAACTATTCCTTTAATGTGCTGTTGTTGCAGGGAGCTAAAATTACATCTTGGCATGTGAACTTTATCCCTCCGCCAAACGCATTAGAAGAAACACTTCTAAAAATACCAGCGTGTAAAATCCACCTCAAACCTGTGATCACAGCAATGAGGGATTTTTGTTTCATTCTCACACAGAGACTATTAACATAAATCTTTAGTCAAACACATAAGGTACACAGTGAGTGATTCTTTACTAAAGCCTTTAGGGGTTACAGAATATACACTGACCTGTTTGTGTTGTGTGGTCATGTGTAAACTGCTGTGCTATTCATTCTCTTTCATAGAAAACAGAAGAATTTTGACAGATTTTTAGCTAAAACAGTTCATTTTGTGATTAAGGGCCGTCTTGGTTTAAATCACAATTGCAAATAATAATAAAACCTGTCAGTGTGAAAATCAGTGTGAAAATTATATAAAGCATTCCTCAAATAAACTATATGAAAGTATCTTGAGGTCATTCTATTTTAAGAATCTACTCAACCATGTATGACATTCTGTAAGCGAACCAGCGTTGATGTAAACTGACGGCACGGTTAATGTTCAGAAAGTGAATCGTCATCTGCATGGATGGCATGAGGAAATGAAATCTGGCTTTGGTCAACAAAATATTACTCACTGTTTAAAAGCAATCTATGCGAATGCTGATCTTCACATTATTCTCCTATAACAAGCTCCTGATTCAGCTCAGTACAGATTACAAGCCCCTAACTGCACAGAAAATGAGGTTTACATTACCTGTAATTAAAAATATAGTGCTTGGGGATTCATTTGGTCATTATGTTATGTACTGCAATGACTTGCACAGTATATTTATAAGGTAGCACAAAGATTGAACACTATTGTACACTATACACTACTGTATCAGTACAATGTGCACAAAATATGGCAAAACAAAGAAATAAACATGTCATATCATTCAAAAGAAGAAGTTCTGTAATATATTGTCATCTTAAATTCTAGAACTGAACTATACATCACGGGTGAGATTGTGGGATTGTAGGGTGGACGCTCATATTGTCCAGCAGAGGGCGCATTTGCCAAGAGCATCCATCACAGTTGCAGTGGTGAGAGAGAAAATTATATATTAAATATATTATTTTTATTAATAAATAATAATAATACAATGTAATATTATATTAGTATATAAATAAAAATAAATAATATTATTAAAAAATTAACATTAAATAATTGTAATCCTCTATGGGGAATTTTAGCAGAAACAGTCATATACATAATGAGCATGATTCAGTATTTATAGTAAAGTACCATATACAAAAGAATAAAGTCTATTTAAATAATCTACATTTATTTATCAGTTAAAAAAAATTGTACCATACTAGAATATTTAAAATAGTAAACAAATTGTGCAGTACTTTTTTGCAGTAAAATGTTTGAACTGAAAAGTGTGGGCTGAAAGCAGCATTCAGGATAAAATATTGCCAATCCTAAAAGGTCCAACTTTCAACAAGACAAATCATCATGCATCTATCTGAGCATGACTTCTAGCCATTTATGAAAATTACACTGAATGAATAAAGGAGAAACAAAGGAGGAAAATGTGGAAACCTGTATCCATAATCATAAGTTAGGAAGACACAGAAGTTCTCCATAAGACTAATCAAGGTGTTGCTTTTCTAGTTACCAGCCCGGTCTATCTCAAGCCTGCATCACAGTAATATGTCTAGCACTAACATCAGAATGAAGCCTACCTGCTTCTAAACCCCCTCCAGTCAGCATTAATATTTCAGCATGCCTTTAGCACGACAAGCTCAGAACATCTCTGCATATCCAGTCTGGGCTACATTATGGCATTGCAGTAAAGCATCAGCACTCAGTGGTTTAGGCCGGGAGAAATACACTGTTCCCCCATGTGTCATTTGCTTTGGCCTGCAGCAAAACACAGGAAGAAGAAACCTAGTCTGCTAATAACAGGAGGTTTCATGTAAATCAGTAATTATGCAATTATGATGAGCCTTTTGCATGAGTTTACTTTGCATTCAATTCTATTGATTATATTCTTATGAACTTTAGACCTTGTATTCAGCAGTCAAATACAATAATTTAATCATTTTAATTGTTTTGTATGGATTTAGGAATAAAATCACAAGAAGGATCACAGAATATAGTACACAAGCAATGTGAGGGCTGTTTTGCTACTTTTGTAAAGTCCCTATTGACTGTAATGAACTGGAAAACATGAATCCTTCAAAATAAACAAAATATTCACTTAGATTACAAGTGATTTAGCAATACAGTATGATAAACACATGTTTACTTTGAGGTGTCTGTACAGTGTTCAAATGCTGAAGAATACAGACAGTTTCGTCTGAGGATAAATTACAAACCAGAGCAGACTAGAAATTAATTAGAAGTTAGATTTAGTTTAATTACAGTGGCAACGGTCAATTAGATGTGAGCTCTGAGACACCTCTCGGGAGCTAAAGAAGCGGGAAGACTTTCTCAAGCGAGATCCACAGAAAACGACTCCCTGACCAGAACTTACACGTAACTGAGTTTCACTTTCAAGTTTCATCTAATTGAATTTCCTCTGTGTTGTTTTTCCAGCTGAGAACCTGAAGCCATTTTCCCATTTAAAGGTGATGGGAAAATAAATAAAATCTTCTGTTTTCTTACTTTATAACAGAACCAGTTCACCTTCACAACATCTACAGTGCATCAGCACATAACACTCATTAACTCTTAACCTGTTAACTGTCACTGTTCCACAGGTTATTTCACTTTAATTACTTCATATTCTAAACTAATCATGACAAACTATATACTGATAGAAAGGTCTAAGACTCAAGAATAAATATTTGACCAATTTGTATAACATTAAAGAATAATAATAATAATAAAAAAAAATTATGTTATTTATAAAATATCTGAAATTAAAATGTAAAAAAAAATCTAAAATTGTGGTTGAGATATGTATTTTCATGTGTATTTCTTAATATGTGCAATGACAGTTATCGAGATGATTTTAAATAGTGGAATAAATAGGGAATAAATAATAATAATCTGGGAAATGGATCAAAAATGATTAAATTACCCTAAAAAATACTCTTGCTGGCTTACGAATAAGAAGGATGACATTGGGTTACATAAGCCTGTGGCGTGGGTTTACTCACACAACATGGAAAACCTAATTAAGATTCCCACGTAGTATCTCTCCCACTCGAAAAAACAGCCAGTAGCACCGGGATAATCGCTCAATTAATCATAGCAACACTCCATGTAATCGCACACAATGACGTGCAATTACATCCAATAAAATGGAACGGTGTAGAGACATCTCCTGAACTCACATCTGGGACAGAGAAAGAATTGGTTAAGGAGGTTTGTTTAGCACCAGGCTTACTTGAAATGCTTATTGAATGTAATTTGATTGCGTTGTTTAGGGCTTTTCACAGGATTTATGATTCTGGGATTAATGAATGAATTTCGTAAATGAATACTGATCCAGGCTAGTTCTGAACTATATTACTGCTGATGAAGGTCAACCCCTTCTAGGCAAGCAGGTCAACTATTTCTATTTAGTCTATTCAGCTGGATAAAATTAGACTTAAAAACTCAAAACAACTCCAGGTGCTGGGTGGAGATCTCCAGACTCCAGTTGAGCTGACTTCAGTTCTGTCCAGCATCCAGGTTGCATGCTAACCGTAATAAGAGAGTAAGTTCTGAGGAGGCCAACGACAGCTAAAGGACACACAGCGAGAACCCTCCACCCCCCCGCTGTCTCTCTGCATCTGCGTATTTTAAAATAGAACCACAATTTAACAAAATTAATTAAAAAATAACACATGAGCTCCATGCTCCAAGTTATGCTGACGCTTAGAGAACAAAGCTCTCGTCCCCGAAACACATCCGGATACGCTACTTATGTTCTGTCACCTAGTTTTTTAGGACTACAGGGCGAGAACAGCACAGTCAGAAAAAAAAACTCATCTAAAACGCTTACTCCATGTTTCAGTCTTGGGGTCGTGAACTTTCTCCATATTCAGCATCAATTAGTCCTGACAGTGTCAATAAATGAATGATTAAAATAGTAAAGGAGGTGAGCAGGGAACAGAGAGTTCTGGGAAGAGACAGACTTCATCACTTAGTGTGCTGAGTAAAGATTTTACTTTTAAATTTCTGGTTCGCCCTTATGCATTTTAAGTACAGTAGATGCTTTTGCATGTATTAGAGTAACACCCCTTAGAACATTGTTTATGCTACAGACATAAATGAAACATCAAATGAGATTTATATTCATACAATATGAATGAGATTCATATTCATACGCTTTTTGAAATTCATACACATAAAAAGTTTCAAAATGACATCCGATGTGTTGTTATTTTACTTTAAGAGAGATATGTTTAACATGAATAAATATACTTTATCAAATATGAGATTGTATAGTAGATTAATGAGTATGTGTACCTCTTCATTTTCATGGTATTTATTATGCAATAGGACACACTCACCGAAATGTGCCAAAAAGATGCCACTTAAATTTTTTGCCTTATTTCCATGCTTAAAGTGCCCATTTCATATTGATACAGGCTTCCTGATGAATAAAGCATAAATCAGAGTTATACCCACATATAAACAGATACCATTTTTGAGTGCTATCCAGTAAGCAGATTTTGGTAAGGTGCACTTTATAACACTATGAGTGTGTGTGTGTGTTTCAGTGTGAGACAGGAACAGCCCCTGTATCTGTTAGCTGCTCATGTTTACCAGTCTAACAAGGGATAGTAACAGGGTAACATGAGCACTGCCTCACACACACACATACACATACAGTCTGGGTCCAAATGGCAGTGTAGCCAGGCCGAAACTCGAGAGTCCATGTGAACAATGGCGTTATTCTGAGTGGAACAGATGAGATGAAGGACATACTCAGAGATCCTGATTGGAGCTGATCAACAGTGGCCATGTGAATACAGACTGGGAACATGTTCAACTCACTCCAGAACTCTTTCTCTTTCTTTCCTGTTCTTACTATCTTGTTTTTATTGTCCCTAAGGGTACTTCTCATTCAGTGAAAGCTTATGTGATGTGTTCAGTGCTTATCATTATCTTAAGATCCAAATATAAGCTATTATAAATGCATAGAACATTGACCATGAGAGAAATGATCATGAACCAGACCTGACCACAAACACTGGTCTTAACACATGACAGCCACATGCCTGCTGGAAAGTTTGCACACTTATTTTGTCACAGGCCTTACTGTATGACAAAACAATAAAAAAAAAAAAGAATGTCTGGATTATGATGGGGGAGAGAGAGAGAGAGAGAGAGAGAGAGAGAGAGAGAGAGAGAGAGAGAGAGAGAGAGAGAGAGAGAGAGAGAGAGAGAGAGAGAGAGAGAGAGAGAGAGAGAGAGAGAGAGAGACAGTCATAGAAAAAGAAACACTAAAGAAAAAGAGAAAGTAACAATAGAAAGTATAAGAACAACACAGAAATCTGAACAAAGAGAGACGAAACTACTGTAGCTGGCCGGGCTGGTCACTTTACTGCAGTTATTTCCAGAATAGTTTCTATCGTCGAAGCTGAAACACTCTCAACAACAGTTTACAGCTGCGACTTGCGATGTTTACGACATTCACCAACTAGAGAGTTGAAACTACACTTAATCACAGTTTTATGGTCCTCCTCCTCCTCCCCGCACTTGACAAGATGCATAAAGTCTGTTAATCTTACCTCTGAGTTCCTCTCTCTCCGTTCCTGCATGCTTCTCTGAGTGTGTGTGTGTGCGAGTGTTCGGTCGGACAGTAAAGAGGTGTGCATGCACCGTAGAGTGGATTCCCTGAGTAGCCTCAAAGACTGTCTTTATTGTGTGTGTGTGTGTGTGTGTGTCAGAGATGTGGAGAGGCCCTGAATCACTTCCCCACCGCTGCATCCAGCGCTCTGCGGCACTCAGAGAGTTTACTGCAGGATCACAGCCAAACAGGAACCAGGAGAGGAAGGGCCACCGAGCCCACACGGACACACTGTACTGCAACACAGTTACGGAGGAAGCCAGCGGTTCACAGGTATAACAGCAAGAGCTTTTATAGCTTATGTGACTCCATGACATAATGTGACTACACACAAGAACATGAATTTAGTCATTTATTTCACTGCGCAACTCTTCCTGTACTGCACTTTAAGCAATGAAACATAGAATCACCTAGCAACAACTCAGAGGACCCATCAAGTGCATAGCAACACCCTAGCAACATCATCAGAGAGAGAGAGAGAGAGAGAGAGAGAGAGAGAGAGAGAGAGAGAGAGAGAGAGAGAGAGAGAGAGAGAGAGAGAGAGAGAGAGAGAGAGAGAGAGAGAGAGAGAGAGAGAGAGAGAGAGAGAGAGAGAGAGAGAGAGAGAGAGAGAGAGAGAGAGAGAGAGAGAGAGAGAGAGAGAGAGAGAGAGAGAGAGAGATAATACATCACATATCAACCCCACTCCAGACTGCTTGTTAAAGGCAGAAGAAACACAGAGCAAATCTACCATGACCAAACCCTAAATCCAAAACACTAATCCCAGCCAAACAAGAGGTGCACAGTTAATATGTATCCGACCCTGACTGTTGCTATTACAATATCCAATTGCAATATCCAGTGGATATACATACAATACTGCATCACAACACGCACATGCTCCACCTGATTTTGTAAGAGATGTTATTGGGTCAGCATAGTTTGATGACCCTGGTACAACCTGTAGTAAAAACATTCCTACCCGAAAACCTAACCCTTTTAAAACAATGGAAATGATAAGTGAATAGCAATGGTGTAGAAAGCCTAAACTTCACATAAACCGTAAAACTTATGCCTCAAATTTGATTGGTTGATCAGAATGTTGTCCCAGGGCCAACAATGATGTTGACCCAATACCATTTCTCACTTGGCAAAATCAGGAAGCAACATATTAAAATAATAATAATGAATAATTAAAGGTGTCCTATCATAACCAAAACAATCACCAGCTCTCTCTATAGCAAATTAACTAGTAGCAGGTTATTCAAAATAAATGAGATAATATTGTGTGTAAAACTTTTTTGTTTATTTGGGTGATTCCTGCGACAGCAATTTACACAAATCTTTTTACCTAGCCTCTTGCTACAGCTTACTTTCTGCAATCGCTCCTGCTTTCATCACCAGAATTCTCTGAGACTTCCGAGTGAAATATTCATGACTGTATGACTCAAAGCTTGCTCAACATTTTAACAAATGGGTCAGGACTGGTTTGGTACCTCACTTTACAGTCTGAAGAACAAGCCTCAGCTGCACACACATTGGTTGGAATGTGAAGCGTGACTGTGCACAGTGTGTGTGTCTGTTCAGTCAATGTGCTTCTTTAATGTGAAAGGATAAAGAACTCAATTCTATTTCTGGCTCACACTATCATTATCTTTAAAGAGGGGATATGTAACATGTTAATTGCCATCAGCTGGCTCTTCAAGCCAAATATAAATTCAAAACGGAGTTCAAAGTACTTCTGCTTATAGCGACTAAAGGTTGCCGTGAATAGCCCTATAGGGGTATCACAAGATAAAAGGTATTGACAATAAATGTGATAGTAATAAACATGATTATATTATATTATATGATAATATTGTAAATAATACAGTGACTAACAATTTGCCTTAAGAGCTACAATGGTTAAAGACTGTCCTTCTCCCCCTCCCTACACTTGTATTTTAAGTGTGATCCATTGGTGAAAAAAAACACAAAATATACAAAATTAAAGATACATTTACATGATAATTTTTCAACACATTCAGATCCTTTTTAACCTGATAACTGTCACTGCACATATTGAGCATACACATAAAAATGCACTATCCATACTACAATTTTTTTACATTTTATATATTTTTTAAACATTTCAAATTTTACATTTGAAAAATTTTATGTATTTTTATAAATAAAATTAATATTTACATTTGTATTACTTTTAATTTTATGTTTATAGTTATGTAAATTTGTCAAATATTTATTCTTGAGTAGACCTTTCCATTAATATATAGCTTGATGTCATGATTAGATTAGAATTAAACTATGAAATATTAAAGTAAATAGAGAAACACCAATGGAATGGTGACAGTTAACAGGTTAAAGAAAATCAAAAACTTCTAAAAGATTCTAAAATTAAACTGAGTATATTTCTATATTTATATTTATAAACAATAAAGGTTCAAAAAAAATCTTAAGATATTTTCTCTGTTATCCTACATTTCACCCATAGTTTATTTTCCACTTGTTTAGCATAATTAATAATTAAATCACCATGCAAAGAAACAATATAATTAACATTTGAATCACAATTAATTGTTAATGCCTTAATAAAAAAAATAGTCTTTCTCTTAGCAAATCTTATATCACTGTGCTACATCATCTACAGCAGACTGCACAGATGCACACATGATGCTCAGAAAGATAGTGTGTGGCAGTACTGATGTGGGTGAGAGTATTGGGTTGTAGACCTGGTAGATCCCTACTGGTAGAGACAGATCCAGTGTGTCATTACACAACCCACTAATACCAGAGAGAAAAAGAACCGGAAAGATGAAGCTCTAGTTCACTCTATCCACCTCCATACACAGACTCACACACTGACACAATCAATCTCCTCCCACACACACACAACCACATATACACATATACACACTCCTTCACAGTCCAACACACAGACACACATACCCACTCACACTCCTACGCTCATCTTCTCTTACAAACATGCTTGCAACACGAGACACAAAATTATTACTAGCGGCTCTGTCTCTTTACACGCACACTTCCTCTCGTTCCCACGCCAGCGCGTGTATCTTCCAGCCTGATGCACTAGAATGCAAAGATAAATCCGTTATAAGCTGCAAAGAAAAGCAAAGCGACACCTCCTCCACACAAGCAGTGATTTACCGACATTAGAAACCCTGGACGAGCCCTTTTAAAACCTGCCAACAGAGAAACAGTCTGCATGCAGCCCGAGGCATGTTTGATTCCTGTCGAAGTGCACGGCTTCTACAATCATCTGCTTTCTCTTTACTCTCCAACAAAGTTTGTGTAGAGCAGGAGACTGTCGAAAACAGGACCTCCACACCCTGCACTGTCAGGCAACTTCTCGCTCTGTCAGCAGAGAAAGAGAGAGAGAGAACGAGGGAAGAGAGAGGTAGACAGGTGCAGTAACAGCTCCTTGCATATTAAACACTTCTTACTCTTTAGAGAAAGGAAACTGCGGCAGAAAGACGGATGCAAGGAGAGAAAGGCGTACTGAGATGGGAGATATTGCCAATATTGCACCTGCGATTCACACACTGGATTCATTACTAAAAAACTGATGTAATATTTGCAGGAAACACATTTGAATTATCAAAGTTATAAAGTTTGTTGGTTATGTGAGCAAGAGAGAGAGAGAAAGAGAGAGCGAGAGAGAGACAGTATGAGTAACAGTGAAATACCCCACAGGGTTTAATTCAAACTAGCGGTACAGCTTAGCCTAATCCTGAGATACTTGAAAACAAACCGGTAAGCACTCGTTTGTCATAATTTTATGCATTCTTACACTGTCTTCTAAGCCCTCCTCCAACACTTCCTGATAAACCTTCTGCATCACTTCACAACAAGAACAAAACAACCGACCGAGTCTATCGAGATGCCCGAACGTCCCATCTTGGCAACTCACAGATGTCACAACCACCTGTGTGGCCACATGGTATAATCACACGCACACACAGTTCACGCTCGTTGCTTGTCTTACCTTCACGTTGGACCTCAGTGCACAATAACATGCAAAAAACATTGCAGGTAATCTGTGGCATAAGCATCGGTCTACTGGCAAAGCTTCCTTAAGAAACAAAATCAAGAAGAGTAGAAAGATGCAAATCAGAGGCGGATCGCTTCCCTCAGTGGGCGCTCATGGTACAGCACTGCTCCTTTAAGGTTACTCGATCAGTCTCTCTGGATCAGCATTTGTACTCACACACATGGTTGCAAGCATGTGGGGAGGGATACGCTACATTATGCTCCTGGATGTGGGATTTCATATGACAGCAGTATAAAAGGCATGCCGAGCAGGGGATTCTCTCTCTCTCCCTCTCTCTCTCTCAGGATGAAGAGACAGGGACAGAATTAGATGAAGACTTTGGAGTTTAAATACTAGTATACTAGATAAAGAAACAGAAGAAACTAATTTTTTCTATCTTTGTACACACACCCTGGGCTGTTACATAACACTTTCTCCACACTGGGAAAGCTGCATTCGGCTAAAAAAAGCTACAGCTCTCGAAGTAGCGCGTCTGTCATTTAAACCGTTATCTAGAAAACAATACGCTTCAGGGGGATGTTTGGGAGTGTTGGATTCTTATTTAAATATGTCAAAACACGTCCAATGAATGTAACCATCGGGTATTATACAGTATGATGCATAATTAATTAATGGGTATTAATATGCAAATCAGAATTGAACTCCAACAGCGAGACCATAAAAATCATCTGCATCACGTTCTTAATGTGACACAGAGCATCTGTGAAACACAAATAAAAATGACAAATAACAAGTCACACTTCAATTAGATACAAGATTAAACACAATCACGCTACAGGTTCAATTCTATCCTTGATATCTGCCTCGGAGGTCAATGTGCATTTGTGCAAGTGTTACTTACTCCTTAATCTTAAAAGACAGTTTACACAAAAATAAAAAAAATCATCATTTATTTACCCTATGTCATTCCACTTGTAGGACTTTCTTTATTCTGCAGAAAACAGAAGATTATATTCTGAAGTATGCCAGTAACCAAACAACATTAGTCCTCATTGACTTTCATTTTAAGACATTTCTCAAACAAATTGTCTTTCATGTTTCACAAAAGACAAAAAGTCATACAGGTTTAGAATAACATGATGGTAAACATATTTAAAAAAAAAGATGGGATGATGAGAATGACACGATGGTGAATAAATGCTAAATTAATTTTTATGTTTGGGTATATGCGTGTACTGGACATTACCAGTGGTCACTGTACTGGCACATAACCACCACAAGAGGGCAGGAGTCTAACTCACTACAATTCATTTTCATCTACTTCAGTGATGGTGACCAACATTTTTGAAAATATTAGTAATATGGCCAGTTCGCTACATTATTACAAACTATCTCAATTTGTTATGAAGTAAACACAGCACGACCTCAATCGAAAAATCGTAAAATACGTGAGTGTTTTAAACACTTTGGTGTGAATGAATTAATTTAGTGGAGGAGTTAACTCACAAAGGTATGAGTAATGATGAGAGGAGAGGCGCACGCTCATGAATTAGACAGTAAGAGGCCTTGAAAAGACTGATTGTGCTCCAAAACCTGAATCACATCTCTCAAAACCTCCAAAATAAAACAGCGGGAATAAAACAAGTCATACTTCACAACCAACCCAAATTGCTCATCTCTGCTGCAACAGAAAGATTATAACAGCTAATAAAGATAAGTGATGTGTGCATTCAATTTTAGTTTCAGATTGCCATGGCAACTATACTAGAGTATAACCATGCCATAGTTACTGCAATTGTTACTAGGGCTGTTGTTTCATTTTACTGTGCCTGGGACAAATTTCTTATAAGTAGGAGTAGACTTTACTATAGACTCTTAAAAATAAAGGTTCCATAACTGTTTGAGGTGTTTGGTTCTATAAAGAACCTTTAAAATCCACAGAAATTTTGTGTTTTATAAGAGGTTCTTTGTAGTGAAAAAAGGTTATATAAACCATAAAAAATTGACCTTTTTATGAATTTTTGACTAAAAGGTCCTTTAAGGAACAAAAACTGGTTCTTTTATGGCTGTGAAGAACCCTTTATAGAACCTTCATTTTTAAGGATGTAACCCTCATGTACTAATGCTTAGACAACATTTCCAGTTGTACAAACCCTGGACAATGGCCCTATTGTAAATACTTTATAATCAATTAATTCAGCAAATTAACTTATACACAATATACTTATACAACTTATAAACAATATTAGATTTCAGACATTTTTAATTTCAATTTTAATTTCTTTTTTGATAAACAACAACTAGGTAACCAGAAGCGACTATTTTTAATTTAGACCGAGAATGATAACTATGTTAGCATCCACACCAATAGATGAGAAAGTGAATCAGAATCAACTTGTATTGCCAACATAAGAAAAGTTAAGGATATAAATTAAACTATTTGTACAGTATATACAATTGACAAAATATATAAAAATATCTAAAAAAAAGTATTTAAGTATTTAATTAGGTATATTAATACACATTTTTAAGATAGACAGGTAGATACTGCAGGTGCTTTATTGATCCTACTTGAGAAATGAGTGAGACCTTTCAATTTCGAAGAGATTTACTCTCAATGTTTTGTCATTCATCAGCTGGAAAAAACACACTGAAATTATTAATCTTGGTATGAACAGGCCAAAGATTTACAAAGATTGAAAATGTTCAAACTGTTTTGTACAGTATGGAACAAAGTATGTTCTAATATACAGTTGTGGAGGACCAGAGGAGTGTCTGTGTGTGTGTGTGTGTAAATCAGAGTGCCCTCACCGAGCTGGGTGGTGTTGTGAAGCGCGGGCGAGCGCCAGCATGCAGTGGGAGGCATCAGAGATGCTTTAGAGAATATATTTTTGGTGCCAGCCTCCTTGTTACCAGGGAAACTAGTTGTTCCGTGGTTAGCAGCTTTACAGTAAAGATGAGCTCACAAAAAACGAGGGAAAGAAAGAGAGAATGAGGGGGTGACAAAAGAGAGGGGAGTACCATGACAGTAAAGTGAGGGGGTGGAAAACACAGAGGAGGTGAGAGAGATAGCAGAGGCAACAGAATTAACAAATCAACCACTGGGAATTGCAGATTTGGGCACTAAAATGGATTTTATGCAAGTGAAAACTGCAGATACACTACTTCATTAAAGACTTTTGCCTATGAAAACTTGCTCCTCTCGCTGTGACCTGACGTTCAGATTTGGACACAAATAGAAGCAAAAGTACGCAATGGACACATATGGCTGTACACTCCAGAACCACAGACATTACGAGAGATGAGCGGGCAAAGCTGCACTGAAGCCAAAACACTTTAACAAGCACAAATATATCTTCTCCCAGAGGCAGTTCCTGCTGAAAGAATGAGTCATATTCTCCAGCTCATGTGCAGACTTTCTCAATCTCAACCTTTCACACAGGTACACATACACACATTACAATGCTACAAGGGCCACATTAAGGGTTTAAAACGAATCATTCCTTTAAATATTGTATAAAAAGAGGAAAGAATTACATGTGTGCTATTACTTTTCCAAGTAATTTTTACTGGAAGATAATAAAAATCACAAATAACACCTGAGCAATACCTAGGGACCGTTAAATAAGTTTGCAGTGGGATGTTACTAAGCAACTACTAACTACACAGAGAATCATAAGAAACCATAGCAACCAACCACCACACCCTAGCAACCACATACCACACAATCTAGAGTGTACACGTGTACCTGTCAGTTGTCAGGTCACAGCTTAGGTCTCTACTGAAAGCTGATAGACGACCTGAAGCTTAAAACAAAGGGGGACATACAGTATCTGAACCAACATTGTGACACCAACACCTCGCAAACGCTACAGGGAGACAGACTTACTGAGACAAGAGACTTTCACACCTACGGGTGTTTGCGCTGAGAGAATTGCAGATAAGATGCAAGTGACCCTTGACGATGCAATGTGAGCGTTTTTCTGTGATGCAATGTTTCGCAAAAGTTTGGCTTTATGCATATTAGCAGTGACATGAACCGGCAACTACCAATGGGATTAAAGAAAGTCATGTGATTCGTCTCCCGTGACATTGTAGTCGTGTGTAGGCAAGACAGAAGTTCATGTTACTGTGAGTGATTTCACCGGTTTATAAGATTTGTTTCTGCCCACATGCAGAGGTGTAATAAAAAAGGATGCGTGTAAATCCATGTCAGCGATTGTCAAATTAGTTTGATTCATGGCCTGATATTAGTTCATGATGTTATATGATGCTGCTGCAATTTATAAACAAATGCTTTAGGAAACTCGGCAAGAAAACTAGATTTCATGTCAGATTACACAAATGTCAGATTATTAAAAACTGCGACCAGGAGAACAACCAAAAGAAAAATATCTAATCTTTTAGTTTGAAGTTTTCTTTACTTCTCCTTATAAACATCACTGTCTAAATCAACAGAGCTGCTGCAGTTACAGTAGCTGCAAGTGTGCAGATTATGCACAAGATGAACTTCATAAGCATGTTGCTTGTTAAATCCACAAAGCTTTCTTCTTCCTCTTAGACAGCCTGTGAGGTGACAACATTAATCCGCTGGATTAAGTAAAGTCTGCAATACAAGGAGCGGTAAACCCTCAACAGATGCACTCGTCTTCAAAATGCTGACAGAGAACAACATGCAGAGAAGAAAGCTTCAGTCTATAACCACGTTGATTCTGTTCTGCTCCATTTTACTCTGTTAGTAATTTTACCTCCGGCTGGGAGCAACATGTTTATTTAACTGCCCTGTGGTATTAATAACTAATTAGCTATTAGAAACTGTAACAGTGATTTTGCATGAACATCATGAAACTCCTTATCATATTGCTATCCATTATAATTACAATTAACAATTACAAGTTCTGATTACATTCACAGTATATATACATGTGTTTACTGTAAACTGTAACCTATTGTGTAAATTTGAGCTACTCCACAAATGCTTTGAATTTGAAGCTCATCCAATCAGAATTTAGAGCTGAAACGTTATAATTGTTCTTTGACCTGCAAAATTTTCAGTGTGTAATTTAAACTGTAATTCCAATCACAGTAAACACATGAAAAATGTAAACTAAACCAAAATGAGTAAATAAAAGAAATGGAATCGCAACAATTTGGAAAGGCTAGGGTGTCTCTGGTGGCTTTAGAGAACTGTTTGGGGTAAATACCACAAGATCCAATTATATCCAGCACAGGCCTAGGAAACAAACACAAGTGACTTTGTAGTACATGAAAGCCAGCAAAGACATGATTGTGCATTGTTATTATCTGACAATTATATAATCTGGATTTTTGTTTGTAGAATATAAAGGATTCAATAGTTTTAGTCATAAGACTTCAGACTTGAGCAACAGATACTGTATCACTACATAATATAAGAGATATCACAAACAAACATATGTCCTTATACATTATACTTGCATACTTAGGTAGAACTACACTTACTACCTTTACCTTTATAACATCAACGAAACTTTGAAATCTAATCTCGTCTAAACTATACATTAATTTTGACATTAATGTCAAAATTAATGTTACATCCCTCTGAAGGAAAGACTGAAGAAACTGTTCCAACGCAAGGATTAATATTTTCTGAGGGTCACTCAGTTGTGCCATTAATATGGTCTGATGGCCACAAAGTGTCTCACTGAATCCCATTTACGTGTGAATGGCAAGTAAACTTACAGCAGTGAAATCTTATGTCATGTCCTTTTTTTAGTAAAATTTGTTAATTACTCAATTTGCAATCTTTCTTGTCATTAAAAGCACACATGTGTAACAGTTCAATTCATTGTTTAAACTCAAAGACACTTCAAAAAACTACTTTTCACTATTTTTCTCGTGATGCCACTTCTTTAACTGCACAGAATGACTCCACACTTAGTGAATTTACTGAAAGAGAGAGAAAGAATGAGAGACAGGTACACCCCAAAACCCAAATAGTAAAGCTGAAAATAGACACCTGACCCAATCTAAAAAAGTGAAAATGTAGAAAGAGCTATAAATGAAAAAGACATTGATCTGGGATTACACTTTACTAGCAAATTGCAAAGGGTGATAGAAACTTCTCAAAGCACGTGGGCAACGTCCATTGCAAATTTCACACCTCCGCCTGAATGAATGAACTGCAGCCACATTTTAACTCCATCTGAAGCGAATGTAAGACAAAGTCGAGTGGCCTTGTAGGGCAGATGAAAAAATCAATGAGCGCTGCCTACACGCTTGAACCCTGGAACCTACGCGCTCTAGGGGAGAGGAGAGAGGAGGGTGAGGATGAAGTGACGCCCTGCTGGGGTGGAGAGAGAGATTACCATTAAATCACCTTTGACCACGACTCTAAAAACAGTTGCTCTGGGGGTGAAACACACACGGGTATAGTGCAGCGTCTCCTTTCAGCGAGTGTGGGATGATATTCTGTCATCCATAACCTACTGAGCTCATCCTGCAAACTATCACGTAACATTAACTACCCAGAAAAGAGAGAGAGAGAGAGAGAGAGAGAGAGAAACAGAGAGAGAGAGAGAGAGACAGAGAGACAGACAGAGAGAGAGAGAGAGAGAGAGAGAGAGAGAGAGAGAGAGAGAGAGAGAGAGAGAGAGAGAGAGAGAGAGAGAGAGAGAGAGAGAGAAATGGGCAGATATACCGTTGCGATAAAGGCGGAGGGAGTTGAATGCTCTTGTACACTTCACCGTAACTTAAAATAGAAAGAACTCACACAAAATATTTACAGCGGGAGTGCAAAAAAAAACTGATAACGGCACTGCTGGAGGAAAGACTTCCTGTGACAAAGCCGAGTGCAATAACTGTAAACATGTAAAATGTAATTACCTCTTGTGAGGGAGGACACACTCTCAACAGAATATCATCTTGTTTCTGCAAGTTTATTATATACTGCAAGACTACAGTATATACAGACCAATCAGAGAGACTTTGCAGTCCCTTTTTTCAACCTAACGTTTTCTTTGTATTTGTCTTTTTCTTTCTTTGGAAGATAAATACTATCTACCTCTTTCTCCACCCTTAACAAAGATTTCCAGGGTGCCATCGATCAGAAAGAACTCTGTCAACAGCATCATTACAGGGGTACAGAATAGGATGATGCTCCTTTTACCACAAAGTGTGTTCAACCACTAGAATTCAGACGTGATCAGTTTAAAACTACAATCAATGTTAATTTTGGAAAGCTTTGATACAGCCATAAGAAAAACACTCCTCATGAGCATAAGCTTCTTGATTTACAACATCCTAAAGTAAAAACTTTAAAATTTTCAAAGTAGTTTAGATGAATTTTAAGCTGATTTCAGACTAACTGAGATGGCTGCTGCATCATCAAAACACTGCCTGTATCTAAAACACAAATAAATGATGCATGTCATCTTTCAATGAGATGAGCACACCCTTAACATTTCCAGTAGGTCACAGCTGAGTACAGACAGGTTTTACTGGAATAATGAGCATCACATTTCCAGATTCAAAGAAAATCAGTAGTTTAAGACTGCAGAGGCGTTCTACTATGATCAATATCATACTACACTTTAAAACTTACAGCTACAGAAGCTCAAAAATTTTGCATACGAAATTAACTATTTAAGAACCAATAACCAACTTTTTGGCAGGGGTTGACTAAAGAAAACCCAATGACCATTAAAAAAGCTGCAGCATTAAAGATCTATCCATTCTACTGTAGAAGATCCACATTTGGAATTCAATGCACATTGTCATGCTACCTGCATTACAGTCACAAGAGCACCTCCAATATACAGTCAACAAATCATGCAAATATAAACATTAATTTATAAATATAAACACTAACAGAATGCAAATGCAACACTGATTGTGAATGAGAGAGAGAGAGAGAGAGAGCGAGAGAGAGAGAGAGAGAGAGAGAGAGCAAGAGAGAGAGAGAGAGAGAGCAAGAGAGAGAGAGAGAGAGAGAGAGAGAGAGAGAGAGAGAGAGAGAGAGAGAGAGAGAGAGAGAGAGAGAGAGAGAGAGAGAGAGAGAGAGAGAGAGAGAGAGAGAGAGAGAGAGAGAGAGAGAGAGACCTCCACACAGCAGGTACATGCATATCCTCTCTCTCCCTCACTCATTCAGACTATAATGATGTACGTAAACCCACAGAGAACATAAAACTGTGCAGAAACCCCAAGATCAAATCCATCTGTATATTTAGCAGCTTGTAAACAGAGCAGCTCGACTCGTGAGATATAAACCCCATTAGCTCAAGTAGACCGGGCAGACTGGCAGTACTCAACCCTTTAATGCCACTCAAAGGGCTTCCCGCCCAGCTACCTGCACCGGCAAAGGCGGGAAAATCCAATAAAACCTTGGTTTGTTGATGGACTGACCATCAATAATGTATTTCACCAGCGCCGTGCTCCGGATGGGAAGATGAGCTAAAAGGTTTGTTGTCTATAGAGGGGGTTGTTATCTGTACGCCCTGCGGTACCTTTCAAGTTTCCAACAAGTTTAAATCCTTATGTCTAAGTTGTACAAAGCAATATCAGCAATTGACAATACCTCTGTCTTTAAAAAGAAAATATAAAGATATGACATAACGAAACCCTCAGTAACTCTATATAGCCGACACATACGCACAAACATATACACAACTAAAAAAACACAAAAAATGCTTCTTCCCTTCCTCTCATCCGCTCCTCTATTCCCTCTCTCGCTGCGCTTCTTACCTTAGTTGTGACAATACACAGGCAATCCATCCTGAGCCAAACAGCTCAAGCCGGAGCTTTATCAGTACCACGTTTCCCTCATCAGTACCACATTAAGAGAGAGAAGGATGACGAAAGAGAAGAGAGACAGAGAGAGGAAGACTAAGGCACGACTGGAGCTAACGCTGACAGAGTCGCGGATCCTCTCCACGAGCGTTCATGGTCTTGCGGTAGTCCTACAGCGCGGCGCCTGTTAGCGCTATCTGCTGCTCAGCCGCATGGCTGGATCTCAGACTGATGCCTCTGCTGCTGCTGAGATCACCGAGCATCCCTCCTCCTCTGGATCTCATGGCACACGCGCACACACAGACGCGTGAGAGAACAGACACGTGCTCAGACGGAAACCAGCATTTGCCACTCTAGCCCACCGCATTTACACTGAGGCATGAGAATAGCTGGTATATATTATACGCTTGCTTCTTGTTAAAAAAAAAAAAGTGTTTTCTCATATTGATCTTTGCCTGTGTGGTTGTCTGAGGCAGAGCTAAGCCGGAATTAAGTGAAGGAATGAATCATGGGCTTTGCTGGGCAGTTTGAAGGGTTTAAGAACATGAGTAAGCAGTTTATGATGACCTTGACAACATCAGTCAGGGTTTATTTTGGGGTGTCTTGGAAAGACACTTAAGTTTAATGATTTGGAGGCAATTGGACAATGAGCTTGAATAAAAAGTAAGGTTTAAGAGTCTAAATAACAATATATGAGGGGAAAAAAAACTGGCCCAAGAGCGCTCAAAAACATTATTCAAAAAACTATGGGTGTTCCAGAAAGGGTTCTTCCCAATGAATTCTTCCCAATGAATGAACAAAGATTCCATATCCAGGCACTCACATAGATATTTTGGTATTTTAAAAACCTTTATTTTAAGGGCTACATATAAAACATGTTTTATGTTAAAGTTTTAAAGTTTCTGTGAGTGCCTAGATATGAAATTTTTGTTTATACATTGGTAAGAATCCATTTTTTTAAATGTAAATAATACAATTTATTAATAATATGAAATCAAAATGGACCTTTAAATTTCCCAGATATATGTTCCTGGTCTATTTGTAACCACATGGCTCAATTTTGGTATGTAATGGCCAATTTTCATGAACCAATTAAATTAAACTGGATAAAAGAAACCAGGCCAATTTTCTCATTTATTATTCTGTTTTACTATGAAATACATAACATTATGGAACTAGAATGAATCATAAATTCTGTTTTATGTAGACTTTTTACCTTTTTTAACTTTTTAAAATCCTTGTTAAAGGATTAGGTAGAAGAGGTAAATGAATGCAGCGCTAATAGTAAAGCACAACTATTCCCACATAATATGTAATGTTCCAAAAAATTATGATTAAGCTCCATTGCTGAGAATATTAACACACCCAAAACTTCTGCACCCTTATATCTGCTGGTAATATCACAGACTATATCACTTCAAAATTCTTTGTAAAGGGAAATCACTGATGCTAAATAAAGAAGGTGATAATTCAGTATGTGTAGAGAGTCAACAGTGCATGATCGCTGAGGCACAGCTCTTTGCCGACTAAAAGTCTGTGAGGAAAAGAATAATTAGATCAGAATGTGCAATAACTGATAAGAACTCATATTAAACTTCATTGTCATTGACACCCTTCAGGCTGAAAAAATTAATTCTCTTATTTCAGCCTGTCACAGAGGCCGCTGTGAGTAATGGACATTTTAATACCATTAGAACGGAAAGCCATAATTAACTTTAACTTTTATACTTCCTTTATCAGACAACAACCAGTAGAGGTTTGCTTCCAGTTTCACAAAATATTCACACATGGTTTAAATATAAAGGCTTTGTATCTGTACAAACAGTAACTCCATACAAGACATGTATTTCCAGCAGTTCTACAGACATGCACTGACCGGCTGACCGATGTCTCCCTCTCTCTCTCCATTATAAGAAGCATTATCAGCTCAATGTGGTATTTCCCTCATCTTTTCTTTTCCACTCGCAGTCTTACCTGCCATCTGTACAACGCCTGCTCCTGAAATTCCTCACGAAACAGAACCCTGATCACGGCTTTCATTCTGCGACCAACAGCACGATCACCACTGCACAAAATATGTCTCTGTCTTGTGTTAAGCTCTTCAGATCTTAAAGCCGCTTTGAGTGATCACATTATGAGAGCGAGTACTTTAACTTCCTCTCCGAAACACTTTCCCACAGACGCATGGGAATCATTAAGAAATGGGGTCGGCAGGACATTCAGACAGAAGGTCTTACGAGCAAACGTGAACTTGGCCGGTGAGCCATTGTTTTCATGCCAAGTTCTGCTTTGTTTTCTCCTTAAATGAACTCCTTGTGGATGCCTAGTGTTGTAGCTGCTATGCTAACACATCAACCCTGCTTTAACAAGAGAGGCTTTTAACATTTACAAAATAGTAAGATATGATTCATAAAATCTTCAATTATAATGGAACGGTTCTAAAAAACCATTGTGTAGCTTTTATAGAGATATATTATTTCCAGATAACCACTAAAACTAATAGCACAGAGTCATCCGCTGAGAGTCATCTTAACCTTAAAAATAATATAAATTCAATATTTTTAAACAAAATAAATTAATAAATTATTCTCTGGAACGAACTCATCATTCAGTTTTGTTCAGCCTCATCTAGTTCACAAGAACCAACCAACAATCCATGCGTCGAGATTTTTATCACGACTTACAATACACACAAACAAAAACCTTTCGAGTAAGCAAGACTGGTTTAATTTTGTCTCCACTGTAGCAGGAAACACCACAACAAATAGGCTCACAAACAAAAGTGTGTGTGTGTGTGAAACACCTGAGGCATGCAGCATTAGTAAATTGTAACCAATTACAGCCGGCACACCTGACAGACGGAACATCTGGAGGTGCCACAGGTCCTCTGTATGTGCATGAGTTTGTGTGAGCAATCTATGAGCAAGACCGAGGCGAGTTGAGCAGCGTGACGCAATAGACGCCCGAGTGGCCCACTTGAGAAACAAAAGATGAAGGAGCGAAATTCATTTAGCACAAGTGAAAGCTCTCGTCTCAACTCGTTTCCGGACTATTTAATTAATTGGTCTTTTTCTATATTCAATATTATTTCAACTATATTTAGGTTTTGTCTTTGTGTCTGCCTATTATTGGCTCTGCCCTCTTTTCAAATACAGAAAAGCCACAAATGTCTCAAACTCTAAGCCCCTGGGTTGGTCTTGAGAATATGTGGGTTACTCATTACACACGTAGTCCAACTAGGGGCTTGCATTTTTACGATGCGTGACTGATCACCATTGACTCAAGGTCAGAACAATTACGTCTTGCGCTGTTCTACTCTGTTCTGTATATGGTTCAGACTCAAGCAGATAAGAGCATATAAATAGGTTGAGATCTGAGATTTTTGGAATATAAGTTTGTGCTCATGCAGGTTCACAGCCGTGTAAATGCTGAGAACATCTGAGCTGGTTGATTTAGACAGTGGTGGCAATTATTGGAGATCAACACGCCTCCAAGCAGTATTAGAGAAAAGGCAGAATCGCACACACACAGAGCTCAATCTTCGATTCACGCCACCCACTAATAGTACGTGCAGACGAAATGCAGACAAAAGCTGCCAGGCCTAAGTCTTATCAGTCTTATTTTAAAGCTGCGGATTGTTGCAATGCAGCAGACTTCCCGGAACATAATACATTTTGAAACTGTACTGTATGTATGAGAGAAACATTATTCAGTTACTGGTACTTTAACATCTTTTCCCAAATATAACAAAAACAGTCTGCAAGTCATTATTTAAGAAAATAATTTTGGGGGCTGGACTCAAAAATGCACTTATTGTGTGACCAAAAAGGCATATAATTAAATACAATGAAAGTTTATCCTAATCTGGAGTTCCTCTTTCTTGTAATCATATTAGAGTCCTGGTGGAGCTTGACGTTCCCATGCTATTTACTGTGAGGTAATTAAGAAGCCGCTATCTAAGAGAGGAAGAGACTCTCTCTAACATCACTGTCACCAATCCGCGCCACTGCACAGATAACTTCAATACTGCAGATAAACACTGCAGCATTTAAAGAGCCAGGTGCAATGCCAAAACCATCCATTCAATTCCAAAGAAATAATGCTAAAATATATACTTTAAATTAGAAAACTAATGTATATCTGACAAAATGTTAAATGCTCTCTTATCATTATTTTGGATAAAAGCATCTGCTACTGCAAATGAATGAATAGCTGTAAATGTAAATGTATGACATGGACAACGCAAGTGCAAAATTTCAGTCAAGCCACAGAAACTCAACATGCATAACACCCTAGTACTGAAACATAATAGGAGAATGTCAAAGCTGCCATTGATTTTGATACTGAAGTGCATAAAAAACACTAATTCGAAACAATTCATTGTTTAACCAGAACACAGACATCACACATGTCAACCGCCTCTTGCAATACATATTTAAACCATGCCAGAACTGTATTTGCCAAATAAAGATCTGCATCTGTCTAAGAGAACGTGTGAGGACTCTGCGTGTGTTTCTCACCTCTGCATTGGTGGTTTCTGCGGCTGGTTCCTTCACTGTCAGCTCCATGTGGCTTTCCTCTTTCAGCTGGGAACAAAAAGAGACACAAACTTTAAGCAGTCATTCATAGGCTCCAACATTACAGGCAACCAAAGCAAATATTTTTATTTAAACAAAATGTAAATGAAAATTGAATCAGTATTCTAGGAGTGCTGGTATATTGTATAACGTTTCTCAGCATTTATTACTTGACAACATGCAAACTTGATACTGCTTTGGGTTTTTACTTTTGTTGAATTTGTGCATAAAATGCACTAAGTGACTAAGTGTTTGCTTCTTATTTATAGAACTATCATATTTTAGCAATATCATACACACGGTAGTATATATGGATGTGTTTATCAATCTTGAACATCAATGGCTTCTTGAATAGTCCTTTGATGTAACAATCCTACCTTAAACATTAAACAACTTGCATACAAAATATTCATTTAATATTACATGGTATTTATTTAATGAGCATTTTATGTTTGAAGATATGATGTTAGAAATGTGCATTTGAAAATCTTTCAACAAATAATGCATAATGTATAAGACAGGCTAAACCGAGACGGCCAGTCTAAAATACACAAACCCTTATATAACAGAAAGCAATAACATCCAACTAGACCAGCACAGAGACTCACAAACAGCCAACAAAACATTTTATTGTGATTTTGGAGTAGGACGCTGAAACACTTGGTGAACACACACACATCTCACACAGAGACAGCTTCCCCCTAGTGGCTAAATAAAAAATGAGACGTACGTCTACATTGACAGCACATGCACTCATACCATAATACACAAATATTACAAAAATAACTGATAATCTAAAAAATATTCCAGACATGAAACATTACCATTAGGCTTTTGAAACTGATCTCAGCATAGTTTTGTACTAAACTACCTGCTTCTGTACAAATAAAACAAGTTGTTTTATGTGTGAATGCTCTGCAATCTTCTAACCAATAAGAATCATGTCTGAGACACTTTTGCTCAAAAATTGAAGCCAATTTTCACATAAAGCCCAATGGTAGTACCATTTTATCAGTAGGTGTTTGATTGATATGTTTTGTGCCGTGTTTTATTGTGAGTAGTGTCGTGTCAGCGTTCCTGCACGCCTCTGCAGAATTCACCAGCGTCTGAGAACACAACAGCTGTCTGCATGCACCGCGGAGTCATTTGTATTCTTCTGATATCTACAACTTCATTTATTGCTTTTAATTATACTGTCACAGGCCTTTCTGCTCAACTTATCACAGCGGAGACCGGACAAAACCTCAAACACACACACACACACAAGGTGCTGTTCTATGCATTTTAACAAAGACAAATAGGAGCGATAAATCACGAAAGAGATCTTTCTAGTGTATCTATCGTCTCTGCTTGACAGGAGTGAGATTAGATATAAAACAAATGAAGACTTTCACTTCTCCTGCATTTCTGATTTGGCTTCTGAGCAAAATCTCACGTGTCTTCACTTGAGTTACAGACGAGATCTTGATCATGTGTGTAATCAAGTGTGCTCAGATTTGCATTAAAGTCTGCAATTAAAAATCGATATAAACTCATTCTCTGGTATTCCATCGCAGCTCTTATTGTACGCAAACAATTTCCTTGTGCTTATTTGTAAGCAATTTTAAAATAAATCTCTAAGACAAAGTTGATAAAAAAAGATCAATCTCAGATGTGTTGTACAGAGATGGAGTGAAACACTAAAACACCAGTATGGCAAACTGAAGAGGTCATGCTGGTGATATAAAAGGCTGGAGGCTTTTTTGTCCTCTGGCTCAGTAAGAAATAAAACCTTTCCCAGCAGGACTGTCCTCTCTTCAACTGGCCTACACAACACTGGACATCAAATGAAAGGACAAAAATATAGCAGAGTGTCAAAGTCTAATATAAAATTTGGGTTCTGAGGCAAAAGCAGTTAAGTGTTTTATGTCTATGTGAATCTTCCTCACCTCTGGTGGTGTAGAGGCCGGCTGTGGAGCCTCGCTGGTGGCAGTGTGTTCCCACTGCTCGGCCATGTGAACAACCTCCACAAGCTTCTCCTCGCAGCTCTTCTGAGAGTTCATCAGGGTCACTTCATAAAACTCCTGGATATCTGCAGAGACACAAGCAGAATGCTGTCAATGTCTTTTTTCATACCCGCTGTAGTTTCCACACATCTAAACGGGCTTTTGGATTAAAAACACAACATAATCTCCTGCTGGAGGCAGATGAAATTAAATGTAGGCAATTTATTTGATTGATGCCCTGGCATCTAAATGAATCCTGTGGAAAAAATAGGGTGAACACTCTTGTTTTTTGAGCAACTGCCACAATACAGATTAATTTGTGTTTCTGGGTCAAAAGGTGTCTTTAGAGACACATTTCTAGCTAGCAAACAGATTCCATGTTAAATCATTACAATGATGATTTCTTTAATTAGGCAAAATAAACCTAAAATCATGGAAAAGAAGCATACCGTACCGAGATTTTTTAAGCACCAGTTGTAAGCTTAAACTTTAATAATGATTTATTTTATCTACAGTTACTGTACAATTTAAATGAAAAGATTTTAAACATAATGTCACCATTGTTGGTTGGTATCTAAAACATAAATGGATTTATTAAATAAAACTAAATAAAAAATGATATTCTGGTCAATTTCTTTTTATTACACGGCTCTGTAATACTTGATTCTGACTGGCCAAACATGACATTTCAAGGTATATTATTCCCCTAAAACAACCGTTCAAAATAACACAGGCTCATCCGGGAACTGCAATTGAACTTGACCTTGTAAATAATTTACTTACAAATAAATCAGATAGAAATATGCCTAATTAATAACATATGATACAAAGCGTTTTATCCTTGCGGAAGGTTTTATTTGTTACAAATAAGCTAATAAAATATTTCAAATCATAATGCACATCCAACCGTTTATCGCAAAATAAACCGCTTAAGAGTGATACAAGACACTGTCAGGGTTTATTCATCTGGCTGTACATTATGCCTTACACATACCTCTAATTTTAAGAGGAGACACATAAGCCATTATGTTAAGTGGTGTTAAATGAGGTCAGAGAAGATGTTTCTATTGTGGGTCAAAGCTCTCTTCCGTTCTGCCTGGAGAGATGCTTAACAGAGATGGTGAAGACAGCCAGATATATAAGACAGCTCTGCCTTGAGTCACCATATGCTATATATCCTGACTAGAAACAAGTTAAGCCCTGGCCTGTAAAGAGGAGATAAAAGTACATGAGTTTGCAGAGCACATGCATTTGGAAGGTGTGGACAAAATGCTTTAACTACAAAACTGGACGCATATAGAGTGTAACATACCATTCTTCGCCAAAAAAGACTGTAAAAATGTAAAATTTGTATGTTATTAAACCACAGGAAATAAAAATAAAGACAATTTTCATTATAAAATTTTAAACATGCATTTTACCTTTTACATATATATCGGTTCTAACCAAAAATATTAATGTTGAATTAAAGAAAAACTTAAATAAATAAATAAAATAAATTATTAAATAAGCTTTTCGTACTTCAAAACAGACATTTTTCTGGATTGGTCTACAGTACCGTGTGAGCACTTTGCAAGTGGTAATTAATGTAAATCTACTTAGAAGACAAAAATGTTCCCAAAGCTTTAGCACAAAACAGCCATTTTCAACCTAACAATAAAAGCATGGTTCAAACAGAAGCAGGAGCTCATTCAATCCTAAAGAGCGAGAGTTCATTTACATTACAAAACTCTGTTAGTTATTCCTCCTACAGTTAATCACCGACTGGTCCGGCATTTTAGAGCCAAGCAACTTAAACACATATCACTAACACTTAGTAAACATGACGAATGTTGCTTTTCAAGCAACATACAGCTATATATATACTCGCTGGAAATGTGATTTAGTTTAGTCAGAAAGAATAAATTGAAAGTGAGTGTACAGACATAAATGTATGCAAATCCCACCTCTTAAAAAAACGTGGGAAACATGATCCGAGAAACGATGAATGCAAACTATTATAACATCTAATAATACGGACATCTGACTACATTTGCAACAAAGTTGACTATTATCAAGGCTATTTAAAAAGAGAAGTTGTTTTTAATAAACTTACAGCATGGTAAAAGTCCACTGTTCTCCACGGACATGTTGTGCAAAGTGTCATTACTAAAACAGTGGCATCACTTAAGTATGTGTATGTGTATGTGTGTGTGTGCGTGTGTATGTGTGTGTGTGTGGTGCCAGATGCCTGATCTAGCAGCATGCAAGCAGCAGATTAATCTTTGCAATGGCCTCCTGTTCTCTACAATTCTGACAATGACCCCCAACACACACACACACACACACACACACACACAGCTGATCATTAATTCAAAAGCTTTGTCTGCTGTTGTGTTTAAAACTGTTTGGGACACAAAAACATGACCCTTGTTCTTCTCTAAAGGACCCTAACAGAGAAAATCGTGTAGCACCCACTGTGATTACTTTAGCCAGACCAGAGTGTGTGTGTGTGTGTGTGTGTGTGTGTGTGTGTGTGTGTGTGTGTGTGTTGAGCTGAGGCAGCTGGGACAGTGTTTGAGACAGGTAAATTCAGGGCACAGAGCTGAGCCCATGAGCACAGAAACCATGCTCGGATCGGTTTAACCTTTAGCCTGTATATGGATCTCCCAAACCACACAGCACTTATGTAATCATATTCAGGAAAGATCAGATGTTTACAACATTAAAGAAAACATTAAAGGGATAGATCATCCAAAAACAAAAATTATGTCATAATTTTTAAACCCTCATGTCATTTAAACCCTGTATATGACTCTTTCTTTTGTGGAACTTCTTCTTCTTCTGTGTTCTACTGAAGGAAGAAAGTCATACAGTTTGTATGACATGAGGATGACATGAGGATGACATGAGGACTATTTATGTAACATTCTTCTAGAAACGTTCAGTCAACACATGGTGATGCAGGTTAATGAACATAGTGAACATCTGCTCGGTTTACTTTGATGATGACAGTGAATGCTGTTACAAACACACACACTCACTAAGAGCATTAGGTCATCCATGTAAACGGTAATTAGGTTGTTTCCAGCTCAACCACGTGTGTAAAATGGTCTGGCAGCAATAAGTAACAAGTTCACTTGCATTAAGCACCAGTGCACAATTTTCAACTCGTATCACAACTGATCTCATCCATCAGTACAACCAATGTCCATGTCCACCACCAAGACACTGTGTTTGTTATTAATGACCACTTCATTAATCAGCTGATTTAGCATACTAATGAACAAAAGACTTCTAAAATCTGCCTATACTGTCTTAATTGAACATGTATGAGTCCCAAAATGCTTATAGACTAAACAAAATCATAATTTTTATAATAATTTTGAAATCTAAACAGCAAACACATTCTAAAACTAAAAACAAAAAAGCTGCATTTTAGCATTTTTGTGCAGTCAACTATGAAGACAACTTAATAAAGAAGGGAAATGAATATTGCTTTTATTTGAAAGGATATGACAATTATTTTAATATCTTATCTTTCTGCACAAGAAAGAATCATATCATATTTATATGTCCTATGATTCCATCAATAAAAAATCAATCTATTTGATGTTAAAAAAGATATTTGAAAACACCTGAAAATAGTTTTTCCCCCCAATTTCAACACACAAATCAAATTCTTTAATTTTAACTTTTTTCTACCACCTACATTTACTGTGCTGTCATGTAATTCTTCTAAATACACTATATACTTATATTATAGATCCAGTACCACAAGAGGAAATAACTTATCTACTTGGTTTCCGTGGCAACCAGGAAGAAAAACCAGAAGAATTCACATTTGTAATCACATCAGCCTGTGCATGAACTCTCTTTCTCTCCTGAACACACCAACCCACAGACACAGGGACAGAAGTGTGTGTGTGTGTGTGTGTGTGTGTGTGTATGCACACACACATGCACACACACACACATTCACTTTGGACGGGCAGCTGTTTCACTCTTATGTAATGGATGGATGGAGTGGGCTCAGGACTGTAAT
Source organism: Beaufortia kweichowensis (assembly GCA_019155185.1). NCBI lineage: Eukaryota > Metazoa > Chordata > Actinopteri > Cypriniformes > Gastromyzontidae > Beaufortia > Beaufortia kweichowensis. The sequence continues at coordinate 3,397,953 of CM032815.1, read as the reverse complement.
CTCACTCCTCTCCAGAGAGTGATTATTCCAGCTCTTTATGCTATCCACCACTACATACCAACACAGACACACACCTCATCTCCTGACGTCTGTTATTCTTCATGATTCATAAAATCACTCACACGTATAGAGCCGCTGTAAAACACATGACAGTGTGGGCAGATGTTCAGGTTTGAAAAAAATCATAACCGTGATATTTCAAACGTGCATAATTTTTTATTCTATACTAGAATACGAAAGGAAATGTTTTGAAAAAAAGGTTTTTATGCAATTAAAGTGAATGATGATTTATATTTAGTTCATGTTTTTTATATTAGAGTCAATTGTGCCTCTCGCAAACACATAACAACTGATTAACACCGTGTTCTGTCTGGTTCTTTCTGCAGCTGCTATGGCAAAAATTGAATAATACATTTGCTCAACTTCTATTTTTGTGTTCCACAGAATAAAGAAGGCATGAGTTTGAAACAGCATGAGGGTGAGTTAATGATTTTCATTTTTTGGGTGAACCGTCCTTTGGTCAAAGTTTATGGAAAAGAAAATTGATCCCTCAGCACCATCTCTCTTGTTTTAGTGAGACGAAGATGAAAACATTTATCATTAGGATCACATACAGGAAACTGCAAATGCTTCTGTTCCAAAACACTGCAGTAAATTGCTCCCACTATTTACTCTAAATACTGATGTGACAGAAGAACAGCTTGCTTCTCGCTCTTGGCAAGCTCTCTCTGACAGCTTTGATAATTCTGCATTTTTCTACCAACGGATTGACAAACTAATCTGACTAGTCGACATTTGTTCACTGTGAAACAAGTAATTATATTTCATACAAGCCCTAATCTTATGTTGTGGGCATGTGCAAACATGTGTTAGGTCAAAACAAAATATAAAAATTTACTGCTCTAATATTAATAATTTATCCTTTAAAGTATAACCTAAACTGATCATTTTAAGAACTGTTATACTATCTGGATAACTATCTGGAATTCTGACTGGATGAGCTGCAATAAAAACTTAAAATGCCACATTTGGAAATAGAGCATTTTCTTGCTCAGTTGAAGGAAAGCCATCAAATATGAGATTCTGTCATTAGCCGTTATAGATATTATTAACTGCCGCCCTGTCGGATTATTCATTGGCGGATTACATCACTACCTTTACTCATTTGTCTTGTGGAAAGAAGTTTTTCTTTTCTGCATGAGCAACCGCGGGCTGCTCACTATGACACTGGAAGTCTTTCAGCTGAAAGTCTGTGTTACCATGGAGACAGGCAGAGACTGCACATCTCGCATGGTACTTATCCTAAAGGAATATGGCATGTGTAAATCTGACTCATAAAGTTTTCGCAGTCAGATTCACACATACTGTCTTTCATTATTACATCTTAAACGAACAAAAGGCTAATTGCAAAGTGGAGGAGGAACGATTTCAAAATAAAAGTGCACATTCATTATGCAAACCATGTTCTTTTTATATAAACCCCATTAATACTCAAAGCTTACAGTTCAGCTCCCAGGTAGTACCATCCTCATCATCTGAACTACAAGAGGTGTAAAAGGGTTTCTACTATGCACACACTATTACAAAGTTAATTCACAAACCGAATTCATGAACCTGGTACTGAAAAGTGGTAATGACATGTTTTAAAACTTCAAAACACTATTACATAATTAACTTTGGACTTTTTCAAGCCATTAAAGAAAATCTGACAAAGAGATACTTTTAAAGATCCCATGTGAGATCTTAAATAAAGGTATGTTTATATGTGTATGAATAGATTTTCCTTATTTCTAGCTCCTCTAAGCCTTATATTCTCTAACACACAGAACTAAATAGTTCCCTCTGCTGGAAAAAGAGAGTTACAACAACAGCAGAAAACTGAGCCAAAACAGAAAGTGTCAACCAGCACTTCTTATATAAAGTTATTTGACAAATGTAATAAAAATCAAATTAACTTAACATCTGGAATTAAATCAAATCAAAAATAATTGTCTACAGTAATAATTACGTTACAGTATATGCATGTAATCTTTATAATTTTTATATTTAATAATAGAAAGGACACAAATTGCTGCACCATTATTAATGACTGCACTATTGGAACTGTCACTGTAAACACTGTACTATGTACTTATTGTTGTTTATGTATTAAAAATGCTGTCAATTTTTTTTTTAAGGAACATAACTAGACAAGATGGGCAGGTGAAAGAAATATATAACTGGTAGAGCATTGCACTAGCAATGCAAAAGGCTGTGGGTTCGATTCTCCAAGATCACACATAATGATCAAAAGCATAGCTTGAATGCACTGTAAGTTGCTTTGGATAAAAGCATCAAACAACAGTAAAACAACAGTGACTCTAAAAAATATTCCTACAAAACTCCACAAGATGGCAACATTTTTCTCTTTGAATCAAAACATGTGTATTAATTGAGAGAAACAGCGGTGGGCTCAGCAGTTTCTGTTTGGTGCTAAAAGCTTGCTAAGGGAAATATCCACTCGACATTAGCATCTTTAGGACATCATTAATATCCTCCTAGAAGCTTCATTGACCTTGAGAGCAACTAATCATTTTTACCATCTGTTTAAGAGGTGTGGTCAAGCCTAGTATGCAACCCATATGCATGTGGCATCACATTTGTGTAAGCATTGGCTTAATATACCCATAGATTATAAGATCAATTAAACATAAAGGAACTACACGCCACTCTAACAAAACAACACTGAACCCCATAACCCTGATCTAAAACACTGGCTAATAACTATATAGCAATAAATAGGGAGAGAGAGAGAGAGAGAGAGAGAGAGAGACTGGTCTGTTGTGCTGTTGTCACAAAGCAACAGGATTAACAGCGGAGAACAAACTAAAAAACCTACAGAAGATTATTCTAGGGCAGGAAAAATCATGCAAGAAACAGTCTAATCTCATTCTACCTGCAGACCTTTAAAATAAATAATATAATATGATATATCTACAAATATAAAAAAATTAAGTGCACTTCTGCACTCAGCTTCATTCTGGTATAGTGCCAAACCGTTATAATTCAATACGTTTGTGCTGGACAAAATTTTGTTTCTTAAAAAAACTGCTTAAATAATCAGTTGCACTGATGTGTCATTATAAAAGTAAACTGGTTGTGCTGTTTTATGTTAACTTAAAGATACCCGAGTTGAGTTTAAAGATGCACAGACATGTGCACAATAAATGATCCGCAATGCAAAATGATACAACCGTACAGTCGAATCAACTTCTGATGAGTATGCAGAACTCTAGAAATCTTAGAACTCTGCTAAAGCTGACTCCTATTGATTTAGCCGTGAAGCTCGAATCAAGATTGTTATTTCTCAGACTATCCCCTGGTACTGTATAAGGGACTTCCCTCCCGCAAGAGTAACTGATCTGATTACAGTTTAGCAGCAGGAGCAAAAAAGCACCTCGTGGGACGATCGCTCTGCAAAACAAGAGTGCGCCGTCATGGCTCTTCTATTAAGAGGGCAGCGTCCAACCTTGTTCAGTTGACAGTGACAAATAGGGCCCATTTAAAACCTCTATGGGACAAATTGGCAGACTGTAGTTGGTTTCTCGATTAGGCCTCGGGATCCAAAGGATTCCGATGAGCAGCTGTGATGGAGAATATTTGGCCAGGAAATCTCATTTAAAAGAACAGACTCTAAATACAGACAGACCTGCTTTAGAGAAATTACACGAGAAATTCCTTTAAACTGATTTAAATTTGTCATCAAATGATCTGAACCCAGTGCTTTTTTCAAAACTACTATCCAAAACTTCCAAACTATTTCTTTACTACCACAACACATACTTAAACTTAGCAAGCATTCCAATATCAGCCACCAAAACATTGTAAAAACATTATACAGATATTTTAATATTTAAATATTAATTATTGAACTACTCTTGAAAGGATAGTTCACCCATGTGGAATGACACACGGGTAAATAAATTATGATAAAATTTTCATTTTTAGGTGCTTTATCCTTTTAATAAAACACTATAAAAGTTACAGTAAAACTTTTAGCTACAGTATAAAACCACAAAACATTTCTGCCATTGGAGATCAGGTATGGTATATGGTACAGGTATTCTACAAGCTCTGGGATATGCGCTTTCTGGTCAATAGGAGAACAGGTTAAGTAGTTAATAGACTGCACTTCTCCACCATGATGGCACAATGTCCAGATTACTCGTACACTAATACCTTCCAAGACGATTACTGCTATTTCAGGAAGCATTAGTGACCTCAACCTTTAATGGCATTTTAACGAAAATCAATAGAAGTTTAAAAGATCTGCATGATTGTTTGCATTTGTTCATAGATTTAAAAACACAAGCTACCTGTGCAGTTTTGTTGTGTTTGGTCATTCTATTATGATGCGTTATGATTATTATGATGTGCATGATGTCAAAAGATGCCAAGGTACATGAAGACCTGTCAAGATTATGTCACCTTTCCCAGTTATTAGAAAGCAATCTCCTGTAAACAGATAATGATCAGCCGGTCAAACTAAAGGTCACAGAAAATAAAATAGCAGATATTACAGGTCATATACAGAAAGCAGAGCTTCTTTGCTAATTGACTAAATGAACCTTTGCTTTATACTGGAATAAGAATCTACATCCTGAAGAATTGACAGCAGTGGTCCATCTCATTAAGTAAATGAAGATAAGACCATTATATTCTGCAATCAATGCAATAAGCTTACATCCTCTGTATGCACCCTTACACGTTAGGTGAGACGCTGTACTATATTCTGTATTCTGTCCTCTATATTCAACCAAGGACTTTGCTTAGATGAAAACATAAAATTGAAAAACATCTACATCACTTACATATGCCTGCTAAAAGCATGTGGGCTGCATTTGACCTTGGGTATGAACACAGAAGTAAACCCAATCAAGACAATTCATTTGAACAAACTACTTTACATAAAAGACAAAAGATTGCAAAGACGAGCTTATAAAGAACACGTTTGAAAACCAGAGGCACAGAAAAGCATCTCCTGCCACATCAGCAAGGTTAAAAATAACTTTATTTCAGAAAAAGCCCTAAAGCGGCAGAATGTGCCCACTGCTTAAGAATGAGCAAATGTCACATCAGCAGACGAACAAATATACAAATATAAAGACATTTGCCCCAAAATTTCAAGAGTGCGCTTTAAACACACGTTTTATAGTAAATGTCCTAAAAGCACATAAGGAACATTTGTATGCAGCTCATCATTTAGCATCTCTTGTGTTTTTGTTGACCTATTTTTACACTGAAAAACCAAAGGGGATATTCCATAAAAATGTGCTGTACTGTTTAAGAAAACAAACTACACTCATAAAATCTTACCTATAAGAGCCTGAAAAAGACTGCTTTTGAAGATGCTCATAACTCTTAAGATGGCAGTTTTGAGCTGTTGTTCCTCTGGTTTCTTCAGTTTGGAGCAATAGTCCTCTAGGAGGCTTATTGCCCTGGCTGTGTCTGCAGGACATAACAGAAGGTGAAATAAATAATGTTAATAAATAAGGTTGTATTTTTGATGTACAAGGATGAGGCCACACTGCATTATGCATTTTAGAAGAATAAAAGTGTAGATAAATTAATGCATTTTTAATTGCATTTAATGGAAGATCAATTGAGAAACACAAATTAAAACTAAATGAAATGATAACTACATTTACAGTTCATATGTAAACACATGTAAACACCCATGACCTGTGATGGTGTTGTTAGCACCATCTACCAGTTAAACTACAGAAACGCTTCAGAAATAGATCAATTTGAGATTAACATCTAGAATATTATCTGAAACACATCTCTATAAATTAACAAAACAAAAAAACATCTACTTGTTACATTATTTAGTAGAAAACCACATGCTTGGAGCATAAAAATGACAACAAAAATCTAATAAAGCCATGGGGGGGTTATTTCAGTATTTTAGTATTTTTTTAATACTTTTATAATATGCAGACCTATTTATACCACACAGAGACCCTGATACACACTTTACTACAGCACACACCACCAGCATGACTCAATCAGTTAGTCACAGACAAACAGGGACATAACAGAGGTTAATGTTAGAGTCTTTCAAGCAACATGATTTAAACTGCTGGGATGAAATGAAGCTTTAATAGATAAAATAACTGGCAATATGTGTGGAATGAATTACTGAGCATATGGAAATTAGGTTTACCACAATATACAAATCTTTAGTACGCCTACATAACAGAACTGTCTGACAGGAGCCAATAAATGAGCAAAATACTGACCTAACATGCAAAATATAAAAATCATAGATTTATGATTATATATTTATTTACGTTTGTATGCACAGCTACACAGCTGTTTTTTTATCAATAAAGAAATTGTTACATTAGTAACAAAGCTGCATTTACAGTAGAAAAGCCTATGCATGCATGTCATATAAAGGGTAACTGAAAACACAGCCGCATACCAGTCACAAATATAAATACAGACCAGCATTTGAGATCATCTAAGGTCACAGGCGGGTTGGACGTACTATTTTTACAGACTACCAACTTATTGCAGAATGTAATTAGACTGTTAGTATATATATAATTATACACAGATTGAGGTCCCTCTGCATATTTTGGGCTCAGACCACATAAAAGTCCAAATTAAATATGGATAATTTATTGTGCTCACAGTAGTAGTATGTTTGCCTGCTGTACAGCTGCCGTATTCAACTTATGAAGTCAATGTGACAGCTTGTACTACACACAGAGAACTATAAATATGATGCCATATGTAGTCAAAAAAAACACTGCAGCTATTGCAGATAAAACCTGCTATCATTTGACAAATCCTTTACATTTGGAAAATGCATTACACGTGCAGATTTGTTTAAAGACAAAAAGTCCTTAAATTTAGATGATTTTTAATTGGTCAAAACAGAAAATTATTGTCAGACCAGAACTGTATACAGTATGTATAACGAATACCAATTTAACCACTTTTTGAAACTGGTGGCTGTCAAAAAGTGACTGCATTGACCTGAATCCACCCTATTGTATAAAAGACAAGTTATATATATTATACACATTTCTCACCTCTTTTCCTTAAGGGCATAATTACTCCTTTATGTCCTTTGGGAGATTGTCACGCAAAAAAACAACACCAAAGTTTCGCCCTCATTTGCTGCAACTATCCAGGAGAAACTGTTTACAGCTAAAGCAATATGTTACAGCTCAGTTCGCTGGTGTAGATGTAAAAGCGACCAGAATGGACGGGTCGTAGCATTTCATTAAAGAGTTAAACAGAGAGACTCGCTGAAACATCATGCAGACGAAAACACAGCAGCATGACTGTCGCTGATGATCACCCGTATGAGAAATAAATCCATAATCCGATAGTAACAGTGGATAGTGATCAAGTACACCTTGGTGTGGATGAGTCCATGAGAAATGTCAAGACTGGTCTTTCCAGTGGTTGAATATGTTTCGGTTTTAAGCTCTCTGAGGTATGCGAGGAGTATTCCGCTGGAATAATCACACGACCATCGACTCCTTAAAGGCCTTTTGGTGTTTTTATAAACTACAAATCTACGAAACATTCCATCACATCATCCATAACAAAACCACAGACAGATTTAAATGGGAAAACAATAGCGATCCTGACAAATATTAAAGGCGTAATTATTACATGAATGGTAAAGCCTACATAATTTTTCTCTAAATCTAATCACTAGTTTTTGCCCCAAAGGGCCATGTATACATCAAATAGGAGCGAATCTCGGATACATGGCTTGACTTGGACCAAATTCAGTCGGTATGTGCTGATCAAGCATGTTTAACAACTAAAAATTAAGCTCTACAAACTGTATGATGAATAAATGTGCATGACATCCCTATAACTAATGCTTGCGTAATGTAGCATGCTTGTAAACAGTTCTTCACAACAAACTTATGCTGTAGGTAAAAAACGGTGATGTGATATACAGTACATCTGTTTTAATAATTATAGTATGATATTATAATGTAATATGAAATCTCCTTGAACGAAAACATCAATTTAAAACCAGTGGACTTTCCAAAGCTCCAGTCCTGCACTTTGACGATCATCTTGCTGTTTGATCAGCGCAGTCACTTAATAATTCAGCTTCCCATAACCACTCAAACTGGTATATAAAAGACAGATTTAATCAAATAAGTCAGGCAGTTATCCAGCATGTATTTCCCGCACGATGAAACAGCAGCCCGTCGCTGCGACGCCTGTCGGAAAACACCTGCAAGTTTTATCCAGCTTTCCGATAACGCATGGCTCTGTAATTAAGCCAATCTGAACAAATATATCCCAAACGACGTCCTCAAACGTCCACAAATACAGTTAAGAAAAACTTCACCTCATTTTCCATCACACTGTCTCTCTTTTTTACGAAGCTTCACGGTACCTTTTGCCAAAGCTGGTTTGCAGACTCTACGGTGGGTGCAGTATCACCAGCAGCAGCATCATCACCAGTTTCGCCTTAGCAACGAGAGGGTTGACCCACGGGGATTGACAGGGCGCGCCAACCAATAGCGTTCGTCTATTCTGGCAGTTGGCGCACGCATGGACCAATAGGAATCGTCGTATTGTTCCTGAAACTCGGGGTGAGAGTTGACTAGAACATGTGGTTAGACATGGCTGCGCCCTGCTGGCGTTGAGGATCGTGACTGGTGAACGGAGGATAAACATTATATAGCGTTTATTTACAGGCTTAGGTACGTAGCAGTCCGAAAATGTATACATTGTGTTGAACGTCTGCGAGTTAATCTTTTTTTTAAAACGACTTTATTATTTAACTGTTTTAGACATCAGCAAACGTTGAACACTGTTAGATTGCAATACTTGTACGTCTACAAAGATGTGTATTATTTGTAAAAAAAAATAATAATTCGTATTGCATGCACGAGACTAAAAGAGTTATAATGTCTGTCGAGTTTTAAATCAATGCACAAGCAAACGAACCTACAATCCAGTTACAATATCGGTCTCTCCTCTTAGATCATGACAGACGCCGGAACGATGTCTGTAAAAGACACAGGACAAGGCCATACATTGTCCAGGGCAATGATAATAGAAATGTTGACTAGAAAGTTTGAAAGGCTACCCGATATCGACAGGTAAGTTACTCATAATCAGCATCGTCTCTCCGCCACTGCAGTTAGCTAATGCACGTTGTGTGTGTTCGTCTCCAACAGAAAGCTGTTTTCATACGGACCCATTTATTTGGCGGGCAACGCTGGTTTTGCTGGATTGGTCGCCAATAGCTTTTACCGACGTGCACTCAATGTCACTCAAGGACGATTTACTTCCAGTCTTCCTATGGCTGTTCTTCCCTTTCTGACAACAGCAGCACTTTACACGGCAACTATAACAAACCCTTTAATGTCAGGTAGGCTATGCCTTTTACATAATTACATTAGCGTTTCTGCATTGTTTTACACAAGATATTCACAGGCTGCGTTGCTATTGTAGGTGACCTGAACTGCTCGACATGCACCTTGATGAGAGGGGCGTTGGTGGGTGTGGTTGGTGGGGGCATATATCCTATTTTATTAGCCTTACCTGTTAACGCTGGCCTTGCAGCCAGGTAGGTCTTTAAAGCTACTATGCATTGTTTATACATATACATTTTCTAAAAATACTATGTTCTCTGTAACTGCATTGAAATGTGACTGATTGTTTTACAGGTATAACAGCGCACCAATGCCAGAGAAAGGGAATGTTCTACGTTTCTGGATGAACCTGAGCAAACCCATTGTACGCAAAATGTATGCCGTTTTGCTGCTGCAGGCATTGTTTGGAACCTACTTGAGCTCAAAACAATATGACATCTATCTGAAAATGCTAAAAATGCAAGATTCTGAGAGTGAAGAGCTTCATGATTAACAGTTAGTACTTAATGCATAAAAATTGTACATATTTTGTTAAATATCTCCATACAATGCCTGCCTTATCAATTGTGCTCAAGTTTGATTGTTTTGGTAAATTGTCATCAATAAATTAAACATATATACTGCCTGTTTTAATTATCCATTAGTTGTTTAGAATAAGGAAAGAATGACCAATATTTTTAAATATAGATTAGGAGATTAACAGATTCTTGTAATTTTCTTCTCCTGTCACACAGCTGAAGTATAAAATGTGCTGTAAACTGCCTAGATATTTTTCCCTTAAAAATTATAAATGTATGGACAAAGTGGATAAAAAGTGGTGTTCAGTTTATCCTATTTTGGCAGTATGCTACTTACAAACAGATTTCTTTTGGACGCATAACCAGGTTTTGTGAGCAACTGTAAACAAAAACACTGCATTGGAAAACAACCGTTTACGTTTCTAACTTTCATTTACAATAGCCTACACAGACCTTGCCGTGCAAACTGATGTTTAAATTCCTGACCACAATCAACCAAAGTTGTTTTGAAATGTCTTCATTAGTATTAGCTTCTAAACATGTTGAATCAAAATAACAAAAAGTCAAAAGTATATCAATTTGTCCTCAATGTTTTAGGTATGTTTAAAGACCTAGATTAATTTTATCCCTGAAGATCACAAGAAAACCTCTGTACTTATTATAGTTCTCATAAAATGTTACATTTTACTTCATGACAATTTTAACAATTTTTCGGTTTTTAAGGTTACTTGCGCCATCTTAAAAACTGTTCATAGATTTATGTAAAATATAGAGTAAAAATTGGCGAAAAAATTATTTGTTTAGACAATTAGTCATGGCATCTCTCAAATTTAACAGCAGAGTAAGATTATTATATAACATATTCAAAATTGCACTGATGTTCTCAGGAATGAGAAAATTGTATTTCACATTTCAGAACTGCTTTGGTTGATCAGCAACACAAGAGAATGGCAGCTGTTACATTTAGCCATGAACAATGATCTTTAGCCAATAGAAGCATCTAATGATGAAATTAAACCACCACCACCCTTTATCCACTTTGAAGAGAGGAAATATAAGGCTTTGTAGAGAGCGAGGAAAGCGTTGTCTAAAAAGAGAAGGAGAGTGTAGTTAATATCTTAAGACAAAATACAATTTACATTAATCACATGAGTGTTCAATCAAATTTATTACATTTTATTTCAGAACAGCTTGTAGCCATGTGCCTGCACATTGTTTGGATTTCAAATACATTTTGCATACGTTTTACCACTCCTCACACATTATAGGCATTTGAACATTCAGTTGATGAAAATACAAATCTTCTTCTGATCTTGACTATCAAATAAAGCCAAAGTGCATGTTCTTATCAGAATGATTTACACGAGTGTTACAGATGTTAACTGCCCTATTTGGCTTGTCAGTATTACTAGAATATGTAACCATTTAGATGCTAAATAAACATGACATGTGACATCTCAGGGTGTGATAGAAAAGAGCTAGTAAAACGTAACTTACACGGTTTCATGTACTACCTTATTAAATTTACCAGGCCATGATGCAAGCTGGTGGTCCCGACTCTTCTGCATTCCCCACAGCAAAATCCACTTTAGCATAAAGAAAAATAAGGATTCTACATGAAAAACATTCTTTAGAAAAAAAGTGATATTTCACAAAGGATAGATTTCTGTGTGTGTGTGTTGAAATCAACATCAATGTTCCAAACACAGATGCATTAATTAGCAGATTAAGTAAAGGTAAGCCAACGCCCTTTGTGAAACATCACTCATTTACATTTTTTTAAACATTTTTTCCACTTATAACTTTATAAGTTTTAACTGAAATCATAGAATACAATTCATTGTGTAATCCATTAAACATCCAAAACATAACTGAAAACACAATGCTTATTTTTATAGGTTATTGTCTATGCTCTGTACTCAAACCAAATAAACAAAAATCAGAACAAACAAACAAAAACCCTCAAATGTATTCTCTCAAGTTCACTTTGTGCCTTGCTTGAACTGGCAAAACAACATTGTCTTCATCTGGCATCTTGCCTGCATCTTAGCAGTTAACCATGTCTGTGCAGTCTTCAATATCTTGATCCTTACCATGGATTCTGGCAGTCAAGGATGTTCTCTGACGTATTCATCCAGCGTAGCAGACCAAGCACCTAGAAGAAAACTGTCAACAAGTTTAGCAGTAACTTGTATTGAAAGGAGGTTCAAAAGACATGCCATTCAAGCCCTGCACACAATTAAACAGTTAACTCTACATTTGACAACTACTGTCGTCATGTCCCCTCAATGCTCATTTACATCTCGTGCAAAGTTCAGTCTCAGGAAACGCTGAAAAGGTAAAATACTTGACCCTACATTTTATGTGACAAGCTTGACATTTCTGCACACTTGGTGCAGAATTCCACCGAGACGTGGTCTTTGTCCACATGCAGGCAGACGCCACCCGCAGCACCTTTATCCTCCACCTTCACCTTCTTCCTCGGAATGGCATAATCATGGTCGTTCTCATTGGATTCCTGGAAAAGTGAGGTAGAGAATTTCATGCCGTTCACACCGCTCAATCTAGACAACAGCTGAGCCAGCATGCTCTCATTGGCCAGCACGGCTCTCAAGTACCTAGTTTCATTCTCCAGTTCTTCCACCCTCTTGTTAAGGTTCCCATTTTCCTGCTTGAGAATACGGTTTTCCGACATCAATGATCCAACTCTCTGCTCCAAGCCGGTGACGTATTCTTTCTTTTTTAAACGGTTCATCCTCGCTGCAATGGCATTCTTGTTGATGATCCGACCAGAGACATCTTGCAGTTTTGCCCGCTGAACTGTGCCTCTTTTCCGGGATGTGGGAGTACCTGCCACCATGCTTTGATCTGTCTCACCACTGGTCGATGTTTCAGATTCGAAGTTGCTCAAGGTATCGAGCACGCCGCTGTCCAGGTCCCAGTTGAAATCAGTGCCCAGCAAGTCGTCCAGGCCCCAATCATTGCTGTCACTTTCTGGAGATGTGTGCGTGTTCACATCACTTGTGTTACCGTTTTTCAAAACATCATCGGTCTCCTGGAAGAGTCTTGCACATGTGTCGTCAGCATTGATTCTTCCTCTTTTTCTGGTGATCATGGCTCTGTTTCCGGTTAGTCTCTGCCTTGAATCCGTGTTAAACCAGATAAACTGAAAGAAAACAGTAAAACACACAAAATTAACTTGGCAATAAGTTCATTACAATGAACGAAACAACCCGGTATGATATAAGAGTAAGACAGATATCTAGGCACCATTGTTAGCAAGCCACACAAAGCTAACCTTCGACATCTTTTATTGTCGTTTATTTACTTTTTTTTACAAAATACCCCGGAAAGACTCCGCTCATAGTCCTATTACTTGCTAAATCAATCCGAACTTTTAATCATAACAATATTGAGAGTAATATTCTCAGTAATAGTAGTACAGCAGGCCGCATTTGCGCGCCTTTATCCGTATGACACAGCACTTTACATACGAACAACAAATAAACTCCTGTTAAACAAAGCAACTTACCTTAAATGGTATGCTAATGTCGTGAGACAACAACTGGTCGAACAAAAAGATGAGAGTATTACGTTTACGAAAAGAACAATGTATTTTAGACTAAACTTGGTAGAAACACAGCCTCAGCGCCGCTCATCCAACGACACTGAGACGAAATAAAATGGCGAATCGTCCTCTTGAAATATCGCGATACTCAGTCGCTTTACAACAAGAAGCAAAGCAGTGCTTTAGACCTGCTCTCGCGATACTTTGTTGTCATACGCCAACAGGTCTTCTACATGGAATCGAACACATCTTTTCTTATTCTACTTTAAGTTTTATTATTATTATTTGTCTGTATGTATTTATCTCTGTATGTGAAACTTTACAAGATGTGATCCTTTGCTTTTTATAAGCTTTACTACTGTAGAAGTTTGTTTGTTCTGTCTTTCATGTATCTGTTTAATGTTTGCATATTAATAAAAATAAAAAAAATCTTTTCTAACACTGCCACAACATTTATTATATATTTTAGTTTATTACAAGGTATTCACTATTTGATATTTAAAAAATAAAGTGAAGACAGCTGGACAGTTAAAAGTTTATTAAAATACAGTGAATTTAAAGCCTCTTATAAAGTTTCCAGAAGTAACAAATCAAATTATTACTTGACAATATATATATATTATGATGTTTTAATGACATGGATCTCATACATTACAAAAGGCATAGCACTTTTTATCATCTTCATTTTTTCATGTTTTCCTTATTCATACTTTAAAGAACCCACCAAGTTTTATATATTAAATATTTAATAAATCACAAATGAAGAAATAATCCAGTTCAATTATCAGATTTTTCTTGCATATTCTTTAGTTTACACATTTATTTTTTCTCACTGCACAATTCCTAAACTAAACTATCTAGACATTCTAGTCATGAGCAGCATTCTCAAAGGTAATACACCTTCCACCCATTCATTCTGAGACTGCATCATTTTCTCCCACAGGGCTGCCTCTTCACTGTTAGAGTCCATCCAGTCCACATCAGCACCATAGCTTTTACCTTTAAGACAATACCACAACAGTTTTCAACAAAACATATCACTTTTTACCATCACCTTAATTTATTAATTGTTGTGTGGTGGTTGCAGTGGCTCCACCCCCTCGATTTACCTGTACCAGGACCAAGCCTAATACCCCCAATGAAGTGATTGTGGAGTCTTTCGTGATCCCACACAGTAAGCTCCACGCAGACTTCTGTAAGATCCTCAGGACTAAAGCTGTCATATACCATTGTGTGGTTAAACTCCGGGTTGGATACCTTCTTTAGCACTCTGGTCTTCTGAAGTTTTTTTCGGCTGGTATCTGGGAGGATTGTGCTGAAAACAGAATTTAGACATTTAGTTATACACATATATTTAGACATGCATTGCACTGTTATGTTTGACAGTGTAAAATCAACACTTTGCAAAGTTTTTTACAAGAGTGATAATAGACAAGTTATTGCAATTTAAACGTCAAATAGCACTAAAACTTGGATCACACATGCAAATGTATCGAATAAATGATGAAGAATACCATTTAACAAAAGGGTCAATGGAAACACCTCGGGAAACAGGCAGATTCTTGCATTCTTTCACCCAAATTTGCACCTCACCATTCAGCTTGTTCACGTGAGCTGCAAATCAACATCAGAAATAATGTCTAGTTTAATTATAATTATATTATTATGAAGTTAGAACAAAGTTTTAGTAGCTTACTGTGAGAAGTCTGTTGGAGAAACCGCAGAGCGACTCTCATTTCTGGTCTCATTTCCTCACCACAAGCAAAATGTTTTGGACTGGGAGAAACTTCAACCTGCTTCAATAAATAATACATACACTTATTGACAGTGCAACGTTATTGTAATGTAAAGGACTCAACTATACAAACAGTTTATTTAACAGATGTGTTTTTTCTTATCTTACCCTTCCTTTAAGAAGATATTCATTCATCTGTTTGTTATTAAAGTCCCATTCAGCCAGATCAATCTCAACTTCTCCAAGAAAACTGTTATGGCCAAATGTGTCGTTGTGCCACACAGAAAGGTTAAGCTTCTGAGTTTTCAATGTCTCTATTGGAATCTTGAACTGTATAGATAAAAATCCAGCTTTGGTCAACTAATTTGAGTTTTAAAATCATCACAAAGTATATCACACAACACTTTATTTTCATACCCGCAGTATTTCGTTGTATGTTGGATCCAGAGTTTTCTTTCTCACGCAGGTTTTTCTCTTTCCGTATTTTGCTTTGTCAGGTAGTAAGTAACATTTAACATACCTGAATTTTAAATACACAAAACAGAATATAATTTATTTAGCTGGTGTTTGTTAGGGCAGCATGAGAACATTATTTATATTCTCAACATCCTAAATCTTTCATTAAAATGTTGATGTTTTTGTGAACCAGTCTCTTGTTCTTTCATTGACATATTCTTCTAGTTGGAAATATTTATTTCTTTTTACACTACTACACTTACGGGTCAGACCGGTTCCTCTTAGGATCAGCCACGGCAAGATCCTTACACTGCACTACGAAGATCTGAAACTCTCCCAGTTTTTGCAAATAGTGCATGGCGAACTGGATTGTGCCCTTGACCTCCACATTACCAAACTCACTACTGTAGATACTTATTACACTTCCAGCAACCTATACACAACACAAACAGACACACAAATATTGTCATCTAAAACAGTGCTTATGAACTTATGAAACAAAATAAAGTGTGAATAGATGTTAATGTTTATGTGTAATGTTAGAGCAACATTATTTCAACATTAGCTGTGTACAAGACAGGGCTCACATACAGAAGACATGGAGGCCACTTCAGAGCAAACGCTAAAAGCACAGGAAGCGTTGTATGTTGTCAGTCTGTCAGAATAGAAACTGCCCACTGATACAGAGTCACTGTTTCTGTAATCCATCTAATTTCAGAGGCACAAACAACAGAAAATGATTAATATTTGTGCAGGTTAATCACAGAGGCGTGAATTTTTATGTTTAGCTTAGTTAATCATGACAGGCAGTGCTGACAATGTACATATACATGACAGTGAGTTAATCCATAGCATTGTGTTTAAGTGATGAAGCTGTAGATCAACATGCTTGTAGTATTTGGTGTTTATATGCTGAGGCTTATGGGTAATTAGTGAGTTCTACCTCCTGGTGTATGAATCCAGGCACAGATGTACTCATCACCTTCATTTCTTCAGGGTCTGAGAAAGACGCCTTGGTGTCGGGGGTTACTGCGGGCACTGAGGCACAAATAGACAAAACATGAACTCACTAAACAAATATTGAATTCTAAACACAGTCAGTGATGCACTTCTCAGAATATCCAGATCTAATGCTTTGATCTGGTGTAATACAAGGAGTTTACAGAGTCAATTAGATATCTACCACACCATTAGATGTATGATTCAGGTGATACGAGATGCAAACCGCCTTTAATGACTGGCATTAATCCATGCTCTCATCAAACTTTAATGTGTATTATAATGCCATCTCGGACAGTAAAATTTACATTAAAGACATTATTTAACCCATTATATGATACTACCATCCAACGGTCAATCTCTCATGCTGATGTACATGGCAGGGTGATGTACAGTAGTGTTAGTTAATAATGAGTAGCCGAATAAGGTAAAATGCAGTGGTGTATATAATTAAAATTCATGTACACTTTCGTTTGATTATAGAGAAATGTCCTCTCCCATCCAGCAGAGGGTGAAAGGGGCTATCCCTTTCTAAAGGAGAGATATCTGCTTAAAAAGGCCTGAAATGGCCCCAAATTATCCCCAAAGACTGAAATTTAAAACAGTTACCCACACTGAAGAAGAGAGGAAACTTACCTGAAGAAGTGGACAACAGGTTCTCCAGACTCCTGGAAGCAGAAATGGGTCGAGCATTGGCTCTTTCCAGAGCGGCTCTAACAGGACTGAGGTCATCACTGTTACCTGTTACAACCCATATCAGATTAGAATAGTCAACTCAAGTCTATTCAGACATTATATACTTATATTAGTGACCATCTCATTGGAAACACTGATTTCAAAATGATAACAAACACTGTACACAGAAATACTAAACCATATAGTTTCATTAGCTTTCTGATTTATGCAAGATATAAAAATGACATGCAAACTAAATGTAAAACTACAAATTTTACAAAACAAAAAAGCTAAATTGTTTTATAATGAGCAATTAAATTATGTAGCCTAGATATTTAATGGTTGCAAGCTCGATTAGAAAAATCTTGACAATTTCATCACACATCATGTTACAGTAGTAAACTCATCAGAGATTCTGACAATCACAAAAAAAGGTAAAAAAAGTTCTGATTACCACTTTTAATTAGTTCATTGTATGTAGGAATAACTAAATCAATATGTAGATGCAGGGCTTAAATTGTTATAAGCCTCTATGAGTTAACAGTGTGGAGACAACTGACATCACAAAGTGAAACAACACATTCTACGTTCTTTTAAATAGTTACAAACAAAATGTGTAACTACGTCATGTTGGTAAGGTTTATGTAGGCTTCTTACTTGAACAATAAACAGTTGTTTAAGGTCATAAACCCTGCTTCCACAAAAATCAGAGTCAATCAACACCATCTCTACAAACTCTAGACTGGACCAAAACAGAGATAAGCTCACAGGCTGAACTTGTGTGTGAGAATGACCAGGTTTCAGGTGTGGAGCTCCCTGAGGAGTCAAAGGTGATCTCCTCAGAATCCGGATGGGAAAGAGAGGGGGAGCTTTCATTGCTTACTTCGCCTTGGTTCATCTGTTTAGAAGCCTCACCTGCCTGCACCTCTAGCCTTTCTCTTTCATCTAAGACGGTCTGCTCAGGTAGGCCCAAATAATGCTGTAAACTCAGGGGAATGAAAGACCTGGCCAGACGAGCATCGGTGGACGACTTTCTTTCTTTGGACATGATGGGTTGTACAATAATGTCTTCTAAGGTCTTCTCTTCATGGGTTTGGCCTGTTTTAGCCTTTATAGGGCCTGGACTCCTGTGAGCTGGATTAATGTCGATCACAAAGGTTCTTAAGGGAGAGCCATCCTTTCTTGACTCTTTGTTTGGATAAGAGTCTCTGGGAGGTACTTTAAATTGTCGTAATGGTTTGGGTGTTCTGGTCTGATCTTGATCTTTGGACTGGTAAATGTCAGTAGACTGTTGGTTAACATTCTGACCTTCAGCTGAGAGACTTCTGATGGGAGATGAATGACTTTGCTTTAAGTGTTTGTCTGAACTTGACTGTGGTTTGAAAGTGTGCTGGGTGGTGTAGGGTACTCTACCTCTGACATCTTGAAGATCTTGCTCTGGCACTCTGCTTGAACTTTGTTTTTCCTCATTCTTATTTATCTTTTCATTTTTCAAACTCACTCCGTCCAGGGAACTCACTAAATCTGGGCTGTCTGACCTGATATCAGGCCAAGATTTAGAAAGTTCTATTGAGGAATGTTGTGGAGATGATTTTATTGATGAGTCTTTAATATTGTGTGTTGGTGAGCCTACAATTACTTTAAGGCCACTTTTTTCTTTCTCCCAGAATGACCTGAGCTCATTGATTGAAACCTGTTGATTGAGGGACATTTTGAAGGTGGTGATTTCTTTCTTCAGATCAGATATATCCCTGGCAAAAGTCTCTTCCTGTAGCTCACTGCCTTGAGTATTGTCTTTTTGTTTTAGCAGTGATCTGGACGACACCAGGTTGGCATCAGCTTTAATCATGCCTGTTGGTTTTTTACTGATTTTGTATTTGGAGATCATATTGCTTTCTTTGGAAGATAAGGCAGACACCTCACCAGATATAAATTCTACATTAACTGGATACTCACTGGTTTGTACTGGGTTTGGGATTAGGTCACTGGGTTTGGGTTCTGATAATCTGACACTTAAATCCAAAGCATTCTGATCATTTTCATCAAGCGGAGATGGTTCACTTTCTTGTATTTCATCTTCTTTTTTTATGCTTAGTATTTCTGGTCCTCTATTCCTCCTTTCCCAGAATAACTTGAGGTTGGATAGACTGCCTGGAGATGCTTCACCATGGACTTCACAAACAAGACTGTCAGTTTTGTTTCCATCCTCTGCTTTGGAGGTAACGTGCAATATGTTCTTGCTCTCGTCCTGGGACACATTGTCATCTGCTTCAGGTCTGAAGGTGCAAGGGGTTTGGCATTCTGTAGTTGAATTTTCTTCTTCATGACTTGTCACTTCCTCATCAGAAACTAAAACTTTAAGGCTCTTGTCCTTCGTTTCTGCTTTTGAAAACAGCAAAAACCCTCTACGTGGATTTGGTGATGGCTTAGTCTTTGGCTGTTCAACTGGAGGTGCCAAATCTTCTGACTTGGCATCTGATGTTCCATCATACTTTTGTTCCTCTTGGTTCTTCTCTTTCTGGACCGACGACTTTTCAAGTTTTTTCAGCGTTCCATCTCGAGAACCTCGCCAAAACCAATCAAGTACCTTAGAAATTGAGCGACCCTCGTCCTCTGTAACCTTATTAGTCTGGGACTCAGTGCCAAATTGAATGGCCTTACCTGTAACTTCAGCAGCAGTGTTGAAGTTGGACACCTGTGTGGACTGAGGTTCAGCATTAAGCTCATGATGATCTGCAGTGAAGACAAGCACAAGTGTAAAAAAGAAATTTCTTTAAAATAAAGCAAGGAAATGAAAACAGTAAGATTCTCAATTAAGCAAGTCTGATTCTTATCAAAACATAACTCTATTGTAAATTTCTTGCCGTGCTTATTTATCAATCACCATTTGCAGAATATTAACATACATACAGAAACCATGTGCTATATGTATGAGGTATGCAAGCACATGCTGTTAGTATGAGGGTACTGTATGATAGCATGCAAACTTTTCACAGACAGGTTTCATTGTTAGCTAAACTATCAAGCTATGCTTTTTTAGTTACAATTACCCAGTTATAAAAATTCAGCTTTACATGGAGGAGATCCAACAAATGTTTGACACAGTGGTTAAATAAGAGTTGATTAGTTGATGGTTGACTAGCTATTAGGAGACCTCAGACTATCTAACTCTGGACACAACAGAAAGGTGATTTCAGGTGCCCTGAAATAACTATGCTAGTTCTCTTTACTTCTCAATGTAACTGTTGTTACCATTTTTTATGCAATCGTTTCTATCCTGCTCCTTTTTCTTATCAGCCACATGACTCCAGTCTTCATCTAGCACGGTGTCCTTCACTCCTCGCACGCTCTCTATTGGCTGAACAATGGAGGAGAAGTGGACCTGTCTCCTGTCTAACCACTCAGAGTTAGATGGTATCAAGCAGGGGGAAAGAAGAGAGCTGAAGGGCATCTCAAGACTGATGGGACTGATAGTGGCAGATGATTGGTCGCAGCTGCTGTCATCAGTGTTGGTGGGGATATCGAGCCTCAGGGAGTCTGTGGTCTTACGGCTATAGCCGTTTTGCTTTGAGATGGTTCTGGGGGCAGGGGTCACGACCTGTTTAACACTGGGGTCACCTTTGGAGGTGTCCTGGAGAGGGTCTTTGCGGGAATACAGCAGCATTCTTTTTTTGGGCACAGGTTTTTCTGTGCATTGAGTGGTTTGATGGGTTTCAGTGTTGGCTGGGTTTAGAGTAGCATTATGAGTTGTGGAGCTCTGGGTAGCAAGAAGCTCTGGAAAATAACAAAACAGCTGGATAATGAAGCAGCACAACAAAGAATCGAATGATGTACAGGACAGACATATGTGGGAAAATCTGAATTCATGTTTACAATGAATTCATTTTTCTGTACAATTAACAGTGTTGTGTCTGTTAATTGATTATTTAGTTAATAGTAAAGCAATGAAGTGGAATGCAAATGGTTAAAAGCTTGTAAGCAACCAATAATATGAAAGCAGTATGAAGTCATTTTGTGTTTAGTAAGATAAATTAAACACAAACAAATATTCACGCTACATCTGCAACTACTGTATTTACACCGCAGAAAATATTAAGTTAGGAAACTCCTAAATGTGCTTCTTGTTTTAAAATGGTCTTTGTGACCAACCTAAAAGCTGGTTAATGCACACTAAATATAGATAAATAAATATATAGTATACTATAGCGGTCATGCATGCCAGCTTAGCTATTCAGGGAGTTACAGTATTGTAAATACTATAATCTCCCTAAAAACTTTTTCTAAACCTGCAACTCAGACCACAACAATAAATTCAGTTCTGCTTAAAAACTAAAATGTAGTGTATATAGATATATTTGGCATACAGTACAATATCTCACATTAAAATCATAAGCTTCTGTGACTAAATACTGCACATTTAACTGTTATGCATGCACAATGCACAAGTCATGTCCCGCCAACATCACGGCCCAGATGAGGTACACATGCTGTTCTTAATGGCGATCAGTTAAACTTACTGTGCTTGCAAGAAATATGTTCTACCACTTTCCTCTTCAGAACATCCACTCCATTAAAAATACAACATATATGTTATCTCAATTATAGCAGGACTGAGTTGATATCTACTCCTCTCTGAAATATTCCAAGTTTGAAGATCAGATGAACATATTCTCACCCTCAGTAGGTGCCTTGTCGGCCTCCTTCACTCCATTGATAAGCCTGTCTGTGTCTCGCTGTGACCGCACACTATTGAATGGATTTTGTCTGGGCTACATTAGAGAACAAAAAAAATTAATGAAACGAATAAACACTGTTTTTGAAGAACATCAATTTAAATTTTATTACGATTTAGAAACTGAATTGTATAGTCCACCTTGATTTGAGGTCTCTGTCTTTCCTGCTCGGCTTCTGGAAATTGTTGTTTATCCACCTTGTAAGGAGTTAATGTTCGTCTACGAAAAGAGTTTTCATGCATTTAATGCAATGATACTATAAATTTTAAATAAATATAAATTAAATAACTAAACTAAATAAATATAAATTATATTTTCCTTTATGTTTTTAAAGTACATTTGGCAAACACTTTTATTTAAAGTGACCTATGGTGCATCACAAATGATAAATTTTTAAATTATGTGTATTTCTTGGGACTTAAATTCATGACTTTTGCATTGCTAATGCAATGCTCGACCAAATGAGCTACAGGAACAGATTTACAGATATGTGGCTAACAGGCTCACGGGCGGATACAGTGTTTGTTTGTCTAAAACACAGAGGATGTGTAAAATCCTTTAATCAAGTAGAATAACAACATGTTCTAGACACTGATAAAAGACATAGAAGTCTCAGCCAAGAAAACTGTGAATTTGTAGTTGCCCTTCTAGTTAGCTTTTATTTCTACAGCTAATTTCTAATTATTTTACATGTGCAGTATTACATGTCTGTAATCTTACATCTTAAATATTTTAACAGTTATCATAACCAACACTTCACTCCTTAAAATTGTCTATGAGAAATTTGAAAAAAATGAACACAATTGAAATTCAAGCACGTGTCACACCACAATTCATTTAGATGAAATGTTCAACTGAGTGTTTAATCATAATTGTCATTATGAGCAAACGCTCACCTTTCATTCTGGGATTGTGTGGATGGTTCCTCAATGAGCCCTGATAGTTCTGGAGGAATAAAAACATCTTTCCTCTCTGTGTTCACACAGCTGGGGTTCTCAGCCCATCTCTGAGAAAGTTGCGCTGTAATAAGAGACCTTCTGTTAGGCTGTACACTTAAGATCACACAGGTTTGCTTTTCTAAATGTCTAATGGAATTACATTTGCAATTGTACATTTGGCAGATGCTTTTAATCCAAAGGAATTTACAGTGCATTCAAGTTGTGAACAACAGGAACAACATAAACACATGACAAAATACGAGCAAATAAGGGACAGGACACATGTAATGGAAACAACAAGATATGCGAACAGCGACCGTCTTATTTGATATAAATGTGCAGACGGGTAAGTTTGTCTGCTGGCACCGCTTACATATGGTCACAGGTTTTCTCAGTCCCATCGACGTTCTGATGATGTCAGTGCCATGGATCCTGTCTCTGTGTCTCTTATATTTAGTCTCGTAAAACCACTCCCCAGTCAAATACTTCAGTCTGCTTCTGTCTTTCTCTGTTTTATGAAGCTGCCTGAGGGCAAGAGAGTAGAAAACTGTTTTTTAAACAATACCTGTCATCTGGAAACACATATTTCGTTTCACATTTTTGAGTAACAGGAAATCATAAAGTATAGGAATTATGTAGAGGCCAGAAAATGTCTTAAGTATTAGGGATAAAATAGTCTAAGCCAGTGGTTGTCAACTTCTTCTCAAACTCACTTGATTCTTTGTTCTTCTACATTATTTAGATCTGTGTCTCTCTTCAGCACCGACAGTATCATCCCCTGCTCTTGATCCGTCAGATAGCCCAGATCAATCATTGTGAGTGACATTGGGGTAAATGGTACTAACAGATCTCAGATCAGCCTTAGATCACCTCTAATTGGATCTCTGAAAGTGTCAAGAGCATCACTGTCCGTATCTTGCTTATCACGTCATGAACTACATCAGAGGAGACCTGTACAGGACATAACACAAGAATGTTAGCTACTTAAAACACACAAAAACATTCACTACAATTAACAGTCAGAGTTTGAATTACAAAGAGCTACAGTACGTCTTTCCTGTGAATTCTTCTGGACATTAAGACATCACATGATCCTAATTGTTCCCAATGAATTCAAGAACAAGGGATCATCCATGCTTCCCTAAACATGTGAAATAACATTTCTTATCGAATGTCCAGCGAATGTCTATAAAGCACGTGCTTAACACTGAACATGTGGCACTGTCAGGTGACTATCAGATGATATGTTTTTCAGAAGACTGCTTCTAAACCAGAGTTTAGAATAAAATTTGACAATAAAAGACTCTTTCATGCCACAATCAAATTAGACTTAATTCAGATTAGATGGCGACACACAGATGCTATTAATTTAGTTAGTCTGTATTTTTTTGGTTCTTGGAAAACGATTTGCAGAAATTAGAATAGAGCCATGAAGAATAAAATTATCTAAAGTGGCAGAATATTCTTTATATACTTCAAAGTTATGCAAAGTTCTTTAGAAGTCTGAAACAGGCTTTTTACAGACATATCTCTTGTAAAAAGGATGTGGCCTTATTTATTCTGTACATATTTGGTACTAACATTACCGTTGATAATCAGATAAAAAAATGAAATGTATGTTTTTATAATTTATAATTCAATGCTATCAGGCTACATTTAAATGCAAAAATAAAAAATGGACACAAGTTCATACCAGACTACCAATTTCTTGCAGAGACACATATGGGTTGCTAAATATGCCCTGATAAATTACAGTCAGAAACGGAAGTTTGCCTGTTACTTTCCTATTTTGGAAGAATTTTTTTTTTAAATAAATGAGTCATGTCTCTTGAGAAAATCCTCTCAATGTTTTCAAACCAAGTTTTCCACACCAGTGAAGCTTTTTCTTCTTCATTTTATAAACTGAAACTAGTCAACACAAGTTACACATTATCATTGTTAAGTTAAGATGCTTTAGTGAAAGTACATTAGGCATAGTTTTAATCATACACAAACAAATAATTGCATAATTACAAATGTAAGCTTGTAATTGGACTAATCTTGTACACATTACATCTCAATACAGCACAACACAGCATTCATGTGTCTATTGGCTATGTAAAAGGCATGTCATGACAATTCTGAACCTGCGGCAGAACAGACGTCTAAGATCCGTAAATCATTTTTTACATCTTGATTTCATCTACTCATTTGAAAGACTAGCATTTGTGTTGCTAACACACAGCTCTACCAATTGAGCTACAAGAAGAGGCAATGTATCTTTTTTAAAGACACATTTTAAAGACACTTTTTAAAACCGTAACAGATCTTAAGACACTTTTACAACAACAACAATACATCAACAGAAGTCTCAATTTTCACAGAAATGATACAAATGTGAGATGTATTAACAATACTATAAAGATATTAAGTGTCACCATCTGGTTTCACCATCATGTGTCAATGTTCCAGGTGTTTAGCAGTGTTACTCCACTTCACACAACATTAACCATCTGCTTTTTGAGAGTCATATTTGTTGCATTTTCTTTGTATGGACACCTCTTGCAATCCAGAAATTTCAATATTGTAAATGGTGTAGGGTTTTTGGTACTTTTCATGAAAATAAAACGGCATTTCCCCAGTGTATGCGCTCCTGTAACTAATCAGCGTTTGATCTGGATGTAAATAAATAGTCTGCATTCCTGTCTTAATAGCTTTACAAGCATTAACAGATTAGGAAAGCAGGAAACATTCAGGCTCCAGAGATAAACACTAGACATGAAAACAGCATACAGGGAAAAATAAAATGCATTACGTGCTTCATCAGTCTTGTCACAGCACGCAGAGGTCAAAGACAGTCAAAGTGTTAAAAATCCCCTTAAAAGGCAGCAGCAGAAAAGATAAAAGTAAATCGTTTACCTCAGTCTCGCTTGCCCCAACTCTCTCGAAGTGTCCGCAACAAAATTAAAACTAAAGAAAACTTGAGAGTTACTTTCCAACACTGTTACTGCGCTGTATCAATTTCTACAGTAATAATCCACTGGATGTGCACTTGAAGTTACGCAGCCATCGCACGTTTGGCAGACAGACTCCAGTTTTAAAGCAAGGCGCGCCCCCGCCCGCGCGCACGCGTGTGTGTTTGTGGGTGTGTGGTGAATATTCCCCTCCACGGACGCACGTGCGCTCTGTGAGCACCTAAGTTGTGCCTCAACAACCAGTAACACCGTTTATAGGCAGATCAAAGTCCTGAAAGATAGCCAAAAATGTCGTCGAGGTAGGAGGCTCACTAGGTAGTTACACACAGCCCGTGTGGGCGTGGCCACGGGTTAAATCCCATTATCCTTTAATAACATAACACATACATTGCATATGTGGTGTAATGAAATAACAGTGTAAGGCATCCCGTGCGTTATTAATAATAAGACACGTATGTATGAAAACATCATTCAGAACATCAATTAGTTCACTGTTTACTAATTTTTCTTGCCACTCCCCGTGACTTAAAGCGTTTAGTTCATGTATGTTTTGATGAATCTGACTGAGCTTTAAACCTCCATACATCTCAGCTAGTACGCCCTATGTTTGTGCACGAGCCTTTCACGTGAATTTAAAGGTTTGCCTTAAAAGGGTTTTGCAGTATTACAGTAATATAATGTCTGACATGTGTCATTGTTATGTAATTTTATTCGTCCTTTCTTTGTCATAACGATTTGCATAATTAATCGTGATTAGTATTTTTCTTATTATTCCATATAGTAATCTATGTGAAGTTGACACCTACTGTAATTATATAGCACATATCCTAAAATAACAATACAAATTCTAAATTACATTCATTGAGGTTTATACTTTATTATATGTTAAGACATTTTTATAATTATGTATAAATCACTAATTTAATCTGGTTACTTTTCAATTTTCAATTTTAAGGACCATAAATCAGGCAGTCAAAATTATGGGTAAGAAACTAACACCTCTCTCTGTCCTTTAGAGTAAAAATGAAAGCCTAAATTTATGTGTTGAATCTTTCCGACCCCCTTTATAGTTCATTTCAGGTATACTATTTGGTGAAAAAGAAGACTTTCATTCCAACTACCATTAGTATTTTAAATAAAATTAAAATAAGATTAAAATAATTTTTTAATTAGTTTTAACAAGTGCTGTGGGCATTTACTATGGGTTTGCTTTTTATTATTTGGTATTGTTTTTTTGTACTGTTTGTTGAGCCACAATTTTCCATCCCTGTGGCGAAAGACAATAAAGCTTTTGAATTAAACTGAATTTTCTGAAGCCTCAGGTGTGATGTCGGGATGAATGTCGCCCTCTGGTGACTAAGATTAAAGCGACACCTAGTTTCCATAACAACATGTAAACACGCAGAAATATAAAATTAACACGTGAGGTCAATAGCATATAAGCGAAAATGAGCAAGACAATAAATAAATCCTCCCTTGCAGAAGTTTTCATACAATTCCAGTAAGTACATACTGTCTCGCTTTTTATTATTTACTTTTACTACTTTGTCTATATGCTCGTGATATAAGACTAATTCCCTTTATCTGTAATAGAATTCAGGTTAAAAAGAAAGAGTTTCAAGATTACCAACAAGAAATGTGCCAACTAGAAGACAAAAAGCAACGACTGATTAAGCTGGTATAAGTGATGCTCAATTGTTTACAGTACAGTTATTCTTTCAGAGATGATGATGAACTCAAATGCATGTTTCTAAAGCAGGAGAAGCTGAAAGAGGAGCAGTGTGGTCATGTGTGTGAATTGCGCAAAAGATGAAGGAGCAGGAGAGAAACCTGGAGCAGAAGGAGATGTGGAGTAAGGAGCAGGTGGAGAACGCTGTACAGGAAAACCTGGAGCTGAAACACAACCAAGAGAAAGAACTAGAAGGTACAGGATTGACTTGAACTTGAGTTTAAGGCTTAAATTGTGTGGCAAAATAAATTGAAATCCCAAGCTAATAGTATATAAATCACATCACCTGATTCTAAAATGTACATATTTTTTGGATATATAATATTCATAATATATAGGGAGACCGGGCTCTGTTAATTTTTATTATTTTTACATGTTTGTCTCTTAATGTTTATGCATTATTGTGTTTGTAGGGATGTTCATATTGTTTTTGTGTGTATTTGTGTGAGTGAGAACTGCAGTGTAAGCATGCGAGACTGCAGGTGCAGGTGGATGAGCTGCAGACAGAGAGGCAGATATGGCTCCAGTATAAGAATGATGGCATCATGCAAAACCAGCAAAGCATCCAAAAACTGGAAACAGATATTGGTGCTTCAAAAAGCACATTCCAGGAGATGTCAGGTGACATAAAAGATATTTTATGCATAACATAAAAGATATTATATACTAAACAACGTTCAATAGTTCTAGAAACATTTTATTATTTTATTAATTATATTTATCTATTTCTTTTATCTATAATTAAAGTTATCTATTTCAGATTATTTTCATAGATCTCTGGCTTTGGCTGTTGAAAACGTTGACAGAAAGACAGCACAGCGTTCTGATGAGATAATTCAGCTGTCTGAAAAGGTACAGTACAGACAATACAGCCGCTGATTGAAGACCAGCAGATAACAACAGATGTCTGTTTAGATGCATATGTCTCTATGTTTCAGAGAGCAAAAGAAAACCTCGACAGTGACAGTGAAAAGGAGCTTGAAGAAAATGCCTGGCTGAAACGAGAGGTGTGACCACTGATGAGGTCATCATATGTATTGCAGTTTTTGAATGATAATATAATGCGGATCATTTATTTTTCAAGGTTGACGTTTATTTTAAGGAGAACTCAGTGTTGGAATCTGCTGTGCAGAAATTAGAAATGGAAAACTTAGAACTCGTAAAGCTTTTAGACCAACCTTCAGACAATCCCCAGATCAGGTATGAGTCTCTGAGACTGTTTTAGGCATATTTTAGCTTTAAATCAATGTGGTAAGTTGTGTTTTGTCCTCTTTAGGGAATTATTTTGTACGCAAACTGCAAGGGTTGGATCCCTTTACATTCACGGTATGAGTGACACCATGATACTACCAAATTATGGGACATCACCAGGTACTTCCAACATTTAGTGCTTTCGTTTAATAGTCATGATTTAGTCTAAAAACATATAAGAGTGACTTCCTTTCTTTATAAAGCTTTAATTATTTTATATTATTAAGCATTTACATTTGATAACCAATAGATGGCGCTCCAACTGCAGGCAACTGTGTGAAACAACACAGACGTCGCAAACAAACAATAGAAAAGCGAGACTTTGTTGATCATAAAGTACAACATTTTAGATTAATCATGATCAGTTTGTATTCCAACAATTTTTCAGTGTCTTTTTCAGGTTTTGAATAAAAAAGTCAGTGGTTTACATTAATCTTCCATGTAAATTACACACAGACGTACCCCAAATGTGGACATTTAAAGTTCTGTGGTATTTTTCTGTGCCTGGATGTAAGCTAAAGTAAGCTGTTGTAGGCCTTGTGTAAGCAATATTAATTTTGTTTTTTTAGCCTGAAGACTTTAACTAGAATCCCACAGTCCAGTGTTAACAGCTTCTTATGTTGGTCTGGCATATTTTCTGATTGGATGGTTTTTATAGCTCTTTGAATGCTGCTATTGGCACTGTACAGCCCCAGCTAATGGCTCTGAGAGTAGAGGAAGTCTTGTCATTATATCCACAATACATTACTGATCAGCAGTGTTTTTATTTCCACCTTACTTCATGTCCTCAGCAGTTTAAAGTAAATAGCCTTTAAGTGTTGGTCTTACACCCATAAATTAACATCCACCTTACTTTGTTATTAAATTGAAAAAGCAAAAAAAAGCAGCTCAGACATTCTGTTATAAACAACAAGTTTTGTGTCAACTGTCTCTCTAATTTTGGCCATCTGTTACCTCATTAGTCACACATAATGCCTGTGTCTCGGTAGACTTGGTCGACAGACCTCCGTGTCCCCTTCGGCCCTTGGAAGAAGCCGAGGGGACTCGACAGAAGAGCCCTGCCACCCCACCTGACCTCAGCGAAATACTTTACAGGAGTGAGACTAATTTCACGGTAAGCTATTCAGGACTTTTGGTGTTTATGTAGCTAAACATTGCTAATAAAGCCAAGGTCACTAGTTTAGTTTCCAGGAAATGCATGGATCAACAAAACGTATACACCCACATTAATTTGCAAGTCACTTTAAATAAAAAAGGACCTGCCAAATGCATGAATGTCACGGAGGAGACTGAACCTATGAACCTTCCTCAGGTGGAAGATTATTTCACTATTCACTTTAATATTTCATAGTTTTATTCTAATCTAATCATGAAAAATATATTAATGGAAAGATCTAAATAATTAAATGACTCAATAATTAATATTTGACAAATGTTCATAACAAGACACACAGAAAACCAAAAAAATATTGTTTTTAAAAATACCTAAAATAAAAAATATATATGTGCAATGACAGTTGTCAGGTTAAATAAAGTCTGTTTTCATTTGGACAGGATGGTTGTCCTCTGTAGCCTATTTAAATAATTGATGGAAGTTTATTACTTTTTATAGGATTTTTTTTGTTTTATGGTTAATTTTCATAAAGGAATTGTATAATCACACAGTGTTGAAAGAGTAAGAATCAATATGTAAATTACAATAAATGCTGTTCAATTTAATAATAACACAGAGGTAAGTAAGCCTTTCATCTTTGTACCCTTGAGCAAGACAATTAACATCTGTGCAAGATCCTGTAGGTGAGCTAAAGGCAAGCAACATATTACAGCTCATTTATGGTGTAAAAATGGCACGTAATGGCTAAACTAAGATGCTATGAACTTGAAATGATCTAGAAAACTGTCAGTGTCTGCCAGTAAATTTGTTTATTGCATAGTTATGCAAATAATGTGTCCACAGGGCTGTAATATGTAAGATATATTCGCCTCAAGTGCAACATTAGGAACACATCAACACGAATGCTATTCTTCTATAAAAAACTTCATTCATCAGACAATACTAGCAGTGTTCCACATACATCAATAAACAGTCATTAATTTTTAATTAGCAATAAATGTATGTCTAATAACACACCAGCTCAGAAGCCCCGTCTACGCTTCTGTTTATAAGAGATATTATCAGGCAGACTTCTCTAGAAACGCCTCAACCAAAGGCAGACTGAATCTTAAAGCAGCCCTTGTAGTGGCACATTAGCGAGATAAGACCCGTGGAAACACTGCGTCTGTGATTTTCCCATTGCGAGTTCCAGCCGTCATGGGCATGAATACAGATGACATGAGCATAAATGGGAAACAGTCAGTACCCTTGTTAAGGCAAACAGGAACCTGCTTTGAGCTTTGTATGTGTGTGTGTTTGTGTGAAGGGATTGATACATCTGGACTCATTGAAGCAGAAGCTACTGTGTGTGGTAGGTGAGGCTGCTCCCCTGCACCAACCGCCATCTGAACCCACGGATGAGAGCGAGATGACGACTCACGGCCCGTTTAAAACTGAGGAGTCGGTGGTCACCGCGCGGGCCATCCAGAGCAAGCTTCAGCAGTTACACATATCAACATTGTAGTCTGGAGGATGTGATGAGTCTTGAACGAATGCTTATTCACACTCCAAAGTGCTCCAAAATCCTTTTGGAATTTATGGAATAAATATGGAAAATATGGAATTTAGATTGAGATGTTAAAGACTTGCGTTTTATTTTTCCCATGAGAATTTTGCAGAAGTTAGTTTTTGAGTATGAACTAGTGTATTTCAAACATTTCATTTGCATTGCAAATTCACATTTAGTAGATAAATGTGACCATGTCTGTGAAAACCAGGTTACAGTCTTAAAATCAAATTATGAGATAATAAGCATTAAAATTTGACTTAACCTATAAATAGCACTATGATTTAAATCTTTAAAATGTCATTACTCAGTCAATATTAAAGATATCCATATTATATTCACATAATATTATTTTCATTATGTAGAAAACGGTAAATCACAAAAAATAACTTCAGTTGAGTTTTCACAGACAGGGTCACAAATGCATTTAAAACTTACGTTTCACACTTCTGCCAATACAGATTAATATGACAATATCATCATTCTGCACTTCAGCCGTTCATCAGGTTTTAGGTTATAAAGTAATCTTTATACTCTTGGCTATTTTAAAAGAGGGAGGAGTCACTTAACACGTTCCACCCTAAAGTAATGTTTCAGTGGAAATTACATCACTGCATCAAACAAAGAGGTGCCTTTCAAGGCACTTAAGTGGGTCTTTAAAGGTAATGTAAGCAATGTTTGTACAAAATGGCTCTTTTATGCATCAATATAGATTCATATAAACAGAAAACAGCAACACATTTCATTCAGTGGAAGCTGTACTTTATTTGAAAATCACCCAAATTCTGCTTTTATTGTCATATAAACAAAAATAGAATCTGCAGGGATGATGCAGTAAATATGCTAAATCAATGGATAGAATCGCCCTCGTGTTCAGTCCACCCTTCACGTACTTCGCTATTGGACAGTTTTATATACACAGAGCACTGATCAACAGCACCCCCTTTCTTTACGCTACAGCTAATTTCAAAGAAGCTACGACCCATCCCGTTGATACAAACATGCAGTCCTCGCTTTCATTCTCTCATTCACTCACACACACACACACACACACCTGTTCACTTTCTTTGTCGCTAAGAAGGGCGGCCTGAAAATGAAGACGACTCTGCACATTCAAGAAGGCAGCCATGTAACTTGTCAATGTAAAATAATGACATGCCAAGCAAAAAGCAATACAGATCATCCCCATTGCAATGCCGCAGAATCACAAATGTAGTGCTTTGCTAATCCGATAAATGCTCCCTCGTGAGACCCGTCGTCGTCCCCCCCCCCTCCCAGGGCACAGAACTGACTATGTGGCATAATGATTTGTGCATTTTATCTTATATTCAATACAAATGGAAGGTGGTGAGCGTTTGAGCAACTGCACGAGACATACAGCGGTTTCTGAGAATACTTGTATCAGTCAGTTTATAGGTTCCCCCCTCAGGTTTATATTATATTTTTTTATAATTCATTCATTTTTTAAATCCGACCAAATTATACAACCCATATCATCAACGTAATACTCCTAAACGCCTCCTGTAAGGAAGAGCTTAGAGGTAAAAAGAAATCATAAGTTTCTTCTTTCATGTCCTCAGTGGGTAAATCATAAATAAATACAGACAATACACAAGGAATGTCTACTGCAGACAGCTTAACATAGAAAAATAAAAATAAAAAGTAGAAATTATGGTGGAAACAGATGTTAGAATTTCTAATCTGTGATTGTTAAATTAGGTAATGTTTGATTGATGATCAGATACTGAAAGAATTTCCCACCCCTATATCCA
The DNA here is from genome assembly GCA_019155185.1 of Beaufortia kweichowensis. NCBI lineage: Eukaryota > Metazoa > Chordata > Actinopteri > Cypriniformes > Gastromyzontidae > Beaufortia > Beaufortia kweichowensis. Next base: position 3,364,555 of record CM032815.1, on the reverse strand, counting down.
TCGATGTGACATTTCCTGGAAAAAGTGAAGCCGCGTTTGCGCGATCTCTCTCGACGCTTGCGTTTCATTACACATGCTGATCGGTACAATAACAGCACAATGTAACTGTGTTATACAAATTACAAAAGGAGCGCCATGTATCTGACATCTCTAGGCCCCCCGCAACCCATCCCATCATATCCCATAATGCACCACCCACCCTCCCTTCTGATTCCCGTACAGGTATGTACAGGGGCTGAACTCTCTGTGAGGAGCCTGATGGCCGACTGGAGAGAGATTAAAGGTTTGAGATTTGCTGTATGATTCATCGTTGGAAAGCGTCGACCCTTCTTCACCTACATGAATTGCATCTGAAAGCAGAGAAACGGATATTACTGATGTTGCCAAATGTCATTTTAGGGTGTTGCTGGGTTAATGCTGCAGCTTTAACTTTGAGTCTTTATATTTAAAAAATATTTTGTGAAACATGAGACATGTTGTGTAGGATATTCACTGGGATATATTCAACTGCACATGTAAAAGGATTCAGTAAAGCAGACAATGATTAATGGGATGAGCGTTCATGATGCTGCAACTTATATAAATGACTCAAAGGGGTTATATCATAAATATTTTGGGCAATTCCATGCAAATGTCAACCTCATCATAAAAAGTTTTTAATCAAAGATTTTTATCATACTGATACAGTAGCTCAGACGTCAATGTTTGGAGGTTTAAATACCAATGCAAGGTCTCTTTTTGTGTTTAAAGAAGATTTTTCATAGTCTGAAAACGTCACAACCACAAAGCTGGAATTGCCCCTTCATTAAAAAAAAGATTTCTCATGATATGACCCCTTTAAAGCACAGGCACATGCAAGCCCAGACGAGTAACTGCTACAAATCACATCATAAAGATGTTTATAAAATAGACATGACCTCGAAACAAAGTGGGGTAGAAAGCAGGAGTAAGAGATTAGACAGAAACACTCAACCACCATTATTAAGCAAGAAGCACCTGTCCATCACACACACACACACACACACAGCAGACGTGTACCTAAAGATCTTCTAAAGGAAATCCTTCAGAGAGAGCTGTGCAAAAGGGTCTTGTCCCGGAGCTCTGAGAGGACTTGAACTGGAAGGACTAGAAGCTGTGGAAAGCTATTTCAGAGAGAATGAGAGAGATTGAAGGAGTCCAGGGACAGCCAGAAAACACTCCAACAGACACACACACACACGAGAGGAAAAATCAGAGGATGAAAAAAGAAGAAGCCTAGCCGCTAAACCTCGCTCAGATCCAGCGCTCTGATACAACTCTTGCAGGGATATGGGACGGCACCAATTTCCGTTGCAAGCACTGCTACAGAAATGAGGTGACGTGGCGGGGTACGATATGTATTTCCAGCTGGTTGTACAGGTGTGGAATACACATCCTTCCCCAGAGATGTGTGAATGCCATCATGCTGGCTTTCATATTCAGAAGAGCACAGACGGTGAAATATTGTGCATTCTGAATAAATGCTCGAGAGCTCTTAGAATAGTGTGGTCAGTCAGAGTTTCACTGATGACTCCATTCCAAGAAAGATCAAAGCACTCTTGCATGGAAAAAAGCATTTAAGTCTATGCCTACTACACTATGCTGGCAGGTGAAATCTGATTGGATAAGGCTTGTAACCTCATTGTGTGAATGGTCATACCTGCGCCCCTGAGATTGGGCCGAAAGGGTTGGCCGGCCGCATCACGGGCTGCGTGTACATCATGGTGGGCTGGGTCATCATAGACATGGAGCCCATCTGAGGAGGCTGGAAAAGACATGAAACAGATCAACCCTTTCCCTTGTCAAAGAATAGACAAAACCATTTAACATGGTCTTCGATTCCCAGTAAGATATTTAAAAGAGAATAAAAGACAAAACGTGACCCTGTCTATGAAATCCAAGCGAAAGTCTCAAAATATAATTATAAGATTAGAAGCATCAAAGTTTTTAAAGGATTATCAAAGCACCAAAGTTTTAAACTTCGGATGTTATTTACATTATGTGGGATGATGTAAAATAGAATATAATAGAGTGGAACAGAATAGAAAGAGTATGTTTTTAATTTATCGACAACAAATAAAATATTTGTCAATATCAAGATTTCCCAGTGGGTGGGACTAATTAGCCTGAAGACAGAAAATGAAACTAAAAGACCAATAACATGTCCTGAAAGCTCAGCCAGCACCGTCGCAACTGTTTAGCACTGTAGCATCTGGTGTTTCTGGCAACTTTAAACGCCTGTGACTTTCACAGTTCCTTCATCCAAATTCTATTAGGTTTGACAGTACTGAAACTCAGCAAAAAGGAACGTGAACCAATCTGAATTCAGCGTTCTCATCTGAACTGAATGCAGTTATTGTTTAACCATACCTGAGAAACAAATTAGAAACGCAACAAACAGAGAAAGCCACATTCAAAAACTTTCATTTTGCTGGACAAAAATGTACCTTGTAGAGAAAGAGACTTTGAGGTACAAGGGTTGCCAGATTGAGAAAGGATGAGTCACAGCAGCAGTTACATAAACACATATTAAAGTGTCATTAGCGGAGTGGTTTTTATCATTTTAATCATTAATCCCGGTCTGTGTTGCGTTTTCTTGATTGACAAACACCCTATTGACATTCTGACCCTATTCTCGTTTCATTTGAGTGTCGCTGCATTATGTATTATTTTTCAGATTGCAGATGAGTAAAGCCAAACCTTGGCTCAGTTTTCTGTGGAATTAAAGCTACTCTTCACCCTCATGCCAAAACTGTAATCAAGAACATGCGACTACGAATCTTTTTTCTGAGCACGCACATGGTGGAAAGATCTATGAAACAAACCCTGCTAAACTGCCACAAAGAGAAAAAGCCTGTAACTATGACCTACGCTCAATGAAGCCCGAGTGAATAATACACAAATTCCCATTTTCCACTTACCATTCCGTATCCCATCATGCCTGTGGGTGTTGTGGCAGGGAAGGCCATTACAGAGGGAGCCTAAAAAGACAAATATGGTGTCAGGACAGAAATAGCACAGGTACACCATGACATCATTGCGTTCAGCATGAATGAAAGATTCTTTTGAACACCTCAAGTGAGAAATTCCACTCGGTCAGCTATGAGATCACAACAGCTCCAGACAGTTTCCATGTTTACATACGCAGCACATTCGCGGAACAAAGGAAACTTTGTGTGAGCGGACTAACAGAATCATTATTTAACCAAATAATAATAAGTCTTTTTGCATTCGCTGTACGTGGAGAACTGCTCACATCTGGGAAACGTTAGAGAAGTCTTTTCCAGAGCATCAAACCAGAAATATATGCAAGGAGATAAAGAGGAAGAGAGAGAGATGTGTGGGTTCTCTTTGAAGGCAGGGTGATTAGTTGCAGGTGCAAGGATCTGGTGGAAGAGAGGAGCTCTTTGTGAAGACGCTGTGAAATTTTCTGTAAGACCATTGCTGTCCACAGACACAGTGTGCCACTAAAATGTGTGACAGACCCTGTATTGGTCACCAAATTCAGTCATCATTTTATTTATTTCATCCATTTCATTTATCCATTTTTATTTTCCCCCCAAATTACATATAATATAAAGGAGCCGGATAGAGGAGTGTTGTTACAAATAAGGGGCATCAAATTATAAAATGTATTAGCTTATGCATATTAATTACCAAAGGCAGATGTTGGTAAGCAAACGTTTCATTTTTGGCACAATAACTTAAATTTCCCTTAAATTCTTCTGCCCCTTAATTTTCATTAAATTCTAAGCTGCTGCTTCTAATGCAGAACTGTATTTGTTCTACAAAGTAACAATTACATTTGATTGATTTTGATTTACTTTAAAAAAACAAAAAACAAAGCTAAATCATTTGTGTTTGGCCATGTGTAGCACACAATTCTAATAAAGCTCCAATAATGCTTTAAAAATATGTTGGTTAAGTTATTTACATCCACAATGAATCTAAGAAAACGTCACATTAACAGAACGGTATAAACAAAAATCTCTATAAACTCAAAGTTTATCCATCATGCATATATACTTACAGCCCAACCATAAAATAACTCCTGTGGAAGTGTTTCCAACAGAACGTTTACCATGATACATTACAGGTCAGTAACTAGCTGGTTAACAAACTGTTCTGGTTTGCATGTATTAGACTTGCGCAATGTTCTATAAACCCTCCACTGGAAACACTAACCCTGATTCACGCCAAACGACTTCAAGTTGTTTTCAAGTGGCAATAAACAAGCGAAACCGTTGAGAGGAAAGGGAGGAGCAGGAACAGAGCCGTCAGCCATGCCGAAGTGACGTCTGGTTAGATCAGCTCGTAAGTTTGAGTGAAATCTTCATCGCTCACACAAACACAGGTCATATTGTGACCAAAGCCAAGACGGTGTGGTTAATAATCTCATGCGTTTCAGAGAATGGTTCAACTCGATGTTTTGACTTACGTATTGTGGGAAAAGCATGGCATTCTGTTTATCCCCCGGACGAGAACAGTTACGCAACAGACAGAATTAGAAGGCATACAAAACATAAAACGCACAACTGACATTGTAAGTTCACACAAACACATTTTAAACACAGACAAGACAGAATTAATTGCAGCAGATTTTAGAACCTTAACTATTACTCCAGCTATTGACCATGTCTTGGTTTATGGCAGCTGTTTTAAGGAATCTTGTTTCATTCGAGTTAGAGAAAGCACATATTGTTGCGCTTACCATAGTGGCAGGGTTCCATGTTGTGGTTGGAGCCGTCTTTGGTTGCCAGTTGTTTCCTCCGGTCAACTTCTTTTCTCCAGGTTGACTCCAATGAATGTCACTGAGATGAAACAATTAAATAAAATCACCATGTCTTTGAACAAAATAACGCATGATTGAGATTAGCTTTGCGAAAAAGATTCATACTTCTTCATTGTTCCGTTTCCAATACCGAGATCTGTAAAAGAGAGCGAGAGAAAGAAGACACAAACGGTAAGCGGCAAATGAACGTTTCTATTTTCTGATAATTACCACAATAACACAAAGGACCATTTGATGAAAACAGCACACAACAGGACACTTACTGCCCACAAGGTTTGCCAGGGAGGAATCCAAGTCATCAGAAACCAGTTTTCCTGGCTGTTGGATACTGGGCGTCAGGCCCTGGTTGGGAGAGGTCACTGTGGGTTTCAGTATGCCACCTAAAATATCATCTTAAAAGAAACGGAGCAGAGGGAACGGGAGAGGGATAAAGACACAGACAACACACACAAACAAGAAAAACCTTTAAGTTGGGTGGAGTGTGCCGCCGACGCCTGCAAAGCAAACGGTGCAGAACTGAAAGTGAAAGAACGAGGGCAAAACCTTGTGTGATGTCAACTCACCCAGACATGCAGTGCCATGCAAAGCCAGTGGCCAAAACAGATCAAACCACACGGTGAGAGAGAGAAAAAGAGAGAACAATATGAGGAACATCCCAAAACTGTAATCTTACAGTATTAAGATACACACATGGGCATGTTTACAAAAATGCCAACAGCAAAGTCAACATTAAACAGCATTCACAAACCTATTTTACTTTCACAATTTGGAAGCGATTTGACTCATCTGGATGAAATGGCATGATTAACAAGAAAAGCATTAAAATACTGTAATAGATTTTTTTCCATTATCTACAAACAGTAGCGTAAATAATTATTTGGCTTTATAATAGCCCATTCAACCTAGTCATTGTTAGCTGAAAAGTTCTTTTGATAAAGATTCAAATACATTTTCTGCGGTAAGAAATATCTGTTGTGAGATGGAATTAAATTCAAGTCATCTAAGAGAACAACATGACTGAATGTGTCAGCACTTACTGCTAAGCAACAGCTAAAAACAAAGAAAAAACGCCAGTTGTGTGTGGATGGTGATTGGTGAGTGTACAAAGCGTGTGTGTTTGCACACAGAATATCATGCACAACACGCATAACAAAGATCAAGTGTGCAAACACATCTTGATTCCTTCACTAACGTTTCACATGCTAGTTTTAACCCACCAGCTCTACACATACAATGATTGACTCCACAAAGCCACTGGGCTCGTGAAACATGTTGGCCCTCAGCAGTGAGATGGATGTCAAGCATCATGTAAGGAAAAAAGCAGCGAGTTTTGGCAAATATCTCACCAGCAGAGTCTGCAGTGCCAACGGCCGACTTATTGCCAAACACAGAATCAAAGTCGACATTAAGGCTTGTCGAGTTGGGAGGCTGGGCAGCAGGAGGAGCAGAGAACCCTGTGTTAAAAGAAACAAGGTCAGACCTCATACAACTGGACAGGCTGGTTCACCTACACCTGTCTGAGAACTGGATTAACACAAGAAAACACTGATTTCAAAACATGGCATTGTAGTTCCTCTGTGATGCACCAATGATATAATTACTTCAAATAGATCAATTGTGTTTTACACAAAAGACTTCCAAAAAAAAAGTATCTTAAGTGAGTAGATTAGCTCAGGGCAATTGATTCAGTTCCTACAACCATTGTGAACATGTTTCCACAGACATAAGAAGCAAGAAGATTCACTTTTTTTTAACAGTCAGTGTCCATGTAAACCACAAAAATGCAGATTTCTAAAAACTGTGACATCATGTGCATGCGTATACATGCCCCGGCATGTATAATACAGTAGTATTGCTATAATACAGTTACTGTGTGCACGGGTGTACAGTATGTGAAACTTTTCAAAAACAGAAAGGAGAAATTTTTCTATTTTTATTACACCATTTTTGACACAAAAAGTGACAAATTGTAAAAGCCAGTCCAGGTAAACTAAAATGCTTACACTTGCACCTGAATGTCTGACTTGACCTCAAACCAGTTATTAACGGCTTAAAAAAGGCCACCTGCAAAGTAAAAGGGCGAGAGACACCTAAGAGAGAGAGCGAGAGAGAGCGAGAGAGGCTGGAGGAATAGTACATACCTCCGAATAGTCCAGCTACAGCGGAGGGATCAGATTGGAAGAGAGGAGTGTTAGGATAGGCAGCAGCCGGAGAGCAGAAGGAGTCTGACAGAACCAGAACCAAAACCAAAGCAGAGGAGAGCCAGAGATGAGAAACAGGGAGGTGAGACAGAGGAAAAGAAGAAGTATTAAAGTAATACCTCACAAATAAGGAAAATTCTGTCAATATTAACTGACCCTAACGTTTGTAGTTGTATCCTCATTTACTGTCAGTATATTAAAAAAAGTAACCTTTTTTTTTTAGAAGAAACAAAACCCCTAAAAATAATAGGTGAGTAAATAATATCAGAATTTTAAGTAAAATATTTTAAAGTGAGCCTCAAGGGAGTGGAATAAACAAATCATTAGAGTAAGTGTAATTTAGGGTAAAATTAATCCAGAGGGTCAACCACACAGGTCCCTGCACGGCACAGCAGCATCATGTTTTCTTAGGTCAGAAAACATACTGTTGGACACACAGGGGCGTCTGTACCTGCGAGGAAGCAGCCCATCTGAACAGAGGGCTCGACGGGTGACGCAACAGAACTGCTCGAATCAATAAAGGGATTGTAATTATCTGGAGAACCAAGAAATGGAAAAAACATTTTGGGAAAAGCTTTGAAACTTACAGTAATACTCTATGGAGGGGAGAAACTAAAACGATAAAGAACATAAAACCCAGGAAAGGCAGCAAAGCATCAAGCCAAACCAAGCAAAAACGAGGCGTTTGTTTATATGCAAGGTGCTCCAAAGTCCCTCATAAACATGTCAAGAAATGGCCATTTTTCAGGTTTTGTATGAGGGAGAAAGGATCACTTTTTTTTAAAGCAGTTATTAACGTTTTATAGCAGTCATTCTTAGTCTTAGATGCACTCACAGTATGTTTTCATATCACACCAGCAATACTAGATGATAATACAGCCAACACGCCAAATAACAGCTGTACAAACACAAACACGCTTTACAGTAGCAACAAACCATCTGTCTGTCAAAGTCTGAAATATGTTATTGTTCGCTCTGGAAACATAATAAATAATGTCCCCAGCTTTGGACAAACTCACAGAAGCTTGACTTCCTTAGTATTGTGTAGTGTACATGTAACCTGGGCAACCCACATCCAACCCACGTTCAATTACACAAAGAAATGCCATCTACATAGGCAGCTCACTATGTTTAGAGACGCAGCCAGTGTGAACTTATGGTTCAGGTATCAGATACTGTAAGGGTTCACTCAGGACAGCTATGGTTCTTCCCTGAGGGTCTTTATACACTTGGCGAAGCGGTCAAGACAAAAATGAGAGGGGAGGAAAACAGCCGAGCACGCAGCAGGCGTAAGAAAACAAGCAGAGCGCTACATGAGAGAAAAGAACAGCCGTTTACCACCAAACATTTCATGACTGGGTGTCCTAGAAAAACTAACAGCATCTGAAGACACAACAGGCAGATGCGCCGGATCAACAACAGGTTTTGTAAGGAAAGGATTTAAGTTTGGAATGGAGTCGTCAACGGCTTCGGAAGAGGTGAAAGGATCTACACGATCGAAGAAAAACACAAACAGAAAACAACAAGAAAGGTTAGAGACAGAGAAAGACAGCATGCAAACTGAAACAGCTGGACAAATGAGATGAAGACACTTCAGTCTAGACTTCAAAATAAATTCACACATTGATGTTTGTAGACTGGAAAAGTGAATTAAGTACCAAACTGACAGGGGTGGTAATGAATGTGTAACATCAAGCATGCATTAAAACCCAACGGAAAGTAAAAGTGGTCTTTGAATCTTATTCAAATATTAAAATCTGAATGAACTCATTTGTTCGAGTAACCCTAACATATTTAATATGACATTTGCAACTTTATTTTTTACAAAAAGAAAAGCAAGTGAATGCCTTAAAAACAACAAGCGCTCTTTGCAACACGTTTGACTTCCATAATATTGATACAGAAGATCAGTAAGAAATGATGTAATATAGGATTTAATTTGATAAAATGAGAATTTATGAGAATTTGATTCAATAATGAAAAGTTTTGCATGTCATTATTGTAACCTGTCTGTGCAACCTCGGATAAAACAAAAACTACTTTTGATAAATTTGACAAATCCTGCATAATTCATTCATTAAGAATATAAATGATTTCACATCAACTAAATGAAAATCCCCAAATCAAATGTTACATATAAAAAGTTGTTTGATTATCACAGAATGTCTTTGCTTGCTTTTGTTTTCACTCAGAAACATTAAGCAGCAGAAGCAGCCCAAGACCTGATCTTCAATCTGCATTAAGGTATGTTCTGTAAAAACCACTGAGTGTGTTTTTATGCAGTATAATCCAATAAACACTGCAGTCCACAGGCTTTTTCTGGCCCTGACTGGCCAACGACGGAAGTCAATATAATATCAAATCACTACGTCAAACATGTTACATGCCATATCAGTACTTTGGTTAAATATTAGACCCCAGTTTATCAGACTGTACAGATTAAATCTGAATTAGGCAAATAAGAGGTCTTAGCCTGTAAACAAGAACAGACTTTGTATTTGTGCACCAGAGGGAAGGTTTGTACTTCCCTCAGTTTTGATTACAGAGGAAAACACAATGTGTAAAGATCGATTTCTCTCAGATGAATATTAACGCAGATGTGCAAGTTCCTGTGGTGCGATCCGCTCACCTCCCCATGAGTTGGTTAAAGGCAGGCCAGAGGAGAGAGGCAGGACGGGCTGGAACGCTGGCTGCAGATCCAACAGATCATTGGGAACCTTTGGAGTACTGGAGCCAGACACACACACACACAGGAATTGAATTAATGTCTTCCATAAAACAGCACTCGAAGGGCCAAGAATTTCACAGTCGCACAGCAAAGACAAACTTGGCAAGTTAATTTGAAGTGCTTAGATGGAGCTTAAGAGTTCACATGCAGTCAATAACTTCTTCACATCCAAATTCCGTCTGGGCTGGAATTCACACTCTTACAGGCAAAATAAGAGAACGGAGATCGAATCTAAAAAAGGCTTTTAAGACAAATCTGAGACGAGTAAAGTTGTTCTTCACTAAAACTAGGCACATGGGCATCACCCATAAAAACATGCATCACAAATAATAATAAAACTAGATTTCTCTAAATCGTTACAGTTTTACAAAAACTCTTTTTAGACATAGTAATACAATATGACTGATATCAAACAAGTATAAGATGCAGTTTAATTTCTTACTTGTTAGTGAAGTTACCGGGTGTGGAGAACAGGTCAATGGCTGGCACGGTGCTGATGGTGCCTGTCGCCGTGGAAACAGGAGATGCAGCGGTCGTGGAGGGTTTCTTAGAAAGTTCCTTTAGACGCTGCTCCTTGATAATGGGGGGGGGCAAAAAAAGTTGCTCAAATGTAGTTAACCTTTTCATTATAACAAACCTTTCAATTATGTTGTATTGGAATGTACCTTAAGTGCTTTTAATCGAGCCTGTTCTTCCTCCAGTGCAGCCTGCTTCTCTCTCTCATCAACTTTGGTGAAAGAGATACCCGTGTTGGCCAGGGAGGACACAGCGTTGGACAGAGTACTAGCTCTGTGTGGGAGAGAGATAATCAGAGGAACTGATATAATAAACATGCCACTGAGAAAACGCTTGGCTGGCATATGTAGACATCACGAATACTGGCTTAAGCGCTGGAGCATATTTTAACTGCTTCCTCCACAGGAACTCACTTTGACCCAGGATTTCCACCAAAAAAAGTTTGCAAAGCTTGTATTTTTTTTGCCTATGACCAAATTACAAGTCCCGTACATTCCTCAAAATAATCAGTGCAAATTAAATAAGGAATAATGTACAGTCATTAACGCAAAATAAACAATTACACACCGGCCAATTTAATAATAAAAAAATTAAAACTAAAATTGTAATTTGATAAATTTGGCTGTACGTGAAGACAAACATAGGAGAGATGTACAAACAGCACTGTATTATTATCATTTCATTAATATACAGTTTTTCTGACAGAAAGCTGTATAATAAATACAAGTATGATTTAAATATTCAATAAAGGCATTTATTAATTTTCAGGCAAGCATTTGTTTTTAATAGAAGCAAACTTAGACTTTTTTTCTAAAAAAAAAAGTCAAAAAGCTTCTCTACATATACTCTGCACATATACGCAGAATGCAGAACATGACCGAGAGAAACCCTCTCACGCTGAAATGTAAAAAATGGGAAATCAGCATACCTGCTAGCAGCCGTGGAGTCTTTAACCTTTTTCCCCTCTAATGAAGCCAAATGCTGCTCCAGGGCATCCAGAAGGCTACTGGGGGCCTGCAGGAATGGAAACATAACATTATCAGGCCAGCACATTCACTCACCGCAGAACAAACACACAATTACACTTACTGTACACACACACACAGGTACACAAACACGAGAGCATGCAAAGGTACTCCAAAAAAACACGGGGAGACAGAGTACACAGAGAGGAGAGTGAGATAGAGCAGGTACTTACACAAACTGTAAACTGAAAGTAGAAAGATAAGGAAAGATACAGAATATAAAGGTGGGTGTTTAACAGAGGTATTTATAGGATATTTGAGAAATATAAGACGTGAAGAGGTAAAGCAGAGGAAACAAAACTCAAACTAAAACTGTAGATAGCTTGTAAATGTCACATAACTAGGCGTTTAAAAAGTAAAAAAATATTGTTTGTACCTAAACTGCATATGAAATTGAAAATCAGTTTTCTATGTTTTAATATTTTTCCTAGTTTTATTTATTATTAATTAATTTATTTTTATTTATTTATTAAAATATTAATTGTTGTTTATTCAATCATTATTATTTTTTATTTTATTTATTTATTTTATTATTGGAAGTTAAGGAAGTACATAATGAAAAGCATTTAAAAAATAGCCAAGAGACACCACAGCCACAAACCATGATTTTCTAGATAGCTTTAAGTGGTATCTGGGGGAGGGGCCTACTCAATTTAGAGGGCAGCTGATTGGACGAAAAACTATGCGATGCAATTTAAGTCTCAAGTACATCCACATAATTGATACAGTCTCCTTAAAGGAAACCTTTTGAAGTGGAAACCATATTCAGGCTGCCAAGACTTCTTAAAGTTTCAGGACTGTAATCTATCTACAGTGTCACACCTTTATGTGCTGTATAAATAAAGTATTAGGAGAGTTAGAACAGCTTCCCTGATCAATGTCATGCAGAGATGTTCTCATGCGCAGAGCATCACAGCCCCGCGGGATGCAGTCGTGATGAACAAACAGATTAGCTGCAGTTCTAGAACTCTCTAGATCATAAATTACACATCTAGAACTCATGCTAATTATTAAGATTTCCAGCTAACTACAGGTTCGAGAGTTCTAAAACTTGCACTCGTTTGAGTCTAGCGTAGCGTAGCCATGTTTGTCTGTAGAGCACAAGCAATGTCTCGCAGGGAAAAAGAAAGCATGGTGGAAAGTGGTCAGTTATAAAAAACTATAAGCTTTTTTCTTTTCCTTACCTGTGACAGGTCCGGTATATCTCCCCGGTCGATTCCCACTTGCTGTAAAAAGCAGAAATTGAGAAATTTAAACTTTCTGGATTAGTGGCAAAGACACATATCATACAAAAGCACTCTTGCTCATGTGATATTGCTTTATTACATGCTGTGTAATATACGTGGCTCTCACCTCTGCCACCTTGAGAAACTCTGAGATTCTCGTCATGCGAGTGAGGAATTTCTTATAGATGTCCAAACCCTCTTTGCACTGGACTTTCTTCATGTCAAAGTACTTCTCTGTAAATAAAAAGTCAGATTTTTGAGACAGCGTTTCATTCCCACTACAGTTTTACCGCTCTACGATTTCACACGACCGAGATATGCTCGGCATCTGTCGTCACAACATGACCCGAAACGACTCTCGCTAACATGTCACTCTCTCACAGAAACTCTCATCCACTACGTGCCCATCGAGGGAAGCCAAGAAATACAGCTTTGCCCCATGCTTAGAGCCGTCCAATACAAATACACTTCTGTGTAGGGCCAAGCGATACATTTTAAAACAAATATCACAACTTCATTCCATGTAACATTATTGAACGCCATGTGTTAAACATCACATGATCAATAAAACTAGATTTTCCAGAAAACTGAAACATTTTCTTGATAACCTACATTCATCTAGCTTACTCTGTTTTGTTTATTGCCAATAACCACCCCAAACAATGACATTTTCTAAAAAAAAAATTCAACAAATATTGATAGATACATTATCAAAAGAAAGATTTGTTTAAATGGCTACAGTTCCCAGGTGGTAAACAAGCTATTGTAAAACTGAATGACGAGTGGGGTCATAGTCCCGCTCAGCTGTCGATGACTGTGTTGATATCATCAAAGTCTTATCATGTAAGGTTCAAAGGTTTCTTTAACAGGAAGCAACAGCACAAATAACTTCTATACGCCAATAAGGAGTGCAGCCCAGGGTGAGTCTGAAAATCTGTGTAAGATAACAGCTCACCAAGCAGGTTGATGATCCCTTCGTTGTAAGCCGCAAACAAGCGGATGGCATCTTTAAACAGAAGCATGAACGCGGCGTTAATGACCCCGTTTGTGAGCTCGTTGGCGTTTACCTGCGGACACAAGACAAACAGAAGTTCATATGGTCTGAGACTGACACAAGAGAAGACGTAGCTTTTGTTATCATAAACTCACGTTAAAGTCAAGGAGTGCGTCCATCTGGTTTTGGATGATGGGGATGGTCTTTAAGAGCTTCTCTGTGTTCATAGTTCTCATGACACCATCCGCCCTTTGAACAAAAAAATAAGTAACTACATTATTTGTTTTTCTATTGCCTAATGTGGCAAAAGAAAGTTTACACCGCTATTTTTCCTCACTGTGAAAATTTATATAACTACTCTAGACTATAAAGTAAGTCATGGGGTTTAGAACAACATGACAGTGGATAAATGCAGACAAAAATTTCATTTTTGGGTGAACTACACCTTTAAGAACTAAACAGTCATACCCTCTTTTAACTTTCGTGAAGTCAAATGCTACTTGTCGGTATGAGACGGCCTTTTCGTTTAAGTAGCGGCTGTACCTCCGGATGAAGGTGGACATGTCATATCCTGGAGAAAAACAGAAAATCTTGTTTTTTTGATGTCGTAGCAACCTCATAAATTTAAGACTTGTACGCCATTTTTAGTCCCTATCATCATGTTTTTGTGACTCATTGTCAATCTTTTGATGAAACTCGATAGAATAGAGAAACACGTTTCTTGGTTAATAGTAGCCTACTGTACATTGCTAATTATAATCAATGAAACTACTAAATATTTCTGGAAGGTAAAAGCGCAGAACCCAGATGACACGAGCCTGGAAGTTTTAATCACTTAAAAAAGCGGCCTTTTCTTAAAGACACTCTCCATCTAGGAAAGGTTCACTCTTCTAAACCCTTTGCTGCTTCCTGTGAGCACTGACTGCCAGGCGGCTTGTTAACATGGGAAAAGCCTTGGGTAAATAAACTCTCGAGTGCTTTATTTAAGCTGCAAGTCAGCCATGTTATCAAACAGGTCCCGTAAGGGAATGCAGTGACGGGGTGAGCTTCGGACAGTTAAAGCCACTCATTCCCGTAAACCGAACACCAAAATGATGTGCTCCGTACATTCTGTCAGCTCCTTAGATATTCATCTGTATTACGTTTGGACGCTCATGAAAATGGATGATGCAGCTGGGACATGTTTAGAAAAACTGAATGACTAATAAAGCGTCAGGCTGAAAGAACCTACCTTGTAACCCACTTTTGTCCAAAAAATTACTGAGGTTGAATAATGTGTTCCTGGAGGCCAGATATTGTACAAATCTCTGTCAACAGGAAGAACAAAGAGTTTCAATTCTCATGTTAATCACGGTGCAAAGCAACATTTGTCACAAGGAGAAAAATCATGTTCAGGTTTAACCGCTTGAGCTTGAACCTTAAAATCAAAATAACAATAAACTCAAGTTTTAAGTTAAAAATGAAACGTGTGTTTCTGTGTAGCTGACCTCATTGCCGTAGACCATAAGGTGGTGTGTGGCGATGAGGGATTTGAACACGACCACCCAGCTGGTGTTGGTGGTGCGCTCAAACAGCGTGTCGGCCAGCTGAGGGATGTTAACATTCATCTCATTGGTGCACTGGATCAGATCTGGTGAGAGAGGGAGTTTATGAACATCAGCGTGTATAATTCAAACCATCAGCATGACAGTGCATTTGTGTTCTAAATAAATGGAGCGATTTTGTTTGTTACTATTTGTTTCAAGAATCAAATGACTTGCAGTCTAGTGATCTATTGATGTGTTCAACAACATACAGTCTATACATGTATAGTGTGCCAAGTGTTTGATACAATGCACACAACACAATTTCAAAGACAACAAATTAGATTGCTGTAAATACAAAATGCTAAAAAGTATTGAATTTTTACTAGCTACAATTGGAAACATTTGACACTGTATTACCATTTGCATTCATAACAAAAATGTAAGGTCCTTTTATGAATTGTTTTATTTATGTCAGAGTAAAATGATTTACATGTATAATCTCATATTCAGTTTTGACATGTTCAAAAATGTAAAAAATAGAAAAAAAAAATACCTGACAAAGCCTTATCATCAATAACTAATAATTTATACAAATTATAGAGAGCTATGGAATGCACTTGTCCTTTCACTGAAAAGTGATTTGAACAAGAAATTAAAAATTGCAAGCTAACCAAAATCACTGCCACAGTTTCCTATTTAGCAGCAGTTACACAGAGGACTCTCTAAAGGATTAAAAAAAAGTAGAAGTGGTCGGCTTCGGAAACAAAGGTGTTGCTTAGCATTCAGACAACGGTGAGATAATTTGAGTGAGAGACATGTAGTGATATCCTGTGCTTTATTAGATCTTGGCTGAAGTCCACATGCAGCTGTGCTTATAGTAGAGAGAGAGAGAGAGAGAGAGAGAGAGAGAGAGAGAGAGAGAGAGAGAGAGAGAGAGAGAGAGAGAGAGAGAGAGAGAGAGAGAGAGAGAGAGAGAGAGAGAGAGAGAGAGAGAGAGAGAGAGAGAGAGAGAGAGAGAGAGAGAGAGAGAGAGAGAGAGAGAGAGAGAGAGAGAGAGAGAGAGAGAGAGAGAGAGAGAGAGAGAGAGAGAGAGAGAGAGAGAGAGAGAGAGAGAGAGAGAGAGAGAGAGAGAGAGAGAGAGAGAGAGAGAGAGAGAGAGAGAGAGAGAGAGAGAGACTTTTTCAGCTGCAGCTTATTATGCCATTCATGAGGTTACCCACAGACACAAACCCACGCTAACGAAAGACAACACCGTCTGTTTGCAAGGAATCAGATCTAGAATAGAACAATCTTAAAAGTCAGTTCACTTCCCTTAAATGTTTCAAACTTTAAGTTTCTTCCTCTTTTCCATGCAATACTACAAACAGACAGAATGTGGAAACTCATAAGGATTTGTAAGGTAGTAAATGAGTAAATTAACTTAATGAAAAAGCAAACCACTTCCACTCCTCCTCACAACAAGCCATTTCAAAGGAACGAGATTAATTACACACCCCCCAACAAATTACCATTCGATATTAGTGTGTGCACACCGTCTTTTGAAGTGAATGATGTAAAAACATGCTGCGTCTGTGAGTATGGGTGGTCCCCAGAATGCCCTCTCTTACACCGATAACATCCACCATTTAAACCCACACAAAAGCTTGGCCACGTGATGACTAAAGACTTTTCACAGCCAACACAAAACGCTTGCGCATAGCATGATGGCTCTACAAACGCACATGTCCACAGGGCTCCAACCAAAAATCAAAGCAAGCAGACGGGAGACAGCAGGGTATCAATGTCTGATGGTGTTACTGCCGAAGCAGGATAACTGGACGCTGATAACTGATCAGATTTACTGTACATCTAATGTAGGAATCAAGCACATTTGAAACACAAATAGATCTGTATAGGATCAAGACCCGCCCAGGTTTCTGTTGGCGATGGAATGAAGACAGGCACGATCGTGCTTTAACGGACGGAAAGCCCCATTGGGGTAGCTCCACATAATACATTTGACCATGTGATGATCACATGACCAGAAACATAATACAATCATGTGACCTGCTCTTCAGCACACTTTCCCAGCATCCTCCCATTTGATAGGATTGCAACAAAAAAAACTTTTATGACAGCATTTTAAAGTAAAACTAAGTGAGCTTAATGACAAAATGGTTATTTTAAAGGTAACAATGGCAGCTGCTTTAGTTATTTTCTTATTTATTTTAACAATATGTTAAATAGCCTCACAGCCTCTGAAAGCATAGGAAAATGCTGTTATGTAATTGCATTTCAATTTTAACCAAAATGCACTTCCATAAACTTCAAGTTTGTTGTACTGTTGAAATAAGTGCAGATCTGTGTCATCAGATTTCAGTCTGTCAGTCTATTAATCCATCTCCATTACAAGCTTAACTAAGAAAATAATTTAAACCTGCCCAAACATCAAGACGAATCCTCTCTCCTAATACAAAAGTCAAACAGTGAGGCTACCCTAAAGGCAAGAAAATTTGAATCGTAACCTGCTTATGTAATAAAATATCCATGTTGAGCTGATGGGTATCATCTGATATGCAAGGGTAAATGCTGCAATATTCAAACATGTGCACAAAATGTTTTCTTGGTTTAATGTTATACTGACTTTACTTGCATTCATAAAATTGTGTTCCTCTAAACATAAGAATAACAGATCTGGTAAAAGCCTTGAACGGAAAGTAAAGTATGAAGACTGAATGTTTACTGATGACAGACTAAAATACTCATCTATCTAATGTCTCTGCGGGTGAAACATGCAAAACTGACCTCTGAATTTCTGTTTCACTTCATATTTGCAAGCCATATGAAGTGTCATTGCCAGGAGAGCATGACTGGCATCAATAATTAACCAAGAAAGCCTGACTGTCAAAGGACATTGATCTCAAAATGACACAAGCTACTTACTGGTATACAGTTTTAGGGAAATTTTACTTTTTAAGAAACATATTACATAAAATACAATTATTACTTATTAGTAATAGTTAGTAGCACAACAAAAAAAGATATCATCATGACAACATCGAAAGTTAGAAGTTTAACAGTGAAATCTTAATCAGGCTGTCAGGTTGCAAGCTTGTATATCCAAAATCACTACTAAGAAATAATTATATTAATAATAATTTTATCATAATATAATTTAAAAAAAAAACCTATCTAAAAACCCGTCTAAAATATTGCTGATTATATATGCAGAATATTGCACATGCATGTTATTACCATTTTATCAAAATTAAAATTGACATTTGACTAAAATCAAGGATTTTGCTCAGCAAAAGTGGGACCTATTGCATTGATAAAGAAAAACATTCTAACCTTCATAAGTCATTAAGTTTATAAAAGCACAAGCGCACACGGTTGACTCAGCAACAGGATGCTGCAAACTTCCTACAGTACACGACAGGAAACTCAATCGACATGAACCACTCAAAACACTCAACAAAACAGGCTGATGACAGGGATATTTAGACCCTCTGACCCCCAAAGTGAAGTGAGAGCGAGAGACACGAACGAAAGACAGAAACACAGACTGAAAAATGTGTGGAAACAAATACTGAATCGGTCCAACATGGTTATATTTCTCCATCATGGCTCGGCCATTCTGAAGCAGAACAGAGTACAGGAAACCGTTAAGTGAATGATTGGGTCGCTCATTTCAAAGCTTTAACTCGTCGACAGACAGAAGACAGCAATCTGCTCTGCGTCACTTAAGCGCAGTAAACATGAAGCTCAGTGTACCGGCAGTCTAAGCCCAACAAACACTAAAAGATCAGCTATATGGGTCAAAAAAAGACTCAGAACTTGGTCAACAAGACCTCTTGAGACTTTATGTTGAGAAGGTCATTTCTGCGTGTGTGGTCGGCAAACCAAAGTGTTCTGATTTAAACCTTTTGTACACTAACACAACAAAAAATAGCTTTTCTGAGAAACACATAAGTAGTCTTCTTCATGATTCTGTTGTTGTGTTGATGGTTGTCAGCTCACCTCAACAAATTTCCCAGTTACAAGCTTCATTCATGTCTGTATCATTCATGCTCAGGAACAAGCTACTGAACTGATGACAATATAATATGCTGATGTTTCATACCCAGAATTAAAGATTTGCTTTAATGCTTTGGCAAATGACAGCAATGAATCACTTTGCAAATCATATTTTGACAAGACAATTCAGGCCAAAAATTAAAATGACTTCCTGTAATCTTTTCATGTGGAAACATGCAGTTAACACGCATCCAAAACCAGCAGAAATGAAGACCATGGCTCAAGAAATGCCAAATCCACAGAGTGCATTAACAGAATGTAACGTCTAGAAAAAGGAGAACATATCTCAGCTTGAATGCAGACTGACTTTACAACATCCTACAAGTTAACCGAATGGAAGACAAGACAGAACGGGAAATAAAATGGCATACAAACTGCTGAACTAAAGAACTACCTTAAAAACTAGCATTTAACATGCAGGTAATCACTAAATGAGACACTGATAAAAATCACATAACAAAAACTAAAACTACTGTATACATATTCCCTTAATAGTTGACTGAAACACACAATGCTTGTTAGCAAGGACATCCTAGGGTTTTTCCCTATTCACTAATATTTCATAGTTGAATTGTAATTTAATCATGACAAACTATATACTGATGAAACGGTCAAGGACTTATAATAAGGAATAAATATTTGACAAATTTTCAATACAATAAACCTAAACAAAAAGAAATGAAATTAAATAAATTATTTATAAAAATATCTCAAATAAAAAAGAATTAAAGTCTAAAATGTCTTTAAAAATCATTTAAAGGTCACAAAATCATTAACTAATCCCATGTAAAAAAAAAAAGACACAAAATAATACAAACAACAGCAGTGAGTGAGAACAAGAAACACCTGATAATAAGCCAAAGCCTACACCAACTTTATAGTTTTTCCAGGCGAGTACCATTCAACCAGCTAACGTGACAATAAACAGAACATCTGAATCACTTCTACAGATTCCTACTGTACGTTTTCCATATTTAGACACAGTGACGTTAAAGATGAAGCTGCATGTTTGTTGTGAGTACAAAACTCTGGCGATAATTAAAATCATGAAGTTTTAGCACAAACTTCCCCTGATCCACAATACTCTTGATGGAGGAGCCACTGTGTTGGCTATCAGTGAAAATCTCTTGTTTAATCAGCTCCCGACATTATGCTGATTTACAGAATAACTTCCTGTTAGCTGTTTACATTTCAAATAGTTGGCGACCTAAGAATGCAGGAAGCTTCTTCGGCTGGTCCGCTGGGTTCATCCAGGACAAGACAATTCACTGTATTGGACCTATAGCAAGTATGGAAGCAAGAATCTCATCTGATCTAGAATCAGACTTCTCTCTGTTCTCACTGTGCAAACAGCTTTTTGGTGAACTTGTGAGGTGAAATGCACTTGGCTAATGGCATACATGGTCAATAATTTAAGACAAGTAAAAGCAAATATGCAATATGAAAAACATGTACAGCATCTATATTAGATTTGGTTTTCACTCCTCCTATACATAAATACCTGATTTCCAATTACATTCCAACATACTATTATTACATACAAAAATTCACTATGTCATAGAAGCATGTCCGATGTGTATAGACATATAAATGTATAGAATAGCAATTAATAACAGTGTCATAAAAATTTTGTTGTACATTAATTTATGTATTCTTTTCTCTTACTATGGTTCTTTCTCAGTATTGCTGGATTAGTCATTTTGCTCATGTCGTTGACTTTTGTTAACTAAAACCCTTCAGTGGAAAAAACTGTAAGTGGGCTTAAGCAAAGCGTCCAAATATAACATCTAAAAGCTGTGCTGATCTCCATTCACACACACACACGTTACCAGGGCAGCGATTCAGCTCTCCAAATGACCGTCATTTGATGCCTCTCAGGTCACATGTTACATTTGTACTGCGATCCTTTACAGGTACACGCACACACTCACTCGCACAACTCCACATGACTGGATCCCTGCCGGAGCGATCTGACATCAGAATAGCGCAGAGGGGCGACTATGTTGCAGCGGGTGACATTTTACGGGCATTGTAAGCACACAGTGGGAGTGGATGAGCTGATTTGACGATAGCGCTCGAAGGTACAAGATACACTCAATGCTCCGCATGAACCTCTACATACATCTCAGCACTCGTAAATGCATTTCAGTAAATGCACACAGACACAACAGAGCCGGTTCAGATTCCCTTTCTGCGCCTGCAGCCTAGAAACCGGGCCTAAAATTTTGCAGATATGGATAGGAAATGACAGGAACAGCAATCAAGAGAAGAGCACTTTAATCTATGATTACAACAAACAACTGATCCGATTTCTGCAGGTGCTTCGGACAGGGTGCAATTTTATATCCTTTTTTTGCAATTAACAGGACGACAGACTATCCCAGAGCTGATTGTACCTGTAAACAACCATTTGTTGCAGTTTGATTCACATATAATAAACAGGGTACTCCTGAAATGCCACGTGAAAAGATTACACTGTACAAGCCATACACCAAAGCCTGAAGTCAAGACGACTCCATACGACCATCATCGATCTTGCATTTTAAATAATTAAAATAACTACATACAGAACCAGTAATCAAGCACACTACACTAGACAAATGCTATACAATCTGGAATTACTTTTTGCGAAACGCCGCCTGGAACAGCCCTGCAGTTAAAGGAAATAAAGCTAGCCAATGAAAAACACATAATGACTTTTAATTCAATTCAGGCACAAAGTCTGCTAGTAGCCAGGAGTCGTAAGCGTAAAGATAAGTGTGTACGTGCCATTTGGTCTGGGCAGATTCTAGGAAGTGTCTATCATATTGCAGAACTGACTCATGTGAATGTGCGCCCAGAATAAGATCCCATAGAACACGCTTACACAGCACTGGGTCATGGAAGGGCAGCCAAGATGACTTAAAGTCATCGAAATACAACAATGGAGGTTTGGTTGTTTGCATTAAGAACATTCATTAAACTAGACAACTACTGTAGTAGTTCATGGAGTAGCTAATATCAAGACAACCAGCTTATGGGAGTCCAAGCAATCATTAAATGACGCCCCATATTTATATCAACTATTATTTAGGACTTTGACACTGCAAAAGGGACTGTGAACATGTCTGAAAGACTAAACTAACAAACATACTGTACAAGCTTAGGCTTAAACCACGACCTAAACTGAACCAAAAACTATTATACAGCAAAAAATATTTCATATTTAATCAACAGGGTTTTGGACCAATGAGATTTCACAGTGGGCGGGCTACCCATCATAACAGCATTAATTCAACATAACAAGAAATGTGAAAATTAGAAGTCACGTAGAAGATATAGCTATCGCATCATGCCTGGTAAATGCAGTGTTAATGTTTAAAAAAGACAACATCTCTAAACACGTACAGTTTTTCAACATGGACCAACACTGCACCTTCCTTAGTTTAACATAAATATATATGGTTAAGCCTACAAATCTATTGTGATACGAGACATATAAGCGTACATAAATGTATATATTAACATTGTATGATGCATCACACAAAAAGCAAGTGAAACAGCAGCTATCCACTAAAATACAATTTTCTTAACTTGGTTTGGACAAAACCTGTAATAAGAAATATGCCACAAATGTAATAAATCTTAGACAAACAGCTTGAAACAGTGTGTTTGGCCATATTAAAAACCTCAGTGCAGACCAGAGTAATGTGGAGGTTTTTTCTTTGTAAAATCATCAAACTGTCATATCAATAAATATCAAAACCTGCTTTCTTGGCTTTGCCTTCTTTAAGATCAGAGAATTTTTTATTGAACAGAATGGCATTATGAATGGTCTTGTTTTTCAACCAAAATGTTTTCCCAATCTAAAACATGAAGCATAATGAAAACAATTGAAGGACATTTTGCAGCCAGCTGGTCATTTCGGGGATAAGGGTAGTTCAAGAGGAATGTTCTCCCTACCCCGGAAACCCGGCCCAAATCAAAGGGGCTGGGGCCGCAGACTAAACCATATCTAATGTTCAAATCAAACAGAAGGAGAAATGAGACATGTTGCTATTTCTAGCCTAAAGGAAACTCCAGGCACAGAAAGCACTGATGTCCTGAAATACCTACAAGACCCTGTCATACTCTACGCTACAGGAGACTCAGAAATCTGGTCTGAACTCTGAATCTAAGTTTTACAACACTCAGATGGACAACAAGAAATCTTTGAAGAACACACTTTTCTAAAGCTTGTGAGAACATTAGATCCATGTCTGACCTCAAGTTTAGGAGTACAGAACTCCTCTTCAGTCCTTAAACACTGTCTGTCACCACGCATACCAATCTGCATTGTCAAGACAGTTAAAAACAGTTCCTCCCAAAGGAAATTAGTATAGTAGGGTGGTAACAAATGCAAAAGGGCAAAAGTGAATAAGCACTAGGGGTCAAAGGCCCTTGGATGTGGTAGAACCTCAAGACTTTATTTCAATGATGGCGCCACATTCACAAACACAGAGACAAAATTACAAGGCTACTCAAATGCCTCCCAAGTTATTAAACACATCCACACTAAATAAAGAGATCAAAATCCACATGCGTTACCACAAGTTTGAGTTTTCAAACACACAAGTGAAGTGACAACAGAAGAACAAATTGATGTTGATTCATTCAAAAGTTAATGAAAGTCTTCACATCTTGAAAACATTTACACTTGTTATTATTGGAGTTATTAAGGTCAAGACGGTTCGTAATGATGCTAGTGTTCTCTTAGAGAAATTGAAGAAACAAGTAGGGAGACATTGTGAGAGATATTGGAGATGGAGAACATCAGTTGCAAGAGACAACCTAACATCTGAACAACTGATTTCACCAATTCACAATAAGCAATTTTTATGACATTAAAGGTTAGCTAATCATTTATACCAATGACGTCCTCTTAAATCACGTCTAAATATTCTATGAAACAACTAGTCACTTCCTCAATTTAGTTTTAGTATCAAGGTTCCTGCACTCTTTGACCAATCACCCGTCACTTCTAGTGACTTTTTCAACGTACTGGATAATAGGAAAAAGTTTATAGACGCACTCAAAAAAGCAATTTCTAGCTGAAAAGTATTTCTAAAGGAGACATAATAAGGAAATTAAAACGTACATCAATTTATGATTATTTTGTCATGGAAATAGTGTCACAATGTTTTAGCCATAACACTTCTGGAACTGTAAATCAAAATGTATTCCCTGATATTTTAAAGCGGTCAGGTAAAACCTAGTGTTTTTATAAAACATAAATTCAAATATTGTATAACTCCATAAACCCAAATAAGATAAGCAACTTAAATTGGTCATCATAACTTATTCCCAACTCACATGTCTGAATGGACAGACATGACTCAACCGGCACCCTTTAACCACAAGTGTACAATAAAACAACAGATGGCTTTTACTTTAAATGTGGTTAATTATTAGTTAACTGGTTAAATGATTAAATTGATCGCACTGTAATCATGTCTGCTAATCAGCATGTTGCTATCAAAAAACATGCAACGATCGTAAGCAATACGTTTAACGTCAATAAACGTAAAGGTCGCTGTAAGCCTTCAACAATACGAACGCAAATGAACGTGAATCTCTTGCAGGCCTCGAGCCCCGAACCTCTCGTTCCCAGGGCGACGAGTGACTGACGTAACTTACAAACGCGGGTCCGACCGCGACATTGTAACAGATCCCGTGACACTTACAATCCAAATGTTTCTTCTTTGGCCCCATGACTTCGTGCGTGGTCGCCTTGCACACCGTCTTGGACACCGCGGAACCGGTAACGCTGTGTTGCGCTGCAGTAATCCGGTCCGTTATGCTCTGTCCAGACATCTTCGTAGTTTTAAACAAACAGAAAAAGGGAAAACAAAAAAGAAGGGGAGAATCTGATCCGGCTTTTAAATCCGACAGCAATGCTGGCAGTCCCCTGGATGTGCACTATACCGCCACCTGACCGGGAGAAGAAAGGAAACAGAGAGAAACGAAATGAGACGGGTCAGATATTAGCAATATCCACCGTTCAGATAGTCCGAATTAAGTTATTGTAGTGTATGAAGTCAGCTGATCGCGGCATATACGTACCAAACGTTTCCTTATCTATTAAAAACGTCCTCTCCCTCTCAAGCCCTCTGTCACGCACTCTCCCTCTCCCACCGTCTCTCTCTCTCTCTCTTCTAACTCCCCCTTTCCTTCTCAGTGGCTCTCCTCTCGGATCTCGCCTCCCCCTGCTGGGTTTAAAAGGACTGGAGGTTTGTAGGAAAATGGCGGGTCTGGTTCCTCTTTTTAGAGGATCCTCCCAAGGTTTATATGGATGCTTTATGGTCGGTGCGAAGAGGCGCCATGTTGGCTCCAAACCTCACACATAGACGCTAACGGGAGTTGGCGTTTGATCCAAGATGGCGACTCAACATTGACAGTTGCTGTGTATTATCTGCCGAGTTCCACTACCGAAGCAGGTGACATATCATGTGACGGTATTCGTCCAAAGACCTTAAGGTTTCACACCCGTGTGATGTATTTGTTACCTTTAACAGTTAAAAAAAATAGTACAGGGCAATCAAATATATTTATTTTCCTAGTTACAATAAATTGTTTAATTAACATAAAATGTAGAGTTAACTATTTTTTCATTTTTAATAACCTTAAGATAATGACAAATAAAATAATTTTATCTGAACAATAATCCTATAATTACGTAAGTTTTAAATACTTGAAATCTTGAAAAGTGCTTTGAGATAACTATGGACATAAAATGGACACATGTACCTTTTTGATCAGATTACTTTTAAAATATACAGACAGGTCAACATTTTCATAATAATATTATGACCCATAGTTGGTAAATATATCATGTCTAGTAAAAACTAGACAAAATTTTTTTAGTATACTTGTTTCCACACAAATAGGAGTTCAAATATTATTTATAATGAATAAATACGTGAATTGGGTATTATCAGATGTAATGCATTCCAAATAACTACAAACGAAATACAAAAAAACTCGTATTTCCTGAAAAACACGTTTTTGTGGCTGGTCTGTCTGTAATGCCTGTAAAGAGAGCCACCTAGTGATAAGAATATGCAATCACAAAACATTACCTTGAAAATATTTGACAGAGTCAGTTGGTTGATTTTAACCTGTTTTGTTAAAAAAAACTAATTCACATTACAGTAGTCTATCATATGCAAGATCTCTGTCCCTGAAAATAGCTGTATTAAATTTACATTCTATTTTTAAAAATACTCTTTTTCCCTATTCATTTAATGTTTTTTCTTCAACTGTTTTCCAAGAAGTGATTTATATATATCATGTGATATCATGATCTTCATGCCATTATTCCTACAATTATTCTTTGAAAGCATATTTGATATGTTCATGATGGTCTAAATCATCGCTATATTTAGCTCAGTGTGCAATTAGATGGAACTTAAGATGAGGAATGGCAGAGAATATTCAGTTATAGATCTTATAGAGGAAATGGGTATCAGAGATTAAATGGCCAGAAGACGAGCCACTACAGCACAATGCCAAACAGTGATCAATTTCAGGAAGAAGGCTTGTCTGTGTTAAATGGGTCCAGCAGGTTCTCACAAGTGGCATCAGCGCGTCAGTGGTATATCACAGTATTTCCAGTAGGGGGCGCGATGCACGTGTTGATTCTTATGTCGTATTACAGAGCATCTTACAGACATCCATTGGAGATTGTGCAGGTATATTTTAATTTTTTTTAACTATTATAGCAGAATCCTAAACATATAACAGCTCAAGTGTTATTGTATATATTCTATATATGTATGGAATTATCAATAATATATGTAGTATATATATATAATGTATGTTATGCGTCATTATTTTAAAATGTTAAAATACTTTCTTGCATTATAAATTCTTTATAATGACACACTGAAGTTTTCTTTCTGTTTTATATGGATGTCAGTCGTGGTTTGTGTGAAAGTAGAAAGAGCTGGTATAGATATGGCTTATAATAAGAGGGTGGGTCCCTCAGGTCTGAATACCACATGGCTTGTGTTTCACACATAAACAATAAGGCATCCTGTGATTTCTGCCACCTGGGACCAGAGACACAGCTTTTCTGTCTGTGCAGTACCACAGAGAACTCTCACAATTTCTTCAAACGCTTTGCTGTTTCAGCTCGATAAACTTATGCCTCTGAATGAATTTTACACAGTGTTTATAAACCTCAGTTCATTTACAAATGTTATATACAACTGCATTAAGTACCTTTAGTAAAATTAGATGTTCATATTGCTTGTCAAATCATAATTATTATTCCGTAAAAGAAAATTTATAAGAAGATTTAAAGAATTAACAACATACATTCGACCAATAATCTGATGTCTTTCTTAATGACAGTTGCCTCAGATACTGTCTACACATTAATCATTTTCACAGACAAAATGAACATATCTTTCAATACTCTTCTGAAACGTCCGCATTGTGTAACTGAACATTAAACTACATGGATGTAGCTAAAAACATTTAACTAAAATGGGTCATTGAAAGGGTGTGAGGAGAAAAGTGATATAGATGTCAGACACTTTGTCGACACTGATATGACCCCATAGCGGAAGGCTTACATTCTGTAGATGTCAAGCTTTTTTGTATGTAAAACATAAGAATCCAGTCTGAACATAGGCTATTTTTAATGTTCCCTTTGCTGACAGGAAAATAGTTACCAGTTGACTGCAGTGACAGACAAAACAATTTACTGCGAAAAGAAAAGACATTTTCATCTGCACTAGCTGACAGGGAGGCCAGAAGCCTGGCGCTGATGAGATACACACTGACATACAGTCTTCCTACCTTATTTTTCTCTCTCACGTACACGCACACCTCTATAGCTTCGACAGTTGTGTTGTTTTCACATTAGAAGTGTATTTACAAAGCATCCACAAAAAGACTTCGGCTGTTGTCTGTCACTGCACTCTCCTATTTATATTAAAATGATTTTTTGGCATGCACGTAATGTTCCATAAAACTGACTTTTAGTCTGCATCATCCATCTTTCTTATCTCTGTTGAATTACAACATTAACAGCCAATTTGTGCCCCTAAATCATTCCAGTTAGATTTCAAATCAAATTTACATCATAATAAGTTGGATGACTATGCCTCCAGTTAAAAAGCTTATGAATAAACATTGCACAATTATACAACAAAGGGAGCAGATTTTTTCATGGAGTCACAGGCAATTAGCAAAATTAGTAACTTGAAATACCTTCAAAAAGGCCATCAGAGGTTTATTCCCTTGTTTGTTTCCAATGCAATTTCTGTTTTATATCTCTTTTGCTTTTTCTCTCCCTCTATGCTAGACGTACCCTGTCTGCCGGAAAGCCTCGACGACCAAACAGAGACAGATTGCTCATAGTTAGGAATTCCTTACGGGCTGCAGTGATTGATGCACTGGGTCTGACACCTGCTTGCCAAGCAAATGATGGCATTTCACACAGCCAGGAGAAAAACAATAATTACTCAAATCCGGTTAAAGAAGAGCCACATATTACAAAACTACAGACCGAGTTTGGCTCCTCAAAGACTTCAAGAAAGGTTAGATATACCACTTTATTCACTGTACCCCCATCAGCGTCTTTTATATTGTAGTAATAAGCTTTTCACCATAACCTCCTATTGACTCACATAATTCATTTTGCTTTGCAAAAAGTCATCAGATAAATAAAGAGATAATAAGAGAAAATAAATCAAGACAATCTGCATCCAAACGGCAGGCACATAAAAGAAGTGCAAGCGTTGTGTTGTGATAAGTTATTAATGTATTCATAAACAATTGTAGGTGCTGGTGGTTCTCATTTCAATCAAGTTCAGATGTGAACTGATGCCATTTCATCATTCCATCCGATGTTTAAAATTAGCCCAAACCAAACTGACATACTGGCATATATACACATGCATGTCAATAATAATCAAACTCCCAAGATTAGCCCTTTAAAAATTTTATAATTATTAATATTAAGGTTTTAAAATATTATTACCATTAAGTCAGGAATGAAAGGGGGTAAAAATGCCTCAAAAAATGCTCAAATGTTATTTTACAAAGTAACTGGTGCTTCACTAAGTGTGCCCTTATAGAAATTTTTTCCATGTCTCCATCATCTTTTTGTTCTCCATTTCCTCCATCTCATTGCTTTCAAGACTTTTTATGTCTCTTGCATCTTAGATTGTTCATCTAAAAAGACCAATCTCACATGTGTCCTAAAGATTTTTTATATTCTTAAAAACTATGCTCAGATAGTGTAGTCTGCAATCATAATATTACCTTAAACATTTATCATCAATTTTCCTCTTTATAGTTGATACTTACAGTCATACCTGGGAGCTCTATTAAGTCTTACAATTTGGAATAGAGAAACCTCTAAACAATAGCATTTCACTGGGCGTGCATTCATAAATGTAATAATCTATTCAGTTCAGTTGAATGAGACTGTGTCGCACAACACTATGGTCTGTGTATAAAGAATTCAAGTGTGGAAAATGAAAGACATTTGAGTGAAATAACATTTGCTGGAACAGCATAAATAGAGATAGTTATCGCAAGTACTCAATTGCTCCACTATAGACCAACAATTTCCTTCTTCACAGTTGCTTCCATCTGAAGAAAGTCCAAGACACGAGACAAACTTTTTCAGAGCAGCCAAGTCCTGGCAAAGGGGCTTAGTGTTCAGTCTGATGTCTTCATAATAACTGCCTTTCGGTTTTTAATATTTAGACATGGCAGTTTGGAGCAGGTTATTCATTTTAATGTGACAGAAAGTAAGGCAGTAAATCATAATAAAATCACGATGTGTAAATCTTTTCTTTCTTGAATTTCTTAATTCTACATTTAAACAAAGAGGAAAGGTTCGTTTTAGAACAATCATCTTTCATTTGAGGTGTGTGGATAATGGAAATAAAAGAATATAATTGGTGTTGATAAACACAAGACCCCAGATCTGCCCATCGTATGGTCATCTATAAGAGAGATTCTCATACACAGCACAATACAGTATATACTCTGGGCGATGGGCCCAAAGAGGTAACGTAAGGCCAGGAGTCGCAGTCCGACGGGCACAGACCAGAAGATCATAGCTAGACAGGTGGGACACCGGTCGCCGCGGCCATCACGGCTGCCGAAGTGCTGACGGAGCCGAGCCAAACAAAGCAACTAAGGGGTCCAGACAGCCCTGGTCTCGACCCAGACCATCCTGGCACACAGAAAGGCCAGCTCAGTCAGCGATGAGCCTGATGAAAAGATAATTTCCCCCCTCGCAGACCACATGCAGCGTGGGGCCGTTTGTGAGCGCTGACAGAGCGAGATCAAGCAGAAAGGATATGAGTGGGAAACTTCAAAACCTGCTCATGTTTCTGGGCCCGTGAAAGGATTTGTATAACACATTCACTTTTGATGGACTTTCCCATGTTCTGCCAGACAGCTCTTTTTCTGTTGACGTGTCCAAATAATGAATCTCTTATGTTTAATTTTTTTCCTCAGAGCATGGCCATGTTTCTAGTGGTTTTGCAGGGATGCTGGGTAATCCAGTCAGTCTCACGCTGCAGATGAGAACAGATGGAGTATCGCTGATCCTACAGCTGCCAGGGAAGCAGGTGAGTCTTAAAAACCTTAAGGGGATGCTAAAACCGGCCAAAAGGACAAAATGATGTTGGAGAATCATATTAATAAACGCTTGCAGGAACTAAACCGTGTAAGGTTTTTAGCATTCGGAATAAATTACTAAATCTAATTAACCAGAGAGCTTTAGGGGTGTGTTGATTTGTCTACTAATTTTGCATAGGAATTTATGCATCTTGGATGTCAAAAGGCCACTTTGGACTATTATCGGTTTCCAATTTTCAACAGATTTTGGCAGAAGCACCAACAGATGTATCACATTTCTAATTTTCATTTTATTCATCATGCAAATTGAATAGCGTAATTACAGAACAAGACAATCAAATTACCTGCTGAAACTGCGACGTGATGCGCCTAATTATATATCTTTTCTTATTGCAGAGAAAGAACAGCATTTTCTGATGAATCCAAAGAAATTGCTAACAGATTGTCTTCCTCAGGCGTTGAAATGGAACGTTTATGTGTAATTCTTCTGCTTATAAGTAAAACTTTGATAGTCAAGGCGCAATTTAATGGATTTAACTGTGATGCCAACTTT
This sequence comes from Beaufortia kweichowensis, assembly GCA_019155185.1. NCBI lineage: Eukaryota > Metazoa > Chordata > Actinopteri > Cypriniformes > Gastromyzontidae > Beaufortia > Beaufortia kweichowensis. Next base: position 3,333,292 of record CM032815.1, on the reverse strand, counting down.
CACAGTCGCTTTCCTGGTGAGTCACTTAAGCAAATGTTTCTCTGAAATTACATGGATACAAAAGCATTGTAAGTGATTATTGTCTATAGTTGTAGATTATTAAATATATAGTGTGTGATTTATTCTTTCTTAAACAGCTGAGCGGGACATCAGTGTATATTGTGGAGTGCAAACCATCACACTGAAGATTAATTTCTGCCCTGTACTCTTCTCCGGCTACACCGACACTGACCTGGCGCTAAATGGTCGTCATGGTGATGCCCACTGCCGAGGGTTCATCAACAACAACACTTTTCCGACAGTTGTGCTGTTCAGCATCAGTCTTAGCACGCTTGAGGCCTGCGGAAACTCGCTAGCGGTGAAAAAAATGGCTTAAGTTGATATTTTGTGTAGACCTGCATGACTTATACAGTGTGAACAGAGAAAAATATGTTTAAAATTCAGCATCACATTTCGCACCTGCAATAACAGGGTCACGGTTTTGAATCTCAGTAAATGCACATACTGATAAAATAGATGTTTGCATGCATTGTTAGTCAGTTTAGATAAAAGCATCTGAAGCATCATATCTAAATGCATACAGTAAATACATATTTATGAGCATTTATGCTCTACCAGTCCAGTCATTTAGTGAGAAAAACATGTAGTACAGAGTATTTAGGCGTAACTAATAACGAACAATCCCCAGCATGGTGAATTTATCTTATTTTGTTGTTGATAAAAGGATTTTGCTGAGGATTAGGGAGGTGAAGGTACATGCGTTTCACAGCACAGGTGATGTTATTGAGTATCAGAGCCAGATAACAACAAAAGCATTCACACTTCACTGGCTGTGTGTGTTTATAGGTGTCTACGGCTCAGGGACCCAATGCCTATGGTAATCTCTCAATGGTCCAGATTGGAAGTATATCAGGATACATTGACACTCCTGATCCCCCAACAGTCATCAGTTATCTGCCGGGACTGCTTTATAAGTTCAGCTGTAGTTACCCTTTGGAATACCTGGTCAACAACTCGCAGATGGCTTCGTAAGTTGGTGTAATCACTTTCAGAACGGCATTATTTTGTGCTAATGCTGTGACTTGAATCCAGTCCATTTGTGTGTCCTTCTCAAAAGTCATGCTAAATTATTCACAACATTTTCAGGGAAGATAAAACGGTCACAAACTACAAGCTGTAAAATGTTTAGCACTTATTATTAAAGGTTTAACGGGCTAAATTGCGAGGCATAATGAAATTAGTATGCACAACGAATATGTTGTAAAACCTAATGCGCAGTTGATTACAAGGACATCAGGCGGTAAATCAGGACAAACTATCACACAAGTTTTTCTTTTAGACTTTAATTGGCCTGCAAAATATATTTATAATATATTTAATGGCTTCTTTTGTTTGAAGGTCGGCTGCAGCGATATCAGTGAAGGACAGTAATGGCACTTTCATCAGCACCTTGAATTTACTCCTGTACAACGTGAGTACATGTGGAATATGTAATTAGGCATTTGTTTATCTATAAATAGAGAGCTTTTACTTTTTACTCAGTGTAGAAAATAATGTCGGTTGCAGTAAATGAGTGATAATACAGTCAGTCAACATTCCCAGACAGAATGATTAGGACCCTAACATCTTATATCACCTTGAGGGTGCGATAATGACTGTCTGACGGTACATAATCCCACTTATTACTTGCCAATGAGTATTAACATGGACATGAAATATTGATCTGAGAGAAATGATTTATTATTTTAGAAGAAAGAGAAAGCGAGGTTACAGACTACTGCAGTCAGAATCAAGTATTCCAAGCCATGTTTATACTTTTTAAAGTATATTTTTGACTAGATTTCAAACTGTCTTGACTCATATTTATAATAAGACTTACCGAGATGTAATGTGTCTATTTTTAAAGGACTCTTCGTACGTCCAGCATCTTGCCATTCCCATGGCTGGGCTTGCTCTGAAAACACGCGTGTTCGCCGCTGTCAAAGCCACTAACCTAGACAGGAGGTAAACTGCAGTTACACAAACATATCTTACAAGTGTATCTTGCAGAGAGGCCCAAATGCAAACATACTGCAGATATGATAGAAAATGCTGAATGCTGAAATGGACCAAATGGCCAATTAACCACAAAAACTGTCCTACATGAAACCGAGACAGATACATGGTCTCCAGAATAACTGTGTGGCAGTATTGTTACAGAACTTCCCTAAATGATGTCCTTCCTCATATCTGATACATGCCTGACTCCTATCCTCATTAAAAGATGACTAAATGCTCAGGCGAGGGGCGCCACTAAAATGAAAGGCGTAGATTGTTAAGGGTCCGGTGTGGAGATAAGACATATGACTTGGGTCCTATAGGGGCCATTTCCTTTTCAGACACCCATGTTTTAGTGCTTCTGAATTATGCATGTCACTCCTCACAGGTGGAATGTTCTGATGGACTACTGTTACACGACGCCCTCCGGGAATCCTAATGATGATCTACGATATGACCTTTTCTTTGGGTAATTCCTTTTTTCCGAAATTATTCTGCTTTGAATATCCTCGTGTGATCTCATAGGAAAATGTAACTATTTCATGATGTGGTGGTTTTGCATGAATTTGTACACAATGTGAAAAGATACAAATACTTTAAAAAGCATGAAGGTACACCATTAACCCAACCGTTAGCGATAGCAGAACATACAAAAATGTACGAATTAGATCGTACGAATTAATGTGAATTAGCCATCAATTTGCTAAAACGTAATATATGACCCTGGCTGTGAAATCCAGGCAAAAGTTTAATAATCTCAAAATTAGGAGGATCAAATTTTGATTTCAATGATTAATTTCACCATGATTCATACTGACTGACGTCATACTCAGTCAGTATTAAAAACATCAAGGTTATATTTTCACAGAATGTTCTTTACATTATGTGGGATGATTTATACAGTAAAAAAAAATAGCTGGAGTTTTGACAGGCAGGGTCACATCTTAAAGACGAGCTAGAAACTTTGGGCCTATTTAAAAATAGCATATGAGTAATGCTACATCTCCTGTTTTTGGTCCAGTAGATGTGATAAAGACCCACAGACGACGGTCTTCGAGAACGGGAAGAGCCAGATGGGTCGATTCTCCTTTGAGGTGTTCCGCTTTGTCAAGCACAAGAACCAGAAGATGTCCACCGTCTTCCTGCACTGCGTGACCAAGCTGTGCCGAGCCGACGACTGCCCCATGCTCTTGCCTGTAAGGGTGGCTGCTTATGACTATAACCAATTTAGAGATTTACTGAGAAAAACAGCGAGAGAAAACATGCACACAAATGCCAACTTCACTGTCAAAAAGCAATTATGTTTTATCTAACACACAGGGATTTCAATGTCATAGATACTGTGAATTCTCTAAAGAAAGAAATCTACATAAATACACATGTTGGAATAACAATACATCCTAAAATGTTGTCCCAGCTGGCATAAAAGAGTTGTCAGAACAAACTGTTTTTATATTGAACAGCATTGCTGAAGGGTTTGTGAGATCCCAAGCGTTGAATAAATTATGTGCGTTCTGTTATGACACAATTGGTTTGGCTGTCTGCTGACTTCATTCATGCTTTTGAAGCTGGTTTTTATTGTCACTGTTTGTTGGTGACACACAACAGCTCATCGTTTCATTTAATGAGTTTGTTGATTGCCACTGTTAATAAGGTTTGTGCGTCAATGGGAATTTATAGAAAACAATTGTGTCTTATTGTCACTTGCGAATTATCTTCACTTGCAAAGATTGCAGCATGTTAAGAGTCATGTAAAAAAATATAACTATGACTAATTAAATTTCTGGAGTTGTTAATTGATAATTTAATGAACAAGAAATCTGTAGTTGCCTTGAGAAGAAATTAATTAGCAGACACAGAACATTTAATGAATGTGTCTTGTGAATATAATTGCACCTGCAACACTGAAGTCATGGGTTTGATCCCAGACAGCACATAATGTATGTGATATATGTGCTATATCTTGAATGTGCATATATCTATATATAATTTTCTCAACACAAACTTAATCAAGCATTTTCACACTATAATAGACTAGCTGTAGTTGTGTTTACTTGTTACTCATATATAATGTTTTCTTGACAGATCTGTGGGAAAAGGAGGAAAAGGGATGTGACAGAAAAAACCGGAACAGCCTCCGACAACGCAGTCATAACTGCGGGACCCATCATCACCAGAAGTGGTATGACAACCCAACTATAACTCCTACAGTTTTCTGTTAACTGTCACCGTTCCACAGAAGGAACACTTAGTTTATTTTACTATTGACTTTAATATTTCATAGTTGAATTCTAATCTAATCATGACAAACTATATATTAATGACAAGGTCTCAAGAATAAATAGACAAACTTTCATAACAATAAACATAAACTAAAAAATGTAAAAAATGTTACTGTTATTTATAAAAAATGTAAAATTAAAATAATAATAAATATATTGAAATAAAAACATCTAATATCAAAAATTAAAAAAATTGTAGTTCCAATAGAAGTCTTCTTTTGCTAGAAGCACCAAGGTCACAGGTGGGGTCACGCATTACTAAAAAAAATCACTATAACTAAACAACTATGCAACTATTGATGTGTTCTGTATGTAAATAGAAAGATATTCAGCGCTTTGGATTTGCTTTTGTGTCATATACTCCACTGTCATCTCAGTAAATCAATTTTCCTCTGTCCACAGATGACACTCCCACCAATAAATCCCAGCTAGGTAAGCCTCCTCTTTCCTTCCCTTTAGCTTTCTGTAAAACAGCTAAATCCTTCCATCTCCAAGCTGTTCAATTTCTGATGCAGGATAAACTCCTTACCAGAAAATATGGAGGATTTTTTTCCTCCGAAGATGTAGAGGCTAAAGATGCCTGTGACTAAAATAAAAATGAGTCGAAGGGTTTCAAACAGTGAGACGTTAATAGAGGGCAGGCTGTGTGGATTACATATGAAGTGTGCGTTTCTCTTTATGTGTGTTTCAGGACAGCTGAACGAGCCTCCGTTCAAAATGAATTCGGTGACGAGCGCTTTGATTTCCGCCATCGCAATCCTTTCCGTTATGAGCGTGTGTTTTTTCATCCTGTCTCTTACGTTGCTAAAGGGGAAACAGACGTCAACAACAACTCTGTCGGGAGCCCACAACCCAGCGTTCAGCTAAACGCACACACACAACTGTTCATTCAGCTGAATAATACAACAATACCTGTTGACAGGTCTGCACCTACAGTACACACAAATAATGAAATACAGGGAAATCGTATCTATTCTAGTACATGCCACCTTCTTCAGCTACATGTTTTGTTAATTACCAACATTAATATGGCTATTTTCTACACTGTATCTGTACAATAGCATCACAATCTAGAACAAAAAGCCTGACCCATCAAGTTGATATTGCAAGTGCTCATAGTTACATGTAATACATACTTAAATGTAGAATAAAGCTGAATCATTTTTATTCCTTTCTATTTAACTGCACTTCTACATTAATTGATCAACAAACTGTAAAATGTTTATGCGTGTACTTACAGTTACAGTAAGTTACAGTAATACCTCAACCCTTTGCCATATTATTGCAGGGTTTAAGATCAGTTACATGAGGAACACAAGCAGAGGTATCTTATACACCAACCTAACACATATTTTTAGTTCGCAACAGGATGGAATGTGAGGAGTCTATTCATGAGAATGACACAAAGGATCATGGGATACTGTATGACTCTCTGCAATAATTAGTTTGAGTTACAAGATCAGAGAGAGAGAGAGCGCGAGACCATAGGGAACAAATTTAATTAAATCAAACAGCAACCTAGTTGCAGAATGCTATTTGATTGTGGTGGATGAGAAGACTATTTAAGATATTTTTAGTTTTAATTCATTGCATTTGTTTTTACTCCTTAGTGATACCAATTTAATGTTAATGAGTATTAGCAGCTAATTAGTTTCACATAGTTGTATATTCACTTTTAGTGATTTGTTATATTTATGTTACAGATCAAATATTTTAATTCAAACTATGAAAACAAGACACTTAAGATAATTAAATTTAACAGCTTTTGTGTATTACCCCCCAAACACACATATTTGTTCTATTTGAATTATTGTGTAGTAATTTTTAACAATAAAGAAAATCCAGATGTGTGTGTGAATATATTGTTTTTAGATATTGATATTACTACAATACAAAAAACATTAAATACACAGGTTTCAATACAATTCATTAATAGAAAAGAAAATCACAATTAAGCGGGGTTGCCAGATTTGCATAACAAAACCAGTGGCCAATCAACACTAGCTCAGAACTAACTAACTACACAGGATAACCACAGACTTTGTAACCCTGCAAAGAGATCTTAACAAACTCAATCCTTCTAGACTGCAATGAAATGAAATAGACAACAATTTACCCTAATCTCAATGGACTACAACTGTCTTTATTTCTCATCAAGCATTTAAGGAAATAAATCTGGGATAAAGTTGGTACCTAAATGTAAGTGAAATCTCTATTAAGCCTCCTCAAAGCCTATGAAAAACCCACGTCTGAGAAATTATTTTTTTCTATGGGCACTTTTATTGTATTCAATGTTAAAAATTTAAGCTATTAAAACTATTCGCAATAATTGTAGCCATCATGATGCCAGCTAAACAAAGACTCTGCGTTCATAGCAAAGACTTTTCATGTTTTTTAATGTCTGCAACATTAGTCACAAAAATTAAATGGATCATGAAATAATTGAAGAATGGCCCAATTTTATTCTAAAGAATTCTGATTGAAAGGGCAGTGATAAAAGAGACTGTACTTTTCTCTGTAGACATGAAAAACAAACAATCCATCAGCAAATTATCCCTGTTCTCGTGTGCTATTACAAAATTGATCTGATCCAGAATTTTTTCACAATTACAATAATAAAATTGAAAAAAAGTTACAAATATAACAAATTATATTTAGCATGTGCTGTTTAATAAATTTGAGTTTATTTCATTCCGTTAGATTTCCTATGGATAAAGTATTTAAATAGATTTCACGTTCATTTTATGCTTGTTGTAAAAGTGTGAAAACACTGACCTTGATTAAATTAGGGTTCAGTTGGGTGTAGTGATGAGAGTTTAAACTGGGCTGGAGAGAGCCATCACATCACACACACAGCAGGCATCTCACAGGGTCAGAGGTAACACCTGCGCTTTATCAAATCCATCATCAGTGATTCTCTGCAGATTCACCTGAGATTTATCTGGATCTGTGGCTCAGTGTACTGAGGAGAGGAGAGAGAACACAGAAACAGAGTGATTAGTTTATGGCTTAAAGCAGAGCCGCATCATTACAGAATAATCCAGTGACCTTTTCACACCACTTAACAGAGTTTAATGGCTCAATGGCCATCATAAAACTGGATCCTGCCGCTGGATGAGATGTTAACGTACAGTGTTAGAATACTGTAAGTAAACTATTTAAGATTTTAAATTGAGATCTATCTATCTATCTATCTATCTATCTATCTATCTATCTATCTATCTATCTATCTATCTATCTATCTATCTATCTATCTATCTATCTATCTATCTATCTATCTATTAGTTTAGATAATCTGTCTATCTCTTGATCTTTGTATATGTCTATCTCTATATTTCTACCTACTGTCTATCTATCTGTATATTCATGTGTCTATCAATCTATCAATCTAATAATTTAAGACAAACAATTCTATTTCTTTTACACAAGAAAGTTTTTTTTTTATCAAATTACCTTAACGTGAATATTTTAATATGTATATCTAACAATGTAGACAGGTGTAGATTTACGAGTATAGATTTCACCTTGTAGGACTCGCTATAGTTTTCATTTGTCAAGGTATAATATTGTGTCTAAATGCTGCTATGAAAAGTACAGTGTCCTTCAGTGTTTTGAACAAATCGATTAACAAAAGCTACAAATCATCATATGACTTCGAGGAACACCCCATCCATGAAACTGATGTTACCTTGGAAACAGGACAATCAATTAAAAAAACAGAAATACACAAACAAGAACTTACCTGCCATACTGTTTTACATCATTGTCAACATCCCATCATGTGCAGCTGCATTATTACCCTTATCCATTGTGTTTCTAGTATTATCTTCAGACCACCATAAGAATCCTTGACATTTTATACAGTGTTAAACTAAGCCAAAAAAGCCACCACAGTATTGTTTTTACTTGCCCAAAGGCTCGACACTTACCCTACGAGGTCGTATATTAATATGCCAAGAGATCTTATGTTAAGTAAGTAAACAGAGAAACCAGGCCATTGTCAGCTGCATGTCTTTGAAGGCCTACGGTGTGTAGTTTCAGAAGATGCCCTCAGGGGCTGGACTATGGGACTTTATCCACAAAAGGATGTTCCCAAACATGGACACGCCAAACTACAGTGACCTTATTTCTATTCTATCTCACAAAAGAGTCTCTATAAAAGCCATCTGCAGATCTCGAGAAAATCTCACAGGCAGAGGATATTCAAATCAACCACAGCATGGCGTTTCTTTTACAAGGTGCGTCTGGACTAACTTTGGGATATGTTTTCTTCTCTGGTCAGTTCTGAATTCGTGGATGTACCAGTGCTGACTAACCAATTTGGTGTTATTTTTCCGTGAACAGGTACAAACTCAGCAAACGACAAGAAATTTATTCTCCTCAATTTTTTCGCCTTCCTTCTCACGACTTGGTTCGAAAACAGCGTTCAGTTAACATTGAGCGATTGTGGATTAGATTACAGACATCCAGGTATAGTTTTGCTCCTGTCATACAACATACATGAACTGCCTGAAATTTAATTTTCATCAAAGGCAGATAATATTATGATATTATTCTTTATAACCAAATTCTTTGTATTTTCTTCTATATGATTTAAATTTTGTTCATGCATCAGCAACCTTCCTAAAATTTTTAAAGCAACTAAATGATGATTCTTGTCACAGAATACACAGATATAGATGTTAAATGTGGAACAGAATACATCGATTTGGCCATCAGATTTTGTCCTGTCTTGTTTACCGGCTACAATGAGTCACAGCTTAACATGAACAACATCATGGATACCCCATCGTGCCGCGGCACTCTCGATGCCACAGTCTCACCTCCTTTGGTTCGGTTTAGGTTCCTGCTCAACTCGACCAATGCTTGCGGAAGCAACTTTGTTGTGAGTTATTGCTTTGTATCCTGGTACTGAAATATTGACCCAACCAAAATGCTGTTAGTTGTTAGTCAGCTTCATTAACAGAAAGTTGCAAATATTTAAACCATATCACACTATCCTGGCCAATGACATGACAAATACCCTTACCTAAGCATGTCTAACTATGATTATATTTTAATCTTCTCCTCAGACAATTAAAAGTTTAGGAACAGGAATATACTCAGACTTCTCAAACATCGAGACGGTCAACATCAGTGGAGTTATACAATCGAATGACATCACGACAGGCACAGTGACTTACAACACCGAGTTGAAGTATTACTACTCCTGCTCTTATCCTCTGGAGTACCTGCTCAACAACACCCAGATCGATGTGTAAGCACCATTGTTTACACTATTATCTCCCACATTACGGCAAGCCAGGTGTTCAATTCACTGACTAGAGGAACAATCACTTGGGAATGAGAGTTTAGGTGTAGTATCATTCCTGTGCAACATGTTCAACTCAAATTGCACATTAGTGTTGCCCTCAAGGGAAACAGAGACTGTATCAATGGCTTGTTTACAACAAATTCACATTGATACAGGAACACATGTCTAGTCATTATATTGTTTTTTAGAAGTTTTGGGGACAGTGAGTGCACTGGCAATTTACAGTAGTAGCCAAAAGTCCTTTACTGAAAAATATTATTAAAACTTTTGTTGTGTACTTGGAGTGTAAAGTGAAGTTTACTGAGTCAAGGCTCAAGAGAATGTCTTTTTTAATCAAAAACAAGAGAGACTATCAATGTTTACTTCATTTCTTTTGAGCCTTTTTGAATATTGGAATAACACCCAAATTCCCTCATACACTGTATAATTTTGTCAAATAAATACCTTAACCAAGTTTAGTGTTTTGTCTATTTTGTACCAACTCATATTTTGATAATTCAATCAAACCTGCCATATACCATATACACAATTTTTAAATTATTGTTATTATTATTATTGTTGTTGTTGTTGTTGTTGATGATGATGATACGACGACAACAATAATAATAATAATAATAATAATAATAATAATAATAATAATAATAATAATAATAATAATAACAATAACAATAACAATAATAATAATAATAATAATAATAATAATAATAATAATAATAATAATAATAATAATAATAATAATAATCATTATAATAACAATTTGTAACCAAACTGTATGATTCTTGTGTAGAATTCCAGAATTAATTGATCACTGTAAGGTGACACTTGTTATGTCCTTCCAAAGGTCAGCTTCCTCGATTGCAGTGAAAGACAACAATGGTAGTTTCATCAGCACTCTAAACCTGCGCCTCTTCAGTGTAAGACAATCTAGCCTCACGTTTATCCATCAATACATTTACATGAATTTACCCGACTGACTTATCAATAGGCCTCATGTTTTCTGAGCCATGATGCATTGTTATTGTGCTGCTCTATCAGATCAGCTTATTTCATTTTGTTTTTCAGGATGAAAACTACACTCAGCCTCTTGTCATGCCAGCCCTTGGTATTGAGCTGAGGACGCATGTGTTTGTGCAGGTAGAGGCCAACAACCTGACCTCCGAGTAAGACCGCTGTCATTGAGCATCACTGTGACCCTTGTAAATTAAGCAGTTTGATTCTGACAAATGTTTTTGTATTTTACAGATATTTTGTACTGCTGGACAGATGCGACGCCTCCCTTTCCAAATCAGCCAACACAGACAACTTCTTTAACCTATTTGCCCCGTAAGTTTAATCAACACAACCTGTACAAATTTCCTTTTAAAGTATTATTAGTTTAGCTTGCCAAAGGTTGCTAAATCAAAGTAATAAATTATTGCAAATAACTTCTCATAATTTACATCTGTTAACCTAAAATTTAAAATCTGTTTCTACCCAAAATGTTGTTTCAAGCCAGGTATGGGTCAAATATTGATATTTTCCATGTTAATGTAACCCAGCGGTTGGGTTTGTTTATATTTTCCTCAATCATGGGTAGAAGCAATCCAGCATTTTTACAGTGTAGGAGGTGAAGATGAACTCAGGTCTGGTTTGGTTTTGATTCTCTACAGCTGTACCGGAGATCGTCTCACGAAAATGTTTGTGAACGGAGAGATGAATCTCGCTCGATTCTCATTTCCTGCCTTCCGTTTCACAGAACAGCAGAATGAGATGGTCTCGACTTACTACCTGCACTGTATTACAAGACTTTGTGAAAGAACTAGCTGCATGACATTTAGGGTAAACACACCAATACACCCATTCATAGTCATTGCTCTTGATATAAGATAACTATAATTTTTATAGATTAAATCAGTTTCCATACTGTATAGAATAAAACTTGGACAGACTTTTCTCAATGAATCTTTCCACAGCAATGTCGCAAAAGGAGAGACGTGGTGCCACTGACCACACCTGCTCCAGACGGAGCCTCGGATGCCACCACCATCACATCACCAGCCATCATCATACGCACTGAGAACGGTACATTTCTTCTGACATTTAGTATATGTGCCGCTTTCATATCAGACTCTCGGTTTGCTACAGACCATTAATCTAAGCTCTTCTCATCTTCTGTATTGAGATACTGACTTTCTGTTTATTCTATTTCAGTTGTTACATCAAAAGAAGAAGGTAAGCTACAGTACTATTACCATCTCTTCGTTAAATGGTATATTTATGTGTAGTAAATTTATTTAGTAAACTGATCTCTTCAATGCTGTCACAGTAAGTTTCATTAGTTAAAAAAAATAATGTTTTTAGGTGAATAGTATTTACATTTTCAGCCTCAGATGACTTCCATTCTTCAACCCAAACAAATGATTTTATATTAAAATATTATAGCTTTACATGTGGGTTAATACATGTCTTTTAAAACAAATCAATATGTTTATGAGAGAAAACTATTAATATTATCAGGAGATGTATTAGCAATTGTTACATGTTTGAATTTAAAACATGGAACGGTTTTTTTCATATTTGGAGGAATTTCAAGCCAAATGCCAGGATTTAATGATAAGTTATATAATATAATATTAACATAATAATATAATATAAAAGTGTATTTCCCCTTAAAAAACTTTATTATAGTCAGCAACTTTATACATATACAGCATTTAATTTCTGATTTCATGTATTTTTGGTTTTTAGATGTGACTATCAACACGAAGAGACCATCTGATGCTTCTGTGGGTCTTGGTGTCGCTGTGGGCATCCTGGCATTATCCTGCATCATGATGGTGGGAATTGGAACTGTTTTCTACAAGAGATACTGGCACACTGGAACACAGCAGAGGGCCTAAAGCCCAGCGTGCTAAGACTGACCCTGCTCTGAGACAGGACAGCCGGGGTCCTGTGCTCATCTTTCACCCCCAGAGCGATGTTAAGAACTGTTATCATCTATCTTTCTTTCCTATAGTGCTTTTTGGTGACTAATCATAGCAGTAAGATATATACATAAATGTGACTTAGAAATGTATTACAAATGAAACTTGTGAAGTGTTTAAATTTAGTCTTATTTGTAAAGATTGTAAAGCGGAAAAATAAAAGAAAAACGCTTTAACGGAAAAGGTTTTAATCTAGTTTATAGATGGGGAAATAAGTATTCTTTGTGATTCTGTGTTTGCAAATGAAAATGCCTGAACTGAAAGTATTGAGTCATGAATCAAATTTGATCACAGTGAGCACATGTTGTGCTGTTTCCTGTAACAGAAGAACAAGAAAAGTTCCTTAAAAAAGTAACTATACTTATTATGTTTTATTTATTAGAGATCTGCTTGCTTAACCTTCATAAAACTCAAACCTCTTAGAATATTCATCCTAAAATATCACAGCAATAACAGCAAGAGGTACTTCTTGTACAGACTTTAACCTGAAGTAAAGAAACATGACAATATTCCATAATAACCCAAATAAATTGGGTTATGAATTCAAAATAAGAGGCTTGTGGGTCTACAGCAATATTATTATGGTAATGTTATCTGATCTCAGTCTAATACCATTTTACAATGACCCGTCAAATCCACTTACTCCTGACCTTTATTCTGTCAAGTACCCTTATAGATTTACCTTATTTTATTGTTTTTATTGTTTAAAGAGTGTTCATGCTGTGGTGTACCTGATAGCTGAGACTGTTCTGGAAGAAAATGTGATCTTAGCTCAGTATGAACTCCACCACCCACCCCATATAAATAACACACACGTACGTCACCTAACTTACACAAAATAATAAAGCAACTAAATGTATCACAATAGGGTCATAGTGAGTATAGAAACCTTGTTCAGTCCTTAGTGTACATGAAAAGAAGCCTAGAGGAAAAGGGAGGAAATCCATGTGTGCCAGTGCAGAAGTAGGACACATGATGATTCACACGTAAGATGTTGAATTAGGCCATCATTTCGTTCGCCTCTCGTTCCACTTTGACTCTCTGACAATGTTTTGCAAGAATTGCTTCAAACATTTTAATGGCCCATATATCAACCCTGAAATTGGTGCAAGCATTTTGTCCTCCATGACTTATTTTCTTCAGAGGAACACAAAAGATGTTATTTATAGCACAATGTCCAAGCTCTTTATCATACAATGAAAGTGAACAATGTCATTGGCTGTCAAGTGACATTTTCAAGGAAAGATTTTTAGAATTTTAGTCCGTTCCTCCCATAAAGCTATCGTACGGCTTAAAATATAGTGCACGAGTCATTTATGATACTTTTTTGAAAGCTGACAGTGTCTGCATGGTCGACATTAACTTTAATTGTAGGGATTGTAATTTTAACTGATCTGGCAGAAGATCTCCTCACTGTCAGAGAAACGAAGCACAGATGGATCTTTACCAAACCACAAGCTCAACAAACACAGTTCAGCAATAAAACCCCACAGAGACAAACAAACAGTTTTCAAAGGAAAGCAGAATCTTTGCTCACTGTTTGAAACGGTTTTAGATTTTATCCTTTAGTGTCATAAATTTCATTACGCAGGTACTTTCAACTACTATCTTTCAAACCTGACTCCACAGTTTCCTGAACTGTCAAAAAAGATCAAATGAAAGTGTTGTTTGTGTAGGGCAGTTATGCATTTCTGCGCACACCTAGAAATCTCAGCGATGCATTGATCATGAAATTAAACCGTTATCAAACGTACAAACTGAATTACACACTTCTCTTTTGTGGCATTTTATTTATTATTGTATTCTGTCATTAATCATTTTATAATCATTTCAGTAACCTCATTATTTTTTTATTACTTATGGGTCAGGTGAAGTCTATATTTGTGTTGAAAATAAAAGGAAAAATTTTCTATAAAAGAAACTTTTGAGATGAATGCTGGGTTACATCATTCCCTTAGAAAGTAAAGTTAATGGAAATTCTCCCCTATACAAAAAATACATTAAAATTTATTAGCTTTTTAAGTGTAATGCTTTTCCAATCTGTCCTTGTTTAATGATAGATATCTCCTCAAATGTTTCAAGCATTTTTATCTCTTGGCAACCGTAGCTTCAATTTACCTATTCTTTTCTCATCTCTACCTTTGTACATTTCTTTTAAACACTTAAAGACAATAGCATGGAATTTCCTGTTGAGGCAAGCTTATTCATTATTCAAAGGCCCTTCCTGCAACACAGGAGTCATACCCGGTTATTAATGATAGAATGAGTGGGCGAGAGAGGATTGAAGCAATGGAGGTAGAAGAAGAGAGAGACAGAGCTGCGCTTTGAACCTCGCTGCAGGAGCACTGTAAAAGCTTCAAAGCTCTGCGTCGTGAAGGAGACCTGCAGACAGAACACACATACGGGCTATACAGAGCTCGGTAATCCAACAGCACTCTAAAACCTCTCACAACAACGGGATATTCCTCCTATCTAAAGAACGCATGCAGAGAAATATCCTCAAGTCAGGGTCAAACCTGTAGACCAACAGCTGTGAGGTTTTTACTGAAAAGAAAGGTGTTCAATTAGAAAATGCTTTTCAATGAAACACTTTCTTTTTGAAGACAGAGTAGATTTCGGATCTGGCTGTGATGGGCAGGCAACTTCTCTGTGGACAGATTGAGTGTCTTCGATGTCAAGCTAGTGAGTCTTCTTGCTGATACTTTTATTGGAATTGATAAGAAAAAACGTGTTTTTATATTTTAAAACTGTTTACACAACAATGTTTTTTTTAAAAAGCATGATTTTTTAAAAAGCATTTTTTTGCTATTTAGTAAATCATTGTTGTGTATTTAACTGTACACTAAATTTTTGTCATTTTTTATAAAAATAGTGACTTGCTCATACTTGGGCAAACTTATCACCTGTTGCAAGCGTGTTGTGGGTCGTTGCTAAATGGTTGCTGGGGCATTTGGGGTTGTTTGGTTACAATCCCAAAGTCGAGAAGAGCCCACCTCAAATCTTTAGTATTCTGATCCTTAGACATGACTTGTATGTGATTGTTCACCTGTTTTTTACTAACCAGATGAAAATTGTCCAACCACTTATAAAAGTGTGATTTGAGGTATTATTCATACATACAACATGTAGTGAATAATGTTTATGTTCCCGAATCCTAATTATTATTAATAATAACTGCTATAATCGCTTTGAAAGCAGCACTATTTGAATGCCACAACATAACTCTCTCTACCTTGTCCTTTTGATACCTCTCCGATCGATGTGCTTTCAAGGCATATTATGTGTCCAAACAATATATTTGACAAATATCACTCTTGTCACCAAACCCAATAATTGAACTGTAATAATTTTTTGAGGCATTGATCTATGTTCTCCCTCAGGGCTCTGGACACAGTTTGATGGTTCAGGGTTGGGCTCACGAGGGGATCTCTCCTATCAGAGCTCATCAGTGTGGTCAGCCTCTCGTGAAAGGAGAGACTTCATTCCTGGGCATGATTGAAAAACTCAGAGAAACAGAGAGAGTTAGAGAAAAATGATTCAGAGACAATGCTGCAGTAATGTGAAGCTCTGCGGGCAGAAGCGCTGCGTGATTACTTTTGTTCTGCTTCACGGGGAACAATGAGCATCTGATCTGGACAGCGGTGTGTCCTCTAGTCTGCCTCTGTGAAGGAGTACAACGCACAGATGTGACATTGTCGAGAAAGCATCTATGAAAGAACACAATAAAGGGTTCGACAACATATTTAAAAGTAATTCAGAAATGTTGCGGTTTAGAGAAACAGTGCAGCCAAAAACTCTCTCTGTCAATGTTAAATGAACCTCACATCATTTCTTCTGTGGAACAGAAGATGTTTTAAAGAACGCTGACATTTTTTATACTACACTCCTAAAAAGGAAGGTGTTTCAAATGTGGCTCAATAAAAAACCTTCAACATCCAAAGCTTTATGTTCACAAATATTCTTTGTAGTGAAAAAAGGACCTTTAGACTAATAACTGTAAAAGCACTTGGCACATAATTGATTATGAGACAAACAAAAACCTCTGTAATTTGGACATAAAAGGTTTACTTTGCAGTATGTCCCAACAACTCTTTTCCATATGACAAAAGTGAAGGGGAACTGGAGCGGTCAAACTCCAAAATGACCTTAAAAGTATGATAAAATTAGTTTGTTTTAAGTATTTTCCAGCATTTAATATTTTTGCATGAAGACCGAAATTCACAGTAAAAATAAAGTCATACAAATTTGGAACAACATGAAGGTAAATTATGACTCATATATGTGTGTATTAAATGACTTTGATGAACTAAAGGTGAGACAGAAAATGATCAATTTGTCTGCAATTATGATATCTCACCAGTAGAGGGCAGTCAAGTCTCTCTGCAGCCTAGAGCGAGAAAACGTGTTTTCTGTGTATGAGACACACACACACACACACACACACAGAGAGAGAGAGAGAGAGAGAGAGAGAGAGAGAGAGAGAGAGAGAGAGAGAGAGAGAGAGAGAGAGAGAGAGAGAGAGCTGAATCACGATTGGCCTTGCTGGGCAGTGAGTCATCAACAATATAAGCTATCTCTATTGTTCCTCTAATAAGATTTTATTAACCGAACACTGTGTGTGATGAGGCAGAGAATCCCACAGCTTGTGAGCATAAAAACATGCTGCTATTACATGCATTACAAAATTATCTCAACGGCACAGATGATCATGAAAATCTGTGATTGTTTACTCCTATTTATCTCTTTTTTACATGGAAAACAGATAGATGAGTATCTGCACTTGGCGAGTTTGTCTCAAGTATGTGCCAATTTTAAATGCATTCGTAGTATGGAAAATAACATTCTTCAAACATCTGGTGTTTCACAGAAGAAAGTCAAACAGGTTTAAAAGTTTTTAAGGAAAACAAACAAAACAGTATGCACTGATCCAAAATACAGAATGGTGTTAAAATGCAGTATGTTGATTCATGGGTAATAAATAAGCCACAGGCAGATGTGTTATTGCACTGCAGAATGCATTTAACAATGTCTGCAATAGGTTAATGTACAGCTGCATAAATTTATAATCACTGCATCATAAAGTTTTATTAAAAAAAAACTCACAGAAGGCCACAGTGATAAAATTACAATGCGTTCAGAAAATAGATCTGGGCTTTTTGTTTTTGTATGGATCAAGGATCAAATCCAATTTTATATTTACATTTTAATAAATCTCATGAACTCAAAGGTTGCTGACAGAATGAAACTTAAAATTAAGCATCTTAAGATGAATTACATTATCTTATTTCACCCCCATCGTGTGTTTATGTGTGTGCATGTTTGTGTGTATTACATCATAAGGGAATGTACTTCAATACCAGCTAGGTCCTTGTACACTTGGTACTAACATCTGGTTTTGGGTTATCTGATCACAAGTAGCAATCTCTAAATTCAGTTGCAAACAGAGTGCAAAAGATGAGGTCAGATCCACTAAAGTGAGATCAGACAAACCACATTTAGAGGTAGGTGAAAAGCCCATGTGCCGGCATTGTGTTTTTAAAAAGCACAAGTAGAAATAGTGCAATAAATATATATATACCATACATAACAACACCATGATCATGTGTTTCAACCACAGGGAACATATAGATAATAATACATAATCAACATGCACTGTATTTGACGCATGTATTTAATATAATGTATTACACATATCTATGCATTTTAATATTGTGAATGTATTTGAGCCATTCCAGCATTATGGATGTGACATCTTGAAATATAAATTCTCACAGAATGTATTTATTACCAATATATTAAACCACCTGTTTATATTTTTATAAAGCCTTGTTGCCTGGACATTAAGTCTCCATGTATTGTCTAGGTAAGAGGAGGGAAATATAATAATGATGTGACAAAAAGGAGGTACTTTGTAGGATTTCTGTAAATTAAAATGCACAAACCAGAAACAAAAATACCCAACAAATGGAAAGGGGATAACTCTTTAGAGAACATAAAATAGTAAAAAATTCTGCATTTATGAGGACTACGGAGCATTATGAATGTGACAGTTTTGAAAGCGGCACTTTCCCTGACTATGAATATACCTTTGTAAAAACGTTTTTGTTTCATTGTGTGTTTTTATATCTATGTGTGCATATGCCAATGGTTTTTACATTATGTGTGTTTTGTAGCGGGTCTATCAGAGAAAAGACCCCAGTGTTCTGAGTGAAGGGGTAATTGACTGTGAATGACTTCTGCTTTAATAAACACCTGCTTGCTCTGTTACCTGTGCAGAATAAGTGTGGCTATTTTCTAGGCTCTCCAAACTGCCATTTACAGGAAAACTCGACTGAAGAGCCTCCGGCTTTCTCCCTAGCTCATTAATCAGCGTCTGTGGCGGACATAAAGCCATTTACTTTTGACAAGCCCCCAGTGTGTGCTATGTGATAGCGGGTCTGGCATAACAGCGTTAATTGGTAATTTACTGGAGTATCCATACGTAGAAGTGCAGAGTAGAGGAGCCCCAGTTAACACCGAATGTCTGAGGTGCTATTAAATTTAGAAGGTCTGTGGTGAAATGTTATTATTTAAGCAGAAATGATTGCATTTTGAACACCCCACAATACACACTCTTGCGCACATATACATGTATGACCCCTACACGAACAGCCATGGTAACCATAGTTCTGACAAAACACCTGTGTCTACTTTTTAATTGTTTTACTTTGTTAATACAACATTCAGCCAGGTATAGCGACAGAGCTGCAGAAAGAGAGAAAGAGTATGTCAAGTAGACCCTAGGGAGACAGAGAGAGAGAGAGAGAGAGAGAGAGAGAGAGAGAGAGAGAGAGAGAGAGAGAGAGAGAGAGAGAGAGAGAGAGAGAGAGAGAGAGAGAGAGAGAGAGAGAGAGAGAGAGAGAGAGAGAGAGAGAGAGAGAGAGAGAGAGAGAGAGAGAGAGAGAGAGAGAGAGAGAGAGAGAGAGAGAGAGAGAGAGAGAGAGAGAGAGAGAGAGAGAGAGAGAGAGAGAGAGAGAGACATAGAGCCACAATAAGAGATGCAGTGCTTATCAACACAAAATGCAACAAAACTAAACAAGTCTGTAATAGCTGTGTCATTCTTAGAATACCAATCCCGTGTTTGGCAATTTCTCTGCTTTCATCGCTCGAAGCCAAGATTACATTTGAAAAATATTTCAAGCCAGATTTTTCAATTTCGCTTGTAACAGAACAATATGAATACATTTAGCACCCCCAGGTTCCCTTTATATTACTGTGGAAATGCAGAATATAAGAGTGCGTATGAATACGATGGGCATTTTGTTCTGTGAAAGCCTACAATCAAAAGTTTATTTTAAGAGCTATTCACAACAAAATATTACTGAGGATATATTTCATTTTACAATATAATAAACCCTCTCTTTCCTTCTGGCTGTGGGTTCATTCGCTTACTTATACTGCAGAGAAGTAAAATTACCACGCAGTGTGTTTGTTTTTACATGCAAGTACCGGCGTTATTCATTTTTAGGGTCATACACTTAAAACTGCTGCGGCAGCTTCATATTCCTCAGTCTTTTTATACAACTGAAAAATTGGACGATCGTTACAAAAAAGTCATATTTTATAGCTGCTGGGGACACAAGTGAACACAATAAAACCACACTGGCATAGATTTAGGCAAGAATCAGATATATAATGAAGATTTTAAGCATAATTTGTTAATTTTTCATGTCAGGGCAGGTCTTATGCACAGTTTTTTGATAACTGTGTGCTCATCACACCACTGCAAGTCTTCTTTCTCTCTCAAATGATCTCTAAAATACTACAGTTCTTTCTCAGCCCACACTTTCATCCACCGATTGTGACTCAAGCGCCTGGTAACCCACTGACATTGAGCAATGACATCACATAACCTTGATCAGGATAGAAGTGGTGAGAAAAGGGCCGCCACTTGCCTGATTTGAAATTCCAAGTAAGTAAATTATGAGCGTTGGGCACATGAAACAGCCCGTAACACGTCTGCCTGCCAGAGCGTCGGACAATACAGCTGACAAACGGGAGAGCAAGATATTCACACCCGCCTCTACTGTCATCTCACTCTTTCTCTCCCCAGAGAGGTATTGTTTAACAGAGCTCGTGAATAAATCAGCCAGATAAAATTTAAGATGAGGCTCTCAAGTGAATTGCTGGGCATAAATCAGCGTGCGTTTTTTAGGGCTTTAAATTCATTAATTAAATTGAAAACAGTAAGAGACTTTGCATGAGCTCAACAACAAGGATTTATTCTGCAGACCGGGTTGGGTAGCTTATAACATTCAGAATAATATTTTATTCATATTATATTCATTTATAATTTATAAGTGCTCATATTGTAATTACATGAAAGTTGTCTTAACATAACAACAATAACCTCTTTTTGTAAATATATACATCTTTAATATAATTTCATTAAGTTTTTCTATTACTATTATCATTTTCAACTCATTCTAATGAATGCTTACAAGCATTCTTACAATTCTGAAAAAACCTTGTCCATATAACCCATGAAAATAAAACGTTACCATGGTGATATAATTAAATCAGCAGTACTCACAACAACAATATTCAACAATTTTCTCCATAAATGCATAAAAACATATGTAGTCTTACATTATCAACAAACACAAGACGTGTTAATGCATCAACCAAAAAGTAACAGTTTCATCAACTGGTCCCAAACTCTCTCACAATGACCCCGGGTCTCAGGGCCAGATTTATTGTTGATGTGTTCGCCAATCGGAAAATTTTCTGTCTACAACAATAACACACACAACACTCTTACTCTTAACTCTCTTTATCTCTGTAATTGCTGTTGTTGTCCTAAAGTCTTTTCCCTCTCTCACAGTACTGGAACGGCCTGCAGGGGAAACTGGTTGAATGGGCACCGAATGGACAAAAATGAATAAATCCAATTTCTGTGCATAATGGCATTTCCATCTGGAGCCACCCTTAAGTCAATTCACTCTCCAGAGACCTCCGAGCAAAGGTGGAAAATGCAGAATTAGAGAGTGTTTAGCCACCGTCATTAAACGTACATTCGTTTAATTACAGTTTAAGGATGAGAAAACACGAAATGAAGTTGCACTATTCTTTCTGATCTCTAGCAAACACCCGAGCAATTACACTTTTATTAATCCAATCCTCTAAAGTTCCCCAGCGTGACATATATAAATAAACGAGTAAATGAATTAATCAAGTATAATAAGCAACATTATATGCATAAGTGCTTATGAACTGCTGGTGGCAACGCTTTTGTAAGGTAATGAGAGCGACATAATGCTGCTTTGCCATACGCTGTCTAAAACACTGAAATATACATTTCTCTATATATCAACAGGAATATTTTCTATAGGTCATTTTTAGAGGCAAATCTACAGTATGTCTAAAGCAGTCTTAGGCAGAGTTAGCCATTATATGAAAAGGTTTAATGATATGCTTGAGAAATTTAAAGCACTGTTGCCATGGCTACCACCAATGCAAATGTGACTCCAGTTATTCAGACTTTTCTTAAATATTAATAGTATGTTTTAAAACAGGTTTGTCTTTCATTTAAATTGCGATTATAATAAATTCACCATTCCATATGACACTTGCTTTAGACATTTTATTTAAGGCAGAACAAAAATCACTATGAAAGTCCAGCTGAAAATCTATGAAGTCCAGCTAAGGTGTTAGTGGTCTCATAACCTGCCAAGTAGTTACATTCTGCTACCTGAAAATTCACTCTGCAGGTGATATTGTGACCTTTCTCTTCATACTAATTACTTTGACAGTGATTTAAAAAATGTGAAATATTTAACTTCTATAAACTTTAAAAGCATCTTCTGATTGGTTTCTTCCCATCGTTTGTTGTTAATAAATTAAAATTTGGCACCTGAAATGATAAACCAAAAAGAGTAGTGGGAAATGCTTAAAATTAAGCAAAAAAATGAATTTTTTTGAAAAAAAAAACACCTGCAAAATGTAAAAATGTTCTCCTCCTAAGATTTGCATTAACGAGAGAAAACAAATTCCAAAAATTTAAATAGAAAATAATAATTAATATTTTAATAGTTTTAATCATCTGGCTCATCTAATCAGATTTTAGGGCTAAAACTATTTTATACTGATTTAAAAAAATTCTGCTGTAACTTATAGGCTTAACAAAAAAAAAACTATTGCCAAAGAAAATGCTATCGGTGTCCCAAAACAGTATTATAAAGAAGTAACAGGACCTTGAACAGATAAAAGACATGTATTTTGGGGTGTAAATAGCCTTAAGCTACAATAAGATTCTCACTGGAAATCCAGCAAAAAGGCAAACGGTTTAAAGACTCAGCAAATCTGAGGAGAAAGAGAGAAGACGGATAAAAACGGAGAAAGAATAAAAGGAAATCGCTCTGGGTATTTTGGGTCTTTGACCTCAAAACTGAAAGAACCTGCTAAAATAAAGATGATGTGGTACAAGAAAAGAAATAAAGAAATCATGGCAAGGACAGGTCGATTAGCATTTTCTTTAGGAGGCCTGACCTAAAGCTTCAGACAATTGTGCTCATTCCATTTATTTTTAATGTTAATTCATTACAATTCTGATTCAGCGAGGCACTGTGAGATGAGCGGGAATGATTATTCTCAGACAACAGCAGAACAAGCAATAAATATTTGAGTGATAATCTTGCCAGTATTTATAAATGGCATATCCTTGCTCATTTCTTTCTCATACACACACACGGGCTCTCAGTAAACACTGTATTATCAGCACAAATGAAACGTGCATTCATATTGTGAAAGCTTTTCAGAGGCCGTCGCAATCGCACATCAATATAAGCATACGTCTCCTAATAAACAGTGAGCATTCATGAATGCATCCCGTTATGGAAAAATATTGACCTTTCAAAAGACGTCTTCATGGATAAACAAGAAAAATGAGACCCTAGGATTGGCTAGCAGGTTCAGACATGATTCATAAAATGACATGATCATATTGTAGGAAGCCAAATATAGTTCACATCATGTGTATTACTGCGGGAGATAAAATGTATGAATCTGTTTCTGCTCTTGTTTACAAGCTAGCACTGGAAATTTAATTCTTTACTGTTTGGAGTTTGAAATGGAAAACTGTTTGAACACAATATGATATATAGGTTATATAAGACCATCATTACTTACGGCAGCTTTCTTGAAACCAGATCGCTGCACAGCAGAAACAATCCAATTACTGGTACTGTGGAAAACCGTGTTGATGATAAAGAAACAAAAACATACACGATAAGAAGGTGCAAATCAGGTACTTGTTTAGCTTTTCAGATGAAACATTTTAAATGCATTATGTACATGTAAAAGTACACTTACTCATGGATGGTCTTCGGAAACAAACCGGAATCACAGAAATAATCTTTCAAGCGATTCCTGTGCAAACAGAAGAAAATGAAACATTAAAGAGCTGGCTTACCGAGGGTCAGAAAGGTTTGTTTTTCATTTCCATTTCTGTAGCTAAACTACACTTCACACCAGGAGAGAACAAGGACAAGAGAGTTTTGAGTGAGAGGCCAGCTAATGTTATGGCAGAAAACGTACACTCTGAATACTAAATGTAAAAATAACAAACGAGAATTGACATTCATGGTAGGGTGACAGCATACACAAGTACCAGCTAAGAATTCTGGGTAGGGAAACAAAAAAAACTTATCATGGGGTTAACTTCACATTTTTTGGTGAGGCGTGTGACATGATATTCATTTAACACAATGCTTTATCAATTGCTTATATTTGTTTGTGAAGACAGCAAAGAGATCTCAACAGTGCTAAGAAACCAACAACAAATCGATGTTAATTGTGTCATTTGTGTCTATTTTTATATATATATACAAGTTTATACATAAAAGACAAAACAGACATCAATTACTAAGTCTCCTGAGCTATGAAAAAGCAACCTCGAAGCAACAACATTTTCCATCAGGTATCTGTGAAAAAGGAAACAAAAAGCAAACACTTTCATGTGTGACCTTGACAAGCTGTTAAGCGGTTTACAACTTTACCTGCATTAAACACAGTAAACTGAATTTTAGCATAGTTGTTCATAATACATCATAGGGCTGGGCGATATGGCAAAAATGTGTCTATAATTTTTTCCCATATTGATATATACATATATTTCGATATATAAAAAGCTGCCAAAAAGAGTATCCCAACTATGATTAGCCATAAGGTTCATTGAGCATTTTATATAAAACAATTTCATCATTTTCGATAGCAAGGTTAGTTTCACTTTTTCTGCTTCCACTTATTTTTGTATCTGTGAGTTTGGAAAGTGCTGTAGGAAATCGAAACGAACGCTAAAACACTTTCATGGTGTTGATGTTGACAAGCTGTTGATTGGCTTTACATTAATCCATATGCATTAAACCTAGAGCTTAAACTGATATATTTTATAGCATAATTGTTCGGCACAGCCCTAATACATCAGTACATCGGTGTATTGAGAGCGCTGGTATACCACTGGCACAGGGAATTATAACAAGACTTCATTTTACTAAAGTTCATATGACTGCATTAGATTCCACTGGGACTAAAAGCCCATAATCCCTTATTCACCGATGCTGAGGTGATCTGAGTTTACACGAGAGCTGGAGTGGCATCACTAAAATGCTTCTAAATATGACAGAGAGTTAAGGAAACGGATAGAGAGTTTCAGTAGACAGGTCAAGGAGAGCTGTAAAATGCTTTTCCCACTTCTAGCAGGTTAATCGTCAGTGAGCAATGGGTCATCTGCAGATAGACACCCAGCGTCCATTTAACGTTTCTCTCGAACCCCAGTCAAAAGCACTGAGCCAGCCGTTCTGTCCGACCTGATTACAGGGCCGTCTGGAAAGACACGCAGGAGACTCATTTATGGCATCTTCAGTGAAAGAAGGTGATTTTTCAGACAGCATTTACTGTAAAGCCTTGATCATAATCAGGGTACACACACATTGCATATAAAGGTTCACATTGTCAGGTTCATGCAAGGTTTGGTTATTTAAGAGTGACAATCATATTATATGACCAAAATCTCAAATGTAGAATCTGTGACAACCACATTAACATAAAATTTGTTTAAAGGCTAATTTACACTGATCTGACAAATGTCAACAAACATGTTTCTCGGATCAGTGTCAAACCCCTGTTGGCGTTTGTTGGCGGCATTGTTTATAGACGTGATTGAACATGTTCAAACAGTCGGATTGTGGAATAATATACATAATATAAAATTTTGTTTAAATGCCGTTGTCACTCTCAAAACTTTGCACTGCTGATCATAGACACTAATACTAAGAGATGAAAAGCAGAAAAAGAGAGAAAACGAGAAAATGCCAACGACAGAAACCAGAGCGTGAATGAAAAATGATCTAGCGCAAGTTTTACAACAAAGCGTTCATCTCATGAATCACAAGAAACGCAAGGCCTCCCTCATCTCTCTCTCTCACACACACAATCATGTTCTTCTTTCTCATCTTTCCCAAGCTTGGCATTGACAAAGCATGGGCTGGCTGCAGGTTCTGTGAGTCATACAGCAAGCAGGCGGTTAAGCAGAGAGAGCGGTTCAGGGAGGGACCATCCGCTAGCTTAACGGTCAAATACATTTTCCCTCGTGTGCAATCTTGACCCAGCTCGACTGGGCACAGATCAATCTATTCAGGCTCGCCGCTGTCGAGCGCAGCACGTCGAGGGAAGAGACGGGCCGCCAGCTGCCTGGCTCTGTGGGATCTAATCAGGCCCAGATCTGACATCACATGAATATCATATGCATTCAGTCAGATGGGTGTTAACTGTGCCAGAAAGCAAAGAAAAGAACCAGGTTTTTGTTCAGTATGATTTCAAATTCAGATTTATTAAACATAGTTATGGTTAAAAACGAGCTACATTTCAAGCTTTTTTCTATGGAAGCAGATCATTTGAATTTTACAATACTGTGCCATCTGAAAATGTACAGCATCACAAAGGCCAAAAGGTGTTTGCTGATTTATACCTTTTTAATTGGTACAAAAAAGTATTTTTGTTACTAATTGTAAGTAGACATGTTTCTGCACATATTTCTAGGTCTTCAATTAAATAAGCCAATTTGTGACCATTCACCATGTTTGTATGTCAGATTTCCTTGAATTCACTAAAGTACAAAAGATGCACTCACAACATTGTGAAATCATGCTGGGAGAACATGGATTGCCATGTTTCACACAAACTTGTGAAATCCATATACAGTCATTATCAGTGCATGCAGTCATTATGGCAAAATAGTACCAAATACTAAGAAATTCTCAAATTCATGTGCGTCTTTAATGCAGCTTTTCACTTAAATTGTTATGCTGAATTGTTATAGCCACAACCCATAAATGGTTAAAAATAAACAAAAAACAGTTAAAGAGCAAGTACATAATAATCAGTGTTTTGGAGGTGATACAGAGGCAAAAGTTACAGATTGCAGCTTTTGTTTGTTATTAAAAAATAAAAAATGACAGAAATACAGTAACTATCAGCAGTCATGTGTAATTAAAACAAAGGTTTTAACAAGTAACATCTCAAACTGAAACAACCACATAACACTGATTTGTAATTCACTTTGGAGTAAAAGCTTTGCTTAATGAATAAATCAAATATACCGTCTCTTTTTCCAGAAGGGAAACAGCAAAGGGGGCAGCAACCCTCATGCATGTCTCTGTCTCAGCAAAACAACAGCTTGATGTGATTATCATTTCATAAACATAATCATTTATTGAACATTTGTGTCTTTTATGGTATTGCTGTTGCTAAGTTTGCAACAGCCTATGGTGTTATTCCTTTTATGGTTTTACTTTACTTTGTCACATTCAGGTGATTTAATTTCTGAATGCACGTATTTGATGTGAATTTACTGTAAATCTGTTCCTCAAAATATGTACCACATGCCAAAAAAACAGGGAACATTATTAGCAGATGACTTATGGGATACAATATGAAAGCAGATGTTCAGAAATCAGTTGAGGGATGTGCCATTTAAAACAGGAGGACAAAAGAGAGAGTTCAGAGGATTCGATCGTCCCTCCGGGAGAAGATAAGAAGCGGTCTGACGGGTGTCTGTTACTGATAAACGTTCAGCGATATCCACACGGACACGCAGGGACCATTAGCAGGGCTGCGGTCGCTGGTGTGGCCCTTGTACCCTTTTTAAATGCCCAAGCTGTTGGAGTATTATGTAACACTTAACTGAAAGCCACTGTTCTTTTAAGTGCCCACAAAACACCCTGTAACCTCAGTGTCCGGGGGGTCAAAGAGGAACATGGATTATCTTTTACGCTCTCCTTCGGCAGAATGAGCAAAGTGTTATTGATTTTCAAAATGAAAGGATGTGCCATCATGTTTGCCATCATATCTTAAACTGGGTCATTTGTAGCTGTCAATTACGTCCGTCAGTAGGGACCAGCCACGTCGAAACGAGAGTCTGGCATCTGTAACGAGAGAAGGACGAAGAAGGCCATGAAGAAAAGTGGCTACGTGGCATTGTGAATGTTTCGACAACACTAAACTCGTTTTTTTTGCAGCAATGCCTTAGAGACACTATTTTTCAGAAAACTTAATTTTAAAGAGCCATTACTTCGTACCTTTTATATATTATAAAGACACTTTTGTGCAACAAGAAGATTCAGGATCCTTCATGTAGACACACACCCTGACAAAGAGCCCATTAGGAACTTTTATTTTTAAGAGTGTCCGACTCGTATTCAAAATAAAAGCGATAGATGGTGTGGCATCTGATTCACGAGGAAACTTAATTAAAGTGTCAGATGAAATTTATTCTGCTCTCTGCCTTCCTTTGGCTTTCTCAGGCATGGACTCATTACCGGTGTGATTTAATTAACCGGCCAGTTAATTGAGGAAAAACGGCATCGTTCACTCGTAATCTCCGCAGCCGCAGACAGATATCGGGTCATTCACGGGTTATGTGCTCCACTTCGGTACAAAACAATATCAGTATCTTCTGTCCATTCGCCTTGACTATCTGCTATCTTCAAGGAGCTGTGACAAAACTGTCTTCATGTCCTGAAACGGTCTCCTGAGGATGAAAAAAACCCTGAGCTCTGCTTTAATGAAACAGAACTATTTAGCAACACGTTCATAGCAACAAAAAAACCCTTAAATGCATTCCCCACAGTGACAAGTCAATCACATCCGCTGCTAAAATTGTAAAAAACAGAGTCTTGACGTATTTGTCTCTGAGCTACAAATCAGCAGGATTTATGCCTAATATGACTTAATCGCCTGAAAAGAAGGCCTAAACTGCTGAAATTTTGACAATTTCGCTTTAAATGTCTTTTTTTATTATTAATATTAAACTGCAACAGCGGGGTTGCTTTAATGTAAAATGACACATTTAATACCAAGAGAAAAATGTTTTTGCTTAGTGGTTGACTTTTTAAAGCTTAAGGGGAAGGTGATTAAATGGAGATTTGGGTGTATTTTTCCTCAAATTAAATATAATATTTACTAAAAAACAAACACAAATGAGACAATCACTGACATATATTAGTAATATATTTGAAATTCGATTAGTTCTTATTTTGTCAAATCTCCTCTAAAACTCTACAACAAAGGTATTAAAAAATCTAGTTTATGGTTTAACTTACATTCCCTCAAACTTGCAGGTTTACTACACGTATTACACATTACATTAAACTTCACCTGCAACTAAAAACAGCAACAGCACAGAATCACCTACAACAGTTCAATCATTTATCTTAAGGTTTGTCATTAAGAACTACACAACCGTTAACTGCCACCAAACCGCAGCCGTGAACCCTCATCCCTGCAGCAAGAGATGGACATCTTAACGTGTAGCCGTGACTCTCTTCCCTGTCATTACTCACGGCTGTCATCGGCACTCCAGGATTGGCACTGACTAATGACAGGTCTAAAGCGAAAGACCTGACACAATATAATTGCTTTTGACGATTATGCATGGCCTTTTTACCTGTGAAAACTTTTCCATAAAAATAAAAGAAGGATACAGAAAGAGATAGAAAGAGAGAATTACAGAAGAGAGTAGTTTCCTGATTCTATGGCCAGCCCTCCTATATTGTGGCAACATACACTAATAAATAAACATAATTTGCTTGAATGCTTTTGTCAATTGTCCGGAAGCATCGTTCAGTCCTTCACACAAGACCCCTAGAGGGCACTGCGTCTACCTTCCCTTTTCATCCATCCTCACATACACAGCGTGAGACAAAGACGACGCATGCAGATTGAGTTTTATGTGCAATTTTAAACACAGAAAATCCATGGTGTGAAAATTCAAAGATATTTTCACCAGGGGTCTCAGCATGGGTGCTGTGAAGTGCTGGTTGAAACAGAGCTAAAGGGTTTTTTTGCTAGTGAAGTCAGGCTGCAGATGAGAAAATCATACTGCAGTATTTTCTGTACATTCGGTGGTTATGGGTGCACTAACGGCATCACGCTGAGATCTCCTGCCAGCCTGGTCGTACTTGACAGGTCTACAATGCGTGTTGTTAAACCGAACCGCACTTAAGTGTCACCGCACCTCCGTCACTTCACTTCTTCCTCCTTGTGAAGGTCTTAAAGCAAATCAGTGGTTCACCTCAGGAGGCGAGCTGATAATTGGTGTAGGTCTCCATCTGGCCAACCTCCGAGAAAAGTGCCCACACAATGACACACGCACACTATTTTTCTCATTCTCTGTCGCACACACACACACACACACACACACACACACAAATGTTACTCCCATCTCACGTTTATCACTCTCAAACATACACACTTGCATTAGGTGTTTGGCTCATTAACTCATAGCTGCTGAGGCAGTAAGAGACACACGTGTCTCACCGCAGGGACCCTGCACTGGTGACGTGACAGAGAGGAGTGTTGGCATGTTGTTGCCGATGCAATTCACGCTTTCTTTTGTTTGATGCTTAGGTCAGCAACACACACAGAATCAAACACGTGAACGCCACACCGATGCTTTGATGTTTTCTGGGATGCAGCTTACATTAACTAAACGCTTTCCATCATTTACCAAAGTTTAAAGACACCAACAGATTATTTCAAACGTTTCCCATCACCAGAGTAAAGGAAGTTATTAGGGATTTAATGTAAAAAAACAAAGAGGAAATTAAGTTTTAAAGAACCCCTACGTAACAGACCGGGAGAGCTACAAGAATGAGGATTTGGGAGAAAAACAGAGTTTGTGCAGTCCTGCTATGAAATAATTCATGAAATATTGTTCAATAAATCAAATGTTCAATACACCAGATTGCAACACCATACAGTAGTTTTTGATGTCTTTTATACTGCAAAATAAAAAAAGAATCACAGAACAAAAAGAAAAGACTAAGAACCCACAACAGTGATTTTCCACAGAATTTCTTGTGATATTAATGTCATACATAATAATACCAAGTATTACAATATTTCACTGACTTACTAAACATCAGCAGAAAGCAATCTGTCAAAGGGATGTATTCATTCCATTTCTTTTATTTATATAGAACATTCTTTGCTGCCTTCAATTTTCAAGTCATTTCACCTGTTTTTATATATAACTCAACAAATTAAGTTAAGGAATTTTGACTTATTTTTTTTGATCAATTATAGCAAATTACCACTGGCCAAAGTTTCAAATAGTAAGTTGAAAGTTTTTCAATGTATTAAAACATTTAAGGCAGCAAAGATTTTTTACAGTGTAGCACTTTTCTGAATGCTTATTCTTTTAACCTATTAACCGTCACCGTTCCTCAGGAGGAACACCGGTGTTATTTCCCTATTAACTTTAATATTTCATAATTGAATTTTAATCTAATCATGAAAAACTATAAATTGATGGAAAGGTTAAAGACTCGAGATCAAATATTTGCCAAATTTTTCATAACAAAAACATGAACAAAAAATTATTTTAAAAAGTTAATGTAAATGTCATTTACAGAAACACCTAAAAACTGTCTAAAAAATTAAAAAAATATCTAATATATAAAAATAAAAAATTGTAGTTTAGATTTTTATGTTTATACTCAACTTCGGCGGTGATGGTTATCAGGTTAAAGCAGCTTTACAAAAAACATTTTCAGTAAAATGTGTGCCGATGCCCTCGTGGGCATTGTAATTTTACTAAATAAGTAAAACATATATGAAAGAACAATTTATAACACTGAAGGATATTAATTTTACAAACTATACAAAACATCTGCATCTACAGCCTTTGGACGCAAAGTTGCATTCAACATTTCTGTAAAACTATCAAAAGCTTGGCGGGGCTTTAAGAATACCAAAACAATCACAAACCATCAAAGACCAGGAAACCACTGTTTCAAGCTGTTATAGTGGTAACTGGTGGATCGCTGAAATGTCCACATATGCCAAAAATACCTGTCTGTCACACAACAGAGTCGTGAGCTGTGCTGATTCATCCATCTTACTGTTGGACTGCCTTTTCCCCTCGCTCTCCTTTTTTTAGTCATATCCATTAAACCAGCGTCTGCAGGACTGCCCATTCTATTATGGTCAGTGTATGTCAGGCAATCCTTGTGTCCAGCACCTGTCAGATTTCTGCAGGAGTAAATGTAAAGATAATGACAAGAGGGGCAGATCATTTCCGAAAACAGCTCTCATGCCGACACCACCAGCCTTTATTATGCCCTGCCTTTTCCCAGCAGATCTGAGACCAGCTGAAGGTTGGCGGGCGTGATCTTTGGAGCTCTCTCTTCTGCTCAGTGGACATGTCAGAGCTCATCTCCAGCTGGGCATAATGAGGGGCTGCTCAATACCGCAGAAGACTGCATGAGACATGAGCCGCACGCCCACTGCTTTAGGCTTCCAGACAATCTGCCATCTGCCTTCTGTGTGTGTGTGTGTCTGAAGCACTCGTAAGCTCCTAAGGTCCACCTTTAACAAGCTTCCCTTTCTGAAGGCTGCTATATAATTTATGTCCAACACTAGAGCAGATATGACTGTAAAATTTGAGAGGAGAATGAGAGAGGAAGTCACAGTTTCTCACCCTGCAGGAAATGTCAGGTCAGATCATGTTAAGATGGTCATACTGGTCAACCCATTGATATGTATATAGTAGGAAGATGCCACATTCGTCTAAGACATGTCAATGTTTCCACCATCTTGATGGTTTGCTGCTGAATATAAAAGAGTACAAGTCTAATAGAATATAAAAAATTATAAGGCCAAATTTTCCAATATTTTTCCAATGTTGATAAAACAGAAAATTAGATAACAAAGAAAAACACACTACCTATAACTTCATGTTCATCGTAAAGAATGCAATATTGTATCCCACAAATCAATATAATACAATTCCTACCCATACATGCCGAAAAATACAGTATGAAGTCAGCCAATCAGATTGGAACTAGCGATTTCATGCAATATGCATCAGCCGGTCCGCGACTAGAATGCAGGCAGACTGAGGTTTACACCAAAGTGTGTGCGGCTCTGAGAAGCCCGAAGTTCATCCTTAACAAAAAAAATAATAAGGGTGCACTTTTACCACTCATCTCTCTGGATTGTTTAAAAAAATTACAAACATTAAAGTCCCCTATCCTAATCAAAATTTATCTGCTCCAAGCACTTGCTGGGCTAAAAGTGAGCAAACAGAAATCAAACATTATGTTCTCTTGCGATTCTTTGCTTAATAAAACATTATGTAAAAAACTAGCACATTTGAAAAGGCTGGCAACAGACATTTATTAACCGACTGAACTTTAGTGACACAGTGTTTCTGCCAGAGCGCGCTTTAACACTGATGAATCCGTTATTAAAAACTCTCAGCGTGTGTATACACACTCACTAGAAATAATTTAAACATTGCAAACATTACCATAAATTTACATGCATGCTAATGCACAGCTGTAAGATAATAGCAAGCGTCACTTGTTCTGCATTAGGACGAGAAATGAATAAAAAGAGCGTGTCCTTTGAGGATAACTGTGTATTGAACACAATTTTTAAGCATATGCAGAACAAAAGAAAGCCCCTGTTGATTTTTACACTGCTGTTTCTTTGTTATTTGCTTTTATTTTATGTTTCATTTTGGCCTGAGGTGGTTGTTGTAACAGAACCTGTGGGAGAGCAATCCAGAGCGCGTACTGGGCTCATTCCTGTGGAGTTTTACAGTTTAATTACAGTATGTTGTGGGAAGCCTGAAAGAATTCGTGACAGTTGAGTCGGCCTTTTATTTCAATGTCCTCAACCCTACAATCTGACTTGCCGACTCTACACATACCAGACCTTTATCAACATAACATCAATTAGAATAAAAGAGAAAAAGTGAATTGACGGCACACAGACACTGTTGTAGCAGGAACAACGATCCATCTTACAAAAATAGCTAATCAATGCGATTTTGGCAGCCTTCCACGTTCACAGCAACATCATAATTAGAGTTTTACGCTTTTATCTTTCTTGTATATTAGCTTTGAAGCACTTTATATCCTAGTTTTTATAAGTTAAGTATACGCAGATATACACATTAAAAATTTACTACCAAACATATTGATGACTCATCCTGCACTACATCGATTTTGTCCAATCAAACGCTCTCTAGAAAATATGTCAACACAGTAAAGTGATTCCAGAGGGTGTATAAACAACATTACATATTCCTGAGCTTGCAGAAGCTTTTTTCTGCATTCATTCATCTTGTTGTAACTCACAGATTTGCAGATTTCATTTCTAGACTGTGACTGAGCAATTCGGCTGTAGGAGTTCTGTAGGAGCTCCCTGCACCACTTACATGGAGAATATCGTCTGGGTTTAATGGATTTGCAAGGTTATAAATCCCAGAGTGGGAATAAAAATGCTTGAATACCAAGTGGACTCTCTACTCTGTGGGAATCAGTGACTTGTGCAAAATGAAACTTTGAGAAAATATTCAGACTTCGAGGTTCATTTATGGCTAAAGGAGAATGACGTTTACTTTTATGACGTCCATTTTTTGCTTGCTCACTTAATTTGGGGTGGAGCGAGGATGAATTAAACAGCTCTCTCATAATACATTTCTAAAGGCTTTTTGACTTTGGAGCGCTGTAACCTTTTTTTGTGAAATTTCCCACTGGTAACCTATCCCTTTAAGATATGCCAGATTAAGAGTTTACCAAGATTGTGAAGGTCCCAAGAATTTGTCTAATGGTGCAAATTTAATAATTTAATAGAAAAATAAGAGTACAACTAACAAATTATTTCTACTGAAAATGTCTTCATTAGATGCCATTTTATTAGTACACAAAGAATTAAAATTGATTTGAATGAACAGCATTAAAGTATACAAACATTTTCAACATTAACTTTTAGTATTGACAATGCATAAATTAATAATAATATAATAATTTTATATATATATTATTTATAAGTCATTCAGAAGAGCTCTGTTATGATTAACCTCTGTAATGATTCTTTGAATCTCTTTGATACCAGATTCACATCAGGATGGTTTTAGTTGTAAAACACTCTTTGATATGTAAACATGGGTTGTTATATATAGTTCACAGTCGTGGCATTATAACCCTAACAATTCATGAGCGGACGTTTTTGCAGTTTAGTTTCAATAAATGGTGTGTGTGGGTTGGGAAGAAAGCTTAATGTAGTAAATGTTACAGAATGTCAAACTATACATAAACTCTGTTCATTACATGCCATGGCCCTTTAAAAGGATTTATTTACAGTCACTTTTTTAAACTGTTCCCAATTCAGCAGAAAATCTTCACAGAAAAGCACAGCATTCAGCAGAAAATAGCCATTTTAATGATGCATGACCTCAGTCTCTCTTATTTCACCATGTGTTTTGTCATACTTGTTAATTAAACCAAGCTATCTTTAAACTGCTGGATATGACCTTTGATCACATATATGTTTTGCTTCGACTGGATCCCTTGAATCCAACACCTCATTACAGTGCGAAAGTCAATTTAAATGTAGAGATGTTAATTACTGACAAAATAAATATACAGAAATGGTTAATAATAAAAGACTATTAGACAACACATGATTTGAACTTTGTCTGCACATACAGACAAATGCATACAAACTATATATCATTCACATACACTGATACATAAACTTTAATTATGTTTAAGAATGGCATTACGTTGTTCACTTTACTGTCGGGCTTAAACTTTTTTCTGTCAGATGATGCCTGTGTGTGTTTTAAATATTGAGGTCTAATGAAGCGACACTGTGGCATCACAATGCCAGTACCGTTGGCAACAAGACTTGCAGACACACAAACATCCTCAAACACTCAGGAATTTATTCACACAAAACTGTAAAATTGGCAGCGCTTGCTAGCACAGCGCTAGCTGTGAACTTGTTTTTGACGCCCCAGATACACACAACCAAAAAACACTTCTGGTGTGTGTGAGACGCATCTAATGCTCCTAAATACCAAACACACAAACGCACACTCCCCAGTGTCGGTCCATTTTGCGCGACCATCATCCCTAACACAGCCCTGCCTGACAATGATAAATGCATCTGTTCTATTATG
Source organism: Beaufortia kweichowensis (assembly GCA_019155185.1). Lineage (NCBI taxonomy): Eukaryota > Metazoa > Chordata > Actinopteri > Cypriniformes > Gastromyzontidae > Beaufortia > Beaufortia kweichowensis. The sequence continues at coordinate 3,297,184 of CM032815.1, read as the reverse complement.
ATGGATTAATGCCTGTGTGATTATGTGTCCACTCACACACACAAACACAAACACAAATACACACACACACACACGAGTATAACAGCCAGAGAGGAAAGTAGATAAATGATGAAGATGAAGAGAAAACGGTTGAACAGCTAAAGTAAGAGAGATAAAGAGACAGTGAGACAGAAATCTATGGTATGAGACAGAAGGAAGGGCACTGCTATTCATTCTGAGGCAGTGGTTCTATAGAAAGACTGCAGCCAATCAAACGCAGGGAGAAAGCAGCAGGCAGGAAAGATGCTCCTTCAATTTAACTTGCATTAATAATGCATCAGGAACTCTGAGCTCAGCCCATCTTTGTCTCAATAGAACTCACTCTATTCACACTCACACACACACACACACCTGATTCTCAAAGACCAGACCTTCCTCCATCACAAGTCAGATGGAATATCTTTCACAACACATTGGGTCCTATATTTATTCTCTTCCTGAGAAAAGCAACAACGCTCTGTGTATGTGTTACTGTCAACTGTCGAGGGGCATCATACCTTTCGGAAAAGCAGAGAATTGTTTTAGCATCATACTATATACTGTATACTATAATTTATTCTTTGTATGTCTGGTCATCTGTAGTTTCTTTAGAAATACAACCAAAAACTTTTTTTTGTTTTACTCCAAGGTTGAGTCACATAAGGATAAACCTAACAGCTGGTTCATTTAATATTTTTGGGATTCAATAATTTGTTCATAATAATTGTTGAAAAACCCAACATTTATAGTGTGTAATTTCCACAATTACAGCTCTTGCCAAACAAAAACAGATCATGGTGACCAGTCGCTACATGAGAGTTTTGGTTGGAGGTGTAAATTAAAATTAAAATTACCTCAATTTGGTGTGTTCTTCACACAAAGATATCACATTGCCAATTACCATAATTATCATAAACACTTATAAACTTTTTTCATAAACTTGTACATCACAAACTTTGTATTTAAATTACTCACTAACTACACTGTCTAAAAAGTAATTGCATTTCTCTTACTAATAACTAAACTGTATCAACCTTGACCAATAGAATTTTTAAATATTTACATTGTGAAAACTAAGATTAAAGTGACTGCAACACCGCCTTCTGTAGCAAGCTGTAAAATTTAAAGAATGTACAATTTTCTGTATATGTATATAAAAACTTTTATATACTTTTATATATATTTTTATAACTTTTCTTTTCTAATGCATTACTAAATCATTTAAATAAATTTAATTTAATAATTAATTTAATACATTTAATATTGCTTTATACAGATTTAATGAAGATATATTCAGTATGTAAAGTACATCATAAAAAAACTGTAATTAAATCCTTTACTTCACTTGTCAGGGGAAAAATAATTGAAGTACAGTAATTAATTACTTAAGCAATCCATTACACCCAACACTTGTGATACAATAAACTGTTGTTAATGGCAAGAATCAAATAATATGAGCGTATACAGTTTTGGAAAGATATGAGGGTGAGAAAATAATGAGAAAAAACTCTTTTAGTATGCTTACAGGAATGTGTAGGCATCCGTGTTTCATATTTTGGGTCCAAATAGTTAGTCACTCAATCACTTTTTCATTTCGCTGAAATGAAAAAGCGAGCGTGCTGCGCTAACCCGGTACAATTCAGTGTTATAGGATCATAGAGATGTAATGGAGTTTAAGAGGCTAATAAATAAAAAAGCAAGTGTAGGGACAACAGCTGCAATCTAATCCTCTTTAGAAGTTTTTCTCAGGGGATTGACTCGCACAGCTCAGGGGAGAGGAACATTTTTAATGACCGCTGTAAGGTTTAATAGCCATGTAAATGGACCAATAGGTGTGCGAGTTTGTGCGAGCGAGGCTTTGTGTGCCTTTAGGTTAGTGTGTGCAGCTCTTCGGAAGGAGGATGATGTGTGACATTGAACTCAGTGTGTGATGCCCACTGGGACAACAAGGACCCCCATTTGCTCATTAGTAACTCCAGCTCTAATGGAGACCTTGAACCGTCACATATCTGGCAACCCCCTCACTTTCTCGCACACGCTTTTCACACGTTGTTTACCGCAAATGCTTTTCCAGCGCGTAGCTCCTTGGTCAGCACGACGGGTCCGGAAACATCGTTATTCCCCAGACTCAAAATGTCACAGCAGAGTCGCTCACGTGCACATTAATTGCATTCAGAATATGAATGTGTTTACAGTGCATATCGTTGCCTCTCGTAATGAGAAACTCCATTTCATATCCCGGCTCAATGATACAGCTGATAATTGAGTAGAAAAGGAAAACAAATGCTAAGTTTGGAATGAGCTTTCGGTGTTTCTGTAATGTGAGAGCTAAATGAGACACAAACACAGTTTTAGGGTCATTTCAGGGCTGTAATTTATAACATAAATTAAAATCTATATATAGAAGTAAGTCATTTATTATATACAAATATACTGAGTGTGCTAAAAACATTACATCTTAAATAAGCAAAGCACTATAAAATATGCATATGCAAGCTGTTCTGCATTACAAACTCTCTTCTAAGGTCTGTCAAAGCTTAGCTGTGGTTTAACAGCAACGATATTACCGGCGAACGAGGTGGGCAGACAAATAGTAGCTAAAAATCTGATAAAAAAAGACACCTGATATAGTGGAAGTGTTGAAAAGAGTTTAATATATAATGCCGAGCAATGTTCTAGTCAGAAAATGAGGTGAATAATTCTCTCAAATGGCAGCAGAGTTTGACACAGATGTTGGGGGAGCAGGCAGCGAGCCAGTCGGAAAAAGGTAGAAAAACAAAATGTCCTAAATGTCACTCATTTTTTGGCATTTTTAAAGTCCCATATGCTCACTGTAGAAGACGGTCCTGTGGCAGTAGGAATAATCAGATGGTTTAGATGTGGAAAACCTGTTTTATGCCCCTGACTGAAACAACCGTGAGGCCAGACAGACAGAATCCCAGTCCACAACTCTTATCTGGTGTTGCTTATATAGGCACATAATATAATAAAATTGGTAAGCAGTAGATAATAAAGTAAGTTAGTTTAAGGAAAAAGTAAGAAATGCTACATTTTTGATCTGTCACTTACACGTAGTAACATGTAGTCAGTGTGATTATTTTTAAAAAGTGTAAAAAAAAATCATAAACAACATGCAAAACTTAATGTAAATAATTATCGTTTTTTAATGAGAATAATTAACAGAATAATTGGAATTACAGCTCTAAAAAACAAACATTTTATATTTAACATTATTTAGATATAAATAACATTTTTAATAATTTTTTTTAGTTTATGTTTATTGTTATGAAAATGTGTAACATTTTTATTCTTGATTCTTAGACCTTATATAGTTTGTTCAATATATTTATATATAGTTTGTCATAATAAGATTCAAATTGAAGTGAATAGTAAAATGAGTGTTTCTCCTGTGGATTGGTGACAGTTTATACGTTAATGCTGTCTATTTTACTTGTAATTAGGATAAAGTAAACATCTGTAAAGTATTTTTATAGAAACATTTATCTATTAATTTAAAACCCAAATAATACTGTGGGTCCCTAAACATTCTCTGCACTTATTCAGAGGGTTATATTGATGATGTGGTCCGCTGTAGCGCCTCGATTGGCCATGCTGACTTATTTACTCAGCTTTTGGCAGCCATTATCACAGGTGCATGCTGGGCCACACTGCTTGTGTGGGGACCAAACGATGCCAAAAAACTGCTCAAAGCCACTATTAGCCTCTCTAATCCACAGCACCACAAAAAACACTGCACAGCGAGCGTATGAGCGCTTTCATGAAGGAGACAACGCTGCTTATTGCTTTAAGGGAAAATATGAAAAATGAGTCTGTAATTAAGCACAACTGCAGGCAAATGGAGGAAATATTATTTTAACAAATACCTTTGATGGTTGTTTACATACAGGATTAACTCATATTCGCTCACATCTTTCCTTCTCTCTCTCATTGTTTTTATTTCCAGTAAATACCATGAAAGGAGTGTCTAGGACCCTCCATTTATATATGTAATAAATCATGATTTGAAAAGCCGTGAGTCTTGAGAACTTGTGTGCTTGTGTTTCTTATTAAGAAATGTGTGCGTCTTTGTGTGTGTGTGTGATGGTTTTAATAGCATATCAAGCTCACTGTGTGTGTCTGTATGTATACTTGTATGCAAAGAGCAGTCAGACAAGTTTAGGTTAATTAAGACAATCCATGGCAGCCTTAGTGTCGCCTGGTGAAAATGTGTCTCCAATTAAAAAAAGCTGACAAGCCAGCTGTAAAGAGACATAGAAAATGGATTGTTCTTGCACACAATCACACACATGCATAGAGTAAAAAATATTTTTCGTTATTTTAATTTGCTGGGACTATTTTTACTAATTAGGCGATAAACTTCCAAAAAACTTCAGACCTTCATTACTTGCTTACTATTTTCAAATATGTAACTTTTTTACACAATTATAATGAGCACGTAAGCTAAATAAATGTATTGCAATTCAAATGTTTAATGTATGAAAGTAATGAAATGAAATGGAACAATTACAAAATAAAAGGCGTTTTTAAAAGTAGCAGATACATTAGGGGGCATTTACAAGACATTGTTTTCCAAACAAAATTGGAAAATACATGCATTATAGCCATTCATTTACGTGACAACATGGCACCTGAAAACGCATTGACTGCTTTTGAAAACGCTTTTAAAAGTGTTTTAAAATGATCCTGTAATGGCTATGTCAAACGCACGAGTACTGCATTACATGTTTTCTTTAGTGATATCACATACAACTGAACTGGCACTTAAAGAAACCTAAACAAAATAATACAATTTTATCTTTCAAATAAAGATAAAAGTGACACAGAGGCAAAAGTTACAGATTGCGCTTTTAAAGATAAAGGCAAAGTCATTGTACATATCTCAAGCTAAATCAGCCGTGTGCCTTGATACAGCGCTCAAAGACGCGGCACATTTCACATACGCTTTCAGTCATGTAGTCTTACTGAATGATATTCATTAATATTCTAAAAGTCTCTTCTGCTTTATTCCGAAGGCGAGTCTCCATTTCTTGCAGATCTGGAGATGTTGTGCTCTTAGTGAATGTCAAATAGTGCATCACAGATGAGGACGTGAATTATCTATTAAAAGGCGATTAAAAGGCTATTTAGCAAGCGGGTGGACACTGGAGAGAGACGGACAGGATGAGACAGATAGCCGGGGGGGGAAAGGGGCGGAGCATAACATATCCATCTATGATGAGACAGAGGACACTCAGTATGGACAAACTAGCCTTGGTTAAGGACGCTGGCACAGATTTATGGGTGTTTCTCCTGTTATGGCAACTTTTGGCCTTGTGGAGTTTTAAAAAATAAATTGCTTATTTTAATTTTCATATTTTCAAATTTTGATTTGGGCCAATGGGACCATGTGTCCGTAGTTGTAAAAACACCATACATAACAAGTGCCGTGCACCCTTCCACCTCTAAGCCCCATGCATGCATTAATATTTCAACCTTGCATTATCTTTCTCATTAAAACAGAAGCGCTATGTAAATATGAGGAAAAAATATCTAGGATAAGACAGAAGCCGGAGGAAGCGTGAGGTGCTCAGCATGAAGTGATGCTATTTATGATTCCAGTGGTGCAGAACAGCAGTGAAGACCTGTCCGCCCTCATTCCATCCCCCGTCGAGACACAGACATGATGCACTCTCATATTTTTGGGTCTGTCAGTATCAGCGGGTCCCCAGGGGCCCGCGGGGGGCCCAAACAGTAACTCCAGACTCGCTTGACACCTAAAAATATCGCTTGATTAGCGGTACGTCTTTCTGACACTTATTTTCCTTCATCTGCCACATGCCAGTAAGGGGGCGCACCCATTGCGAGGGAAAAGTGTAAAAAATTAACTTCAAAAATGGAAATTATCGATCACGGCTGCTTTTATTACCTCAGACCACCTCGGTGGATAACCTTGCGCAATTAAAATAAATTACAGCGGAGCACGAAAATCCTTGTCATCTTCACTCTTCGCTTGAATGCACCTCACACACACACGGGCTTTCATTATTTATACTATTATCTCTCAAATAAGAACAATGCCAGCCTATAACATCCTACCATGAGCGGCTTTATGAAATATCTAAGGTCATGGAGTCAATAAAAGATTTCCCAGCAGTATACGATTATTCTTTATTTTTCAGTGATAAGAGGAAACTAAGGAGGTCTATAATACCTGGATCCACCTACATTCCCATTCATCTCAATGTCAGCTGCTTAGCTGGCTCAGTTACCAATGCCATTGTACTATGTATCATGATAGTAGTAGTATACTACTAGTATTTTTTTCATAAGATTTTCATACAAACATAAACTTAATATAGAGTAGACAATGTTATTTTGAAAAATACCGAAAACAAAAAAATATGAAATTTAAAATATCTCAAATGTAAGTTTGGATGGTGCACTTTTATATGTATACCCAATATGTGATACAGTTATCAGGTTAATCACAACATAATTCATATAGGGCAAATTGTATTAATTCATAGTTTTTATTAGTTTACTATTATTCTAAAGGTGGAAAGAAAGAAAATAATAATGAAGAATAAGTAAGTGATCCTAAATGTTAGGCTGATAGTGTATCAAATGTGAAACTTCTTAAAATCCTCAAATCCTATATAATAAGGAAAATGTGGACTATAAAATATAAAATCCTCTTATAAGTATTTAAAAGCAAGTTCAAATTAGCCGAAATATAGAAAAAAACTCACAGGAGATGTGGGATATGTAGAAACTTCTAAATGACTGGTGCTTAAAGTCTGCAGAAATTTGCACAGACATTTCTGGGACTTGCAGATGCAGATTCCGTGTGGACATGATAATGTGTTTATGCATGACAAAAAGTGGGCTCTGTGCAGCTGTTTAATTCAGCAGTCGAGTCAACTCAATTTAGTTTCCACCAGTTTCAAAAAAGTTCTCTGACCTCTGCGGGTCTGGCAGGGATACAGACTGGCAGGCGACTGGGCTGACCTGCCCCGAGCGGCCGCGGGGAGCACCAATGACCCTGACTGACCTTAGTGTCACTCCTGCTCAATACTGTATAGATCAACTGGGGTGCCGTTGGAGGTGCAATTTGGAGAATAAACCCAGGTGCCACTGGGAACAAATACAAGAGACAGACAGAACAAAACAAAGGAAGAGAGATGGAAAGAGAGAGAGTCTTGGAATAATGTGGAGTTTGAAACTGCAGATGACCAACACAACTCCACCAATAAATGATGTCAAACGAATTAAAATGCATTCAGTTGAATGAATAAAAATAAACATGCTGTCCAGACAGGTGGCGCACTAGGTTTTGAAACACAGTACCTTGTCAAATATCAAGCCGAGACAGATACCCATGTCATGGAAGATGTTTAACATACACAACACTCACAGAGCAAAGAAAAATTTGGAGTATTTGTAAGGATGGGTGACAAAACATCATCTAAAACATGTGCTGGCACAATGCAGCCTCTGGATCACCTTGTTTGTTTTCAATTATCTCTCGAGACATACACAGCGTTAACTCCCTGCAAGCGTACGTGCATGTATCCGATATAAATGCCATCAGGAAAACAATGAGAGGATGCCACACAAAACATGCATAATTAGATAAACAATTCAATAAGTAAGATGACAATTTGGCAAGGCTGATATGACTGAAGTGCATTTACGATGAGTTCAACACAATGAATCACCCCTTGTCCATGTTGCACGCGTTCAAATAACACTTTACTGTAATTCATTACGGTAATGATAATGCCGTGGCAGAACCAGCGCTCTACCTCTCTCTAATAGAATTGCTTATGCCATCATATTTCTACATTAGGACACATTTATTATGAAAGTCATCTTGAGGATATTTGTCTTGTTTAAAGGGGAAAGGGCAGAATTGATCTCGTTTGCGCTGTGGAATTAATTTCGCATCTCAACAAACTGGAAAGCGCAGAAGCGATCTGTTATTTTAATCTAGTTTGAGCCCAGCGATGACAGCTATCACAACAGCAAACACAACAACAGATATGGTGTCTTGATCCTGAAGAAATTATAGGAGGAATACGCAGAATGGGATGCTGGTATTGATCGGCGGAATTCAGTTTATTATGAGCCAACTTCATATCTGCACTCGGGGTCCAAAGTTAACACTCAGAAGGTGCCAAGTGAGAGTGAAAATTGGCTTTAGTGTGAATATTAAAGGAGCTAATCGACACTTGGCTGGTAAGTTTATGTGAGAAGTCAATTATACATATTTGAAGAAAAGCAAAAAAGGAATTCTGCACCAAGCAAATTCAAAGTTTAAGATTTAAGGACCATTGATGTTTAACTGAAAAATTATTATAATGATGACCATTAAATACAACAAAGTATAAGAAATTTTAAGAAATAAAAAATGACTATAAACTATATGACTACAGATAATTTTTAAGATCAATTTTTTATCCAACATAATTCCATACGACAACAATTACAATATGTGAAATAATCCTGATACTAAAAAGCTGCCAAAACTAAAATATGCAAAACAACAGGTAACAATGAGTGACAAGGTTTTCATTGTGTCAAAAAAACTTATTAATACTTTAACAAATGAATAAATAATGCAAAGATGAAAAAGACTAAATTCTCTCACAGAGCTCATAATAGTTTAGCCACATCAGCTGTTCTGATCTTAGAAACCAATTCTGTAATAAATGGTTTTGTAGCAGCCAATGTCCTAAAGACCCCAAGGGAGAGTTTGTGATATATTTCGGACTAGATGCAAATATTGATAGATCTTAAATTGAAGCTTGAAATTACCAATGTGAAAATCAAGCCAGAGGAAACGAGAAACAATTACAGCAACTCAATACAGCATTAAGCTGAGAGCATCTATCTTAGCGTAGAGATTGTTGCTTAACAGCTCATATTGTCTGCACATTTCCTCTTCCTAAACTACACGACTCATTTCTGTTTACTCGAGGCTGGGACAACAGTCTTTTCGTTAAGAATTTTAAATAAAGAATGACAGGCATTTAAAGGACAGACCCTGCAGAGATCATGACACGAGAAATTAAGGACCTGTTAAAGTTGTGTACAGCTTTTCTCCTAAATAAATTGGCTTTGGGTGCTTGGTGCCCGATGCAATCATAACTTGTCATATTTTATTATTTAGACATGAATGTGAGGTTATGAGAGCCCCTTTTAAATCGCATTACAGTTTAGATGGCTGGTATTGATACGAACAATAGAATTAAATAGAAAATCATTTTAAATGTGCCATTTTATATCAAACTTTCATCTTGACCTGAGTGTTAGCACAATGCTTTACCAGTTGAGCTGGTTTTATCCTTGCAACTTTCTGAAAGATGTCATTGCATCCTGTGACTGACACATTATAGAAAAGAAAACACACACTTTATAACAAGACAGCTGTGGAATAAAAATAAGACAAGTCAGTACCTTTCCTCAGGTCTCCTGAGAAACACACCACAGGGTAATCTCAAATGTGTCTCTTCTAGAGTTGGAACAATGTCTTAAACTGTGCTCAGATCTGCCGAGATACCAGATTCAACAATCAAAATAAGTCAAAGATTTCAATAAGGACAAACATTCAGCTCTATATTCTTTTTATGTTCTCTTAAGATATGTTAGGAGAAAAGCTTTAATGAAACACAACTTTGAACTCCATTAAGCCTGTTAAACTATGAAAGACCAACATCCAAGCTATACAGATTTCTTCTGGGATAGGAAGGAAACAGGTAAGTCTGGGCGCCAAACGAAGAGGTTTAAATACTTTAAGATCCCGAGAGGCAAAGTCTCATCTATTTTTGTCTACTCAAACCTCTTTTTCCACTTAGGCACCACCTTCAGGATAAGAGGCCGATAGTCAGCAAGTTAAGACAGGTCTATTTCTCTAGGCGATTTGTGAGTGTCTGGGCTGTGTTTGCTCCTGAGATTGCAGGTAGATGAATGGCTCTTAAGTGCAGACGAGCGCATACCTGAGATTATCTGTTGTAGGTGAACCGTAAGGGCCCGGGACGCCCTCCCTCTGTGCACTCTAGGTGGAGGCAGACACCTCTTCACTCCTGTTTTTGTCTAATACACCATCTAATTTCTCAACCACATCTGCATTAACAATCCTCAAGAGAAACATTCTGAAAGGCACTTTAAACTTAGTAGTAGATTAATTACCACCGAAATGAAATGCCCTCCCTCGCACTTGGGTCTACGAGGAGACACTCGTCTTTGCTTATATATTAGCGGAGAATAAATTCAGCATTTTTACAAAATAACACAAACATTTATGCAGAGCATGTTATACACTGGCTTGCATCCCGAAGAGCCCCTCGAAAACTTACGAGAGGCATCAAACTAATTTTAAAGACGGATTATTCAACAACACTTCAAAGGAGAAGTAAAAACAATCCCAAAAGGTCTGTACTTGGCAAGTGCACGGAGCTGTGCAGAGTAAAGGCGATACAGAGAAAACCTTCAAATAACAGATCTATCACAGTCACAAAAGCAGGGGCTTCTGGTGGGCTCAGCAAAGGAGTCAAGAAAGAAAGTTTTTGGCCATTTGTAATGAGTGCCCTAAGATGCCCCACACAAGCTCTCGGTTTTTGAAATGCACAAACACTTGGATGTACGACAGACATACAATATGACACGGTACAAGTTCAGCTGTCGGTGAAGGAAATGTTATTGCTGAGAGGGTGTTCTTTCAAAGGTCAGAAGACTTATTGGAGATTTTAGTTCCAATACTTGGAAACTTGCGTTTCATTGAGAAACTTTACCTCAAAAAGAAACTTTGTTGACATGCAGTACGAGTGTAGAACTAAAAAAATGTCAAAAGCACAGCCTGCTGATTTTTTTGGTTCATGTGTATATTTGAATATTCGACTGGCACATCCTGTTTTTAGTGATTGGTCAGCCTGCACTCTCATCTCGCTTGTCTTCTTAATCCCATCCATTGGAATGAAAGTTCAACATCGTACAGCCCTGAAGACTGCCCCATTAGACTCTATGTGATATTACAAAATTAAACCTTACTAGCACAACAAGAAAGACTGCAGAACGTCATTAGCAATTTAGATAAGACCCAGATAAGAATAGAGATTTTAACTATTTTGGAAATGAACAGAGCACAGTGTTTATTCATCTGATTTCAGAGTAGCTTGGTACTTTTAAATGACGCATTACATCTTGACACATGCCTGTTTAATAAAGCTTCTTGTGGTTTAAAAATGTTAAAAATATCAGTTGGTGTACTGATCTGGGACCTGCGCTCTCTGTCTAAGCCAGTATTGAAAATGTGTTTGTGAAACGTATCCCAGGTTATTAATCAGTAGAAACGGGTGTTTCAGGCCCACCCACATGTGCAAATCAAATTCAAGCTGTATATTCATTTTCTACCCAGGAACCAAAAAATTAGAAATCAAGCCAATTTCATGCAATTTTAATGAATAAAATTAGATCATAAAACAAGCTCTTTTTAATTCTTATTTCTTTTTAAATAAAAAACTTTTCTATTTTGAAACAAAAACAGGTTTATATTTAAATATCCGATTTTTGACTGAAGCCAAAGACTTAAATTTCCATTTGATCCCAATATTTACAAGAAATAACTTTATAAAAGGGACGTCATCTGTGATTTTTCCTTCCTTTTCATTTATAGATTAAGCTGCTAGAGTCACTTAAATAAAATGTCAGGCATGGTGGCCTACAGTTGTGAAAAATCTGTGAACAAAAAAACTGATGATTCATAGCATCCATCCATCCATGCGAAACATGCTGTCCATTATCCCACACAATAATTTCGACTCATCCCTCGCACCAGCAAAAATTGTGTTAACACTAACGCACTTACAACAGAAGTCCATAGGGCATATAAGGCCTTCCAGGAACGCATAAAATGTGCAGCTTACATTTTTTGTTCTTTCACGTGTCATCATTTTAACTGCACAGTCTAATTTTTACTTTTAGCAGTAAGACTCTTGTTCCAAATGGATGAACTTGTGCCGTACTGCAGGATTTTGGTGAGTGAATTTTAATAGCCCCTTGTGCGTGTTAAATTTTCTTGAATTACTGGCTTTACATTGTCATTGAGAGTTAAAACATACAAAAACTACAAGTGATTTTAAAAGTCTTGTGATTTTTTAGTCCACGTATTGCGGCTATACTTTGTGGTAACGCTGTATTTTAACATGCAGTGCCATGCCCCACAAGCCATTGTAGGTGCATCATTGTGAACCCGATTTCATTTTAAAATGATCAGCCTCTGGCAAAATGATCCAGGTAAACAGATTTAAGTGTCATCTCCCACAAATGAGTAAGAAAGGAAAAGTGTGTGATCACCGCCTTTACGACTGTTACCATTTCTGTTAGCATAATGTGTTTTGCGCTGACTTGCTATGCAGAGCTGTATGAATAAGATTTGGGGGCGTGTTGGTGTTCGTGCACCTGCTGAAGGAGAAAAAGCCCCATCATCCCCTCTGATAGACTGCAAAATCATCCGTTCTCAGCTCTAATACCTTCTCATCTTCCACTTTTAATTCATGAAGGGATAAATGGAATAGAGAAGCTGCTATTTGTGTCGTGTGCCATCATTCACTCACCAGTGAGTCAGACGTCCTGAGGACCGCCCAGCACTCTGAAAGGAAGAGAGATGCCATGAACAGTCATATTCACACAGAGCCTCAATGTTTCCATTCATTAACCTGTGCCAGCTGTAATCGTGGCATTTTGCCTGTTCTCATTTGGACACTGGACAAAGGTACATCACAATGAAAAACTCAAAGCACGACATGAAAATGATTTTTCTGGGGAACGGTCGTATTAGGAAATAGAGTTGTGATAGATGACTGCAATTACCAGGGGGGTGAAAATGTTCCCACTTAGAGCAAACCAGCTCGTGCTTTGTCTCTATCGGCATTTCATTCGCTCCAAACCCTGTGAAACACAAAGTGCAGCAGTTACACAATCATCGAACTTCCATTTCGTATTATGGTCCCAGTCAATGGACTATGCGGGGTATGCAGGGATTTTTAGTCCTTGCCAAGAAAACTCTCCTTTTGTTCCTTTGCCAAAAATGTTTTAGAACAGTGACCTTGTGAGCTGGGAGGAACACAAAGAAGTGTCTTCTCCAGCAGCAAAGGAGAGAGTGTCTCAAAAATTTTGATGAGAAAATTATCAATGTTACGTAAGACTGAATAATGCATAAATTACTGTGTCATATGTGACCCAGTCTGTAAAATCCAGGCTGAAGTATAATTATGAGATTATGAGCTTCAAGGTAGCAAAACATTTCTCATTTGTGTTTATTACTATTGATAGTTCACTGTTATTTTGTATTGTTGTAACAAACAAATGAATGCAGAAGAGTCCAGCAGACACCAGCGATGTGGAGATGAGCCAAACATGTCTTACACTCGAAGTTTCAGCTCCGTTTTATGCTTTTGCTGTTTTTGACCGTCTCTGTCTCTCTCTCTCTCTCTCTCCGATTCACTCTGTTATTCTGCCATCTCACTTCCCTCTCTCTCTGGTATTCTCCCTTTTGTTCTTTGTTGCTTTCTCCCATGACTGACGTGGAGGAAAGACTCCACGTATTTTTATTAGCATTATGATGAAGAGCGTCGCACGTCTGCTGGATTTCATTATTCCAAAGGCCACCGATGCTCCCGGATACTAATGATGCCACAGCACACGGCCATATCTGTCTTTTTCATTTTCTTGGCTGAGCCTTATTAAAACCCTTACCAAGGCCTCGGTCACATCTGCATGGAGGACATGTTCTGCTTTTACAGAAGGTCAGACTACCTCATAAAGAGCAACAATCGCCAGCTCAAACCACCGTCAAATTTATGGGACTCAATGAAGTAGGGGCTCCTTGCCGATTCTAAATATTATAAAACAGTCCGATGTAAGCATACAGAATGGACACGCTTAAATATACGAGATCCTCTAATGATTCCAGCTTGCCCATAAAAGGTAACTGAGAAGGAGCTTGTTTTTTCTTTTTATAGTTTTGAACCTGAGACATAAACACTATCTTTCCACTACCGCGTCTAGGGTTGCAGAAATTCTCTCCATTAAAGTTGCATGAAGAGAGGGTTTCTGTTGGATAAGCATTCTGCAAGCGCACCAGACTTTGGGGAACGGGAAAGCCAGAGTTTATACAGTTATCAATGGTTGCTTAATCATTTATTATTTAAGATAAATCACAAGTAACAGGCTCAGACAAGAGGTAAGCATTTTCACATGTCTTTTTAAAATGCTGAACACTGTGAATTGAAAAGACACAAGGAGGACAAAAGCCGAATCTACCAAAGCATCACACACATCCGATTTACTGCCAATCACAGATCTGATGATAAAATTGATTAATAAAATTGCACCTTTCCCAGACCATTTCATTTAACCCAAAAAATTCTGCATTGTTTACTTTTGCACTCAAGCTCTTATGACGTTTCCTGCTTAAAACAAAAAAGAAGATCTTATGAAAATGTCAAAGTTGACAATAACATGTCAAGGAAAATTCATGGGGAAGGCTGACTGTCAATCACAAACTTATAAAAAGTACCTGAACCTGACTCTCCTTGCAAAAAATCTACATTTTTCACCTTCAGTTACGTCTCATCTTGCCCACGGCACGAAGTGAACTGGTATTGACACTGTCATACCCTAGAAAAAAGCCAGTTTTATTGATGATTTAAAGAATTTTATGCACTGTTTTAGTTTCCAGAGGCCAACACCAAAAAACCAACTATGTCTGTTCTTCAAGCTATCATGGGAAGTAAGTGTTTGGGTTCAAAGTCTGGCAGCGTGAAGTTTGTTTGATAGATCTGTACTTTTAGTCACAGTGCAAAGGTGTGGACCATAGAGCCCTGCAAAGTCAGTATAATCCTCCAGATTACCCATTCTCACATCCTGGTCACGACTTTTTTGGCTGTCTTTACATGGAGTTTTGCGGCTGGCTGTTCCTCCCCACTCACAGGTGAAGTGCCAGTAGAGTCCAGAAGGCTTGTCCTTTTCAAAGAAAAATAAATGTAATCTCTCAGCTAGGGTTGCTTCATACTGAGACTCCTCTCAAGGTCATTAAAATAAAATGGATGTGTACCTGTGGTGGCGCTGGGCTATCCATCACGCTGGCTTTCTCAGATGAAAGGTATCTGAGTAATGCGTTTCCTCACTTACACCGCAGCATTGCGTTTAATGCAGTCTTTATTGTAAACGACAGCACTTACTGTCTTAATGGACGAAAGTGTTAAGAAAACATATGCAGCTGTATGACATCCTATTTGATCCACATACAGCAAGTGAACTTGAGCTATTACACCACTTTGAATTTTTATGTCACATCCATAACACATGTATATTTCCTTTTTTTTCCATAAAAAAGTGTAAAATAATATTTTTCTAATGTCTGGATTCTTTCAACATAATTTATAAAAATATAAATGGATGATTAAATATATATATAATAAATACATTCTAAGAGAATTTATATTTCAAGTTTTGACAGTAAAACTCACACCCATAATGCTGGAATTGACAAGATATGTACAATATACAAACATGTATGCGTCTGAACATACATTATGATGAAAATGACATTTCTATAATATAATAAATAATAAAAAAAGTCATAACTAAAACACCACATAGAAATGGTTGGAGGAGACATTCAAAGACAAAATGGAGAGAAATTGATTTTTTGAAGATGACAAAGTAGTTCTGATGAGACTTGTGGGATAAGGGTCCATTTTACTGGTTCACCTGAAGGATGAATGTGCCCTTAGGCTTTTAGTGGGTGATGCTATCCTGGCTTTTGAACCTGTATTGTGTAAAGTTAAGTTTTAAGGCTTAAAAGGACCATTAGAAAGGTACTAAATCTCTTCTCTTATGGCACTATATCCTGTCAATGTTAAGTCACCAGAGAGAGATACCTATTCAAGCCTACAGTAAATATATTGTGCTTTCTGTGTGTGTGTTGTTTTTGGCAGAACTCTTCTGGCTGACTTATTATTCTTTGTTGTTGAGCCAATTCCACTAAATTACTTGGAATCATCAATTAGCCTTTGACCTACAAAAAATAAAACTAGAGAAAAAATGGTTTCACAATATTGTTTCACTCAAAGACTAACAGCCATTTTTCTATAAAAACATTGGCCCACAATATGCACTGTATGGGTTTTCTTGCATCTTGAACCCTGAATGACACGATACTGATTGTCTGATTGTCGATTGTCTCACAAAGCAGATTCAGGTTTACCATTACAGCAGATTTGATTAATGCAGCACAGTAATGTTCCTGCAGATACACAAAGAGATGACTATCATTTTCTTTGGGCAAAAAAAGCACGCTGAATTGCCTGATGCTGTATCCAAGAACACAACGATAAGAGCCAACAGCACAATGAAGATTTCAATGTAATTAATTTGAGCAATATTGATGATTTCCGCAACAATAAGAAGTTGGAAGTCACGTATGTGAAAGACTGGAGTGAACGTCAGTAGCATACTAAACCCACGTGTGAAAAAATGTGCTAGCACTCTTGCAGAATGATAGCTATTTGTCAAAGAAGAGAGAGCAAGTAAAATCTACGCCGTTCGAGTCGAGCGCTCCAACTAAAGAGCTTATCCATTCAGAAGAACAGAGCTGACCTTTAAAAACATTGAACCTAATTCACACTCACAGACCCTTTCTGCCACACATGGCACATCAGCTGAAAGCACATTAGAGTGCATTAATTTACCTCACAGGGAAACAGAAGCAGGAGAGAGACAATGGAAGGTGGAAATGACCTTTGGAGGCATGCGATTCAGACAGGGAAAACGAACCGGCTCGAACACGCCCACCGCAGATTGTAATGATCCACATCTAAACCTGTTTCAAAGGAAGTTAGTAACAAACGAGAGAAAGGTGGGGGAAGTCATATCCCACAGAATAGGTCTGAAAGTGAAATGCACCTGTTGCATTCCTACTATTTGCGCATCGCATCTGTCAGAAAATGTGAATGCAAGATTGTAATACATTATACATGTATAATGTACATTATACATGACATGTATACAGAATATACAGATATATGGAGGGATGAAATCATGAGAGAGAGAGAGAGAGGAGAGAGAGAGAGAGAGAGAGAGAGAGAGAGAGAGAGAGAGAGAGAGAGAGAGAGAGAGAGAGAGAGAGAGAGAGAGAGAGAGAGAGAGAGAGAGAGAGAGAGAGAGAGAGAATATTCAATATTATTAGAGTCAATATTATTAATATTATTACTAAACAATTTTAGGAGAAACATTTGCGACTGCATTTGATATTACAATGAAACTCCTAAACTATAAAAGAGCAACATCTGAGAGCAATAAAATCTTCCTCTGGAAGAGAAACAAGGAACAGTAAGATTTTAGGAGATTAGGAGATTAGGGCTCGGTCACGGGATAGTCACAACACAGAGGTACTATAAGCTGAACTAAGGTAAAATAAGATGACGCTCTGAAACATGACGACCTTGAAAACTTGTTCCTCCAGACAGTCTCACCCAACAGGATTTGCTGGGGCTTCTTGTGAGACCTAACCAATACCCCAGAAGAACAAACACTTCAGTCACAGACAACAGAAGTATGGTACATCTAATGCTCGGGTCTTGGATTGATAGAAAAAAACACAAAGGAAAAATACTAAATAATAGAAAACAGGACATGGGCTATCAATAGTTGAAAAGGTTATTGGCACTCCTGACATTTAGCCGACTGTGATGAATTTTGGGGGGAGAATCAAAATTATACTAAAACACACAGTACAGCACACAAGCCCCAAACAATTTTAGGCTTGTCATGCCCATCCCCACTTCCATTTTATTGTACACAGCAGCATGAACATTCTGCTACAATGTAGCAGAAAATATATAGTCATGTGGCTTTACAACAGCATGATCAATTCCTATATCTGCTTAACAGAGATGATGTTTCTTGCAAGTAAACTACCTAGGCTGCACGGCTGTTGGGTAAACACATTAATAACAGATACAGCTCAGATAATGCTTGAGTTACGGTTGAGAGTGCATCTCTTGTAGAAGGTTATGGCAGTCTCTAGACCGACTCATTCATTTCTCTCTCTCCCCCTCTCTCTACAAACACAATTACAGGGCCGTTCAGTGGCAGAGCCCTGCTCTTCCACATAAAATTTCATTACCTGCATGCTAAGTATTAAGAGCTGCTAGATGATTGCCGTTCTCCCTACTGAATCAAGCCTGCCAGCCTGGAACCAAATAAATAATAGTTGTTTTTCCCAATAGGGCCCTAATGAAATGGGCAGAAAATGCTACAAAACCAACACAAGCTGCAGCTCGGGTCATTGTGACCATGTCAGTGTGCGTGTACGAGTGCAACTTTAAGAAGCTAGTGGAGAAAGTTGGAGAGGTCTTGGCAGTACATGCCCTCGCACTTTAATAAAAAAACGGATGTGGTGCCCAGATCCATCTGTTTTATTTCTTCCCAGATGGAGCAAAACCAGAGACCAGTGTGCCAGCCAGTCTGTCTCTCCCAATCCATCATGAGAATGAGGAATATTTGTGGCCATTGTCAACGGGATAATCAGGGGATGTTTATGATCACTGAAGGGGAGAGAGAAAGAGAGAGCGCTATATATCAACCGGATCTGACTCGCCCCTCCCACACACGCTCTCTACATATACTCACTCCCAGAAAGGGCAGATCCTGACTATAGTTTTTAATTAGTCATCTTATACAGAAAGAATCCATAGACGTTCACATCAAACGCATCAGGTGCTCAATGAAAATTAATACGGAGGCTGGCCGTGCGGAGAGATGAGGTTGTCGACATGAAAATATGCCAACTAAATTCACCGCTGAGCTCAGGGGAATTGAATTATTCACTTGTGATTGATTGGGAAATGTTTTAATTGCTCGCGTTTTGCCACATGCATGAGCGCTTTGATCTCATCAGATTCACAGTCTTACGCAGAAATATTACGAATCTTGTTGCTGCTCGCTCATAATGAAACATACTGCAAACAGCTTTACAGTCAAATGGATGATTAATTAAAGCTCATTGGCAGGTTTTATGTTTTAGTTATTAAAGAAAATCAAATCCAGTTCACACACATATGGATATGGGTGCCAAGACATGACGCTCTTTTGCTGGCTATTTTTAAATAAAACCAATTTCCAAAACTTTATTTTATATAAAAATGCACAATTTGCATCTCAAATTAGGTCCTTTGTGTACATCTCTTCTGATTTTAACAATCCATGTTTTCCTGTAGTTTTTTTTACTGTAGTCTTGTGCAAATATGTGAAATCCTGGTATGACCAATATGCTTGCAGTACACGCTGTGGACAGGCTGAGAAAGATCTGGAACGTCTGGTAAGAATGAATAAGATGTTTTTGGTAAACAGCGTCAATTTCTGTAACATATTCATAAAGAGGATGTCTAATTAGCAGATGACACATTGCAAATTATTTGTTATCTGAAGTAACATTTAATTTTTTTAAGTATGGGTTCTTCATTATTCAGTACAGATTTATTTGCAAATGAGATCTGACACAATGTAATTCTCTGCTGCACTTCTCAAGATTTATTAAAAGACTTGTAAAAAAAAAGAGCTTATATCTCTCTCATGTCACTATTATACTGCAAGTAAATATCCTGACAAATCATTTTGTTGTATTTCAAACCAATTTCATGGCAATTTGTAACGATTCCACCTTTTTATGAATTAGTGGCTAATTCATATGAATTTGTACACAGTCTCACGTACTGGTCTGAAAATATTTTGGATGGCAACAGCTTACTAGATTGTGTCAGGTTTCCGTATAGTTCTATATTTATATTAATTCCTGTCGCAGATACTTTTATTTAAAGTGACTTTTTTATTTTGCCTTAAAAGCCAAAATGTACACAGCATACAAAGCTACATTTACAAGTATAAATAGTGTTGAAGCTACGGGAGATCTTTGCATCTCACAGCCACCATATTGATTCTTATTTTGTTGAACTCCCTCTAACTGTTTTACCGTGAGTCCCCAGCGTACACCCCCAAACGCATCACAAATCTAATAAATGCAACAGTGCTAGTGACCAATCTGTGACTCCTACTTCTAAATTTCATGGGCAAATAAAAACATATGATGAATACAGAGTTAAGGAGGGTGTTGTCACCTTGACACTGAGGCAAGAGCCTTTTTCATTTGCATAAATGAAAAGGGAGACAATGGCTCCGCAGAAGACTCTCCACATCAATCAACACACAAGCTTTTGTCTCACCAAGTGTCAAGCCGCTGTCAACACAGGATGGCGCAAAGCAGAATACGAGCAGACGGTCTGCGTGCACTATTTGCATACGAGTTATTGCTATTCTGTGACTCCAGAGAAGATTATAAATAATTCGGCATGGTCTGTAAGGGCACGCGTGGATCACAACATGTTTTACCGGAAGGAGCCCTGTGGTCTCATTCAATATGGAAATTAAAAGCCAAATTCAGATGCAGAAAGGCTAATGAAGGATCTCTGACATCCCTTGACATGACTTTTAAAATCGGGGAACAGTTCACAAATCTGGATAAAGAGGGATGGCATACTCACTGCTCTATTGTATTGCTTTTTATTTGTTATTTTAAAAAGTAATTTACTGAAAAACTAAAATTCAAACCTAAGCATCATAGTTGTATATGACCATTCTTTGGATTAACTTATTTAAAATATAATATAATATAATATAGCAAATAATCAATTACAATAAAATAAATTAAAATAAGATATTATATATATATATAGTAATATTATATTATAATATCGTTTATGCAATATTATATTAATATATTGTATATTAAAATATATAATATATTAAATAATACGACTAATCAACAAATAATGAGATTCAACATTATCAAAGTATCTGAACTTAATTAAAAATGATTTCAACCATAAAACCATAAAAAATAAAAAGCTCAACTTTAACCATAATATACTTGGCTTGCATCATTAACCTCTTACACCAGGTGACCTATAAGACAGTGTGCACTCCTAAAAGTATGACTGGCCCCCCACAAGCTTCCTGTTTTATCATGAAATCAACATCAACACATGAAAGAAAACTGTGCTCATCTAACAAAAAGGCTGTCAAAATTATTACACAGCCCAACATCTAAAGAGCAGGACGACTGGGAGGAGCCGAACAGAAGTCAAAAACCGTTTGCTCTTCTCGTGTCTGTGCAACTCTATCATCCCGAACCAGAGAGAGAGGAAACAGCGGGTGGCTTATTGCTGAGTAAAATTCAATAGGGGCATAATGATGCCTCACAGCCAGAGGTGGTCTGATAATAACTGCTGCTGAAAACGTGCATCATCATTCTTTTCACAGCAAAGAGGGGATCTTTCTCTCTTCGGCTCGCCGGTTTTCTTTCAGCGAAGAGAGTGATATGCCAATCACGGCCTTAGCAGGAGCGCAGTCTTCAAACGGAGAAGCTCGGCAATTAAACATGACTCACACACTCCACAAACGGCTGCCCGTGCTGATATGTAGAAATAAACACGCTCATTATTCTGTTCATTAATCAGTGAATTAGAGACTAAATCAGTGGATCAGAGATAAAGTACACAGACGGAACAGGTTGGGTTAACTTCCTAGAAAGCAAGCGTTATCTAAAGCTCTGAAGTGGAGTCCTCTGCCGCAGGACTAATGGAGATGCTCATGATACTTTTAGATGGACAGCAATTTGCAGCGACAAAGCAACTGCAAATCATTTATAATAATGCGAATTAGTTATTTGTGACACAAAACTTACACTTATGCATTATGGTGCAGGCACACTGACTAAGTGATTCAGTTTCAAGGAAAAGTTGATCAAAATTAAAGAATCATGCCACTGTATTTGATTTGATCAAACTTAAAAATAATCTTCATTTATCTGAGGTCAAGGGACGTCAAAAAACAAGTTTAAATATTTTTATCTTTTTCTTACATAAGCTGTATTAAAACGACCGCTATGTATGTAAATGTACCTTTAGCACCTGCAAAATATAGCCACAACAGATGTTTCAATCTGAAGATGAAGTCAATCAGAAACACTAAGCTGTTACAGCCCTGTAAATGTCCTGTCTGTGCATCTGTGCATTGCATTTGGGGGGGCGTGTCCATAAGCTGTTGCTCATGAATATTTAATTATGCAGCAAGTCTGTGCAAGGAAATACAGGCTAAGAGGGATTGTAAATTGATGTAGGTAACTAACACAGGATAAAGTGTGTTATATTTATGCTGTGTTGTGGTCACAATCATGGAGATTAGTGTTCCTTCTAACACCTTGTTCACACTGAACGTACTAAACAATCGTGCAGTACAGAACAGCCCACATTATCAGTATCTATAAGCAAGGGCACAGGTTTGTTTTGAACATTGGGGAGGTTGAAGTGTCAACTGTACGTATGTTTTCATTAATCACTGTATAAATTATGAGAGGTGTAACTGCTAGTTTTAATTATTGGCGGGTTACCTCCTCCCCATTCCACGCAGAATTTACGCCTGTGACTGAAAGAAAGAAAGATATAAAACAAATCTAAAATCTAACCACTTTTTTCACAACTACAGTACAACCAATGGTAAAATGTAAGCATGACAATCCTTCAGAAATACCATCTAAGAATACACATAAGCCTCATATCCAATTTTTGTTATTGTTCATAGTCATGAACATGATTAGATGTGCTCAGTTTACACATTATCACAAACTAATGAGTATTTTCAACTATGTAATATATTTTTAGCTGTTCACTGTCACCGTTCCACAGGTGGAACACTCTAATATTCTCACTCACTTTAATATTTTATAGTTCTAATCCTATCATGACAAACTATTGACAAAAAGGTAAAAGACTTAAAAATAAATACTTGACAATTTTTATAACAATAAACATAAGGACAAATTATTGTTATTTTTAAAAATACATTAAATAAAATTCTAAAATTAATTAAATATATCACAAATTCAGTATCAGTAAATAAGCAATCATACAGAAGTGTGTATGCCTTCTACCCCAAGTATGCGCTCTATTCATCTCTGACAGACTATACGTGTCCCTGTGTCTGCCAGTAAAGAGACATCTTTCCACAGCCATCTATCAGTCTAATGGATATTACTGACACCAGGACATGAGGTGGACAGGAAACAAGACTCTTCATCTTCACAGAATAAGGAGGCTTTGTCGAACACCACCACATTTCATTCCCTGCGTGTGTGACAAATCCAGATAATTTCATGATTAATTTCATTCTTCAAAAGAATGAAGCTGATAGCTTCGAGGAGAAGATGAAACTAATAATGTTTACATAACCAATGAAGGGCTGAGCTCAAGCTGAGACGGCTGAAACTCCAAAGAGATGCTTGACACCTCTGAGATCACAGAGAATAAGACATATCTCGTTCCCTCCCTCCTTTCCTCTCCTGCTTTCTCACTTCTTCTCCGTCACGCTCAAGACTATGACTGAGGTCAGGGTACTAATGAGGCTGCATCTGCTGCCATATTAATGGAGGCCCCTGGGGCTTCTGCACCAGCCAATCAGCATTCGTCACCAGCGTGCCATTTATTTCTGCTGCTTCACCACAGACAATGGGAGAGTCAATGAGGGCCAAGGGCCATCAGAAGAACTTGGTACTGACCATGATGCTGAGTGGAGGAGAGCGAGGTATTGTTGGTTAGGGGCTAAAGGGGGCAAAAGGGGAAACCCTGATGCTAGTTATCCTTGTGCTAAAAATGCAAGATGTCGAGACTGTGGGCGGAAAGGGTGTGAGAGGTTAGACACTAAGAGGGAAGACAGAGGACACGCTCACAGGATGTGATTGAGAATGGTAAAACAGGAACATCTTGACAGTAGTGTGTCTGGTCGTGGCCATTAGACAGCTGTCAGACTCTCTGCCTTTGTTTAGACAGGAAAAAATATAAAAAATAAAACGTTGCATATTTGACTCAAATCTGTTTGCTTTTTGGAGCAAGGAGACTTTTCAGTAACAGGTTGGATCTGTTAACATTAGTAAATAGAGCTAACATTAACAAACAATGGAAAATGTGTTTTTTTTTTGCATTTATTAATCTTTGTTAATGTTAGTTAATGCAAATACAATTATTCATGCTACAGTATCTGTTCATTGCGCATTAAGTAATGTTAACAGTTACAACTTTTGATTTTAAAATGTATCAGTAAATGCTAAAATTAATATCAACTAAGATTAATATTTTAAGATTAACTTTATTGTAAGGTGTTACCTATATATGTATTTGTTTAAATAAAAAATAAATCAATGTATTTGTTTTAACAAAAAAAAAATCTATGCTTACAAACCAAAATTCAAATTCCTGTATGTGCATATGTAGTTTATATTTGTTTTAAAAATCATTTTAAAATATCATTACAATGTATCAGAAATGCAAACTCATCCAGTTCTTTTGGTAATTCGGGATGTGACCTGTTAAATTCATATTCTTACTTAAACAGTAAACTATTTGACATTCACAACATTTGGACACAGTTGAAGCATAAATGCAAATGACTTGACTCCATCTACTCCATCCTGACTATGAGAAGGATTCGTGGCATTGTGATGCTTACACTGTTGTTATGGCAACCGATACACCAGGTACTGACTACACTGATCAGATTTTACCCTGTGCAACAGGCTCTCTCTCTCTCTCTCTCTCTCTCTCTCTCTCTCTCTCTCTCTCTCTCTCTCTCTCTCTCTCTCTCTCTCTCTCTCTCTCTCTCTCATGAAGCACATCTGAAGCAAAAGGAAATATCACTTGAAATAACAAGCAGTGATTGCTAGTCCACCTTTGTCAAGACTGATACGATCTACTGCATTCAAAAGTGTTTCATCGCTACTGCCAGAGAGTTTGCTCTTCAAAACACACTTAAAGGACAGATGAGATTTATTGAAGAAGAAATGCAGGTGTACTTTAGATTCATATAAAATGAAGAAAAAACACATCTAATAGGCTCTATGTTTCTATACTGAATACTTTGTAAATGGCAAAAGAGTTTTTAAGAGTTTTAAAAGCAATATGCATTTTAAAAGCTTCACAAGGTTTTTTTCTTCCATCTTTTTCTTTTTATCTATTCATTTAATATTCTTATTAATGAAAGAACAGCATTAAGGAACACGAAACAACCTTGACCGGTTTATGATGAACCCTGTTTCATGCACCATGGAAACCAATTGATTTAAAGCACTTCAAGCAGCCAGCATCAGATGCTTTTCCAGAGCTCGTACCAAACCCACCACCCCACCCAGCATGATGCCGGTACTAGTGTTGGTTTATACTGGGGGGGTGGTTTCTCATTCGCTATGTCACAAAAAGCCAGCAAAAGCTCGAGAAAAGCACATGATCCCTACGACATGAAGTGTTTCAATTCAATTGGTTTCCATGGTGCTTATGCTGGTCTAGTCCTATTGTCAATTATTATTTTGTTCCTGCAATTTTGTTCAATTTTAGGGGTGATACACTTATCTGAACCAGAATGGATGGGCCAGACGAGATTAAAAGGAAGAAAAAAATGAATGAAAGCTCTATTGTAGTCCTAGGTCAAGTACCGACCTTTTTATTACAGAATTGAAGCTAAAGACTAAAAGAAGTCAAAGTTTGAGTTGATGATAACTAATGTGAAGGCCCATCTGTTCTTTTTTAAGCTTTCTTACCACAGTCAAACGGCAAATCATCATCTTTTTTCTTTATATAATTTGCAGAACAAGTACAATAAGGTGACATTATGAAATGAAATGTAGATATTCTGAAGTTATATTTAGACCTTATACTTTAGAGCTTAAAGTTTCTTTTTAAGTTAACGGCATTCTAAAAAGTCACACACACTTTTTAACATCATCGTTTCTGTTTACTCTTGCTTCCCATTAGACATTAAAGCCTATTACAGAATTAAAAAGTGACACTATAATATTTCAGTAGCATTAACAAAGCATTGTGGGATTGCTTTGTAGCTCATTACTGAAAGCGTGATTTAATTGACTGCAGTGCCTGCTGTAAAGCTTGATAGAAAGCCACCCTCAATCTAAATGCACAATTTTATTGTTTTGGATTACACAACTTTGCTTTTGATTGGACTACCTGTGCTTTCATACTGCAGTAGCATTCTATCACACTGTGACTAACACGTGGCACTTCTTATTAAATCTGCAGTATGGACAAGTTGCTTATTCTGTGAAATGTCCAAAAATAGGTTTTACAGGAAAAATGTACCAAAAACAACATGTTCCATTCGACGCCACTCATACACTCCATTTTCTTGTAATAATGACAAGCTGCTGACCATCTCTCCGTGGTTTTCCTCTCTCTCTCGTTCTCTGTGCCTGACGGCAAAGTTCACACCCTCCATAATGAAAAACTCAGCCTGAATCTAGCAGAACAGAGAGAAAGGGATAAAATCTTTACATTTATTTGATACAGCCTGCGGCATCCCTCCAGCAGAAAAGCAATCATTTTGGCCTGGCTTTAGACACAAGATGAACTGAGATCATATTTCCCTCCGGCTTTCCGAAACAACACATTCAAATACGGCATTGTGTGGAACAAATTAGCAAACTTTGCTTCTGCGAGACATCCTGTTGACTAACTAGGCATGGCTTTCTCCACCACAAAAGACTTGTTGAGCCTTGAGCATAATTGGAGAATAGTTTTAATATGCACATCTAATTGGCGGAGAGAAACGTTTTCTTATTAAAGCGCAGATTTTTCTTATTTTTCCTGCAGCGCATACAAACATATTAAAATCAGGTTACAGGAGAAATAAAACAGGTATTTCTTAATTAGCCCTCTACTTCGGCTTGCGTACTTAGAAATGTAATTAACCTTATAAAATCTACTCATAACATTTGGCTTTCAAGCCTCCCAGAAGCTCTCCATAAAGTGTGTTAAAGTGTGTTAGATTAGTCTGAGATTTCTTAACGGCACTCGGATCTTCATATTAAAGACTCTCAATTTGAAAAGGACACCCAGGTTTAAACTATTTAAAAGAAATGTAACAGCCAGAGCCATTAAAATGAAGGACTGTGAATCTTCATCTGGGGTGGACTGTAAAGACGTAACACACTGTAAAAGTCCTTTTTGAAGTCAGTTAGTCTATTGAACATCTGAACAATCAATGGCTCTGGGGACTTAAAGGAATAGTTCACCAAAAAATGAAAATTACCCCGTAATTTACACACTCTCAAGATTTCCTTTCTTCAGCTGAACATAATCCGAGTTATATTAAATAATATCCTGGCACTTCTTCGCTTTGCAAGGCCACTGAAATGTGGCTAAAAGTTTAAGCTCCAAAAAGCACATCAATCATAAAAGTAATCCATTGACTTTAGGGGGCTAATAAATGTCTTCTGACGGGAACTGATTGTTTTGAGCTTTACAGTATGAGCATCACGAGAAAATTTATAATCCAAGTATAAAAAGAAGCAAATGAGACTTTATCTGGCAATTTTGAGCACAGCTTAAGACATTACTAAGACCTCTTCGGGATCTTTCACTTGAATCTTTTTCTTTAGAGAAAAACCTGTAAAGCAGGTGATTTTAATGGTCTACGTATGCTTTCCATCTGATCTCATGTATGTCTAAGAGAAACGATTAGGACACCACGTGATATCTGAAAATGTCACATGTGAAATCTAATTAGACTTTTGTAAAGAATATTGAGCCATGCAAGTGCAGCTCACATCTACTTTAAAAGGAAAATACTGAAATTGACCATGTCAGATCACTAATAAAATCAGACAAAATTATGCGTGTTGTTCATTTAGCACACATTAACCCCCCAAAAAAATGTATTTTTCGGGTTGGTCACACTTATGCATAAATGCATTTCGGAATAAGGAGTGCTGTGAAGATTCTCTATAATACCTTTGATGAAAGGTCGGGATTGTGATTATTCTGCCTCCTAAAATACCTTGTTTTGATTAAATTCTAGGGCAGCACTGCATGCGCACTTCACAAAAAAGCAATCTCAGAATGCACTGCTAGGAGCTCTGTAAAAAAAGATCAAGGATGACAGGAGAAATTTTACCAAAATTTGCAAAAGCTATATATTGTTATGCTTCTTAGCGATTCCAGATAAATACCCGATCATTAGCTTGGCAACATACTCTTTTCTTGCCAACCCTATAATATCAACGTCTTTCTGCTTGGTCACCAGTGCACAAAAATGTCCTTCGCTGGCTTTAGCCTTTCACTGCTGAGAAACTACAGTAGCAATATGACAGAAATTAATTCTCTCCTTTGCTCTTTTCTGCTGATATGGGAAGAGACACCAGCATGAATCACATCGTAAAAAGAACCCGAGCTCATTCTGTCACCGTTTCAAGGCCTTAATGTCATAATTATTTCTCAAAATAAACTGACACAAGATAAATTATGAAACACCAGCACTGTCTCCACCGCCTATATAGAGCTCACACAAAGAAAGACGTTCAGAGTCTTATTCAGTTCGGACAACAGATGAAGCGCCCTTCGTCACAGAAGATGCCCAGGGCTTCAGAAAGCTGGATCTGATCCGAAGCTCAAAATGTCAGTCGGTATAAAAGGTTTTTCTGTGTCTGGAAGCAGAGAAGAAGTGACATGTCACATCAGAGAAGATGAAGCGAGAACAGGCAAGTTGAAACTTTTTTAGATTCAGGTAAATGACAATGTGCTAAGCATGTGGCACAGCGCAGAATACACACGTAGATGTGAGGTGTTAACTTCCGCCTAGCTTTTCCTTGCCCTTTAATTGCTTCACACACTGAACTCGTATCTGTCAGAGGTAATTACACAGTCTGCTGAAGCCTATTAACAAAACTCATTCATTCATTCTATTAGGCCTGAGCCCCTTCACCATAATACATTTTAGATTCAAAACTTCAATCAATATGATGTTGTGAAATCAATAAGAGACCTTGTAGGGACCAACCTTAAGTGCTGGAGAACAAAAAAACCCAGGATCTCTTCAATATCCCAGTTGTGTCTCAAGAGCATCTGACTGCAGGCTGTTGCATCATAGCATATTTAAGCACAATTTGTGACATTACCGAGATCTCTTTTTTAACAGGATTCTTTTCTTCAGAGAAAAATCTGGAAAGCAGGTAATGTAAACAAAGTCTAAATTCACTTCCCAAGGATATCTAGACTACAAAACTAGGATTTTATTTTACAGAACAGCCTAAAAGTTATCTAAGTCAAGTTATCTTTATCTCAAACTAGAAACACTATTTTATATGACTGAATCAACCTGACTTTATATGTTACACCAACAAAAGTATGAAATTAAGTTCAAATTAAGAATAAAAAGACCCTTAGGTGTTAACCACTTTTTAAAGTGTAAAAAATTAACTTTCAAGAAAGTTTAAGACAAACATTAGAGAAAAAACTAGTAGTTAAATAAAGCACAACAGAGCACTGAGCATTACCAGAGCAAACTCTGAGCAAAACAATGCTTCTCTGTGGAGGAAATTTTTCTCACAATCTTCCTGCCTGATATTACTCCCTGTGCTCACCGGTGGTTGACGTGATATCTGTTTTTGAGTAAAATAAGGCCAAAGGTCCACAGAGGAAACCTTAAGGGCCATGCTTCACTTATTCCAGTTAACTTACAAGACTTCTTTAATCTTTGAGCTGCCACTCAAAGTGGGAGTTTATGAGTCAGACCTACTCCTAAAGTAGAAAATGTGAGTGTAGTAATCTATCGACAAGACGAATCGGAGATTTCTGAAGTGAGAGCCTGTTAAACTGACCTGTGCCTCTTCTAAATTCAGAGGGGCTTGTGGACCACCCTGAATATAACACTGTCTCTTTAAGCAGGGTTCAGAATTAACACTTACAGAATGTGCAAAATGTAAGTGAAAATTGGCTTTGGAGAGTAAAAACGGTTTCTTCACTCACTCACTTATTTAAAGATTTAAATCTGGCAGCACTGTACCACAGGTCCTCCTTGCCTTAGGCCTGCCCTTATACTAAAAAGGTAACACCGGTCCTGAAAAAGTATTACGGGTCCACAAATTCCTGGAAGCAGCCCTGGGGACATATAGCACCAGCTGAAAAAAACGAATCACAGGTTGCGCATGATGCCCTGGGCGCAATCGCCCACGTCCTCCTAGAATAGCTCGACCTAAGAACACCCTTATTCTCCTCAATATCAGACACTGAATCTTTTATGATTGGCTACATTTCAGCCATGAAGTGTCGAGGGCTCTCCTAAGCCGGTGTGATATCAGTAATGATAAAGAACCAGAGGAAGTCAGAGGGCTGCTGGAAAGAGGAACAAATCCATCCTGGTGGAAAGAAACAGGCGAGATGACCTTCTGACTGATGGTAACCTCATCTCAAGCGGGTTTAAATTAATCTGTAGCCTCATTTCTCGTGCTAAGCCCATCCATCAGTGATATATTTAAAGGAAACTTCGAGACAGAAACAGATGTTGCTTTCGTAATACGTTTGATATGTTCATATAAATATCACGCTAAATTAACGGGCCGTGATGGGGAGCACTTTTCTGTGATTTTCAGAGATTTGCTGTGAGGACACATTTCATTTACCTTTTTATTGGTGTGCACATGCTCAAAGCCAGAAAGCTCAATTACATCCCGATGGGGTGCAGGTTTATTTCTGCAGATAGAAGATCAGAGTTCTGGGAATCTTCTTCACATCCACCAATGACTGTCCAGGAAGAGTTTCAAAAACCTGTAATGAAGAAGATGAATATTTGCTTTACATGAGCAATATTAACAAAGAGGTAACAAGATAATTACAGCGTGTTAAACATCAGCACATTTTGCACATGAAAATGTTTTCTTTAACAAGTGCATGTTTATTGAGATTTCGTAAATGAGTTGAAATGATCTGATGCTGAGTACTGTAGTTCTGAAAACATACAGTAATATACTGAAAGTTTATTTATGGCACACACATGCATGAACTTCCATCACATGTTGAGTTTCTTCACATATTTGTGCTGGGAACAGATTTGTTGAACAGAACAAATAAAAGCAAAATGAAATTTTCTTGTGAGATATTTTACAGAAAACATAAAAGATACTGATGACTCATGAGGATGCTAGAAGATGCTGATTTACAGCAAGGTAACAAAAAGGAAATGCAAAAAGGAAATATTTATTCGTTTTTTATTTATTTATGTATTTATTTATTTAACAACTTTGGATCGCCCTCCTGATCACCCTATCTGGTTTTACTTTGCGATAATGCCCGTCTGACTGCACGTTATCCCTTGTTGGTCATCATTTACAGAAACATATTTATTTTTTATTACCATACATAACCTTGTTAAAGCCGATGAGAAAATACCTGTCAGGAATAATGAAGGTTCTGCGTGGAAAGCATTGCAATCATTTGTGTAATTAATACCCTAATGGGCTGCAGAATAAGACCATGACATGTTCAATTTAAAATACATGACTGATCTTCTGAGTTATTAATGAAAGCAGCAACAGAGATGAGACTCAACACTGATCCATCAACACACGCAAAATGTAAATTCGCACACGTATCTCGATCCGCACACCTTTAGCGAAGGCGAAGGATGTGACCTGTTCTGTCTCTCACCTGTCATAAAGCACAGAAACACAACAAAACATGCAAACCAGACTGCTAGCTGAATCTCTTTGATGCACTCGCGGTACATTCTGACAGCCTATCCATTACTGTCTCATGCAGATAGATGACAAAATATCCTGGTTGAAACTCAAGACTTATTCTTCATGATTCACAAATGACCGTCGGAGGGACATCAAAGCATAGACGTGCCACTCATGTTGAGAGATCTAGTTGTGTACTTATATTCGTGACTTTT
The DNA here is from genome assembly GCA_019155185.1 of Beaufortia kweichowensis. NCBI lineage: Eukaryota > Metazoa > Chordata > Actinopteri > Cypriniformes > Gastromyzontidae > Beaufortia > Beaufortia kweichowensis. Next base: position 3,265,318 of record CM032815.1, on the reverse strand, counting down.
GTTTGAAAATATAATCGCAACGAGGCAGATTCAAAAAACATATTTACAAGCCTTTTCACGTATGCATACCTGTATGGTTAACAAATACAAAACAACACAAACTTTTCTTTAGCTGAATTAGATATATACTTACGTATATACTTTATTTAAAGGAATAGTTCACCCAAAAATTTTAATTCTTTGATTATTTATTCACCCTTCCTCTACAGTTTTAATTTTTTTATTTTCTAAAACACAAAAGATGATATTTTGAGAAATGTTTTTGTAGTTTTGTGTCCATACAATGGAAGTCCAGTGATGTTTGGTTACCAGCGCTTTTCAAAATATAATTTTTGTGTTCTGCAAAAGAAAAAGTAATATAAGTTTGGAATGACATGAAGCTTTTCATAAGTGGTGAAAAAATAATAAATTTGGGGTGAACTATACCGTTAATTGCATTTCTTTCTAATCTTTGATTTTGAGGAATAGCATCTTCTATGCATTTATTCATTAGTATTAAAAAATGTGTTAAAAATTCAGTGTTAGTTCAACATACTGCATACAAATAGACGATTGCAAAGTACAATTCCATGACTGTGTGTATCTACTCATGATTATCCATTAAAACCAAATGCTGCCTCTGTTGGCAAAATGCACAGCCTTTGCTGAATTTCATGTTAAGAAATAAACACTTGAATACATCACAATATATTCTTCAGTAAATCAAGTTTTTCATTTAAATGTATTTTTTAACATTTATATAAAGTGGAAATGCATGAAGAGACATTCAATTAGACCAGGAAATAGCTTCGCAAACTTAATTTGTGTTATCAGAGTTTGAGGGATTTATTTGCTGTAACCCATAAGACAAAGACGACTAGTGACATGCCCATTCTTACCATGAGGGAGCTGTTAGAGAGACAAACATTAAGCTTAAAACTCAACAAGAGCTTGTTGTTTCAACCTAATTAAATTTTATGAGTAAACGCAGAACGTGCAGATGTAGATATGCCTGGGAAAGCACTTACACGTACGCATTCTTACTGAAGAACAGAGAGGGATTTAGGGTCAGTGGACATTGATTTAACAATGATTGCACATTCTATTAAGATAATATGCGGGGATTGTGGATAACAAGTATTCGTTTACAATAAACTCATTGTCATGGTGGATAATGGCAATTATATTTAGGCCACTTGTTGTTGTTTTTTATTCACTGGCCTACAAAAAAAATCTCCTTTTAAATAATTACAGTTTTGGGAACATTATTGCAATTATGTTAATCTATGAGAGAAAATTTTTGTGAAAATATAACAATGAGAGTGTTAATAGTCAGGTGAACACAACATTAGATCTGATTGGTTAAAAGGGAAAGGTGTGCTGCATTATACACCTTACACTGTTACTGGTGCAACAGCAGATCAGAAAAAGCCAGTATATACATACATATAAAATTTCAACTTATAACTACTTATAGAAATAAGCATTTAAGTGATATTAATAATATAATATGACAAAAGTGATACAAATAAGGCATTACTATGCTTTGCAAACCAGTCAAGAAAATAACCTTCATACAATCTGTCTGTTAAGTCTCTAACTGACAGAGATGTAAGAGACACAGCAGAGAGGCAGCTGTCTTTCTTTTCGCAGAAAACCCTTAAAAGACATCGCCACTGAGAAAAAGTACCAGTCAGGAACTAAACACAGCCACGGACGAGCAGCTAAGAAGGATTTGCAGATGGTCTTTGCAAACAAACACACAGGGACAAACTAACACATGCTTTCGCTCCGACCGCATTTGTGCGAACCAGCTGTGAAAACTGCTGCCAATCCAACAACGGTGGAAGAGAAGGCCTCAGACAGCCACCAGATAAAGACGGGATAAAATCGGGTACATCAGCACGCCGCCTGACTAAACTCTCTCAGCCCTGACAACAGCCAGTGACAGACAGACAGGAGAGAGGGAGAGATACACGCACCAGTGTGTACCGCCGGCCTGACATCCTCTTAAATCTGCTCCGTGTTAGCGGCTGATTAGCAAAACACGTCTACAACAGCGTGTCAGGATGAGAATAATTCCCACTGATGAGACTGTGCTGCCAGGCTCAAACATGCTCAGACTCTGTCATAAGCCGCTCTTAGGCAATGCTTTTTTCTCTGGCCTTCCTGGCGGGCAGGATTGGAACGTATTTTACATTTATACATTTTATACAGTTTTTATCAAAGACATCACACTTGTCAGGTATTATTGCTTCTGGTTTGTGCATTTTAATTCACAGAAGTATGTTGTGTCTCAAAAACGTGTGACCTTAACATATGCATTTTAGTAGATAACAATATACTGGTAATAAATACATTCTGTGAGAATTTGTATTTCAAATTTCGACTGAAAATGTCACATCCAAATCGCTGCCCATTTATAAGACGCTTTTATCCAAAGCTACAGTACTTTAAGTGCATCCAAGGTATACATTTTCATCAGCATGTCTGTTTCCTGTCAAACCTGCAACCTTTTGCGCCACTAACGCAATGCTTTAACAATTGCCATTTGTTGTACTTTCAGTCTGATTGCAAATTCAATAAAGTCTGTAATTCGTTCATCCCAGGTTGTAACTTTTTCCTGTCGAGACAGTTATGTTTGAGCCCTCATGATAAAAGCTTTTGAAGAAGCTTTTTCACACTCCAGCTTGTTCCTTTTCCACAAATGAGCATTTTTGGTTGAATCCACACAAGACACATCCCTGGAGCTATAATTCTCCTTTTCAAGTTAAACTTCAGTGTGTATAAAAATATTTCTCAGTCAATTAGCGGTTCGCAAGAACCTTCCAGTCTTCCAATTTTTATTTGTTACAATACACGACGTGGCCAAATGTGCACCGGTAGGCAGTTTAATTAACAGGTTTGGCTCTTTCAGCTGACTTTTTATTAACAGGTGCATAAAAATTAAGCAAACAGCCATGCAATCTCCTTGCGCAAACATTCACGCTCGAACCCTTTTCTGTGCCAGCGTGACAGAGACCCTGTGAGCAAAGTGAAAAATGGTTTGTTAATCATGGTGTGAAAGAAATCAAATAGCCCACACGAAAACAGGATCTGAACCCTTCTGGGATGTGTTTGAACGGCAATTGCGATTCAGGTACCTTCTACTAACATCAGTACCTGACCTTACTGACGTTCTTGCATCTCAATGGGAGTAAATCACTGCAGTCACGTTCAAGCATCTAATAGGAAACCAATGGAGGCCGTTAGGGAGGGAAATTAGACGTTCATGGCCACATATGGATGTGTTGTTTAAGTTTATGCATGCTTTTTGGCATTTGCATTTGCTCCAAACACAGTAACAAGAAAACATTACACTAAAGATAACTGAGGAAACAACTGATGGCAGAGAAATAGCACGGTGGAATTAATTTCTTAAGGGGAACATCAAACAAAAGTACTTTAAACGAGTCCATAACTTTACAGCTGACATTGTATTAAAGTACGTAAAGCAGGGGATAAACACGACGTGTGTTTTCTCTGCTGTGTTGTTTGTTTAGGGGTGTTGAGTCTAGATAGAGGTTTCCTTTCTTATTCTCAACATCATTGGAAATTGCTGAGGCAGTGCTATAAAGTAAACGTGGTTGGAGCGGCGAGCTTTGTCTGAATTTTGATGGCAAAACAATTATTACCGTCCAGCTGTAGAAATATTTTTTTCTGGCTTAGTGTGACTGCCAAAATGGAAATGCTGGCTGTGTTTTTCTAAGTCGGGACTGAACAGATTTCTCCATAAAAACAGGGTTTGGCAAGCAGTTATCCCCTTCATTGCAGTCTGAGCACAGAGAGACAGCTGCTGCAATATACAAACTTACAATTGGGAAATATCTTGATGACAATTCACACCACACAGGCAATGCAGACAAACTAATCCAAATCACTGGGAGTCTCAAGCTGCGTTTAAAGACTTTTAAGGGGAAGATATGGGATTCTAAATCTGTAAAATCTTTAAATCTGTAACTTTTGCCTCTATATCGCAATCTCTGAAAAGAGAATAAAACTGAGATAAGAATTTTACTTTAATCGGTTAACTGTCACCGTTCTAAGGAGGAACACCCATGTTATTTCCTATTCACTTTACCATTTAATCTTGACAATATATTGATGGAAAGGTATAAGACTAACTTTTACAACAATAAACAATTACAAAAAATAAATAAAAAAGTTAATGTTCATGATATTAAAAAAATATATATAAAATTAAAAAATAAAATCTAACATTTAAAAAACTTTAAATCTTTATTATTAACGTGATGTTTTGAACAGGAATTGAGAGGTGAAAATGAGAGGCGTTTTAACTTCGAGAATTAACTATAACTGACATTCCTTTTCTTTGTCTCATGCAAACTGGCATCAATTGCCTCATACCTCCTTAATGACAACTCAACACACCAACAATTTAACTAAAATATACAAAGTAATACATAGAGACTCCCTACAGCTGGTGACTGGTACATAGCCAGAAACTACAAAAATGAGAAGATATACAAACCCTCAAAAAAATGAGCTTACTGCCAGTTAATGATTGTCAGGGGAGCTTTCCAGCTCTAAGAAGAGACTAAAAACCAGAGCTGATTGACATTCAGCTTGAATATTAAGGGGAGCAGTGTTGAGAAATAACTCATGCCGCTGTGAGCTCTGCATCTCCACTTTTATAAGACCCAATAACGGTCAGAGTTAAGCAGGTATCCAGCTCATCTACAGCATGGATCACTGCACATCTGTGCTCACCGGAGCTCATCAGTGTTACAGTTGAACGGACACGCAGAGCCGGCCAAAGGTTTTGGTGATGGGATGTGTTTACAGGTCAGTCGGCTGCACTGGGTCACCCACATTCTGATGGTCATGCATCTTCCCAAAGCTCCACAACCAGGCTGAGTGCCTTGAGATTTAACCCAGATATCCAGAGTCCTAAAAATGCTAGAAGATGCTTAGTTCATGTTAAGTCAGAGTGTAAGCTTCAGTTAATGAAACTAGAGCTCATCTAAATTTGTCATTTAATGCTCTTTGTCAGATGATGACAGACAAGATCTTGCAAAAAAAAGTTAAAACTTTTAACATTGAAACATTCTTAAATAATATAAATGTACTTAAGAAATTGCATAAAACTATAACTACCAAACTTGCTTCTTTTACCCTTTATTTGCTCCTTTTTATTGCAAGCACAAATCTAACAATATTTATTGAGATTCGTGCTTTGAACAAGACTAAACAATATGCCAATAAGGGAGGAAAAAATAAGACTGACAATAATTCTTAATATCCGTCACATTTTTGTCTCTTAAGTAAATAATCTTGTTTTCAGGACGTGCAGATACTTTTTGAGAAATCCTTTAAATGAAAGAGTATAGTGGGAAAACATCAGGTAGTATTTGTCATAGTTTTATTAATACAGTGAGTAGATTTTAGTATCTTAAAACAGCTTTTTTCATTGTTGTACCCCCTCCTCAAATTCACTAGACAACAAAGAGAAGAGAAAAAACTGTGTAGACACAAAAGGAAATCAACAATAGATGAATAAAATATTGACTCTCAGAGTCTGAGGAAAAACAGCAAACACTTTTCAATAATAAAACAAACTCAAATAATAGCCCCAAATCTTTCAAACAGCGCAGCATCTTTTTAGAAACCTGTAACTCCTCAAAACAAAACGCCTATCCAGCAAGCACCACAACACACACCTGTTATTTTCTCACAGAGCTTTGAATTCTTTTTTTAGCTTTTGGTATTTCACAAAAGTCCAATTTTCAGTACAAAAAGTGGAGAATGTACAGCAAGATCTTCAAGCAAGATGCAAAATGTGTGTAGGAACAAATTAACACCCCATTCTATGATCTTATTTCAAGGCTAACACTACATTCAGCATTACTTTTAACATGTTGCCAATGCACCGTTCATATACTTTCATGGCAAAGTGTTGTGAAGAATATCATTTTCACAAATGATAAACATATACAGATTACCTTTTTTTTAAGCCACGGCACATGTTCTTATGCAGTAAAAAAAACATGGTATTTTATTGATTGGCCTCAGTTTTAGATGCATCTCGAAAACAGCAACAGAAGTGTGTGTTGTTTATACCATAAAATATATCGCAGTGAACTTCAAATGAAATATCTCTGAATTTGCGAAACCCTTTCAAGCAGACTTCACCACGGCTTGGACATATTTGTGGTTCTGCAACAACAACAGAAAGAAGTCTTAGAAATATAGCACAGTAAAAAAATCCCTTTATGTTTAATAAAGGCTATAACTTCTAGATGTAAAACTAACAAAATTCAAAAGCAGCAAAGTAAACACGAGCATTTGAACTGTTCCCTCTTCTCCAGACTGCGGTTTAAAAGGCAGCTGATGGATGGAACAGACTAGACCCAGAGAAGATAAAGTGAGATAGGAAACGGCTATGACGCTCTGTGATCCGAGCTTCCCGGTGGGAAAAGGAATCTGGCCCGCCAATCAGGTGGAGAGATCGGGAATCGTTGATTTATGTGTTGATATCAAGGGATGCTGGGTCAGTCATTCATCTTTTCATCTCTTCCAGAGGTTCAGCTGGTCTACAGATTTTCCCCACACACAAGGAACAGTGCAAACAAACACCAAAACACAGAGCTACCCCCTGCTAGGGGGCAGGTAATCCTTTTGTGTGCCTTTCAAAGAGACCTGTAGATTCAAAGGCTCTCATCCATTCAGTGTGATTGAAAAATTTAACATGCTCCCCGACCCTGCAGACGGGTGTCACAGGAGTTCCTTATCAGTATTGAGTTTCCTGCTGGGGATTAGTGTAATGGGAAGGCTTACGGCAAGCGTCCGCAGCCTTTTTCTGGGATCAAACCTGATTTAATTGCTTTGACCTCTCTTTTTAGCCCTCTAAAAGCTGAGAGCAAGAGTTTGTGGCATTTCACCCCTTCCACTACATCCTTGCCTCCGTGATGTTCATCCAAAGCTCAACACTTTTCTAGGATTTGGTCTCAAAATACTAAAGAGGATACATTAAAAATCAGACATGGGCTATCAGTCAAATTTAAAGCGCGATTTAAACGAATGTAATGTCATTTAAGATACAAAAGAGGGGGTCTACCATCCACAGCTATCAAGCCATGTGGTCGGAAATATGGAAGATTAAAAATGCATTGAATAGAATGTAAGTGCACTCATTGGATTGTAAAATTATGCTAATGTGGAAATAACAGCTGCTGGTTTAATAATTCATGGCCTGAGACTCTCTAGAGCATAAGACAGTGACAGGCTCATGTGAACGAACTAAAAAAAAATAATATAAAACTCTCTGCAGGATAAAATAAATGCAATGACCAGGGCATTTACCTGAGGGCGGAATCTAGGTTTAAAAAAATATTCAGAATCCACTTAAGAAATGTCCATTAAAAAGGATGGGGACATGCATAATAAAGATTGGCTAAAATGTACTTCTATTTTTAAATTCGCTTTCTGCAGATGACTTTAATCCAAAGTGCATTCGAAGTGTTTCTGGGAAACGCATGTGATTTCTGCATAAATTTGAGCTGATGTTCAATTTAGTCACAATAAAAGACAATCTGTATGTCTGCATAACACATGAACAATAGATTTCAATGTGATAAATGATCACACTGTGTAAACATTCACAGTACAGGCTGGAAAAGGTATTGTAACACCAAACTTTTCGCACAGTTCTCCTGTATTCATATTTGCAGATTTCACACTCTTACAGTAGCAACATTCTTTTTATAGACTACTGTGCACTCATGTTAATAATCTTTCATTTAAATGTTCTGAGGTCTCGCTTTCAGATATGATTTCTTACTTTTAGCTATGGCTTTTAATGTTGGTAGGCAAACTATTTCTTAAAATATCATACGCAGGTTTTAAACAACATGAGAGTGAATAAATTATTATAATTTTTGGGGGGTGAACTGCCCCTTTAAATCTGATTCATCTGATTGTTTTGAGTCCAGTTGGTAAAAAAGGTCATTAGCGTACGGTTTCCAACCAACACTGTAATTATTTACAGGGCATGTTCGATAAAACATGTTCGTGTGTTCATTTTTGTAGACAGACCGTGTTTGTCTAGGTTAGGACCAGATCAAGTTTTATGCTCATATTTGGCAGAAATGCAGTCATTATGCGTGTTCCCTGAATTGAGTCCATTACCTTGCCACTGCTAATGCCATCCCCTAAAAGAACCTCAAAAATATACAAATAATTTCTATTAAACTCATTGGAAAAGGTCATTTTCTTGTGCATAACATTCTTCATCGGCTCAAGGAGGACACATTCAACAACACAGCCTGAATGCGTGTGTGTAAAACCCTGTTTCTCCAGATCATCACAGCCTGTGGAACTATTGTTTACATTCTTTGGATCTCTCTCTGTTAGTGTTTGAAAGGTACACAGCCTCTGCCCCGAATCTGTTCCTCCCCTTAACTACTGCTGCACGGCTACAGAGCGGATATCACCTTCAAAAGGTCCATTGCCCCAAGACCTGTAATCGAAAACTAAAATTACTGTTTGCTCTACTGTTGAAACTTTTAAGCCATAGCTTACGCATTACAGTGAGGATTGACATGAATCCTGTGTGTCAGCTCAACCTCAGGTCACAGGAAATAAAAAGAAAAAAAAAACATTTTTGTGACAGCGTCATTCAAACGAACGTGCATTTTTGTGTCCTCAGCTGAACCAAACAGTTTATGATTCTCTACTGTAAGATTGATGTAACGCAACCATGCTGAGACCAGCAGAAATGTCAAGACGAAAGAAAGCTGCCCAAAAGCGTGGAACGGTTACCACCCCGTGGTGATCTTCCACCATAAGATTTGCACAGCCTGGTTTCTGACAAAACATATTGACAATTACGGGCTCCAGTTTAACGCCTCCAAACCTACTATCTGGTTCTTTCTTTTATCCTGGTTTCCATTACGATACTAACGCGCATCAAACTCTTTTATTTTAGAGTATCTAATGCTAGCTGTGATGCTCTGGGATCAGGTATCACCTTGTCACTACTAATCTAAGACCCTATTTAACAAAAATCTAAACTGAGCCAGGAACAGCTGGTGTTTTAAGAGGCTTTGTGAATACGGGGCAGTGTGATTACAGCAAAACAAGAAATCTGTGAAGGGAGAGATTCAGCTGCCTGCTGGCTGGCAGCAGGCCAGAGATGAGAGAAATAAGAAACCGCAAGGTGCTCAAAGACGGCCAAGGCGGGAGGGAGTTTCACAGACAGTGGGGGGTCAGACAGTTGAGTGTGGCGCTGTGGGGGGGTTAAAATGTCTGAAATGAACCGTGCTGGAATGTGGTGAGCATGTGGAGTAAAAAACTAGAATGAGTGAGATGGGATGTTACACTGTTGGAGGGATAAAAGTTGAGTTTTAGCAGATATACTGTATAGTTTTTCTGTTTAGGGAAAATGTGCCAAAAACATTTGACATCAGACTGATGTCTCCCTGTCACTGACTAGCTAAAAAAAGAGCTTTTTGATTTCCAAACATTAACACAGAGAAATAAACGCACTTTCATGAAATTTTCATGCATGCAGAAATGCACTTTCTGTGCTTAGTAATGGCCTAGCACTTACATGCTCCAACTTCTCTGAACAAATAAAATGTTTCCTTGCAACAAATGGCCTTTTTAAGTAGCTTTTCCTCCTCGCATACTCTTAGAAAGACCTAAAGTGCTAGATAAAAACTGTGTTGCGCTGACCAGAACAAAACAACATCTTCGCAATTATGAGTCCACTCAATAGTTCACCAAGTAATTGAGAAAGCCACCCATACTGAGAGACCTGAAAAATCCAGACCCGCAAAAAGACTCCGAGTCACAGTCTTCTGTTCAGTCTTCTAGCCTTTAATTAACTATTGATTGGCAGACCGTTGAGAAACCTCCAGTAATAAAACTATAGCCATTACGGGTCAGAGTGCTATTTCAACTTTTATGACAGAGAGTGAAGTTGGCAAAGAAAATCATGCCTACCGCTGGATGAAAAGTTGCTATTTAATCCAGTCAGTCAGGCATCAGTCTGTACTTGTTGCTGTATATATATATATATATATCTTATAGATGTCTTTTTTTACATGGGTTTCAACTTCGCCTCCAATGTTTCTCCTAAGATTGTTTAGAAAAATAGATACAAATAAGGCAGCTGTTGATGTACATAATTAAGAAAATCTTTGTATGGACAATTTGGTAAGAAATGTCTCACATTGAAAGTTCAATAATATTGACTTTTGTTTGCAGACTTTGCCAATTTGAGTTTACTGTGAAACATTGTTAAGATCTCTTCTGAAACTCTAGTGGAGTCTCTTTTTCTCAAGAAAATTATCCAAGATACAGAGGATTTCAGAAGTTTTTATTTGTTTACAATTTAATCTTATTGCCATCTGGGAGAAACGGTTCATCTTGTAAGTGATCTTTTGTTCTCATAAGACATTTTAGAAGGAAAGAAGAAAACCCCGAGACTTGTGAGATTAAGTTTGATTTCAATCATTAATTTACTATAATTTAAATCTTTGACATGGTCTTACTCAGTCTGTATTAAAGAATTATTTCTTGGTCAAGTTTTTTACAGAATGTTCTTTACATTATGTAGAATGATTTTATGTAGAAAACACAATAAATCACAAAAAATGACTTCAGCTGAGTTTTCACTGAGACTTGCAAATATGGTAATGCAAAGATTTCAGATAGGGTTGTCAACATGGTCCTTTAAACAAACAGCACATTGCTTGTTGTTTTGGAGCCAAACGTCACCAAAGAATTAATCCTCTTAAGAAAAATTCAGCATTGACATAACAGTGGCAGCTCTGAACACCCTCAATAACAAAAATTCATTTCATTGCAATTTGTAACCGTTTTCCTTTTTACTGAATTGGTGGCTAATTACTAAGAATTTGTATTGTTGTGATCTTATTCACACGTTTTCATACGATCTTGCCTTTGTAGAGATATGCTATACGCAGTTATATATGCTGTCGTTTAATTGCATAATAATTGTATCATGTCTATTTATATCTCTCCCAAGCAACATTAGCGACAATAAAGGGCAATAAAATGATCCTCTGGGATTTTCAATGCATTTGTGAAGAACACAGGAGTTTGGTCACAGATCAAAAGGCATACAATTCAAATCATTTCTGACTAATAAAATGATGATGTTCGAGGTCAATTGAAGGAGAATGCTGAAAATGCAGACCTCTGTTGTTCAGGGAAATGCTACAGCTATTATCCTCAGCCTAACAGGAGCATTAAAACACCCACATGAGTTTCCTAATAAGAATTTAATGAGCTTATTAAACTCTACACGTTGTTTATAAATTGTGCTTTATTAGAATGTAAATCTTTGGTACATTAATTAATTGGATAAAATGTTTTTCTCCATGTTTTTCCATACAGCAAAAATATAAAACCATCCAAAATATTTCTTAGATACTGACACGTTCACCTAATTCAGGCTTACAACTTCCAATATGACAATGTTCACGTTCTTTCCAATCTGGTGATTCAATAGCTTCACTTTAATGGAGCACAGATTGAGTTTCTAGCACTAATAAATCACTCTAAATGAACTTTAATAAATGTTATTTAGGAAGGAAAAGAAATAATGCGAACAATAATCTCTCGACAACAACCGTGCAACCATCTGTGAGAAGTCTGACAGCTACCGGTGATTGCATTGCACAGCGACACTCTTCCCTGCATGCATCTGTGTCCATGGCTCTAAAAATTTGGAAGAGATCAATATGAATATATTTATTGCATATGAAGACATTCATTTCATTATGCTTATGCCCAATATCACTAGGGAACTTGAGATGACTGTGGATTTGTGATGCATACTCATTTTTCTGCATTTACGTAAGAGCCAAACTCTCTCCCCTTTTCTGCAATTATCCTCATGTTCTTTGCCAGCAGTTAACAAGTTCAACACTGCAATGTCATTGAATCCTGGGGTATTAGCTCAATTAATCTCTTTAAAGTCTGCATGAATATAATATTAGCTATTTTTAGAGGGTTTGTAAGAAATGCTCCAACTCTAAATTAGAAAGAATATGAAACGCATCCCAAATTAATCTGAATGTGTGGGCCAGCAGGAGTATAACTCAAAAGTTAGGAACTGAAGACCAGCAGGACAAAACTCTTTATAATATGCATTACGAAGCCAACTTCATCAACTGATAACCGCCCACAAGTACATCTAATTGCCCCCTGGGTAAAACGCTGTCTTGCATTGCTTGTAAACAAAACTTTGCATGGTAAACCAAGAAGTCTCATGACAACACATTGCTCTCGTAGCACTTGAAAAGTTCCCAACCTCAGCTGTCGGATATCAACTCTACTAAAAGAAAAGCCAGTTGGTGTTCTGCAAGTATCGCAGCTGTGGACGGCTTACTGAATTAGGCATTAGTGTACATATTTCTCTGAGACTTTTTTCTTTTTTGTCTGTTTTGATACACACTTAAAAGCACTTTAGTCAGTGCGACACCACTGACAGAGCGGAGAGTGCTTTAATGCAGGGAAATAAGCACACAGCTGTCGACATCACAGACCGCTCGGCTTCTAAACTCGGACCCTTTAAATGTGAGAGGCGAGAGAAAGAGATCTGATTGTGATGAGCACTTCACATTTATCGGTCAGCCGTTTGTAAGAGTTAAACTGATTACTTTATTTAAGCCTGTTACTGTCTGCTATGATCTGTTTACTTTTGCATTACGCAGCTGTTTTCTATAATTGTTATAATATTCTTCTTGGAATAAATGAAATATTTGCATGTACAAAGACACAAACACTGGCTGAATCTTGATGTTAGGTTACTGTTTGCTAAATGGTAGAAATGGATTATTTTTAGTATGCAGTATTTTTAATATCGTCATGCCCTTAACAATATAATGGCTCAATATATTAAATCAATAAACAACTAACTCTAATGAAAAAAAACATTGCTTTTGCTACAATATTAAAACTGGACAGGAGGTAAACAACTTTGGTTTGATCCGATGATGCAATTTTGGTGTTGCACCAACTTTTAAAAATGAGAAACTATTCAATTATTAAAAATATTGTACTTATTTCTTCACGCTGGAAATCCATATTTTGTCCTCAATATCACTTTTTAACCTGTCTGCATTTCACTTCACTAACAAAATCCAGTTTCCAAATGACATTATCTTCTGGAAAAACAAACATCAGTAATCGCTAGCAATGTTACAGGAAACCTATACATTAGGCCTGTAAAAAAGCAAAGGTTCACTGACTGTCACTGATAAATGTGTCCGTCACTCAAGATTTTCAGCGTGGGCACAGACTTTGACTACGATAAACTTTGACTAGACTGTGTGTTAAAAGGAATGTTCATCTACCAGGTGAGCCAGAATTTGTCAGAATCACTGACCTTTCATTATGACTCATCTGACTTGTTCACAGAGATGTCACAGCATTCTTTATAGCTGCGTGTCTCTGTTGCCACCTTCACTATTTACAGAAACTTAGTCCTTTGACATTAAACACTGCATTCCCCAGTAACATTTATTCTGTCAGTATACTTTTCTGTGGACACTTTTTGGTGCAATATCGGATATTAAATATATACATAATTTAGTTTATGTTCTGACAAAATACTAAAACTCACACTCATATTCAGCATATGGTCCTCACTGTGAATGCATGACAGGCAGGTGGGTGAAACACTGGCATATAGAGTTAATTATACTAGAAGACAAAGGAAATGTGTTGTTAGAGTGCTAAAATAACATCAAACCACAGGAGATCAGAAGTGATTCAAACACACTCTGCATCTGATTTTCAACTCGTCAAACAAGTAAATCTCTTCATCGCCTGCAGACATAACAAGATCCTTTCTTATATGGCTCAGGGTTCGAAACACAGCCCATCAGTCACCCAGGCGGTATGAACAGACAAATGCCTTCTTCTGTTTTTTCAGTCTGTAAATTATAAATGTGACATGGGTGCTTGGAACATTTCACTTAAAAAATAAAACCTGCAAAATGGAGTTATCACAAACACTCTTCGGAGGATACTGCGGAAGAAAGAGCACAAAGTTTCAACAAAGATGTGGTTCTGTGATGGTTCTTTTTCATTTTAGTTTGTTGCTGGGGAGAAAACCAGAGTCCCCAGAGGTGACAAATAGCCCTTATTACTGCCAATCTTAGCCTACCTGCGCCTCAAAAGATGTCAAGATCTAACCTGCCAGCCCTTTGCTGGTGATGCTGAAGATCAAACATGAAGTGTTTAGTGGGATGTTGGGCTGCAATGCATTAAACAGTCTGGAGATTTTCAAACACATGCAGAGCTATAATACGACGGACTCTGTTGTCTGGGAAACACATCTTCCATTTATATTAAATCGTTTACTGATGTAAAAGAAGTCCTGTGAAGATGAGATAAAAGGAATAGTAAATAAAAGGAAAAATGTAATCAATATTTATCATGTTTTTAACAATCCCAGAAAACCCATGAAGACTCCATAACCCCTCCAAAACCATGCTATAATTTCCAAATGAAGCACTGATGTGCTTAATGATGAGTAAATGACGAGAGAAGTTTCATTTTTGCGTCTTTCTTAGACGAGAGCAAGTCTGTCTGCCTCTGTTCTCTGCCTCTTTTTCTCTCTCGATCCTTTCCTTTTCCCTAACAGCAAAGTGCAGCCTTGAAAAATTCATTTGCGTGCCGCCACACTTCATCTTGTTTCAGAAATGCTAATTCTGCAGCAGTGTAGAGAAGTTTCTGGAGCCTGGGGGCTGCACCTGCAGCTGAGCCGACTGCAGGTGCACAACAGAATCATCAGACGATCTTCAAATCCTCTTGTTTTCCAAGCTTGCGTGAAACACTCCAAGCTCTGAAGTAACTGGCTCGTGACATTTCCGTAATTAGCCTCTTGAGAGGAAAATGTTATCTGCTAATATGCTTATGACAGAGGTGAAAGCAATAAAAGAGTGTTTGAGTGGATTCACACAAGTTAGCGATTGAGTCAAGTGTATTATCATTCAGAGTCAGTTAACAAAACCCATTGAGGATATGCCATTTTTCCAGGTGAATGCGTTATAATCACCTAAAGATCTGATAAGTCTTCTTATACTTTAAAGATAGTTCACCCAAAAATAAAAATGATGTCATAATTTTTCACCCTTATTTCATTCAAACCCTGTATATGATTATTTATTGGAACAATGTGTGGAACACAAAAGAAGATATTTTGCAAAAGCGTTTTGCAAAATATCATCTTCTGTGTTCTGCTGAAGCAAGACAGAAAACAGGTTTGACATGACATGAGGGTGAGCAAATAATCAAATCATTTTTATTTTAGGGTGAACTATCCCTTTAAGGTCTAGCTATTTCTGCCAACATTGATATTTTGACCAAATGTAAGAAAGTTACACGATCTGTCTCATGGGATCTAACTCCAATTTCTTCACTACAAATGTCAAATTTTTTTCTCTCTTCACCATCTCTGTTTGAAACATAAAATTGCAGCTGACTTTACTACTTATCTTTACGTGTGTTAAAATCAAACTGACATTTCCTGCAAAATCGTACCTGACTCATGAATCATTATTATAAGTGTACCGTTGCAAATCAAGGTACAGTAACTATATCAGACTACTGGCAATGTTCAAAAAGGACAAATACTTTGATAGTTCCAAAGAGATATACGTGCCAACCTATAAATATGATACATGAAAAACAGCTAAATGGTTCATTTTCAAAAAGACACAAAAACCTAAACAAATTCCCTGGATCTAACACAGCACCAGCCAGAACTGAGCAAATGTTGCACGTGTTTTCCCGCCTCATTGATGCGTTGACACACGGGCCGTAATTGAAAATGAAACAGTAGGAACTTTCATCCACACTGAAGGTAATATACGAAGAAGATAATATGGTTTATCCCCAGCACACGCAATTGCACGGGTCATTCAAGAGTGTATTCGGTGTTACCCTCTGTAAATAATGGCTCTTGTATGCACCACTTGCTGGCCTCTAAGAGACACTTTGCACACATAATTATGTAATCATGCACATCTTGGCCACTGAAAGCCTGAGATAGATCTGACAATTGGAACCATTCAGGCTTTTGACAAGCACGCCGTAATCATCCAGCCGATTCTTTTCCAGCTCCTCCGTTTCGATAAATATCAATCTCAACCGTGAAGCCATAACAAACACCCAGAAACAGACCTAAACACATCACAAAAAGGAAGAGAAACTCATGTGTTTTGATTCTGAAAATCAATTAATCTATTAAGCATTAAGATTAATGATTCCAAAGTGGATCAAATTAAATCATCAATCTGTACTGCAAACATCTTAATAGATTGAAATGATGGATTATAAATTGTTGTGATCCATTAGCTACCTGTTTTTTCCAGTTTGTGGCGAATTGTTGTTTTGCAATATGTTTTATGCTTCTGTGAGATCACAACCAATTACATTGAGAACGCGTCAATGTTTCTAGGTGCAGACTAATAGCAATACACTTTCAGATGAGGTTTTGCTGCTATCTTTACGCACTGACACAAAATGAGGGTGTGATTCTTGGACACCGATTAAGTGTCCAATAAACCGGGTATAAATTGCATTTGTCATTGGTGGCTGTTCATTAAAAATCCTTTTTAGCCTAGGATTGAAAATATACTGCGCAAGTGAAATCAATCCAATAGGAAAATGTGAAGCAAAAAGGTTAAACTAAAAGATCTAAAGGAAGACAATTTTCACAAATATAAATATCACAGCGCAACTTCAAAGCCTTAAAACAGTTGATCATCATGAAAAGTCTATGAGAAGAGTTTAGATTTAACAAAAGAGCAAATAAAGAAAATTTTAAATTAACTGCTCAAAATTGGCACCTTTGACACAGTTTACCTCCTAATACCTAACAATTCAGTTTAACATGACTTATTTAATTTTCTTCATTACTGTCACTAATAACTGTTTGAATTCTGTACAATGGCAGGTATAATTATGAATTGCTTGATTATAAAACATCATTTCAATAGGCCTCCAATGGCTTTCCCTCTATTCTGAATTGCTTTCAGCCTTCAACTCAAAAACACATACAGGCCAGACACAATGGCATAAACACAAGTGATTAGACTTATACAATCTGCATAAACATTTCTTTTCTTGTCTGCTGCCCACCGTTGTCACTCAAACAGCAAACTCCACAAAACGTTAGAATAAAATCAATTGTTCCTACTCAACAACTACAAGGTTTGCCAACTATGCTAAATGAGTCAATACCCTCATACTGTAACAATCAATCTCGTGTTTAAATGACATTTACTTCAACGGCAAAAAACAGAAGCAAAGAAACGAGGAGCCCCATCTGTTGATATAAAGGCAACCTCAGCCTCCCAAAAGGAAGGAAACGGGTAGTAAAAACAGAAAACTATCTAATGTTGATTAGCAGTGCAGATAATCCTCAGATAGATTTCTAAAAGTAAAATGGCAAAAACTTTGCAAACAATGAATAATAAAAGTTTTAACCCACAATTTATTCTCTTTCAAACGAAATGTCTAACATAATAAATAAATCTATGGCAAATCAGCAAAAAGTGACTGTCTGAATCATTCATTATAAAAATTAGTCATTGATGTGACTTCTAAAGAACATAATTTGGTACGCTTTTAATCTGTGAAAGCTTAAAAGTTTGTGGCAGTCGCTCTAGATGTCTAACACAAGGCATGCTGAGAATGAGCCAAACCCTGTCTTGTATTAAAAATGCAGGATATAAATTATAAATGCAGAAAGTCTTGGTTAGAGAATGACTCTAGACTGCAAAGGCCAGACAGATAATTAGTCTTCCATTCGTTAAGCCTCGAGGACAGATAAGAAGTCCTTTGTATTGTCCTGTATTAAACTTTAGTTGCTAAAACTCAGAGGGACCGGAGACTTAAAAAAAGACTTAAAATTCCACAAACATCACATCCTGTAGTTCAGCTGTTTCTAAGCGATAAAGCTATAAAAGTGTTTTCATAAACAAATACTAAACAAATGTTTTCTTTTTCGATAATGAAAATGTCTTACGTCTCACAGACAGGTAAACCTCAAGCAAGCACAATGACACAATTCTGCTTAAAAACATAAACACTGACAATGTGGCAAAAGTTTTTTAACTGGTTCAATCAGTCACGCTTCCACAGTTGTATTTGGTTTATGACTTTGTCATCTTGCGAGCGCGTTGCAGATGATAGATGGATATTGCTAACCACTTTTTTCAGCCCTGTGGCCTTTTCCTTCGTTGGAAATGAAGTCTGTTTTAAAACTGTACACGTTTACAACTGCGGTTGGACATGAAACAGCCAAACCGATTGAGTGCTGAATTGGACTGACAGTTTAAAGAAAATATCCGACTCTGAGAAGAATCTAGATCACAGAAAATCTGACACGTTCAAGCATACATCGTGCTTTTCCCAGTTCAAAGTGAACCCCCGGTGTTTGATTCTTTTTCAAGGTCTTTACTTGTATGAATATGTGCATGCCTTTTCATTCAATGTAGGGCTCACACACTGAGACTTGTAATTCAAACAAGTAGCAGACACAAGAAGTGAGATTACTGGATATCACATCAACCTGCCATTAGCCAAGCGGAGGCGCTGTTTCTTTGGTTTAATTGCAAATACTTGACACCTTACACTAGTTACACCTTACACTTCACTGCTCATGTTGCATCATGTTATAAATATTAATCTATAAAATACATTTTCTAAAGCTGGAGTAGTCTGCTTTTCGATCAGAGTGTTTGTTAATTGGCTTCATAGGGCTTATAAAATCTAATTATATTTAAAATGACCTGTTTCCACCTGGAGAGCCCAGTAAGGTCCCTCATCGGCTCCAATAACGGAGGAAGTAGTCTTCATTAAACACGGAAAACAACAAGAGCTTATGATCATTAAACGCAGCTAATTAATGTTAATGCCGTAAACACAAAGAGACCTTGAAGTCTTTCCCTAGTGCTACAGCTGCAATGAAATAAACAGCTGCAATGAAATAACAACACAGAGTTTGTATAAAGGCTAAACATGAATACTTTACTGCTTTACTAACAAATGCTTACTGCTTTACTAACTCTTCAAAGTTCAAT
Organism: Beaufortia kweichowensis; assembly: GCA_019155185.1. Taxonomy (NCBI): domain Eukaryota; kingdom Metazoa; phylum Chordata; class Actinopteri; order Cypriniformes; family Gastromyzontidae; genus Beaufortia; species Beaufortia kweichowensis. The sequence goes on along the minus strand of CM032815.1, from coordinate 3,246,209 downwards.
AAGACATCAACAATGTGACAGATAACGCCGCTGCATTCAATTAAGAACAGCTTGGTGTGTTACACGAATGCAAATTTTGGTTCATGTTGAAACATATTTATCTTGAAATATGTGATAACTTAATCATTAGCCACCAAAGAACGGTACACGTTTTTAAAAGGTTCTTTGATGGGCTGTATGTTCCAAAAAGAACCTTAAACATTGACAGAGCCTTTCTGTTGAAACATTTTTTCCACACTATAAAAGGACAAATAAAAATGGTTCTTTTTAAATATTTGATGGAAAGATTGTTTGGAGAACCAAAAATGGTTCTTCTATGGTATCACTGCAAAGAAAGAACCCTTACTGTAAAGAGCATACAATATGCGCCTATTTTGTTTGTCATTTGGTTAAAATAACAAAAACATAAATGCAAATGTTGTGTTGATGTTGAAGATCATGTCATTTCTACAATTCCTGAAAATGTGTTCATACAGCAGACAGCATGATGTGAAAATAACCTGATATTGAGCTGCAATATGGTCTTGTCACCGAATTTTATTCATTTTCAAATGCAGTTACATCTTGGTGTCACTTTCTTCCTTAAATCCTCTCAATCTAATGACAAGTTGGAAACAAACCGGGATGCGGCTGCTGAACACAAGTTTCTATTTACTTCAGCGAGTTTTAACGTACACACCTGCTGTAGGAAAAAACAAGAAGTCATAGAAATCTCATCCATGGCAATAAACTCTAGTAGTCAATGAACAACTGGGTTTCACGACTGTCAAAATTACTATGCATGATGACTATAATCAATTCAGCTTTGCGTTGTAGAATTAGAATTGACAACTCAATAAACCAGACCAGCACTTCAAACCCATTAGAATAACTACATCTATCACTACATTCATTTGTTTACATATGTATGTGCCTCTAACCACGTGACGCAGCAATCGCCTAATAATATCATGATACTGAATATCAAAATACATTTATATCCCAAAACACATGCAACGTCATACTAAGTGCTTTGGTATAGTTTCAGGTTGAAATAATGTCTTACCTTCAGTACTGAGTTGTTCACAAACTGCGGTAAATAAATAGCAGGTGTGGTAAATTACTGAATCCCTTCTTAGTTGGAACAGGATGTTTGTTTGTAATATGTCTTCGTTCGTATTGTCCTCGTATTCCCAAAGCATTATGTTGTTTTTTAAGGATCGATAAACCGCTCTAAAAGATTTGATCAGTGAAGACTTTAAAGATTCAATCAGGATCTTCCTGTTCGCCCCAATTCAGTGAAAGAATCGACTCAAATGACTCATTCAGAATTCAAATGGCTCGTCGTTTAAGAATTATGCTAAATATTTCTGAACTCACAAATTTTGGTCATAATTTGATAGTTATAATCAGAGTAAACCTGTAATACAATGCTAACGTAAAGATCATTTACTTGTTCTAAGGAAAGGGTCTATAGCATTGAAGGTGTGTATGGGGGACTTTAGATGAAGACTGTTGTGAGCAACAATCTGGAGTCAAACGACCACGTTTAACGTTATATTATTTAGCTAGTCTTTGACAACTTGAAACGAAACACTTCGCAAATAACGTTTCGCTAAAATCAGACAACCTTCCCAACACACCGCTGTGCTAGTGACACCGAAGGCAAGACTGGGGGCGTGGCTGTGGGCGGGGTCGGGAGGCGTAGCCACAGTTCCCAACTCTCGGATGAATCTCACTCACTAGCGCTGTTTGCCCACAGTCAGACTTTACCTGCTCGCTTCCACTTACAGCAAGCTGTCTGATCCTTTCATCGCACCGAACCAGATCTATCTGAATCCAACAGCTCAAGCCCTTGACATTTTTTGAGATTCTCTTCGGACATCAAAGGTGACTGTACAAAAAAGAACCCGGGATTCCTTTAAGGATGCAGTCGGTTATCTACCTTTTCGGTGCCTTCATAGCAGTCGGGATGTTTTCTCCAGGTATGTGGACATTTATAATAAACATAATAATCTCCTCATATCATCATCATCATCGATTCCATACCCCAAGAGTTTTGTTTAACAGGTTCGTTCCTACCAGGTTGCTCCTTTTTAGTGAACATCAACAAGTTATCACAGCAGAGCCCTAGATTTTGTCGCAGATTGCGGGCAATCATTCTCAGGGCACGTGTTACACTTTATCGTTTTCTCTTGTTTAGCGCAAGTGTTCGACAGTAGGTTAGTCATCTGTGATCGCGTTGGATTTCTCATTCATTCGTCTCACCAGTAAGCGGATGCTGCGATTACGCGTTTGATCAAACTTTAAAAGAGTATCAGCGCGGAACAGTTTAAATAAAGTGTTTCGATTTGTAGTTTCGTGGGAAATTTCTGATGACTCACTCGCTTGACCGGTGATGTATTTTTGTGTTGACACCATGTGTGTTTTCAGTTTCGCTTAGGAGCGGGTCGCTGCTGTTTGTGAAATCCCCATCATAGCTGTAATGTATGCGTCAGATTTAAACAGATACTGTAAACATCGATATTAATAAGTAACCAGTAGTTTCATGGGTGGCTTATTCTGTCACACAAACAAATGTTACCAAGGGAATCTGTATTGAAAGTCTATGGATCTGAGTGTTGACATGCGCGTGAACGCAGGTGCCCGGCTAGACTCGTCTTTGGGCTCGTGAGTGCGGTGTGTGTGAAGTGCGCGTGCATGCTCACGCGAGGATGCGGAGATTGAAGGCGTTGTGTTACAAATCATTTGACTTGTGTGTGTTTTCGTCAGTGTCTCATACTTGTTTTTCGCCAAAATTGTTGTTTTAAGCCAAAATTGTTGTTTTTTGCCAAAATTGTTGTTTTTAATTCGTATTTATATGCTAATCTTTGTTTTTTAAACAATTTATCTTGTTATGGCGATGTTTTGCAACTTTTTAAAAACACTTGTTTCTTGAAAAGCACTATTTTAGGCAGTGTTTTTAGAAATTAAACTTGTTTACTTTACAAGTAAGGAAACTGTATATTATGGCATTTAAAAAAACAGTACTTGTTTTTTTCATCCATTTCAGGAACTACAGTTTGTTGTCTTGTATTTGTATCAGTGTTTGTTTTATTTTTTATGAAGATGCTATTTTTGCTAACAAGGGAAATTATGGGGGATTCTCTTCAGGCTATTTTTTTTTAGCTTGTCCTATCTGACAGAGCAATGGGTGTGGCTCTTGCCTCAGGTCCCACAACTATTCTTTGGTATTTTCCAGTGTAGTTTTTAAGTGACAGAACCTGATTTATTCTGTAATGTCAGGCATGTTTGTATTTCCCTTTCTTTCCCATATGCAAGGGGAAGGTTTCAAAGGGTTCTTCCTCTCCCAAACACATTCACAAAAAGACCTGTAGCCTTTTACCCAACGGGTGTTAGCCATTGTAACTCCTTGGCTCTTTTGCTTGGGAAAGGTCAGTTTCTCTGAAGTGCTGTCAGTATGGAGAAACACATTACACATGCTTTAGAAGTGACTTTGCCACGTTTGTAAGCTTGGAGGTTGAATGTTCACCAAATGTCTTGTGTACTAAGACTTAAACTCTATTACTTGCACTTCCTGAATACAATTTGTTAATCATGAAAAACCTGGAAGATTTTCTCTAGTTAGGAATGTTTACGTTTATCTAAAGATATTGTAAAAGACTTTGTAGCATGAATGATCAGATTTAATAAATAAGATGTCAAATGTGGTTTAAGAATACTGTCAGGGAATATTTGAGATGTGGGTGCATTGTGAAATTAACTGTATGATATTTCACCTCACATCCTCCTGGGTTACGTAAGGGTTACAACCACAGCTTTGTTTTACGTCAGTTATGTCACTCTCAGTCAAATGGAATCAGGAACTGAAATATGCTAAAACAGACAGACAGGCCTTCTTTGTTTACCATGAGATGGAAAAACCTAATTATTGTAAGGCATTTCCGCCAGTAAATCCCGCTTCAGATCAATTAAGCATTCAACTGAAAGAGCGCATCTGACGACAATGATGATGATGATAGAATATTTTGTTGTGGTTTATTGGCAGGCAGAATTTTGAGCTGATTAATGTCAGTTCCACTTAGATATCAAGCAAGATAAAGCATGTTGTAAAAAGCGATCTAATTCATATTTGCATAATCATTCAGTTTTAGCTATTGAAACTATGGAGTTCATTCCAGGATGAGCCAATAGAAGCATATGGTAAAAGCTAATTTTACAGTCTTGGGGCTTTGTTCATCTTAAATGATGGGAAGAAGAGAAAAAAGGAGATGATGTTGAGAGCATAAGTGAATGATTGTGTTTTATGTTGTGAAATGACTGTGGGCATTATGCTGGAGTTATTGGATTCAGATTTAGAAGAGACAGACATTTAAGGGTTTAATATGTGCTTTTGACCATCAGCTTAAATTGGATTAAGTGCTGGGGCCATTATGTCATCATTTATTCATATTTAAATTCCCTCCCTTCCTCCCAACCACACACACACACACTCTCACAGGCTTTTACAGTAAATTACTCTTGGCCATGTGTTTCACCAGTCATATGCTTACCCATGAACCTCCCATCCCTGTCTACACCCAAACACATACGATATCTCATCTGGTGTCCTTCTTGTCCATCATGTACACTTTCATTTGCTAATGGATTAATCAGACTGATGCTAAGATAGGAGTGCAGTCTTCACAGCCAAAAACAGCCTCTGGAGACTTCACCCTGTCGCGTTCCCCCCCCCACGTTTTGTAACGCATTTTCTGTCACATAACAAAACAACACTGTTTGATAACCTGTCCTGTTGGTTTGATACCTGCATGGGCAAGCAATAAAAACAACTTTTCATGAGATTGCTGGATGATAGAAGGCAGTGTGTGGTCTTAAATTGGAGACTTTCCTCCATCATGATATGCATAGGGAATATTGTTCTCTCACTTTAATATTGTTATTCATATAAGCCGTGTAGTGATGCACAACGGGGAGACACGAGAGCAAGGCTTCAGAGATAAGCTTTAAATGAGAGAGGGAGAGAACTGACTTGTGCGTGCTGTACACAATAATGTAATTTACACAGCGGCGTTCTCATCCGCACGATCAAATATGGAAGTCTGTAGCTTCGATGTTTAATTCGACTCCTCTTAGCATCCAACCTGCTTTTTACAGAGTTGCAAAAAGGCTGTGGCAACGTGCGTTTGGATCAGTACATATCGTAGAAATCTTAACTGACCGAAGACGCCAGCCCCTCTGGTGTCATTTGGATAAATGTTTTTTTTTTTCAAAATACGGCAAGAGATTAAACGCGACAGTTTGTCACCGTAGCCTTTACGTGCTGATTCTGACATTTGAGAGATGCCTTATTTGTCTTAAGTTTCCTAATATTGATAAATCTTTGAAATTGCACATGACACTGTCTGACAGCCTGTCAGGATATAAGGTGGAACTGTAATGAATTGCAAGCAGCTGTCTTTAGACTACAACTGAGTTTTTTTAATCCCATCCTGATTTTAATGGGCTGGTGTTTAAAGAGCCATAACTGACTCTTTTGGGCCACTCTCAGTCATTTATGGGCTGGTGATAGAAATACATTGATGTGGCAGTCAATAGCTGGGTCAGGGGATGGCAATCGATCAGACAAGCATCCAATTACTTGTACAGATCGTGTTTTTTAACGTGCTCTCCTTGCCTATAACTCAAGAGCGCAGTTAGTCGGTTGTTTCTGAGGCGCTTCAATATAGTTTTAACGGCAATTATGTAGCTGTTTGAATGTTATTTATAAGTTTGCTTATAGCGCAAGAGTCATAAGTCGCCTGAAGAAAGGGTTGTCTTATCGATCAGTTTAGAGATCACGGCATAGAGCCAATTTAAGTTAAGTTTAGCAGATTGTGCTTATAAGGACTTGGATTAAACGCAGTTTAAGCCACACAGTTTTGCGGTCAATAATACCCCTCTACATCAACCAAACTGCTTGTTCACTTGTATTGGTAAACGGTGGTCTGGCAGATATTATTTCATCAATGTCAACTGTTTGTCCTGGCATTTAGAGCCGTCCACAAAAGGTTGCGAGTTGTACCGGCCCTTACCTCATTCACCCCTCCCAGCGTCGCTTTCTGTCAAATATCCATCTGAGGCTTTGAGCGCCTCAATTCAGGCTGACATTCAAAGCCACACAACCTTTCTGGCAGCCATGGAGACGCACGATAACCGGATTCCCGTTCTGGCTCCATCGCTTTGATGGCGTCTGTGATGTGCAGATTGCATTTTTCCATGTGTGAGTAGACGTTTCTGCCCGCCACTCTCGCCTCTTTAAGTGATGCTTTGAACCCGAAAGGGCATGACAGCAGAAGGCAAAGTTTTTTCCTCCCTCAAATCTGCTCTGGATAGAGACAGAGAGAAGCGGATGGAAAAAAAGGTTAGAGTGCCCATCAGTTCCATGTGTGGGGGACGGATTCTCCCAGAGCTGTCAGGGTGAATGAGCGAATGGCTGCGTTGGTTAAATCTGTTAAAGGTGAAGCCGGTTGAACCGTGAGCTTGATGGGTGACGGTCCTATTTAAAATCGCAACATGGGCGGAAAAGGCGGTCATAAGCAGGTCTTAGTGGTGATATAGTTGCTCTTAATTTTCTGTTTGTTTATTGAAAATTTAGGTATTTTTGTGAGCTTGGGGTTAATCAAAAAGTCAGTGAAGAATTAATATGTCAGCGTTTGGGTTTTACTTGTTAGAAATTATTAAAAATAAGACTTAACAGGCCCAGACAAGAGATACGCTTGGTAGAGTTTTAATTGTGATGGTGGCCGATGCTGAAGAGAGAAAGTGGGAGCCTTCATTGTGTCATTGTATCCCGTCTAGACATTGGGATGATAGATGCACACCATATATCTTTTCCATGCCGCTTATCTGAGTACATAGCACTAATGAAAAAGGTCAAATGTTATTCCCGCTAACAATGTAGTGTCCGCCTCCTTCGTTCACATCCGTGTTTTAGCACCTCCCACTAAATCAAGCTCCGGAGCACTGAATTGTTGTCTTTGCAGGTCTAAGTAATAAATTAAACTGGTTATGTGATTTAAGGGTTACTGGTGTGGGAGAAAAGGAGGGTTTGGGGGCGTATGGGAAGATGAAGACGGGTGGATGAGACAGCAACAAATAACATTCAAGAAGATTGTGAAAGCTTTTAACCCAAATCAGACAGAAAAGCGAGGAAAGGAAGTTATTTGGAGCAATAGAAAGTTCAACAGTAAGTTCACGGTCTGGAAGTCTCGTACATAGATTCAATTACAGTTGCCTGGCGATGGCCAATAAAATCAGGCATAGAAAGTCATTAGAGCTTAAGTAAACAGTCTTTGCAATGTGTCTTATAAATGCGTGGCATAGAGAATCAATTGTGGCTCAATTTATTATCTGCTTCTTTTGAATCTCTGAAACAGCTTTGCCACATGACTTTACACGCTATAGTCTGATAGTGCTGGATTTTTGACAGGTTAAACATTCAGTAAACCTCACAGTGAAAATGATTAGGGCAGGCATTCGACCTGCTCCACTCCCAAAAGGCAAGGGAAACAGCGTTCTTTCATGCGATAAATTAGTTCCAGCTCTTGCAAGCTGGAGGAGCACCCTCAGCGCGCCGTGTTGTTTCAGCCTGCACCGTTCTAATGCGATTTTAAGAGGTTGGAAGTCAGAGAAGAGGTAAATGGTTGATTATGTATACACAGCCAGTACGCAGCTGGTTCAGTTCACATCGAGTTGAGAAGAAAGAAACCCACTTTCTTTCCTGTACCTGTTAAAGCACATCGAGAGCGTTGGCCTAAGGGGCTGCGCTGTCACCTTCCAGAATTCCTCTTTATCTTCCCCTTCACATGCAAATTTAATGGTCCAGGGGTTTTATTTGAGGCTGTACGTAGCAACATTTTTTCTGTGTTGATTCATTTTGTTGCAGCTTTTAGGACCGGAGTGCCGCAGAGAGACGGATCAAGCGTAATTTTTTCCCCAGATGAACGCACTTTGTCTTTTTGTTCTGCGGGAAAGTTTAAGTCTGATTCTGTTCTCTATTTGTTCAATAAATCCCACCTCTGGGTGATCGCCTGCGTCTCTCTCTGTCTCCCACCCGCCTCATCTCGTCAAAATCCCTTGTTTCTTTATTCATTGTGTGTGACGGCACTTTCTGCATTCAGCTCAAATGGATTTATTTACCATCCAGAGAGGTCAAGTACAATGGGCTCTATGTTGAAAGTCCTGAAGATGTGCAAAGTGAACCGCGCTGAGAAAAACCGAGCACGTCGCCATGAATATCAAGTCAGAGGTGGCAGCGTTGTTTAGAAAGTCACTGGAAAGGAAGAAGTCTTGGGTCGTATATCTTAAAGACCGCCGTAGGCTTAGTTTCAACAGAAGTCAGCCATTTTGTCACTCCACGGGAGTTTATTTATGATTGTCTGACTAGATTTAGCTTTAAAGCATTGCAAGGGTATACTAATAAACCTTTTGACCTATTCTATAATTTTCCTCTGTGAATGAGTGAATGAGACAATTGTGCAGAATTGCGTTGCTAGTGTGATTTTTCACTTTGAACCGCTGCCTTTTTAATAGCAAGACTCACCATTCTGTTATTTTTTATTTAAACTATTTTTCAAACCTTTAAGTGCTCATGTACAAAATGTAAGAGAGGACAATACAGGAAGTGAAAGATTAAAGTCAGCATTTTTATTCACCATGTGAGTAATTGTATTTTTTGGTTGGCCCTAATGGACATTCATCACAGCTGAGAGTTATGTCCCGCTTGCCACCTTTTGTTGTGTGACATCTGCGACAAAAGCCCCAACATCTAGTGTATCACGTTCCCAATAATCCTACAATTAGTTGTGTAAAACAAATACTAACACACCAAGAAAACCATTATTCTTTATATGTGGCAATGAGTCTTGGTCTAGTGGTGTGAGTTTGGCATAAAGTCATGTATCTGAGAGTTATTTATACATTCATAAATATAAATAACATCACCGCATACATCAACAGTAACTAGCATATCTGGAGCACTTAAAGAAGTCCACTCCATCTTCTGCCGGGCCATTCTGCTGACGTGAGCCTGTAATATATTTGATGGAATCTCAGGCTGTTGTCTGCAGGATCCGTGCTAAAAGCCTACAGTGATAGCACAGTAAAATTAACCACAACAAACTTCCAAATAAGGATGTAAAAAAGCTGAGGAAGTACCTGTGAACATATTTGTAGCTTGAAGATAACACCATTCCTAGTTATCATAGATCTTATACTAGCTATCTTATTTAGCTAAAAGCCCATGACTTTGGTGTTTCCATGCTTTTAGGTAGACTATTTTCAGGTAAAGAATTCCTTTTTTTGCTTCCCGTCTCTATCATTCAGGGTGCACACACACGTCTAAAAAGATTTCTTCAAGTGTGTTCCCCCAAGATAAGAGACAATGTATTTTTCTGTGGGCAAAGTGCTAATCTGCTGCTGTTCTATATATAGGCGCCACAAGGCAAACTATTTAAGTTGAGTCTATGTGCTGGTCCTATGACCACATTTTGTTTGTCATTTAATGAAACTGACCTATGAAGCGCAAGGTTCCTCACACGGTCGCAATACTGAGGAATGTATGTGTACTGTATGTTTTTGCTATTTCAGAGTATATTAGAAACAAGTAAAAGGTCACAATGTATCACAGTCATGAATCCAAATAGACTAAACTGAACTACCACCTCGATTTCTGTGTAATTTCCCCTCTCTATTTTTGTGTCCGATACTCGGTATATGTGATGATAAATTCTTTATACGTAATTAGAAGCAGAAGTTTAGAAACCACAAAGGCTAAGTGGTGCTGACGTGTGGTTGTATTTAGTCTTTTTCACATCCTATCTTTTTATTAGGTCTTATTTTATACCTACCTGGTTATATCTGGTTTTCAGCCTCTGTTTTATTCAGTTCAGACAGTCCCTTGTTTTCTATTCTGGAACTTTCGCTATCAGTTCTCTTATTCTCCTGTGCGTTGGTCTCTGAAGCGCGGGCGAGACTAACATATCATATATCTGTAAAGCTCTGGAGCGTGTTTGATCTCTTTCATGAACTTACCTCGGTGCCTCTCGTGTCTCAGATGGGCCAACGGTTCAGTGCCGCCACTGATCGGTTTTATCTTCTGCAGCAGACGTTGCGTTACTCTGGGTGGCCTCCTCATTCGCCAAACGTCCCACATCTGTATTTCACCTAGCTGCTGTAATTTACCTCGTGACTCAAGCACCTGTTGTGTCATTGTCACAGCACAAGAGCACCGTGAGATGTTAACCTGTTAACAAGACTCGGGTTTGTATCATGCATCCGGTGTCTGCAACATGAACCGCGACAAACATCGTAGCAACTCGACGTCAAAGAAGCGCTCCTTCATATTGAATTTTGTTTTGATTCCGCTCCGATATTCCTCAGGTGTTTATATTGTATTGGATACGGGGCTCGTGTCTTGTTCTTGGCCACTGAAAGTGTTTTTAAATCTGATCTTTGCTTGTACTATTGTGGTAACTGAATCCAGAGGACCCGCAGGAGCCGTGCGGTAAAACCAGGGGTGAAAACTGCCCTCGTTCTTTCTCTCTCTCTCTCTACCTGCCAGTGTGTCTGTGCTGCATCACCCTTCATGATTGAAACTACAAAGCTAAGCTCACTTTATCTTTTCATTCTGTTCAGAACACGCCTCGGCTTTGTTTTCCCCCTTTTAAATAAAATTTCTGAGGTTTGTGAAATCTAGAGTGAAGCCGTAACTGTGTGCCCAGCCCTGACAAGTATTTGAAGAAAACATCAGGTGGCGGCAGGTCTTTCTGAACCTCCTGCTTTGAAGGAACAGAAGGTCTTTGCTGCAGGAGACTGATAGTTGAAAGCTCTGATGTTTCTATAAAGAAACCCAACACTGGAGTGCTGTTTACGTCCTGCATTCATCTTACTCTTTCTGTCCGTTAAATGTTTTCACATAATATTTCAAGGAAATTGCAAACATTTGTATGGTAAACGTTCTTTCCTCTCACGCAATTCTGATTTTGGTGTCGGTTCATGAAACGTTATTCGTTTTTGCTCTGTGAGACGGGGTGGTTGTGTAAAAAGCTTGAAGCGGCAGTTGAAGAATCGTCTGTTGTTCCAGGAGGAAATTGTTTATTGCTCAAAGATTGATCTTTCAAAGCTCAGGAGTCATAATGGAGATGTCAGCTTGGTCTTAGATATTGTTCTTAAATGGCTTAGGAGAAGTGAAGTTAGAAATTAAGAGATTATAGATTTACAGAGAGTCTAGAATTAAAAAACTAGTGAGGACGGCACAACCCAGATCATTTGTCAGTAAAACACAAATTTACAGTAAGACTATAGTAAGAATAAATCTCTTTTTCTCAACTTGGTTTCTTAATGAGGATAAAGGGATAGTGTTTTGTGTCAATACAAAGTCACTGGGAGTCGGTTACCAACGTTCTACAACGATCTTCTTTTGTGTTCTGCAAAATAAATAATGTCATACGGGTTTGGAATAAAAGATGATTTTTGGGTGAGACCAACCAGCTACATTTTGACTACACTGAACCTGTAAGACCAGAAATTCATGGTGGTCTAAGCTATTTTTCAGCAGAATGGTTTAGTAATAAATGAAAAGTGGATAGTCTGTTCCGTAAGTCTCTGTAAATCTTTGTTTCTCAGTCCTTTGAGAAAGGGGGCAGCTATGGATGTGGTCAGGGCTAACAAAAATGACCCTCTTTAAAGTGTATTATGCAGATTGCTTCAGGGTAAAATTCCATTTCTTTATAAAACTCACAACCCCCTACCCAACCATATGCAATCTCCTACTCTCTATCTAACACACACTATGGCTCTTTTATTATATACACAAATGAATATTATGATAAAATACAGCTTTATTCCTGTTAAAGCTTTTTGTGCCAACAGCCTCATTTAGGTAAATGGATTCATAAGAAGTTGAATTAATATTAAAAATCCAAGGCCTGCATGTATTTTTCAACCGTGTTGTGCACAGCATCTCTAATAGCACTTAAAATTTAAGTGGATCGGAGAGAAAAACATGCACTATTTGGAATTAGTGTGTTTCATCATGTTGTATAATACCAGTATATTTGTGAAGTTTATACGCAGTCTTCCTGGGCAATGAAAAGTCTCTATTTTGTCCTTTTTGCCAGCGGCACTCGGTAGACTGTCCCGAACAGCCAGGTGTCTACACCAAAGTGAACGGCTTTGAAGTTATAAGGCATATTTCATTTCTTCATCAGATACCCAGCTGAGATGAGCTCATAATGACTAGGCTTCGTATTCTTTTGAAGGAAGAGGCCTTGAATCGATTTGTATTTTAAAGAAAGTCCACCAGTGATGTTTTGCCTCTAAGGCAGGAACTTGACTTGATGCTGACATAGTTCTCAAGACGTCTTTTTGAAGCAGTTTGACGTGCAGACCATAAGAATTCAGGCAAAAGGACCTTCACCCTTTTGTGACTTTGGTTGAAATGCATGGACTTGAGGTCTACAGTCCTTAAAGATTTAGTGGACCTAACAGGGCACCATTATACAGGAAGATCAGTGCAAAGAGGAAGCAGCTGGCTCACAAGATATCAGTAGACATTGTTGGTTTATTGGCATTTCACAACCGAAAGCCTATTTAATCCCTGCATTTGCTGTATTTCAAAGACATCAGACCTTCAAAGAGGTGACTCTGCGCTTACGGGACACTTTCATTATATAAATATTCCCGAAGATATGAGTTGGAGCAAAAAAAGATCACTCTTGTGCCTCTCTTAAATCGCATTACAAACCCATCACATTTAATGTTTTAGACAAGATTGAACAGCTTTTCTCTTGGAGGTGATTACATTTACATTGTAGACCAGCGCCAATAAAAAATATGGGAGTCTGAAATATAGGAGGAAAAAGAAGATTCATATCATTGTTAAATGACTAAATCTGTTATACGCAGACGAATGTAGAAAATGTATTTTTTCCCCTTCCTAGATGATTTAGCTGAAATGATGCATGAGTCTAACACCTTCAAACACTGCAAGTAAACAGTGTAAATGATTCAACACATGTTCTCTGCATGCGAACAGCACTAACACTTATTCCAGCTCTCGTCTGATCATTAGCTTCTGCCTGCAGTTAACCGATGTGACCAGGATATTAATTACTTAACATGATTTGAATGAGCCCAACATCCAAACACACGTACTGTACTGTACTGTACAGTGCCATCCAAAAGTCTAAAACTTTTTAAAGGTTTTGAAAAACTTGCTATGATTAAGATTTTACACTTTGCAAAAGTAATCAAATGTAAGTGAATGTGTATCGTTGACCAACTTTGTACAAAAGGTCAGATTTGCTGACATTGAAGCGCACAAGATTGAAAACATTTTCACGCTGAGATAACAGATAAATTACAGAGTCCATGCCAGCTCAAGTGCATGCTGTCAAGCAGATACTAAGAAAATTGATGTTAATTTTTTAAATGTAACACTTTTCTTAAATTATTATGCTTATCATTTTTAATGCAAAATGCAAAGCGTTTTCACCACCCATCCCAAACCTTTGGACCTCACTTTGATCAGCGAAATGATACTATTGACAAATCTTTGTGCTCAAAATTACAGCCTTGTGCAGTGTGTCCTGCATCTCATTATTGCAATGTTAATAAGCTGGAATGAGTTTTTTTCTCCTGGCGGTTACATAGTAGTGAAGTTTTGGCCAGTTTATAGCACATTTTTGCCACTGGTTTGAAAGGGAATGGACTGATTGTGCAGTATAGCCTCCAGCGCAAGAGAGAACTGGTATAATTGCTGAGTTTTGCAGAGCAATCACTACATAGGGTCATAACTAGATTGGTGGCACAGCCTCTAAACCTCTCTGCCTGCCACCAACCTTCCCACACACTACCTCAATTTACAGCCATTGTGTTCTTTACCATCGCTCTCTCTCTCTCTCTTGCTCTCTCTCTGTGTCTCTCTCTCTTATCTTCGCATACCACAAAAGCTGAATAACTTGACGCTCCACATTTTATCTTTCCACATACAAACAAAGAATGTGAACAGCTCTTCAAAAACAAAATCACTCAATAAATCGCATTAAAGTAGATTTGGATTTGTTCTACAGTTGTTCAACGAACGTTGATTTAATACAGTGTTTTCCCTGAACGTGATATACCACCATACTGCACACGTTCTCAGTTTTTCCGACACAAACCTATTTAGGTGATATTTTCTACTAACATGATAAATTGACTCCGATGTCTCACATCATACATATGATTTAGTAGATTACAAAATCCATAAATCCTTTTCCATGTATGTGACCCTGCCTGTGAAACCCAGCTAGTTATTTTTTGCATTGTTTTCTACATAAAGTCATCTTGCCTAATATAAAGAACATTCTGTGAAAATATACCCTTGATATCTCGACTAATATGGACTGAGTAAGATTCAGTCTGCCAAAGATTGAAATCATACAGTAATGAAATTAAAGACTGAAACCAAACTAATCTAATAATTACATTATGAGCCTTTAGACAGGATTTCACAGGCAGGGTCACATATTCGGTTATGGCTAGTGACATTTTGCACATTGTGCTGAATGAAATTGCATTGTGACGGAATGCTCAGGAATGGCTCATTTAAGGTGCGATCCATAACCTTCTGAGCAAAAACCAATTTTCGTATGTGATTAATTATTAGACCGCTCTCACCCTGTTTTTTTTCTGTCCGTGCTTCACAGCAAACCCTGGGATCTCACGTATTTCAGGTATTAGTCAATCCCACTACACTGTTAAAGACCGAGCCGATATCGATTAGACATGTTGGGCTGCCGATTTCACAGAAGCCTCCTACATGTCTTGCAGTCAATTGTAAAGAACTCGACCCTGTAGCCATTAGCAGCCGCATTGGCTGTTTTATCTGCCGAGAGCTCGTTTATAACCAGCCGACGTGTCCCCAAACAACCGCACAAACCCCCGTCTCTGTATCTCCCTTTCTCTTAGTCTTCTGTTTCTCAGGCCTACCTCCGCTTGATAAATCGTTCGGAATGTTTCACCTCACACAACACCATTGAATCAATTTAGTCGTGTGTGAAATGGCAGCTCGAAATGCGAGACGCAGCCCGCTAAAATAAACTTTCAAGGTATTTCATATTGAATAATGAATGTGCCAGGAGCCATTACCAAATCATTCAGTTCTCCGTCCTCCCATCGCCTGCGGTAAATATAAGACGTTTCTCACAAATACAATAATAAAGCAAGTGTGTGAATCACAGAAGGCTAGATGTTTTACTCCAGATACTGTGATTAAATATGGATGTTCTTCAATATAGAAGCTCTCAGAGAAATCCTTTCGGATTAACTGTGGGTGTCTTTGCACCGCTGTCCGCTGAAAGCTGGATTGTACCGAATGTAAAATTCTTTGTTTGCTCTCCATTGAGAGACTGCCGTTACACAACTCTTTGTATGTAATCATAAGTGGCATCGCTGTTTCGATTATAATCAATGTTTCAACTATAAGCTTGATTAGAACACATTATTAGGTCATTTTGACTGGGTGATTCACGTGTCTCACTTAAATTCTGTAGTGTTTATAGCTCAAGTGAGATGTCTTCTCGTAGCGAAGCAGGAGAGCCTTTCTATAGCTCAGCTTTCCTTGGCAGCAACTTATTGCTGAAACAGAGTATGTGCCCAGCATCCTAATGCTTTCTGTGTCTGATTGTGTGTGTCTGCTTAAATGGGACCCTTTACCCGAGCAAACAAAACACATTTCCTCAATGCATTTCTCAAAGACCTCTGATGAAGCGAAATCGTGCTTCAACAAAAGACACAGCCTTCACCTTCACCACGGAAGGGAGTCGCAAGGATTTGTGACTGGAGTTCAGACTCCTTATCAACTGCAAGAACTGTTTTGGTTTGGTTTGTTATCAGTTTAATTCACTGGCAAAACTTGTATATCTAAAAAATGTAGAGATAGAAAATAAGGCCTTGATGAGCTATATAAGGAGGGGCTTTTAGCTCTTCAAGAATAGTTCATTTCTACTTTCAGATTTTATGGGCGTCCCCTGATGTTTTCTTTTTGACCACCGGCCGCTGCCAGCAGAGAGCGTTTCTTAAATCCATCTTAAATATGGAGTCACTGTTTTGAAGCTTAGGCCTTTGAATTAAATGCACTGCTGACATCACACGAGCTCACTGGTAATTGACACTCTTGGTCTTAACTACCGAGTGTTTCCGCCAATTATATCTGCGACACACAGGATCCAAATATATCTCCACCTGATCCGCCACCTTCATCAAAGTCTGATCCATCGCTAGGTTTTGTAACAGCTGGATTACTCACTAAACCACGCAGGCTTAACGGGTTCCAGGCCGACACGATTGGCTTTGTTTTCATGCGGAAACGGCGTTCTCAAATGTCAAATGTTAATCATTAACAAACATTAGACTTTTGTTTAAATTTCTGCTACAGCGGTTCTTCTTCACCGAGGAGATTCTCTTGGTGATTTACTTTATTCTTACTCTGTTTCCTTGTTCATGTTTTGTTTGTCTGCTTTCATTAAAACTGTCCCCTCGCAGTCAAATGACGGATTATAACGGCACACAAATGAGTTTGGCCCAGACAGTGAATCGGATCTCCAGGCAAAACACAGAGTATATGTGACTAATGCTGTGATGAGTGTTTTCTGGTAAGTTCAAGCAAATGTGTCTTGTAGATAAAGCGAAAAAAGTGAAAATAATGAGTATGTGGGCAAACACAATCAAAGGCTTGTGTAGCTTTGGAAATTACTTCCTTCATTTTCTCCTCAGAAGACGCTTCAGGACCTGAATAGACAAGGACGAGCAATGAACTAGAACCTTATAGAATGTTCATGAAACTAAATGGCCCTCATTTGTTTTAATCATCGTCACCTCTTGGTGATTGCTTATAAGTTATCACCGTGGTCTGCTGTTTGAGAAAACATTTACTTCTTTAATTGACTGAAACTTGTTAGACATAAATGTATGAACGGCATTAGCATATTTTAATTATATGAAGATCCACCTCTGGAGTCATTTCAGAGCGAGAGAAAGATAAACTAAGTCAACATTAACACACAACCTACACACACATACAACCAACCAAAGTACTCAACAAAGCAAAGCAATTCATTTTTCAATGACGTACGTTCTTTCCGTTCTGTCCCACAGTGTTTTCACTGATGGATATTTGATACAAAAAAAGCAAAAAATGGCTGAAATCAACATTCCATTCTGATTGGCTGGTGACCTGGTTGAGAGATAGAAGTATATTGTTCGATCAGTCATTTCTTTATACATCTAGTTTACTTTACAGACTGTTTATTTGTGTTATGTCTTAAAATAATCTGTACTTCTTACTTTTGGACAGACATAAATTGTGATTGCAGTCTATGCACATTTCCCGGCATTTTCCATATAGCAGGGAAAGTGATAATACTGTGCAGTTGTTTAAATAATGCTTCTATTGTGTTATTGACTGTTTCAGATAAGCCTTCCACCAAACAAATAAAAAAGAACTGTTTTTTGTATCAGACAGACGGGCTCTTATAAGTGGGCAGTTCTTGGCCACAATAACTGCAAACTGGACCGCACTTGATTACATTTTGACAACTGCTATACTCAAGCGTCTGGCTTGGCAATAATATATTGTCACTTGATTAAAGCCTTACAAAGTTTCTGAAGGGAGGACAGACGGAACTGCGCTAGAGATATGTGCGCAAGTGACTCTGGGACGGTGGCTATTTTCTGTCTTCCATTCCAGGCTCATCTCTCAGCGCTATGGCCGTTCCCCCGGGTGCATCCGTTGTCACAGGCCCGCCCAGCTCCGTACTGGGTTTATCTGAGTCGGTGTGAGTGGATGATTGATTCTGGCACGCCAGCTTCGATAAGACTTCAGGAGGTCTGTGTGGGCTGCATCCAGCCTGGAAAGAGTTTAGTAACTTCTTCCAGAACCCCCTCAACAACTCCCACAGCGCTTTATCTGAGACTCCCAGAGACAGGGTGACCTCGGCTCTTGACTTACCTATCTCTTTGAGTTCCACCACACTCCCCTGCTGATAGTGACCCAACACAGGACCCTCTGTGGCCAGTGTCACACACACCTTCTTTCGTCCCCAAGAAGTCTGGCGGGCCCCACTTGGCAAAATGGGTGAAATGGAAGACACAAGCGTGCTGATATAAGCTTCTCCCACAACATCAACTTCCTCCCTCGTCGCTGTCATTCCTGTCGAAACCCAACTCTGATTCCCCTTATGGGCCTCAAAGGTTTCTCTGTCAGTTTCATGTCTAAAGTTCACATTCTGTAATGCCCTCTCTGTGTCAAAGTTCTCCAACATCAATTGTTTCGTCCCTCAGGCACACGCTTGAGTGTCGTACAGACATTATATTCTTTTATTTTATTCCTGTCATGCCCTTTTTAGAAAGAATGAGTCATCTGTGTTTGGGTGTGCTGACCCGTCTCCGATTGTGTTGACAGATTGTTCGGTAATACTCATGTCCTGATTCCATTAGTGGTAATGATACAGTTTAGTTTTGATTCTGTAGTGATGACTCATGTTTAACAGCGATGAGATGTATTATGCGTGAAATCTCCATATTGTATAAGGCAACCAGTTCTTAAAGTTTAAAAAAGCGATTAGCAGTAACGTTTACACAATTATACACTTTGGTAACATATTACAAAATGTATTCTTATAGTAAATGGAATAATCTGCAGATATTTTTTATATTATTTATATTATTTTTCTCTTTTTTTCTTATTCATATCAACCGATTTCATTACTGTGGTTTTCAATTCTGCAGAATCATTTCACAAATTTTGTTTTTGAGAAAAAAAGTTTTTAAATATGAAAAAAATGTCAAATGGAATTTTAATATTTAAAATATCTTTTTTCATATTTATTATTTAAAAAAACATTAAATGATTCTGCAGAATTGTAAACCACAGTAATATAATCTGTCGATACTCAAAAGCACTTCCTGCATAGGAAAACAAAGGCTACGATTATACCAGAACATCTTTTAACAACCAGTCTCAGTAGTCTGTGGGTGATTTTAGCGATGACCTTCCCCCAGTCAGAAGGTTTCTGTCAGCCTGGTTTTAATCCTGTCATGGTTATCAGGCTTTGGTGCTCCTGCTGAGAGATGGGGGTGTTTTGAGGTGAAAGGGAGGTTTTGATGTGATCTCTGAGGGCTAACAGGAACAGAGCTGCTCCTAATGGTAAACACTTGCTCTTAAAGAGAGCTTTGAGATCAACACGGGTTCTGTTACAGAAGCCCAGCGCACGGGGGGTCACAAACTGCACACGCTTTCACTTTCTCTCAAACACATCCTTGCTTGCTTACTTAAAGTTGTTTGCAGACTTTCCCTCCTTAGGGTGACCTTCATGTCTATTTAGGAGGGGCTTTACTGTATTTCAGAAGCGAAAACAGGAAACGCTTTTACCCCCTCCTGGTGTTGCCGGAAAGTTCTGTTCTGAAGCCCTTAGTATTGTAGTCTCATATATTAGATAAACAGAGAAAACTATTCAGCCCCTCCTCTCCTGACATCCAATGTGTGCATGTAGAGCATCCCATAAGGGTGGTGAAGACGAGACCACGGGTGGTCCCAAACTTGTCAAGACGACTGTATTAAGATCTCTTTTCTACTTGGTTGGTGACTAAAATAGTTGGATAATGAGAAATGTAACATTTCTGATATTGAACCGAACCTATTTTTTAACAAGGTAAACTCACTAATGACTACTTGACTTCAACTCTGGCCTTTGCAACATTCACATTAACGTTCATCACAAGTTTTCCAGTAAGTAGCAATTCGACTCCAGGTCCCAAAATTAGAGGAAGGGACGCTTCATCTTCAGCATAATTTTCACACAGCGGGGCTTTTCCTGCCTGTCGGAATTAGAGCCATAATCCTTTTCAGATCTTAATTAGACAGCATTTCACGCACGCCACATTTAGAAGTTGCACGTTTCCGTCCTTAACCAAAATCTAGACAAGATGGTGCCATAATGTTCAGGCAACATGGTGTATGCATTAGAGGTCTCTCCCCGGGGCTGAAACTCTGCTCTGTTGGAGATTTCATGCATGATAATCAGACAATGTATGTGTGTGTCAAGAAAAATAGCTCTTTTTGTCAAGTAGTAATCTCAGCCCTTACACCCCAGCGGGGAGGTGAGAACCATGCTGGAACAGAAGATCACGACCCTTTTCAGGGCGTAAAATGGGCCATTTTTCAGCACTCAGGTGTGTATGTTTATCTCACTTTAGTGCTGTGAGTGATGGCTTGGTATGAAGACTAATGGAATGTGTAAATGGAAATGGGGATGGAAGAATGGAAATGTGCCACTGTGGCCATCTGTGCCTTTAACAGTCAACATGAATGCCTAGTTTATTTTTGTAAAGTAACGTTTTTGCAGACAAATTTTTTTCATTTTTACTAGATATTGATTGAAATGTCAAAAGTGGGTGGAACATGTTAAACCTTGCTTATTGGTTAACATTATCCAATAATCCATTTCTCTTGGAGTTCTTACGTTTTGCTTAATGATAAATAAAAACACTGGGAAAGTGTTTTTTATTTGTTTTTTCAAATAACATGTACAGAGGACCTATTGCACCATGAATGTAAATAAAAAAGTTATTAAAAAGCTAAAAACAAAACACACTTCTACACCTAGACTGGAAGTGTATTAGCATGATTGAAGGAACAGACTACAGACTACTGTCTGGATCCAAGAAATCTAGAACAATTGTCTCCGGTTATAATGTACTAAGAGCCAAGATTTTATTATCTCGCTGTGTATGGCAAGAGCGCAATAGTGTTACCTCTCTAATATCCTAGCAACAGCAATCAGCCTGAACTGTTTGAATACATCCGTATTTTATCTTGTACAACATACTTTTTGCTGATGGTGTTTTTTCGTAAGGAAGTGGGTTAAATAGGTATGCTCTTTTCTAAAGTTTAACTAGGTTTGAAGTGGACATGTCCAGTCTTGGTATTGCCAAAAGGCTTTTGTCCAGTCCGAGTGGAAAATAAAATTAGCTGGACCCTCAGGTTGTCAGGGTAACTACCGGGCTACGCTACGCTACGCTACGGTGTGGTAAATCAATCCAAGGTGTTCTTTTAAGTTTCTGAGAATACGTGCCAGCTAACAATAATGATGACAAAAGCAGCTGGCGTGTCAAAGGGCTCCGGTTGACCCCACTGCTGCACTGAGCAGCAAAGCAAAAAAGTATCAGTTATCTACCCGCGACTCCCGCTGCTAGGGCTGTTTATCTGACCCCGTGACCTTTGATCTGTGGGTTCGCCAAGGTGCGCTGAGGAATTTTTAAAGAGGGTACATTTTATTCTTTCACCTGTTTGGCATAAATCACAACATGTATGTTCAGCCATGCATGTGTGTGTGTATTTATGAATTAGTGCATGGATGTAGTTTGTATTTGCACTTGAAGTATCAAGATCGTCTGCTTGTACTTTTTAATCTCTGCAGACAAGATGAGATGCAGCCTCACGTTGCATTTCATTGACAGCTGAAGAGGAAAGATCAAGGCCAACATTTCTCCTTAACCATAACCGTATCTGAATTGTTATTTTACAGCACAGATGGTTCGCAGTGCACCACTGTGAAGGATGAAGGATTTTTATCTGCCATCACAGCAGCTTCTGAAATACAACGGGTAGAATGTGTGCCATGTGATTCCTGAGGGCAGTTTTCACACTCTTCATCTTCATTGTCCTTGTTTTCTGACAGTGTTGTTGTTGTTGCACTTGAAGGTTCTATCTATAGACTCGCAGGGGTCAAGGTCAGTGGTGGACATGCACAGAGTTCCTCAAAGGTCTGAAGGGGTTTACACGGTTGACCATTGTGAGTTGTTTTTGTTTCACAAGGTTAGGGGTATCAGAGTGTGTTTCGAACTTACCTATGTCCTTTAAGTCCTTTGACAAAGTTTTGTTATGAGGTTTACATGTGTACATATACATATTATATACAGTACCAGTCAAAAGTTTAGACACAATTGACATAAATGTTTCTCATGATCTTAAAAATCTTAATCTGAAGGTGTATATTTCAATGTTTAAAATGACTTTTGTAGACAAAATATAATTGTGGTATTTCATGGTTTTGATGAGTTTACTACTATTCTAAAATGTCAAAAAAAAATCTAAACAACACGTTGTAAGCATTTCCAAACTTTTAAACGGTACTGTATATTATTTTTAAGTTAGTGGATTGGTGCCAATGTGCAGCACACAGAGATTAGGCCCTTATCTCTCTATATGACTCGACCTGCTCGCTTGACTGTGTTTTTTCCCCTCCTCAATCACTATGCAAGTCAACACACACAGCCAGACGTGATGAGATCACCAAATACTTTTCATTAATAGCAATAAATGCGCCGCAGTGTGCCAGTACTACCAGCAATCCATGAGAGGAGATGAGGTTTAATACAAACCACCAGTCCAACTCCCAGAGTAAACGAAAAGATCAATGGCTTCCTCTGTCGCAGTCACACATTCTTACCGGAGAATCTGGGCTTTTAGTCAGGATTAAGGCTGAGCTGAGATTGAACAACATAAAAAGGGTGGTCTGATAGCCAGGCGTTAAATCTGCACAGCAGATCCTGGAGCCCGCTAAGCCCAAGGCAGTTTTACTCTGGAGGGGGTCAGCCTAATTAACTCTGCCCGTTCCTCTGTTAAAGCAAGAAATATAATTAAACCTGTGGAACCATTTGGAAAACCTGTTAAAGTATTGAATCAGGTTTACAAAAAGACTGCATGTATGCAGAAAGGAAATGTAACAGAATCTTATTAGACTGCGTGAGTTTGAGTATTTGATCTCAATATTTGAAATTATTTCTGCCATTTTATTTCCATCAAATTGTTCTGTTTATTGAATTTGTTTTACCTCATAAAAACATAAGTGGCAAAAAAGGCATGATTCTGTGATCAACTTTTGATCTTGGCAAGGGTGTTAGATGTTGACATAGCAGTAGCTTTAGCTCATAATTAATGCTGTTAAAGAGGAAAAGGCAGCCAGGTAAACCCAACACCATCTGCTGTCACCTCTTCAGTGTTGTGCCTAATTGTCCCCTGGCCTTTTTCTTTTCTAAACGAGATTAGGCATACATAACAGCATTTGCATGTCTTGGGGTTTGTGGGTGGTTTTTGAACAGAAGTTGCACGTCCGCAGTAGCCTAGTCATACGCTTGCTGAACCTTCTGCGAAGCCTTTGAAAAGTTCCACCTCTCAAAAGATTTTCATCAGTAGGGAAATAAACTGCAATACCCACGTGTAAGCAGAGAGCAATCTCGCCTATTTAACTCGCAGTATAAACTGCACGTTTCACTTGCTGAATGAAGGATTGTGTCTCCTAGACGTGCCCGAAAAGAGATTGGGCCAGCGTGACAGACACACACACACGGCTAATGGTGCATGTCTCACACTTGTCTTTCACTTACACTCAGACTAAAAGGCTTAACACTCCCACAGGTGTGAAACGGTTCCAGTGTGTGGAACCACAAAGCATGTCGCTCCGTTCTCTTAGTCGGTGTTGCTAAATGGTCCCCAGCCATTAAAACATCTTCACACCGTCACTCATGCCCGTCCTCACTTCCTGTCTGCTTTCCTCCCAGATCGACTAATGGTCACCAGAGAAGCAGAATGGAAACAGATTTCTTCACAGACTGTATGCGTGCTTTTCTCACGGGAAAGCTTCTTTTGGGGCTGTATTGCAGGGGGTGGCGGGTGTTGTCCATTCCAGGCACACTGCTGGCCTTTCACCAGCGTGAGACGAGAACAGAGAGAAAAACAGTCTCCGCTGGGAAGACCTTGAAACTTCAGTGAAACAAACAAACGGGCGAGTTAGAATGTAGTCGTACTTCATCTCTCCTGCTGCTGGTTATGGTAGGGAGCTGGATGAAAAAGACGACTTTGTCATGAGGCACTTAAAACTAAAGTTGTTAAATAAGGTAAAGTGTACAGTTGCGATAGGGTTTTACTTTGTTACACTGGGCCTTGTGTCTAAAACTTTTTCATAAATCATGATATATGTGTGGAAATTTGCATGTGCACAAAGTGAGCATTGAAACGTGTGTACACAGCTTTCCATGCACATATCGAATTTATAAAACATAAACTTGGCGTAAATGTGTGCAACATCAGGAGAAACACCTGAGAAACTGTACATTGATGGAAATGTTAGGACTGAAGAATACATATTTGACAATTTTTCAAAACCATAAAGATAAACAAAAAAAATTATGTTAGTGATATTTAAAAAAAAAAGTAAAATTAAAAAAAGTAAAAACAATTAACAATTGTACTTTGGATAGTGTATTTTCATGTGTATGGACATGTGCAGTAAGTTACCAGAGAAATAGGTGAAAGGCATTTCTGTTCAGTTTAACAGAGTTTAACAGGGCAACGGATATGCGTCTTGCAGTATCGCTTGTGTAGTACATCACAGACCTATTAACTTGACCTATTTTTCTTGTTATATTTTCAGCTTTGCTGATCTGAGTGAGAGGTACATGTATTTGTGTATGATGATGAATAACTGTGTGTGTGTGTGTTAGCACTAATGATATACTTTCGCGAGCATGTAGATGGGTGGTCTCCAAAGGAGGAGCTCAAACTCCCAAAGGTTGTATCACATTGACCGCTCCTGGGCTTTTGATTGTTTTTTTCCCTTTTCAGACTAAAACTAACTCCTCTGTGGGGATTCTGAGCTGAACTGCATTTCATCAGTTCCTACACCTGAACATATAAACACCAACATCTGCTCCCGGCTCACCGTAGGGTTCCGGCAATGGGAGTATGCCCATTTCCCCCTGTTATCCGGCCACTGTGCTGTTCAGATGTTTCATGTCAGGTTCCAGATGGCCCGTAGACTCCTTTGTATGTGCAAACAGACGCAGGGTAATGATTCCACTGTTTTACCTGTAGTACTAAATGAGATTGCAATGTAATGATGCCCCGCAGCAGGTCTTTACTTATGGGGGGTTGTTGTTGTTTCTAAATGGCCCTGCAGTGGGTTTAATGGTGGTTCATTAAGGGTGATGGGATGGCAGCGGAAGACTCACAACCAAACCGGTTGTACCGCCTTCTCATGACTTCCTGCAAGCATATGCTTCAGTGCTCCCAAAGGATGCCCTCCAACCTGCACGCCGTATTTATAATGTAGAACATTACAGAAATTATCGCAAAGTGCACTTACCTGCCTCCCATGACTGATAGGAAGGTTTTTCATGTCAGTATTCTTTGCCTCGCTCTGCACTTGTTTTTCTCGGCATGCGCACATCCGCGTGCGTTTTTCATTTCCTTCTGGGTCTTGAGAGTGGCTTCTTTTCCCTATGAAGACAATAGATAAAAGGACAGGGTAAAATCACTGGACCCATTTGGCTTATTCCAAAAGATGCTGTGTGACTTTTGAAACATCCTCAGATTTTTATGGACTAGCCGTGCCTTGTACCTCGCACCATTTGGAAGATGAACCTTATCTACAAAATGATAAAAACAACAGGGCACATCCTTTTATGTGTTCTGTTTTCACCGTGCATACAGCCGCGGTGTCATTACTATTAAAATTTTACGGTTCTAGTTTTAGTGGCATAAGAATAAGAGATAAGAGAAATGGGATTTAACAAGCTCCACCTGCCATTGCAAAGAAAAGATCAGACTGAACGGAAGAAAGAAAGGGAGCTGTTTCAGACAGACGCACAGTTAATTTGCTCCTTTCTTTTTTGTTCCTCTGTGTGACTGTTTCAGTCTCGGCGTTTCGCGCTGCTGTGTTCGAATGCTATGATAATTGGATTTTTGTTTTGTTGTGGTAAAGAGAGTTCTATGTCAAATTGTTTTGACTAACATGAATGAGAAATTTGATAAATTCACCTGAGAAACTTTTTACTTCAACTCTGTGTGCGAATACTAGGAATAGTTCAGGATTGTTTTAAAAAAGTGAGGGAGAAGCTCACAATCCTTGACATTTTAGCATTCGAGACGTTTTTACCTTTTATAACCTTTCATTTGAAATGATGTGTCACCTGTCAGGCCACTCCTGATTTTTATCATCACTGTTAGGTCTGATGAACTGAAAGATTACAGTACAAGACCCCACCAAACACTGTTTTAAAAATTGTTAATGGTATAAAATAATAGCTCTTGGCAGGCTACAAACCAAGCTAATTGTATTTGTACCAGTAAACAACTCTTCTCTAAATGGTTTGATTTAAAAGTGCTGTCCGTAATTACCGTTGCTAGTTTGTTTGTACTTCTGAGTCTGTAAACAGACAGATGGGCCTTCCTTGAATACCTGTCCTTATTGGAAATAATAATAATTGCACTCAGAAAGTCAAACATGTAAGGTCAGGGCATGATTTTATCCTTTGGTATTAACAGAGGTCATATCATATAATGCAGTTTTGTGAGTCATTTTAATGGCAAATATTTTCAGGGAATGTGTATTAAGAAAGGCAATGGGGGTATATGCTTGATGTTTCATGTTGACTTTTAAGGTCTTTGGTAAATATTCTGATCACTTGGGTTCATTGTGATGCAAAACTCTTCTCCATTACCTTTGACACCTATTGGCATAGGAATTCATTTGAATAGCAAATATGAAAGAGTGCAACGGTTTAGACTTTCCTAAACAGAGCAGAAACTTGCATTTCTTGTGCACGAGGGCAGAATGAATGCCTCCTTTGAGAGTGTTTTGGCAAAGTCGGGTAGCCTCTGGATTAAAATGCTGACCCAGGCTTCAATGCAGACACAAACCTATGATCTCAGTAGGCTTGAAACCTCTCACTACAGACAACACTGTACTTGTGAGCACAGGGAGTGGCCACATTGATCTGAAACCCCAGACAGAGACGTCACGTCAAACCGAGAGGAGAGAGAAAGAAAGTTTGTGTATGATGATCTCTATGAGAGCCTGGAAGACCTGTGGTTTCCTGCTCAGCATGATCTCTCTCGCTCTACCTTACTGTTGTACGTCGTCTCTTTACTCTTTTTAGAAACCTAACCCCTAATTCCTCCTCTGCTATTATGAGAACAGATGCCCAATCAATGATACCTAGAGCAACATCTCAGAGATCCGACTTGATTTGCATTAGCTCTTTTAAAGGAACAGCGCACCCAAAAATAAAGATTTTGTCTTTGGTTCGATTAATCGTAACCGTTTGCTCAATTTGCTCAAAATCAATCAATGTGACTTACTCACTGCTATGGAACACAAACGATGAATATTTAAAGACTATTCTAGACACTTTTGTGTATATTGAAACTGAATGGAGACTGGAGCTGTCATGTAATAAATTTACCTTTTGGGATGTCTAAATAATAAGTAAACTATACCTTCTGCTGAAGATCACACCACCCATGATTCTAAGAGGTTGTATTGACTCGTGTAATAGTGAATTGGCCCAGTTTGCACAGTTTGTCGTGCTATACAGCCCTCAAGGTTTTTTATATAGAAATTCTGTAATCTACTTGAATTGAGTGAGCTTGTTTGGTTCGCTCTGCATGGCGGAAATTGCGTCTTAGCTGCCAGATAAGCCTTTTGGGCATGTGTTACTAGCAGGGCTATTGAGAAACAGACTCTAACATGGTTAGGGCAATTATAGCATGTTTCTTGGTCTTTTCGGTCCATGTGCCTGTACCTCAAACTTCCTGCCACATGCTCAGTGGAGCACAAGCTGTGCATGGAGATGAACTCTCTTACTCTGTATACAGTAGACAGTTTTCTTGGTGTTAGAGGTCTGATTGGGTGAATCAGGTGTACAACATCAGTTTTCATAATAAAGTAAAATAATGCTTATAAAACATGAAAAATTATAGACTCGTTGCTCTTGGACATGTCAGATCGTGTATAATAGCGTGCTCAGTTGCGTCACCAGCCTGGAATGTTGATAACCAACAGACTTCCTCCAGCTGTTAAAAATTCACATGGTTATCAAAAGTGTCCTTGCAGTGCACCAAAAAAGGACTTTATCCCCACTTCACTTTAACGCCTAAGGCTGTGTCTGTGTGTATGTTGTATTGTGTGTGTGTGTATACTCTCCAATGAAGAACCTTTTCTTAATAATAGCAACACGTATCATGTTCCTGTCTCAAGCTTTCAACCTTCATTTCGTGCATACTGATGTCTGATATACTGGTCTGGTTAGATACATGGTCCTGCAGGGTCATTACTGTTATCCAGTACATGTCCTCATCACGATTTATTTTATTATATAAATGATTCATTTTCAAGGACAGGACTTTTAGGAGTTTTATTTTAGTGCAACACTACAATTATTTAATATATGAGTGAAATTTAAATAATTTTGCTACTTTGGTTTGTTCAGATGCTTTCATTTTTTGGTCCCTTGGTGCTTTGCACCAGTTTCTTGCAAAACATTTTATTACAAAATCTTGCATGTTTTGTTTTATTTTTGTTTTCCTTTTTCTAATCATGTTTTCCAAAAATTGTTTTACTTCGGAATTACTTTATAGCTGTTTCTTGTGTCCATAATTTCACAGTTCATATTATCAAATTTAGGCGTCCTGTTTCTTTCTTGCCATTGTGTATATAATCAAGCTCTAATTACTAACCAGACTGTAATAATGAAAGTCCTGCATATCCTTCAGTAGAAATAGTCCTTAACTTACAGCACAGGCATAATCATTTATTAAAACTTTGTTCTGAATTCATGCGTAACATAAATGACCCTGTCAGCCTGTCTTCACCGCATCAGTGTTAAAGGTGAAAACATCAGGTTCCCCAGCAGAAGACAGCATCGCCTCTTTTCACTAATCAGTGCGTGTGCCAGACCAAAAAAGAACGAGAGAGAGAAAGAGGTTGCGCATGGACGAGTCAGCCGTCCTCTTGAGAGTTTCTGCTCTTCATTTCATCAAGTCAATTATTTCAGCACTCCAGGCTCTGTGCCCATGCGCTCCTGAAAGCCTGGGCCATAGATGGGTCAATTAGCCTGCTTGCTCCACCAGAGGCTGTCTACGGGGAGTCTGACGAAAGAAAAAATGATTTCTTCGCCTGCTCGCAAAGTAATGAAGACTTCCCTAATAAAGTGACTGTCCTTGACTGGGCTTCACACGTCCAGAATACCTACTGTCCCCGTCTGAGCTCATAGTGACGTCTGTAGCTGTTTGTGTGGTTCATTATTCTGTGTGTGCTGGCTGTCTTAATCAATTACTTCCTGCTTGTTAACAACACCTTGGATCGAATGTAGTGGCGGGGAGCATTGATCCCATCTGTGCATTTGCATAGTTGGGTCTAAAGGATCTTCTCGTTTCTGGCTGAGGGATCTCGAGAAGGGTTGATTTTCACTTTGAAAGTATTGCATGAAAATTTCATAATTAATTATTAAATTAAATTACTTTGGTTTAATAAATTATCTCGCCCAAAATAATATCACTATTTTCATCGGTGATACTACTACACCCTGTACATGACAACTCCATGATTATATCCCCTGTGATGTCACTACTTTTGGTCCCTAGTATTAGACTAGGCTCCACCCACAGGTTTTGTGGTACGCCACTGTTCTCAGCTTGCAGCGTTTTTCTCCAAACAACAGCAAATAGCTCATTATCCAATCACTTGCCCTATGTTCAAACACACTGTGTCTTTGAGCGCTGTGTTGTACATTGCCAATAAAGTGTCTCCATCCACAGGAAACCCATCAGAGCCTTAATCTCCCTCCCCACTTCCCTTATTATTTTTTCATGTGGCTAGTCCATGTCGAGAGGTATTATGTTGACAGCATGATGGTTTTAGGCTAATGTAAGGGCTTGTCCAAGCAGTCAAGGCAGGTTGTTAATATGGACGCTGCCGTGCCAAATGCCGATTTCCTGTTGTCAATGCAGGATGAAGTTGTTATAGGTGGTATTTATTAGACTGTTGTATTTAGCGTGTCGTGGAGGAAGGCCAAGTTTCGCTGCATGCTGTGATCCTGAACGCGTGTTTCACCATATGTCTTAATGAAAACAGAACACAGAGGCACTATGCGGTAGTCGATTCAACTCTTATGGGGTTGGAAATTTATTGGAACATAATCAAACACACACTTCTGGTCCTGATCCTGAACAGCGCTTTCCTTGGTTCCACAGCGCAAATGTTTGCTCATTCTTTAGAGTGCAGATCGAGTAAATATCAGCTTTTCACATAGATTTGAGCTGGAAAGCAGAGGGTCTGTCCTGTTGAAATAACCAGAATTTCTTGTTGCTAACAGGAGTTTTGAATGTTGTCGTTAAACAGGCTTCTCAACTTTCTTTCCAGTGCGTTACAGAAAACATTTTAAGTAGAGAAAAATGATGCAAAAGTAAAGAAAAAATGTATGCAAAAAGATCTCACAGTGAGTCACGTAAGAATCGTGTGACAAAATTATGCCTTAGCTCATGTTGGAGGTGTAGATGTACCGGACAAATTCCTCAGTTTCGTTGGACAAACTATCACTTACTGCAGTGACAGATGGCATCACAAACACAGACTGATGTTTTCCATTGGTGTACATATGGTTGAGAGGGACGAGGACATCGTTGTGATTAGTACAGCTCACTCCATTGCGTCCACTGAGAGCCTGCAGGGCAGCGTGTTTAATATGGCTGTTGGACACTTTAGGAGGTGCAAGTTTTTTCTTAGCAAGATTTGATTAGTGATAGACTAATACATGCAATGTCAATTATTTAGCTATTACGTGGCTATTTTAAGACTGTAGACGTCAGGAGATTAGGGTTGCACAGTGTACATAATGTACAGCAGTACCTAGAAACACTTCAATATTTTAAAATGTTTTGATTTGATATAATGTAGTTTAGGCAATGTAACATGAAAGTTGTAATTGTAATGCATTTACCAAATTTGACAATTGTTTTATTCTTTACAAATCCAGATTTGATATTAACAAAGGTCAAGTTATTGTGTGGCAGTATCTCATTACCATTAAAGCTCAACAAGCAGAAAAATAGAAGGAAGTTTAGTTAAAAAGATTAAAATTATTTGATCTTTTTGCAGATTTTCATTGAATTCACTGTTTCTGTTTCTGTGGTACAGATACTAATTGTGTGTGCGCAGTTGTACAAATATCCCTCCATCTGCTGTCTTTGTTGCTATAAATAACACGTATTAACTATGAAACGAAAACACTGATCCAACTGAATGCACGTAACTCTAAAAACGTAAAGATTAATTACAAATTATTTACTTTGAAGCTTTTGACAGCCTGGTTTCATTTTGCCTGCGGCTCTTTATTTGTTGCTTTAGGAATCGATTTAGTATTGATAAGACGGTACTAGAGGCTGGTATCATACTAAAGCCAGAAGTTTGGTATCGATCCAAATCCTACAGTTTATAAACTCTGGGATTAAAGCTGGGATTAAAACATACCAACATATTTCATGTGTTTTAGCAATGTATGGCCATTGACAACTCTTCTTCCTAAATATCAGTATCTGCATTGGCTACTAATAAACCCAAAGAAAAAAAAAAAAAATTGCATGCTTAGCGACCCAAGTTAGGTCGTTTCAAATTATTCAGTAGCTTTAAAAGACAAAACAAGCTGCCATGGATATTCAATCATTAAGCCTGCAGATGATGTTTCCATGTTTGAAAAAACAACACATGTTGGGTATTTTCAGCCATTTGTCTCTTTGTCAATATCGGCATCATTCTCATGTGGATCTATGGCTTTGGGCAGGCAGTAATATTTGATTTAGAAGATGAACAGACTTACATTAGAAGAGATGAAAGCAGCTTGCCAATGCAAACAGTGTGTTTTATTAGTGCTGGTGCTCGAAGGCCCTCAGGTGCTAGATCAGACTCAGCGTGCTATCGCCACAGAATTCTTAATCAGGTACTTTTGCCGAAGTTCTCGATTTGTAATTTTTCTTTTAGGAGTGGAATCGGGCCAGTCGTATATTTGTTATGTCTGGCTGTGGATGCTGTTTATAATGAGGGATCGCTAATAATATATTAAAGCATGCTGTGGGTCAAACCTGTGGAGTGCAAGGCTATCTCAATCTCTCTTTCTCTCCCTCGCTGTGTCACACTGTGTGTAGTAATGTGTCTCCGCTTTTGCTTAATGTGACTGATGTTAATTATTGTCTTTACATTTATATCACTGAGCTCTGTGGGTGTATATTCACATTTTTAGTTGAAAGCATGTTTTTCTTACAGGTGAAAATGATTAGAAGCACCAGATGGCTTTTGTATTACATTATGTTGTTTACGAAGGGTATGTTTGGACAATTACAGGATAGTGGTAGACTGGTTATCCAACAAGCTACTAGTCAGTAAGCGAGTTAGACTAGTAAATCTAACAATTATGTTAAATACAAAGGGTTACAAAGACTTCAGACGATGTAGAAACAGGTATCATCCAACGCTGTTTGATTTTGTATAATAGCGCATGCCCTGCTTGTTTATGCCAGTCGGTGTGTCTGAGGGAAGCCGCGCTTAATGGAATCCCAACCGATTACAGGCTTTAGTCAGAGCTTCATTAATTCCATCAAATCAGCGGTCTGGATGCATTTCATTCACTTTACTTTAATTAGACAGACCTTAAATCAATTAGACTTTGAAGCTGGCAGCAAAGCACCACAATGAAGCTCTTTCTGCACGTTTGTATAGATTAGAAATGCTGAAAATACCTCCTGAGGGACACCTTTAGATGTCTGGACAGAAAACACAATTACTTTTAGCTTAAAGACTTGTCATTATTGACCAAGAGCTGCTTTGAAATACTAATATCTGAACTTAAAGAGTAGTCGAAGTCAGCACGAACCTGGTGATGCAAAATTGTATCAATTATGTGGTTTTATTTTTAGGTTAAGAGTATAGCTGTTTTAAACTATGGTGCTGTATGTAATTGTGTTCTTTGTTTTGTTTGATTAGATGCTACAGAATGTTTTGCTTTCTTATAGATTTTGTCTGAATGCTGGTCAGTCTTCTGTTTTCTAAAGTACTCTTGTGAAAAATATAACCAAAAATATAGATTCTAGTTTCTATAAGGCCTTTGTTTAAGTGATCAAAACTCTGAAACAATCATCAGAAAAGTGTTAATTCTGCAAAGTTTTCTTCTCCCACAGGTAGACAAAAACCGTTCCAGGCTTACGCTTCCAAATGAATTGGTATTTTACAGCTCATACAGAAGTTATTAGTATGGATGGGCGCAGGTACTTGTGTTCTCTGTAGTGACAGCAATGATCGATAATGAAAACACATTAATTGTTAGAGTTGATTTATTATTTTTTTCTGCTCCAAAGCTTTTCACACCAATCAAGTCCCTTAACATTTATATGAACGTGCCAGAATGGAGCCTCATTTTTAATTTTGTGATTTTGTTGCGCTCTGATACCTTGCATTTACATCTGAACAAAATTGGAGAGCAGTTCGAGGCTTTGGTGCTAGTCTACAAAGTCTTGGTTGGTTTATCCGCCACATACTGGAGTAATCAAATTAACCGAGATGTACATCCTTATTCATTAGGCGACTGTGTGTTTGTTTCTGAACCTGTTACACGAGTGTAAGCCAGACAAAATGTTGGTGTCAAAGTCAGGTGAGCATGACCAATTAACACAGCACAGCCTGCTTCAAGTTAACCTTGGGTGAACAACTCAACCTTTTACAAGAAGTTAGTACTGAGATACTTATTATACTCACTATGTCCAGCTATTTCGTCTATTTTTGCTCTAGAAACAAAATCAATGCCGTTTGTTTAATATAATCAGATGTGCAGAACAGACGTCAACGGTCTAGCGCTCTTTCCGATTGGCAGAGAACGGTGAAACTCTCGAGTTGTATCAGGATTTGCTCAAGGTGGCTCTATGCCCAGCAGGTTTTAAATTAAGGAGAACGTTGAAGTAATGCGGCGGTGCCAAAAGCTATTTCGGCTGTCTGTTTGAGAGCAAGATAAACACTGAGTGGTTGTGAGAAGCTCCTTCAATCTGCTCTCGTGTTTAGCGGCTAATATGTTTGGGTTTGATCATGGGCACGGCAGGCGGCATTTGATGAATCGCAGGCTGCAGAGCGGAGCAGAGAAGCCATTGATTTCCCCAGTGCCGGTTCTTCTACTCCTTTCTTCTAGCATTGCCGTTCTCCATGAGGGGTTTCTGAATCCATGGAGTTGATTTGGAGAAATAGGAGAGAGTTGGGTATTTCAGTCTGAGATCAGCCGTAATGGAGTTTGATGTCACAGGAAGTGTGAGATCTACTGATCAAGGTCTTTTGATGATGACATAATCGGCTGATCACGATTATTTGCTGTAATTTTAGTCACACTCCCATCCAAACAGGAGGTACTGATGCGCTCATGAGAAACAATTTTAACATCAAACTATTTTAATGTTTTTATATGTCAGATATTTTACACCATTACAGGTTAAAACAATAAAATAGGGTACATTTACTATTTTAATTATCTTATATATTGCAATTATTACAGATGTTGCATTGTACTGTACAATACATGTTTACAAAGTTCAATGTGAATAGATGACCTTCTTAAAGTTCATGTTTATAAACCTTGGATGTATTAATCGTTGACCATGGCAACCACAGACTGAACCCCTTCAGACAGAAATGGATCTACTGAATGAAAACTTGTTCTGAATAAAGACAGACTTCTTTCAACAAAAGCAAAGAGAAGAAGACATCAAAGTATTATTGTCAGGAATGAGGCTACATGCTGCTGTGGCATTAACCAGTGGGATCAGATTGACCCTGAGAACGGTGTAAAGATTTGTGTTATTAGTTTGGTGCACGCAATAAAAGCGAATCATTTTACCCTCTATTAATGATGATGTTCAAAGCACTTGTACTGGACCAAGGCCTCTTCTCTTTGAATGAAAACAGGCTTACGAGAACTACAATTTTTTAGACCTAAATATACAGTTGTTGTCCTTGATATTGAGATGATAATGAGAGGAACAGGATGGTCTCTAGCTCTGTGTTTGTTGTTAAAGACCAATGGCAGCACAGCAGATACAGTATTCGGGAATAAATATAGATTTTACAAACATTTACGGGACATATTTTATTATTAGTCATATAGTTCTTAATTGAATTCAATCAGTACATGGATGCCGACCACCAAGTTTGTCGATATCATTCAGACATCATTTCTTTTGAGAAGACAGCAGATAGCTACTCTTTGAATTGCCCAGCGCTTTAGTGAAAACTGCTTTGGGAAAGAAATGAAATCCGTTATCCTGCAGAGAATTTTGATTGGAGGTCCGATCGCTCAACATTGAGGCTTGATAGTTCTGACAGAAAACAAATTCTTCTTGTTGGTTTGGTTTTATCCACCTGGCTATAGCATAACAGCGTGATAGGATGGAGGTTTTTTCGAACGCCGAGCAAACACACACTCATGCAGAAAGACACGGTCTCTTCACAGTGGGAGGTATAAGATCGCTGGGGGCTGTTTAAACAGGGTGGCAACCAGTCGACAGGCATTTCTGAAATTCACAAACAATTGTAATGGGTCAGACTTCTGGTGTTTGATTTCACTTCACACATGCTTGGTTTCTCTCGGCAGGGGAGAAGATCTCTGGTCTCTGGAGCTCTTTCTTAACACCAATACTTTAACACGTCCCCCTCATTATGCAGAGAGATATGAGAGACTTTCTGACACATTCCGGCATTGAAAGCATCCATTTGTATTCTTGTGTGAGAAACGGCAGACTTGTTGACACATATTTTTTTGGGATCAGTGATTATGAGAAATGCAAATGTTGCTGTGTAATATCAAGTATGATTATGAACTAATTATGAAGATTTTTGTGCAATACACTTGTGAGAATTTGGGGATAATCTCTTTAACTCTCACTACACAAATTGAGAATTCACATGTAAATGCACTATCCAAACTATAATTTTATAAAATTGTAAGTTTTTTATTTTTAACTTTTTTAATAACATCATTTTTTTAAATAATTTTTTGGTTGTTTATTGTTATTAAAATTTGTCAAATATTTATTCTTGAGATCTTTTCATCAATATAGTTTGTCTTGTCAGATTAGAATTTAACTAATACTAAAGTGAATAGCAGAAGGCTGACAGGCTAATCACAAAAATTATTTTCAAGCAAAAATACATTTCCTTTTTTTATTTTTGGGTAAAATGCTGATATTGACAGGTTTTGTGACATTCACTATTAGTATATAAGCTCCTTTCAACCAAAATGGACAGAAGACTCTATTTCTTCCTCTCACTTTCTCCTTCCTTATCTCTGTCACAATCTTTCAGCTGGTTAGCTGTTGTCATGGTGCGGCCCATCAGCACAGGTAGTGAGTATGTGTGTGTGCGCACCGGTTTGTTCAAACAGTCAGCAGTCTTATTTAGCCTTCGCTATGTACACAACGCTTTCCACACCTGTCTTTGCCTATCACGATCACTCTTCTGTCGGCTTTATTATTAGCTTAGAGCTTTTAGCAAAAATCTCTCACTTTTGTCATTTATTATAACCTGCTGACGTTAGAGCGAATGCAAAGCCTGTTAGGTTTAAGCAACACGTCGGCCACCCGGTGCATGTTGATTGCTTGTTTAACATGAATATTCCTGTATGTGCAAACTAACGCTTTTGAGAATAGTAAAACAGATTTTTAAATTTGAGTTTCTTTGTACAAGTGAGACTGTGTGTTGTGGTTCAAGATGGTTTACCATGTGTGTGTCTTAATCAGTGGTGCTGTTTTTCTATATCGGCGTCTTCCGCAGTGCAGCAACTCTATATTAATGTTAAAACTGCTATCACAGTGAAAAGTTGTGAAAATCTGAAGTGATTGCCCTGAAATCTAAAGCTAAGTGTGTGTTCGCTTGCCTCCAGCTCACGTCTTTGGTTTGACCAGAATTTGAACCTTCATTGTTTAAGCTTTTTAAATAGTCTGTCTCAGACCGTGAAGTCTCATCAGCTCTGACCTTTTGACCTCTCACGCTACCATTCCACTGACCGAAGGGGGTCATTGCCATAACAACCTCACTAGGCTTTAAATGACCATGCAACCTTTGAAATACTGTTTTTGTGTTACACTTAAAGAAAGTCATGATGGTCAGCTAGTGATCCAACCACTTGCAAGGTGAACTAGATTATCAGGATTGTTTCTGTATTTGCTAACAATGTCCACAGATGTCTGCGGTGTTGCATCACGTTCTCAGCGTGCCAGCCACATGAATTACATTACCATTATTTTAACAACTGTCTCGAGACCCCGTGTTCTGTTACATTCCATTGTAAGTATACCGTATGTGTTGAAAATGTGTCGTTTTTGCACATGCCAAATCAGGCTACAATTACATTCATTTTGGTATGCAGCTTTGAAGTTGTGTTGTGAAAGGAAGTTCAAACTCCATCCACACTCTTATTGGGTGCAGCGACAAATACCAGCTGTCGCGTGTCACAATGCAAAACCTTTTAGCGCTTCAGACAATGAACGACTGTCGCCGACTGTCAACGCTTATCTGCGTCAGGTGGTGGGATGTTCACGGTGATCACCAGTAGGAATGACAAACAACTGTCGTGTCGGCGGTGAAATACTTAGGCTACACAGTCTATCATTTGAAGTGACACTGTTTTGCCTCGTGTCATTCCATGCTCAAACGCTAACAAGTATACATATATAGCATAATCTGTACAGTGTTATTGTATGGAAAGCCATTATGTTTGAAAAAGTGGTGCGTGATTCATCTTGAATTCAATAGAGGAAGCCACGGTGATCGGTTTCGTAGTGCAAATCTCTACCTATTCAGATTCTCTGAACGCATCTACTTTGAAATTAAGATTGCACGCATGTTTTGGGAATAATCAAAACAAGACCCCAGCCCTCTGTTTTCCCTCCCATTTCATGTTGCTCCGTTTTGGAGTCGAGATAATGCCCTGATGTTTGTGTATGCGTGTCATATTTGACACTAATTCCTGTCGATGCTTCACGGCATCTACCGGCTCGGAATCTAAATCACAATGTTCTCGTCTTGTGTTTTTCCAGGGAGCTGCATAAAGACAGTCATAGGTCTGTACGGCGAGACGATTGAAGTGCCATGCAACGATGGAAATAACAAGCCCGAGGGCCTCATTTTCACCAAATGGAAATACGTGAGTGACTCCTTTTGTCCGAATGCTAGCCGTCTAGACAGTCAAGCAATGTACAGCTACCATCAAGCAGTATTGATTTTTAATCTAATCTCTGTTGGTCCTAACGCGTGTTTGTCAGTGTGCTAACAGTTTCACGTTACCTCACACAGGTGAAGGACGACGGCTCTGCGGGCGATCTGCTCGTGAAGCAGCATCAGAAAGATGAGGCGACCGTTTCTGCCACAGACGGCTACAAGAACAGAGTGAGCATCGCTGAAAACTCCAGCCTGCTGATCGCTCAGGGCTCGCTGGCCGATCAGAGAGTTTTTACATGCATGGTGGTGTCTTTAACCAACCTGGATGAATACTCTGTGGAAGTGAAAGTTTATAGTAAGTATGCATGAAACGGCACAAAACGAATGTAAATAAGATGAGAAGCGGTTAATGAGTTATTAGCTGGTGAATTTAATGGTAGCCGTGGTCTACATGATCATGGTTATGATGAAACCAACCGCAAGCGGTGGGTCTGAAATAGCATGGGAGGTGGGCGTGCGGCATGTCAAATATGGGTGAGAACAACATATGTGTGAAGTGCTCTCACAGCCGTGATCTAGCTCATTCTGATTTAATATGATTCAAATGATATTGAAATTGTGTTCCACCCGTAGATCCGAAAGATTGGTGGGTTTGAAATGTGATGTGCATGCTATTTTTATTTTAAAGTAGTATTTGAAAAACTATGCAATATGCAGGGATAACGATTTCATTTGGTAAAATATTGCATCTTGAGATACAACATTCCTTGTAGTGTGCTTGAGTTGTACAACACATTTTGGCAAATGCAGTACTTCTTAAGTACAAGTTTTTAGTATTTAGTTCATGTGAACTGCAAAAATGAAAAAAATAACATCTATTAAATGACAAATGGCAAAACTGAAAGAATTAGATTTAAATACACACTTTAACACATAGAATGTACTAAACTTGCTTAAATGTACAGTATGCCTCCAAAGCACAGTGCAAGAAATAATACATCCCAAAATGCAGTGCGCTCAACTTGATCTTCCATATGTGTATATAAATGTGTGTATGTGCAGCTGAAATCTCAATGTTGAAAAAGTTAATGAGCATTTATCATCTACCCACATTCTATGCAAGCAGAAAATGTGCTTACTGCACACAGTTTCCATACCAAATGCTGTGCATATGCATATCAAACCCATATGTACTGTAACATACCCATAGTTGAGTCTAACATATCATCTCTTTCTACAGAGAAACCATCAGCCCCCGTAATCAAAAACAAAGCAAAGGAACTAGAGAACGGCAAGCTAACAAAGGTGAGTCATCGCCTAATGTGGGTCCTAATGCTGACACTTTATGACCCGGAGCTGACGTTGTTTGTCGTACTGTAGACCGCATGTTTGCTCCAGTACACAGAGCAGCTGGTGTACTAACAATGTGCAGAATCAAACCCTGTGTCTTTGTTTTCATTACACAGCATGTCTGTCCAGCAGTCTCAACATTGACACACACCTGCTGTTATCGCGTTCAGAGATGCCTCTGAGTCAGGGCTAATGATAAGGACATCAGTGAATGCGTCTCCTCGGTGTACAGTCTGCAACCGATTTAGACCGAGCTCAAGCGATCGTCTCCCACTGTCGCATAAAACAGTCACTATAATGTTGTCTAGAGTTTGCATCTTTCATGCAGGACAGCAGTAATATTACTCTGTTTTATGAGAAGGGGAAGGAAGGAGGTTAGGCGTGATCGACTTGAAGCACATAGAAAGCTTCCTACGCTTCCCAGTTCCTATAGTGGCGTTTGTAAATTAAACAGAAGAGTGTTGGTTTTCATTTTCTCCCTTTCTTTTTAATGTAGTTCAGAGCTGCTGAGATCTTAGAGCAGGGCTGAGGTGGAATTGCCGGGTAGGAACTGCAGGGGTTGGGTATACAGCATTATGGGTATGTTTTATGTGACCACCCACAAGGTCTGAGAGAGGAAAAAATGCATATCCATTGAAGCCTACTTGTTTTTAAAAGATGCGGGTCGACTGAGGTCCGAGGGTTCAGCTCTTGAAAAGAGGTAATTGAAGAGAAAGGACAGCTGCACAACAGTATTTTAGAGCAACTTATTTACAAACTTACGTCTTTTCAAACCTCCTTTTGCTGAACACAAAAGAAGAGATTTTGAAGAACGTTAGTAAACCAAACAACACTGACCCCCTATTGACTTACATTGTATGGACACAAAACCACTTTGGAGACGCTTCTCAAAATATCTGTGTTCCACAGAAGAAAAAGTCATATGCAAGTTTTGAATGGCATGATGTTGCATAAATAATGACTAAATAGTAACTTTTTTATTCTTGGATGAACTATCCTATTAAGTGAAATGATTGTATTTGTGTACATTCTTCATGTTTTGTTTCTATCGATCATCTGAGCAGTAATTCATCAGATGATAATCAAACGATGGGTAACAGCGTTTATGAGCCAGCATTTATCTTCATGTGCAGTGTAATCGAGCGCACCTGCGGCGTGTTTCAGGGATAATTCGGGTGTCTGGGTGTCGGTGGTGAAGTGATGCTGTGCAGTCCCAGTAAAATACGCCCTTCTCTGTAGCTTTGCTTTTGTGCTCAGCACAACATTTTTTGCCGTGTTTACACCTGATTCGCACAATTCACAAAAGTGAATCAAGACAGAAAACGATGCAGACAACATAGTTCATCAGTAAACCCCACCTCAGACAGTTTGAGGAAATTGCTTAGTCACAGCTGGCCTGTTTTACGGTTCACTGAAAGCTACAGGCGTTAAGGGGTGATGTATCACTGACTCCAGAGGAGGGTCCGATGTGTTATCAGAGACGGGAATCGAGCTAGGAGATTTCCTCCACCCCGGTTTTCCCCTCGGTCGTAGCTCCACTACATCTTAGATTTCTCATGCCACCCTGAACACCTGAGCTCATGCATCATTCCACTGTCTATTCTGCTCTCCTGCCATTATTACCATTCTCTGCTCTCTTTCTTTCTGCTGATCTCTTTATCCCGGGGCAGATAGCTCTTCAGCATGCGATCCTGTCAGCGTGTTATTAATGCAGACCCTGCTCGGCCTCTGGCAGCGCTTCTAGTAACCCAGAGAGAAAGTAAAACAGAAGCAGAAAAAGAAAGCGAGGAGGAAAGCTTGCCAAAGTACAAACCCCACCTACTTTAGCTTTTTACCAGATGATGTCATTTCATTAAAAATTCTCTGGGCCACCTAGGGACTTACCCACCACAAGGGCAGCACCAGTGAGATAAAAGTACGTTTTACAGGTCATGAACCATGAGTAAGGGAAAGTCCAGAGTCACATGCAAACTAAAACTAGGTTGGGGAAGTGACACATCATGTGACAATATTAGGCATTTAAAGTTGAAACCATGCGTCATGGCAGATGAAATTGAAAGCATTTTAGTAGAGAAGTTTCGGTATACCTTCAGCAATAAAGCAAGTCATTAAAACACAATGTTTTTGTGTGTTTGTTAGTTGGGGGATTGCGTGGTGGAGAATGGCAACCCAGCCGCAGAAGTCATCTGGATGAAGAACAACCAACTGCTAGTGAATGATGACAAGAGTAAGTTTCTATCAGATGTTATTGAAGTTATTGCCAGGCCCATATAAAATGTGTGCTTTAAAACGTGTCAGCTTTCTTTCAAGCAAATCTTATCATGTTTGAATCCATTTATCAGAATTCAAACTTTAAGTCAGCACAAAACATGCATAAAACGGCACAGCTGGTCATATGTTGTAATTTGGATGCTGGCATTACAAAAGGCACATTTTTTAGACACCTATCATCATTATAAAATATGTAGTCAAAGAGGTTCTGTGGTATGTTTGATTATGCAAATCCACCAGACAGACCAACATTAAATGATCATTACGGCAATTGTATGACGTCTGTACATTCCATTTGGGTGTGTTAATAGTTTGCGGTATGAAAATTACTATATTTGCCAGCGCTAATGATTGATGTGTGTGTTTGTCTGTGACCGCAGCGATTATCATCACACCTACAATTACCAAGGACCCAGTCACAGGTTTGTCCAGCACCTCTTCCGGTCTGCAGTACACAGCCAGGAAAGATGACATGTCATCACAGTTTACCTGCACGGCAAAACATGTGATGGGCCCAGATCAGGTGTCATCAGCTGAGACCTTCCCAATTCACTGTAAGTAACTAACATGCACAGAAATGCTCCCAATGATACTTTAAATAGCATTTATTACAGCAAAAACTCTTTGTGAGTGTATGTCCTAATTCAAAACAAATCAGAAGTGTTTCAGGACCTGATAAGAGAGTTATTAATCTACTGGTTGTGCTTTTTCTCTTTGCTGGCTGCACACAAAAACAAGAAATAGAAAGATACACTGCCACTCAGAAGTTTGGGATCAGTAAGATTATTAAAGTTTTTTAAAGTTGTAAAGTTGTGTTATGCTCATCAAGGCTATGTTCATTTGATCAAAAATACAGTAAATATTATTACAATGTAAAACAATGTTTTTCTGTATTTTTGATTAAATAAATACAGCCGTAAGAGACTTGACTTTAAAACATTATAAGTCTTACTGATCCCAAAGTGTACGTTGTCTGAATACCTTTGTATTAAGCCGTTTTATCCCATCAAATTTAATTGAGATAAACTGTCATTTTTCATGGTGTTGCAGATTCAGCGACAGTGCAGAAATACATAAAGGTGCATCAATTGCTCATTGTACCACAACCTGGCGCCCCCTAGGGACGACTCTGCCATATTCAATTAAATGTATCGAAGATTAACATTAATCTTTATTGGAAGTCTAATAATGATTTTCTTTTGTGTTTTATTGTTTTGATAACACAGCTGGTCTGAGTTTATGGATCTGTTTTCATGTGTGTCTGTATGTCAATACTACATGAAGCTTAAATCATGGGTCACAGCTGGTAGCCAGGCTCAATTTTATGTCTGTTTTTTTTCAGTCTTGTCTGACATAATTCTAGTAAGCGAGTCCGTTATAGCAATTGCTGTCTCTTTCTCTGGATGCCGAGAGGTTTGCTCAGCGCCTGAGGGTGCAGATGTGATATGAAATGCTTTGTGGCTGCTGGGTAAGAGAACGAGGGCAAGAGAGAGAGAGACACGGCAAATGATTTGGGAATGAAGTCCCTTTGGGTCTGCAGACTTGTGCTGTGTCTTGGAGAATGTGTTTGACTTTAATGGCACGGCACGATAAACCTCACAAAACCTGTCAGGAAAATGCCTAGTCATATTTCACTTACGAAAAATGAATAAACCCCTGCTGGTCTTCAAATGTACATTTCTATCAATGACAAACTTTTACTATACAAAGAATGAAAATAACACTTTTGCTATACGCCCTGCGTCGATATAGTTTATAAAGAAACTACCCATCAAAAAATGTTTTTTGGTTTACTGATAATGGGAATAGTAATAGTACAGTGTTACATAGTACAACGCATTACAATAATGACAACTGGAAGGTAATATGTTTTTTTCTC
Organism: Beaufortia kweichowensis; assembly: GCA_019155185.1. Classification (NCBI taxonomy): domain Eukaryota; kingdom Metazoa; phylum Chordata; class Actinopteri; order Cypriniformes; family Gastromyzontidae; genus Beaufortia; species Beaufortia kweichowensis. The sequence continues at coordinate 3,202,622 of CM032815.1, read as the reverse complement.
TTTTTCCCAATTTCCATCCCTGTCAGACCCCACTGAGAAGGTGAGTCTACAGGTTGTCTCTTCAAGTCCCATTAGGGAAGGTGATAATGTAACGCTGAAATGCCAGGCAGATGGAAACCCTCCTCCTACCAGCTTCAACTTCAATATTAAGGTAAAAGATCAACTGCAGTGTCCAAGGTAACCATGCCGTGGCCAGGCCACCCTATGAGAAATCCATCTCCAGGGTCCTGCTGCCTGTCCTGCATCCTTCTCTACAGGTTAATCACAGCAACATCTCTACATGGTTTTGCAGGGTCGGAAAGTCACGGTGACAGACAAGGATGTCTACACTCTTACTGGAGTTACCCGAGCCGACACTGGCGTGTACAAATGCTCCCTGCTTGATAATGATGCGATGGAGTCCACACAGATTGTCACAGTGAGCTGTGAGTGGAAAAATTGTGTTTTTGCTCTTTATCTTTCTCATCTCTCTTTCTTCATCTGTCCCACACAAATAATACGTAAAAATACATTTTAAGGGTGTGGAAATAGTTGGGTTCGGTTTTAAAAGCAGCAATTGATTTGCAAAAACATTGCAGGCCCTCCTCTTTGAAATTATTACTGGTCGATAGATCATTGATCAACAACATAGAGAATTGTGTTACTGTAGCAGTGTAAAAGTTTTGGGTTTTAATAAAAAACGTATAACTTGAATACATAGTAAGTCACATTACTGTAAAAATGTCTGTCAAATGCATTAAATTATTATCATTATACAAAAATGATTCCAGAAAAGTAGTAATTTTAGATTTGTTGTCATGTTGGATCTGCCCCCAAGATTCCTACAGTAGTTGCTATGCCCCTAATTTGTGGCGTTTAGCTCAAGCCTGAATAAATTGGCTTTGCCGTCAAACGGACGAGCTGCCCAAGTTCACCAAACTTTTTCCTTCCAATTAATTCCTCCTTTATGGTGCAGATAAATGCACGAGCGAAACGTTAATCAAATTCATCTTCAGAAGGATTAGCAAAGGGGGTGGGACACAAGGCAGACAGCTCAATTACCAGTTTTTGACTCGAGCTGAGAAGACATAAGAAGACGAAAAGGAGAAGCTCCCGCTCACTGATAAGCTCACACACTCGGCCTTCATATAATAATTCTGTATAAGGGGAGCGTGTGTGTGTCCGTTTGGTTTAAAAGGACTGATTATCTCTATAATGTGAAAATGTGGATTTAGTGACGCTTCAGGTTGAAAGCTCACATGTATTTCACGCTGTCTGTACGGTGCAGTTTCAAAGCGTGACGGCATCTTAAACATGCCTGTGTTTGAGGATGGAAAACAATTGCTGGTGTTTAGTCGGAGCAGGGTGCCTGCACCGCATGTCCATATGACAGCAGTAAGTTGGCGGAGAGATGTGAGGTGTTTGAGCATCGTCCGCTGTTGATATATTTGAAGATGGATGTGCCTGAGAAAGGATCCTGCAGCGGACTGATAGGTCTTAAACGCTTGTCAACTCCTCTTACCCTCTCTCTTCCTCTCTCTCTTTCATAGTTCTGGATGTAAGCCTCAGTCCTAAAGGGAACGTTGTGAAAAAGGTTGGGGAAAGCTTGATTGTGTCATTGGAAAAGAACTCTTCTAGTGAAGCAAAAGTGACATGGACGAAGGTAAGTGATCTTACGGATATGACTATGATATGACTTACTGATATTGATATTGATCAGATTTTTTAAAAAGTCCTTAAATTTTTCCAGGACAAGCGCACACTAGACAAACTGCCCAGCTTCTCCAATTTGACGTACAGCGATGCAGGCCTGTACGAGTGTGACGTGTCCATTGAAGGAATCAGACGCAACTTTTTTTTCAAGCTGACCGTAGAAGGTAAAATTCTCCAGAACTAACATATGCTATTTAACTCTGAACATGACCAGATATGCCTTTGTCAGGTATTAGACTTACAGTAGTCATACTCCAAAGGTCTACATTAAAGCAAAACTATGATACTTTCTTCAGGTACTCCAAAAATTAAAAGTCTGACGAAGCATCGCAGCAACGACGGCAAACACAAAGTCCTGACGTGTGAGGCGGAGGGTTCACCTAAACCTGATGTGCAATGGAGTGTCAATGGAACTAATGTAAGTCACAGACACTATCAAGTATTAGATTACAGTGCTAAAATAGTGTAGCATTGTATTTAAATTCATGCATTATGTCATTCTTATCAGTGCAAAAATGTAAGTAAATTTGGCTTATTATAATAGACTGACACTTGCCTGGAGAACATTACTATTATTAAATTACATTTTGGTAATAATGAAGAAGAGCATTATTATTATGCATATATGCTTCCATACAGTGCAGACTTTGAAAACAGGCATTTTAATAAGCAGTTCAGGTGTCTGGATCACAGCGGTGGACTGATGCAGTCGCAGTATGGCAGATGGCGGTAGTCTGCTTAATCATAAACAACTTAACACTCAGGACTGCGTTTTCAAAAACAGCAATGTGCAAATTATGTTTAGCACATTTTGGGATGTTTTGCACTTTTACCTGATCGGCATAATGCCTTTAGGGACTCAAGTGCTAAAACAATGCACACACATGCAAATAAGCCACAAAACTAGCAGGCGCAATTCATTCTTGGCAAAAACTCCCATGTGTCTCCAAACTTTTCACAACTTATTTGCAAGATGGGAATACACACAGATATTTCGCTCTGTTCCAATGTAGGTGAGATGAAAGATGCACAGGTGTTTGAAGCTGCCGTATTTCAACCCCTAGAAGGGAAGAGTCAGCTTTCAATTTCCATAAATAAAGTAAATTGTCAAAAACTAAGGTTTCCTAAAATGGAAATGATGTTTAGAATCACAACAAATCATTATTCGGCCCGTGGTTTCCAGACTGGCGGGTCTTGAGTGAATGGCTTTGCCTTTGTTTAGCGTCATTGTAACAGAAGCGGTAACACGCATCTCCTCCCCTCCTGAATGCCTCTCACGGCTGAAAGGAAGGGACGAGTCTGTGTGCGTGTGGCACATCTCTCCTTGAGTTTGTCCCTCCTTGTTTCCACTCACTGTGAGGCTGCAGCACCGGGACATCAGAAAGAGATAATGAGGACAGAGATGCCAAAGCAGAACACGGAAAACTTGTCTGTGTTTATGTTATCCCAGACATCCCAGACGTAGCGTGTGTCCCATGAGTCACGGCACGCTGTTTGGGTTTTGATATAGCGCAATCTGACCAGCGTGTGAGATGAAAACAGCCCAGATCCCCCTCCCAGACACTCATCTTCACAGACACACAATACAAACACACACAGAGAGATTGTGCCTGCCTCTCATACTGCCAGGCCGGTCTCACAGGATGTATATCAAATGAATGAGTTTAGATCAAAGTTCTGTGATGTGCTTTTTTTTAGGTCCTGCTTGGTAATAAAGTCACACCTTGTGTTTTATTCCTTTTATATAATCTGCAACAGTCTTGTGTAGTGTTGTAAGATTACACATCTTAACATTACATGACACTGAATGCAAAGTGGATGAGGGATGTGACCGTCAGTCACTTACATTCACTAATATTCTGATTAAACGTTCCCATTGTATCTAACAGAAGTACGTACGTTATAGGGATTTACAACAGTAAACCTAATTACACTGACAATTAACTATGGTTTTACTATAGTAAAAGTGTGGTAACCATGTTTATTGCTGATTACTACAAATGTCATTGTTAAACAATGGTTATATGGTTTTACTACAAATGCAACGGTTGCTATGGAAACAATGGTAAAACCACTGTTAGGTTTCGTAAGAGCATCAATAACTGGAAAGTGCGTTTTAACTAGTCAAAGAGCAGAAATAATGTTAGAATCTGTTTGACTCACCAGTGATGTTCATGGGAATAAAAATGATGCTCGACGGTCTTATACAGGTAGCTGTGTGAACTTGACTTTTTGTCTAAATTGACAAATTAATTCCTTTTTCTCTGGAAAGAACGAAATAGCTTTTTCTTAAGTCCTTTCAAAAAACGTGCATTTTCTCTCTGACTCATGCGTCGTCATTAGGTGCAGTGATAGCTGACGTAATCGTGTATGTGTAAAACGAGAGCGGGAGATCAGTACTTTTGAGCAGGTGCGTTTGTCTTCATGCGGAGCTGCGTAAATCAATCACTGGATGACGTCAAACGTATCGCAACACTTCGTTCTCGCGACACTTGATTTTACGCTTTGTTCAGTCTGCGCAGCGCACCGTAAAGTGACATTTATTTAAGACATTTATCATTCACAAAATTAATTTACGTTTATGATATTCATTTAGCATGTTATATGCGCCACATGCAGTGGAGGTTTAATATTACTATTTAATATTAGGTTATGAATCCAAAAAAGTTGATCACAGATTTAACAGAGTTCCTATAGTTAAAGCATGGTTATCTGAAATTAATCAGTAACCATATCATTTGTAGTAAAACAAATGTTAATCAATGCATCAAAAACGTACTGTAATAACGTGTTATTCCTGCTATAATTTTAGTTCGCTAGGTATAGTTAATTGTAGTGTACTAGATTTGTAACTGACTGCATTACTGTGAAGGATTTAGCAGTCAGTCATTGCCTGGCTTAATGACACTGATATTGGACTTGGTTTGCTCATTAAAGGCCAGTATTAGTGATGGTGTCTCGTTTAATGGCTCTGTGATTACTGACGGTGGGATTTTTAGTGAGGTGTGTGTGTGTGTGTGTGTGTGTTCTTTGCGTTAGCTGTGGTGCAGAATCTCGCCTGAGGATCATTAGCGCCTTCTAGTGGTTAAATGCGTTAAATAGCGCAAAGAGCAGAAACATACTGTATGTACACTTCAGAAATATAATGAATTGCTGTCTTCCGATACATTAGGACTGAAATTATACAGTTTCAGGCCCACTCACTTGCTCATTCAGTAAGAATGCAATTCGTTAGATTTGTGCATTAATCAAACTACATTTAAAAATGCTTTACCTGCTATTTTATTACATTGTACATAGTACATATGTCTTCTTGAAATCAAACCCATGACCTAATAACATGACACTTAATTGGTCGTGTGCTCTTAATTTCTGCTCAAATTTTTGTCTTGTGATATTACTGATGAAATTTGATTTTGCATGTAAATGTAATTTTATTCTGATATTTTTCTGTCTGTGGTTCTACAGGAGCAAACATCATATGTCAATGGGAAGGCCACATACAAACTGACTGTTGTGCCCAGTAAGAACCTCACCGTCATCTGCCATGTGACCAATAAACTAGGATATGACGAGAAAGAAATCAGTGTATTTTCACGTGAGTATTGATTGATCTGAAGGAGATTTCTGCTCTGAGGACTGCTTACTAACTGCTCAATCTACTTTCAATATTATAGGGCTGTCATGATAAAGATGCATACATATAATACATATATTTAATGAGAACTTATAGATACACATTTACTATTTACAGAGAATAAATATTTTGCTGTAATGGCAGATTGCTATCTGAATTTTAGTGTTAACCATCAGTATAACGAGCTATTTAAATCAAAGAGATTTTCTTTTATTTATTAACACAAAAGTATTGCCTACAGTAGTTTGACAGCCCTGATAAATGCCACGTCTGAATTCTAACATCTCTTTGAGTGCATGTGAGAAAACTGTAGTTCGTAGTAGATTTAGCTGCATGTTTTACACAATTTTGCACAATAGTGCCTGTTGCACCGTTCAAAAACAGACTGATGGCCTGTTATGATAAACGCCTGTTGTTCACTTAAAAACCTTCTCTTCTTCTTTTCTGGTTTCCTACTTTGGCTCTGGTTCTGTTTGTTTGTGTCAGGGTGCTGGACTGCTGTTCCTTAACGTCTCCTCCTTTTCTCTGGCCGCTATCGCATGTTTGTGGTCTTCCTCCTTGATCACGTCTATAGATCATTTATCTGTAGACTGATTGGACTGCTTACATTTGGTTTGAATTAGTGTTTCTAAACCACAGTTGGGTGGTGGTCTTTCTCTACCAAATTGTCATGAATACCAGTTAGGTTTCTTTTTGCACCCAAAGTTAATTTAATTGTATATCTGATTTCAGTATTTGAGGAGAAGAAGCCCAGAACAGGTAAGATAATATGATTTCATTATACTTAAACTCAATTGGTTTATCTTATATATTAAGAATCCAAAATGTGTATGATCTCTAAATCTTTTAATGAGAGTCAAAAGGTGTCAAGCATCCTGGCATCATGCAAACACTATGATTTTATTTTAAATGTCTTTTTTAATATTCGTTATAGCTGGAATACATGGGGAGAAGGGATTCTATTAATCATCTTTGCTTCTTAAGATTGTGTTTGTTTTGTTGGATCCCAGTCCGTAGGAATTATAAATGTTTAGAGAAAGTCATGAAATGTTTTGTTCATCACCATTAGATAACAGTGAAGGGGGTGCAGAGCAGGCCAAAGTGATTGTAGGAGTTGTGGTTGGGCTCATCCTTGCTGCTGCTCTTGTTGGACTGATTTACTGGATCTATATAAAGAAATCAAGGTAAGGTGCAACATGGAAAATTATCTCTGTATTATGCATTTTAAGAACGTTACTTTCATAACGCTAGAAATGTTGGGATCGGTTTGAAAATACTGAAGAATTAATAAAGGGAAAACTGTTCCGTTAGACAAGGCAGCTGGAAGACTGGAGAGAAGGAGGCAGGCACTTCAGAAGAGAGCAAGAAACTGGAAGAGAACAACCATAAAGCAGATGTCTAGAGGGGAGCCATCACACAGATGAAAAAGGTAAAAGAACTTTACTTTTCTCCCTTTCACTGACAGATACACACACAATTTGGTTTAACCATTTTAATGTAATTTCATATGTTATCAATCAGGCATATTTCCATCTAATGTATTCACAAGTAAATTACTATCAAGGTCAAGTTGACTAGTTTTGAGCAGTTGTTATCAAGCAATTTTAAGCATTCCAGACTGCAGTGTAATAAATATTTATAAAGTATATTTCCGAGTAGTTACATTAACTAAAAATGATTTAGCTTGTATAATAATTGCTCTTGTGTGTGTGTGTGTGTGTGTGCATGTTGTCTCAGGTATGAACCAGGAAAGAGGCCTTGTCACACTGAATGTGCTGTACTACACACTTCAATCATCTAACTCCAGACATCTGATTGGCCGCAGACGCCTCCTTCAGGCTGCTCGTGCACATCATGCATCTCAGAATGTTTCCTAATCCTGACAAACAGTTTGCTAAAAAAATAATAATTCCCCACCACAAGAATATAAAAGAAAACCACTTGTGTTGTAAATTTAGTGCACTGCACTGAGGACTGCTTTTAGTTTGGTTTGGATTTACTTTTTTTGTGTTCCCAGTGAATGTTCTTGTTTTATGCGCATTGCTGGCGTGGTGAGCACAGCTCTTTTTTCCCCTCTAGTAAAAATGTAAATTCGCTGTACACTTTTTAGGCCTATGTAAATAAGTCAGAGGAATATCTCTCTGCGTAAAGTTTAAAGTTTGGGAGTGTTGAAAAAATTAAGGATGGGTCGGATCCCTCCACGGATATCTTGTGGTCCTGAAATGGCGCTCAGATTCTGGAACGATGACTTCACTGCTGTTACATTCTCTGTTCCTCTGAAACATGTTTATGTATGTCATGTTTTATTTATTGGTACCTCTTTACAACACTGTTTTATGAAGTTCATGTCAAATGTTTCCCTTGCATCACTGTGGAGTGACTAAGTAGGTTTCAGATGAATTTAGTGTAGCTATTGAAAAGACCCATTACACCCAGTGGCCTTTAGGTTGGATTGCATGATGTCATAGTTATAAACGCTACAGAACACGGTCCATTAGTTTAATGTAGAGACATAAACGTGTGACTGCATTTAGAATAGATAAACATGCAAACGCCCCCTCTCGATATCAGATTGGACCGTAGCAACCTAGCATGCAGAGCCTTTATTTTTTTGGTTGGAAATATAAATGTAATAGCCCCGTAGTTCTTTAATTCTGCCTTAATAGAAAGAGTCAGTATTTGTATCTGAAGGCATACTTCAATGTGAAACCCCAAGACTTGTTGGGAATAACTTTATAGCTTTTCATTAAAAGTTTTGCACTTCCCCAAGACCACAAAACTACACTTTTTTGTTCCATGTTCTCTTCACTGGGTAGTTCTTGGTGTGTACCTTTGTCAGGTTAATGTCCAACACTGTAGGGTTGGTTGGAAACGTTATTCCGTTCATTGTGGTCTGAAGAAGCGTGCTGTAAATATGTTGAGTCTGAATGTCTAGCTTGTGTTTGGCTATTTATAATAATGTGTGAGAAACGCAAGGTTAGCTGTGCTTCTGCTTGGTCACTGAAGAGTCCAAATCCATGTTTTATTTAAATCCTTCAAATGTGTAATCTCACGATATTTAAAAGCAATTCAGTTTTAGGTTCACTTTTTGTCTTCATAAAGTTGTGTTGAAGAATGTTCATGTTTAGTGTAATTGGCTAATTGTCTCATGCATTTGAACCATCAGGTCAGCAGTGAAACCAAAGAGGGTAATTGAAAAGAAGGCCATAAAGTATTGTAAATACTGACTTTTGTTTTTGTACTTTTGTTGACAATAAAGTGTACATTTTGAAGAAAATGGCAAATTTGAGTTTTTTCTTAGTAAAACACAAGAAGCAGATGTTAATACTGGCTTTTATAAAACATTTTTTCTCCACAAGAACTGTTCACGGGTTACCAACATTACAGAAAAACGAAAATATTCTCAGGAGAATTTTTTAACAAAGTATAAATTAATTGCACACATCACTGCTTTAAATGATCCACAAGGCATTTTCCAACAAAGTAAATCTCTTGTAAAAAGAAGAGAGAGGGGAAATGAACAGAAAGAGTTCTCCCAGCTGACCCGACAAAGGTCACGTCCTCGTCTGCAGGCCGGTGGCACGTTTCCGCTCGCGTTCAAGACTTTCAGGTGTAATATGGAGAGAAAGACCAGTGCAAAATTAAGTTTCAAGTTCAAGAGAAAACCTGATAAGAGGAATGACACGACCTGTGAGAAAAGCCAAAGTTGTCCAGCATCCATTTCTGCAGTTCCCATAAGGCCATGGATGAGTCAAAGTTGCCACATGATGATGAACATCACCGGAGTGTTGCGTTTAAACTTCCTAACTCGTGAGTTTGTGAGTCAACAGTGGCGACTATGTTTACACAATTTAACAGATAACCACGTTTTTTGCACTGATAAAAATGGTACACATCCAGTTTTGCGCTCTCTTTTTGCATACAGCACCAATGTGGGATCAAGGTTACCGAGATGAGGGAAGTAGAAACATTAGGTAGCTTCTTTCTCGAAACATTTTTAAATAGGGAAGTGATGCGTACAGAAGGGATGCGGGTGTTTGGATTTCCGCATTATGGGCTGTGCCTTCTGTTTATAGAACATAAAACATCCATTATAAAAGCTATTGTTAGCCCTTACATAAACCCAAACCTGTTTCCACAGAGTTTATAATGCGTAACAGATGTTGACCGTGTTCATTAAGAGTGTTGCATTGGCTTACTGTAAGCAGGTTTACATCGAGAAGCGGACGGGAGGTGAATTATGAAAGAACCTGACATTCAGATGTTAAGACGGAAACTATGATCTGGTTTGTTGTGATCATAGCGAATTAATAAGATAAAGGAGAAACGAGCAGAGAGCCACTACTGTGAAATCATGATGCCCGAGAGGCCATGAAAGAGCAGCCGGACACGTGCGTGTTATGGAGGGATAAGGCAGACAGCGGCGATACAAACAGGCTCATGGTTACTCTTACTTGCTTTTCTTCAGATGAGATAAAAACAAAGTTTGGCGCAGACCTCCAAACAAAATTCATTTTGGATTAGTCTCTCCGACAGCTATAACAATGATGACGAGAGCTCTGCAGATGAATTCAGCAGCAAAAGCCACCAAACATCAAACACTCTCTGTGTAAACACCAGTCTCTTTCACAGGATTGTATTGTCCATACGGCCAACGGTGCTCACGGATTTTCCGTTTCGCTCGCCAGACGGTCGACGTGTGCAGGTGCGTTAAGCAAGAGGGAATCAGCCTGCGGGCGTTTGTAAGCTCTTGCGTTAAGAGTCAGTCTGAACAGGTTTGCTTTGGCCTACAGGCTCTGCCTGGGCGCCACCAGCGCAAACTCTCGCAAAATGTTTCTCGCCACGTCCACTTTGTTCTGCGCTATCATCAGCGCCCTCTTCACGTCCTCAAACGAGTAACCCTCTCCCATCAGCTTGGCGATTTTGGCGTCCACGCTCTCTCGTGACGACTCGTGCGGTCTTCTGTGGATGTCCGGCGGGATGATCCGAGGAAGTGGTTTGGGAGGTCTCTCGGGTGCCCTGAAGCAATCTCCGGCCACTGGAAACAGGAAAGAACCTTTAGTCGTAATGGGTCATTGAGAATAGATGTAATGGTCGACTAAAACCATTTAGAACACATTAGCAGCCCATTACAGGCTAATAATTAATAATTCATAGCGCATTTATCTCAGCTAATGGCTTCATTTAATAAACCTGCAGACTCATTTTATGTTCTTCATTCTTATCGTTTTATATTATAGAATGTATGAGGTATATATTTTTGGAGCATTTCAGGTGTGCTAACAATACAGTTGGCTTTATTTTTGCTTACACCGTAAATATTTAATAGTTAAGCAATGAAGCACAGTTACTCCATTATTTAGATCCTATATCAAATATCGGATCATACGCTATATTAGATTATACAAATATACACCTATTTTCTATACCAAGCTATAAAAACTACATGGTTTTCCTGAAAGTATAGTCCCTCTTTAGCATGTAAAGTAAGGTTAACCGTTAACCTCTGTACACACTATAACTATCAAATGAAACATGTATTCGTTATATGATGTTCAGTACCTGAGGTGGGAGGGAGCTGATCGTAATCTTGTGGAGCTCTAAATAAAGTCTTCATGTTTTCTCCTGTTTGTCTCCGCACAGGGGGATTAGGAGCCGAGTTATTCAACGAGTCTATGAACGTATCTATGAATTAAACACAGATATCAACACTCCATTAATAATATTTATTTACATTTAGGCATTTAGCTGATGCTTTTATCCAAAGCGACTTACAAATATTAGGAGACAATTTACTGCACACACAGCATCTATAAGTGTGATTCTTCAGTTTGAAGAAGCTGGTTTTATTTTTTATTATGTCTTTTTAACTATTTCACTTTTTCATCAATCAAAAGCATTTTGTAAAATCATTACATTATGCACAAATTCACTTGAAAGCCAATCAAGGCCATCAGATCTTTATTCCAGAATATGTTATAATGTTTCAACATTAATAAAAGTGCCTGTAACTGAAGAATCACAAAGTTGTGTAATGCAGTGTCTGTAAGAGAGAGTTCAAGGTGGGTCGGCCTCACCAGCACTGAGCAGGAAGTGGTCGTGTCCAGATGAGGGACGGGCAGGTCTGGGGTAGGGTGAGGAGGTGGAGGGTTCTGTAAAACTATTTCTGATGGGGGGAGGAGGAGGAGGCTGGGATGGAGGAAGACAGTTGAATAGGTCTTCCATTGGAGATGCTGAGAGAGCGAGAGCGAGAGCGAGAGCGAGAGCGAGAGCGAGAGAGAGACTTTCAGTGTCTTTGCAATCCCTTGTCTCACCAACAGATGGGGCCAAAATACAATTCCAGCATAAAATGAAGTTAGTATGATTTTTACTAAATATAATAACAGTTTATGAAGATGGTACAGTATGACTATGGATTAAACTGCAAAACGTAAAAAATTAACTGTATGAATTTGATTATATATACAGTACTCAAAAAGCTAAAATATAACTAAAAAATAAGTCTTAGTTGTTACAATGAGGCTATGTGAAAATTCTATTTAAAATCTGTATACAATCAGCCTCAATATGGTGTCAAGCACCAAGCACCACACACACACACCCTTTCATCACATAAGTTTAACTTCTATCATATAATTTAACATTTAGATACCATTTTTAATATCAATAACAATGCTAAAACAGAATTAAGCAGTATGCCAATCAGGCAGCCAATCAGATTGTGCCCCTGAGTAAGAAGCTGTGTCATTGGCTACCTTGAGGGGGCAGTAGAATATCGTAGTCTGATGGCGTCCTGTTATGAAGGGGGCACTGTGTGGTATGAGACACACCCGAAATCAATGAACTGGAGTCAAACCCACCTGAGAAACACAACACAGGGTTAACTCGAAACTAAAGCTGACGTCTGAGACTTTTTACACTGTGATCTTTTGTTTGTTTTAGTTCCTCAAGCTACAAATACGCACACAAACTCCCACAATCACACAGAAAATGAAGATGGAAGATGAGAAAATTAATGAAACAAACTGTGTGTGTGTGTGTGTGAGTGTTTCCTTACCATGCTCTGGAGGTTTATGTTTCTTAATATCTGTGGAGAGATCTGTCGAGCCATTTTCTAAAGCCCTTCATAGACAAAAAGTATATTAAAATGCAGTCAGAACACTAAAAATCCTTATTTTAGTATTTTGTGCGCGAGTTTACCTGTTGGGGATACGGTAGGGAACACAGACGGGTGCCTGTGTGATGCAGACAGGATGTGATGAAGGTATTTGATATTCATCCTCCAGTCTGTCTGTGAGATTTCGGGGGCTGGTGAAGGGGTTGGTGTGTCTGTAAAGCACGAGTGTTCACGATTACACAATGCATCTGACCAGACACAATCAGAACCATGTTATCCCATCATGCGCCTGGCTACTTCTCAGACCACAACTGACATCATTGTGCTTTAGAGCAACTGCATTGCACAACAGGGCTTGGTGCTGACATTGTACAGTATATACAATATTAATTGTAATCAAAATATGACATTTCTCAAAATATCTTCTTTTATGTACATTGAAGGACATGAGCATGAATAAAAGATTACATAGTTTTTACTTGATTTTAACTATTGGATTGGCCCAAGATATAAAATTACTTCCACCATCACAGATTTCGACCACACCATCCAACCCTATTACACAATATAGCAAAGTGAGGAATAATCATGTGTAAATATTTATACGCATGACAGAATGTCAACCATGACAAGACTTTTGGAAAAATAAAATCACTTATGCTGAAAATCTAAACAGCGTTCTCAGTCGTACAATGCTGACTCACAGAAACAACAACTCCGCAGGAGCTGGATGCTGTGAGATTAGCCAGTTTAATCACGTAATGCTCTGACACAGAGTCACGAGCCAGGCTGAGGCTGGCGGAGACGCCTGATATTAAACAGTCTGGCACCCAGACTGCACATCCGACACCCTCCAGTCAGGTTTGATGAACAGGAGAGAGGTTAACCAGCTCTGGCTGAGATACAACGGGCCGCCGTCCAGCCAAGCTTGAGGTGATACTGTAATGCACCAGTAGAGGACGCTTTTCTCAGTTATGATGATGCACAAATTCCTTATTTTCCCGTAAGCTATAAATTGTGGAGGAGTGTTTCTTGTGTGCAGAAGGGTTTAACCGTAAGAGAGGTGTTTATTGAGTGTCCAATCAAAGCAGAGTGAAAACCTCAGGAAAGAGGGAGATGACAGGAGACGACAGGTTCGTGTTTTGCTTACAGAAAGTGGAAAGTGCTCTTGACAGTTCCAAGCTTGTGGTTTGGGTGAATGTACAGTAAGTGTATGTTGGTGTGTGTGATGCTCATCACAAAGAGTCCAGTGTACACAGCTGCACAATGTGCCACACAGACTTAGTAACAACTTAGTGATCTCAGCCTTTCTGAAACATCACTGACTACACATGCAGCTTTACAGACACACACACACATTTTTCTGTGCTCTAAATAACAACTATTGTGGAGCCTCTTGGTTTCATATGACAAACCAGTGACAACAAATGTTATTTTTCTAACGGAGTTAAGAAAAGCAAACTGTGTTGCATGAATGTGACATCAGAACAATCGGGTAACTAAGTTTGCTAAAGGAAAAGTGTGTTAGGATGTTGTGGCTGGCGGCTATGCAGTTGCTAACATGTTTCCAACTGATTTATGTTTCACTTTCAATGCAGTATATTATCAGTAAAGATAATATATATAAAAGAGAGGGAGAGGGAGAGAGAGAGGAGAGAGAGAGAGAGAGAGAGAGAGAGAGAGAGAGAGAGAGAGAGAGAGAGATGGAGATGGAGAGGGAGAGAGAGAGAGAGAGAGAGAGAGAGAGAGAGAGAGAGATGGAGAGAGAGAGAGGAGAGATGGAGAGGGAGAGAGAGAGAGAGAGAGAGAGAGAGCTCATATATGTTTTTTATCATTCCCTCGAAGCCTCACAGGATGTCCATCACTGCTGGATCTTTCTCTCTATTCTCTCTCTCTCTCTGTTTGCTTAAAGAGCACGTGCTCTCCGGATCCTGGTGCTTTTGCATAATTGGTGCACATGTGTCCAAACATTGCCGTGTGTGTACGTTCTTCAGACTGAGCTCTAGAGACATACAGGATGCAGTCTCTCTGCATGATCCCTGGATCACATTAACACATTCATAAAATCCACATGATTTTCTTTTACCACAAAAAAGCAGTAATTCTTTCACAGAACATCACTAAAGCAGATTAACAAAAGCAAAAAGGAAAAGATGCTCTGCGCTGCCATAAGCGCATTTACAGCAAGACACAGGGGCTCAGGGGGTAAACAGATCATTTGACATATGTAATTAAATGGAGATCCAGCAGATAAGAGTCGGTTTTGTTGGGTAAACACAGTTGTTGATTCAGTGAGGCTCCTTTCACAATGGAGGAAGATTAATTGAGCTGCTACAGACTGATTATGATCGACATGGACAACAGCAGCAAGGCCACAGAAGGGGTATGCGTGTTACTCACCTCTGGTTGTGGTCCGTCAGGGGAGGGGAGTGGCGTAGAGGAGGGATGTCGTACTCGTCACTGGGTAAAAGACCGTTGATGAAAGACTGCAGAGAAATATGAAGAAAAGAAAGAAAATGTAATAATTATCAATATAAATGATGAGAGAGAGAGAGAGAGCGAGAGAGAGAGAGAGAGAGAGAGAGAGAGAGAGAGAGAGAGAGAGAGAGAGAGAGAGAGAGAGAGAGAGAGAGAGAGAGAGAGAGAGAGAGAGAGAGAGAGAGAGAGAGAGATCAAACACACACACTTCTAGCATCTCAGAGATGTTTTTAGTTTCAGAGGGAGTTTTAATGAGACTCATTCTCTCAAAGCTTCTCACTCAACTCTCTCTTGCAGAACATCCTTATTTAATATATAATCTACAAATTCTTAGCGAGCCACAAATATGTGGGCATTTGCATTTTGATGCATTAACCCAAATATATGCAAAAACACATGTCAGGGAGGTGGAGGTACTGCTGTAATTACAAAAGGCACATAATGTGTGCTCTTATTAAAGCAACATTAATGCCAGGGCCAAAGATAAGCACTGCACAACCACATCACAGCCTTGTTGCTTAGTAACAGCCATGAGCAAAAAAGTGAATATTTATGGCTTAAAACAGGTGAATAGGTACTGAATGTTCTAGATGATTTAAAAGCACAACGTTCAGACATTTTCCTCCTGTTTTTATCTGATGTTCCGGCCTGCTTATCAAGCATTTCACAGGCCGTAATGGCTTGTTTCTCCTGATACACTGTGTGCATGTAAACCTGGCTCTTACTTTACTACACTCCGACTGGGTTGTGAGTCTGTGACTGGTCCGATTTACTCCCAGGTCTGTCCCGGAGCAGCTGAGGGGTCTCCCGTTGATGTGAGCAGGGGCAGCATGGGCGAGTTTTGGGGAGCGATCTGCACCGGCGGCCCTGCTGTCTGTCAGAGGAGTGCTGTCTTTGGGGCTCCAGGCCTCCGGGGGCGCTCTCGGGTCTCTGGGCAGACCGGACGAGGGGGCAACTAGCCAGGCGGCCCGACCTTCTTGAAGGATATGTGGAGGGCGTTCTGGAGGAGGCGGAGGAGGAGGGTCTCTCTGAGGTGGTGGAGGAGCAGGAAGGGGCTTGTCCTGTTTTCTGGACATGCCTGGCGAAGACTGCAGAACAACATTTAGAAACAATAATTTAAGAAAAAAGGGACTCGTAATCAGACATGCTAAACAAACCTTGGGAGATCCAGTTGGGCTGGGGGCGGGCGATCGGATGAGGTCTAGGCGGGGGGGTACAGGTGGAATGTTCAGGTGTGGACCCATGTGATCTGCAGCGGTTTTCCGGCGCTCGCATATGGGAGATGAGTTTGGAGACATTATCGGCGAGTTCTGGATTTCCATGGTCTGAGCAATAGGTGAAAAGAGCATTATTACTTAAAATGCATTAATTTAGATGTTAAATTATATGCAAAATATCAAATCAACCAACACAATCTCAAAGCAAGTCATAACTATTCTACAAGGTGGCAAATTTGTATGTTTTCATACAATCTGCCCCAGTGACGGTTAAGGTTTAGGGGTGGACCTTTATGCTTTATTTTTTGATGATTTTCAAGATTTTTTAGTTTTGTGTTCATTTGATTACTGCAAAACACTGCAGTTTTGAGTCTTAATTAAAATAACACTAGACTGAAACAAGATAGCAGTACAATAAAAATAACAATGACATTTACTTTAATCATAATTATGTGTAAAATTATCAAAATGGCCTCCTGCCTCCATTCATTGCCTAAGGCAGCTTAATGTATTTAGCCTAATCAACTACTGTAAGTCTCATTAGCAACATGAACAAAGCTATTGAAACTGCACAGCTTTTGTCTGTAGTGCAGAAAATTAATTGGTGGAAAAAATGGCTAATTAAATTCACAGCAAAAATGGTACCGCAAATGAAAAGATAATGTACTATGAATGCCCTGAAACCACTATCAAACTCCCTGTAACCTGCTAGCGGGCCAATATCTTTCACACGTCAGTTCTCCGGTTCTTACAAGAGCATTATGGGAGAAAACTAATATCTCGCATTCATATTTAAAAATGTCCCTGGCAGAAGGTGCTGTCTATTGCTCTTGAAGCAGCATTTAATAAGAATTTACTCAGCGGAGTTATGGAGGTTCATGAGGCAGGTTCAGGCAGGTTTCCTTTTCTAATAAAAGAGGCTGACACTTGTGCTGGTGGTGAGCTGGAGGATGTCTTTGAGGGCCTCGCAGTTCTCGCACCAATATAAAATCAGGATATGGGGCTTTTTGAACTCAAGTGAATAAGTGAAGATTCAACTACAGCAAAAAAGGACTGGTACTGGAATGATGACAGTGAAGTTTGGAGGGTACAGTGTACAAAGTAAGTTTTGGAAAAATAAACTTTTAAAATTGTTAAATACTTAAAAATATTTAATGTAAAAAAATTATTTGATCTATTGGAAAACGAATAGTAAAAATTGATTTAATCTGAAAATGACTGTGTTTCATAAGAAAATATGGGAAGAGCTTAAAAAAATTAAAGGCTTGTTGAAAGCCGTTTCATATGCATTTCATATTTCATATGCAAGTCACATCAAATTTGGTCTCTTGGAATAACATGCAATGATACCTTTTGCCCATAAAACCCTTAACATTTGATTACAAATAATAGGGTCTCCTTTTGATTTCATGTTGATTAAAGTCTGTGAGAATCTTAAAAGGTACAGGGTTTTTAAAAGTCACACCTTCCTGATATGGTCGATGACCAATGATTCCTCTCTGTCATCGTCATCATCCAGGTCCAGCATGGGAGAGCTGAAGTGATCCAACAGGAAGCATTTGGCCCCTTCGTTTCGCGGGTCAAACGGATCCACAATGATGGGCTCTGTCCCTTTGATCTCACAGCGACAGAATGGACAACCCTGACCGTCAGAGTCCTGCAAATACCAAAGCACATGAATTTCACCTAAATGAACCCCAAATAATGTAGATTTTATGTGGCATTTACACACAGTCAAACACTTTCAGGACTATGCAATATAACAATAATTCACAAACACATACACACAAATTTTACAGAAAAAATAGCCTGATACTCAAAACAGACACATGCATGCATATATGCACACACACAGACCGTAGTGCCTCAGGTGATATTGATCCCAACGGTTTTGCTCTGCTTATTTGTATAGCGTTGTAAAGACTGACAGACTGTTGTGAAAATATTCTTTAGCCATGAGGAAGCTCTTAACGGGCAGGATCTGAAGGGCCATGCTTGATCACAAACAGCTGGAAAACACATGTTACCTCCCCAACCCCCAGTCGAGCACCAAGCATCTCTTTCTATATTAGAAAACAAACTTTTGCTAGCAAAGTTAGCCATGGATTCGCACATCAGTCCACTCCATCACGCCGTAAAGCTTTGTGCCTGGCGACAGCTTACACATGGTAAAATGAAAGACAATCATTTCTCATTTCCTCCATTACACTTGGAGAATCAAAGTGTGTCAATATTTACAAGAACAAAAGATGATCATGGTAGCCATCTGTTTTAGGGGTTATGAAAGACATCAAAGAGTCTTTTGAAACCCAATCCTAATTAAAGCCTGTAAAGAAACTGACTCGACATAAAATAAAGACGTTAAGGCGAGAAGAGAGCAAGAGGATTTTTGTGGGTACCACAACTGAGGAGTCCAACCTGATCAACCAAACATCACTCTCGGATTGCTTTGAACAGAATCGCTATGGGTGGGTGATAGGATCAAACTGTTAACGGTAAATCACAATCTAAAAATATCTTATTAATTTCCATCCATACATTTTCTGGAAATTTGGAAAATGCAAGGCATTATTACAAAATCAGCTTCCCATTATGTAACAGCTTTCTATATTAATGTACCAAATTGTTTCATTGCTCACAACCACCCATTAACACAATATCACCACAATGAATGAATGTTAAAAACTGAATCACTCATTTTATACCCAATGAAATCATCTACACTGGAAACATATGTTAGTGATACAGTATGTGGAGTGGGCTGTAATTTTCTGCTCGGCGTCAGATACTTTAAATAATTCCATGATTACACTTCGGTACAAACTGTATATTTTACAATCTCCATTTGATGTATTTTTGCCATTCCACAATGTGTATGTGGGTATTTGACAAATGTCTATGTCCCATGATAGACAAAAAGTCAGAAGAAAAATCTAACTTTATCTTTAAGATTTATCTTTATCTTTAACTGCAGCAATGAAGAAAAATCTTTCGTGCTATTTATACATTTTTTTATTTTATTACATTTTTGCTGTCACACCAGTCACATATTTATTTGTCAACTACCTATACACAGAAAACCACTCTTAACTTATTTTTAGTTTTCATGAATTTACTATTCATAGGCGTTTATTATTTTTTAAACTACTTTTTAAACTACTCTGAAATGAAACTAGACAAACTGGTCAAAATAACTGCAAAGTTAATTACTGCAAAGTTGGCTGTTTATGTTAAAAAAATTCAGGTGGTTCCTTTCCAAAAAATTTCCAAAGCTGCATATATCATGATGTCATACGTGTCGCCCGCTGTGTGTGCGTTCCTAAACTCACACACAGAAACAAAAACAGCAATGAATATTAATGCCCCTGCCAGCTGGAGGCGACATTTTTCTGAGCTCTCAAACCTCAAACTGTACATTTCACGGCTTATTTAACAGCCAGATCTCTTTTTATAGGCGGGTCACAGGTTAAAAAGGGAAGCCACTCTGACTGTTAAAAGAGAGACAGCTTGTGATAGCCTTACATTCTTCTAATATTTTGGAGACTCTTGACTGGGAATGAACTTGTGATGGCCTCGCAGACACGATATGTTATCAGCTGCGGTCTTTTAGACAAGCTTTAGCTTATGTGTCAACACAGTCCTGATCAGAGATTCCTTTAACACAATAATATGGTACAAACACAGGTAAACACTTCCATTTAAGTGCAGAATAGAGATTACAAGCAGAGTCAGAGTACACGTCACCAGCAGAAAGCTTTCTATAATGTGCTACTCCTAAAAAATGATCTTGAGGAACATGGGTTCAAGGTCTAGGAACACTGAGAGCTTCTCAGAAACACTTGGGTGTCAGGGTGTCTGACCCAAGTTAAGCAGATGTAAACACTATGCCCAGCAGAACTCTCCACAACGGTGCCACTTCCTCTTTAGGTTTCTTAAAAAAGACATATGCTAACATGTACACACTTACATCTGCTGTGAAAGAGGGAACTGAATTGCTCTGACTTTATCGTGAACCTAAAGTATGTGTTTACTATAAGAGCAATTCTAATGAGCATCCAAGATCCTTCAAATCGCACGCACAAACATAAACATTAACACACAAATGTTTTCACTCTATCTGCAAGTCCTTTACCAGTCTATTGTCTGTTGATCAGGACAACCACAAGGGCAACAGATGTTGCCAGTCTTAATGCCACTCTTTTCTGAGCCATGATGACTATTAGTATTCGGATCATGCCATGCGATTAAAACACCTTTAACTAGGTCCATTAGCTGAGCGCTGGCCATCACTAAAGCGTTTGTTTGGAGTTTCATCTCAGTGCGTTTAAATTTCATGCATGGCAGCAGCTGCGTGAAATGCTTTCTTTGCCGAGCGTTGGCATGTGTGTCACACATTTAGCTGTTTCAACATTAGCAAAAATTAATTTATGACAAAACATTGTTGGGTGCGGATCATGAGCGGAAATGGCAAGTAAGTCACGTCTGGTATATACATACCTGCCATGACGTCAAACAGGAAGTGCACATGAGGTGTCCACATGGTTCGATTTTACATCTTTATCATTTTCGGCACAGATCTTACAAAGCTGAAACGTAGAACCCATCTCGCAGTATAACTCATACTGCTCCTGAGAAGACAGAAAACAGAAGAAATAAAGTGTAAGAGAAGCTTAAACATACTGGTCATCAGACAAGAATATTTGATTGACCAATCAGAACCATGTATTAAAGCTTCATAATATCTCAAACATGCACATCGGTAACTAACCTGGGTGACTTTAATATGGTCATGTGGGGTGGGTTCACACAAGCCAGTAAGATCTGGATTATAACTGCGGCCATCAGGAAACAAGTAGCTGAAGGAGAAAGACGGGAAGCTTGAGACTCACAGCACGCACATTGTAACACATCTATTCCCACATCTATAAGCAAAGTGACAGCCGAGCAAACACGTAATTGCCCATGTGGCATTTCCATTAGCTGCGTTTTAAAAGTGGGCCACCTCCACGGTCCGGCCCATCACAGCCTGAGAGCAGCAGTCAAAAAGCATTTATAGGAATCAAAACTAAGCGAGATTTAGCAGTGGATACATTTACTAACATACAGAAACATAACAATATATACACAAATATATACACATTGTCACTGTATTCCTTTCATGCAACATTCTTCAGCAGAAATGCAAACTGATCAGATTCATAAAGTGTGTGGTACAGCGGAGATAGTGCAAGATTGGCATGTGGCACTGGGTCGTTCAGACGTCATAACAAAATCAGCGTGGGGTTGTTTGGTGACAGCTGACACAGCAACAGTGACAGCTACATGCGGCTAAACCTGCAAATGATGTCTGAGATCAGACGTACCAGTAAGACACCTGCCAACATACAGCAAGAGTGTGGGGATGGTGTTTGTGTTTGTTTAAAAGTGACTGGCAGCTTTAGGACATATTGTGTTGCCAGGTTGCTTTTGATTTTAGATATTTTAAAGATTTATTTTAAGAAAAGTGCAATAAATAAATCTTCATGCATCAGACTTACAGTAAACTTAAAATTGAGATGCATACTTTTACATTTTTTTAACACTATAACATCTCAGCTCACGAAAATTAAATATTAAGTTGATCTGCATGCCTTTGTTAAAAAAACAAATTGGTCCCAAACTAATGGTTTCTTGATCTTTTTGCCACTTTTATCAACCAGAAGGCAAAAACGCACATGACTGACGGAAAATGATGAAGAGAAGATGGTGGCAGAGATAAAAAAGAAGTAACAAACCAGACTTAAACCCAAAATCTGCATAAACACCATGGGACTAACCACTGATCTGTCTAAAGATTTTCAGAAGCAAGACTCACAAGCCTTCTCGGCATCCATCTATGAGCGCCTGGAACAGTGGCTTGTTATGCGGAATGGTCTGTAGGATGTTGCCGTCACTGGTGACGTAGCCGATGGCCCACTGGCCTAACCGTGTGCAGCTCAGTCTGAAGATGTAGCTGGGGAGAGAGCGAGAGACAGAGAAAATTCTAATAAAACCCCACTGTAAATGAAAGTAAAACAACAACCATTACTAAAAACAAAGAAGAGGAAATAATGTAATTAAAAAACTATGGGCGTATACATTTTCATACAAGTAGATGCTTGGGACAATGAGCTTAAGAAAATATTTATTTATTTATTTATTTATGTGCAATAGGCTAAACTAGGTTTCTGAACCACAAGATCAAATCTGAAATAATCACAGGCTTCATCAAACAGAAACATCTACATTGGAAAGCAAACTAAAACCATATGGATGAATTTTACGCCTGCTTGTCCTTTCATCGAAAAAATGTAGTGGAGGAAAAGAAAATGCAATGCACATTGTTTGAGTTATTTTAAGACGCTTCTCGGTTATACAACTGCCTAGCAACTAATTTAGATAGGATTAGTGGATCAGGCTGGTACCGGGCTGGACTTCTCTATTCAATTCCCCTCGGCATCAGGGTGGTACAGCCTGGTACTGCAGACGAATGAAAGAAA
The DNA here is from genome assembly GCA_019155185.1 of Beaufortia kweichowensis. Taxonomy (NCBI): domain Eukaryota; kingdom Metazoa; phylum Chordata; class Actinopteri; order Cypriniformes; family Gastromyzontidae; genus Beaufortia; species Beaufortia kweichowensis. Next base: position 3,179,963 of record CM032815.1, on the reverse strand, counting down.
AACTGTGGCTGACTGAGAAATGGAGAAACAGTCTTGCCCAGCAGGGGTAAAATATCAGGGTTTCTAGGTATAAAGTGGTTCATCATAATTTAATTGCAAGGCATCTGCGTTAATAACACAGACTGAATGTTAAACTATCTTCTGTGACATCTTGCGTTATGTTACAAGGTACAAAAAATACCTACATAAAAGTGATGAATGCAAATCATCAATTCATTCTGTTACTATTAATTACAATTTAATATACAATTTTGGCACTGTTCACTCATGAATTAAGGGCTGTGCGGCTGATGTGAGCCATTTCTGATGCAGCTGCTGGTGTCAGGATAAATGGAGTTTGCAATAAATGTGATTAATCCCATAATGCTCGATTTCGCTGATCTCACACTGGACATGGCTTTCTCTTCACATGCATTTAGAGTCTCAGCACTCTGGTTAACACATTGTCAAATCAACTCTATTTGCTCAATTGCTTCATCTCTGCATTTCTCTTTGTCTCTTCAATTGCACAATTTGGCTTTTGCTATGTTTATTTATTTAGAGGAAAGACAGTTTAGGTCCTCACTAGTAAAAAAAATACATTCCAAATCATGTTATAAATCCAATATTAACAAGTTTGTGTGAAGATTAGGTTTAGACATTGAGTTAGGTTTAGAGTTAGGAGCTAAAAAATATGATTACCCTGGTATGGGTTTAAAAGACATTCTCATTGTGTGTGTGTGTGTGTGTGTGTGTGTGTGTTTCCTCTCGAATGAGTCCTGTCTCTCATATCACACTGCAAGTGCGTAAACAGATAAGAAAATAACAGTGTGTCAAAAGCCTCGCACAGCTAACTTAACAGGAACCAAACGAACCAAATAAGTTAAACATAGCCACATGTAACTATCGGTTCATCCCCTTGGGTGCTGCTATGGCCTGCTTTAACCACACAAACACACACACACAGCTGCTGCACCTTTTAGTAGTTTGGTATTTGCATGCAGTTCTGCACGACCACCCACTGTCCTCTATTTCCTTCTGTTTGTTTAGCCACATCTCCACAACATCCCTGTGCATGTGTGTGTGCATTAAAAACACATAGCTTGGCCGGCCTTTAAAAGGGCCTGTTTAGCTGCAAAAAAAAAAAAAATCAACCAGTATCCCATTAAGTTTATTATTTTATTGCCTTGCTGTTATTTGGCTGTTGTGTTAAATGACTCTAAACAGTGTGTAGTCATGACTGGACCTCATGGCCCAGATGTGACGCTGCTGTTTCTCTAATCAGCTAATACAAACAGACTGGATTTAACTAGCGCTTATGGCCACCAGGAGCGCCTGCAAGATGTCCATCTATTCCCAGATGCCCAAAGTGATGCATTCTTAAAAGCCGCTAATCTGTGTCTTGCTGAAAATCTAATTGAGTCTTAAAGTTGAGTCATCAATCCTCAAAACTTACGCCTCTATTGGTTCATAAACATACCTTTCTTTTTAATTGATGTCACAAAAACACATCACATCCATTTATATGTATTATCTATATAACTGATTATTATTATTTGTATATATGTGAGTAACGTGACCCCGTCTGTAAAATCCCAGCTAAAACTTTGATTCTTGTTACTTTATAATAAGATTGCGAGACTTCATTTCAATCACTAATTCATTCAGTCCATATAAAATATATCATGCTTATATTATATACTGTATACTGTATGGAAAACAGTAAATGACTAAAAAATACAGTGACAGTGTCACATATTATTCTGTGATTATATATTACCACTATCTAAGCCTGTTGCCAATGGAAGACTTCCTCCACACACCCACCACCCTGTGTATCATCTTGTTAAAGAGAATTTATACTGAAATGCAAGCAGCAGGACACATGGGCTGCCATTGCACAAACCACAGGCTCGTTTCCAGGTTAGTGTGACCCAGGAACTCGGAAGTTAGAGATTCATTCCCGCCCCTGAGCTAGGCACTTAACCCGAGGTCACTTTTAAAGAGGACAATCCCTGCAATTACAGGGCAGCAAGTCGCTCTGGACGAAACAGCTTCTGCTAAATGACAAACAAGAAGAAAAGGCCAACGAGAGGGTGAGAACAGAAGCGCAGACAAAGAGGCTCTGTCTGTCTGTGTATCTGAGCCTCCTGTAATGAACTAACATCTCCGCCTCGCCCACTTTCCCAACAGCGGGTCGTCTGCCAGACTAGAGCAAAGTGGAGAAAAACAGCTGGCTGGCTCCGTGCACCGTGTGGCAGATGGTGCATCTATAACAGCACACAAACCCCAAGGGTTACAGTCCACACACACACATAAACTAGTCTGTACCTGCCGGGTTTGTTGATGTACTTCTGTAGACGTGCCTTTACTTCGTCGTATGTCAGGAAGGCCATATAACCTGGGTGAGTGACCGCCAGGAAGTTCCAGTTTCTCAGGATCGAGCCCCACGGCTAGAGAGAGAGAGAGAGAGAGAGAGAGAGAGAGAGAGAGAGAGAGAGAGAGAGAGAGAGAGAGAGAGAGAGAGAGAGAGAGAGAGAGAGAGAGAGAGAGAGAGAGAGAGAGAGAGAGAGAGAGAGAGAGAGACTTAGATCACACTTAAAACTGTATAAATGACTAAATGACTTTGTCTTTAAATTAAAACATCCAACTAAATGACTTTTATATACAGTATACTGTTAAAAAAAATAAAACAACTAATACAAACACTTCATTGTTTTCAGATGTGGGATATTACTTCACTTAATGTATTAATGAACCACATCTGTGGTTACGCACCTGTTTGAACTTGGGAAACTACTTTCATACATCCACCTTAAAGTATTTCATAATTTGTTTATCAGACTACATTTTGCTTGGTATTTTGTCACCATTTGTAAATTCAACAAAATAAATATTTTAAGTTTAGCTCAAGTGTCTAAATTCATTAAAGAGATTGTATGGGCCTGTGAAAACTATATTCTCATCCTGAAATTTGTATAAATGCTCAATGAAAAGCAGCTGAGACTTCTAATAATATGAATATGTGGAAAAACTGAAAAGGTTTTCCTCTTTCCTCATGCAACCTTTAAACTGAACCAATTTCCCAAAATTTGGGGCAGAGCTACAAAGAGACACAGTTTTAGAAGTGAAAATGAGCAGGGTGTAGTTATGTTGGGTTTGGCTGTGAGGTAACGGCTGTGATTCAACACGGGAAAGTTGCACGAGGTCTAGCAGTCACAGCAGGAAGTAAGGAACATTATATCCGAAGAAGAACAGCGTGAGATACAAGCTCATATTCATCATCTCCATCTTGCTCATCGACTGACTCACAGACATACAAAACGCAAAACATACATTTATGGGAATTTTAGTATTCTGAAGCATAACTTTAATATATCAGAAGGCAGAACGTGGGTGTTTTGCACATTATACACAATAAGCCTTGTGCAAACACAGGTTTGTGTGCTTTGTGGTTAAGGCGAAGGTGTGTTTTTCTAACGTAGGGATTCCTCTGCGTAAAACAAGCCGCCCACTTTACACACGTTCACAGGTGATCCCCAGACTTAGCGCTGTTTTCCACCAGCACATGGAGAAAATGTGTGATGACTACAAGACTCTGGGAAGCCAAGATACTTTTGATGTTTTCAAACGCGTGAGTGTTGCGGTATTTATGAGCAATCTATGCACAAAGGTTTCTCCTCAGTATGAGTAGATCAACCCACACTGGAGAGAAAGAAAAACAAGGGTGATCCTTTGGTATCGCTTTCGTTATTACGGTAAGTTGTTTTCAGACAGACATTGACATTTTAAACAGGCTGATATAAGCAGGGCTGATGGGGTTTGTGGTAAGCAGGGGCGGGTTCAGGGGTTACCTGAAAAAGACGAGTGAAGATGTCAAACTCGAACACGGAGATGTAGTCGTTGCAGGTGAGGTCGATGGTGGATTTGAGAGCCATGGCCTCCAAACCGGAGCTGATGGGGTGCACTTCGTGAAGGCACTGCCGGAACATCTTCCACGGTACTATTGTCCTGGTACACACAAATACACACAAAAGGATTAGACTCATGTGAACTCCTCTTGATATAAATCCAGTTGCTTTGGGCTATAAACAAATGTGTTCAATCAGACATGTAATCCCTCAGTGGCTGCTTTATTAAAACACTAAATGTACTTGGCTTTTATGTGAACGGTGCTTTCCCGTGCAAAAAAGCAGTTGTAAAAAGTGACAATACACCTTTCTTCATGTCTTTTGGAACTTGCACACCAAAGTTGAGAAACCCCTAACCCAAATTAAATGCAACATTATTAGTGATGCTTGTCTTGGCAAAAACCACAAATCATTTTATCAGTCAAGCAAAATATGCATAAACACATTGAACCACATTTGAGAAATTTGCTTTGTTAAATAAACCTAAAGCATAATATTTCCCAGACCGTTTGTATTATGCGTCTATGTCTGTACAGTACAAACACCTAACAAAATCTTGTGATATCTACGACAGTGATACAAAATGGAGTTGGTGAGGTAAACAGCAGTGTGTGGAGAAATAAGCCACCCACACGCTGCTGTGACTTCTTCAACACTGCCCATCAAAAAACAAATTACCAGTAAACTGACACACACTTGAGAATAAAATGTGAGAAAAAATGTGAGAGTACAAAAAACACAAATGCAGAAGTACTTCTTAAAAGCCCCATGTTCTCTGTGTTTTTGGTTAACACAACACTTCTCGAGTCAGACTGTCATGATGTTCCTTCAGGTCAGACGAGAAGAAAGAGACGTAACACTAATAACAGAGCTTCCACAGTTCCTCATTCTGACAGAACATCGCCCATCATCTCTATAGCCCCCGCTGTCTACTGTTCCTCAGGAAGAATTGTTTGGCACAGAGACGAGGAACTTTGGAGTTTCCAGGTTTGCCAAAAAGTAAAAACTCTGTTGTGAACATAAAAGGAACTACAGCGATACAAGCTTGAGTCAGAGTGAGCTTGTTCATCAGGATGGTGAAGACATAAAATGAGCCTTTTAAATGTCAAGAACAATGACATGGATTATGGCAGAAAATCTCCACTGTGGGTGAAACATTTCAGGCAGACTAGCAGGTTAATACGCAAACACGAATTCTTTTTAGTCATTTTTTCCTCCCTATTACCATCTCTGTTTGAAACGTAAAATTGCAAGATCAAATGAAATCAACTCATGAAAACTTATATTTTCCCATCTTTACAAAAAATCCTGTAATACTACATTACATATAATATATAATGATATTAAAAAACAATATAACAACAAAATATAAATTCTGTCTTGTTTGAGGGTACAAAGAAGTCATCTTCTGTCTCTATCAATGACATTAGTTTAGGGCGGGGCTACCAGTTTGTCCAACACAGGCAGATGAGGTAAGGACATTTACATTCTGCATTTACATTTATTCATTCCCCAGACGCTTTTATCCAAAGCAACTTACAAATAGGGAACGCAATAAAGCAATTCTTCTCATGAAGGTGGTAACATACAATCATGAGGTGCTGTAACACAAAATAACAAGCAAAAACATAGCATTAATGATATACCACATTTTAGGTAAGTCTAGCCTTAGGTAAGTACAAGTATGTTCCTAGTGTGTTTCTACATCATGCCAACCACAGGGAATTACAGTGTGATAAGATACCATAAAATATGTAAATACATCTCTGAACAGAACATTTATCACTTTCTCTGAATAGCAATTTTCTTACAAGCTCACTTCACAGAATGTAATGACAGAACACACAGACACACACAATGCCGCCGGATGCCTTCATTTACATGAGCACCACACGCAAGCGTCTGAACAACTGCTCTTTGTGAACCAAATGAAGCTTTATCATCTCAGCCCTCAAAATCATCTCGCAGCCCTGAGTGTTCCATGTTCCTCGAATAATTACCCTTCAGCTCAGCAGAGAATTGACCCCCTTTTTCCAGAAGCAAAACTGTTTTGCATATTTATTAATCAGCAGCCAGAAGCCGATACAGCGCAAAGGTGCTGACGCACTGCTGTGCATGTTGAGAAATGAGGAAACTCGCTCCGGCTTCTTATGAACTTGCTAAATGCCGGTCAGGGCGGAACAGAAAGAGCTCATGAGTTCAAGTCTCATCTACTGAGAGAGAGGGAGGTTTGCCCAAGGGCGTCGATCTTGATAAGGCTGTTCTGCTTTAACAAACAGTGAATCAATTTGGTGAGTTTAATGAAGGGTAATGGAATTAAGGCATGACTCATAAATAGTGAACGTGCATCAAGATGAAAGGAGGGAAGAAGTGCTCTGGGTTCTATGAGTGGTGGGCGGAAAAAGACGAGATCTTGTTTAATTACATTTCTTAAAATCACTGACCCCTTAATTAAAAAAGGCTTTTTAATGCATCTCTCAGTGGGGGACACCAAAAGACGGCTAATAAAGGACCCTGTCCTGGCCAATTACTGAACCAGGATAGATGTATGCACATATACATACACACAATGGCATCATGTCATGCACAATACGTGTATGTATTACTGAACTGTCCCAGCTATGACCAATCAAACTGTTACCAAAACGTCATTGTAACCGCTTTAAGGTTTTAAAGGTTGATGAGAAGTCATGCAATTACCTTGTTTTCATAATTAACTACCACCCCTAGTTTCAGTCTGCAGCATTATGCATTTGTTTGGTATGTAGTTCAACACGATTCTGTAGGAAACGGTGGCATGGCAGTTGGGTTAAAACAAATGGAAGTACAAAAATGAACAAAAAAATGCTCCAGGCGATCTGTCAATTCTGTTATCTGGCGTGTAATAATCCCCACTGCTATCTGAGGAAATAAGCATAGTGCATTATTTTAATTCAGTAAACAGCTGCTGTATAAGTAAGACAGAAAACAGACAGCTCAGCTGGTGGCCTTTAGCGTTGCCTCTGGAAACTCTGCTCCTATTGGCCCGTGGCCACTTTTCACATTTAAATGAGATTTTAAAATGGATTGGCGTCTCTGTGGACAGAAGGGAGTTTAATAGGGAAAATTAGCTTCAAACAAATCCCTCCTCAACACGTCAGTCTGCGAAACAGCAGGCCATTAATATGAACTGATAAAGAGGGAATAGTGAGCAATGCTTCCTTACAGAAGCAAATGTACCTCAGTATATCCTCTGCTCCTCTTCTAGGAAAAAATACCCACAATGCACCAGTTTCTAGGTGGGGTTAGTCTAGACATCAGCAGAAGGTTAAGGGCCAACCGCTAGAGCTTCCTGATGGCTGACAACTGACAACAGTGATCAGATGACAAAGAGGGGGAGTGCGGAGGTGAATTCACATTTATTCCATTCTCTGGTTACTGTGAGTAAAAGCATTATACTTAGTCTCACTAATGCAGAGAGAGAGAGAGAGAGAGAGAGAGAGAGAGAGAGAGAGAGAGAGAGAGAGAGAGAGAGAGAGAGAGAGAGAGAGAGAGAGAGAGAGAGAGAGAGAGAGAGAGAGAGAGAGAGAGAGAGAGAGAGAGAGAGAGAGAGAGAGAGAGAGAGAGAGAGAGAGAGGCGTTTTCTAAAGATGCCTAGAAAGCTTTATGGCAAAAAAAATCCATTAATAAAAGTAAGAAATGTCCATCAGAAACTCCAGCAATATTCATCATGTATGTCACATCTGACTACTAGATGAAGGGCAAATGCATTAAGCCATTTGCTGAGTATAAACCCTGTGCTGAGTATCTAAAGGTCCAAAGTCTACAGATCTGAGCTCTAGTGCTCTCAGGATTGATGTGTACCTGTGGGATAAGGATGCTGAGCTTTCCATTTCCACACACACTGAAAGAGAGTGAGATAGAAGAGCTAAAGGAAGGGCGCTCTATTTCTCGTATCAATGACTCATACACACTTCCTCTGTACAGAGCGGGAAGTAGACCTTTATAATAATCTATAAAATATCAGAGCGGTAACTAGATACACACTAGAGACTGCGTCAGTCTTTTCCAGTCTCTCCCCGCACGTCTCTCTCTCTCTTGTCTTGTGCTTCCTCTCTGGGATAGCTGATCACACCTGGCTTATTATACTGTAAGGCCTCTCGCCCCATCACTGTCTGCATGTGTATGCATAGATGTATGTCCAGACACTTCCTTTAACCCTCAGATTTGCTGGATTGAACAGAAGGTGAAATATGAGACATCCACAGAGATTTATAATGAATTAAACATTGCCATCTGTAAACGGACAACACCTCATAAAGATCCGGACAGATCAGATGGATCTAGTGCGCTTGGAATTCAAATCAGCGTTATTTCCTCTCTTATCAGGAGAATATAACATCATTTTTCTAAACAACTTTATTAAATTTACGCACTTTGCAGATGTTTTATCTAGTGTAGCACAATCAAAGTACAGTATATATTTCAGGATTATGTGTATTTAAGAATTTTATCTTACCAGCTGAGCTACTCGTTTGTGGTCTAAACGGCAAAAAATCAGATGAAATCAGATATTTACAAACCCAATCCAAACCACCCAGCAATGATTTCAAATCTAATTCTTTGAAATGCATTAGTCTAAAGGAGATTTTTCTTTTCCCGAAATGCAAACTGTATGTAACGTCATACAATGCACACAATATTTTTACTACACCATTTCTGCTGTTGTACAAGAATATTAGCATAATATTGCAATAGCGACCGACAATATTGATTATACAGTCTGAACAAATAGATCAGATTTCATTACTTGCAAGATGACAGTGCAGTTATAAAGATCAGGTTTAAAAACCAAATTGCATGTGCAAATTGCACAATTGCACTTTGGCAAGGGTCATGATGACAGGTTTTCCCATATTGCCTGCTGTATTATTGTAATATTACTCAAGTCTTTTGCCCAAGAATTGACTAAATTGAGTTTTTCATCCTGGTTTTCATCCTCTTTACTGAATCTGTATATCCATTCAGTGTAACCGCTGAAGCTGAAACTTGTGAAACAGGATGTGACAAAAATACAAAATGTCATGATGTCATCACCCCTTTACGCATTTACAGTAAATTTAAATTACGGCGCCAACATAATGAACACACATTGCGACACTGGTTTTGCCTCCACCTATATCTATAAAAGCGGCATACTGTAACTCGTCCAATCATTACAAGTTCAGACTGGTCAAGTCATCTGGAAAATGTCATATTCCAGCATTATACGCAATATTAGCCTAAAACTTTACAAAACAGTGATTTCACCCTGTAAACGGTGACTGGAGCGATCAGGAAAAGCATTGTGGCGTCTAATTCGCTGTGCATATGTATGCTAAATCACAGGGCTGTTTCAAGAGCAGCACTTCAGCACATGACCAGACGGTTCACCCCACTTACATGCGTCTAAATTGAGAGGAGAAAAGCATTTCACTTCATACTAAAGAGCTTTAATTGATTGGAGCTCTAATGAGGGCCTGGAAAAAGCACATCTGGCAGATACATCTGAAAATGAGAAGAAAAGGCTTTTACCTTTCGCCAAAAGATCTCCTCCAGAAATCGGCAGCGTCGGCTTTGGTGATGCGGAACGTGTCTCCCTGGAACTGTCCGCTCTGAAAGATGGCTTTGATCTCGGCCAGCATGTGACTGAAGATCAGTGAGAGCTTGGTGAGGTTTCGCCTGAAAGAAAGAGAGAGACAAAGGGTCAGTACAGTAAACAGACATAAAATCAGCAGTCAGCGTGCGTGCACACAGAGAAAAGTGACCTCTCAGCTTTTCTGTAAAGCCAAGAAACTAGAGTTTCTTGCCCTTGAGCTGGTTTGGAAGTTAACGTGCCTCATGTGTCTCCCTTCAAACGGCATGTGGATCCGATGCAATCTGATGCATGCTGTTTGAAGGGCATGCAGAAGCGTGCATCAGAACACGAAGAAAAAGATGATGACTGTATGCTGGGCTAATGTATAAAGTAAGTCAAAACACTTTGTTACTTTATTTTGTGGAATATTTGAGATTAAACACATTAAATTAAATACTTCTTAGTACTATTGTTGCCGTATCGCTCCATTGTCTCCTAATATTTGTAAGTCGCTTTGGATAAAAGCGTCAGCTAAACGCCTAAATGTAAATGTAAATGTAAATTAAAACAGACTTTACCCACCTCTGCTATTCAACTATGTTGCCATGACTACAGTCAGTGTTAAGAATGTGAAATGTTTAGTCAAAACTTGAAATATAAGTTCCACAGAAAGTATTTATTATCAGACATCAGAAAAATATCAGTTATGCGTGAGTTATCTATTTTAAAAGTGGACATGTCTGCATTATGAATGTGTCAAAAAAATACATACTTTGTAGGATTTCTGTGAATTAAAATGCACAAACCAGAAGCAATAATACCCAACAAATAGGAAAGGTATGGCTCTTCAAAGAACATCAAATTTAATTAATTTTATTTTAAACTTTATGTTCCTATTTATGAGGAATATGAACTGTAATGGACATGACAATTCTTTACCTGACAAAAAAAAAAACATGCTTTAAACAAAAAAAAAATGCTTTAAACACTTTGAAAGAGACCTCACATGGGTATTTAAACCACCAAATATTGACACCTTTTCATTATGCTGAAAACCTTTGGTAAAAACTTTTGATTTACATGGTAAGTTTGAAATTTGCATGGAATTGCCTTGCTGCAAAGATCCACACAAACACAACGAATCACATCATCTCTAGGTACCGCGATGTCATTAGGACTTTTGATATATGAAACTGACTTTTACAATAAAGCCTTGTGGCTCGTAGACACACCTAAGGGGTTAGCCCATTCCCTCTCCACACAGGCCCTTCACATTCCCATGGGATCATAGCAGGCTGATAACCCACATTTCTGAAGAACCTTTCAGGTAGCACTCAATTACGCCAGGCCACTTAGCCCAAGGGTTGTCTGGAGAGGGGACTAGAGGACCCAGGCTGCGAGCGTTAGATAACTACAATATACACACAAGATTTCAGGCTTCACAGCTGGGTTATGCAAGGCAGCAATTTGCAAAGACGCACCTGCAGCTCCCAGGAGTGTTGTCGCTGTTCCACACAAACACTGCCGTTTGGCGCAACAACACCACAACATTCACTGGCGTCAAACGAAAGCGTTACGCATTTGCATTTCTTGTCTAAATCTGGACGCATTAAGAGACCCATTAATGAGCTTGCGAGATTAGTGTAGCTTCCTGTCAAAACATCACTGTAACAAAGCAGCACTTAGCAGCGATGCAGAAACGCCTGAAGAGAGGAGGATTGACGAATGAGACACAGGATCAAAGAGGAAGCTTGTGATGTTTACATCAGAACTCTCAGGTAGTTTAATCAGAGTTGGTGTATAGCTTAGACGAGGGACATGCTTATAATGATTAACGACACAAAATTAACCTGTTACATGTGTTATTTCACTATTCACTTTAATATTTCATTTCTAATCTTATCATTACAAACTATATATTCATGAAAAGGTCCAAGACTCATTAACAATAAACATAACAATAAATTAGTTAATAATTTTTTTGTTTATTTATAAAAAATACCTAAAGTTATAGATAGATATAGATACTACATAGACAGATACATATATGTAGACATAAATATGCGTAGCAAACAAATATATATGTAAATGTGTCCTATGGTGTGACAGCAAAAATGTAGAGAAAGCACTTCCTGTCTCTTTTAAAACACTACACACTACAATAAATGTCAAAATACCACCAACAAATCATTTACAACGAAATCAAAATGTTTAACGAACACCTCTAAGATTTAATTACATATGTGAATTACAAAAAAACTGAAACAGGAAGTGCTTCTGGACCTGTGTTGTTTACATCTTGTGAAATGGTCTATAGATATATACAGTAGAAATGTAGATATAGCCTCTATGAAGTTGCCTGCCCTATAGCTCGCAGGGAATTGTGGGTCACGCAAGAACTACATTACAATATTTGACATATCTAACAACTATCGGCATACCAACGTGCATTAATTCAAGGCAAGATCATGTGCTTACTGGTGAGTTCATACATATAATTTAGGCTTCCGACGCACAACAATTCCCAGCCATGTCTGTGAATCATTTAAACCTGATCCATAAGGTACAGACTGATAACGTGTCACATGAAAACAACAAAGCGAACAAGAAGATAACGAACCTTTGAGGACATTGAGTGAAGGATACACCCAAAGGGAGAGAGACACACAGAGAGAGAGAGAGTTAATCCGCACGCAGCTTGTCCTGAGGTAGGAGAAACTGAATTGAAGACAGAACAATAATCTCGACCCCCAGGCAACTAACGTATGCTAATTCCCTCTGCACTGCTGGGGCGGATGAGTTTTTTCATGTATGCCTCACCTCTTATCAAGAGGAGTGGGGGTGTGCTTGAACAAAGTCAGTACATTTCAACCGCACGCAATACCACAGCTAAACGGGGTCCGGCTTAATCTGGGATATGCATAAACTATCTAACCTTCAAAGTCATTTCTAAATCAGAGCTACGGAGGGCAAAATGTGTGTCTAGGTTGGCTGAAAAAGCTCAGCTGTAAATGTAAAGCTCAGCCCACTTTCCTCTAAATTTAAGACAATTCTCACCCATTTAACTGCCCGCCATATAAAAAAATAAATCCCAAGTCTAAACGGTTAGAAAAGTAAGAACAAACCTCTCCTCAACATATAATTAGAGGTATCAATCATGTCTGTAAATGAGACTCGGGACGCACATAAGCAACACATGACTGGTCTAAAAGCATATAAATCTCAATCATTTCAGCTTTGCTAAGGTCATGTGAGACCTACAGAGAAAGTCAGATTATTAAATTCTTTCAATAGATTTGCAGCGGCTGCATGAGCCGAAAAATATGACTGGAGAGCACTTCCTATTGCACACTATTTTGCTTTATGCTTCACTATTCAATGACTCGCTACAAGTGTGTTTTTATGTGAAAAATGAGAGTGTTTGTGTGGCAACTAATGTGCCTTGTGAACCATTGATGCATGGTGGCTTCTCTGGAATAGATCACTTACACAAGCTCACAAAATCGCTTAAATATTAGCACCTGAGAAGAATGAAAGAGATAAACTCATGCAAACAAACTTCTTAAATACAATGTAATCTGTCCATCTATGGGATTTGTCCAATGTGCGGTGTGGCTCTTTTTTATGAAACTGTCCAATCATGAATCGGATCAGACGACCCTAACCCCATAAAACATAATTTATTATTGGGAGACAGGGGATGACAGTGTTGCATTTGATTGTACAGTAATTGCAGATAATGGCAGAGTGGCTGGGTTGGGGCTCGTCTGAGCTCATCTTGAGATGAGGGAAAAACTGTAAAATGACTCTGGAGAGCTTTTATTTTCAGCCTTCAATTACGTTCCAGCATTCTGTCTGGATTTCCTGTCGAAACCTCTAATAACCACCCCCCATACACGCATGCATAGCGTTTCGGCTCTGGATGTTGCCACGTGGATGATGTTGAGTGGTCCGGTGAGGGTTGTATGTTTCCATTTGCTAGATTTTGGCTAGAAAAAAAGTGCCTCCATTTCCAGAACATCCGAATTGGAGCGTTTGTGTGAGGGGCCGCATCTAATCTTCCATGTATTGCTCAATCATATTCAGCATTAAAAGGCCACAGCGGCACAGTAGGAATCGACCTCTGTGAGAAAGGTCAGTCAATAAATGTACATCACTTAGCAAGTTGCAAATGAACTGTCCACCCCCTGAGCCAATTATTGCACGCAAATCCCAGTGGTACCTGAAAACAATAATAGCAACCCTCACTATGCATTTTTACAAGAACTACAAAAAAGCTCAATCGAAACATTCATTGTTGCCTCGTGAAAGGCCAGGGCAGTGCCGTTTGTGGAAATGAAGTGTGCGGGGTCAAATACTTCATAGCTTTCAGATCTAAAGGTGCACATCAGGGAGTGTCAAGTGTACCCATAAAAGTACTTTCAGTACCGAGCTGTTATTTGAACGTCATGGTGGCCGGGCAGAGACCAGGCATTGATCTTATTAACAGCCAGACCATTAAAGCACAGAGAATATCCAAGAGCTACAGAAAGAGAGAGAGAGAGCAAGAGACCTCCCACTAACATGCCCCATGCTCTGTGCAAATAGTGATGTTCAAAAACTAGATCTAAGGGGCAATTTATAAGTATCATGCCCACTACTTTAACATGAAAAACTGCAGCTCAACCTCAATCTGCAACACACACAACCCTGCAAACTCTCATGCACGTTGCATTTGACGTCCTATGAGAAGCGTGCGGTTTGGCATGTGTGCACCTGGCACATATAACGGCCAGTGTGACATTCTTCAGGTTTCCTGACACCTGTAGGACTTTGCGCTGCTATTGTGTTTCACTTTCTTGTTGACCCACATTTAGCTGCACACGCCCTCTTTCATAAACACTGTCATTATGCCAGTCGGCTGTCAGTCACAGAGCAGCAATGCAATGGGTGAAATGCATTCGGAAGAGCTGTCAAAACTGCAGAATAAGATTATTTTCCTGCTGGTGGTTATCAGCTTGGTTGAGTAAAGGTTCTGTAAAATTGTAGCTTTCCAAGCTACTAACTATTCATAATTTAAACTACAACTAAACAACTATTACATTTCAAATAAAAGTTTAATTACTATAATTACTGCATTATTTCCAGGGAAAATGTAAAGCTAAAATGCACAATACAGCTGTTTTGAAAAAATGTGCATAGTTAAAGGGCTAGTTAACCCGAAAATAAAAGTTCTGTAATCTTTCATTCAACATCATACTGTTTAAAACTTGTGTATGACTGTATTTGTTCTGTGAAACACAAAAGAAGCTATTTTAAGAAATGCAGAAGAAATTCATACAGGTTTGAAATTACATGAGGGTGAACATGAGTGGTTTTGCAAAAAAGATATATTTTTAGAAAAGTATCACTAAACAAAACAGCTTTTACAAAAAAAGCTACTCAGCTTTTCAAAAATGTAGCAGTGGTACAGTTGGTTTGAATCATTTTTTTCTTTATATTTCACTACACTTAAGTACAGATAAAAATGGAAAAACAGACACACAGTCCCAAAGTAAGCAACTTCAATGCATCCTTGTTAGACAGACCTATATAAATATAACAACATACTAAATTATAAGCAGCAGCAAGCGTATGTTTGGCAGAACAGAGGACGAATGAGAAGTGGAGTGAAGTAATTAGTGTTGAATTTACTCGCTCGTCATGGGCCGTCCTTTATCTGAAAGCTCCCTGCAGGAGCGAGTGCACCAGGCCAGCGACATGACTCATCAATAAAACACCTGGCAGACTGCTCCACAGCAGGACCCGAGAGAGAGAGAGAGAGAGAGAGAGAGAGAGAGAGAGAGAGAGAGAGAGAGAGAGAGAGAGAGAGAGAGAGAGAGAGAGAGAGAGAGAGAGAGAGAGAGAGAGAGAGAGAGAGAGAGAGAGAGAGAGAGAGAGAGAGAGAGAGAGAGAGAGAGAGAGAGAGAGAGTCAGCAGCAGGACCTCTCAGAGCTGAAGCACACATGGGATATCTATCAAGACCTCCTGCTGCCAGCCAATCTGCTTCACACACACATACGTACAAATTACCGGCAACACCCATACACAAATCACTATGAATTATTAAAATCATTGAGAATCATTTGCGGAGGAACTGACAAACAACCCTGTCCATTAGTCAAGTGCGCTTGAGCGTTGATCTTCAAGTTCTGTAATTGCGGGAGATGAGGGGCAGAAAGGAGAGATTGGGGTTTGGAGGGTGAGACATCACAAACATGTTATATGACTAAATCAATGCTGTCACCACCCCCTCTTACTCGACTCTCTCTACACACACACACTAATCCACTCAAATTCAGATGAAACTGATGGGAATTCAGTAACTGTATTGTTCGAATAAACACTGAAAACAAACATTTGAATGGACAAGCATTACTAATACAAAACTGATACTACTGTAGCAGTTTGTTTACCACAATAATCTAAAAAAAAAAAAAAAAGTCAAAAAGCCACCTGCAGAACACCTTAGCAACCACATAGCAATGACACATATTGAAGCAGCAGGCATGCACTGCTGACACTTTCTTAAGAAAATGTAAAAATCTTATTAATTTAGCTGTTTCATTTCAGGAATCAAAAGACAAATGTATATTGATCTCCATCTAACACAAATATCTACCTCCTAGCACTTAAATCAAAGAGGGAGGATTTAAGTTTCAAGGAAACTGGCAAAGACAGTAAACAGAGTTTATGTGAACGCTGCCAGGCAGTCATCTCATTCATACCATCGCTTTTCATCTCTTGCTCCATTTGCAGTCCAACCTGGTTGAACACTATAAAATTTGAGGTTGAAATGAGTTTTTACAGTTGGGTTGCGGCATGAAGAGCACACGCAGTAAACAATCATCACTCAACCTTAAAAGAAACCCACAACAACAGGGTTTGGAAAGGCTTGCCGAAAAGGCAAACGCTGAGAGTGAAAAACCTACAAGAAAACTTCAAAGACCTTCTGGGGGCTTCAGAAGATCCTTTAGATGTTATGCGACGCCCTTAATCTCATCTTAAAGTTTTATTCTCACTTATCTTCCCAATTTTTACTGCCTCAGTCTTTCCTGTAAGAAGGCGACGTGGAGTTTCTCTCATTTAAATACACAGCGCTTAACAAAGAGCAATAGAGCTTTATTCATTTCCTTTTACATGAGGCAGTGCAGGTTTTATTAAAAAGGTCCAGTGTAAACAGATTCGCAGCTTATGCAACATAACAAAAAAATTAAATAATAAAATAGTGTGTCTCTGCTCAGGGCTAAGTCATCAACATACAAATGCTGCCAAACACCAATTTATGTGGCCGGAATATTTCATTCACTCATAAACAAACCCTCCCTCTCTTTATGCTAAAATCACTAAATCCACATATGAGGCCCTAAACGCTTATTGAGAAATGACTAGAAAGCAGAGATAACACTAACAGCATGTGGGATATTACCAGCAATTGTATGAAAACAAAATTAAGGGGCAAAACATTTTTATAAAAGAGCAATTGCAGTCTCATTATCCTTCTATAATGAGTATTAAGAGATAGCAGACGTTCTGCACCGCTTACAGCGGTCGAGATTCAAAGTACAAGCTCAAATTACAAGACAATCAGTTCGATTATGAGAAAAGTGACTAACGAGAGTGGCGCACATCAGTCCGTTCAGCCGTGCAGGACTCTTACACGTGATAAGTGTAATCCAAGTTCAAAAGTTTGAAGTGAAGGGGAATCAAGTTTAGAAGGGTCACGAATGAGGCTTTGGGGAATTTCTGAACACAAGGCTGAAAGTCACATAAAAATAAAAATCTATCATCATTTACCCTTATGTAGTTTTAGATCTAACACAGTTTTTCATACACTTAATAATAATAATAATAAATGACACTAGAATTTTTATTTTTTAAGTGAACTATCCCTTGACGGATTGAGGAGAGTAATCCAACATTGCACAGAGTTGTTACTCAGTTCTCTGTGCTGCAAACTCTTACTGACCTGCCAACAAACAGACTTAAAGACAGAATCACAGGAACAAGATTCTCTTTGAAGTTAGGGTATAGGAATATTAATTCCAGACTTTTAAGTCTCTGTGTTTGGGGGCTGGGTACGAATGTCTGGAGAACACTGCCTTGTGCCAATCAAAACAAAGAATATGGACACTTCTGTCTCATCAGACCACTGCCTGGTTAAGGTCCGTCCTGGGGGAAAGGGAGGACACATGTGTTTAAAGAAATAAAACAGGCAGACAGGGTGGGGGCTGGTTTTGTCCCCTGCAAAAATCCCCCCTAACCCCACCCTGGCAAAATCAAACCTTCTTGATATACTCCTACCACATCCTGCACACCCCCATCTCTTTGTGCTTTGTGGCCCAGCTCCTCCTTTCCTTTCAGGTTTCAGTATTATAAATTATACAATCATTTAGAGCTGGGCAGGCAGTCTTTGTGCATCTCATTTCGACGGCCTGTAACAGCACTGGCACCCTGCCCTGGCCGCTACAAAGTACTCTTCATAACACACACACAGTGATTAATTAAAGGGACAGTACACTTAAACATGAAAATTGTGTCAACGGTTAATCACCCTCATGTCATTGCAAATCTACATTACTTTTTTTCTTCAGTGGAATACTAATAAAGAAATACAAAAACATATTTGACATACTCATGTTTAAACACATGTTTGACTGTATAATGAAAGTGAATGGGGACTGGAGCTGCTGAGCACGAAAAAACATCCTATACAGCAATTATCATAAAAGCAATCTATCTGACTGATCACCAGGGTAGAAATTACTTTTACACAAAGCTACTGTATAACTTTTATGGTGCTTTAATGTCATAATCTGGATCTTGACAGATCCGCATTCACTTTAATGATGTAGAAGTAATCATAATACAATTTATAGAAAAATAGTAACAGATTCTCTCTTTAAAGAGAGAAAGCATAAAAAGGAAAGATAGAGACTAAAAGATGGGCCATAAAAAAATCAATCCTCTCGTTCCTACCACACTGATGTATTGATTCATTTCCACTTTCAGCAGAATATTATCCAACAAACCATAATCAACTCTTCATGTAATTTATGATAAATCGGCTTTCAAGACACTAGACAAATATTCACCTAAATTTTTTTTCAAAGTATTACAAAAAGCAAAAACATAGTCATTGATCAGCTTATATAATAAACTAAATAACAATCTCTGCTGGCATCAGGGTTTCAGTGTACGTGCATGTGTGTCTATGGGGGTCAGCCATCACAAAGGCATTTGATTAGCGAGTTACACAGGCCCATAGCGGCCATGCGGGCATCTTGCTGATTGGTCAGCCCTCTGTGCTAGCTGGTCTATAGATTTGTGAGATTTTATCCTCTCTCACAGGGTCAAACACAACATCACTAGCCATTGCTCTTGGTTGGACAGTGGTTAGAAAGCCAAATGACCAACTGATATTGTGTACAGTAGTTTACAGTACGTTCACAACAACAGCACCAAATCATTCTGTTTATCTCATGCTGACTTCTGTTCATGATTAAATATCACACTGTAAAGGTTAAAACTTTACTCAACTTTTAATTTTCACAGTGGCTGAATAAAGTAAACTAAATGTTCAGACAGATGCAAATAAACTGTGTCATGTGTCTCTCACATGTCAAGGGAAGTAGTGCATTTGCATGATTGGCTCACACGTTTTTGACATACATATTTTAAAATGCTCAAAGACAACTTTAAAAATTGCATTTATAACGAATAAAGCTTTAGTTCATGAATAGGCCACATTTTTCCACTGTAGTGCCCACTACTACCAGAAGGCAACCAGATATAAATGCAGATATTTGACAATAAAGTTCATTCTAACTTAAATAACTATTTCAACTCAAAACACAAGCTGAAGTCAGAAATCAAACCCTGACATGAGCAAAGCTTTCAAGAGAGTCAGCGCAAGAAATAAAACGACATGTGTGTGTGTCCTAGAGACAGTTTTACAATACAGACGGTCTCACCCCAGACAGATAATTGCTTTTGGCTCACACTCTGATTGTGCTATTGGATCTAAAGCACATTGTGAACTAACACAATAAAAGCCAATCACAAGTACACAACAAAAACAATAACATACAGACAGACTTGTGTTCTTCTCGGGTTCAGCACCAAGTTTGATCATCAAGACATGGACTGAAACACTAAGACAAAAGTGCCCCAAATATGTAAAAGCTGTCAGAGATGAAAGATACAAAACATTACTGTAAACATTTGTGGCATTTTAACAAGTCAAAAACCAGTCTCACAGTTTGTGCAACGGAAAAGCAGCAGCACACAGGCAAGTGCTTGGAAGTCGTAAATGTTTGTGGTATTTACACCCTGTATGACGAGCAAAGCAAAAGATAACTTTTATCTGACACAGCTGTTGTTCTTTCAGACCTGCATACTGTTATTTTTTCACCAAAAAATAAAACATATTTTATATCTATGAAATAAGATTTAGACTGAAACAGGCTATAATTTAATTTGTAAAAAAATGTATGGTAAATTTATTTGTTATTAAAATACAATACCATTCTTGGAGCTTAAAAATCATGATTACCATGTACAGACTTTGTATTAAAAAGCGTTTAGAAACAAAACGGGAGAAAGTAGAAGAAAGAACTGCGAAAAAGAGAATTAACCACAATATGAACACACACAAAAATCTGCACATCCCGCATGTTTCACTCAGTGTTATGACAGCAACAGATTACGGCCTCAAAACAGCTCATTGTGAACCCCTATAAACACACAAAACAGCACTGTGTCTGATTTTGTCATCACACCACTATCATGATGCCATTAGTGCTGTGATTGTATGAGGGAAAAATCTTATGTCTTATGTGCATATGTCTTTAGACACCAGGTGTAAAAGCATGTAATCACATCAAGGGTTACAGCTTAGATGTTTGTTTTTCACATCCTTTCATATCCTTATTTCTGCACCGCTTACAATCCCCAAATGAAATTGCAAAATTACTATTATCAAAAAAAGACGCAAGTGAGAAAAACAACAGTTCTGCCCCAAAGATTAAAGTGTTTTTCTCAGGAGAAACATTTAAGATGTAGAAAACTTATGCAAAGCCTTTGCTTTCCATTTAAAGGCATAGTTCACCTAAAAAATAAAATTCTTTCACTCTTTACTCATCCTCATGTCCTTTCAAACCTGTATAACCTTTTCCTTCACAAAAGAAGATATTTTGAAGAATGTGGTAACCAAACAATGTTGGCCCACATTGACCTTTATCATATAAACACAAAACCTCATTTCACATTTTTTTTGTATTCATCAGAAGAAGGATACATGTTTTAGATACAGGTTTTTAAAAACAAGGCTAAAACAATGATAAGAACTTTTTCATTAATCTTATTACTGTCTGGGAGAAACAAATAAGATATTAAATAGCCCTTGTTTGTTTCCTTTAATTTCTAAAAGAAAGTTTAATTTGATTTAAACAGCATTTAACCTAAGAATGACGAAACTAAAGTCAAGCCAAGATATCTGAGAGCAGTTTGGTGTGGGCGTCAGCCTGCACTGATCACAGATCAGCCGTGAGTCACCGGTTTAGCCTTTTACTGCTGGTCCGAGTCAGTGCAGTCAGGTAAGGTGCAGTTTTAGAGGCAGTTATCGGTTAACCAGGACAGACACAGGCGTAGGACAAACGTGTAATGTCTTAACCGAAGCCCACCATCAATCATTCTAGATAACGAATAAATGTCACTCTCCGCCCGCGGCCCTGCCTGACGCCTCTACATGCACTCGCACATACAAACACATACCACACAGACACAAGCAAACAAACTCAGACAAACATCCGCAAACAAACCCTGCACATCCCATGTCCTTTGGAGCCCAAATGCTTCAGTTTACCTTTCTATGATAGTTCATCAAATGCATTTTTCTATCCAGTTTTAGGTTTTTTCATTTTAAAAATGTGCCACTTTTATCATTAAAAAAAAATCAGAGTATTCCTGAGCCTGTTGTTATTGTGAGCAAGACAAAGCAGGATCGGACATGACGTGCTGAGGGAAATTACCTAGAAATCGTATTCCTGTATTTTATTAGTGCCTACATCAAGGTTACACTACCATTTCCTGTAATGTTAACATTTCTGATCATTTAATCAATGCCAAGCATGACTTGTGTGGTCAGAAGGCTCTCTTTATTAATACAAAGAATAAACGGATGAATAAAATGGCATCCGCGCCCACGAAGTGACTAAGCGCGTGTCATTGAGCCCTTACAGTCAGCATTTCTAAAGAAAGACTCCATCCTCCTCCTCTCCGCCTACATACTGCACCTCTCACTGGCATGGCTTGAACCATAGGCGTATAATTACTAAATGTCTCAACCCCGCTCATGTCCGTCTCACCACATCCTAGCAGATGGGCCACAGGCCTCAGGCTGTGAGCGCTCATGACCTGTGATGATTTTCCTGCATGAGGGAAAAGAAGCTCAAACGAGAAATAATGTTGTTCTAAGAAGAAAAATTTCTTTTTGTGTGCGATGATGCACCTGTAAGCTTTGGTGTCCAGGCAATAGCTACTGTAGGTTAGGGTGAGATATATATACTTATACTGACCTACAAGTGTGAGAAAGATTTTTAAGCGCCAGTGATTCAATTTGAAACTATGATTCAAAGATTCATTTGTGTCATCATTAAAAAAAATGTTCACACAAGTGTGGGGAAAAAATGATTTTTAACAGGATTTTTACAACATTTGCATTAGGCAGTTTTTAATCTCAGCAAGACTTGTTCGGTGGAAATGATAACTCACACTGCTTCAAAAATAAAATACCTTTTAAAGTTTACAGAAATAAGAAAAGTTTTTTATTCAATTTACTCATCCTCATGCCACAGTGTTTTAATATATGTGTTCAGAAGTAAAACAATCTGGTTGTGAGAGAAAACTATTAATATTTTAAGCTTACTTAGCAATCAATACATCACATATCCATGGAGACAAACCAATGAGAGTGCAAAGTTCAAATATGGCAGTAAATCGATGACTTCGAATTTCACAGATTCTCGAGTGTCTCATACAGAAGCACGCATATGACAACTATAGTGAGTACATTATGAAAAAAATATTACGAGCCCTTTAAAGTCTTTTCAGAACAAACATAAATATCAAGATATGTGTCCAAAATTGATTATATCCATATCATATAATTTAAGATTAGATTAGAATTTAAGATTTTCTAGGTTATTTTCTCACCCAGCCACAGCCAACAAAAGCTTGACATATACACGCTCTATAATTTCTCATCATGTGTTTGATCAAGGAGCAAACTCTCAGGCATTACGCATCACAGCCTGGATGATGAAGGGGGACTCCCTGTATTTCTCTGTGACTCTGTAGGAGAGTAAGTGTAACTGGTTATTCTGGGTGATCCCGGATTTGATCGCTGTGCAGAATGACTGAGCTTTGAGTAAGAGTCACTGCTCTTTAAAACTCTCACGCTGAGAGGAGACTCCATCATTCCTTTCTCGCGTGTCACTCGCTACACGCCGTCTCATTCACACTCATGAGAAAACGACCCCATTTCTGTTATTTACTCAACCCCTCTTGTTTTCTTTTTACACCTGTTTTGTCAGCAGATGGTTTACGTTAACACAAATACAAATAAACAGCACTTTATTAATGGCTAAAGGGAAATTTCTATTTTAAAAAAGCATCAAACAATGACTGCACATCCTACAACAAACAGTCTAAAGTCTGGCATATAATACGCAAGATAATACACAATACAGCAGGCTCTGTAACATACAATTTAGTAATCATAATGTCATTTGTAAAGCTTTGCACCACTTAAAATTTCAGTCTGTGGCAATGCATATGCTCTCTTCTCAGAAAACAAATTCTGTGATTTTTAATAATGTAAACTTAAACATGAACACATTAAAATGGCTACTAACACCAAAATCTACTGTTGAGCATCGTGTATAATTTCAACTCTTTCTTCACATTTGTAATGCACTTACAATGGAGACAATCTTGGCAAGCTCTTCCACAAAAAAATTAGGAAATCACTTGGTCACTTGAACTGTCAGGTCATCTAAATCGTCTTTGTGAGACTTCTCGTTATGCATTAGAATTCCAGTCTGTGCAAAACTAATGTCACAAACTCCATGATATTCTCTATATTTATAAGGTTACCAAAAGATTACTTTTTAACAATCACTTCCAGAACTTGATAAAGCTATGTCTTTAATTTCCTGTAATATAGTGGAATTGTGTACACTGGGTCTCACTGGACAAAACAACACACCCACCTGACCACTGGCCATGACACAGCAACAGGATGGACCACAAAGTGTATTTGTGCCAGTGGTTTGCTGAAGAAGCTCTATGCTTCACCAGTTTTCCTGAGGGACCAAAGAAAACCTCTACCCATACTGAGATCATTTTGTCTGCAAGTGACCCGTACTGCAATTTTGAATCACTGCAGCGTGTTAAAGCTAGTTTACAGCGAAAAACAGGAAAAGGAGATTTGAGATTAGCTTTACAATGCTCAGCTTACAACCTGTATCATCAGCTCAGACAGAGCTCAGACTGGCCTATAACGGGAATGGGCATTTTCAAGACACTTCAGGTTTGAGTAGGTCTGTTAAGGTGATAAGACTGACGCAACCTGCTCGATCTTAACACTGACTGCACATACTGGCAGGAAATCGACTTTAACTTTTAAGATCACATCACACAATTTCAGCAAAGTGAAAATGCAAACTCACATTTTTCCAAAATCTGTTTCTATATATTCCCAGATACCAGTATACAATACACAGTTAGCTGTACAGTCCAAACAAAAGCTATAAACAAAGTAAAACATATGTACAGCACAGCAACATCCTGTTTCCTGTTAAAACACAACAGTACAGATTGTGTGGTGATTACTTTAGGAAACTGCAGTGGGTACGGCTGTCAGATCAGCCATCACAGGCTAAAACTTACAACAACAGCTGGACAGATTTCCCATGCGTAGAAATCAACTGCTCTGAGAAGCATGAGACATCTTACGCTTCACACTAGACAGAGATAATCTGAACTTCTCCGAAGAGGGTCTTGAATTCTTGTTGCTTATCTGATTTCAAACAATTCTGCACAATGAGTTCCCCATTACTTCGATTTTAAAGTTTTTCAATGAAATGCTCCATAAAGTGTCTTTTGATATGTCCTGTATTAAAACATTTGCCAGCTTTTATCAAACCATTTCGTGAAGGCCATGGCCTAGCAGTTAGTGCACATACCCTAAAACTCTGAGCTGGCATTTCCCGATCACTTCTGCTCTCGTAACCATAACATTTCCTGTTTCTGTTACTATTATAAGAGGCAAAACATAAAGAATATACTATTATAAGAGGCAAAACATAAAGAAAAACATAACAGGTTATGTCAAAGTTTGATCCGTCTCTCTATTGAAAACATGCCTTAAGCAAATAAACACATTGGTGTAGGTTCTTAGATTTGTTCTGCACACTACCAGAGGCCAAAGAACCTGTTCTTGAACATGAAATAGTGATGAGTTTGTTTCTCCTCTCGTTTCGCAATAAATCTGTTCACTAGCTATCTGTTCTTCTCGAAGGATGCTGCTTCCGGGAAAGTGTGGATCAATATTGGTTACGGATAAGGAAGGTTGTTGGAAGATCTATCCTGCTTTATCAGTTTGAGTGCACATCTGAGCCTTTAAAGACAACACACACACAGATTGCAGCGGGGGCATGTCCAAGCACTTAGCCATGATGTTTTAATTAAAGGAAAGGTCCAGGAGTTTCATTATTCTAATTAAAACAAGCCGTTTAGAATTAAAAGTTGATAATGAATTAATGACACAGCTTTTTCGTTACCTTAAGGGCAGATACACGCAAGAGAAAGCTGACGGAGCATTTGACAGGTAGGAATGCATGAGATCCATTTTAAGACGTTTAACATTACTTTCCTTTACCCTTTCGCATTTTTATGAAATACAATTTTCAATTAAATAATGGTGCCTGAAAACGAAGAGACAAATAAAAAGCCAACAAAACAAAAATGGTTGACAGCGCAAAGACATGCAGTTGCTTAGGTGTTCGTTGTGGTTGCTAGGGAGTTCTGGGTGGTTGCTTAGGCATTGCTAAGTGGCCTCAAGACACAGCTTAGTTCCCTTTAAAATGTAAATCAATGTTTAAATCTGACAAAACTAATGCTTAAATTACCTAAGAAACATTTTAAAACATCCTTAAAAGTGTAAAAAGTATACAAAAGAAACTGTGTTTATTAAGCGGAAGAGACCACATGGTCGGAAAACACATCTCACAGCCAGAGATGAATGACAAATCTCCCAGTTTGAGTGACAGACTGAAGGCAGCCAATCCCAGAGGGACAAATCCAGTCTGACAGTTTAACAGGCTTTCACACTGAGGTAGTGAGTTGGTCACAGAGCTGCGGGCGGTTTCAGGGCTGTGTTACGCAGTGTCGAGTCTAAGGGAGGTTTCTGATCAGAGAGAGAAGAAAAGATGATGTTGCCAGCTCAGAGTTTCCATCCTGTGCACATCAACACGCTCTGACAGTACAATGTACAACACGACAGGTCCCTTTGATGAGGTCATCGCTGTTATGGCGGTAAAAGACAAAAGCCATTCAAAGATTTAGCAGGTGTTTCTCTGTGGCTGCTTTAAACTTCTGAGGTTTCATCATACACACACACAACTTTAAAGACACAAGCTCTTTTCCAACACCTACATTTTAGCTTCAAGCAAAACCATATAATGCACAGCACACAGTAAATTTCAATTAGATTAAGAAGCAATCGTACTTGATACTCTATAAAGACAAATCCGTATAATTATAAGCAACAAATTTCAAACCGACCTTGCAGGGTAAACAGCTCAATATGTTCTGTAACAGAGCTATAGATTACAACCCAACCAAGCTACCGAAAGATAACATGTTGTGTATGTTCTGCATGTCGTCAGTGTTTTTAAATGCTCTGACTCCAAGCTGTTTGTTCTCGGCCTGTCTCCAGGGATTTCATTCACAACAGCAGCGGATGGTGACCGAGCTCAGATGGCCTGCTGCTGCGTGTATGTATGTGTGTTGCAAAGCATATGAGAAGGAAACAGAAAGAGGGAGGCAAACACATCACAATAAATCAGGCATGTCAGCCAGACTCCCAGAAGACCGGCAGCACCTAGACAAAGACAAAACACAGTCCCATATGGGCACCCGTGAAAGCTGATTGGACAGTCACTTGCCCAAATGGGCACAAACACCCCACTAGGGATGTGCAAAATTAGCTAGTCTATGGGTAGCCTAAATGACTTTAAACTAAATATTCATAAGAAAGCCTCATGTAATTATTCTGGTTTTAGATCCACCTGATCCATATTAAATGCATTTTAAGGAGATTGTATACATAGGTTCGTTCTTGCATAAAACAAATAGTCAGACAATGACGATCTTCAACTTGACATACAAAACGTATTTACAAAACATATTTGTCTAACAGTTAAAGCACAGCATATGATGACTGAGCATGCTAAATAAAGTAACAATATTAAATAAACAAATCCACTAAACAACAAGTCAGTTGACCGTTTGACCATTATGAACCATCCCTACACCCCCCCACCAATCCCCTAAACACTCCACAGGAAACAAGGAAGGTTTCTGTCCTGTAAAGTACACATCTTCCGGTGATGGATATCACCAGGACCTCACCCAGGACATCAGTACAAACATGAAAACAAAAGGCCTGTTCTCTCATCTTCCGCTCCTCATCGCTCCCTCATTCTCTCTCTAAAAGAGACCTAACCACCTGAGACGCAGCTGTCCAGACTTATATTGATTTGCTGTTGATCTGAATCCATTCTGAAGTTACACCTGCTGTCTGCACACCCCCCGTTAAAGAAACACACATTAATTTGGACTAACAGTCACTCGGAAGACAAGGATCTGTCACAAATGGCATAACTGGACTCTAGTTTCTGAGAAATATGTTCTCACAGCAACCGAAAGCGTGACACCCACTCAGTTCACGAGCGAAAGAGCGCCCCAGGACGCCGGAGATGAGCGACAAAGACTGAAATAAAAAGATAGAGAAAACAAGGGAGGTATTAGAGAGCAAAAAGCAAAAGAGGGGAGCACATGTTCTGACATTTAAAACCACCAGCAGGAACACAAATAAAACCTCAAAAGCTCATAATTCAAAAGATGATCATTTGGGGGAAAGTGGAGGCGTCTAGTGTGCAAGCTTTTCCAGATGAGATCAGATAAGGTTAATCTGCTAATTTGGGGTCCGTAATAGAGGGGCGGATTAGCATGCACATTAGTCAGTTTCATGGTAAAAAACTCTGAGCCATGTCTAAAATTCATCCATTTTTAGAATGTTACTCTATAATACCCGAAACCAGCATCATTATACAGGACTGATAATAATTTAAACCAACTAGTCAATTTTATAGTTAGTTTTGTACATCTTTTTTTTGTGTGTGGGCCACAATCTCACGGGTCCGAGCAATTCTTGATAAGAAGTGTGTGTTAAAAGGATAAACGCAGACAGGAAACAGGATGTTGTGGGGCACTTCCTCCTCTGCATGTTTTCTTCCAGATGACCGACACTTAGAGGGTTAATCGGTATGGTGCACCGGATCACAGCAAGCAAAAAAAATCACGTCATACACATACATGAAATGCAGCTTAATATTATAAAGGAACATTGGGTTGCACAGGGTGTCCGGTCTGCCCTTCCTTTGAAGGTCAAAGATCCAAGTGTCTTTCCTTTATGCTATTCTTACTTGCTCTGCTTGCAACTTGCTTCATCTAACATTTGGTCAAACTTAATCTTGTGAATTCAACTTGTACTAGCAAAAAAATTTTTTTGCTTGCCTATCGCTTATAAGTGGCATACAGAACTAATTCAAACATCTAATGCTCGCCATCAGTCCATGACTTCCTCATTATGAAGCTTATTTCATCATTAGCTGGGCACCAGATGAACCTCATCATCACGTCACAGAGCAGACGGCGGGGTAACTGAGGCGTGATGGGCTGGGGGTTTCGGGGTATAAGGTGTGCTATGAGATTGCTGGAAAAATTGAGGGATGCTAATTGCGCTTTTATCCAAACACAGGCCTTCAGTCATTAATCACAGCGCTGGGACAACGTTTGACAAGGCAATTAAAGAGCTATAAACACAAACATGGTCAAAAGAACAGCACAGGAGGATTTATTCGGCCCGCCAATGCAGAACGGACAGCTGAGAATAAAGCAAAGTGAAAAAACATGAAAGAGTAACCAGAGAACAGGGAGACCCCAATTGAGTTAAACATCTGGCTCTGTTCCACTGATGTGTGACTGTTTGAACTTCATTGTGCCTGTGCACATGTGCGTACAAACCTAAAAGATGTTGTTACATAAATAAAAAACTATTTTTTGCAAAATGTTTGTTAGAGTCAGTTTACAGTAATTACAAGTAGAACAGCTAACTAAACACATGTATGTTCACGCGCACAGATGCAGCCGTAATGTCTGGGACGGGGGGGGGGGGGGGGAAAGGTTGAGGGACCCATTTGGTGTGCAGTCTCTGATATATATTTTCCTTTCATTCTCTATGGGGATGTCATTAACTTTAAAGGTTTTTAGCCTATAAATATCTCCAATTAACTAAGGGGTGACATGATCTTCGGCAGTCTATCAAGTGTACTAGTTTCTGGCAGATAAGTCATACAGCAACATACATTAGTCTTAATTTTACATATTATATTGAATATAGTTGTGGCTGAAACATTTTTCATTACTAAATTCACAATAGAGCACAGCCTTGAGTCCCAAAAATTCAAAATGCTAAAATAAAAATTCACTCAAGTACAAAAAAAGTGTCAAGTGCTTCCAATAAAAGTTTTCCTTAATAAAAATATTACTGATAGCATGGGCCTTAAAAATAATACTCTAGAAAGTAAAAATGATTTGCTAAAATGTGTATACCAACCTATTGGAAAATGTGCAATTCTGGATAAAAGTTCATCTACCAATAAAAAACTTTTGCTTGCTCTGTAAAAAAAACAGTTTTAACCTTTTAGGAGATTTTTAGCATTTTGCTCACTTAGGGTAAAAAAACAAGACATGCCAGTTTTTAGTTCCCTTACCCAGCAGTTTCAAATCCACAGCTTTGTTTCCATTAAAGTCTGCACTTTCACTTCAACTTCTCGTCACCAACTCAGACGACGTCTTAAAAAAGATAAAGCCACATCAGTGACCTTTTCCACTGGCTTCCATGAACAATCAAATTTGTTGCTGCATTAGCAATTACGTTCAGTCTGTTCTGGCAAAGCAGGAAGGTTCAAGTAGCATCCCGTGTCATTGACTTTTAAGGGTGTGTTTCTGTGTGCTGAAAAGCTGTTAATGTAAAATTAGGCTGCATGTACCGTAACACATTGAACCTTTCTGTTTACTCACAACAGATGGTAATGGGATCCAAAAGACGGCAGTTACAAACAACCAGAGCACTGTGTTTATCTATACTGAGTGTTCTTTGTGGATAAATCAGAAAAGCTGACGTGCAAAACTACATATTTTCCAAATTAATTAATTGGTTATTAAATAACAGCAAAAAATACAAACATTAAAACTCTTACAATGTCTTGAAATGAAAAACTAAGATAAATTAGTCAACTCCAATAATCGACAAGACGATTGTTAGAAGATAAGTCAACCATCCAGTCTAACCACATAGGTATTTGCAGACATTTACATGTGTAGGATTGTGTACATATTTGTGGTCAGATATAAATTAAGGATGGTACATCAGTGAAGGCGGTAAACATCCTGTGTTTTAAGAAAATTGTAAACACTCCAAAGAGCAACTTAACATCAACGTTAACGCCTACACAGACTACACGCGCAGAGCGACATTGCTTTCATAAGGCGAATTAAACAGGCTGCCACATAACCTTCTGAGATATTAGATGTCAGACTTTAAGTAATTTTATGCTTAAATAATTTTTCATTTGGGGAGGTGACAGGACTGCAAAACGTAGAGAAACACAGCAGACACCTCGTCCATCAATTACCTACAGCCGAGGGTAAATACATTGTGATTTCACAGTTACGACAAGATGCGAATGCAAAACAGCTCTTTGGACCGTCCCTGCCATCTGTGGCCTGCTTAAAGGCCAAACCTCAGCTATTTTACCTCTAACGTCTCCATCTCTGTTGACTGCAGTCGCTCTTTCCTCTGCTCACACCTCAAAGCCACAGGAACATTCAAACATTTGTCGACCTTCTCAGTGCATGACAATTTAAAAACAAGCGTAAGTGTGCAACCTGGGCAAGTTCTGCGTCTGTTTTGGTCTACTGCACTCAATACTTTCTTCCACAATGCTATCCACAACAATACACCAAAGAAATGAAGGAAACAAGATCATGAACTCAAAGCCATCTCAGACCTATATGCAAACCTCCTCTGGATTCAATACATCCGGCCCCTTCATCTCTGTTCCAGACCGCTGTTTTGCCTAGCTTTTAACGTCAATACTAATAGATAGTAATGCATTTAGACTTTCCAGTAAGAAGGAAGCTCAGAACATCAGCATAATTATCAAACAGGGTTGACGCTGTCAACTCATGTGCCCTTGTGCAGCGGAAACCCATCTGAAGATGGGCGTCTATATCGCCACTGTGCCATTACATGATAACAGCTGTTTTAAATTTACTGCTATTAAAAGTTGTGCAGTTAATGAAACGCAAAGTAAGAACTGGTTTCCTTTTTCTGTCTCTTGTTTGGCTCTCTATTTTTTTGGTTTGTCCACAGCTGTCACAAAATGTAAATAAAGATTGGTAACACAGATGTGGTTAACACAAAGTAATACAATTTTAAAGGCAATGGAGGGGGTTTAGCAAAAGCATTGCAATCATCATAATACAGTATTTTAATGCCAAGAATAGATACTATTGATATATATTCATATTCATATTTTAACATGAACATAAGGAGAACAATGATCATTTAGTCTGTGACAAATGTACAGTAGCATTAGGTCAACGCACAGTTATTTCTGTCTGACCAAAATTCAAATGCACAACAAGCCAACCATATAATTCCACGAAGTCCAACACAGATGAAAAATAGAGTAAACGATCCCAATACAACATTTGCCATAACCACACACACATGTCCCAAAATCATTTGTGTCCCAGATAATAACAACATATTATAATTCGTGCTGATTCATACACCTACTAGGCATCCAAATATTCAAGAAAATGTGTGGGGGTATCAAAATTATTTTTGTAAAACTTTTAATTGATTTAATGTGGGCTGGTAGACTTTTTAAGGCATTTTAAGTTACTGAAAGCTAAGCAGTTAGAGGTTTTGTCCTCAGCATACTCTCTAACTTTGCATGTCAGATATGATATTTATGGCAGGAGGGTGCTAGAGGACGGCAGAAGAAAAAAAAAGAGTCCCATTGTTGGTCTCAGGAGCAGCAGTATAATTACAACAGCATATGCGGAGCCTCCACGAAGATGACTGGCGGCAGGCCGGGGAGCAGTTCTCCATACTGATGTCTCCCCACAGCCCTACCACACTATGAATGAACTCTCTGCTCTTCTCCACAAGCCTCACCTCTTTCTGCTCAATCCTATTGCCTTTTCTTTCTATTGCTTAGTTGCTTTTCGCCTACAATCTCTAAAAAGACACATTACTGTTCCGTCCATTGTGTGGGACAGGAAGCCAAAGGCTGTAAGCCGTAATAGAGGATCTCTCCCTAGAGATTTAAGACGGAGTGGCATGACAGACATAGAAAGGCTGTCAGACGATATCTCTGCTCTGTCCACAGTGTGTGTCACTGCGTCTGGATACAGCAGGGGTGTCAGACCCGCCTGTCAGACAGTGTCCTCGGGGTAACAAATGCTGGTTTACCTCTCTGTCACCCCAAAAACACCCCCCCCACCCATAGTGTATCATTTCATCTTTGCAGAATTTGAAGAAACTGAGACTGAAATTTAGTAAAAGGCAAAAAGCTGAGCCAGAGTCAAAAATCTTAGGATGTAAACCAACAGCTAAAATACTTTTATTTCCTGGCAGTATCAGACGCCTCATAATATGTTTTCAAATCGTGCAGCTTTACCCAAATATTCAGTGGCCTAAATGCAGTTTTATTGATGTGAGGTTACGCTCTAAACCAGATGCTGGGAATGTTACGCTTAGCTGTCAGTTAAACACAATGCTAAGATTCTCCTCTTTAGTCAAGGCCCGTGTTTTATGTTTGAAACACACAGGCCGACAATGTTCTAATAGCCCCTGGGGAGAGCGTTGTGCATGTGTCAGCTTATGCCTGGGACACACTTGGTCTGTTAATAATCTCTTTCACTCTTTCTCACCCTGTACACAGTCTTGTCAGCCCACCAATGGTTCAGATATAGCGGGGCTGAGTCTCTTTTATTAGGGCTGCTGTTCTTGATCAGAGTTGGATTTCTATGATAATTAGCCATAACTCAAGTTGACAGGAAAGACTAGCACAAACTCACTGAACTGACCGATGGGAAACCATGTGACCTGACCTCTTCTCTTGTCCATCTAGCTGAATGTTCAAAGGACAACTGATTAGTGTTAGACTGACAAGCGTGATAACACTTTAAAATGACGTCAAATACCATCTGCTAGTGCTAAAACAGACATCTGAAGCAAACCATAAAGCATGCATGCAAATACAACAGAGGAGGCTAACTAATTTTGTGAAATCCCCGCTCTATCCTCGCAACCCTGCCCTTTCTTTTACAGTAGGATGGACAAAAACAGACCAAAACGAAACCCGGTCACATGTGAAAACTAGGGCGTCTTACCTGTCCTGCGACTGTTCTTCATACATCCTCTCTTTGGCTTCTTTAAAGAGGCGGATGGCTCTTTTGGATTTCTTCATCAGACTGTCGATGTACACTTTGAAATAGTCATTCTCGCTAAGCTGAGTGAGTCTCTGGTTCTCCTCGTATTTGCACAGAATCAGCCTCAGGTGCTGGTAAGTGTCAGGTAAGATATCCAGGATGTACGGAGGACTGTTCTTTAACTGTAGCCTGGGGTTCTGACATAACCTCACCTACAGAACACATCACAGGGATTTAGAAACATGGACTTTTGAAACAACCATATGGGCAATTCCATGCAAATGTCAACCTTACTTATGTTTTCACCATACTGATAGCTTAGATGTCAATATTTGGTGGTTTAAATACCCATGTGAGATCTCTCAAAGTTTTCAAAGCACTTTTTTACAATGTTTTTCACAGTCAGGTAAAGTGCTTTTTCTAGAATGGTCACATTCATAACTAAAATTAAAATGACTATTTTATGTACTTTGAAGAGTCATTCTTTCTCCATTTATTGCTTATGTTATTTTTAATAGATACATACATTCTGTGAGAATTTCTATTTCAAGTTTTGACTGAAAATGTCACATCTACAACGCTGGAATAGCCCATCTACAAATATAAATATTGTTCAAATAAAATGCTACAACCTCACAGGATATATACTGGCCAGAGATTTATGAACATATGGAGTCACACATGTTTGATAAATACCAAACAACTACAAACAAACTTCCTGCGCAGTAAACAGTTTGTCACAATGTATCAAACAAGCGACTTGATGGAAAACTCTGTCACCGCGGGAAGAGCTGTTGCGTCATCGCCAGGATCACTGTAAACACACTACAGAGACACTCACTACTTTGTCCATGAGTTTCCATGTCTTCTCCACGGTCCGGCGGTCCGCGGCCGCTTGCTTCGGGGGTCCGACCGCGTCCTGGATAGCGTCGATGAAGCCCAAAATACGGCCTTTCCGATTGTTAGGTGGGCGTCCGCTGAGAGCAGTTGCCATTTTCTGTACACTGTAACACAGAGACGAAATGTCGCTCCTGAAGGTAACAAAAACACATGCGAGCAGATGTGACCATAAACATCTTATAAACAGCTATGGAACGGTATTACACGCTAGAGCTTTAACTTTGTCATTGTGTTAGTACCACGCGTTAAAGGTAATAACTTTAAGTTTTCGTTTTTTAATGGAGTAATTGTTAAAAAATATATCAAAATGACCAGTTACATGTAACTATTTAAGCACAGTGTGGCTTTGGTTTCACCGTATCCAGTACTGGCCGTTTAAAAGACCGCAGCTACGTTGTAACAAAAACATTTGCTCAACTTATCAGTCAGAACAATTATTCAATTAATTCCCTGTCAAATTGCTCTTGTATCACATATAAAATCTTACTGCGGCAAAAGGAAAACAGTGTAGCTGCCAAGGCAGGGAATGTCAGTGAATAGTTCCTGAGTTGAAGCTTTAGGGAGGTCCCCACAACAAATTACAACAAAAGCAACAAAAACACAACGCCGACGACAGAAAGCTGTCACATCTCTGCCCAGATGTTCAAAAACGACCCTCTGCTGTCCCGTATCCTCACGTTTAAAGTCCGTTAAATCCCGCACTGATATGATCGTGACGCTGCTCGGTTAAAAATCAGTTCGCTTTAAACGACTGTAGAACAAGAGCAGCGAAAGCGACGGGGCGGAGTTGGGAGGGCGGGGCCGATGAAGCAATCGCTCTCGGGTGTCCAATCAGAAGGCGACGCTCTTAGAGGACCGCGCGCGGGGGTGATGGAGTTCTCCAATCGCCAATGAGGGTGAAGGCTTTAAGTGCATGCTTAATATTTCCGTAAATGAAGAGGCAATGAAAAGGGGCAGATCGGTTTTGTGGGTTGTTTTTATTATGCAAATTACATTCAGTCATCTTCACTTTCTCCGATGGAAAAAATTCTGTTGTTTAGGTGCTCTGAAACCACGTGGGTCATTGGCTGAACATTATGTCTTGATATTTTAGAAAGGGATTTATTGATCTTCTTTGTGCTACTGTTGCCTTCTTTATCTTGTTTTGTTATTCCTCTTATTTTTTAGAGGGTTTTGTGTATTATAATTCAAAAGGATAGTTCCCCCACAAAAATAAAATGATGTTATTTATTTATTCACCATTACATTATTCAAAACCTTTATATTCTGTGAAACACAAAAGAAGATATTTTGTGAAATGTTTTTTTTTCTATACAATGGAAGTTAGTGGGACCTGGTTATCAACATTCCTAAAAATGTCTTCTTTTGAGTTCTGCAAAACAATGAATTTCATTTTGGATCTCTTTTAGTGACAAATTTACATATTTTTCTTTCTCTTCAACAGAGAGAGCAATCTTGAAAATTGCCATTTCATCAATGTTTTGTCCCCCATAGACCAGATGTTTATAGATTACCTATGCTAGTAATGTGTCCTTTAATTGGATATATAGAAAAGTCAACGTAAAACTTATAAAAACTAAATGTATGGATCTTATTTCATTAAAAGAAGAGGGATAAAGCTAAAGGGGATAAAGCTATACACATAACAGTACGTCATCTTATTTTCACTCAATATGTTTTTAATATATATGGCTTGAGATATGTCTCCAAAACAGATGCAGAAGCAGATTTTTGTTTGTTTGTTGTGATTTTATCTTATCTTTTGTCATATTAAGTTTGCTATCTCACTTTTATCATTTTGCCAGTGTTTAAATCAAATTGTCCAATATTGCCTGTACTGTGGGCTGTCAATCACGAAAAAAGAAAATTTGGAAATTGAAGACATGACTCTTTACACAGAGAATGATATTGCATTATTATAATGTTCATAGCAGTTGCTCTGGTTTATTTGGATTAAGTTGGGCTATTTATGTGGTTAGTTCATCCCTTCTGCTTTTCAAATCATCCTTGTGTTATTTAAAAAAGTACATTTTAGGGTTTTATGCACCGCCGCCTGATGAGAATTTTGAAATGTTAAACTTGCTCATGTTGGCAGTGAGGAACCATGGATGATGTCTGTAATGAG
The DNA here is from genome assembly GCA_019155185.1 of Beaufortia kweichowensis. Classification (NCBI taxonomy): domain Eukaryota; kingdom Metazoa; phylum Chordata; class Actinopteri; order Cypriniformes; family Gastromyzontidae; genus Beaufortia; species Beaufortia kweichowensis. The sequence continues at coordinate 3,143,575 of CM032815.1, read as the reverse complement.
AATGGGTGTCCCTGGGGCCATGACCAAGAGGTCACACGATACAGCACAGCGCTTATTAAAGCACAACGCTCTCAGTTCCTCTTCCATGACACAACACACACACGGGATATGTGATCCAATGTCTCCCAGGCATATCTTTCAGCAAACAAAGAACAGAAAATAGGGAATAAGAAGCAATGAAGTTAATCATATCATTACAGTGGCTTATTCCTGCACAAGTTATGACTCATATTGTGTCTTTCAAAATATATGTAAACACATTTTTATTATAAAATAAAACATATGGAATTTGCTTATTCAGAGGAAATATTACCAACCTCAGCATTATACTCCATTATGTATGAAGTGTTCAAGTAAAACCTCACCATCTAAAGTGTGACGTTACAGGATGTAAGGCGATTGTTAAGAAGGTCAGCATAACCGATTTCCTCTCAAAAGGATCAGACGGTCAGCATAATATCTTGCTTCTCTGTTAGAATGTGACCCTGCTTTCGATTTCCCTTTTCCTGACCTTTGGAGGTCAAGTATGTGGTAATAGCTTAGAAAGGAGGCGTCAGGAGAGCCCAAAATGTGACAGTGTTTCTGGTCAACCATCACCCCCATTCTTCCCCATCCCATTGCTTTTGATTTTAAGAAACATAAAACACACATATTCACTGACCAATAGAAAGCAGCACTCTATAATGTACAGTAATAATATGTCAATCATAAGAATCATGTACATTTTGATAAGTGTCAGGGTGCCCATTGAAAAATACTGTAGTATGTTTAATGCTCTGATTATCGAAGAATATCACTGGCATATTTCTGAGTCATTATTTGGCTGTTATGACTAAGCACGCTTCTGACTAAGGCGTTTCAGGATGTCTGTGGCCTGTCAATTGTGTGTACGAAACGTGACTGACAGATACAGATTTTGGTTTTGTGCGCGTAAAGCTTCGCAATAGAGGTGTAGACGTATGATTTGTTGTTTTAGGAGGTGTAGTGTTTTTGGCAACAGGACACAGTGATGTCATTAAGCATTGCGGAAGGTTTCGTTGGACTAAAAAGTAAAATTATGAAACTGTGTTGCCAGATACAAAAAGTCAAACGTAGTGGCTTTCCATCCAGGAAGTTTTTATATAAGATGATTCAATCAGGAAATTATTATGTGTGCCAGAGCAGCTATGTGTGTGTTTCAGAAATGTAAAAGGCCTTATTGTGCCCATGGGAATAACCGGGGTGGTTCATCAGAACAGACTGACAGTACAGTAAGGATTATGCTAGATCTAGTCTGAAGTCTAGTCATACCTATACACACTTAACATCTGTATGAAAAAATAGAATGTACGACTCATACTTCCATTAAAACTTTGGTACCATGTCTAAAATAATTTGCAAGTAATAAAGTAATATGATAATGTTTTTGTAAAGTGAAGCACCACTAAGATTTCTATGGGAACTCTTCAGCTAGATTTTACCGTAGGACAGTCATGTCCTGACTTGAACAATCTGGATACTGAATTCAAGAGGCTCCCTTCCGATTCCCATGTTTGGACACACAGTTTGCTATTTTTTCTGGTAATAGTATAGTAAACAAATTCAAATAGACTGAAATATCCGGCCTGGCAGATCAAAACCAATAGATTGTTACCATGAATTTCTCTCTGACAGCCATGCTTAAACTTTTCATTTAAGTTAAACAGAGATTTAAGTAAAATGTAAAACAAGTATCGATTTTAATCTAACCTTTCATTGCTTTGGCCTGAACTGTATTGGCTTGTCCTTTCTGTGAGATATTTTTCTGTCGTTCCCTTCAGTTGGTATCAGACTCTGTATCCAGAGCGATGCCCATGGCAACAGAGCTAAATAAAGATTCATGAAAGTGTGTGTTGCTCAGATAAGACTTAGGAGTTCTGTCAGAGAGGAAACAGCTAAAGATGAGAAACAATCCAGTCAACCAGAAAACCACACAACCTCTAATCTGTGCTGCAGCTGGTCTTAGGGCTACTTTGTAACAAACTTCTCCACACACACAAACACACACACACAGGCCTTCCTCTGTGGTCTCGCAAAGAGGTAGCATTACTGCACCATCATCTGCGTCGTCATTGCAGTCATCATAGTCATCTTCATCATCATGTCTCATCTACATTCTTTAGGTCCGTATTCATATACATATAGAACAGCAGTCACTGGTATCCCGTCAGCTTTGGCTTAAATAAAGTAATTGTGATAATAAGCATTCAATTTAAAGAAATGATTGTGTGGTCATCTGATGTGACCCAGTCTGTGAAAACCCAGTTAAAGTCATTTTTTTGTGATTTTTCTGTTTTCTACATAAAATCATTCTACGTTATGTAAAGAATATTCTGTGAGAATTTAACATTGATATCTTTAATATTGTCTGAGTAAGGTCATGTCAAAGACTGAAATCATAGTGAAATTAATAGGTAAAGTGAAACTTTGATGCTTGTTATCTCAGAATTCGATTTTTAGACTTTAGACTTTTTAGTCTGTTTTCACAGACTGGGTCACATATATATTGCCACAATCACAAACGAGATCTTATAATCCCAATTGTTTCTCATAGACGTCAATGTGATTAAATGGAGGGCAAATGAAAACTTTATCTTAAGTCTCCTGCTTTTCAGATATTACTGTTATTATCCTGGAAAATAATATTTATTATATTGTCCTGAAAAAAGAGCCAGAAATGTCACAGATGTCTCAAATAGAGTTTTAGATGTCATAAACTGAGTTAAAGTTTGCCAAGTCTGCAAACTAAAGTCAATATTACAAATTTACCCAAATAGGTTTACTAATTAATTTAATAATTGTAATATTTTCTGCAACTTACATTCAATTACATTTACAGCTCCATACTCTTGATATATTTTAACAATTGTCTCATTTGTTTGCATTTTTATTTCTCCTAAGCAGTTTTAATGAGAAACATCTGAAACTAAAATGAACACAAACGAGAATTCCTGAGCTATGAAAGAACAATTTCTGAGTAATAAACTCATCGAGGTAAATATTTGCATCAGCGTATTGCTTCTAAATATTTAGCAGTCCTCCTAAATGAATGCACCACAACATAGATGATTTTAAGAAATTAATGGTTCTTCTAGTGTACTGTAATGTTCAAAGATAACTTTAGCTGAGCCATTCTTAAGTTAATTTCCCAGAAACATGTAAATACAATGGCATCTTTATTTTTAAACACCACAGGATAGCAGCATTACGTAACCACGCAACCAATGGTGTGCCTTTGGACTGTTTGTCAAACCAGTGGTAGATGGGAAGAGCGTTCATGGAAAAAGTAAGTACCTCTTTAAGTGTTTAATTCTGTTTATTTCCACCATTTGCACAGAAATGACATCCACTAACTGTATCAGTCTGTAAAATCTTCATTTTAAGAACGTACACTATCAGACGTTGTGACACACTAATCATAACTGTTTCCCTGTGTTCTGACCTCCAGATTGTTTTCCCTGGAGTTATCCAAGCTGAGCCCTTGACCGGGAGAGGAAGTGCTGATGACGTTGTAAGGATGTGTGGGCCGCAGTCCCTTACATCACACGCATAATATTTATCCCACTCTTCTTCTGAAATCACAGAGAGAGAAGAATGTTAGCACTCAGGAAATGGCATCTGCGAAGAGGAGGAGGGCCCGCTGTGCTCCGTCATCCTTAAATGGAAGCAGCTCTCCATTCCCAAACACACAGCTCTGGATCCTCTGTTGTGAAATGTGACACCTTCACAGTCCACGCTTAACAGAGTACTTCACCAGACTCTTCTCTTGACTTTAACTATAAACTTTTATACATACAATTCTCAAATGCATTACAAATAAGATACAGAGAATTCTACATAATGCCTTACAAGCCAGTTGTGATAGATATTTTTCATTACCAACCACATCTGTTACTAGGTGTAAGGGCTTATAAACAAGATAGAATACCATAAAATAGTTTTTTGAGGGTTATTTGGATATAGTAAACAGAGGATATTACCAACTACTTTTTTATTTCATTTTCACTTTAACTGGACAACATTGTGAGTGGTTGCCAGATTGTAGATTTTTAGGTTAACAGATCCAAATAATGTATTACTAGTCCAGTATTTCAAACTGAACAAACTCGGTTTTAGTCTGTCACATATCCAGACTCGGTCTATAAGGTCATGACAGGCACATAAAGGTGCATTGTGTTTTGTTTAGGCCCGTATGTGAAACTCAAAGACTGTTTGGTCCCAACAGTCACAGCTGTGAACGCACAATAGAACAGTTCCTTACAGTGGTACTCTTTAGCGTAAAATGAAGTGTAACCACGTGATCCTAAACTAGACCACCATGACAGAGCAGTCTGATCAGATCGAACAATTCTCAATGGTGTGACACACTATAGTTAGATATAGGGGGCATTCCTCGATTTCACATAGGAAGTATAAGTCGAGTGATCAAAAGGGGGAAAAGGCCAAAAATAGAACTGGAGATTAAAATCAGACTCACAGCATGAAAGTGATGTAGAACATCTGCACATAAAACCAAACTCATCCTCAGTTGATTCAGAAAAGCTGTGCAAATAGTAAGATGGGATCCAAGTTATTTCCAGACCATTTATAACTAAAATCTCTGTGAAATGAATTGCTCACCCCAATACGCAAACTCAAACTTTCATTTAGCTGTTCATTTAACAGAAATTTTATTACGCTTTATTCCTTCAAGGCCATCAAAATAACCTCATCTTCCTTTGATACTTTAATCTCTGCTTAAAGCTTTAAGATTCTTCAGCCTTTTCAAAGAAAAAGAGAAAAATATGGACCTTGAAATCTTTCTAAATTGCCATGGTTATTGAAAATCGCCAGTAGCCGTTTCATTCACACGCAGCACACAGCAAACATCTGAACGGAAGTATAAAAATGGAGGCAGATTGTGTTGTACCAGGTTGTGACAGGGTTTGATTGTTCTAGTTATAAAATTAGCTGTTTCAGTTGACATTCTTCAAGTAAGTCCAGACGGCAAGTTGAGTGGCAAGCATATCGGTGTGTAGTCAAACTGATTTCCTTAAAAACATAACACAGTAAAAGGACTTTCCAACTAAAAGGGAACAATAGTAGAAAGTTATCACAAAGGTTCTTGCAGTTACATTAAATGAGCATTTTATCAACGTCATATGTCTTATAAAAATACAAATAAAATGTTAGCCAGGATGTGCTTCACATTGCATTCTCAGCAAATAATGTTTCATCAAAAGTGAGTAAGAATCAGGGTTACAGTTCAAAGCTCATCATGGGTTGAAATACAGCAACCCACGGATACTGCCGGATACGGAATATTAATACTAGGATTAAGACTGTCAAAAATAATAAGACAGAGCCTGTCATTGAGATAATTATAGTTGATTCAAGTATATGTAGGATGTTATTATCATACTGGATTACTACAAAATGATGTGGGTCAGATATGTGTGTGTGCTATATCGTCTCATCTGCCAGATTTACATGTTTGTGGGAAAGACACAGAATAAGTATAGGATAAATGCCCCTTTCCAGGGCAGGAGAGCTTGAATCTCAAACGCTCTCTCTCTCTTTACCCACATAGATCCGCACATGCTGATTGGCGGAACAACATCCAAACGCTAGCAAAAGCGCTCATTCTTCTGTTCTGAATAGCTACTGTATCTACAGTACTGCCAGTATGAGGACTGGCACATGACCTTTGGCACAAAAGTCTAGAAATAATAAAGACTCTTGGAGACAGTGTTAACTTTTGAATGGGACGTGATGATTAATATAAAACACGGATAGGACAGGATCAGCACAATTCCAGCCGAGAGTAATCTTGGCGTGCGGCGAGTACGTGGGCTTTGTTTGGACTGAACATGAAGTGCTGAAAGTTTTTGGGAAATCTGGTTGATGACAAACTTTTGACTGTAATATATCCAAGGGGCTCTCAAAACAACAACCTACACATTTCATTAGCCTTGATTCATCTGGGCGATGTTCTCCATTAAATTGCTCATGGCGTTTGGCTGAAGAAAGGGCTGCTGTGAATCCAAAGTCAAGATCATATCACTTTTAGTCAATAAAAAGTCTTTATATTATTCTAAATTGATGTCAATGAGGGAAACGTCTTCTCTAGGTACGTTTTTAGGTCCACTGTTAGAAACTTGATCCCGCAACTGTTTTTGCCTTTTTAGACTATTAGTTACAGGCCATATATTCTACCCTAATCTTTAAAGCTTTGAAGTATTTTGTTTTGTAGATCAAATGTCTACTATGGGTCTTAATGGAGAGCGTGTAAGCAGCATAGTGTTGCTATGGATACCTCAGGTGAGCATCTGCTTATAACCATCTATGTTGGTTCATGCGAAAGTAGTTGTTTTTTATGCTTAAAAATTTTAGTATACTTATAAGTATTTACAATAGTAAATTGTGGTAAAATGTTGTATATTTAGTGATTACTGTGTATACTGTAGTATTAACTATAGTGAATTTATATACTTTATTATGTGTATATATAGTGTTTCCTTAATGACTTTAGTAACGTTGATGTCATTTATAATTACATATTGCAATAATATACAGTATGTATGATGGGAACTGTTATGTACTGTAGCTTGTACTGTACTGTTCCACTGCTGTTGCATTATGGGTAGTATTTTAAACAACATCCCCCCAGTGATGAAAGCATATTTTCCAAACTAAATTCACATCTGACATCATAATATGGCACAGCGCACTTGTATGAAGTTATTTTTTTCCTGTGATCTTTATATACATAAAGCCAAATACTTTAGCATTGGTTAATAGATCCTTGTGCAAATAGCATTAGAAACAGGAAAAACAAATAAAAACTGAATTACGCTTCGCTGTTTCATTGATTTAAATCCAAGATCCGAGACGTGAGCTTTTGGCAAGCAGGTCTGACATCTGTCTTCAAATACTTCAGCGGACAGGCATAATAATCCATGAAATGAAAGAAAGAAATATTTACATCACTAGAGGAGTAATGCAACACAATTATGATCTAAATTGTATGAGTTAACTCCAGATAATTTCTATACAATCCTTTAATGTGTTGCAAAGGTGCTTCCTGACAGAAAAGTATTCTGGTACCATATGCGAGCAATTCCCGCTTGGCAAACGTACGGCCGTTTCACTCCAAAGATGTGTTGTAAAATCTTAAGCTCTTAACCGCAGACTGTCATTTACTGGATCTTCTGAGCTTCTCTGTGTCCTAATAAGGTGTGAACACTTGTATTCTTGTGCTATGGTGCAAACAGCTTAATCCACTTTTCTCCTTCACGTGAGATGATTTTTGGCTCTTGATACTGTAGGAAGGTGGTGAAATGATGGTGGTATGTGACAGGGAGAAGGAGCAGAGGAATGATGGCAAATGAGAGATGACACTCTTTAACATCTTTATTTGGAATATCAGCAGATCTTCTTTAAGATTAAACATGTCCTTGCTACATGTTGACTGATTGAAATGACTGGTGGTGTACAGACTTATATAGTAAGGCAAATTTTGCTTTTTGTGAATATCATTCCTGACCATATAAATTATCTTTCTAAATGTCTGATGTCCTGTCAGTGGACTTTTGTTAATGGCAGTGTTGACACGGCTGTGAGCTGACCTCAGTAAAACACACACACAAACACACAGGTATAGTGCTCCAGATGACCTCCTACATTTACTACTGACACAAAGTCGAGATGAAAGCAACCTTTGGGCTTTAAGAGAGAGGGGTCTAATAACAGGGGCCCGTGATATCTGATCACAAAGGACAGTTTTGCTAGGGCCCCTTCTGCCTTTCATTTCTGTCTCTTTCTTCTTGAACTTTCTGCTAAGAATGCAGACGGCGCACCAGCGGAGAGCTGCAAGACATCTTGAAGAAGTAAGAACATGAGGACGACTGTAACGAGCCCTTGTTAGTTTGCTTGTCTAGTGCGATTTCAAGAGATGTTTATGACTGTAAATATGTAATTTAACATTATTTTGTACACTTTTACAACAGTGCCATCTATGGGCAGTTTTAATTGTTGCAACACTACTGCTCAGTGTAAAGGATTTCAACCAAAATTCAATAGCAACCGCATAGCAACACCCTGGTTACAAAAATGGTACCATAGCAACTTAAAAATGTAAAAATCTTTTGTTATTGTCAATCTCACGAATACATTCAACATTTAAAAATGCATTATAGTCCAACCGTAAATGTTTAATGTTGGTTGTAAAACTGTCTGTTCTTTGATTTTAAGCATTACAAACTCAAAAATGACCCTATAATGCTATTATTCTGCTCTATTTAAACGGCTCTTCTTTAAAGCGGTACCTCTCACCATCAATGCACATTATGTCTTGATAGGAAACAGACACAGGCTTTGTAGATTGTGTGTGTGCATGTGTGTTTTTAGCTTCGGTTGGGGCCCTTCCACCCTTAAACACCGCTATAGGACACGGTGCCTCCAAACATCCTAACTGTCCCCAGCTGAACATCATGAGACCACGCTGACCCCTCAACAGCTTCTTTTGGACTTCAAAGATGATGGGCGTAAGTAACATATCTTTCCCTCCATCTCTTCAGGATTCTTACGAAGGCGTGAGAGGTGCTGTGACGATGGTTATGGTTTGTGAGGTGGGCTGTTGTTGTTAAGAACATGTTCAAATGCATTTTCACACAGCTGGGTGAAGAATTCCCACATGGATTACACATGGACATCACCAGCGTATAACTGCGTCTTGAGAGATTCCTCAGGCCTGGAACATGACTCAGCTTGCCTCCAAGGCATAGTGCAACAAAAGACCCTCCATGCTGCATTTCCTCTGTAGCTCATGGAACTCAAACCTGTCAGCCATCAAAGCTGACCGCAGTGAGTAGCCAATGAGTGACTCAAGCACACACACACCCCAAACCTGAAGTCTCAAAGATCCACTGACCCCAGACCTGCCAGAGCCCTGCTGACATTCAACCCACATTTGCTCAAACTCACACACCACCCTGGAGCACTCAAAACACATAAAATTGACATAAAAACACATAAAATTGACATAAAATTGCCATTTTATGTCAAAATATTGTGAGTCAAACAAAACCAATGGATGTTTTGCAGTGACCACTGTTAAAGTTTTCTTGGTTAATATAATTTTTTATTACAAGTTACAGTGAAAAGTAAAAAGTTGAATTGAGAAATTCTTAAATATGAATTTAATATTTCATACTCTTTTACTTTTATGCCAAAATGCACTTGAGCTAACCTTTGCAAGTGTGAAATCTCTATTCCAAAATATTTTAAAGAATATTCTTTAGTGTTCTTAAAAAATAATGTTTAAAAATATTTTCAAAGTTCTTAAAAATAAATATGTTAAAAATGTTTTTTTGGTTGATTTATTATTGGGTGTATTTCTTATCCATTTTATGTCATTATGTTATGTATTTATTTTAAATAATATAATATTATATTATATATAATATAATTTTGTCTTTTAATGTGGTCTCACAAAATGAAAAATGACAAGTACACCAAAGAACACAAAAAAGACACAGCAGAAAATTAGCTTTTCAATTCACATTATGTTCCAGCTGCTCAAATAAGCTGTTTTTAGGTTTTTGCTTGGGTAGTAAAACATCATTTTACAAGTGAAGAGGTTCAGTGCCATACTCAGGTTTTGTCTGCTAAGATGTCTTGGGTGCAAACCCCCTCTCTTTCAGTGGTCACTTCCACAGGAAATGGCTTCTAGCCCAAATCAAATTATGCTGACTAGCCTGCTCATATCTCTGATGTGAGAGGAAAGAGATCTGTCTGCCTGCAGGGCCACAAGCCAAAAGCATTGATTCAGCAGTAGGTTGTTTCCAGAAACATTGACTTTTCTTTAGATTTCTGAGTCGAATTTAACTTCCAATGAAAAGTGTATCTTTGATGCTAGTTTTATGATAAAGAAGAGCTTGTTTGAAATTTGTCTTAAGGTATCTCTAATGCCACATGAATCTCGCATGGTTTTTGTCATGTGGAACACAAAATAACTTGATCATAAGATCAAAGCTGCTCTTTTTCATTTAAAGATTTTTACCTACCGTCAAATTTAGTTCCACTTGAGAATTATAGAGTTATAAGAACCGGTAGCCCCATAAAAGAATTATAATAAATAACTAAAATGGTGCATGACATCCTAGTTGCATTTTGTGTGTTTCTAAAGCAAACTAACTTGAATGATTATTTTTCATGTGAATATTTTCTCAAAACCACTTTCTGGCATAGTATTTAAAAACCTCACATCACCAGTGTGAGAAAAAATAAGAGGTAACATAACCCTAAAATATGTCACATTAAAACTTACTAAGACAATCTAAAGGCATTTTCAGTCTCACAACCATCTCCGAATCAAATCAAGATTGCTTAAAGCCTTTTATTAAGAAGCCGCAGACAGATAAATGTCAGTATTACGCATGCCTGCACTTCACACTCACAGGATACATGCATGAACGTACACGCAACAAGTATTGCTCTGACAATGAAGTACAGCCCTTTAAAACACAGGAGCTTTCCCCCTCTGTGTCATTCATTTATTCACCACTATTCATCATTAGAAATGTGATATGATATGGTGCCGAGTCCTCTTTGATGTATTGTGTCAACTCAATGTAATGTCTTCGTGTTGGTTAACATAAATCTAAGTAAAGATAATGACTCTGATCAATGGGATTGTTTGGGAAAGGCCTAATCGAATCGCTCTGATGCAGTGCTTCCTCTGCTGGGGAGCTGATGCTAAACACATTATCTCCCCATTTCCATCAGGCCCGAGGCTCTCCCTGCCGCACAGTGTCTGCCAGATGATCCGTCTCTATAGGAGAGAAAGAGAAAGAATGATTTGAGGGATCTGGTTGTGTCGGCTCTTCTGATCTAAATGTCACAGGTCTGAGCTCCCGTGCTTGCTCTGTACAGATCTTTTGATGTTTTTTGATGCCTTAGTGGATTCTGTGATTGAAATGTTCAAAGATTCTGGTCGTCGTTATTTTTATGTCCGTTTTTTTACGTTTTATTATAATGTTTTTTAATATCTTTTGAATGTATTTAATTGAATTTGCAGTTAATGTTTACATATGTAGCTAATCACAATGGAGTGCTCCAGTGGTTGGTTTGGACAAGCAGTTTAAAAGATAAAATATACCTCCACCTGCTGGACATAAACCATTATTGCAAAGCCTTACTGTACATGCTTCTGGTTAGATAGTGATGAGAAAGGAGGGATTAGCAGCTTTTAAGAACTCCCATGAACTAAATAATAAAAAAAGAAATAATTAAAATGAAAAAGAAAAAATTTATAATTAAAATTTCACATATCCCTGTGGTTGCATCATGACAATTCATTCCAGGATTCTGTTCAAAAATATTTAATTGAATAGTTTTAATAGTAAAAAATAAATATATCAGTAAATTTATCAGTGCCACAAAATGTGGCAACTAACAGCTCTCATAAAAATATATTAAAATATATTTAGACATATTAAGAGTTTAAGGCATGTAGTTCAGACAGGCCTGATTTTTACATTAATTCATTAATTCGTCTGTACATTTACTCGTTCCCTTGTACATTAATTGACATTTATTCTACAGTCTAAAATATGCATAGTTAATTTAAAAAGAGACAAACCCAAAATATTTTCAAATAACTGTAGACATAGCAAAGCTGTTATGATGACACAACATCAAACAGATTTTATTTTTTCTTAAACATGTTTATTAATGACAAAGAAGCATTTCACAACACGATAAATCTTGCTGCGTCGAGCAAGCAACAGAGCTTCATTCATTCATTCATACAGTATAATGCTTTGAGAGAGAGAGAGAGAGAGAGAGAGAGAGAGAGAGAGAGAGAGAGAGAGAGAGAGAGAGAGAGAGAGAGAGAGAGAGAGAGAGAGAGAGAGAGAGAGAGAGAGAGAGAGAGAGAGAGAGAGAGAGAGAGAGAGCACATCTCTTCAAGCTTGTTAGTGTGAGATAAACGCAAGCTGCAGGAGAGCAAACACGCACGTGCACACGCTCACCATCTCCATTTCAAATCTCTCTGCCCACTGGCTCTCTGCTATAAATGCCAGCTGCCCCCTGTTGTAAGCAATGGTGTTTATCTGCAGAAGACCCACTACAGTCATTAATTTGATCTATGGCATCATAAGAAACGCTCACTGGAGGACCAGATCTCCCCTCCCCACCGTTAATTTAGATGGCCTTCACAGCAGGCACAATTAAAGTGTAATCCCTTTTTATGCTAATAAGGCGTGCATTCCCCAGTGTGTTTTTCATCCGCTGTTTGCTTGACCCTGCCAGGAAGATTAGCTTAAATGAGAGGGCTTCCTGGCAGGGAGGGATCTCCGGGTCCCCTAGTACAGAAGCTGGAGAGGAATCTTCCACCAGAGGTGGGAAACAACAGCGCCGAGTTCAAATCATTTTCCTTTTTAATGCAAAAAAATATAATGAATTGACTTAAATTGTAATAAATGTCCAGAACTGAGATCTGAAGCTCAATTGAAATGATGCTGACTATATTTTGCCTGTCTCTCTCTCTCTCAGCAGTGAGACAGCTCTACCCTACAGCACTAACCTAGAAATCCCCGGCCAGCCAATCACACACAAGCATAGACGACTTTCAAATCCTGTAGCCCTGATGCTTATTAAATGAACCAAATGATCTTTTAAAAAAAAATTTTTTAGCTTTTATCATAAGCAGATAATTTGCTGTCACACATATTTTTATAATATGATTTTTATGATGATATTTATATTTTTAATAATACTATGATTTTTGTGTTTACCCACATTATATCACTATATATTTATTTTTGTCTACTTAATCCATATCTAAAACGCAGATGCTAATTTCACATACTGTACCTGCACACATACAGTACCGGTGCTGTTTGCAAGTGACCGGCAGGTGGCAGCAGTAGCAGAAAAACCCAACAAAGCTGTTATTTTAACTGTCACTAGAGAGTGCTAATGTACCATAAAACAACACATCAGATGCAAGAATCCCCAAATATCAACATTCACAATACATCAGACTTACTAATGGGATCAGACATCCACAAGCAAATATAAAGAGGCAGTCAGGCATGCCAAACTGTGGGAAGAAAGGGAATACTATGCTTATCTCTTGAGGTCAAAGGGCATTACAGCTCCTATACCTTACTGACATTGATCAAGAGCTGCTTCAAAATTCATCAGACTGTCTCAATTGCCTTATCTGGGTGTTCTCAAAAATGGTTGTTCTGTGATGGTATCAGTGTAAATCTTTGCTCAACAACAAAACAGCAATAGTTTTTAAATAACCCTTTGTGGCATTAAAACCTACAACCATTAAGCCTATCAGTTATTAAAGGGAAAAGGAAAATACTCTAACCCTGCTTGAAGTAAAGTACTGTAGTGTGGCCAGTAAAAAAATGTGCAAAAATGAATCACAAAATGGACATAAAGGACAATTACTGTCAATAAAAATGAAAATTAATTGTCAGTACAACCAAAAATCTTTCCATTTCTATTTGTAGGCCGGACATGAAAAGTTTTTAACAACGAAGGAAGGCCATAATACATGGTAAGAATTTTACAAGAAAATCTAGAATAAACCAATCAGATACTATAAGTTATAGATACTATAAGCTATTATAAGTTTATAAATAAGGTAAGCAGTGATGGGGTTATTTTTGTAAATCAAAAATGACAAAACTATCAGTTGTGGTGCAGTGGGTAGGAGCATAGTGTGGTCATAAAGGTCCAGGGTTTGAGTCATGATTGTGTCATGAACTGATCTTGATGCTTTTATCAAACAAACTTGAAAAGTGAAACTTGAAAAGTGACTTACAGTACACTTATTGTACACGTATGACTGGAGCAACCTACACTTTTAAAAACAAAGGCTCCTAAAAGGTTCTTTGTCCATCCAGCTGTGGGGTTTTATAAAGAACCTTTCACAGAACATCCACAGAAACATCTGTTTTACAAAATGTTCTTTGTAGTGAATGAAGGTTCTGTAGACTATAAGAAGGTAAGAAATAAACAGTTATTTTAAGAAACTTTGACTTAAGTTTGGGGAAACAAACATGGCTGTTCTGTGATGGTATCAGTGTAAATCTTTGCTCAACAACCCACAACCATTCAGCCTATCAGTTATGCCTACACCACTTGTAATGTTGCCTAATGTGCATATTTGATCCTAGTTTATTTGTATGAAAGTGCTCATGTCCCTTAAATTATTTATTCATATAGCTATTTTACATAACAGAATTAACAAATGATCACACTCTGTGTTGAAATTCCCCAAAAATGACAGGGTAAAGGAAGGTTGTTGAACAAATGATACACACATATATACACATTAAATGGATAGTTCACCCAAACATAAAAAATATGCCATAATATATACATAAAAACAGAGAAATGTGGTGTTATAAATTAAAATGAATTCCTGCATGTAATTGCTGTTTTGACAGATTGTGTGGAACTGTCACAAACTTCAATCAAGGTATTTGGGAAAATCACCAGATGTTATGTGATTTTATAGCTTTCCGTAGGCTATGAATTGTGACTTCTTTAATAAATCTGTTTTGTGCTTTTGTCAGTTGAAATACATAATCAAAGCTAAACTTACCTGAGCTTGGTGTAATAGTTAACATTTACATTTACATTTAGGCATTTAGCTGACGCTTTTATCCAAAGCGACAAATATTAGGAGACAATGAAGCGATACATCAAAAGCGGCAGCAATAGTACAAAGAAGTGCTTTCCTAAGTTTACAATGTTATGCAGTGCTAGATAAATACCTGTAGAGGAAGGAAAAGTTTTTTTTTTTTAATGCTGTAAGGTGTTCGTGGAAAAGGTGTGTTTTTAGTAGTTTTTTAAAGGAGGTGAGGGATGTGGCAGACCGGATTGCGTTAGGGAGATTATTCCACAAGCCGGGAACAGAGAAGGAGAAAGAGCGAGAGTGCCCTTCTGTGATGGTACCACCAGTCGACATTCATTCGTTAACATGAATTTTAATAGTGGTATACTAAGCTTTACCATAAAGAAACCATTAAGACTACAAATCATTTCCTGCTTTGTGCCCCTAAACAGGAATTTAGTACAAATTCAGGCAGTTCTAGGGCCTTTTGTCAGACCAGACAATTTTAGGGCTCTTTGTGTCAATTATCCTAGTCAAGAATGTTAAAAGGGGATGGCTAAAGGGTTAATAAAGTCAACTAAAACAAATACTTAGATTTACGTCTTTTCAAATTAATGATCTGATCAGTCAGTACTTTTACTTTAAAACTCTCTCAACGGCCCAGTTATACGGGTGCAAATGACTCCATCAACACATGTTTGAATACTTTTGGCGATTAAACATCACAACTGATTTGATTTCACTTTTGTGGGAAGAATGTGTGTCATCAAACTTATTTAACCAAGATGTTAATTATTTGCCCATTAGACTCACCCATCAAGGGTGACGAGATACACTGAAGAGAGTTTGATACCTGGATTCTTGTGATTGTGAGTTTTTTTAGGAAACTTAAAATGTGTCTAACTGGGTTTTATTCTAAAAAAAATAACACTTAATATGACTGAATTAAATGAACTTAAAATACTTGATAAGGGTCAGATCAGGTCAAATCTTCAGGTTAACTTTAGGTAAAGCTTTTTGTCATTAATTTAAAACAAAGAGGAAACATCTAGACTCATATAAAGAAATATTACATATAATATTATAAATATTATTATTATTATTATTATTATACCATTTTAATCACCTCCTGTAACTTCAGCATGTTAAATTCATGTGGTTGTGTTGAACAACTTTGAAAAACAAAAGAAAACACAAGTGATATAAGAGGTGATTCAAGTATTCAAGTAACATCACATTCATTATTCACCCTCCAAAAATACATTAGACTTTATACTGTTATCATAGTCTATCAAGGAAACTGGCAAGAAACCACTACATTAATAGTGAAAATAAAATAAAATAAAACATCATGATACATCAAAAATAATTCAAAGTCATAAAAACTAATGTATGATGTTCAGCAGCTACAATGATTTATTTCTCTAGCAGTGAACATCTTTAAGATGTAGTAATCAGTACATGTAGCCTACTGTATTATGCAAGAGCACACATATGCTGACACAACTGTCCTGATTCTTCCAGCAATGAATGTATAGGGTTAAATCCTGTATTACAGATAGATAGACATATATCACTTAAGCATGAACTTAACAGCCATTGAAGCATCGTGTAATACGTCACGATTCCACCGTTGACCCCCTCAACATGACAATATTTATCGATCATCAGTTTTAACATTGCAAATGAACATGAACAGAAACAGATTGTTTATTAAAGCTTATGTGTCACGTGATATGTCGATAACGCAATGTCCACTTTCACGTTAGCACGCGGTGCCTTCGCGTGAAAACTCTTTATAAAGAGGGCAATGAGACAGGAAAACGGTGCAGCTATGACAGAAAGCGAGAGCTATGACACAAATAACAACACACACGGTTTGATATAGTGTTTTAACCACGACGAGCCTTCAACCTTCGTATGCAAAGAGTAAATGAAGGGCGAATTCATCAATGTTGTTCACTAATGTGTGTGTTTGCGCTCGATGACTGCTGGTGTGTGTTGGGGATTGTTCTGTCACACTGTGTACGAGGTCTCTTTCTCGATGGCGTACCTATATTGTTAAATGTACACTTCCGTGTGATTTAATGAATGACAGTCGACACTTCTTCTGTAACTGTTGTGTGTTGTGCGTGTCGCGTTATCGTCCAGGACATTACAAAGATGTGCTTTTAATCTCTCTATTTGGGAACCGTGCTGAAATGTTTCGCGCGTTCTGACTGGCCGTCGCGGGCTGTCACTCAAGCGTGCGGCCAATCGTAACTAGCCTTACATGAAAACTATATTTTCACTCACTGCATGTACAGTAGACTGTATGTTGCAAAAAAGTGAACGGGGAAAGACACTATCGCGGGGGAAAGAGAGGTGGACAACGGCGTAGTCGACATCAGCCCTTTTAAGTCACTTTGCTGGCCTGTTGCGGGTAAGTGCGGGCGCACATGCACTGTTAAAGACTTTATTTCACGAGCACGACACCGATCTGACACTAATATGCAACACCCAGGAAGCTCTATTAAAGTACACGGCAAGCACAGAGATAGTGGCTGTGTGATCAAAAAGCGTTACATCGCGTGGTGGTGTCGTCCTGTGGAAGAGGGTGCGAGTGAAAGACAGCAGAAAAGTTTAGGCAGAATGAATTGACTGTGAATGATGATGATGATGACGATGATGGGTAGGCCAGTCAGTCCAGCGCTATGAACATCCACACAGTGTGCAGAAGGGCTTCATAACAGAGCAGTCAGTGGGAACACTTGAACGGAGGAGGGGGAGGAGGGCTGAGAGAAAACAAGCCGAGAAAATTGTTCGACTGAAACGAAAGTACTAATACAAAGTGCAATACGGCCCCACCGTTACTCGTTTAACAGCGATCTGCGCGATTCCGATGTAGTTTTGTCGACTTCACGTTGCGGTGTCGCGCACGGCGGCGTCCATCCGGTAAAAATAATATAAGTGCAGGGGAGTCTGTGGGGCTACTGTACAGACGGCCAGTGCAGAAGTGCTCTGATGTGTCAATAAGTTTGAGGTGGACGAGAGGCTGGAATGAGAAGGCCCTGGCGTAACGACTGGATTACAGGGGTAAGTTTGCATCCGCGAACGCCGCGATGACTGAAAACTTGGACGTATTTTGTGTGCGTAAAAGACCCGAGTGTCGATTGATCGGGAGCTGTCGCGTAGACAGGGCAAAATTCGTGCACGCGACTGCTTAATGATCGGTCATAAACAACTTGAGTGATCGGTGTGTTTGACACCTGCTCTCACCGAACATCATCGTTTGTGTGAAATTGGCGATGCAATGCGTTGATATAACATGTACGACACGGTTAAGGGCAGCTATTTGCTCTCATCAGAGGAACAGATTAGACACTTCCCTCATCCAGCGCGAGGCTACGATCTAACAAAACAAGCGAAAGCGTCTCATTCAAGTTCCGAAGATGTCGGATACGAAGTATCGTGCCATTATCGCATATGGCTCTCATACTGACACGTTCAGCCGAGCTCGAGCAATCTCGCATCACAGGGGCTAGCAGGCTAGCCAGCTACTTTTATTCTATCTGACAAAACGCAGCGAGAAACACGAGCACCGAACCGTCTCATTTGAAAAGTCTGCCCCGAAAACCCCTAGTTTAAGTAATGAAAGCCGTCGTTTGCCCGTCGAGGGGATTCTCTCCCCGAAAATGCCCTGGCGGAGTTTGACAGGAGTGAGATTTATACTTCATCTCCCCCAAAGCAAGATGGACTCTCTTTTCGTGCGTCTGCCTTGTCAGAGCCCACATCGACATTTTGCACACAGATGCAAAACCGAGCACGGTTCAGATCAAGGGTCAGGCGAAGTATGAAGTGAGGTCGGTGGTCTAAATAATGGGGGTATATCACCGAGATGGTGCTTTGTGGAGTTCTTGAATCGGTGATCTAGAGTTCCCTCGGGCTGCAGAGAGAGAGAGAGAGAGAGAGAGAGAGAGAGCACCGCTCTCAGGCTATACCTGAAAACTAAACGCTGCATACTGTACGTACCGTCATTCCACTCGACGAAACTGTGTCGGACGTGCTTTAATACATGACATAAGCGAACGAGTTCGAGCGGCTTTACCTAATTCAATGTATGTTGTGAGTGATGTCACGGGATTCATAACTTTACGCTTCATCAACAATACCGATGTGCCACCATAGTTTAAAGCTGGAACAGCGCACGTATACCACTAACTAATCCACAACACACGGTTAAAATGTCGCTGACCGGCGAGATCGGACTCGGGACGCCGTTGCGTGGTGCATTTGGCTTTGCTTTCGACGATTTATTCCTGTACTGAGGGCACAGTGTTTTTTTCTTTTACTTTGTAGGTCATCTTCATCGCATGATACAGCCTGACTGACAGATCCATCCTCATCTTTCAAATACCGTATTTCCATATTCTGTGACTCTGTAAGTACACCATGCCATGTGTTTTCCCTTTCACCCGTTGTTATAGCGCTTAAATAATTGGGATCTGACGCCTTGACATCATTGATCAAACGCTCATTACATCACTGGTTTTAAGCTCATGTCTAAACATAATCACCTGCTTATTGGGTTGTGCTCAATCCGAGATAAATAAAATTCATGTTCATTTTTTAACGTTTTATCATGCAGAGAAATACAATAGTCTGCTTATAAATGGTCCCCTGAATCATTTGCCACAACAATAATAACCTTATGCAAATAGTACAGTTGATCATTATACGTGATGTCAAATGCATAATGTGTTTTGCATTTTAAAAGTGAAATTTAATACCATAATTATCTGGTAATGAAGTTGTGAAAGTTTTCGCAGGCCTCCAATCACTATTGATATTTGCATACTGTGAAAACTGTTGTTTCTAGTGAACATCTGGCTAACCCTTTTCTCTCACTAAATAATAACAAATTGTTGTTTTGTTTTTATTGCACTTACTAATAGTGCATTGAAGTTTGATTTCATCCTGTTATTTACATACACATTTTAATATTGATTGTAGTTAAAGCAACATCATTGGTCTTTTACTGATGCTAGAAAAGGTACACACACCTTATTTGTACCTGAAGTGTGCTTGCTTAAAAAGGGTTTTTACTGTTTTTTGTACTTCATACAGTGTTTTTCATATACTTTCATTCCTTACAAGTAGATTGTAAGGTAAATAGATAGTACTTGCATGCTTTTCTGGTTACAATTAAGGATACAATTAATGTCATTCCCGAGTAATATATACTGTAGACATAGATAAACATTAACATAAATGTCAGCTTCTAATAAAAACACTGTAAACAATATAAACATTATATCAATTTTTAATTGAATTTTTACTGAATTTAAGCTAATATATCTACTGTGTTGTCTTAAAAAGTTTAAAACAATTTTGTTAAAATTAAATAGGTAAATATAGGTCTGATTTTAAGTTGTTCTAGCACAACAAAGAAAGCACAACAAAATGATGAAAATATTTTTATAACGTCTCGAATGTGATCTCGAATGTGAGAATTTAATGAAAAATTTCTTTCCTCAAGAAATCAAATTGTTTACTGTTGATCCAGTTTTTTTAGACAGCAATAATATAAATATTTGGAGTGGAAAAAACATACCTAACTGTAGACTCAGTAGAATGACTCAAATTAAAATCAAGTAATACTTGATCATCTAACTATGAGAATACTCTTCATGAGCCTTCTGTGTGTGTGTGTCTCATTGTTTAATTAGCAGATTAAATCCCATTGTTTAATCAATCTAAACTGTTTAGAAATTTACAGGTGAAATAAAACGTGAGCTTAAGTTTAGGAAAATAATCATGATTACAGTAATGGATCTATAATGAAGGTATAATGAGGCAAGGTGTTGTACTGGAATAAACATTTGAATATAAACTGTTTAAGAGTGTATCAAAGATTGAATAATTGAAATATTAGGTATAACCTTACAGAGACAAGAGTGATTCTTTCTTCTCTTACTTTTGTTCTTATATGCTCCACATCTCTTTTATAAACTCAGAGATGTGGATTCGGACAACAATTGAATTACCACACAACTGATTTTTGTCAAAAACAGTTAATTCTGCTGATAATTCAGACATTCTTTATTTTACAGGAATCAAATAAATATTGTAAATATATTGTAAATATTAAAAAACATCTCCATAAGAAGCGGTTACTATCCGCAAAGCCTATTTGAGGGCAATCAACAACTAAAAACATGCTCACTTGCTCAGGGATGTTTATTCCTCAAACCATTTTTCAATTCATTTGAATTGAATTTCAATCTACGCATGAGCGCAAATTATACCTTTAAGTGTTATTTAGAAACCTGCAAGTGGTTGTCACAGGCTTTGCATGTTCCCAGCATGCATTGCGGCGTGAGTAAATTATACTGTAGCTGTTGAAGGATTATTGTTTGCTGTATGACCTAATGCTCTCATTGTCATTACTGTTAGTTTCTTGTTGTGCAGCCATCTTTTAACTCAATTATGTGTTTGTTGATTGGTCCCATTATTAAGGAAAAATTAAACATCTTTCTGTAGATGTTTTTTTCCTTCAGAGGACATTTTGCTATCACTCAAGCCATAGAAAGGCCACAAAAGTAGTAATATGGAATAGTAAAATAGAAAAATAATAATGAAATGGCAAAATAAGAGTCAGATAGAAAATAACTTAAAGACGCATTAAAATTTCATAAATGGTTTGATGAACAAGAAAATTAGCTGAATAGGGAATATGTGGTTGATGTTGTAAGCTTATGGATAATGAAGACATTAAGCGTTTAATAAAACAAATACAAGCTGGCTTTAAAAAAGTGTCTTGTGGACATATCAGCTCCTGTGATGTCTGGTGTATTGCACTTGATCAGGTCTTGAAAGACAGATTTCAGCAATAAATGATAAAAGATAAATGATACTTTTTGTTGAAGTATTCCTTAACTCATTTTCCTGTGAAACACTTTCTGTGGAAAGAAAATCACATTAGTTTTGGAATAAAACAAAAGCATAACCAAGTCAAACAAAACCACATCCTAAAAGCACCCTAAAACTGGTTAATAAGACTATAAGACTTGCGTGTGCCATATTCATGTGTTGCCTTAAGATAGTTTTGTGTGAGGAACAAGATGAATCAAATCAAAGTTTTACATGCAGTGTTGTGTACGATGTGATTGGTTGAACACACCAATGTTAAACTTGTGGAAGTCTCTCTCTCTCTGTCTCTCTCTCTCTGTGTCTCTGTCTCTCTCTCTCTCTCTGTGTCTCTGTCTCTCTCTCTCTCTCTGTGTCTCTGTCTCTCTCTCTCTCTCTCTCTCTCTCTCTCTCTGTCTCTGTCTCTCTCTCTCTCTCTGTGTCTCTCTCTCTCTCTCTGTGTCTCTGTCTCTCTCTCTCTCTCTCTCTCTCTCTCTCTCTCTCTCTCTCTCTCTCTCTCTCTCTCTCTCTCTCTCTCTCTCTCTCTCTCTCTCTCTCTCTCTCTCTCTCTCTCTCTCTCTCTCTCTCTCTCTCTCTCTCTTTCTCTAACTGGTGTGTTTAGGTTAGCAGCAAGAGGGCAGCAGACACTAGCTCAAAAAAAAGATGTCTACTGCTACTGGAATGTTTAGATATACTGTACTCCCAAATTCCTTTGAAGATATTTACTGAACACCTCTGAATCAGGGTTTAGGATATTTTGAAGACTGTTGGTACCAAACAACACTAACCACCATTGACTTCCATTGTATGTACATAAAACCTCTGAGACATTTCTTCAAATATCGTCTTTTGTATTCCACAGATGAAAGAGTCATAAATATCATAAGGAGAGGCATGATGAAGAAATTATGACACTAATTTTGAGTGAATTATCTCCTTAAATGAAGTATATACATTTTTCATGATGTATTTAATGTTTAAAACATAATTTAAGTTTGTAAATTAAAATGACTTTTGATGTTTTCTCTGGGGCTTGTGGAGCTGGTTTGCAGATTGTAACAAATTGTACAAATATATTCTTCAAATATTGTAAAGTATTCTAGAAGAATTGTGTTTTTAAACATTTAAATCAGTATTTTTTAGGAAATTGTGTAAATGTTTTTGTCAGCGTAAATACAAAGATTACATTTCTAAGAACTTGTCAGTTGTTTTTTTTAAAAGGTTTTGACATTTCAAGCATCCTTTTTTGTGAGCCATGTGTACTGTGTGTAAGTGTTTGTGATATGTGTTGTGGTCCTATTGGTGAAAGAGAGCTGGTGTGTGTGTGTATGTGAAGGTCACATGCTGTGGATGCAGAGAAACTGTGCTGAGACAGACAGAGAACACTGCAGTACGCTGCACTCCATAACGTGCTTGCTTTCCCTGAACTAACAATACTTACTGGAGTACAGCGCACACTGAATCTGCGCTGAATCAACACTGCACAATAGTCTTAGATCTGCTCTGTTTCACCCCTCCAGCTTTTGATGCATAAAGATTCTGTTTTACGGCTCCATCAAAAATACATTATTGCTGTCGCCTGTCAAATTATATTTACAGTTAGTGTCTCTTTATTCTTCTGCTGCTCATCCATGTCTGATATCAGTGTTTTTATTTGAGGTTAAAGTCACTTGGGTGTGGAGGGTTAATATTTATGCTGCACTTATTGTGATATTTTAAAGTCCATAAAATAATGTTTTATTTGGGATGATAGTATGTTGGTGTCTTGCTGAAAAGGGTAGGTCACCCGAAAATGTGCATTCTTATGTCATTCCAAACCTGTTTGACTTGAAGATAATTTGAATAATGTTTGTAACCAAACAACATTGATCTCTATTTACTTCCAGTGTATGGACACAAAACCACTAAAACATTTCTCAAAATATCTTCTTTTGTGTTCTACAGAAGAGTCATATACACTTTTTGGGAATCAAAAATGGATTATTTCCAGAGCTCTTGTCTCTGCACGTAAACTAAGCAAGGAAGAAGTATTTTGACATTGAAAAAAGTCACACATCACTTTTAAATAAACTGTCAAGCAAATCACCTGCCAGTGAATCATGCCTCTGTGCCCTCTTCATCATGCCCTATTGTATGTTACAGGTCATATGATTTGAGACTTGTGGTTGACCTTTGACCTTTGCCCTCAGGGTCAGCAGCAGTATGAAGGGCGGAGGTGGAGGGAAAGAGCCTCCGGTGGAGGGAGAGGTCAGCGGAAAACGTCCCAAACGCAAGTGCCTGCAGTGGCACCCGCTGCTCGCCAAGAAAGCTCCAGACTTTTCTGAGGAAGAGGAGGAGGAGGATGAAGAGGAGCTGGAGAAGGTGGGTGATATGTGCACCAGTTGCTTCATTGCATGCATATGATGAAATGGGACCTTTGTGGCTGTTAATACTAAATGAAAGGTTAAAATGCATTAATGTACGTGTTCACTGAGCAAGCAAAAAGTAACCACGTTTCCTATATTTTTATCCATGTTTTTACCCCAGGAGTCGGTGTTATGCACAGAGAGCGGGGGTCAGGAGAGCGAGTGTGTTGCGATGGATGATGACAGTGAAGAGTTCTCCTCAGAGCAGCGGGCTCGCCGGCCCATGAACGCATTTTTGCTGTTCTGCAAACGCCATCGTTCACTCGTTCGGCAGGAACACCCGAGACTTGACAACCGGGGAGCCACGAAGATCCTGGCGGACTGGTGGGCCGTTCTGGATCCCAAAGAAAAACAGAAATACACAGATATGGCCAAGGAGGTTAGAACCAAACTTAGGGATTTAGTCTTTTGAGTCACTTGTCAAGTTCAAAGCTGTTTGACAGAAAAATATTGTACTACTATTGTCTTAACCTGTTAACTTTCTCCATTCCACAGGTGGAACACTTAATATTTCATGGTTAAATTCTAATCTAATCACGACAAACTATATATTAATGGAAAGGTCTAAGAATCAAGAATAAATGTGACAATAAATGTGTTTTATTACAATAAACATAAACAAAAAATTATTAAAAATGTTAACGTAAATGTTACTTTTAAAAATACTCAAAATAAAAAAAGAATATCTAAATATCAAAACCTGTAGTTTTGTAGTTGAGGTGGATTTGCTCAATATGTTTGAGGTGGATTTCCTCAATATGTGCAGGTTAAATCAATATATTTCTTATTTGGCGATATGTAATCTCAGTTATGAAATATATATCCCATAAACCTGTCAAAATCTTGGGATGAATGAAGATCTTTAATTTAATAAAGTGAAACATCTGCCTTTTAATTGCAGGCAGGGTGTCATTTTCTAAAGTGTGATCTTTAGCAGTTGACCACTTATTAGTGTTTCACTCCCACAATCTCACATCAAATGGCTCATCTATGCTTTATAAGATCAAATGTCAGATGACTTCAACAGGTCTGCTGTGGTTTAATGACTTCATTTTACACCTTCACTGTTAAACGTTGCATATTATCTGATCTAAATAATATGTGAAGTTGATTTCCGCTTTTCTGCATTGGTAAAATGTATTGGAATGTATTATGTTGATGGTGTGTTCTGCATTTTACAGTATAAGGATGCTTTCATGAAGGCAAACCCGGGTTACAAGTGGTGTCCCGCCACCAACAAGCCGGTGAAGAGCCCGTCCCATTCCTTGAGTAATCCTCGCAAGAAGGTCTGGGGTCTACCCACCAACCCGAACAAGGACGCTTCCGCTACCAAAAAACAGAATAAAACTGATGGCGCACCCCAGCTAAACTTCGCCATGGCAGGTGAGAACAAATTACAGTCCTGTGTGTAAATACTGATCATTTATTGTAACGGCATGCCGTATCATTATGTATATACAGTGTGTATATCATGTAATATATGTTCATTAGAATGTCATTTAACAGTAAGATAAAATTGTTGTCTTCAGATCCCACAAAGATGGGAGGCCTAAGCATGCTGCTGTTAGCCGGGGAACACGCCCTGACCGCCAGAGAGGTACAGAAACGTTCATCCAGTCTCGGTTTTGTGGAGGTCTTCAGTCTTTCTTTTGTCAAAGAGTTTAGTTTATGTTTACCTGCTTGACATAAAGTCTGGTCCACAGGCTAGCTTGAATCACAGAGAGGGGTATTGTCATGTAATGACCAACCATGGTTTGCATTTTAAAACGCATTTAACTTTTAGAGGCAGGTGAATCTGAGCTCGTTGGAATAAAATTGGTTTGGTCTATGAGGTCTAAGTTTTAGGTCAATACAGATAGCAGAGAAACTAGCGAGACGCTTTCTTTACCTAGAAAAAATGTGAATTTTACACTTTAAGCATTGCCATACTGTATTTAGCAAGTTATTGCATATCATATTTTTCTTTAATATTGTGCAGTCTTAACATTTACTATAATAAATCCATTGTACATTTTCATAAGGGGAAATGATGTAAAGGCTTTTGCTTCAGTGCACTTATTTGTCGCTTTGCATTTTTACCTAATGCTCATAGCAAAAATCTGCTCATATTGTAACTTTGGCGCATTTGTTAGCAAGCGTGATATTCTATATTTAGCAGTTTTTTTAAACTATTTTCTGTGTTCGCTTCCTACAGCACAGGAATGTCAATATTACCACAGTTGAAACGTTTTTTGAAACAGGAACGAAAACAACGAATAACGGTTATTAGTCAAGATGCGTGTCCTTTTGATCTAGACGTGATTGAAATGAATCAACATGATTCTGTACTGATGGCAGACCTCTGATATAATGAGCACATGATCAGCGCTCATGTAAATAGACTGTGACAGGCCCATCTCCACGGATACAGCCACCACAGCCAGCTATGACTAAACAGACCCAGGATATCAGCGCTGCACTGTTTCGACTCCTAAACTGGGTTTGTGTGCCATTAGGAGGTGCACAGACTGAACTGGAGAGCTTTATGAGGCTTTGCAGTTGTGTGCGTCTGTGAGATTCAGGAATCTGTCACGACTGCGTGTTTTGTGTATGAGTGTGTTCCTCTAACCCTTGTTAATCCTTTATAAATTTCATTTTCCTCCCACTAAGTGATCCTAATTGCTTCGGCGCACAGCATTTGTCACTGAAGAGAGCCACGGGAGGTTTATATAAAACAAAAGGCAGCGTCTTGTTCTGTGGACAGATTAGATTACATCATCTGTTTAGCACTGTTTGAGCAGAGGACATTACATCCATACCGTTCATAATGTTTGAACAAGGATTATCTTTTGTAACTCTTTGTTGTCAAATACAATCACGCACACACGTTTCAAGACGACTGTACTGGCTATTATTGCATTGTGAGTCTTTTCGAGTGAAAGCCTCCGCTGAATTAGGAGTGTCTATGCCGGGCACGCGCGCCACATTATGATGTGACAAAAGTACATCCTCCCGTATTAGTCAGTGGGGCAGTCTACACTGCAAGGCCGGATCTATTGCATCACATTCACAACGTGCCGGCAGTTGATTTTGTTTTGGTAGTGCATTTAGAAATGTCATTTGTGTATTCATTTTGTATTTTGATCATTTTGAAACATGCTGTAAATATTGTAGTAACATTTTACAATGAGGTTGTGTTAACATTAGTAAAATCATTAGCTATCCTGAACTAGGATTTTTTGTGAACCTGATATCCGTCACTGCACATATTGAGTATAGACATGAAAATGCACTGAAATCTAAACTACAATTTTAGTTATTTTTAAAAATAGCATTAACTTTTTTTTTGTAATTTTTTTAATTAATTGTTTAAAAGTTTTATAATGTACAATATTTTTTTTATAGATGTTGAATATTTAATCTGAAGTGTTACACTTTTCCAGCAATATATAGTTATATGTCATGTTTAGATTGAAATACACACAAGCACCAGCGCAGGTTGGTGTCGCTGATGTTTTTTGCCACATGTTTAAATATATGAATATAAACTATTATTCTGTGCAAAAACAGGGATATTCACCATTTTATGGTTGCTGAAATCTGGCCCCGGCATTCTCACAGGACATGCAGCCTAACATTTCCATTGTAGATATATTTGTCGAGCATTTTATAAAATCTGACCTGTTGCTTTTGCTTTGAGCAGTCAACAGAGGGAGATATTGAGTTATATAAACATCAGTGGTCAATTCAAAGGGGTTGTTGAGTGGGTATCGTGTGTTCTCTATTACTGATTTAACTTTTTTATTTTAGATTTCCTCCAGCTCTTCCCCGACAGAAGACACAGATGCTGCTAAGCATGCTGGGAAATCAGCTCTTTTCCAGCTGGCTGAGGTGAGACCACCTGAAGACGTTCTTAACAACAAACCCATTAAACCCTCTTTAGCAGTGAGACGTCTCACATATGGATGTTTGGCCGTGTACATCTAAATGATTTGCCTAATGATCTGAATACGTTTTGTTGACAGACATGCTTGTGCGTTTTCTTCCTAGATATCTTCCAGTCCTGAAAAACCAGCTGTGGAAAGTAAGAATGATGAAGATAGAAGCTCTTTGACAGATGCAGAGGTGAGTGCCTTTGACTTTATGTTTCTTTCAGTGTTTAAAGAGACGTTTAGGAATCGATTCATCTGTGTCCACTTTGTTTTGCTGTGCCTGTTTTAGGCCGTTGGACCGTCTCAGCCAAGCTCTCCAGACCTGCCCGAGAGTTGTGCTAAATCTCCTCTGTTTCAGCTGGCTGAGGTACAGTTGTAGTAAACAAATTCAAACAAAGTTCATTCCTACAAAGTTCATTACATAGCATGCATGTTTAATGTTACTGTTGGAGTCATTTCGGTATTTTGTATAGGCTTTTTTATTCAGATGGTAATGAAAATGATGACTCTACCCATTTGGTTTTTCCTGATAGTTGCCACTGTGTTTCACTGCTTGGTTTTAGACAGTAAACAAACATTGGGTTGTTGATGACTACATTCAAACCCATCAGTAACTTATGGTGCCACTAACTACAATATCTCACTTCTGCTTCAGCTTGTGCATTACCTGCACAGACACAAACTTCCTCCATCCTTCCACTTCCCCATGGTTTGAACATGTCTGATCATGGTTAATAACTGAAAAGGCCGTCAGCTGATTTTATTGGGTTTACAGGGAATTTGTCCATTTTGCACTTTCTGGTTTACAAAACATATGTTACTCTGGTACCAAACAAGCAACGCTATTGCATGTGGCAATATTAGATATTGAGAATAGTTAAAAACCTTAAAACCTCCTCAAGACCACTTCATTGATGAATTGTAGGTTTCTTTATGATAAACAAAGGGTATTCAGGCATTTCTTTATTCTGATAAGCGTGTATTTCTCTGATGATAAAAATAAAAATCACAGTTATTAAAAGTTTAGAGAAATTATAAAAATGTGTTATCTGTAACTATTAGTTAACACCATTTGTATGTATTGTCAAACTTATGGTACTTTCCCAATACCATGCCCTTTCTTTCTTCCTTCCACTGTACTGTAGAAATAAAGGCAAAAAGTCCAAAAATAAACCTCTAAAAAAAGAAAAGGGTAGTAAGCTTTGTGAATTAGCGCAATTTATAATAAGATTATTTAAAGGTGAAGTAACTTTGCCTCTCTATTTTCATCTCTATCTTCCATTTATCATATAATTGTACGTAATGAGAATGAGAATTGAATGCTGATTTAATTTTTTATAAATAACTGATTCTTGTTTTTTTTAACCAGAAGAGTTACACATTGCAGTTTTAACATAGAAATGAGAATTATATGTCCAAGAATCGACCATGGCTTTAAATATGCTACAGTGCTATTTCATTTAGCATTGAGTTAAATCCTTAATTATTTTATTGTGTGAGGTTATTGTATTTTATAGTGAGGTGCATGTTACACCTCTGCTTTCGTTTACTGGTATTCCATCTTAATTTGTATGTTTTCTGTCCCTATAGCAGATCTCCTCCGGTAGGTCTCAACCTGCATCCGAGGGGCGGCAGTGCGGCCAGTCGGCTCTTTTCCAGCTAGCTGAGGTGCAGTACATCATCCACACACACTATACACTGACTGCTTGTGGATACATATAGATATCAGACAGGCAGATGAATTTTTTATGTCTGTTGTTGTTTATTCTGTTGTAGCACAAACAGTATAAACAATAGAAAACAATGTTATAATAAATCCTGAGATCTTTTTTATGCATATGCTGCCATCTGGTGGGTGTCTGATGTCTGTCTCTATCTGTATGTAAAGATGTGTTTGGCATCTGAAGCAGAGAAGATGGAAGCTCGTTCCTCCCAACCTTCAGGAGCCGGTTCTTCTCTGTGTGCTCAGCACAGCTCAAAAAGCACAGCCAATCCAGACCACAAAGAGCACAGGGACGGTCCTCATCTTCCTCTTGTCACGCCTCTATCATCCTCGTCTTCAGCCTCTACCCCTGGCTCCACCTCTTCTTCTCCCACTGACGCCACCCCTACCGATCTCAGCCCTACTAAGACGCCGAAGAAGAAGAAAAAGAAGAAAGAATCCGAAGAGTCTGAGAAAAATCCCGAATCGCCCAAAAAGGTGAAAAAGCGTCAGTCGTCCGAGTCTGACTTGGACAGCGTGATGTTTACTATCGAGGCAGTTGCTAAAGGTGCTTGGGGCCCAGAGGAGACGCCTAAAAAGAAAGCTCGTCCCTCAGAAAGCGACAGCAGCCCCGTCTTGGACCAACCTGTGGTTGTAAAGAAGAAACCCAAACAGAAAAAACAGCCTAAGGCGAAAGAAGAAGCTGTGGAGGAACATGAGGAGAGGATAGAAGAGGAGGATAAACAGCTTGAAGTCGAAATGAAAACGGAAGAACCTCCCCTGACTCCTAAGGCAGAATCCGAGAAGCCAGATGTGAAGGTGGACGTGAAGCCCCCTAGTGGTGTGGATGAATCAGCGCCTCACTGCTCTCCCTCGCAGCCGATGGAAATGGAAGAGAGAGAAACGGACACCAAACCGTGTCAAGAAAGACATGAGGATAAAGAACCAGAGGTCAAGGCGGAGATCTCGGGGTCAAGGAAGTCCGAGCGGAGCTGTAAAGGAGCGCTTTATAAAACTCTGGTGTCTGAAGGGATGCTTACATCTCTGAGAGCAAATGTGGACAGAGGTAACACACACAAATAACACTTTTGCTGATAACCATCTGGTGGTTCACTGTTTTTTCCTGTGAGTTGACCGTGTGTTAGTGACATGTATGACTAAATCTGAAACTTTAAACCCACTAAGTATAAGTGATCATGTGCAGCGAAATTATAATGGAAAATCTTACTTCCCTAACTATCATCTATAAGAAGAAGCATGCGTTTTTAAGTCCATAAGAAACAAACACACCCACATATAAAACGGCTTCTTGTTATGGTTACCTCTCCAAATGTACAACTAACCCAAACATTATTCTGTGGTCGTGTGATGTGTTTTTCTAGGGAAAAGAGGTTCCATGCGAGGCAGCGTGTCAGATCATGAGGGCGGCTGGAATGACGAGAGTTGGGGGTTTTCTCAGCCTGTTGTCAGCAACCCCAAAAAGCTGAAAAAGTCCAAATCTAAAGAAGAAACCAGCCCTGGGTGAGCTGTTCCTTCTTTGTTACAACTGTAGATGAGCTGTCAGAATAAATTCACCCTTGATTAATTAGTCATTAATACTGACTGAAGCAAAACAACCTCTTGTATATTAGTTATGAAGAGTTTTTATGGTGTAAAATATTTTATTATAAAGCTTACTTGATGTACTGAAGGAATTTTGGTGATTTCAAGCATGTTACATGATCTTATTATGCATATTTATCATCTGATAAACATAGTTATGTGCAACTATGAACAACACCAGATGGTTTTTGTGTGGAATGCTCCATCATGTTTCAAGATTTAAGTCAGTTTATCTAGATGGTCTTTTCACTAATAACTACATTTACGGCACTCTGGAATACTTGATTCTGATTGGCCAGGGTATGTTATTCCCGATTTCAGCCTGTGAAACCCCAGCAGACTAAATCTAAAATAAATTCCAATATGCAGCTTATCAATGAGTCAATGATTGATGTTTGTGTGAAAACAGTCAGCCGCAGTTGAAACGTTTGGCTAATGTTATACTTGTGTGTTATATATGTGTGTAAAACTCACAGTCTAGGTAAACTCGAGGAGGAGTTTGAGAAAAAGTTCAACAGCTTACCGCAATACAGCCCCTTGACATTTGACAAAAAGAGCACGACAGTCACCAAGAAGAAAAAAAGCATTGCGTCCAGCCCTCCCGAACCACCCAAACCCTGCAAGGGTGAGTGCACTGCGTACATTGAAACTGACATCACTTCCTCCTAGCCCCCATGCTCATTTCCTCATGATTTCTAAGGAAGTTGTCATCTCGTGGTCAGAATGACATTACTTCCACCTAACATTGCATGCTGTGTTGTGTTTTTTGTTCTGTTTTATTGCTTTTGAAATTAGGTTCATCTTCATCTCAGAAAAAGACCTTTTTCCACAAGATAGTGAACAAGTACAAACACAGGAAGGAGAAAACCAGTGCTGCAGATAAAGGTGACAAGCTAATAGACACTGTATTCATATCAGATTCATTCAGGGATCCTATCTGTGTGTGTGTGTGTGTTTTTGTGTGGCGGTTGTTGTTTGTTTGTGGTTTAGACCAACATTTCTCAACACTTCCTGCTGCAGTACAGGCAGCGCTGGCATATCTAGGTCACTACACTCTCCTCTGGTTATCTTAAAGGGGCGCACATGTCACAGTTATATAGTTATTCAGCCTAAAGTGTCACAATTACATCTGTTCATACTATTGATCTTCTCTCCAGCTGTTTGATCTTTTTAGCTCTGACATGTTTTTCCGTTCTTCCAGATGCCGTCGCACCTGACCCCACGGCCACAGAATCAAGCGCTTGTGAAGCCGGCCAGTCCGTGTGTGTCTCACTCTCCTGAAACCCTGAAGGTTTTGGACATACCTGTGGGCAGTCAAAAACGAAAGGCCCGGAAAAATAAAATCACACATTTGGTGCGGACGGCTGACGGTCGAGTGTCCCCTGCAGAGGGTTAGTACAGTATATAGATTTTCCTTTTTCTTATCTGGGATAGTTCACCCAAAAATGAGAATTATTTCACATGTCATTCAAATCCTGAATTATCGCCTCTAGCTGTATATTGGGTTATTAAGCACACACCCTAGCAACACCCTAAAAACACTTTCTCTGTTCCTGCAGAAGACAAATCAAAGGATCAGCCCAAGAATCAGGATGAAAAGCCATTTATTCACAAGACATTATGCAATAGAGGGGTCTGTTACACTGACCCCGCATCAGAGGAAGTGGACAGGGCGGATGCGTCTGGCGGCCTCCCGACCTTCTTCAGTTTAGCGGCCCTCGCCGAGGTCGCAGCCATGGAGAACGTGCACAGGTACGCGGGAACTCTATTTTAGTCGATTTTAATTTTACATTTGACATCGATTATACATCCTTGTGCGTTGTGTGTCTATTCCAGAGCCCAGCGTGCTGTAAGCATCGCCACCGACGGTCAAGTGAAGGACATGGCTCCTGTGCTGATCTCATGCGCGGACCAGTGAGATCTCAGCTTGGGTCTAACCTGGTTGTGGTCTACGCACGGACATGCTGGGTGTTCACCTTTGACCCCGGGCCCCTGATTCCAGGGGATAGAGGGAAAGAGAGAGAGACTGTAAATGGATGAGGGGCGTTTTGACATGGATGAAGAAGCCTTCACCTTGCACCCTGACCCACGCTCCTTTCCTCTCACCCCCTCAGGACCGCGAGGGAGCCATGTCTGGTCCACGCCTCGGACCAGTTATCAGACTTTACAATCTGCAAGAAACGGCTACTATTTTAAGGTCAAGTTTTGCTTACAAAAAGTGCATTTGAAGCAAGCGTTCTCTCTCTCTGTGTCTGTCTTTCTTTTTATTTATCTTTTCTCCTTCTGGTAAGCTTTCTTGCACAAACATTTACTACACACAGCAACGATTTACTTCTTTTCAGTCAGAGGAAATTTAGTGGCTTCCTGCCCCCTTTCCTGCTCTAACTCTATTGAGAGACAGAGAGAGAGTTGGTTTGTAGACTGCCCGACCTCAGCTTTATACCTCACCCTGTTCGGTTTTGTTCTTTGCACAGTTTAATACCATCCTTCACGATGCACATGTCAATGCCTAGATGCCTCTTTCAAGCAATGACCTTCAATACGTCTGGTGAGAGTCAGTCAGATATAAAGCACCTGTTTCTCACGCAGACATCCGGATGTTTGCTTGCTGTGGTCCCGTGGACCCACATCTTACTAAATCACCTGATGGCAAGTTAGTCGAACCTTTTGGTATCTTGACACCCCTTCGCTTTTGGCTTCGCGCTCTCTCGTCTCATTTTCTACATTTAAATGTGGTTAATAGAATTCAGAGTGCTGCGTTTTTATTGCGTATTTAAGTTAGCCGAGCTATGTGTAGAACTTCATGAATGACTCTTATTCCATGCGTGGATACTTGAACGAAAAAATGCATTTTATGTCAATACTTGACCTTACGCAGCGTGTAGCGTCTTGCTGGCTAATCCAAAAGAGTGCTACGCCTCTCTTATATAGTTTAATAATAGACTGCACTAATTTTTAGCTACCGTAGACAAGGCTTTTAGTTAACGTTGGCTTTCGTTATAATAGTTTTGTATGTTTTGGTCTCATATGAGCTTTTGGACCATCACTGAGAGCCCTCGTTTTCCTCTCGTACCCGAGGCTGTAGGTGCCATTCCAGATTATATTTGTAATGATTCTGTCCATTCAAGCACATGGTGGGAGAGAATTGGAGATAAAAGGAAAACAGGGATTTGATTTAGAGACTCTGGGTTTCTCTCTCGCACACACAAACGCACACACGCCTTGTTTCATGGGTGTCCCAGCGAAGCTTGTTCTCCTGAAACAGCAAATCCTGTGAGTCAGACCCTGTCGTGGGTCTGGATAAAATCATTTTCCTTACCAGTATTTTTGTCTTGTTTTCCAGTAACAAAATACTGTAACTTATAAGACAGGGTATATTGTAATTGTGTAAAGCCTGGTTTATATTCGCGCTTGGCACCGAATCGTGAGCCTCCGCTGACGGCGTGCGTCTCCCAAAACGGACCAGGCTGTGTTTGCCGTTGTGCTATTTATTAAAACGAGAAATCAAGTCTAAAAACCAATACAGAGTAGAGCTGATAAGATGCAGTTTTACTGAACAATGCTCATTCAGTAGTAATCACAAATATACCATCATATACAGGAATCATGATTTAACCATGATATTTCTATTAAATGAAACGAATCGTACAAAACTTATAGCAAGCAGTTTTTCTATCATATGTAAATGAATTCTTAATTTTACTGTTAAACATTCCATACTTTACTTAAAAGTATTGTTTCACGTAGAAAGATCATGTTTGTTGCGCACATCCACGCGATCGTGCGGACGCGTCGAGTATAAACCAGGCTAGTTTTCAGAAAATAAATCTTGACTAAACTTTCCACATTTTCAAAACCTCAAAAAATATAGTTTTTTATATAGTATAAATCTTAATTAGACTTGCTAACAAACTTAATTCACAATATATTTTCCTCTGAATATGTCTGGCATTTTCTGCGTGATTAACCCTTGTGTGGTGTTCAGGTCTGTGGAGCCTGTTTTTAGAAAAATGATTAGGTTTAGATTTATTTAAGATAAACATGTTGTTTCTTATTTTGGTACGTTTTATCACAGAAAAGGAATAGCACCTTTGTTCATAAATGGACTTACCTGAGTAATAGGAATAAAGTATTTTATATACATTTTTATGGCTATATTAATGTAAAGACCAAATAATGCTATGGGTCCACTAGACCCGTGAACACTAGCTGAGTAAAAAAAACCATGAACACCATACAAGGGTTAGACTGGAAAACCAGATTTGACAAAAATAATACTTCAGAAAATGATTTTTGATTCTGTCTGCACTTTCAGACTCAGCTGTTCTCAGAAAGTCTAGATGAGATAAATGAAGGAATCTTACAAGCCAGATCACGAATTCGTCTGCTTTTACAGTCGTGCTTTTTACCTTTTTTAAAATAATCTTTATTCTTTTGTTTCCTTCGCTTTTAAAGTCACAGAATTTCCTTCTATAAATAATGCCGTCTGTGAAATTATGAACTTATAACTAATAAGGTTTTTTAACTTTTTTGAAAGATACTGTATTTAATTGTTATTCTTTCCTAGCTTTTTTGTTTTGTTTTGTTCTGTTTTTAAGCCTCAGTCTTGCCTGAGGTTCGCTGTACTGGATCGAGACTGTTGTCAAAAGCTCATATACAAATATCTGTGTATATATACCTATGCTTACCTGTTAAGCCAACAAGCACTGAGATAGATGCACCGCCTCTAGACCATTAGTTTCCTGCTTGTGAAAGTGCACGTGCGTGGCCTTCGTCCGGTGTGCGCGGCGGGGCACAAGATCTATGTCTGAATGTCCCCTTTCCTGTTATTTATACTATAGAGGCATTTACTCCAAGCCAAGGGTTTAAACCTCAGTGTATTTTAAGTAATAGTAAGCTTGTAGGTTGTAATTGTGCCTGAGGCTGTTGTGATGATGTTTACCTGATCGATCAGGACCTAATCACTTTTTTAAATGTGATTTTATGAAGCTAATGAAATTTTATAGATCACCTATATGGCCCTGCTTACAAAACTTTAGAAGTGTGTAACAGGGTAAAAGTATTATACATAAGAAAGAAGATATTAAACCTCCTGCTCAGCTGTTGTTGATTTCCTCAAAGGATGAATCATGTTTGTCATTCCCAGGAAGTTACCGTAAGACGTCTTCCCTCGCGTGTAACGCGCCTCAGACGTGACGCAATTTAAGTTCTTCCCGGCGACCAGGAGACGTACCGTATTTGCGTACCACGTGTTTTTCTCTCAGACGTTTGCCAAAGAAAAGCGAAAACAGTCTAAGGGAAATTTAATGATGCAGAAAGTCAGGCTTAATCCGCTGCGCTAAACCAGTGGATCTGTTTTCAGGTTTCAAATGTATTATATCAGCACAACTAATTCTTCTAATGTTTTCTGATGGTTTTCCTCTGAATTAACTTGCAGTGATTCATGTGCAAAATATCGGCACCTTTTTAATGCCTATTTTAGGAAGACAATATTTGCACCTTAAACCCCATATCAAAACATCATCACCTTCTTAAAGGGATAGTTCGCCAAAAATAACATGTTCTCATCTTCATTTTGTACCTCCCACAAGCGAATAAACGACAAATATTGCAAAAGCTTTTTTTGTCAATTTTTCACAGAAGATTTCTGGTCGCCATCCACTTAAATTAAGTATATAAAGATCAGCTTAGTCATCCTTTAGTAGTTTTCAGAAAAATGAAAATCAAACAGATTTAAAAAGAAATAAATGCTTATTTTTTTGGTGAACTTTCCCCTTAAAGATGAATCTTGCCATCTCGCCAGTGTCCCCCTCATGAATGTCATTCTCAACAGACCCCTCCTGCATATTCGGAGGGGACGTGGGTGTATTTTATCGAAATTGTTAATGCTAGCAAGAATTATATGATAACATGGCTTATTTGAACAGCCCAGCATGATCCCATGCCATAATGCCCCTGTCATGAAATCCACCCCTCCTTTTTCTATTTAGATGATGCCTCTTAGCAAAATGCCTCTATGAAATAGAAATTCCTATATTAGCTAGATAAAGATTATGATACTACCCTTTTTTGTGCTAGATTGTCTCTTGAATGTAATGGATTTTGTACCTGTATTTTTCTAATTCCGATTCAGTCTTTCTGTACGCGGTGGCTTTATATGGAGGAGTTCTATCTAGGCTGCTTCTTTACGTGAATAATTTGTAAAAACTTCCTTAAGACACACACCCTGACCTCTGTAGTGCGCAGTATACGCCTGCCACCTTCATACGTGACGTCATCTTTACTTTCACGCATTTAGACCGCAAACACGCAATATTATCCGTTTTGCCAAACCTTCCACATTTCAACTCGTTTCGAGTCTTAATAATCCGAATATGCACCCTGTTTATGAAATGATGATCATTTTTCTGTACAACAATGTAAGTTTATGGCTTAAGATGCAGTTGTGGCACCGTATGTTTATAAGCTTACCCTGAAATCCTGTTTTGATTTCTCTGAGTGTGCTTGATCTATTGTCACTAGTACTGTATAATGCAATGTATGGATTTGATTGTTACAGCCCAGTTGTTGATGCAGCCTTGCCTTACTGAACCCCTGTGTAGAGAGGGAAACCTTTGCCATTGTCCTTCTCACCCAGTCTTATGTCATTACACTGTCTGCTGACGCAAATGTTATTCTTTAAACACCTATTAAAGTAACATACATATGAAACCGTCTGATCTCTTGCTTTTAGTACAGATGTTACTGATGCTGTTCTGAACTCTGATTTAAGTTTTAGCATAAAATTAGTTTTTTTGTATTTACCTTTAATTGTCTTTAGAGGTGTTGTGGTTCGTCTGAATTAGCAGCAATGACAAAGATGCAGAAAACTGGAGGTATGGATGTAGAAAACTAAAAAAAAAGCAGGCGCTGCCTTCAGTTTTGCCTGATCCTTGCCATTTTCAGCATCGCATTGTGTACAGGTATGTGTAAGGGAAAATGTTACATATCATTTTATATGCCAGATATAGGTAAACGTATATTCTTTATTTGCTTTCTATCAGTTGTTTAGATGTAACTAACATATCAGAACATAATGTAGTATGTGTACTCACAAACGTAATGACAAATTACTGTTACATTTAAGAGTTTAGAGTTTGTTTTTTACTCTAGACTGAAATTAAATCTCAATCTACAGGTGCACAGATTATTGTCAGAGCATTTAAAGGAGAAACTGTTCAT
This sequence comes from Beaufortia kweichowensis, assembly GCA_019155185.1. NCBI lineage: Eukaryota > Metazoa > Chordata > Actinopteri > Cypriniformes > Gastromyzontidae > Beaufortia > Beaufortia kweichowensis. The sequence continues at coordinate 3,105,205 of CM032815.1, read as the reverse complement.
CTACCCTGTCTCTTATTCCCTGATAAAAGCGGCACAAATTCAATAGAATGGAGAAAAAATGGTTTGAATGGCACAGTTTGTATGTATGTTTTTAATTATGTAAATGGAACCTCGAATGGAAAATGCCTTCCTCAATTTACATTTATTAAAGAGACTCTTAATCTAAAAATAGAAAACGTTCAGCACAGTGACTTTGGTATTACACGTGTAAAATATGAGAATAGTTCAACCACCATCAGCTGACACAACGTAAAGAACATTTTGTGAAAATATAACCTTGATATCTTTAATATTGACCGAGTAAGATTATGTCAAAGATTGAAATAGTGCAATTAATAGGTGAACTCGAACTTTGATGCTCGTTATCTCAGAATTTGATTTTTAAACTTACAGCCTGGTTTTTACAGACAGGGTCACCTACTTTCCTATTCTGTAACGCAAATGACTTCTATTGTAAATATGTACAATGTGATTCAAAGTTCTCGAGTCTCTGTTGAAAATCTGAAATCCAGATTTAAAATTTTTATGCTTGTAATATCATTTGTAATCCATAAAACTGCAAACAGGGAGCATTGTTTACAGCTAGACTCTATGATGATGTCTGATGTCCCCACAGATGTTTGTGTGTGTGTGTGATTCATAGATGTCCTGTGTTAATATTAGTGTGTTGCACATTCAGAGTGGATTGTGAAATATTGTGGTCTCCCTTTCCAGTGTCTTAGGCATCTTGTGTTCATGCCTTTACATGGAAAGCATAACCTTTCAAAGGGAAACATAATAAACATAACACGTAAACTACCTGTTTGATCCCTTTGCCATGTGTGTTTCAAAAAACATTTTTGAAATAACCTAGTTAACTTAGTTTATTCTCTTTGACTGTTTCAAAGTCAGTGCAGACTACGTAAAGCAATGACTTATATGGCCTAATCCAAGATTAAAAAGTGGAAGTTCTGTTCTCAGAAATTGATCAAGAGTATAACCACATAGACCAGTTTTCTTCAAATGGTGTATATTAACAAAATACAAAGATTGTAATCTGTATCTGCAATTTATGTCAACGTTTATCTTCATTGATTTGCTCTGTGGAAGAATTGTTTTTCGTCTTTTATGGTGATTAAGGCTGTGGGCGGGTTTATGGACAGGAAGTTGTCACTCAGAGTATGTGTGTGTGTCTGTGTTCAGAAGTGTCTCACACGTTGAGCACAGCTCAAAGAGGACATTTATTCAACATGTTTTTAAAGCAGCTTTTAAGTTATCTTATAGTTGTAACTTTATTTTATCTGCCAGATACAGGTAGGATGTTAATTCTTAGTTTGCTTTCTATCTATCAGTTGCCTTCATTTATTTTATATATCAGTACATCGTCAATACATAATCTAATATATGCATTGAAACAAAACAAATGTTAGATTAAACCATAAAGAAAGTCATAATTCATGTAATTCACAGTTTTTTACTTTGTGTTTGAATGGTACACTTGTTATTGAGCTAGACTGAAATTAAATCTCAATCTACAGGTGCACAGATTATTGTCAGAGCATTTAAAGGAGAAACTGTTCATCTACCCTGTCTCTTATTTTCTGATAAAAGCGGCAGAAATTCAATAGAATGGAGAAAAAATGGTTTGAATGGCACAGTTTGTATCTATGTTTTTAATTATGTAAATGGAACCTCGAATGGAAAATGCCTTCCTCAATTTACATTTATCGAAGAGACTTATAATCTAAGAATAGAAAACGTTCAGCACAGTGACTTTGGTAATTACACGTGTAAAAATATGAAAATAGTTCCACCACCATCAGTCGACATAATCACCAATGTGACACTTCACGTTGAAGGTAAATATGTTATTTATTCAATTTTGTTCTTATTCTGTTTTATATCACTGTAATCTTTCCGTCACTAATACTTCAAACTTCACAGAGAAGTTTTTGGTGGTATTGATTTGTTAAATATCCTTAAAACAAGATTTGACTTCTGTTTTATCACCTCGCCAATGATAAATTTGTCTTTATATCTTGCAATTTCAAGTAAATTGATCTTGTTTTAAGGTTGATAAACACTAATGACTTTTTTGCAGTGAATTAATATGATGTAGTGTTGACAAATATCACATCTTTAAAACATTCAAAAATGTTAAAATGAGTCAAATTCTTTCTTTTATTCATCTGCAGATCTCTCCCTGCAGAGACTGAACAGCAGTAATGTCAGCTGTATTCATCTGATCTGTACTTTGGAGGCTCTGAACCCTGAGCAGGTGAACTTCACCTGGATCAGAGAGGGTCAAAGGTTACCTCACCCGTCCTCTGCTTCAGACATGAGCAGCGAGCTGTATCTGTGTAAACCAGACTGGGATGATAAAGACACGATTACCTGTCAGACCAGCTACATATACAACTATACGACCATGTTTTACAACAGGACTATACAGCTGAACCTAAACACAGGTGGGTTATTTAATGCAAGACACTAAAAACATTGTGACTCATGATAATCTGACATTAAATGGCATTAAAAGACCGCTTAGATATCTGAAATGCTTTTCAATGTGACCTCTGTTTATTAGCCGCCACCACAGTGTTGGTGGAAACAATGCTGAAACCACACGACTGGTTAAAAAAAAAAAAGATCATTTACTTTAATCATATTAGATATTGTCCTTAATTTGCAGTTATTAACTAGAATTTATTTATGCTGTTAATCTTCGCCATCAGTCAAAGGATATTTTGATTATTACCACAAACTTAAATGCAAAACACCAAAGCCAGCCAATACACAGCAACATAAGTTCAGTATAATTATGGTCAGTATAATACTATACTGGACTGTGTTTTATTTATTGCCTATGCCAAATATTCAATACAGTAAGAGTCTTGCGTGTAAACTGATTGGACTTTGTGTTCATAGACAGTCCTGACATACCGAATCTATGGCTGCTGATAATCGGATGTAGTGCTTCTGCAGGAATCATCTTCAGCCTCATCTTCTGTGCTGTCCTCTGCAAATGTAAGTGTTAAAAATTATACTTCAACACGGATTATCTAAGATTCAATAATATTAACAAAAAAAGGAAAACATGAAAAGTCTTGCATTGTAGTGCAACTTAAGAAATTGTTCAAAAAACACGTTTTGTGGAAACAGTGACAACCTGTCACCCCTCTATAACCTCAATAACATCACTCCCTTATGTCTATTTCTGCCTTCTGTCCCCATGAGATTAAAATCTTAAAATCACCTAAAATTTTATCTCATTAACTTACTCAAATGTCATTTTACACCCACTTAGAGAAATGCATTGAAAATAATATTTTTGATGTAGTGCATAGTGACCACACCTGCAAAAAAGCATTTTAGTGCACAACAGAACAGTAGTTTAGTGGCTAATACCAAGCATTCACAGCTTATAATAGTAATTGTCATTAAATATCCTTAATAACAAAAGTGATTTTAATGAAACTGATGTTACTATGGCCTTTATAAAACAAGAAATGACCTCTGTTTACCAGTCTTGTCTGTTTCAAAACCGATTCCAGACAAGTCCACTAGATGGCGACAGATTTACTAAAATATTAGTTTTTGCAATTATTACTTATAACATTATAATTATATTAATTTTTATAAGGCTGTCTGTAGGAGATGTTTGTATTTCTTTGTTTTTACCGTATTGAGGTTTTTTGAAAACGTTTAGGCCAATTTATAACTATAATTAGATGCAAGAATTTGTACTGGTTTCTAGTGCAGAAAACACATTACTAAAAAATGTATTCAAATACATCTTTAAAACAACAACTATGTTACCTGTTTGGTTCATTTCTTTATATACATTGTATATATCATATGCTGTAATTTTATGTGTATGTCTCCGTCATGACTTTAACTACTGTTTAATTTTGCAGACAAAAGGAGACGAGATGCGAATGGATCTGTAGTATTCAGCAATAAAGTGTATGAGAACTTCAGTTTTGGCATGGCCCGCCGGAGTACAGAGACAGCACAGTCTACTGTTAAACAACAGAGAGAAGAGTGTATTTATGAGAACTGACCTATTCAGACCTATTCTTCATTTAAATTGCAACAACTTCCCTGTGTGACAACTAGCCCCAGTCTTCTCTGCTGAGTATTGTTTGTGTATCTTTTTCTTTTAAATGCTTTTGTGTTTGATGTTAAAAATCCATCATTTATAACAGAAGCAGGCACTTTAAATACTTGAAGTTTAGTATTTCAGCACTATACAGTGCAACCACTAAAGTACTAAGTTTGTGATTATGAGCAGGGACATCATATTAAATCCCAAGCATATTAGCAGTCTGTCTTTTCACTTTTTGTCATATGACTTGTTTTATACTGTTTTTGATAATAAATAATAATAATAAATGTAATACATGACACCCTTCTGTGAGAAAGTTTTGCTACTTTAAAAAATAAAACTAATCTCACACTTCTGCTCATCATACTTAGTCATCATACTTCTACATTCAGTAGATGCTATTTATATAAATATACAACACTGATGTATTTAGAAACTTCGCTAATTGTGCAGAGATCTCAAACTGAATTTCCAAGTCCTGCCCACACAGTGTTCACGGTTGACAGGCACATATGATGCAAGTTACCTTTTACATCCTTTTCGTATAGTCTGAACGTCACACAGCTGTGAAGTCAGTTGCAAATTTAATACTTCACTGCTTAACAAAAAAGATGCTGATATAATAGAGATTGTATTAAATAGGATCAATTAGATTTGATGGTTGAAATAAGTGAAGAAAAACAAATTAGAATAAGCAAATAAAAATGAAAGACTTAAAAATATTGTAACTGAAATTGGGCCTGGGAGTCTTGTTTGGGCCTTGTTTGTGTACTTTACTTACTCTCCATAGTCATGGAAAAAAACTTTTGTAAACTGTGTGAAAACAAACCCAAGAAAAGACTAGGAAGCGCGGTGATCTGTTGTTTTTAACTTGCCGTCTGTCGCATTACTTAAAGAGGAAATCAACCCCATAAACCAGATCACACCCATGAGACGCTTTCTGTAAAACAAAGTGAGACAGCAGCTACAACCTGCACTTCCTCTGGATGGAGGGATGATGATGTGTGTCATTCTTATCAGACTGCTAGGAGACTATCACGGATAATTATGGTATGTGTACAATGCAACATTCATGATGTTTAATTTTGTTCGTGTTTTTGCGTAAACAATTGCATATGTGCATTGTTGTATCACTGCACGATAACAATTCATGTCACTGTTTCTAGATCAATGTTTCTCAAACATATCTCAATAATACAATAATGTAGCTTCAATTAAAACAGAAAATTATAAACAGGTTTATTGCAAAAATTGAATGCATTAAAACATCTTTGCAGTGTTTTTCTCTGGCGTGTCGTGGATGGATGCTTCTGTCTTCGATTTTTGGTAATGCAAATGTTTTCTATAAATATGTTTGAATGTTTATACGAAATCTTTTCAACAGAATTAAATAAGGCTAAAACAAAGAAGACAGCATATTGCACAAAATGTAAAAAGCTAAACTGTGCATTTTTTCTGTTCTGTTGTTTTTTGCAGTTTTTGGAAATGCTCTCCATTCAGCAATAAATGCCACTACAACTCTTTATTACCACCAGAGACATTCTGCCAATATCAGCTGCAACTATTTATCAGCAAATTACTGTGACATCATCACAGTGACATTAAAAAAACATAATAACACATTGTGTTCATACTTGTATGTAAAGTCATGGATATGTCAATTTTGTGATGATAATATTAGATTCATTAGGAAACCAAAGACTAATAAAACATCATTTGAAATATCAAATCTTCAGTTTAATGATACTGGCACGTACAGCTGTACTGTCAGGAGATTGACACCACCACCTGAAGAGGTTCTGTGGGAGGAAAGAACAACAATTATTGTTATTGGTAAGTCAGTTGCAGCATTATTGGAAGAATATTGTAAATGTGTACATACATCTTTACTCTGTTTGCAGAGCGTTCTGTAGTGTTTATGTCCTGTATGAGGGGGTCTAATGGATTACCAGGGATTCTCTGCACGTCTGAGGGATTTTATCCAGCTTCTCTTAAACAACAGTGGATGAGAGATGGAGAAATCATCAACAGCTCATTCTCACACAAAGTTGCGAATTACAGCACAAACGCAGATGGATCGTTTACTCAGAAATCCTACCTCGAGTTACCGGCACATATGTTTACTGAAACAATCTTTTACTGCTGGATAAATCACTCATCTCTAAACAAACCAATCATGGCCAATATATCCAGCTCTGTCTGTTACGAAAAAAGGGGTAAGTTTAACGGCATTTCATATTTAAGTCTGTTTAAAAATGTGTTATATATTCATCAATCAATGAATACATATTGTTGGTAGACATTTAATAGCAGTAGAAATGTATAGCAGGCCTTTGCAATGTCTGTTCTTTATCTTTGTAGACGTGACTGTGACTGTGGTGTTTGTCGTCTCGGCTGTGCTGATTGTCTGTGTGATTATTGCGGTCACATGTAAATGTTGCAGTAAGTAACATGATGTCAGTGTGTGCACTTTTCTTTGGTTCTGTAATGTGTTTTTTATAGCCGAAAAACAGGAAATGAATTAGGACAAGACAATATCCCAAGTAGAAAACTAAATTCCCCAGTCATTAACAGGCGAGTGATTTATTCGTTTTTATTGTGGGTGATGAGAGTCAATTAATTACAAAATTAGTAATCTACTTTACCTCCATATACACGATGAGCCACAAATCTCCCACGCTTAGTATCACTTCCTGGTTACTGGTTAAAATCTAATGACCTCAATTGTCTGTTAATCTGATACACTGTAACAAAAACCTATACACTGTAACACTGAAGTATTTTTGACTTAAAGGCCGTTGTTAGGCAAACCGGATGTGTATTATTCGTGATAATAAGACGTAGCCTTAAGTACCTTACTGCTTTTATAAAACCTTTACCACATAATACAAATACTAAAGCCTAACAATATGAATCAATGCAACTTTACTTAAGTAAAATCACTAAAAGTTGTCCTTCTGCTGGAAAAAAGTCCCTGACTGACTGTGATGTGTTATTCTGTTGTCGTTGGTTGAAGCTGTCATAGCTATGATTTATTCTGGATGAAACAACTATTGATCAAGCGTTTCAAGGTTTGTGTGCATTGTTTTGATCATTATTTTTTTTTCAGAAAGAGCACAACCTCAGTCTCCTGTGGAGGTTAGAGTCACGCCTGAGTCTGTTAACCAGACTGACCTGCAGTCTGAAGTATTTTATTCATCGTTGGGTGATCATCATCCAGTCCCGTGCAGCCGCAGCCCTAGTGCAGTCTGGTCACCTCTGAACACAAATTAAAGACATTTTACAATTACTGTCATATGTTATATTTACTGTATCTCGTTCACTATCCTGGTAGCCTGACAGTTTGTTCAATGTATAGATGTATAACTTATAATTAAAAATCTGTTTGAGCCTCTTTTGAAAGTGAAAATACAAAATAAAAGTCATGTATTTTTCATGGTGGCATGTGTGACTACTCCATAAAATGTAAACTTAGTATAGTCAACAAAAATGTGAATACGCATGTAACATGCACATTAACACAAAACAATAAACTAATTGATAAATAAAACTATTTATGTTATGTTATGGTCTCCGTGTAGGTTTAAGGTGGCTCTATTCAACACACAAAAACCAACATTTAGCTTGAAAGTTAGGTATTAGGTAAATGCAGCTGTACACTGACTTTGTGCGTCGCCTTGATGTGTTTTCGTCATATGACCTACATGAGCATTTTGTGCACCTGCTTCAACACATCTCCGCTACCTCCCACACCGTGTGGTTAAAATTACCAGACCTCACAGTTTCTGCAGTTCAGCTGCCCAATCAGAAGATGAAGATGAGCGGTCTCGGAATAAACAATGAGGTTGAAAATGAGGTCTGCAAAGACATTTGAATTTCCATGTGCTGTGATGCATTTTTAGACCCACAACACTGCATGAGTCTTCTCACCTAAAGTAAAACTTGTAGAGTTGCTTGCACAACACTGCATCTCAGTCATACACTTCACCTAAACCATATTGTTTGTGTTTTTTACTAAAAATCTGTCACTGCATTTTACTTTAACTATCGCAACCTAAATAAAATACAACTAATTTTACAAGTTCACACTAACTTTGTGTTAGATGTGATAATGAATGCATAGTCAGTAAATTTGTGCCCAAACTGTCATTGTTATAACACACATTTGCACATTTTCCTTTGACCAACATTTACCTTACCACATTTGTTTTTCTTTTTCTCACTTGGTCTGGTTAAAATAACTAGACGTTTAATGCGTCAGTTAAGTCGCATTCACATAATGAGGTAGTGATGCCCCGTAACGTGAACTACTGTTACTGTTATCTTTTTTTATACAAAATCTAATCAATTGGATTGTATATTTTAGAAATAAATTAGCAATTTATTAGCAGCAAAAATGGCAGCAAAGTTTATTTCATTTGTGGAAAAAACAATGAAAATGTTAGATTTCTGTTTGGCCTAAAAGTAATAAATATATAAAACAACACATAGAAAAACTCATTCCTCTTTAACTTTCTCTTAATTTTTTTGCAATTTTCTCTCATTGTGCAGAATGCGGAAACCACACCTCCCTTATAACCAACAGCACAGAAGCCCCAGCTTCATTATTCTCTCCCCGCTGGAAACAGGCCTGACCTACAGTATGGTAAGAATTTTAAAATGTAAATCTTTATGACCTCAAGTTAGATTCATTTTATCTGCAGTATTCCTTAACATGTTAAAGATCTGCCAGTGTGTACTGTAGTTTATGTGCGGCTAGAAAATTAAGAAATTAATGCTGAAATACTGTCTGCTTTTTGTTTTCTGTCCAGAAATCCCCAACATGTTTTCTTTTGACTGTTGGATGCTTCTGTCTTTGTTTTCTAGTAACAAAAATGTCAATTGCATCTAAAGAATTACGGTTTAGTGTAGAGTCTTACATTGTAAAACCACATAAACTCCATGAATACTGAAAATTGAGCTTTCACAACCAACTATATTACCACATGTTTAAAGTGAATGTCTCATGATGTGACATACATTTCTTTCTCTGACGTTTCAGCTGTGTTCACTGACACTCCAGATCTCAGGATTCATCGTGGATTATCAGTTAATATCAGCTGAAACTACAGTCCATTAAATGATGCTGATGCTGATAAAAAAATGACAATGCTGTGTGTGTATAACTGCGTGTGAGTTCATGGATAAATCAGTCATGTGAGGATCATATCAGATTAATTAGGATTCCACAGACTAATGAAATATTTAAGATGTCAAATCTTTAGATAAATGATGCTGGCACGTACAGCTGTACTATCAGGAGATTGACACCACCATCTGAAGAGGTTTTTTGGGTAGCAAAAACAATAGTTAATGTTATTAGTGAGCCATTACAATAATTATAATAAATGTTTGCCAAATTAATGCAATAAGTATCGATGCTATTTCATGTGTTTTCCTGATCCATAAGTAGTTTATTCCTAACTTTTCTTTTTCTTTAACCTCTTTCCAGCATGTCCAAATGTGTGTTTCTCACGGTTCTGTGAAAAATAGAGAAATCAAGAACATCTTTCAGTCATATAACACTAACAGAACCAACCCAGATGGATCAATTACCCTCCATTCATATTTAAATGCGTCTTCTGTGATATCCGATTCCTGACTCCTGTTGGGTAAACCACTCGTCTCTGAACAAAGCAGTTGTGCTCCACATGTCCCCTGCTGACTGTTATGAGAAGTTTAGAGGTATTGCATGTTTGTATAGACATATTTGCTGAATCCAATAAAAACATCAACAATATCAGAATGTGTTTATGTAATTCTCCTCAAATCACTTTTTATAGGTCTGAGTTTTGATATTCAGATGGCTATGTCTATCTCTGCTGGTAATTTCTGTTCTCCTGCTCTTCATAATGTTGTGTGAGTATTTCAAAGAGCTAAAGATATGATCTTTTCTCCAACCAGAGTCATAGACAGAAATTCTGGACTCCTAACATACAATAATTTAAATTGGCTATGACCCTGTCTCAAACACACACCTTTATATTAATGTGATCCATCTACTTCTTTAAACATCTCCATGTAAATACAGAAATGTATATATCATATTTTTACTGGAATTTATCTTTTATTCGTCTTAAAGGTTATCCACTGAGATGCTGTCAACAGTCTCTGGAAGATCTCAGTGTCCTGGACTGTGACCTGCAGACCGAGGTGCTTTTTTATCATCCAGTTTCATGTGACCAATATACCAAACAATGACTAAATACAAAAACTAACTGAGAACTAACATGTCATTTTCAGCAAATATGACTGTACAACTTATTGACTGTATAACTGCATGCACAGTTTTCATCCTTAAGTCTTTTCAGTTTTAAGTCTTTCTGTGTGCTTGCAAAACCACTATGTGTCCATAGATCATTTGAATTTTGCGAAAAAGACAATTTACTTGAGTTTTATATTTATTTTAGAGAAAAGGTGAAAGGTTAAGAAAAACATTTCTTTAAGTAAGTCTGTTCATAAATAACTATCTGATGTGTACGTTTACCTAAAGTTACTGATATTACTGGAAGTCTGATCCTGTAGATAAACAATATGGAGAATGTATGTACATCTACTAAAATGAATAATTTTTTATAAACTGCTTTTGACTTTTGTATGAGTACTTTCCCACTGTGTGTTAAAATTATAAAGTTTAATTATTTTAATTAAATACATTAGCCCTACACACATTCTTTTTGTCTAAACCTCAAACCGCATTTGGTCACCTGATCAGACGTCACATGTTCTTTATTTAGTGCAAAGGACTGTTACTTAAAAAACAAGTTTCAATTTGTTCCTCTTACAAATGTTAGACCGTAGAGCGCAGTTTTTTACTACAATCTACAATCTACTACAATCACATCAGGTTACCAGCATCACAGATCGCCATTTCACTTTCTAGCTTGGAGAAACAAAATGCCATTATTAACAAAGCAGGAAATTCTGATTCATAAAATGGTAAGAATGTGGGTTGTTTACAAATTCTTTTTTATTGTGTACTGTGTTTTGTATAAAAGTTAGATTATGAATAGTAACTTAAAATATAACATGTATAAAGTCTTGTTGATGCATGCAGAGTATATTTAGGGCTACTTCTGTATATGATCTAAATCATGTAAAAGTTTTATCAAAACACATAAACTTCAAACGCTTTTCAAAGACCAACACATACAGTATGTTTCAACACAAAACACAGTGAGAAGTTTGATAAATGCATATTTTCTAATGCTTAAAAAATGATCTGAGCCATCAGAACAGTTGTGCAGTGCAAGATTATATCTCGCTCTCTCATGCTCTTTGTAGACAAAGATAGAATCGGACCCAGAGAGAAGTTGTGAAAAAATAATGATTAATGAATGCCTTATAATCAAATTTATTTTCATAGTGTTTTTGAGATTTTAGTGGATTAAACCCCAAAAATGTTTATTCTCTGTACAGAAATCATCAAAGTATTTGGCACTAACCTGCAGTTTGTTGATTCTTCCATCTATGATTTTAGGTAAAAATAGCTTTTTAAATAAAAAATATTGATAAAGATGGTTATAAATATAGTGAACAGAAAAGGCATATTAATAGTTTGCTGATTTTATATTATATTAAATTGACCCTGTCTTTTCCAGCTCTGGAAACACAACACAGTGTGTTGAATGCCACTCACACAGTTTTTAATGTTCAGCAGGGAATGTCTGTCAATATCAGCTGTACCTACAACAAATCTGCTGACATTGAAATGTTACATGCAACTTTAAATACAGGTCATAAATTGTGCTTGAACAATAAAAATATTACATTATGGATTAAACCGCCGGGCAACAGAAACATTAGACCAATCTGGACTGCAGAGACTAAAGAAATAGCATTTGAGCTGTCAAATCTTCAGATAAACAATTCAGGCACTTACAACTGTACCGTGGAAAGACATGTACCTCCTCCTGTTGTGATTCTTGGAACATACATAACAATTGTTCAGACTGTTGGTAAGTCATTTAAAGAATCCTTTTTCTCGTAACACTGACATGTGTTACAATTGATGCATGTTTTACAAATAACATGTTTTATTAATTTCCAGCACGTCCAAATGTGTCCCTGTTATGTGTGAAAGAGCCTGATGAATTTCTCACGATTCTGTGCAGCTCTGAGAGGTTTTACCCTTCTGATCTACAGCAGGTGTGGCTGAGAAATGGAGAAATCCAGAACATCTCTCAGTCATACAACGCTAACAGAATCAACCCAGATGGATCAATTACCCTCCGTTCATATTTAAACGTGTCTTCTGCGATATCTGATTATTTAAACTATTCGTGTTGGGTAAACCACTCATCCCTGAACAAACCAGTTATACTCCACCTGTCTCCTAAAGATTGTTATGAGAGCAAAGACAATGTTGTTGAGAGGACAGATGATGATATTTATATTATTGCTCTGGTGATCTGTGCATTGCTGACTCTCATCATCTTCATCACTGCCGTAGTGCTTATGTGCTTCCGTAAGTTTAAAATATGATCTTATCACTTAACACTGAGTGTATGTTTCATATTTTGTCATATCAGTGCCTTAAAGGGATAGTTCACCCAAAAATAAAAATTATTTTATTATTTACTCACCCTCATGTCATGTCAAACCTGTATGACTTTCTTGCTTCAGCAGAACACAGAAGAAGATATTTTGCAAAACGCTGGTCGGCTGGTTTAAAAACGGCACCCATTCACTTTCATAGTATGGACACAAGGTACAATGGAAGTCAATGGGTGCCGGTAACCAGCGTTTTGCAAAATATCTTCTTTTGTGTTCCACAAAAGAAAGAATCATATACAGGGTTTGAATGACATAATAATAACATTTTTATTTTTGAGTGAACTATCCCTTTAACTTGCTTCTAAAACCTCCACCTTTTAAGACTGTAGGGCCGTAATAATGATGAAACAATAATGCATAAACAAACTTAGATTTTAAAGATTCTCTCATATGTAAATAGTATCTATAAGTACACTTAAAAGTAAATTGAAAATCTCACGTTCTTCCAGGAAGGGGTAATCACCGATCTCCAGTGTCAACTGGGTCTGTCCTCCATTCTCATCCGCAGTCCACGGAGTTGATTTATTCAACGCTGGGTAATCATCGTCCTGTCGCATGCTCCAATAGCTGTAACCAGAGTCTGATCAACACAACCAGCATGTTAAACACTGACTGAAGGCACTTAACCTTTTGACTGACAGAGAAAAAGAAGAAAAACCCATGGATCTGGAATTCTGTAGTGTGTAATCTGGTTCTGACTGCAGAATCTGTCTTGGCATGTGCATTTCAACATTTACAAAGAAGTCACATGGTGACCTGAAGTTTTAGAAAGTTGTCTCAGAGGGAGAATAGTATCTGGCCTGAACTTCTAAAAACAACTCAATGTTGTGGCCTGTCTTGAATGTATAGTTTGTATTGTTAAAGATCTAGATCAAGTTTTTCTTGGCTTTTTCTAATTCTGTTAAAAAAACAATGCATTAAAATAACCAGTGAACGACCCAGTTTTCCTACCCGCAGTTTTGATGACGTGAGTGCCCCTGGCAACAAACACACACACACACACACACACACACAAGGCTGATATGTTGCGGAAACAACATGGGTAGGCTTATTTATTTACGGAAATACAAAAAAATATTAGATAATTATATTATAATATTATATTTTACTTCAACTATAATATAATAAAAAGTAAAATGACTAAACTTAGTCTACCACACGCCAAATCAACCCACATCTCAATTTTTCCTTGATCCAAAAACTTAAGTTGCGCATTTACGCCACCTAGTGAGCTGATTGATGCTTTGCATAATACGAAAACGCATAGATATACATACACAGTAAAATATTATCTGACAGTTACATTCTCAGTAATCAAATTTAGCAGGCTAAAATCTGAAAACCTACTTATCGTGGGCTAGAAAGTGAGCAGTTTTAATTTTGAGACATTCTGTATCATGGGGGAAAACAGGGGGAACACTATCTGACGGAAACATTTTCAGGTGTCAGGATGTGTTCCCCCAAGTGACAAAGTTTACTTTCTGATAGGTATTTCCTGCTAAAATGTGGTTAATCCTTATACAAAGAATGGCATTTTATTAGACAAATTTCACAAGTTGTTTATCAATCCGTCGAGCAGGCCTATAACATCTATTTCTGCAATACACCGTCCAAACCACCAGAGGCCACTCTTGCCTAATTTAAAAACGTTTTGTACACCCCACATGATAAAAAAGTAGTATGCTTTAGTCTTACAATAGTAAAGTGTATTTGTAGTGTAACGTAATTACTCCACTTTGTTAATGTTTACTACAACATTCTGTAGAATTCAATATTACATTGCTAACTTCATTAAATACTTTAATATGTACTATGGCAAAAACATAATATCTAAGAATTTTTCTTATAAAAAAATTATAAATTATAAATTCTTAAGTATACTATTGAGTATTTTCCACGTTGGCCAGCTTATTGGGTAGATGCATATTGGAAAATTAAAAACAGCGCATCCTCGGAGCATGCGCAGAAGACGAGCTAACGTCACCCGGGACTCACGTCGAGCAGAGCTGGAAGTGTCTCGTGGACCAGGCGGGCAGCAGATACCCACATGTTGATGAAAGGAAAGCACGGTCAGTATCTTTGGTTCTATTGCGGGTATGAGATCGTTTACAACGATTGTATGCTGTACAACATCTAAATTTAAGCTTATAAAAGCTTTGACGTGAATATTTGTTTAGGAAACGGTGTAAAGAAAAAGCTAACTGAAAATGACATCAAGGCCACGTTAACTTCGGCTAGGATACAGTTAGCTAGTTTCTATTTGTAATACTTATTTTAGCATTTATTTTTTATTCTTGTTTAAAGTGAATTTAATAAAATTGTCAATGTTAAATGGTTCTTAATAAACTATTTATAAGTGTAGTTTACTTAGCTTTGTTGAGAAACTCAATCAAATATTTCCTAGCTGAATAAACAGTATAATTCCAGTGATCATCGCGAATTAAGTCATTTAAACATGTAAAATGGCGCGTTTTGTAACCTACAGTAAACACGTAAATATCTTTAATAATGAGTGCATGTTTGTTTTAAATACACTAAGCCTCTAAATAAGGTCATTTTATAAAATTGAAACGTAGTTAAGGAATTAAGAATGATAATTGTCTTATACGTTTGATGTTAAGGTCTTTAGACTCGAGTGGTTTTTGAACGGTTGTTAATGTATTCAGCGCGCCAATCTGACGCACCGTCCCGCCGTCTGAACGCCCAACATTGTTACTCATGTACACCAGAATCACAGCGGTTATAGATTCATTTACAGACAAGACTTTAACTGCTTCTGTTTCTAGTACATGTGTTCATTTCTCTTCCTGGAATTGATTCATGTTTTAGAGGTAATTATTAATTTTGTTGTAAAGAAACATGCACTGTTATTGTAATAGACTGAAGTTGAACAGTATGAAAAGGGTCAGAATCAGCTTTTCATTTATTGATTGATTACATGTTTAATATTTTTATTGTTTGATTTTAAAAATATTACTGTTCATGATGTATTTCTTGAATAGATAAGGTTATAAATAGATCAAATTTGGTTGTTAATATTAAAAAGAGTAATTCCAAATTGATGTAGTCCTTAAATGTCTTCTCTGAATATGTTAGAAATGCTTTAAAGTGGTATAGTGAATGTTACACACACTGTACTAACTAAGTAGTCACTGGATTTACATTCACAGACGTTGGACCAGGATTTCAGCTGAACAGCTAACGATGAAGAAAGAAATAGCGGCGGTGGTATTTTTCCTAAAGCGGTTGATAAAGAAGGCTGAGAAGTTGGATGCAGAAAAGATGGACCTGTTTGTGGAGCGGTTAACTGTAGCATTACAAGAGAAGTACAAGGGTCATTGGTATCCAGACAACCCCAGCAAGGGCCAGGCATTCAGGTACAGCAGTACTGTGCATCTATAACCAGATTTCATGTCTGTGTGTTAGATACATGTCAGAGCAGAATGCATTTAATAGTGCAATGCACGATTTTGTATGCAGGTGTATCAGAGTAAACCGGTTTCAGAAAGAGGATGCGGAGTTGCTCAGAGCTTGTGTTGAGAGTGGAGTGCAATACAAAGATCTTTGTCTGCCTAAAGAGCTAACTCTGTGGGTTGACCCTGGAGAGGTGTGTTGCAGGTGAGCTTTGTAATCCTTGAATCTTTGACGAAATAGAAAAGTATGTGTCGTGTGTGCTGGGTTGTATTTTAACGTGTCTTTTGAAATGGCCATGCAGATACGGTGAGAAAAACCATGGTTTTACTGTGGCAAGCTTCTCCAGCGATGATGACGATGATAAAGAGGATGTGACAAAAAGGGTGACTAGTGCTGTGGAGAGGGTCACGTCGGATTATCATTCTGGATCTTCTTCTGATGAGGACACCAGCTGTAGAGAGCCCCTGTTTACCCCACCTTTCCATAACCCACCTCCATACCAGGTACACGATGTCCTAAATATTTGGAAAAAAATTAAATGAAATCTTTGTCCTAATTTATTCTTACTTTCTACAGCTTATATATGCCAGTGCCCCAATATGGCAGCCTGTACCCAGGAAGAAATTTGGCCCAGGGAAGGGGCACTACTCTCCAAGGCCACACTACATGCCCCGCCCCCCTTGCAGACCTAACCACTTATTTAAACCACACAACTGGGTCCAGCATGGGTACCGTAGCAAGCAAGGCTACTGGGGCAGCACTCAGAATATGGCACACCAGCTCATGTGACCACTGCGACTGTGTTAGTTAATTGCTTTCAGTGTGATAGGGCATTTATTTGGAAAGTGTTTTTTGAAGTTACCACTAAGATGACTGACCAAATTTTTTAAAAATGTATTTTTGTAGTTCAATTGTCACGTTTTTGAATTTGTGGCTGGTCTGTTTTTTAAAGATAACAGTAACTATTTGCACTTTAGATTATTTGTAATAGAACGTGTATCGTACTTATTGGATTAGGACTATTTCAAATATTTCAAGTTTTATGGTAATGGTAATATGTGCTGTATTTATGTTAAATGAGATCAGTGTAAGTTTATAACACTTTATGTAGTTTTTTGTCATAGTTTCAATGACCAAATGTTTTATTTATTCACAGTAAAGAATTATGTATTTCATAGACCACTTAAATTATGGATAACATTAAAAAACATTTTCAAATACAAAATCTTCTGCCTATTTTACTTCTGTTCTTGTAATGTTTACTCTTGTAATGTTGTAGTTTTGTTAGAAAACCAGTAGATGGCAGCACAGTGTAAATATTTAACTACTTTTGCCTCTCAACTACACCCTTTGAATTGGATGTTTCTTGGGGCAAAACATGTTTGTCGTTTTCTTGATAGTATTTAATGTAGTACAGTACTTTTATTTACATTTATTCTATCAAGCAGTGCTTTCGTGCTATTTTGAGTTGTATAAATGCACTAGTAATAGAGATTTGCTGCTGCATGAGTCAGTTTAACAAGTTCACTGTGTAGCCACACCTTCTTTAACTTTGAGCACAACAAACTCCACAAATTGTGACTGTAACGTTGTTGGAGGAAATGGCTACACTATCAGCCCCATCATTACAGACTTGAGGAATTGCCTAATAGTTCACTTCTCTTTTTCCACACCCTTGTCAATCCTAAATCTTCCACCATGTGCTTGATTTACAGGTTACTGCTATTTAATGGAATTAATAATATCTGACACATTTAAGAATGACCGAAAACAGGCTTGAATATCAGAATGTGCTTTAGAATAGTTGTATTCATACATCACTTGCTGTGATAAATCACTTTCTGAAACTGCATAGGAGGAAGATTCGATGACTTGATGCTGTTTACATAGTACATATTTTATATGCAAATTTAAAGTGGACAAGTAGTTAAGACTGATTTTGTCCTTAAATGTATACATGTGTATAGCTAATTTTATGTGGTGTTATCCAGATAGTGGAACGTCATATTCAAGTGCACTATTGATACTATTATATGTATTTATTTTGTATGTTCTACCTGTAAAATGTATATTTATTGGTACATTTTATTGCGTTTTCTATATTTTGTACAACTAGTAGGTTTGCAACGGATACCCCCTTTAATCTCCCTCTAAGTAGCTGAAAAAGAAAATAAGAAATTTAGTCGGAACTGACGTCAATTCACGAGGACGAATGATGTGGCAAAAAGCAAAGGGCGAAACGCGAAGAACTAGTACCTCCTATTCCCATCGCCATTTACACTCACACTTACCATAGTAACTTTCTTAATAATTAGCAATACTTTTAACACGCTAACAATATTAACAATATTTTTATTTTTTAAAGTGGTACCATTTTAATATCAAACCAAGTAAAATCCTTCTTCCCCACAGCGCTTCGTATCCCTCCGCCCCTATTGAGGTCTACGGCTGTTTCCGGTGCGCTTCTCCACCGGACGGGTTCCGCCGCCATTGCAGGTTTCTCGAGTTCCCTTCAGCGGCGATTGACATTCTGGAGTCGAAGCGCCTCATTTACATTCAGCGGGCGACTAGAGTAACCTAACACATCCCCGGCTCATCTCCCTTCCCCAAAAAACACAAGACCACCTCCATTCATTCCCGGCTTTGGATCTGGAGTAGTTTAGATTAGGTATAATAGCAGGAATTAAAGGGGAAAGCGAAGAGGAACGACCGTCATCATGGCTCAAATCCTGCCCATCAGATTCCAGGAGCACCTGCAGGTAAACACTCAAACATCTTCAAACGACAATCACAATGGACCTGTTTGCGGGTTTGTTAGTTTGTAATGAAAACATTAGTGTCCTTTTAAATAGGCAGTTGTAGTAAAACCCAGTCCCCGGTGAATTAGACCTCCCAATACCCAGCAGAAGCGGTAGCCGGGGAGTTAGCTTAGCTACAGTCGGTTAAAATCAGCATGAAAATATATTAAACATCGTGTGCTGCCTTCACAGGAAGCATTTTTGGGCTTGTTGTTCTAAACATACGAAGAGTTTGGCTGAAAATGATGTGCTGTATTTTAAACTTGGCATGTAATAGGTGTGTGGCCTGAAGATGGAAGTGATTACTGATAATAAATGGGAAGGTTTTGTAGTCGAAGGGTCATTTCACTAAACTCTATCCAGCAGTCTTGTCTTCCGACTGTATATTTATGAAAGTAACACATATTCGTTGAAATTAATCACTCTATGCTACCAAATTCATTTACTCGTGTTTAATTTTATTTAATGTAAGAGGAGAGATTTTTGAATGAGGCGACGAGATTACGTGCGTCAGGTAGCAGGTGTAAAGACGCCCCGCCTTAAGACGTGTGTGTACTCCCATGATGCACTTGGGAAGTGTCACATTATGCCTTGTTATTTGCACTTAAATTATGTATTGCATTGCTGACGTTGTCTATGCCAGTCGAGGTTCTCTGTGGTGTTAAAACCTTATCTCTTTTTAGTGACCCAGGCAATGCAATTTATTATCACATTGCTTCTTATAATAATATCTGGCAACATGAGTGGGTTTTTACTGAAGTGTGGAAAGCAATTGTAAGTTAGTGCATTAAATGTTAGCACCGTGTCCTTGATATGGGTCATTTACATGACAAACAGTCCTGCGGGTAAACATATTAGCTATTGTTAAACATCATATTTACACAGTGCCTAATGGGCTGTGTTTATCATTAGACATGCATTAGTTTATGCTAAACTTTCAGACGCAGTTTTAGACATGAATAGGTGCTTTGGTAATGATGTCATATTTGTTTGTATATGTTAGGCGCTGCAGAAGTTAGTCATTTTTGGCATACTGATCCCAAAAAAGCAGAGAACACAATAGACCAAAAGAGCCTGGAGCCTTATCGTGGTATTTTCTTTTTATAAAATGTGAATGTGGAACATTAGTTTTGCCAGTACTCTACAATAGACATATTCTGGAGTCATAATTGCATAATGCTGTGAATGGCACAATGTTTTAATGAAGCCCTGCTCATGTTATTACATAGAACTGTATAGCTGGATATTTGAGGTTGCTGAAGGAGTTTGGGTATGTATCACTTTGCATCATTTATAGGAGAGATGTGTGATTTATAAAGATTTTTTTGGAAAGTATGGAAGGCCTGTTTGTCAGTTTTTTTTCCTTATCACTTTGAATCCTTAAAATAAGTTGTTCATTGCAAATGCCTTACTCCAGCATTCTGAGCTGTAAAAACCAGGCAATGATTTTTTTTCTAGTGGTGCATGTCTCCATTATTTCAAAGCACTATCAAATATTCCTCATTGGATTACTTAATGTTTTCATATTTATCCTCTTAGTTAATCATCCGGAATAGAACAATTCAAGAACAAGTCATTTGTCAAGTTGACAAAGAATCATTTTGATTTTTAGAGTAACATTTAGCATGTTACAAGAGGAAAGGCATGTGATCAGCAGATGAAGGTAGTATGTGTTTTATGTTTAAAGCCCGTGTGATGCTGTTTAATACATTACAAGCCCTGCAAATGCTCTTTGAACTCCAACCTGCTGATCTCACATGACTGTCTCGTGCAGATGGAGATCCACTGTTCGTTTTGGACTGCTTAGCGTTGTGTGTCCCTGCACACTTCAGAAAGACTGCATGAAGAACAGATGTATTTTAGAAATATTTTCAGGAAGCTCTATCCAGTGGAATCCATGCATGTGCATTTAACCGTTTTCCTTTTCCGTTCATCATTTTACTGTCCGCACCAAACCTGTTCGGCTGGTCACATGTCACCTGTGGTCATATGGTCACAGCTTCTAACATGTTGATTTAGCTTTCTAGACAATAGGGCCCGGCTTCCTGTTGTGGAGGATGACAGGAATGCGTTGCAAGCCTCAGCACATTGCGTATCCTTTTCCACTTTTCCTTGAGCCTTTTGCTGTCATAGTGCATGAAGATTTTATGCTGAGCAAGGTGCCATTTTTCCCTGGGTAGAGAAGGAAAGGGGTTAAAGCGGCACAGAAGGTTCCTGTGGGTCGTTACATAGAAAAGAATGTGCTGACGGCTTTAAAGTCCTGAATTTATCTGCTCGTATTCAGAGGCGCTCATGTCATAAGGCCCTTGGAGCATTAGAGAAACGTCTCTCACTTGCACTGATTTGTGGAGAAGCAAAGCTCACTTTTAGAAACATGCTAAATTCACTAACACTACAAAAGTAGTGTAGGTCAGCATGACAGAATTACGCTTGTGTAAACCCGGTTAAGTCATGTGACTCTTCTTTACAGTGGGGGGTAAATTGAGGTTACAAAATGATTCTTGATGGTACCCTGGTTGATATTTTCCTGGATGTGTGAAATCACCCCCATACAATAAATCTGATATGAGTAATTCAGATGGCTTGTATACTTATTTCTTCGAGCAAATGCGGTGAAATTACAGAGTTATTCTTAGGAAGCACCACAGGAAGCATTCTGCTAACAGGTTCCTGTCATTCTACCTCTGTTTATGCCGTCCAACTCTGTCTTTTCACTTGTATCTTGCAAGTATTTTATGCTCACTCTAAAGTTCATGGCACTGATCTTTATCCAGCCACTGTAAAACGCACCGTATAAAACAGGAAGTCAAGTTTATGACGGGAAAGTAAAGTGATTAAAAGTTCATAATGTCAAAGGTTAGTTTATCTTGGCTATCATTTGCTGCAATGTATGTTTTTGTGCAAACTATGTTTTACATTTTTCTAAATGAAATGGTATTTTTTCAGTTTTTATTTGTAAATGGGTATCTTAATATCAGTCTCTTAGCAGTTTTCCTTGTTCCCTTTTACAGTTATTGACTTAAATTCAGGATAAAATCAATATCACTTCCTGTCATGCACCAAAGAGTGAAAAAATGATGCAGAAGGGAGCTGGTATGCTATTTTTTGTGTCGTTGTCTTGAGTCACGCAGCAGGTTCTTGAAGGCCAAATAATGATGAGTTACCTAATGGGAAAAGGGGGTTAGTTTCTGGGCATGTCTGTGACGACACTAGCGAGTTGCATGCTGTGGATGAATCACGCTTGGCCTAAGGCTAACGCTACGGCAGTGAGTGTTCTCACACTTATGTTTGCTCACTGTTACTCTTTCACTCGTCACAGTATAAGACCTGGCAAGGGCAGGATTTACTGTCGGCCAATGAGAACGGAGCGCTCAGCACTGATGTCATTGTTTGTGATGTCATCTGGAGATACAAGTAAGAAAGATCAGAGATACGTGTGAGCTGACTTCTCTTCATTTAGTATATATGTTTGTTTGCTTGTTTTACTTGTTTAAAAAAATTATTTGTTAAATGGAAATTATCATTGGATTTAAACCCTCTGAAAATAATTGTAATAATTATTTCATTTATTAAAAATTATTTTATTTGAATTTTTTCACTTATATTCGAATAATTCCTGGTTAGTAGTAGAGCATAAAGTAGTTTGTGATGATGTGGCATTGTGAGTGAAAAATGTGGGTGTGGCCTCGGGCGTGCCGATGTTCGTTTTTCATTGATAAAAGGTGCTTCGTTGAGGTCTTCTTAGAAAAATGTGCTTCATTTTCTTCTTCTTTGATTAGGCCGGAGAAGTGCAGCATGAGATGGAGAGTTACAACAGTACATTTGTTAGCTAAAGCCATCTAAGCATTCCCTGCCTATAGTTTGTTAATATTTAGTATCTTAAAGTATAAATCATAATGTCCTGGACTAACTAGTAGCTCACATGCATTCTGGATTGCTCACGTTTAGAACTGAACCTACAACATCTGGATTAGATCTTCACATTTACATCACATCTTTAATTTGGTACTCTTTACTTGATAGTTTGCATTAAATGTGAGTTAATATCACAAAGGACTGTCCTCTTGCAGCATCACGATTCATTTGTGCAGAACTGTGATGAATGCTGTAAGTAGCGTTACATAAAAGCAGAGCACCTCATGTCATGTGTCCAGCTGTCAGCTCTGATCTTTATCATTTCCCCATGAATAGCAGCTGGTGCACGATTTACAGTGTTCGGATCTTGACTGGTGGTCTGTCTGTTGTGTACTGGTCTACTGCCGTTGTTTGAGCCTACTGGTATTAGAGATCTGTCTGGTGTCTGATAAAAACCAAGGCTGGGTTTTGGCTGCTTTTCAGCAGTAAAGTTACAGCTTCCCTCTTTTGGCCATTTGACTTGCTATTAGACAGAAGAAAAGTCATTTTAGAAGCAGCTGTCAGTTTAAACAAAAATGCCTGAAGTTAAGATGAATCCTACATCCAATCAGTCTTCTCCTTTGCTCCTGTCTGCACCCATTCCAAGCGTAAGTCTGTTTTCAGATTTGATGTTATGGCGGTTAGCTTTTAGTCATAGAGTCTGAATCATACTTTCTGAGAAGTGTAAATTAAATTTGGTTTGTGTTAATGCGGTATCTTCTGACTAAGCCTTTAATAACTCACATTTTATAAAGTTAAGCTGCCATTGTTATTGCCTTATAAATTTAGTCTTGTTATTGGTAGTTTAAGACTTGAAGTTCAGAGTCTCTTTAATTGCATCAAACTAAAATGGATGAGTTTTTTCTTTAGCGTGTTCAGAGCTTTGTCTGGTACGTTTCCCAATGTGGCACTGCAGGAAAAGTTAGCAGGACCATCAAAGCCATAGTAGACTGACTGGACTGGGATCAGTTATTGTGTTGTATGATATATCCTTGTAATTAGGACTGTAGTCTAACCTCAAATAAAGTTAAAAAAGGGTATTTTTAAAAAAGTATGCTGATTTCTGTAATCTAGCAGATGTGCACTTGGGAATAGAGACAGAAGACAGTCTTGTTTAAAAAAAGGAAATTCTTTGTTCTTTGGAGAATAAACTCCTCAAGGTCTTTCACACACTTTGTTTGTCTCTGTGAAAGGACAACTTAAGTCAAGTGGTTCCAATGGGCAGATATTGGCATTGAAAGAAATGTTTTGTTATAACTGCTGCTTGTACAAATTATATCTGACATTCATTGTAATCTGCCCATGGGACGCTTTGTTACCATCGCCATTTTGAGGTCAAAAACTAATAAAAATTCAATGTTTTTTGTTCCTTAGCTCCAAAACTTGGGGATCAACCCAGCCAACATCGGGTTTAGCACCCTGACGATGGAGTCGGATAAGTTCATCTGTGTGCGGGAGAAGGTTGGAGAGCAGGCACAGGTGGTGATCATTGACATGGCAGACCCAAACACCCCCATCCGCAGGCCCATCTCTGCAGACAGCGCCATCATGAACCCAGCCAGCAAAGTCATAGCACTCAAAGGTATGACATACAGATCTATGCTTTACTTTAAAACATTATTTAAATCATTTGGGGATTGCTGAAAAGTTACAGTACAAAATTAAATCATTAAACTAATTAAATCTAGTTTGAAGTATGTTGTTTTTAGCCTCATTCATTCACCCAGATTCACCCAAAGCTCGTTTTAGCTTTAATTTGACTTATTTCGTATAAAACAAATGAGCATATTCCTTAATATAGGCTACATTTTAGCCCACACTAACATAATATGTTGTGATATTTTTTGTCATGCAGCCATAATTGCTTTGTCTTTTTGTTTTGTTTCCTTTTGTGTTGCTGCTTTCTCATGTGTATGCAGACGGTGAGTTTACATTTTAGTACAATGATTTGTGGAAGTTGTAATCCTGTTTCTTACATGAACATTATGTACAATTGTTTGGCCTTGCTGCTTAATGTTGTGCATGGATATACATTAGTCTACAAAAATTTTGCACACACATTATTCTTGACAATTTGGTTCAGTGTTTTTTTTTTTTTTAAAGAATGTATGTTTTACTTCAACAGCAATATTGCTGTTGTAAATGTATAGGGGAGGTGTGTGGCCCATGCAAATTCATTAGGCTGTGTAAACTGTAAAGCAAGCTTTTAAAACATGTTCTGGCATCTCTAACATTGTTTACATACTGTAATTAAGGACTGTTTAGCCAACAGTATACATCATAATTAACCCACTTCAGCTAAACAGGATTTGACTTTCACAAAATTCATAGATTTGAATGTTCACATCATGTTGATTTAGATGTAAGTATTCCATTTTCTGTTTCTGGGGTTTGAAATATTGTTGGTATTTATCTGCTTTTTAGTTTATTTAATTTGAATTATAATTTTGCTAATTTCAGCTGCTTCCCATTTTGAGTCCCTCACCCTAACTATGTTATCTTAACATCAAGTGTCTTAGTATGACCCTATAAATGCACTGGGATAAAGGCAGCCTCATAGTTTTATGGTTATATACTTTAGTACATTTGGTTTAGTTCCTCCATTGTTTTTACTACACAGCTAATGTTTAAGTAGCACTATGTGACTAATATGGTCTTAGTTAATAGCTGTAGGCGATGTTTTAATGTTTTAGTACTAAGCAATGCGTCTTTGGGCAAAATATAATTAGTGTTAAATTAGTGCAAGTATTGTAGCTTCACCATTTATAGTCTTCTCCCTGACCCTTAGTGCGTTATTAATTGCAATTGCTACGCTAAGTTAATGGATGACATTGGTGAGATAGATTCAATTTTCTGCTTGAACAGAGTTTATATGTGACATTAGTTGTTTGCCTTGCCTATTCAGTAGAGAAAAGAGAGTGGTGAATAGCTGTCATTGAAGAGCCAATGCGTCGTTTAAAATTATATTCATTCAGTCGATTAGTTGTTTGTGGCTACAGTTTTATTGGCTTACTTTGGATTCGTAACATCCTGTAACAACCACCACCACCATGTTACCTAACCAAAATTTACTTTAAAGTGATCTGGGCTTACTCAATCCTGATCTTGGAGATCCACCATCCTACAAAAGCAAGTTCATACTCTAATCTAACGCACCTGAGTCGGCTATTCAAGGTGTTACTTTTAGATTTGGGTTTGAATCTGGATCTCTTGGGAAAGGATTAAGCAGCCCTATATATAATAATAGGCCCCTATGAGAAAGTGGTTTTAGAGGTTTTAGCAGGACTTGCATTGCGGTTCTTAGCTAATTTTCTTCCTGTGCTGTCTAAGGTGTTTAGAACTGTAGTGTAGTCGCTTCTTTTCCGCATTCAGACAGTCTTGAATGTGGATTCAACTCGCTTTCTTTCTAATGCTTTAACGCTCACGCTCACCCTGTTCATTGCTCTGCACATGTCATGTGATTTGAGCATCAGATGTGAAACTGGTAATTTGCTTCTATCAAATGCACAAAGACTTAATTCAGCTTTCTGCAGCAATCGGCTACAAAGCAGGCTGTTATCCCACACTAGTTCCACTCTGGGCCAAAATCCAATGATGCACACGCAGGAAAAATGGTTGTGCACAGCAAGCTGCTTACAGTCAACATGAAATTTAAATTGACCCCATTTACTTATGTTACTGGTTTTATTGTGTACAATTAATTCAAGAGAGAATTGAGAGAGAAACCCAAACTATGTCCACACACCACAGATGTTACACATTTTTTAATAATGAGCTTCTCTTTGGCGTTCGATTGTTGGTCCTCTTGATCTGTGTGTTCATGATTGTCTGTGTTTCTTCATCACACATCTCACATGCGAGTTAGCCATGCACACTTATTTACATTCTGCAGTATATATGAAACAGAATAATAAGTTGCAGTTGACATTTTAGTCTTACCAGTATATACAGCATAGCATTTAGCTCTAATAGTAGTAGCAAAATAGCTATTTTGCAGGTATGTAATGCAGACTTTCTAAAATCTTTACAAATATTCATTGCATTTATTTGCTGTAAATTAATGTTAGGTAAAAAAGTTACCAAAACAGATTTAAAAAGAAGTGATTGACCATTGAAACAAATTAAATGGGTTGCGAACACCATTTCATGTTGACTTTACAAGCCTTTGCATTTTTCCTGCAACTTTTCTCTTATTGGCATGCAAGGCTCAGAATGAAAATGTATTTTGGCACTAAACAATATTGTTGTAAATGATCAGTTGGATGCTAAACAGGTGAGTTATCAGCAAGGTTTTCCTTTCCGATAACATGCATTATTTAGTGCTGTGTGTCATTGTACACTAGAACACAATGCGTGCACAGTAAGTCCTGTGCTGAGATGGAATCAGTCACTAGTGTTTTCTGTACAGATCTAGAGCAATGCTTGAAAATGTCATCCATTTCTTATCAACATGTCAAAATTTGTTTTACTTACTGTAATGTTTAATGTTTCACTTACTCTCTGCGTGTAAATCATAGCCGTTAATTGCTTGGCTTCATGTAACTGCTAAATCAGATCTCATGGTGGCCTGACGCATCTTCTGCCATGACTGACAATATTTCTACCCAGACACTTTTGCAATCAAATAGAATTTTGGTTTGTAAGTATATTTTTATAAACCTTCAATGATGTTCATCTTTTCTTCGCCCTTTTCAGCTGCCAAAACCCTTCAAATCTTTAACATCGAGATGAAGAGTAAAATGAAAGCCCATACCATGACTGATGATGTCACTTTCTGGAAGTGGATCTCTCTTAACACGGTCGCCCTGGTGACCGATAACGCCGTCTATCATTGGAGCATGGAGGGAGATTCTCAGCCGGTCAAAGTGTTCGACAGACATTCCAGTCTGGCAGGATGTCAGATCATCAACTACCGCACCGATGCCAAGCAGAAGTGGCTGCTGCTCATTGGCATTTCTGCTCAGGTGTCATAATCATTCTGTGTTTTGTCCATTTCCATCTAGAATCATGAGGACTGTTGTGTTTGATTTTGGTTCTCTTTTTTTTCTTTCCACTTATCTCGTCTGTCAAATGGGCTTCTTGGATATTGAATCAAACATATTTCTAAACTTTCTGAACTTTTTCATTACAGCAAAACAGAGTTGTTGGTGCCATGCAGCTGTACTCAGTCGACAGGAAGGTGTCACAGCCTATCGAGGGTCACGCCGCTAGCTTTGCCCAGTTCAAAATGGAGGGAAACACAGAGGAATCCACTCTGTTCTGTTTCGCTGTGCGAGGCCAGGCAGGAGGAAAGGTACATTTACACATGTTTGATTAGATTCTTGCATTTAAAAACTTAAATTGCATATATGAAGGAATAAATTATGAGTAATTGAGAGTAACACAGTTGTCTGAGTGAGAGAGGAAGTGCTCTGGCACAGGTTTTTTTTGGTTGTTGAAGTTTTGAGGATGTGATATTGCAGAATGCCAGTTTCAACTTTTCATGTTGCTACAGTATTACTCCGTACTTATGTAATTATAATAAACATCATGTCCTTGTTTATAAATAACAGAGCAGAAAATTTATTATATATGTAATTATATGAAGAACTTTGTGGTGTTATTGCACAACATGAACTTAACCAAAGAATCGTATATTTAAATTATTGTTATGCAGCTTCATATTATTGAAGTTGGCACACCACCGACCGGCAACCAGCCGTTCCCAAAGAAAGCCGTGGATGTGTTTTTTCCTCCTGAAGCACAGAATGACTTCCCAGTGGCTATGCAGGTATGAGTTATTTAACTTCACCACTGTAAGGGACACCATTAATATATTTATTATTTCCAAATTTGCACTCACCTCTGCATAATGTATTTCTCTTCCTACAGATCAGCGCCAAACACGATGTTGTGTTTCTCATCACTAAGTACGGTTACATTCATCTGTACGACCTGGAGACCGGCACCTGCATCTACATGAACAGAATAAGTGGCGAGACCATTTTTGTGACTGCAGGTCATGAAGCTACGTCTGGAATTATTGGAGTCAATAGGAAAGGACAGGTACATTGAACCTTAATTTCAGTCACACAGCATCAGATTTTTTTTTTTTAATAAACAATGAGTTTATTACTTTGAGATCAGTATATGTTTGGTTGACCGTTCACACTGTTAGAGGGAATCTAAGGAGAACACAAGCTACAGAACTGATTACCCCCCCAGGCACAACATTTAATACCCTCGTCGTACCAAGACATGGAAAGCACTCGCTCTTCTTCTGCTTGTTTCCATTTCTCTCTCTCTTCTCAACTGCCTCTCAGCACAGCTTGAGGCATCTTTTACTTTTTTTCCATCTCTGCATCCTTCCTGGTCCTGTTCTTCTTTTCCTATAAAATGATAAGAGATTATGGCCACTGAGATCAATGATGATGTCATCGTAGATGATTTTCTCCACTTGCTCTTGGGTTATTAAAAGCCAGGTGTTCAGCGTAAGATGAGGCTGTTCTCCCGTCCACCGGCTCTTTCACTCTTTACAATGTCCCATTATAATCTTGTTAATGGATCCCACAACCGGGTAAATAATTTTCCAGCCATGTCGAAGAAAGTCGTAAATTATTCAGTGGGTGACTGAAAGTCGATCCAGATCGTTTCTGGCAGAATCTGTAGAGGATCTCAATAATACAGAACCTCCACCTGTGTCAATCAGCCATGCCACACACAACATAATAAAGGTGAACAGTCTTCCTTTAATAGTTGGCTTTGAGTAGAGCTTGTATTTGTTGCAGTTTTATGCAAAATTGAAATTGATTTAAATATATGGATTTATTAGTAAATTTACAAAAAGGAAATTTGCATCAGTCTTCCTGTTCCTGCTCTGGCATTCTCCATCCTGTGGTCCTCAGCATCAGTGGAGGATAAAACGTTAGCTTTTAAACCAGCTGTGTTTGCACCAATGATCAGAGTGACCTTGAGAGAATGTTGGAGAGAAAAAAATGTCACTTGTCATGTGATCTTGCCGTGGGAGGCATTGACTGGTGTCCTAAATCCTTTCATGTTAACCAGGGTGGAACCGTACCACAAGTCATAGCCAATCACAGCGTGTGAAGGCAGAATGCATCATTTGGTTCTGTGACATCATACGCAGCCCTTCCTTCTCTTTCCATTCTCTGTCCATTTAATGCAGTTTCTTTCTTGCTTTTTTAACACAGCAAAATTGATTGTGAGGTTAGCACTATATAAAACACAACCCTAATTATATTTAATATTAATAATTATATAAATATTTAAATTATGTAATAAATTATAGGGACACATTAATTTATACATTGATATTTTTGTTTTAGGCTATATTTTTAAAATGTACCACATCACTCAGTCCTTTGAGAACATGGGCTCTTTGGCATGATATAGTTTTTCAAGGGAACTGTGTGGTATTTATCTTGTCTGTTTGATAATGGAAGGTCTTGCATGTGCTTTCAGCAGATGTTTGAGTTGTTTTCTGGTCCTTAGCTGGAGCGATTCATTACTATCATCCTATCATCTCCTCCGGCCTTGGGCTTTTGTTGACGTCAGTGCAGCTTTCTCCCAATTGTAGTCTCTCTCTCTCTCCCTCTATCTGTCACACACAGATGTGTAGTCTTTCGTCTCTCTCTGTCTCTCTCTCTCTCTCTCTCTCTCTCTCTCTCTCTCTCTCTCTCTCTCTCTCTCTCTCTCTCTCTCTCTCCCTCTCTCTCTCTCTCTCTCTCTCTCTCTCTCTCTCTCTCTCTCTCTCTCTCTCTCTCTCTCTCTCTCTCTCCTCCTCTCTCTCTCTCTCCTCCTGCCTCTCTCTCTCTCCCTCCCTGCCTCTCTCTCTCTCTCTCTCCCTCTCCCTGCCTCTCTCCCTCCCTCCCTCCCTCTCTCTGCTCTCTCTCTCTCTCCCTCCCTCCCTCCCTCTCTCTCTCTCTCTCTCTCTCTCCTCTCTCTCTCTCTCTCTCTCTCTCTCTCTCTCTCTCTCTCTCTCTCTCTCTCTCTCTCTCTCTCTCTCTTAGGTTTAAGTAGAGAGTGAGAAGCATTCATGCAGAATAACAGACTTTGACCTGCCGATGCCTGATCTAGTGCACTCAATATCTTACGCAGTACAGAGCATGCTTTTACAGTAGGGATATATACTTTACAATGTGCTCTTGTCCACCTGATTTTTAACAGGCAATTACATTTTAGTAACAGTTAATACATAAAACATTATTAAATGACATATTTACATGTGCAACAGTATATTCTGAACATATTGTCAGGAGGTTGTTGGCTTGATTTGTTGGGGTTTGATTTCCCCCACCTGTGTGGGGGAAAGTCTTTTAAAAAGCGTAGGAAGTTAATACATTTCATTAAGGAGTATAAAACATTATATAGTAAAGAATCAGTCACATTAGGAAAGATATTATTTAAAAAGTCCCCCAATACTACATATTAACTCAAGCCCATATCTAAAGTCCTGGAGACTTAGGGATGGTCTCTTGACTTGGGCAAGCAAGCAGCCAACTAGCAATTACACAGAACACCATAATAATAGCATAGAAATGCCCTGGCAACCACTCACAACACCCACAGGATTTGCATGAACCGTTTCCTTCAGACATTTCATTCTGAAACTATATACAATTGTTTTTCATGTCATCTCTAAATGAGATTAGGCATGTTCTTGGAAAAGCCTGTTTGATTTCCATATTTAAAATATTCCCCCCCAACTTGTCTAATCTAATTTATGTTGACTGTAGGTAAACTGTGTTAAAACCATAGTAAATCGCTTTTATTGGATTGCGGATATCAGTGTATCACCTCTGCATCCAAGGAAAAATTCCTTTTAGGCTTTAGTTTCTTACATATGTAATGTAGCTTTAGAAATATTGCAGTACATTGTGCTTTGATTGTTTTTTGGCAGCTTTAGAGTAAGAAATAACTTGTGTCTCTTGGCCTAACGTTTACAGTGGTTTATAACTAATGTCAAACTTTACAAGCATTTCTCAAATAACAGTTTTCTTGGCCTCAAGACTAGCCAAGTCATTCTTATATTCTTGTAGCTATTTAATTGCCAATAAAGCATTATACATTGGTCAAGGCAGTGACATCTTAAAATTGGATACTTTACATGTTACTTTTGCATCTGATCATGTTACATACTAGAGATAAGCATGCACTTCTTACCTTCAGTGTGATGGGGTCAAATGATATGAGATGTTATATTTTCTCATTAGGGTTCATTGAAAGGTATCTCATTTTCAGAATGTTCAGAATGCATTGAGAGAATACAATTTGCCCTCCTATAGATGAAGCATTGATCATGTCAACTTCCTGTTTGTTTCTCCTACTTCTCGCCACTTCCTAATCTTCTGGTTTTAAATGTGTCACAAATTCTATATTAAGTCTATATCCAAGACTTCATCTCTGCCTTGTGTGTGTTTGTGTAGGTGCTGTCAGTGTGTGTTGAGGAAGAGAACATCATCCAGTACATTACCAATGTGCTGCAGAATCCAGACCTGGCCTTACGGATGGCGGTCAGAAATAATTTGGCAGGGGCTGAGGAACTGTTTGCCCGCAAGTTTAACAACCTCTTTGCTGGAGGAAACTACTCTGAGGCAGCTAAAGTGGCTGCTAATGCTCCAAAGGTGAGTTTAATTAAAACAAATATATTTTGTAGGATATTACATTTACTGTAGGCCACATCCAGTATGATTGTGTATCTGAAGTCGGATTTGCTTGCTGACCTGTATCTTGTTTATCTCAGGGTATCCTGCGCACCCCTGATACCATCCGCAGGTTCCAGAGCATTCCGGCCCAGCCCGGACAGACATCCCCACTGCTGCAGTATTTCGGGATCCTGCTGGACCAGGGCCAGCTCAACAAGTTTGAGTCTCTGGAGCTGTGCAGACCCGTCCTCCAGCAGGGCCGCAAACAACTGCTGGAGAAGTGGCTGAAGGAGGACAAGGTATGCGGAGGGGGCCGAGGGGGAAATGGTTATCTCCACACACCCATAAGAGCCTCTTCCTCTGCGTTTGTGTAAGATGCAGGGAACAGGGTGTGCTTGTGTGTTTTTTCAGAAGCAAAATTTTTTGTGTTCGTGTTTGTGTGAGAACAAACTGAGCGTGTGTGTTTGAATGTTATCTAAGATGTTTGTTTTCGTGATGTAATGGTTTTGTATTGTGGGCCGAGGGGTGTTTTTCCTTGTAATACACAACATGGGAAAAGGATTCTTTAGCTCTGGTCTGATTTTTACAATCTACACTTATATTACTCTGTACTTTCTCATGGTTTTCTGATTCAAATTTGAAGTTGTATAGCCGTATTTATTTATAGTTAAGTTAATATAGTTTATTGAGGAAATTGAGGGCCATAATTCTTACCACAGGCCTAAAATACTAGTGAACACAATCAGATCACGTTTTTAACACAAATCTAATATTGATGGTACATTCTGTCTTTTTTCGCTTCAGCTTGAATGCTCAGAGGAACTGGGAGACCTGGTGAAAGCTGTGGATCCCACTCTTGCTCTCAGCGTCTATCTGAGGGCCAACGTACCAAACAAAGTCATTCAGTGCTTTGCAGAAACTGGCCAATTCCCCAAGATCGTACTGTATGCTAAAAAGGTACAATAACCAATATTATGTAAAGATTGGCTGTCTTTGGCAATTGGCAATTTTTCCTGTGATGAAACGAGTGAAAAAGGATTTCACGTTGTCCCTCTTCCTGAAAGTGATCTCTGATTCTTTTTTGGTCCATTAGTGTCCAACTGTAAACTTTGTACACAGCCAATATGAAATAACAAAAAAAATGTTATTTAACAAGTGATCGATTACATCATATTTTACACATGGAGTGCCAAAAATATATTGTTGTTTGATTTTAATTTCATGCAATTCAGACACAATTTATATCTGTTTAAAAACCTTTGGCGCAATAGATTAATGCTAAAAATTAGTTTTGATTATCTTGAAATCAGACAGTTTTTTGACCATACATGTAGAAACATAAACTCAATGAAACTGGATTGATGTTATAATAACTAATGGGTTTGATGGTTGTAGGTTGGCTACACTCCAGACTGGATCTTCCTGCTGAGGAACGTGATGCGGATCAGTCCGGATCAGGGTCTGCAGTTCGCTCAGATGCTGGTTCAGGATGAGGAGCCGCTCGCTGACATTACACAGGTCAGGGAGGGAGGAGAGGTGTATGCTAAAAACCCAGAGGGGTTTGCTATGACTCATAGTATTATGTTTCTGTTTATCACTGCAGCTGACAAATATTTTACCGCTCCTTTGTGTGTTTTTCCTGTCAGATCGTTGATGTGTTTATGGAATATAACCTGGTCCAGCAGTGCACATCGTTCCTTCTAGATGCTCTGAAGAACAACAGGCCATCAGAAGGGCCGCTGCAGACCCGTCTGCTGGAAATGAACCTAATGCACGCGCCACAGGTACACACCATTCACTCATTAGAGAGTTACAGTTAAGGTTGTTACAATAGTCTTCGATTTTGTTAGTTACAAAAACGAAACTGTCAATTTAATTTGTCTCTCGCAGGTTGCTGATGCCATCTTAGGTAACCAGATGTTCACCAACTACGACCGTGCCCACATCGCACAGCTGTGTGAGAAGGCAGGGCTTCTGCAGAGAGCATTGGAACACTACACCGATCTGTATGACATCAAACGAGCTGTCGTGCACACGCACCTGCTCAACCCAGAGGTACCCAAACCCTCCATGCAAACATACTCGTGTCTCTGGTCTTTATCATAGAGATGTTCTGACTTTCTCCAATTCAAATCTTACGTCTGTAGTGGCTGGTGAACTTCTTTGGCTCTCTGTCGGTTGAAGACTCTCTGGAGTGTCTGAGAGCCATGCTGTCCGCTAACATCAGGCAGAACCTGCAGATCTGCGTCCAGGTGGCATCCAAGTATCACGAGCAACTGAGTACTCAGTCCCTTACGGAGCTTTTCGAGTCTTTTAAGAGTTTTGAGGGTAAGCACTAAATCCCTTGTGTTATAATTTAGCTTTACCAAAACTTTCAACCAGCAATAAAAACAATAGCGGCTCACCGCTTACGTTGGACAAATTTTCCAGCAAATTTGAGTCTCACATTGCATGTGTTTCCATCTCATGTGTCTGGCAAGACAAACTCTTCTGTTGGCCGGTACAGCAATAAAATCATAATTAATGATCTTGACTGTATCTAAACGCTCGTTGTCAGTCTTGGTTGTCTTTCAAAGTGCAGATTTTTGTTTTGGCTGTCTGATGGCTGTGCTTTGTATATGAAGCAGCATGTAACCATCCGTTCTAGGATAAGTAGGACAGGAGGCTTGGCAGTCAAAGCAGACAGCAGCACAAGCCCTGCGGCCACCCACAATCCCCCAGGCCTTTAACATGACACAGAGAGTTAAAAGAAACTAGAAGTTAATGGAAACACTGCTAATTCTGTGGTCTGATCAGTAATGTTTAAGGCTTAGTTTTACCCTGTCAATACAGAGTGTAAAAAAATATCACTCCAGAATTCAAATTTAATGTTCTTTGTGTTGGAAATATTTTTTTTTTGCAAAAATGTGATATCCATATATAAGATATATGTCTAATAGTCATTTTCATTCTGTTCTGGATGCAGGTCTCTTCTATTTCCTCGGCTCCATCGTGAATTTCAGCCAGGACTCAGAGGTCCATTTCAAATACATCCAGGCCGCATGCAAGACGGGCCAAATCAAAGAGGTGGAACGGATCTGTCGGGAAAGCAACTGCTACGACCCTGAACGTGTCAAGAACTTCCTCAAGGTACTGCCAAGAGTCTGTCAGCAAGACCGGTGGAGAAACCATCCACAGTCCACCGCAGAAGCACATTATATTCTACAATTTCGAGTCTTTCCATCGTTTCTCATTACCTCATAACATTTCCTGTTTTGTTCTTTCATACTGATCTTTCTTTATGTCTGCTGAAATGTCAGCTGTGAGGCGTTTATTTCAAATTTGTTTTGACAAGTTTGTAACTTTTGTTAACTTTTACAGAAATTTGCGTTGATTTCACAATGTTGATTCAACACGCATTCAAAAATACAAAACACAAATAATTGAAAAATAAGTAAATATGGGCAGCCGTGTGCAGGTAGTTGATCTGATCATGTTCTGATGGTGGCTGTTGTTATCTCCTGTGCTTTTCCTTTGTAATCTTTGGAATGGGCAGGACTTAAATCAGGTAAATCCACCACAAGTACAAAATCCCTTTTCCTTTTTTTATTCCCTTTATTGATGTTTCTTCATGGCTTTTTTTCACCCAGTGGTCAGTTGATGGATTAATACTGGGATTGATTGTGTGTTTGTGAGAGAAAGAGAGAGAGAGAGATGCACATACAGGGTGTTTTTTAAAAGGGAAAAACCCTCCGTCGTCCTGAACTTTGCTTCGGACTGATGATCAGACTGAGATTGAGCTTGTGGTTTTGTGGTAGTGTATTTACTTGCGTTTGGCTGTGGATGGTTTGTGGTGACCCCGTTTCGTTCTCTGCAGAAGTAGAAGCCCATTTTTCAGATTTGATTGCACCAGACCTTACACAGTTGACCTATTTGGACTCTGTCAGCTTTTAGGGAGTTTCCTGAGATCCAAGTTTTTCTTGAATCTCACAGTGATGTCAGAAGCTTTGCAAACGTTCAGCATCGCTAAACATGTTTGTAGATAAGCTTCATGTTTAGGTTGTGGACATGGATTTGTGGTGTTTCTGTGGTGTGAATTGTGCAATCCCAGTTTATTAATCCTGTTTATGTTGTAAACGTGGCTGTAGTTAGTAGTGTTTTAGTTATGAACAGTTACATGTTTTAACCAGCAGAGGGAGCACTGCTACCATCTCAAATGCTGGGAGGATTTTTCACAGTTTTTCCTCCTAAGTTCTTCAGAAACCATCTTTTGTAGACTACTCATCATCCTTTAATCTCTTTATAACACCTTCCTTTTGTCATTGTTGAAGAGCCTTTTAAAAAAAACGTTTTCAGGCATTACATAAAAATTGAATCTACTTAATATAAACGTCACTTGTATTCTTCACAAAAAGTGTCACTAGAAAATATTCCTGATGTTTATCATCTCGTCTCCCAACAGGAAGCCAAACTCACCGATCAGCTGCCTCTCATCATCGTGTGCGATCGCTTCGACTTTGTCCATGATCTTGTGCTGTACCTGTATAGAAACAACCTGCAGAAGTACATTGAAATCTATGTGCAGAAGGTGAGTTACTGCTAAGACAGCCTTTGCCGTTTCCAGACTATAATCAATTATTTTACAATGGGATGTGTGTGTTTAGGTGAATCCCAGCCGTCTGCCCGTGGTGATCGGAGGTCTTCTGGATGTTGACTGCTCTGAGGACGTCATCAAGAGTCTGATCCTGGTCGTGCGTGGCCAGTTTTCCACCGATGAGCTGGTGGCCGAGGTGGAGAAGAGAAACAGGTATAACCTTACACTAAATCTGCATCTAAAATGGGAAACATCAAACATGAAGTTTTTATTATAAATTTGAGAGGGTGATGGTCTACTATTGAAATCGGACTCATTCAGTCACACTTTTCTTGTCTCTGCTTTCCTCGTTTCCACAGACTGAAGCTTTTGTTGCCATGGCTTGAGTCCCGTATTCACGAGGGTTGTGAAGAGCCAGCTACCCACAATGCCCTGGCCAAGATTTACATCGACAGCAACAACAACCCAGAACGCTTCCTCCGGGAGAACCCGTACTACGACAGCCGTGTGGTGGGGAAGTACTGCGAGAAAAGAGATCCTCATCTGGCCTGTGTGGCGTATGAGAGAGGACAGTGTGACCAAGAGCTCATCAATGTTAGTACACCAGACATTATGATGTCTTTGTGAAAATATTTGCAAACTATACCTGATTGCACTGCTATATACAAGTATAATGTATAGTTTGAGTAATCTGAAGTAGTTTAAAAAGATGCATTGTTTTATTTAGCAGCACACATAATTTGGTAATTGAGAAAGCTAAGTTTGAATCTTTTCATTGCACTTAATTGAAATAAAAACTTTGTTTCTCTACAGGTGTGCAATGAGAACTCATTGTTTAAGAGTTTGTCCCGTTACCTGGTGCGCCGCAAGGATCCGGATCTCTGGGCCAGTGTGCTGCTGGAGACCAACCCGTTCAGGAGACCTCTTATTGACCAGGTAGACTATATATATATGATCTAAACAGTATTTCTTTATATTTATTAACACAGCTATTTGCTGGATGGTACATTAATAAAATCCTAGTGCACTGCATTGCTTTTTACTGTCTGCATAATCTACATCATACTGTTATTAAGCCATTTAAGTAACTTAAGTAAACCATATCTTTGGTCCTCTGTATATTTAAATGTGAGTCAGTTATATATTTCTAAATGTTTATTTTGCTTTTCTTGTCAAACAGGTGGTACAGACAGCCCTGTCAGAGACTCAGGACCCAGAGGAAGTGTCCGTCACAGTAAAGGCCTTCATGACCGCTGACCTGCCCAATGAACTCATTGAGCTGCT
Organism: Beaufortia kweichowensis; assembly: GCA_019155185.1. Taxonomy (NCBI): domain Eukaryota; kingdom Metazoa; phylum Chordata; class Actinopteri; order Cypriniformes; family Gastromyzontidae; genus Beaufortia; species Beaufortia kweichowensis. The sequence goes on along the minus strand of CM032815.1, from coordinate 3,066,916 downwards.
GGAGAAGATCGTCCTGGATAACTCAGTCTTCAGTGAGCACAGGTGCATAAGCCCAAACATATTCCAAAATACCAGGAGCTGTGCTTTTATACTTTTAATATTTTAATTCAATCCCAAATTCAATCCGTTTCTAGAAACCTGCAGAACCTGCTCATCCTGACAGCCATTAAAGCCGACCGCACTCGCGTCATGGAATACATCAACCGTCTGGACAACTACGACGCCCCTGACATCGCCAACATTGCCATCAGCAGCGAGCTCTTCGAGGAGGCGTTTGCCATCTTCAGGAAGTTTGATGTCAACACATCTGCAGTTCAGGTACACAGCGTTACTTGAGTTTACCCTACAGTACACTTAATCATTTAGTTTCAGGCAAGCTGTTTAATCAGATTTAAGTAAAGATCCCTCCTCTGTCTCTCAGGTTTTGATCGAGCACATTGGTAATCTGGATCGGGCCTACGAGTTTGCCGAGCGCTGTAATGAGCCGGCTGTGTGGAGTCAGCTGGCTAAAGCTCAGCTGCAGAAAGGACTGGTCAAAGAGGCCATTGACTCCTACATCAAAGCTGATGACCCATCTGCTTACATGGAAGTTGTTCAGGCCGCTGACCAGAGTGGTATGTGCTTTTGGTTTTGGCATCTTAAACAATTATAAAATTGATCAAATAAATATCATTTTGTATGTATTCATTAATTGATTAAAGGTTGTTGATAATCGGTTCTTCTCATTTGAATCTATGTTAATGACTGTTTGTCCACCTCAGGAAACTGGGAGGATCTGGTGAAGTTCCTGCAGATGGCCAGAAAGAAGGCCAGAGAGTCGTACGTGGAGACCGAGCTGATCTTTGCACTGGCCAAAACCAATCGTCTCGCTGAACTGGAAGAGTTTATAAATGGACCAAATAATGCACACATCCAGCAGGTAATGATGTCATCAAATATAACAGATTTTTGTTTGTCTTAGGTGAAAACACAATGTTGATACTAGCACAAAGCAGTTGCTCCAACATTCAACGTGTTTTTATCGTCTTTCACAGGTTGGCGATCGTTGCTACGACGAAAAGATGTACGATGCTGCCAAGCTGTTGTACAACAACGTCTCAAACTTCGGACGCTTGGCTTCCACGCTGGTCCACCTGGGCGAGTATCAGGCCGCTGTGGACGGAGCCCGCAAGGCTAACAGCACCCGTACATGGAAGGAGGTGAGATCAGATATCCTTACAGACAGAAAAAGCCCCAACAACAAATACTTTCAGGTTAAAAGCGTCATGCGTATATGTGTGTTTGCAGGTGTGCTTCGCTTGTGTGGACGGGCAAGAGTTCAGATTGGCTCAGATGTGCGGCCTTCACATCGTGGTCCACGCTGATGAACTAGAAGAGCTCATCAACTACTACCAGGCAAGTCGAAAACCTTAAAAGAAGAAAGTTCTAACAGATGTTTCTTTATAAGGCGACAAGTGTGGTAAAGTTTTGCTGTCTGTAGGATCGTGGTTACTTCGAGGAGCTGATCACCATGCTGGAGGCGGCGCTGGGGCTGGAGCGCGCTCACATGGGCATGTTCACCGAGCTGGCCATCCTTTACTCTAAATTTAAACCACAGAAGATGAGAGAGCACCTGGAGCTCTTCTGGTCCAGAGTCAATATTCCAAAGGTACACCATCTCTAAAGATCATTTGTTATTTCAGTTTGTATTAGTCCAATTTACAAGAAGAAAACAAGTTAATTTTGCTAAAGAGAGCTGTTCATTTTCCCTCCCATCATCCCATTACAGCTATAATGTAGTCTGTAGTGATGTAATCAGATAATCTCCGAAGAGACTTAGGATCATCATATCTGAAGAACAGATGTTACAACGTCTGTCTCTTTTCTTATTTCTCTCTTTCACTTTCATACTTTGTTTCATACAGGTGCTCAGGGCAGCAGAACAGGCTCACCTTTGGGCCGAGCTCGTGTTCCTCTATGACAAATATGAAGAATTTGACAATGCCATCATCACCATGATGAGTCACCCCACAGATGCGTGGAAAGAAGGACAGTTCAAGGATATTATCACAAAGGTAAAGGTCAAGTGTGTTGTAAAAATGCAATAGTAAGTACAGTAACAGCTGAGCTATTGTAGAGATATTCTCTGAAATCCAGATCGTGTCTGCTCAGATGTCCTGTCAGCTTTCAAGGAAATTCAGATTAAATTACAGTTATCGTGTGTCTTGTTTCGTTTAGGTGGCCAACGTGGAACTTTACTACAAAGCGATCCAGTTCTATCTGGAGTTTAAACCTTTGTTACTGAACGATCTGCTCATTGTTCTGTCCCCGAGACTGGATCACTCACGTGCCGTCAGTTTCTTCAGCAAGGTAAAACGGGAACATTGTCCGTGTGATGAGCTTTTTTGTAATCGGAACAGTATTTTTTACAAGACTTCTCTGTTCTCCAGGTTAAGCAGCTTCCTCTCGTCAAGCCTTACCTGCGGTCAGTACAAAACCACAACAACAAGTCTGTCAACGAAGCACTTAACAACCTTTTCATCTCGGAGGAAGACTATCAGGTTAGACATCCACAACCGATTGCCGGTTGTACCAGAAGCTTTGTCAGTTCTCCTCATTTTGTATCTTCTCTCCATCCTCCCCTCAGGCTCTAAGGGCGTCCATAGACGCATACGATAACTTCGATAACATCTCGCTGGCCCAGCGCCTGGAGAAGCACGAGCTGATCGAGTTCAGGAGAATCGCCGCTTACCTCTTCAAAGGCAACAACCGATGGAAGCAAAGCGTGGAGCTGTGCAAGAAAGACAAACTTTACAAGGTGAGCGGAGGGGGAACCCGTTTAAAACATGACGCGCTGTTTGTAACATGAATGCAGATTGTGAGACGGTGCTTTTGCACGTTTACCCAGGATGCCATGCAGTACGCATCCGAATCGAAAGACACAGAGCTGGCGGAGGAGCTTCTGCAGTGGTTCCTCCAGGAAGACAAGAAGGAGTGTTTCGCCTCCTGCCTCTTCACATGCTACGACCTGCTCAGGCCTGACGTGGTGCTGGAGACGGCATGGAGGCACAACATCATGGACTTTTCCATGCCTTACTTCATTCAGGTGATGAGGGAATACCTCAGCAAGGTAAGGATGCTTTTGGGTTTGCGTATACAGGTTTAAACTTAACTTAAGATGTGAAAAACATACAAAAATGTATTTATTTTTTGCTTTTAGGTGGACAAGCTGGAGACCTCAGAGTCTTTAAGGAAAGAAGAGGAGCAGGCAACAGAGACTCAGCCCATTGTTTATGGTAAAACAGCATGATGCTTTAAAAAGTAAATGTAATATTAACGGATTTACAGACCTATTAATTTGATCAATATATGTCTTCTTCCACAGGAACACCTCAGCTGATGCTCACAGCAGGTCCCAGTGTGGCCGTTCCCCCCCAGCAGCCGTACGGCTATGGGTACTCGGCAGCACCTGGATACCCCCAGGCTCCTCAGGCCCAGCCCGGTTTTGGTTATGGCATGTAAGGACCTCCCCCAGCATCCCTGTCTATCTCTTCTTCAGTCCAACTCTACCACGATTTGCTCACAACGTGGGATTTGAGCAAATATTCTTTTATTTTTCCTTTTTTAAATGATTGTTCTTGTTTATTATTATGTTTTCTTTATACCATCATGAAGGACTTTATTTCTATGTTGTCAAAGATTTCATCAAGGATTATTTTTTCACATTCCAAAAATCTACCAGATTTAATTTTCTGTTGATTTTTATCTGTCAATTTGAGGGGAATGGCGTGTGTACAACGAGAGAAGCAAGTCAGCTCAAATAAAATGACATATATCTGATTTGCACTCTTGTGAGACAATAACTAATGTATCACTTTATTTTGATGTGCGTGAGCAGCTTTGTTCGGTTTGTCTGCGTCTAGCTATTGTGTATTTCAGAAAAGCAAATAAAGGAAGTTTGCGACCATCACCTTCACAAAACAAACACTACTTAATAACAATAAATACACAAGGTTGTGTAGCTTTCAGTATATAGAAAGGTTATTTTTAATGCGGACAGATGCAGTCAAAACCCTTTCTCCATGTTTTCCTCTTCATATGACAGACAAAATTTTGTTGTGCTCATTGTGTGGGACCATTTATTTGAGGAGGAATAATGATTAAAAAAAAATATATATATATATATATATATGCGGCTATACACACCTGTGTGTATTTTACTAACCTTACCTCTCTGTACTGCAGTGTGTGAGTGTGTGTGTGTGTGTGTGTACGCTCATTGTTGTGATTGTTTAGGTATGGCATCAACATGAGAATAGAACGCCAGTTTATCCTGCCAGTTAAGCCTGATCCCTTATTTGTAAAGAAGAATCACAAATGGTCATTTGAAAATCGAAACTAACTCCCTGTATGTCCCATACTCAGATTTCACAGAGTTCAGGTTAATTATACACGTATATTGTAGTGATCAGATTGTGCACAGAGAATAAGATTTTCCCTTATAAAATAAAAGCTTCTTGATTGTCAAGAAAGATCTGGTGTAAGAGCAGCTTCATGTGCCATGTTTTCTTCATACACACATACATGTACCTGTTTTGCACACTGCTGTTTCTGTAACTCTGTCTTTCCTCCCCCCTTATACTCAGTGGAGATTTTTATTCAGTTGTGCTTAAATTTTGAGATTTAATCATTTGTGTTCAAGCCATTAGACGTGTAATAGTTCTCTTCATAAGAAGGAAGTTGAACAAAAACGCAGTGAACAGTAAAATAAAATGAGTACCAGTTGCTGTCCAGTTAACAAAAGCAACAGCATTTCTTACCAAAGTCTTGGTTTGATTAACAAATGATGTTTATTCCATTGAGTATAAGGGTCTGTTTCAGATATTGTAGTATAGAAAACCCCAAATAACTTTAACCAAATAGCCCATTTCTGTACATAGACAAAGCAAATGTACTCCTATGTTCAATAATGATTATGGAATGGGTAATTTGTTTAATTAAAAATAAATGGTGAAACTATAAACCAAGTTGTCTCATTTCAACCCTTTAATTTCATTTCTGCAATCTTTCCCTCCACTGTATAAAAACTATACTGTCTAGGACTGGTCAAAACTGTCCCTGTAAATGACATGTTTAACCCCATTTTAGCAATATTTGCTTCATTTATTTAATACAATTTTAGGTGTCCTGTAACTTGGTCAATAAGATCTGACGGTCCAGGTCCCACGCCAAGAACCGTCCGAGAACCCGGTGCGATTTGGGTTCTTCCGGCATCTTGGATTAAACTGACCGGCAGCCCGACCTCTTTGGCATGGGTCAGCAGCTCCAACAGACAGTCCTCATCCGGGGCTTTGACCACCACTTTGGGCTGTCCGCAGTACTCCCACTGTTTCAGGAGCTCTGGGTTTCTGCGCTGGACCTGTTTGTATGCGGACACAGCGGCGTGAGAGCACTGGGCCGCCACTTTCCCTTTTCCCATCTTTAGATCTGTTCTGACCACCAGGATCATTTTGAACTCTCCACTTTCTCCCATCACGCTGGACTCGCTGCCAGCAGCGCTGCTGTTTTCCAAAGCGGCCATCATAGTGCGGGATACTTTGCCAAACCTGCCACGGAGGTGCCACCCGAGGCAAAGCCCACAGCCCACACCTGCCAGTATACTTAAAGCTACAGGTCCATACAGTGAATCCATCCTGAAATCTGAAAGACAAAGATCAGGGGCTGTATTACAGAAACATCCTAACTCAGAATTCTGTCTTATGTGTTTAGTTACCATGATGATTTTAACATTGAACTTAACTTGGAATTAAAAAGACAGGGAGCCCAGTACAGAAAGTCATCCATCTCATAAACATTGGTACTGAATATAAAATATTTCGTTTTCACTTAGTTGTAGCTGTTTCACACATTGTGCCTTTAAAAGTAAAACACACCATGCATTTTTTTTGTTTTTAATGTGTTTTTATCATTGACAACAGATTTGCTTTATATCACGTTGGAAATTAACACGCCCCTGACGTCACATCTCGGCAACTCGTCATGAAATCGTTGATCCAAAAGTAAGAGACTAATGTTTATTTGATCTCCTAAATGCACATTTTGTCCATGTTGTGAACCACAAAGTTGTAGCTATCTCTAAAGCTAACGTGTCATTTTAAAAGCCGAAAACCTTTCTGTAATATGGCCTCAGAAATATCATACCATACCATAGTCAGAACACACAAAATGTATTATTAAGAAAAAACTAATGTTAAAACTGAAAGCCCATTCATTTATCCATTCACAACAGTAACTACAAACAGTACATTTGTGTAATGCTGTATACTATACCCTGCCTTTTGAATGATGTAGTGTTATATATTCGTGACACTAATATTCTATCCAACAGGTCACTGTCTGCACATACGTGTAATTGATCACAAATGCCAATTCAACCACTGTTCACTAATCAAATCTCCAACGACATAAATTATATACATTACCCAGAGACATTATTAATCATAAACCTGTTTGTGTGAGCATTTATTAACAACTCACCAAATATGAAAATTATTTAGTATTTTCCTGCACAACTCCACAGTCCACAAGAAGCGCTTCAGCGTGCCGGCGCGTGCTGATGACGTCACTTGCTTAAAGTAACAGCAGTGACAGACAAACGTAGAAAATATATTTTATTCATAATATTTAATAGAATATAAAAAATGTGAATGTACGTTTTAACATTTTATACCAGGACACAATGCTGTTCACTGACAAGTCAACCTACTGTAGCCAATAGACACCTGAAGATGTTCTCCATCACATGCTTTTTTTTCTACATTCTAAAATACAAATTCTAAAAAAATGATTCTATATATTCCAAAATATAGATATAGATAAAAAGAATATAGATTCTAAATATGGATTCTGAAAAATAGATTCTAAAATTCTTTTGAATATAGATTCTGTAAATGAATTTTGTGATGGTTTTAAAAGTAAACAGCTGAGGGTTCGTCGTGATAATGGAAACCATTAGAATAGGTATTGTTGATTTCAACAGAAACAGAAAGGTGCAATAACATACTATGAATGACTAGTCATAACAAGTGCATCTCACTTTCTTTGGCTAGGCAGGCAATGCATTACATTTTGAGACACAGCCAACCTTACAGAACAGGTGTATGCTCTAACAGCAGTCCATAACTCTCATAATTAGGGTCCAGTCACTTGTCTACACACTATTAATTCTTTACTCTGTTAAACCCTAGAGTCCCAGCCTAATTTAAGACAGTGTAATGAAGCTTTGAAACTTGACACTGTGTTTTTCGGACAGGGTTCTCATGGTTTTACACCCTCAGTGTACTCCTTGGGAGAGCAGGTGTCCTCAGTATTGTGTAAGACTCAAATACTCACTGACATACCTGCTTGCTGACACCTTTTGCCTCATGTAGATTTATCTAAAGATTTAACAAAGAGGTCTTTTATTCCTTCTTAAGTGAAGCTACTATATTGTAGTGAGAGAGAGAGAGAGAGAGAGAGAGAGAGAGAGAGAGAGAAGAAATATATAAACAGTCATCAGTAGTGGAACTGCTACAGAAACATCTTCGTTCCTCTGTTGTCAAAACGCTACAGTGCTATTTTCAGCTATTTTCAGTGAGTTTGTGGTGGGCCTCAGGGTTTTTTCTTTAGTTCGTAACTGACATGACAGTCTTTATAGTGTCATACCGCTGGCCTATTTAGTGTGTGTGAGATCTCACAAGGATATCTGTGAGCGTGCAAACACTCATCCTTCCTGTAAGTTTGCCTTCCACATGCATACACATCTGTAAGATGTATTGAAAAATAAACTCTCAGCATTGCAAAAGCAGTGTATATCTTATGCTTAAAGAAATAGTTCAGCATATGACAATGGCAGTACAGATGGTTGTTTCTCTGGATCATGCAGGCTGATTGAGTTGCCAAAACTTGCAAAACAGCAGTGAACTGCAGCCGCCAGAGTGATCAGAGACAGAGAAAAGATTATGCAGATATTCTCTGTCACTGCTTACTTGTTTATCGCTCTCTCTGTCTTACTTTGGGTCAAAAGACATTTTAAACACTGATTTTCTTTCTCTGTCCCTCAGGTGTGTGAATGCTGTAATGAGGTGGATGAAACTGGGACAGAGTTAAAGATCTTTGAATATAAGCGGGACTCTGGGACTGGTACAGTCAGATCTCTGGAAAGACAGCCTTCACTGTAATTTCAATCAATACTTTCAAGTTTTGTTTTTTATGTCACTTTAAAAAATGCTGGGTTGTTTTTATACACAAGGACAAACTAAACTGCTGGGTTGTTTTAACATGACCCATGGTTGGGTCATTTTCTAGGTGAATTTAACCCAACGTTTTGGTTTGTACCTTTCTCCCCAACCATGATTTAAAAAATAACAGCATTTTTTCACCTTAGTTCACCTTAAATTTCTTAATGAATAACATCATATTTCTAAAACATAAAGAAAAAAATGTATCTCTTAAATTCAATTTTTCTATTGAAGAATCACTATTAATCCATATAATCATACTATAAATGATATAAAATCGTATTAAACTCCCACAGCAAATTAACAATGAGATCTAACTGTGAACTCTTTTCTTCACCAAGTAGTTATTTATTAAAGTCCCCAGAGATTATTTTCATAGATCTTGTTTCAGTTCTGTCAGGAAGGCTTGAAAATGGCTTAGGTGGGTAAGACTTCTTGTGAAACAGCCTTGGGTATGTAATACCAGTTAAACACTAGAGAGGAGCTATGGGCCTCACGGTGGTTTCCTCCCACACAGCTGAATGTGATAGAGCGTGTGCTCTACGTGCTCTTCAACAGTACGCACTGTTCAAGTAGGCCACTTTAATGTTTACATAGTGTAATGAAATTACGATGTGAAATATACTTTTGCATAATGCTAGCACAAAAACTCACTTTCTTTAACCTACTTCCTACTGGCTGGCTGTTCGAGCTTAGCAGTGATAATGTGCAGCTTTAATTGCACTTGAACTGGCAAGTCTGATCGGAAAAACACATCTTTCATACGAGAAATTGGAGTCGTCTCTTAGTGTGTGTGGGAGCGTTTAATCAGGCGGGTCACTCAGACACGCAGGATTTGTGTGGAAATGATTCTAATATGAGTAAGTCTGGCATTCCCGGACAAAACGTCTGACTATTTGGCTTTTCCAAAACTAAATCTCAAATGACGCAAACAACTGCTGCAAAATAGGCCAGCTGATGCTCTACTCCCCTAACTGAAATGTTACTTAGTGACAATTTTGCTTGTTTTTGTAATATTTAGGGGAAAGTGATAGCTCTCAGTAATTTAAGTATGGAAAAATACAAGCTAGTACAGAATAGTAGGCAAGTACTTTTTAACTAATGGTTTGGTTCATTAAATATTATAGTAGGTGTGTTTTTACTAGGAATCACGTTAGAACAGATGTAGAAGACGCAAAAAGGTTAGAACACTTATGCGTCAATAGATGTGATTGGCCGGCTATGATCTTTAAACAGCTAAATCTCTTTTTAAAAGAAGATAATCTTGCACTGACTTTTTAAAACCATAATTTATGATATTAACATGTTGGTCCTACAATAAAGATTCATTTAAAGTCTTTGTTTGTAAGAGTGGTTGCATAATGTCCTCTGTAGCTCAGCATATAAACATGCCTTGACATCTTCCTACTACTTCATGACAACCCTCATTATTGCTAAACCTCACCAGTGATTTATTAGACATGACTTTGCACATTTTATACCAAGCCTGTATAAACACTTTTCATCTGTATCTTTCAAAACATCACATAATATACTGTATGCCTTACCTGTAATGTAACCCAAAATAAATCCTAAATACCAACATACTTTGATCATGTTAATGGAATTCCACATGGGACTCAACATTTGTAAAGAGGTCAATAAAGGCAGAAATAAATGTAAACATTGTCCAAAAGCAGATTTGAAATCGCACCAGTGAGAAAACCAAACGTGACTGCGGCAGTGAAAAAACATTGCAAGATGTTTAAGTAGAGGAAGCTTCCCTGGAATTCACTGGAAGAACGGCATTTACTGTTCTGTTTTCCTGGAATTTCAGTGATGCAGACTTTTCCAAGAAACTGTCAAACGCTTCCATAAGCCTATAGTTTCACAATGACGGCAAACCCTCTTCACAGACAGAATAAGAAACTGAGGATAAAATGTTCAGAGGTTGTTATTTTATATCTCAAGAGACTAACAATTACTCTTCATCTACAAAATTTCACTGAGAGTGTATGGAGTATAAAATCATTGAGATATCTATTTGCTTAAGTATTTGATGGGAAACATCTTAAACTCAACAGAGTTCATACTGAAATCTCTGACTTTTGAATGCAGACTCTGGTATCTTGGTATGTCTGAGCACAGTGTGAGAAAATGTTGTGACCATTAATAGGATGCTATTCTCATCATTTGTGACATTTCTTTCCTAATGTAAGTAATGAAAGACAAACAAAGCAAAAGAAAAATATATGAAATGTGAATATGAAAGAGAAAGCACAGGGAACGTGTGCAATAGATGTAGTGAGTGAGTGAGTGAGTGAGTGAGTGAATGAATGAGCAAGTGAGAGAGAGAGAGGAACTTGTTGCCCCTGGTTGGTGTTGTGTAACACTTGGCTGGCTGTAGCAGAATAACACTCTCATTCTCTCAGTGCTTTGAACTCTGGTACCCTATAGCTCCGACCACCCCTCTCTGAAACAGCAAGAACTCACACTGAGGTGCCCTCTCTCTCTCTCTCTCTCTCTCTCTCTCTCTCTCTCTCATCACTCACTCACTCACTCTCTATTTCCCTCTCCCTTCCCTGTTGTGTCGCACTTTCTATCTCTTCTCCTGAATCGTACCTCAGAGCTTTCTTACACCTATTTCACTCCCTTCCTGATTCCGTATTTTGATGCACCGCCGTACAGCTCGCGTGGAAACTTCCTGAAGTGTTTATGCTTTATTTACTCTCTATCGCTGGCGGACTTTGATACCGTTTGCACGTCATCCTGTATCTAGTAAGTACCTGCACCACCTGCACACACTCACTGTGTGTTTTTAGTGACAAGTGTGACTGGACTAAACACTGAATTGCGTTAGTTGTTGGTGCACGTGTTTGATTTTGGGCTGCATGGATGTATTTCAAATGCGACACGCGTGCGCGCGTCTTCCTGATATGTACAGCTAATGTATTAGATCGCTTGTGTAACGATCCGTCGTTGTCTTGTGTAAGTAATTGTATAACCCTGACTATTGCATCCTTGACGGTAATGCACGTGCGTAAACTGTGCATATTGAAAGTGAATCCACGTGCACTATTGATGCGTGTTTTGACATGGCTGCGTTTGAGGTTTGCAGGTGTGTTTGTGGTGTTTGGTCCATATGTTGCATGTGTGTCAGAACGGTACACCGTGTTTGGGATCGGTTGTCATTTCACGAGGCAGTAAACGAACCCGTTGACCCGCGGTTTGTCTGAGCACCCTCCCCCTTACACACGCACACCCCTCTAGTTCTCTCCCTCCCTCTCTTCACTCTTCTGTGTTATATATTTCTCTTTTCCTTCTCTTTCTGTCTGCTCCTCCTGATCCTATTGTTGTTTCGCTCACTGTATTACGTTTTTCTTAGGGATGGGAATCGATTCTTTAGGAATCGATTCTTTGAGGCGATTAGACTGGTACATATTATGGTCTTATTCAAGTACTAAATTAGCTGAATCCCCACTTGAGGAGTTTAAACACAATTTTTTTCTGTGGTAAAAAGACAGATTTGTTCTTTATTTAGCAACTCTCTCTGTTACATTATTACACCAGTAGGGGGCGCATAGTCTAATATTATGCATTTAGGTTTTTATTTATGCACTTTCTGTCCAAAATATCCTCAGTTTTGTGTTGTCATTATGATTATTTTACTCCTTCCGATTCCCTGATCCTAAATGGTAAATACCGAACAGAATATCTACTACTGATCAGGTTTCCTCTGACAGATACCTGCACTATTAAGAGCGGGCGAACGTCACCAGCTGAATGTTGTGTGCTTTTATAGCTGAAACATGGCAACCACAAACATTTCCTGAGAATTTGAGTATTGAGAGACTTCTACATCAGTAGTGTGTCATGCACACCAAAGCCAACAAAGAATAGTTGTTTTATAATGTTAAAATAGGTTTAAAATGTCGATGGTATCGATCAGTGACACGTGAAGTTGACACACCTTTGATAAACATGCTGCTTTTTTATGCATTTTGACAGACGCTTTTATCCAAAACAATTTACAGGTTAAGCTATACATTTGATCAGTATGTGTATCAGTGCTCTACCTGTTGAGGTACAGGAACACATTTATTTATAACACCTAAGATCCAACTTCACCTGCTGTTTACATAAGTCTCAGAAATCCAAGTGTCTGGAATCGACGGCATTGATTGCAAACATCTTAATCCTCTATCAGACACGAGTTTATTTAAGCCTCTGTTCTGACATACAGGTCCTGGCAGGGCCACAGACAGAGGCTTCAAACATCTGGTAGATTTTACTGAATATCCCTGTGCGTCACACACTCACTATGCTTTCACTGTTTCATTTGGCACAGTTTCTGGTGGAGAAAGAATGTACTAGAAACTTCCTCTGGAAAGAGCACTTTCCTGCCCTAAATGTAATCCGAGAAGTTTTTCTGACTTGTTTTTCTCTCTTTTTACTGTTTGGCATGTTGTTATGATTTGCTTGTTATCTACTAGAACTGTAGCGCCATCTAGCGGTCACATGTGATAAAGCAACAGATGAACCCAATGACCTCTCTCGTACATGGGAACTAATAAATTTGAAGGGGATTTTTGTTTGGTTGTAGTCTATGCTACATTTTAAGGTCTTTATTCATGGCGATTTAAACCCAATTCCAGCATTCTAGATGTGACATTTTCATTCAGAAATATACGTTCACACAGAATGTATTTATTAATAGTATATCCAGGCGTCTGTTTATAATTTAACTAACCCCTGTTAATAGGATCCAGACATAAAAAGGTCAGTCTATGCAAGAGTTATCTATTTAATACATTGGAAATATGCATTCTTTAAGAATGGACATTTGCGAGGCAACATACTTTATAGGGTTTCTATGAATTAAAATGCACAACCACAACCAATAATACCCAACAAATGAACTAGAGATGACTCTTCAAAAGTTCGTTTATTTTTTTTGTCATCTTTTATGGGGAATGTGCAAAGACAAATAAATGAAATTCCCAAATTATTCTATAGTCATGTAAAGTAACCGGTTTAATGGCATTAGTGATTTGTCTGTCAGCTGCGCACAGTGTCCAGATGATGGCGCCATAGACCAGTGTGAATCAATACTGCAGTCACTTCACGTGCTTTACCCGTTTACTGAGAGCCAAAGTTTTTGCTTTTTAAAGAAATGTTTATGCTTTCTGTGTTTCTCTATAGTGCATTGAAATTACAAAACATTTGTATTGCTTTCGTAAAGTAATGTAATTTCTTATGACTGATTTGTTACTTTTAGCCTGAGCTTGACCGTCTTTAACATCTTTCCTGTCAAAGATCAAATGTTTTCTGTGAGGTCATTGCAGTTGTGGTTATGTGATATGTGGCGTGTGTGATCAAATGTCCTCTTTATATCTTCTGCTTGTGAATAGAGTTGTCATTTCAGTCACAATTTTATTTCAGCAAGTTTAGTGAAGAACACACTTTTGTGCTCAAGCATGTTCTGCCATCCGTAATACAACCACATTCACGTTAATGTTAAAAAAGGCTATTTAATGATTTTTTTTATTATGTTTTTTTTTATGAAAATTAAGCATGTGCCCCCAACTATCAGTAATGTGAAAGGATTTACAGTAATGTGGGGTCTGTAACCCTATGTAGAGAGCCAAATACTTTTATTGTTTAGTAGTTTCATTTTAATTAATTTTACAATTAAATAATTTTAATTTACATTTACAGTAAATTCTCCAAGTAAATTTAATTGATCTTGGAGAATAAAACACTTAGCTAAACTTTAGCCGAGAAGTTTAGGGATTTGTCATATTTAATTTTTTCACAGAAATAAGTTTAGCGGATTTTTTTGAAAAGCCATACTGTAATGATACACAATAATTTTGTAGTACAAATATAAAAAAGTACAAATATAAAAGATAATAAATAATCAAATACAGATATTCATGAATTTATATCAGGGTATACTTAATCCTCAAATAATAATAATAACAACATGAATAATTTTAATGATAAATATAATAATAATAATATACAATAATAAATAATAATTTAATATTTATATTAATATTAATTTAATAAAGTAATTCATAAGACAGCTTGGAGCTTAATTGTCATTAAAAATAATGTCACAGTCTAAAATATTATGTGCCAAAATTAAACGTTTTCTTTGTTCAAAAAGAATAAAATACTTGATTATAATTATGTTTTTTTTATAGTGATGCTGGACAATTTTTGGAAGAGATTTATCTTATAGCTAAGCTGTCATTCACTTTATTTCTTTCAGAACCAACTTTATTCTTTTAACAATTTCAAGCTTTCATGGGCAACAATGTTTTACCTCCAGTGTTTTATTTGTTTGTTTGTTTTTTTGTTCGTTTAGTTCTCGCTGTTGTCCAGCAGAGGGTGAATGGTATAATTATTTAAAGATCTCCTAATGTTAATTCAATCCTATTGTTCTGAAGTCATTCCTTCCTACATGTCGTTCTGTAATGTATACGGAAAGGTGCATAAAACCATGATGAATATATGTTCAGTAAAAATTTATAGTGTTGTAAGTTTTTATTGGCCTTTAATGAATGACAGGTGACCCTATCGCCCGTCCAGCCGCATAACATCAATAATCACTGAATAAGGCATGTGATGAATATCTTTATTAAGCTTTGGTGATTTTTGTTCTAATGGCTCTTTTGTCTGGTATCTGAACCTCGTATTCACTGCTCGTATGAGTCACAGCTCGATCCCAGCATCTCTCTTTGTCTTTTTCTCTGTGGGAGGCAGGACGACATGTACTCTACCCCCTCTTAGGAAAGTCAGTTGTTATAACTTGAACCAGCCTGCAATCTCGAAGACCTTTAAACCAGTTCCTCTGACCGACCACCATTTTTGTCTAGTTGTAAATATCATACTTTGTCCACCTGCTTTTGATTTTAAAGGCACAACCTACTAAACTAATCTACTCTGATGTGAATTAGATACATATATAATATGATATCAGATGATGTATTTAGAATTGTTAAAGCAGTAAGTGAATGTCATGAATCATGGTAATTGAGACTAATGTTTTGTCATTAGTTCCTATTAAATAAATTGTTGTTGTCAGCTTGGAAATTAACACTTAACTGTAAAATAACCCAGTATAAAAACAATATGAAGGTATAATATTTTATTATTTGCACTTTAGTGTAAGACACAATTTGTGTGTGTGGCAATTTTCCTTCAGCTATTTACATAGGGGTTCTGCAATGTAATTTTGCCATAATCAGCTTTGACACATGTTTCTGTAGGAAAAGATTGTTAGCTTATTTAATTAGTGTGATTTAAAGCCTTTCATGTTTCTGAAATAATGCACCTGGTTTATCACACCAAAGGCTTTACGACGTATATAATATAGAATATTCTTAACGGCACGTTATATTAGAAATCCCTAAATGTGTTTAAGGGTTTGTGGAATTATAATGTCCCCGAGACCCTGAAATAAAATTGTGATTACACCCTGGAGGGCTCTGAAACTGTCATTTGCTACGACAATATAAATGTCGGGGTTGGGCTTGTGTACAGTGATATTACGTTGCAGGATTTACAGCCAAGAGCCTTGATTGTCTCATTTGAGTTTGGTCCTTACGAAGTGCTATTATTCACAATGTTCAAAATACACATTGCTGAAAAAAAAACTAAGTGTTTTATTTATTTATTTATGTATAATGTTCAAACATTTATATTTAGTGCTTTAGAGATTTGTTAATAGAATAATATTTAAAGATAATAAATTCTTTGCGCTGTTAATAATATTTTGTGCTATTCTCTTGCAATGACTGATACATTTGGCCAAAATATATAGGTTGGTTAACAAAATGATCTTTTTTTAAATCGTAGTTGTCTGCATAGACACACATTGCTTTAAATCTAAATGGAAACGTAAACTATTATTTCTTTTATTGCATCCCAACACTACTTCTAACTTTAAAATGTTCCTTTTTTTAAACAAATGAAATTGTATGTAATTATCTAAATATATTTATTGTTTCCTTTTAGGAATCCTTTTTATTTAACTGCTAGAGGCTTTTTTTTCACCAGACCAGACGTACTGTACACCATCACCAACGTTGGACACCAGATAGTGAGTACCATTTTCATATTAGGATAATAATATCTGCTATAGGCCTATTTCTAATCCTATACCTTAACCTGATCATCAGACTAACCTGTTGACATAATTACATTTAAAGCAACCATTATTTAACTATATATGAGCTTTTCATATATTTCAGTATATCTGTACAGACATTTTTGAAAATTTGGTCATCTTAAAGGGATAGTTCACCCAAAACAATTCTTTTATTATTTACTCACCCTCATGTCATGTCAAACCTGTATGACTTTCTTGCTTCAGCAGAACACAGAAGATGATATTTTGCAAAGCGCTGGTTACCGGCACCCATTCACTTTTATGGACACATGGTACAGTGGAAGTCAATGGGTGCCGGTAACCAGCGTTTTGCAAGACATAAGGGTGAAAAACTTATGACATAATTTTTATTTTTGGGTGAACTATCCATTTAAGTATAGTTACACACATGCACACGGCAATACGCCCTCTATTGACCATGACCTTGTCATAGACCCTGATGAAGCCCTTCTCACTTACAAGAATCCCTCCAGGTGTCTAAATACCATACATCACCATACCACCTGCAAACGTGATCTTGAAGCCCATTGCCCAGGTGTACAGAGACTCACACACCTCACCCCTCCCCGCCCTGTCCTGCCACACAATGCTCCTCTAATCGTGCGTGTCATTCTGGGGTTGTGGGCGGGTTTGAGTCGTGAGTCAGATCTGTACCTGCTCAGGGCCCTGAAACCACATTTAAGAAACACGAAAGAAAACGGTCGATTCATACGGCAAAAGTGACAGGTGTGCGTGCAGACGTGCTTCTGTGTTAAAGTAAAAGTGAGGTTTGGCATGAGGAACTGTCTTTTTATCTCAGCATTTTCTTTTAATGTTGATTAAACTTTTTGTCATTTGAAGAAATGGTGTTGCCAAACTCAGGATAAAAGACCATGTAAAGATAATGATGCACAAAATGTTCCGTTTTGGTAACAAAAAGTTTTTTACTGAAACTTTCCTTTGCCATCCTGCAAGTCTTATTCGATTTAAATTTGTGCATACAGTATTAAAGGTTGTCACATCATAAGAATTAATGACACTTGGCATTGTTGTTTAATCTGGCAGAACGGTCTGTTGTACCAGTACACACAGTCAAGCTTAACGCTAGAACTAGTTGAAACTGGTGGATTTAGTACTGACTAGTAAAGTCTTTCTTGTTCCTTTCACTGCCGGGAAGTTGAGGTGTTATATTAGTTTAACCCTGTGTGTGCCGTTGGTCTTCTTTTTTCTGGTGTCAATTGTACATTTCTATTGTCTTAAGAACACTAAAGCGTATATTCATCACTTAAGGATTTACAGGATCCTCTAAAGGAGAATTGACAGTTTTCTTAATAATGAGTTAATAATGGTTAATAAATTATCTATTTATTGGTGTTTGTCATCCCTCCTCATTGGTATTCACATGTTTCTGTTACCTGCCAATCAGTGTAATTTTTGTATAGAGGAGACTATGATGGTTTATGATAATGTTTTTGTAATAAATAAAAATCAGTAAATATAAATGAGCTTTTTAAGCTGTCCCCTTCCCTACTCTGATTTGCATCGGTAATCTTGTCTAATAATGATTTATAATTTGAGATGTCATGTTGGATTTCAGGAAATGTCAGTTTATGTCACAAGTACATATAATAAACTGCCGTTTTATTTGTCAAACAAAGATTGTGAGATAGAAGCAAAGTTACAGATTGCAAAAAATGATGCGTTGATAGTTGTTTTTTCTACATTCCATTGTGACAACTTACCCCGTATAGTGCCACATACAACGTGTTATTGGATCAGATGTGTATCCTAAAAAAAGCCTATCCTAAAAATGCTGTATTTGATGACGTCAAGGTAAAAATAGTCTTCAGTAAATATAGTCTTCTAACAGCTCTCCATTCAGTTTGTTGCCTTTTTATTTTGACAACCTTATTTCTTTGTCCATGTCCAGTGGCATTGCAGTGGGTGGAGGGACCCGAATGAGCTCATGTGGTTTAAAATCCCACATTGATAAATCATGGACTAACCCCCACACATATACAGTCACAGAGCCCAACCACACATTACTTCAGCCCAGGGGATGCTGTCTCATAGTCACCTCCCATAAACACACACACACACACTAAACGTCCCCGTCATCCTTGGCTTGATCATGCAGTAATTCAAGTAACCGTCTTCGTGTCTAGTCTAAAGTGATCTGGATGTTTCCTACACACTGAATGTAAAAAATGTGTTTTACAGAAGCCGTGTGGGTCCCGCAAGCACAATGATGTCACCGGCAGTCTGAACTAATGTGATTATCCGAATAGGATGTTGAGGTTAAATTGGAAGTGTTTCATTTTTTTCTTTGTTGAAACGCTTTCTCCTAACGCAGCTTAATATGTAGAGACAGCTGTAAGTAAGCCATTTGTAGGTTGATTTGCCTGAGAGGTGAAAGCACACGTTTCAAAACACTGCCTCAACCAATAGTGTGAGTTTGGGGGCGGGGCTATTTTTTGTCCAGCCAGTGGCAGATGGGGATATTGTTTGAGAAACCTGTTTGAAAGCAATTATCATTTTACTTCATTTATAATTGAATTAGGAAAGGTAAGAAAATCAGTTTGTTGTTAGAATTAAATGATATTAATTATATTGATGTCATTTATGAATTATATGAACTGAGCTTTCCACACCAGTTGCACAAGCCCAGCAGTTAGGGAACTAACGGTTGCCAGTTCACCTCATGAATGAGGGTTGCCAGATCCCATTCATTCCCTACCATTTGCCCGAATTGGCTTTTTCCTCTGTTTGAACATGTGTACACTTCACTAGTGATCTGACACGTCTTTATTCCTCGACCTGGTTTCTGTGGGCCGCCACAAGAACGTCTGCCATTTCATTTAAATGATCCCATCGCTTTTTTTCCGGGCCCGTGTTCGGAGCAGACAGCTATTGTGGGAAAAAAAGAGAAGCATTAGGCCATTTTATAGACTTCACAGCTGCTGACATAATTCAGCCTTTTTCGGTCAGACAGGGTAAACTGGGAGGAAACTGACAAAACTCTTTTTTTCTTCCTGTCTTCTTATTCACTCCCCTTTTCTCCACTCTTGTCATCCGTCCATGTTGTTTTTGCTGGGTTGTTATGAACTCTTTGCTCAGGTTTGCTCAGAGCCAAGTGCCTGATTTTAAGTATATTATTAGATTCTTAATCTAATTGAATCTGGTACCTATTAATCAGCTGTTTGGATCCATATGGATGGAGGAAATCATTATATTGGTGTAACTGCTGGTGTTGCAGACGAGTTTTGTTTCATTTAGCGTTGAAAACTGTTGTTAAAGGACTATAGTGTATTACATTTATGGTGTCCAGAAGTCTGACTGTAGATTGATACCTACAATTAAAAGTTATTAATAATTGTTGGACAAAATTGATTGCAGTGCAAAGATGTTTTTTGGAATATTCTTCAAATCGGGTTTTGCACAAACTTGAAGTCAGTGCCAGCTCAAGTGTGTATTATAAAATAAAACATTTCTGAGATTGCATTTGTAACATTTGTAAAGTGACACAATAAAATGTCACATATAGTACAGGAACCATAAGCAATTTTGTCTCCATATTACTGTTTTAGAAATAGCGTAATTATTATGTTTATCTAATAGACTTTATTAAAGAGATAGTTCACCCAAAAATGAAAATTCTTTCCTCATTTATTCACATGTATGACTTTCTTTTTCTGCAGAACGCAAAGATATTTTGAGCGACGCTGGTAACCAACATTGACTTCCGTTGTATGGACACAAAACCATTAATTTCTCAAAATATCTTCTTTTGTGTTCCACAGAAGAAAGAGTCATATACAGATTTTGAACGTCATGGGGCAAATAAATAATGACAGACATTCTTTCTTTTACCCTTTTAACAAACATGCTGCACCATCAGCATCTTGGGTTAAAAAGCAAATTCTTTGAAATCACTGAACAATTACAACAGCATTCCCCCATCTGGCGTAAGGGGTTGTTGCGACAAATCCTTTCTAAGGTAGAAACTTTACCTCGAAATCACATTGTTGTGTAATTGTCACAAACACAATAGTTTTAGGGAAGTTCTTGGCATTGCTCAATATTAGCTCTGACTCATTGGGTCCTATATGGAAAATAGAAGATAAGTGACAGTCTGGCACGATGACTCAAACTTTTAGAAGCATTCCCGAGCGGAGGTGAATATGCCCGCCGGTGTTATCGCAGTTTGCGCGGTAGCTCCCGTGTTGCTCGGCTGACCTGGTTTAGTGCCGATGGCCTACTTTGTACCGGAAGTTGGGGGCCCGGCCCTGTTGCAAAATGCTATTTTTTTGCTTTGTATTGCATAATTCTCTACTGGCTTGTTTGTAGAATGTGCGTCAGAGAGCACTCCTCTTTTACACCCTGTTAAACAATCATTCAGTCATAAACAAATCACACCTGCGAGGGCTCTTCTGTTTACAGAGCGAAGGGCCTGTGGTGTCAGGTGTGGATGTGTGTACATGCACAAGCATGTGAATTCTGTGTATTAGCGTCACATCTTCAATGCAAACTTTGTACTGATCTGAATTTGTCGAGACAGGAAAAACGTTGATCGTCAGCTGTGCGATGTGTTAAAACAAGCTTAGAATGGATCTGAATCTGATATCTTCTTGATGTGTTCAGTCGTACTGAACTTTGCGCTTGATTTTTTTTCGTATTACTTTCTGTAAACACAGAAAACCAAAGCAAATATGCAAGCTCAATTATAATATCAAATTTGACATGTGTATATGTGTCTATAGTGTATTCTGTATTATGTACTGTGTGCATATAAATAAGTTTTTGGATCCAGTGGTACCATCAGTATTTCACATTGTAAAAACGAACCATAATTCATATACGTAAATGCTGATCCAGAGTCAGTGTTTGCAATTTGTATCCCCACCTCTGATTAAGGTTACATGGTCACGCCACCTCCCACTATCATCATACCCGCCTTCCTATACAGAGCAACAGTTGGCTGGTGACACATCATTTCTGTATTTGTGCTATGAATGGATTGCGAGAGAAGCAGTGAGTGTGTGTTTTTGCATGTGTGTATAAGGGAAAGTTTTCTTTTATCAGAGAGTATCTGGCACAGGTGCAGTACTCACCCTTAGCAACGGCTGTTTCTTCCCCAGAGTTTCTTTTCCTCCTTTGATCCATGGCTCATTTCTGCCCCCTGGGTTTCCAATCATCACCCCCCAATGTTTCTACCTCCTACACATAAGTTACAAGTAATTGCAGGTCACATCATGTGACGCCGTTCTGACGTACAGTCATTATTAGAAAATTATTTTTTTAATGCACTTTTTCTTAACTTGCATTTTGGTTTAGTCCATCTGTACTGAAGGTGTTTTATATCGCGGCAATCATTTTTATTTTAGAAGTTATGTATTATTATTCAATATTGCAAAAGTGTTTGTTTGTTTGTTGAATTTGCCTATTAAATGCAATATATATTGATTTCTCTTTTTCTCTTCTAGGATCCTCAGAAGCGTCTCTTTTTTTGGCTCTCTGAAGAACATCTGAAAGCGTGTTGGGTAGGTGGCTTTATGATACTCTGTTGCCCGTGCCCTTCTTTACAGGTCATCCCTATGTGCCTTTATGGGTTTGAATAGTTTGTATATCATTTTACCACCCTTAAGCTTTAACCCTAAAGCTTAAGCTTTAATAACATCATGCTCTTAAGCTGATATCGACTCCACAAGATGCTATCCCAGCATGCTTTGAGAATGCTTCTAAAACCATCTTAGGCCACTTTAACACAACAATTATTTTTTTGCATTTTTTTTAAGTTTCACATACACACCACAAAAGCGGTTTACGTTTTATGGATCCATGAAAGCGACTAAAACTGTGTATTATGCCAGGCCTGCAGTCGGCAATGTGAAAGGAAACACTACATGCCTGCGTGTAGTGAAGAGACTCACGTTTTTGTGGTTTACACGGAAACTATAATGCTAACGTTTTCAAAAACGTACACTGTGAACCTGTATTCTAAAGTTTGAGATTTCAGGCCCTCAGAACATAAGAGTTTTCAGTTTTTATGTAAACAGGGCTTTAGAACAGTAACAATGATATTTGTCCTTCCTTATTTAATTAGTGGCTTATAAATTAAATACAAAAATATGAATGATTTTGTATTATTTTTATTCTAACATTTCAAAACGGAAGTAAACGGAACAGTTAGTAGATTGTGTCCGGGGCTACTGATGTTGCATGGCTCAGATTCATGTTATTAATACTGAGGTCTGATTTCATTGAGGTCGTTTTTCTCAATGATAACTGAGTGCGGTGGGGAAAGAACCTTTCAATGTTTGTGAATTTCCCCACTGCTGCTTACTAGCGGTTTTCACACATCAGACATGCGGTTTTGCATTTTTTTCTACTATGAGTAGTACACCCTGTGCTTTAGAGCGCACACGCAGAAACACAAGACCCAAAGAGGAAGTGATTCTATTAACAAGGCAAAGATGGTACAAACTGAGCTAGAATTGTTCTTGCTATACTTCCTGTTATGCAGCTCATTTATTATGTGTGCATGTAGAGTACTTGCTTATATCAGTTTTTACAATTGTGGTTTTTCTGTTGAAACCTTGGGTCATTAAATTATCACCAAATAGAATTACAACTATGCATTTTAAATATAAAATTAGTTGGAAACCTTTCTCAGAAACGTCATTGTGAGGTTTATTACCAAGAAAAGCCAATGTTAAAAGAGAACATGTGTTTGTGGCCTTCAGTAAATGATGCTCTTGAACTATTTTTCATCTTCCACTAATCAGAAATGGGAAGTGCTCTCGGTATCTGTCATGATATGATCAGCTCATTTCTGTAAACTTGTTTTGTTTAATTTTGTTTAAAGATTTTCTTTTGTACAAGCATATGAATCTCATTTTGCTGCTGTAGATGTTTATATTTTAGTTATGAGTGTAATGTTAATTATTAATTAGTCTTTTTAAAGGCTTTTAATGACTTTATGACGTTTTGTTTCAAAAGTGCACAGAAGAACAGGTTATCTGCTCGTCTCCATTGTGAGGTCGTGCCTGTTTAAGTTTCGTTTCAGTAAAGCAAGCGGAGAGGTGGGCTGGAAATCTGGGTCTTAATCAAAACACCTGGCAGTGCCAGACTGTCTGCCAGGCTCCAGCCCGCTCCCAGGAGACCTCCAGTGTCATAACCCTCCTTAGCACCGGCACGGTGGAAGAGACATTATTGTCTGTGTGTATTTACACTTAGGGATTTATTTTGTTTTCCATGTTTTTGGTCGGAGGACATATATTATAGTAAATTATAAACTTGCGTTATATGCCTGGCATAAAGTTATCATGTGATTCTATTATATACAATGATTCACTAAAACATTGAAGTTGTGGGTGAGCAGCAGACTAACCAAATACGTCCTCTGAAACTAAAGTGGTTTGAGAAATAAAGAACTTTTGTAACTGCTTTTAGTTTTGTATTGACTTGTAATGACACAGTGGCTGAGAAATTTGGCTGGAACACTGAGACACTGTTGCTAAATATGTTGTTAAGGCGTTAAATACGAACAAGAAAGCAGTAATTTCAGTGTTATAGGTTATCAGCCCCTGAAGCCTCAATGGGCACCCTGGGGTACACCTGTCTCTAAATGGGAATCTTTGGTGAATCATGAAACGGATCTTACACTTGCATACACAAACACATGTTCCTGTCTGTTCAGAGGTGATGATCATTAGGTCAAGGGTTATTTTCTAAACTGAGCTGCCTCTCATGGTTAGCGATTGCTTCCTAGTGCGTGCCACACACACACACACACACATGTGTACACACCCATCCATGCTGGCAGCAGTTTATCAGGGAAAGTAGATCTCTCCTCCCCTGCAGAGCTCATCTGTTTCTCCACCACCCTACTAACCCCCCGTAGACATCACTGGGTTTTTCTACACTCCCACACCCAAGGGGCAGGTGGAACACACACACAAACACACACCAAATCACACATACACACTAACCAAACACCTCCTACCGAGTGGCATTGAATAGGACAGCTGCCCATGAGATTAGGGCCAACTGCTTTGTGAGTAATGCAGCGCCGGTCTCTATCAAAGCCAGTTGTTTTGAAGAGACAGGATGTGTAAGAGGATGTCCAGATTAAATAACAGGCCTATTAATGTCAACCTGACAACAGTGGGACATTCGGTGCTCGTTTAGTTTGTTATATGAGCTTATGCTATACAATTCTTAGCATTTTATCACCAATTTATGTCATTTAAATATGGGAAGTTTACCTAATTCATGACTTCATGAATCATTTTTTTTGGCCGTATGTAATTGTATATACAGAATTTAGGTCTGTGTCCATTATCTTACTTTAATTTTTGAGTGAATAGAACACACAAAACATATGCCGTCAATCTCAATGTATCAGTTCTGTTCGAACAGTTTTGCAATGCAAATTCATCATTCATAGACGTGTTATTGCTTTACACCTTTTTGGCATGAAACTGTGTCACTGATTCACTGTTTCATGTTCATCTTTGTTTTATGTCGAGTCATTTGATATCATTTTGCCTGTGTGTGTGTGTGTGTGTGTGTGTGTGTGTTCACAGGGTGTGTTAACTGTTATGGGAGAGCTCCTTGCGTACTCCAAGGTTTGGGTGGCCCAGTTGTTAAGAACAGGCCTGGATGATGAAGATCAGAAGAAGCTTACAGAGATTGTTGACTTAACAATGGTAAGATCATTCAGGTGAGTGATATCAGATTTATAGGCCCCTCCCTTCTCTATGACCTTTCCATCTGCCCTGCTTATTCTCCTGCAAGTGGATGTATAATCTTTTATTTCAGCACTTCTTTTCTTCTGTCCTGCATTCAGTCTGTAGGACAAACACAAAACCACACCCCCACTTTTTTAACTATTCATTCGCCTTTCCTGATATAATTATTATTTTGGTTTTGTAGGACTCACACACAAGTTAAGTTTTGCACATTTCAGAATAACTCTCACCATGTGCCACAGACATGAATGATACTTTGAACAGCATGCACGGGCAAGCACATGTCTCTTTTTCTTATTTCGTCACTTTTTATGAATCCTTTTGTCACTCATATAACAATGTAGATTAGGCACACTTTACTATGTTGCAATACTCCAAAAAGAAACTGCACCTTACTACCATCTAACATTTATCCTGATAACTGTCATTGTACATATTGAACATACACATGCATCTGAAGTACAATTTTTAAATATGTTAATAATTTATCAAATTAATGAAATTTAATTTTGAGGTATTTTTAAAATAACTTTAACATGTTTTTTGTTTGTGTTTATTGTTATAAAAATGTGTGAAATGTTTATTTTTGAGCCTTAGACCTTTCCATCAATGTCTAGTTTGTCCTTAGATTAGAATTGAACTATGAAATATTAAGGTGAATAGTGAAATTACTTCACTGTTGCATTCGGGGAATGGTGATGGTAAACAGGTTAAAGACTTTATAGCAAGAAAACAGGAAATCAGTCTTAGTAAACAGGTAAATATTTCTTTATTGTGTAATTGTCATGAATGTAAAGGCAGTTGCAATGCTTTATTTAGCCCAGAAAGTGGATAAAACTTTTATTTTAATTTTGTAATTTCACTTTTTCATCTGTAATGTGTTTTTAAAGTTCTCTTCAAGCAAGAAATTAGCCCACCACATGGTGTTTAGATATGTGTTACAACAGACGTAGTTCTTTCTCATGAATAGGAAGTTTCTAGTCATCAGACTTACAGGGAACCTTTATCTTGGTTGTTAACCTCAAACCGTCACTGATGGATGTCTCTATAGTGACTCATTTGTCATGTGCTGACCTTTTTTCCGAAATTACTCTACAGTCCAACAGCCAATCGGTTCACATACAGAAAACCTCTCTGTGATTACATAACAACACTCCTGCCCCAGATCCAAAAAATCAAATGCACCTTCCAAAAAATGTATAAATGCATTTTTCTAATACAAAAGTAATGTTTGTTTTGTTATGATTTTTACATAATTTGCCCTGATATTGTTACACAAGTATAGAAATACACAATCTTTGATGCCAGCAACATTTCTTTTAAAGATAAACATGTATATTTTGGTATCATAACTACATGGTTTGTTGATTTTTATTATTAATATGTAACCAGTTCAGTCCTGCGATCCACTGGTATATTTGTCTGTAAGTGTTTATGTGTTCACATGTGTTTGTGTCCGTTTGTTTTTGTCCTCTCCTCACAACACAGGCAAAGAAAAGAGAGGGAGCAGGGTAGGAGAGAGAGAGAGAGAGAGAGAGAGAGACAACAATATTAAAAGGAGCTAAAACCAAAAATGGAAGTATAAAGATTTGTTGCTTCAAACGAACATGTTCACATTTTGTCGCTATTTTTGACATTTTTAAGATGCGACGTGTTTCTCTCTCCATGCTCTTCGTTTCGTCTCTCTCACTCGCTCACTGTCTCTCACTCCCTCTCTGTCGCTGTGATCATTCTGCCGTCCACGTCTGGGTCGCAGCATCTCTCTTCTCTCTTTAGGGCTGCAGGATACTTTCTCTGTACAGTTATCTCATTTTGCTCCTCAGTCGTGTAAACGGAGCCTTACGGAGCTACTGAAGATTTCTAATACCGCTGACCTGTGATTGGCCGCCCTGAATACCATTTATCTTTCAGAAATCATCCTTCGATAGAGTTGCGAATGAGGTGGCGATGAAGTGAAATTTTTCCGGATTTCGAATGATTATTTTTTTGTAGTGCTGTTGTAAATGCTCTTTTGCAGGTTTTACAGTGTTCAGAATTGCTTTCAAAACTTGAAAGTTTTTTCAGCTTTTGGTGGAGCACAGGAACTGATTAAATGGGTTTTGGTGTGTGTGTGTCTGGATGACATCTGTGATGACAGAAGAAACACTTTGAGAGAATGGCTTTCAGACGTCCTCTGCCCACAGGTCAAGGGCATGGGATTATGTGTCAAGTGCCTGTGTCGTCATGTTGGTTTCTGTTGAGCACCGGACATGTCGCACGTGTGTGACTGCACACAAGCCAGGATGGTGCTCGATACACATAATTCATCAGCGACATCCGTTTTTAGCTATGAACAGCTGTGCTTTAGTCACTGAAATGGCATCATTCATTTTTTTCTCCTTGTTGTCATTCTATTGTCTTTGTGAATTGTGTCTTAAGAAAGAAAAACTGTGTTTAAAAAAAAGATGACTTGTGTCCATTGTACTGTTTTTTTTTAGTGTTAGAATTACAGGAAAAACTTACACAGCACTTTAATTTTTTTCCCGGCACTCAAAGGGTTAGGTGGGCAAGTCTGTGAATTCTCCACTGCCAACTCCCAGGCAGTTGAGTAAAGTAACCCGATTCAGAGGCATCTGCGCTGGGAAGGGCACGTATCCGCCTCCCCCTCCTCCTTTCCCCCATTCCCTCCCGTAGCTGCGGTTAGCCCCGCCCATTCAGGTCACGTGACTTCTCTGAAACTCCCTCCTCCCCTCGCCTCCCCCCGTGTTTCCAGTAAACCGCTTGTAAGGAGGGGCTGAGTCAGTCTGCAACCAGCTTCCCTTTGACCACAGCTTGTTAAGAATTTGTCAACGTGGACTCCAGGGGCACGTTTTTTTTTTCTTTTTGTGATAGATAGATTTGAATTTTTCTCCCTCCCTGGAACGGTCTCTGGGTCTGATTACGTCAGGCACCCATAATCACTTCCTGTGCTTAACCAAAGAAAGAAAGAGAGAGAGAGCACATGTGAGCGGCTCGCGTAATGGACTTTGATATTTGGCTGCTTGTGTGGCACATACGTTTGTCTCTGTGCTTTGCTGAAAGGGTTTCATTCATAAAAAAGAAAGAATAAAATAGCTTAAGTAACTGACGTGTGACCTGATTACGGACTTCTGCAGGGTCTCCTGGTTGGCAGTCGAATTTTTCCGGAACACATTAGATCATCAGTAATATTTGCTTTTGCAAACTCACTTGCTCCACAGACTGACAAATTAACATTCCATGTAAACTAAATGGAAAGTGGAGAGATACAAAAATAACTTTTCAGTCACATCATCTAAACCTATTAGCTGTGCTTATACAGTTCGTCTGTCTGTCTGTCTATACAGATACATGTGTACAGTATATAAAAATAGAGAATTTTAAAATAAAAATTGTCAGTATTTACCATCATATCATTTTATACCTGTATAACATTTTTCTTCTGTAAAACACAAAAGAAGATATTTTGAGAAATGTCTCAGTGGTTCTGTGTTCATACAATGGAAGTCAATGGGGGTCATTGTTGTTTGGTTACCAACATTCTTCAAAATATCTTCTTTTTTGTTTTAAAATTAAAACAATTTAGGTTGAACTATCCCTTTAAGTGAACTTTTCGCATCAGCTGGCTTAAGGTATATGTTAATAGTTCATGTATAGGAACGTTGCTATTGTTACTAAGGTGCCATTGACGTATGGAGACCCTGTGTGTGTAAGCAGTAACTTTAAAGCGCAGTGGAAAGGGGAGTGTTATGAGGTGTGACTGTGGATTTAAGGAAACACTTTTTCTTTCATGTACATGCGTCAGTCTTTATAACTTCTGTGTTGAGGTCACGATTCCACTGCTATGCTAAATATATTACTTGTTACAGTGTTTTTGGAGAAAAGTCCATGTTTTAAAAAAGCTTTAACGTCTGAATCGGTTCCCTTGAAATGATACTGAGCTTCTCCACTGCAATATAAAGATAAAGCTGAAGATAATGGCACAGACATGAAAAGCCAAAAAACCGTCTGAACAGCGCTGGAGACGCTTCAGAGAGCTGAGGCTGTCTCCCATGGTTTTACTGAAGGTGTACCTCTTAAATGTAATTGCTGGTAAACACTCCCCGAGGGACTGCTGGGTCACGGTTGGTGAAAGCAGTGGACTGTGGTGGCTTAACATCTCGCCAAATAAACGAAAAAACGAGAAGAACGAGCGCAAAAAGTCATCTGGGTATTCATCCGTCATGTCAGATGGCCACTGTTGTGGTTAGACGGGGACTAGAATTATGAATATGTCACAAAGTCATGATTACATGTGCACGACTCTATAAAACTCAAAAATAGCTGCTGGATTTAGCTCTCGTCAGTATTGTGAGCCGCGTTAAGGTTCGGTTGTAACGTCAGACAAATGACTAAGGGGAATTAGTCAGAAGCACGAGCTATACGACATTCTGTGAATAACATTCAGTCTTTATAAATGAGTGATTGTCGGGGTCTGTTGTATGGGGTCTGTGGTTTAGTTGGTAGAAACGCTTTCTGCTGTGTGTATTCAGCGCATGCAGCTGGGTGATCACAGATGTCTCGAGATAAAAGATACCTTTGAATACGGATAAAACATTTGTGACTGGACGTGAATGCAGTGATTTAGTCTTGACATTACTCTGCACTTTCTTGTGACCGTTTGAAACTGACTCACCGCTTTGAGCAGAATGATGTGTTTGTAACAGGGATAGGCATGAATCTCTCTCCTACAATAAAATGCTTTGATCTCGTGATTTAAAGCTGATCCAGCACTCTCTGTATGTGAATGAAAGACATTCCTGTCTTACCAGCCTGCCATTTTTATGTCTGGTTTAAAAACCAATCTATATAGAAGAAAAACAGTAAGATGCTTTATAAAAAAGACACACACACAGTGGAATGTAATGTGCTGTTGCTATGTGTCCAAACAGTCTTTGATTGGACAAAAACAAATTGGGAATTTCAAAGTTCGTCCAATCAAAACACTGCTGTTCTGGCCGGTCCCCATCACCCCTCCCTTTGCTTCCCTGCCAGCTTTTTTCTTGGACCGATATGATGTCCATATTAGGTTTGATTTGGTAAAATCCCCTCCCAACTCTTGTATCAAGTGCTAATGTACTTTTATCTCGGGTGGAGAGATGCTTTTTCAGCATATGTACTGTAAATGAATTAAAGATGATGTCATTGGTCCATGTCATCAATATATTAATTGGATTAGCCACCTGCCAGCAGTTTTTACAGTACCCCGTTTCTCTGTATGATCTGTCGGCATTAAACAGTTATTTTCGATCAGGCATTGCAGTTGCGGATATTTAAGTAGATGCACTAAACAGCAAAAATTATACTTTGTTAAAAAACATGTAATTGCATTCATCCTGGGGTACTGGTTATTAATTATTAATATTTGCAGAATATTTATTAAGTGGTTTACTAAAGATGCAAATCTAACATTATTGTGTGATGGAGTACATCCCAGTAAAATGATACTGAAAGAAATTTGTATTTTCTTCATTCTTCATTTCTTTAAAACATCACTATTTATTCTATATAGTAGAATATTGTCTGATAAATATTTGAATCCATTTCTTTAATAAAAGGTATGACAAATATATTAAAAATGAGTTAAATAGCATTTAAAATATGCACAAATCTGTCTACTACAAATTCGGTTTTGTAACAAAAACCGTTTCCTTACTATTTACAATTTCTTACTATTAACTAACTAATCTTTACCTGCTCTGCTTTTGCACTTTTCAGTCTTTATTTATATAAATGAAATCAAAGCCTGCATGATTGTCAGTTTGTTAAAGTTATTTTAGCTTCGTAACATTAATGCTGACACAATTTCACGTAAGATGTGAAATGTTTTCATAAGGATATTCCGTTATGTTGTCTCTTCCTAGACCTTTTTCATACTATATTACTTTTAACTGCCCCTCTTCCCAGCAAAGGTATAATCAGGAAAATCCATGTCATTTCAGTAAAAGAGTCTATTGTAAGATAGTGAGGAATAAACCTTCAGATATTTCAAGCGTTTGTGACTCACAGGAATTATCTAGACGTCTGGTCTTGCCCCCACTGTTTTAATTCTAATGGAATTTGAAAAAATGTCATTCAAAGGTTCATGAATCTTTCTGGTAAGGGTTGAACATTTGAACAATGCTTTATGAGGACAGATTTTAGTGAAGAGCACTAGATTGGAATGCGTTAGATACAAATTCTAGTGTCTGATGCTTTTGAAAAAAATATTTCAGCAAAAAGAATCAATCTTCTGCAAAATAAGACTCAAGAATGTTATTTTAATCATAAGAATGACTGAATGATTTAACTAGTCTAGTTTTGTCTCCAACCAGTCTATCAAATACATGTAAGTTAATGTAATTAGTATAGTTTAGCTACCTGTTCTTAAGTGAACACAAGTGACCCTTTTCTCTCTCTCTCCTAATCATGCAGAAACTCATAATTACTAAAACAAGTACAAAGATAACAAAAAGATGCATAAAACAAGTCTTTGAGGTGCCTAAAACATGCCTGTGCAAAACAAAAATTGTCATTCATTTTATTCTTTAAATCTCCCCCTCGAGTCAGAGAGCTCTTGCGATTTCTTCTTCTTAAGGTCCTTTGATTTTGTTCAAACTGTTTCATCAAGAACAGGTAATTCTGACATTGCATTATGTATTGCACAAACTGTTTTGTCAGTGTATGATTTCAAAATCAAATAAATATTTAGAAATCTCACAGAATATGTGGCAACATTCTGCATGAGTTTACAGAATCCTGTCATCAGAATCATGTTTAATAATGAAAAAGGGTTTTATTAATAGGTCAAAATAGAAGGACAGAACAATACTAGCAAACATCTTAATAATAACAATAATTGTTACTAATTTTACAATTGAAATTTAATATCATGCTTAATTTGAAGCATGATGAGTTTTGAGTTTTTGACTGATTTAAACTGTAAAGATTCATATTTAAATAAGCCACTCAGATAAGTTAATAAATTTATATCTGTGTCAGAATGTGCCTGAAATAATATTTAAGTAGTGATGTGGTTAATATGTCATCGAAAATTAGATATAGCACTAAAATGTGTTTAAGGGATGTTTGTTTTTAAATAAAGGAGGCATATAATCTTTGTCTATCAGGAACATTTTTCAGCAAGCGGTCAAAAGTTTTTCTGAAATGTCTCACATTTTATTGTATTGTATAGATAAAAATAATTAATCCTTGTTAGAAATATAATGTGACAGGTGTTTAGGGTATAATTGTAATTTGTAATAATTTTATTTAAACTCTTTCAATGGTACATAAACTAGATGTAGAAATCTTTGTATGTGAGATATTCATTACTGCCATATTTGTTCCCATATTAACACAATAAAACCTAATTTCTGCTTTTACAGTAGTATTCAAATATTTTTTAATGGCATAAAATGGTAGATGATCATTTTTTTTTACTTCTGTAAAACCTTGGAAATATACTTATAGGTGTTACTCTGGAAAGAAAAAAGGTGCGAGGTCTTTAAAAGATTATTAGAGTAAAAAGGTTTTTCTCCCAAACATCTATAGACAATTGATAATAAAGATCACTGAGCTGCAATTACTTCATTTAAAAAAATTATAAAAGCTCAATTTTAAATAGATTTTTATTCTTTTCATAAACCACATTAAATCATCAAGTATTGGATGATATTAGAAGCATGAATTATTTAATACGTATCAAAACCAGAATACTTTGAAATACTCTTACTTTTGTAATTAATATTAATTGCATTATTTGAAGCATATTTTGTTAACTTTCATTCTCATATATCATAGTTTAAATGTAATTCTTTCATCTGAATTTTGAGTTTGGGGGAATAGCAGTGATTTCAGTGTTTGTCTCTTAATTGTATGACATTTACAGTACATTTATTTATCGCTCAGATGTTCTAAATTATATCTTAATTTTCTGATAGCTCTTGCTTATAGTAAAATTATGAAACATTTTTTTGTCTTTAGAACTTAGCCACAAGCAAAAACGTCTGTTTCAAAAGATTAAAAATGGTCCAGGAATCTTTAGGAATCTCAGCTTGTTTCTCCGTGTATGTTCAGAAGGAATCTCAACATGACAACATTAGTAATAACAAGAATATGTCACTGTTTTCAGTGATTCATAGATTTGTTGCAAATACTAAAATCACTATTTTATCATGTTATAAGACCAAAGAATACAGTACTGCATTTTTCTGTATCTTTTTCTATGTACTCTTATATACATCTAGATGTAGAAATCTTTTTATATATATATATATATATATATATATATATATATATATAGAAATGCAAATAACAAAAATAACATAATTTGTACTATATCACTTAACATTTCATTCAAATTCTATTTTCAGCAAATTGACTTCAAAATGTTTTCATCAAGACTTACCAGACCTCTATGATTTTCCTGTCTATTTCAGATCTCATAGCTCTCATTTGATGTGTCAGGAATCATCTCTGGACATTCTCCAAACCATATCTGGACTTTATTTTCAGATCCACAGGGAAAACCGTGGGAAAGACAAGCATTGAGGTGAGTAAGGACTGTTAGGCACACACATACAGATGAGATGCTAATGCCCTGATAGAAACAAAATAATTCAGTCTTGCAGACATTGCAAAGTGATGTATATCCACTGGCTTACTTCTGTATATTTGAACTTATATACATGTGAAGTTGACTTGGCAGGTGCTTGCTCATATACATTGATTAAATAAAAACAAACAGCAGTCCTTGTGTACCTAAGTGTGAATAAAAACTGCATATTTCTAAACATATAAGCATAAAATATATATAAAATATATTATGTACAGTAGTCTGTACTTTATATCACTGTAACTGCGTTCACTGATATTTGTATTCATATATGACCATAAATATAAGGTATATTTATCTTTTTCATATTAGAAATCTGTCAAATCTTTATAGTGTAATATTTGTAAAGTTAGGATACCAGAAGGAATATTCAAAACACTTATGACTCAGAGGCGGCCATTTTGTGTTTTATCCTCCTCCATTTTGTCAAAGTTACAGCTGTGGTATTCTTTCATTTGAGACGCCCAAACATTATTTCCACATTCAGATGTATTAAATTATGGTGAAAGTGATCCAAATGTGCTTTAACACACACTTTAAAGAGTTTTGCTAAGTCTTTGTATGATTGGATGGAATGTCAGGCTAAACGTTAATATCGTGTGCATCTCTTTTAGATGAAAAGATGAAAATTCAACATATTTTATTGTTGTCACTTCATGTTGTGGAAAATTCACAGACCTCCTAATCGTTTTGACGGTTGACAATATACTCAAAGTGAAAATGAAATAATATTTAAATAAACATGCTTACACACACACACACACTAATATTGCAGGAAAAATAAGAAAATGTATGTACAATAATATTTTTAGATATAATATTAAATAAAAAAGCATTTGACAAAACTGCATAGCTCCTTAAAAACATATAGATCAGATTTTTTTGTGCCAAGCTGTACATAAAAACAATGCATGATAAAAATTGCCATGAGATCTTTTAACAGTTATGGTAAAGTTGTGTGTGTGTGTGACAGAGACACATACAGAGAGATAAAGAAGTGTGTGCTTTGCAGTGTGTATTAAAGTTGATGAAGAGAGTTTGATTGTTTGAACTGTGTGTGTGTGTGTGAGAAAGATGAGAGAAAATGTGTGTTGTGTAGGTGAGATTATAAAAGGATGCAGGAGTTAGTCATACATCTAAAATATCTGAATGTTCTTTTCAGTCTTACAACTCACCTGTGGATCAAGTGTATTCTGAAACGTAATATGTTTTTGTATATAAAGTGACACATTCGTCTCAAATGTTGGCTTTAATTTCACTGTGATTAACTCTTACCTATTCTAACACGCTTTTACTATTTTGATGCGTCTTTTAGCATATTTTGTCAATTGTAATTTTTTAGTAGCTATATTTTATGATTGGTCATGAAAAATTTAGAAACATAACTGTCCTCAGTGTAATTCTGGAGAATTCTAAGAAAGGAAATGATAAAAGCTGTATTTCGACTTTTTATGTTTAAAATGCATCTTATTAAAAAAAGTAAATATTAATTGCATTTTATTTTCAGATATTTGCTCAAAACCATTATTTAACACTTTAAATATTACATTTATAATATATATATATATATATATACTTTTATTAACTTTATATAGACTTATACAGACTTATAAACTTATAACTTTCCAAACAGTGACACTTGCACGTCTTCATTGACTATTACAACATTTACATTTTAGTTACAGACCTTTTTCAAGAATTTTTGAAATTACTGTGGATTTACTTTGCAAGTGACAAGAAAAACACCATTATATAATTATAATATTCATTATATGATACAAATAATATTTTGATTTGCTTTTGACAAAAGCAATGACCTTCCAGACATTATAAGAACAGAAAAAACTTTAGCGTGTGGATGCCTTACGCACATCAGCCTTTCCTAAAACTACTTTTATGTGTGCAGAAAAAATGTAATGAATGTATTGCTTTTATCTGCACAAGTGATGACACAACAGTAAGGCTACACACCCCCCGCACACAATGTCCTGATGTGTCACGCAGAGGTCCAGACGTTACGAAGGGTGTTTATGCGACTCAGTCACGATGGCTAAAGGAAAACACTACTGCAGACAAACATAATGAGTAAGTTCAGACTGATTGAGTTGCACCCTCCACAAAAAAAAACCCAACCCCCCCACCCGCACCACCCATCCTGCCTTTTATCACGCCTGATCGGGAATTGTGACTAAGCAGGATCTAGACTGGACAGGAGCCATCTTTGATCCTGGTTTACTTCCAGTCTGGTAAAAAATGTTTTCGTTTTTTTTCACAGACCCCCTTCAAATGTATTAGCTGTAGCCCTGGGCCTGTTAGACTCATGCCATCTGTATATCGCCTCTCCAATGTCTGTCAGCGGGTTGTGTTTTAACCTCTGATCAAAAAAACCCTCACTGCTGACCACCGCCTGTGTTTGAGGGCCCATGGGGGGTTAGCTGATGTGGTTATGAGTGTATCACCCAGTACCACTCCCCAATGACAGCATGCTTAGATGGATAACTCGATGGAGTGACTCTGTCTCTCTTTCTCTCTTTCATACAGAAAGTCTTTGTGATCATTACCTTCAGTGTGAACATGGTGGAGCAGATGGTGGCTCCTTATTGGGTGAGTAATTCAAGACATTGACTTATATCTGGGGGCTCTTGAGCAAATGGAAAGGCAAAATGGTGTCTGTGTGTGGTTGCAGTGTGTGTCAGAGAGGGTGGGTGGACGTATAGCGGAAAATGAAAGAGTTAAATGAAAACGAGGAAAGTAACAGACAAATGTGTCTTTGAGATTTTCTTCTTTTTTCTTCTGGTGTCTGACTGGGAAAACCCTTCACATGGTGAGATGTATGATGTCTACCTACAGTTCCCCAAAACGTCAAATTGACAGTTTGACTGTGGAAATTAGTATAGTGGTATGCTTAAAAATAGTGCCATTGATAGATTACAGGCCACAGTAAGAAATTTAATTAAAAAAATGCTGTATCCATCTTGTTTGCATATGTCAATGGCTTAAATGTGTGATTGTTTATAGGCCCGAACTGTTAGTTGACTCATGTTGGTGGTTTCAACCTATAGACGTGTAGGCTTAGTCTTGGACACACTGTTATTGATCATTTACTCTTAAAATAAATCATTATGAAAAGTGATCCATTAGGTGGATTTAGAAACTTTGATATATATATAAAGCTCCAACGTATACTCGGACACATTTTTGTGTAAACTGATTTTGCTTCGAATTGTGTAGCCCATAGGTTTATTTAGGAGATGGATTTTTGGGTTGGCTTTTGGGATGGTGATCCGGCTCAGTCGGCTAATGGCTGTAGATCTGACGTGGTCTCTGTCATTGCTCTGTGGCATGTGGTCCTTCTAATCTGAAGATATGACGCCTACCCGAGTGTTTCATATGAACCACCACTTCACATAAAGATCCCATAATGGTAACGAT
Organism: Beaufortia kweichowensis; assembly: GCA_019155185.1. Lineage (NCBI taxonomy): Eukaryota > Metazoa > Chordata > Actinopteri > Cypriniformes > Gastromyzontidae > Beaufortia > Beaufortia kweichowensis. The sequence continues at coordinate 3,029,704 of CM032815.1, read as the reverse complement.
GACTGTTTGGAATATTGAGAGTGGGTGTGTGTGAGAAAGAGGGAGAGCGATACAAAGATGGAGAAAGATTAAGAACGAATGCAAGCAGGCTGACTGCTAGAATCTGTGTTCTTAATTATGAACAGACGTAGACACTTCCTGTCTAGAGCGTCCATAGTGACCCGGAAAACTATTTGGATACCAAAGTTACATTAATAAATGTATTGGTGTCAGAGCAAATGCAATATGATTTACTTAGGTGTTGTAGCTATACTTATATGGTTACAATTTAACCCTAAGAAATACATTTTACACAATGCACTTAAAAAGAGCCACCCAACTTGCAGCTTCTGCGCTTTGTAATTTTTTGTTTTTTATGACTTAGTCAGCTTCTTAGATCTTGCGGCCTTGTGGGATAGAAAAGTGTCAATCTGATGCATACTGAAAAATCTTGATGGAAAGTTTTAAACTATTTTTATGCATACTGGCTTTGGCCTTCTGTATACAGGAGTACAGGGATGTTCATAAATGTGATGAACTACACCTGTGGTTAGTGTCTGATAAGACACTTGAACTTTGTGAACTTTAGAAAAACTGACATTAAAATCATCTTTGGGCCAGCTGGATAAAAGTAATTGGCGAAAAAGTATAAAACTTGTCTTGTTTCTCGTATAAAAGTGACCAGTTTTAATACAGTTCTGACATTTTTAGGGGAAGTGTCCAGATACATTAGACTTACAATACTTCCAGTACACTATAGTGCAATACTGTACTATACTGTATGTTGTGTAAGACTAAAGTTCACAGGAAGTTGAACTGCAGTATACGGTCATAAACTGGGCTATTGTGCTTTTAAAACCATCTGCTGTATGTTCTGTTGAAAAAGCACACATGGTGTATTGTGTCCAGCATCTGACTGTGCTAAGGCTTTCAAATGTAATATAGTCTATGAAGCACCTGTGCTGTGGCATCGGGCAGTGGTGTTTAAGTGGGGTAATAAGATGCTATAGGTGGGGTTCAGCACTGCTGTTTTTGGCTTGTGAACACCTGTCTTTAGGGGCAGCCCCATCTGACAATGCAGAAGAGTCAATCACCCCAGCTATGACTGCAATACCACACCGAGATTACATCAGCCTGTTTGCCAACAACGTGATGTCCTCTTACTTTTAAAATGCTGATGGTATAGGGAATTTCTTACAAATCTGTTTTCAATGAAAAAAAATGTATTTTCCTTACTTTTTGTCCACATGATGTTTTGACCTAAAATTAAGTAATGGGAATATCAGCAGATTTGTGTTATTTATGGACTTGTTTTTCTCCAGATGTAGTACAGAGAAATGGAGATGTGTTCAAGGAACTGGTTGTGATTTTAGACATGCGTTTACCGTGCTATTGCTGTTTATCTCGAGATGTCCTGTTGTGGTTTTTCCAAGTACAGACGTAGATATGATGCAACTTGAATCTATCTCTGTGTGTGTGTGTTTATCAAATTAACAATCCTTAAGGGATGTATTTGTAACCCGAAGTGAGCTAAATCTGACAAAACAGTTTTTAAAGGGACTTTAAGATGTCCTCATTTGTAAAAGTGCTGTATAAGTAAAGTAAATAATTGGCTAAATAATGCCAAACAATGAGTTGTCTGTTAGGTTTGAGTGAGTCCGGAGTAATTATAATTAGCTGTTTATTAAAACAGTAGATGTCTGTGGCATGTCTACATTTATAAAGCTAAATAAATGTGTTTGTATGTGTCCTGAACCTGAAGCAAACATTTGGATTTGGGTGTGTGAAAAGTGTGTGTGGTGAAACTGTATATTTCTTACTTTGTTCAGTGATAAGTGACTAACAATTGCTTGTTTTTGCAGCAGTATTTGTAGTTGCATATGTGTGTCACGCTCACGTAAACCTGTGTGTACATGTAAATGTTAATAGATATGAAGATAAAATAGCAAAACCCTTTTGGTACACTGTAAAAAAGGAAATGTATTAAATTAGAGAAATCTTAATCACAAGAAGTTGTAGTTTTCAGTTGAAATTGTTCTGTAGGATTAACTCGCTCCCTCACTATTTCTCACATGCACCAACAATGTATTTTACTGCTGTTTTAAGTCATTTTTCTTTGTCATTGGTGGAAGTAAAATAGTTTTTCTTTGTCCTCCATGATCTTTCAGATCTCAGAGATTTTTGGCACAGGATCCCAAACTACACATTTAGTCATCTTACATGTTTACATTTTCTAGTTTTTACACCCAGCACATAAATAATCCACAGAGAACGCTGAGATTTATCCTACAATTATCCAAACATCATTTCATCAAAGAGAAATAAAACCTTGTTATTTCTGGAATATTCTGGTCACCGTTGTTAAAGTTTTTACAGAATAAATATGTTGTTTTTAGTCATAACCCAAAGAAAGGCATGTGGGTCTTTCAGTTGCTGGATTGTGTGTTACAGTATTTTGTACTTTATGACACAAATGTTAATGTTTACCCCTTTACTACTTTCTACTTATGAACTTTATTGCTCTGCTTTGCTCCTGTTTTAACCTCTTTGATTTAATAGGCGTGTGGTCTTATTACCCTGGTGTAAAAAGAGCCATTAATATTTAGTGCACTTTTTTTCAGGTGCTCAGCAGCTCTGCACACCTTATTTTGTTTCTAGAGTGGTTCTGTATATTTCATTATTAAGTAAAGTGATTTGGAGAGTCGCAGCACAATGCATGATACATGGAAAGGCACATTCAGGAATAGCAGGCATGTGGTGAGAGATTTTGTTTTTAAGTGTAAAATGATGCAGTAAAAATTCAAGTGTAGGGTGAATTTCATGTTATCTCTTGATTTAGTGTACAAAATATACAAAGATATTATGCAGTTGGGAGACAAAGACACATTTAAGTAATGTTTTTTAAATGGAGAATCTGACGGATGAATACAGAGACGGAATTATTGTGGCAATATAAAGGTTTTTAAGTTTCCATAATAATCATGACATGACATATTTTAAAACACTAAAAATATTTAGACCTGTACTTGGGTGTAAATTGACTCAGTGGTATTTTACGTTAGCTGGACTTCATGGCTGATGCAAATCTGGGGAATACTTTCAGTTCTCTTTCCCTCAAATTGAAACTATAAATTCTTTATTTCTTTTATATGAGGTTACAGTTTTTGGCAGGGACATTACAGCTTCATTCACACATGTGACACATGGCTAAACATTACTGAATATGTAACAAAACGGATATTGACCCTAAAAAGTGAGAAAAACATTTGGACTCAGCACACAGAAAACAACATGCAACTCATAGATTATGTAACCTATTTATATTTAAAATAACAAATATTTTATTATTTTTATGCGTAGGATGTGTTAGGGTTCATTTCCTGGTTTTGATAATCATATTACAATTAATTTATCTGATGAATGCATGAGAAGATAAATAACATTTAATAGAGATGAATTTAAAGAAAAAAGAAAATGGTACATCCTATCTGTGTGACATTAGGCAGAGACAGACATTTTAAATGTGTTTTTGCTTCCTCTGCCAAGAATTTTAAATATACATGTAGGCCATGCTTTCTTTACGTATTGCATTTCACGTGACCCAAAAGAACCGTTTAAATAAGAATAAACATGTGATTGTAATGGATGCCTGTTTCTAGTCTGGTGAGTGTGTTTTGCACATTTATGTTTGGTGATATATGGATTGTTCTTAAAGTGGAAAGTACAAACATGCAAGCAGGATTTTAGAGCATTGTTGAACTTTTTGAGATAAACCAGATAAATCCAACTTTTGGATTTTTACTTTTTATTAAACTGAAGCTTTGAAGAGCTGTAGATGCATTTAAATATATAGTCTGTGTGAAATATAATGTGGAATATAATTGCATTTTAGATTTTAAGTGTAAGTTTTTAATAAATAGAAGCCATGTGGTTTTAAAGTTAGTTGTAGTGAAATGTGTCTTTTTGCTTATACATAACTTGTGTTTATACTGGAAACTTATTTGTCCATAACTTTGTGATAACTGCTTCAAATAATCCTAGTTTTCTGTTTTGTTGTTATAGCGTTACATTACTGGCATTTTGAAAACATTAAACATCTATCATTTAAATCGAGGCTTCATGAGGTCCACTACAAATCTTTCATTTTCAGCATTTGATGGAAAATATGTATATACACTAAAGAGTTTATGCATTTTTTGAGATTTTGGCAAAGTGTGACTGTCATGGATCAGGTTTAGCAGATTATATATCCTCCTTAACATTTTACAGAATACATAACGTGGAAAACATTATTGGAAGCAGTTCTTAGTTTACTTAATATGAATTATTATCTGACTGAGCTTTATTTGACCTGACTATTGTCGTGCTCTCAGAAAGATTTTGAAAGCTGTTGCTTTGTCTCATACAGCTATTGTAGATTATTGTTCTTATATTAAAACTATTTATTGTTGTTATTTCCTGATTTGTGTGCTATTTATAAAGGAGATCTCTAAACGAATGTCTTGCCATGGGCGGGTGTGCTTGTAGGTATTAAACATCTTCATCTATACAGTCCAGCTTGTGTTGTTATTTCAAAAAGAAGGTTGGACAAAGTGTAGGGCTTATACGTGTATTGTGTGTTGCGTTGATAAATCATACTGAAACAGTCAGTGGTCACACCTCAGTTAACCCCTCCCGTTGACGATGTTACATCAATAACGTTGATTGGCTAATACAGAGCACTTGTTTTCATTCAAAAACTCCTTTCATGTGTGGCTCATTTTGCATCTATTCAAATCTGGTTTACTGTAAGAGATTTTAACGTATGTTTTCCCAGTTTCAAATCTGTATTGATAGTCATGGGCTCAGTATATGAGCTTAGAGAATTGTTTTAAGTGAATTACATGTGTCTGTATACATTTCCATCTGACAGCATCTCCTGCGGTTCCTTAGAAGCCGTCCTGAGGAGCTGTAAATGGTCACATTATCAGAACAATGCATATGCAGATTACCTGTTTTTTTTTATTAATGTACTTTAAGAAGAGAAAGACACAAAACTCTGACTGATGGTGACAGGCCAAGACGGATAGATGTTCTTTAAAGAAGGGAGAGGAAGGAGAACATTTTCTGTTGTTCTGTGTGAGTCAGCTGAAATCGTGATCATGAATTATTTCGCTGTTGGTTTCCTGGCATGGAGGACAAAGTCACCTGTTAAACGGGAATGACTAGACAAAGACTGCATTGAGTTAATGGTGTCATTTCCAGCTCTAAAGCTCAGGGTTGAGTCTGCACGGACGGTGGCTGTGTGCTAATCAAGCTTGTCACTGGAATGCTAGTGAGAGTCGTCTTACTAATACTGACTGTAATGTACAGGAAGATAATCAGCCCTTTATTCCTGCTATCAGTATTTGTGGGAAGACAGACACTGGCTCAGTCACAAGGTGATGAATACACTGTTAATTTGCTAATCTGTTTGTTACACAGGATATCAGAATGGTAAGAAATGTAAGAAAATAAATTTTTTAAAGGGACAAATCGCCCAAAAAAATCTGTTGATTGCAAATGGGGACATTGGGCAGGATTTTAGTAGTTTCACTTTGAATATTTGTCACACAGAAAAATATTGTGTGAATGGCTTGACAGTATACTATTCACATTCATTGTATGCCAAAGGGATAGTTCACCCAAAAATAAAACTTCTTTTATCATTTATTCTATTATTCACCCCTCATGTTATTGCAAACCTGTATGACTTTTTTTCGTTTGCAGCACACAAAATAAGATGTTTTGAAGAATGTTGGTAACCAAACAACACTTCAATTCACTTCCACTGTATGGACACAAAACCACAAAGACGTTTCTCAAAATATCTTCTTTCGTGTTCTGCAGAAAAGAAAAATCATATAAAGGTTTTGAACAGCATTAGGGTGAGTAATTAATAACAGAATATTTATTTTTAGATGAGCTATCCATTAACATTCACACTGTGCACTATGAAAGGAAGAAAATAATACAATTGTAAAATCCATAAGTTTAAAAAGGGTCCGTAGGTTTTTGGGTAAACTAATGCTTTAAACAGGCCTTTAAACAGTTGTCATTTCTACAGAGAGAAAGAATGAGCAGGATCGATCATTGTATCATTAGAAGTTAGATGACTGATTTATCTATTACTGCTATTTCTTTGACTTGCTGAAAGTCTCATGTCGTGCTTGTTTAGCTGTGCGAGTCATCAGCCATGAATCTGAGTCATGGGCCTGTTTCACCGGCCTGTCTCAGGTAGACGTGTTTAAACTGAACAGGGGGCCACTGTAAGGAATTTGGTCAAAAAAAGGGGGATTTTTGGCTGTGTGACTATGAATTGTTTTTCAACATAGAAGTTTGAGATGAGAAATAATTGTGGCACGCACCTAAAAATAACTGATGACATTTGCATAGGAGTGTACAGGTGTTTTAGCTGTGCAAGTTCACATTATATCCTCAATAGTCTGAAAGAAAATAGAACCGACTGACAGTATGTTTTGTACATCATAAGGAAAGTACATCATGCTCTAAAGAGAATTTTGTTGCTGTGACAGATGATGTTTGTTTGTATGTTTGTATATTTTAGCTATGCTCTTTCTCTGCTAGCAACAAATCTTGTGTAGTTTCGCTTGCAGGCCACAGTTTGATTATATGACTCATTAATGAATTGGTTTAGGTTTGGGTCATGAAAATGTATTAGTCAAAAATGTGTCAACCTTTTTTGATTAGGCCTATTTTTTGCAGTTTTTGGCATTGTGGAAACATGTTACCAAAATAAGCTCTTATTTTGTGTTTGCCCTGTGAATACAATATGAAAATTCTTATGATTTTGTTTATAAATAATACTTCGTTTGCATTGAGATATTAAGTTATTATTTTAATCATGCATTCTGATCATTTGCAGTTTGTAAGTTTCTAATATCTACTATAGCTTAAACATTTAAGAATGATAATAAGTAAAAGATTTATTTATACTCAGATTAATTTTTTTATTAACCTATCATTCATAAATCTATTAAAAACTATTAGCTCTGCTTGCCGTTTGTCTGTTGGGTATTGAAATCTTCAGGTCAGGGTTAGTTGGTTAAACAGCATCCTGCTAAAGGTGAGCACGGTTTACCCGCAGACCTGCATCTCACAGGATAACTTACCTACAGCTGCTTCACTGTATGACTGTACACACTGCACCATTCCTGTGCGGTTTTCAGTTCTGTAGGTGTGTGAAAGTATTTATCTTGTGTAACTCATCTGATTGCAGTTTCATAAAATGAGGACTTGCTGTGAGCTGGTAACAATTATATTATGACATCTACAAAAATGTATGATGCCAATTATGTCATTTTTATTCATAATGGATTTTACTGTCTGAATTGTTATGCATGATGCATCTTCATGCTTGTGTTAAAATATATGTTCGTAAATACAATCCGTGTTGCTGCAGTATGTCTAAACATTTCCGTTTCAAAACTCTTGTTTTTAATCATCGCTAAACGCATCATCAAATACAAATCTGATTGCCTGGAACTGTATCTCGCTATAAGCGTGTTACTTCAGCTGCGAGGCCGCAAGTGCGTCAATATTGGATGCGGCATTGTAAAAATATCCTGTTTACTTGTTTGCACATTTTCTCTTATCAGGAAATCAATCTTGATCATAATTAGTCAGCTTGTGGGTTATTTATTGGTCAGATGGCTAAACGGTAATGTCTGTGACCTCTTTTGACGTGATGTGGCATATAGAAAGTCTTTCTCTGTATGTATATAGAGTTATAAAGGGCTTTTCCAATGTGTTGGTGAAGCTGAAAGAGCCAGATTGCAGGCTTGCCAGCTGGGGAGCATGATGAAAGTGTCCGTGTTGCATGATCAAGAGGAAGGGAAAGGCATTACAGGGTAGATTGTGGCGAAATCTTCCCAACCAGACACCCCAGCTTTCCATCCTCCACTGGCCCAACCAAAAGCAGCCGTGCCTGGCCTTGCCCACACAGTCATCTTGGGCATGTTTGGTCCTCCAGTGAGTCAATAGGCTGTCCACCCATATCGAGGGATGTGATGCGTGTTTCCGTGATGTCTGACAGATCTCTCGTGCCTAAGCTTGTTGCATGAGCACACAGAAGTTGTTTTTTACGTCAATCACATATTTTATCTCATCACGGATGATTGTGGCCAGATATGGAGGCAGCATTAAAATAGTTTAATCTAATGTGCAAATAATTATTTTAAGTAATATTTGTCCGTACTATGTGTTTTTACTTGGCGTTACAAATCAGTAATGAGGTTTTATGATGGTTAGGATAAGGGCTGTCATGATATCAGATTTTCAATAATATCACAATATCTATTGACATTTTTATTTTTTAAAAATGCAGTCAGATTCATCTTTACTTTTTTGGCCAAATAATCAAGCTTAAAATACAATTGTTGGGAGGCATTTATGTTCTTTAATATATCAGTTATTGACAATAGTAGTGTATTGTGACATTCCTAGTAAACATGATGACTTAAAACTAGCTCTTGGATCTCTGTTTCTGTTATTTTGGCCTTAACTTTCCTTTTCACACCATGACGGTTTGTGATTATGTGACTATCAGGGCATATGAGTAAACACCTCAATGTTTTGGCTGTTTATTGGACGTGTGTAAGTCTGCCGTATGAATGTGCATGTTTGTTCGTTGAGCTGATGAACGTCTGGTCGGCGATGTGTGCAGCTGGGAAGTGACTTAATACAAGTTTGCTATAATTAGTCAGTTTTTTCGCTCTCTGAGCCAACGTGGAAATCCAAAGGGCAGAGATCAGTATTCCCTGTCTCTGAGTCTCGTGCTGATAAGGTTTTTTTTTTTTTGAAATGAGAGTGATCTCACCCTTTTTCTGCTTTCCTGTTCTGCTATGCTTTGTTTAGTTTTTTCTTTCTTTCTTAGTGTTTAAACATTGGACGGGCACAGCTGGTGCATAAGGAAGAATGAGTGTGAGCATGTAAGTCTAGTGTGTGTGCGTGTGTTTGTGTGTGTGTGTGTGTGTGTGTGTGAGAGAGTGAGTTCGGGGATCTCCATTCAGGATGAGTTCTCATGGTTTGCTCATGAGGTCATTGGGAAAGATCCTCTCATAAACCGGAGCAAGTTTAACTGACCAAAAGTGACCTGCAGTTATCAATTCCTCCACAGCCTTTTACCTTTTTTCATACTCACTTGAGTTAAAATAACTGCTGTAAGTGATTAGGGCGTAACAATTTAATTGCGCATGTTAAATAGTTAAGGGTGCATTGAAACAGGAAAGAGATGAGCAGAGCACGTCAAGGCCTTTGCTGAAAAGAGACACGTCACTAGAAAGTGACTGTGTGCGTTTGTGTGTGTGAGAAGCTGTGTTTAATACCTACTGATGGGTTTACACTCTTTATTTCAAAATGGATGTTTGTATCACCTGGCAACAATGCATTCAGTCAAAACTCATTTCAATTGGGGTTTTCATACAATCATGTTTATGTATTTTAGATCTTATGTTGCATTGAACATTTAATACTTTTTCTTTTTGTTTTTAATAAAATACAAAAACACTCGACATCACAAAAAAAGCCTGAAAATATCAATGTAATTTAGAATATTGTTTATATACATTACAACAAAAAATACCTTTTGGGATTCTGTATATGCCGCTTTGAATCAGTTATTCTTAGAGTTGTAGTATGCACTTGGCCGTCCATGTCTTTTACATTGATATGGCATTTATATTTTTCATATTTATAGCCTGCAAATTTTTTCCCCATTGCACGGGGCCGACATCAGAAATGTGCTGCCGTGCACGCGTGCAACTTAGAGAGAACATCGATTGGCGACTTTAGAGGGGACCTGAGGTCAGAGGTCACCTGTGACTCAAGGCTTGTGGAATTCTGTCTCAAGGAAATGAATAGCACAGAGGAAAAAATAAGAGACAAAAAAATTGTAACTGCTACAGGAAATGATGGCTCATTAGAATGTTGTAAGATGGTGACTGCAAATTATTAACTGTTTTATAGACGGACAAAAAGCGAAAAGGAAGTTGGAACATGTTTACCTCTAAAAGTGCCCATGTTTTTCACTGGGGAAAACAGAAGCACAAATGTTTCTAAGCTTCCTGTCTGCTGATCCCATGCTTCTGCTCGCATGATCTGTTTTCTGGGTAAGGTTTAGTCACCCTTCCAAAGATTAGCAGTTTGTAAAATGTGTTGACAGGTAATTTGGTTAATGCCGTAACAAGACCTTATCCTGTTCCGGCATCCATTAAAGCAATTCATGTATTCTACATTCAAAAATAAGCTTCATTGATTTTGAATTTCATTGTCAGTTCCTGATTTTTGTATTCATGATCATTCATGATCTTCATTGTATGTAGCTAATTTCAACTTGTTCAACCAGATTGTGGACCGTAAATGTTGAAATGAAGTCTTATTGTATGTTTTCAGCCAAGTACAGGAGAAAGGGTTAGTTTTTTTTAATATTGTTTTGTTGAGATTTAAACGTTGTATTTTAAATATTTTAAATTTTGGGGTTACCCATTATGGTATTTCTATAGCTCTAGTTGCTATGGATCAAAATGTCTGGCAAACATCTAAATGTAAATATAAAAAGAGGATCTTGGGTGTGCTTAGGTTGAGAATGGGCAGTTGAAGACTGTGTGTGTTGCTTTTAGTAAATAACAGTTTCTTGCAAGTGCATCTAACCAGCATTACACACTGTGATGTGATTCTTGTTTCTTTATTGCATGAAAAACAAATTAAAGTGAATTCAGGTTGATTGAATATAAATATGAATGTTAATCAACCTAAATTCAGCCTATATTACTTTGATTTGATTCAGTTGGGTTAGTTTTGACCTAGCTAATTTATTAAGTTTACTCACTTCTGTTGTTTCCACTTATCTATGGGATTTGAGTAGAGTTTATGTTTTAGTCTACTGTTTTAAAAGTGTGGAACCAATGTCCACAGTTGAATTAATTTTAGCTCAGAAATACTGTTTTGCTAATCATTACTCTCCTCCTGCATCATTCTTTACCCAATAATACAGTTTGTCAGACTGCCATCTGTCCCTGCCTAAAAAGCGACTTTTCCCATTATTTTTGCCACCGGCTTTTGTTGATGTTAGCATCAGCGCTCGCTGAGTCAGAAGCTTATGTGGTCAAACAGGCCAGGAGGAGATGTAGCCCGCGCCATCATGTTCTTGACCGGGATTTCACATCAGCGATGACCAGCATTGATCATCATCATCCTTCCTTGCATGTGTTTGAATCATCTCTTGTTTCCTGTCACACACAGAAGGATGAAGTAAACACATAGAAAGTCTTAATCAGATGACATCAGCCGGCCCTGTCGTTTAACCTTCGGGTGATGGACGTAATCTAAAACTGTCTATCGTCACTTAAATATGACTAATCACGACTGATCGATATGGCAAGCCCTTACTGTAAACATGTGAGCTAAACAGCTATTGTGGGAAGATTGGTCCGTCACATGTGGGTTTTGATTTGTTGATGTTGTTGCTCATTTGTAGGTGTGTTTGTCTTTGAATTTGCAGTGACTTATTTTAGTGGAATATCTTGTCTTGTCAGTTTTGTCTGCTAATTTAATTATAAAAAGATATACATTATAATACATAAATATAGAACAAACTATATGAAGGGACAATATGAGATTAATTGCTGCTTGGTTATCAACACTAGTTAAATTTCATAGTTAATAGAACTTGCGTATTGGGACAATGTGTGTTTTAATTTACACACACACTCATTTTGCTTTAATCCACTGCAAGATAGCGTTAGGTGAGCAATTACCAATGGATTCCTGAAAATCCTTGCATGAAAAAAATACTATAGTATTTACTATAGTAAATTATAGTATATCATAGTATATATAAGTAGTTATAAAATAGTGTAGTTTAATTACTTTAGTATACTACAGTATTTTATTTTACAATAACTATAGTAAAAGTATAAGCTTATGGTAAGCACTCTAGTATTTACTATAGTAATGTTCAAAAACACTATAATGTCTTAATATATCTAATATAATAACTGTAGACATTTAACTGAAGTTTACTACAGTAAATATTATAGTTTACTGTGTATCATAATAGAAAGCATTTCTATATTAGGACAGTATTATTTCTCTAGTCATTTAACATTTTTAGTGATTATTGACTATGAATTATTTTGTACCTAAATATTTATAATTATACAACACATGTACAAGTATATGTTTGCTGTGTGGTTTTATTTATTTGGGTACAGTAAATTGAACTACAGTAAATGAAAAGCAAATCACACTTTGTCACAATTTGTCGCTTTATTCTCAGTTTGTTATGTTGTTAATTAAAACACACATTTTAGCTTCATTTGCTGATCTGCAGTTTTATTAAATGTATTTTTTTTCTGAAAATGTACTCACTGTTGCAGCCACAACAATAGTTTCACATTTTGCTTGGATAAAGGGGACAAAAGCACACTTTAGCATTAGCTTTGGTGCCACATTTTACTTTTAAATTTTTTTTTTTTTTTTTTTTGAAAAATTACTACTTTATATAAAATATATATTTTATAAATATGACTTTATTGCTCATCTGGTGTATTGTAATAGAAATGTTTGTGTGCCGTTTTGTAATATATATTCTTTTATGTAATTTAAGGTATTACCCTATGAATTTAAAAGCACTTAGTTTTCTTTACTTTAAACACACATCCTATTAAAAAATCAAATCTTTTAACCACAATTCCACCTCTGTTCAACATTTGTTACATGTTGAAACATCTCTAAATAGATTGACCTCCTCAGAAATGCACAAGGATTTGTGTTAAGACTGTACATGCTGCCTTTGTTCTAATATCTTCATGATATACACTTTTACGTTATTTGTTCTGCCTAAATAATACTTCTCCAACATAAAAGATTGTGTTTTCTCTTTAAATCCATGCCAGATATTTTTGGAAATATTTCAAGTACTCACTTTTATTGCCTCTCACCGTACAAATCGCATGGCTTCCATCGTGAACAAAATATACTCTTTTCCAAGACATATCACAACACATTTAGTCATTTAAAAATGTAAATATGACCAGATCATGGAATGCTGACAGTGAGTATTTATCATTTAGTCCAGACTGATTTTCCAAAGATATCCCTGCCTCAGAATGTTCCAGAACTGAGGTGAAAATCCTTGTTTTATGGACCTGGTAGACATGGATATGGTCTTTATGTTTTAGTAGCACGCTTGTGACGGTCGGTAGGAGTTTAAGGTCTGACTCGCACGGGCACTGACTCACCGTGGCTCGATTGAAGCCCGCCAAATCTCAAACACAAAGACAGTTTTTGATCTGACTCTTTGTTCTAACACGAGGGAGTTTCTCTGTACCTGCTCTCCAAATTCCCACCGACAAAAAACAAATGAGCATTTAGATTTGGAGATTAAGCCTGAAATGTGCTAATGCTAGCTTCTCTGTATGTTTACAGTTGGTTAGATTTTGGTATGTTCTTCAGTGAGGTGTGTGGGTGTTGGTTTGATGGTGGATCTTACCGTGCATCTTTTGCTCTTCTTGTGCTTGTTGTTTTGACTTGATTCTTTTTTACATTCAGTTAACTCGACTCGTGGTGGATGGTGATAATGTGTTTGGTTAATGATTTAACAAAACGACCAGTATGAGCTCATCTATTGTTTATCCGTAAAGTTGCACTTTCAGAAACTGAGTGGGCAGAGTGAATTGTTCGCCTGTATGTCTGTGAAATGCACAAATAAAGGTTCAAAGAAACTGTTATCTCCCGACCACATGACTTTGCATAAAATTATAAAACAAAGGTTCAAATGTGTCACGTCAGATGTTAAAGCCTCATTTGTCACAAAGTGAGACATCTATTGATTAAAATAAACGTTTTAAGTTTATAAACTTATAGATTGTATTGAATTAATTTGCTTGACTTGCTTGGGAGGGGCATCTGACCATGCCAGGGCAATCTCCTTCTCTTTTCCTTGCCATGTGATTGTGTGTGTGTGTCAGTGGGGGGGTAGCTAGTGGCTAAATCTCATAAAAGGGTTTCCTAATATGGGCTGTCTCTCAAAGGGTCCCTCCTTCCTGCTTTAAGTGGGCGGAGTTTTCACTCTCTCTCGACCAGTAATGACACAGAATGGACTCACTTCCTCATTAATTGGCTGAAACCAGTTCTTACAGGAACCGCCGGTGATAAATGTGAGAGTTCTGAGAAATCATTCATTTCTTCCTTCAGCCTGGCTGAGGGACGTTACAGGGGAGTGTGAATGGCTCTGTGCGAGCATGCCTTCAGGACAAGCTTTTCTTTTCGTGATCTTTACCTTTTTTTACTCCCTCCATCATTTTTTTTTAAGTGCTTAGGATGTGTACTTTTCAGAACAGGCTGTACTTTTATTTTTTTCTTTATTTTAGTTTCTGGATACACTCCTTAACAGAGCTCAGTCTCTGTCTCGCTCTCTCGTGTGCGCGCGTGCTCGCCGAGAGCGGCGAGGAGAGGCAGTGCTCACGCGGGGTAAAGGAAACTCAATGACCTTTCGAGTTGGTAAGTGAAATTTATGTGACCTCTCTCTCTTTTCTCCCTCCCTTTCGTTCTCTCTCGTTCTCTGCCCCCCTCCCTTTTCCTTTTCTGTCACACACAGAGCTCTTCCCCGATTGGCGCCTCTTTACAGAAGCCTTTCAGGAGTACCTTGAGGCCCAGAGGGCAGAATTACAGCACCGGGCGGGAGGGCCACCCTAACTGTAAGTGCTCCATCTCAACACACCCTTTCCATCATCTGTCTGTCTGCTTTCCATTCACATGCAGTAATTCCTTCCTGCCTTCAAATTTACTCGGTTCATAGACTACACTTTCAAATCTTTGCATATTTATCTCCGTCGCCCCCTTAAATTAATTCCTCTCATCCCATCTTTTTGTTCCACGTCCTAATTATTTCCCTCGCCTAATTACCGACTGATTCCGTGTTAGTGTTTGCATGTGGCAGAGCATAACGCAGCGATCGCGGATGATCACGGGGGCCTGATCCGGGTCTGGCTGAGGAGGGATGCTGAGTCATACTGAGCAGTTGGAGCTCTTTGAGTGAACCGGACACTCCCCCGCATCACACTTACCTCCCCCCTCGGCAGTCGAACCCTGTTGAACCCATTGCGGGTTGCCGGGGACAGGAGGGGCCCCTGGGAGGAGGAGGAGGTGGGGTGGAAGGGGGGGTTGTGGCTACACTTCTACCGCTGACAATCCCTCAGAAGGGCGCGTGGAAACAAAGAGCTGCACCTTTATACCTCCGTAGCGCTCGCATCTGCCCGTGTCTGAGGAATCAGTGAATCGTTCTTCTCATCTAAACACTTTTCCAGCTCGTGCGTACGTGGGGGAGGAGGAAAGAAAGAGAGGGAGATGAAGTTGCACAATGAGAGATTACGGATGTTTCTGGAACAATGTTCCTTTTTTCTTGTAACTTGAACCACTCGTAGTTACTTGAGGAGAGCAGTCGTGGTTGTTTAACTGGCAGAAAGGGAGGATGCCACAGCATGTGTCACAAATCTTGATTTAAGAGCGAGAGATTAGGGAGAATGGCGGGAGATGAGCAATTACTTAACTTTGATTACATGATATTAATGATGAGCTAATTGAGTAAATTATGTATAATTGACCATTTTTTGTTTCTTCTTTTCTTTCAATTACAGAATGAAGACTGGCTTTTTCAGGAGGTGATGATCATCATGGTTTGATTTTTTTTTTGTTTTTACTAAATCAGGGAATTATGTGTCACCATATGACCTAGAATTGTAATAGTTTCCTTCATAGTTTCTGTTTAAAGTAAGCCATTTCTCTCAAGTCAGAATACATTTTTTAGGTTTTGGAGGTATTGGGTTCCTTTTGTCATGTGACTATCAGCTAACATTTTTACTTTTTAATGTGCTTGGGTAGCTGGAAGTTTGTGCCCAGATACTGGTGTTATCAGCTCTCAGGTCATATGATCCTGCTGGTAGGGTTGGCACCATGGCTAATGTTGTGTGTAGTTTGTTACTCTTAAGTAGTCATAAGGGACAGTTTTGACAGGCTGCTTCAGAACATCTTAATGGATTTGTGGAATTGATCGTGATTGTAGAAAATGGTTAATGTAAAGTTTTGTCTCGGAAGCTCTGCGTTTCTTTTCGTCAAGAGTTTTGTGTTTTATTTCCAGTAAGCCATAGACAAGGAGAGGGAGAAAGAGTGTGTTTGTATAACCACATGACTCACTACAGGGCCGCTCAACTCCAGATGCAATAACGCATTCAATCAGATTAAACGCGCGTGTGTTCCTGCACATATGCGCGTGGGCGGATGCCACGTTTCCCGCGCGGCTCCTTATCGCTCATATTCTTTACATGTGAAGAACATCCGGTCAAGATGAGTGATGCTCGTGCTCGAGAGCTGGTAAAGTATTTGTCCGTCGTTTTGAACGCTACGTGTTATAGTCTAAGTGCAGTTACACGCAAGCATCCCGTATTGTCACAACGGCAACATCGTTTCTTCTTTTCTTTCGTCTTTTTTTTTTATTATAAAATGCTTTTTGTAACGTTGCCCTGGTATGCGAGTCTGAAAGCTGCAAACGTGTAAAAAAAACCCAACAGTGTGGAGTTTCTTTGCCGTTACCTCGTATGAACCCTCGGATGAACTCAATGCACTGCGCGCTCCCGGCGTAAAGGATGAGAGAGGGAGAGAGAGAGGCTGCGTTTAACATCTAGTGAGCTTTCTACCTAGACAGCCTGTGGAAGATTCGAGGCGCCTGGAAAATGGGCGTCTATCTAGACAGCTCGTTGTATTTAAAACACCGCCAGGGAGAAAAGAGTAGACTGCGTTAGATGAACTCACACACCGCTAGGAATGGGAAAAGGCTCTCAGCTCTGCCATAACGGGATTTATGCCATTTGATAATTGTTACAATTGATGACCACGCCCCTCCTTTAGCCCCCACCGCCGTCTCGCGTCTTTGGTAAGTGAGTTAATTCTTCATTGTATGTCTTTATTAATATGGATATAAGGCATTTCCAAGTGTGTCAGATAGCTTATCAGACTGGTGTTGGCTGTTACATTCGCCCGGCGACAACAGTCTGTAGGCTGTCTGACATTTTGGGCATTTCACACCCTGAAATCTATTTTATTCTTTTGGTTTTATTGTATTTTTTTTTAACAATATTTTTTTCATTCTTGTGTTTGTGGGTTGGTATTGGTTTCAAATATGAGGTTGTTATAAAATATCTTGTTGCGCACGTTTATAGAGACCGTGATTGACGTGTTTCTGCTCGTTCTATAAACGTACATGTGCGTCTCTGCATAGACATACATTACCACATACCAGTTAAAATGGCGTGTTTGTGTGTGTGTGTGTGTTTGAGTGAATGAATGAATGCACGCAGCGCGTGTCTGTGTGTGTTTCCTGCCCTTGGTTTTGTCCACTTGAATTTCTTGAGAATCCAGAAAACACACCTTATTGCCACACACTGTTATAGCAGGATTTTTGTCCACCCTGTTATACTTGCTCAACACTTGTTTTATTTCCTGTAATTGTCTAATTGTGTGTTTAACACACATGCACAACTGGTATCTTTTATTGAATTGCAATGACGTTCATTCAACAATTAATATTGGTTGTGCACTCTGATCTTCCTCTTTTCCCCTTGTAAAGAAAAACAGGGTCATCTGCTTGTCTGTGACATTAGTCGTATCATTTCCTCGGTACGGTTCAGAACATCCTGTACTTTAGGGAACCCCCTCTGCCATTCATGTATGTGTATGTTTACTGTGTTTTTAAATGAATAAAGTTTAATGAATAATGTCTCTGTATGTCTCTCCTGGTTTTCATTATTAGACGTATAATTCACAGTTTTATGTTACAATTGTATGATCTTGTTTAGCATAATTTCAGTAAAATCAAACCTGTAGCTCTAGTGACCAAGATTTACAACTTCCCTACATTTACATTTAAATTATAATGTATAAATAGTAAGCATTAATCAAATAAACGACTTATTTTATGTGTATGAACACTGTGATACATGCATTATGTAATAAAATCTTTGTTGGAACACACCTTTTTCAGTTCGCGATTAACACTTTGAAACTGATCTGAGAACAGTCACGCCCACTACAGTTACAGGCTTTGCCTTATGGCTTGTTATTATGCAAATGAGTCTTGTTCAAACAGTTTTTAATATTCAAATAAGGCTTCTCTTTGAGTTTTTAACACCTCCCCCACACACTCTTTTGTCTATCTTTCTGCATTAACAGTGCAGGTCAGGTTTTCTTGCTTAGCACGTGACCAACGCTACTCTTTTGAGGCTTTAGTTAAGTGTGTAGAAGGTTTCCAAACACACGCACGCATGCACTGCCTTATGAAACCAGTAGGGGGCATGTGTTTACCTCTTACAAATGCTTGATCAAAAATCAGCAGGTAAAAAATATAAATAAAATAAATTGTAATTATAAAACAGGATATATTGTTGCATATGTGTGAAAACACTGCTAGACATGTCAAAGATTAAAATCATAATGATATTTATAAGTGAAATCAAACTTTGCTTGTTATGTCATAATTAGCATACACAGGTATTGTGCTTTTTTAATAAAATTGTCTTAAATTTACCAATACAATTGCAAAATTTTGTCTTTTTTGTGACAAATTGATTATGTTTATGATTATGATATGTCTACTCAATTAGATTCAGAATATGATCATTATAGCTACCAGAAGCAGGTGTATTCATAATTAAGAAGTCAGGTTGTAGTCCAGGTGAGTCAGGGGCTTTACCTGTCACATGAATCATGACGTCCTATCAGAGAACAGAAGAGCACTGTCACACCCAGGTTGAGTTACAGCCAGGTGTAAATGTTACCCTGTCTGACGCAGATTCAGAGTATGTGAGATTAGACTCTGTAGCCAGCAAAAATTCATGTAAGCATGAGGTTGGCATATCTGCACATGCCACAGCTACCCACAGGTATTATTAAAATGATCAGAGAAGAATGTCAGGTTCCTTTTTATGCTTATTCAATGCCACTTCTCATTACGAACAGAAAACAATGTTGTGTACTGTATCTACAGTTTACAATTTTAAAACAAACAATCTGCATTCAACTGAAAACAGTTTACTCAAATGTATATGGGTCACATCAACAGCCATACATTGTGATGTATATAGTTTTAGAGTTGTTTGTGTATGCTATGAATGGGCTATTATGCCCTTTTAAAAAACACAACTTTGGAAAGTCCCTGTAACTGAATTTTGCATAATGATTTTTTGTTCTGCTTGGAGCATATGTAACACAAAGTCCCTATTGTCAACCATTCATGTGGTTTTTAAAAAAGTGGGGAACAGAGAATTGTGGTCATCCAGCACTTTGTCACAATGTAAAGTGTGTGAGCTCGCATCTTTCTTACAGCTGTCCCTTTTGGCTCGAGTGTTTTAAGTGGACTAGGATCAAAGGTTTGTATAGAATTACATTAACTGAATAGAATTTTCCCTCATGACACACAATTATACTCCTTAACAATACAATACTGTTGAAAAGATACTTTTCTTTTTCTTACTGAGCTGCATGTACATCTTTTCTATACACCTTCATACATGACATTTTTTGTAAAGCTGCTCTGAAACAATGTGGATTGTTTTCACACTGCTCATGCCAACACAGATAATAAATGAATTTTTGTATATTAGCCATATCACATCTTGAAATCTCATAACTCCACCCTTATGAAAATCTGACATATTGCCATATATGAACAAAACGTGTTTTAAAAATATTGCAATATATCAGATATCTGTGTGGGCATCTCCAGCACAAATAAAAATAATGGCAGCATTTTAATTTAGCAGATTAATTAAGCTTGACATATTATGCATTATGTGATCTATACTACAGTATACTATACGATCATCGACGAAGGAACCTGGTCTTTTATCGACACCTACTGTTTGTACGGCGTTACCGCAAGTGAAAGCAGTTTCTTAGACTCACGTATTGAAATCATTGATTATTGACATATGTTAACAT
Source organism: Beaufortia kweichowensis (assembly GCA_019155185.1). Lineage (NCBI taxonomy): Eukaryota > Metazoa > Chordata > Actinopteri > Cypriniformes > Gastromyzontidae > Beaufortia > Beaufortia kweichowensis. The sequence goes on along the minus strand of CM032815.1, from coordinate 3,009,694 downwards.
TAAACCTCTTAAAAAACATCGATCAGCTACACACTTAAATTATACCAACACAATATTTCGCCATTAAATAGATAATGCTCAGCGTATTGCATTAGTAAAACTATGCATTAGTTACAAATTGTTGTACAGTCTGGAGCATGCGCACACGAGCTCAATGAGAAATTGTTCATTCTCCGCTGTGCTTACCGGCAGTTCACGCGGCAGAGATGCACACCGGAGCCGGTTATGGCGAAGGCGAACCTTATTTATAAATTAATGTAATAGAAAGAGAATTGGGACATGGCCGGCGTGTTTGATCTCGACCTGGATCAACCGGAGGAAAATGTGACGGATGATGAGCTCGTTGACGGGGTATGTAACCGGTTACCGGCTTGATTTCACATTTACCGCATCGGCGGGACTTGGCAACCGGCCTGCTGATCGATGCAACATTGTAACCAACACTTTTAGCGAACACTGTAACGATATAACAGACAGCTTACGTTCAGGAAGATTACTTAGTAGTGTGGAGACAATGTTATAGGTTGCCAAACGTTCCTAATTGCATGAAAGTATCGTGACAGACCTTGGGAAAATTAACAGTGGTTTTACTACAGTAAATATTTTACGGTATTTGTAGTAAAACTATAATAAATAACCCTATATTTAGCATTGCCTCAGTAAAGTAACCATACTCATTTAACCGTGATATTCGTAGTAGAACTATAATCATACAAATGGTCAGTCTGCCAAAAAACCCTACTTTTTACTGTGATGTTTTTAGATGACACTGGAAGATTGCCATAAAGTCATTTTAATCTGTCAGTTTTCTTAGTTGATGTCCTATCAAGCCACTCTAAAAGGCTGACATAATTGAGGATTGTTTGTAGACAAAAGTATTTAAAAATATAATTTGTAATATTTCAACAATTTGAAGGTTAATCTAAATTTAAACTGTAACACTTACAATAAAATGTATTTGTTCACATAATTAAATGCATTAGCTAACATGAACTAACAACTAATTATATAGTTATATGTGCCTTTACTAAATTAACAGATACAACGTTATTGTAAAGTGCTACCATTATCAATAACAGGCTTGTGAAGTGTCAGTGTCAAATTATAACAGTACATCGTGTCTTTCCTGGGATGCTTTGCTACTAAAATGCCTCAAAACTAGAAAAATGCCCTTGTACGTCCAACTTGGATTGGTCTGATATTCTCTGTATTGTTAGACTGGCACCTGTAATGTGATAACAGAAAATATTGACCTTGATATTCTTCAGGGTTGTGGAGGACAGCCAGTGCGCACCAGTCATTGCTATAGATTGAGCTTTAATGGTCATGTCAGATCTGCACACTGTGCATTTGGTGGAAAAGCTGCAGATGTACAAGAAACTGGTGTTATAGATTAGTGTAACACTTTATCAGAATGTTATATCCTGTACAGTCAGAGGAACACAATGTGATTCAGTATCCCACAGTGAGTTGTTTTTATTTTTCGTCCACAGGTCCAGATAAATGAATATGTGGAGCAGTGCAATGGATTTGAATTGTAAGTGTGTAGATGTGAATGTGTAAATATGTTGCAATTTATGAAGAACACACTTAAGTTTTACATTACAACTTATGCCACTCTGCATTGAAATCATTTGGGAAACTACTTTATGTTTTTTTCCTTTGTGTTGTTCATGAAATGTTTTGTAACAGTAAGGAAGACTGTGAGAAGTTTGAGATTTCAGAAAACAACGTAAATCAAGGCACAGAGCAGATTCGTCCTGAGTGCTTTGAGTTGCTTCGTGTTTTGGGTAAAGGAGGCTATGGAAAGGTAAATCTGATAAAAACATTGTCCACTGTTTTGCCTCGTGTCCTTTATATATTTTGGACACATCAGGCGGTCCATGTTAAAATAATAATAGATTACCTCATTAACGGTTTTTAAAAAAGTTTTGATTTCTATGTGTTGGAAATTTCTTAAAATATTTTTTAGGTAACTTTTTAAAAACACCTGGTAACTGTTTTTTACCCCTACAGATTTTGACTTTGTTAACATTTTTCTGTGTTTAAAAACAGGTTTTTCAGGTACGCAAGATTACTGGGATAACCTCTGGAAAGATATTTGCTATGAAGGTTTTGAAAAAGGTAATACCTCACATATTTCTCAAAAGCCCTTGTAATGCATCTTTTCTCTAAAGCCTCTCATATCCTTTTATCTGTAACGTTTGTTTGTATAATCCATCATGTTTTGCTGGGTGAATCATAGACTGCAGGTCTGTGAAAAATATTTCGGTTGGTTTCGCAGCTTCTGTGTATCTATGTGTGTCAGAGAGAGGAAATAACTTCAGTGTCCCACCACACGTGGAACTCCAGACATGTACATGTGAACAATTTAGATTTAGTTTAAAATGCTAGATTTATTATAAATCCATCTCCATCCAACTAGTTTAATGATCCCTTAAGCATGTTAAAGTTCATCTCCATCTCGCTGTGTTTCTCTCCAGGCCATGATCATACGCAATGCGAAGGACACGGCTCACACTAAAGCAGAGAGAAGCATCCTAGAGGAAGTTAAACATCCCTTCATTGTGGACCTCATATACGCCTTCCAGACGGGAGGCAAACTTTACCTCATTCTTGAGTATCTTAGCGGTACGTTAACATGATGTGTGATATGCCTCCAAATATGTGTCTTCACTCCATAACCTAAATCAGTAATCAATTAGACTGTGTGATCCATCAGGTGGAGAGCTGTTCATGCAGCTGGAGAGGGAGGGGATCTTCATGGAAGACACAGCCTGGTCAGTTTATAGTTTCTTATGGTCTGTGACCTCACACTTTTTCTGTCTGTAAACATTGATTAAATGAAGTTTTTAGTCCCTTGTGTTGTTTGCACCTGAGCGTTGAGAGATTATTGGCATTAACAGATATAGATTACACTGTTTTCCTAAGCGTACTGGATAAACATTTCCTTTAACCAATCAGATTGTAGGGTTATGTTAATGTAAAATCCAATCATACAACAACAGGTTGGCTATTGCTTATCAAATTTGACCTTTTCTGTTTTTCACTAGCTTTTACTTAGCAGAAATTACCATGGCATTAGGTCACCTCCATCAGAAAGGCATCATCTACAGAGATCTGAAACCAGAGAACATCATGCTCAATAATAACGGTAATCAAAGCAAAAGAACATGCAAGCACCACTTCAGGATCTGATTAAATAGATTGTTCAATGCAGATTGTTCTGCTCTGTGTGCTCATTATATTTTCAGGTCATGTGAAGCTGACAGACTTTGGACTCTGTAAGAAGTCGATTCATGATGGCACAGTAACACACACCTTCTGTGGGACCATTGAGTACATGTATGTACAAATTCAAAATTTAATTTTAAACTTGTGTTCAAATTTTGTGAAGTCCACTTATTCAATTATTATTCAATTTATTAATTATTTATATTAATATTAATTATTAAATATTTAATTATTTTGTGCCAATTTTATATTACATTAACTTATTTTTTACTCCTTTTATTGTGACTGTACCTTTAAGACCTCTATTTGTTTTGATTGGCTAAAATCTGAGAACTGGAGGTTACGCTGTTGTGCATATTACAGTAATGTTTGGTTGATAAGCACTAAATAAGCGTGAATGTATAGATACCATTAGTCACATGTATTATTCATACTTATGTTCTTGTGATGGTAAAATAATGAATGACCCAGTTTTGCCGTGTAGTTTTAATAAATCATCTGGATGGACTCTGGAGTGAGTTTTGCATGTGAATTATGTGTGGTAAAATAGGTTTCGATGATATGGCCCCTTTAAACCTCCATCCAGTGCGGTTCATTGAGGTCAAAGCCTCCATCAGTCACATCCACTGAGGTCAAAGTAACATAGACGGCAGCAGAAAAAAATAGCTTGTGCGCTGTTTTTCTCGCTCTCTCAGAGTCATTCATTTTCCCTGTCTTTGTCTCTCTTGTTCTTTCCCTCTTTCAGGGCCCCAGAAATCCTCATGAGAAGTGGTCATAACAGAGCTGTGGACTGGTGGAGTCTGGGCGCTCTGATGTATGATATGTTAACAGGAGCTGTGAGTGCTTCTTACCCCTTCTGTCTGTTGTGTTTACTCTACATTCATGTTTCACAGAACGACAGGAACATTTAGACAAATAAATCAATAGTTTACTCAAAAATGAAAGTTGTTAACGTAAATGGGTGAAATTTAGCTTGCTCTGTGCACAGGTCAGATAAAAAGATTGTGCATTTAACTTGTCAACCTCATCTGCTCCAGCCTCCTTTCACCGCAGAAAATCGTAAAAAGACCATTGATAAAATCCTGAAGTGTAAACTGAACCTTCCACCTTACCTCACTCAAGAAGCACGAGACCTTCTGAAAAAGGTAAAGGTTATTGTAGGTCAGTAAGCTTTTGTTGAATCTGGTCGTTTTGTTGCTCAACTCGTGTGTTTTTTGCACCCAGCTGCTAAAGAGAAATGCATCACAGAGGTTGGGGGCAGGCCAGGGAGATGCTTTAGAAGTCCAGGTATCTGTCCTACTGATGTAGATAAACTGGTTGTATGTGAAGTGTTTTATTGTTAACTAGAAGTCATTAAATGATGAATTTTCTTAAAAAGTTGAAACACTGCAGCTCTGTAACACTATGCTTTTGTTTGACAAATGCAAAATGATCGTAGATGTTAAGTCCTGTTTTCTGAAAACAACTGTCAAATCTAAGTGAGTTTATCTAAAAAATTACTTGATTCAAATATCAACTCATCAATTCAGTAAGCCTAATTCAAATTTATTTCTTTTACACCATTGGCAATATTTCAGATATTTGTACTTTTTTCAGAAAACACGACTTTATATTTTTTCATCTTAATATCTAAGTCATTTTGGTTCTCAGGTAAATGTATCTTGATTTGTACTGGAAAACAATTTCTTTGCTGTAATTATTTGCTGTAAATTTTTGCAATATTGCTAATAGTGGGACTTTACCACTACCTTTATGTACACATTATCTCATATACATATAAACATTTTTGTTTTTCAGGTCCACTCCTTCTTCAGACATATAAACTGGGATGATCTGCTGGCTTGTAAAGTTGAACCTCCCTTCAAGCCTTTTTTGGTATGATCCGTTTGTGTTGCCAGTAACTTTCTCTTATTGCATCTTACGGCTCCGTACAGAAAAATAACTTTATTCTTTATTTCTGCAGCAATCAGCGGATGATGTAAGCCAGTTTGACTCAAAGTTCACCAGTCAGACTCCTGTGGACAGTCCTGATGATTCAACACTCAGTGAAAGTGCCAACCAAGTCTTTCTGGTCAGTTGGTTTAGTTTTAGACCAGATCCGTCAAATGTCTAGACACTAACACAGTGGCTCTATTGTGACTGTATTACATGCACCAGTATGAAGTTTGCAGACATTTTTATAAGCTTAGCATGTGTAGCATTCAAGATATACATTTCATCTATATGTTTGTTTTGTTGAGAAGAAGTCTTTTATCTGATGTTGTTTGTTGTCATCAGGCTATATAGAGCAGTAGGTCATCGCAAATTTGTACGTATTTTCAACCTCCACCCTAAACGTGTTTGTTTTCAGTGTGTGTCAGCAGCGAGCGTGTGGTAAATTAGTCCGTTTTTGTAGACAAACTTACGAGAAAAGGATTATGGCCCTCATCTGGTCTTTATTATTACTGTTTAGTTGGTTTTTCCAGCTCGTAGCGTGACATGTTTTTTTTTTTTGCTTCATCATAATTACACATCCTCCACACTCATCTATTTTTCTTCCCTTTTTCCTTTATTTTGTCTCACTTATCTGTTTTTTTTTAATCTCTTCTCGGATGTCGTCTCTCCCCAGGGATTTACGTACATAGCCCCATCTGTGCTCGAAAACATGAAGGAAAAATTCACTTTCGAGCCAAAATCCCGTTCACCTCGCAAGCTTTTGGAAAGTCCGAGAACACCAGTGAGGTAACATGTTTTTCTCATTCCTCTGAGGTTTACTGTGTGTTTGTACCATTATAAAGTGGGAATGTCCAAAGCGTTTTATAGTCTTGTTGAAAGGACATTAATCAGATTTATTGTTTACTGACCAGATTTAAGGATGTGTCTTTTATGCATTATGCCACTTTAAACGGCGGTCCAAAATCCATTTGTTCTTCCCAGCCCTATGAAGGCTACAGGGGAAGACGGCTGGTCTCAAGGTCCACCATTCCCAAAAGTCTCCACCTTCTCCTCCAGTGATACACCTATGGAGGTGTCCAGTGTGGAGCAGATGGACATTAGCAGCAGTCTGGAGGTTTCTGCCCCTCTTCCCATCAAAAAACCTTTGGGATCCACTATGGGGCTCTTCATGAAACAGTCGTACGCTGTGCTCTCCAAAAGACCTGAGCATTTAAAGATAAATCTATGATAGACAACTCTGCACTTTAGGAATTTAGCAAATTACCTAGAAGGCCTTTCTGCACCCAGTTTCTCTCACTTGAACACATATTGTATACAAGCATGAAAAGCTTGTCCAAAGCCAATAACTTGTCTCTTTGCGTCATAGAGAGTTGTCCTAAATGCTGTAAATGAGATCATGATGGACTTTAGGTGACTTCAAGCATGAATTTCACCATATTTTATATACATTACTCATGCAAACACACATGACACACAACGAGTACATGGTGTCTTTGTATTTATTTATTTATTATATTTATTTTAAGTTTATTTAGAGAAATGATTGGTTTATATGCATGCTGGTGTTTCTGGCAGATTATAGTTAGGTGTCTAGTGAACAGAGACACCAAAGGTTTGTGGTTTCATTTTTTGTTTTAGATTTTTTCAGGTGCCATATCATTTTATTCACTTTTGTAAACTATGCAAATGTATTTATTCTTTATAGTGACGAATGCCTTTCAGAAAGCTTTTCAGAAGGGTTAGCATCCTTTATTTTATTATATAGTTCTGTGCAATTTGCTGGTGCTTTTTACTTTTCCTACAGAGATGTTTGAGTCAAAACAATTTCTTCAGTTTTCTTGAATATTAAACAGTTTTGGCATTTAAACACGTCCTAAATGTAGAACAGTGTGTGGACATACACTAGGTGATATGAAAACAGGTTGAATAGTTTTGTTGTCTTAACTGTTATTTAAAGCTCAGGTGTACAGCGGGGGTCTAAAGGTCTAAAACCACATTTAACATCTGGAATTTAACATTGATTTAAATCCTGAAACAATCAAATGTTAAGAATTCTGAAAAATGTAAAAAATCTATTGAAATTTAAAATTAATGATCTGTCTTTCACAAACTTCTAAACTTTACGGCAGTTCAAGGCATGCTATATATTACATGCTGTTATAATTGCAAGATATAATTTAAAATAATAATTCAACAACAAATTCATGAAGATTTTGCTCCATGAAATTGTTATGCTGCTAATATATTTTCCAATAAACTTGATGGACCCCACTGTATGTCAAGTGTTAAAGGAGAGAACAACATTCTTGAAACACCAAAATGAAACTTAAGTAGTAAACCTTCCAAAAATAGTATTATTCCATTGCTGTACATAGAGTTAATTCATACTGGTGCTATTTCGTCCTTGTATTGTAGTTCTTGTAGGAACGGTATCAAAAATGTCTTAAATTTAAGAAGCGAACAACACTAAATCTGTATCTCGTTTTAAAACATTCTGTCACAACAAACAAAATAACAAAGTCATTGTTGTTATTATTATGAATGAAAAGTATATGTGAGGCTAAAGATTTGATCATTGTTAGTTTTATTTTTTGGAGACCACACTTCACTGGGAATGTTTTGCTGTGACAATTATAATTTGCTGATTTAATGTGATATTAACCTCACTTCCTCTCATTTCCATTCTGTATCATTGTGGTTGGAGATTAGAAAGCTGTTGTTGTGATTGAACTGTCTGGACTCTAAAACAGTTTTCATCGAGCTGATAATCGGCCACGGTCACAGTGTTCAGGAAGCATTGACCTGTCTTTGAATATCTCAAGCTTTTTTTAAATGGCTTCTATCTGAAAGCAAGACCAGCAGCAGGATTCAGTTACGATGCCTCCGAACTGCTTTTTAACTGGTGGTCAGACCTCGGAAGCATCTCATTTTGCCTTTGCATACATAAATATTGACAGTTCATTTAAACTATGCAACACTCGTTGAGAAGCTAATGTCCATAATTTGGCACAAATGGCTTTACCAATAAGATGAAACAGTTTTCATGTATCATTTTTGACGGAACATTGAGCTGAATAGTGACCGTGGGCTCAGTCAGTGTTTAAAATTCATTGTTTATCACTTATTCTTGCTGTCATGTCAGAATATTAAGACATATTCATAACATGGTGCTAAGTGTAAATAGTTTATTTTATGTTCTAGGTAGGAATTGAAGTTTCAATAACAGATGTAAACCAGAAACTTGTATAAATTGAAATGTAGATTGTTTTAAATGCCTAAATTGCTGTAATTTATTGTGGTACCCTTGAATTATGAATGGAAAAAAATTAATAGATATAAAGAAGTATTTCACTTATATTAAAACTTTCATTCATTTTTAACCCAATCTCTGGTGAATACAGGTCATTAAAGCTGAATAGACAACTGACAAGCAACTCTTCATACTATTTATTTGGTAAGTTCTCTTGCATAATTGAATTGAAATATTTATGATGTGCAATACAATATAATTGTAATTGCATACTGTATCATGGTAAAAATATTTCTTAAACTCTTTGGTTTATTACAAATATGTAAATCCTTAGAAAAATACCATGAATCTGTGTAGACCTGAATCATACAGTACAGTAAAGTTTTGTTGATGCAAAAATCGGTACTCACAAAATTCCAATGCTACATTCCGTGACAACTTAATATTAGTAACAATGTCCAGGAAACTTAAACATGCCATTTACATCCAACTCAGATTAATCATGAATAAACCAAAATACTTCAAATGGGACAGTTCCAGACTCCTTGAATGTAGATTTATAAATATTAAGACGCATGTTTTTGTTACAAAAAATAGTTGTAGTTGAACAAAAATGAACCTTTCATACAAGTGAAAGACTATGAAATGAAAGAAATACATTTAGAAAGCAAAAGCGCTATTGCTCGTCTTTGTGTTTTCTTCATGAAATCCATTTGTCCCCATTATAGAAAAAAGTGTCTTAATGCTTACGCACAAAAAGACAAAAACCAATAAGTAAAACCAGAGATGGCACAAACACCATTATATAAATTACAAAGGCTTAAAATAAAGGTTCTCCACATGCAATAATAATAATAACCATAATTATAATAATACAAAGAGCTGGTGAATACACTTGTCTTCTGACAAGCTTTATCCATACAAACAAACATCTCCCCAGCAGAGGGACTCCTGGAGATATCATCATTAACCAAGTGCTGCTTATTCAACCCAGCAATCTCACAAGCTACAGACATTTGAGCTGAAGCATTCCCATATGATGTGGATTCACTATTAACACTTTGTTTTCATTCGGTCAGCAGGGTGTTCAGTAGATCTGTAAATAAGCTGATGTTGCGCCGTCTTTCCACTTATGCACCTTGTCTGTGATAATCGTGCGGCAGAGCGGGCAGGTCTTCTCCTGGTTAAACCAATGCGAGATACACTCCTCGCAGAAGATATGCTGGCGGATAAAATCAAAGTGACACAGTGTATAATACTCATACAATAGTCATATATGTGTTTGTGTGAAATAAATGCTCGAGTATATAATGTGTATAATATAATTTAATCGTATAAAGCCCCTGACAAAAATAATAATACTTGCTGTGTATTTCCAAAGGCATATAATTCATGCGAAGCTTGGCTTGAAGATTAATAGCATGCTTTAAAGTTTTGACCTGGGAATGTGGAGGTTATGCGGTTGACATTATAGACCAAGCTTTAGGCGGATCTCATGCTTACCTGACACACGAGAACCCGAGGCTGTTTAAAATCAGCTTGACAGATTGGACAAACGTCGCCTGCCTCTATGCATTGAGCTGAAGTGGCAGGTGCTCCATTCACCTTTGAAAAAAGGAAAATCGTGTAAAAAAAAACTAAATTATATGCAGAATATTATGTCAAATAGTGCAGGTCAACCCACAGCTTGACAAGTTGTGGAACAAATGCCTGTATCACATATGAATGTTGTGTTTAGCAAGTGCCAGAGGCCAGGAAAAGTTGTTTTCAACATCACTTGACCTGTCATACCTCATAACTGAGAAAAGCCCGTAGCGTTTTCTGCAACGATCCCCACTGTCCGTACAATCCCAGAGCTGGAGCATGGAGACAGTAATTAGAGAACAGTTAAAATACTTAACAGTCTAAAATACTTGATTCTGATTGGTCAATTACAGAATTCTGGTAAATACCTGCTATTTTTTTAGTCTGTTTTTTTATAGTTATTGGTATTGTATTGTTATGAACTCCTTTGGAAGACCTGATGAAATTCAAGAAACTCAACTCCGAAGTAAGCCGAAAAAATATTTGAAGCTACAGTACCTTCATTATGAGGTAGAGCAGGGCCAGCAGGATTCCCAGAGTCAAACCCACTGAGGTGTCCATCTTATCATAGCTGACCAGATAGCGGAACCAGAGTGGGACAGGAGCAATCACCTGATACACCTGACTCACTTCCTCTAGCAGCATATACCACTGACCCTGGAGAAAGCAGAACTGATACAGTTAAGCTTCTGAAAATCAGTGCAAACCAAATAATGTTACGAAAAAAATCATCATGCATACCCTTCGCCGGTACGTCATGAGAGCGGAGGGGACGAGGAGAATAAGACACTTGAGACCCATGAAGACAAACTTTACGATGAAGTTAGTCACACCGACGCACCATAAAACCTCCCAGAAATTTTGGAAATCTATCGTTGGGCTGGCAAAGACAACGCTGGGGGAGGAAAAAGATTATATTATACAGTGGACTGATTATTACCCGCAATAAAAAAAATGCATTCAGTTAACCTTTCGGTTAAGATCGATCTATACGGTGTGAAATACTAACCAGCGGTAAAGTGACTGAGTGTAAAAAGTAAAGAACAGGAGAAGACTGGAGGATGAGAGGAACAACATGAGCCAGACACACTGCATCTTTGTCCTTCGGTCCTTTGAACACAAAACAACACAATTACCAGCTGCATTTACAAACGTGAATTAAAACAATGCAGAATTGCCAATGCACCTACAAACTTAGTTGTTTAACTAAACATTTAAGAACAATGGGCAACTTACATGGAGAAAGACTTGCGTTTGAATGTTTTTGTTGACATACATGAAAGTGGTAAAGAGGCCAACTGCAACAGCCAGACCTGAATAAAGAAAACAACAAGGAAAGTGTCAAAGGTCATGAACTTCACACTCGGATGAAACACAGATCAGTGGAGAACTCACCCAGTGCGTGTTGAATGATCAGTTTAGCACACAGAATGACTATGAAGGGAAGACCCTTCTTGACCCAGCGCAGAATATATCGCAGCTCTGACAGCGAGCTGCTGGATTCTCCGGATTCCAGATCAGACTCTCCGCTGTCGGACTCGTGCTCGTGCGCGTGCATGTGAGAATGAGAGTGGCTGTGACTGTGCGCTCTCGGCCTCCGTGAGGTCGCGCCTCGTCCGGCGATCGGAACTCGGACGTCTCCGGCGGTTTCCGGCCCTCCGGATGTTCCTGCCCCGGGCATCCGGGCGAGCAGCTCCGGCTGCAGGGTTAATGACAGCCCGGTCCCGTTCTGAGGGCTTGGTTCGGACTGCATGGGGTCGGGTGAATCCCTCTGTTTATGCGTTCTTCTGGACTCGTTATGTGATCCTCTGTAGTAGAAAAAATATTACTTTGTAAAACGTACAGTATGGCTTACAGTATACACCTGTTTATGCGACGTATACAGTAGGTGACGTACAAGGCACACAAAGACTACGTAGGATTTACCTCCCTTAACAAAAATAAACCACGGCTTTACTACAGTAAACACAGTTTAACCGTAGTAATATTAGTAAAACCATAATTACAACGAATTTAATATTTTGTCTCACTACAATAACCATAGTTTAACCATGTAATGGTAAACAAATGGTAATCAATCAGACAAAAAACAATATGTTGCTGTACTTTTACCACAATAAAACCATTGTTAGGGTTACCAGACAAAAACACGTAAAACTAAAAAATAATAGATCATACCTCCATCGGTTTGCAGTATATACTGCGTTTTACATAAAAACATGAAATTAGTCAAGTAAACGTAAAGGCTGTGCTCCCGTCGACGTAAATAAATACCTGTCATACTGCGCGCGGAGTTTCATGATAAAGCACCGATCTCCATACTACAAATGATGTATACGTTTGGACAATCAAAATTAAAGTAACTCGAAGATATTACGATCAAAAGAGCTTTAAAAAGGAGTTTAGTTTCAGCTTTACATTGTTCCGGGGACCATCTGACCTACTAAGGAACCTGTAGCTCTATAACAAAAGAAAAGTCCTCAACATGGCTGCCTGCCAGGCGACCTATCAAATTAAAAGTCCTCTTACAACGCAACAGGAGCTCCACTGCAGAAGTAAGTCGATGTTTTTAATTGAGTATAGTGTTTAAGCAAACCCTAACCTTTTTTATAAACATATATAATTGCATAAATCCCCGTTGATATGTTGGCAATCCTTTACTCAACTGCATGTAGTTTTTTAGGTGTTTTTAATGGTTGGTGGTAACCTCATGGGGACAGCAATGGTCTTCTGCTTCTTCTTTGCTTGGCTGCTGTAGATTTGGCTCATTTGCTGAGCTTCCAAAGCCCTATTTTTGCTTTTTTAAATTATATATAACTTAACCGGCCCTCGAAGGCCTTATCTACAGTAACAATTCAAAGTCCAGCTAATGTAAACGCCCCAACTTGAATACCCCATACTTGACCCCTGCAAGTAATCAAAAGCCTGTCTGTCAGTGTATTTTTTTTATTGCAATAATAAAGAACAAAAAATACAGTATGCACAAAGTTAAACAGAAAATACAGTACGTACAAAGCATATATCAGATCTTATAAAAATAAACAACTGCATGAAGAAAAGAAAAAAAGAAAAAGGAGAGGGCACATGAGTAAAGATACAAATATATTAAGAAAGAATATTAAACATGACACAAATTCTAGATGTTTTCGAAGCTTTCTTGTTAACAGACTTTGAAATTGTATTTAAGTACAACTTCAGTTCTTGTTTGAAGAGGTTAAAGTGGAGCTTATTGTCTGTCAATGTATGTGCAATGTGAAATTAGTAGCTATGCAACTACTCCAAATGGACTCTGCCCTCATTTCTTTACTTTCTCAAGTTTACTTCAGGTTTATTTATAGCTGTTGTCTTGCTCTTGCTCTGTACTGTTGGAAGTCTGAAGTAAAAGTGTGTTCTACCATGCAAGAAAGTTATTTTATGGCACTTCTCTTATTGTAAAATGTGTTTCTTCAAAACAAATCCTTTGGTTTGGTATTTTGTACCAATGCAATGACAGCCATAATAGTCAAAAGTCTCTCTCTCTCTCTCTCTCTCTCTCTCTCTCTCTCTCTCTCTCTCTCTCTCTCTCTCTCTCTCTCTCTCACTCTCTCACTCTCTCACTCTCTTTTTCCTTTTTTGTTTGTTTGTTTGTTTCCCTTTTTTCCTTTCATATCTCCTGAACCTGTTGGGAAATGATATGATTGGCTTATAATGTAGTGTCCGTCTCTAGACGTTTTAATATAGTATGTTAAAAGGCAAAAGTCTCTCTCTCTCTCTCTCTCTCTCTCTCTCTCTCTCTCTCTCTCTCTCACTCTCTCTCTCTCTTTTCCTTTTTTGTTTGTTTGTTTGTTTCCCTTTTTTCCTTTCATATCTCCTGAACCTGTTGGGAAATGATATGATTGGCTTATAATGTAGTGTCCTCTCTAGACGTTTTAATAAAGTATGTTAAAAGGCTCTCTCTCTCTCTCTCTCTCTCTCTCTCTCTCTCTCTCTCTCTCTCTCTCTCTCTCTTCTTACCAAGGTGTCAAACTCAAAATAAGGTTAATGAGGTGATTGTAAGAGCAGCTCCCCTCTCCTCCACTACCATGTAATCATGTTGTTCAACAGGGAGACTGGAAGTAAAGTTGTCGGCCAAGTTAAAACGGTAAGCGTATCTTATAAAGGTTTACTTGACACATAAATTACCTCCTATCAGCACTGAATGAATGTATCAAGAACAGAAAGAGGATATGGTGAGCTGATGGGAAAATCTCTCACTTCATCCCACTCTTGCTTCATTGCTGTATTTCCTTACAACTCTCTTTCTTTGCAATTCATTAGATATAAATATGAAATCAGCTCATCTGACCTGATTTTAACCTGCTTTATAAACAATAGACCTGTTTTGTAATATCTGGTTATAAAATCTTGCGTTTCCTTATATTCCACGTACAAACAGCAGATGGCGCTTCATAGCAAGGAGTGAGTTAAACAAAAGGCCCACAAAGAATGACTAAATCACTGTATTGTTAATAAAAGGGCAGTCCAGTGATAATTTTATAAAGATTACGTATGTGTGTGTGATTTTGTGTATATTTATCAAATTTTAGCCAGAGCTGGTACCAAAGTGTTATAATTATTTTCGTATTAACATTAACACTTTAAATTGTCCACTTTTACATACATGTTTTATTAAATTCATTATTTTAATTTAGGTATTTAATTAATATATTTAATTAAATTAATATTTAATTTTTGTTTTTTATTTAGACTATAAAAACAATCCAATTAATGTCTATTAAACTAACACAACCTCTTACATCACCTGCACCATCTGAGTGACAACAATTTTATAAGTTTATTTGATCTTCAGTTAGATACTGAATAAAATTATTACTTCTTAAATATCTTATCAGCATTGCTGCTTAGCTGTTCAAGGTGTGAACCGATGATCTGTGATTGAAATTCTGCTCCAATTTAGCCGCCATTTAAAAGGAAGGCGCGTTTGATGTCGTTCTTTGTCTGAGCGTAATGTCTCATTTTACCATCATAGGCTCACACTCTCTCTCTATCAGAGCTCCCTTAATCAGCTTGTAGGTCAGTTACCATGACAACCGGATCTCTCGTGGATGTGCTGCTTCGCGGAGAGGGAGATGATCACCTGCCCTCAGGTGTGTGTCTGTGTGTGTGTGTGTGTGTGTGTGTGTGTGTGGTTACATTTTTGCCAGACCCCTACCATCAACCCCTCTTTACACATTTCTGAGTTTTTCTTATCTGAAATGGAGATTATGTGGATTCGCCCTTCAATGAGGTCACTAAATGGCTTTTAGCAGCATGACAACATGTTTATATAAATGTCACATCTCATACAGCATTCATGTCCATATTTGATTGACAATTTTTAATAGCAATAGGGCTGTCATAAAATGAAGTTACAAAATATATAATAGTACAATACTCTGATGCAATGATTCCATAACAGGCTTATTGCAAGGATATGAAGGCTCTCGATTATTTTTTACAGTGTGTTGTCAACACATCTCTCAGATAGACATAGCATGTCAGAACACCTTTGTGTGCACATCATTATGTGTTAATTAATGTCAGCTTCCTGTACTTTGAATGTACATACATTAGCATATATCACACATGCTGGGTTGAGTGCACAAGGTCGACTTCTGTTGCCTGCTGTTGACTGACTTTCCCCCAGAATTATTCTTTGGTGAAGTGGAAGTATGCAGCATGTCACAGCTGCGGGTTGATCCTTGAATCGTAGCGACACAGATCCAGCGTTCCATCACAAAATATGAACATTCTCATGTCTGGATTAAACCTGTATATGTCTCTTTCTTCTGTGGAGCACAAAAGAAGAATTTTGAGGAATGTCTTTATGTTCATACAATGCAAGTTTAAGGGGTCAATGTTGTCAAAACCTTTTCAAAATATCTTCTTTTGTGTTCTGCATAAGAAGGAAAGCGATACAGGTTTGGAATGGTACAAGGTTATGTGAAAGGTGAAGAAAATTTTGGGGGTGAACTATCTCTTCAGAGAAATAATTAAACATAGCTGTCTGTAAAAATTATGTTATCATTTATTCTTTATCATTTACTTACAAAACTGTGTGCAGCTAGGGAACTCGAAATGACTCAAAATAATTATGATTAAGAAAAAAAAAAACACTGTAAATTCTTTTCTTGTTTAGATGCGTCACATTTAGACATTATATGGATGACATGATTTCTGGCACTTGATAATCATTTTATTTCTATCATATTATTTTAAATCTTGACTACTGATGAATTTTTAACTTAAACAATTACAATTACAAGTTAAAAATGTGAAATTTCCTAAATTATGTGGATGAGAAAATGTTTTAAACACATTATATTACTGTGTAACTATGAACTGTTAAAATTAATTAGATTAACTCAAAAACTTGAATATGTTTCTGTAAATGTGTGGGGGAATATTGTAAAATCTCAAATCTCAAGTGTTGCCAGTGTTTAACAGGTGTGAAGGGATCAGCAGCACAGCAGATTTAATTTTCTCTGTGTGATTAACCTCGTGTGTGAGTGTGCGCAACATTCGTGTTATACATCATACGAGTCAATCATCAAGCATCTTAATATCTTAATGTAAAAGCGTAACATCTTTACAGTGTCTTGCAACATCAGACAATAAACTACCCAGTTGGGTTATTTATTTATTTTGAACAGTATTTTTTATCTAACACTTTAATGAGCAATAACTCACAGTGATATGATATTTGTCACCGGTTAATGACGCATGAATAATTCAGATATACTGATGACAATATTGTCGTCTTCCCTCATTTTTATAGCACCTGCTGATAATGCAGATGAGGTCTTCGGAAGTACAACGCTTATGAATTTAAAAGAATCCATCTGGTCTCGCTCTATCAGCATGGGTAGAAATCCAGAAGTCTTAGATCAGGCTTTCGCTGTCATAAGAGCTGATTTCTTTCAGTCTGGGTTTGTGCAATGGCCGTATGGGGAAGATAATCTCATTTAAACCGTATCTGTGTGAAGACTTCCCATTTCAGAACACTTACGGTCCACAGCGTGTGTGTGTGTGTAGTCAATCCTGTCTGCTTCAATCTAATAGGTGTGATTTCTCAACTCTGTCTTAGAGAATGTATTAGCACCAGTTCTTTTTTCTCCGTAATATATATCTTTCCTCACCTAAGGGGTGCAATTTTGTCCAGAATGTCGTTCATAGTTTTGGTCATTTGCCCCTGCGGTGCTTTCGAAAGATCTTACAATGAGTTACGTTTTGCTGCCAACCAGTTTTAATGACTAAATTGAATCTAAAAAGTTAAAACAGGGATTTTTCGCCTGTGGAATTGGTGATGTGTATGTGTTGTAAGCTGCAGTGTGTGCACATATAGGGAGATGTATGACTTGACAGCTGTCTGTGTGTTGTGTAATCTCTCTCAGATGCACCATTTTATACTGTGACAATCCCTCTGGCCAGTGTCTTGTGTAATCAACAGCTTGTCTCCAGTTGTCATATGTTGTGGTCATATGGGTTGTCTGGTCAGTGTGTGTGTATGTCTGTGTAAGCAAATGTGTATCTCTGGTAAGGGATTTTATGTGTGTGTACCTACTTTTTTAAAGACATATTTCAACCCAGAAGTGAGCGATACTTGACAAATCTGAGCCAAAAAGTTTGTGTGTGATAAAGAGAGACAGAAGGGGTCAGTCAGGTTGGGACGTTCCTCTGAAACCCAGCTGTCACAAATTGTGAAGTTGCTATACAAGTGATCTGGTGTGAGTGTGTCTGAGAGATGGTGCAAGAAGATCAACCTGAGCCTGATGCAACAAATGGTTCTTGGTCTCACTTGACGTCAACAACAACAAATCAGCCTTACAAGTGCCGTCAGACACTGTCAATATCGCTGCAGCTTGTCTAATTGTCACTTTTGCCATCTGTTCTCAAGTGTTTCAATTTTATGGTTTGTGAAAAAATAATTAGTGGTGTTGAGACATCAGTATTATATTGCTCACACGTACTGTAGCTGTAGCTTTAGGGATTTAAACAAATCCCCAAGTCTAAATATTTACCTCCAGAGTGTTCCACACCTTAACAACCACTTGCAATGGTTTGGTAACTACTCATAACACCTTAATACCTGCATACCAAGATATTAAAAATACATCTTCCGTATTTTTTGTTTTGTTTAGTTTTTACTGTTAGTTTGTTTTGGAGTCATCCTGACTTGGATGTTTCACACAGGCTTTTAGATTAGTGTATTTAATTTGGTAAATGTCAGCACAGATGGAACACTTCTTTGTTATTTCACTGTTTACTTTAAAATTTCATAGTTAAATTCTAATCTAATTATGACAAACTGTATATTGATGTGAAGGTAGAAATATTTGTCAAATTTTCATAATGATAAAAATAAAAATAAAATGTTAATGTTATTTCTAAAAAGAATTTTTTTTATTTAAAAATCTCTATATAAAAAAAATCTAATATCTAAAATGTAAAAAACTGTCATTAAAGTGTTTTTTTGTCACTACTACTGAATTGGTCTCTCTCTCTCTCTCTCTCTCTCTCACTCTCTCTCTCTTTCACAACCCATTTCTGTCTGAAAGCATCCTGGCATGTCTGTCTCTCCCAGACTCCCACTGTGTGTGTGTTTTGAATGTGCGTGTGCGAGCATGACTCCAGAGACATACCATGAGTGTGTATCCAGAGAATAATCAGGTAATTGATCATACAGACAGGTAATCATTCCTGTGCCAGACTCTCTGGCTGCGAGTGGTCGGGCGGCATTAGAGAAACATGTCCTCAAAAGCTGTAGAGAGGAAAACAGTCAGGCAGGCCGGCGGCTAACGTGGAAAGAAATTCGAAACGAGGCCATATCACATAAATAGAATCCCCAGAATGTTGCCAATGATTTGCAAGGCCACAATAATTCTATAAATTCTGCATCTGCAGGCAAGCTAACAGTTATTAGTCATGACAATGATTCATAAATTGACACCTTTTGTGTATAATGTACAGAGCAGATGGTAAAGACAATAAAGAACAACTTTATTTTGACTGAAGGAATGTTTGTTCCGTGATGTTTCATATACATTCAGTTTGACAATACTCAAACCTATGTGACTTTCTTAGACAGATGTTATACTGTATGGAAGGGGATGGTGAAGAGATATAATTTTATGGTGAACGTTCCTTTTAAAACATCAGCTTGGGGAAGATGAACAGCAGGAAAGGTTATATTAATAATTGGGGAAGAGATCTATAGCCGGGGAGCTGCTCAGACTCAATAGTGATTTACATTCATTGATATTCCGTCAGAGGTTTATTTTTACAGCTGAATCAAACACAGAGAATCATTGCTATGTTTTGATCAATATTAATCTACTAAAATATTACAAGTTTACTTCTTCAGCAGGGTAGGACTCTAATGGAAAATTATCTTGCCAGACTTGAGAGGCTGGTAAACCTGCTTTTACTTGGAGTGAAGTGATACTTAACACACCCCAGTGACTTTAATTTGGTGATGTTAGAGTGGTTACATGCCAATAAATGGATGTGCAAATGGATGGTAAATTTATACATAATCTACTGACATTGCTTATAGTTATTAATATTAATGATGTAAGTGGATTATTATAATATTAAAATGAAATACAGTATCATGCAAATAATTAAACGATAAAGATGTGCATGGTCATTTAAAGGTTTATAACCAAAGATTCATTTTAAGGCATATGGGGCTAGTCATGACATTTTTATGAACATTTTGCAGGGTAATATTTAATATCCATCTTATACAGCAGCATGCCTGAATGTATGTCGGTCTCAGTTTATGTGTTTACTTTTTTGGCCAACAGCTATTAGAATTTAAGATGATTCAGACCTAGATGAGAAAAAGGTGTTTGTGAAATACAGTTACACCTTACCGAAATACACTTCTGTGTGTGACAACTAATCCCAGTCTTCTCTCTACTTATCTCAACTTTTAAAATCAGCCTCGCACTGATATTCCCCCTGTGGTCCTCAGCATTAAAGAAGAGATCAGCTGTTGCCTCCATCAACCCACATTTGCCCTGCATTTTTCCAAGGTAAGTGACAGAACCAATCCCAGCATATACAGTATATTCCCCCTGCTGCATGCTTTATTTACAAGCAGCTCTGCGTTCCTTTAGTTTTTTTTGTCATTTGACTGTTTTTAGATGCATTTTTGTCTTTTAAAGAATGATTCAGTTCCTCGCTTTTAAATGGATTTTTACCTTTGGGTAATAGGGGTATGCATCTGCACAAGGTTTTAGTGTGAATTTACAGCATATTCTTGGATACTGGTTGCTGATCTTTTACAGTAATGCTTACAGTATTATTTCTAGTACAGTATTAGTTTTTAGAATTTGTTACGTTTAAATGACAAAATTTTACATGACTAGTTGCATTGTGTCTAGTCTGAATTATTGTAAAATCTTGTATATTTACAGATTAGCTCGAGTGCTGTTCAGAGTACTATAACTGTACGGAAATTCCCAGAATGCACTGCAGCATGAATAAATGATGTAGTTGCTTTTATTTTTGTTACTGTTGGTGTTTTTTTAAGGTATCGGTTTACTTATCGAGCACAACATTTTTTTCTCTGTAGTTTCCCATCATTTCTCACTTCATGAGTTTTCTCCTGGTCTGTCTTCACTTTGTTTATACATGTCTCTCCTTCTCTCCTGGAACAATTCCCACTGGAAGCATGTACTTACAATATTTGACTGCAGGATAAGATCACTGTCTGCCAAACAGAATTGCCAAGTCTACCATGAAACTAGGGCTGCGGACTAATCACGAGTTGAAAAGCAACAAAAGAAAATAAAGAAAAAAAGCAGTGCTGGCAAATTAATTTAGCCCCAGCGTGCACCCGCTGTACACGGGAGAGAGTAAGACTTTGGGGTTCGATAGGCGGAGAAGTGTCGGGAATGAGAAAAAAAGGGAGAGGGTGAGAGAATAGAAGATATTGAAAAGGAGGGCGAGAGAGAGAGTTGCTCCCTTTGTGTCTGTTCGGCATGAGATGGGGGAGAGGGCAGCGGGGGGTCGTGGTGGTGTGCGCGTGTGTGTTTCATGAGAACCCTGCAGACGTTGTCCGGTGGGTGTCTGAGAACATGTTGAAAGGAGTGATTCTGTGTGTGTTCAGAGAAATAGCACACTCCTCATTAATTATGTATTTCTCTCATAGAAAGGCAGGCAAACTCACTCAGACACCCAGCAATAAGCTGGCTTCCTGGAGCCATAAAGAAACAACCGAAATAGAGCAGCAGGTCACATAAGCCTTTTCAAAATGTGGACAGTAAAGAAAAGTATGGAAAATGATTAATTGCACTGTATTAAATGAAACATTAAGTGTAAATTTACTGTATATACCTGGCTAGTTGCCGTGCTTGCCATGTATAATATTAAAGTAGTATTACAGTAGTTGTTTTAACTAGTTGATATTGCAGTAGGTAATTTAATTACTCAATTTAATTTAAAGTAAATGTGTTTGTGCTGTAGAATCACATGGTATATATTAATGTAATGTCTTGTATTTACAGAGTGATTGTATGAGTGCTATTTACAGCTCTGTGCAATAAATAAATGTTTTACTTTATTTGTTGATTTATTTGTTTTGTTCATGTTTGCTGGTTTATTATGTTTTTTCGTTTGTAATAAATACTAAGAGAAAATCACTCAGTATCACAAACCTTATGGTATATGGAAATGTTGTTTCATTATTTATTTGTTGTGTTACCATAGAAAATGACATAACTTGCATTGATTTTACACTTCAAAACAGTAAAATGTTTTACTTTCAGATGATAAGAAAGCAATATTATATCAGCAATAAAAAAAACAATATTCAGATTTTGAAAGAGTTGTGTGATGCAGGTGCACCATGCAAAAGACATTTAAAACCTCATTGTGCCATGAGAGCTGGGCGAAATTGCTGAGAATATCAATTCTGTCCACAGAGAACATGTTTCATCATATCCCTGACATATTAAAGTTATTCGCTTAGGAGTTATTAGAGGTTATAGAGCTTTCCAAAAAAGCTTGTACAGTAGATTGTGCTGCCCGTAGCTAAAATCTGGGTCCACTGCTGTTCATGTGAGGTGTGTGAGAATGAAAGCAGATTGTTATGTAATGAATGTGTAGGATTAAAAGCACCACATTTACATTTATGGACTGAACAAATACTGATGAAATGGACCAACGATGAAGACGCGGAATAAAAACTTCTAGAATTCTGAACAATTGTTAAATGAAAACAAAAACTTTTTTTCAGAAAGTTGTTGCGCGTGTTTTATTTAGAAATGTATTTGAAGGAACTGTCAGGCACCTTATGCAAGCTTGGCCATGACACTTTTTTCACACTCCATTAAACACCTGATAAATGCTTTCATAACATCCTGATGTTAGATGAAGACTGGCTCATTTTAAAGTAATACAAAAATGAAAAAATCTAATTATTAATCAGCATGTTAAAACATGAGTTTTGTTTTATTGTCAATATCTATGCTTTAACATTTATATGAAAATAATTTTTAATATAATAATTTTTTGTATTTATATATAATTTTTTTTATAACATTTAGATATTTATACCAGATTTTTTGGGTAAAAATTCTAAAGGAACAGATTTTCAAAAGATGTTTTCAGTTATTTGAACCGTTGCACCATATGCAGCATAATTGCTCATTTATTATTATTATTATTATTATTATTAATAAGATTACCACCATCATTATTATTATTAAATGAGCAATTATGCTGTATTTTCAGTACAGTGGAAGACCTAGATAATCAGTACACACTGCTATATGCAATCAAATAGGTATGAATTAGTCAAAGGTGACTTCAGTTATTATAGCGGCTTACAGTACAGGGCTGCTGCAGCACTGATATGAGCATGCATTATTCATAAGCACTGAGCGAGTGTGTAAATTGCTTTGCCAGGGTGCATGTTGAAACAGTTTATAGTATATCTCTCCATAGCTAATGTTGTAATACTCATATTGATTCCAACCATTTTCAATTTTACACACACATGCACACGCTGAACACACACACAGCATCGCACTGTATCCTTGGCAAATCCTCCACGGAGCATGTTACAATTTATCATCAGTGTTTATCACACACTTGTCGCATTTTATAGCTCTTTGTTTTAACACACTGTAAAATTATGCCTTGTGTTCTTGCAGTTTCCCTCTTTCCTGCAGCCCGGTGCAAAGGAAGTGTATCGCCATGTCCACTGGCCTTTCCGATAAGCGCCAGTCTGTCATACCCACAGCCACCCGCCTCAGTTACAACATTTTATTGTTAAGCTGTTCCTGTAGCTCAGCTAGTGCACGATAGCGCCTGAATGAACTGTTCGCTGCTTGGGATAAAAACATCTGTCTATGCATACATTAAAAATGTTATCCTGATATGTCTCTTTTAACTGAAATGAAAAATGACTAAATGCCTGTTCAGCATTTATCTCATGTTAGTATTGTTAGATTGTGGTCATACGGGTAACCTGTGCCGTGCATCCACTGTGACAGCATCTGAATGCCCAGACCCCCACCTCCACCACCACCATCCTGGCAGGCCTGCTTCTCTGATGCCTGTCCTTGAGCATAACCTGGCAAGGACATCACTACCCACTGCTTCATGTCTAATTGGCAGTCCCTATACCCAGACACAAGGTGGAAACTGCAGTGTGTGCATGCTTTGATTTAGGAGAGGTCCGTGGTTTTCATTTGTCATTGATTCTGTCCTCTGAGACGAGCAGGGCCAGATTGTGTGGGTGGCTGATTTCTCAGTGTCTTGCTCTTTGTGGACATCTCTTCATGTTTAGACTTTTTCAGGCTGGCTGAGGTGATGCGCGTTATTTCTGCGTAACGATAAAGCATTTCATGTAATTTATTTCATGCTATACAGTTTTATTTACACATAAATGATTGTCCTCTCACTTAAATAATGTGTATTTATGTGCAGTTGTTGTGTCCAGCCCGAGTGTTGATGTGTTTATTGGCAAGAACCGCACGGGAATGACAAAGTGAGCTGCCACAGAGGAATTTGCAGAGGTCAAAGTCTGTCTGCGATCCAGGGAGTTTCTGCTGACTGCCGCTTTTCAATGGTGCTACTTTCAGGCTCTTCAGACAGCAGAAAACACAGCTGAGGGGGTGGGGTCCCTTTCATTAACTCTCTATTCATATTGAATTTATTAATCTCATGCTGTTTCTGCAGCTTAACTAAAAGAAGCCGCAATGGTGGCGCTTCTCATCCATCTGCTTGTGGAGAGAGAGATAGGAGGAATGGAGTGGGTGAGAGAGAGAGAGAGAGAGATAAAATTGTAATAGACTGCGGAGAGAGGCAATGTGTGTCTGATTATTTAGCGGTAGGATGGTAAGTTGTGGCTTCGCAGAACCTCTCCCTGCATCAGGTGCTCAACAAAGCTTCTGTCATGTCTGCATTTGTGTACGGGGGAATGTTCCTGCTAATCTCCTGTGTGTTCGGCTGTGTGCTCTATTCAAAGAGCCACAGCCTCAGGCGGATACAAACGGTGGTGTCACACAAGCAATCCCAGATCCTGACGCTAAGTGGTTACACACCGATTGAATGATGACCAGCAATCAGCTTATTTGCAACCTGCTAAAAACCACTTGTGCAGCTTAAATGAGACTGCACTGAATCTTAAGAAATGGGATCAAATATGCCGCATAAATTTACCTGTCATTCGTTTTTAAAATAGGCGCATTTACACACTGGAATTAATTAGAGATGATCGTTAGAATGTTTTTAACATATGTTTATCATTTCAATTTATTTTCTTTTTATTAATATTATTAATACAATTATAATGATGAACAATATATTACTGAATATAAATATATAAATAATATAAAAGAATAATGTTTAAATAAAATAATGTTTATTATTAATAGTAATATTTTCTACCACCAAAGCCATCTGTCCTCAGACCACTCAATACTCAATCTATCATTTTAATTAAAATGTATATTTAACCAATAAAAGAAAAAATAGTTTAATTTAAAAAAAATTACTTTTGGTCAAGACATTTATATAAAACATACAGAATCAAAGTCAGCCTGTATCCAGAAGATCTCCTTTTAACATTTCAAGTTTAACAAGGTCAAAAGGTGAGTTTTTATAACATCAAAAACTAAGAAAAGTACATGTAAATAAATCTGAAAAATGGCAATTTTCTATTTCTTCAGCTTAAAGATTTGTTTTTTATATGTTTTGTATCAGAACTCAAGCTACAAGATTTTACAAGAAACAAAAGACAAGGCTTTCCCAGAGCTGAGCAGAAAGGTGATTGAGTTTGACTGACACAATCTTACACGGTTCAGGAGAGGTTTATGGTTGGAGGCAGCCTCCGTCTGTGGTCAGCAGGTTCTCTCTGCAAACAGAATTTTCAGAGATGAGAGGGGCAGAGATGCTTGTTGAATCCTTCAGTGTTTCTAAACAAGGACATCCAGCGGAGAGCTCAGCCAGGGCCACAATTACCCCCTAAATGACCCATTCAGTGGTTTGGAGCTCTTACCAAAATAACCGTGAACCCTCAGTGTGTGCTCTGGTTGGGCCTGAAGAGCTAACAGGGTATTAGGCTGATTGTAGTGGTGGGAAGAGCAGAGAGGTCCTCATAGACTTCTCGTTTGGCGTGTCTCTTGGCAGGTGATCCGCCCACCTGATGAAGGAAGAAAGTGTGCAGTCAAGATCAGGGACCAAAATCTAAAGGCTTCCTTTTTGTGTTCAGTATATTAAAAGTGATTTTACTAAGAATCTGACTGTGTTATTAAAGGTTATTGAGTAATGATTAAGGTTATTAAAATTCATGTTTTAATTTCCCAATCAGTAGGAATTTTGCAGCAAATTCATCTGTCACTTGTTAGAAGCTAGCCAAATTAGACAGATGGCAACATGTACAGGTTGCATTACGCACTCTCGACCAATATGAACAAAACTCACAATATAACAAAAAACACAACACTGACTAAATTAAATATGGGTCCATTTGCAACAAGGTTAAATATGGTTTTAAATGTTATGTGCATCAAAACAAGAGACACGAGTATTTAAATGCATTTTAATGTTTGATTTTAAAGATACTTATTCATAAAGTAAAGCCACCTAAAAAAAAACCTGTTTTAAAATGCATAAGAAAGATACAGAGCATGTGCATATATACGTATGCCTGCTCCGAATGTAGTAACCTGTCTGCTCCTGTATTTACTCACATTAGCCTTCTTGAACCTTTGAATCCCTCATTGACTCCACTTCTGCAGAAAGGAGCAGGAAGGATATCACCACTTAGCTTGTGTAAACAACAGGTCTGCTGTTGAACTGTGGCCCTGCGATTCCTACTAACACACATTCCACTGACCACTGATGAGCCCTGAGTCTGCTTGTCTTGTCTTAACAGCATGTCTTACGTGCCCTGTGGGGTAATGTGTAAAAGTGTGAGTGTGGCCATTAAATAAACTTAACTGACAGTGGGGAACTATCAGCTTTGGACAGTCTAGAGATCAACCGTATTGATCTGCTGAAATCTTGTCATATGACAGTGAAAGAGTAGTTTGGATAGTCTGTAAAATCCTATTTAAAATGTTTTGAATTTTTGTGTTGAAATAAAACATCAGCACTAACATATTTGGGTATTTGAGAAAAGAGAGAGAGAGAGAGAGAGAGAGAGAGAGAGATGTGCATACCACCCTTGACAGATCTATTGTGTTTGTATGTGTAGGCATGACCTTGTAAATCAATGCACCCATCAATCTACCTTATTCTCTTCGGATCCTTAATGCATCCACCCACATCAAATCAAAAGCTTTCATAATTTTACAACTGACAAATGTGCATTATCCATATGCATTATCTCTACCAGAAGTGTTTAATCCAGCCGACATCTGTTTGCCCTTTGAATATCCGTCCAAATCTACAGCTCACAAGTAAATTATTCTGAAGCATTGATGTGGCTAATAGGTTCCTGCATGCGCTCATCAATGAAGTTTTCATTTTCTAAATGCACTTCAGCCAGACAAGCTCTCTCCTGCCATTAGAAAAGCAGCGAATGAATCTGCCATCCGATTATCACATCCATGGGAATACATCTCACTTAAACTCTTGAGTCAAAGTAATATCATTCAGGCAACTGCGCGTCTAACTACGCCTAACGCTCCGCAGTGTATTACATTTCTTTTTGATAGTCCTCTGCTTAGACATAAAACCCCGCTCGTGTCGCGGAGCCGCATAAAAATGCAAGGACACGTTCGGGGAGATGCTCAAGTCCCTTAATAACACTATTGTGTGGTTACTTTGAATGTCCACTAGGTGGCGCAGGGCGAAAGTGGGTCGCTTGCAACCTGCTCGTGAACGCCACAGACGTGCATCTGCTCGGTGGCGCCTCCAGCGGCAGCGGACGTCACTTGGCGTGTTGTTACGCCCCTCATGACCGCCGAGCAGCCAATGGGCTCCGGGAGGCAGAGTTCTCCCTGTGGCCGCCATTAGAGAAAGGAATCCATGAATTCAAATGGAAACCAGCAGGAACACAGAGCGACTAGACGCTTTTTGTAAAAAATGAGCCGTTTCGTGTAGTTTCTCGTCGCCTTTTGACAGTTTTAACGCGGAATGCTTGTCGTTTTTAGAGCGCTTTCGGTTGGGATGGAGGTATAAGGTAGCCGTTTGTAAGCTAAAACCGTTTTTAAACCAAGGGGGAGGGGGGAGAGTTGCCTCTTTTCGCTCTCCCTTTTCTTTTTCTATTTTAATAACGCATTCCTCCTCCGTTTTTACATGTAATTTATTCCCTCACGGGCCCGTCGACGGTTGCGGACGTTATTTTATTCGAATTTTGCCTGATCGCGGGCGGCGCGAGCGATCGAATGGAGCTGTTGAATTCCATTCCCCCACCGATTGTTTAAAAATAATTCCGTTCACATTCGACTCGAATTCGGAGAAACCGTATTTTTTTCCATGGAAACCCCGATGATGGGATGTTCGAGCGCGCAGTGAAAGGATGAGTGCTTGTTTCGTACCGAACGGGGCCAGCTTGGAGGACTGCCATTCCAATCTATTCTATCTGGTAAGAGATTTAAAAACTAAAAGGAAAAAGCAGCCATTTTTAGCCGCCTAGCATGCTAACATCAGCCCCAGTGGAGAGCGAGAGAGAGAGAGAGCGAGCAGGATCAGGGCCCAATGTGTGTGTGATTTAAACCCACACTTCATGTTTTGCGTTTATTTGCTTATTTTAAGCTTTGCTAAAGAGACCGAAATGTTTGAAGTATTTTGCGCAAGAGGGCTTAAAGCCAACAGCATGTGTGTTTCTGTTTTTTCTAATGTGTTTATGAATTGAAGGGAGGCTGCAGAATAAAAGTTGTGGTTTAATTTTAGCAGCACTTTTTTCAAGTACTCAGTTCATTTTTAAAGGTGTTATTTTAGGGTTTATGGGCTGAGTAAACCCAAACTTGAAGTTCACATGTTATTGATGTTTACATGAGTGTTTACACACTGCAGGTTTGAGCACGTTTACCTGTTAGATCAGACTCTTTTATTGTGTGATGTATTTATCAGTTGTTTGATTTAAAAATACCAGTGTTGAGTTTGGGGTTTACCTCATCTGCAGTAAGAGACATGGGGTTTGAATGAGAAAATACTGGGTATTCCTGGAGCCTGCAGGGATGTTTACAGGACTTTCTGCTCACTACAGACAGGCACATACACACAAACCGTTCTACAAACACATCAGATGTGTATTGTTCCTCAATTAAGCTTCTGTTAGATTAAGCTATGATGATTATATTTGTTTTGACTAACCCTAAATTTGGGTAAGTTTTACATTTGAAGACGGACACTATTTAGTCTCATTGTGAACTTTTTTTAAAATATGGCACTCGCTGGAAAAGACAAACAAGTACACACATGCTCACAAACAGTGTCAAGGCCTTGTGGTGAATTATATAACCTCTATTTAAGTTTGAGTCCTGCTGTGTTTTATTACTGACAAGCACAACCTCTGATATTATCTGAAGATGGATAGTTTGACTTGCTTGCACACTTTGTTTGAATGTATTGGTTGATGATTTGAATATGAATAGTTGCAGTTTTCCAGAAAGTCATTCACTCTCAGTCTCTCCCTTTTTGTCACTTAGTTACAGGTGTGCCAACTCTTTATTTACTTTATTTTTTCCTTTCAAATGTTGGTGTGCGTTTGTTTGTGCAAGGTCTTTTAAACATTAATATGGTCATAGTTTCATGGAGAGCAGCTCATCTTCATATTTTTCACTGCATATAAGCGTAAAGTGTTTGCCCTGTGTAATTATAGCGCACAACTGTAAGGCTCAGCTCATGGGAAACTGTCTCACCTGCACACACATTTGCTGTTTCATAACACACCCACATATCCAAGTTTCAGTGCATAGCATTAGCCACACAGGTGGAGATAAATTTGCCAATAAATAATATTAAACAAAGCATCCAACAACTTTTGTAATGTGTAATAAATGTTTTATTTACTTTATTAATACTTAATTACACCTTATAGAGTAAAAGGATAATTTATTGTATTACTCTCTATTTTGTTTGCTGTTGAATTTTGAAGTTGCTCTATAATAGTTTTTTCTTGGGCACATGTGAAGCTATTTTCCTGTCATTCGGGAAGGTCTCCAGGGGCTATTGGTTTTTGGGTGCTGATTGACTTTCTTTGAGTGGCTGAAGCAATGTGAGACGGACAGTATTGCTAAACATCTCTTGGTAGTGAGAGCAACAGTAAAAACCAACCAATAGTTTCCTCCATTTTAAACCGTTTAATGAAATACAGAGGAGGAGTGTGGGTAGGTGATGTTTTAGGGAGGTTATTGGTGTCACTTCACCTGTGGGAGAAACATCTGCTGTTGTTCTTGGCAGTTTTGGTAAAGCTTTAGTAAAAAAGAGAGAGATGGCTAAATGCTGTGAAAAGAATGGGAGAGAGAAGGAAGTTATGTGGAAGGCCATGACCCATTAGATCACTCAAGTTTAAGTGGAAGGCTGAACATGCGTCTTACTGCTTGGACCCTGGCCCTCAAAACACTCACACTTTCCGTTGGTGTTTTTTAAATATTGTGGTAGTTACTAAATTTACCCTGTATTGGATTTCAAGGAACATCTTGTGTTGGATAAGTCACTGTTTACTTCATGTTTGCTTTTTAGTTCCAAGTTTAAGTTTCTGCCAATTTGTCTTTTTGCCTTAAAAATCATTTTGATTTTCCTCCCTCAGCTGGTAACGGTCTCTAAACATCAACCGCTAGTTTTTGTCCCATTTTTAGTTTCAGTAACAAGCGTGTAACCAGTATTTGCTACTGTATTCGTCTGTTATGCATCCTATGCATAGATGGTCTTGTTTGCATATTGTGCAGGTGTTTGATCTGTGCTCTTAAGTGAAATGAAAATATTTCCATAGCTGGAACAGCAGCTGCAAGTAGTTTTAGTTTGCAACAAATGAGCTTTATCAAGAACATGATTGTAAACAACTGGGCTGATGTTGTATTTTGCCAGTACTCCTGCTATTTCAATTTGCTGCCTGTTTCTAACTGAGCATGTAAGAGAGAGAAGGGCAGTTGTTAGGCTTGCTAATGGTCAAGGCAGCACAATGTTTTCATGTTGTTCTGACAGTTAATAAGTGGATCTTTGATTTATGCCTTGCTGTTTTGTCTTGTTCTGTACATTAACACTACAGTCATTTTGATTAAAGCTGAGGTCTGCATGACCTGCTCTTACAAAAGGCAATTTAGCAGATCAGGATGTGTGTAATGTCACTGCGTGGTTTTATTTGTTAATGTGAGTCCTTGCTGCGTGATTTTGTTCCTTTCTTTTTTATTTTAATTGTTCATTCTACTCTTGCTTGTTTCCTTGGCTTTATTGTATTGCCCTTTTTCTGATTTTGTGATTATGTTTTACTGTAGGAAGGCTTGATGTATTTTAAGGCTATTTGTATCACTCCTTTTTACTCTGTTTTTTCCATCTCCCTTATCTGTGCTTGTCTGTGTGTGGTTGATCTTACAGTGGATCATTAAGATGGGATTAACTCCTGGGCTGGGATCCATTAAGTATTTCATAGCTTGAGTGATGCTGGACTAAAATCAGTTCCACCACATTTATGGCATTTATCTCAAGTCATAAAATCAGATAATAGATCAGCACTAAGACTTTTAGATGTTCTTCAAATGCCGCCGAATATGTGTGTCTTTTCGCAGGTGGTAAGTGGATTTATTGACAGGAGCTAACTCTGTTTTTTTCTCTCTTTTTCTCCCAGGCTGATTTGACAGGGATAAAATGGAAGAGGTACGTGTGGCAGGGACCGACCTCGGCGCCCATGCTGTTCCCGGTCACCGAGGAGGACCCCATCCTTTGCAGCTTCAGCCGCTGCCTGAAGGCAGATGTGCTGAGCGTGTGGAGGCGCAGCCAGAGGCAGGGACGCCGGGAGCTCTGGCTCTTCTGGTGGGGCGACGATCCCAACTTCTCTGAGCTCATCCACCACGACCTTACGGGTAAGCATTTGAAGAATTCTTGTTACAGTTACACAAGAACAACAAAGAGTTCTCAGCCGCTCTGTCTTTCTGTCTCTATCGACTGTGGTCTATCTCAATTTCTTCCTTCTCACACCCACACACTTTCAGTGTGTGCATGTTAGTTACTTGTCATCAAAGTTCGCCGTAGGCCCATGCAGGCAGGCGTGTTCAGTTATTGTTACTCCAGTTATAGTTTAGGAGCCAGCTGGCATGTCGCTTGCAGATAAACATATAAATTGCGCTGTTAAGTTTATGCCCAGTGCAGTATTTTTTTAATGCTGCAAGAACCTTTAAAGTGATAAAAATGGACCATAGAAGGTCTAAAAGGAGCTTTTTATTTTATTTTTATTTCTAGCTGTGTTCTAAATTTTGCCATAAAAATTAACACTCGTAGTATGGCTAATAGAGCCGTCTATCTAGGAATAGCATGAAAACTTTTGCTTTTATAATTATTTTCTTTTAAGATTGGTTCTCTTCACCACACAGAAACACCTGACCCTGCAGGTGGTTATTGTTGTTTCTGGTTTTTGATCTTTTTGAGAAATGGAGCAGCACTGTCTGTGTGATGCCGTGTCATCTCATTTAATGTGTGTAACCACATATTCCCCTGTTTGATATCAGACAGAAAAAGAAAAGGAAATATCTAGAAAGTTTTACCTTTTTTCCAAAGCTCTTTACGAAGAGAAGCATCGATGTATGAACGAGCAGAAAGCATCATGGATATCTTTTGAAAAGCTTTCATTTTCCACCTTTCATTTCTGTTATGGGCCAAAAAGTTAGACCTGGTCCATCTTTATTCATGCCTTCTATTAGAGTGAGAAACAGGAGGAATGAAAAATAGGAGGATATAGAGAAATGAAAAGAGGTGAGGTTTTTTTTCCCAGCTTCCGATGACCCACCCTCATTACTGTGCATTGTGCCAGAGGAAGGACAGAAATTGAGTCTTATGGCCAAAAGAATGACCAATTCACCCATCCCATAATATCCCCTTTTACAAGGGCCACAGTGAGATATTGCTGTATTTTTCATTTATTTTTGGAAGTGTTTATTATTATGGCTGTTCTATTCTTGTGCTATATATACTTCTCTTGAACACCTCTTGCTTTTTTTAATCTCTGGTTGGTCATTGCAGAGAATTTCATTGCAGATGAGATCACATTTAATTTGCATTGGAGTGTTAATCCAGTTTATCAAATAGTACATTAAGCTTTGTCCTTTCCAGTCTGGGAACATTGCGTTTTGTAGGCATGTAACAATGATGTTATTCTGCGTGACTAATAGGATCAGATAAATAAAACAGCCTTGTTTTCAGGACTGACTGTTATGCTTGTGGTTGTTCCAAATACTGCAGGGTCATGACCACTTGACCTCTTCTACTTGCCTTAAATGTGTGGACTTGCAGTCAGTGTGAACTTCCCTCTTGACATGCACTTGACATTCTTCTCACAAACACAGGCATTCTTTGCAGTTGTCTTTTCATGGGCCCTCCTACAAATACAATAAAAGTTTAAGCTCTTGAGACACATGCACATGTAAATATGTCATATTTGCAAAGTCTGGATCACTTGATTTAGGTTGCCTAAAAAGGTAGTATTTTAAGTCATTATAAGTGTACTTCTGATGCAAAGGGATCAGTGAATTTTAAGTGATAATTGATGATTGGTCAAATTAATTGATGATGGTCTTTGTTTAGTCGCCCAGCCCCTAGTAGACAGCGAAGCAGTATATATATTTAGATTTCCCCTCATCAGATTTGCAGTCTTTAATTTTATAGCAAGCGCCTTTCCTGCCTGCTAAATAATCACTTCTGTCCCAAAGGAAGAACGAGGGAACGAAGAACTTGAGGGATCTTTTGAAACCTTGTACTCAATCACTGCGAGAGGTGGGGGAACATGGAGGGCTGTTTTGGAGATGTAATGAGACAGGAGGCCATTTGGCTGATGTTTGAGAAGCAACTTTTTCTAGCTCTGAATAGAAGACGGGAGAGAACGAATCACTGCATTCTTCCAGCTATATGATGGAATAATCTGATAACCACACCGCCATAGTAAATAGAGTAAATAAGCATCTCCCTGGTAGACCACGGCCCTCTATTTTTATGTAAATACCCAATCATATCCCCTCCCCCTTCTACTTCTCTGTTGCTGTCTGTGGCGATTGCTGATGTTTGCTTCTATCTAGGGGTGTCAACAGAGCGAGACATGAATAAGGACTTTCCTGTTCTCTTTTCGCTCTTTGGTTTTTCTTCTCTTTCCTTTTTACCACCTACTCTCTCTGATCTTTTTTGCATAGAAATTAAGGAGCTGTAGTCTGTCTGTACGGGTAATTGCTGTAGGGCTCATTTCTTCCTCATTTTCCTCCTCTGACACTCGTCTGCTCCTTCTTTTCCTCCCCCGGCTGCTTGTCTCCCCGTGGTGCGAGTTGTGCTGGCAGCTTCTTTCTCTCACTCTTCCCCTCTCTTCTTCTTTCTCTCTCTCCCATTCTCCCCTCTCTTGGTTTTTCTTGTGGGCTACCTGTTTACCGCATAGCTCAAAGACATCTGCCGGTGATGGCCATTATGGTGAAGGCTGATAGTCTTTTTGCATTCAGTCTCTGGATTTTAGCTCTTCTTTTAAGATATAAATAAATCTGAGTTAGTTTTTATTATTTATTTGAAATTTATATTGACTTTGAACACAAAAATAGTGTTTCCAAACTGGTTTTCTAAACCATCATCCCACACTGTTGTTTGATTTATTGTTGCTGGTTGTACAGAAATGACATACTGTACCATTATTGTGTTAAGTGTTTTAGTCGTTATTAAAATACACAGAGAAACTGTCAAGCGTTGTAATTACATGTCGCCTTTTCCACCAACGTAATGACACAGAAAAAGTTGCAATGAAGGGACTTTATTTAGCATTGGTCCAGATGTCATGCAGGATGTGACTTAGGCACTCCAGCGGCATGCTGACGGTTAGCTTGGAACTGTTTGCCAGACACATTAGCCGTGCATTTAAGAGCAGAAATCTTCTGCTGGCAAGCTGTATGCAGGGTGAACCCTCGGGCCAGAGAGCCGAGCTGCTCGGAGAAAAGGTCCTTTGAAAACATGTTGAATCCCATCTACACAGAGAGAACTTCGAGCGCTGGAGGAGATGGTGTCTGCTACTGCTTTTCTCTGACATCACTGAGTGTTTGAAGACTGTAGGGGCTGTTCTGAGTGAGATCATCTCAGGGAGGCCATTTGTAAATCCTTGGCTTCCTTTAACCCTTGACCCACAGCTGTAGTGCTCTATCTCCAACAGGAAATGATGTCAGAAATGAAAGGAAATAATACAAGTCTCTTAGCCCCAGAAGACGCATTGTTGTCGTTCCTAATTTCCCAGAGCTTTCCGGCTTTTCCGCAGCGCTTCCGAGTTTTAAACAGACCTTGGGTAATATAACAGTCAAGTAACATGATCAGATGGATAATACATTGTCCCACATGCCTACCAGAAAACAACTAGGGTCCTGTACAAATACTTTTTGTTTAGTGTTAAAGAGACATTTCTAGGTCACCTGAAATTGGTGTTATTTGTTTTATTGAAGGAGAAAGATTTGAGTTGATTTACACTGCTGGAGGTTTTCTCCTCAGCATAACCCGTAAAGCTCCTCTTTGTTCTTCTCGCCGCATGTGTGGGGTCTGTTTTTTCCCCCTTGTTAATCTTGTTGTGCCGTTTGACAGGTTAAGGGCTTTGTGTGCAAGATCGTGTGTTATTTCTGTAATGCCTGGTTTTGTTCATTTCTGTTGCAATGTGCAATTTTTGCTGTCAATAACATCCTAGTTTATACCTTTTCTGGTAATGTTTGCAAGCATCTGTTTACATTGGAAATGAAAGCAGCTTGTATGGGGCTTAATGGTTAGGACCTGCAGACATGGGAAATCAATCAATGATTATCTATGTGTTTCAGCTCAAAGGCGCATGGTTTAAACCTGTTTGTAATGGCCTTTAAAGGTGTGAATGAGGAGGATTTTCAGACAGTATTGTTTGCTGCTTGTGTCTGTGCTGATGTAACTCTTGACTCGTCCACCCTGATGATGCATTGGCTTTTGTACTTAATTCTCAAAAGCAGAGACCAGGAGGAGCCCTCCCTTTTCTCTGTCTCTCTCCCTCTCTCTCTCTCTTTGCTCTCCTGTCATCTTAGGAAATAGTCATTAATTAGTAATTGAAGCTCTCCAGCCCTTGTAAGTCGGTGAGCTCAAATTCTGAGAAAAGGAACAAACGAGCTGAAGAAGGGAAAGCCAAGGGCAAGCGGAGAAGAGAAAAAGATGGAGGTGTGCACAGACAGGGAGAGAGAGGAAGACAGATTACAGCACAGGATGAAGATGAGGTAGAGAGAAATAAAAAAAAGATGAAGACTGAAGAGAAGGGAGAACGGAGAAAATAAGCAGAACGAGGGAACAGAGGCTCCTGTAGCGTACGGCTTTGGCTCTTCCCTGGTCTGGCTCGCTCCCCTGGGGCCAATGGTTGAGCAGACATTAATCTCTCTGTTTAATGACCCTACAGCTGATCTAATGACTCCTGCATAGGAACCTGTGGCTGTAGGGAGCAGCGCTACACCACTTCTCTCTGCCTGTTATTATGAGCCTGTGTGTCTGATAATATGGCGCTCGCTGCCTGTGTGCTTCAGTAAATGATAGAGAGAGATGCTCTTGAAAAGATCAGATCTCTGGATGTGGTAGGGTTAGGATATGTTTTATGTGTATGTCTTTTTTGTTTAATATATTTATCATAAATTCTTGACAGCTTATGGATATAAAATGTATCTTTGTGTAAAAAAAATTTAGTGTTTGTAAAGCTTCCAGCACAATTCAATATATTATGTTAGCATAATTGGATTGTGATTGTAACTGTGCCAAATGGGAGATACCGAATATGCAAGATCACAAAATCTTTTACACTGTGTGCTTCACTTGAGGCCTAATTAATTATGTTCACACATAAGATTTGAATGTATGATCGTTAATTTCACGCTTGTGTTTTATATTTCTTATTGTTACTTGTGTGGTAAAGTCTGTTTACATGTTTCTTTTGATAACTTTGTTTCTTTTTGATAACTTAATCTTATATGCATTTAGATTTGCATCATTGTATGCATTCTTTTAGAAAAAATGACTGCAATTTATAGTCTGTTTTACCATCCGTTAAGTTTAACATGTTTATATTAGATGTTTTAGTATTTTGCAAGTTGCTTGTCTTTTTGTGTGTTTAAGTCAGCTGTCTTTCTCTCTGTGTGTTTCTTTCTTTTTCTGTGGGCAGTGGTTAGACCAGATAGACAAGGTCAGCGGGAACACTTGATAGAAACCAGGCTCATCCCCACAGTAGAAATAGTGATTGTGATGGTTTGGTTTAAAGGAGAACTAAATTGCCATTTGAACATTAATGCAGATGTTACAGCAGATACCACAGTTGATTTGGCAATATTGTGTTGTATTTGGTGTAGCGGAGAGTAAAAGCGAAGACTTGAACATATGTGAGCTGCGAGGTTTGACGGAGGTGAAAATTACAAGTGAATTTAAGTTTGATTTTACATTGGCTATATAAAGTACTATTTTTATTTTTGAGTAACCTTTTAATGCAAAGCACAGTGTTTTTCAGAGTTTCATTCAAGGTATTGGTTTTTTGTAAATTGTAAGAAGCGATTATAAAAAGATCAATGCCTGTTATTCTTTAGATGTATAATGAACGAGACCCTTTCATAGACTTTGAGGTTAAAGTTTCTTACCAAGAATGATTCTGTCGAAAACGTTTTCTGTGTACAGGTTAAAAAAAAGCTGTCTCCATACTTAAGGTATTAGAAGATGCATGAGACAACCAAAATAATCTTACTCTCTTGCTCTCCGTACGCTTTCTTTGCTTTGACAAAAGACAAGGTGTTTTATTGTTGCCAAGCTGTTAGTCAAATCAGTGACATCCTTTAAAAGTGAATTGTGCTACTTGCTGCCTTTTCAGAAGACATCAACGAATTATAGATTTGCCTACTGGCCTGATTCCAGTTTTTCAGCAGTGTTTAGCCTGCGGTTATTTTATTGCATGCAGACTCTCTCTAACTGAATGACCTTTTGATTGGCCCACACCAAATCTGCACCTTTATCTTTGCTGTGCCAATTGTGTATCTGTGGAATTTGATGTGAATGTGATTTAAATAAAATGTATGATTTTAAACTGCATTGTAATTGGTAGCTAAAACATTACACAAGTAGCCCATGAAAAGTTTTACCTTAAAAATGTTATTTATTTAAATGTACATAATATGCAGATAAAATAAAACTGACATGCAAAGGAATAGGGCATGTATAGAAATTTGTGTTTGACTTTGCAGTTAAATTCTGCATAAACGTCCACCTGACATATCTGCGAATGATGAGTAGGATCGTTGTCAGAGTGGTTTGGTGGTTAATCACGACAGCCATGCACCTAAACTGTGCATGTACTAGATTGTTTGGCTGGTGAACAATACATTCTTAGATTTCGAAAACGCATCCTGTTGTGTCGTTAGCAAGAAGCTTCTTTTACATGCAAAATTGCATGCAAATAATCCTGTGCATTTGTGTTGTCACAGTCCGTGTCTGATTAAAGCCAGTGTGGGATATATGTTGTTTCAGACATCTGCATTGTCAGGGAATCCTGAACGTTTGTTAGTGCTCCATAAAGTAGATTTGCTCTGTATCCATCTGCAGACCGGCGGGAGGGCGGGTGTGGGTGGGTGGTGTAATGCTCGCAGCTCCTGGGTGCTCATGGGAGCTGTGCTGCACAGGGACATGTTTGAAAGGAGCTTAAGAGCTGCCAGGTTTAAGCAGTGACTCCTAATGAGATTACCGAAGCATGGAGGCCACCGCCGAACGTGATCCAGAAACAAACCAGCGCTCAGATTTACGGCCCTGTTGGACACTATACCTGCGAGAGCAGACAATACGAGTCAAGATGGCATTTCACAGGAATCAGTCCATCAGGCTGAACTAATTAAGACTTGCGTCAAATCAAAATGAGCACTAAAAATCTAATTGCTTTCAAATTGACTAGAGCTTCAGATTTCTTGTTGTGTTGGTTTTTAAATATTTCAGCAGAAGTCTTTAAATTCAATTAATGTCCTAGATTTGTGTATAGTTCAGGTTTATCTGGAATCTAAAGTGCTGCACCCTTGAAGGGAAATTGTTATATGCTCTTTCCAAGTGAACATGCGAGACTCTTTAGGCTTAATAGACTTAGCCCAGCTAGTATGATTAGAAAAAAGCTTTTCATGAAATTAAATGCTTTTTAGTCTGTTGTTCTTTATTTTGAGAAGCATTAAAATCAGTGTATGAGATGTAATCATGTGTTTATTAATTTGTGGCTTCCAGCATTTCTTCAAACTGAATCAAGTATGATAGAAATATTCATCTGGAGCCATTGTAGAGAGATCATATTAACGTTCGGTCAGTTTAAAGGTCAAAGATTAAGATATTTTATGTGCACTTTTATATAAAATGTAATGGTGTTCTGTTACAGCTAGTAATGTTTCTTGTTACTTGCTTTTCTTGACTTGTCACAAATCAAATGGGTAGAAAACAGCAGAGATTGTTGACCAGGTGTCTGTGTGTGTTCTCTTCAGGCGAGGATGACGGTGTGTGGGAGAGCGGACTGTCCTACGAATGCCGTACTCTTCTCTTCAAGGCCATTCATAACCTGCTGGAGCGCTGTCTGATGAACCGCAGTTTTGTACGCATCGGCAAATGGTTCGTCAAACCCTACGAAAAGGACGAGAAGCCCATAAACAAGAGGTATGATGAGCATTACTTCTGCTCGGTGCTTTCAAAATGTTCTCACATTCGTTGACATCGCTCAGGATGCTATTATGACATTGTATTTGTTTGCATAAAACAGTGTAGTTTAATTATATGTTTATATGCAGCCTGCGTTAATCTAAGGGTGGTTTTTGCATAATTTGAAACTGATTTATATTCGGTCTGTGATATTATTGATTTGTTTTTTCCTGTGTCGCTTGGGTAGAACAGTTGTTTTAGAGGCACAAATGGTCATTACCTTTTAATGAAGTGTTTTCTTTGTATAATATGCACATGTGTGAATAGTGTTTTTAAGCAATAAAAAATCCTAACTGTTTGATTTATATTTGATTGGGGAGATGATAGTAAATCACTTGCTGTGCAGGGATCTTTTCAATGAGCTTTCTTCAGTCTGGTCCTGGCGTGTTTGTTTATGAAGCTCTGATTTATAGAAAGAGTAAATGTGTGTAAGAGTAGGCAGACGTTACCATCACCTTTTGTGACCAAACATGAAAATCATATTGTTGCCAAGCCAAATTTATACACAGTCTTAGTGGGCATTTAGATAGAGACCAAACTGTTTATCTTGAGTTATATTGTACTATACATTTTAATGCCATTTTGGCTGCAGCCATGATGCTTATTATAGGAAATCAAAGGCGATCAGGTTTGAATAAAGATTTCCACTCTTCTCTATGTGTGTACATTAGCTGCTTACTCCGCTCCGTCTCCCGCACTGCATTTCTCCTTGTCAGCATCTGTGCACTTTGATAAGAAACCGAGACGACGTGTGTGTAGAAGTGGGAAAAAAAGAGCAGCTCGGCTTTACTCTGCCCTCTGCCACAGTTCTTTCCTCGCAGCGTCATTTGTTTGCTCTTTTTCTTATCATCCTCAAGGTCATTTATACTCTATTAGCGCAGCCAGACAGCTTTTAAGCAGGTTGAAAATACAGGTGCTGCAATCTAAGTTTTCAAGGAATTACACAGATCACCGTCTCCCACAGAATTGTGTTTTTGCAGCAGGAAAGCCTGATATCAGTTTAATGTTGTGGTTAAAACACACAAGCTTGCTACTGAGATCTGTTAACAAGGCTGTAATTGCTCATGTGTGTGTGTGTTTTGCAGCTCTGTCTCTCGGCAAATCACTGCGATGTGACAGAAAAAGAACAACAGCGTTTTCTTCCAGCTCACTCTCTTTCACTTACGCACCGACACCTACCACCATTTGTAGACTTCATAAGATAGTGTGTTGAGGATTCAGCAGTGTTAAAAGTGTCTTTTTTCTTTCAATTTGCATTTCTTCTTCTCTTTTACATAAGGTGTAGTATAGAGATGCATTGTACTGTAGTATTTTGTTACTAAAATGAAGTTTCTGTTCATAAACCAAAAACTCTATTAGTAAGAGAGATTTTGGATCATCATTAGCTTGTATTATTAAATCCAGTTATGGGTGTGTGGTCATCTTAAATTCATAACACTTGCATAAGCAAAGATCTAATGCCTAAGATCAGCAAAATGTGATTTCATCGGTGTTAATGGTCAATGTGAAAGAGTTTATTTTCTCTATATCAATGCAATAAGATGTTAAGGACAGAAGAGAGCTGATTCTGAACTGGTGCTCATTGAGGCTTTTAAATAACAGGCTCAGAGGCAAAGAACATAGTGTAGTATTGGTCTGACTGGTGATTAACATTAGTGCCTACTACAATGATTCCCAAAGCTTGCTTGCTTCTCCCTTAGTGCCAAATCCCTCAGTGATAAATTGTGTGTTCAAGTCTTAAGCATGTGTATTTTTCCGCCAAGGAGGTGTTTCATTTGGTCCCTTAAGAGCTGCTGAAGCAGAACGGTACATCTGTACCTCAGAGGATATCACCTGTTACAAATATGGCTGTGGGTTTTAGCGTGTCATAGAAACACCTCTGATTCACAGCTCCATTCATAAACGACAAGCTGGCAGAGACTGAATCAGTACGGGTGACGTAACGCCTCCTGAGGTAGAACATAGAAACTCTGTGGTGTCTTCCTGTCCCTAGTTTCATTAGAGATGTACTTGTTAAGGAGAACACTGAAATCTTTTTATATTTGCTCAATACATGATTTTTAACCAACTTAAGTTTGCAGTTTTAGGATAACTTTTCTGTTGAGAAGAGAAATGTAAGAATCAGTGCTTTTAATAAACAATAGACTAGTTTTTCCAATCTTCACAGTCCAATTAAATCCAGATGGATAAAACACCCACCCTGCATTATTTCCTCCTGAACATTACGGATGTCAAGCGCGTTCCAAATGCCTCATGTTATCTTTAATCTCTGTGGACCATTTTGATTTGGTAAGGTGTGTTTAAGAAGTTGGGCCATAACCGCTGCATATATGTGCACACTTACTTGAGTTTCCTTTTGAGGGATTACCGTAGTAAACCTGTTAGACTTCAGGGCTGTGTTGTTCCTACCAGCTCTTTATCTTGACACCCGCCCTGTAAATCCTTCCTCACGGAAAACACAGACAGCCTCCGCAGCGCCGCTGGTTTCCTCTCTCACTCCGTAGTTTTTTTTTGAAGAATTCCAGTTTGTGAACAACCCAAACCCTTCCTGTTCTCTTTTGTGCCCTGTTGTCTAGCGTACGAGCACAAAGTGTCTTGTGGTTTCTCTATAATTAGAGGAACCGCAGGGAAGAGAGCAGCTCTGAAATACAAGAGAACTTGCTTTTTATTTGTTTGTAATTTATTTTGCAATGGTTAACACACTTAAACCATAAATAGCTCTGTGTTGTGTTTGTTGTAACTATGCTAAGTAACTGGGTGGTTTTCTTATTGGCTGGCTGTCCTGTCACACGGCGCTGCTCTGTAACCAAACCCTGATGTGTTTTAGCTGCTTACATCATCCTTCATACAGGTCAGAGCACTGAGCTCTCTCTCTCTCTCTCTCTCTCTCTCTCTCTCTCTCTCTCTCTCTCTCTCTCTCTCTCTCTCTCTCTCTCTCTCTCTCTCTCTCTCTCTCTCTCTCTCTCTCTCTCTGTGGTGGGTGTGAGCAGTAGATCTGTTACCATGGCTAATCCTCCGATCCAGCGTGTTCTTTTATGGGCAGTGTTTACAGGGGAGATCGGTGACGTGTGAGTCTTGTGGAACACGATGCATTCCCTGCACGTCACCATGTATTATTTAACACCGATAGTCTAGTGATGTCGCAGTTATACTGTACTGGTTATTAGAGATTCATCTGTGACAGTTGTTGCGTTGGCATTATTAGAGAGCTTTTAGTAGGGCGGCGAATGAACGGATCAGACAGACTGCGGTTGCAACGCTAAATATATCCCTCACGATACCTACCTGGGTGAAGCTGCACACATTTCTGCGCATCTGTACACACCCACTTAGATGGCATTTAATGAAATCACACGCTTACGTGGGCACAAAATCATTTATCTGCAGAAATGTATCCAGTGTTACGCATGTGGACAAATGCAAAGCTTTTCACTTAATGCACACCTATAATGAAATACAGACTGGAATGCAATTATATGGGTTTACATAAAGCTGTCACACACATCCACTTAACAGTCTCTAAAACGACAGTATTTCATAGAGAAGGATGCTCTGTTTAAAGCATTTTTTAGTTTTCAAATTTCCCCCCAAATCAGTGCAAAATATATATTAGCACACGTTTTTAGATTGTTTATTTAGACTTTCTTATTTACTATTGTTCTTACTTGACATTGCTTACACAGTATTTGTAATAACGAGTGAAGAAAGGGCATTTTATTTCTCTATTTTAGACACAGATATGATTATAATCCTGACATTCTTCCACACTTTATCTTGGTTCCCATACAGAAATTTTAAAAGCATGTCCAGATTATCAGAAATAACCATTCTTCCTCCCTCTACTCCTAGACGTAAATCTAGACTGGTCCAGAGGATAGAATAAATCTAGAACCTTGCCCAGACTACAACTCCCATCTTATCCGGCTCCTTATTGCTGCTTTCCGAACACAGATCCACGAGACAGCTGTGAGATTCCTCACATTCCAAAGTTCCCACTTTCACACTTTCCATTGTTGTTCTCTTTCCATCAGCAACACATAGTTTTTGCTGACTGCAAGCGTTGGTCAAGAAGATCAATGGTGAATGTTTTCTTCATCTTTATTCCTGTTTTTCTCTCCTCCTGATCTTCATCTGTCTCCTCTTCTCAGATGCTCATTACACTGTGGCCTTGCGTTTGTAGATTGTTTTAATCTGAAGCTCCTGTCTTCCTAAAAGAGTGTGTGTGGTGTGTTTGATGGGGATAGATTTACAGTCTGTGGAGATGTTCCAGGGTCTCCATTTTTAAAAAGCACTTATTGAAATAGTCTTGGTTCTTTCAAAGTTTAATGTTGAGGTTGAAAATTTATGGGCTGTATATTAGGAAAGCGAGTGTGGAATGGGTTTTTAAGGGGTGTGTTTTGATGCTAATTCAAACTTGCACAAAGACAATAAACACCTGTTCTTCTGTCCTACACTAAAGTTTCTTTAAACAGTCTTTGTCTGATTTTCTTTTGTTTAGTAAGATTTGGCAATTTTAGGATGTGATTCATGAGATGTAATGAATTTTGACTACATTTTTAGTAGATTGGAAATTAGGGGTGCAGATGTGCAATTGTTTACTTACAAAAGTTGTGATTTTTTTTTTTCCAGGTTAAATACAGTTTCGGAGTAACGCCTGTGTTTATTATTAGTTTAACTGTAATTTTGCATTAAAGCTTAGTTCAACAACACCCCTCCATATGCGTCTGTTGTGATAATCTTATTCAAAATTGAGGTTCTCTGCAGCCAATCGGATCTCCTTTAGCTAGGCTTTGTATTTCGTGAAAGCTTGTTACACAAGATCAATAAACATTTAATTAGCATAAGTGACTGTTGACTAACAAACGTTTTGTTTGCGAACGTCTCGCCGGGTTTGTTCAGCTGTTATGATGAGACGAACAGTCAGCCGTAGAGTTTAGATTCAGAGCTTTTCGTAATGAGAATTTTGTTTTTTGAATGAGAGGATGTCCTCTTTGTCTTGCTGTCTAAAGGCTTTGTTTAGAGGATC
Organism: Beaufortia kweichowensis; assembly: GCA_019155185.1. Lineage (NCBI taxonomy): Eukaryota > Metazoa > Chordata > Actinopteri > Cypriniformes > Gastromyzontidae > Beaufortia > Beaufortia kweichowensis. The sequence goes on along the minus strand of CM032815.1, from coordinate 2,965,313 downwards.
TTTGATGAATGCAGTCTATGTACATGTTTTCTGTGTTAACTGCCGTTTCTCTGTGGTTGACTGCTTTAATCTGAAGGCAGTTCAGAAACTCTCAGTTCTCTGTTTGTGGTGAACACACTCCTGCGTGGTATTACTTTCCAGTGCAGTGGCTGAAGATTGTCAGGGGGTTAGAGGTGAAGAAAGTGTGTTTGTGTGTGTGTGTGTAACAGCATGTTCTGGAGTTGGTCATCTGATCTTCCTGCTGCTGTTGGTCAGGTGATGAGAGACTGAGACTGTCATGGGGCTGATGTGTGTAACATGCTAGGATTTTTATGTTTGGCATGACCATCTAATACTTTTCCTTTTATGATCTTTCTTAGGGATTGTGATTTAGATGCCTGATTTAGATGGTTCGGTTTCCAGGGAACATGCGTACGAATAAAAAATATATAACGGTACAAGTCACTTTGACCACAATGTCCTTTATAGAAAGACAGGGAACGTTACAGAAAGATGAATGCAGTTAAATATAAAGGTAGCGTCTGTTGGCAGACAGTTGGTTTAGACCGAGAGGGTTTCTTCAGACAGTCCACAGATTCCACCTGTGTGAGCGTGTGGGTTAATGTGCCGCATAAAGAGCTGTGCAGTTAACTTTGTGATGTGGGTTTTGTAGTAGCAGTTTTCTACGCCCTGACCAGAGCTGCTGTTTTCAGGAAGTCAGTAGCAGCCCAATACAACGAAATAACAGCAATGTCACCTTATTTTTTTCTCTCTCTCGTGCTGTTTTTCTCAACACTAGCTGTTCTGTGTTTGCTAATGCTTTTTCCTTCTTTCTGCTCAATTGTTATTTTTAAAACACATATTCTTCTCTCCTGATTGGCTTCTGTTGTTTGTTTTTCTTCTGTTAACTTTGGCACGGGAGGTCTTGGCACTATGTGAAAAATAAAGTAGGCTTTTTGGAGAAATTAAAGACATGGTGGTAAAAGTGTATTGGTCAGCGACCAGCGAGGACCAATCAACCATTGTTGTTACCCTTTAACTTGGGGCTGTACAATATACAGAAAAATCACAAAGATTTGCTATAACATTGTTAGATTTGTTTTTATGTACTGCAACTGTAAAACATGGCTGTTCATTTTTGAAGTTGTAATGATGCTTTCCAATATAAAACACGTGATTATGTAATTTTCATTTTTTTTATTTCTTTAACATAAATCGTTTTTGCATCATCATCGTATATCACATATTGCAAGTTATCAATACCACATTTTCCTGAATTACGTGAAGCTCTAGTTCAACTATAATCTTGCTGTTTCCAATAGTTATCAGCCAGTTGCAGAGTAGCTCTCTCACCAAAGGCAGTATTTACTGGAATTTGGCTCTTGTGGGGTGTTAATTCTGGACTCTGGGACGGTGGTTACAGGTCATGTTTTTGTTTTGGGGTTGGTCAGTGATGCACGCACTGATTGCTCTGTCTATAACTGAATAGAGAAGTTAAGCAGCACGCTGCACGTTGTTGATTTACACACAGTATGCTCATGTGATCAGATGTGATGTTGCAGCAGTATTGTGTGTTGTTTAGAAGGTTTGAGACCTCTGTAAGGTCTATATGAGACTGAAATTGGGGACATTTAATCCAACAGTAGTTTCAGGTCACAGCCGCAATAATGTCTCTACAGGGGGCAGTCTGCAGTATAACATTTTCCTTGAGCACTGAGCGAGAGCTGTCGTAGCGCACGGAGACAGTGTGGCGTGTTTACTTCGTGCAGGCGTGACGTATTTGCAAATCAATGTTTCTTTCACTCTTCTTTGGGTCTGTCTAAATGCAGATGTTTGGAAGATGTCCACCATGATGGCTGTGTGCCTGCGCTGTTTTTGGATCGTTTCTGCGGTTTTATGACTAGTGTTATAAAGCTTCTCTCCTTCCACTGTACTAAAGCTTGGAACTTGAGACCTTTAGCTGTAATAATATGACTAGATTTGTACACATTTGAACGTCTGTGCAGAACTCGCTGCTGTAATGTTGGAGTTTACACTTGATGTATTATATACATTAAATACTTAACCAAAGTACATATTATTACAGGTTATAAACTTTGTTTACTTAACATTCTGGATAAGAGCAATGATAACAATTAAACTTGCCTTAGCAAGCACAGCTTACTAATTCATGCAGGAACTTGCCTTTACTTGTAAATCTTGATAGTCTTATAGCACAATGCAATGACATTTAACAGAAATGTAAATGCTTTTTACAGTGTTTACAGAACAATGGATTTAAGATGCTTTAATGTGTAGACCAGCAGAGCAACTCTAATGCATGTGAATGAAGGTTTAAGCACATATTAAGGAGCAGGCGTAGTTCTGACTGTTTGTAAACTCATGCTTTGAAACTCAGAGCGTGTCTAATGTATAATAAAGTGTTATTATGCTTTTACGTACTAAAGATTGTGCATATTCATGAAGAGAAGGTTCAAATCAGGGTAGTAGTCTTTGGGTCAAAGTGCAGACACCCAGATCCCAACAATGTTCAATGTTTCCAGACACCTGACGTCTGACAGTGCTGTTTTAGTAGTGATCTGCACTGTGTTTATTCTTGCAGATCTAATAATTACCTCCCAGATGACAAAAGAGTGATTCACAAAAATTCAGTGACGCTGTTTATGTGACTCACTGTGTCTGGTTACTGCATAGCCAGTTGGATAATTTTTTAATGGGAACTTCATGTCATAAATTGTTTGCTCCTTATAATTAATTCCAAGTGTCTTTGTCTGGTTGCTTATCTTAAACTCTTGTCTGTCTCTTTTGCAGAGAACATCTGTCTTGCTCCTTCACTTTCTTCCTGCATGGAGACAGTAACGTGTGCACCAGCGTGGAGATCAACCAGCACCAGCCTGTGTACCACCTGAGCGAGGAGCACCTGACGCTGGCCCAGCAGGCTTCCAGCCCCTTCCAGGGTGAGAAAAAACCCAGAAATGTGCCCAGTTTTGTCATCCTCTGCATTTTTCTCCATCCCTCTTTCTTGCCTTAATCACTCTTTAATGGGATGTAATTCTATTGTGAACAGAATGCATTTCTATTTACCATTTTTTCTCTCTGTCCTTATCCTGTTTTTTTTTCTTCAATGCCATTCTTTTTGTTTCTCACTGGTCTGAAAGATGATGTTTTAATTATAAGATCCACCGGCATCCTGTATTGAGCGGCTCCTCCTTACCTTAAATGTGCAGAAATAGAAAGATTTTTTTCTGTTGTGGGTAGTTGAGGAAGAGGCGATGTTCTTCATTACCAGTAACATGAGCAGCGCTTTGCTTTGTCAGTAAGTCTTGTTGGATACTTCAAAGAGTATAACAGACACCTGCACATCCTGAAAACCAAAGATGTTTAAGTTGATATTTCTGTTGTTTTTTAGCAATAGGATTGAATTTTTATTTACATTTTTATTTATTTTATTACATTAACAGCCTACTTAGTGTCATATACAGTAGCTAAATAAACTAGTGTTTTGTGTCGCAGCGGTTATTACATTGTGTATTTTAGCTTTGCTGTTACGATGTTTTTACCAGTTAGCCTCCAGGACCGTAACTATATCATTTTAATGTCTATTAGATCACATCTGCCATTTTATTGGGTATTTGAGAATGTTTCCAGTGACTGCAGATTAAATTTTTAATAGTATAATTCATCCTTTTGATGGGAAGTAACCTTTGCGGTGCATCAGGAATTTGTGATGTGTCAATTGGAACCTGCTGACCTTTCCCTTGCTTTCTCGCTCTCAATCTCCCAATCTCGTGCTTCTCACTGTTTTTGACAGTCTCGGATTAGTGAGCGTGCAAGTGTTGCGGCTATGACCTCATAAAGAGCAGTGAGAGGGCAGTAATGAACTCACAGCTCACTTAACCGAGCAGAAGAGAGAGAACAGAATAAATGTGAGGTGAACAGTGATATTAGAATAAATTTGTTTGCCTGTTCATTTGAAAATCAGTTCATATCTTTGCCATGCCCCATATCAAATGCGGATTAGAACGGTGGACCTTTCCTGATGATGGCTGACGTTACTTGACATGGGATTTCTCTCCAGTGGCTTCGACGTTTCTGGCTCCCCCTGCAATGCAAATTATGACCTTCCCCCCTTACCACCTGCCTGAAGAGCTGTGCACTGGGCTTTCTTTCTGTAAATATTTTGTATATCTCAGTGGAATTGTTTCTGATGCGCTGCGACGAGTCGAAAGTCCAGAGGCTGAATGAATTCAGGCCACGTCACCTTGGTTTGATCAGAGGACTGTCGGATATTAAAAGAGCCATTTTTGCCTGGAGAGACATTCCGTGAACGAGCAGTGTTTGTTTTGTTTCGTCTGGTCAGCTTGTCCTCACCGCTGTGCGTGTGTGTAATGCCTCCTGCTAAAGTGAAACGTGGGTTTTCTAAATAATACATTTCAGAGACAGTTTTCTTAAAGCCTGTTTTGATAAAGGATAATGATCTTTGTTTGAGAGCATAGGTTTAAGCTTTCGTAACCCATTAAAGATGAATTGTGCCAGTTTTCCATTTGTATAGCCCCCCTTCCAGTTTTCTTCCCATACCTCTTCCGGATGGACGGAGGTGTCCTCTGTCATTGCGGCTTTTATGGATTTGTGTGATGAAGGCCATGGAATGAGCTGGCTAATGGAAGGACACAGGATAGATTCATCCACCCTTTTCCCTCTGGAAGCTCCTTTTTTTCCCTTGCCGTCAGTGGGTCGATATATCACAGGAGATGGCGGCACATGATCAAGGAAGCTAAAGCAGCGTGTATGTACCGAACGCATTAGAGAAATGTGTGACTGAGTTATTTTTTCAGGCATTTAAAAGCACGTAACAAAGCACTACTTGAGAAAGTGAAGTGTTTCTGTGAGACACTAACAGGGTGTAAACCTGCGCTGCTGCTCGCACATTCACCTTATTTTTTCCTTCGCTCAACCTTTTCTCTCTCTCTCTCTCTCTCTCTCTCTCTCTCTCTCTCTCTCTCTCTCTCTCTCTCTCTCTCTCTCTCTCTCTCTCTCTCTCTCTCTCTCTCTCTCTCTGCGTTTCCTTTACCCTGTTTCTCGCTCTCCCTCTGAGTGACCTGTTTATTTAAGTTGGTTTATGGGCTCTGAATGAGCTCTGCTTGGCAGGGACTGGGGGCTGGGTTGATATGAAAGGGTTTGCAGAGCGTCTGAGAGAGAGGAGGAAGGAAAGAGAGACGTGGTGTGGCGGAGGAGTCATTTAAGACCACAGTTAATGAGGAACAGAAGTGGAGGGGGCGCTTGAAAGAGAGAGCCAGGCGGGAGTATTTGTACAGTGTTCCCCGCTTGATAGACTCATTTGCTTTGGCCCTCTTCTGATTACACGCTCATCATTTTTCATGTGTTTCTATGTACGGTGGACTTTTTTTATATATAAGAACCAATTTGGGGGTCTTAATTTTAAAAGACAACTCTGTTTGAATGTTGCTTGGTTAATTATACAATTTAGTAACTTTGTAGCAGAGGTTCTTTTTCCATAGTACTAAATGTTTTAAAGCTGGGGGATGTTTTGACATTCTGAGTAGTGAAATATTTGACATCACATTACATTGACATTTTTAAAAAAAGGAAATTGACCATTAAGACCAAGTCTGTCTGTGTCGCATAGGTTTAGGTCAATGTTACTTCAATCCAAACTTTTATTCCAAAATCCAAACTCATAAATGAACTAGTAATTAAATTAGTGCCAATAATAATAATAATAGAATAGATATAAACCATGACTGTATAGTGATTATAGTCATTTTAAACATTCTGCTCAGATACCTTAATTTCACTACTGCACGCCTTGTGACTCTTGACTTGTATATATGAGGTGGATCACTAAATCCCATTTCTCATTTTCTCTATAGTGATTCTGAGTCCATTTGGACTGAACGGGACATTGACCGGTCAGTCCTTCAAGCTGTCTGACCCACCGACGCAGAAACTCATTGAAGAATGGAACCAGTTCTATCCCATCAGCCCCACCTCCAAGGAGAGCACAGAGGACAAAATGGAGGACATCGACTGGGAGGATGATTCCCTGGCGGCAGTGGAGGTGCTTGTTGGTGAGTTAAATGACTTTTTCACTTTAAGGTAAATAACATATTTTGTTTGGGCAATAAAAATAGGACACTTGTCCTTTATACCAAATGCTGTGACATAAAAGTTGAGAGTGAATTAACATGCACTGTGTTTTTTGTTAATTAAATGTGTGGTGTGTTTTTTTTCAGGTGGTGTACGCATGGTGTATCCTTCATGCCTGGTGTTAGTCCCGCAGTCAGACATCCCCACGGTAACGCCCGCAGGCTCCTCACACTGCACGTCTGTCTGTTCAAACGGCCATCAAGTGCCTGCTTTAAACCGTGACCCCGCCATCTCCTCAGTCACCCTGACCCCTCCCACCTCACCTGAAGAAGCCCAGACAGGTATACACACCTTTGATGGAACATGATGGAACAGGACTAAATTTTATAGGGTTTAAATTGGTGGCACAGAAATCACATTATGCATCTGTCTCTGGTTACAGCAAAGCAGAAAACCATGAGAGGCTGTGCTTTTTTTACATTTTCAGAAATAAATAGCATTTTAATGTAGCAGTTTTAGTCATGTTTGTTTGTTACTTAGACATTTCGCTGTCTCTCAACAAAACCTTTTTCATCTTTTTCTGTCTCCAGTTCACTCACATTCTGCTCAGAAATGGATGCGGTTGCCAGTGGCGATGGACGGATTCAGTGTCGACAGCACCAGTCACCACGGCGGCAAGATTCCACGAAGGATGGCCAGTCAGGTGGTCGAGAGCGTCTGGCAAGAATGCAACATCAATCGAGCTCAGAACAAGTAAGTGTTCTCAGACATCAGATGCAAATCTTTGATCTGATAATCTCCTTTCACAGTCAGGCTAAAGCAAACTCAGAGCATCAGTCAGGCAAATATCTCTATGACTTTTTATTGAAATGAAAAAACTAATACTTGTGGGTATAAAGAATAATGTGTTGAGTGATTTTAGTGATAAAGAGATCCTGTTTGTCTTAATCCCCACAGACGAAAATTTTCTGCAACAGCACCCAACGGGACCGGTGAGGAAGACCTGGTGGGCGCCTGGGACTTTGTCGAATCCGCACAGAGATCAAACTGCAATTGTTCCAGGTATAACACGCTCTCATTGGGTGTCCTTATTTAGCCACACCGTGCTACTGGTGCTGCTAATTGGTTTTTAGCTCTTACAATATCATTTGTCACTCTCAGACAAGGCAGGCGTTACGTTTACTGAAGTGCAATAAACAAGCTCTTCATGAAGACTGGAGTAACTGGTTTCGAAGTGGTGTCGCTAGATGACTTCATATATGTCCTTCTCAGATTCTCTATTTGACTCCCTTTGATGTTTAGAAGGAAAGGTCATTGTAGTTTATAGATAGTTGTTTTTGTTGTCTGAACCTCTCAGATACCCACCCAGATGTGCTTCAGAGTCTCTTTAGTGTTTCAAATGTAAATCTTTATCCAGTGTATCAGACTATAGAATTTCTTGCCATTCTGTTAAAGCTTAAGAAATGTTCTCCTCATGCGGTCTTTTGAAAGCCAAGAGTCGGCACATACATGTGTTTGCTTGTGGATAAACGAGACGAAAATAGCTTGTTGACATTTTGGCATCTACTCTTGTTTTTCTAAGTTGCTGTTTACACTCGTATGTTCACAACTCTTTTATTTAAATCTGAGTTTAATCACCTGGATTTGTTAACAAGTAATGAAATGTTTATCAAAACTACTTAGATGATTGTATTATTTCTTACAATAAGTATAAAAACACGTTTACATAAGACTATCATTACCTCATTATTAGTTTACTGTCATGGCCATTGAAAGGTAATGATGTATTGACCGTGCCTGTTGTTGTTCAAACTCTGTTGGTTACATGCTGCTAATAAACTTGTGCAGAAAAGGCATCAAATTATAACTTGTGTTTACAGCATAAAGACAATCCAACACGATTTACTGTATGATACTGTTTCTTACTGCTGTGTGGCCTTTCTGCGGGTCATCTTTTCTTTTCTCTGTATCGAGTAGCTGTTCAGTTCAGGTCAAGAGTAGGCGAAGCCTCATGGGACTGCTGTCAGTTGCCAGATTTGTTTTTGGAAGGGTCCCAGCATGAGAGGTGTGATGAAACTTGTAGTCCCCCCGTGAAGTGAAAATGACCAAGCATTGACCCAGCATCCTTTCTGCTTGCTTAGCATTCTTTCAGCGCGTGTTGTTTGTGAGAGCTGTGCGTGTTTGTGTGTTTAAGGTACATGCACGTGTAGTTGATTCGAGTGTCTGAAAGGAGGTATAATTTTACCCTTGATGGCCTTGTGTTGTGGTTGTCTGTGGCTAAGTGGGCTTTTTATTTGCTTTGTTTGTTTGCACAGACAGGTATACGTGTTAATGCTTTTCTGATGTGTTTGTAGTCTTCTTTAGGTGTATGACAACCATGCACTCATTCGGGCTCATGCATACACAAACACATACTTGAAGACTCATATACACGCACATGTTTACATTCTCACACCTTCTCCTTTCCAACCGCAGACTAGCCTGTGGTTTCTTTGTTTACATATTTGGGCTAAATTAAGTTCCCCGACCCTCAAACTACACATGAACTACACACAGCTTCTCAGATGGCACTGTGCACACACATCCCACAACGTTTAATATGTGAACCAAACTGAAGTTTCCTGGCTTTGTAACGCGAGCGCTTGTTGTGAAAGGTTCGTGCTGGGCATTTGTAAAGGAGAGATGACAGCTGTGTATTAGAAGCATTCAGATCTGACTGTAGGCTGGTGTGCCGAGACTCTGGAGGTTGAGATGGTAACTGATTCTCAAGTGAGCTATTATAAAAGAGAAACTTTAAAAGGGAACCCACAGGGAAACTATGGCAGCTGTAGAGCATTACATATCTCTGTGAAAGTGTGGACACACGTTATCAGGTCAGTCAAGCTCTGATAGTAGTCGAGCGCTTGTTGTTAAAAGCGCAGTACGGCTGTTTCTAAAACCTGTCCTTGGACTCGACAAGCAAAGAATTTTCTATTCATTTCTCCTTCCAATGATCTAGTAATAATTTAAAAATGAAATAATGAGCTAATTAAGATACTTACATTTTTCTGTTTGGAGTCTCGAAGGCCTATTAAACCAGAAAAGAAATGTTAGAAGCCCTTGTAGTGAAAAGGAATTACGATTCCTGGTAATAGGCTTTCTTATTAAGGATGTCAGCAATTTATAACCCACAACTCATCACGTTCCCTTTAAATGTGATCTTGTTGTATTTAAATATGTCCTTTTCTCACCAGGCATAAAACACTGAAGCAGAGAGCTGGCAGTACACCCGGTCAGCCGCCCAACGCTGGTCAGACACAGCAGCCGCCCATCAAGCACAAGGCAGGGGAGAAAACAGAAAAGGGTGACAAGCAACAAAAACGACCGCAAACACCCTTCCACCACCGCAACTCTGTCTGTGAAGATGTTTCCATGGAAACCGATGCATCTGCTGGCCAGCGCTTGGTACTCAGAGGTCAGGAGGGTGGGCGGTTTTCTGGGCTCCGCCCATCTGATGTGAGCACTGGCTCTAAACCTCCGCAGCTACACAGTGGGGGCGGAGCTACTGTGGGCACCAGTGGCCCGACAGAGATGGTCGGTTCGCCTCAGCCGCCCCCTCTGAGCCCTCACCCTTGCGAACGTGGCGACGAAAACTCGGATGCAATTAAGAACCCTTCCACCCCCCACAGCCAACATTTTTACCCTCCTTCTGCAGAACCATGCCTCCTACCCCAAAAGGGCCCGGATGAGACGCGATTAGAACCCCTCAATCAACCTTTTCCCCCTACGTACCCAGAGCCCCTGGAGCCAACCCCTTACATCAGCTCGGCAGTAAACCTGGAAGACGACGGAAATCACGCACCATGGAGGTTTTTTAACTTGCCACGTAGGAAAGACGCAGAATTTCCTACGCCATTGTTACCAGGAGACAAACTCCGTGAAGAATCATCACTTGGAGCTGAAGGGATTATGTCGGTTACTGAGTGAGTATCAGATTTTTTTAACAATAAAATGTTTTTGAGTGAAATTGTTAAAATGTTTTAAATAAAGATTCTCCCCTTCATTGTTAAACACTTGTAAATGGCCTTTGTTTGACTAGGTAATCTTAGACTTCTGCCGTAGTTCACACTGTGGTTTACCAAGTGGTTTGTCGAAAACTAAATTGGTGTTAATTTGTCATTAATGTTATTAATGTTATTGCTATGATGTTTTCTGAATGACCTACTTTTGCAGGTTAGTTTATATAGGCTGGTTGGGATTTTGGTGGCAGCTTTTTTTAGTACATCAGCATTTAAGATCAAGGGAAATCCCGTTTTTATTGACATCTTCTTTTAAGTCATTTTGTTTACGTTCTCTTTTAACGCCACTCTGAATCTCAAAAATATTGTAAACTTGAAATAAACGTCTTTAAGATTTAAAGCTTCCCATAAACTGTAAAACATCAGTTGGATTGTGCGGGGTTTCTATTTGCCCGAGTCTGGCTTTGTTGACTGTATTCTGCATTTGTGTTGTGTAATGTCGGCTTAAGTAACTGTGTTTCTAAAGTGAGTGCGGGACCCCCTACGGACCCTCTCTGTTCCAGCAGAACCCCCTAATCCCTCCGCTCGCAGCCTTTTTATTTACAGCGTCCAGCGTTGTTAGCGGGAGCCCCCGATAACGAACCCCAAATGTCCTTGTCTGTTTGTGAAGTATGTGTTTTGAAATAGTTGTGACGTAGCTGTATTGCACGTACTTGCACGTACAAAGTGTTGTTCTCTGCAGAATGTTCTTTCTCTGAGCGCACAAGCCATGTTAATCTTTCTATGCCCTTCTGGCATCATGCTTTGCTTGTGTGCCAGCCCACGACTGTTGTGAACTAGGAGATTATTAATCTCTCACATGCTCATACACATACTCCAGCATTTAGGTTGCAATAGAAATAAAAGTGAATGTGTTACACATTCAGATGCACAAAAGCGGACAGTAGATTGAACGAAAACCTTTTGATGGCCAGAAATGACTAATGTAAGAAGGCTGAAGGAAACATGGTCTTGACATTTGGACTTATTGACTCACAAAATATATGTCAATGCAAGCTTTTACAAACACTTCCTGTCTCAGTGGGCAGTTCTCGCCCAGAGAAATCTGCAGAGTAGACCAGAGTTTACGCCTGTAATCAAAAGTCTGGTGGAAATAGACCCTCACAACCTCCTAAAATCAATTGGTTGTGTAGTTAATTTTTATTTGAAACAGCTGAAGTAGGAATTATAATAAACGAAGGATGAAATGTAATGCAGCCAGTGCAAAGCCCTGACACCCATGAAGCATGTGCTCACCGTCCACATTTCTGGGAAGCGTAGCAAGGAAGCTTTCGACTGCTGTCTCGTATGGCCACCTTGATTCAACAGTCCTTTGACACTGGTGCCAACAACAAAGCCGTGATTATTTTATTTATGTAATGGACAGATAATCGGAGGTAATGCCAACGTGTCATAGTGTGCATCTCATCTGATTATACTCCAGAAACATAAATGGACAAACTAGGCCTATACATATTGCTTCATATTGCTTTAATGCAGTTTACTATGTATTTATAGTAATATGCATGTCTAGGCTATGTAATAAGTTAACCTGCTAAGAACAACTCATACCTAACATATTTGTCAGATTCGCTGTGGTACTTTGTGTCAAGAAAATAAAAATATTTGCATTTTGTGTGAACCGAAATGTCACGGCTGTTACTGTTACCTAACATTTGTTGTCATACTAAACACTGACACGTTTGGCTTCATGCAGAATGTTTGGACACGTATGAATGAGTAATTTTAGTCTAGTATGAACTTTCCCTCTAACTGTTATGGATGAAATCTGTGGAAAGCAGCTACTTTATGAGCCTTATAAATTCATGCTCCAGCACTCTTATGACAAAATAAGTGTACACTTTGCTTGGCTGTTGTCTTCTGGAAAATGGTTGTTGATAGTAAGTTAAAAAAAATATGTGTTTCTCAATCCTACTCTGGGAACACGGTGAAATGTCTGTTTGAAAGCATTCAGTGTGGTTGAATGTTGCATAACTGAATGCTGTGTGCTTTGTTGTTTGTTTGTCATTATGTGTAGCACAGTTTAGACCAAAGTGAGCTTTTTAAAATAATGCTCTTGTTTTGTACCTAATTCTTCTCAGATGAATGAAGAGAAAGTGAAACTAAATAGTTTGAAGCCTGTCCTTGTTGGCCACATTGAGATGTTATGTATACAAGTGCAATCCCAGAATGCACTTGTCTTGCGATCTCTAGGTGCAGTAGCTGGTAAATATCATTGAACCAGCATCTGAATACTAACATACACACAGAGACTTCAGAGGCAAGAAATGGGATTGTTCAGAGATTTACATTTGTACAGTTGTAACAGTATTTCAAAGTTGTTGCTGTGATGCATTTTAAAGTGTAATATGCTGTTACATGTAGTTTTAATCCATATTTAAGGCAAAGCATGTATTATTTATTGCCGTAATATTTATATGCGTTTTTCTTACGTAGGTTAATGGCTGCCTCCAAAAGGCCTCTCAAGGTCTCGGATGAGCGTATCCAGACGTACCTGCTGCGACAGAACCAGCACCTGGCCGCAGCCATCACAGACGGTGACCACGAGCCAGAGGTCGACCCTTACGCCTTCGTTGATGGGGATGTTAAATTCACCTTCTCAGATAAGAAAGACAAAGCTGGTGGAGATAGGGAACCGGGGAAGAAACACAAGGTGAGAAATGCTTGGGAACAAAATTACCTAGAGATATCACATAATGCACTAGTCTTTAAGATTAAATGTAAGATTTCTTTTGGAAGAAACACAAGTGGGTTGTGAGATTTTTATGGTGTTGGAAAGAGGATAAGAGTGATAAGATAAGATGTTATTAGAAACGAGTATTTGTCTCTGTCATCTTGGTCATAAAATCATAGATTATAAAAAGAAGCTTAAAAGTGCAAGATGCTCTCAACCTTGGCCTACAGGCTCCTTCAGGGTTGTGAAGTCAGATTCTGTTTACTTTAAAGAATTATATACTGAAGTCTGTATCTTTGGTATCCTTTACTCCATGAATAGGAAGCTCTTTAGCAGTATACCATGTTATAAACTTGTCCGACATCTGCTTTCTTCAGCTCGTGGGAGATTCCCATCTTAGATCTTGAATCAGACACCCACAAATGTGGAGGAGAGATTGTGAATAGAGGGGGCGAGGAAGGGCTCTACTATTTCTGTTGATGCGTCTCCCACTCCTTTTTTGCTTATTTCACTGGCATTTGCGGAGGCTGAACAAAAATGTCTTTTTTCTAACAGTACTTTTATCTTGTATGTTATGGTCTTTTAAGAGACCCAGTATATTTCTCTGTGTCTCGGTCACCTTGCAGGTCGCTGCAGAGAGGTCAGTTTAGTAATATTGTCAGTATGAAAACATCACAACATTGTCGCCCATAACACACATACGCTTGTGTTATATGAACAGACACAAAGCCGTTTATTTGTTACAAATAACACAGCGTGCATGGAAAATTGCTTTCTTAACTCCTGTACCCCACCCCAGGGTTCTGCTATCGATTACGGGGCGGAGTGATTTGCATGTACAGGCGTTTTATTAGGGTGTTGGTCATTAGGATGTGGAGTGTGTGTACGGAGGAACAGATTACACTCCTTATGCAGGGAGACTGCCTGCTGCGTAATGAAATTATGCACGCCGTAATGAATCACCGCATGGCGTGCGGTTTGCATTGTAATGTCGGCTTGGGATGTAAAGGTTGCGTGGGGGGCAGGTTAAGGGTCCGGGTGGATTTCTAAGGCATCGGGGAGAAAACTGCACTCTGCAGTGCCATTAGCCAGTGCTGTTATCTTATATTACAGTGTTGTTTAGCATGTTGTGCAAAGAAGATATTATTTAGTGGCAAAGTATAAACATGCTGTACCCCCCTCCCTCTGACGGTCACTTTTAGCTTTTAACTTATCTCTCTTTCCCCTCCTTTTTTTGATCTCGCACTGTCTGATTGGTTGGCTACGTCTGGGTAAATGTAAACAAACACGTGATCTTAAACCAGCACATTCTTGGCTGATTTCATATTGTGTGTTTTGGGGGTGAGATGTGTGCTAGAGTATTTCAGCAGTGCATGTAGAGATCTTAGATATTAAGAGATTATGTTGTTGTGTACTGGCTTTTATTACTGTATGAGAGACTGTGTATTTTAAATGGATTATTTGTAAATATGTTGTCAATAATAATCAGCATTAAGTGCCGTATTGCTTCTGTAAAATGGTTACATAATTAAATAATAGTCCTTACTTCTAGAAGTATGTTAACTAAGATAAATAGTTTCCTTAAATATCTCAATTGGGTAGTGTGCACTGATACATTAAATAGCATTGAATAGGGCAAACATTGTATTTTTATTAGAGAGAAAAATAAATTCTCAAATCACCCAGCAATGTTGTAAAAAGTACATTTTGGACAGTGCATATCTATGTTATGATCTTTGTGTATCTGTGTGTAATGTATTACATTTCATAATCACTTTTCTTTTTCTCTCACAGGGAGAGGATGGCAGTGCTTCTTTATCAGATGGTGAGGATTGTTATGTTTTTCCTGTTACACTACAGCAATCTCAACAAGTCTCTCATTAAACCCACAGAATGTCTATTCCCCATTGACAGTCTGGGTCAGTTTAGTTGTACTATTGCCCGTATGTTTTAAATTCATTCACTGACTGGGGGAAAGATGATGTGGTCTTTGGTCCAGACTATGGTTACTTAACATGTCTCCCCTCTCTCTCTGTCTATCTCAGATGCTCAGCGGGCTGCAGCTCATAACCGGGCTGCTTCCACTAGTCTCATACATGATTCGGATCTGGCGGTCTCCATCAAAGACCTGGACAACCTATTCAACTCAGACGAGGATGAGCAAACAGTCAGTATCAAGCGGTCCATCTCATCACCTCTTGTCAATCTTCAACCTAAACAGCTTTTTATTTTACTGTGAAAATTCGCAGAACCAGCAGACTTTTGGATCTATATACATTATACAAATATGAAATTAGAAATAGCAGCATTTATTTTATTTTACAAACAGTATTAAATAAAATGACTGATAAAAAAGTCTGTTTTTGTAAATTAAGGGTGCATTAGTAATGGAAATTCCTGCAGTTCTTATGAAATGATTCAGATGAATCTGGATGTTTGGCTGATTTGTATGTCTCTCCACAGCCTGGCGCACGAAGAGCTGTAAATGGAGCAGACGAGAAGTTTGGCAGTAAGGAGTCAAAGCCAGCCACACTGGATCCTGTCTCCTGTATAAGTGAGTCCAGTCTGTCTAGCTATAAATATATGACATTTACTGCATTCAAACCCTGTATACTGCCCCCTGCTGGCCACTCTGACAACACAAACTGTGCATACAGACAGGCACGCTGTGCTCAGTCAAATTTCCTGTATGGGTAGACGACATGAAATAATTTGTGGAGGTTGATATACTCCCTCCATACTCGCAGTGTTACAAGCTATACTCCATCTCAAATTATTCTAAACAACATTTTGCTAATTGTTTTATAATTACTGTTCATGCAGCTTTTATGACTTCATTTGTAAAATAATGACCCTACATTATAAAACGATGTTTCTTTAGCGGTGGTGTAAAAACACAGCAACATGCTGTCATTCATGTACTCTGTCATTCTTGCTGTCTCCATCCTTCATCAATACATGTCATCTTTCCCTCCCTCAGGCACGGCCGATCTACACCAGATGTTCCCTACGCCTCCCTCGCTAGAGCAACACATCATGGGTTACTCTCCCATGAACATGGGCAGTAAAGAGTATGGCTGCATGGAGCCGGGCTCTGGTCTCGGCATGCTGGACGGCCCTGGTGCTCTGGGTGGCCAGTTTAAGATCGAGGTGGAGGAGAGTTTCTGCAGCCCCAAGCCTTCTGAGATCAAGGTGAGACGTGTTGTTAAACCTCATGCCGTGCCCAAGCTGTCCGGTGTGCAAAAGTGTCACAGCTGGCAAAACTCACTAACCAAGAGAGATTTTAGAAGACATGGATGAGAACTATCATGTTTCCGTTTGTTGAATTGTACTCTCTTTAAGGATGCAGTTTTATCTCTGCATGCTTCTCTAAGCGGACAAATTAGTTTTTTGTGTGGAGCATGGATGTTTAATAATCTACAGTGTTGGTTTATATTTATACAAACAATTTAAATGCTTCATTTTGCGAATAATCTCTGCTGGACTGCTGTTAGCAGGATATTTAGCCTGCTTTTAACTCCTCTTCTTTCGCTCACTCCTCAGGACTTCTCATTTGTGTACAAACCGGAGTTGTGCCAGCCGTTTGTAGGCTGTTCCATGTTTGCTCCTCTCAAGTCTCTGCCCAGTCAGTGCCTGCCCCCCATCAAACTGCCTGATGAGTGTGTGTACAGGCCCAGCTGGACTGTGGGTAAACTGGAGCTACTTAACAGTGTACCTGCTATGACCATCTTCAGCAAGGACGGGTGAGTTACAAACACATCTAAAGTGAGATCGTTTTCTTCATCATTGTATGAACACACCAGAGCCAATTTGTATATTTTTTCAAACACTTGTGCAGTCTTGTTAGGAATTGTACAGGTATTTTACCTCCAAATCAGTACTGGAAAACACCAAATTGTATTGTACATGAAATTGTTTTTGCACTGTGACATTCAGTGAGATTAAATTCTCATTTCCCACCCCTCAATTCTCATTACTGTAATTCTTATTTTAATTACTAATGCAATCAATCAGTTATTTTTAAATCAGTATAAATTAAATACCACAAGTGCAACAGCAATGTGTGTGTTCAATCATTTATCTTTTTCAGCATGAAAGTAATAAGTAACTTTTGGAGCTGACTATTGGGAGGGTTGGGGTAATGATCATGAAAGTGTCTTAATGGTTTTAAAATGCTTTTTTTTTTTAGAATTTGGATGATCCACAAACATTTGTAACCATTGTCATGAGATTTGCACACGAGCTATGAGAGATTTGAAATATCTACAATTTTTTTTAATTTAGTTTGGTTTCTATATTACTTTTTGCACATTGTTACACATCAGCTGTACAGAAAGCACAATTTGGAGTTCACACACTGAATACATGTTAACTCTAAGTCACGTGTTGGTTCAGTCTGATATTTACACCCACACACCTCTTGGTCTTAATAACGACAGATAAAGGATAAAACCGCAAGTGTTAACGCTCTGGTAATTATACTGTCAAATCCTTCTGCTGCTCCTATCTTTCTATTCTCTTACATTTAGACCTGCTTATCTCAGATCTTCATCTCTAGTCTAGACCTGCTTTCCGTGCCTCTCATCGATCGGTTTATTTGAATAGCTGGTGTTTTCTCAGACATCCACATTTGATTGTTATTCACGCTGTGTTTTTCATAATCTCGTCGATTGAAGCGCTTCTTCATGCGACGTTATGAACCTGTGTCAGAGTAAACTTCAGCTACGCTCTTTCATTTTGTTAGGTTTGTGTCGTGCTGTTCAAATTTATTGTCTCTCTTAATGCCGCAGCAATATCAAAGCAAATGAAAAAAATAATCAAATAAAACCTATTTTTACAATTCTCTTTGTGCATAGTCTCAGACAGCAACAAGAAAAGTGTCTTCTTGGATGTTATCTTTGACGACGATGGGAATTCGATGAAACGTGTGAAACGGAGAGGGTGTTGGAAACGGTCGATGACAGGGCGATAAGTCTAGTCGTAAAGCCTGCGTTTGTTAAAGTCAGTCCAAAAGCTTTTTTTATGAGCTGGTCAGCTTTCTTTTATAACCCTCAGCAGCTGGGGTGGAGGGCCACGTCTTCAAACGGGGGACCTTCACACAGCCGCCTGTTTTTAAAGGCCACCGGGAGCCACACTCTGCATTTTCACACACATACAGTCTATGTGGTACAAGCTGTGCTTTCATTTCTTGCACAGCTGCCTGTTGGACCGTCTGTCTATAAATAGTTTTTCTCTCTCTCCCTCCTGGAGGTCCTCTTAGGATACCAGTACAGTACAGCAGCTCATAATAACAGTCTACCATAATCTGATAATTTGTTTGTGAGACTGGAATTAACAAGAGAGATTTTAAATGTCACTTATCTTGAATTGTCTGTGATGTTTGGCTGAAGAATATTAACCTTTCTTTCAATCTCTTTCTGCTTTCTCACACTACAGTGACAACAACACAATGGAACAGGAGTACATTCAAACATACACCCCTCAGACCCACACGCCATTTTTGTCCAACAGCGCCCCACCCAGCAACAGCGGGACGAATATCCTCCCATCTCCTGCCACGCCACGTTTCTCAGCTCCCACCCCACGTACCCCACGGACGCCACGCACTCCCAGAGGCCCAGCCAGTGTCCAGGGCTCCCTCAAATACGAAAACTCGGACCTTTACTCGCCCGCTTCAACACCCTCCACCTGCAGACCGCTCAACTCTGTAGAGCCGGCCACAGTCCCATCAATCCCCGAAGCCCACAGCCTATACGTCAACCTCATCCTCTCGGAGTCTGTCATGAACCTGTTCAAAGACTGCAACTTCGACAGCTGCTGCATCTGCGTCTGCAACATGAACATCAAAGGTGCAGACGTGGGCATCTACATCAACGACCCCAACATGGAGGCCCAGTACCCCTGCGGGTGCGGCTTCAGTGCCGTCGTTAACCGGCGTTACGGTAACGGCTCGGGCCTCTTCCTGGAAGATGAGCTGGATATCATCGGGCGAGGTTCGGATGTCAGCCAGGAAGCGGAAAAGCGCTTTGAGACGTTACGGAGCATGTCTTTAGAGAAGACCGGAGGCGGAACCAAGGATCGAATCCCGGACGAGCTCATCTGTCTCTTGCAGGATCAGTGCACGAATCCTTTCTCTCCGATCGTGGGATTGGACCCCGAGGAGTTGTCGTCCCAAGGGCCAGGGGGCGCCACCGTACCACCATGTGTGCGTGTTGAGGAGAGGGATTTCCACAACGACTGTTACCTTGCTCTTGAACACGGGAGGCAGTTCATGGACAACATGTCTGGTGGAAAAGTGGACGAGACGCTGGTGAAAAGCACGTGCTTGCATCATTGGGCCAAACGCAGCGGTAAGATTTTTTGTTTGTTTACACATTCATGTACAATACAAGCTAATACCCCTCATAATCATGACATCAACATTATTCTGGATGTTTTTTAACACTTGTATGATCATAAATAATGTCAATGCTATTTGTGTGTACTAATCTGTCTCTCTCTCCCTCTACAGCGGTGGATATAAGTGGTCTGTGCTCTCAGGACGTGTTGAGGGTTCTCCTCTCTCTCCAGCCTGTTCTTCAAGATGCCATCCAGAAGAAGAGGACTGTCCGCTCCTGGGGTGTCCAGGGTCCTCTCACGTGGCAGCAGTTTCACAAGATGGCTGGAAGAGGATCTTACGGTGAGCAGGCCCTAAAGCCCCTTAAGTTTTTAGGAAGCATGCATTAAGAATCTGTTTATTATCATTAGAGTTGTCTCTTCGCAGAGAATCTACTCTTTGATCTCTCTATAAACCTTAAAATCACTCACTCTCTCTCTCTATGTTTATTTTATTTTTTACCTCTCCAGGCACTGATGAGTCTCCAGAGCCTCTGCCCATTCCTACCTTCCTGGTCGGGTACGAGTATGACTTTGTTGTGCTCTCTCCCTTTGGCCTGCCGTACTGGGAAAAGCTTCTGCTGGATCCCTTTGGCTCCCATAGAGACGTGGGATACCTGGTCCTCTGCCCGGACAGCGATGCTCTCCTCAGCGGAGCCAAGAGCTTCTTTAGAGAGTTGACAGCGGTCTATGAGGTGAGAGGTTGTCGCATGTGCCAAGTTTTCTTTTCAGGAAATTCCTGTAGTACCATGAGCTGTTAAACGATGCAAACCACAGAATTTTCACACAACACCAATTTTATTTACACAAGACGCCTTTATTATTTTTATTTGATGCACAACCACGCATGGTTTAACATTTTTAATCTTTTCTGATTGTCTGTTTCTCTTTCTATCTGACAGTCTTGTAAGCTCGGGCAGCATCGACCAATCTCCAAAGTGCATTCTGATGGCATTGTCAAGGTAGGCGGGGCTGCTGCCAAGAAGCTCGCTGAGCAACCGGTCAATGATTGGTTCCTGAAAGCAGCTAGTAGCAGTGATGCATTTGCCAAACTCAAGCTATTCGCCCAAGTCTGCAGACATGACCTCGGTAAGTTCCCACAACAGTAATCAACTGGTGAAATTGTTAGTAATTGTTTTACCTAATCTTCTGTCCATTCCTTTCTGCAGCTCCATACCTATCTGCACAGCCATTGGACAGCTCCCTCCTCGTTCAGCCAAGCCCCGCCCCATCTTCTGCACAAACCCCTTCCTCGCAATCTTCAGGCTCCGCCACCACCAACTCTCAAACCTCAATGGCCTCTGGAAACTCCACCCTTAACAACAGCAATGCTGCCAGCAACAACGGCAGCTCAGGCTTACCAGGCAGCACTAATAACACCGCTTCCTCCTCAGGCCCTCAGGGCAACAGCATCCAGTCTGCCAAGCCCAGCTCTTTCCCTCCTTTTACGAGCATGGGAGGAGTCCAAGGTAACAGCTCCCAGTCCGGGGCTCTGGGCCAGCAGGCTGTCACCCAGAACTCGAGCCTCTCTGGAGACAATTCAGCTGTCAACAGTCAGACTCAGGGGCCATCCGAACCACCAGAGAGGTAAAGAGAGTGATCTCATTTGTTGTGTTTTCTCAGTAGCAGCATCGTGTTTCCTATCAAATTAATATCAGACCTTGATTGATCTGTGTATTTATCAATGACCCATTAATGCTTTTAAATACGTTTCTGTGTTAACCAAAGAAAAACTTTAACAGTACTTAATGTATGTGAACTTTAACTGACCTCTCTTTTCTTCTTCTATCAGCACTATGGAAAGAGAAAAGGTCGGCGTTCCAACTGACGGGGACTCCCATGCCATCACGTACCCACCTGCCATCATGATCTATATCATAGACCCCTTCTCGTACGAGGAGGCGGAGCCAGGAACGTCACACTCAAGCGTGTGGACTCTGGGACTTCTACGCTGCTACCTGGAGATGCTGCAGGCCCTTCCAGCTCATATTCGCAACTCTGTGTTTGTACAGGTAGGTGAAGCAGAAAATGCTGCAAGCAATTTTAGCCATATTGCTGGAGTATATAAAGTGTCCTGGTGAAATAAATTCACGGTTTTACACCTGTGGCTCTTTTCTTGTTAGATTATCCCCTGTCAGTACCTACTCCAGCCTGTGAGGAGCGAGGAGAGACACCTGTACGCCCAGCACCTCAAGTCTTTGGCCTTCTCAGTCTTTACCCAGTGCAGAAGACCCCTCCCAGCCTCCACCAATGTCAAGTCACTTACAGGTTTCGGCCCTGGCCTTGCCCTCGACACCGCCCTCAGGAACCCGGAGGTGAGCGAGGGTCTAGCGATGATGTTTCACAGTGTTTGTCATGTCATTAGGGCAGCTCAGAATGTTTGCTTGTATCCTGATGCCGTAAAAAATCAAACTTTGATTTGCTGAATCTGTACTTAAAAAGGGATAGTTCACCCAAAAATAAAAATGATGTTATAATTTTTTCACCCTTATGTCATTCAAGCGCTGTATATGATTCTTTCTTTTGTGGAACACAAAAGAAGATATTTTGCAAAATGCTGGTTACCGGCACCCATTGACTTCCATTGTACCTTGTGTCCATACTATGAAAGTGAATGGGTGCCTGTTACCAGCGTTTTGCAAAATATCATCTTTTGTGATCTGCTGAAGCAAGAAAGTCTGAACCTTTAAGTTCTTTTGAGGGCTTATTTGCTTTTGAGGGATGATAGAACAGATTTGTTCTTGAGGTTAATAGGGTAAATATGTAAAAAACATTAATTTGTAAAGTAACTAAACTTTGATTAAAGCTTTGTTAAAAAGGCCTTAATTTCCATTAAAAATAAATTGAACTGCACTGTAACCGCAATGTTTGATAAATTAGGTTACTTACCACATGACAACTGAATAATGAATCTGCTTTTGCAATTAATATTAAAAGAATGACTTTCCCAGAAATTGGAACTATCATCATTTATTTCACCCTCATGCTGTTTTTAACTAGCCAATATTTTAGTTATCACCTAAAACAGGCAGCTTGCAGATTTATCAAAATATCTTGTTTTATGTTTTACAAAAGCAGAAAGTCAGGATAAATGACACAAAGAGAACTGTTTAAAACGTGTTGATTAAGCCTCGTCTCTCTGCCCTGGCAGCAGTGTCAATATGAACACTCTAATCTAAGTCTTCCAGAGCTTGTGCCTCTGACCCCGTCAACAGATCTTCCAAACCAGCATCCCATCCCATCCTCTTTAACAGCTCTCAGTGCTGTATGAGAACTCAGTGACGTGTGGAGACTGTTACACTGACCTCTGTGTCCTGGAACAAAACCAAACGAGACTCGCACAACCCAACAGTTCTCTTTCCATTATCTGCTTGGGCAGCTCTGCGAGACCTCCCTAATGGGATACGGCTTGCATGTTTTGGCAGAGGAATTCAAAAGCTCTACTTGCGCTTCTTTCTTTGCCGAGCTATTTGTGGAATCCAATTTTCTCTCTCCCCTTGCTGGTGCTGGTTCTCCCAGCCCACTTCCTGCCCTGCTCACAAAAGAGATGTGACTACTTGCTAGGGTTGTTTGGTTTTAGGAAAGAAAACATTATGTTGACGTTGGTGTGCACAAGCGGGCATTTGTTCCTGTATGTATGTGTACCATTCGAGAGATATAAATGACAAGCAACACATACTTTAGGTTTGCTTAACCTAATGGGTTCGACTAGCACTATTCATTGTATTTACTTTGTTGTCTTTTTAGATAATAAAAACACAACCTAAATGATCTAAATTGTTTTGCCACAGAGACCAGAGTGTCTACGGTTGTACACGCCGCCATTCATACTGGCTCCAACGAAAGACAAGCAGACGGAGCTGGGCGAGACTTTTGGTGAGGCATCTCAAAAGTACAACGTCCTGTTTGTGGGCTACTGCCTGTCACATGACCAGAGATGGCTGCTGGCCACCTGCACGGACTTGTACGGAGAGCTTCTGGAGACCTGTATCATCAGCATAGACGTACCCAACAGGTGAGCATTTCTAATGAATGACAAATTATCATACACTTTCAGTATGATATCACCACAGTCAGTAGAAGTGAGAACATTTGTGACCCATAATTTTGAACGTGCCTGCTTATGTCATCTCAGAGCGCGAAGGAAAAAAGGCTCTGCCCGGAGGCTGGGCCTGCAGAAGCTCTGGGAGTGGTGCCTGGGTTTGGTTCAGATGACATCATTGCCATGGAGAGTGGTGATTGGCCGGCTTGGGAGAATAGGTCATGGAGAGTTGAGAGGTAATGCATGTGTGAAGTGTGAAATGCTAAAACTTTGCCCGAGTAGTTAAATCAGTGGCAGACCATTTTAATTCTTGGAAAATTAATTCAGTCACTCTTTCTCTCTCTCAGACTGGAGTATTTTACTGAGCAGGCGGAATTTGCAGTCTGTGTGTCGGAGGCTGAAGGAAATCTGTAGAATCTGTGGAATCTCAGCAGCTGACACTCCCAGCATCCTTAGCGCCTGCCTGGTTGCCATGGAACCCCAGGGCTCATTTGTCATCATGCCAGGTAAAAATCACACTTTCAGTTTTCTCTCCTTATGGCGTGCATGTGTCTCAATCATATGTTGCTTCCTTGTTCTTTCTGGCTAGTTTGTAGCTTTAGTGTGCAGTCCTAAGCGTTGTAGTTTATGAAATGTAAAATTTTTTAAAAATATAACCTCGGGTTGCTGTAGTCATGCATCTGTGTCGTGTTTGTGATTAATAGCCTCAGCGTGTCATAACGCATGTCTCTGCTGTCCCTATCTGATATACGCTCCAGTGTGTGTCAAGATCTCATAAAACACCTTTCTACACTCCTATTGATTCCTGTGCTGGTGTGATGATACTGAAGATCGATGGCTTTATTTGACGAAAGCTTTTCATTCTGTCATACTATCACGATGTATTGGATCTAATAGATTTTACCCATCACTCATAGAGCTTGGCGAGGAACAGAAGGGTTTTTCTTTCTTGGATGCCTATGCAAAGAACTCAATATTGTGACATGAAAAAATAACAATGCACTGTTCCGAAATGTTTTCAAAAGACAGTCACATCAGATTTACTGTTGGAAGTCTTCTCCATTCAAGCGTCCTTCTTTTATCTCATTTTCAAACTTTGTCTCCCATTTTTAATATTTTCTGTCTTTCTTTTCCAGACTCTGTGTCAACAGGTTCAGTGTTTGGTCGCAGTACCACTCTAAACATGCAGACGTCCCAGCTGAGCACCCCGCAGGACACATCTTGCACACACATCCTGGTGTTTCCCACCTCTGCCTTCGTGCAAGTCAACAGCTCCAACTTCCCTCATGAGAACATCGACATTGCCTTCAACCCCGGCAATGGTGAGGAAATCTGTGTTTACCTAGACGTGACCTCTTGCATGAAGCATTTGCTAGTCTTTGTTCAGTTGTATAGCCACTGAATTACCTTGTCATGCCAAATACAAATATGTGATTCAGATTTTTTAATGTGACTTGTAGATGGAACCGACGGGATTGGTATCTTCGACCTACTGGATCAGGAGAATGATCTGGTTGATCCAGACATCATCAACATCTTACCTGCCTCACCCACAACCTCCCCAGTCCACTCGCCGGGATCCCAGTACCCCCATGGAGGAGATGGGAGCAAGGTACTAAGAGCTATCAATCTACCCTTTTGGCAGACATTTGTGTGTGACTTTCAAGCTATATGTTTATATGCACATTTTCATGAAATCAGACCCCTTGTTATTACTCGCATATTATATGCAGCAAATCATAAGCAAGGATCAATGAGAAATATGGCATGAATATTTTACTGGTTTGACCCTGCCTTTAAAATTGCAGAAAAACATCTGCTCTAAAACAAAAAACTAGAGTTTACACACTTTAAACGCTATAAATAAATTGCTAAAATATCTGATGTCAGGACTTTGATCTAAACCTGCAAGTAGTAGTTTCTTACCGTCTAGCTCTTATAAACAGAGTCTGTTTTTAACATCATCTCTGTTGCTGTGAGCTAACCTCTCTGTTATTTTGATCTTTTCAGGGTCAAAGTACAGACCGCATGGAGTCTCATGAAGAAGCTCCCAATATCCTCCAGCAGCCATTAGCTCTGGGCTATTTTGTGTCCACGGCTAAAGCAGGTCCACTGCCTGACTGGTTCTGGTCTGCGTGTCCACAGGCCCAGAACCAGTGTCCCCTTTTCTTAAAGGTTAACCACCTCTTATGACTTTCAACTTATTATTTTGTGTTTATGTCATGTCTCATGATGGTGTATTTTATCAACTTTTTAAAAGTCATTTTATTGGTCTATTTTATTGTTCGAGTCGGATTTCGCTTTTGGCCTAGGTCACGTGACGCATCTGTTTCTACAAAATCTTTACCCCTTTTCCTCTTATTCCAGGCCTCTCTACACCTCCATGTGTATTCAGTGCAATCAGATGAACTTTTGCATAGCAAACACTCTCATCCTCTGGACTCCAGTCAGACCTCTGATGTACTCAGGTACCCCAAAAAGACAATATCATTATGTATCACTGCATAGTATCATTCTGTTTGCAATAACCCTCGCGATTGACACCCGTTACTCCTTTGCAGATTTGTGTTGGAGCAGTACAACGCCCTTTCCTGGTTGACCTGTGACCCTGCGACCCAGGACCGCCGCTCCTGCCTGCCCATCCATTTTGTGGTGCTCAATCAAATGTACAACTTCATCAAGGCCATGTTGTAACACACACCGAGCAGAACTGAGAGCGGGACCTTATCAGGGATCAGAAGAGGACAGAGAAGAAAAGGTGGACTCCGGAGGGATCTAATAAAATGAAGAGATATAACTACAGTGCTGGACTTTATATGTACATGAGTTACAATGGAGATGATCTGGGTAGGCAATCACTACACCTGAGACCCAGCACTGTGGAGGGGAAACAGCCTTCTGGTGTTATAACACTCACTCAGAGAGGGAGAAAGAGGATTCGGGAAAGGAGAAAAAGAGGCCTTGGATGAATTCTCACAGGTGTGAAGGCCAAAGAAAAGGCAGAAGGATAACGAAAGTGCTGACTGATGGAGTTGATCTAAATCCCTGGTTTCACTGTTACTATGACGATAGCATGTGGTGACCATGGATTCGGCCAGTTTTTAATCAGTGTTTATGGAGAAGTAATCTGTATAGAATCTGATGGAAAGGGACTTGCGAGAATGAATTTTTGGGTTTTAAGACCTCTAATTCCCTGTTTCTTTTGGATGGAATTATATCCAAATGAAATGCCTGCATCTGTCTTATTTATTGTAAGTTTTTAAATGTATAATTTGTCTGATTTCTTAACCTCTTTTATATATAAAAGTTCTAGAAGGTTTGTATCGCCTTCCTGCTTTAAAGCAATTGGTCAAAAATATATGTAATCGTCTTAAATACAAAAACAAAAACCCACTAAAAAGATGAATAAAATAAAGTTGCAGTAGGATGCTTTTAGAGTATTATTTTTTGTAAGGGAGACAGATTATTTGTATTGTCACGATGTACAGAGAAGACCGGACGGGGGTTTTTGTCTGCGCCTTTGTGTGTGGACACTATTGTAGCTAAGCTTTAGCTACACGGGACTTGTACAGCAATGAAGTTCACTGTGTTTAAAAATAAAGAGGTACATTGTCGTATATTGTATTTTATACCACACATTTAGACACAAAAACTGCAATATATAAATAATTATATATGAATGCCGCACCAGCCTTGGGTGGCACTGCTTCTGTTTTAGGAATAAAAAGAGTCAATTCATTTTTCCTGTACTTGTGTTTATTGGGGGGAAGGATTGTGATGTGAAAACTGATCATGTGCGGCTTTGTTTCATTAATATAAAAAACCGTTTGGCATTTTAAAGCTGAATGAAGACCCATGATGCGTTTATAGTCCCCCATAAACGTTTGAGTGATAATGGACACTTTTAAACCCAAATCACTTTTCTTTGAACGAGAGAGACAGAAATGTGTGGTGTAAATGGACTTTTGGATCTGGGTGCTTGTTGGAAATGCAGTGTTTGTGCACAGAGAAAGATCTATTTCTGCATCTTACTCTGTTCAGAATAAACTGTATGATGATATTCAAAGACCCTGGGATTTCTCTTACATCCCACACAAAGTCAACAACATGCTTTACAAATGCAAATCCGTTATCTATAGGAAATCTAGGGGCAAATCTGTCTTCACAAACTATCCTGAAACTATCAGAAAAGCATTTATATTCAAAGTAACACATCAATTCAATGTCCATCCACTGTAACCACAGTTTAAGAAAGCTGCATTTTGAAGTTTAAGCTACCGTGTCATAACCATGTTTACCATTTGCATTTGCAAACCAGTTACTTTAACAATTGTAAAAATATCTCACTACAAATACTTATATTTCATCTGTGGTTACTACGCAAAACAATGGCCGTTTTTCATAATGCAAATCATGTTCTCGAATATTATAAAAAAACATATCTCACCTTGTTGAAAAATCATAGATAAAGAGTATTTAACGATGTGAATATCTGTCCTATGATCATGGTTTAAAACGTAGCGAGCTCCCTTTCTGTACAGCATTTTATGTCAGTAATACAAGCTGATCTAAAGAATAATATCTATATCTCCAAACATTTACAATGATTCTTGCACAGGAACCAAACCCACGGGTTTCTGCGGTCTTAACACTAACATTTGAACACGCCTATCATGTCCAGAAATGTTGTCTGGGTAGGCGGTTCACTAGGTTTTGAAACGCAGCCAGAGTCTATCATGTGTACGGCAGAGCAGATGAGAGCTTGTGCCGAAATGATTTAACCGCACGGCATTTAGCGTCTCATCTGTAAAAATGTTTAACTGACGCATAGTGTTTAATACAGCATAAGTACATTATGCTATGAAAGGTACAAACACACTGTAATAACATTATTTTAATCAGACAGATCTTGATGAATGGATTAGCGCGATAGCTCTAGCAGCTAGCCTGGTAGCTACACGGTGAGTTGTACGATCTTACACCGAAAAGGCGTAACTTCCTATAGGCGTGAGAATCACGACAGGCCGCAGCCTCACGGGCCTTACCGGGGCTTGTGTTTCTATTGTGAGCACCGGTGAACTCCAGGTAAGCTACTTCACATGGCTTTTCTAGGGTTCCCTGTAATGCATTTATACTTCTGCTAGATTATATTAGGTATATGTTGACGTCTGCAGCGATTTACAACATTTAGAATAAGTTGCACTTTGCTGAACTGGTAGTTTTGTTGTGTATTCGAGAACACTGCTGTTCGTATGATGTGCATTGAAATGTGGGATTAAAGTGGGAATTTCACATTTTTATTTTATTCAATACACTGAATGTTGATTTTTGAAATGCACCAAAAACAAAGCAAATTACGCTTAAATACGAATATGAAAGCGAATAAAATGTAAACAATACATTAAGTTAATGTCAGTTCTTAAGTAATGAACTCTAACGAAAAACAAAATATTATATATAGCAAATTTTTTGTTAATTTGCCTTTAATTGTGAAGTAAAACGAATATCCTCTAATATGAAGTACCAGTCAAAAGTTTAGACACAATTGACACAAATGTTTCTCAAGATCTTAAAAATCTTTTAATCTGAAGGTGTAAAATTACTTTAAACATTGCCAATATATTAATTTATTTTAGAACTGAAATATTATTTTAAATTTTTTATTAGAATTGATTGTTTTGAGCAAATAATGAATAAAAGCTGCCAATAAGAGTCCAGCATAGATAGAAATTCCTTAAAAAAGTTTTCCAGGTTGAGACCTTAAGAAGCTGAATGATAAAATGCCAAGAGTATGATTTAGCAAATTCTAGACAAAGAGTAACTACCTTTAAAGATGCATTTTTTTGTGATGGTTGAATCTGTTTTTCTATGTAAGAAACACACATTCCTCTCTGCTTTCTCTTTCCAGCCAGCAGAATGGCAGACAGTGCCAGTCTTCAGTTCGTGAGCCCGTATGCCTTTGAGGCCATGCAGAAGGTAGATGTGGCCAGACTGGCGGCTTTAAGTGACCCGGAACTGCGGCTTCTGCTGCCCTGTCTGGTGAGGATGGCTCTCTGCGCCCCTGCGGATCAAAGCAACGCCTGGGCGCAGGACAAGAAGCTCATCCTGCGTCTGCTGTCAGGTGTGGAGGCGGTGAACTCCATCGTAGCGCTGCTGTCTGTGGACTTTCATGCTCTGGAACAGGATGCTAGAAAAGAGCAGCAGCTCAGGTGGGTTTTTGTGTTGTATGCTGAAGAATAGCCAGTAGCTCAGAATAGGGCTGGGCGATATGGCAAAAATGTAAACTCGATAATTTTTTCCCATATTGATCGATAACGATATATATTTCGATATATAAACTGTTAATGCTGCCGGCTTTAAAAGAGTATCCCAACTATGACTGAAGCCATAAAAATTTGAGGGTTTATTAATTACATTTTAAGTATAGTTTTTTGTCGACAATTATCATTTTTGGATAATAACTCGAGGTTAGTTTCACTTTGGTCGTTTTCCACTTATTTTTGTCATCCTCGTGCCGAGTTTGCTTTGCAAAGTGCCGTAGGAAATTGACTTTGTTCTTTGACGTGAATGTTAAAAGCTGCACGTTGATTGGCTGTTGTCGCATATTTCTGCTGTGTGATTGGCTCTTATATTAATCCATATAGAGTAAAAAGGCCTAGAGCTTATCATCGTTATCGACATATATTTTATCGCGATTCGATATGATATCGTTTATCGGCACAGCCCTAGCTCAGAAGATCATGTTAGATTAGAATTTGCCCAAAAATCAAATCTAGTTTTTTAAACACAGTGAAATGTTTGTCAACAGGCATAAAGCAGGAGGCTCTACCACCGAGAGTATTTTGATCTCTCAGCTGCAGCATGGATTGACTCTGGAGTTTGAGCACAGTGATCCTCTCAGAAGACTCAGACTGGCTCTCAGTGAGCTCCTGACCATCATGAACAAGGTTTTGTGTCCTTTTTGTTTACGTAAAGATCGAAACATCTTTTCTTCAGATTGGAAATATAAAGCTTGTGTCGATTCTAAATGTAAAACTGATAAAAGCTACAGTCATGTTTCTCCTAATGTTCTTCATAATTGTAATATATGCTTGTAAATAAATCAATCAGCGCACAGTAAAAAGAGATTTTCTCTTTACTATAGGTGACTGACTCCAATGGAGAGTTTTTCCTCAAGTCTTCTGAGCTCTTCGAGAGTCCTGTGTATCTAGAGGAGGTGGCTGATGTTCTTTGCATTTTACAAGCAGGTAAATGATGTTACGTGTAATTTTAATATTAAAATGTTGAGGGTTTTTTTGTTTTAGGTTGTTAATCTGACAGAAAATTTTTCATTGTACGATTGTCTGCTCCAAACAGAACTGCCCACTTTACTGCCCATTATTGAGGTTGCTGAAGCTTTGCTTCACGTGAGGAACGGAGAGTGGTTCCTGTGTCTGCTGGTGGCCAACGTCCCAGACAGCTTTAATGAAGGTACATCTATCACCTGCTAGAATATCACAGATACATTCTGAACATAAACAAAGATCAATTTGTTGTACAAACATTCGTGTGTAAAATGCAATTCTTTAACATCATCAAAAATTGACCCAGTGTGTTTTTTATTACCGTTCCCGGATGGTTTGTGTAAGATTTATTATTACTACACACAAATGTTTTGATTCAGAATTTTTTTTTAATTTCATAAAAGCTTTCCATCTCTAAATGTATCATCTGATGTAACCAGAATGACGTTATCCGATAACTTACTGACACCAACTTGTCCAATCAAATCCTTATAGATTTAGTTCTACCCTAGATTTTGAATTGAATATTGTTTTATGTAAAAATTGCAACAATTAAAGTAAAGCAAATGCTATTTAATGTTTACCCAAACATTGTGGAGTTTTATGGCTTTTGGATTAACATTTTAGCTGGGATATTTTATTATTTCTTGGTAACTATTTACTTTTTAACATAAAAAATCTCACAGCTCATCAGTTGACTGTTTTATTACGATGATGCTTCCAGGTGATAAAGAAAAGAGTAGTAGTATTGTGCTACCATGCAAAGTTTTTGTCTTTGCAATCACAGTTGAACTTGAGCTTTTGTTGCATGTGTTACCTTTTTATGGTCATCCAAACAGCACCAAATTTCCATTTTGATGAGTTGGGCTGCTGATTATGTGCAAATTGGCTTGCGTGTTCGTTCACCTCGGCCGTGTATGTGCGTTCTCCTCTGAGATATTCTAACTAAGAAAAAAACATCCCTGAGCCTCTGGGATCTTTTCATCAGTCTCAGGTCCTTGTTGAGTCAATAGCTTATTTGTGTGATGCTCCATTCAAAACCAGTTTGAAACGTTTCATATTATTGAATGGCCAATTCTCAGGGCTCATTACCTAGACAGAATCTTTCATTGCGAGAGTATTCAGCTCAAGGCTGAATCATTGAAATAAAAGGCTCGTCTGTGGAGATCTACTGGAATCAGATGCAGCATCAATTGTGACAGGCCACATTTTCTCTCTGACTGTTTTTCATAAGAGATGATTGAAAGTAATATCATTCCAGCAGTCGTCATAAAAGGGTTCATAATTCTGTAATCATTCTGCATTGTCAACTGTCAGCTGTCGTTACATCACAAAAATCTGAGGTATTTTAATTCAAGAAAAAGGCTTTTACTCAGAGAGGCATAAAATAACTAAAGAAAAGTTTATTAAAAGGTGTCTGTTGCACATATTTTTTTCATTTTAGCTCATTTGGATATGCAGGTTCAGGTCTGTGTAATGGTTTTAGATTTTTTTTATGTGGTCTACAGACAGCCGGTACTGTTGTCCACATGTATAAGCATGCCTTTATATTTGTTGGTTCATTTCTCCAGTGTGCAGGGGTTTGATAAAGAATGGAGAAAGGCAGGACGAGGAGAGCGTTGGTGGCAGACGCAGGACAGAAGCTCTCCGGCAGCTTTGTCAGATGAACCCCTCCCAGGCTCTGAACATCAGGGCTATGGTGGTGAGTAGCCAACATCAAATCACTTGTCAAGGTGCACAATACATTTTTTTTTTTTTTTTTCATATTTTCTGTTTTTCCACAGGTGGAGGAGTGTCACCTTCCAGGTCTGGGCGTGGCTTTAACACTAGACTATAAGCCAGATATAGCGGATGAAGCGGTCAGTCCTCTGGTGTCTTACGTCAGCGGTCTTCTGTTGGGAACCAATGGAAAAGTGCGCACCTGGTTCAGTATGTTCATTCGGAACGGGCAGCAGGTAGGATCAACGTTGACATCCGCTAGCACGCTCTCTTCCTCTTGTGTTACGCATGCAACATTTCTCCATCGCGTGTATTTTCAGAGAAAAAGAGAGAGCACCTCTGTGCTGTGGCAGATGCGGAGGCAGCTCCTGCTGGAGCTTGTGGCCATCTTGCCACGTTCTCGCAGTACTCACGTTCCCAACGACAGCGATATGGATACAGACAGCAGCTCCGGGTACTCTGGCTTGCGTGAGGAGCATGTGGTGAAGGCCAGCGCGTTGCTGCGGCTCTACTGCGCGCTCATGGGCATCGCTGGACTCCGGTATGAACAATTAAATGTTTGGGGGTTGTAACCAAAAAGTTGCTGGTTTGATCCTGCAATGCGTCAACTTTGTTGAAACGTAATCCTCTATTTAAAACGTCTACATTTATGTCACCATCTCTGTTCGAAACATAAAATTGTAGGTTACTTATGCTAGTTTGAGTCAAATTCGTCAAACTGACAAGTAATTGTGGTTTCTTTCTGCAGGCCCACAGATGAAGAGGCGGAGCAACTGTTGCAGTTGATGACCAGCCGTCCACCGGCCACGCCCGCAGGAGTGCGCTTTGTCTCTCTGTCCTTCTGCAAACTGTTGGCGTTTCCTACACTTGTCAGGTGCATTTATATTCATTTAGCTTCATGAAGATAAATAATGAATGAATGATTAAATGTGACGCATTAAAAAGTCACATTTAAAAAGCAGGAGTGCGTACCACAATTAGGGAAAAATTAGGATATGTATCGTAGAGCTATGATTGTTAATTTATGTTGAATTCAGTTTTATTTTTTGTGACAAATCTATTCATGTATATACAGAAGGTTCAATGAAATTTTTAATTTCAAATTATTACATTTTGCTCGTAATCATTAACCCAGTATTGCGTATCATATTGTGAGCTGAGTGTATTATTACATCCCTGTTAGTGTTTATTACTCTGTTTATCCAAACTTGTTACTCTGTTCTGTTCATTGCAAAACTATTAGATTTTATTGAATTCTTGTTCAAATTTGCACTTTCTCTATAAGTCGCCTCATCACATGCATTTGCGAATAGGATTTTCAAACAGATTTCCTGCACTGCTGCACTGTCAATCTAGTCATGTTGCTCAAACAAACCTAATAATGTTGTGATAGCGCCATGTAGCCACTGTGTTTGTTTGCACTTCAGGAGCAAATCAGCTTACAAATACTTACAGATTGCTTGTAGTCGCCGCGTATTAAGCGGGGGGAGAGAAAGTATTTTAACAACAATAAAGCATAGCTTTAATTGAACACGGGTTCACTGTGTGTTGTGAAATACAGGCGCTTGATCAGTGCTGTTGTTTTTTCTCTCCTCAGTACTCCAGAACAGGAGCAGCTGATGGTGATGTGGCTCAGCTGGATGATTAAAGAGGAGGAGTATTTTGAAAGGTAAGGCAACCCCGGATGGACAAACTCTTCATACTCGTAACGAACCTGCATTTTTAACATTCTGAAAATGCCAGCAATTTCCTGGAAGGGAAGTAAATTACAGGAAAAAGACCTGAAATGTGGTCACTTAAAAACCATTTATCTTGTTTATCCAATTAGTTCCAGATGTTTTGCCTCTTCGATTCAAAACGAAGTAATTATTAGCTATAGAAACCCTGCCCATCTGATGCACTTTGATGACGGTGAGAAGGGCAGGGGTCGTAACCGAGGGCTGATGGGAAGGTGGAGAGGAGAAATGAACTTTAGTGCTTCTGTACAGCGTGGATGTTTTTTATAGTGAAGCACAGACTGGAAAACACAAAACATTTTGCGTAACACATGCTCAATTTCTTTTATCTATTAGACAATTTGACGCCTATAAAAGAGAGAAAAACAGCGCAAGTAATAAAATGAAAACAGATGGGGTTATGTGGAGGTTAGGCAGTGACAGGCTTTTTCAATTTAATAACAAATAAGCAGCTGATGGGTTATAAGTCATTTCTCCTGCAGATTGCCTTTCTCATGACCCGCTTATCCGAACACTATAAATTTAGAGATAAATGCCCGTCGTTGCACAGCCGTGTGTGTTCGGTTGACATTACACTCAATGTGAAGGTGTGTATTCAAGATGCAAGGAGTCGGTTCGGCTACAGACTGTGGTCATTGCTCTCATTTACAACCAATTTTTTTTAACGAAAACATTTTTAGTGTTTTGCAATTTTCTGTTTGCTTGCAGTGAAATTGTGGGAGGGGCATTTATACTGTAGCGAGCATTTGATTGGACAAAATTCGGTGTAGTGCAGGTTGAGTCATCGATATTTTTTATCTGTGTTCACAAAGAGAAATGTGTGTATAAAAGTTGTTTTTTGTTAGTGTTTAGGAGTGAACTAGCCTATAAATCACCTTCAAACTGAAGACATGTAACCTTTGATTTTATGTTAATAGACTGTTTAAATACATTTTCTCTTTTCTTCCTTTATCCTGCTCTCCCTCTCCTCCTCTTCATGTTCTTTTCAGCGCCGCTGGTGTCTCTGCGTCTTTTGGAGAGATGCTATTACTGGTTGCCATGTATTTCCATAGCAACCAGCTCAGTGCCATCATAGAGCTGGTTTGCTCCACCCTGGGGATGAAGGTGAGTTTAAGCCATAGGTTGGTCTGCAGTAAAGTAGATTCATACTGGATTAGATTCACAAAGCAAACATGTGTTAACTAGATGCATTTTGTCCTCAGAGGAAACCAGTCTGGTCCAAATCTAGATAGACAGCTTTTAAATCACAACCATTTAATACTAGAGTCTACAGCAGTACATCAGTATTATAGATCGGTGGCAGGCTCTAGAGGTTTCGTTTGCTTTTCTTTAAATGCAATTCTAGTTAAGTACATAGCAGAAACTGTGTATCTGTTTACTTTTGGGCTTAAATGTCAACATTAGTTGAAGTCCAGAATTAGTTCTCTAAGTGAAAACGTCTATTATACTTACCTGCACTGTGACAGACTGTAAAAGATGTTGTTCATCTGTGGATTTATCGATTGTTAGCTACTAAAAGCCAGTGGAGAACATGCACATCCCACAGAAGTCTAAAGCGTGTCTGTGATATGTAATTGCCCTCAGCTGAGTCTTGCATTATTGATGCGGTACAGATAGATGACTCACGGACGGCACAAGCAGTTTTTCCTCCGGGTTTGCTTAGACAGAGTGACTCACTTTCTACATTATAAAACCTTTATATTGGGTTGGAATTCTTGAAATTTTAAACTGGATGAAATTTCTAAAACTTGCTCGGACTTTCTTTTGGTTGAGAAATGGTTGAGAATGTAACGGCTCTAATCTCCTCATACTTCCACAGATCGCTATCAAACCCAGCTCACTGAGCAAAATGAAGACCATTTTCACCCAGGAGATCTTCACAGAACAGGTGATTCTTTCCTTACAGTCGATCAGTTACCTTTTAATGCAAAACAGGCATAGGAAAAGTTTTTATACGAGACATTTATTAGTAAATTCGTTTACTACTGTCGAACTGTGTAGGCATCAGAGGAATCATTTTAATTACTAACAGCTTGTCATATTATTCTAAGCGCTTTAATAGATATCCTGTCCTAACTTTGAGAACTGTATGTTTGCCATCTGTTGAACATGACGGTCTAATACACTTTTTGGAAGTTGTTATGGATTAGACATCTGGCTCGGATATGTAAATCTGTCTGCTTGGCCTCTATGATTGACATCATAAGCTCAGGACCGATACAGTGTCGTGTTGTGTTGCAGGTGGTCACGGCACATGCGGTGAGAGTGGCGGTTACCAATAACCTCAGTGCCAATATCACAGGATTCCTTCCTATTCACTGTATATACCAGCTGCTGAGGAGCAGAGCATTCACCAAACACAAAGTGTCCATAAAGGTAAGCTGTTTTATTCTGCTCTTTGAAAAGTGCTAACTACACCACATGACTTTATTGACTCTGTTCAGTGCCAGTATTGACTCAAATCCATTGGGTTGTATTGTCTGTTGGACTGGCTGCCTCCTCTCTCGACTCATGGAAAGACACTCCATTGATTTAATTAAGGATGTGGTTTTTGAATGTGGTAATGCATCGGCCGCTTGATCAGAATGTTTCCTCACAATTACATCGTCGGCTGTAAAGACTGAAATCTGCCTCCTCTAGAGTCAGTAAGGCATGTTATAGCTATTGATCTGTTCAGATGGAAAGATGATTTAATCACTCTAGAGCCCCAGGTACATGATTGGATAATTCACTTATTCTGAGGGGTTTTGTCCTTTCTCTGTCTCTCCGTCTGGTTTTCCTTCATCTGTTAATTCCGATTCTTGATTTTCTCAGGACTGGATCTTCAGGCAGATGTGTGAGACGACCACTCCGCTCCACACTCAGCTGCTTCCGTTAATTGATGTTTACATTAACTCCATCCTGACCCCTCCTTCCAAGACCAACCCCGAGGCCACCAACCAGCCAATCACAGAGCAGGAGATCCTGAATGTTTTCCAGGGTTTGACAGGGGTGGGTGGACCGTATCGTACCTTTTTGATCACGTTGACTGCATGAATGGCAAAATCACCAGAAAGAATAAAGTTATAAAATAAAGCCACTGCACTGATATTACATTTTAGATAAACGACTGCCCTGCGGTAACAAAAAATGAGTCGTCTCGTATCAGGGGAAAGATATTATTGGATATTAGAAGGATATTTTTAGACAAACGGCATCTGCATATTGCAATATGTGCATGACTTTAGTTTGAGAAATTTCAGTGGCTGGATAGTAATGTGTTTAATTTATGCATCTATCATAAAAACTCTTTCAAACAAATGATGTTTAATAATACTACAGCTGTGTGCTGGGTAATGCATTGTGTCAGTGATTTTAGTTTAGTTTAGTTCTGTCTAATATAGATCAAACTTCATTTTGACCTCAGTTTGACCCCTTTCTGTCTCTCTTGCTCTTTCAGGGTGATGGAGGGAAAGTGCGTTCTCAATACACAATCACCACTCAGTTGCTTATTCTCTACTATATCCTGTCTTATGAGGAAGCTCTGCTTGTTAATACAAAAGCATTAGGTACCTGACAATCACACCCAACACATGTAATTCATAAATACTATGAGAAATTCAGTGAACTATTACTGTGCAGGACTGTGAAGAATTATGAAGAATTTTAGTTAATACGTGATGTG
Organism: Beaufortia kweichowensis; assembly: GCA_019155185.1. Taxonomy (NCBI): domain Eukaryota; kingdom Metazoa; phylum Chordata; class Actinopteri; order Cypriniformes; family Gastromyzontidae; genus Beaufortia; species Beaufortia kweichowensis. The sequence goes on along the minus strand of CM032815.1, from coordinate 2,927,675 downwards.
TATCATTGAAGTATACAAGGCGTTGCCGTATTTGAATTTAAAGCGGTGTTTTCACATTAATGTTTTCATAATGTTTTCACATTAATGCACACTGTATTGATTACTAAAAAAGCTACAAATATATTTCTCACAAACACAATGTTTTATTTTAGCAGTGTTTCATTTAACCTATTGAGGTCATGTGGATTACTTTAATGATGGATGGATGTGTTTTTCGAAGCTTTAATATTCTGGTTTCGATATAAGAAAATAACATGACAGCATTTTAATATAAAAGTATGCGTATGTGTTTAACTGAAGAAAGGAAAGTCATATTCAGTGCTGGCATGAAAATTTCCTTTTTTCATTCAGCTTCACATGACTTCATACTTGCATTAGAAACCATTGTCATACATAATGTTACCACAATTATATAAAGTCTACTTCCATAACATTATAAGACAACTCCAATGTTATCATATCAAAACATGAGCAATGCAACTTTGCTCCTCAACATGTTCGATTGCGTCAGTCCTGCACCAATCACCTGCAGTTTAACTGCTCTCTTGGAGTCCTCCCATCAGTTATTAGAGCCGTTACCCTTCACTGTTTATGCACACAGTCCTTCCCCGACTGCTGTGCTTATTTAATCTCTCTCCATCTCTTCTCCTCTATCATTCTGGAGTAATGATGCCCTTTGGCTGTGCTAATGAACTGAATACAATGAAAAATCACCTGTACACGAGCCGCACCACTGAGGCTTATTTTTAACAAACAGACAATGTTTTCTTTCCAGCGTTGATGCAGAAGAAGCCCAAATCTTATTCTCCAGCCCTCATGGACCAGATACCCATTAAACATCTCATCCGACAGGCTCAGGGACTACAACAGGAGCTGGGAGGTGAAGTGTGAATGTTTAACACGGGCCACTGTTTAATTCTCCATAATGATAATTTAGTCATAGTTTAGTTTTATTTGATCATTTTTACCTCTCTTTTTGACTCTTTGACGGTGTGGCTCCATCTCCAGGCCTGCACTCCGCTCTGCTGCGTCTCCTGGCCACAAACTACCCACATCTGTGCATGGTGGAGGACTGGATTAGTGAAGAGGAAGTTACCGGGACTCTGCCTTTACTGAGGAAGATGCTGCTGACCTCCTCATCCTGCAAATACTCACAGACGCAGCTGCGAGAGGGTACAAACACACACTTAAGAACATGAAAATCTTACTTAGTCACTTTAAAAACAAATAAAAGTTCAGGTGGATTCTGCCAAGCGAGTAACACATCTCTGCTGTTTGACATATCTGTCAAGTAAATTTCACACCACAATCAACTGGACTACTGAACTCTCCATAGAGACGCTCACAAAGGCCCTTTGGCGCTGGAGGAGATCGCAGGCGTTTATTATAGTCTATGATATGAATAGTTTGTTGATGTAGCGTGACCTTTACTGTGCATGACTCAGTTTTGCACCTGTGGAGTGATGAGCCTGAAGGTGTTTGTGTATTTGCACATTATTGCGCTGATGGACTTGCTTCTGTACTGGGTTTTATTAACAGTTCATCAGTACAGTAAAAATCTTCATGTTTGTTTCAACCTTTACTTAATAGTTGATCTTTTCAGCTTAACAGCAAAAGCAGTAAAGGAATGAAATGATTAATTGCATTATTTTGCTATTTCAACTTTAATTTGATGAGAAGGAAATAAAAAATATATAGACCTTTATAGTTCACCTAAAAATGAAAAGGCTTTTATTTTAAAAATCTTAAAAAATCAGAAATCTTTTATCTTAAAAAATTTGAGATAACAACTTTTTTGTTGGAAAACAATTTTTTGCAGGATTTTTTTTAAAGGACGCTGGTAACCAAATAACATTAGAGATCGTCAAATATATCAAAATATCTTCTTTTGTGTTCCACAGTAGAAACAATAGAAACAATGGTTAATAAATGATGACATCATTTTTATGTAAATTGTCCCTTTAAATGTTTTACTCATCCTGCACAATAATGTTACTTAAATTTTTTCATTTGGCACACTTCCTAGGATAATTTGTGATAATGTAATCAGCGTATCAATACAATCATGAAAACATTTTCATCTACTAACCATCTCTGTACCACTACTCCTATGTAGATCACAGAAGTAATCGATTACCAACTCAGATTTATTTCTTAGCTTTCCAGAACATTCTCTCCAGTGGGCCCAGACTGCTGCGTATCCTGGAGCACTTGACGCTTCTCTCGGCAGGAGATCTCATCCCGTACGCCGAGGCTCTGACAGCCAACATGGGGCTGCTCCTGGAGGACGGCGTCTCTCGCAGGATCCTACAGACTGTCAACAAACTCTGGATGGTACTTAATACAGTCATGCCGCGCAGGTGAGATTTCCCCTCTGACTCATGCTGTAGTAAACCTTTTTAAAACACTCTTTTAAACGCCTCTGTGTCGTCTCCTGTCTGTTAGACTGTGGGTGATGAGTGTAAACGCTCTGCAGCCTTCAGTGAAGCTCCTCAGACAGCAGAGATATACTCAGAATGATCTGATGGTGGATCCTCTCATCGTTCTGCGCTGTGACTCGAGAGTCTTCAGGTATTATGTGCTTACACGTTATCTGATGTGTTTACTGACTGATACTATAATCTGGAATTTAAAATCCCTTTGAACCAACTTTTACTTTTACTCATCGCATGTAAGCTTGTTTTAACACCGATTGTAGCTGTGGATTAAGGGTGTAATTATATTTTATGGCATACATACAAAATTATGATATGAAAATAATATTTTTTACGATAAAATGTGTGTAATCCTATTGGTTGAGCTGCTGACATGTGACCTGCATCAACATATGTAATGTTTGTAATGTAGAAGGCTTTAGTTTTAGGAAGCATTCATTTTTAAAAAGGTTTCTTCATTTCTTTATAAATTTTATTTTTGGTTAAAATGCATCTTTTTTTTTTTAGAAACAGATCTATTTAATTTGTATTAATTTACATACAGAATATGCAATTAAAGACCTATAACAAGTTGTACAATAAAAATGCTATTAAAAATCGTAGTAACACTTTACAATAAGGTTGTATTTGTTAACATTAGTAAATATATTAGCTAACATGAACTGGCAATGCAATATAGTTTTTTAGCATTTATTATTTTGTTAATGCCAATAGAGTTGTTTAGAAATGTGTTAGTAAATGCAGAAATGAACATGAATTAAGATGAATAATTGCTGTAGAAGTATTGTTTATTGTTATTTTATGTTAGCTAATGAATGTGCTGATACTAAAGTATTGTAAACCCAGTATTGTCTATTGTATTGAATTGTATTATTACATGATACATGTTTGAATTTAGTTTGGTCTCGCTCTAAAATCTATTATGCTCAATGTGCGTTTCTCTCCAGGTGTCCTCCTCTGATAGACATCACTCTTCACATGCTAAATGGCTACCTGCTGGCATCTAAGGCTTATCTGAACGCCCACCTGAAGGAGACGGCTGAATTTGAACGGCAGGGTCAGACCGTCTCAAACCTCGGCGGCCAACCAGATGCACCCGAGGTCACAAGAGAAGAGCTGAAGAACGCTCTCCTGGCTGCTCAGGTAGATACAAACCCTCAGAGAATGCTCGGTAACACGAGTTAATACGTTAATTGACACGTTTGTGTCCTCAGGACAGCGCAGCAGTGCAGATCTTGCTGGAGGTGTGTCTGCCGTCCCCTCAGGAGGAGCTGCAGCTGCGAGGAGGTGGAGGAGCAGACAGCCTGTTGAGGAGCGTTCAGTCCGCTCCAGGTATTCCCGTGCGGAAGCAGGTGGGAGTCGCAGGGGCCGGGCGGGGATCTCAGGGGGAACGAGAGGCTGAGAACGGACTGCTCAGTGACCTGAGGGAGGTGCAGTGTCTCATCTGCTGTCTGCTGCACCAAATGTTCATCGCAGACCCTAACATCGCCAAACTGGTGCACTTCCAGGTAACCGAGTCTCTCTGTCACAGTTGTTTGTTATACTTTACCTGATAACTGTCAACTGTTGAGTATACCCATGAAAATGCACCATCCAAACTACAACTTTTTAGATATTAGTTTTTTTATTTAAGGTATTTTTATAAATAACTTTTTAACTTTTTTTGGTTGTTTATTGTCAAATATTTAATCTTGAGTCATACTTTTCCATCAATATATAATATAAGGAATGAAGATTCACAAGATAACAATGTTTTCGAAAGTTAAACAATATGTTTTTAATAATCGGAAGTGATTTAACAATTAATACCATGTTGCATATTAATGAAAACACAACATTACGCTAAATTCAAATGGTAGCATATCAATAATTTATCACATCTTATTGATTCTCATGTGCCTTATGTCTAGTTGTCATATGTGTGTTTTTAACACAAAATCAGTTTCTTTCACAAACTCCTCATTTTGCTTCTTAAGACATTTATTAACCCACTTGAGTTATTTTTTGATATTAGCATTTTGATGAACGATTATAAAAAATATTTTACCCTTTCAAATAAGATACCATGTTGACAAGTGTATGTTTTAAAGAATAAAACGGTCTTTAACAATCTAAAACAAGCCTTCAGATTTCAGAAGTCAGTTTCAGGCAAAGAAAAAGTAATCTTTTAGATCTCACAGTCTGAACACAATTTGTTCTTCTAATCTTCTCCTAAGGCTTTCTAATCCTTTAGTAGTGCAATTCTCCGAGATCAAATGCTCCTAAGAGCTGTAAAGTACATCTTAAAGGGTTCTGAGATGTTCTTGACATGTTTCTGCAGGGTTATCCGCAGGCTCTGCTTCCTCTAACCGTCGCAGGAATTCCTTCCATGCACATTTGTCTCGACTTTATCCCTGAACTCTTGGCACAACCACAGCTGGAGAAACAGGTGATTTAACATCCACATTATCACTTCTACATCTGGGACTCTGAATGCAGATCAAAGCTTTGACACATTAAAATATAACACTTTATCTGTCTTTCAAAACGTATTGTATCACATGCACGTATAGGACCTATGATGCCCAAAAATGCTATTAATATAGACTTCAGTTTGTGACAGTATATGACAGTGCTTGATAATATACAGCACAAATGATTAAGAAGTCTAAAGCTGTAACTTAGATAATAAGAGACACATGGTGCGAGCCCTCAGGGTTGATCTCCGGGCTTAACGCTAATGGTAGTTTTGTTTTTTCTGGCACAGATCTTCGCCATAGAGCTGTTGTCCCATCTGTGCACCCAGTACGCCCTACCCAAATCTCTCAGCGTGGCACGACTCGCCATTAGCGTGATGGGTACCCTCCTTACAGGTAGAATAAACCCTCTTTCATCTGTTGCTTTATCTTTTTATCTTCACTTCTCTCTTTATTCTCAGCCTCTGTTCTTCTTCATTTATTACAGGTTGGCATTTTAATAAAGAGCGTCTAAAAATAACAGATAATTTGAGAGCGCAGACCTTTACCTTTCTTTTCATGAAGAACAACTTTACCCGTTGTCTTTGTGCATGCTGCCCTCTGCTGGCCGTCCTCCTCGAATAAAAACTTCATCTGCAGTGTTGATAAATTATGCATCAACCATCCATTTATTGTGTTTTATTGAATGCAATATCAGAGGAGTCTTGAGCACCGTTAAATCCGCTGATTTCCGCTGATGTGTCATATCGGATCATTAGTTTTATATTGTGTGGTGCACTGGTTCCCAAAACAACTTTCCTGAGCAAAACCTCATTTTATGTGATTTTGTTGAATATGTTGTGAAGTAACTAGTGCATTTTGCATCCTTCGCAGTGTTGACCCGTGCCAAGCGGTTTGCATTTTTCATGCCGACGCTGCCGTGCCTGGTCGCCTTCTGCAAGGCTTTTCCTCCACTCTTTGATGATGTCATGTCCCTGCTGGTTCAGATGGGACAGGTGTCTGCTGCTGATCGTCACCACTAAGACTAGAGATATTGATCCTCTCATTGCAAGTGGGTGAAATCTTAATTTATTTCAATTTTTGTATTTTTATAGTTAAGTGCTTATTCTTATAGAGCATGAGTTCAAAGTTGTCATCTCATTTTAACAGATTTATTTCTTTGTTGATCACTGGCACCTAAAGCTGGTTACCTATTTGATCCAACTTTGTTTATATGATTATGCTGAATTTTTTGTACAACCTGTCAGACTTAAAAATAGAAATTACGTTTTGTGGGTGACCCCATACTTTACAAAGATTTTTTCATATTTAGGGCTCCAGTATCTAAGAGAGAAGCCGCAGGACACACCGTTATCAGAATCTAAATTCTGTCTGCCCAAGAGATCTGCGGAGGAGCTGGGCGGAGCCGATCCTGACGTACAGCTGTGTTATCAGATAGAAGCCACGTTTATGGACATCATCAGCTCCAGCACACAGGCTCTGTGATGTCACAGATTCAAACATGTCCTGGTGAATCTCTGAGACCTTTAAATGGATTCATGTTACAGGATCTTTTGAACCAACAGAGCACTATTATTATAACAGCTGCTGCAAGGTAATGATGGGTCTAACGAAAACCGGACATATTCAATACAGAATTGAAGTTGGTGATAGAGCTGTCATTTGATTTAGTTTAGCACGATACTGTACTTGAAATAAATTGGTCAAAATAATGAGGTCGTATTTATGCAGCAAGGACAAGATGCAAAAAACAGAGCTTGTATGCCACTGAGCTGAACACTGTTGCCTGTGAAAATGTTTATTTGCTTTTCCAGGAAATGTTTTCAAGTCTAAGTTGAATTGGGCACATCATAATCTCTTCACCGCTTAAGGGTTTGACCAAGTCAGGTCACGAAGCAGGTCGCTTTAGATGTAGTAGACATTCTCTAAATGGTGTATTAGCAGTTAAGTGTGCCTTTAAATGTGACGTGTGTGTCCAGGGCACCTAGCAGTGACGTTATCGGTCTGTTTTCTAGACCAGCATTTGCGAGTATTTTCTTAGCTCAACACATTTTCACAGTGTGATACTTTGGTTTTGTACACATGTCGATCTGAAGTTTTGAACATTTGTATTAAAACATCTTTTTGGAAAGTTATTGCTTACTCACTTTTGTTTAAGTGTTACATTTTACTGTCTTCCAGAAACCTTTTATGTGCTATATCTTTGGAATCCATGTGGGGGCGCCCTTGTCACGTGGAAAAATATGTGATTTTGGTACATATGGAAACGTTCATACATTACATGATCACTGATAGCCAATCACCTGCTTTTTTGCTCAAGTACGATGGCTTTTTGGTGTTACACGAGGCTTAGAAAATATAATTTTATCTACAATCAGATCTGATTTTGCAAAGAGCTCAAGTTGACCCCTTTTATGTTTTTACATCTGTGCATCTTGCAGATGCTTTCATGCATTTAAGCAATACATTTTATTTTGTGTTTCCTGGGAATCGAGCCCATGACCTCATGAACAAATATTAGACGCTGCAGCAGGTGTCAACTTTGTAATATAAAAAATACAAAATAATCATGTTTTTTTTTCCCTTATCACGTGTATGTGTGCTGTCTGCGCTCATGTATAAAATATCTAGCAGCGCTTTTAAAAGCACATCTGCCCTCAGGGTGACTAAAGATGGTGTGTGTTAAAAGATGAGAAACGTGGGAAGAAAGGCAAAAATATGCATCCAGAGTGTTGTTTTACTGGTGTGAATGATTCTCATGGCAGGTCTTTTGCTTCTGCAGAGCTTTGACACTGAGCTCATGATCACGGCCTCGGGCTAGCCGAGGAGAAATCACAGCTCCGTTTTGTTTCTGCTTTAAGGCGCTGTCAAGTTTAAACACCTTTTCACACACAAAACTCAACTTTTATGCTCTTTTCACCTTTCCTCGCACTTTTGTTTCTGTTCGACTCGCTGACAGGAAGTAGACGTATTTATAATCTCCCTTAGCAGTCATGCAGATTTCTCTGCTTTTTCATTTTTGCTGGTTTGACTAGATATCATGCTATTTTTCCTTTTGGGTGTTGTGTGTGTTAAAAGTTCTGCATCGTTGTGTAGCAGTAAATCAGATTGCACAATAATACATTTAGCGCAGTTTGGCGAAGGTCTGCTAAAATCTAAAAGCACTTATAATGCGATTCTCGCTTTGATTTGACGTCTGTTTAGTGTTTCGTTGCTTGCTGCTGGATCCATTTGTAAAATGTGCCCTTTCCATCAGATAATGGCCGTGCCGAATTAGATCAGATACAGATATTTACAGTAAACGTCAGGATTCTGGGTTGTGACCGGTCTTGCTCTTCTTACATCTCGTTTCAGACGCTCAGAGAGTTCAAAAAATAATGTCAAGTAACTTTGTAAAGCCTGCCAGCTGGAAAAGGAAGCGAATCTGTCTCTGCCCGCATGCGTATATCCCGTCTCTGATCTCAGCCTTTGGTGAAATTCATCTAAGCATTGCAGTAGGTTTGTGTGTTTTATTTCCCGCTGAATCAAAACAAGCTGTGCTACAAATCGTGTTGTCGGCGTAGGCTGACTGAACTGGCAAAAGCTATTTACGGACGCTTGCAATCAAATCACCATATTTCAGCTCGGGCTCCATTTAAATGCATTCACGGCACCCTGGAGCCTTACGTCATGTCTTTAGTATTGTTTATGAGATTGCATGTAAAATACTTTTCTCTTTGTTAGCTTTGGGTTCATGACTGAGAGCTTCCACATGCTGCTTTGCAATTTGCGGTGTGGACGATCTAATTACCCCCATAATTACCGGCGGGTCTGAGTCGTACCTCTTTGCAGTGCTGAAACGGGGAACTGGGTGCTGTGAAACCGTAAGGGGTTCTTGGATGCTATACAAGTGTATTACACCTCACACCTGCTGAATGTGTGATTAGCTTGTGATCTAAAGCATAAATCATTTGCAGTCAGTTGCTGTGGGCTCATGTTGACTTCATCAGTCTCTGGGTGACTGCATTAGTAAAGGCAATAAAGCTATTGAAGGGATCGTCTGAGGTTAGGCCTGTGTGTTACAGGTGTTTATTGAACTGGTGTTGTGAGCTGTATTAGTTTAATTAACCTTGAAATTTCAGATTGTGTTTTGGTTACACCTTTAAAAGTAATGCTTCACAATGCCATAGAAGAACTGTTTCTAAATGATTTCTAAACTAAGGTACATAAAGTCATCTAAAAGGATCATTTCTTATTTTAAGTTTTAAAAAGTATACAAATAGCACCTTGTACTTCTTAAAAGATAACACGCTTTCTCTTCCGAGAATTAGACTTTTTTATTGTTAATGATGACTCATCCTGCACTCACTCGTTTCGACCAATTAAAAGCTCTCTATAATGAGAACATCTCCCTGTGATGCGCTGTCCCCCAATCTCAAGCCTTTAAAAACAGCATGAAATATATGAATAGCCAAACTAAATGAAAACATTGACAGGCTATCACTAAGATCAAAACAACGAAGCATCTCTTGCCATATTTACACTTATATATTAAAATCTTTAATTACAGACGCTGTGACAGTGCTAATATGGTGTATTACTTTCAATGTTTTCCCTTAGAGAATAAATTGCTCTTAACCAGCCATTTAACATGCTCATTATATACACATTTGACCTTGTTCTGACAGCAGTAAGCTGCGTAACACGTCCTCTTAAAGTGTTGAAGAGCCTTTGAGCACCTCTCTCTCGCTCTTTCACTCTCTCTACACAACAGATGGCTGCAGTGCTGTGAGAGTGTACATATTAATAGCACAATTACAATGCTCTACATCAAGATTGTGTCATTATCCTTGTGATTGAAAAAGCAATTATGCTTCTTGATTATCATCAGCCACTGTAAATCTCTGTTATTTTGTTGTTGCCTCTGGGCACGAGCCTCAATTCGCTGTGAAGAAACTGATCTCCTCTGTGCAGAGTTTGCGAGACTTTGACTGCCAATTAATTAGCTAGTCTTGCATTTGCATAATCAGCTCCTCGGGGTGGTTGTAGAGAGATGGCTCAGCTTCATCTAGACCCGTGTTTGTGGCGGTGGTAAGAAAATGTATATACAGTACACTTCTGGGATGAGCTTGGGAATGGGATTGATAACCTTGATCACCTGTACTGTATTATTTTTGTTCCCAAAAAAATCTTCATCTTTTTTTTTACATTTTTATAGTCTGTAGTTTGTAGAACTGTGTGTTCAAGTACCAAGAACCTTTCTGGAATTTATTTTTTTTGTAGTGTATTAAATGTGATATTGATCAAGAGATGGTTTGTTGTCTCATCGCAGTAAAATTAACTAAACATGTACATTTAAAATGATGTTTTTGTAAGTCATGGTATAATTTACAGTAAATTGCTGCATAATGCATCACATCTGTTTTGAAATCTATTGATTTAATAAGTTAAATAGTTCATTTTAAATAGTTTGTTTTTTGCGATTTCCTTTTTTTCAGATTCACTGGCTGATTTTTTTTTATTGTAAATTTTCAGATTCCTCAGATTCCAGATCATTCCCAGAGCCGTATTCCCTCATATTAACCAACAGGGCTGAGTTTCGAGCGAATGGGAGGATGTGCTGTGTACGCTTTTGTTCTGAGAAAGTCTGATTCTGTCGGGGCGGTGGAGGCGAGTGCTCTGGATGGAGTGCACATAGCTTCACTTTGTAAAGTCACAGATCCAATCTGTAACGCTATTGTAACCTCAGGTGTGAAATCTCGTACACCCCACAGCTCAGTGGCTTTAGCAGCTCAGCTGTGAAATTATATCTGTTCTACCTCTTGAGAGCTCCAGAAAGGTAAAGTGTGTGTGTCTGTGTGTGTGGTTAGTGGTCTTTCTAAAACACTGGTTTGAGAGATGGAGAACAGAAAGTAAAACACAAGTGGCAGGCCAGATAAAGTGTAAAGGCTGTTTAAAATCCATATGTATCTTTCATGAGAGCCCTGTTTGATGCATTCCATAGCTGAAAAACTCTCCAGCCACGGTGTCTCTATATGTCCTTGAAACACGCAATTCACTATCGAGACAAACTATAGTGTTATAAGACTCAAGGTGACTTGTGGTGCCAAAAGTACTGACAGCATAAAAAGCAAAAAGTGCATTATGTGCATACAAATTTTGAGGAAAGATAAAGAAACAAAATACTTGATTCTGATTGGTCAATCACAACATCCTCCTCAATTCTACAGACTTTTATTGAACAAATATGGTATCAAATTAAACTAGTATTAATTTGAATGCCATCTTTTTGTCTCTTTATATGAATGTAAGGCTTAATTACTCCATCATACAAATGTCCACTAAAGGCATAGCTTTAAAAGGTATACCACACTTCAGAGGGAAAGATCCGGTGTGTGACAGCTAATCGTTTCCGTGACGGGATTGGGAATGCCAGACGCAGCCTTATAAAATGAACCGTGAAAGCTAATCAGATTTTTACTGCAAGGATGATTTCATTTTGTGCAGAACCAGTGTGGCGATTAACTCCAAATTACATTAAAAAGCCTGCTTCACATTGGGGATAATGAAATATGAAATCGGTGTTTTTCACTAGACAGAGAGTATGTAGGTGGACAGAAAGATGGAGCGAGACGAAGAGCTGATGGCTTAGGAAAGTCTTTGTTATGATTGGAGCGTCTTCCAGCTGTCGTCACCTTTATTGCCACCTGTGTTTATTGTAGCTTTGGGAGTGATGAGACAATTCAGTTCTTTTCCTCCAAGCACATAAACACACCAAATGGGCTCTTTATGAGGCTTCTAATCCTTTATGAAGTGCCTGAACAGATTGTCTGAGCAAAAATATTAGGTATAATTCCTCTGAGAGGAAAAGATGAGCGAAAACGGTACAAAATATCTGTCTTTTCAGTAACATCAGTAACAAATGCTTTTGGGAAACATGAAACGGGTCTTATTGCTGCTTGGCTCATTTGAATTGCTAATGAGAAGTGACGGCCAATCAGATGAAAGGACAGAGAGAGGTTTATTTAAACAGTCTTTAAATGAGAGAGATAGAATGTGTGTTAGTGAATAAAAGCATCATTAGTTTTAATTATTTTTACCACTTTGGAGCACTTCGTTTTTTCATTTCCTAAAGAATCTTTGTTTGTTATACTGTATCAACTGGCTGATATGAAATATTACTTTGTGTTATTGCACTGTGTTTTCTGAAAAAAAAATTGGTGTGCACTCTTTAAAACCTGCAAATGAAATTCCCGGGTTTAACTGTGATAAAAAGTCTGTTAATCGGCTTCGGAAAGTGCTCTACATTTGTCTTCGTGAATCAAGCCGGCGTGTAATTGCTCTTTTGACACTGTGTGAATATGTGTGTGTTTAAGTGTGTGTGTGTGTGTGTGTGTGTGTACTCTTGCTGCACCAGAGGTAATTTTCACCCATCTTTGTGTGATTTTCTCTCCTGGTGATATGAGTAACATAGAACAAATGTAATATCACCTTTCAGAGGTATCAGGACAGATTTTATTTAACACTCAATGAATAACACAAACAAATGTCATTATTTATGTTTTTATGCCTGCAGCTGAGAAACATCAAATTTGTCTCAAACACTGTAAACCATAAACACTGTGTATTATTACAGTGCTACTGATATTACAAACATTAATAACTTTATTTCCATTTTCCAAAAAAAGAAATTACAAATGACACTTTCTTTATTAGTATGTTTTTGAAACGTTACTAAAACAGATACATGCAGATTCATTCCACCTCTGTTGCTGATAAACAGCACTATTTTAGCATATCAACACTTACTGATACTTGTAAATATTTACACAGACAAACAAAATTGCATGTGCAAGATAATCATTTGTAATTGCCTTTTAATATTTTATCATACTAAATGTCAATATTATACAATCTTTTGGTACCCTGATGTTATTTGTAGACACAGTCTCACCGATGCTCCTTTCAAGAAAGTCTTTATTTCAATGCTGACTGCTTGCCTTCATATTTCAGGTTGTCTGTCCACTGTACTGTGTAATTGCTGTAAGAGGAAATGACTTCAGACTTCGAGGTCTGTGTGTTTAGAGCATTGAATGTTGCAGTAGATCAAGTTAGTGGTTCTCTGAGGAACCGTTAATATGTCCTGAGTGAAAAAACAGCTAATTTCTGCTCCCCTGATGACTCTGTTCTCTCGCAGCTTAACTGAGGAATCACAGTTGCAGAAGACTCTGTGTGTTTTGTGTGTTTCTCATTATTTTTTAATCTTTATTCAAACACTGGAATGTTTTGGCAAGGCTCCACTGTACAGACAGATGAGGGAGATTGAGCTTACCTCTGCTGCAAAAAGGAGGTAAGGAGGTAAATTACCATAATTATTACAGTAAAAAGGTAAATTGGCACTGATGCACTCATTTATGCTGTGCCAGGGTCTTGATCATGCTGTCTAGGTTTCATTGTAATGACTGTCTGTCTGTACATTATCAACATTAAAACTACTTACAAAATAAATAAATGGCCCTTAAATATAATATATCATTATATTATAGTGTGAGAATAAAGACATTATGCTATTGTACAGCTATAAAATCAGTTGCCTGGGACAACAGTCAATTATACGTTTAGCTGTTATAATACAATATTATTTGACAGCAGAATGTCATGATTGACCAATCACAGTCAAGCATTTCAGAGAACTGTGAAATAATCAACAGCTGAATATCGTTTATTTGTAAAATACACCAACCTGGTTTGATTCCCACACACATATTGATATATAGTATAGCTTCAATATGGACCAGTTGGATAAAAGCATTTAAAAAATATTTGTAAATGTACAATGGTAGTATCAGAATGGAAAGGATTTTGTTTCCTACGGAAGTGACATCATCACTTCCCCCGAATTTAACTCGCCTCTCCATGGACGTTATACATTCACTCTCACAAAAAGCCATCAACTCCAGACTGGTAAGAATATTTTCATCCAAATTATTTTTGTGACCCAGGGATATCCTATCAGTCCTTACCTTGTTCAAGAAACACTTTTTTTCATTGTAAGCTCCATTGAACTGGCAAAGTGGAGCGTGTGTTTAGTTTGACTTTTCCCCCTGTAAGCCTTCTGTTTCCTTTGGCAAACACTGCCGTGTGCTTTCACTGTTTATTAACTGCCTCCTGGGTCTCCTAACTTTTTCTTGGATCCCTGTTCATGAAGTTTAACAAGATCTCTCTGTTTTTAAACTGGCTTGATTTAGTTTCCAGTCGCTGTAGGTTGAGACCTCAGGAGCTCTGTGACCCTCCTCAGGCTCTGGTGGGTAAATCTTCAGGGTCATCATTCAGATGGGCAATTCAAAATGTGAAAAAAGCACAGTTTTTCTACATTATTCATTTCTTAATACTGTCCAATCTAACCTACACTTTGAACAAGATTGTTCAATTAAGATTGAAGGTTAATAAAAAAGTGAAGAAAGTCAATCTTTGGCCTATATAAACATGCTAAACGCCCTTAACAGCTCAGATTCACATTCTCCTGTATTTAATTCAGACCAAAGAAAGCGATTTTGTCAATGCAGTTTTGCTTTACAAACAATCCCAATTACCTTGACGGATGGTTCCTACCGCCCCATGAGAATGTGAATATACAAGTAATGCTACAGACAAACAGGCAGGAATTTTTCATCCTTTCTGTCTTGCTGTTTTTTATCACACCTGACAGCAGCGGGAGGAGGCTTGTGGGGCAGATTGACAATGAATTACAGAAGGGTGCGGTGGGACGATGTGCCCGAGATGGAGTGCTTGTGTGTGTGTGTGTGTGTGCGGTTTATATTGAGTCTCTTGTGGGATTGAACTGAGACACGCAGTGATGTTTTCTCTTTTCCACATCCTTCCTTTTTTCTAGGTAGTATCCACAACTTCTAGTCAATCTGTCTGACGAATGAGAAGCACAGTTTTAAAAAGAGCTCTATATTTCATCTCATTCCAGTAAACGTTAAAACATACTAACTCTCATTAACCCCTGCATTGCCATTTGATTTCTTCCCTCTTCATTCCTCTGTATTATGCCAAAACTATGAAATTAAAATGTCTATTGTGTCCAATCTGTTTTCATAATAACAAGACGTATTGTTTCTTTGAAAATCATTTGTATTATTCTCTTTAGCAAAACTGGTGTATATCAAAACACTCGATCATAATGTCTAACTGAAGCATTGAAAGTAGGCTTCAAATGCTTCATAATTATGTTAAGAAACTCATTATGAGCAATGTACCCCGAGGACAGAATTGAGTCGTGCCTTTTGTCATTCTATATTTATAAATTAATTCTGCCGAGGTCAAATTCAGCCCTGAGGACATCTGTTTTCACAGCTGTAAATCAGGATGATAATTGTGGTAAATGGCAGAGTGAGTCATGTGTGTGCATGCAAATGTCTGTCTGTTTATTCCACTATCATTTAAAGTCAACATGAAAGAACTTTATTAATGCATTTTCCTGGAATTATTATAAATGATCCATCTGGGAATGTTATGCCATTTTTTGTCTTTACTCATAATGTTAAAAACTTCAGCTGTCATTTAGGTTGTGCTGGCTGTTAAATAACAGATAATGTACATCCAGGTCATAACTGACCAATCAGCATCAAGTATTTCTAAATCGCAATTAAAAAACAAGGTTAACCAATGACTAAACAGTTGTTTTGGTATCTTTAATTCAGGTCACTGCAACTCTTTATGATCCAGTTAGTTCCTAATAGATCAAATCTTGTCCTATCATACTTTTTCTTATTGAAAATCCAATTTCATTTGTAAATATGTCACAGCACCAGCTAGCTGTTCACATGTCTTGTTAATTGCTCAGATTTGCCATACTTTTTTATTGGAATCGATTGATATGCATTTTATATTTTTATCAATAACCCTTTTAAATGCACATATACACACACAGACACTCATCCCTTAGTCCATCCGTCTTCAGGTCTGCTTTCTGATAAGCAAGAAAGGAGAAGAAAGGAAGAATTATCTGTAGTGATGACAAGAATTGATTTCCAATTTCCTTCAGAATGGCTGCATTATCGCAGGCGGCTCAGGCCATTTGGTCTACATTACCACGGGATCCCGGCACTGTAGATCAAACCGACAGCTGTCGTAACCTGGACGAGTGCTCACACTGACGACAGACAAAAAGATATGCAGTCTGAATAGCTCTATCAAGCACCCGGTGGAAATAGACCCTGAAGAGAAACACGGAGTGATTGATGTCAATTTTTAGAAGCTATATAAAGAGGTTCTGTATGCCTGGTTTTCCTCCTCCAGGCTTTAACCTGTAATCCGGTGGGTACGGACGATCTTCGTCGGACTTGAAGGCCACAGGGAGCGAAAGTCATGACGCCCCGACGCCTCCTAGTATGACATCACTTCACCACAGCATTTCAATGCATGTTCTCCGAGAAACACCTCTTGTTCTCTAATTAACCTATCATTTACTGTGGAGGCATATCAGGCCATGCTTCAGATAGTGCTGTTCTATTCTGTATGCGAGTGTATTTTTATCTTTGGCAGGCAGAATAAATGGAAGCTCATTAGTTAGCTGTAATGCTTCTCACTCTGTGGTCTGTGATCACGCTGTTGTTTGGCATATTGAGAGATGACCTGAGCAGAACTGTGCGTGTGTGTGTTCAGAGCTGGAAATAAATACTGGCTTGTCTCTGTGTTGTCGCATCAGGGGGGATTTAGAGTTGATGTAAGGATTTAGTGGCAGTGGATGAATAAGTGTGTCTGTGTGTGGTTTTGAAAAGCATTTAGACTGGCTTTTGGAAAATGATGTATGTGTGGTACAGTGCCAGTTTGATCAATTTGTACTAGTGGGTGTTTGGTTTTACCTGGTGTAATACTGACATGTGATTGTAATGATAAAAGTTACCTGATTAAAACTACAGAACAGTACCAGAGATGATTTTAAATCTAATATAAACAGTTTAAATTACTGTAATTAAATTACTTTTACCATTAAAAGTAAGGTTACACTTTATGTTGATAGTGGAATATTTTGATAGTCCACACCAAA
The DNA here is from genome assembly GCA_019155185.1 of Beaufortia kweichowensis. NCBI lineage: Eukaryota > Metazoa > Chordata > Actinopteri > Cypriniformes > Gastromyzontidae > Beaufortia > Beaufortia kweichowensis. Next base: position 2,910,750 of record CM032815.1, on the reverse strand, counting down.
AGACATTCTATTAACTTTAAGTAACTTTGCAACTATACGTAAAATAACTCTCATTAATTTGCAACTACGTCAACAAACTCTTTCAAATATCGCTCTTTAAATATTCTGTATAAAACAATATTGAGTTTAAAATATATGTAAGTTTATTTAATTGAAATTTATACAAATATATATATATCATATTGAATATAATGGATATAAGTGTAATGTTAACAGCTTGTTACAGATATTGTTTAGTTTAAGTTAATCTTAAACAGTTTAATTTCTATTGTCCATGTGGTCAAGGTTGAAATGGATTTTTAAAAAAATGGGTAATAAGTAATGCAATTACTTTTTGGATTGTGTAATCAGAAATTAATCTTAATATTAAGTTGACGATGTAATTAGTCATTTGTTGATTGAATTACTTTTTTTATAATTTACCCAGTATGAATAGTATATAAAATAGATGGCATAACCAGTATAAATAAAAACAACTTGTATAAAATAAACTTGTATGGCACCTTTTAAATTACTAAATGTCCTCCAGAAAATAGGGTGGTGAAATTCCATAAAGCTTTACTTGATTTTTCTTGATCTTGTGTATTATTACATCATAAATATGACACTGAATATAATAATCATTGCATTAGCAGTGCAAAGTTCATAAGTTAGATTCCTAGGAAACAAACAAATTTTATAACTTGCACAGTATGTTGCATTAGAACGCCACAACCTGCCAAAACCTGAGGTGTGTCACAGGGCCTAACGTTGATGTTTTCAGTTGTCGTCAAAGACAAATTGAGGAGAAAATTCATTTTTAATGGGCTTGTCAATCCTTTGGCAGATGTGGTCTGATATATCTTGATATAAACAGATAAAGACACAGACGGTTTGGCTGTAAACCCTAGAGCATGTCTGATAATGGCATTAGTGATGAACAGGCCTCTGGTAAACTGGTATGGACTGTTTGCCACTTAATTCAGAAACATCAGCACAACCCATTAGTTTCTCATTTCAAAGGCTCCTACTTGTGTCGACAAGCATCATGCGCGCAGGCTGTAATTTCCTGCAAAACGTCTGCCTGCATTTTACATCACTTCAAATAATGACAGCGGCATGATGCATGAAAGGGGGAGTTAATGCACAGAGCTTTTGAAATGCCATGCGCTGCGACGTTCACACGCACATACACACAATGCCTGGCTCGCGTTGTAAAAGATTTTAGCGAGCAAAACTCATAGATGGCAAACCTTGTTAATTCTAAGAGCATTTATTTACAGCATTGCATACAGTACTTTATCCCAATATTTTTTTCTTCATTTTACCATTTTTTTTTTTTTTTCACATTGACTACCTTCACTACTGTGTAAATGAAATGATTCAAATGTATTACACTCTCTACATTTACAACTGATGAATCTGAATACATCTTTTGATAGTGACATTCTTTTAATAGACCCTGTTCATATGTTCAATTACTGCAGAGCAGATGAGTGGCTGTTAACCTTGCTTAAGAGCACTTCATTAATAAAATCAGATAATGGATGCAATCTAAGATTAGCACTCTTTACATAAGGAAACCCCCTAAAACAAAGATGGGGGTGTCTTTCTAAAGAATATGTACAAACTCTTTAGTGTTTTTTTTAAAGAAATAATTTCAACAATTTATCATATTTAGTATGATTAACAGTAAATCTGAAACATACATAAACACAAAGCTCAGTCATATCTATCCATACAAAGGCCTCGTAGATGGTCTCTTATAATAGAGGAAACAGGTCTGATTATTGAGTGATGATTTAGCTTATTTGTCCATCTAACATCAGATCGATTCAATAATAAAGACTGTGAGATTAAATGAGAAGCTTCAGACACCCCCCAGCTGCCACAGGCACAAAAAGTGGGAGACCAAAAATCAATAGAAAGAAATTTATGCTCGGCTGTATTTTTTAAAAGCGTGTTAAAAACTCAGGATGGCAGAAAGAGCACTTATCACACTTTGAATGACCCACAGATTTAAGTCTGGTTTAATGGGGTGTCTGGGAAATCCATTAAAAGTGCCCAGCCATCATTAATGGAGATCTCATATCGTGCCAAATGGGCTTGTTCAGGCGTCAATTCACACACTGTAGCTGTTACAGCTAAATCCAATCAAAATCCAAATAACCTTTTAAAGGGTATTTAATCAAAACACCATCAGAATACAAACAGAAAATCAACTGCTAGGAGTTACACTTTTAATACTGTCTAAACGGGGAAACATTTCCTGTTGTTTATGATGAGCAGATGGAAATGAAGTCTCAGCAAGAATGTTGTGGCTTTTAAATAACTTATCATGCAATTTATAGCTGTATATAAATGTTCTCTTAGACATTGCAACACATGAAGCTGGTACAAAAATAAGTTTGAGTCTGTCATGGAAAGTTGTGGTATCATCTTACTTTTCTGAATGAGATATTTGTAGCAGTTCTTATGGTAGAGATAATGAGAAGAGCTCCCCTGGGCAAGTGCTATTCTGGGATCTCTCATCATATCAAAAACCTCATATTATTGGCTGTAATGTATTAGGTACATCCAGTATCAAACCACAACTGGAGGATATTTTTGCTGTTATAATGATCATCTATTTTTTCATACATGAAAGGTTTAGGTTTATGAGTGGACATACCATAATAAACATTTAGATATCACAAACCGCAGACATCACATGCCTTTATATTCACCTCTGCTGGACATTCATCTTTTTACCTGTGAAGGTCAATTCATTTCACAAGTAACTGCACTTCAAGGTTCTTAATTTTAATGAGATAGTCAATCATTTAATTTCTAACCATATCAATAAACCCTGTCAAAATGATTCTTTATTAACCTCATAATTGTCAAACCTCATTACAGCAAATGGGCTGTTATAGTGTATAGCTGAGCCCAGGTAATGAAGGATGGATCCAATCACTGTTCAGGGCCCTTAAATTTCTGTTTCTCATGCTGTGAATTATCCGCCCTCTGTGGAAAGCGTTCTGATTCGGTAGACCATCATAAAGCCCCTGTAGGTGGAAATTACATGTTTAAATCATAAAACATTAATCACCTTTTCTCATTAAGCTCATATCAATCAGGCCCGAATAGCTGTCCATCTTTATATACAAAAAATCTGGGGAAAGCAAACATTATATAATACTAAGTATTTAATCAGGTGTTTTCTTTTTCTTTAAATCTTTATCAAAAAGTAAAATGTAAGAGGGCATAAAAAGAGAAAAACAATGTACTCCTATTATAAATGTGCTATTTAAAAAAAATAGTTTATACCAGTTCACACACTTTTATACCAGTTGGATTTAATGGTGTTTGGTTGATTCCCATCCTCCAGATAACATCCCACAGAACTCAACACATTACCAGTAAGACCACACAAACCATTATAGTAGACCAATACAATTCCCAGTATAACCATTAAATCCATTAAAATAGCAGTGATGTCTTCTATTGTTTTTCTCTGCAAGTGTATAAATAAGGAATTAAATACAATGTATTTTACAATGAATGACATCTCATGAACGGGAGTCGACACGTGACCGGAAGCAGAACGCTTTGACAGCATGCGCTCATTAATATTTCAGTATTTAGATTACCTGCAGCAGCACCGCTAAAGATGTGTCGAGCAGCTCAGACACGAGTGTAACGCAAAAACCGAGCAGGTGGGTTTTGAATTAAAGATGAGCCGTGGGGTTTAAGAAACGGTTCAACATGAATTTTTGATCTGGATTAACCAGATGAGCGTTTTGCTCTCGTTGACAGGTGGCCGCTGGGTGTCGCTGTTTACCCGTGAATAATTGTGCTAACGTTACCGTTTCATCTCTGTTCAATATGAGACATATTGAGCATGTGTAAAATACAAATTAAAATTAAATTTGGATGTCATCGCTTAACACTAAACGTCTTGTAAACTGTGACTGTTGAAATGTAAATATGTGGACATGGAATCTTATTAATGTAGCGTACCAGTGCATATTGTTTTTGTCCTGAAGTGATATTGAATCTGTGTAATATGTTTTGTACATGCTTATTGTTGAAAATAAACATTATTATTTAAAGAAATAAAAAAATATTTTACTCTACGTCTGACTGGTTCATTCACAGGAGAGACTGCTACCTGATTGGTCTCTATCCGTAAAGCCCGCCCCCACACCAATCCTAATGCACACCATAGTATAGAGATAATTGATTTAAAGGTAAAATTTAGATTTAATATCTGTTATCATTTCTGCCATATTAGACGTTTTATATCTTCATTTTGTGTTTGGTGTCCTTAGCTACCTAACATGCACTCTTTTCAGTATAACACATGCAAGTTGCATGGGTAATCATCTGGCAAGGAAGTAAATGCAAATGTGATTAGGCCATATGGTTAGATTATACAGTATGGCAGAAATGTCTGTGAACATGAATGGCATTAGAACAGCACTTTATTGTCCCTCTAGAGTGCAGTGGATTTGGGTTTCAAACTGAAAGCCGGGCTTCTGCAGACCTGCTTGTTTTGGCACAGACTGAGTTTGTCTTGGATTGGGGAGACGACCATCAAAAAATCAATGAACCATACTGGAGTCTATGAGTGGGATTCATTTCCATAATCACACACAGACTTTTAATGGGGGGTGGCGAAGGATTTTGTGGCCCCGATCTTTTTCTCTCGCTCTCATCTCCTTATGTACACATATGGTCATATGCCCATTTTCAGTGCTCGGTTAAATGGCTCTCAGTTTGGAGGTACAATTCAAACAAACGGAATTTGATAATCCTGCATAAATTCAGCATGAATCTAAGCAATCCGTGGCCGTCGCCATGTGTTCTGTGTTTTCGCTGTATTTTATTTCGTAATGTACTTGCTTTACAAAGAGTTAAAATCAGAGCTCTTTGAAGGAGTAGTTTACCCCCAAATGAGGATTCTGTTATCATATACCCACCCAGTTTGAAAGGTTTGTGTGCCGAACAGACTAAGATGAAAGTCATTATTCTTTCATCGTCTCCCCCTTCCCCCAAAGCATGCGTTGGGGTACTACACGAGATCCAATGATTCAATTTGAATCTGGATGTGAAAGCGAGCTACATCCAAGATTCAGTGGAGAACAAGATTGTGACATGAATTATAAAGCAGTAAAATGTGTGACAAAAAATAGCGGCATGTATTTGGAACAACATCAGGGGTGACAAAAGTGACAGAATTATTTTTTAATCAACTATTTAACAAACTGATACATTATTTATAGTGTATAATTAATATTCTGAAGTTTGTGATCCTTCACAGTAGGAAAGGAGGAGATGAAAGGGTCTGCTTCACAGATGTCAGGCCAAGATTGAAGTAAATTTTGTAACACAGCTGGTTATTTAAATTCCCATCCAGCAGGGTCACGTCTCCACTTTATTGAGGGATTTGGTCTTTAGGTCTTTGTCTTCCTCCACCTCATTAAATACATCACATCTCTCCATCTTTGATTCCCTCGTTGCTGTATGTGCTTCTTTCTGTTTTCATCAGTTTCTCATGTTTCCTCTTTTAATGCTGTGTGACATCGCTGTGTAAAGACACGCTTTCGTTCTAAAGGGGTTGTTTTTTGTTTAGAAGGGCTGTGTCTTCATCTTTCGTTGCCTTCACCAGTAGATACCGTATGTTTGAATCCAAATGTTTTGCCGTTTGTTTTTCTACAGGAATTTCTCTGGAGAGAGTTTTTGATAGAGGGAATTTCTGCCAAGTCTGGATTGCTTTTAAAAAGCTGAATAGTAGTTTTCAACTTAACCTTGTTTTATCAATACAAAAAAATAGCAGGAAATAAAAAATATAGTAGTCTTGACAATTATTTTGGACTCTTTAAGATGTATAAGTTTCATTTCATTAGATGAAAGTTTACAGTTTATATTTACAAAGAAATTATGCTGAATTTTTTTTCATTTTAACCAACTGTTCAATTTGTGTCTCTCTCTCTCTCTCTCTCTCTCTCTCTCTCTCTCTCTCTCTCTCTCTCTCTCTCTCTCTCTCTCTCTCTCTCTCTCTCTCTCTCTCTCTCTCTCTCTCTCTCTCTCTCTCTCTCTCTCTCTCTCTCTCTCTCTCTCTCAGTTTTATTGTTTTTCATTATTTATTTCTCAGCAGCCTGGCACCCTTTTCCCCTTCCCTGTCTTAATCTATCTCTCTTTTTTTGCATGATAAAGACATTAGAGTTGATTCCTGCATGTGTGACAGGAAACGTCTGCTTAGTTACTGCTGTCTTGCTGTCTTGATGCTGACTGTTTTGAAGTCCAGTGGGAAACAAAATTAGTTTTCTAATAAATAACAGCTGTTCAGAGACAAGAGACTGTTGTCTACATCACTACGTACTTTGCAGATGTAATTAATTAAGAGTCTCTTTAGTGTCTTTAAAATGTTTACTTCTGCTTTTATTACTTTGAATTCTTGTGATCATTGTAATGGTAGATCCAGAATATTTTTTACATCTTTGTGAAATTATTTGTATTTGTAGATTATAGGTATTTACACTTGGCATGAATGTTAAAAATACAACATTTAACATGAGACCTGTATGAGGTCTTCTCTGATATTAAAGTGGTATGAATGATGGTTGGCCTGAGCCATGCTTTGATGCTTCTGAAGTGGTTCAACAGCATCAGATGACCTGACAGCTATCAGGTAATGATGAAGCTGTAGACACGGGCTGCATAGCAAGGTAGAAGTGCTCTCAAGTGCTCTCTATCTCTGAAAGCAATCCCAGCATGCACTATGAATAGGTCAGTAAAAATGGCTAATGAAGCATTATTATGTCCATTATAAATATTCGTACCTCACACAAAATTATTTATATTTTGTGTATTTGTGTGCTATATGGATTTGGTTATGTATAGTGTTCTGAATTAGCTGCTTTTGAGGGTTTGTAAACAGAGTTATTGTCTGCTGGCCTGAATGTAATTGTAATTGTACAATAAAAAAAACAAAAGCAGTACACGGACATCCCAGGTCATTATATTTCCATGGCAAGACAGTTGAGCATTACATTTCGTTTTTGGACAAAGAGAATGTGTTGAAAGATTTAGAAGCGTCTCCGTCTCAAAAATCTCCTGTGCAGAATAGTCTAAAGAGTTCATGTTTATTCAGGAGTGCAGATATAAACTCTACTCCACTGAGCTACAGGAAAGCTGTTTATGGCCTTTTCCTTTGTCTTCTTTTCCTTTCAGTCGGTTTTGTTTTTGACCTTCATGTATTGCAAGTGAACCGTTCTGTTATGTTCTTGTTAAACAGTCATTCTACAGACTGCACCCATGTGTCATCTGCCAATCAATGCTGTTATGTCTTGCTCAATATTTCATGCTTTCACCTTGTGCGCTACATTCTTGTTTGGAAGTGAATTATTTTACAAGCTGATTCTCAAAGCCAATGTTTGAGAATCAGATAAGCCTAAACTGTGCATGAAAAAGGCAGATTTTACAGTTGATTTCGAGCTTTTTCCTACTTAAAGCCTTTTCAGTATCATGGCTATAATCGGCTGCTTTTGAAAGCTAATTACGGTTACCGATAGTGCATGAGTGTGTGCGAAAATGGTTCCTATTTTTTTGTTTGTTTATTTAACGTGTGAAAAATTTGAGTGTCTGCGTGTAAATGCATGTTAGTGGGTGTAAATGAGCTGTACGGGCTCCTGTAAATGGTGAGATTTTACTGATACCAGCCAATCATGTTTGTCCGCATAATGCTGTATCACCATTAATTGTCTGTGAAATCAGAAAAGCTGTTTTGTGTAGGCAAGCTTGATTTGTGTAAAAAAAAACAGGAAGACGTGGAAGGGGTTGCGTGAAGAGGGAGCTGAAATAAAATTCATTAGTTTGAACAATTTGCCTGTGAACGAGTTCCTCCACTGTTTTTCAACCAGATGGAACGTAAACAAACACAATCAGAGGCAAATGCGATGTGGCAGAGGAATTGAGCTTAATTTATTAGCTGTGTTTACACAGCCCTGTTTTTTCATCCACCTCGTTGAATACAAATGAAGAAAATCATCAAGTTTATGAAAAATGGAAATAATTAATCCTGACGTAAATAGATGGTGCCATTATAAAAACCAGTTGATTCAGCCTGGCTGCTTGATATGAAACAGTATTGTGTCAATTCAGAGCTCTCATATGGTGTGTAATGCCGCTCGATGATCGAGACATCAATTGGCCTTGAAGGGGGTAGTAATGATGTTTTCCTGTCGGGCTTTGAAAGAATAAGAGGTCAGACCTGACTGCAATTATTTTTTATGTAACGGTGCTGCCAAGAGCGCCAGATCCAACAAACAATCTCACAACAAATCATCCCTCTTATATTTCTCATGCTTAAAATTCATGAAAAAGATTAGATTATAGTGTTTGTGCTTTGAGACATAATCGTGGTATTGCAGAGGATGAAATGGTTTAGATTCTCCAGGTCAAGCTAAATTGACCCCAATATAGGAAAGTGCTTATTGATGTCTTCAGAGTTTCCTCAGCAATATTTGTTCCCAGCATTGAGGTAACATGTGAAATATCCATTTCTGCTATTATTCTGATAGCTGAGACTGTTACTGTCAGATAGCATTGTATAGCAACCACTTCCATATAGCAGGTTCATACATGTCTAGCGATTTAAACTGCTGACCTTTTACCCCAAAACTCAGTCTTAGCTGGATTCAAACCAGCAACCTGAAAACTACAAGTCATCTGCCTTAACCACATCCCACTTTGTCACTTGGTCAAACTTTTTTCTATAGCCTTTCATCCACAAATTTGCAAGGGGAACGCTTTCTGACAGCTGAGACTGTTACTGTCAGACAGTGTTCCCCCTGTATTCCATAAGATAGCAGGTTCATACATGTCATATATTTAATCTGCTGACTTTTGGATTTGTCTAAATTTAATCATATAATATCAGGTAGAATGCATTCTGGCAGCTAAAAATGTCATTGTCAGATAAAGTTTCCCTGTCAAAAAAAACTCTAAATAAAAAATAAAAAAATTAGATGAGGGGACTTTTTTATAATAAAATGTTATAAAACAAACGAGACAGGTTTTCTTCAAGTGCATTACAAAAGGGGTGTTTATTATCAGTATTCATAAATGTTACCATGGCAAGATTAGAATGTTTTGCGTTATAAGGTGTTGTGACGTCATACTCCGAAAGCGGCGGAAGAATCTTTTCGGTTCTATGATCCAAGTGGCTGCGACGCGTGTCGCACGAGCAGAAACTTCATCGACGACACAAACTGATAGAAGTCTGTACTGACAGATCTACACATACAGACTTTAATGAAATAGACGGAGTTTAAAGCGCGTAACATCACGTGTTAGTGAATAGCGATCTGACGATGAGAAGCTCGACGCGCGCGAATGCTTCTGGAAAAACTGTCAGTGTAGAAGAAGCGATTTTATCTACAACACACGAGATGGAGAAAAATCCAGCAGGTCAGTCACACTATTACAATGATCTGACAGTAAAAATACACGTAAAATCACACGTAAAAAGATTGTAAATATACAGATAATAAGATGCAGTTATTTAGTGACTGGAGTTTAGCGCAACATCACGACGTGTTTACTGTTCCGATATTTTTGTCGCGGTTGAAGTTAAAAATACCTTTTGGTTTTGTTTAGTTTTAGTTTGTCTGACGTTTAATACATTTAAGGGACACACTGAGTATTCATGTGTTTTCGTTATTAAGTTAATATACTGTGTAGTTTGACAATGAGTTTGTACTGTGGTGTTTACAATGGAAGGGGTGTCCAGCTGTTTGAGATATTTGACAGATTTAGTGTTTTTTGGAAAAAACAAAACAAAAATAACAAGGCTTTAATCATCCAATTCATGTTTTATTCTGGCAGCGTATCATAAAAATGATACTGAATCAGATCAAAACACCAAACTAGAGATGAATATAATTAAATTAAACTTTGGCGGCCCTGGTTGTTAATTTCATTTATTTTTGGTGTTATGTGGTCATTTCATTTTTTGTCTTTTTCTTTCGTTTCTATCTTTTATCTTTTTAGAACAAACAAAAAAGCAGAAGAAGGGTATCTGTGCCTGCTGTAAGAAAGGATGGCAGGCTATAAAGCACACCTTCTCTCGGTCCCGAAACAATGACGTGGTACCATTTCATCCACCATCTGATCCTCAGCCAGGTCCATCCATCCGGACAGATTTACAGGTCTTTAACACAACAGTCTTGCAAGATCCAGCTGATTTACTGCCTGGTTCATGTAATTTGGAGCAAACACCACTCGATTCTGCTGATCTTAAATCTGATCCATCTGGACTTGAAGCAACAGCTCCTGAACGACCATCTGATCACCAACCAGGTCTGTGTAACTGAGCAAATAGCTCCAAAAAGATTTTGAATGTGTATTGTGGAAGTAAAATTTACCAGATTATTTATATCAGATGACTAATAGATTGTTTAATATTATTGGCCTCAGTAGTTAGTTTTATTTATTTCACTGATATTTTTTTCTGTTATCTGGTGGTAAATTCTAGTATATGACTTTCTTTTCACTGTTTTTATCTTTCAGAACAACAAACAAAAGGAAAGAAAAAGAAGAAGGGTATCCGTGCCTGCTTTCAAAAAGGATGGAGGGCTATAAAGCACACCTTCTCTCGCTCCCGAAACAACAAAGTTGTAGCTTTTCATTTACCATCTGCATCTGACCTGGATCCATCCGACCCTCGGCCAGGTCCATTCAGCCAGACATATCTGTGTGTCTTTAAGCCGGTGGTCCTTCAAGAACCAGCTGATTGCCTCCCTGGTTCATGTTGGGAGCAAACCCCTCTCACAGATCCAGCTGATACTCAGAACGGTCCATCCAGTCTGGAGCCCAGTGCTCCTCAAGATCAAGCTGATACACACACAGGTTCATCTGTTCTTGAGCTTTCAAGAACCGGCTGATTCCCAGCCTGGTTCATCTTACCTAGATCAAACAGCTTTTCAAGATCCTGGTGACCACCAACCAGGTTCACCTGGCCTGGAGCCCAGTGCTTCTCAATATCCAGCTGATACTAAATCAAATTCATCTAAACTCGAGCCATCAGCTCCTGAAGAACCAACTGATTCCCAGCCAGGTTCATGTAATTGGGAGCAAACGGCTCTTAAAGGTCCAGCTGACCACCGACCAGGTTTATCAGGCCTGGAGCCCAGTGCTTCTCAAGAAGAGGAAGAATTAGCTGATTTTAGTGAGTATTAACTAGCTTAATCTCCATTATACACACATTCTTTAAATAAATATTATTAGTTTGATTTCATATCAGACAAATATTAAGAATCTTATATGTTCTTTTTGTATTTATTGTTTTCAGGATCATTTTCAATGCTTTATGAAGTGGCAACTAAGAATCTAGGAAGGGGACTCTGTGGAATCGTCTATGAGGGAATTCGCAGATCTGATGGCCAAAAGGTAGAAACGCCTCTGCTGTTTTTATCAAACCTTTTGCACCTGATACAAATGTATTTAAATAAATTTACAGACTGTAGATTGTGATTTATTGCTATAAAGCTCACATGTAATTATTTTCCTTTGCAGGTCGCCATCAAAATGATTTCCAAGAAGGTCTACGACTATTATATAAATATTGTAAGTTGACAAGATTTAATATATCTAAAACATCATGTACAGTGGGGTCCAAAAACTTGGGACAATGTTAAATGAATATGAAATGTTTAAGATTCTTCTAGATTACAAATCAAATAAGCGAATTGGAGATATTGACATGTGACACACCAGATTTTCTTGTTTGTCAAAGATTTTCTACCCCACTGTGTCTCAACACAAATGATTCATGAAGAAATATAACATACAATCAGCTAATCTTTTGTAATGTTTTTTTTACCAGCCTGGTTATTCCAAGCCTCTGTTCTCAGAAGTGGCTCTAAATCTGCTGCTCCAGAAACCTGAGAAATGCCCCCACATAGTAGAAATATTGGACTGGTTCAATGAAGAAACCCAGCACATCATCGTCATGGAATATCCACAACCCTGCAAGAGCTTGTATGATTTCGTCGTGCAACAGGGATATCGTCTGAGTGAAATTCAGGCACGCGGTTTCATGCGTCAAGCAGTGATCTCATCCAAACACTGCATTGACCATAATGTCTTGTATCGTGACATGAAGCTGGATAACATCCTCATCAATACAGAGACAATGGAGCTCAAATTTATAGACTTTGGAGGCAGCCAGCTTGCCTTCACCAGTGGCATGCCAGGCACTGAAAGCTATGGTGAGTTGAGTTTCTGTGTTGCTGTATCATTAAAGCACTCACAAAATTTACAGTGATAGGCAGATGCCATTAATACTGTGCCTTATGTTACAGGGCGACCGAATGCAGTTGTGGAGATGGTCCGTGGTTTGGGTAATTTGCTGTGCGCAATGGTGAGGGGCAGTCCGACAATGGCATTATGTACTGTAGGGGACATAAAATATCTGTCTGCTGGCGGTTTATCTGAAGGTAAGAGAACAGCACCCACAAAAAAAATCATTGCTAAATGTTAATCAAGCTTCTGCACAGTATCTGGGAGTTCTCACCAAATACAACTTCACAAGTGTAAATTCCTTTTTTATTGTGTCAAAATATACCATATATTTCAGTAGCTATTGATATATAAATATATATATCAATCATGACTAATCAGTGTTTTTTTCTGTACAGAATGCTTTGACTTGTTACATCAGTGCATATTCACTAAGCCAAGCAACAGGCCAACATTAGACGAGCTCCTGGATCACAAGTGGTTTAAGGAGAGATAAAGGTAAAAAGAAGCTTATTATCTATTTTAGATCTTATTACAGAAATATTCAAGTTATTTTAAGAACATTTGCTAAAACAAAATTATTTGTATTGCTTCACTTGACAGATCTAGATCATGTCCAGAGAGCATTCTTCAGAGTCTGAAACGGAGAGCGTACATTAAAGGTCACCTCACTACAGTACACATTTCTACATTGCAGAAATACTGTATTGCATTCTGGGTAATTTTGATAAAGGGGGAATATTTTACAGTATGTTTCTAATCTTGCTGTGAACTTGCTGTAACCTGTCTGTGGTATGCCAGCCAATAGTACAGGATTGCTGTAAACGGTGAAAGACCGCCACATCACACACAGCACAGCTCCTGGTCGCTGTCGAATGGGAATGTTATATTTCTGGAAAATCGGTAAGTATGTTTTTTTTTCTTTTCATGTAAAAGTATATAATGACATATAAGGATTTTAAGCTCTAGTGTGTCACGAGTTGCAATTTCCTTCCTCTAAAATCAAACCCACACAGAGTGATTAAGATGTGATGTGTATACATGTACGTCTTCAACAAGTAACACATGACTGAATAAAATTTTATTTTGATTTCTTACAGCTCTACAGTGTGCTCCACCTGTGGCTTTGCGTCCTGGGAAAGGAATCACTGTCTCAAGAAAAATGAGATATAATAAATCATTTTTACATTTTGAAAAGTGTATTTTATTTTGCTTTAGAATTTTCTTTCTTAGGCTGTTCATTTCTGTCATTCATCAACAGGTTTTGTTGTATATATCTTTGTGTGTGTCATGACTTCTGTTACAGTTTTACCAGTGCTGTGCAAAGTTTGCTTCAGCTATATTCTTGCACACTTCTGTGTGTAGTTGTTGAGGCTGGCAACTCATTTCACCAGAGACTCGACAGATTTACAGATGGCGAAATGAGACAAGATGGGACGTATACCTGTAAAAGTGAGGTAAGAGGGTAAATTTTGTGCTTCTGTCCTAAAGCCCACTGTTAATGACTGAATTTAATGTTGGCAGCTTCAGGCAGCCAATGGAGTGAGATCAGGAATAGAGTGACAGAAGACCAGACGTGCTGCTGCATTCTGGGTCATTGTACTGGCGGGAGGAAACTGCGTGCCTGGTTCCTTAAGTTCCCCGGGCTCGTCTCCGGCTGCACCATGGACTAGTTTCAGCGATGGACTCTCTGGTACAGCTACTCGCTTAATTTTTAGAATTTATAGGCTGGTCTTTATTTTAATATTAACATAACATCCAGGTTGCACATGCCAACTAATTTACATTTCATAGCTGTGGTGTGTTTGTAGTTAAATTTACCTGAAAAGAAGTTAACATTTACTTGCCACGTCCAAATAAGACTTATATAGATTAAGATTTGTATTTTGGTGTATGAAGGTAAATGCCAATCTGGTGAACTGACGGAGGACACAAAGTGTTTTTTACAAGGTGCAGTTTTTAATTTTGAGATGTATAAGAGTAAGGAACAATCTAGCTTTGCTACAGCTTTGTTTTAACCATTTTGTAATGCTGATTTATAACACACAGATCAGGTTGCAAGTTTGTAGTCTTTTTAGAAAGTAAAAGTGCTTCGCTTGGGTGAGTTGAACCTCATTGCATGGTGAGATTGTAGGATGTTAGAGACAGGACTAAATCTGGGTCAGTCTCTCAGCTGGAGGTGTATAAGAATGAAAGAGAGACAGTTTAGGTGCCATAAATTACAAACATTATCAGTCATATAAGGTATTATAACCAGCTGCCAATTTTTGCCAGCTCTCTTCTGTTCTTGCATTGTTTTGTGTTATGCTTCTGCTATATCCAAAGTGGATTTAGTGCTAAATCTCTAATGGCTGTCCTTGTTTGTTTTAAAGATGCAAACTAATGACCACCTAGTCAGTCCCTTATCCAGATGTAATGCACGTTAGAGGCGTCAGATAATATTCGCCTGTCTGTTTTAATTTCCCGCCCTGCTTTCTATTAGCCTGCAGACGGGTGCAGTGTGCAAATTACTCAACGGAAATGATTAATTCTGCCGGAGATTAATAGCTCTGGCTCTATTTCACCCAAAGCTAATTTAGCAAGCGAGGAGGCTTTATTGTTAAACGATGCTATTTTCTTTCCTCTCTTGTTTCTAAGCGACAGGTTTTAGGGAAATCTCACAATGACCGTTTGTCAGAAACACTTTTATTTTTTGTCTCTTTTAAAATTCACCTACAAATTCCTTCACAATGGTTGCATAATTACCAGTAGACCCCTAATTGTAAGTTAATGTTTTTTAAAGAACTCATATCTTAAATGTTTGTTTACATCCTTGCTGATAACTGAAAAAAGTTGATCAGTTTCTTAAAAACCGTTTTACTGGTTTACATGCAAGTTGTTGAACAATATAAGAACACAGTGATGACATAGAAGAACCTTGTTTGGTTCCCAGTTTTGGAACCATTCACTCAAAGGTTCTTAAATTAAACATTTTTTTTCTTTGAATCGTCTAAAGACATTTTTAAACTACACAGAACCTTTTGTGAAACAGAAAGGCTTTGTGGATGTTAAAGGTTCTTTATGGAACCATTAAACCAAACCGGTTCTTTTATGGCATTGTGAAGCACCATTATTTCTAAAAGTGTGCCTCCAGTTAATAGAAAGTTCTTCCAGTATGCATTTATTTATTATTTCTTTTAAATATGTGTGAACAAGTAAAATTTTGTTTGTGTAAATGTTTTACAGCGTTGAAGATGCTACATTTATAGTTTTCACAAAACATAATTATACTGTATGTTGTTTTAATTGTCTTACTTTCTGTTTAATTATATTTTTACTGCTAATAGTCTATTAGCACTGTTTTTGGTGAATTACTGCAGGCGTGTAGTTGTGTCATGGGTTTTTAATATGTGTTATGCTTTTGATGGAGCAATATGAGAGCAATTCTGGAACGGGACAAAAGACAGAGACTCTGACTTCTTCTTGCTTTAGGCAAAACCATGCAATTTCTGTCTTACTCTGAAGTACTTCATACTCTGACCTGAAGGATAACCAGCAATGTAACTAGTTTTTGAATCTCTGTTTATGATCTCTCCTGCATTGTTCTTCATAAAAGGTCTTGCTAGTAGTCAAATTCAAGCATGAGCTATTCAAGAGACATTGGTACCGTTTCTCACCTTGAACTCTGTACTCTTCATCTTTGTAGTACATCTATCAACCAGATTAATCCTTTCTCTCCTCCTGTCTTTTATAGCAGACATTGTATTGATCCATGCCATCCTGTAATAGCTCTAATTGAAGGCCACCACACGGTGTGTGTGATATATATCCCTCGGTCTGACCATTAAAAGGTATTTCGCAGCTGTCACGGACGATAGGTTGATCTTTGACTTGGTATTGATGAAAAAATGGACCTGGTGTTGTGTTCAGACGGTGACCCCGCATGGTCGCAGATGTCTGGCGGTATGATTTGGGCAGGAGGCAGTTAGTTACAGCAGTTTGCTTCACGCTGTTTTCCAGTGCGGGGTCAGAGCTCGTCTTTTCTCTACTGTCAGTAAGACCGATCTCTGTCATGCTACTCCGGGAGATTGTGTTTTTCTTGACGTTGCTTTAAAATTGTTTAGAAAAGCTCCCTGGGGAGAAGTGAACCTGGTGTATGCACACCCACACAAACATGTGTGTGCTCGGCTCGCAACTCTTTTCTTCCATTTTTTTTCCCCCTTCAAAGCATCAAATTGCATTTTTGTTAATAATATTGCTCATATTTATGAGTCCTTATTAAACATAGGTCCATTTCTTATCCCACACTGTTTGTGCTGCAGGTACGATGATGATAACTGATGATAACTCAAATCTTGCATCTTAAGGACAGATGTGTCAGATTTTTGTATTTGCCTGGTGGACAATAAAATTGCAAAACAATCAAAGACTTACATTGCAAGAGTGCAGAAAACAAACACCTAAAAACCATCCTGGCAACCATGCTGACATCATAGCAACTGTCCCCAATAGCGTTTTAATACAAAACAATTAGACAGAAAAACATTTGACCTTATATCTTTAGCAGCATTAGTGCAAAGGATAATACAAAACAGCCCAACTGACATTATCGCCACATACTCACACTGCCCTATTCCAACATACACCTTACAGACAGATGAATCATGTGGTGTGTTTCAAAGCCAAGAGTGTAAGGATTGTTCAGATCATGACAGAACCGCTGGTGAATCTTTCAGTTTTTGTGTACGCACAGACATCTCGCTGTCATGTTTGCCCTTTTCAAAACTGCACCCAAACATGTCAGATGAAAGGTCAGCGATCTCAGCAAAACATTTAAGACATTGCAAACATCTGACTTGTTTGTTAGAGGCATTAGAACAGTTAGGAGTCATGTCAGTTTTGAAGTGTTTATTTACCAGGTTTTTATATGTTTATTTACCCGAATTTCCTCGTTTGGTAAAAAACAGATGAACTTTTTAAGTTCCAGTAATGTCATATTAAACGCTTTTTTCCTGTAATGTCATATTAGTTCTTCAGATGAACATACTTGAAAGAACCTTGAGGGATAGAACCAATCACTAATTTGAGATCCAATAACGTAACGTCAAAAACATATCTCCAATAGAACGACAGGCTGCAAATGGAAGAGAGATCTTTGCTTAACTTTCACTGGTCCTTCACAGCTTGATCTTTACCTCAAATACTAAACTTTTAGAGGTCTACATCTACCATTATCCTCTGATGATCTAATGGATCAGGTTGTGTGTTATTCTGGTACACACATGGATCTCATGTCGATCCATACTGAGAAGATAAAGTCTGATCTCTTCTGCTGAAAGGATGCTGGGAGATTCCTGCCCCCTCCGTTTGCCCGACCTCGCTCAGAGGATAGTTAAAACAGATCGCAGGTCCCCACAGCACAGACACAGCATGTCAAACAGACTACTGTTAGCGTTACTATCAGAGCAGAGATTGTAAATCATGTCAAAGTCGAGGCATTTTTGACAGCAGTGGGTTTTCAAAAACATCTTTGTTACTCTCAATAATTTATTCACAATTCTCAGAGCTTATATTTTTTCTGTGTGGATATGCAAATGCAACCCTGGAGAAAACTCACCGTCAAGCTCTTCAAACTAAAGCAGATTTATTGAATTTGTGTTTTTCCTAAAAAGATTTGTAGTAATGCACCTTGCTGTGATGGCGGTTTTATATGCTAAGAAATTATTTGTGCGTAATAATGTATTAGATAGTTTATTTATTCCTAATATTATGTAATATTAAATAGTATTGTGTTAGAAATAGTTACAGTCTGGTGTTTTTGTGCAAATGCTGACATGCGAATTGTATGTGGATTATTATACTTAAGCTGTTTTTATATTTTGTATGTTTTTACATGTGCATTGTCTGAACATCAAATGTAGGTATACAATTTTATGTTGCGTATATAATTTTAAAAACATTTATTTTGATTTGGTCTTTCTTAGCAGCTTTTACTAGATGTTGTAACATGGATAGTGATTTGCTCCTATTTACACACAAGGTCATGGGTCAGGTCAGGTGCTGATGTTGGCTGATGGGTCCTGAGATGCAGTTGGCATTAAAATGAATCTTAAATTCATACTTTTGGCCATATTCTGAGTGTAAATGTAATGATATCTCTTTTTTCCTTACAGCGGAGGGCGCTGTTACTCTGTAAGATCAGAAGGAACTGTATTTCTCTCTGTGCCCTCATCTCTGTTTTTGACCTCTGAACATACTTTAATTTAACACTGTAAAGCTATAGTGTAAATCTTCTCCTCTCTATTTATATCTCACACACCTCACTTATTCATTATTCACCTTCATATTTAGAAAACATTGCAGACATCATTTTCTTAATAAGCGGTTTTGTTGTGTTAACCTTATAATATCTGAACTTCCTTTGACAGTTCTGCCTAAACTTTTCAAAGCACTGATTTTTGGACGGTTAAATGTATTTTTTACTTGTTTTAAGTTTTGCTTTAGTAAGATAAAATAGTCTGAAGCAATTTGCTTCTGAAATGAATTCAAATTGTTGTACTGTAGGTTATTTAGTTTAGTTGTTCTTGGCAGTCTATTGCTTTCTTTTGTTGATCCATTGATTGTTTTTCCACCTTTTAGTGCTCTCTTGCATCTCTGTTTACTCAGCATTTAGGTGAACTAGTCAGTAAAATTGAAAGGAAAAGGTCTGTTTTTGTTAACTCCCCTCACAGATTATAAAAGCAGGTTGTAGTGTTAAAGTGTGTCTCTGGATATCAGTGTAATTAAACTGCAGCCTGAGGATGTTTCTTAAGGATGCAAACCGCTGTACGGACCCTCCACTCCCCCCAAAACACCCTGCATAATTAAACTAAATATTACATTTATTTAAAGTTTAATAAGTTTTATTTAGACTCTCTCTATTGGTTCAGTTGAAGGAAAGATGTTTGATAGACATGTTTCTCAACATGTCAGATTGTGAGAAAACAGATTTATCACATAGTTTGTTTTGACAGGTTTTGTCAGATGTAACAAGATATTGAAAGTCTTTTTCAGATTTTGAAGAACATTTTTAGTTTTAGTATGATAATAAACTAATCAAGAATATGAGCTATTGTATATAGAAATTTGTTAATTATGATGGGACCAAAAATAAATCAAAGATATGTTTTGCTTTAGCATCTTCAGAGCAGCCACCATTTATCAAGAAATTAGTTTAGATTAGTTTAGTTTAAATTTAGAAGAGAAGGTCTTTAATTTTATAATTATTTACATCAATGCATGCTATAAAGTGAAGAAATCATGTTGTTTCTTAAAGCTTTGTTCATGCATATTGTATGTTAGGACTTTATGAACAGTGTGTACTTGGATATATTTTATGTTTACTGAATATTTTCTATTATGGCCTAGTTTTAGTGCAAATGATTCACAGGCAAGTATACGGTCCCTAACCTGTATTAGTGCTGTCTGCTTGTGATGTATCACCTGAAACAAATCTTACATCTCGCCAGGTGTAAACAGGGTCTTAGACATCTGGTGTGAGCTCAGTCTGAATAAATTAAGAGAACTTGTAAGTTTAGGTGTGAACATGAGTGTTAAGTGGCACTTTTGTCGTTCTGTCTACTTATGTTACTTTCGCCTCTTTTCCTCTTAGTTTTCCCAGCAGCTTCCTCTGGATCTCTCTGCCCCTCTCAGCATCTCTCATTTCATTCCCTCGGGTCTCCTTACATTCCTGTAGTGAGAAGTCACTCTTGGCTCCTATTCCCTTCTGCTGCCTCTTTGGAAAACACACTCCAGACAAACACACATGGACGTGGTTATGTGTACCAGAGGCCATGCAATTCGACCAGCTTCCTTTTGATTTTACCTCCGCTCTCTTGCCTGGATCAAGCACGCATCGTTTGAGTCATTGTTGGTTCAATCAAGGTTCAGTGGTAGTCTGTTTTGCTTGAGGTTCTGACCTCAGTGGAAATGTCCTCCAGGTATTATTAGCAGGTTTTTGTACGTCTATAAAGATGGATCGCTGGTATGCGAGACCACCTACACCCTTGATTCAATACCACAAGAAGAAAGTCTTTCATTCTGTGTGGGAAGGTTATTTTGAATGGAGAGTGTTTTCATTGTGCTAGATAAAAAAGAGAGGTTTTTGGCAGCTTGTGCTTGTAAAATTAAGACTGCTGCCATTGATTACAGTCAAAGGGATTGTCTCTGTGTGTGTGTTTTTAAGTTTTTATTGACGATTTGGAGGTGGAGGTGTTTTTCTTGTAGGGTCGAAGAGCAGCGTGAGTTAGCCACAGTAACAGATCTTTAAATATTTTGTGATAAATGCGTTTCTTTAAAAGGTTTAAGGGTATTGTGCTACATGTACTTTCCATTGTGCACCTTAAAACTATAAATGGAGAACAGATTTTGTCAAGATGAACTCAGATTTGACTCTGTTGAGTTTGTTAATAGGCCTATGTGTTTCTGGTCATATTTGGAGTGATTAATTGGTACAGGTATTTCCAAGGAAAAATCTTTTTTGTGCAACTTTTTATCAACTTTCATTTTCGGCTGTTACACTATTCACAACCCAGTCAGTTCCCAATTAATAAAATCCAATTCCAACAAATTAAATTTTCCTCAATGAATATTGTGTTTCACTCAGAAATCATCACATTTCAGAAATAAATTGGGTTGTGAATGTCGTTTCATACTGGCTTTAATTCATAACGTTGTCCTTGACCTTAATTCAAAACTGTGAGCTGCAGAACATTAACAGTCTCTGAATTATTTTGGGAATCTGTTTGCTCATCAAATCTGCCATTAATTTGATAGTGCAGCTGAGGACCTAAAACTGTCACGTTCTTTTCATTTCTTTGGATTGATCTATGTGGTAAAGGAAGCCTAGAGGTAACAAATCAATTCATTTTCCTTCATTACAAATTTGATGTTCCCTATTGAATAATATGCTGGTTAAAGTAAAAAATGTGGGCTTTGGTGAACTGAACTGATCTTGTCTGGTCTACTGTATGTATCTCAGCATGAACAGCTGTTTGTTCATATGGGATAATTCCCACAACAGTGTAATGCTTTGTGTGCATCTAGATTGACACAGTCTTCACTGAATGAGCCGCGTTAAATGTCTAAAGTGGCTTTTAAAATGTCTAAGGTGACTGACTCCGATTCGGGCTTTGAGCGACCAGTGCGGTCAGTTTGAGTGCTCTTCTAAGAACATGTCAATCATCTCTTCTCTTCTGCATTATAGTCGTAATAGTGGTGAAGAGCTCTTTTAGTTTTGTTGAAATGTCTACAATATACCAGCACAGAATGTGTCTTATCTGACATGTTTAAACCTTTTGCTTTTTCCCGTGTATAAGAGCACTCTGTTTTTTCAAGTGAGCCGGTGGTATTTTAATCAGTAATTCTCTACAATTATTAACATTGTGTTCTGCCGGTTCTGCACATTTGACTATTATGTTTGTGTTTTTAACGCAGGGATATGCTTCTGTTCTTTTTCTTTCTGCACGCTATCTTAGCAGCCCGCCCGGGGGGATTGTGTGTTGTCGCTCTCCATTGGAGAGGGCCTTAGGCTCTTGTTTTAGCTTGTTTACTGGAGGCAAACATAGTTTTTAAGCTCATGAGTGTGTGGTGATAATAGGGCGTTTAGGTGTTGTTTGTTGATCGTTGGTTGGTGAGTGATGTTGTTGTAAATAAATTTAGGTAGACGGGCAGAAAATTCTTTCAGCCATTAATTTTACAAACTGCAAATTACATTACAGACTTACAATGGTAAAGTATATACATACAGATAGCTTGGAGAGGAAGGGATCATGCATGTGTGTGCATGCACAGTTTCATTTTCTGTATTACTACTCTTGTAAATATTTGCAGGTACACCCTTCTGAAACCCAGTTGGCTTTCATATTTATTTTATCTCAGGCGGTTGGTCATGAGTGGCAGTGTGACGTTTCCATGGCAACCCTGCTGTTTGGTTAATAACTGTTCTGCTATTAAACGGCATGGCAAGACTGACAGCAGGCGAGATGAAAAGGCAGAAGAGGAAATGTGATGTTGTGTCTTAGATGTAACTCGATTATTTTGGTGGGTTTGTTTATTAAATTGCTTTTTGCATAGAAATGAAGGATGCCTTACAGAAAAAAAACAAAATTTTATATAATTTATATCCTCATTCATTTGAATTAACCATGAATGCAGTTTTGAGAGAACAGCTATGCTGGCTGACTCACTGGCTCCATTTTAATATCTATATTTTCATGTGTTTATAGTTTAGTGCTGCAGATTTGGCTATCAAAACCATACAGTTTCCAGTTCTTTTCTAATCTAATAAATATTTTAATTATTACTATTGGCAGTTGTTCTGTAATCACAGTTAGCGAGTCTGTAGCTTGATGCAAAATCAGTGACCGTTTTCTGAACTCTGCGGTAATTATGGAAATAAATTGACTTTTAGAAACACAAGAACCACAAACCTTTATTCTTAATTAAAAACCGATCAATCAGCATTACATTCAGACTACTGCACAGATGTCATCAGTTCATTAAAATACCAATTCAACTCTTCAACACTCCCTAATCAAAAGAAGCATGGCGAGAAACGCTATGACATGTTTGACACTACAGAAAATTTGCAACTGAAATGGATTATAAACAGATCATCAGATGCTAATTCCCTTCAATCTTCAAGAGGAAAATTTTATACAGAGCAACAAACTTATTTGACTTACACAATCAGTGGAAAGAATCTCGCTGATTCTGTAGTTGGGTAGCTAACAAAAATATGGTGTGACATACAAAAAATAGAAAAAAACTTTCTCATTCTATTTGTTAACTCTATTTCTATTTATGTAATTCTATTTTCTATTTTCTATTTTTGCTGTTACACCATAGGACACAGTCACACTTATTTGACAACTACCCAGTTGCATTAGTGTATTGTATTTGCATTTTTATATAATGGATTAATTGTTGTTTTAATGTAATGCATTTGGTTATTTAAATGTGATTGTGAACAGAGGAATGATGTTTAGATGGTTTCAGAGAACCCCAAAGCTCCCTACTCTCTGTTTGTGTCACACATCCACCAGGGAATTGGCTGGGAATGGTAATATCTCAGACTTTTAGGCCTTTCTCTATCCTATAGCCTCTATCCTCATACTTTATGTCAATTCCAGTGGGATCCCGCCGGCTGGGTCATTGCTGTTGTGCAGTATCTTTTGAAAGGCAATAGAAAGTAAAATTGAGGACAAAAGAACACTTAAATCATTACCTATAAATAATTGAAAAACAATATTCCCAATGAAACGTTTCCTTTGAGTGAGAATGTGGAATATTCTGCATAACAGGAATGACCCAGGAAGCACTGGGAGAGACCTTACTCTCTGCATCATCATTATGTTGTGCCTCAGTGTCCCTCCGCTGTTCCACACCACAGTTCATTTTCAGCGTCTGTGCTTGATCCTGGGGGTCTGTGCGGCCCTTTACATGTTAATGGATGATGCTACCGTTATTCACATCCCCTCTGGTGCACCTCACACACTGTTCTCTATTAAAAAGGCCTGAACTTGGTGTTCTGTGTGGTTGTAAATCAACTCTTGCTGTTCCATTAACTGGATTTCTGGGTGGTCTAATACCCATGAGTAATTTCTTAAACTAAGCTTTTTAGCCTTGTGGCTTATTTTGTGTGTCTACTAAGTTTGCCGTGGGTAATGACTAAATTTCAACCCATGAATGGTGCTTTCAATCAACACGTGCACTTTACACTTGGACCTATATCCTAAAGATAGAAAAAGAAGGCTAAAAGATGAAACACGGGTCAGTAGGTTTATACACTGGGTGATGGCTGTAATGGGCACAATATTGCAAAACCATAATACCCATCCCTGTTTCTAACTTTTGTGTTGCCTGGCAACCGTATCCAAAAAGTTGCCCTGTGTATCATCACCTTTAGACATTCAGCTGCATAGTTTTTATCCTCGCAATCAATCTTAAGTTTGTGATTCACCGGTGTGTTGCTCTGGATTATGGGATGGGTTTTAGTGGATTTGAGCATCTCTTCATTGTTGCCTCTTATTTCAGCGATGCTGGATACTCTTGTCTGACAGACACATTACCTCACGTTGCATCAGCGTTGTCTGATAACACACCAGTCGGTCTGGAGTGAGAGGACATCTCTCTGTGTGTGCTCACCTGGAATACACACAAGTCTGGCACACAATCCAGGATTGGCCATGTGAGATTCCCTTCCTTGTCAAAATAAGATTTATCTTTCTTTGGTTTGATAAACAGAAAGAAACTGAGTTGATTGATTGTTGTAGCTTTTGCATCCTTTCAGGTATAATTTATAATCTTTGTTAACAGACATCTGTCCTGCCTCATTTCCCCGTGTGTGTCATGTTTTAGCAGTGTGTCTCTGGTGGTTTGTTAGATAAGATGTAGGTAAGGGGGTAAAGCTCTCCGGTGGGGTCTCTCACTCTCTGCAGGGAGAGAATTTCTCACCAGCTGACACTTCAAGGGATTTACAATCCTCTCACCCACATCCCAGGAGAGGATGGAAACTGTCTGGCTGAGATTTGGAAGAGAGTGTCTGTTAAATAGGTGGAGACTGTGAGAGCGGTTTAATGTATAAATTGGGATGCAAGTAGTCTTGTATTATGCATTCATGTTACATAAATTGATATTTAGGTGCTTTCATATGGCAGTCAATGTAAATGAGTTGTGTAAGTGTGAACTTGAGTTTTTGTCCTAGACCAGTAACTTGGTTTTCACTTCTACAGCATATGTAAAATTATATTATTGGGATTATATTATTATTTTTCTGATGGGGAAATTATGTTCCCACATTGGGCAACGTAGAAATAAATTAAAATACTGCATATTCTTTTACTACTGTGTTGTCACATCACATGGCAATTTTAGCATTCAGTGCAGATAAACAAATTGCTTGTTGCTAAACACTTATGGTTAGGACACAGTCACATATTTATTTTTCAACTACCCACTTATTAAATACACTGTAAGTTGCTACATAAATGTAAATGTACAGTAAGTTAAGCTTGCATGTGGGTGATTTAGATTTTTAACCATTTTTAACAATTTTGATAATATAGATAATACAAGAGATAGATCAGTAATTTATAGAGTTTGGCTTAGTTAGTCATTGAGAGGTCTCAAAGTTTATAATGTATGAAGAGTCCATAATAGACTCTAAATGTGGGTTTAAAACGATCATATCCTCTTTCTCTTTCTTCCACACGCACAGAACGCAGCGGGAAGACTAACCTTGTGGAAAATGACATTATGTGGAGTAAAGTGTCTGTAATTTTAGTGGATATGGCTGAGTGAGCTCTGTCTTAAGCATGTGTTTTATGCTAATATGGAGATTACCTCTGTAATTGCTCTTACAGTGTTCACTGCATGTAAGTGGCGTTTCCGTCCTCCAAATGTTCAGTAGGGATTATGATATTACAATACAGGTCAGAATGAATAAGTACAGAGCTTCATTAGTGTCACCTTAATATTTTAACACACACAGATATATGCTGCGTTTGGATCTGTGTGTATGCAGAAGCTTTGTGACTCACTCAATTGGAGCCAATTGGATTTTAGATGTGACTAACCAAAAATTTGAAAAATGGATTTTTAAGCATTAAGTTGGATGATTATTGTTGATATAAAAGGCATTTGCCACAAACTTTGCTGCCTTTAGTTTTTAAGTATAATATCATTATACTTACTATTTAGAATTTTGACGCATATGTTTTATATTTAGTAAGTTATGAAAGTTGAAATGACTTGTACAGTCAATTTGATTGTACTTAAAAATGTAAGGCATTTTTTTGTAGTTGCATGTCTCAATTTAGTTAGATTTGCACTTTTTAATTATCATTTGTTTTAAAATTCTGGCATTGTCTACTCACCATCATATCACTTAAAATCTGTATTAAAAAATCTTCAAAACAAAACATTTTTCGTTTGGAACAACTTGAGAGTAAATATGACAAAAGTTTTTGGGGGGTAATTCACTAAAGGTCACAATTAACAGTGACAAAACCTAGTGAGACTTGATCCAACAACCTTGCGCTTACTAGCCCAAACGTTTATTCACAACAGGTGCTTGTTCTGATAGATGACCCTTTTTGATCATTTCACCTTGAATACGATAATCTCACATGACATCACTTCTGGTTCCTTGTCCCTGTCTCAGAACTCAGGACCTGCTGTGAGGTACTGATGGGAGGGGGCCTTCTGCTGTGATTGAGGATGTGCAGCTGGCGTCTCCGTCCTTGCCCGAGCAAAAATCCATCAGAGCATTAACCTTGTGAAATAAATCAGGAGATGCAGACAGACAGGATGAATAGCACCGTCTGAATATAGGCTGTCATGTGAATAGCAAAATGAACAATGTCTGCACCGCCAAGGGCCCGAATGAATGCTGTAGCTTGCGCTATTGTGTCGCACACAATGCATAAAAGCCACATTGGTGCGATTTCAGCTATTTTGACTGCGTTTTCATCCCGGATCACCTATAAAGCTAGTGGTACAATATAAGGAGGCTCATTTGCGATTAGGGACGCTTTCCGATAGCATTTGAAAGTGAAGTCAGAGACAGAAGTGAAAGAAAGGTTGAGAATCTGATTGATCACGATGCTTTGAGCCCTTTCAGCAGTGGTTAATGGTGCGGCTTTAAACAGCAAGTAAAGGAAACACCTGTTCTCCTTTCAGGACATTTTTACTCCTTGCCAGGTGCACTTTAAGAGGTTTTAGACCTAGGCACGGGAGAGGTTGCAGGCACACGGTTATGGATGGAGAGAGCAGCATCTTTTATTGCTTCATGTTGCATGATGAGCACTTGTTCTCTTTAAATTGGGGGCTTTTTGTAAATGTCACACTTTATATAAATACTGTCATTTTTCAGAAATTATTGTGATTGAAGAGGTAAAAGCCTTCCTGGGAAAGTTGCTTGTAAATGCCAGAACGCTTTGGATCTTGAGTCTGCTTGGAGCTGTTAGGTGTGTCATGCAACCTGGGTCTAAAAGTTGTCAGGTGGCAAATGCAAACTTTAAGAAATTGCCATTGCATAAAACCATACTGGATTGTCCTTTTCATTCAGAACTTTGTGTTGTGACCCATCTGTGAAGTAATATTTCCATTAAGCCACTAAAACAATCCGCACATTCAAATAGATTTCTGTATGTTTAGTAAGCTGTAAGATTTCATGGACTTACAATAGAAGCCTAGTTCCCCATGTGTTGTAAGCATGTGTTGATTGCTCAGATGTGGCAGACTCTTGGAAGCAACAACACCTGTGGTCTTCAATAACAAGTCCTCTGTCTTCTCTTTTTAAAGCCGCCACCATGAAGCTCTAAACAGCCTTTGCAATCAAGGTTTTAATTAGCGTGGGGAATAGAAAGTAGATAAGAACCAGGCTATATTGACAGCCCTGTGGGGTCCTTAATGGGAGAAGATGAGGAGACCCATGGTAATGATCTGATGTTCTTATAGCCTCTGTTCCTGCTCAAAAACAAGCTTAAAAACATTGCCGTCTGTCCACGGCAACTTCTTAATCGTTCTTTCCTGTCCTTGTCTGGGACACTGTAGGAGATGTTTTCTGTTATGATATCAGCATGTGACATTATGCCTTAGGCTGAGGTTTATTAGAACTATATCTTTGTGTTCCTGTGTTCTGCATGTATTTTGTCAGGGACGGATTGTACATAAACCTTGTACATCATAAATTTGTGATTTGTTCCATATGTACAAGGATTTGAAATGGATTATACATTAGATAGTCTTTAGTCGATGCCAAATCTGTTTATCTGTTATATCTGTGTGTCTTTACGGTATATAGACAGTGACTTTAAATATTTGTAATCTTAAACTACACTTAAAAATACGTTCGATAAAATAAATACATAGGATCCTTTGTATTTTTAGTTTTTAGTTAGTGTGACAAAACATCAGTTAGTCTGTTAGGTCACCTGTGTAAATATTCAGGTATGTTTAGTTATTATATTAATTTTTTTTTCCGCAATAACATTAACATTATACATTGAGATGTTCAAATATTTTTTATGCTACTGTATAGCATTAGTCTTCTAAACAATCAACAGTATTGTGGGTAATTTTTCAGTCTATTTTCAGTGTAATTCATCATGTTGAGATGGCAAGGCAAGCATTCAGCACGTCTTGATGAAGTTGGTAGTTTTACTATGGTAGTGACTGGTCGAGTAGAGCCTTCAGTGGGCTGTGACCGATAGCGCCAGCGGAGGCTAATGCCCGCTGAATGCCAGTGCACTCTGTATGTAATGCAAATGGCCTGACATTTAACTGCTGTGGGCAGGGTGTAATTAAAGATCTGGCCTTTAACAGCGCCTGTCCTCCCCTACTGATGAGAAAGAGAGCAGGCTATCGTCTTCAGCTACATTAGAGACAAGCTGAGCATTTCTCTACTGTCTTTGAACAGTTAAAATGAACCGTTTTAGTCATTTAGAGTTTGTTCAGCCTGTTGAAATACTTTCATATATCCAAAAACTCTTATTTATTCACAGCACACGATCATGTCCAGAATGTCAGAGCAAAGTATATTTTCCTGTCCTTGGTGTAGAGGATACAACGGGGTATATGCTAATGAGTGCTTCGTCCCCAGAGGAGCTAGGCTTCGAGAGTTGAATGGTATGATGACGATGTGACAGTATGACAGAGGTTTCACGACTAAAAGAAGATGTGGTTATGACATAATTGGGTTCATTATGACGTCATAGCGAGCATTATGACAACAAAATGGGCATTATGACATCATAATTGCATTTATTACAATTTCATAATTGAATTCTGATTGACATCACACATTGTTCAGTATGATATCATTTTGGTGTTTATGACATCATAATGGACACTATGCCATCGTATTGGCATTCATCATTACGTCATAATGTTGTTTATTATTTATTTACATTATTTACATTAAAATTTTTGCATTTCTTAGGGTAAAGCTGCTGCACTTTGTTTTTTCATGAAAATATTTTGTTACGTCATTAGAGATGAAGATTTGATCGGCTGCTTTAAATATTTGCATTTTTATATCCCGGATATGGAACCTCCCTCACCTTAAAACCCAAGGAAATGTGTTCCTGAGACATCGTAAAATAAAAGGATAGGGATTATAAAAGCAATAAAAACTAAACAGAAATATATTCATGTCTGATATTGCCTCTGAAATGAAATAAGATCCTGAGAGAGAAAGGACGAGTCAGGCCAAGGAGAATATACTGCCTTTGTTACAAAGGTGACATAACATGTTTCCCCCTCTGTGTCTGTGAGCCACAACCAGCCATATATCACACGAGTGAAGATGTACAAAGAGCCAGGCAAAACAAATCAAGGACTGACACACATGGGAAATCTACTGCTTTAGTGTCACAGGGGCGGGTTAAAGCTCTGCTCATCTGCACGCCGTTTCTCCTTCGCCAGTGACCGTGCTGTAGGCTCGGGGAAAAGAACTGAAAAGATTCCCAGATAGCATCCGAGCCATGGGACGTCAAGCCCGCAAAAGGGCAGCTTAACCTTGAATCCTCTTACATGATGTTCCGTTTAGACACTCCAGATAAGTGACAAAGAAAAATAGTCTCTGCCAAATTCTATCACCACTACTTTGCTGGACTTCAAGTACATCTTGTATTTGAAGTTGCACAGGATTGCATTTACAGCAAATCACTGTACTTTAATGTATGTTAATGTTATCTTATGGAGTGGCCTGTTTAAATGTCAATGACTGTGATGTGTTTCGTGGCATAAATTATAAATGAATGGAACGCTTAATCCAAAAAAGTAGTTTAAAGATTCTGTGACGGCAAAGGTCAAAGGTCACACATCCACATTTGTTCATTTCGCTCTCGCCTGACTCTTTTACCCTTTCTCTCATTGTGTTTATATGGCTGAATGGCTTTTGTACAGTTTTACTGGCTTGGTTGACCTTATCAAGATGCAATAATAAGCTGAGTTTATTACTCACTCCATGTGTGTGTGTGTGCAAGTGTTGAACTTCTGCTCAGTTTGTTGTAGCTAACACATTAGGAAGGCTTTGCAGCGAACAAAGGGCACGTTATTTTCTTCGCTTTGACCCATTCAGAGGTTATTATGGACAGTGTTATCATACTATTAAAATCTTTGGCTATGCAGCACATTCAGAGAGGAATTCACCAAGAACAAAGTGTGCCCTGTGTTTGTATGTGAAGTCTGCATTGTTTTAACACCTGATTCACTAAAGTAATTATGCAAATCATATTAAGACACCCAGTGCAGCACTAAATGCAATTTACCCGCCTGGGGAATGCAGCAGACTGCAGTTTGCAATACTTTACTCAAATCCTACAGCATCAGAATCCAGACACCTGAATTTGCTCTTTTAAATGCAGAAAGCGAACTCAACTGCGCAGTGGGTCTGGATAAATGCCCAGTTTTAATGCCCTTCTCAATCATTCCGTCATCATTTGATGAATTACTCTTGCCACTATCAATAGGAAAATGTACAAACTCTTTTAAATGAAATTCTGTTTGCTGCCTCCTGTGTGCTCTTTCAGTGCATTTAGCGCCTGGTTCAACTGGATTTGTAAGTGGTTAGCGAATCATTGTGTTGAAATACCCCCACGCAAAATAACGCAACTGTTTGAATTTCAACAAACATAACATTGTAAGCTACAGTATTTTGTGTTTTTTGGGAATATAAATGTTTACAGCTCATGGGCTTGATGTATAAATGTTGCTGGTATGTAAAGAATTCTCCACATAGATATTAGGATGTATAAAAAGTTTTTTATAGAAACACCAATATCATGGATTTCGATCCCAGGGATTGCACATACTCACTTTGGTTTAAAGCGTCTGCCAAATGCATAAATGTTAATGTAATAAAAATAAGGTTAATGTTAAAACATGTGCACAACATACAGACAATATTTAAGAGAATGAAATCTATTCATAGTTTTATACATGAAGCCTTTTATACATGTTCCATATCATTTGGTTGAATACTTAGCCAGGTATAATTATTAAAAATATGATTATAACGATACCCCCATTTAGTATTAGAGACTGTGTGTTTTAGGGAAACATTTTGTTATTAGTCAGTTGAATCTGACATTCATTTCACACACATTTAAATTTTTTGTGTCATATACTGTAAAAATTCTGATCTCTTCAAATCAAAATTTTGTAGTTGCATCTAAATTTTTTCTATTGGATTAGTAAAAGTTTCATGAATTTATGTATCAAACTATTGCACAAGTGATAACTGACGATGTGACCAGTCACTATGAAATTGAGTTGGTGACTAAATTTTTTCACAGTGTATGATTTATTTAGCCAAATAAATAAAATTAAATCCAGAGAGCTAGCCAGTCTCCAGAGATCCGTTTATACACAGTGTTGCCCTTTGTTTTTACTGGACACAGACTGTTGGCAGTACAGCATGGTTAACCTCCCAAACCATTACACCGGGCCTTCAAAATCAATTTCACCACCAGTCTGTGAATCGATAGTGTACCCGTTTACCTGACAGCTTAATCGCACGCACCGTGTGACCAAACAAAATAAAGCTCACCCTTTTTGCACCGGCCGCATTTCTCTTTCCACCTGACCTTGCTTTTGGTCTGCAAACCACTCTCACCCCAAATCCTACACGTCGCCTTTTATATCCGTACATTGCTTATCTCTCTTTTTTCTGTTTCTTTGTGTGTCTTTCTCCCATCATTTGTCCTCTTGATTTAATATGTGGGCTGATGGCACAGGTGTAATGAGTAACTTTGTCTCTGATATTGACAAAACCGTCAATCCAAAGCAGCAGTTGTTAAACCAACAGGTCTTTCTGGCGAGGGGAAATTTACTACGTCTTACTACGGTACGGACGTGAGTGCCAGCAGTCAGAAGTGTGCTTTGAGCTTGACAGCCACTGTTAAAGTTGTGTTGTTGCTGTCGGCCATAACTTCCCGAAGACATAAACAACTCCAGACTGTAAAATCAATTCAGTCACTGCTGCTCGTAAAAACAGCCGTGTTTTGTCTTCAGACGTACACACACACACACACACCTGCTGTGTAAAAATACACAATCCAATCACTCTCTACTGGCTTCACAGTGTGCTGTTAGGTAATTACTGTTTATTTGGGCTTTTGTTGGCAGTGAATACATTTGACTCTTGAGAAGCCTTTAATATGTTTGATTTTCTGGTTAATGGCTGATTTTGCCTTAGCTGTAGTTAGACTGACCTGTGAATCAAACTGCATTGTGCCAAGCGGATGTTTAAGGGTAAGTTTACCTAAAAATATGAAAAATTCACTACTACAGTGTTTCCAAATTTCAGTTTATCAGTGTGGAGGTGAATGACAACATTTCCATTTTTGAGTGCGCTATCCCTTTAAACAATGTGTCGGATTAGTGTTTGTTGTAATCTCTGTAGGAACATCCTCAGAGTGAACAGATGAGCGGCGCGGCTGTAAAGACAGATAAAACATGTTTGTATAACCTGCCCCATGTGGCCTGATCTCTCTTTATGTAACATCTGCTTCCGTTACATTTGCTCCATTTGTTCTGGGCCAATTAATTCTTCTCTAATTCTATAAATACAACAACAAGTTCAATTAGCTTTGCCTGTAAGACCACCGCTGTGAAACTGATTTCCACAGGTATTAAGACACATCTATCGTAATGATAGTCAACACCCTGTTGAGAGTGTGTTTGTGTATGTTAAAGAAATTAAAATGTAAGTGAGAGAATAAGGTGGAAAAACATGGAATGAAAAAGTCACCGTTTAAAAGCAAATTGAAATATGGTCTCTATGGAAATGAGCTTGTTCAAGAGTGTTTAGTGCAGCACAGCTGTTTGTTTGTAAGAGTTTATCTTGATTTTTAATCCCCTTTGTCCCAGACTGATGATTATTTCCATTTTATCATAGACATTAATCATCATTTCAGAAGTGGGCGCAAAGCATCAATTGTCTGGTAATTATGCAGCTTCAGCTCATTTGAGGAGCGTGTGTGGAGATAATTTTGTTATTAAATGCGTTCTCTCCGTTTTGCTGCTCATTTACAGGAGCGCCGTGGAAGACTTTGACTCGCAGCTTGTTATTTCAAGCATCGTTGTAAATGCTCAAGCAGATTTGAGTGCTCTTCTTGACTTTAACAATGATTAGCGATTGGCACACCAGCAGCAGTTAGGGGATTTGATGCAAGTTGCAGGGAAAGATTTCCTTAAAGAATTTACTAGGATCCACCCACACTTCTTTTTATGGAGGGTTTGCTTATTTCAGCCTGAATGAAAAGTAATGGGTAAAACTTATGAAGCTCGTCAAGAACAAAGATATTGCATTATTAAGATTTTTTATGTCATTCGATATATTTAATAATTTTATTGTTATAATAATTTTATTATTAAATGGCTATATACAGTTTTAAAGTGTATTATGCCATGGAAGTGTTATAAAAGTTATTGCATTTCAGTAATTTTTAATGTAATAGTTTAACGATGCCAACATTAAAGGGACAGTTCACCCAAAAATTTAAAATATTTTATCATTTATTCATTCTCATGTCATTTTATGATGTATGATATTCTTTTCTGCAGAACACAAAAGATATTTTGAAGAATGTAGGTAACCAGACAGCATTGAACCCCATTGGGCCCCCATTGTATGGACACAAAACCACTGAGACGTTTATTAAAATGGTTTTTTTTTGAGTTCCTGAAAAAACATGAAAGAGTCGTGACTCTTGACTATGACTGCTATGACTGCCCTTGTAGTCTGAACTCAGCTTTCTTCTGTGTCAGGCAATTGTTCAGGCTATTTAAAGAATTCCAGGAAGCATTGTTGTATCTACCATGACTTCACTGAGATTGTAACCCATAACAGTTTCCTGCTTACAGCCCGAGCTGAGAAAAATAATCCTCATCAACATAAAATTCTCAGTCCTATGGTACTACCATCAAACAGGGTTTCTGAAAATGTTTCGGCACTCACATTGAGATGCAGGGAGATGTAGACAGTATTTCCGCTGCCCTGAATCGGTGATCTGGATGTTTTCTGTCATACATCCAGCATTTTCTGATGGATACAAGCTGTTTTAGCTTTAACCTTTGAGAACCTGCCCTGTGTTTGGTCTTTACAGTGTGGGTGGACTTGAAGATCTGTACACAGCAGACGTGGACAGCACATGCTAAAGATGTTTTACCACAGAGTTTGTTGCTTTTATATTTCTGTTTAGTACTAGTACTTAGTTACCTACAAAATGGATTTAAATCAGAATCAATTTATATTGCCTAGTACTATGAGTTTACATGTAAGAGGAATTTGCTTTGCGTGCCACAGACAAAGACCTAGTGATTTAGAAAGTGTATTACCACCCACATCTCTCCATCTCCTTTTCTTATGCATGTTTTTCTTGGTAAGCACAAACACATAAGTATTGTTGCATTGCCTGCCCTTCCTCGAAGAGCTCTGCCAAGACTGAACTATTCAGGATGCATTGCTTAACCAGTACAGTATGTCTTGGTGTAGATTTATGTTGTGAATTTTTATGAAAATTATATTCTTGCATTGATCCAGCACTTGCAAACTGTTACCTTTTTCATTATTAAAAGCAGAACAACTGATCTTTGATCCTTTTGTAGAGCCGAGTAACATCTCTGTGCTCTGCGTTTTAGCTCTCACCATTGAAGTAGGTCTTTTGTTATTGGAAAATCAAATACATCATCTGAGAAAAATGCCAATATGCTTTCAGAAACGCTCTGGAATGTTCAGTGAAATCATGGAAAATCTGTCTGTTTAAAGGGACTCGGCCAAAAACAGATTTCCATCAACTAAAACTGACCATTTATCTGCAATCCAACTGAATGCCAGTATAGTATGAGCTTTATAGCAAAACAGTAATTGTAAAATGTAAGCGAACTTTATGATACTCTAAAACTTATAACAGCGAGTTAGTGAGTTTTCAGTATGTAATGTATATACTTTTTTATTCATCAATACAACTTTTACTGTGTTGTATCAGTTGCAGTGTATTGAACTGTGTTTGCATCAGTATCTTTCCTACAGTATTACTTGAGTGCCCTAAGATGTAGACAGCTCCCTAGGTTTTAAAACAGAATATGTTTACAGTAATATTACTGTAAACTTTATATGAGGTTATATAAGTTAAAGCAGTTATTGTTCCTAT
This sequence comes from Beaufortia kweichowensis, assembly GCA_019155185.1. Taxonomy (NCBI): domain Eukaryota; kingdom Metazoa; phylum Chordata; class Actinopteri; order Cypriniformes; family Gastromyzontidae; genus Beaufortia; species Beaufortia kweichowensis. The sequence goes on along the minus strand of CM032815.1, from coordinate 2,875,300 downwards.
GAATCTGACTGTGTTAATAGACATAAAGAGAGCTGGAGTCCCACAGGAGCTTTTAAAGACGCTGCACATGCTTTTCATGCATTTTTCCCAAGGTGAGCTCCAATTTAACAGTCCTAATCAAAATCTTGCTTTTTCTGCGCCTTGCATTGAATTAAAAGCCCTAAAACACAACAGCTGCCATTGCTTTAATTAACCTTTTATCAACAGAGCTATTAAATATTTCCCTAGTTTCCGTTAAAATGTCATTTTTTTACTCTCTTATTCAACACACGCAGTGCTAGATTAAATTAACGCTTAATTAGAGGTTTCATATTCATTAGACGTTTTTGCTATTTTACATGAGAATAAACGAGTCCTGGTAAAAGACTTCTGTGCATCGCAATGTCCCACTGGCAGAAAGCTGAAGGCATTTGAGCGCTCGCTGTTTTATAAAATCTTTTATTTTCATAGTAATGAATAAAGACATTGGCTTAGATTAGTATGCCTTGATTTTCTCTGTCTCTTTTAGACATGCAACACAGACTGCTTGCATTTATGCTTTGTGAACCAGTTTCTCCTTTTACCAGAAAAGCAAAAGCAATTTGTTGTTTTTATTTTATCTTCACCTGATGACGTTTCTCCATTCACACGTACACACCCGCGCTGTTATCCTGCTGCGCCAATTCAGCTGGTAAGCTTCCAAAAAATTGTAGGGAGACAAAAATTGGTCCAATTCTGCTCTTATTTAGAGGCTTATGCTGTCTATTATTTAGGGTGTCTGAGAGCCGCTTTACTGTTCAATAGGCACTGATTTTCTGCCAGGTGCTATCAGATTCAATAGACTCTTTTCTTCTCCAGATAAGAGGAGATCTCCTCTGACTGGGGCTCTGAACTCTTCTAGGTTACTTATCTATGACCTGGACGATCTGTCTGCAGTGATCAATTTCAGCTTGGCTTCCACTAACGCTGTTATTGATAAAGTGCTGCTGCTTCTGTGAGATTGGAAAAACGAAAGGAGAAAAGGTCTCGTGGGAAATAAGTTGTTGTTCTTTTTCGTTTGTACTTGAGACACGACTGGAAAAAACGATACTAGTTAGATTTCATGCTTTTTCTTCCGCTGTTTTGAGAAGCTGCCACGGAGTCTTTCACTCGCGAAGAGTTATATTTCATGAAACAAGTTGTGTTTTTAATCTAAAAACAGTCCCGTGAGTCTGACTTTTTTCTGCGCTTGCAGAATCTCTCAACATTTGCTGCGGTTGTGAGCTGGGCGTCATACGATTGTTCTGTAACTGTTGGAATGTGCTGTGAATTTAAAGGAGGAACAGAAACCATTCGAATCTACAGAAGAACATCTGACAAAACGTATAAAAATGAATAATCAAAACCTTTTTTAGCTTTCTCAAGAGACTTGGGCCTTGAATCAGGTGAGATAAATTGGAAGGAGATTATGAGGTGCCCGGAAGTTACAAAGGAACAATCTGGACTAATTTGTCACATTTCACGATTACAATCCTACAGACAATTATTTTTACAGTTAGTATCTGAAATGTATATATTGTCACATGCTTGCTTAATAGGGCTATGAATTTAACAGATTACAACATCCAGACAGTGAGTATCACTAATGTACATGTGCTGTACAAACTCTATGCATTGCATATCTTTTCTATTTTCTTTCATTCATTTTTCCCCTTGTGTTTCTATTGTCTGTACTAATATTAGCTGTTTTGCAAAATTTTAGAAAGCAATATAAATTTTGAATTAAATTGAAACCAAATAGCCTATTTTCCACACGAAAAACACAATTGTTGCATGATTAAATCTAAGAAACAGGCCCTGAGCTCTAAGTGTGTATTGATTTTATGTCATTTATATCTTATAGTTAGGATTTTGTGTCTCATTAAACCTCCAAGCTTACACGTTTAACTTGCTTCGATAGTTTTTATAATGCAGCTATCAAAACTGGCCTGTCTATCACCAGACTGAAAGTAAATCTTTTTATTCCTCACAACAAACTGACAGTGAATAATAAATAGAAGCTTTAGTTGTATAAAAGCACTGCCTTGGATGTTGGCTGCTGCCCAACAGACATTGATTTGCTTTTTAATTCCTCACATAATGATGGGCTGGGCTGGGTTTTGTACAACCTCTCTTGCTCCATCTCTGTCCACGGCAGACTTTTTGTTACCTTGTACACAGATTAGGAAAGAAACAGAGTTAAATTGAAGGCAGTCAGGGTGGTCTTAGAAACACTCCTGTTTGAGACATATATATATATATATATATATATATATGTACTGTGTAATATATACATATATAATTTATGTTTGTGGGTTATAAAGTTTTTGAAATTAAGAGTTTTAATCTGTAAACCCTAAACCAGTATAGAAATTAAGCCTTTTAAAAAAGACAGTCAGGTCATGAATGAAAAGCTTTACATCTTTGTTTTCCTAAGGGCTTGACTAATAGTACAAGTGTGTGTGTGTGTGGTGTGTGTTAAACTCTTTTCTTCAGCTGTGACTGCAATCTGGGAAAACCAAGGGGCCATTAAAGCACAAGGGCATTTCGGGTTACTTCAATTGAAGATATATTGGTCCAGAAAGACTTCTCTCTCTTTTTTCATTCCCCTAACAGGCACCTTCCATGTGTTAAAGCTGAATTCACCTCCAGGCTACCTCACTTTGGTCCGCCCGAGGCTAACTAGCGTTTAACCTGAGAGGAAATTGATCATTACGGTAGTAGATTTGCCTGGTTGCATCTCAAGGCTTCGCCTAATGCTATTCCAGCGGCAGCTTAGCCGCATGACAGAACTGCCACCCCGCATCTGCTCGTACAGGTTTCATCTGTGATTTGCCGCTGCTGTGTCTGCTTTTGATGGTAATGACAGCATGATTTGATTTAGGATTGCCGGGATTGATGGATTGAGTGATGGATGTCAGTGCGAGAAAGCACGAGACGCGGCACGGCAGCTGGGATTGTGACATGAGCGGAATACAAACCGTGCAGTAAATGTCAAATCCACGAAACAAAAGACTCACATTATTAAAACTGATAGCGGAAAACTGAATCTGACTCTTTTCACAAGAATCATGCAAATCTTTTCTTCGCTATCATTTTTTATTTTGTCTGTCAGCTGGCTGTTTTTTCCACGCCATAAACTCAGGATTTGCATGCGGATACCCTAGACGCCGTAAATCGATTGGCTGATGAGACTTGGCTTAGAAATGTATTACCTTGCTTTTGTTCTGCGGTTGTTGTTTGTGCTTACTTTTAATGGCCCATTTAACAGCATAAGTAAAGGATACGACTCGGCTCAAATGAGGCTTAAACACATTTTATAAACCCATTACAGACTTGTCTTTGATGCCGTTTCTCTTCAGCCTTGATATGAATCCCAGAGGGAACATTTTGTTGCTTTTGGTACTCTGAAGTTGTTCTCTTTACGGCCCACTTAAAAACTTGTTTGGAAAGTGAAGCTGAATATTTAATGTCTGTTTTTTGTTGTGTCCTCATAAATCCGTGACAGGTGACTCTATCAGAGCTCTGCTGCTGAAGATGTGCTCTCACTCAACCGAGTAGATGATGATGTGTGATAAAACAAGCAAACAAATGCCGAGTGTGTTGGTGTGGGAGAAAACGATGGTATTTATTTACCTCCTGTGTAAAATCACTGAGATGTGAGGTATTACTGTATTAACAGCTCTGTTAGTTAGCACAGTAATGTACCTGACCTTTAAAAATATAGACAAGCAAAACAAACATGCAAGGGTGTTTAGGTATTTACATTATATTTTTTATTACATCATTTTTGTAATTGGCTACTAAAAGCAGTTATTTGTAAGTTCTCCTGTGTCCTCAAAACTATTCATGAATAATATATACTTACAGAGCTTTCTTATGAAATATTATATTTAAGCAGTTGGTTGCTGTTTTTCACAACAATACTCAAAACATAAACAAAATATAAAACAAAACAAAAATAATACATTTTTGTTGTTAGCTGAAACCATTATTCTGGGTGTCTATAAGGTCAATACAATGCCGGTGTGGTGCTTAAGAATGGAAAAACAAGAAAATGAAATCTTTAGCTTGCAGCTTTCCCATAACAGCAATAACCTACATTTTCCGCCGTGGCAAGTTGCTAAGCTTGCAGTTCAATTTGTCCTAATTCTGGGCTTAATTGTAGAGAGCTTTGCAGCTAATTAAATGTTCAGAGGAGTGATAAATTGGGAGGGTCGAACACAACTACAGTAATTAGTTCAATGTACCGAATGCAGAAACGTCCCAGCATGCATTGCAGGAGGAAAGGAGGCTGAAATAATATGGCGTTCCAGTATGACAATCTACATGTAGCATGTATTTACATTATATTTGTAAACACTGCTTCCTGTTCATTTGCCTGATTTGTTATAATTGTAATGTTTCGACTGAAATGAAGTGTACATGTGTCTGCACACAGTTAAAAGGTTTGGACTGTAAAGGAGATTAGCTGGTTTCAAATAGACAGTGAAAATAATGGAGGCTTTTCATTCTTCTTTTGTGTGTTGGATGAGTGCTATTATCAGAGGATTTACAGTAATTTTCTTCACTTAGAGCATAATTAAACATTAAACACGGGAATATCATCCACGATGTAGGTTATTTTTCTACCTGTGTCTACCGTTATTTTCAAAAAACATAAAAGAATGATAACAGAATGTAACTTTCTACTATTTTAAAACTGCTGCTGGCAGTTTGTATTTGCCAAAAATAAACATCCCAAGAAATAAAATATAGTATTAACATAATGCAATAAGAAATCAAGAAATAATTAAATTCCTTTTAAATGCTACAAAGAACAACCGTTGTTTATATCACGACCCTCTGATGTATTCCCAAAGGTAAAACAACCTAAGATGATAATCTGGATGGATGGGGATATAACCGCTGGGCTTCCCTCTTCCTAATAGTGTTTGTATGTGTACGCACATGAGCTGACACAGATCAGAAGGTCATGTTTGAAAACAACAACAACACATCTGATCTTTTTTTTTCTATACCTTCCAACAACCGCCTGAGGGCCGACCATCTGCAGCCCATTTCTTATTCGTTAAAGGCAATGGGAAGGAAACGTTTTGCCAAGGTTAAAAGAATATTATTTAATAATTCTAGCAGGCGTGTGGACGGCTGCACAGTGATCTGTTTCCTTTGAGAGTTGGTGAATAAATCACATTTTTATAATGTTAAATTCATGGTGTATTTTATAACTGATGGCTAACTTAACAGATATATAAATATGCAGTGTAGATGTGCCTTATCTCTCTCTCTCTCTCTCTCTCTCTCTCTCTCTCTCTCTCTCTCTCTCTCTCTCTCTCTCTCTCTCTCTCTCTCTCTCTCTCTCTCTCTCTCTCTCTCTCCAGTACTGTTACTGCAGTGATGGGTCTTGTAGCTTTGTCCTCTGAGGGTGGTGGAGGGCATGACCCCTGCTGCCCCCTGCTGGCTGTAGGCAGATGTTCACCTGTAACACATTTACCATGAGTCTGTCACTACCTGCTGATACATTTATCAACCTCCTGCCCACATTTAATTATCTGCTGTAGAGTAAGAGAGAGAGAGAGCAGGGCACCTGTGTGTGTGTAGAGAAAGAGAGAGAGAAAGAGAGATGTGTGTGAGGTTAACAGATCAAGCCCTGTTTAAATGAATTTCTATAAATGAATGAATTAAATTAATTACATTTATGCATTCAGATAACATTTATATATTTAACTTCTAGTACAGTACATTTGAATTTTACATTTTATTAAGTCATGTATTCTGTGGGATTCAATCCCATAACACCTGAGCTACAGTAGTATTTTCTCCCTAGAAATAATTTCTGTTGATTACTGTTATAATATTTTCTTGGTATTTACATACAGGTACTAGAGCCTCTATATATATCGGATTAAATAACAGTTATCATCTGTAGTCGTCTAATTCACTTAGATCTTGAGATTCTCCCTCTGTAATTTAATTATGTACAAATGAGCTTCTCTTCGGTAATCACTGCTCCATAGCCCACAATCTTCTTACGTGACCCAGTCGGGCAGGATACGCGGTTCATTCCATTTCACCGTCCACATCAGCAGCAGCACTGTTGTCAGTCCTATGATGGATCTCCTCTTGCAACAGAGTCATCCATCAGTGTAGTTTATTATAAAAGACAAATACCGCTAGCAGAAGTGTATACAAACATAGGAAATCAAACTCTCATTAGTGGTTAGTCAATCTATTTATATGAGTAATCCACAAAAAAGTGAAAGCATGTTGAAAGGTTAAAGCTTGTCGACTTGAAAAGGGTTTTGTGTTTCGGAAATCATTTATTTTGTCATTAGATCTCCTCCTTACTAAAGATAATAAAGTGCTGGTTTCTCTGTATTCAAAATAATCACTATATAAACAATCTACTTTTTAAAGTTCTAGCATTTAAAACGCATTCAACGTTCCTGCTGATTGAAAACTAATGGGAATTTCAGCACTGCAGTAGAGTTTAGTTTGCAGATGTGTTATTATGATGGCCTGCAATGTGCAGTATGGTTTATGCAAAGCAGTCTTTGACATAATTCAAGGTAATGCTCATTCAAAGCGGATGAAAATATAATAACGCCTTTGCCTTGTGACTGCAGACTGCATCTCCTTTCTCATTTTGTTGTTGCTTGGCTAATATTTGTTTTTCATTTTTCTATTGTTGCTTATCTATGCAAATAGTTTTTGTTAGATGAAAAACATTCTTTTAATTAGCAGTGAGGAGGTGGATTCTCATGTTTGCACTTTTTTCTGTTTGCTCTAATGAAAACGAGTGAGAAGAAGGTACAAACAACTTCATCACTCATTACTTTAAATTTTTCTTTTTCTATCATGCTGGTGAGAGACAGTAATGTAATCTGAAGTTCTAATTGGCATGTCTTGAGGAATAAGAATACAAGTCTATAGAGGTTACATAATTATAAAAACGTAGCAGGATGTCACAGGAAAGCTTTTTCTTTTTAAGTCAGACAGTCAGAATTCAAGTTGTTTATTGATGTTAGTGTATTTCACTTCTCTTTAATCGGTTTATTGCATTCATTGTGGAGACTTAAACTGAATTTAAATCTAAATACACAGTGGATGGTGTTGCATAATAGTGAGATAAACGACTGTCAATCAAACGTTTTATCGCTATTAGCATCTAATTGATGTCACATATGACACCTAGTTAGGGATTCTGGGATTGCAATTCTAACCCAAATTATATTCAAAATTTGGTTCACGAAGATCCCCAAAATTGCTGTGTAGCTCAATTGGTTTTGAGGCCAAGCCAACCACAATCAATCAGATTTGTTTCTGGAGCAAAAAGAGATTGGGCCACGTCCAAACATCATTTGGAGCTCATTTCTGTTTCTACACGTGTAAGTGTGTTTTATATCACAATGGGCCCGCAGGAGAAGATTACAGGGTCTAATGCTGCATTCTGTAGTGGCTGTTGTAGAAATCCACTCAAAGCTGTGCAACCTAAAGCATTCAGTGTGATTAAGCTAATACGATTAGCCATAGCTATTTTATCCGTGAGATTAGCGTGTTGGACGGTCGAGCAAGAAAACATATAACTCAGCCCATGCTGATACAAGAGATTATCAACTCCAATCTGGCTCTTCAGTCCTCTGAAATACAAAATTGGCTCCGCTCCATCTCGTGCACAGTTGGGCGTACTGTACAATTTTAGAGTAAAGCCACGAATAATCGATGCGTGCTTCGGATACAATACCTTGCATAGCCCTGCAAAAAGGTTCATTAGCACCCATATGCTTTCTATTATTGTTCCCATGGAGATACAGGAGTGCTGGTGCACACAAGGATTGCAAAACAATGGTGAGGTGATGCAATATCATTATAGGCCTGCCAAACCTCTCCTGGCCCTGACTGGATTTGGTGTTGCCAAAGCTAATGAAATGGAATGTAATTGAGTAGAATGTAATCAGATGGAATAAATGGAATGGAATCGAATGAAACGGATCGGAGTGCCAAGTAACAGAATGGAATGGAACAGCAATGGCTGGAATGGAACAGAATTGCGCAGTTCACTGCACCCAGATTGTTGGCCTGTGCGCTGTGCCGAAACGCAGGTTAATTTGCACAGCTGCTCAATAAGAGACCTCGGTCTGGAGGGGGTTTTGATTGGCTGTGATTTTACTCCCGTGGTAACAGGTGGCGTGTGCCAGGGGCACAGATGTGGCTCTAATGTCATCATTTGGATAACAGCTCAAGTGGAGTCTTTGACAAGATTAGTATTCCCTTAAGGATAGATATACTTCATAGAGAGAGCTTTTTGCTTTAGATTTCAAACCGGTTACATTCAAAGAAAATCTGATTTTAAACAGTTGGATTACTGACTCCATAGTCCTTTGCTGTAGTCTCGCAACGCCTGGAGGAAATTTCCCTATAGATGAAATGGTGAAAAATGAACAGATCAGTACTTTAATAGAGCCTTGTAGGAATGAAGTATGAGGCTCGGTGGTTCGTTTTTAGGTAGTTCATTATTCAATCTGTAAATTGAAATGGCTGGTAGACCGACTCACCAATGGATCTCTCTTGAGGACTTTCATTTGTCATTTTACCCCTCAGTCTCCACAGGTTATCCATGATTTTTATTCACTGTTCGTTGTTGAGTGTCATAAGGTGACAAATTTAATATTTATATATTTCATTTAATAGATTGTGCTTTTTTATTATATAAATATATACATAAATAAATATATATTATGTTATATTAGATTATTTTTGTGTAAACTACTCCTTTTTCCAAAAAAAGAAAAAATCCTTTCACAAAGAGAGCACAAAATGTTAATCTACTACAAATTATAGTATTTGTTAAACTGCCACATGACAGTATTTCTTCAATTTTATTGTGTGCCTGAAGCTGTCAGTTTTTTCCAACAATATTGACAATACCAATTATGCAAAGAAAAAATTAATTAGTTCTTTGTTCAGTGAATTGCATTGTATTACACGGATCCGCATGCTTGACTCATCTCGACTTTCTGCTTTCCTTTTTGTCTTCCATGTAACTCATTAGTTTTATTTCTCGATCTCAACCTTTTTGTCATTTTCTTCATTGCTCTCTCTGCCTCAGGCAAGTCATTTCTCAGAGGATTTGTGTTTTGATGGGTGATGTTTGTGAGGTACAGAGAGATATGACAAAAGTTATGACAAAAGAGAGTCATATGAGAAACGCTTGTGTGATGATGCCAATTTCTCTTTCATTAACAGAGTCGCATAATTACAGAAAACTTTCATATTGGAGGCCGACTGAACAACCGTTATCAGACTAAAGACGACTGTGGAACAGGAAGTGGACTGTGTAAGATTGGTCAAGTTTTTTGTTTTACATGCACCGTTCACACTAGTTGAAACTTTTTGTCAACCTAATCGCCAAACCGAATGACTTCCAGTCGCTTGTCGCTGTGAAAGCCTTTTCTTCACGCCCGCTTTGTGTGAGCTACACGCTGAGAGGTTTTAGGAAAGATAAAGCGTTTAGGATTATGTTTTCAATTTGCTTTGAAATCAGCCTCTGTCGTTCATGCTTGAATGAAATGTTTATCTCATGCATTCCCAGGTAAGAATATCTCCAGGGTCGATGTCAGGTGGATTTTTCCAGCATTATAACAAACAAGTACCACAGCGTTTATATTTCCTTTCCCTCTTTTTATCTTTCACTTCAGGTCACGACCCACCCTGCTAACTCCAACCACGTTTCTTTATTCCGGTCCTCTCCGGTTTTAATCCTCTCCCCTCTTCAAAGATTGTGTGATCTACCACTCTGTGAGTCTGAAATTAGATTAACCTCTGATCAGATAGAGCGTCTCTCTGTAGATCACACCCCGCAAGCTGCATAATGCCAAGGTTCAGCGAGAGCTACATCACTGATGCTAATTACACTTTAAAGGACAGTTCACAAAGGTCTATTAAGGCGGAAAGGTCACTGAAGAGGCGGGTAATTGGAGGTTTGCTTGCATTAAAAAGGCTTAAAGTTGAAGGCTCCAAGACAATGCTGTGCTTTTTAGGTTTGGTTAAGAATGCATAAAGGGGGTTCTGCTAATGATATCACAATGCAGATCAAACAGTGAGATACTGCTGTCTGTTACGGTCCCAAATGGATGTGAGTTTTTGGATGAATAAAGCTTTGAGCTCTGTGATCAGAGACAGCTCGGATCTGTTTGACACACGGCGATGGTGTGTCCCTGCTGCAAATAAAAGATGCTGGGCCTTTGAAAGGAATTCAAAGTGATTTGTTAATGGACTCTAAACTTTTCACCACTTATACAACAGGAAAAATGTCACTTTAAGTAATAGGAATGTTGGATGCCTTGATTCACGAGCACCTGGTTTGTTTTCAGGCTATGTGTGTACAGTATGTATGTACTGTAAATATTCCAGTGACTCAAGGACAAGCAGCTGAGCATTTTTTTTATCGCAGACAGAAGTGTTTTCCCCCAGCGGAAAGCTTTTCATAGTCTGTCACAGCACAGAGCTCTTTACACACGAGACACTGACAGCATACAAAAGATGACTAATTGCACCGTCAAATCGAATCAGAGCAAATTAAATAAATAAAAATCCAGGGAGACGTACTTAACAATCCGAGCACACCGAAGGAAAGCTGTTCTAGTCCAACCAAAGAAACTAGACAGTATTCTTCTAAATACATATGGTGATAATCTGATTAACACACAATGATGTGTAAACCACCACCTTCACACTTTAACAAGAAAAAACATCAAGCGTAGATAAAAGCCATTGCTGTACTGGAAGATCAAAGTAAAAAGGGTAAATGTTCAGTAACATTGTGACTTATTTATGCTTATTGTTCGTCAATATATAGTTTGTCATGATTCAGCTTAAAAATGTGAATTGTACAAATAACCTAAGTGTGCCAATGTATCTATTATCAGTCTGTATAAAATAACTCACTGTACTACAGGACATCAAAAGCTGGGCTTTCACTTACCATTTTCTTTTATTCTTTTGCCCTCTGTTTTTCAGCAGTATCTCAGCTCCGTGTGGTCAGATCTCTTCACAGCGTGGCCTTCTTACATCCAACATGACATGCCCAATCAGTCTGAGTGGCAGGTAGTGGCGCTACGGGGCATCAGACAATTCACTCGCACCTGCTTATTCCAGACAACATGACACCTTCTTTTGTATTTTGGATGGAAGAAAGTTACGGTGTGAGTGGTGGTCAGGTAAGCTTCTGATTCGACTGAATCCTGACAAGGTTTACAAACATGAATAAGTTGATGGCGTAATATGCAAAATAATTTATGGCTGACATCTGAATAAAATGTGATGATGGATTAGCAGAACTAAGAATATCCTATAATGAATGCACTTTTAAAGACAGTTCTTTTGAGGATGACGTGCAGAGGTCTGCTGGCTCTTTAAATGTCACTTCTTTTTCATTTGTCATGTTTAATTGCCCGGGGACAAATCGAAGTACTGCTTTGACGGAAGGCTAGAGACCTCATCTGTTGTCATTGTGAAAGTCCTCTTTCCATTTTATTAAAAAGACACGTCGCCTGAAGCGTCCAAGCGCTCTCAATAATTCGGTTTGATTACCTGAAGGAAATAATACACTATTGCTTATTTTAATGACATTAAGATCCCTTGCGTGCATCTCGCAGATGGGAGCACTTTTAATCATCCAGCTTCGATAACAGCGGCTGAGGTCGTATTTCTTCCCCGGGCTTTACTAGAATACTAATGCTCTGGTGTAACTGAGAGACGAGGTCATCGCCGAAACACCCTGTCACTTCCTGACAGCACTCGAGAAAGAGGAAGTGGTTTAGGAGGCTTCACAAACACCATTTTAATGAACTGCTGAAGAAAACAAACGTTTTCTGCAGTTTTGCGGTTAACTCGAGGGCAGTATGAGTCTTTCACCTCACCACAAGTGTGGTTTTTAGTTTTGGTTTGTTGTAAGTCGTAATTATTTTTCAGCATACTGTACTTGACCACTATCAGACAAATTAGGTCTAAATTTGTAAGTTGGACAGAAAACGTATGTGTTTCTTCTTGTCTTGTAAGACTTTGTTGGTTGGTCTATTATGAAAAATTGGAACATTCTGTGAAATTAAGTTGGTTTGACATTAAATAATATACAAAAAGTCAGAGCCTGTGGCTGAGTGGACAGCGCTCCAGACATATATACAGCGCAACTGAGTTCAAATCCCGGCTCTGGCGTCCTTTCCAAGCCCACTACTCTCTCTCTCTCTCTCATCCCAATCACTTCCTGTCTCACTACACTTTCCTGTCCAAAAATTATAAAAAGGCAGGAAAAAAATATACAAAAATAAAATCATTATAATAATAGTAAATAAAATAATAATAAAATAAAAAAAATGAAATCTAAAAATTTCATTTAATAAAATTAAGATTACATAATATGTTTTTACAAAAGAATATGGAGCATACATGAATAGAAGCATACATATGATTATGAAATATGAAGAATATACCTTCTAATTTTCCTTAGGTAGGACTTATAATATTGTCAAATGTTTCTAAAAGTAGATGTTTAATGGAAAATTCATGCTAAAAATAAAACATTATTAGAAGCCAGATAATATGTTCATCCTCTCTCTCTCTCTCTCTCTCTCTCTCTCTCTCTCTCTCTCTCTCTCTCTCTCTCTCTCTCTCTCTCTCTCTCTCTCTCTCTCTCTCTCTCTCTCTCTCTCTCTCTCTCTCTCTCTCTCTCTCTCTCTCTCTCTCTCTCTCTCTCTCTCTCTCTCTGTGCTGGTGTCAGTCTTTCTAACACTCGGAGCTCCTGTTGTCATGCCTCTCGGCAGCTTGTGTTGGCTTGCGGTGGGGACTGCTGGAATAATGGATAGAGAGGTTTCTAATGTCACAGCAGACTGACAGCTCACCAGAGGATAGGAGAGGGACGCCACTGTCACTGTGGCCTGACACGCTCCAGAGAAAAGACTCTCTGGCTCTGTGTTTTTCATGCTGTGGAGAAGAGCCTGTTTCAGTATTAGTCTCTAGGTGCTTGAAAAGCTGTATGTGAAAATGTCAAATCTGCTCCTTTATGTGTGTGCTTGCTGATACAGAATCACAGCATCACAGACTGGTTAAATGGCAGACTTGTCCCCGTTTTACCCAGATTACCCGAAGACTAGATATGTTTACATTATACATATAATGCATTGTAAAAATGTTGTTTATGCATTGTACATGGATTAATGTGTCTTGTGGCATGTTATAAACCCAGTCAACATAACAGCTACTTCCTATGAAGGGTGTAAAATCAATTTCGTGACAAGCAGAAAGCTGTTTTGACCCACATTTACAAGAGCCACCCCTTACGCACACGCACCAGCCTTTAATCCAGTCCATCCAGAGGCTCAGAATAAATCTGCATTCAATTAAAGGATTACTGTCTGTTTAAACAGCATTTTTCTTCTTTCATTCTTTATCTCTCAAGTGGGTGTCCGTAAACAACAGGATACTTGAGTGCCACTGTGTCTGCTGAAGGGAAAACGGCACATAAGACACAATCACTAACAGTAATGACAGCACAATCTCATGGCAGTTCATAACTTTTTATGTATTTTGTTACGATTTTGCGCCAGTTATGCTTTTGGTTTTGCTAGTAATTGAATTTTTTCTATCATTCATATTATTCATATTCATACATTATAGCCACCTATTATGACATTTAACACGTATAAAGAATATTACCTGCTGAAACACTAAAACAGTATCATTTAAGTATATGAAAGAATAAAGCGTGTGAAAGGCATTTAGTTTATAGTAGATGGTGACGGGGTTCATATGCTCTGTGCAATCAAGCCTTTTGAAGAGTTTATTCAAACCAGCGAACATGTGTACATGCGGCGTAAAGACGGGCAATAAATCAAAGCAGACAGACCCTGAGCTGAAATAAGAAAGAATAAAACATTGCAGGGTAGTTGATGTAGAGGAAAATGTCTGTGAATTGTGTAGATTAACTGGGATGAATTTGGCTGCGGTCACAGTAGTGGCGTGTTTGTGTGTGTGTATGTTTATATATATTCTTTGGTGTCTTCTGTTTCTTTGCCAGGGTGTCTTATTGGAAAAATAAATTGGATGTGACACAGTTTGAACTTCTCTTTGGGATGTGAACAAGCTAACCAGTGACTTTATTAATTAGCTGATAATGAAGCGATGTGTTTTGTTCCACTCGGAGGTGAAGATGTAGATTCTGTTGTCATCGGTGCATTAATTACAGGAGCCTGTGGCACTGCGGACTCTCTCTCTCTCTCTCTCTCTCATATTGCATTAGTGATTCCAACAGGGATCTGAACATCTGGAGTGTGTGGAGTCAAGGAGACAGTGAACATGTGCGGGTTGTAGCATGTGTATATGTGAATATATTTATGGACAGTATAAGCCTGTATTTGTGGTATACTTCAGTTTTGTTAAGTAATAATGTGGTGCATTGTTATATTCAAAAACTACTAATTTCTACTCAATAACATTAATTCTTCATTGTTTGAGATATTCATCATTCCAGTTCATGGTAAATCTATATAAGTATCTATAGGCAGAGCAGGAACATTTAAAGGCCACACTGGGGCTGACCTAAATCACTGAGAATGGCAATAAGGCCATTTTGTAGTTTCGTGATAATTGATGTGCTGGGGTCTCTCTGAGACACTGATAATAGACAGAATCTCAGATGACCTGAAGTCAGTGATTGGTGAGACCACTGCTGTCACTCCCTCTGATAAGACATTTATCTGATCTAGGGTCAGTTTCAAATCCCAAATGTCAATTTCTGCAGATTGGACGCCATGATCCGAGGTTAAAATGATCTGTAGATTGTATATTGATTTTACTGTGTAATTGTTGAAGGCTGACACTTTGCAGTGTGTGAATTCCAGTGGAGTTAATGTATTGTCAATGCACAATATATTTGATAATGTAACTGTTTTAGCCATAGTTGCATTTGACATGATAATGTAATCATAATCTGTAAATCTGATGATAATGACATCTGTGTATGCCAATCATATGTGCACTAGGTACGGCAAACACTACTGTTTGTATTATTATATGTGTAAATTACATAGCATGCATTTTTTTTCAAAGTGTGAAAGACATTTTTCATACTTATGATCCTGCCTGTGTTTTACTGTTTTCTGCATAAATTAATCATACATAATGTAAAGAACATTGTGTGAAAATATAGCCTTGATATCTTTTATATTGACTGAGTAAGATTATGTCAAAGGTTAAAATCAAAGTGATATTTATAGGTGAAATCATTTACTTGTTATCTCATCATTTGATTTTGAGACTTTGGCCTGGTTTTCACAGACAGGGTCACAATTGTAAAAGGCTTGGAAGTGTTCTGAGGTTGACACTACAGAGAATTACTAAAATAGCTGTCCTAAATGTGCTTTAGTACCTCAGTGTTTCTAAATCAAGCTCTGCTTTCTTTCATCTGTCTGATTAGGGAAGCTTTTCAGATGTCTGTATATAATAATCTCCTCTATTCTGTACCTCACAGATCATCCAATAGCGGGAAATGTCACTAGAGACTAGTTACGTTACAAAAAGCATATCAATTTGTTTCGGTTCACAGGGAGACAGGATGTGCGGGTTTTTACTTTTAGAGTCATATCATGATGCGTGACATTTCTTTTGACATTTTAAGATGAAATACTTATATTATTATGAATCTAAACCTTAAATAAACTAGCTGTGGATAAAAGTGTGTGCGGTAGTTAATCGTAAGTTGACAAAACAAATGCAGCAGAAAACTGTTTTTTATGGAAGAAGCATTTCCATGGGTGTCAGAAGCAGTAAAAAATCTCGTTTCATTCTCTGAGATCAGAAAAGGTCAAAAGAAATAAATTGATGTGTGATATTATAGTTTCGTTTACTCAGTTTTTGATCTGAGTAAGTCTGTTTTGGACTGCAATGGACTGTATCGAGACATTCCTCAATTCAGCTACACATTCTTGTCAGCATCACTCACATATTTTTGTCCCAACTGTCTGGGCCGACAGCAGGTCTGGATGTCCTCTGTCAGGCTCTCATGGGAGTGAGAATGGGTGAAGAGCCGAAGCGTTAAATTAATTATCCCAGTGAATTTGTCCGCAGGCAAAAGGGACGTGCCCTGGACATGGATAGCTTCTCATAATGACATGGGTTTGACTTTCTTTTTTGTTTGTCTCTGCTTAGCTATTGCTTTTTGGTGTTGTGCTGTTGTAAACACAGAAGAGAGAGAGTCAGTGAAAGAGAGAGATCGAGAGATGAAGCATCACTGTGAGTATCAGATATTTAATCAGACTTTGGGGCAAATTGAGGAAAAGAAAACAAGTGTTTCATATGCTAACTCCCCTCCAGACTGCCCCACATCTCACGTTATACATCTCATTGAAGTTCTGAGTATGCAGCATGTCTGATTAGATTTGTAAAATGCCGTTTTTTTTCTTGGTTTATAGTTCTGGGTTATGATATGCATCCTGCACCGCCGTAGAGGAAATATGACAGAATAGCCCGACTCTATAGCTTCTGACAGATGAGATAAGATGCGAGATGGATTTCTCTTATTTCTCACCTCCTCTTTATTCTGCTTCCTCTCTATTCCATCTTTTTCCATCTCTTGCACAAACCTCCAAGCACAAAAAAACAGGTTTATTGAGAGCTCAACAATTTAAAGGTTCTCACACGGTAAAAACACTACAAAGGGCTCAACACAATGTACATGGAAGTTGCATCACAGACCCTGTGGTGTTGCTCTGTTAAGTGTGAACTACACAGCAAACGTGTGCGAGTCTGATGTCCAGGCTTTTGAGAGCTTTTTGAGGGCAGCTTGCTTTAAGTTTTCTGCAGTGATGCTGCTTATGTGTGTGTGCTTGTGTGTACTGTATGTTTCTGTAAGGTGCTGTTTTGCAAGAGTTATCAAAGTCAGTAGTTATCTTTAAGTGTCTTTTAAAAAGGTCTGGCCTGCAAACCAAAAGGATGTTTAATAATATGACTTTAAGCTCGCAGAAGTATAAAGATGTTTTCTGTGATAATGTGCTCTGAGGAAGTTTTATAATCGTTTGAATCGTATCGTTTAGGGTTATGCACCATTGAGAATTGATCAATTTAGATTCTGACTTATTATTTAAAAATTAGAAATGAAAAGATTTAAAGATTAAATTGCTGTAAGTGTCATTTTTAATCATTCATTATAGTACATACATAGTTTCAGTGTAAATTATCAGTAAAATTATCAGTAAATGCAACGTATGAATAATTTTGCAATATTTTATTATAATAAATTGTTTTCATGTCTGCCAAATGCATAAATGTAAATGCTCAACCCTAGTGTCTGTAATGTGATGTGTTGTATTAGTTTACTGTGTTGAGCTTGAAGCTCTTGTATAAACATTATAGCTGATATCCACCCCAAAGTGCTTTAATTACCCCCAAAGGCAAAGTCATGAAGACTTCCTGATTTTCTATCATCATCAAATTACAAGACTGTAAAATCAATAGGCTCATTTTCCCCAAAGGACAGAGAGATAGAGAGGAATATGGAGTAATCCATTCATATCTTCACTGCTGTGTCTGTTACAGATTTACACAGAATCCGATCACTCCAGATCACTATCTCCCTCATCTTATTCTCTTTCAGAAAGACTTCCTGTAGATAGATAGCAGGTTACAATCAGGCCTGTTCTGCAGGTTTACATGCACATAAATAGACAGTGGAACAGCATTGACAGTTTTACACAATCAGTATCTTTGAATGGGGATTGAGGCCTAACATCTCCTTTTGTGTTTAATGAATGAAATAAAATGTAATAAGAGTTTAAGATGATGATGGAGGTTTGATTTTCTTTTTGGGGGCGGTGGTGATTGTCCCTTTAACATGTTAACTGTCACCGTTCCACAGGTGGAACACTTTCACTATTTACTTTAATATTTTGTAGTTGAATTTGAATGTAATCATGACAAACGGTATATTAATGGAAAGATCTAAGACTTGAGAATAAATATTTACATTTTCATTACAATAAACAAACTAAAGATCAAAATGCGCAAGTCTGAAGTGCATTTAGAAATTGCATGCAGAATTTAAATATCACTGCTAAGTTTTATATTTAGTTTTATAAAAAGGTATATATAATTATTTTTACTTATCTCAGTTTCCAGTTAATTAGGGCTAAAAATATCTGGTTGAATTTTAAAGAGTTCTGTGTTTTGTTTATTCAGAACTGTGTGTGTATTGTTGGAGTGGTACTTGTTCATTTCTGTTGTCCTATCTTCTGACAGAGTAGTTTCCCATGATGCAATATGTGTGTGTATCGCTCTGATACCTGCTCTGCCCTTTACTTAACCC
This sequence comes from Beaufortia kweichowensis, assembly GCA_019155185.1. NCBI lineage: Eukaryota > Metazoa > Chordata > Actinopteri > Cypriniformes > Gastromyzontidae > Beaufortia > Beaufortia kweichowensis. Next base: position 2,856,948 of record CM032815.1, on the reverse strand, counting down.
ACCATTTCAACATTCAAGAGCTCCATCAATACCGCTCTCTTTCTCGTTTCCATCTACCTTGTTTGAAAACCCCCCGTCTCCCCCGTCACCGCCATCCAGAGATCTTTTCAGCTGCGTTTCTGACTCAATAGCTCTGCATGAATGGGATCAGACGTGACTCATACTCCATCAGACGAACACATTGAGCAGCCATCACTGCGGCGCTGTCTTAAGGATCAGCGCTATAGAACAATGAACAAAAGATTTAATTGCACTTGAGCTAAGGCGGAACTAAAGACTATATTTATGTTTTATAACAGCATTGCACTGCTCACACCCACTGTGAATTCTGTGCTGCGTTACGACCTTTTATTTCCTTGACAGATGTCTTAAAGCTACATTATGCTACGTACTGTTTCTGTTCACAGGAGGCTGTGTGATTTATCTGGTAAAAGAAAATAATATCTCTTTCATTACCTTTCAATGTAAATGTTTCGCCCAAAGCGTATGATTGTTTTGCTTTGCTCATTTGCAGCTATTAATTGGCTTCATTTGTGTTTTATAGATTGTCGTTTTGACCCGCCGTTCTACTTCATCCATCATGTGTGTGTTCTGACCAGTGTAAAACAACTAAAGGTTAACCCCCCCACTGAGGACTCCATTAACTCCCATCAGTTATCTTCGCCATGACTTATGAATCTTTTATGAGCTCTAATTAACCGCTGTGGATTCATGTACGTGTGAATATATATATATATATATATATATGTGTGTGTGTGTGTGTGTGTGTGTGTAAATCACAGCCTGGCAGTGGATGCTTATCTTCAGCTTAATTACCCGCGCATAAGTGCCAGAACCCTTTCTGCTCTTTAACAATCAGACAGTATTAGACACCACATCATTACCTTAATGAGGGGTTTTACAGTAACTCATATTTTTAGGACGACGTGAATATATAGTTCACACCCACCCACAAATGTTACAGTATTGTGTTCATGCTGTGCTTTTGTGTATTTAATATAATGCATGTCTGTAACAGAGATAATACAGCTATATGCTAAATGAGTGTTTGAAAACTATGAAACAGTATTTGTTGGTGTTGGGTTTACCCTGCAGGGCTTTGATGGCTTTCCTGTGATAATCTACAGGTGAAGACACAGACGCCTGGACTTCCTGCTTTAGCCAGAGACTACATTCTCATTTGACCCTGTCCAAGCTCTCATCTCTCAGCCCATTGACCCCGCGTGACCCGCCGAACGTGACTGGAGTACACTAGACTCTTCTCTAAAACGCGCTTCCAGACAGGTGTTTTGACATCTGATGAAAGAGGCAGAGCTGGAGGTGAGTTATGTCTGTTTAAATCTTTAACAGATACTTTTTATGTCTGTCAGCCATGCTGAGCAGTGATTCTCTGAAATGAAGGCGTTTAAAGATGGGTGTGACATGTTTGGGATGTTTTTAGGTTGGGAATTCCTTGGAGTTTGAAACTGAGAAAAATCATTTCATCATGATTTTACCAATTATGTAATAGTTTCATAAGCCTTGGAGCATTCTTTTTATTTTTTATCCTGATTTAGTCTTTTCAGACTTTGTTAGATGTTTTAGGATGTTCTTTTGTATTAACCATATGTTCTCTCTGTATCACTACATGTTTTATCACAGTCAAATCCTGCTTGTTTTATAAATATCTGCCCGCATTCGGATCTCATCTCAACAGCACCTGCTAAATCATAATGCAAGGTGTGCATATAAAACCACTCCTCCCTGGATAAACGCTCGGCCCAGATGCCACAAATGAACTCCTTGCGGAGGAGAAATTAAGTTATGGCTCTCGGTTTGGCTGGAAATGAGAGCTTAAGAACCTTATTGCAATATTGTGATAAATCAGGGAATTATGAAGGGCCAGATGGATGAGTGTGATTAGGGGCCGTGCCGAGCCCAGCCATGCATCACTCACCAAGAAACCTTTCCATGGAGTACCGCCGACGCACAACATTCTTAATCACTCTTTTAAGATTACAGCTGGCCCCTGAGACTACATTTCCACTTTGTCCTGTACTTAAAAGCTTTAGGGTAAAATGGCTGTTGCTCGATGGAACTGGGTTTTGTTTAACTTGTCTCTTAGGGCGTAACATTTTTATTAGACTACTTCAAAGTCTGATGTGTTGTGTCTGTAACTGATTCCTGTACGGAAACAACAGAGTATAAAAAGAAGGGGGTTTAAAGAAAATTGCGAAATTTAAGGACTCCTACATCACTCTTATAGTTACATATATAGTCATACATATCGTTTTATGTTTTTCTTTTAACAGCTCCAGTCAATATGAACAGATTTTAACATGATATCTGTCAATGCGTTATTAATTATTTTTTAAATTTTCGATAGTAGATTTTTTTAATTTTATTTTAGGTATTTTATGAATAACACTAACTTTCTTAATTTATTAGCATTATAACTTTACAATTTTTTTATAACTTCTTTAGTTTATGTTTATTGTTATGAAAATTGGTCAAATATTTATTCTTGAGTCTTAGATCTTTCCATCAATATGTAGTTTGTCATGATTAGATTGAAATTCAGCTATGAAAGTGTCACACCTTTGGAACGGTGACAGTTAACAGAATGACAAGAGCTGTACAATTTCTTTTGCATTTATAGTGAGATGATAAAATCTTTTTTATCATTTTTTATCATTTTGGGGTGAACTTTTCCTACCATATAGCTACAGTATGTGCTATACAGTTTAGCTGAACAATTCACCTTTCATGCAACCTTATAGTTTATTCCATAAATCCTGCATAACATTCTGTTACAACCAAGTCTTAAATAATAGATTTGATCCTTGTTTTCCACAGAGACTCCTCATGGGTCATCTAAGGTTTACTGGATAATATTTGCAGAAAAAGGACCCAATCCTGAAACCAACATAACCAAAAACAACCAGACTGTTGTCTGATTCACAGCCTCACATTCAAACAGGAGAAACACATATACTGTGATAAACATTGTGAGAGATTTACGCTCATACAGCCCGGCGCTTGATCGACAGAGAGCGAATCCCACCATTCATAGCCACTAATTGAATGCATGTGCTTGTGGCCATCAAACAAATGAGAATTTGTGTCAGGCCGTCATTGACATACTGAATTGTGATAGATGGTGTTCAAGCGCCTGACTCACATTTCATTCAGCGTCGTAAAATGAAATCAAAGCCACTGAGGGAAGGAGAATATTGTCTGTCACCATATCTGATCGGTTTGTGCGTTTGCCAGCAAGCGACTGCTTGTCGAATCTTGTGTCAAACGAGATTGAGAGAGAGTATATTTCACATTTTTGATGAGAGAAGATTTTAATTTTGACTTGGAAGGCTCAGATAAATAGGAGAAAGTACATACATAAACATATTTCTACTACTGTAAATGTATTTAAATAAAGTTTATTATAACTTAAAATAACTATTTTGATGGAGTTATTTGATGGGGACAATTTAATTTCTCTGCTGCAACATCAACTTTATAGTTTTGTGTTATGCAGAAGAAAGAAAGTCATAAAGTTTTTAAATAAAACATGGGTGAGTAAAAGATGAAATAATTTTCCTTCTTTTGGGTGAAACATTTCATCTGAGATTTTCCACCAGAGATCCTTGTACTTTATTAAAGAATTTGCTTTGGTCCACTCTGCCAGAATCTTGAGATATTATTTCCTATAAAGCCTTGTTTGTCTCCTGACATCCCTTAAGCAAATAACACCAAACTCTGTCTTACTAATCATCATCTCTCTGTCAGGGCTGTGTGAAGGTCCTGAGAGTTCAAGCATCTTTCACAGAAGGATGGTTAAATTGGCCGCCTCTGACAATGTGCCACAGAGGATACACACAGTCACAGCCACCCGGCAGATTCAGGGAGGTTAAAGGAAACATAATGAGTGCACACAGTGAAAGCCAACTTACAGGCCTTAAACCAGATTTTCTTCTTAAAACAGTCAGTGAATATTTGATGAGTATAATAAGCTTCTTATAATAATCACCTCTACACACTCTGAACAGCTTTGAAACAAAAGCTTATTGTTGGGTTTCAGAAATAATTGCCTGTTGAAATAAAAGATCAGCATGATTTTCCAGGACGGTATATTTTACAGGGGTCTCACGGTCATGGAAAACCTACAGTATAAATATGAATTCTACTATTTTCTAGGCCTGGCAAAGTATATATTTCTATAGTGATTACAGATTTTAATAGTCATGCTTAAGATAAATCTCACAGGGCTTTTCACATCACATGTCCCCTAAGAACATTTACCCCCCCTTAAGATGGCTACTCATTAGTAATTGCAGTGCAAGGAAAATAAAAACCTTGTACTTTCTCTTCAGTAATGATCATTAGATGAGGCCAGTGGAGGATGAGAGCAGAATAGGTGCTGAATGGTGAGAAGAACTGTCACAATAGTGCATGAACAGCATTCCTGCTAAATCAGTAAGAGAACACACGACTCATTAGTCACAGACGATACTTCATACCTCCTGCTCATTTAAAGCATGCATTCATATTGAACTGATTTTTGCATATTTTAAAATTCATAAATTCCATATGTGAATTTGTAGCAAATTATATATTTTAAAGAGCGTTAGTGACCAAACAACATTGACACTATTGACTTCAATTGTATGGACATGAAACATTTCTCAAAATATCTTCTTTTGGTTTTTCACTGAAGAAAGTAAGTCATGCAGGTAAATAAATGATAAAATAATTAGTTTGTTGAGTAAACTATCACTTTAAGAGTATTTTTCCCACATTGATGGAATGGTTTAAAGTACCTATAATGTCGTTTTTAAAAAATAAATTGAAAATGTTGATTTTTTAATAAATGTAGATTTTTTCTAAAACCATTCATATGGGTTTTGAGAACTGTTAAAAAATAAACTGTGAAAAAAGCTAACAGTCTTTCTTTAAAAAAATGGATCAAGATACTGATGACTCATGTTGCACTACACAGGTTTTTGTCCAATCAGATGTTTTCTAGATTTAAAATAATTTTCTCCCTGATTCTGTTACTCCCAATCAGATTCATAACTGTGCTGTAACTTAAGAAAGTGAGAAATATTACGCAATTATATGGATCCTACATATTATGACAAATGCAGCGCTGAACACATTTTAAAACGCAGGTGCAGAAATCATAACATTAATTTACATGAACATGTTATCACTATAAAGAAAGTTGTTACTTCCCTTGTGGTTTCATGTCTTTAAACAGTTTCCATCTGGCAAGAATAGAGTAAATAAACATGAGTAAACTGAATACAGTTGTCTGAAGTGTGGCCTCAGAGAATAGGCTATGAAATGGGCATCTTCAACACGAGGCTGATCTGAATGACACTGAGTGAGACAGGATTTCCCCGGAGGCTGTCAGTCTCATTACCAGAACCTTCATGTGCCCTCAGCGCTGAGACTACAAACTGTACTCATTAGAGGGGAGGAGAAGGCAAGCGAGCCCGCTGCGTCTGCCCTAAATCTCTATAACATCGACTGGCTCTCATTTTTATAGTGCTGGTAGAGGCCTGGAGAGAGAGGACAATGGCCTTTTAAAGATAACAATAAAAGCTTTCAGATGTGTCCCATGCTTCAAATGAGAGCCGACAGAAAAGCTTTTATACAGACACTGGCAGGAGGTTTCTCACCTTGAGCTTGTATAAAACTAACACTGCTGTGTCTATTATGGAATTGGTATTAAACTCATTCTGATGTGCTTGTGACTTTCAACCTGACTTGTACAGCACATTTCAGTAAATACTCCTGGTGGACTCTGACTTTGAACCAGACCACTTCTTCACCTCTTAAACAACGTTTTATCACCCTATTAAAACTTTCCTCAAAAACTGTTAGTTTAACATCCACTGCCAGGGACGTAATTCATTTTAAATGCCAAACCTTTAAAATTATATGACCATTATCCTAAAAGGCCAAGTTCCAGATTCAACACTCTGCTTCATTTAGATGCATATTAAAATTCATATAATCACGTATCGCAGCTTTTGAACTTTATAGTTTGCTCTTCTCATGTCAGGTCATCATCTTAAATAATTCATTTAAGGCCGTGTAAAGGTAAGCATTAACAGAGGCTGTACTGTTAAATATGTCTCTGTATTACAGTAAAGTGAGATTCTTTTGTAGGGTCATTGAAAACCATTATGAACACTGCAGCAATTTTTCGGTTCATTACTTCAGTGCGAATTGAACGGTTTTGTTGAGCGATCTTTTGGTCTTACTGCTAAAGCAGTTTTATTTTAAGGCCATTGCGAAAAGGAAAAAATACATTAATTCATCAACACTACTTTAATTTTCTCAAATGCACTAAATAATCAAGCGAAATGTGTTATCACCAGAAGATTGTGAGACATAATTAAAGTGACTTCCTGTAGTTTTACTGAAACTAATAAATGTGACCTATGAAATGTGAAAGACTGGTTATCGCTTAAACATTCATGCAAATTCTCTATTTGCATGTCTTGGCACAGTTGTAGTTTTCTTGTTGAGAGTGTTTTTAGTGTTTTGACCTTGAATCACAGACTTCAGTATTTAAGTATAAACACACACACACAAACTTGGTTTTCACATATTGTCGTCAAAATGTATCATGCAGCTTTAGCAGTGCTGTACAATCTATAAAATGCTTAATAGTTCTTTTGTCCCTTAAGAGCATAAATTATTTAACATTTTAATTTGATCTTTTCTATTCCAAAAGTTAAAATCTTGTTCTGTTGTAACAAGATAAAATCTATCCTATGATATCTCTCTCTCTCTCTCTCTCTCTCTCTCTCTCTCTCTATCTATCTATCTATCTATCTATTTAGATAGATATCTGTCTATCTCTTTCTCTCGCTCTCTCTCTGCAATACATTTTGTTTGTGTGTTTCTTTCATAAAGTTAAAGTTTTCATAATTGTTTGGAAAATATTCATTTTTCCATTCCAGTAAAACTTTGTCCAGCAGGACCTTAAGAAATACTCACACATCAACACACAGAACCCTGACGTGTGATGCAAGGGCAGCCAACAGTGAGCACAGAGATGTTAATGTAGTCACAAACAAGTGTTATTCTCTCAATCTCTCTCCCCTCACAAACACAAACCCATTTTCTCTATTTTTTTTCTTGTCTCTATCACTCCCTCTCTCTGTCTTCAGTGAAGCTTATTATTGTGGAGATACAGACGGGTTAAGGGGCACACACACACACACACACACACAGAGGAACATGTGAGGGTGCAAATGCTCTGAAAGGATAATTTGACACCCACTTGGCTATGATAGCCTGTAATTCTCTGACTCTTTCTGAACTCCTCCTCAGCACACACACATTGCTCTTGAATGTAAACCGTTGCAGAAATGTGCTCGCTCCTCTTACTACATTTTGGGGTGGGGGTTTGCAAAACCCATCCCACTCACGGATTTACAGCATGAATCAAAGCAATTCACAACCGAAGCTCAGTTAGAAGGTTTAGTGAAGGAAACCTGTGATTTCTGTCCACTCAATTCATTCAGAGCGACAGTGCAATTTGTTTCTCATCGAGATATGGGTAATTTTTTCTCCGCGGATGTGCTGGAAGGCAGCATCATTGCTCAAGGACAATAGGCCCGACAATCCAATGACAGAGGAACACATTTTTCTCTGGAAAATTATTTACCCGCTGAAATGAGTCTTGTATCAGGATGTCACCTCTTGCCTACAAGGTACTTTGTTTATCCTTTCTGTTTCTTGGCTGTTTCATTTTACTATCTCTATTTAGAGATGAGATATGATAAAATATGTAAAGCTCGTTGTCCTCGAGAGACATGAGGAAATGAGCAAATAATTGAATACAGGGTTTGTTCAGCACATGTTGAACATCTTTCATGTCCATACTTATTTCGGCGGGTTTGGGAAGTGGACTGAAATCATTCAAAAAGGAGGCATTTTTGAATTTGTGTGAGGGTTAGAGGTAAGGTTACAGGATACAGTTTATACAGTATAAAAGTCATTATGTCCCCATAAAACATGGAAATCCAATCTGTGTGTGTGTGTGTGTGTCTTCTGCTGCACTTTGTAGGGACCATAAGCCTGGGAGGAAAAACAGAAAAGGCCCCTAATGCTAATAAACGAGTGTGACTTTTCCTTCGCTTCTCCTTGAGCTCCAGAGCTTGCCCTGTGGAATAGCAACAAAAGTGGCTGAATAATTGGAAAATATCCCTGCCTCCCATTCCGAATAGATCCCTTCATTTCTCTCTTACTCTCTGTGCATCTCTTCCTCTCTCCATCCTCGGCCTGCACAATGAGATACTGTTCTCATTTTGCCTCTTAAAAGGAACAATTAGTCTGGTTCGGGTCGGTGTGTGTGTGTTTTGAATATGAGTGCTCATATGCAGTATTTACATATCCCTCTGTAAATTGTGTATTCAGATGGCTGAATGTCGCAGTGCCAGGGAACTGGAATAGTTCTCAGCTGCTCATCTGCGGCTCTTTCAACTCGCATGCGTGCGCATACCCCCAACACATGCTTTGAGCTAATGGCCCTTCTGTTATTGGACATTCAGCAGACCCAGCGCGGTATGTACGACAGGAAGCAGGGAATTGTGAACTTCCTGTCATGCCATAAAACAGTAAAAGAAAAACACAGTGCTTCCACCTTCCTTGTACGATCTCTCTCTCTTCCCCGTTTATCCCTCCAGCTCCTAAAGCTCTGCGAGGGAAATGCTTAAACGTGTATTTAGACTAAAAGCTTTTTGTAATCTTAACAATAGGGTGCAGAAGTAATGGAGCGGTGTTGATGCGGTGAATGGCAGCCTCACAGTGGGGTCACACAATGTTTTACATTTACCCTTATGGTTGTTTTGGGTAAGTTAATGTTTTAGGTGAAGGTACATATTTTTACTTGTCATGTTTTACTTGTGTGACACCAGTGAATATGAATGCAAGTGAAACAAAAAAGACATATTAAACATGTTTCGCTCTAGCAACCACCCAGAACACACATGAAATGTAGCGGTCAAACAATCAAACCATTTTTTTCAGAAAATGTAAAAGTGTATTTATGTTTTACCAATGTTAAGAAATAATTTGTCATGGGATTTTGCTGATTTTTCCAACATATGGCAACGCACCTTGCTTAAGTTTTTCTCACACAGTATGCACACGGAAAGAGCATAATTGTTATTTCATGTCGGGAAAGAGAGAGAGAGAGAGAGAGAGAGAGAGAGAGAGACTTTGCGCTGATGTATTGTATATGTTTACAGGAATAATATACTGTGAACAAGTTTGACATGTTTATATAAAAGAGGTTGTCTCACAATATCTTTCACATCCACTTTTCCTTATGTTTATACACACACGCATGGGGGGATTTTATACCTTTCGTCTCACAGGTGAGCACAGAGTCTCATATATAAATATCTGTTGTTTTTACAAAACATGTTTCTGTCAGTATAAGGATCAAAAGTACTTCTGAAAACAGTAGCGGTCTGGTTCTAAATGTTTATGTTATAATATATTTTCCTCCCTGTCTGCATAAATATATACTGTACATGTATTTGTCCCAGTGAAGAGAATGACAGTGAATGACAGGGGTGTTATCAAAATCTTATTCACTGAGTCACAGACACAAATGGCTGTTAAAGTTGATAATAATATGCTGGCAGAGGTCCATGTGTTAGAGTATGACTGCTCAGGCTGGGATCAGTACATCAGAGCCGACTGTTATTTTAACCGTAATGACAGATTTCTGGTTTGTGTTGACATATTTACTACTAAAACTGGAGATTTTGAACGCTTCTCTTTTTTAAGTAGCCAGTAGATTTAGTTACATCACAGCCATGAATAATGTTTAGCCGCTTTAGGTGTTTTCAGGTGGTTTTAGGTGTTTGCAGAGATCGTATGATTAGTGTAGTGCAAGATGAGTCATTAATATTTTTAAGACTATACATTTTTATTGCATGTATCTCCATAAAAGTTAACTTTTTCAATATTCAGGAGAACACTAGCATGCTGTATGGAAGACCTCAAATCTAAATGTCTGCCAAAAATCTGTAATTTTGACTTTGTAATTGCTTTTTTAAAGGGTTTTAGTCCTTTTTGCTGAAACACCTTCATTAAACTTGATATAAAACAATCCTTTCAGTTACTCTAATTATCAGAAACAATATTCCAGTTTCTACTGTATGTTTCACTTTTACAAATGGCTAGTTTAGTGTCTCGTGTCTCATTATTCTTTTAAATCTGTCTATTAAAATCCCCAGACTTTTGTTACCTCTACACAGTCAATGTCAACAACCATGAATGTGAATCATTTGTGCATTCAAGGCCACTAAAATAAAAAGTGTTTATCTGACTACATGGATGAAATGTTTTTAACTCTGAAAAGTCAGGCCTTCGTCTGGTGGCCTTGGAACGCATTATCTGTGCATAACTGGTCAAATAGACATATGTACTCATACTGTTTTGTAAAATGTACTTAAAACCATGCTTTATATGGATAAATATTAAGGGATGCTTTACTGAAGTTTTATTGTTGTTGCTGCATGAATGTGTTTTTGATGATCATTTTGTCAGGGATAAAGGAACTTTCATGTAGGTGTAATGAAGTTGATAAAGTGCATTAGGGCTAAAAATAAAGAAAAGGAAGAACACCACAACACCGTCACCTATATGTACAAATATAGACATAGTCTATATTTGTATGTGTATGTATGTGTGATCTTTCATGCAGGTTTATATGAGGATCAGTGAAGAATGTGTTATCACTGTGGGAAGAAAAGCCTTTGTGTTTTTATGATGACAACTTCTCAAGTGGGAAAGGAAGATTGTGGCTGACACAGATCTGGGCGTGCCAAAACTAAAAGGTATTGGAAAGACATATTTGCTTTCACAGATGATATACACTTAGGGACTTACTGCATTTTTGCAGGAAACAGATGGTGAAGAAATTAGGAGTTTTCTGTATATGGTAGAAATATTTTGTGTGTAATGACTGGAATAATCTAATTGAATCACATACTGGGATGTCTTCTCAGGTTTTTGGATTAAAAACCAGACATGTTGATATAATTTTAAAAGAAGATGCTGTCATCATGTATTCATCCTCTTGTGTTTGGAAACCTACATGTTTTTCTTTACAGATCCTTACAATCCTCTTTTATTGTATAAGAAATCAGTTCAGATAGCATTTTAAATGATTTCCTCATTTTGTGAAAGACACATCTGACACAATAATAAACATCAACAAAAAAGAATTATATCTATATATTGGATTGGATAGTTTCCTATGATCATCTGCTTCATCATTCTATTTAGAGTGTTTGACTGAGTAATTAAAAGCCTACAAACGGATGACAAAATCAGTCCCACCCATCTGGTGTCAAGGAGACAGCTGTTACATCCCTTCTCTCCCGGGAAGCGGGCTGAAGAGCTCACTCTGTTATTTCAGACAACATCAATAAAAACACTAAAGATACACAGCATGCAAATCGTTACAGTAATACTCCGTCTCGTGCCAGAAAGAATGAAAAATCTTTATAGCTAATGAAAGTGCAAATGAGGCATTTGGTTAATGATGGGGTGATGACAATATTGGCCTGATTGCAAGACAATGAATTAAGTAATGCATGTTATGCCCTTAGACAACTATTGTTATAAAAATCTTTTTTATTGAGATTTTAAGAATTTAAACTTTCACACACATTCAAATTAACATGCATTTTCATTCATTATTAGTCTATTAGCCTATTTGCATGTCAAAGATCTATATTCCATTATCATGTAATCCGGTCTGCCACATCCCTCACCTCCTTTAAAAATTACAAAAGCCTATTAATCACAAACATCTAGCACTGCATAACATTGTAAACTTATGAAAGATCTATATGCTGTGATGTAAATATTGTGCTCCACTGCCTTCATGAAGTAAATGTAAATATGTGTATTAGCCAAATAAATTCAAGAGACTACAGGACGTTATATGGGTGAAGACGGAGATTATACAAAGTGTGTGATAAAATCACTCATCTTGCCTTTTAATTATTAAGTGCCTGAGGTGACACTTGCTACATTTCATATTTTGCTACATTTCATATTTGTTTCTTAAAACGACAGAATTAAAGTAATAAAACGACCCCTGACTCGTTGTCAGATGAATGATGTATTTGAAAGCCTAAGTAATTGTATCACAGTGTATCACCTCTTAACAGTTACTAATTACTAGCTCTGCTATGTTAGACATTCAGAAGAATACAATACCTGGGGCAATACAGTAGCAGATACCTAAAATTACACAACGTATTAGACAGTAACTTGTATGCATATATCTTAGCATTTGTGTGCATAATGCATGAATGAGGTTCCAAATGAACTCATGCATTTCAGATTTCAGATGGTTCGCCTGAATAAACCCTGCAATGCCAAATGACAACACTTTAATAGGCTGTGTAATTGCTAAGTCTAATGAGCAGCTAATGATTTTGGACATTAGATTTTAAGATGATTTTCACTGATTCATGAGCTTTAGTCAGGTCTGATTCAACAGTGTGATTCAACAGATATGACTGGATGGGATCTGGAGGAAGTGAAAGGCCAGCTGAGTCTTTTAACTTACAATATGCATATGTTTAGTGTGGGATTTTTAGTGAATTGGTCTGTCTAATTGCATTGATTCAATGTGTGCAGTGCTTATTGAATGATGATCTATCTATCTATCTATCTATCTATCTATCTATCTATCTATCTATCTATCTATCTATCTATCTATCTATCTATCTATCTATCTATCTATCTATCTATCTATCTATCTATTTATCTGTCTGTCTGTCTGTCTTGTAATTGTATGTAGTTTAAGTCTGCGCTGGTGTCCAATTATACAGAAGACTCATTGCTGCTTGTTTTAAAGAGCATTAAACAAATGCAAATAAAACGGCAGACAATTAAAGTAATCAATTATAATCAAATGGTTTTTATTATTAAGAATAAGATGGGCGATTTTACTAGTGATATTTAGAAACGGCTTTAAAGCGAGCTTCGGGTTTGAGAGCGCTGCACTATATGTGCCGAGGAAGCGGATCACATGTAAAGCGGCACTGCGGCAGTACTGTATTAATGCGCCCAGTCCCCGCTCGCTCCGGGATCCCGAAGCACGGACTCGCGGAGAGGAGCAGCGTCGCTTTCTCGCAGGATTTATTTGTTTGTTGAAATTCTCCTTTGTTTTGCTTTCCAAAGAAGCTGGCTTTCCGAATGCCGACGGCTCGCCCGCACGGCTCTTCTGCGCTCGCCGGGCGTTGCGCGCGTTGGTTTTGTCCTGCAGGCTTTGTGTTTTGGTGGATCTAGATCTGGAGAAGGAGGCAGTGCCAGGCGCTGCTGCTGCTGCTGCTGTGGGCTGGACCGGCCACGGTGCGTGAGATTTACTGACCAAGAGAGAGAGAGAGAGAGGGAGAGAGAGAGGCAGACAAAAAGCTGAGTGGGTAAGTGTCATATCTAACTGGAAAAGAGGGAACGGTGGGAGTCTTAAATAGATTTAAAGCATTAAGGTGTTTGGTGCGAGTGTGCGCATGGAGTGCCAGCGCTGGGTATCATCAGGTTAAAGAAATATGTGATTGGAAATGGCTTTGTGATAATAGCCCACCTGGACTATTGATCAGGCTGTTGCGTAAATGTTACTGGCATGCACGATTTATTTTAAAAAGTCAAGTTCAGATTGCAGTGCTGATGTGTGGGGTTGTGCACTTGGTGGTGGATGTTGGTTGATACATGTCTGTGAAGTTTAAGTTGATGGCTGCCTATGATGTCATAGCGTGGCTGCTGTAGTTTTCGTGTCATTTGGTGTGTTGTCAGTTGATTTTTCTTTATGATGTCATGATATAGCCTCTGCAGGTGTTCATGTCACTTGGTGTTTAAGTTGTTTGTCTATGATATCGTCATTAAATTGATGTAGGTGTTCATGTCATTTAGTGTTTAAGTTGGTTGTCTATGATGGTACCATTTTCTTGCTGTAGGTGTTTATGCCATTGATGACGTTTAACTCTACTGTGTCTATGATTTCAAAATATACAGTATGCAAACAGTTCATATTGTAGGTGTTTGTTATTTGATGAAGTTTGTGTTGGTTATCTATAAGGTCATGATATAGCCTCTGCAGGTGTTCATGTCACTTGGTGTTTAAGTTGTTTGTCTATGATATCGTCATTAAATTGATGTAGGTGTTCATGTCATTTAGTGTTTTAGTTGGTTGTCTATGATGGTACCATTTTCTTGCTGTAGGTGTTTATGTCATTGATGACGTTTAACTCTACTGTGTCTATGATTTCATAATATACAGTATGCAAACAGTTCATATTGTAGGTGTTTGTTATTTGATGAAGTTTGTGTTGGTTATCTATAAGGTCATGATATAGCCTCTGCAGGTGTTCATGTGACTTGGTGTTTAAGTTGTTTGTCTATGATATCGTCATTAAATTGATGTAGGTGTTCATGTCATTTAGTGTTTAAGTTGGTTGTCTATGATGGTACCATTTTCTTGCTGTAGGTGTTTATGCCATTGATGACGTTTAACTCTACTGTGTCTATGATTTCATAATATACAGTATGCAAACAGTTCATATTGTAGGTGTTTGTTATTTGATGAAGTTTGTGTTGGTTATCTATAAGGTCATGATATAGCCTCTGCAGGTGTTCATGTCACTTGGTGTTTAAGTTGTTTGTCTATGATATCGTCATTAAATTGATGTAGGTGTTCATGTCATTTAGTGTTTAAGTTGGTTGTCTATGATGCTTCCATTTTCTTGCTGTAGGTGTTTATGCCATTGATGACGTTTAACTCTACTGTGTCTATGATTTCAAAATATACAGTATGCAAACAGTTCATATTGTAGGTGTTTGTTATTTGATGTAGTTTGTGTTGGTTATCTATAATGTCATGATGTGCTGTAGCTCTTGTAGGTGTTTATGTCATTTGGTAAATTTAAGTTGGTTGTATATGATGACATCATTTAATTGTTGTAGGTGTTCATGTCATTTGATGAAGTTTAAGTTTGTTATCTATGAACTTATAATATACAGTAGTTTTTGTAGGTCTTAATGTCATTGTTTTAAAATGGTTATCTATGATGTCATAATATACAGTAGTTGCTGTAGGTGTTTGTCATTTGATGAAGCTTGATTTGGTTGTCTGTGATGTCATAATATAGTTGCTGTTGGTGTTAATGTCATTTGGGGGAGTTGATGTTGATCATGATAATACGATGTAGCTATTGTTGGTGGATAGTTAATGCATAATGTGTGAGTCTGTGGAATAAATGTTTTTAATAAAACTAGTCCTATTTTCAAATAGTCCAAATATATTTTTAAGTATAAACTTGCAAATGTTTATCAGTTTAAGTGAATCATTTTCTAAAAGAATTGTTAGGTAATGTGTGAATAATAAAATAAACAGTAATAGTAATGCTGCCAAAATATGTTTTAAAGAGAAGCACTTAAGCTGCTTAAATATGCTTTATAAATATAACAGTGAAAACACATTCTGTATAATTTACTCAATTTCTTTCAATGCAAGATCTAGGCAGAAGGGAAAACAAAAGTGAATTTATTCATTGTGGAATTAGATCAAAAAGAAAGAATCCTGAAATGATCTCTAGCAGAGAGTACAAATGAGTTGTAAAAATGGTTTCATTCATACTGGCAATCACGCATAATGTTTTCCTATACATAGTTAAGGCTGGAAATTCCAGAAGTTAATGCATTTTCCAGTAGTAAGCTCTCACAGAGAACCTTTCAAACGTCTGCTCTTTATCTCTTTGACTTGTAGGATGGGAAGGTGTCAGACTGCACTTAACAGCGAGCCGGTTTCGTGAAGACAACCATGTGGAGACCTGTTACAGCTCTGTTTGAAGGCACTTCAAGTCATCTTCCAGTTTGTATCACTTAAACGTGGGGTATTTTTGGAAGCTTGGTTACTTTACGGTTTGGCAACCATCAACGGGATTAGATTTCGGGGATTTTTGTGCTTGTGGATATATGCGTCTCGCTGGAATCTCATGTGCACGGTAAATGTCAATCAAAGTGTCATAAACTCACCAGACCTTGGGATTTGGATAATTGCACCTTTTTCACTGGAGTACAATAATTGAGCATTCACTTACAGGTGTTTTTGGGGAATTGTGGTGAGTGTTTGTCGAAGTGCTTTCAGATTTGCAGGCAGTACCAGCGAGGGCTGAGAGCCTCCCGGCAGGAAGTGTTCGGCTGTGAGTGTATCATCTGGTGAAATGGATGGCCCGCGGTGCAGCGCGATCCGGAAAAAGCGGAAGTCTCGGTCGGCGCGAGACCGGGAGCGCATGTCTAACGGGATCAGGAATAACCATGTCCGGGGCACCGTGCTTCGATTCTCCTCGGATTCCGAGAAGGAAGACCGCACCAATCCCTCCTCTTCCTCACGACCGAGGCCACCGAGGAGGAAGAGAAAGGAGTCTACATCAGCAGAGGAAGACATCATTGATGGATTTTCAATATCTGGATTTATAACATTGGAAGCTCTTGAGGTAAGAGGCTGTGAAAATTGCTACTTCAATGTGTTTTCGACTGCCGTTTTGTTCACTGCTCTTTAATTTGGCTGTGAATTTTTCAGTGTAATGAGAGGTTTATCATTGTCAAGTGGCAGCTTCTTTCCGGACTTCTCTACTTGACTGGGTCTGTTTACAGAAACGTTGGATTTTGCTGTTGTTTGTCTGGAAGCGTGTTTGTGATTCAAGCAGACGTGGCTTAATGTGTGCTTTTATTCTGCCAGAGATGTAGTTCTGGATGGATTTCTTATGTTGTTTTGGAAGGTTTGCTTTCTTAGGCTTGGATTGAGCGCAATGTTTGAACAAAGAATTTGATTTTACTGCTTCAGTTCTATATATAGAAAGGACTTGGCTTTTTTTCTATGTAGTGTCTGAAAATGTATTAGCTATAAGTGTAATAAACATTTTGAATCTTTCTTGAAGGGCACAGTTTACAGTAACAATAGCATTCATTATATCATGAGCGTAGACTTGGGTGTTTAAAAACAATCCTTATTGTTATTTCTAGTGTTCACAGTTAGGGTTATGATTGACATATTGGCTTTGTGCGAACCACCACAGATGAGATACATCTCAAAACCTGTATTTTGTAACATGTTGCATCTACTATGTTAGTTTAATCTTTCTATCTCAGCAGGTCAATTTTAAAATGTTCCCATTAATGTTAAAAGATTAGTTCACCCAAAAAGAAAAAATTACACACCCTTGCATTATCCATTATACAAAACTAGCATATTGGCTTCTATACATCTACATCTTTTGCCATTGCTGATTGCTTGATTTGTTTTTGGATTGGACATCTGTAGAGTCCTCCTGACAGTCTTGCTGTTTAAAGCCTGTCAGCGTCACCAGACAAAGCTCTGCGCACATTACCCTCACATCCCCTTCAGATGCTTTTGCATTGTGTTGTGTGTTCACTACAGTAATCTGTAAAAGGAGCCCGTCAGCAGCTTACGCTGTCAGGCTAGTGCTGTGAACCACAGGCGCGGTTCTCCAGGGCTGACATCCCATTCACCGCTCCTAACTGTTCTGGGATCTGTGACTCATAACCGTCGTGCTCCATTTAAGAACCTCACGGTGCAGGAGACTATAGTGTAAATCTGGCAGAACTGGTGGTGATCGGATTCATTCACACGTTTTTATATAAAAGCTTTTTAAGATTTGACACCCATATTTAGTGTAGATTTTTAGGATTTCATGATAATCTCCTTTTAATCTTTGATTTCCATTTATTATTAGATTTTACCATGCTTTAGCTATTGTATTTGATTTTGAATGACATATTACGTGTATTTGGCTTTTTTGCCATTTGTATTAATGGTCATAAAAAAAGAAAATAATATAACCAAATTCTAGACTAACATTTTGTAGACATTCTAGACATACAAATTTTCTTTCATTTGGTTTATAAACGCAGCAACAGTAATTTTTCTGTACGTGCAAGGCAATCACAATGTGTACAATATGTCAGAGCCAAACGTACTTTATATCCAATACACATATCATTATGTTAAAACGCTCTCTTCCTCCCTCTTTTTTAGTCCTTTTACAACAAGCCCTTTGATGGTTTCAATTTGAGACAAAATTTGTCCTCAATTTGCTGAGAAGTGCTTGAAGAATTCGTACAGGTATCCGCACCTGACAGACTGAAAACACACTCGTTCCGCTTCAGTCACCAGACCCGCTCGTATAGAAGTGAGCCGTCAGCGCTGGGTGTTTATTAATGCTGCTTTACACTGGAACGATTGGCATGAGGGAGCGCGGGTTACACCACTTTGAGAAATGACTAAATCATCAAGCCTGGGCTGCCTCTCTAGACCCCCTCCCCTCCTCGATCGCCGAGTACAAAATAGTTGCAACGTAATCGTTTCAAACATCCCCCCACCCTTGTATGCCCCCGCATCGCCAATTCAATAATATTTAATGCCTGCGCCACTGGTGCCCTAAAACCACTTTATGTGATCATTGTGTTGTAAAGCTCTGCGCTCATTTGATTGAGAACAGCAGTCGCCCTGCCCGCTTTCCCTCAGCGCATTGATCCACTCATAAGAAAACAGTTAAGTCAATGTAAATAATACTAATGTCTTAGCGCGAGCCTGTCGCAAAACAAGGCTTTTGTTGTCTTTCGACTTGCAATCAAAGTGCATTTTCTGATCTTAATGTGGACGAATCGAGCGTCTCTCTTTTCCACTTTCAGCAGCATTGTGTTCTCTGTTTCAGTCCAATTAATGATTTCAGACTGAGCTTTTATCTTGCATAAATATTTACGCTGCCTGCATGAACGCAAAAAGAGTTTTGACATCAGATTACAGTTTCATAAAAGACAGAAAAAAGATGAACAGTTCAGAGTGAGAGACCGTCATGTAGGCTGTAGATGCTTGAAAGAGGAAATTAGGTCATGGCCGGAGGAGGGGTTGGCATGGGTCCCAGAGGGCCACATCTTTCGTCTGTACTCTCCTAATGCCACAACGAGACAAAAAGCATTCTGACAGGTTGTTATTGCTTTGGTATGTGGATGAAGCATCAATTCGGAAAATGGTATTTGTTAGGATTACAGTAAAGCACGTGTTATTCATTGCGGTATGTTATTGCTCTGTCTCCCTGAGTGATTTGATGAGGCACATGTTTTCATGTAGGTTGTTGGAGAAAGATTCTGAATGTGAAGTGTGTAATTTTTGCTCCACTAGTGTCCCCAAAGTGTAAAATAAGTATTGTTTTCAAAAAGGCTTCCTGGACACTCCTCCATTTTCCATTGAACAGATAAAAAGAAAGTCACGCCCCAAGCTAATTTTTGTACAGTAATGTTACAGTAATGTATCGTTTTATTGACAGGGTAGTGAACAGGACAAGCGGTCATATGGGGTAAGAAAAAGGGGAACATGAGATGTCGGCCAAAGTGCTATTGTGCATAATGTTGATGTGCCCCTTTCCTGGCTATTGGCATTTAAAATGCAGTAATGTTTTAATAGCCCCACGCAGGTTATAGGTTTTGCGAAATCACCTTATAAACTGCGATGAAAGAGAGTATTTTAACATTGAAAAACGGCACACTTCACCTTTAAGAGCTCTGTTTTATCTTCAAATGCTTTTACACATTTTTAAGCAGTTTTCTGTGAGTTTGTGATTGTAAATTGTAGAGTATTCATGAGGCAATGCAAGAAGTGTTTATTTCTTGGTGTATTGTGATAGTGTCAAATGCCCTATGACAGAACTGCCTTCTTGGCAGATTTCTGAGACAGGGTATGGATTTCCTGAGCTGTGGATGCCTGCGTGCTGTTCGACAGAAGAATCGAGAGAGAGAGAGGGAGAGAGAGAGAGAGAGAGAGGGAGGGAGAAAGAGGGGAAATGTGGACCACTGATTACACTCTTCATTGAGTAGAATATTGTTGCACAGCATCTGTTGTCATTGCGTGTCTCACTAGTTAAAACCACACACGCTTTTACTCACTATGTAAATAGTAGGTCAGTATAATGCTATTATACTAAGTCTATTAAATGAGGTAAAGTATTTTTCTTTTTATTAGTAAAAATCTCTATAAAGAATTATGTCTTGTCCTCTTCTTGGAAGTGTCTATGCACATTTTTATTCATGACTTTTTTTAGACATTAAATGAATTTTCCCCTTTACAATGCTTATATCCCCTCATGACAGTGACAGGGAATATTCATTTAGACCTCATTTAATACTGTCAGAATATAATGTGAGATGTACATTAATACACTGCTGCAGGAACCGTGACTGACAGATCAAATACAGCGAGCTGTCACTCGCAGACATGCTAAATGCTGATCATGATGTTCTTGTTGTGTGTTTTTTTTCACATTCTTTATAATGATGCGATTTATTTCATAAGCCCCCTGATGTGTAGTCGTACTTTTTCTGATTGTTGGGTTACAAATGTATTGATGCAGAGAGCAATTAGCAAAAAAGTCTTTATACTTTTGGGTGTAAGGGACCCAACCTTATCATTTTAATCTGAATTGTAAAATATCTAAATATGAAGCAGACATCAATACGCAACAATCTTTGTGCCCAACGGCCGGATCTGTTTGGTAAACGATTCTAATAGTTTGAAATGGCTCATTAATTAGCAGTGTCATTCGAGTGTGTTTCGGCTCTATTAAAAGCAATCATCCAATCGCTGAAGATATTAGATGTTATCCGACATTTGTTTGAACTTTAGAGGCATATCGAATGAAAATAACACCAACAGAAGAGAAAAACATAAATGTGTTTTGACGAGTGTGAATGGTAATTGGGTAAAAGGTCCAAAATTACAGGTTGGATGAGGGTTAATCGTTTTCGAAGCTTTGATCTTCTACTGGAACATGTATCCGTATGACAGCTGGAAATGTGTAATAGCCCCGTCACGTATCCAGATGACACACGGGCATGTGTGCGACTGGCCACATGACACAGAAAAAGCCATAGATACGGACAAGTATATGTAAGGTAATCGTTTTGGTCTTATCCAGGTGCCATAATACACAAACACGCACTATCTTCTTCTGCAGCAGCTGGAGTGTTGCAGGAGGGCTGTTAACCACAGTAAACATGTTTGCTCACATGTTTAAATGGTGTGGCAAGAATCCCATTAATGACCCAGCGAGGCCGTGCGGAGGGGATAGTGCTCTGTGCGCGTGTGAATGTGTGAGTCAGCACTCCCTCTGAACCCTCCAAACATCTGCTCACTGATATGCACTGATGCCTTTGTAGCCGTTGATTAAAAGAGACAAAATATGTTGTAGATTTTCACGGTTTTCAAATTAAATAGTGTGCTTGAGTCCACACGGACTTGTTGTTTATGTAGAGCTGTTTGGAATCAGTGATCAACTGTGTGGTCGGTCAAGTCTGTGTGTTGAAATGTTTTTAGGAACTGCAGAAATGCTTTGATTGTGTGTTTAGTCATGTTGAGTCTTTAATTATGTTATGAGGAGATTTGTTTTAGTGTTCTTTGTGAATGAAGGACACCTTTGAGTATTTAATCACAGAAATTTCTTTGTCGCATGCTGTTCACGGTCACTCAGGATTTAAAGCTTAATTCCAGTTGACATTTTAAGAAATACCTAAATTGCATCATTTTGTATTAAATGTTGTTGTGACCCACCATATAGAAAAGCTCATTTGTTTTTTCAAACCATATGTTCTCTTGGATTAAGGCTTGACACTTTAAAACTTTCTTTTCCGTTAAGATTTCTTTTACATTTAAGCACATCAATGACCTTTCTGAATGAAGTTATAAAACCAATTTTGTCTGACAGACTGCTATAGCAGCTTTAAAGGCTCGACCTCTGGGCTGTCTCTGTAATATTGTGGTTTTTAGATATGGCTGGGTCCCCTACGGGCCCTGCACGAGGTCTCTGTATAGTTTAAATCAAAAGAGCCATTTTTCAAGTATTTATTTTATTCTAGTTTCTAGATGTGGCTTGAGTTCCTTAAATGTACTATTCATCTATGTCAGATTTCTTAAAGTAAAGCAAACAGTCCACAGAATTTGTAATGCCATTCATGTCCAATAGTAATTGTGAAGCTATTTACCAGACAATAAATGTAAACCGTGTATTTAAACAACAGCGTAATAAGAGCCTGTCGTCTTTTCTAAATGCTGAAACCTTTCTAAAGTCTGCAGAAACAAGATACGCTGCTCAAACTCGTGCTGTTAATGCTTGGGCAAATTACATTTTTATTCAGATATAATTGGCTTGCCTGAGTTGGTTTATAATAATACATCTGCCATGTCTGTGAGTTGCTATCCTGTGGGCCATCACTCATTTTTCATTATCTCTGTTCGTGTGTGAAGGAAGAGAAAAGACAAATGTTTGGCAAAGCCGAATTCAATATGGCATCACCCCATTTATTTTCCCATTTTTATATGTGGTTGGAGACAGTCGGGTTGAAGAGGTTGAAAGCTTACATTGACTGTGGTGAGGTTTAAACTTCTGGCTGCCGGCCTGCCAACACCTGACAGCAGGTCATCTTATGACTTCAAAACTGTTTTATGCTGCCGGAGAACATGCCCTGGTTTCTTTTTACTCATCTCCTTCCTCTCACACGTTTCTTCTGGTTTTCCTCAGCTCTGCATACTCACCCAATGTGATCTTGATTTAAAAGAAACAAAGTCACATTGAGACTAACATCTGGCTCAGACTGATGCATGATGCCACTCTTTAGAGTTTTAATAAACTATGACATGTTCTGGCTATGAGACTAGATTGAGACCAGGCAAGGTCCAGATTATCAGTTTGGTTTTTCCTAAAAATGAATATTCTGTTTTGTATATAAATTGCATTGGTGCATCATATCATGATCAAGATAAACGATTGCCAATGCATGAAGCCGTATAACACAGTTTTTTAGACATGCTTATTTTTATTGTACATGTGTAGGCAAAACCAAATTATATAGAAAAGCTTACAGTAATATGAACTGAAGTATCATGGGAGTTGATGTAAACTTCATTGTCTTCACTTTTAGTAGTCTAGTCACTGCATCATTGGAGTGTTCATTTGCATACGGGGTAAACCTTTGTAAGCTTTGTCTGGACCCGCCCACATTGTATGTTGTCACATGACACCGTAAATCTCAAGCTCTCACAAAAACGTATTTACATCAAGCCGCTTTGACTCTATAGATTACTCCCATTGCTTTTTCTAGATTCAGATTTGACTTCTCAGAAGTGTTTATGGATTGTCTTTTACCAAAATTACTGCTGTGAAAACATTACTTGTTTCTTTTAGAATTTAGCCTCTTGTTTATACCCGACCCTTGCTGTTTACTTCAATGCTTAACAGCCATCCTCCCTAAATGCCATATTTTAGCTGCTGAATAATGCATGAGGAGCAGTTTAGAGGCCTAGTGAGTTTGTGCTTGGTGGGAGAGTAATGAGCAAGCCTTGTTTCTAATGGCTGGATTTGGCTTGGCAGAATGTTTTATGTGCTAATTGAATCGCAGAACTGAGGAACGCTTTAGAGTCATTGAAGTCGACAGAAGTCTTGAAGTGTTGCGACTACAAATATGAGGACGTGCGAGTGTGTGCGTGTGATTGAGATATCTATAAAGCACCACTTTGGAAGATGAAACATGATGCAATAAATGCGTTGTCAATGAGAGTTGGAACGTCTCATTGTTTGTCCATTTCCAGCCTATATCTCAGATTAGAAGATCAAATCTGAACTCTTGTGAACATAGATAAACAGTTCCTGTTTGAAAACGTCTCTGTTGTTGTTTTGAGTCACTTGTCATGGTTTTATTCAGTTTGGCACACATAACGGTCTGCATTCAGATCTTCTAGTCATTTGTTTTTTGATCTGTCACAACATGAAACATTTGCCTGCAGGCCGTCGGTCTATCCGCAGAAACTCGGCTTGGGAGCTTTTTGGTGACCTTCTGCTTCATCTCAGCTATGTTTTTTAGTGATGTAGATTAGATGGGATATATAGGATCTGACTCTGGATATGAAAGAACCTGCACTGCGTAATTCAGTTGTAGACAGCGGTTCATTCAGTGGTTCAAACTTAAACGCTAGTCAGATACCTTGTGTTGTGAAAATTTAATATATCAGACTAAATCTGCAACAGTGCTGTGAACTATTGGCATATAAAATGTATATTTTTTTTGTGACGTCTGGTGTTGATGGAAAACATTTTAGATCATGCAGAGATTTGTATAGTAGGGCAATTCAATGCAAATGTCAACCTTACCATAAAAAAATGAGTTTTAAACAAATACTGACCATCTGTCAGATTCATTTTGGATACAGCCAGATGCAAGAAAGCCTAAAGTCCCCCATTCCTTATTTACACACAAGCACAAATGTTCTGGTAAATCTCAATGTTAGGTCCATTAACTCTTTTCTTCTCTCCCTCAGAAACCACATAAAACAACGTTTAATTTACTCTCAGCTCAAAGAATTATTCATGTAGTCCTGACACGAATGGATTAAGTGAACTTCTGGTTTATGAATTTAAATGGTTTGCACTCAGTAAAATCAAGTTGCCATGAAAAAACGTTGAAGAATTTGTCTTGCATTAGCTCATTTTAATTAAGTCAACTGAGCAAGCAGCAAAAATCTTTTTTTTGTACTACATTTCTAAATGAATTTGTGAACAGGATCAGTACAGAGTGAAATGCTTGTGCTTTTATAGTAGATGGCTGGTGGATACAAGTCATTTCACTAGTGGTAGTTTTTTATTCTTCATGGAGCATTTGAAAGTACTTCACTCAGAGAGCTCAAAAGATGAAATCTACTGTCATTCAGACACACACAAACTCTCTCTTTCTGTCTCGGCTGGATGGCTTCCTGCAGACAGGCTTATTTGTTCCAGCAGATCTGTTTTTCCTCTCCGACTGGAGTTCAGCTCGCTGTAGGAAGCGAAGGTTGCAGCGTGAGGTCAAATGGATCTAGCTCCGATCATGAGGAGTTATTTTCAGCTGTCTCTGATACAGCAATTTACACTGGTTTCACAAGCTATTATGTGCTTTGTGTGACTAGATAACATACAGACGTTGCTTTTAGACCAAACCTCTTCAGATAGATTATATAGAGTCGGGAGTTATCAAAAATATGCCTGACTGCTTTTGAAACACGTTGTCAATGGTTTACAGCACATCGTGAGATATTTGGTGAGATATTAATGTAAACACAATTACTTATAGGTTACGTTTTTTTAAAGAACAGGACAAATATACTCTAAATAATAAAAATTATAAAATTGATAATAACATCTCTTACTGTACGGTACATACTGGGCATTATCATTTATGTTTATATTATGCTAAATTAACAATAATTTACACTTATATTTTTTACCGAACATACCAAATGCAATATTTACTTTTTTTAAAGGAATATTTTAGTTAGCATAGTTCATATGAAGTTGGTTTTGAGAATTATATTAATAGTTTATATCATTGATTTGAGTGACTTTGTCTTAAACACTAAGGTTTTGTATGTCTGTGAGTATTCCTGTTGACAACAAAATGCAGCACGATTGACACATTAAATAAATCTGTTTTTCTAACTCCCAAGTGTGGGAGCATTTAGCACACAGACTTACATGAAATGTTTTAACACAAGGCTGTAATGAAGTTTACTTTTATTGTGAAACACACCCTCTCCATCTCTGGTTTGACAGTGATGGATTTACTGGGAGGTGTTAACAGGCTTGTACTCAATGTAGAAAGACGATTAAAGAGCCTCTGGGGAGACGAGTTGAAAGACAAACAACAGACCAGTTTGAATCAAGTAACCAGACTGAAATAGTGTTTGGATGAGTACAAAACATATTTAAATCAATAAAATTTTTGTGAATTATGATAAATAGTGAATTAAATGGTATTGGATTTGAATACTTTAAAAAGATTTGATCCTTTAAGATTCTGTAAGTCTGTGTTTGGCTTTTGTGTCACAGAAATAGAAAGCCCTCTGTTAAAACATATTTATATTATATTTTTATTTCATAATAATAGCCTGGCTGTAAGTTTGTAAAGTGATTAAATAGAAAATCAATGTACGGTTTGAAAACACAGTATCGTCTCTCATTCACAACACAGACACATTATTCCATCCTATTCAATTTTTACATCCGTCATGCGTAAACGCATTTTTTCACATCGCTTCGAGCATACGATCTGTTTAATGTTTATTTAATAAAGGTCTGACCGTCTCTTACACACTTTCCATGTTTTGATTTATCTGTAGTAAAAAGATTTTTGATTTATCTGTAGTCGGCGTGTGATTCAGAAAATGATTCATGATAATGAGTATATCTTTGCACGCTGCCTATCTGAGCTGACACCTGCAGACTTTTTAGTCTCGTTTGTATAATTAATCAATACACCTTTATATGATTTATGACTCATTAAACAGCTGAATTGATATGAACGTACATCAGTAATTTTAGACTGCCGTCAACTCTATTTGCAAACCTATTAAAAGAGACTTTTGATAAGTATAATGTATTATTGTGTGGAAGCGTTTGTCATAAACCTATAATTAAAGTGTTGACGGTCACGGCAATTTCTCAATTATAACCTGGTTGGATGTGTAGTTTAGCTTTCAATCTTTAGTTTCTAGGTTACGCTGTTATTATGATGTAAGTCTCATCATTTTATTCATTGAGGTTATGATGTTCTTGCTCTCCCAGTGTATTTTTCACTGTTGTTCATTGACTATTAAGGATTCAAATATATTTTTTACTACTCCTTTTTCCATATTTTGCATACACTTGCAGAATAAAATTTGTATCTACTTCTATCTGTTAAAATAGATTTTAAGTTTTTTATTATTGTTAAATATCAGCTCTGTAAAATGACAGTGTTACAGTAGTTTTATCACGATTAAACAGGGCTTTCCTACTTGCAATCACATACAGCACTTACTCTCTCCGTGTATTTGTGTAGTTAAACACTACTGAAGTGTACACAGTATGTCACAACATCTCGCTTCCTGGGAGGCGTGACATAAAAACGGTGCTGGGAGAGCGTGAGGTGTCAGCGAGAGAGAGAGAGAGAGAGAGAGAGAGAGAGAGAGAGAGAGTCTGCAGCTGTGCTGAGATCAGATGCTAACCGTACAGATGACAGCACAAGCTGTTATTAAGTAGCGAGTATAAAAGCCTTTACCGTCGCGTTTTCATGAGAACCAAAGAGTCTCTCACGCACACATACACAAACCGCATTAACCAACACCTAAAATCCATCCTGACAGGATTTGAAAGAGAAGTTCTGTGGATTTAGAGCATCAGCTTCAGCTTTGCTTTTCATGAAAAATGAACTGTTGTAGATATATTAAATGAAGGCTGGAAGAAAACCCAAAGGGGATCAGGTATACGTTTAAAAAGTTCAAAATAGGGCTTTAGTTTTAAATGGATTTTGATAGACCAACGTTACTACAAATCTTTTGAGAGAAGCTATTGATGCACTTTTGGCTTTTTTATCTGATTTTTAGACAAAGATCCCATTATTGTTTGGATAATTCACCCAATAATAAAAATTCTTTCAACATTTACTCACCCGCATGTTATTCCAAACCTGTATGACTTTAATCTCCGGGAGAACACAAAACAAGATATTTTGAAGAACGTTGGTAACCAAACAACATTGTCCTCACAAGAAGAATGATAGAAATTTGTGAATAAATAATAACAGAAATGTTACAATACAATAACTATTTAGGCAAATGTGAAATTTACATTCCTAATTTAATGCTTTGTGTCTATAGCGCATCAACACGAAAATATATCTCTTTCTTTCTCAATTTTCATTTCCAATTTAAGTGTGCTTATCTGGCATGACAAATTGTTCATTTGTATTGCCAAGCATTTGCCACCAGGCCTGTGTACAATAATGTGTGAGTGCAAATATGTAATGTGTAAGTAAAAAGACTCCCATGGGGGTCTATCCCATCTTTATGACATGTGCTAATAGAAATAGTGCATTTTCTGCCAGAGACGTTTGCAGGTCTCTCCACAACCACACATTGAGTCGTTGAGTCCCAGAGACAGAAGCACGTCTGGCACGGCCTGTGCACGTAAGACTGTTCAGCCTCTGGCATCTGTGTTCTGGGAATAGCTGCGCTCATCATGCTGGTCTGCAGTAAATGAGAGTGGCACTGCGGTTTGCAGGGCGGTTCCTAATGCTCATGTCTCTTGGGGCATGTAATATGATAAGACAGTTTGTTCTCTTTTTCCTGTCTTTCTCATGCTATTGTA
Source organism: Beaufortia kweichowensis (assembly GCA_019155185.1). Classification (NCBI taxonomy): domain Eukaryota; kingdom Metazoa; phylum Chordata; class Actinopteri; order Cypriniformes; family Gastromyzontidae; genus Beaufortia; species Beaufortia kweichowensis. Next base: position 2,828,692 of record CM032815.1, on the reverse strand, counting down.
GTGAACGTTTTATTTGACTTGTTAGTAAAACATCTTTGTGCTCTTATCTTTGCACCTGACTTAATTGCTCATTTGCACCTGCGTTAATGAGTCATGAGAGGAAAGTTGATATGTGGCAGTGTTTGTTTGACAGCTTGATTTAGACACGGAAAGCATTATCTTTTTGCTGTTAGACCCAAACTGAATCTCCACATGTTTTTCACAGTATATTGGATTTGAATATAGTAAAATTTTTGTATATTGTACTTTGTTTTAAAAGCATGATCTGGTTAGGGAATTTTTTAAAGAAATTTGACAAATTTGTGTGTGGAATTCTGTGAATAATGAATCATAGAATAATGAATCTATCATTGGTTGGGTCCCAAATATAACCCAATAGATGTGGCTGTTTTGGTCAGACCGGGGTGTAGAGTAGTGATTTGATTGTTCGAGAGTTGTTTACACTTTTCTGATAGAATTAACCTATATAAATAACTTTCTTGTAGTTGTGTTGGCATTGTAAGGTGTGATGGAATAAGTAATTTGTTGAAGCCAAAAAAATGCTTTAATAAAAATATGACACAAGCAATTCCATGCATATGTTGCCCTTACCATGAAAAAAAGAATTTTTCACCAAATTCATGTAAATATTTGGGTTTAAATACCCAGTCAAGGTCTGGTAATGTTTTTATTTTATTTTCCATAGTCGTTCAGAACGAATGTCACATCCGTAACATTATTTTCTTCGTATTGAGCGTCACTTTTCCCCCCATTCATAGCATTTTGTTAATATTTATTATCTTTGATATCATTGCTTTGGGGTTGTGCATTTACATTCACAGAATTCTAGTGTTGTTAGGCACACTTTGGCTGTAATTATGAAATCAGTATGGAGAATGTTCCCAGATCAGTGAGCAGCTTTTCACTGGTTTGCACGCTGCACAGTGTGATTTTATTCAGCAGTGATTTGGCAGCTGGTGTAAACCGAGAGGGAAAAATGCCTTCCTGTCAACAGCCTATCAGCTGCAAGCCTGCATGTTCTGCTCCCACGGGCCCTGGACCACAGTGTGAAGATTCTCTCTCACAAATACACACATGCTGGCTCAGATGCATTAGCTTTGCTCTGATTTTGTGTTTGTCATTGATAAACATGTTTACTAACTGAAGTAACTCTTGATTTCTTTCGTTCGACAGCGTAACATTTTGAATATGAGAAACAACAAGTGGGTTTCTGTTCACAAGTTTACTAAACCCCAAGATTTAGGAACAGGTGTCACTCTGGTTTGTAGCCAAATTTTGGAAACCTGAAAGAGGACTGACAGCTGTATCCTCCTGCTGTGTGAATGTCTCTGTACGCTCTCTCTGTATTTGCCTCGCTCTCCCTGTCGTATCACACCCAGGGGACCGATATGAAATAGAACATTAATAGCATCAGCCCGCACGGAGCAATGCATAATATTAACGCTTTCTTTTAATGCCTCTCTTCTGAACGTGAGCTACGCATGAGAGGAGAGCAGGAGGAGATGAAGGTGGAGAGGAAATGACAGCCTTTCTGTGCTGGATAAGGCTTCTTTGCCGGTTCAGGCCCAGATGTGATTAGAGAGCTGAAAGCTGTCCCTGCCGCCGTTGAATAATTGAACATCTCCATTTCCAGGTGTAATTTTAACCTCTGTGAAAGCAGGGAACCCAGGGACGGATCTGACACGACTTTGATGTATTGTATCGGAAGGATAAAGGCGAACGTTTTGCTGCTTTTAGGTTACAGACGGGGCAAGAAATTCAATTTAATGCCTAGCAGGTTTTGAATTTTTGTAATTAATTTGCTAAGATTATTTTTAAAGGACCGCATTAGGGAGAGATGCTACGATCTGTGAATACAAAATGGCGTATTTTGCTAAATCCTACTTGATGAAGCATTTAGCATCTGAGATGTTTCTTCACGGCCTGTTGGCTAAAGATCCGCTTCTTTAAATCGTGTTTTGCTTGGTGGGTAGCGTGATTAAAAACTCCACCCTCATTTTAACCTAAACCGTAGCGTAATCCCTGAGTGCAGCCTTACGTTAAGAAGAGCTTAATCCTGGCATTAAAAGTACATTTATTAAGAATGTTTAAGGGGGTTGAGCAGGGATATGCCTGATGTCACTGTATTACCCTAGCTTTTAGTGGTCAGACCTGCTTTATAAGGGTTTACAACAGCAATAATTCACAATTTCACCTCTTGACAAAGGTAATGATCGTAATTAAATTTGGCTTGCTATCTTAAAAAAAAAAGACAAACTTGGATCTGAGACATGGCTGGAGGTCTGATCTAGCCTCTGGATCATGGAATTGGATAAAATAGAGTAAATTTGATCATGGAAGAAGTATGGGTGGTGGATGGATGCTGGATAAATTGTTGTAAGAGAAATGTAGGCAGTTGTTTATATACGCTTGGAGAATGATTGAAATCTGTGTGTAGAAGCACCTTTAAAATGCAGTTTTTATATCAGATTTTGTAGTTGTGTTGATTGGATGAGTAGATTTAAATATGCACAATAATTAAAATAAAACACAAATAAATCAGAAACTGTCAATCATTTGTCAAAACTGAAAGCACATGCTTGTTTTTGTTAACTTAAATTATTTTTTCAAATTATATTTAAATTGTATATTTTCATATTTTAATTAAGGAACTAATTAGTATTTCATTAATATTTTAAATTAAAGCTTGTTTGTATTGTGTAACTGCCCACCGTTTTTCCATTTTAATCACGTTAATTGTTTGTGCAATTCACCTCCAACAAAGTCAAAAAGTTTTCTATATATCCTCTAATTTGTATTAAAGCTGCATTTTTAATGAACTAAATAAAATTAGAGAATGATTTTCTTCTGCATATTGTGTGTATTCCAGCAGGGCAGTTCAACTTTCCGTATTTTTTTTTCTGCTTGTCAGTTTGTGGTTGTGTGTGTAAAATAGTCCAGCATGTGTATGTTGGTGTAGTTGGGTGACTGGCTGGTTGTGTTATGTTCTGGCACTGAGCTACACTAGAGACGCCGCCTGTCACATCATCTCATGCTTCTGTCTCTGTATCATTCATTACTGCTAATTAACAACTTTCATTGCTGCTGGAAACATCCACACACATTAATGCATATAAAAATATTTTCCAGGGGAGGATGATTGCAAGACACAGTCTTTGTTGTTATCGAGCTTCTGTAGTAGATGTGCATTTACTTGACTGAGAAATGAAACTCATTAAAATAAAGTTTTTTTTAGTTTAATCCAGATTGCACATAAATTACAAATTCGTAGGAAAGCAAGAGAGCAATAACATGCCAGCAAAAAGACATTTGGAAGACGGCGCTGTTCTGTATTCAGGAAATAAATGGCTAATCCCAGGTCTCAACTACAATTAGGTTTAAGACTTCACTTAGGACTCCCCCAGGCTGTTATTTCTCAGTTAAGCTCAGGTAATTTATTTGGTAATGAGTAAGAAACTCTTTTATGAACTAAATGTTTTGGGCATAAAATGTCCTTTGTGTATGTAAATGTAAATGCAGGACTTGTCTAAAGCACTGTTATATGAAAAGTACAACTTATGTCTGAGAAGGAATCATTATAATTCAATTCCTGTCTTTTTAAAATTGTCTAGCAGCCAGCCAATCAGATTGAAGTGTGCAATTTTAGTAGTATGCATGAGACAGCCAGTAAACGAACTGTGGACTATAACTGAGACTTCAATGGTATCTGAAATGTCATTAATCTTGTTGAGAAAAAACCCTCTGATGAGTTTTTGAGACCAAGGTAGTGTTTTTTATGTATTAAAACCTATGTAGCATTTTCTTTGAAATCACTCTTCAGTAAGTGAGAATATCGCTTATTATTTACAGAACTAACAACTGCGTTTGAAGAACTATTTTGGGTATTGAAATAAACAGATTCAAAACAAGAAAGTAGTCTTTTTAGTGCTTAGTGTGTGCACAGTAGCATATGCTTCCACTCCACACTGTCTTTCAAGTATGCGACGCTACGTTTTCAAGCGCTTGTGCATCTTTAAAGTTGACATTGGGAATGTCAAACCTACCAAAGCCGGAGCCTGAAAGCAAAAAAATGTTGAATGTGTTTCTTGTCATCCTTCGGTCTTTCATCTGGCCTGTCGAGAGCTGCTTTGCAAGGGAAATGCAGCTGGTTTGGCAGACAGATCTGTACCGCCTAATCAGGGTGCCGGCTGCTGCAGCTCATTAGATTGCCTGCAGCTTGGCACGAGAGCCTGTACGCTGTCACTATTATAAATATTTCTGAGACGCACCTCAAAACAACATTGCACGGTGTTGGGCTAGTGCATATGCATTGATGCATACATGCACATTTGAGTTGCCACCTCATCGTTTCACGTAACATGCATGTTTGTGCCATTCTGAGCGAGCTGGTGATGTTAAATGATTCAGAAGAAACACTTGTATGCACGCCAGAATCATTTCTTCTAGGACCCTGATTACGCCGTCATCCCCGCAGGCACTGAATTGCCCACTCATGGCTCTATGCCTGCAATTGATTTATGAGTTTTACTGAAGTGCATTTAGTTGAGGCATCTTAAAAAAGATTGAGTGCATCTAACAGATTGACTTGTCTTGCAGTTTACTCTCGCAGAAATGGCTGTGTGCCGCTGTGCTGAGAATTCTGATTACTCTTTCTTCCTTCTCTGAGAAAATGTAGTTTCAGCATTGTGAATGAGACACCAGAATAGGTTTATCTATGTGCAGAGAGGGTTTCTACAAGGTTAAGGAGTGGAGAATGGATTACACGGATACAAGTGCCAGATATTCTGCTGTGTCTATGTTGAGATTAGCTGTGAGTTTTGTGTTGCTGTGTGATTGTGTGATTGTGTATATGCATTTTTATGGTTGTCAATTGGACAGTAGGGATGGTTCATGTTGTGGTTGTTCCTATAGCGATGTCTCGTGAATATTAATAAGGTTATTTGCAAGGTTTAACATTGTTTATTGTTTTGAAGATGCCCATTATAGTTACACAATAACTATATACTTTGGACTATACCACAACTGATCACAGAGATGGTCTGTGTGACATGCAAAGGAATGTAAATGTAAGAAGATTTTCTTCATTAAATCATTTGGATGACATGCAAAATCTTTCTAAACTCTATTGTCCGAGTGATTTGCAGTTAACCATAATAAAGTTTTGGCACAATCACTCTGTGAACCTCCTGCCTTCCCTGAAAGCACCTTTTAGCATCTGTAATTGATATTGATGTGTGGATTGAGCGAGCTCCTAAATCACTGTTTGGGAAACTGGAGTCGCTAGGCTAACGGTTGAGTTATGTATGAGTTAGCGGCCGTCCGCTTTAATGATGCATTGTTTGAAAAGCGTACAGTGCCCGCCTGTCACGGCAGTCCTGATGAATGGAGACACCTCGAGCGTGTAAGTTCAGACATGGCCGACTTGTGCCTCTAATCTGTGTGTAATCGAAGCCTTGTGTGCCTTTAGGAGGTTGGAGAGCTGTATATTTTCAGCACAATTATCTCAATATATTTGATTTTTCAGCCGGTCCTTCCGGGGACCACAATACTAGGCGTTTTTCACAGCTATTTTTCACAGTTACCTAAATGTTCTCAGTTTGGGTTTTGTGGGCTAGAATTGCAAGTTCATTTACTACTGAATGTTCCTATACATGCATGTTTAGCTTAGGGATCCAGAAAAACAGCCAAAAACAGTGCTTTCTGAAAATGATTCGAGTCCATGCCTGATGCTAGAAAACACCCCCCAGTGCCGCTGCAGTAATGCATTGCCGTTCTTGTGGGTTTCTCAAGTGCGAACACTTGCCAGAATCTCTTGTTCTACATGTCTGCTTATCCACCCCTCCCCTGGTGCAACCGAATAAAAGACTAATTAATTTATGCACTCCGTGTCAGTTGATATCAACTTCCAATGTTTTTCTCCTTCATTAGCAGTTAATCATTTGAGCTCAGCTCAGACCCAAAGACTTTTGACAGGCGTAATTCATATTAAGGCCTTAAAATGAGAGCATTGTACTCGGAGAATTTAACGTGCTAAAATGACAAATTAATGGTAATTATGTTGCAAGAATGTGTGTGATTGTGAAGTGTGTGTAATTATATTAGGATCCTACAGCCCAAATTATCCAACCAATCTTTAAATTGGCTGAAGCCCAATTCTACCTGAAGCAAAAGTACACAAATACTTTTTTATGCATCCAGATGTGTTTTAATGCACATGTACATGGTGTTTAGGTTAATATTAACTTTTAGCCTTGTTACACTACCAAATTTTACAAGCAATTCCAAGATTTACCAATTTTGATATCACAATGAAAACTTAAATGCTGTTGAAAGACTTTTTGTCTCTAAACATAATCACCCCAGTATAAATCAATGAATGTTTTGATTCTTAAAGAGTAGTTTTATTCAGTTGTTTTTGTTCATTTTTATTGACTTGCCTGTGAAAATACATCTACGACCACAGAGATGGCGCTTAGATATGACCCGTCAATACGTGGACAGATCTCAAAGAGCCAAACAATCCCACGTGACACTGAAAGCGGGATGGAAAGCCTTTGCAGGGCACGCCTCTCAACCTCACTTAATGGAGAGTGGGTTAATCGAATCACCTTTTAATCACCTCCAGGTAATAATCTGCACTTAATTGAAAGGATTGCTATAAAACATTGAGGAAATGCTTCCCTGGAGGGCTGTGCTTATTCCAGACTGGCTCGAGACTGATTGGATTTTGGAAATTAATTGAATCGCTGCCTGGAGTGACGTGTGCGGAGAGAACCGAGTTGTTTTCGTTATGATGCTCCAGAGATGACTGTGATTGAGAGAAAGTTTTGAAATGTGATAATTGCATGCGTGTGTGTGTGTGTGAGAGAGAGTGTCTGTAAGAGGCACGGAGAGCAAAGGAAGACGCATGACTTTATTTGCCCTGTCAGATGAGCCCTGAGGGACACGTCGAGCAGCAAAGAGAGCACTGCTATTTGTCTCCATTAGCCCCTTTTTTTGTGTGTGTGGTTGTGGTTATGTTTTTATGCAATTGCTGTGGTTGACATTGTCTTATTATGTCATAACATGTGTCAGTGCCTGTTGAATTGCCTACAATGCGGTGAACTCAAACTCGCCAGATACTTATGAAAATGAAAGCATCTCCTAAATTTATCTGAAAGACCCACATAACAATTTTTGTGCAATTGTGTTAATGAAAAGTTTATGCTCTTTTTTTTTATGAAAACAGTGTTTTTGCTCTTCTGATTCTGCGTAATTATATTGCATGTTATAATATAAAATAAATGATCTTATACAAGTATTTTTCTGCAATCATATCTTGAATTTTGCAGCCATTTGTGTTAATTTGTTGGACATTTTTGACACAATTGCCTGTTTAATTTTTTTTACCTGGCATGGCAGTAACCAAAGTCATCAAATTAGAAGTTACTGATTGCAATAAAATCAGGAAGTTTTACATCCAATCACATTAAGGATGTTAACAAGTAAATTAGAGAATTAATTGACAATTAAATGATATCACTGCAGTTGCACTGCAAAATCCGTCTGAGACTGAATACAAAACCAAGTCCAAATGCACTTAAGACCAAGACAAGACCAAGACAAGACAAGACCAAGACAAGACCAAGACAAGACCAAGACAAGACCAAGACCAAGACAAGACCAAGACAAGACCAAGACCTTCAATGGTCTTAAGACAGTATATGAGGATTGGTGTCGGGGAACTGTGGTTTAGTGGTTTGCACCCATTATTTGTTGAAAGCATCTAAATTTCACATTTCCCCAGTTTCCCCAGGCCAAATAATAGATTTATTTGGAAGACACTGTTTTTCATTTTAACCACAAATGTCGTCTCTTTGATGCAAGCCTAAAATCAATGTTACGCTTTCTCTTATAATCTCTTTTAAGGTCAAGATTTTCAAATGAGAACGTGATGTCGTAAAGGGCACCCTCTGCCCACAGCCACTCTCTCTCAAATGAAGCTCTGTTACGCTGCCCCGGCGTGCCGCGTGCTCATGTTTCATCTGGCTGTTTTAGCCTGGGAGGCAAACGGTGTGGTTTACAGTCACTGAGGGCTCTTATTGTGCTGGCTTCAGCTGGCTGGGCTTGCCAGAGGGAGAACGTGGAGGATATTCAGGAGAGGAGTTGGAGGTTTTTTTGCAGCACCAGTCAGTTCAAGCGCCACACACGGGGACAAAAGGGCATCCGGGTCGACACTCTAGCACAGACTGTCGTTTGAAATGTAAAACAGTGTCTGTCATAGGCGGTGATTCGATAGCTTTTAAGTTTCAATGGGAATAGAGAAAGACAAGACAAGTGACTGAATGTGGATAAGAACACATGTCCTTGTCAGCCCCTGCTTGTTCTCAGTCACAACCCCTATTAAATGTATGTAAAGTAATGCGTTTTTGTAGCTTTTGTATTGCTGAAAAGAGAATCGGCTGGCTTAAATTCATTCGCCGCAGATATACTGTATTAAACACTTAAAAAGCAGGTGCATGTGATTGTTCTTGTATTGAAGAAAAGATTTTTTACTCATTTTTCGTGACATATTTTTAATGCCTATGCTTGTCATCAGACATTAGTGTAGCAGACAAATGTTAGAATAAATAACAGCCACATCTTTTGGGCTGTGGTGTTTCAAACATGGCTCTATTTTTAACTTGACACGCCGTCTTGGAAACGTGATGAAACACTCAAAGGACATCTAAATGTGCAGCAACACTTCAGCTGATGAATTTAAAAATGCATTTTCCCAAAGGCCATTTCTGTGCAGCTGTCTAACAACTAAAACTCAACATGCTGCGAGTGAACTGATTATAGCAAAGCAACTAAAAAAAGCTAAATCACTCTATATATATTTAAGAAAAATCGAGATTGTAGATGTTACAATTTCTGTTTGAGATCCTCTTGCATGCTTATCTGGTATTCCATTCAGTCTCTTCCTCAGCCTCTCATTACTTTCCTCATTCTTAACATGTTTATTATTCTCACATCTTATTGTTTTTCCCCAATTTTAGATGCTCTTTTGCACAAACTGAGTGTTGCAGAGGAAACAAGCTCACAAGGGAAAGCATTCATCTTAAGATAAATGAAACACTGTCAGAAGTAAAAGAGTGGCTCCAGAGAGGAGAGAGAGAGAGAGAGAGAGAGAGAGAGAGAGAGACACATGTGGATCATTAAATATTATTATCACCAATTATTATAGTTATTTATTTTGACACTTTTTTCACACATTTAATTTCATGTTAATTCATAAAATAACATTAACATAATTAATGCTAAAATGAACATTAACATTAAATTAATTTATTAATTTAAGACCGTTGTTTTGTTTTTGTATGTTAATGTTTTGACAATATGAATAAAACATATTTCTCATTTAGAGAGACTGAGAGAGTGAGCGAGTGAGACAAAGAGAAAGTGAGATAAAGATAGAAAGAGACAGAAAGATGAATTAGAAAGGAATGCCATGTGACAGAAGTGGTTGATGGTACAAGAAGAGACGGTATTTGTATTGTAACACCGTTTATAAGAAGTAGAAATATGTGGCTGTTCAGGCTTGATGTTGTAAAATCCAGTGGAACATTTAAACTGAGAATTAGATGGGAAGTGTGAGATGTGTGTGTGGTTGTAAGAGGTGTAAAGTGTAAATTAGAAATGGATCCTTGCGGGATCATAAGTGCAGCACACTATCAGCATGTAATAAACTGATAATGGCTGTGGATGGTGATTATGTGTGGTGTTTGTAAATCTCACAGTCTGATGTGCTTACATTGCCTTTACTGCTTATTGGAATATTTACTTAAGTTCTTTAAGTGTTCCCCTGATACTAGCACAATGCAATTTAAACTAGCAGCAGTTTATTTACATTGTAATTCATTTTGTTGGCTTTCTTACTTAATTTATATGGCTCTGTTCTGCAAAGTGATCTCATGGGACATATGGCACCCATATAATAGATACATTCATTTATAGCCATTTATATAAATTCATAACAATAAACTATTGTTATTTTTTTTAAATACCCACACTTAAAAGAATTATAAAATATATATTTTTTTAAATATAAAATTTAAGCTATTTAAGGTTAATAGTCGACCTCTGTGGGTGCTGTGACACTTTACAAGTTATTCTGTATTAAAGCAATATTACGCCCCGTTGTTTTTTCAAGTGACAAAATAGACTGGCGTGATTATGCAAGTGTATTGAGACATGACATCATGTTTCACCAGCAGCATAAATAAATGACAATCATTAGTGTTTGACATACAGAAATGGGTCATAAACTCATTGAAGCCATCTTGATCTTGTCAGCTCTCCCTCTCTCTCTCCGTTTCCATTAGGACTCATTGGCGAATGACTGACGCTAAGGGCCTCGCTCTCTGCCAAGATGGAGAGCACCCAAAAATCTTGTAATGAATGGCCGCTTTGCATCGATATCAATCACCACTCCAGCCGATCTGTCATTGCGTGGTGTCACTTAGGAATATAGAACATGCTGTCTGATTTGAGAGCCGGTGTAGGGACAGTGACAGTGATTTAGGTCTCTGGGTTCTTGTCCGAATGCGGACCACTGGTGTAGACAGCGGTGATGAATTAAATAAGGTTTAGATGATGGCAAGGTCAGTGTCTTTGACTGTAATGACATTAATGCTCTTCTGTTGTTCTGTTCCTCTGCCTTTGGGTTTTAGTTGGCTTCTCTCGCTCGGGGTTTCTCTTCAATTAAAAGGAAACTAAAGAGAATCCGTGAATTTTCTTATCAGGAGCAGGACAAGCCAATATTTAAAGATGTGACTAGTTACAGATGTAACAAGTCCTGCTTTACTCAAAGCTGTTTTCAGTAAATCAGATTTTCTTGTGGTTTGACTGTTAAGTGGTGTAGCAGATGCAGGACATGTTCCCAGAGGCCCGTATGAGAAGTGGCACATCTGCTGTGTGTGGCACATCTCTTTAAACATGCTCCTCAGATATGTGTTTTTTCATCATTAGATCAGTCTTTGCCAGGTATAGTGTCTCTATTCATATAAAGCGATTTAACTTGATCTGTCTTCAGAGAGAGGGAGTCATCCGTAGAAAGTGTCTTTTCAGTATTCACTTCACACACTTTCAAGGTCAGTGTTTCTTGTGTCGTCATCAGACGTCTGAACACACTCACATACTTTATCTATTTCTCTCCCTGTGTCTGACAGTATGCCAGCAGTAAAAATAAGGCAATAATTTCTGTTTTGAACATTAAAAGTAATTGTTTATCTTATGGGGACATTTTATTTAAATATTTATTTAAAAAAGCAGAAAGGTTTGTGTAGGTTAGGGTTACACAATACAATATACAGTATAAAAGTCATTATGTTAATAGAAACCCAACATGTGTGTGTGCCAACAGAATACATATTTGTTATGTTGTCATTAACTTCACTGCCCTCAATGTCTTGATAATTAAGTCAAGGTGGAAAAACTAATTTATGAGGAACACCTTTAATCTAGAGCGTCTTTCAATTCTCTTGTGTTCCTACATGCAGACTCCAATTTAAATCCAGTTTAAAGGAGTAATTTCAACACAATCTCATGGCAATTCGTAACTATTTCACAAGGTGAATAATTCGTCCATCTTATTTGCATATTTTGCATACCAGATCCATTTGGTCCCTGTCCATTTAATTATGTCTCCTTCAAGTCGTGTGCACTAACAAGTATTGCTCGCAGAACACATTCAGTGTTGAAGCTGTGGATAAAGCTGAAACCAAATGGAAATGCTGTGTTGTTTTCAAGCCAACTCTCTTATGAATACCAAAGGAATGCATTTAGATGCTCACAGACAGAATAGTTTATAGACTTTTAGATCACTGAAATATTTAAAATATCCAAAGGAGGTCCAGTAGATAGAAGAGACCCCTCACCTCCATCACTCCCACTCATCTTCTGTCAGACTGTACGAGCAAGTGGAGAGTATAAATAACAAACCCACTGTAGTGTCACAACCTTTACATTCTTATGCACACACATACACTTGCATTCGCTCACTCGCTCTTTCTCTTTCCATCTCCATTTTCTACAAGTGATATATTGCACCGGTTCAGATTGGATATTTCATATGGCTGTACTTTGTGAGTGTGTCATGAGATGAATGATCTTTTCTCTAACTAGGGTGTCATACGTGTCGTGCGCTCAGGATGACACACTGATGCATGGACATACAATTATCTCATACAGTACGATTTCAAGTACGTTTGTAGAGCTTTGGAGGATTTAGCAACCCAAGCTAAAGCTTATTTTTCAATCTTCATTTCTCTCCTGTCTTTTTTCTCCAATCAGTTTCCCCAGTGGTCATCAGTCTCTCCCGGCCTCGTCTCCTCTTTCTCTTTGTTGTGGCGGCTCTGCAACGTGTCATGTGATCTGCCCGTTCTGCCACAGGATGTTTATCATATATCACTTTTTCACATTAGTGGCCCTCGGGAAAGACCGGAGATCAAACACAATCATTTTAAACGCACTCTTGTGTGACCGTGTGATTTTTGGGTTGAATGTTCTTTGTTTTTCATTCTAACTCGATAAAATCACAACCCTAACTCTAAATTGAAAAAGAGTTTTGAAAATGTGATTTTTAGGCATGGAAATGTCTACAATGGCTTTATCTTGTAGCAGTGCTAGACTTAAAATGACACAATTCATTTTACATTTTACATAAAATTTTTAATAACATTTTAATAAAATAAAAACCATTATCCAGTTATCCTGTAAAAGTCCTAGAAATCCAGGATTGGTTGAGGATTGGTTGATATCAATGTTTTTTTTGTTCTTAAGGAAAACAAAGAATATTGATCACTATTCTGCTTCTGTAAATCATGTAAAGCTTGTTCTGATAAACATTTATGGCAAGTCATATGTCAATTCAATCACGATGGCGTGATATAACCTTCAGTAAAATTAGATTATAACCTGCTGCCTTCCATCTGTATACATATTTCTTTAAAATAGTGCAAGGGAAAAGAAAAGAAGGTGCCTAAGGGCGTCCAAGCATGCGATGATTAATGAGTTGTTGGCATGCTCATGGAAACGGGCGAGAACATACATCACAACATGCATGCATTGCTCTTTTATGTGCTACTTTAGGAGCACACCAGTGTGAGAGACACCGTACCTGATGCCTAGGTGCTTTTGAATGTAAACCATCTTTTCCATATTCTGTGTGTAACATTGTTTCGCAGCTCATTTAAAATATGAAATGAAAACTGTTTTGAAGTGTTACACAACACAGAGCTGCTCTTACTTTTATGGGACACTACTTTGAGATGTACGTGTTGAAAGAGATTTTAGGGTTTGAGATGTGTTTAGGATTTTAGAAATAATAGCCAGATAAAAGCCAGAATCATATTGTTAATGCCACATGAATGTATACTGTACATTAAAATCACCTTGTGTAAATGCAGATTGATCAGAGATTGAGGTTACGTAGAACAGGATGTCATTTAGTTGTTAAACTACTATTCCTAAACTTTTCACTTATAATATCATTTTGACAGAAACCTGACAGATGTAGAGCAGGTACTGTATAGGTTATGATACCGTACCTACTTCTTTTGATCTTTTCATCTCTTTTCATCTCTTCTTATCTTTTATCATTCAGCCACTTCAGTATTTTTTCCACTCGACTCTTACACTTGATCTCTCTTGTCGTAAGTCTGTCTCTCTCTCTCTCTTTCTCTTCTCTCTCTCTCTCTCTATCTCTGATATATTGTGAAGCTTCCAGCTGAGCAGATTGATTTCCTTCAGCGCTAAGCTTTCTATTTGCTTGTCAGTAGAGCTGAACGTGTCTCTCGTCAGCCCATAAATGTGTTAAATTCCCTTCAGAGGAGATTGAACTCTTTACTGTGTGCTGCTGAAGGATTTAACAGCCATTCACAGAGAGATGATAAGCTGCTATTAAACAACAGAGATACTGATGCTGTTTGAGGATTGTTAAGCTTAATTAATACATTGCAAAGTTTGGGGGAAAACCAGCAGTTGAAATTGTGAGTAGAGTTTATTAAAAGCTTGAGCGCTTAGATAGTGTTTGTAATAGTTCTGAGTTTTTGTGTGTAATTTGGAGAATATGAGCTCAGTTCATTAGCTTTGGGTGCTGTGGAGAGTTTTGCTGTGTGTGTGTTATATTTGGGTTGCAATATGATTATTGTTGTAATTCCTAACTTTTGGTGGAAAGGTAAAAAATGTATAGTGTACTGCTTTAGTGTATGTTTATTTCACGGTATATAAATCAGATTGAAGGGACTAAATGCTCACACACTAAATTAAATATCCATAAAAAGTTATTTTTTTACATTAACAGTATACAGCACAATATATTTTCGTAATGTAATTGTGATATGTACTGTAATGTTTGTAATGAAATTTATTATACAACGCTCTGAAATACTTGCTTCTGATTGGCCAGTGGTGACGTTACATGATATGCTTTTCCCCTCATAACAATTATTTACTTCTTAATAAATTTGATATAAATATGCCTAATGTATAACATATATATGAGATTATATCACAAATTTTTAAACCAAATGATGTTTATCTAACATCAGGTCTAAAGCCAATAGGATGAAAGGTTTGTATTTGTTAAAAATATGCTAATAAAACATTTCCAATCAGTATTCCATGTTTGTTTGTGTGCATGCAAAAGTGCCTGTGTAATACAGCAGAACTGAACACTCTGTAGGAAAAGTGGCTCAGCTAAACTGCTGAGCTGGGACTAAGGGAGGTGTGTGGAGGGTAGTGAGACATTAAGTGCTGTTTAAAAGGAGAAAAGAGAGAAAGGGTAGAGAGAGTGAGAGCTGAGGGAATATGAACTCACTGTGTGCTCTTACTGACAGAGAGAGAGAGAGAGAGAGAGAGAGAGAGAGAGGCTCTATTTGGACTGCTCTGACTGCAGGCTTTGATCCTATTGAGCTGTTGTGTCTTGCCTTTGTGTGAAACTCCAGATGAGAACGGCTTACAAAGTCCCTGTTAAACACGACTCACCATCTGTATGTGACAGCAAGTGTCTGACACCGACCAAGGGCCTTTTATCCACACAGTTGTTAACTCAGATTTCAGCTCCTTATTTTCTTTAGTTTCTTGTTGACTTTGCCTTGCACCATTTTTATTTATAGCTGCAGTGATGAGAGCGGAGACAGTGTGGAATTTGTCGCAAGCAGGATTGGAACTTGCAACGCCCATATGAGCGCCACTGCTTGAGTTGTTAGAGCACAAATGCAAATATCATAGGGGGAACATAACATTAGCTGCTTTTATTTAAAAATCCAGTAGTAGTTTTTTGTTTTTTACCATTTTCAACATAAAGTCATTTTACATAATGTCAAGAACATTTTGTGGAAATATAACATTGATGCATTTCATCTGGACTTGACCTTTAATATAATGTCAAAGATTGAAATCAGTGTCTAGGAAAGCCAACTTTTTTGTGCAAAGAATAAAACATATTGTGTTAATAAAACCATTTATTTCAGTATTTACGATTATTAATTTCAGTATTGTGAATGAAAACTGCATCTCGAAATCTATCATACAGTCATTTATGGATAAACACACTTAACCCATTTTCATAATTGTTTTGTGTCTCTACTGATGCTTGTTATCTCATAATTCAATTTTGTGATTTACGCTTGTTTTATGAAAGAGAATTTTCATATTTGGATAAATTATTTCTTTAAATACTTTCTAACTGAAAGCCAGGTAGCAACGTTTCTAATGTAAAAATTTGATTCATCTTCTGTTTCATGTTTGTAAAGGTTTGAAAATGTAAAGCTTCAGGGCTTTCAGTATAGACTGAATACGTGTTGAATTGAGAACTGCACAGAGAGCTGTTCACTACTGTCAAGATCTTGACACCACTCGCTGTACTGTAGCAGAAGGGAAAATGTTTTCCTGCAAGCACTGCAAACCAATAAACTATTATTTATTTATCTTTAATAAGTGTTTATCTTTCCACCCTGGCTTTTGTGTTGAACATATGCATGTGGATTTATCATATGCATGAATCAAAGAAATATCCAAAGATACCTTGATTTTCAGGCGTGTTTTAGGCAGTCCGAGTGTATAGGGGTCTGAGGCAAGTGCCCATCTCACCCTCGGTTTATTTTGAGCGGCCTCATAATCTCTCAGCTCTTCAGTGCGGTGCGAATGGCCTCGGGCTCTGTTCCTCACACCGCATACACAAACACATCCTGCAGGATTCTCTCTGATCATGTGCTGACAGAGAACATGGGCTGTGGTTGCTGAGAAGCTGCGCTGTATGTTGATCGTGATGCTCGAGTGTGGGCGGGACATCTTTCAGCCTGAGTTAAACATGATTTCTCTATTGATTTTTGTCAGGCTGAATGCTTTATGGTGTTTTAATGTTTCTGATACTCATTTTTCAAGTGAGATTATAGCAAATTTGCATGTGTGAATGTGTTACCAGGGGCGTGATTGTTAGGAAATATGTCTTGTGTTTAGGTCTGTGTATTTATGTGTGTTATTGTGGCTGATTGGTGCAATACCTCTGACAGCTCACTGTTTATGAAGTATGTGTCCCATGATTTAACTGTCATGTGTGTGTCATTTATTTTATTTTACAGTATGAGCTCTGTTAGACAGCTGTAGTAGAGAATAACAGGGAATATCGTCACGTCTGTGACAGAATTTGGTTTAAAGGTATGTTTGCATTTTCTTGTCAGTAGAAGCAATAATTCAGATTTCAGATGATGAAACGAGAGAGAATCAAACCTTATTGGATTTGCATAATTCCTTCAGTGAACTGTGTGCTAAAACAACGCAAACGGTGCGTGCACGTAAACAACACCTTCAGCGGTTGAAATCTGCACCTGCGTGGTTTAGCGTTAAAACAATTGTAAGGCAGTTACTGGAATCAGGGAGCAAAGAGTGTGACATTTTTAAGCTGTGTGTTTAATGCAGCGTGTCAAACTTTATTGGTGCAAAAGAGAGATCATGTAAAATTATAAATATTGCTCTCTGTGTTTTTAAGTGATTTGTCTGTAGTAGTACAGTGTTTAAAATTCCACTTGATCTTGACAAAAGATAAACTTTACACCCCTTTATATATGTACTGTAAACATGGGGTTTTCATCAGCTGTGTGCATCTTAATGTGCCCGGCATAATTTCTTTCAAAACCAGCCGAACAGATTTCAGCTTTTTTCTTACATTAAAGTTACATGGAAACAGCAAAAAAAAGGGGAAGTATGACTTAAAATTTTTTAGTTAGTGTGTTTAGAATATATGAAATGCAAGTGTAAAAGCAGTGTAAAGGAGTGTAGCGGAATTAGTGTCCCAAATGTTTTATGCACTAACTATTCACTGCGTTATGTACTTGGTGTCTATATTTACTTACCGGATGTATAAGCATTTCACAGAGGAGTTTCTCATTCGAGGGCAAATGACGTCAAACGCATAACTTAAGTGTGAGTCGATATGAAAATCAATTTGTGCATTATATTTCTATGTTCGTGTTGCTCGTTTTGTCCTATGAGTGTGTCTCCGCAGGCAAAGTTTGCTTGCAAAGAGATTCATAACACCTCTTCTCCTCCGTTACATGATTAAAAACCTCTGAATGCATGAAGTAAACAGTTCCACAGTTAATTTTTCAGTTGAAATAAGTGGAATGTTCAATGTAAACGAAATTGTAACGAGAAAGAAACAGTATCACACTGAAATGAACATTTAGGTTTCTGGCAGACAGAAAAGAAAACCTTTAAAAACCATCTCTCTTTTTTTTCCGCACTAAAAGTGAAATGTCAGCCTTATTTTCTCTCTCTGTCTGTCTCTGTGATTCATAGGCATAATATTAAATAAGGCTACATTTCCATTGCCAAAACGGTACTGAGCGAAACAACAATCCTAAGTTGATTTTTATATTTCATGAAAAAATGATTAACGCTCAGTTCAAAACTTATTGCCACAGTGATAAAATGCTCTGGGTGTTTTTATAGAACAGCTCCCGATTTTAAATACGATTTAAGCTTTTGCATAGTGTGTGCGCTGCAAGCATGTGAGTTTGTGTAATCTGTCAGAATAATTGATTTGGTTTATTAAGAGTCCTGAGAGGGGGAAAGTGTGCCATGTAATGAAGAATGAGAGTGCTTGAATGTGGCATTAATTATATTTTCCTGATCTGTAGTGTTTCGTTAGTGATGCTAATTGAAAAGAAGCTCATTAACTGGGACTTAGGAGCTACAGCATGTTTGTGTATATTGTATGTGTGTCTGTGTTTATGTCCAAAGCATGACATCATATACTTTCTTGATGTTGTAGAAATGTGTTTATGTATAGTTGGTCCATTAGTGGTCCATTAAGTATACAAATTCTACTTAAAATAAACAAATATGATATTAAACTACACACTCAGAAGTCCATTCATAGCATATGGGGTTAATAGATGCTGTGGTTAAATAGCTCAGAAAATGGGTAAGACGCTGTATGGTGTGCCATTGTATTGTGTTGTGTTTTTTTACAAGAAAAAATGACATTTTTCTATGTAGATGCCCAAGTTAATGGTCAGTGTAATACTATTCTCAGATATGTAGCAACTTAATGTTTTTGGCAATGGTACATTAAAAACCTTTATGATACTGTGTGTTGCAGCTGGTACAGTATAATGATGTTTATGCTTTAGTCAGTGATGTTTGGCCATATTTTGAATGATTCCCAATAATCCACAATGAATCCACACAATGCTTGAAATCTGTTGGTGTCTGTACATTATAAAGGGTGATCGTCTTGAAAATGCTCTGCACTCTCAAGCACTTTTCAATTCAGTCTCTCCATTGAATGTTCAGCATGAGAGAGATGCTATAAAGATGTCAAGTGTAGAAAGAACAGGCAGGTAGAGTGAAAGCATTAACACTGACCCTGCGAGGAAAGAGGACGTCCTGAGGGAGAGAAGAAAGTAAATAGATCAGAACCATTAACGGAGAACAGAAAATACTGCCATGGTAGTGCAGTTAAAAGGACGAATGTGAACTGATGTTTCTGACTAGAAATTTACTGTTATGGATTTTCTGAGCAGATATTGAAAAATGTTAATGAATGTTGGCCAACATCAATAGCGATAACTGTAGCGAAATAAGTAATTAAATACTGTTTACTGTAATAGGACTTGCAGTACATTTTGCCTATGAACTAGTAAATTATCTAATAGTTTGTTTCAAATATGATTATATTTGTATACAAAATACAGCAAGCACGATTATTTCTCTTAAGAATTACATGTAAAAACATTATTTTAAGTTTTTCTTTTAAATGCTTTTGTAAAACACTGATAAAACAGCAAGCCAAACATGTCTTGAATGATGTCACCATCTGTCAAAAGAATATTGTACTTTCAAAATATATTCCTTTTTAAAAAATTGTAACTAGAGACAATGTTGTTTAAAAAAAGTTTCCACATTTTTCAATTTACATTTTAATAGAATTTTTTGACACCATAAATAAATATAAAATCAGTTCATTTTGTAAGCGTTGTGATCTGTCTGCTCTGGTTAAGTGAGAAAGGCTTCTATTAGCGCCGTTATCATTGCGCTGATAGTTTGTCTCCTCTAATGACACCTCCTGCCATCCCAACCCCATACTCCTAATTATACCTTATTTTATTTAACAGCGGGAGAAACGGGAGGGCGGTCGCAGGGAGATGGGGGTCGGAACGGGTCTGAGGATCAGGGCTGGATAATCATTGTTCTAATTGCTTGTGTTGCATGTGAAGGCCTTTTAAAAAAGCTCATTTAGAGAACAACTGAATTAGCATATTTAGATGTGCCTGAAAATGAGCTGCTTGTAAACATCTGGTGTTGTGAGTCATAGATCAGACTATTGTGAGAAATTGATTAAGCCAATTAAAGTTTAATTTATTGCTGTTATGTCGACAATTACAGAGTTGTTTTTAGCCTTTCACAGCAGTTCTTATTGCAGCACTGAGGCTTTTCTAACTGGGTTACAACCAGCTGACCAATGAAATTGAATTGCTTATATAATGTGTGATATTCCTTTGAGGTTAGGGGTTTGTTCAAATCCCTAAAAGTATATGTAATATAATAGTGGTACCAAGCATCTCTTATACATGGCATACAGAAAGGTCTAAATATGTGGTGCACCATTTACGGTCACTTTCTCAAGGCAGGGGTTAATTTGTGCATTATCGCCATTAGCTGCTTAACCGCGTCCCAGATTTCCAAGGCAGCCCTTGTGTTCTGCTGTAGATCTGAGAGGCCCTTTCATACGATATCGTAAATGACTCTATAACGGTTCTAATGAGAAGAAACGTGATCTAGTCTGTACGCTTCAGTATGGTCTCATGGTGTAAAATGATGCAGGTGGGGTGATGTGTAATCATTTTATCAGGTGCATGCACAGAATGTGTGAAAAAAAGAGAAAATAATGGGAACAGATTGTGTAACTGTGTGTGAGAAAAAAAATCTCTCTGTGTCGTTGTATATATTAATACAGAACAGGTTATATTGTGTGTGTGTGTTATATAACATAAGTGCTCATACCTCTGCTTCACTGGTTTGTAATTGATTTCCAGTGGCATGGCAACGTCCAATCTGTCAGTCAGTTTGATTGACATCCAACACAGGATTACAGCCTACAGTTATGATTCTGAAGCATATTTGTCTTCTGTTGTCAAGTGAAGCTATTCATTTTTATATCTGGCCAATTTCAGCATTATGGATGTGACATTTTCATTCAAAACTGTTTATATTTTACTAAATCCCTGTTGAAAAATATCAGTCTATGAATTATTTTTCTATTTTAAAAAATGGAAATATACATGCGTTATGGATGTGACAAAAAACAACGTAGGATTTCTGTGAATTAAAATGACCAGATGCAATAATACTCATCAAATGGAGAAGAGATGACTCTTCAAAGAACATTAAATAGTTATTTTATTTTAATTTTGATATGTTTATTTATGGACTCTGTGACAATTGTGTAAACATAACTTTACCTTACTATGAAAAATCATGTTTTAAACATAAAAAATGCTTTAACGACCTCACATCGGTATGTATTAATGTCTGAGCTATCAGTATGATGAATCCGCTCTTTTATGAAAAAAAATTTCATAATTAACTACATTTCATTTTTTCATTTATGATTTAACATTACATTGGTCACCTGCTAGATTTCCTCAGTTCAGGTGTAAATATCAAATAACACAAAACATTTGACTCTTAAAACATCTCTCGTTTTGAACTCGCTGGCTTTTTAATGACTCATCGTGGCAGTTTCACACTTCGGCGAGTACGCGGGCCTGCGCTTCAATGCGAGAGCAGACAGCTGGTCTGTTACAGGCATCTAAAGGAGCAACTTCACCAGAACAAGGCCACTTACCACTAGAGGGGAGCCAATTAGCCGCTTGCATAACACTTCACTGTGAACTTCATCTCGTGCTGTTAATAGCCATAATTGCTCTGGTGGACGTGCGAGAGAGACTGACAGAGAGAGAGAGAGAGGATGAGAAAGATGAAGAAGAAGGTTGTCTGGAAACATTTTAATCAGTCAGTTCTCTTCAGGGAATGAGAAAAGGTTATGCGGGTTTGTTTTTGTCATGGAAGGCTGGCTTCGCGGCATAACAGCCGGTTGTTTCGGTGGTACGTGCTTCATAACGCTCTCTCAGCCGTGCCGTGTAAACAAAACATGCAGTTTGTTTACTTACGCCTGATGTGTAGAAGAAAAGCGTGTTGATAGATGCTACCTGAGTGTTAATTGAGAGACCAAAACCTCATTAAAGAATAACTTGCACACTTTAATTATCCAAATAATAACCCTCTGACATGATTGACTGTATGGGTATGTGCCCGTGTTTACGACACTCACAGTCTCCCTAAACCTCTTATTAGCTGTTATTGACTTGTCAGGGGCTGTGGATGGGTTTGACACCTTTCCAAACACGCCAGCTGTCTTTCTGCCTGGATTCTGCTGGAGTGCTGGGGGATCGGAGGATTCGGAAGACATCTGCTACGTCATTGCTGTCGGTTCTGGGAACGGGTTATGAGTTATTTTACATTGAGTGCTTTGATTTCCTTGCAGGTGATATTTAAAATAGAGTGTGTTTTGTATGCGTGACACGCTATTAGCGTTTCTCAGCGCCATCGAATGTGAATCTGTTCCAAAATATAAGCAGCATAATTATGCTTTTTCTAGGATAAAAATTAAAAGCAGCATGTGTGTATCATTCACAGAACAGGCAATCCCAGAATGCATTGCACAAAGACAGCAAAGCCAACGATAGCCAACAAAACTGTACAGCTTATGAGTAATCTTAATATCATTTTTTTTCTCTCAAATATGTGTTATTTTTCTGTCACATCTGTAACACATTTCTTATCCATTTTTACAAATAGATAACTCATATGCATAGACTTTTGTACTTAAAAATGGTACAGATGGTTCAAAATACGTTCTGTGAGAATTCATATTTGAAGTTTTGAATGAAAATCATCCATAATGCTGGAATTGCCTAGATGTCTGTGTAGAGAGTTGTACAGATGCCGTTTTTAATGTATCTGAAGTTTTAGATTAAGTTTCCTACTGTGTTAAAAGAAGGCAGTCTAGACGGAAAAAAGAAGTGTGAGAAAAGTGGGCTGTTTTTAGTATCCTAATGTTGCCAGAGTGTTCTGGGTGTTTAATAGTCATGCGTTCATTTGCAAGCACCAGGATTATAACAGCGAAGAGAAAGACTTGGATAAGACTGTTGTCTTTGTCAGTATGTTTAATAAAACAGGGCCAACACTTGTACTTTGTGTTTATCTAATCTCATTGTGTTGGCCTGCTGTACATGCTTTGCCTCATTGTTTGGACTGTTTCTAAACAATGTTATTATAGGTTTTGGCTCATCATGTGCGTTTCTACCACAGTCGTGCAAGAAATTCAGATTTTAAGAATGAGTTTCTCGGCCCTCAGTAGCTCACTTGAGAGTGGATGATGGCCCATTTGCAGACTGTGTTTGCTTTTAATGTGTACTCCAGTGGTATTCTCACGATTCGGCTTTAATTGGCACGGAGGGAGAGTGAGAGGATTCATGTTACGTTAGTTTAAGCCCCACAGGATTACACTGGAGCAGGTGGCCCACCACAGCCATCGGGAAGTTTATTTCTACATCTGTGGCTGTTTGTGTGAGTGAAGACGACAACGTGTTTTCTGTTTGTGCTTATGTGTAATAGCAGGAATGATGAAATCATAAGTATTTCTCCGTTAGCTTGTAGGTGGTTTGAAATCATAGAACTGGATCTGTAGATGTACAGTTGGTATGAGGGTAAATTTGATCCAGCTGAATTTAAGAAGCAGGTTTGTTGTCAGGCTTGTGACATTACATTGATCAACATTGACCACATGTAGAACATGCAGTTTAGACTCTCTCAGAGTTTTTAAAGCATTTTTTTAATGTTTAAACATGATTTTTCATAGTCAGGTAAAGTGCTGTTTGTGAAGTTGTCACATGCATAACGTAAGTATATTTCAATTTTTTTGTGTCTGAACTCTAGTAAAATATAAACAGATGGTGGTAATAATTTTTATTGGTAATAAATGCATTCTGTGAGAATCTATATCTCATGTTTTGACTAAAAATGTGATGTCCGTAATGCTGTAACAGTCCAAATATAAAACAAAGTTAAAAAGAAAAGAAATTAAAGTTAATGAAACAGAACTGTGTAGAGATAAGAGTTAAATAAATTGATAAATTGACTTAGATATGGGGTACGATCATATAAGGACTTTAAGGCTTCTCTCCATGTGGCTGTTGCTAGCTAGACTTCATCAGCAAAATTTAATGATCTGCTTTCTCTACCTTGTTGCTAGGCAACATTGCCTGTTCAGCACAAGGGGCTCAAGCCACGGAGTCCCGCAAGTGGGCTGGCATGAGGTCACAGAAAAGGTGTTGGTAGGCATATATAGGTGTATGTAGTCCTTGTGAACGTAGATCATTTTAAAGGGATACTTCACCCAAAAATAAAAATTATGTCATTATTTATTCACCCTCATGTCATTCAAACCCTGTGTATGACTTTCTTTTGTGAAACGCAGATATTTTGCAAAGCGTTGGTAACCGGCACCCATTGACTTCTATTGTACCTTGTGTCCATACTATGGAAGTGAATGGGTGCCGGTTACCAGCGTTTTGTGAAATATCTTCTTCTGTGTTCTGCTGAAGCAAGAAAGTCATACAGGTTTGACATGACATGAGTAGATAATATCATAATTTTTATTTTTAGGTGAACTATCCCCTTAAAATGACAAATGATTGCACAACATACAGTGTATAAAGAATAGTCATTTTCAACATTTCTCACCTAATTGGATTTTGTGTCAGTGAAAACTTGTTGTTATGCTTTGTTTCTTTGATTGCAACCGGTGTAAAACTTAGACAGCTGTCTCTTCACAAACTGACATTTCTTCATTCTCTTGAAAATCTTTTACTTGGAAAATGATGCCATAGAGTGCAAAACATTACTGAAATTTTGCATGGTTGTGTAACCTGCCACAAAGCATTCTTACAGTTTTGACAAAATCTCGTTCATGTTAGCAGAAATCAACAGTTTTTGCAAAAACAAGAAATACATTTCAAGTGTCTGCGTAATGCACAAATATAAACCATAAGTCCTCACCTCTGGTATGTAAAAGATATTAATGTGACCTGTAAAAATAGTTTTTCCATTATGTTTTCTAGCTGCTCATTAAGTGAGTAAGTGATAAATTTCAGAGCTAAACACATTGTGTGTTAGCACACTGAGGTAATGTTGGCGCAAACAGCTCTTCTGTTGTAGGGCCTGGAGAGAGAGAGACGTAGTCCTTGTTCAGATGTTATCGGCCAAATGCAAACAGCACAGAGGAGAATAGCACTACGGTAATTAGGATGTAAGCTGCCAGAAAGCAAACCAGATGAGAGGGAAGCAAAACTCACAGCGTGTGAAAGATAGAGCTGGGAAATCGCCAAGAATGAATTTATTTGCACACGCTGCCTGTGTTGTTTGTGCAACATTAATTGCGTCAAGCGAATATCATCGAGTTATATAAAAAAAAGTGTAATCTGCGACGCCTACCTAGGCATTGTTTTTGGCCGTCATACACTGACTAAACTTGCACTCACTCACGCCCAGACTGTTCACTCTAGAGAAACACAGAAACCTCTCTGGAGAAAAAAAGAGAGAGAGAGAGAGAAAGAAAACAGTGACGGCAGCATAAACAAGGGCTGTAGGATATTGAACACTTTCCTGACTGATGGGCTTGCTCTTTTTTAAAGACGCTATTGATTTGACTTCAGCATAAAATGCTCGCAAATTTAAAACCAGCTGCAGGATCCTGTGCGTTTGGTGGAGGATGAGAGAGAGAGAGAGGTAGAGAGAGAGGTAGAGAGAGAGGTAGAGAGAGAGGTAGAGAGAGAGGTAGAGAGAGAGGTAGAGAGAGAGGTAGAGAGAGAGGTAGAGAGAGAGAGAGAGAGAGAGAGATACATACATACTTCAATGTATATTTTGCTTTTATTCTTTTAATTTTTATTCTATTTAATTCTATAGATAAATCTTACTTTTATTTTTACTTTTTCTCTGTACATAAATTTGCACTATTTGTAAATTTGCACTGCAATTGCTTTGGCAATACAATTGTAACATTTTTGTTATGCCGAGAGAGAGAGAGAGAGAGAGAGAGAGAGAGAGAGAGAGGTAGTAGGTTAAAAGGGTAAACTGATAAAGTGTATGTAATAAGTGGGAAGCAGAGCACTTCTTCACAAGCTTTTTTGTAATTGTGTATGTGTGTGTGCGGGTGTATTATCTCATGGGTGAGGTAACAACACTCTCAGTAACAACACTGTTCATATCACAGTCTTAGTCAGCACTAAAATACACCACTAACAGTCATCAGATTTCTGTTCTTTAACGCACACAGATGGTTTTCTCACTAAAAATACACTATACAGTCATCAATATGTGTATAATAATTCATTGTCACAAACCATACAATCTGTCTATTATCAGTCCAATTTGAAGTTGTTCATAAAAGCCTGTTATAATGCTTTGGTTGCCATAATGAACTGGGAATCAAAGTACTTTTACTGTGTTTTACTTAACATTGCTATTTAACAGAAACTTTTGTAATTGTAATTTAATAATAATTAGGCTGGTGTGAATCCACTGCAGCTCTTTAGTCTAAAGGCGTGGAGCAAACATGAAAGCTGTGAATAATTACTTTGTCGTTTTGTACTCATCAGTTATAAAGCTATTACATTTTTAATCATTATCCCCAGAGCCCTTTTTGAGTTTTTCCCTATTTTTCATTTTGACGTGGAAGAAGTGGCTGAGGCCAGCTGTTAGAAAAGTGTTTTATTCTGTGGAATTAAATGACTATTATAATCATGTTAATTGCCTGAGCTAAATTCAGACATTGCTCTCTGACCAATTGATTCTTTTGTGTGGTGTGAATTTAATTAAAAGTCTTTGCCCTCTCATAACATAAAAGGCAGCTCTTATGAAGCAACCTGTTGCATAGTCTTTGATGTACTTTTCAGTTCATCTTTGATGGCTTTCATCTTGTGTGTGATCTTATTGCTTAGGACCACAGTGGAGCACTTTGGCAATCATAGTACATAAAGCAATCCTCATTCAAGAAACACCAGTCTGAATGTTTTAGAATCATCTACAAAATATTACAGAAGGCTTTGAGCACAGAAAGGTTTAGTACATCTCGTACGTTTGCCGTTACTCAAAAAATAATTCTTCATCCTCGTGTGTCTTCCCAGATATATTGACTTAAACTGTAAAAAATATGAAACCTCTTCAGCTCAAAATTCTCTAGTCACTTTCATCTAAATTTTTCAATTGACAGAACTGTCAATTATTAATTGTGGCAAAAATCTGTTTCCTTAAATTTACCTAACTTTAATTGAGCAAAATGAAAAATTTTAGATGCATCAAGTTACTAGAAAAAAATCGAGTTGAAGAGTTTTTTTACAGTGTACTTTCTCGCGTTCCTCCTGACTAGTTGCGTGTTTACGAAACAGCCCTGTAGATAAAATACAGTACCGTGTAGATCTCAGAGGATCCACTTTGTGCTATTAAAGGAACGGCTTTTTTACAGTGAATCTGTACTAACTGCCCAGGCGTGAATGACCCAGTTCCCCCCCACGGACACAGACTGCTTCATTCGTTCCCTCGTCTCCCCCCGCCGCTACTTCCATCTGTCAGCGATTGAGCTCCATTACTTTAGAGGAAGAAGGCAGAGGGCTTCAAAGCACGAGCCCCTTTCCCTTCCTGCCATGGTGATTGATTTCAGAACAAGATGTTTGCCTTTCACGCCATCCATGCGTGACCTCTGCCGTCCGTATGGGGTCTTCATTTCCCCTTCCCTCCTAGGATTCACACCCTTAGATAGGCCAGGGTTTAATTAGATACGTCTTTTATTCAACTCTTATCGTACTTTAGAATCCTAGTTGGGTTGAGCTGATGAAATATTCTCTTTGATGAGTGCCGGCTGGCAGAGCGATGCTTGACCTTTGTTGTAATGGAGCTCATGTCTTTTAAAGGCTTGATCACACATTCCCTCTTTTATTAAAATATTGTTTTCTTTTAATGTGTTTTCATGACTTAAAGTGGGAGTTCACCCAAAAATGAAAATTCTTTCTTTATTTATCCTCATGTCATTCTAAACATGTATGATTTCTTTCTTCTGCAGAGCAAAAAAGGAGATATTTAAAAAAATGTTGGTCACCAAAGCAAACTGGACCCCATTGACTTCTATGGACACAAAACCGCTTTTGAGACATTTCTCAAAATATCTTCTATTGTGTTCCACATAAGTATAAAAGTCACATACAGGTTTTGAAAAACATGAGGGTGAATAAAAGATGATAGTGAAAACTGTACTCACAAGAAATGTTTTCGTATGGTTCAATATAAAGGTAACACTCTCTATTTATCTTTACTAAAAATTGCTGTGCTGTTTTCCAAGTTTGTGTTCGGTCACGAAAGTCTATCGTCTCAAAACAACATTTTATGTACTGCGCTTGCCGGTTAGTATAGTTTTTTCTTTTAAAGAAGTAATATCTTCCCTCAGGGCCACAGATAAGACTAATAAAACAGAGGCCATGGACAGAATCTCCCGTTCCATCTCACAAAAGCCCATGTAGTTACGCTTGGCAGGGGAACTGATCCCTGGAGTGGCCGTGCTGTAGAACAGGGGTGTAATCACGAAACGAGATCGAAGAGCAGGTCTCCCATGCTGCTCTTTCTCGCTCTCTCATTTACTGCTGGGTAAAGGGAGAGGATGGAGACTTTTCTCTCGTCAGCATCGCCTACATCTGCAGGACGGTGCATACGGCCCTCGTATGTGTCACTAATGAATCAGGAGGTATTATCAGGGAAAGATGTGGGCTAGATCATTATCTTGGGTTGAGAAACATGTTATGGTAGGATAAGTGTAGGAATTTAGAAATTATTTTTGAGTTTTTGGTGTAGTGGTACAGTTAGTACAGTTAGTACTAACTAAGTAAACCATGAAACATTTCTGCTGAACTTGACAAAGCCACATGCATTTACGTCATATAGAAAAAAAGCAGCTTTGACGTTTGTAACATAACTCTTTCTCCACAGAAAAAACATAAGCTTCAAGCGACACAAGGGTCGGCAGACGATGACAAAATATTTAATTTAGAGCAAATGTGCAAATCTTGAATAGGAAAAGCTGCAAGAGCCGAAGAAGCCGGTCTATTTCTGACTGTTACTTCTGTGTGTCTGAATGTCTGTCTGTCGTCTGATTGTGTCTCTCTTTTCAGACATCTTTACATGTTCGTGGTGAAGCCGATGAAAGATAAAACCTGCGCAGACTGTAAAAACCTACTTTGCACATGAAAGACTGTGCTTTTGAGTAATGTGTGTGTGTGAGAGAGAGAGAGAGCATTAGAAAGTGTTTTAAGTCCCCACAGCTGAAGAAGAACTTGTAGAAAGCAAGACAGTAAAGTGAGCTCTAGAGACATGTGTGTGCGTGTGTTAGTGGAGAGGTGTACAGGCTCTGGTATCCAGTGTTTACCTCAATAAATCTCTTGAGAAAAGAGACAAAAATACAAAAACTCCATCAAAGCCAAGTAGAGTCTCTTTAGTTAATCATTTGAAGGTTTTTGTACTCATGTATGCATAGCATTCAAAAATGTTTCACACTTTAGTATGTAGTATGTCTAGATTTCAAGCTTTACAAACACCCTCAATATAAAACTGATTTTTGACAACACTATATGAACAGAATATACAGAGTAACCTAATAAAGAAGATAAAAAAGCGGACAGAATGCTCTCTCTCACACACACACACACTTTACTCTTTTTCCATTCATAGAAAAGAAACCAGAGGTCTTTACAAAAAAGAAAGGCTTGATGTTTTTCCAAAGATAGACTCAGATGAGCAGACCTAATCAAACGTATGTCAGATGTTTTCCCCGAGTCAAGCTTTTATAAACTGCAGTCTATAATTTCTACTGCTCCCTTTGCCAGCTTTCAAGCATCATACGTTGTTATATTTAATTCGCACTGAGACATGCATGTTAGAGCCAGATGTGCCTTCAGACGGATTAATGAAATTTGCCATGTTGTTGAAAGATGATTGTAGATCCTGCAGAAGAAAATCCAACTGAATTAAGCCCATCCGTGTCATCTTGGCTGTAGTTCAAACAGATACCCTAGCGCTTGTTTCCAAAATGTTTCTAGTGATCATGGAAGAGATTGAAATGGAAAAGCCATTCTAGGTCATGCTCGGTACACTTGACAAACTCAAGTTTCCATACTCTCAGTAATCTCTCGTGCTTGCCTATCATCCCAACCAAATTCCAGATGGCCCTGGATTCTTCAGACTTTAATGTCTCCCTTCATTCATTGTCCCTGAGTTGCTTATTGAACATTCTTGTGGTCATTTTGATTTAAATCTGATGCATTTTAAAGAAGAAAATAGGATAGTCAAAGTAAACATTCAGGCATTGTTAAATGAAATGAGTACTGATTGCTTTGAAGAAATGCACACTTGGGTAAATGGAACATTTTGGATGTCATTTCGAAAGGTTTTCCTCTCAAGCAGCTGAAACAAATGATCTACGGTTTGGTTTTTGAGTCAGAATGATGTCGATTCTTGAATGGAGAGAGACCGCATGAATGAAGACGTTCTTCAGCGGGAAATCTTAAAGTGCTCCATCAGAGATGAAGGCTAGATGGCTGGTTATCGGCCAATCGGATCTCTCCGTGCTGACACGCTCAGTCGGCTCACCCGAGAGTCCTTCTGGTGTCTCTGACTTCATGCACATGAAAAAAGGCTATTAAACTTGTAATATCTCTGAAGCATGTAATCTGATTTAGTACATAATGTTAACATGACGGATTAGCATGGCAGGCGGATAAGGGCTGATGGTGTATCTGTGTATGAATACATATAAACTAAAATCGTTATCATCTGTAAGTTTAAAATGAATAAAAAAGAAAGCATTTTTGTCGATGGAATGAAACTGTAGCATGCAGAGACTGATTATGTGAATATTTATCCTCATTGCATTGTTTGCATCTTTGGATAAAATGTCTTCCAAAAGCATGAATATAAAACAACTGTTCACGTAAAGGTTTGTGTGTAATTTGGCCTACACATGTTTATGATGAAACGGAAGAAGGCTTTTTAAAACAGTTTGAATCAGGAAAACATTGCATTTATCACACCCCGGTATTACTTTACACCCACAAAGCTGAAAATGAAGAGAAGCCGAGATGTCATTTAAGAAAAATGGCTAAGCTCTTAAAAATGAGATAAAAAGTCTTCTGCATCTCTCAAGTTAGATGAAAACCCTGTTCCACTGGAGAGGCGTATGATCATTATTTCTATATAAAAAGGCATTTCTGGTGTCTATCATTTTGCAGCTGTTTGTGGTCTGCCGCCTCTTGTATTTTCGGACGATGATTTTAATGTGCGTTTTTATTTGCGCATCAAAGGAGTCTTGTCTTATACAGAATCAAATTTTTCCTCATCTTATGAGATCGCTTGGTGTGCTATAACTCAAAGTTTCTCTAGTCCAACAAAGATCATTTAAGGAAACTTTTTAAAAAAGCTTCACAGATGGTTGTGTTCCTAAACACCAGGGAAAACATGTGGGACGGTCATATTCCATATCCCATAAAGTAATTTCATTATGATTTCAGCTGTTTGTGTGGTACATTTCAGCATGGATGGCTTTGTGTTTCTGTCACAACACTTCAATTAAAATGGAAAGTGGAAAATGGTCTTGAAAAAACTCAAGTCAAACACTAGTCTGAACTATGTCTTAACTGTCTTTACTGTTTTTCAGTGCTGTGAGTATCTTTGACTGGTGTTAAATAATGCAATTGATTTGCAGAGATGTGTGGAGATACACAGCTTCTCTGTAGAGATGAGCTTTGTCATATTGAATATTGATCTTTCCGTCTCAGAGTTCTCTGTGAATGAGAAAGCTATATGTCAAACAGCTTGTTCTGCTGTTCATGAGAGATATTTTTATCACATTGTTTGTCTCTGTTTTCTGTGAAATGTTACAGTAAAGATTATTTTATTTTGCGAACTGACATCCAAAACAGTATTTGCTGGAGGTTAGACAAGTATACGCATGCAGAGCCAGAGACTTTTTTAGATGGGAAATGTGTTTTTACACAAAGTATACATTCAGTCTTTAGCAGGAATAACCTTCATGACGTTTATCGATGTTAACCGTTTATTCACCTTAGATATTATTTCTGTAATGTGACATGTTTCAGATGTATATGAATATTTATTGGGCAATATATTTATTTGTTGGATACGTTGGATTTTATATTAAAATGTAATAGAAAAATTTTTTTTAATTAAAATTACATGGACTGATGGTTTGGTGAACAAGACCTATAACATTTTACTACTACTACTTTATTGCATGTTGTCGTGTTGGATTGTTAAATCCAGAATGTTTAACATCTTTTTCTTTCTGTCTGGCAGAAGGATATGACTCTAAAGCCCCACGAGCGAAGGCAGAACCAGGCAGGACCGCTTCACAAGAAGAAACCCGGCAGAATGCCAAACGGACTGAGCCTTCACCTGCAGAAGGACAGACTCCATCACAACCACCACCAGCACCACCATCATTCTGACCAGGAGAACAACCCTCGCCTGGCCCATACACACAGCAAGAAGAAGAAACATCTCCAGAAGAAATACAAAGCGGTCAGTCCATGCGTTCACATGTATTCATTTATTAATTTATTATATATACAGTAATAATTTGTTGTTCTGAAGTTCATTTAATCTTGTTGTAGATGGAAGAATTGCAGTATGTTTCCTCCATACTATTTCTTTTGCAGGTCCTTTTTTACAAAAGCAAGCAAGTCTGAAAGCCACTCATTTATTGTTGTATTGGACAGATTACTGCAAGGTTGTTTGGCTTTAGTTTCTGATTATGCTATACGTTTGTTGATATCGTCTATGCGGTTCTGTGACGTATGGCACATTGATTCTGCTTGCTTTCTAATGGTAATGAATTTGTGCTCTCCAAATACCTTGAAAATATTAAAAAAACAAGTCATCATACTTTCATCAGGTCATAACGGTTTTATCACAAGCAGAGAAACTAAACTGCTGAGTCTGAAGTCTGTCTGCGTTACACATAATTCATGTGGGCTGCTGCAATTGATTTTTCCTTTGCATCTAATTGCAGTTTACCTCAATGAGTTACTGCATTATTTGCAAGTATTAAATCCATTTTCCTTACAAAATTAAATTCTGATTGGATTGCATGCTGAGGCAGCATAAACCTATAGTCGTGTTTATTCCTCGAAATCTGTCGTCGGTCTGTCTTTACAAAGAACAGAATCAAACTCAATTAAAGCAGAGCTCAGTAATTGTCGATGATCATTAGGCGTCTTTATGGTAGCAGGAGACTTATTACTGATCTAATCTGAGGAGTTCATTAATATGACATGGGGTTTTAGAGACTGGGACTCACACAACGAGGTGTAGACACATTTTACAGGAGTGAGAACAATAGATGAATTCTGTCATTAAGTGGCATTTCGAAGAGGACGGGCTTTGCCTTTTTTTGGACTTGTTTTAATGTGCTAATTAAATTAGTCACTCTTGTTAGTGTTGCTGCGAGGTGTTGTTTGCTTGCTCTTTGAGTGTGTGTGTTTGTGACATCCACTTGTTATTACTAATGAGTATTTATGGCGTGTTTACACAAGGGAATTGCAACTACAGAGCAGGCAATCAGATGGCCACACACACTACATTAAACACACTCACACATACAGAGTTTAAGAGTACACACACACACACACACACACAATCAGATATCGTCTTTTAGGTCTTTGGTGAGAAATTTTTACATTTTATTTAGATGTTTTGAATTGCAAGTATTAAATATAAGTACCATGTGAGAAAAAGTTGAGAAATCTTATGTATTTATTTTCTTCTGAGAAACATTTGAAAAGCAGGACAGTCCATTTAGTCTTAATACTGTCTGGATGAAACAATCAAGGTCTTTAAGAGATTGTAGTATTTCTTTCCTATGGGCACATACTGACATTTGCCCCATAGAAAGAAGCTGCAGACAAGAAAGGTACAAGTACTATTTGTTCTTGTTAGAGAGAAAGAGACGCCGTGCACCTTTCTCGTTCATCATGTTTATTCTGCCTGTGCCTGAATTAAAGGCAGACGAATCCATCTCTCATGAAGGAGTCTGGGGGAAGTGATGGCTAGGACACTTTAAGCTTTTATCAAACACCAAGGCAATGGTCATAAACTTGAGTTACGCTGGATGGTGGCGAATTAAATTCACCTTCTTTGCTATTTTGTCCTTTTCCTCTCTCACCCTTCTTTTCCGCCCATCTGTGTGTGTGTGTGTGTGTGTGTGTGTGTGTGTGTGTGTGTGTGTGTGATGTGCTGCACAGGTGGGTGACATCAAGGGCATGTCTTCACACGCACGTGTCATACATGCAAATGTTTGAGTATACAGTTGAGTTGAGAATATGTTGTAGAAATTAAAAATCTCTAACTTTGCATTGTGGTCACATTAACATATTGGCTTTGCATTCATATTCAATAATTCAATAGTCTATTGTCAATTATTGTTTAATTATAAAAAATACAAATAATTTTAATAAACAGTTCTTCAATAAACGTTTTTATAGAATTTAACTATGACTTATCCAATCATATTTTAGAAAACTCTCTGTATTATTGCATTCAATTAGGATAAAAATCTAATTTTCTTTTGGGACTTTTCTCGGCCAACAAAGCTCATCTTGTATTTTTGCCCGTATGTGTGAATGTACTAATGAGAGAGTCGGTTTATTGTGTGTGTGTGTATCAGCAGATGGGTCTCACTGTTCCCTGCTGAGTGTAAGTTGGTTGACAGCTCTGACTCACCTTTATATCGCTGTCACACAGAATATTGTTCACAGTCCTGGCTTCAGGACCCCTGGCAGCCCTCTTCTGGGCCCTGAACAGCTGTCCACTACAGTGCCTGCGTGACAAGCGCTGATTTAGAATCTGGCGGGCGACCCGAGGGAAAGCTCATATGATCCAGAGATGTCATCATGTCACATAGAGACCGGATACAAATTCATTTACAAAGTATCTGTGATAAACGGGAGGTAAAATGGAGTGTGTTTAGAGAGTATTTTAAAGGGATAGTTCACCCAAATATTATTATTTTTTATTATTTACTTACCCTTATGTCATGTCAAACCTGTATGACTTTCTTTCTTCAGCAGAACACAGAAGAAGATATTTTGCAAAACGCTGGTAACCGGCACCCATTCACTTCCATAGTATGGACACAAGATACAATAGAAGTCAATGGGTGCCGGTAACCAATGCTTTGCAAAATATCTTCTTTTGTGTTCCACAAAAGAAAGAATCATATACAGGGTTTAAATGACATAAAGGTGAACAAATGATGACATCATTTTTTATTTTGGGTGAATTATCCCTTTAAGGGCCTTTCAAACCAAGAAGAATCACTATATTGATACCCATAAAAATAAAGATTTTAAAAATCAGTCGTTGTTTTAATTTAATATACAACTATAAAGTCAAAAACACAAAAATCAATCCAATTTTAAGGGCTAAAATGTAAGAACTGTAGTGTTCAGGCTTAAGTAAATAAATATACATACAAACGATACCATTTATTGGCGTCCAGAAAACAGTTTATTTCATTTTCCAGTTTATTACGCAAAGACACAAACATCAGTAACCTGTTTGTAGGCTGATTTCCCAGAAAACTGTAAACACTGTTGACCTGTGATGCTATCAATAGATTTTGCTGTTTATTTTAGCATTCCCTGACTTTGGAGCCAGACTGTGTCTGTTTGTCTGGCCAATCTAAATATACCAATGAATCATGACTTTTGTGCAAAAACATTAGCCAACAGGTTTTAGGCATTAACACTCGCGAATTACTGAAACTTGCGAGTTACAGAATGACATATACTTTGTACAAACACTTTAATGTCTGTGTATATGGTGCATATAGACAGAAACATGCATAGGTATAAGGGCAGAAACAGGCAGAGGTTATCTAGACGCTCCTATCTGCGCACTAAATCCAAGAGTAACAAACAGCAGCTATATATAAACATATAAACACAGCGGCGGAGCAAGACAGCTGACATATTACCTCTCTCTGATAAGACCCTGCAGTCAGAAAGAAGAAAACACTCAGCGCTACTGTCTGCTTTCACCTGTTTGTCAAATTCTTATAGCCGCGTATGACAGAGATATATGAACGGATGTCCCTCTTAACCCAGTGATAATTAGAAACTGCTGGAATGTGACATGTTTGGAGATATTCATTAAGCGAGATGTCACATCTGTTGTGACGGGTGCATACGGTTCGCGTCAGAGCAATTTTAAGAGTGTAATGCTGTGTCTGTGTGTGTTTTTTGAGTGTGGGAATGTGTTGTTTTTGTGTCAGTATATGCATGCATGCATGTGTGTGTGTGACAGCAGTGACATGCTGCGAGGCCCATCTGGCCAGACACACACACACACACACACACACACGCACATGAACTCGTGCTGGCCTTGCGTACGAGAGCCGTGTTTAGTTGTTTGTGTGGCGATATGTACCCAGTGTGACACTGCTGAAGAGGATGCAGGGCCGGTATTGTCTTGATCAGTATGTTGTCTTATTTACACACAACCCTGTAGGCGTGTGTGTGTTGTTGAGGCTTGTATACCTACTAGCTCATGTCAGTACCCACTGTAACTCCAAAACATGGCAACACACTTCAGTTTCACGGAAAATATCTCAGGGTTGACAGAACAAAGCGCTTTTTATAACAGAGCTGTAAGAGACAACAGTCAATATGAGACTCTCTCTCTCTCTCTCTCTCTCTCTCTCTCTCTCTCTCTCTCTCTCTCTCTCTCTCTCTCTCTCTCTCTCTCTCTCTCTCTCTCTCTCTCTCTCTCTCTCTCAGCATTTAAAAAAAAGTTGTCTTTTTTACATTCATTTCTGACAGTGATATTACTCTGATGTTGTCTTCATGAGACACTTACACATACGCACAGCCAGTGATAATAGTGCAAATGTAAGTGTAAGGTTACTTCCTGTCAGCCTCCAGCACTTCCTTTGAGTCTTAATGCTGTTTGACAAGAGTAGGTCATGATGTTGTCCCATCACAGCTCAGTTATAATTTCTCTCTCTTTTTCCTGCTCTCTCTCACTCGG
The DNA here is from genome assembly GCA_019155185.1 of Beaufortia kweichowensis. Classification (NCBI taxonomy): domain Eukaryota; kingdom Metazoa; phylum Chordata; class Actinopteri; order Cypriniformes; family Gastromyzontidae; genus Beaufortia; species Beaufortia kweichowensis. Next base: position 2,791,957 of record CM032815.1, on the reverse strand, counting down.
TGTGTGTTTGGAAGGGATAAAATTAGTTTTTTCCCACTCGCCATGTATTACAACGTCTCGGCTTGACAGGATTGGGTGAAGCGTTAACCTCACAGACAAGCTTGTTAAGCGTTGTGGCGGTGGTGACTGGGCTAAAGACAGGATAATAGACACCCCGCCCGCCGCCCGTCACTCATGTTGAGGGTGAGCAGTCCATCCGCTGAAATTAAGCGAGAGCAGTTCGTGCATTCAGATCGTAATTGCCAAGCACACGCACACACATCAGTCCAGCATTCTTGAAACCGTGTGTCAATCAGACCAACCCACTTAAGGAGCATTACAAACTAAATGGTCTTTTAGAAAGAGCTCACAGACACAAACACACACATCCCGTCCCCTTAAGTACAGCTCCTCAATCACCATCTTGCTTTGTCACAGACCATCTTGTGGACTAAGTGAATGACATTTACCCATCAGCAAATGTGAATAGCTCCCTGCGGTTATTTGGAAAGGGCTTTATAATATAACCGTGAGTCTGGCTCCTCGTTTGTCTACCTACTGTAACTGGGACCATCAAGACTCATTCTGGTTCATTACCGCCGGATCTTAATATTGTGGTAATTTACAAAATATAGAGTCGCAAAATGCATTAGAAAAACTTCACGTACTAATAATATACTGAAGCAGGAACTTCTTTTAACTATCTTGTCTAAAGCAAATAGCCCTTATCATGGTTTCCTCCTCCGGTATTAAATCCACTTAAGAAAATGGAAACCGTTGTTCCGCCTATCGTCTTCATTCACAGCTCATTCTCTTTAAGATAACATCATTACCCCCTCTGTTCTTCAGAGTACAGTTTTCACATGGAAGTGATTTGACTGTAATTTCTGGATATAACCTTTATATTAGGAGTTAAATTGCTTTTGAAGATTTAAATTGACTAGGACGATTGAGGAAGAATGTGGGGTTTTTTTTGGCGTCACTGATATGGGCCAAGTCTGTGTGTATGTGTTTAGATACTAACGCTGGTTATCATGTATATGCCTCATGGTAGACAGCATGAGATTTGTGATTTGGCTTTGCATTATAATCTTGTCAAACGTATTTGATTGGTTTATTATAGTATACTTAGGGCTGTGATGATGCTGGTAAGGCAGGTCAGGACAGTGTGTTGCATTTTACTGAAAGCAGATTAAGACTAATCTCCACAACCACGATCTGCCAAACGCTGTCAGGTGTTGATGTACTGCATAATGTTTCAAACATAATTCCTCTCTCTCTCTCACTCTTTCTCTCTCTCTTTCACGAACACACGTAATCCTCCCACTCGTCATCTCCTTCCTTGTTTTATTATTTTGCTAAGCTGTTTATATGGGAGTCATTATTTGGAGGCTTTCAAAGAAACACTGATTTATTCTGAACACTAGGCCACACATTCATTACTAATATCATGCAAGACGTATTACGGGACAAAAGTCTATAGAGGTGGATAGACAAACTGTTATGGCCTCATTTAATATTTAATCCACATTGTGGAGTCTGTAGTCTTGTTTATTTCATAGAGTTTGATTTAGTGTTTTAAAGTTGTTGTTTTTTGGAGCATAGTATTTATTGTATAGCAAATGTGTTTCAGATTCGGTTTGGGTTCTTGTTAGTTTGTGTGATGTAGTTGTAAATCGTAGTTGCACATGATTCTGGCTGCTGAGGGAGACAAACATGGGTTTCATTGTGTATCTGGGTGTTTATTAACAACAGCAGATTATATCAAACACCACAGAGTGCTTTTGATAATATTTTCTTACTGCGGAGAGATTTTCCTAAGGACGTTATCTCTGGATTTGTCAGGATTGTAGAAAATCTCTAGCAATATTTGTGATGTGATATGGCACAGACAGCAGGAAAATCCCCAAATTCTGAGTGTATTTTGAATAAGAGGGTAGACAGATCTGTCATGTGAGACTTTAAGACGGTATAATATCACTGTTACATTGAATAAAATCCGGTTAACACAGCAGCCTGTTTACAAGTCTCTAAAACTGTAAAAAAAGAAATCCTTGAAATCTTGAGAAAATGCATTTTTAATTGAAGTGTTATTTCTTAGTTATTTCTCTCTCTCTCTCTCTCTCTCTCTCTCTCTCTCTCTCTCTCTCTCTCTCTCTCTCTCTCTCTCTCTCTCTCTCTCTCTCTCTCTCTCTCTCTCTCTCTCTCTCTCTCTCTCTCTCTCTCTCTCTCTCTCTCTCTCTCAATGCTTCCACCTTTAAAATCTACAGGTGTTCGGATCGAGAAGCGTGCTGAGCAGAATAGGAAGAAAGCGTGAGTTGAAAAAGCCTTCATGATAAGAACAGATGGGGTGATATTTCATGTCCAGTACACAGAGCAAATTCCAGCATTTATTGAAGACAGAGCCACCTGCAGGGAAGCGGTTCAGAGGTTTTGGGCCTCAAAGGTTTTTCAGGTTCTGAAAAGCTCCCGTGACAGATTCTTGAGGAAGCAGAAATGCAGAAATATATTTATAATAATAAATATGCAAATACATCTAAATGTTTTTAGAGTGAAAAGACTACATCTTTGTTTAGTGTGTTTTGGGTCTATAAGACATTTGCCTTGTCTTTTTTTACCCTTGCTGCCTACAGTGACCCTCAGGCAGTCTGTTTTCTATAACGCTCACAATTGTGTTCAATAATAAGTTTTGACTATCAACAGTTTTGGGAATGCGAGAGGCTTGTATCGTTTAACTGCCAAAAGCTGAAAATACAGCAGGTGGTATCCAAAAATCGTGCCCATAAAAACAAGGCCAGCCATACATATGCATGCGTGAGCACACACACACACACACACTCGCCTGCAGAGACAGACATGGAGGTGTAAATATCTTCATTATCTTGAGTGTTCTGTTGACAGAAAGGGCAGAAACATCTCCAAACAGATGTTATTGCCACCTCCTGCTGAACTGCATTAGAATAGCAAGTTTATTGAGCTGACAGATGTTTGTGATAAACGGAAAGGTGATACTTTGGCACCCTCTGGTGTTCAGAGAGGAAAGTGTTCTTGGTATGTCTGTCTGCTTCACTCCCTCTGCATTTTCTCTCTTTATCATGCTCTCTTTCTTTCAGTATTCATTGTATTTGATGACAAGGTATTTTTTGTACTCAGTTAGCCATCTTTCAGCTGCAGTATAGATGTTTTTTGCCCACACATAAAGCTATAACTTGCATAACACCAAAATATGGTTTGCTCCTGCATTGTTGCCTTGAAATGGTTGATAAGTTGACAGATTTTTTATTATTTGTGTGAGCCAATTATTGTTTACAATATTAATAAAAAAATAGATGCAATGTTAAGTTAACCTTTTGATTAAATTATTTTTTATTATTATGTTAATTACTACATGACACAAAAAATGAAGATATGTATCATTGAGGTATGGCATATTTTTATGTTAAAATTTAGTTGTATTTTTTACTGACCTATTCAATTGTTATTAATCTACATACAAAAGGATCAACTAAACCTTAAATGTTGTTAATTTTTAGCATTTTAGAAATAAATTTGTAATCTGAATATCAGTTTCATTTTTTACATTTTGTTCAAAATATTGTGATACCATCATAATTGTAAACCCAAAGTTGCATAATGTATCGTAAGTTGAGCATATTGTTACACCCCTATTAATTACCATTTACCCTCATTGCAAAATATGCGAATATATAATAATATGCTACTATGCATGATTTTATACATCAGGATCTTTGGCCTAAACGCTTTGAAGACCCCTGATGTAAGCTTGTTTAATGAATGTTATTAAAACAATACTTATTATTAAATTGCAGTCAGTGTGCTGTAAATTGGTTAGTGCCGTTTGTATGTGTCACATCCTCCGATGCTTGTCTGACTGCTGAAATCAGCGTGTATTAGTTTTCTTTAGACACTTCATCATTCTCTTCCCTGTGAGACAGACTCTTCCCTGCAGCTAAACAATGCACATGTCAGAAGAGTCTCAATAAGACAGGCAGCCTGACAGCAGGAAGTACAGTGTGTTTGTGTTTGTGTGTGTGTGTTGCATAGTTCAGCGAGGGTGTTTATGTTGGAGCAGTCGAGCAAGTGTCATGTAGACAGAAGAACACTGCAGCAGCTTTCTCTCTCCCCCACACGGCCTGCAGCGTCCCGCTCCCGCTTCCTCCTGTTAGTGTCTCTGATGCATTCACCCTGTCAATAGAGAGTATGTAGTTCGCAGGTCTTCATTGATCGCTGCGTGATGGAGGTCGACCCCGCTCAGGCTTTTTCACAGTGATTGCATTTACTAAGGTCTTTTGTAATGACATGCACTTTTCCTCTCTCCGCCATTGTTAGTTACCTCCCGTAACGTGAATTTGTGTCTGTCTAATTTGTTTATAATGCATAATTAGTTGTGTTTCTGTAAAATAATTAATTGTATGTGTCTCACAAGGCAAAGCAAGCATGTTTACTATATATGGCAGAATTTATAAACAAAGGTAATTTAAAGCACAGATTATAATGTTTGGGTCTACATAATAGCATGTAACATTTTTATTTGGCTTTCCTGATTTTACCAAGTGAGAGATGTTCTTAATTCAGCATCATTGTTGACCCTGGGACAACTTCCCAACCAACCAATTAGATTTGAGATTTGAAGTTTATAGTTACTGTAAAGTTTAGGCTCAAAACCAGGATTAGGTGCTTCTACCCTTTTGTTTATCATCATTGTTTATTGTTTATCACTAGTGAGGCATCTAGGTATGTATATCTATAATTAAAAGTGTTTCAGATAAAAGAAGCAAGACAAAAGTCAAAGGGAGAATCATAATACAAATTTGATGTAAAAAATTAAGAAATAACACTGATTTGAAATACTCTATAAAAAAAATAAATAAAGTAAATTTTAAATCAAAAGTGCAGTCATTACGAGGTACATTTTGCTGGTGCTTAGTCAGTAAATGTGCTTTTAGTCTGTAAAGAACAAAATTGAATTTTTTGTATTGCATAAGTGATTTATATAAGTAGCATTAATGTACTGCAGAATGTTTCATAAAACACCCCTCGGCTCACTGCTTTTTTCAGGAGCTATAAATATCATCTTAAGTTTGACCACTCGGCACAGTAAGTCCCTTTTTCTTCCCTTAGCTTGTTTTGGACAGCGGATGTATTGCTTTGCACTCAACCCTGGCAACCAATTCCCATAATATGTGGGCAGGCCAGACTTGTGGCCTGGGGTTTGTATGCTGTAAAAGTAGCAGTTTGGACTTAAACCGAGACTTTTCTGACTTTTGACACTCTCAGAGCGGCTGCTGTTATTACAGTTATACATCTTTGTGTTTGGGTCCTATTGACAGACACTTTGCTCAGGGGATTGGTTGCTTTACATGAAATATTTTGGCTGCTCGCACCCTGGATTTGATCCCGGAGTATTGGTCATAGCTGTGGAGCTGACTGAAGTAACTGCTGTGTTGAGTATTATTTCACCTTGGTGTCAACAGGTTTTTCTGTTTGTTTTATAACTGTATACTTTATCTTCTTTGACTGTGTGTGTTTTTTTTTTTATTATTATTTCTTCTTATTTTTTTATATATCTTATTTCTACTGGCCCTTCAAATGGTTTATAATTAGTTGTGTATAAAACAATAGAAGTTCATAGAATGTTCTATTTTATATAGACAAGTTTTTAAGTGTTTTATAAGTGTGTGTGTGTGTGTGTGTGTGTGTGTGTGTGTGTGTGTGTGGTTTTCAGAACCTGTGGCAAACACGCAACCCTCTTGCCTCCTCTGGTTCAGGTCCTCATCACTTTACGCTTTGCTCCTTTGTTCATCTCGTCATCTGCCAGCAATTACACTCGTTTATCTCTCTTTCCTCTCTTTCATCTGATCCCTCACTTAGTAAAAACTCACCAGCTGGGGCTATAGCGAAGGGCGGGAGGTGTGCGTGCGAAGCCTGGGCCACGGAGCCCCGTTTCGTGTTAGGAGAAATGAGGAGCGAGATCTGTGGAGAGGGTTTGGCAACGGCCCCTACGTCTGAAAGTCATTGGATGGTGGAATTGTTCCCTTATTCCTGTTTCTCTCTCGGCCAGTCTTATCTCCATCCAAGTCTCCCGCTGCCTGGAGAACAGAAATGAGCTCCACACGCAGGCCTGTCACTGTTCATAAGGCCCAGATTACATTAAGCGCCTTATGCATCTCTAATGTCTGATAATGGCCGTTTAACATGTGGATGCTGGGATGGGGTCTCCCAAAACAGAAAACATATGTAGACTCTTGTACACTTTCCATAAAACTTTAGTAGACTACACAAAAAAATGGCTTGTACTTTTGTAGCTCATAGGTGGTTTTTATTCATATTCAGTCTTGTTTCTCAGTGTCCTTTTTGTCTTGTTGTGACGTTGAGACTAAAAAGCTACTTTGCACTTTGCTAAGAAAAGCTCGCATCAGCGAACAGAACAAAATGTATGCGTGCTCTCGTACTTGTATGCTGTAATATCTCTTCATCTTCATTATCAGAGTACTGACTGGTGTAATACTTCTGGCTGTTTTTTGTGTCGGGATTTTTTTCAGGTTGTCTAGGATTGGAACTAAATCGTTTACAAGCCCTCTTGAAATCATCAGAAGTAATTAGAAAATACTTTTAAGAGTACCGTACACATTTAGACACATACTGAAATGTATGCACCTCTTTTTTTTTAATTGTAGGTATTTTCAAAAGTAACATTCATATTTTTTATTTTTTTAGTTTGTTCATATGTATTCCTGGGTCTTATATCTTTCAAACAATATATGTTATGATTAGATTAGAATTCAACTATGAAATATTAAAGTGAATAGTGGTTCCACCTGTGTGGAACGGTTACAGTTAACAGGTTAAAGATTATGATGGCATATGAATCTAAAAAATAATAATCAGCATGGATAAATCATTTATAATGAACAAAATACAAAGAATTTTCAATCTTTGTTTTTGCTCCTTAAAAGCCTAAAAGATTGAACATCTTCCAGCATTTCCGTGAGTATAGCAGAAGTCTCTGACTCTGGCAGCTGGTTAAGTTGATCATGTAAGGAATTAGGATGGACTATAGCATGTATCTCAGAAGTGCCAGAGGAGCAGCGGTGGGACGTCCTGTTAGCACGCTCAGGGCGGGGCCTCAGGGGTCGTGCAGGCTGTCTCTCACAGACACCTTGAGCTCTGTTGACTCAGCGGAGAGCTCACAGCTGAGGATGATGATGTGACTTCCTGCTGCTCCACTGAGCCTGAGGCACTTACCCTCCAGCTGAAAAGATACTGCGTGTGTGTCTGTGTGAGGGTTTGAAGGTTGCTTCGCTCTACAAATGTTTAAACATGGAGGTATAGGGTCGATGCGATTGTCAGGACAGTTTTTGAAAGTGGATTTCATTTTATGTTTAGATGAACTTGCATGATAAAATCACAACTCTTTACCAAAAACATCATTTAGTTTAACATGACACTTTGTCACCCAGCGTCTTTTTTTTCCATAGGCTTTTGGATTATCACAAATCATAGGTTTATGATACTTACACGTGTTGTCTATTAAGACTTTGTTAAAAACATGTTTCTTGATAAGTAACTACTGCATGAATGAGTCTTCATCCACACAGTTTTGAGATTTGTGCCCATGTTGTGTTATGTTTTTCATGACGTTTAAAGTCTCTGACCTCATGCGGTCCTTTTTAGCAACTTGTTTGCACCGCCTTGTTTTAAGACACGTTAAAGCTTTAAAAACTCTCTAGTTTGGGCATTACTGGTATATTTTATCTCATAGAATAAAATGTTAACATATTAAGACCATATTTTAGGCTTTTGAATTAAAAACACATTAAAAAATCCCTTTGACTTTAGGACGATGGAACAGGAAGCATTTCTTTAAAGTCTTTGTTAACTTTGTTTGGGTGAAAGATTATGTTCTTAATTTTATTTTCATTTCCTTATTTCATTCATATTTGTATTTTAAACACATCATTAACTATAATAACCTTCATCCATTCTTTAGTCAAGTCTCTCTCGCAGCTGATTTTCAGTCGTGTCGAGTCAAAATCTTGTTTTCAGCGTCTCACAGCCACCGAACGCAGACGTGCATTAGATCATTTTTTACAGCTTGTGCTGTTGACAGGAAGAAAGACAATAATATTATAAACATGTTAACAAGATGAGTGCTTCCAGATTCTTAGTACAAAACAGGCATTTATGGTGTAATTATTTTGTTCTCTCTCTGTTTATTTGTCTGCTTCTCTCCTGTAGTCTCAGGGGCCTTTGTGTCTCTTTCTAATGTGCACCAGATCATCTCTCTAATGTTATTTATTTACTGTTATTCTCCGTCTTCTTATGTTTTGTCCACGGGGTGCACAGTGAAGTGGAGCGTGTGTGTGCGTTGGTGGGATGTGAGCATGCAGACGTTGTGTCAGTGAGTATTACCACAGCGATGGCTCTTAGTGCACAACATGGGACAGATCAACAGCCGCAACAGCCCCGGGGCTTGTGTGTGTGTCCTAAATCTGCAGTTAATTTCTCCCTGTTTGTCGAACGATGACCCCAGACCACCTTTCCTCAGTTTATTTCCGCATTCTGAAAATAGACACAGGGCACACGCACACAAACACTTATAAACCACTTTGCTCATAAAGAGTGTATTTATTTTAGTTTGTCTCAAAAAGGGTTCGACCCGGGAGGACGTTGTGGGGGTTAGGAAGCCACAGAGAGAAGGAGAGAGTGAAAATTGATTTAGTGATTTGGACTGTTTAGGGGACTTTTGTCTAATACTGAATTCATAACTCTCCTATAGGGCTAAGCATGTGTGAATTTCCTTCACTTTTGCATTATTTTGCAAACATTTTTATTGGTTAACATTAGTGTGGATTAGTTAACATGAACTCACTATGACCAATACATTTTTACAGGATTTATTAATTATTGTTAATGTTAGTTAATCCCAATATAATTGTTCATTTTTTACTAATGTTAGTTGCTAATTGTGTATTAACTAATGTTAACAGCAGCTTTTAATTTAAAAAATGTTTTAGTAAATATTAAAACATTGTTCATTGTCAGTTCATATTAACTCATGTGGTTAACTAATGTCCCATCTTCCCATCCTCCCATCCCATCTATCCCATTTTACTATGCAAAAGAAACTATTGTAACCGCTAACTAGACTAAATGTACCAATCAAGCAATGAAAGCAATGACAAGCACTGAAAATAATATTTTCCATTATAATCCACAGATTTGGATTCTGTTTGTACAATCACATTTGAGCATCCTTGCCAGATCAACAAAGCAACATTAACTCAACCAATAGTGTGCTGTTTGCAGTGTAAAATGACACATCTCATCTTTATTAACTGTAATTGTAGTTGTAAATAGGCGTCGAGTTTGATTGCCTTTTTTTAATATGTGAGTTTGGCAGCGTGTCTGAAATTCATGTGGTTATCTGCCAAACGCAGCTCATTCTGCTGATGGCTGGCATGCTTTTAGTTTCAGATTTGCTGTTGGTAAAACACAAGTATCACGCTTGTGATCATGTGTACTTGTGTGTTTTTGTGTGTGTGTGGTAGCTCAGTTTTAAAACAGATACACAAGATGTGTGAACGAAACATTGTTTGATAAAATATTTTGAGATGTGTTCATACGGCTGGATTTGATATATATTTAGGTCTCATTAAATATTTTGTGTAGACATAAGTCAAATTTAATTTTAAGGGTTAGATAAAGGGTCTGAAAAGGTTTGTGTATGTTTTGATATGATATGATACACTTCACATATTTTTGTCCAACTGTCCACACAAGTGAAATGTTACATATGTGTTAAAATGTCCTTTGTCAGTACCATGGTGTTGGGCAGATTTTTAGAAAGATGTTTAGTTTAACAGGCAGTTTGTGTGAGAGATGGACAGAGAGAGACAGACAGATGGGCAGAGCAGATAAAGAGCACAGAAGAGTGTGATATTGCTGTGAAATATGTGAGTGACTGCTAGAAAAACAGAAAACAAGTACAGTAGCAAAATATGGCAGTAAAGTAACACAATGAATCATTTAGAGGCTCATATTTTTTGAGGCTTGTCGAGCTGTCAGAAAACCATAAAGGACAGAAAACATTGTGGGATGAATTGAAGAGGGAGACTGAAAAGAGAGAGGCGAGGAAGGAGGCTGGATATCCTCTGGCTCTCTGGCATGTGCCATCGCTGATGAACACAGCTGAAGCTTGTTTCAAGAGCCGGTTGACATCCTGCCGAGAGAGAGAGAGAGAGAGAGAGAGAGAGAGAGAGAGAGAGAGAGAGAGAGACACTGATAGAAACCCGAGCAGATGCTGTGCAGGAGCAGACCGGCTGCAGCGATAATAATTCACATCTCTGTTCTCGGCCATTCTGCGCGGATCGCTCGTCCCGCCTGACCCGCACCGCTCACCCCAGACGTGCTACACTATGATTAAGTCCAGTTGGTTTTATGTCAAGTTCAAATATAATGAGAAGGTGAGTCGATACGATATTTATTGGCTTAGATTTGATCTTATTCTGTCTTTGGTCTTGTGTTGAACTGGGTCTGTATGAGACACGCTTGGTCTTGTAATCTTAAACCTGCCATTGATCTGTTGATAGTGCTGATGGTGGTGTATTGATAGCCGAGCTTGGTCTGAAATCCCCCTCATGCATTTGTAATAGTTATGCGGGCGTTTTGATGCATTGAATATTTAATCAGAGCTTGACTGTGCCACCGACAGCCAGGCTTTAAATTTTTATTTTAACACATGTTTTGAGCTTCTCTTACATTACGTAATCTAGCGCATGAAAGTGTTTAACATCATTATTGTAGTTATGTGAGAGAAACCTGCTGAGATTCAGCCAGATGGTGATGTTAATGCAGATTTGATTTGTGTCTGTGTATATGCATGTCTGATTCAGGTCATGCCCCTGTCCTCTACTGTCCACTGGGTTAAAGTTTAATGGAGGCTGATATTCTATTCTTCAGAGACGAGGTCAGAGAGACAGAGAGACAGAGAGACAGAGAGAGAGAGAGAGAGAGAGAGTTATAGATGGCACTACTGTCCTATGTAAAATAATGAGACATGAGCCTGGTTTGGATGTCTTGTCTAAAGAGATCAAAGAATGTGAAGAACCTGTTCATTCATGCAGTTATCAGTTAGAGACATAGACAATCTATTCGATTGCAGGAGGTCAACTGTTCATATGAACTGCACAGTGAAATATTAACAGCCCTGAACTGATCCTGTTACCTGATGTATAACACCGTACTGAAGGTCAAGCAGGGATGACAGTACCTAATGGTTATACAGCTCAGATGTCACACAAAGGTTGCGGGGTTAATTCTTGTTCAGGAGCGACCTAAGAACTGAAGGTCTTCTGTCAGATGTTTAAAGGAGACTGTTTCTGTACTATGTTTTTATGGTAAATATTAAAAAATATAAAAATAAATAATATATATAAATAAAAAATAGATAGTAACAATAGGTAGTAACAATCTCTTATCAACAAGATTGTAATGGATGATACATTTTCTCTGTTTTATAATTTTTAAAGACATTTTTGTGTCAATTTTATTCAATTTGCCATCATTTACTTTTGTAATTGATTGTGTGGCATTAGTCTGAAGTGGTTATGTAAAAATAATGTATTGTGCTTATTACACGGCAGCTTACTAAACAGATTAAATAGATAAAAAATATTGATTAGAAAACGGCTTTTTGGGTTGTCAATAATATAGATTAGCGCGTGTTTTACAACAATAATTGACATCTAAAATGCTTTCTGTTAGTGACAAGACTTTGCTTGACGATTTGTCCAGAAATGTGTAAATTGTGAAATAATATAAGAATGCATCATTCATTTCCATAGGTTACTGTATACAGCTGAATTTATACTGTACAGTTAGTTATATTTATAATCTAAGCTTTTCAAAGGACTGAGAATCATCATTTGCTTGTAATTGAAGCAAACATGTATGATTATTGAGTATATAATATAGCCCACGTCTTACTGTCCATTTTGCTTGACAGGGCCAATATGCTACATTTCTCCATCTTTCCTTCTGCACCTTTCATCTTAATGCCCAAGTGTGCTCTTGTCACTCTGAACTGCTATAATATAACCCGACACCTAACAGTGTTTTTAACTATGTAAGTGTTTGACTGGCAGGGAGCAGGTTTGAAATGAAAGAGATGGAGTTCATACTGTGGGCAGGAGAGCGGATGAGGGAAGGGAACCATGACAGCCGGCTGACTGCTCAGCTCCCTGATGTGTGACAGAAGAGATGGAGAAGCACTTTTGATTCAGCTCGTGAACGATGGTGAAGAATGAAAATACTCACTTCACAGCTGATTAACAGAGCAATGGATGAGGACAGTGAGGGATGAACTGAAAGATAAAGTACACTAGTGAATGAGGTGAACTTACAGCGATGCAAATGTGAGGTTTTGTGAGTCAGCAGATATCATAGTGCTTTTGACTAAATGTTATTTGTGTGATGTTTTAAAAATCCTTTGAGGTGATATAATACTACATGGAAGAGGCAGATTGAAGTTTTCTATTAAAAAGCTCTCAAAACTCATTCACACCTCCACATATTCATCAGTATTGTCATGATGCATCGTTTTCAAATAAATACGGATGCAAATCAGATTTCTGCTATTGAATTTTCAGCGGCCAATGGTTTAAAGCGGCACAAAGCTGCAGTATATGGCTTTTAAAGATGTGGAATATAGCACACAAATAAGTCATACGGGCTCATGTAGTGCTGCTTTTATTATTTTGGAGCTTGACAGTGAGAAATGATGGACGATTTTTCATTTTTGGGGGAAATGAATTAACCCTTTGTTGTGATGTGAGCGTGTGAAGATTCTGAATGAGATGTTTGTGAATAAATGCAGAGAGAGAGCTTTGTGTTGTGAATGTGTGACACATCAAACCGACCTGTAATGCAAAATAAAAGACAGACTAGACCAATGTACCCTCTTTTTAAGCAAGTTTAAAGGCAAGCAAGCAGGAAAAATAAGATATTGTGAATTTCTGTTTGTGCACCACACTATATTTTGCATTAATTGCATCAGTACGCTTTTGTTGTTTTACTTGTGGGCTGGAAAATAGTGAATAGTAAACAGTGCTCACAGAGGCACATGCAGAGATAATTTTAGTGATTATCCTCTGTTTTTATTTTACCCGAGCTCTATAACCAGCTCATTTCTCTGCTGGTGATGAAAGCCACGTTGAGTTGGTTTAATCGTGATGGGTGGTCTGCTTCTAATGTCTGGGTGGTAGTTTGAATTTGTACCGTAGGCCACACTTTGTTTTCTTGGTAGTGTTTCTGATAGCATCAAAAACAGCTATTTGCATTGCTTAATAAAATGGAAAATTGCTAAATGAATTTTTTAGAGGATCACAGCTGGACACTGACACGCATGCTGTTGCTACAGATGGACTTGGGACACTTGGGATGTTTATTTTTTTCAGACATTGAGGTAGTAAAATGTGACTCACAGACATTGTAGACCTTCCTGTGAGTAAAGCTAAATATACAGTAGGCTTTCAGGTCCAAACAGTTTCTTTGTAATTGTGACTAATTCTTCGTCTCTGTTTAGGTTATTGCAGGGGATAAATGACAAATCCACAAAACTCCAGATGTTTCTGAGCTTTAAAATACTGTTTTTCTGTAGACATCTGTCAAACAAACGTCTCTAAGCCGAAGCAAGTAGATTATTTGAGACGGCTTGTACTGTAATATACATTACAGTATATTTGTTTTTTGGCATTAAGAAAAAAACACTTGTTTGCTTCATCTTTACTTCTAGTGACTTCATCTGGCAAGCAGAGTTTTGTTTATTCATTTAACAATACTTTCATTGTCATTTACATTTCATTTACAGTCTTCTGCATTGTGAAATGTTCCATAAACAATTTAATATTAAAATAATTTTAATGTAATTATACATTTCACCAAATGTGTGCTATGATTGTTAACCCTAACGATGATCTAACCCTAACCCTAACCAGCCCTAAGTATTGTTTTGTTTTCTTGAACATAAAACTAAGTCTTACATATAACTCATATAGTATCTCAAAATATAAAAATTGAGTTTGTGTTAAATTAGTTTTTGAAATCTTTTGACATCGCAGATTTTAGTTGGAGATGACATTCTGCAAGTTTTTAGGAAAGTTAGTATGAGATGAAGAGATGAAGGGAGAGTTTGTATCAAAGAGAAGCAGCCATCTGTGTGAGCGAGTAGCAAACAGCTGCTCGAGAGGAGGCAAGATGTCTGTACCGAAACTGACAAGATGGGGAATGACAGCAAACAGATTTCCTCCAAGTTTTTTCCCACTTTCTGAGCAAGGCGAGCAGGCGGCTCGTGTGCTGTGATGCCTCCAGATGCTGCTGTCCTTCTCTCTGTGTGTGTGTGTCGCATACATGACACTCTTTCACTCACCCCTTCACAGCAACACCCTCATTTGCTGTATGTTGTTTATCATCAAATTTTATGTTTATGTCTTTAGATTGTCTGTCTGTTTTGTGTTGTTCAAAATTCATATTTAAAAAAAGACTCATTTTTAGAATTCATTTCAGTTGGTTAATTGAAAGTCACTCTCTGGCTGTGTTTCAAAACCTAGTATGCTGCCTACCTAGGGCCCTAAAATGCAGTCTTTTTTAATGTCACAGTCTATATTTACACAGAAAGCCCCCCAGCACAGATACTGTCGTACCCTCAGGAGGGCTGTCGTTTTTATTCGTTCCCTTTCTCCTTTTCCTTCATCTCTTCCCTCCCTCTTCTCACTCTCTCAATGTGATGAGGGAAAGATGCCTGGCAGCTGCTGAGGCAATGAAAGGTCAGCCTGTCGTCGCGGCAACACGATAGCGAATGGGAGAAGCTGTCATCTCTCTGGCATTTTGATCGACAGGCTGACTGGGTAAATTAAATTCAGCTGAGAAAAGGCTTGACAAGGCAGAGCTGTCATTTTACTGGGCCCATAGAGCCTGTGGTGTGTGTGTGTGTGGGTGGATAAATGAGAAAGTCGAAATCTGTATAAGAGGAAAATGGATATGAGATGGACAGAAGGTGTGAAGTGTGTCTGATAATCTGTGAATGTAAGATGTTTAACACTTATTTCTTGGTCTTTGACACTTTAAATGACAGAGGGAAGTATGTGGCGGGAAGCAGAAATCCGGAGATGATGCAAGCATGACTCTGACGATGATGCTTTTGACACGTTTACTTTATAGTGTCAATGTCAATTAGCAGGGTCACATATTTCTCCTAATGTATTGTAGACTACACTGACATCTAAATTGACCCACACGTTCACTTAACAGTCGACACCAAGTCTCCTCTTGTTTGTGCGCACTTGGAAAAGGGAGTCTTTGTCAGTCTTTGCAGTCTGCATGTTTTATTAATTATGGGAGCTGAAAGCCGCGTCTCCCTGTGATCATTAATGCATGCACCAGATAACGTATTTACATGTTCTTATGTATTATTCATGGCCAGGGAGGAAGAGTAGAAAGAGTGTGGTGTTGTGAGTAGGACCCTCTGCCCAAAGGCTCTTGTTCTGTGTGTGTCCGTGTGTGTCATAATGGAGGATGTTTTCCAGGTATAGCAGAAACATTTTCTCCTAAATGAAATAATTCATATTGCACTATATTCACACTAAGATTAATATTTATAGAAACAAATAGTGAGATATGTTCACAATTACCAACCAAACTGTGTTTTTTAATCTAATCCCATAAAAGACCCTATTTTTATGACTTTCTCTGTCTGTATGTCTTTTCCTCCCGTTATGTACTTGAACAGATTTTACAGATCGATCACTGATCTATAAATGAGATTGAGCAGTGGTCTCATTTGGCTTCACTAATGAATTTTTATTGATTAATAGATCAATGAATCAATTTGACCTGCTTGGTTTACTGGTGTAAATCAGAATGACTTTAAATATTTAATCTTTCAAGTCTGAACTTTAAACTCTCTCTTTTTCTCTCTCTCTCATTCTCTCTGTCTTGTCTTTCGTGTGTTAATCAGTGTAACAGCCTTCAGGACTGGTTAAATGCATTGTGAGTTGCTGTAATGGGGTCCTTACTGCACTGTTCCCCTGAGCACCAGCACACACCCGCTCCACCCAATTGGTAATTAGGATGGATTGGGTAACAATTTAATTAATCACTGTGCTTTAAACACAAGTGCCGTTCAGCTCATAGAAACTACACGCTATTTCAATGTGTATGGGGCTGCATTACAATTCACATGCTATCTGTTGCATATACAGTTGTAGATGTGCAGTATGATTGTATAACCCTTGTCCTTTTTTCCCTTAGCATTGATTTCACCTTTTTTGGTTTCTTTTCAGTTTTTCTAGTTGTAGAAATGTGACTAGTAAAACTAGAAAGAATTAATTTATAGTAATTAATTTAGCTACTGTAGATGATAACAAAAACAAAGTATGTAACAAATGAACAAATCTCTTATTTTTTAGAAGCAATTGTGTGTCCCAAGTTTTATATAATGGTAAAATATTGGTACTTTACTACATAACGTTAGGCTGATTTGAGTTGTGTCAAACAGTGTGTAATATATCCCAAGTACAATATGTCTGGTGTTGTCCATCTGTCTGCATGTGTACACTGCATCCATTCAGTGTCCATGTTTGTTTTGAGGTGTGATGGTGTGTGCGAGGTGCATGTGTCTCTTATAACATGCTCCAGCAGTAATGGCAAAGCAAAGGAAATGCTTTGCGTGATGTTCGGCCTTGATTGGCGCTCTTTGTGGAAGCGGCCCCTTCCCCTCCAGGGACTTATCTGCTGAAGCGCCAATGCTGCTCTGGTTTTAATAATAATTATCTAAAATCGCTCCAATTAGCCTGCAGCTATACAAGAAGTGGGGTGGGGGGGTTGAAAGAGAAGAGCGTTCAGAGAAGAAGTATAAAAAAATACTTGGCATTGAAAGGATCTGTTTGTCTCTTTATTTTCATCCAATGTCACTAATAAACCCTGAATGGATCTTTGTGTTTTTTTTAAATCTGCTGTAGGGAGACATTGATTTGTGATGACCCAACACAGCCTGTAAGTCTCAGAGCTTTCAGGTCAAATACAAATTTTATATCTTATTACACTTTTTCACAGTTTTAATTGTACAGTATATAAAAATTCTGTATGTGTATGTACATGGGATCTCTCTCTCTCTCTCTCTCTCTCTCTCTCTCTCTCTCTCTCTCTCTCTCTCTCTCTCTCTCTCTCTCTCTCTCTCTCTCTCTCTCTCTCTCTCTCTCTCTCTCTCTCTCTCTCTCTCTCTCTCTCTCTCTCTTTTCATCCTCTGCCTTCGTCTCACCCTGATCTGATCTGTGATCATGTAGCTCCACCTGCAGGTCAACAGGGAGGTAACAGCCTGTATGCAGGTGCCTGTACACATACATACAGTTACAGACACATAATGTATCTTGCAGTCTGTTATAGATGCAATTATGGCTTTACAGGATAGATGCCCTAAAGCTTTATGTATTATTGAAATGTTTTGTTTGCATCAAAAGCACTAATGTGTTTTGTCATCAATATTACATCACAGGAATGAGAGCAGTGGAGCACTAATATATTAATTTATTATTTATCCTGCTTTTTGCTGTATGCAAGGTTTCACTCATAGGAAAGGTAAATGTTACACCCTCTTAAAGCTCACGCGCACCTTGAGTTCCTTCATTTGCTTCCTTTTAAATCCCCCTTTGTAGCTCCAGGCATTAAAACAAACCTTGTGTATCCTGCATTTGCATTCTGCACACTTCTGCATTATTCATAGAGCAATTGGCTTTTTTATTCCCCCGTGCAAACCCAGGGCAGGGGCTGTGGTGTGTGTACACCTCACATCTGTGTCGTATTTACACCTTTTTGTGTGCATGTGCACATTTTCCCTTTAATAGTTCTTTTATGAAGTCAAGGCTGTAATTTCCTCTTTATCTCTCCTGCGAATGGAGGAATGTTTAGAGGTATTGATATAGAAAGTCATGGAAAAATCAATATTGTGAGACCTATTGACCCTGTGGTGCTTTTTTGTCCCTTTATTGTAATTTTAAACAATTTGTTTTGATCTTCTATGGATTTTTTACCGTCATAAATGATATCTTACTGAAGAGGTCATAGTTGTGCTACAAACCGATCAGCATCAATACGCGTTCAGCAAATATGTGTTTTTTGTTGTTGTTTAATTTGTGCAATTTTCAGTGCAGTCAAAATAAAAAAGGTATTGTTCTGCAGTAATTTCATCCAATTATTATAAATAGCACTAAATGACTTTGTTTTAGTGCAGCCAACTGCAGCTTATCACAGACACCTCTTAAAGTGTTTATAGACGATGCGATAAGAAGATCAGGCCTCTGAATTCAAGCATGAAATATCTTAAGCACATAGCATACGCACCCACACGCAGATCCCTCATGTTTAGACGGCGTGGCATGCTGATATCAGTCACGCGCAGGGCAGTCAATCTTATCAGCCTCGGCCAAGGTCCACAGACATGCATGATGTGTTTGTTTTCACCCCTCATTAGATGTAACAGAGCTTAATTAATCCTCACTTATCTGTCAGCCGTGAGTTTACGGAGCAGGGAAATGTGTGCGTAAGTTTGGCAGATATTACTTCCCAAACTCAACTAACTGACTGCCACTGTAGAGGATGTTTGTAAAAGACTTATCCTGGTCAAACACAAAAGAGTGCCGTCATGCCATATTCAGTGATTCAATGTTATCTGGCCATCTTGAATGACAGCAAGCAGACTCTAAAGCCATTTTAACTGGTGTATTTTCCATCTTGGTATTCTTTCAGCAAATTGCCACTCGCAGGGTTGCAAAACTCATTTACTGTGTTTACTGAGAGGAAATGTGTTCGAGTCCTGCTCCGTCCCTCTGCAGGGCAGCGAACGCTTAGCGAACATACCGCAGAGACAAATGATTTGCCATTGCCCACGATTTCCTAGATAGCGCAGCGGGGGAGGCAGGAAGTGGGGCGGCAGGAGGGGAAGTTGCGCCCAGGCAGGGGAATCGACGGCCCGCTGGGAAGGAGATGGCTTTCTCTGACAAAATCCGCCGGGAAGCTGTGGGGTCCTGAAATTGGGCAAAAACCAGGAGGAGTGATCGGCTGCCCTGAATTTGTTCTGTCTGTGCCGCCCTTTCTCACTTACATCCCTCCTGCTTCTCTTTACTTTCTGTGGTGTCCTGAATGACACAGCTTTCGCTTTCTCATTTATAATTAAAATTGTAAATGAAATGTGTGTGTGTAATTGCGTTTGGATATGCATACAAATTTGTGAATATTGACTCCTTTGTGCACGGCTTATTTAAAACGCAGTGTTCGTCTGGAGTATTGCCCACAGCCTTGAGTTTCTTGTTCCTTGGATGTATTTGTAGGTGTTTGCGTGTCTTTGTGTTCCTGTGTGGGATGCGTTCGAGTCTCGTATTGTTTTACACGCAAGGTTATTGAGTCAGTGATAAGATTGTGAGTCTCAGAGGCGGTTAGTCAGTCTGACCTTGCGGTTCGAGCTGAGGATATGCAGTCTGGCAGGATAGGGTCAGCGCATCCCACAATCCCTCTGTAGCCTGTTTTAGAATTAGAAAAAGCTGGAGTTCATTGTGTTCTTACTCTAGAGCCTTTTACAGTGTTTTGATCATAAGATCTGCAAAGATTGCAAGATTTATGTTTGTATTATGTAAATTAATATGAATGTTTATTCAGTTTTTTATCATCATTTTAATATGTTTGTGTGTGTTCACACAGTAATACCAGTAATTTCTTAACCTTGTGGAGGATATATTTGGTCTCCTTGAGGAAAACGGCTTATAAATCATACTAAATGAGGCTGCAGAAAATGCAGAAATGTTTGTGTAAGAATTAGGTTTAGGGATAGGGTGAGGGTTAAAAGTCATTGTGTCTATGAAATAGAAACATAGTGTGTATTTGTTTTTAATGTAATTAATGGTCAATCCCAAATTTGATTCCCCTCAGCGCAGTAAATACATTCCGTGCACCCTCTGGATGGGTGGATCTGTGTTCAGACAAAGAAGGATTGGTATGTAGCGTGGGTGGAGCAGAATTTGCTGTAGGTGGAGCTCTTGTGTCGGAGTTCGATGTCAGAATGTTTTCCACCTGCTGGTAGAGGACAAGACAGCTGCTTTGTGTGGGTGTGCATGCGTGCAAGTGTGGTAAATTGTGTGTTTCTCAGAGACGGCAGGTGAGATATGAGCATATATGAGCTTTTTTAGTCTGTGAATGCATTCGGAGTGCATAACCCCAATTAGTAACACATTATCTAAAGATGAATTTTTCATTCAAGTGTTAACGTTCTGAGCAATGTAGTTGACTTATATATAACAGCGCAATAACGTATCCGCTTTAATGAAGATGTAGTTTCCCATAACGCCATTTGCAGCGGATAATTGTATGAAAATGCGCATACATTCAGATGCAGTTTATGGTACGCGACGGCGTGCGTAATCGCTGTACTCTCCGTCAAACACGAGAGCGAGCGCTTTTCCTCGCGGCGTTCACTTCCTCCCCCTCCCTCCCGCAGTCTGCCGCAGACCCTCCATCTCTGTGGTCTGTCAGCATGCTTTTTCATTTGGCTTGTTGCTACAGGGGGCTCGGCGCTGGCAGATTACAACTCGCCAGCCAGTCATTTTCGATTTATCTGAGCTCTCCGAGCCCCCACTTCCCTCCCCTGCGCCTCGCTCTCGCCCCGACCGGCATCAATCTGCACACACACACACACGGCCATTTGTCAGACCCTCCTTCCATTTCTCTCCTCCTTCCACCCCATCCTCCCTTTTCGATTGGCACGGAAATTTAGCTCGCAAGCTCGGAGACAAAAAAGAAATATAGTGTCAGGGGAAGCGTTTAAGTCGGAGGAGGCAGCTAGGGTTGTGTTATTACTTAGGGCTCTGTCACCACCGATGACCCTAGAGAGTGGAGAGTATCGATCGCTTGTCACTCAAAGCATTCTGCAGATTGCATTGACAAAGCTTGTCGAGGCCTTTAATAGCAAGGTTAGCAGCGTTGGCAGAAGCCCAGGAGAAAACTCTAACTGAGCCCCATTACATGGTGGCTTTTAACCAGTCCCCCGGCCCACCGACTGGATTGATAACAGTAAGGAAGTAATTTTAGTCTCATAATTGCCTTCCTGTGGTTGACATTTGTGGCCCTAAGAGCCAGTAAAGAGAAAAAGAAAAGCCCATCACGGACAGACAGAGACGATGAAGGTTGCCATTGTCTGGCGAGAATTTGACGTTTTTGTGTTGGACAAAAAGTAAATTTCGGGACACAACAATGAGGATGTAGGTCCATTCAGGCCAGCAATGTGGAATCTTGTCACATCATGATGAAGAATACTTTCTATTTTCATTATTATATGTGTTAAAAGGAATTTTTCATTTTATATTTATTATACGTTATCTGTTTTTTGTTTACAAAATACATGGCATTAATAATCTATTTGGTTTTTAATTTACAATAATTGCTTGAAACTATACAGCTGTATTTGAACTGTGTGGCAGCTGCAAATTCATAATTAGATTTTTGGAAACGATTACATATCGTGATTTATTTAAACTTTGGACCATTAGTAACTGATGCTTTTATAATGATCACACATCATTGTCCCAATTTAGCTCATGCAGCTTTAAATAATGTGTGTTAACAAGCTAGATGACACCTTGTTGTTGATCCCTGGTAAAACATGAAAAAATGATAAACATGAGATGAAAAAAGCCAAATGACTGTGATTTATGTTCTAAAGGAAGTCCATTAATCACCAGAGGAAGTGCAGACCTAAAAAAACAAACAAACACTTGACACGCATGGCTAAGAAGGTCAAGCAGTCTTACTCTGCTGCCAAAAATCTGTAGCAACCTAGTTTAAGATCATCTTCAACTGGAGGCCAAACAAATAAACCGTCTGGCAATCTGGCAATAATGTTACCCACGAATACTAATTCGATATGAAATGGCATTATGTGTATATGAAGTGGAGAGGAAATGGGGCCAAGGCGAGAACTGCTCTTGGGAACGCTGTAATTTGTGGCTGACACAGGTGGGACGATTCGTCTCCAGGCCTCGTTTTTTCTCTCTCTGTGATGTAGGTGCTGACAGGTCCGTAAGGGCAGGTAGCTATTTAAAACACCGTGTAAATGTGTCCTCTGAAACACATACTGATCACCTGTGTCCCGCATCCCCGTCTCAAAACGGGCCACACGGAGTCTCGCGTGGTGCTGTAAAGAGGGTTTAAACAGACCTTATCTTTACAGGAACCCTTAAATAATGAAGACCAGCATCCTGAGAGAGTAATGTTGTGTGTGATGCTTAGTGGATTTTTCATTAGAACAGATCAGGGCCTCATGAATAAAACTGTGCATGTTTTCCCAAAATAAGTCAAGTGCAAATGACAGTGCCTTTATATTTTGCACATAATTTGTGCCAGAAGTGTAGCTGCGTACAGTATAATCAGATGGATTTATTTATTGTAGTGAATAAAAATGCATGAGACCCATATTCAGTGTAACAGAATGTTATATAGGATTTATTTTCAGAAATAGTGTGTTTTGATATTATGGATTTATGTTATGTTAATGAAATTAGTGGCTGTAATGCGAAGATCAGGTTTAAATACATGGTGATTGTTGTATTTGGATTAACACTGATGATGTTGCCAAGTGATTTGGTTATACCAGGTGTCATAATAGCATCTCAGTTTCTACACATAGTATAAATATGTTTTATAATGATTGTTTTATGGACCTTTATGAATACGCTTGCACATATCACACATCTGCTATCTGACTAGTATATCTTATCTTGTTTTATGGTCCTTCGGCTTTATATGTGAATGTTAGTGGGGCAGTTAAATAATTATTTTGTGTGGGTTTTTTTAGCTTGAATATGATGTAAGAAGCTAGATATTCTGAAACCATGTGATTTGTCACTGGCTTGTTTAGTGATTGTTATGTATAACTGTATTACTGATAATGTAATGAAAATAGTTCAAGTCTCTATTAGCCAATTCTGTTGCCATGTTTAGCATAATGCTTGTGGTAGTGATTCCTAAGTGCGCTGTTAGGTGACGCTCTGGTCCTGACCTACACCCACGGTCACTGCAGGGTCATGCACACGTGTCGCCAATTCAATAAATAATAAATGGACAAATATAGAAAGACACACAACAGCAATTCACACCATTGATGCGCATTCTCCATGTCACTTTCATCACAGGCAGAAGGATGAAAAATAAGCATCTCCACCACACAAGATACTCCTGTTTATCATATTACAGCCACACATGAGCCGTGCGCATGGCTTGACCCGGTGTTAAGTGTCCGCGCTAAATTTCATTGCTTCCATCTACTGGAAGGCTTGCCAATATACTGGCAGCGAATTCCTCGAGGAAAATAAATGGCAATAAAAAAGAGAAATGAGAGCCCCTGCAAGCCGAGATGGGAGGGGATTTTTTTTCTTCTTTTATTGAAGCTGGCTGGTGTTGGGGGATGTGACTTGGCGAAGACACGGAGGCTTAGTCAGACGGCGAACCCTGAAAGCCGATAGCCGAGGAACAACTATGGCCGGATCGCGGAGGCCTGGGAATGTAATTAATTGCACACAAATTTCTTTGATGAAATGTTATGTAGTGATAAGCACTTGGCCCGGTGGTTTAAAGTCTCTGGCTTCTCGGTGACAGCCTGCCCCACACATCTGCTGCATTCTGGGAAATATCTGCTCTGCTGCCAGGACTCGGCTCTGATGCTTTATTTCAACCAAGTAAGCACCATAAGGTTGTATGTTGGCTTTAGATAATGCTATGGCTAACCTATAAAATAATGTATTATAATAATAATAATACATTTATTTTGTGTTAGCTATAGCATTATCTACTGCTAACAATGCTAATATTTAAATTTTAATTATCATTAAATTAATTACTTAAATTAACAAACATAAAATCAGCAGCAAAAATATTATATTATAAATGAACATTAACATTAAAAAAATCCTCATATACCTAATACATTAATGATGGTTGAATTATGTAAATTAGTTAGTATTAGGAATTAGTATTGCATTTTTAATGAAAACTAATTACAAAGGCCCACCTACTAGTCAGTTTTGAAAGCATGCGGTTTTACACATCCCAACCGTTGGCCCTATTCACGTGATGTCTGTGTGTAATTTTCAGGACGTAGCAAGCACATCTTTTATTGTCATTGGGTGCACTGTAACTAGCTGTTCAGATATGATCTGAGAGAATTGAAGTCTCGGGTCGCTCGTAATATCCCACTTCCCCTCTCCGCTCTTCACTTCATTATTAAATCGGGGAATCGTCACCATATATCAGCATGCACCAGCAGAGCGTTATAGAGCCATTTGAAGAAGTGGAACATGAGCATGAGCAGAGGATGGATGTTAAAAGCATATTGATTTGTCTATAATGCCACTGTACATCACTAAGTTTTATATCCATATAAACGCATCTTCGTTTTGTCGTCGAACCAATAGCTTGAAGTGAGTAAGCGAGATTCTTCGTGTGAATGATGCGGTTTGAACTGCACTTCGCATGTTTTTATTCCCTGTCCACCCCCTCCTCTGTTTCTCTTCATATATCTCTCTTTTCTTCCTTCCTTCAAGGTTTATTTGCCCTCAGGCTTTTGTTGAGTGCTGTCTGACCGTCCTCGCCATCCTTAAAGCACACGTGGAATAAAAGGCAGGTTAGAGCTAATGGTAATCGTCAGTTACAATCGTTTCCGCCGTCACGTCAGCAGCTCCAGACGAGGTCACCGGAGGTCGTCGCGTGTCACTTGAGGGGAGGGGGCTCGGGGCGTTACCATGACGATGGCATCTCGGGGAACATCTTGGAGAGCTGATATATTCCCTCAAAATTGTTTACGGTGTGATGTCGACTATAAAATTGAGGCTTTTGAGAAACCTTAATGCCGATTGATGCGCTGCTGGAGAAAGGCGGCGCACATAACCCCAAGTCTTGGCTAGAAGTGTGTTGTCGAGTCTCGGCAAGACAACGTGCGAGCAGAGCTGCAGTGAAGTATGTACTTGGGCGTAACGTTAGCCTAAATAAACAGCCACGCAGGCCTTTTAGTCTGACCTGAGCCCTGATCCCTGTTGACAGGCTGCTACTTTAGATCGGATGCGATAGAGGCGACTTGTCTGTGGCGGTTAAGAGGCCCGGCCCTCAGAGCCGAGGAGGTCATAGCGGGGCCGCTGGAGTTGTCGACGTGACACAGTGGCTGTCCAAGCAATGACGAAGCGCTCACAGTCACGCAGCACCAGCTATGATGGCCCCACAACCTTCTGTCAGACGCTGTTGTCGTTGGGCAAAACTCACTCAGGTTAACCGCTCACAGCAGGATCCAACTACTGCTTGCCAGAATAGCAGAACGCTCAGATGGAGGTCCAGGGAGCTCATGCGGTGCCTTTTAATGGGCTAATTGGGAACAGAGTCAAGAGCTCATGTGTTCTCTGACCTATATACAGATTTATTTAAAAGCAGTGAGCCACGAGAGGTCAAGCGTTGGAGGTTTTTTATTACATTTATGGGTCAAAACTGTGACAACAGCAATGTGATTAAATTCTTAAATACATAAATATAATGAGTTATAATTTGTTCACTAGGTAATTTCATTAATTTGTTTGAAGGTTGTTTACAGTTTTATTGCAAACACTATTATCTTTGTAGCTGCTTAGCATTTGAATAGAGATTAAACTGCAGTAGCAGATATCTTTGTATATGATATTACAGTCAAAAGCTAGATTACATCTTCCAGATTTAGAATTCTAAATGTTATTTAATATTTTATTTCATACTTTGTTTAGCCAAAATAAAAAATAATTAAATATTTACTATTGTAAACTGTAGTAAATTATAAGTACTGTAAAATATTAGTACACTACAGTATTCCGTAATTCCTGCTGAAAAAACTATAGAACTTCTAATAGTTTCAATTACAAATATATCATAACCATTCAGCGGTTTACTAAGAAAACCATTACAAAATTACTTATGTAGTATGTTTTGGGCCTAATTCCAGTAGGATTTAATGGAGTTTTATTGGTTTCCATACCAGTAGTAAAGAGCATTATAGTTTCCTCAAAACCAATACAATTCCCATTACAACCATTAAATCCTTTAGAATATCTCTGAAGGTTTCTGTTGTTGTTTTTTTAGCAGGGATATTAACTAGTAAATTGATAAACTATAGTAAATACTGTAGTATACTTTAATATGTACTATGTTAGGGTTCAGAAACACTATATGTAGTATACTGTAGTATATTATAGTAATTTCTACACTTTGCTACAGTATTCTGTAGTATGACCTACTGTATAGTGAATTTGTAAACTGTAGTATTGTGCAATATTTATATGTAATATTAGTATATAATATAGTATAGAATATTTGGTAGTATATAATATTTACTATGGTAAAATGTTAAACACTATAGTATACATATATAGGTATTGTACAGTTTACTATAGTAAATACTAAAGTGTATTTTTTTCTTGTAGGGATGTATTTCATATTGTAAACTTTTAATGCTCCATACCCGTGTTAACCAGAATCTCCTCACGCATACACAGGTAACAGGATAATACTTCCTCTACGGGCTGCAGTCTGTTACAAAATGGCCTTCATATTGTACCGAGAAGCAAGCAGAAAGGAAGATATTTAAAGTCTAGTCATTGAAAACTAAGGGATTTAACTGTGCAGCAGGAAATAGACAATTTATTATAAGCAGCCTAGCACACCAGTGGATTATCTATAAAACTTTCATGGCTGTCCCTCGGTGGCAGGCAGCCATAAAACTTCCCGAATGAGGGACTTGTTAATTTACTTGTTAAAGCAAATTAAAAATTTATAAGCGCTTTTAGGTAAATGAGATCCTCTTTCATTGGCGCTCTTGTGGGATTCTCACTCTCTCTGTTGGCTCCTTGGAGGACAGGTTAGCAGCGCTGAAACGCCACAGAAGAACAATAAAAGCCGGTAAATTGTTCCAGGTTTTATTACCGCCGAGCCTCGCAGCTGCCGTAGCGCGTAACTAAGGAAGAACAGAAGCCGATAGCAACAGTATCCCCAGGGTTTCCTCTGTTAGCAAAGGGTCAGGCTCGCTGTTCAAAGCAGAGGTTTGGATGAAAAGAGTATTGGGGTTTGTGAACGGCGCCGTTTAAAAGGCCAGTGCAGCCGAGTCGGCCTTTATGTTTGGCTGCAGTGGATTCAGGGCCGGGCCTTTGAGACCATTTCAACAGACTTGTAAAATTTTATCATAACACCACCAAGCAATTTCAGCAAGTGGGCAAAGAAATAATTGACTACATGTGCAAGTGATAATCCTATAAAAGCTTGAAAAGTCATTTTAAGAGTCTAGTCTCAGGCACTAACTCGAGAGTCGTTCAGAGGATGCTTACCCTCATTACTTGAGCTTTGTCTGAACCTCTTGGAAACCTTCGGTGAATTTCTACTAAAATGCTTTTGTTTTTCTTCGAGTGGTTTCTTTGAATACTTTAATGCAAAACGCAGCATCCTCTTACGCGATGACAGTTGTCAATGGATGTTCATCTAGGCTCTTGCCTTGAGCTGTGTCGTTCACCTACTTCACAAGTGCTTCCTTCTCCGAATCAACTAATGTGGCTTTTGCAACCAGGCTCTTAACATATTTCAGCATTATTTCACATTAAGGCACCATTCTCCAGGAGTGTCATCGACATCCGCCGTTCCTACTTTCACATTTAAGGGGCCATTAAAACTGTCTGTTATGCGGAAACTCTAAGCTATCGCTCTCTGCGTCTTTCCGACGGTCCGTATAAAATACACTTAGGCTTATGAACTGTTGTACGGGCGATTGTAATAGCTTCAGTGTGGGATGAGATCACAGTAAATTCAAATAAAAAGTATTTTAAAACCTTCGTCTCTCAAAGAGCTTTGCCATCTGAATGAATCTGGATTTATATATCCAAGCACAGGGTTGAAAAACACGTTTGATGTGCAGTCAAAAGCTGTCGTTATGCTTGGCCTTCATCTTTACCATTATAAGCTCAACCTCGCTAAGTGCAATGTGATTACAGCTCTAACTATCTACCAAACAGCCATTGACGGCTTTCTTTCTCTTTGCAGGCAATCGTAAGAGCAGGATTAACACGTACAGGTCTCCGTGACCTTTTTATGAGAAAGGCAGCGCGAGAACCTCTTTCCATTACTGCCTCTCATCAAAGCCCTGGCAGCATAAATTAATCTTTAATAGCGTGGAGGCTTTTCTGCCAGGGAACCATGCTGACTGCTTATTGAAAACAGTTGTTAATTCTATACTTCAGTAAACTCGGAAAAGGTGGGGGAGAAATCAGCCCTAACAGGGAACAGATTGAAGCAAAACAAGAACTTACTGTGTTGAAATTAATGGCAGATGCACTTACTGGTAGTTTAAATGTTTCATTAGATGCTAATGTCTTACTGTGTTTTTAATTGTTGAGGAATTAGTCGCTGGAATATGAAAACCATCTGTTTGTGATCTTCCTGGAGGGGGAATCTTTACCCAGGCTTTGGTCTCAGGGTTGTTAAAAGAGTTTTTTCCTTCTGGTGCAACGTGCTGGAGCTGTCAGTCTTCATTAATGTCATTATGATTGCACAAGCAAGACTGTGAAAACACTCAGACACTCCGTATGTGCACGTACAAACACAAAGTACATATACACTCGTAAACAACATTTATTATCAGCCTCTTATGTACACACCCATACAAATGGTTTACCAAAGACTTGCACTTTGCAAATACATTACATTTGCATCCGTGAAAATGTATTATTTACTCATCCTTGTTCTCAACATTTATGACTTTCCATAGAAAGGAATTGTTTTGTAAAATGTTCATGAAGCTATACTTAAGATCAAGTTATTTGTTTTTCAGCGAATAACGACTTTTTGTTGGGTTTTTTCTCACACAAAGTCTTTGTATGTCTTTATTAGACTGGAAACAGATGTGAGTCATATTTAATACTGGTGAATATTGTGTAGGTTTCAAAGTTTGACGCCATGAGGGTTGAGTAAATAATGATTGATTTTTTTTGGATGAACTTTCCCTTTAATTTAGCTCTTTTCAAGTGCCAAAACCAAGCTGAAAGTGCCAGAAAGAACACTGACCCATTAAGAATGTACTACATAGTATCAATAACAATCATCCCATGTGCGGACATGGAGGTTTTTAGACATGACTGCTTTTGATCACTGTAATTATTTGTGGCTGTGCACTTTTTCTTTGTACGCATCTATTAATCAAATCAAACGTAACATAAATACTTGCAGAGAATTTTCTTTTCAGCAACTGAATAATTGGCATTGAGGAGGAATTGAGTGGAGAAACCTAATAACATATCTTACACTAATAACACTTTGCAGTAGACCTTATAATTCTGGTGAAAGATGTACCTGTTTAACCGATTAAAGGTAGATGTGCTGTCTGGATGTAATACAGTATCTGTGTGAATATTTGATTATAATCTCATATTTTAACCATTTAAAGCAAAAATATGCACCACTAATCGTTTTATATAGACATTTACATTATTCACAGGGAAAACAGCACAACTGCTTCTTCATAGAAATGTAATAAATGCTGTTTTGTTTTCAGAAGTATTAAACTTTGTTGTGTAATGATAAAGCTGCGGTGTGTCCTTCATCCTTACATCCTTGTAATTGAATAGAAACGAAAGTCAACTCATTGTTATGGTTTTTAGTTTTTGTGCTCCTCAGAATAAACAAGCATAGAGGTTTGGAATGACATGGGCGTGAGGTTTTTTCTCCTTCCAACTCAAAGCCCCCCATCTGGACAATACACTTTATCCTCCTTCCCATTCTCAATGCCAACTCTTTCTCTCCAAAACAGTGCAGGTCTCTTATATCACAGCGGCCTGCTGGTAGAGCCAACCGACTCTCCCTCTGAGAGAGATCCTTTCACATAGCTAATGGCTACAGAAAGGAACAGTTTCATTTTAATTACGTGCTTTACTCAAGGGCCCTCTTCCCTGCAGTCCCATATCCTGCCACTGCGCCTTTAACAACCCACAGCTTGCACCAGTGAAAAGAGAGATTCTCCAACCCTCTTATTGCAGATCTTATTCCCCCTCCTGTGCTGCATCCTTTGTTGAGAACAATTGCAAAAAAATATTTTACATGAGAAAGTATGAGAAAGAGGGAACGTCTGGGAGAGAAAGATAGGAAAGGCCGATCTATCTCCCCATCTCGATAAACAACCCCCCAGTGCGCCGTGGCCCACTCTGCTTTTTCCATTAAGTGACACTGCAGTCGTTTACTGCTCGTCTTTACCCATAAAGCTGTTTTTTATGTGCTGGGAGATGAAGGCGGAGGGGTTTGGCAAGGCGAAAGGTAAGGAACCAGGCCGTCTGAGTGGCTTAGATTCAAAAGACGTAAATTGCGGACCTTGACGACGGTTGCCGGGTCCCAGGAGTATGGCATTGCTCAGTAAACTGTAATAGGACTCAGATGTTTTTTGATTTCATGTCCCCTCATTCTTCAACCTCTTAGAAGTCGTCTTCTCTGCAATCTTGTTCTTTATGGTTTCTGGTCTGGAGTAGGACACCTGCTGTGAATCTCTGGTTCCTAGAGAACAGCTTATGGAGTGGAAAGCTTTTTTGATGTTGTTTAGGGGGTGTTTTATTTCTTGTTCTCACAAGTTTGATGAGGTCAGAATTCTCTGGGGGAAATCAGATAGTCGTGTAGGTGTCAGTGGCTTTAGCTTCACATGCAGTTGATCCAGACAGGTTGATGATGTCACAGAAGACGTATCTGTTTGTTGGTGATTTATTTCATAATAAATGTGACTTTTGGTTTTTTGGATGAGGTTCAGATCTTATTTTCTATAATTATTAGACACATAAAGCAGACTGGATTTTTCCCCCCAATTTTCCACATGCTTTTTTTGATATTTACAAAATTCATACATATGACAATTATAATTTGTCATTTCAATAATTTTATAAACTTCACTTTAATGATTTTATGTAATGTTGTGTTATATTATACAATATTATATTTGTAACATTTGCGTTAAGGCATTAGCTAGCATGAACTAACAATGTACAATAGTTCTACAGGATTAGGTAATTTCAGTTTATATTAGTTTTAGCATTTACTAATAAATATAATATAATATAATATAATATTATATAATATTATTATTTAATATAATAATAATAATATAATAATAATAATAATAATAATAATAATAATAATAATAATATAATATAATATAATATAATATAATATAATATAATATAATATAATATAATATAATATAATATAATATAATATAATATAATATTACATTACATTATATTCCGTAGTTTCAACATTGTTTCTTGTCTGGCTTACAATATAGTAACCATGTATTTTTAAGTCTTCCTAATAAGTTTTAATTGTTTCTTGATGTTGTTTGTTTGTGTTTTCCAGCTAAAGCCAGGCCAGAACAACTGCAAAGACAGTGACAGTGAGAGCATGAGTGGAGAATCCAAACCGTCTATCCGAAGCAGCTCCAGAGACAGGCTGACAGATGTGAGCAACCAACAACTGTTTTCACAAATACATACAGTATGCGAATAGTATGTGTTAATGTATGTTACAGATCATTAACCTTTTTAACCCATTTTTAAGGTAAAAGCAACCCTGCAGAATTCAGTAGCTACAATATCTTGACCTCGGATGGTTATCAGTCAGTTGGCAGTTCTGCTTATCTGCTCTTTCTTAAGAACAAAGAAGTTCAATATTTACACAGTAATTTACAATTTTCTTATCCACTCTGCTGGTCTAAACCGTCGTGGCCCCGTGCCAACAGGAACAATAAGAGCGTTTTAAGAGGCGAGCTGTAGTGTGTGTGTGTTTGTGTTGCATCAGGGTGTGTGAGGTGGAGGAGTGGAGGTTGTCTGCACCCTCAGGCCTGCAGGCTCTGCTATGTGTTTGTGCTCGGGTGGTGATAAGAACATCCTATTTACTCAGCTGGCAGCTTCAGTGGATGCTGTAGGTGAAGCGCAACTGTGCTTATATACCGTTGAAGTGAAGATGACAGGAAGTAACGAAGTGGAAAAATGTGATGGTGACCACAGTGATGTAGCTTGACAATCCAAAGTTATTACATACATATGGGCATTTATTTATTATGCAGTTATTTATTTGCTTTTTTTATATAGTATTAAGTTTATTTGGGGTTACAGTATACATTCATTTTACTGTATATAGGACCATAGCAAAATATTGCTAATGTAGTTATTGTTATAGTTACATTTATATGATTGGTCTCTCTCTCTCTCTCTCTCTCTCTCTCTCTCTCTCTCTCTCTCTCTCTCTCTCTCTCTCTCTCTCTCTCTCTCTCTCTCTCCCTCCCTTCATACAGTTTACATTGAAATATGGATTGTTATGAAAACAGAGCGTTATGCTTGTTTATGAATATATACACAGGCTTCAGTCAGCATGGCACAGACCTTTTCTAAACATCAAGTCTTGGCTCCCGCGGTGGAGATGTGAGTGTGGGAGTGTACACGGGTACTATCAGATATCGAGCATAATTAGAGCTGTCAGCTGGAGGGCGCGGCGAGTCGTCGCAACAGACATGGCGGAACGAGTTGAGCGCGACCGCTCCTGCGTGTAGCTATAGGATGCTTGGCCAGGCATGAAATGAAATAAGTAATTTGATGTTGACATCAGAAATTGAAATGATACCTGCAGCCTCTTGTCAGGGAAGAGAGAGAGGACTGAGGATATAAAGCGTGAAGGGGTGGGGGCGGTAGGAAGAGGAAAAGTGAGTGGATGAGGGATTTTTTTTTAAAGCTGGATAGAAAGGAATGCATGGAGATGACATGTTTGCGTTGTTTTACATTTATCCTTTTGGCAGACGCTTTTATCCAAAGTGACTTAATTGCATTCAGGCTACACCTTTCTTTTACAGTATGTGTGTTTCCTGGGATCAAACCAATGACCAGTAATTTGAGCTACAGGAACACAAGATGAATCTTTTTGTTTGTTAGTTTTTAGCTTTTATGTGTATAAAAAATATGTGTGCATATTATATTATTTTGAATTGGAATGAAAAAAAAATATTTTTGAAGAAATTGTCTACAGTACAGTACCAGTCAATTTTTTCTTTCTACATTTACTAAATGTAAACTCTAAACTCATGAAAACCGTGAAATAAAACAAATGTAACTGTGGGAATTATGATGTGACTAAAAGCATCCAAAATAAATGAAAACTATGCTATATTTTAGCATCTCTAAAAGTAGTCACCCTTTGTCTAGAATTTGCAAAATCATAGTCTTGGCATTTTATCATCCAGCTTCTTGAGATCTCAACCTGGGAAGTTTTAAAAAATTTCCATATCATGGAATCTAATTGGCTGCTTTTTAATCATTATTTGGTTTATCCATTTCAAAAATGTCTTTTAAATAAAGTTTTTTCTAATTAAATTATGTTGGCACAATTATAATTTTGTCTACAAATTTATAGAAATTTAACAAATTTATATGAAATTTACACATTCAGATTAAAATATTTTTAAGATCATGAGAAACGTTTTTGTCAATTGTGTCTAAACATTTGAATGGTGCTGTATGGAAAGTTTTTACAGAAACAAAATAATGGCTGTGAGGGGTACACAATTTGACCATTATGTTATGGTAATGTTGTGTATCTTGGCGTTGAATTGTTGACGGTGGACTCTAAGGTCTTTGGCAAGTCTATTTGTCTGTCACTAAGAGTTTCTGAAACCCCTGGAGTATTTTAAATGGAAGGTGCTGATAGGGAAGCAGTGGAAGTACATTTTTTGCCTGAGCGGTTTCTCAGGGTCACACTTAAACTAGAGCATCACAGTCCTGAGGGGATGATGGAAAGCAGGTTATTCACAGTCACATCATAAAAAAGCCACTTCATACCTGCATCGAGGTACTAGATAATTCTCTCAAAGTCAGGAAGATGGATAAGGAACCAAAGAGAGAGAGTATTTTTAGTTTTGACATGCAGAAGTGTTTAGTGTAAGTATATGTTCATAATTCCATACACACCAGTTTCATAAAAGTGAAGCAAAAATCAAGGAAGAGCTACAGCAGTATATCTAGCACTTGTTACGAACTCTCTGGCAGTGTGATAATGATGTCTTCTTACCTACTCCTTTCATCTGAAAAACAAAAGAGAGCTCGGTGTTGATCTATCACCGCATGGTTGAGAGAAAGCCGAGGTCAAACAAGGTCACGGTGGGTCATCTTACTTCCTTTCCCTGTTTTAGTTCTTTTTCTCAGCTTCTTTCCTCCCCCATCCCCGTGTGCCGCCAGCTCATTAAGCTACAAATGGTGCATCAGCCTTGCTCTAGTCAGCGGTAACCCCAAACCTTGGATAAATTGGCAGGCCCGCTGTATTTGCTTCGAAGCTCCGGGTCTCGTTTGAAGCCAGCGCGGCAGCGTGGTTTCCCCAGGCAGGGTGGCTGGAGGCCAGGGCAAAGGGAAGAGGGTGTGTGGTAGAAAGGGACGAATCAAACGCACATGTGTTTAGTCTCTGCGGCAGGAGGGAAATGCCATCATTACCCGGCTGCCTATCAAATAAATTGCCAATTACAGGCCTCCAGATTCCAGTAAACAGCACATTAGTGCTTTCTTCTGGGTTGTGTATGTGTTCTGAAATAGAGAGAGGAGGGGCATATCATGTGTATTCTGTGTCTTTGCCCAACCGTCATCATCTTGCTGATGAGAGACAAAGCGGAGATGATAATGAGGTCAGCTGAAGCCAGGAATGAAACTGAACTAAAAGGCTAAAATATGACGGTTAGTTTAACATCATCTTCACCGCGGTATTCCTCCTGCGGTGGGACCGTTCTTAAAGCGGCCCTTTATTGCCTACTAATCTGACACAGAGAGAGAGACAGACAGGAAGCAATGACATTACCTGCTCTTTGGTTGTCATAGTAACGGTACTTTGGGATTGTTGGCTTACACATTTTATTGCTCATTCATCATTCAGTGCCGTCTTAACAGAGGCAGAGCCATGAAATATTTACATTGAGGGTCAGGTGGCGGTTTGGCCTGTTAGATGTCTGTCATGCGCTGGGGTCATGTCAAGATGTGCTTGAGATTGGCACGAGCAATTCTGTCAGCAGTGATATTTTAGAGGCAAACCAACAGATTTTAAGGGTGAAGGAACCCATTTAGAGTTTTGATTCATGATTTGATGTTAAAGAATCTTACAATATAGTATAAAATGTCAGCGCCAACAGCCAAATGGGTTGTATGTCAACATACTGACATGAAATATTAATTTTATTAGCTTATTTGTTACAAATACAAACCTTTTCTGACGGCTTTAGACATGACTGTCAGCTAAAAAGTTTAAACAAGATGAACACACAATTTAGTTTAATCATTTGTATTATAATCTTGTATATGTTGTTAATTAGGAATATTTAAAACTGTAAATTATTCTTTCTGTAAGTGAATCATTTTTAGGCTCAAGTTGACTCGTGGTATTCCAGATCGCTGTGCAATAATATAAATCAAACTCATGAACTTGAATCAAGATGTTGTTTATGGGAATTGTCTGAAATGATTATTTTTGAGACCTTACAGTAGACCTTTATAAAGATGTGTTTAGACATGTGCAAGAAGGTATATCTTCAGACTCATTACAGCTACAGTAGTTTATGTGTGTGTTTCAGTACTCTAACAAGGATGATATGATCTTCTCTTCGTCTCTCGAGTCTTTACTTTGGAACTCTCTGAGTGGTTTACAAAGATTTGTAGCTCTCTCACTATTATCCATATTTGAATTCACTCCAGTGGTTAATGGCTGTAGATTATTAGTTCTGTCTGGGCTGAGGGATTCTTTCAGTATGTGGTAAAACAATCTCCACCCTGTAATTACAGCCGCTGAAGCAGATTTATGTCATATGATATAGATGTTGTTCTTAATGATTACTGTTATTATTCGATTTTTACCAGGCCGTGGCGTTTCGCACAGAGGTCACGTTTCTGCCGTGGGTTAGCTCTCTGGTGCGTGAAGTCAAAACAAATTACATCAGAGTCAAACTTTCCGTTCCCTGTTCGTCACGGATCCTCAAACCTTGATGCTAATTTGGATTATTCCTCGACGCGGCCGTTCTAATGAGGTCAGCGGCTTTTACAAGCTGAGAAATGCCGGCCAATTTGCTCCGACATGGAAGTTGTAATTGCTCGCATCAATTATCTTGTAGTTCTTTTTTCGTCACTCTCGTCCTCTCTCTCTGCATATTAGAGAGGAGCGGCGAGATATGGCGCACTCGCTGCACCTATAATTAGCTGATTATCCCTCTATCACGACCCGAGCTAAAGTGTTCAAGTTCAGTATGTGCGTCTGTGTGGCGGAAAAAGCACATAGTTTGTGTCCGTCTGGGTGACGGTGTGTTTATAGCTGTAGAAGCACATGTGTGGTTGTGTGAACAGGAAAAGAGAGTGTGTCTAAAGAACAAGAGTGGTTATGATTGCTTTATAGCTTAAGAGCACTGCTCTAAATCAGCTGTCAGTCATTCTGACCCCAAACACGGCCGTTGACAGCACCTCAATAAACCTGCCATTCACCTCCTCTGCCCCACCGTTACACCACACACACACACACAAACCAAGAATATACGGACGTAGCACTTTCCATTTAGATGTCACAGCTGTTTTTACCGGCATGAAGAAAAATAAAAGTTCACACTTTTAGCCCTGCAAGGAGCTAAACGTATTGTTTTCTAAACAGAAATGCTTGATTTTGAAGGCTGAGATAGTTGTACTGAGGGCATTAAATATTCATGTGAAACATCCCAGGAGCCAATGTTTAAGTGTAAGTGTTGTGCTTCCGAGTGCCATGGCTTTGATTCACTGATGTGATAGATCACAGGTAACATAGTTGTGGTGATATTTGCTGGCACGATTGTGAGCGAAGTTCGTACAGCACCAGTCAAAAGTTTAGACATTAATGTTTATATTTAGACATTTTATTTTGAAAAATATTTTTAAAGCAACCAAGTCCAGCATAGATAGAAATTGTTCAGTGCTGTTTAAAAGATTCTTAGGCTGAGACTTCAAGAAGCTGGATGATAAAATCTCAAGAGTATGATTTTGCAAATATGTCATTAGTTGAATTCCACTTGCATTACGTTTGAATGTTGTCGAAGGCCTGGTGAGATTATACAATTCTTTTCTGCAAATTCCTTGTTCCTCCATCCATACACTGATTACAGAGAGGGCTAAGAAAAAGACTGCTGGCAGGGACTACGTTGTCTTTTGTCTATTGTCTTTTTTTCAGATCAAAGTGTATATTGTAATGCCATTTAAATGCCTGTCGGTTTTTCTCATTTTTTAACCGCAAGCGAGATAGCTTGGAGGTGTCTCTCTGGCTGTCGTTCTCTCTTTAGTCTAAGGTCAGTTCATCATCATAGTGAGTTGAGTAAGTGGAGCCTGAGGGAATCTTAACAAAGGTCTCATTCTGATTGGATAATGACAGCACAGGGCCCACGTAGCAAGAGAAATCGCTAGTTGCCATAGCAATAAGAGACCAATATGGGTACCATATTCTGAATGTGTGAGAATGAGCTGTGAAAAAGCAAGGAAAACAAAATATGCCTTTTTTGGCACAGGGTCTTATTTAGTAACACGCATCATCTTGGTGCATTTGTGCTCATCGTTGTATGGCATGCGCACATCATGCAGATGCAGCACATTTTCCCTTTTGTGAGAAGTTATCAAATGCGTTACTTCATATATAATGCTTTTATATATTGGCTGTGAGCTAAAATAAACTCAACCTTTCCCGCCAGGATACAAGCATCGGTCGCTTTAATAAACAGCAGACCATGCCTGCTTCTCCTGGGCCTACAAATCAGCTCGACCTGGAGTCTCCACATGTGTGTGTTCAGCTCCACTGCCACGACCCTATTCCCCGAGCCTGTGCTGTAAATATACCAGAGCCCTTTCCCTTTCTGCCATTTCCCCCTGCTTGTTTGGCTTCCACAGAGGCGACTCGTGTTTTCACTCGTTAATGATCCTGCCGTATGATGGATCGAGACTGCCTGCTCCGGCCGAGTAACGTTGCAGTGTCTCCAGCAGACCAAGGTGCTCACAGAGAGGCTCTTTGGGGTTCTCCGGGGAAGAGAGAAAGACTGAGGAGTTGTAAAGATCTCAGGTTGTGAGGTGTAGGCTTGGTTGCTCTCTTGTTTCCTTGCAAAGCACAGTGTACTGCCAATGAATCTATGTTTTTAATATAATGACATCTTTAAACAATTGTTTTTGTCAAGAAGTAGCCTAGTTTATCCGTCTGTGGCCCACTGTAATCTAATGTATTACTCTGTCTGCCATACTGCAGTGAGACGGTCTGTAGAGGACTCCGTCCGAACCGTTCGATTATTTTTTAAAGGGGCTTTTAAACACTGCAGGCTTCACAGGCACATTGTGCCCATTGACATCCAGTTAATGGACCGCGCTGAGCAGTTCAGTCATTTACTGTAATGATAAAAACACCGGTTGGAAGGAGATCAGAGAGCTTGCTTGTTAAGAATAAATTCAAAAGTATACTCTGAACAAATCAATTCATTCAAAGAACAGAGCCATTATAATAGACAAAGACAAGTTGTTTGCTTACAAGTAGATGTATCTATGATTTATTTTGACAATTTTAACTGTTTCAATTTAACAATTTTTCACTAGTTTATTTAAATGGTTATGTGGTGTTTAATTAACCTTTAAAGTAAGACTATTTTATATTCAAATAAGTAAAGCTTTTACTCATTTTATGCTTTTTATCTTGTGAAGGCCTTATACCGAAAGACTCAGTAATTGAGCATTGAAATGAATATATTAGGCATTTATTTAATATCTCTCTTTTCCTAACTTAAAAGGAAAAGGACTTTTCTGTATTTCTTAGTTCATAATGAGGACAGTTCTGAGTTTTCAACTGTGCAGCCAAGTAAAAAAAAATGAAACACAAAGTAGTCTTTTTCCTTAAGAGAGTAAAATTACACATGCTGTCATCTGGCCAAATAAAGAAAATCAGACATAGACATTATCTCTTATTTCTGCTCCAAAGTTTTATTGCTTTGGTGATTTAGTGTAACAACCACATGTTTTTCTCCTCGCATGTAAAAGTAGAAAAAACATCAGATAGAATGACAAAGTGCAGCAGTTCCTCGGTTTTGATTTTCCTCCAGTAGTCATTTTAATGGCGTGTCGGGCCACGCAGGTGGTTAGGGCAACATAAATCCTTGCTGGGTGTTCTGGAACCAGCCAAAGTTCCAAAACTATCTGTCATGGTTCTGTTAAGATTTATGCTTGAGTGGAACAAGCTGAGTACACATTAAGTGTTAAAGAGTCTTTTAAAGAACAGGCTATTAAAACATCATCCACCCCAAACCACTGTGTGAAGGCGTCTGGGTTCGAGACTTCTCCACCTGTTTCCTCCGCCAGTAATGACCATTACTACCTGTAGTTTAAATATGGACCAGATGGACACATAGACTGTTAAAGTGTTGAGAGATGGACAGACCGGTTTTGTTATGCGTCATGAGTAGATTTTTTGCTTTGGATTAGTTGTGAGCAGGATTGGAAATACTTTTCTCACAGGCACCGTTATGCGTGGCTGTCCGTCTGCATCAAGGCTGTTTATATGTTTGGCAGAGGGCATGTTCAGGTCCCCGTCAAGGCCTCGCTGCGGCTGAGGGGATTACAGAGGAAGCCTCCATATGTCACATCACTTCTATATCAGAAGCCACAGTACTTTTCCTCCAAACCGCAAGGCAAGAAGCCCAAGAACAGAGTAAATAAATGTGAAAGTATATAAATATATAAATTGGAACACAACCCCCTGGAATTATAGTTTCAGAAAGATTATTCCGGAGACATTATTTCCCCCTAGTCATGGACTTAACTCAAATTTACAGGCAGAATGCAATTGCTGGCAGTGAAAAAAGGCAGACAGAAAAGGTGGGAGTTCATGAGGAGAGAAATAACATTTTCATTTGTTTCGGGCCCTGTGGGAGAGATAGGCCGTGCCAGTAAATAGATGCCGTTATGAGAAATGATTTTCTTTTCCCTGTTGGGGGATGTGGTTTCAAGGCACACTTATCCATCTGCAATCTAGATGTCAAACCCCAGGAATCCAGAATAGCAACACAGCGGTGCGGTCGTAATGACATACAAATCCACCCCCTGCTTGTTTCTTGTCCCTCTCTCGGCCTCCCACCAGCGTTCTGCTCTTTCTCCCAGACTCGAGGTTCCTTCTTTCATGTCCGCTCGTTCTTTACAGCTCAATCATGCCAGGTTTAAATTGGCTGGTCGAATTACCTCCTAGCACTGCGGGGATTGTCGAGTCGAGTGTCGGAGAGGCAAAGAAAGAGCCATTTAAGTTTTTGCCAGTTATTGTCACTGCGAGGCTGTCGGAGCAGCGAGATGATAAAAATAAGTTTGCGGTTTGATAGATGTGTGTATCCTCGCGGTACGTCTCTGTGTTTTTACTTCCAAAAGCTGCTGGGAAGGGTTGCATCTGACTTTCTGTCTGTTCTTTATATAAAACGTACACAGATTGTAAGGGAGAATGACGTATACGTTTGCTTAACCAATTTGAACAGAATTCATAAATGAACACTGTATTGTATTATTTGTTAAAATGTAACTGTGCATAAATGTCCTCATCATCAGATCTAATCTCTGAATCCTAGTTGGCTACTTCTATAAATGTTGTAAAGTTTTAACCTTACACTTTTTTAATTTTTACCAGTGCAGTTTTAACTTTTAACAATACAGGGCACCAATATTTAGTTGTTGTTAAAAAGTGCCTATCTCAAAACTAGATTTTCGTGGGGCTGGTGCAACTAGTCTAGGTCACTGTGTTTTCGCATATTGCTTATTATAATATACAGATAATAGTCCTCAAATGTTTGATAATTTCTTATAAATGACAGGGTACAGTAAGTGCCGTTGAACTTTTGAGACGCAATGTTAAGAGGAAATTGTATTTTTCCAATGTATTCCTGCAGACGTTCTCAACACTTTATCAAACCCACGACTGCATTCTCCAAAACTTCCCGCGTTCTAGTTAGTCTGATCAAAAACAGCTCTATGCACCAAACTGTGAGTCATCAAAGGATTGCTGAAGCTTTCATCTTCAGGGCACAGCTCATTGCTCCTCACCTGATACACCGCTCCATCTCACTCCTCTCGAAACATGCTGTCAAACCGCAGTTATATGTCGTTTTCAAACGGTACAGTTGTTTCTGTTGTGCTGCTACAGTATTGCCAGCCATCCCCATCACCTGTGCTTTGCGATGAAACGATAAGTGATTCACTAATATTGTTTATTTATGCTGCTTTTATGGCATTGTATGTTTTATTCATATGCTTTAAAAATAGTTACATTTATCTTACATATAGAGTATGTAGATGGCAGATCTCAGAACTCCAACACCAAGCTCAAATGTATGTCGAAAAGTATGTGTTGAACAATGTAATTTGCATATGTGTGTGTTTCTGGCAAATAGATGAATGTAGACAGAGTCAAATTAAATCAAATGAAAGTTTTTTGATGGTGGTAATTCCACATTAGTCAGATATTTACAGTATTGCATTAAATTAATCTCCAGTGTTTTTCTTAATCTTTATATTGTTGTTGTTTACATTAATTTTTTAGCAGATGTTTTGTGTAATACTACTTGGTGATGGTTGGTTAGTATGGTTGGGGATGGTTAGTGATTGGAGAGGTTAAATTAGTATTTTTTATTAGTCTTTCGTGGTTTTATTTTTCAGTGCACACTTTGGTTTTACACAGCGATTCAGCTGCTTTTGTTCAAGTTTCCAGTTAAGAAGTTTCCAGTCATTTGGTGTTTTATTACATTCAGGATGTTTTTTGTAAACAAAATGCATTACCAGCATGCCTCCAAGCATAATCATCTCAGCCACTCTCCTGCTGGCTAAAATATTTATGTAGCACTGTATCAGCAGACAGCCGCCATAATCAGCATCACAGTGCAGCACATCATGCGTTTGCAATTAGGCTCCTGGCTCCAGCTTCTCTTGTGTTGTGCTGTTAGGTCAGTACGCTTATTTCCCGCCCCTGTGGCCCGGAGGCTTGAATCCAGCACGAGGAGAGGTGGAAAGCCGCCCAAATGGTGATGAGCTGGCTTGGGGCAGGGATTGGACAGGATTAACCCCCTGCAGTTGTGTCCACGGCCCAGCTACTTAGTCGGGTCATGGATAGTGGAATTAGCGTTGGCACTGCCGTGGAGGTCCATCTGATTTGAGGTCTCATCCAATTACACCCTTATCTCCTCAACAAATGAGATCAATGCTGTATACGCACACACACCTCCTGCCCGGAGACGAGGTGCGATAATCAAGCAGGTAAAAGGGCAGACGGGTCCAGCATGATTTAACCCGAGAGAGTTTGTCTGGACCTGACATTGACTGTACATATAAAGGTCTTGTTATTAGCAATCCTGAGAAATTAATATTGATTATTGTTAAGGTTGTGCTTTCCCTTATGGACTCTGGGCTTAGTGCTCTTTCTGGTGGTATGTTTGTGGAGCTTCATGGTCTCACGTACAGCTTAAAGAGCCACAGGATACTGGCCATAATTACGTTTTAACTCTTATCTTGAATTTACTTCAGTGGTTTTAAAATGCACTGCATACCAACATGGAAGCCGTAATAGCTTTTTATACGTTCTGTGCATTGAGACGCTAGTACGCCTTATACGGCGGGTTCGAGATTAACCCTCGGTGCTAATGCAGTTCACAGTTAATTTTCTTGTCAATTAGAGAGAAAAACAAATGTTTGACATTTCGGAACGTAATTAGGAAAACAATTAACCTTTGCAACTGCCTGTTAAAAGCAGACTATTTTTCTGAACGAATCGCTTTTCTATACTAACTAAATGCGTGATGAGGTGGGCCACGCTTGCAGGGTGGGCATGTAATGAACGCGGTACATCTCGTCATGTCAAATTACATTTGCCTGGCGTTGTTCTTCCACGAGCATAGTTCACATCATTGAATTACATTTAACATGTTTAACAGTATCTCTTACCAGCTCTGATAGTTTTAGCGTCTTGTGTGTCACATATAATTACAACGTGGTCTTCTCGGCCATATAAAACGATGAGCAGCAATTTCAAAGACTGCTATCTGTTTCAGAGGGAAATTATACAGACATTGTAAGGAGGATAAATTTAAATACTTGGCTTGTGTTTTACAATGGACTAC
Source organism: Beaufortia kweichowensis (assembly GCA_019155185.1). NCBI lineage: Eukaryota > Metazoa > Chordata > Actinopteri > Cypriniformes > Gastromyzontidae > Beaufortia > Beaufortia kweichowensis. Next base: position 2,748,687 of record CM032815.1, on the reverse strand, counting down.
TACAAAAATATGATGGTCTCTAATATGTAGTCAATGGCCAGCCCCAGACTGTAACTGTAATGCCATCGGCCTGTCTCGTGACCATCTGGAATGAGGCAAGCTGTCTGGCGTATGGCTGACCAGGGAGCCATCTTTCTGGATTTATGTCTGCCCATTTCCACCCTCTGCAGCATCCTGGATGCTATTAGCCACCAGAGAGCTGTATAGGGCTTTAAAGAGAGCCCTTCAACAACCGTACCTATTGCTTTCTCTCTCTCAGGCCTGGTTTAATAAAAGCCTTTTTGGATGGTTCAGGGCAGTGTGGCTTCGGAGGGCTCGTGGCCAGAGCGGCCTGACTAAGAATAGGTTTGGCATGTCACGTACGGTGGCCGCTCTCCTGGTGGTGGGTTTCTATGATTGGTTTCATCTCTTCCTGGCTTAGTCGTGACATTGAGGGCAACAGAGAGAAGATTTGGACGGTGAGGTGGGGTGAGCGTGGCACAGCGGCAGTCAGTTTGGGAAAATATCACAGCCCATTAGTTAGAGCAGTGAAACAGAGTTAACTTCAGGGACTCTATTAGCCTCTCTCCGCTTACGCAGACATCGTCCCTCGGCTTCCCGCTGCTATTCTGGAAGGACCGAGCGCGCCGATATAATTGGACTGGGGAAATCAAGCAAGTTTCAGTGGTCCTAGTGGGGCTTTCAGACAGAAAATGAGAACACGGTCTTTGTATGCATCTTTTTCCCTTGCCTACTTCTAGTCTGCACCCACCCCCTTGTTAGCATCACCTGTTTTTTACCACTAAAGTGTCGAAAAATAGACAGTGTTTGGAGTATGTTCTTCTTTTGTTTGTCTTTTTTGATCTTTGTCATCCTCACAGAAGTTCTTTGAGAATAGTTTTCACACCGGCTTTGAATTAAATTCGTATTATTAGCAAACCCTAGCCGTGTAAACGGCACGCAGCCCTTCTCAAGTACAAGTATTCTCCGTGCACTAATTAAACCGCGTCGTGCTGCTTGTTAATAAACGTGAGAGTCTCCCAGAGAGAGAGAGAGAGACGCTCATGTGCTCTTCAAGGGACTTCATGATATCTCCTAGTCTATTTATTGTTATTATTATTAAACTTTATCATGTTTCTTTCGGTTATAACAGCCGTTAACCTTACATACTTTCTTTGTTACTCTTTTTTTTATTTCCCCTGTAAATGTCCTTGATGTAAAGCTTTGTGAATTTAATATTGACATTTTCTAGTTTTATGAAATGGTAGCTGGAACATAAGACAGGCCTCGCTGCTTCAGGTAATTGATGTGCAATTTTTAGCCCTTCCAAAGGACGTTTTCATCATTGCCGCTGTCGAACAGGGACTTTCGAGTTTGGTATACCAAAACTGCTTAACGCGCTCCTAAAATGGAGGTCATTCATCCAATGTCACTCACTTCCAAGGCAGACTTTATTTGTTCGTCATGTTTTCTTTTGATTTTTAGATTTTACCACTGGCATCTGTTTAATTCCCTTACATAAATTGTTCATGTAATACATGCAAAGAGAATTGGTCAATTTTGTAGACATGAATAATTAAACATTGCACTCATTGGTAAACAGCTATTAATCTGAAGTAAACGGATCAGTATCAGGCATTTCTGTGATAGGTGTACACAAAAATACCCCGTCATGAGTACAATACATTTTTATCGTAAGATGCATATTATTATTAAAATAATAATATATATGTATTTTTATGATATATTTATATGTATTTAATAAAAAATATATTTTTATATGAGTAGAGAGCATAGCACATGCAACACCAAAATTCTGGGTTTCATTTTTAGGGAATGCATAATAACTATTGTTTAAATGCATTGAAAGTAGCTTTAGGTTCCTGTAAAATGCACAGATGTAAATGTATGTAAACATATGCTACTGCAGCAAATTATATTAATTTGTTTTCAATGGAAGAAAAGAAAGTATGGGTTTGTGTGGGTGAGTAAATGGCAGTTTTCATTTTGAGTAGTGTACTTATATTTTCTGATAAAAGGTTGTACTATATTTTCTGTAAGAATTAAAAATAAAACTGTGTAGAGGTTTAAGTTAGATGTTTCTTAGATGTTTAATAATAAAAATAAAATGCTTAGACCTGGTTTGACAGGGCTTAAGACTAAAATGAGCCTGCCTGTGAAAACCCAGATAAATTCTTTTTTTTGTTTTTTTTACTGTTTTCTACATAATGTAAAGAACATTCTGTGAAAATATAACCTTGATATCTTTAATATTGATTGAGTAATGACATGTCAAAGATTGATATCACAGTGATATTCATTGGTAAAATCAAAACGTATCATTTGATTTTGAGTCTTTTGCCTGGTTTTCACAAACAGGGTCGCATATATCAGTGCCATTGTTTTGTCTCAAGATACATACAGTAATGTTTTTCTTTTTTGAGGCACAGTTATATTTATTTAACTCATTAAACTAAGGCACACCTAGCTTAATCTAACACTTTTTTGGTAACTGCCCCTTATGTTTAGTGCTGCTATTTAAGGTTTATTTGATAGACGTTTGAGCAGCAGAGAGAAATGGAAGCTCTGTGTTCTCATATCTGGCTCTCAGGCAGTTCTATTGCATTTTTTGGTCCCGAGGGCCCTGGTGTCTATTGGTATGACAGCCTCATGGCCTCAGAGCTGTGACATTTCAGAAACCCCTGGGATCCCATCAGAGAGAATGTTATCAGCCCCTTAAAGAGACACCCCCAGTCCTTTTCTCTAACACCACTCAAAGTCTTTCTCTCTCTCATCTCTCACTTCAGCCTTGCGCTCTGACCTCACCACAGGGCTGGTAAAAATGCTGTTTGTGAGCTCTCACTGTGGGACACAGGGAGGAGAGCGCAAGGCTGTTGAAATGTCGTGACGGGCGTGCACCGATCGTACAGTACGGCCGAGGTGTCCTACACCGTGTCAGTCCTGATGGCCGCTAACACCCACACACACACACGGTCACGCGTGTTTCTCTTATGGTCACACAAACACATTGCCCTCTGGAACCCATCATCCTTCAGCCGGGCTCTAGATTTATCCTCTTCCTAAACCCGCTCTGACAGGTTTGTTATCTGTTCACCCGGTCGACAGACCCACGAGATTTGGAACGCCGGGAGTTAGAAGGCAGAGAAAAGCAGGGCGAGTAAATGTCAAGTGAACCGCCAAGGATGGATATTATAGTTCCAGAGAGAGTATCGTCTGTCTCTTTTACAGACAGCCCATCTCTCTCTCTCTCTCTCTCTCTCTCTCTCTCTCTCTCTCTCTTACATTTTCTCTCTCACGCTTAGTCTAGGTCTCTCTCTATCCCTGTCTCTTGCTGGACTGTAGTCTATTGATTTTTTTTTTTAGGCAGAGTTTTATGTGCAGGTCTGAATTAGATAGTTCCCACAGAGCGATGTAATACAGCCCTCCCACCCTGAATCGCCCGCAGTGAATCGAATAGATACGAGCAGTGATTACCAACTCGCTGTTTTGCAGGAGATCAGCACTATTTAAACAGCAGGGGAATATGTGTGTGTGTGTTTTGTGTGTGGATTTATGTCTGGATTATATTCACAAGATCTATCAGTTGTCTTTGTTATTGAATAAAACTTAATAATGATGTGCACTGATACGAGTCAATTTTAGATTACAAGCATTTTTTATCTAATGATTGTAATTTAAACAGGTACTTTTTTAAAAGTACTATTTTTATTTATTTTCTAGGTGATTATTGGCATTTTTCCTTAAAACCACACATTGATTTACAGTATATTAATTATATATTATATATAATATAAAATATGTAAGATTATATGTTCCATAATATATTATGGAATATATAGTGTATATATTATATGAAATAAACATCTTACAAAGTCTTGTTTTAAGCAAAAACTACCAAAAAAGTGCAAATATTTATATTTAAATATTTTGCTGAATAAAATTATTGCTTTTAACAAGTATTTTACCATATTATCAATCCTTTACCTTATTAGCAGTATTAGCAGTTTTCATACAGATCAAACGATTTACTTTAATATTTTTAAAACGAACAACTAACAAAAAAGAACAGTGTACAATATGAAGTCTATCTCTCTTTCTGTCTTATCAATGTTTACCCTTTCACTTTCCACTGGTGGCATGTGCATATGTAGCCGACCCCTGATTTTATATAACACCAATAAGGGCAATGAAGTGAAAGGCAGTACTTGAATCATATTACATATGCATGAATGTGCATGTATTGATATAAACCTAAAGCATGTAATATGATTTGCATATCGCTCTGCGTGTGTCTTTTGACCCTATTAGTATTTCACAGCATTGCTGGATTAAAACTCTGCAACCGTAATGGTGTGGTTGGGGTTTCGGTGTGTATCGCACCTTTGCCCGCCCTGCACAAAGGTGTGAATTAAATAATAATGGGTGCAGCGGGGGGCAGGTAGATACTGCAGGATTCCTGCCAATGTTTTCTCAAGCTTTAGGAGCTTTAATGTGCTGTGGAGAGAGAAGCCATGTGCATATTGTTGTGTGACAGGGCAGTTGATTTGGATTACAAGCAGTTAAGCAAATTGATTGCATTGGAAGCCGAGTCCATTTATCCCTTCGGATTGGATCGCAGGTTAGGTGGCTCAATCCCAATTTACCGTGCACCAGGTGAGGTCTCCGGTGTCCCGCGTAAACATGCATCCAATAGAAGCAATTAAAGGCTTCGCAGTGAGTCTGTAGATAAAGTCAGACACGTTTAAAGTGTATTGCAGAATAGTATTCTGTCATATTCTTACTCCTTTCCCCCACACCCATGCCAGCAAGGCCTTTTTCTGATTTACAGTCAAATCGCAGGTCGTTTCACCACCTGTCAGACACTCGTCGGCTCTAGATAATTCAGATGCCCTATCTCCGCAATGTCAGAGGGTCGTGGTGACAGAGTAGACGCTCGTCACAGCGTTATTTATGTTGCCAATTAGAGCGAGAGTGCCTGGCCTGTTCTCAGCCTGCCACGTATCATAGGCAGTTAGAGGCGCACAATTTAATTATTCTTCACTGAAAAGGTCACGCCGTCCTGCCTGGTTGAAAGCAAGATGCCTTCAAAGGCAAATTAATTCGCAATGTTCACACATTTATTAAAGAAATGGTTATGGCTTGTATGTGAAGGCATTTCAAATGTGCAAAGCTGTTTCATTTTTTGTATTTGCCTGAACAACGGTCCTTAGGAAGCTATTTATAATTAAGCCAATGTAGGGTTGTGTGTGTGTGTATATGTGGTTCTGGTAAATCCCACAGTGTGTCTGGAAAATGTGTGCAAATGGTTACTTTAAGAAAAGTAAGAGGAATAATCGTTTTAAAATATAGTACTGCCACGAACAAGCTATTTCATATAACAAAAATATGTTCAAAAATTTTTCCCATCCCTAAACTGTATTGCTATCTCATACCGAATGTATATATAAAAAAACCTTTAAAATGACTAATTATTATCTGTCACACGGCTCAGAAAGAGAGCTGTCTTCAAAAGCCATATTTTATCTGGACACCATGTTCTCATGGGGAAATGGAAGTCTTTTTATGCTATCTTCACACACACACACAGCAATTTTATCTACTCGCAGAGAGACAGTCGTTATGTATGAAAGCATTAAAGAATATTTGCCTGCCGTTAAATTTATGAGATGGAAAATTTTGCCTTTCTCCCCTCTGTCCACATCCTGCTCCTCGGGGAGTCATTCCCTGACGCTTTTCTCTCCGTAGAATCGCACCATAATCCGTGAAATAGAGCTTCTACAAGCCCTGCACTGAGGATGGAGAACATCTTCACCCTGCACAAATCATATACATTATTTTCACATTTAGAACCCTTTTTCGCTTAGATATGTATCCTTGAAAAATGCCCTCTTTATCTGTGCCTATTTGAATTATCCAGCCGCCACACAGAAATCTGAAGCAATTTCGGTTTGCACTTCATTTTCTTTTCCACCGTGAAGCCATCTCATATCACAGCCATTCCTTAAAATGTCTCTTCTTCAATGAAGGCATTTCATGGATATTTACTAATAAATTCAGTTCCTGTTTCACTTGTGTAATACTGTTGCACCATAAAATAAATGCTCTGATTTAGTATTTTTTTTTCTCAAGATCGCTTCATACAGGTCACATGTTGATTTGTTTTTCTTCTATAAACATGGCTAAAACATCTCTTCCCGTAGAAATCACATTCAGTATCTCATAACTGTAGATGGCGTTGCATTGTTTTGGGTGGATGTTGGAAGATTATAACACATTGTTAAAAGAATAAAAATATTTTAGGATATCAGTGAGCGATAATATGTGTAGGGAATCAGAATTATGGGGAGAAAAAAAGATGGTAAAATATTTGTAATTTTTTATTATTAGAATATAAGGAGAATAGGTTTGATCAACATAAGGCCATCCATTGGCCTTCCCAGAAAATGTATTTACAAGCAGTTAATGAAAGGAAACTTCTCTTTTGTTCTCTTTCAGTTTAGCTGTCATATTTCAATATTTGGAATATTTTAGGATACTCCTGAGTGGGTAACAGTCACTCCCCTATCATCCTCCATCTGGAGGCAAAAAAGACTCGCTGTACAATGCCAAGGGGAATAATATGATGTCTGGAAATGCTAATGCTCTCTCTATCTCTTCCTCTCTCTCTCTGTCTCTGAGAAAGTCTTCAGAAGACAGTTTAAAAGTAGACAGACATCACCTATTTCCATGTATTAACTTCAATAACGGTTACAGGCCTCAGGGGAGTAAGAGGCACGCTTTGGGAACTGTTTAGTTAGTACTGTAGTAATTGCCAGCCAGTAAGTGGTCCAAAAGATAAGGCATATGTTTGTAGTTTATAGTTTTCTCTTGTACTATGCATTCGGCATATTTATTTTTTACTATGAATGATCACTATAACAATTAATGAGTAATGTCTAAACAATTCAACTAAAAAATTGACATGAAATTTCTTCGCATTTGGTGTGGCCCTCTGGGTGTAATAGCAGCATAAACTTATCAAACTCATTCAAAAGCATAAAACTTTGTTTAAATTTTGGCAATACAATGTTACTAATTTTTACTTTTGTGTTAGTTCTTTTCATGTTTCATGATCAATTTTGCTGCTTAATGTTTAGAATAGTATTGGCTGCCTGAAAATGCTGACTAGGTCGACAGCTTGCAAAAGTGAAATAGAGCCACTGTTCCTTTATTCGCCAGTAAAACCTTTCAATGGTCATATTTGACAGCTTGTGTTTCAAGTGTACTTTTATATAATTTACTGAGGCCTAAAGGGAGAGAGAAGGTATCATTTTGCAATCTTCCCACTCGCAGACAGTGTCTCATTTGTCGCATGCTTCACTAGACATCTGTGCAGAAAGGTGATCGTCCCCGGAGACATACTGCTAAGAACGTTTACAAAAGGAAGCAGGTAAGGTCGGTTAGGACAGAGGTGTTGAAGAATGTGAGACACTGTTCATATCAGTGTTTTACAAACACACAATACTATTTCGATGTTATAGTAACAGTATATGTCACACTGTAGTTGTGATACAAATTCTTTGAGGTTTCAGGTGTGATTTTAAGGGACATGTCAGTCAGTATGAAGTCATTTGATTTCAACCCATGTGAGATAAGTATGTAATGTAACTATAAAGTGCCTTTTTATGTTTCAAACAGAGATGGCGGTATAGAGGCAAAATTATGGATTGCAGCATTATTATGAAAGTTCATTCTAACAAATGCAAAAATGAACCTTGTGAGATTAAGCGCTTGTTTTTAGTTTGTAGTAAATTTCAAGAGGTTTTGTAACTTTTTGTCCATTACAGTAGCAATACTCATCAAGATCTGTAATGTTTTGCCAAAGGGTGAATCATTATGGTGTCTCATTGTCTTAGATTGTGGTTTTATGGGCATTGTCCTAAAAATTAGCCCATAGGTAGTCCAGTAACATGTTCAAATCTGTGCAATATTTAACTTATATTTGTTTGGAATAAACAAATCACATTTTAATCTGTGCATTGACAATTCAATTAGTTGATTACTCCCCCTCCCTCTTCTCTTTGCTATTTAAAAAAAAGTCATGTCGAATGTGTTAATTCAACAAGATGAGTCCTATATTCAGCCCAGTGGAGTGAATAATGAAAATTAGGCGATAAAACTTTCAGCAGAATTACTTTGCTGAAATTGCTGAACAGATGTGTCATTTTAATGAAAATCCACAGCTAGACTCCTCTCCCCTCCCCGCTGGCGGATGGAAATATTATCCCCATGGCGGATCCTTCTTACGGTGGTAAATATGCATGCAGCCGTTCCCATTTAAAGGAGGAAGACGGGCGATACAGGGTGGAGTAGAGAAGTGTATAGTAGTCAACTTGTCAAATCCGGTAAATCGATCTCTCCCCTGTTCACGCTAACAGTCTTCTTCAGCAATTTGTGAAGCTGCATTGTTGTGTCAAATCCCAGAGAGGAATTATTAAAATGCCATGATCTTCTGTTTAAACAGAAACAATAACCATTAGAATTCCCCTGGATGTAAATGAGGAGCGTCAGGCTCCATCTGCCGTCAATGATTAGAGCGATGACGAGGGAATTTCATTTAGAACACTCAAAGAGTCAAAATCAGAGCGGATCTGTCCTTTGAGGTTTTCTACCATCTTTCTCATTTCCCTTTCACTATGCTTTATCTAACAAGTCACTCATCCACTTACATTTTTATTTGTTTTTTACAGTACTAATATTTTTCACCAAAGTGTTTCAGCTTTAAACAGCCTTTCTTATCACATCTAGTTTCTGTTTTCTCATAAAGGAAAATGATTTAATAGCAATTTATAAGAGGGTGTTTTGACATCTCAAGGCTAGGTCGTGCAAATTTTAGGGTAGAATTAAAAGATACTGTATAGTTTTCTGCGTATAGCAAAATGATGTTGTCGTGTGTGTCCGTGTCTACACTTCCTCCATTAACCCCCATTAGGTCTGGTTGTGGTGTTTGGATCTTATAAAAATAATGACAGCCTGCCGCTGTGCTCTTAGCAAAACATGCAGGTTTCTAATCAGGCGCCAACAGAGAGTGAGAGAGGCAGGAACTGTGGTGTCAGTGAAATGTACAGCATGTGAGATGTTGGCCTGCATCTCAGAGGAAAGTCGAACGCAAGCAAGCCCTGTAATGTTCATTTTTAAAGGCAGGAAACAATCCACGTTACTGCAGACACAGCCTTCCAGTTCTCGGCTCGTTTCTCGCTGCCCCTTCAGGTGTGAAGAAAGAGTGTGAAGGAACACGAGGTTGAATGAGAAAGTTTTAATGATGTTTGGTGTTGAAGAAAACCAGAAGTTGCTCTCAGGCTCCTCTTATGACCTCTGCGGTGTTAATGAGAGCTGTACGTACGGGCAGGAGTACAGACAGGATTTTTTGTGCCCTTTTATAACTTGATTTAGACCTCCAGCCAAACAGTGAGATGATTATTGTACACCTTTTCTGTACGATTGTAAATGAAGATGCATTGATATAGACATTTTGGTTGATTTAAATTATGACTGGCCAATGTATGTTATGACAGATAATTGATATGATGGCCATTATTATTGTTATTTTCATTATTATTATATTGATTGTTTTATTAATTATAATAATAATAATAATTAATAATAATAATCCTATAGTAGGTCAAGTGGTTGTAAATCAAGTGCAGCTCCTTTATTTTTTTATTATATTATTATTATTATTATTATTAATAATGATAATAATCCTATAGTGGGTAAAGTGGTTGTAAATCAAGAGCATGTCCTCCTGCTCTTATTCTTATGCATGTCAGTATTTTGATCTGTGATCTCATGATCCGCTGTTAAACCACACAACCAGCGGTATTGTCACATTTTACTCATTTTAGCATTTTTCCTGGAGGCTTTAAAGTTACTGAATTTAGATGATGCTCCTCTCATATCTAGATCATGAACACACAGGTGTGGGCTTAATGGAGGCCTCCGGTAGCGGACGTGCATCTTGAGGTGGACAAGGTTGAGCCGTGAAGGCCCAACGGTGCTCCATCAAACACCTTACTGCAAAACAGGGGCAGCCATTCCGCTTCCGTGGCTAAAGTGCACCAGGTGTAATGCTAAATATATATTATAAAGTGGCTTACGCTGCAAAGCAACTCCAGCTCCCTAGGGCTAAGACTGTACCTGCTACTGATCTAACCACCATCTATTTAGATTGGAGAGAACGAGTGAGAGCAAGTGCATAGCTTGTAATGCATGAGGCTCTGGTTAGTGTAGCACCGCCGAGACTGGCTGTAATGAGCTGAGAGGTAAAGGAAGAGGCGAAACAGTCCCCAAAGGTATCATTCAGTTATGGATGGCCAAGAACATCCAGCGTCTCCAGGGGTCTGGTTAGGGCAAAGCTGTGAGCACTGCATGCTTTATATTCCCCCTGAACATAGAAATGATGTTGTGGCATTTTGAAACAGGCTTAATTGGCAGGGAAAGGAGGCAGACAGGGGATAGGTTTGGTAAATTGGTGCTGATGGTCTTCAAATGCTGATAATACTGTAGTTTTCTATTTGGAAGGTTTTTCTTTAAAGGTGACATGGATGTTTTGTGGTCATCTGTTGTTTTTGTTGTTAAAAACAAAAAAGGAGATTGGTCAGAATGTCCAAATAGCTCTTTTCAGTTCACAAAAAAGTGGATGGTGAAATTGTTATTTTTTGATCATTTTGGAGATTGACATTTTTAATCATCATACTTTCAACTATGATCCTAATTGGAAGAAAATATGTGTGAAAATAATGCGATGTCAACAGTGAATTTATAATTTTTTTGTAAGTGCATTGCCGATTTAACGCTCTATAACATGCCAAATTTTTCATTAAAAAAATGACATGGATGCTGTTTTTGACAGCTGCCTCAAATTAAATCTAATTACAGTCTCTGAAAATGCTGAGAATTTGATGAGTAACAACATTGCAGATGACACTATCTAACCTTATCTTCGCCCGCTTTCCCTAAGCCGCTACGGTTAACACTCCGGTTTGTACGCTCTCCGCTTGCTAATCAGCTGTAAACTGCCATCATTTTCTTTTCCAATTACATCATGAAAATGACATTTCAAATCCTCCAAGACAAGTCGCAGATCCAAACTCAAATTTAGCACAGTGTCAGAAAACAGTTCATCAATATCAATGGACGACTCTTTCTCTTCTCTGCACATCATCAGTCTATTCCTCGTCTGTTATTCTCACTCTCTGTTCGTTTGGTACTGATGGGATTTGGCAGGGTCGCGATGGGATGTCAGCTAGAGTTTATCGTCCGGTTGTGGGTCGATGGCCCGACGCAGGTTTAGAGCATCCAAATAAAATTATTGTAGGAGATTAAATGATTGTTGTGAAGAGTAAAGAAGAACCAGGGTAGGCAAGTAAGTAGCTTCTACAGAACTGTGCTATCGCTGCACAACCTGTGTATTGATGAACAGTATGAAATATACAAAGTGACAGGAAATTACCTATTTCTGGAGCAGGCAGCTCTTGTGGAGGTGAAGGGAGAACATGTGAAAGTAATTTATGAAAAGCGATCTTCCAGTAATCACTGACTCTGAATATAAACCTGCTTATATCAGATTCAGTGCCAGTGGAACTGAATTCAGTGTGAATGCATTCATTTCTATTTGTAATGTATTATGATCTGCATTCATCTTACCCCGTAATCTGAGTTAAACACAGATGTGTTTAATTTTATGACACTGGCCTGTGTTATCCTCACTAATATTGTCCTCAGTAAGAGAGGTGTGTGTTCAGTCAGAGTAGTCCTGCTCCATCTAATTACCAAATAGAGAGTGGCACACTTAGGATCTATTAGATTGGCAGTGGCTGATGGACATTAAAATGAGAAAGACAATTAGCGGTTGACTCAATGCCAACAGGATTGTGGGTGGAATGATTGTAGGAACATTTTACTGTATTTGAGATCCCAAATGCTTAAGTCAAGGTTACAACCGGTTAATAAGGAAGAATGACCTGTGAATTTAAAAAGTGCATTTAAATTAATATCCTGCCATTAGCTTACTCAAGTGCATAAATCATTACTATTGAACCTTAACCAAAGCTGTATGGTACTAAACAACAGCCATAATAAACAGCCATATATATATATATATGTATATATGTATAACTTATACACCTTGTGTTTTTCTTTACATTATTATTTGTAATAAAAATAATATATAATAATACAAATTATATAATTTTATTTTCAAAATCTAAATTTATTTTGAATTAATTCATTTATTTTTGGTCTAAGTACAGTTACAATAAATTAGAAAGTTTTAGAAAGGGGCTATAATATAATATAATATAATATAATATAATATAATATAATATAATATAATATAATATAATATAATATAATATAATATAATATAATATAATATAATATAATATAATATATTTTCTACTGTAAATTTCTGCCAGCTGAATACCTTTACAAATGTAATTATATGGTCTTCACTTCTTGAGAGTGAATTATTAAATTTAAAACAATCCCAGACAGTATTCTTGAAGCCTTCATAGTCATCAAAGAATAAAAACTTGCTTGACGAAAACCAAGTGCACACAAAAATAAACCTCAGCCCACTGCCAAAGCCTTACAGGAAGTGGCACAGACACGAACAGGATGTGGGGAGGGGCGTTGACCTGGGAGGATGACATGAATTCTCCTGCCGCAGAGAGAATGAAAGAGATAAGTGGTGGTGACAGGATTGAGTGATGTTCTGTCACGGTGTCGTGAGCTTCTACCACACTAAATCAACATCGTTGTCAAACACACCCCTCCACGACCTAACCCCCTGTGAACCCCAATAATACGGCAAATGGGAGCTCTAATTCTTCATTAACTGGAAGGAGGGAGAAGGTAAAGCTACTAATGTCATTTTCTGCCCGCTGCCTGTTTTAAAGATTCCAATAACCAGCCGTTTACAGTTGAGTAGGCAGGAATTGCTTTTTCTCTGTCTCACTCACACTCTTCCTCTTTTTCACACCTTTTTCACCCCCCCCCTTCTTTTTTCCGGACTTATAATTGGTGACATGAAGGCAGTTGTAGCTAGTGGCGCTTAAAGCCAAACTTATTGCCTTAGTTATCTTTAATGACTTCAGAATATATTGGCTGGTTAATAAGCACAGGGGTTATCAATTCCTCTAATTAGACGGGGGTGCTCCCATAAGAGAGTCAGTATTAAACAGACCCAAAGATAAGACGTTTGCGGGTCCGTGTGTGTGGGAGGGGGTGTTTGCGTTTGAAATACATTTTCTTTTTGGTTGTCTGTGAAGATTCCTTATAACCTTGGTTTCTGTTTGGCTCTCCCTCTCTAAGGCTCAGACGGCCTTGTTTGTCCTTTACCAAAGCAGCTATAGAATTTAGTGCTGGTTAAGACAGTTTGTCAGTGCTCAAAAGCATTTTTCTGTAGAAGTTAAATTTCTGTTTGTTGGATAATTAGCTACAATCTGTGCTGATATGTGTGTGTGAGCATGCACAAATGTGTATTAGACTGTGTGAGTCTGACATTAGCAAACGATGAAGCTCGAAATACCAGTTGATTTATATTTGCCGGGGGTTTCAGAGTCAGCGTGTGCCACTGGCAAATTTATTGCCAAACGTCACTTTCACATGATGGGTTTGTAACAAATATCCGCTGCATATTGTTAAATTAATCTTCCATTTAAAATTAATGGAGTTAGACTCCCCGGGTTCAATGTAATTTGGTGTTCACGGGCAGAGAGACACGCGCTCTGCATTCAGGATGAGGCAGGGCCAAACAGTCTAATCTTCCATCACCTTGAACCTGCATAGAGAGGACGACGTTTTATCCTGCAGCTACTAATGAGATCCTGCTCCCCTTCAGAAAGAAAGGGAGAGACAGGAGAGAGAGAGAGAGAAGGAACTGTCGCAGTGGAAAGACAGAGAATTGCTTTGGCAAAAAAGTGCAGAAGTCGTCAGGCATACAGACTAATGCTGCTAGAGTAAAAATTTTGTCAGCAATGTCATTTTCACCTGTAAATTTCTTGCAGCGGCCTGACACGACTGCTGTGTTTGTGAAAACAAGCAAAAGCCTGTTGAGATGAAATGAAATTCGTATCATTATTTTGAATCCATCACCCGACCCCTGGACTGGAAAAAACTAAATCTTGTTACAACGTCTTATTGCTAGCCTGCACTTTATCCTCCATAGTCCAGCACTTTCCAAATGTAGCATTATCATAGCGTTTCATTTATGTTGCGCACACGTTTGCAGACTAGCAGAGCTGAAGAAGGGAACAAATTGGATTTCTTTATTTTTAATGTGGCTATGGAAGGCAAAAATGTTCATTTCTCTATGAAGTTACAGAGTGGACCTACCATTAGCATTTGTAGTCATTCGAATATGCTTAGGTCAGTTTTTACTTTTAGCTTTTGTTCAAAATTGCTTGTATTAAATATTTTATGTCTGTGTCTCAAAACCTAGCTATCTCCTTATTGTACATATACAGCAAATGAGTAAAACCTCATACAGCTTAATGTAAACTGCTTTATATTATGAACAATAATATGAACTCACCGTAGAGTAATATTTATGTAGGACTCTTTGGATCCATAAGCACAGCATGTGTTCTGAACTGACAGCAGGATAATGAGTTTTGTAATACCCTAATTTAGTTTTACATGAAAACACAATTTATGTTCATAGCTTCAGCTAGATATAATTGATCCCTATGTTTATAAAAAAGAGCCGGGAGCTATTGCAAAACACCTTTATTAGTCACTTTTTGGCTAATTGAGAAATTTTCTGTAAGCATTACAGCATATTGTTACAAACAGTAACATAAAGGAGCGCATTGACATTGACACACTTCCAGTACACATGCTTGTTCGTTTGTGTTTAAATGAAGCTGGTGTAGCATTTACGCTTTTGTTTGTGTCTCCCCGGCATCATTTACTGTGATTATACACACTTGGATCAGGATTTCTATCAACAGGCCAAGTATGTGGATTAGTTGAGTTGTACAGTAGGCTTTACGGTTGTGCATTGGACCAGCATTACAGATTTCTATAACAACATTCCTCTTTACATAATGTGGCAACACTTGCCTGATTGTTCACTTACACATATACAGACATTTAAACCCACACATGTCTGCGAATAATAGTCTGTTTCTCGTTGTCTGGCATATGATTAGGTGTTTTGTTTCTGGCAAACATGAAGGCCCATAATAGCTGTGAAGGAGTGATGCCGTTTCGCTTTAATTTGATATCGCCCATGTTTTCCTACCTATACATGTATTTTTACAATTGAAAATGTGCTGCATTTCAATTCCCACAGGTAGGCTTTGTGTTTGGCTGAAGACTTGTGATGTTTATGTAAAGTAGAATACAGTAAACTGATCCACAGTTGTAAGATTTTATGTTTCCCAAATCACCTTATAATGTCTGTTGTAGCAAAGCACTAATGAAATTCAAGATGGCCGCCACGATTTCTCCAAAAGATTTCGCTAAAAGCCGTAACAGTTAAAGTTAAATCACAGTTAATAGAAAGCAGCAAAACGGATGTAGGAGAAGAGCTAAATCCTAATGCTGTCAGAGTTGTTTTCTGTCTCTGTATTATCGATGTTTCCAGTATGCCCTCTTCCATAATAATGCTTGTCTAATACCCATGAGAGCCTCATTTTACCCCACAACGCACTGCCAGAACTTGACTCCTGCATGGCGGATCTGTCACATGGAAAGTGTTCATTGATTAAAAAATAAATTGTCAGCTGACTTCTGAGAAGATTTAAAGATTCGGCCCGTGTTTCTAAAAATGGATCTGGCCAGTTCGTTTCATATCCCTGCCTTTATCTCTCTCACCCATAAGTGATTTACTGAGAAGTTATCAGTTCTAGGTTTTGGCCGACAGACATACAGTAGCTTATTTACTAAAATCCCTTTTATAAGACAGTCAGATAATTATGTTGTTTTTTAATAGCATGATGTGCTTTAAATGCATTAGAAATCTCTAAAATCAGACATAGTGGCTGAGACTGAAGAGATGTTTTAAAAAAATAGAAATCAAATAACTGTCTGATATGACAATTTTTTCTTCTTGTGGCCATCTTTAAATGATGCAAAAGCATATTGACTTATTACTAACATTTGTTGCATATATTGTGTAACAGTATTGTATATCTGTCCGCGTTGGCTTTTGCATCATTTAAAGATGGCCACAAGAAGAAACATTTGTCACATCAGACAGGGAAACTCATACTGTGTGAGAAACAGGAAGCGATGATTGGATGAAATGATGACATAATGTTTATTCTCCATGGGTTGGCTCCATTCTTGTGATACCCAAGACCTGTCACTCAGCCGTAACCGTGGGGACCAGATAATGAGGACAGGAATTTTTCCCAGGTGTCAAAAGTAAGGGAATGGAACCAGGCATCGGTGTGCGTGTGTGTGTGTGTAGAAGCCAGGATCCAGTCGGACTTTGAAGTTCTATAAAGTGGCAAGATCACGCTGGGCATACTGTATCCCCTGTGTGAAAGAGGCAGCTTCATAGGCAACATCTAACAGACTACTACATCTATCCTATTTATTAGTTAATTCTGTCTTTGAAGCTTTTTTCCATCTCCTTAAAGGATTGCTTCAAATAAATTGATCATGTAAAGCTTAATAGATTAAGTATACAGTACCTGATTACAATACTGCAGTGTGCTGTGGGTGTACAGTATGTAATAGAGATGAGACAAACCATAGAAATATGATCTTCAGAAATACAGTAGTATACATTCTCGCTGACATCTGTCAACACAAAAATATAAGTCTGAATTCTGAATAATCTGATAGCATCTTATTTTATATCTGATTGTTTTGATAGACAGCGCTGTAGTGTCTGCCACAGGGAAGAGCGAGTCGGTGATTATTTTGCCTGTTCTTGTCCTCATTCTACAGGTAAACATGTCTTGGAAGGGTATACAGAGGTAAACGGTAGCGAGCCAAATACTACACCAGAATCAGGAATAGCAACACTGTCATTCTTCTGATCTCTACACACTTCATTTAGTGTAGTGTTTGAGTTACAGATGTTGTGATGTCACCCCAGTAACAGTGCTAATGAGATTTGTGTAGCGGATTAGTTCAACGTGAAAATGACGGCAAAGAGCTCAGAAACTTGATGATTTGTAAATTTTTGTGAAATAATCGACACACAGAAACACATTTCCTGTATTCTTCCGCTTTTAAATATTGAGATCCCACTTGCAAAACATCAGTTGTACACATAGAGTGCCATATTTTGTTAATCTGCACCATGTACTGGCCTTCATCTGAGATCACAGTCCAGTGTTTTCCAATACGAAAAGGTTTATGCTTCTGTCTGTATGAGCCCTGAATGTAGGAAGTTTTGCCAAAAACAGAAACCCTCTTTAATTCCCCCTATCTGGACGGATCTCAACACAGACTGTATTTCCCCAGGTCCAGCCCTGTGAAGAGCTGGGCAGCGGAGAGTTATATATGTGCCAAGACTTGGTGGCATTGATCCCCGCACAGTCTCCTCAAGGGGGAGTTTTAAACAGCAGATTGGCAACACATTACCCGTTTCGAATGGAAAGCCTTGGAGAGGTTGCCAAGGCTCAGTCCTGAATAGTTGAAAAGCAATGAAAAGTTGGTTTTGGGGAATAAATGTGAGAGCCACTGGAACCGCTGCCACATGCGGTGCTCGTTTAAAGGCCTACTGTTGCTTTATTGGTTATGGATACTATTTTATGCTTCATTTTTCACATCTGAGGGTGAGAGAGAAAGAAAGTAAGGAGAAAAAATAAATGAGACTGTTGTTTTTTTGGTTTTAGCTGCTTAAAGTGAATTATGGCAAAAGTGAACAAGCATACTAGCATAATAATAATTTTACTTCAATGGGATTTTTAAATAGTGTGACAATGCAAATGTAAACCATGCTGATTGATGTCTGTAGTACTAAAGTATGACGAGACAGGACCCATGAATACAAAGTTGAAACCCAAGCCTCATAGTGTTTTTACCTGTTCTCCATCTTTTTCAGGAAGAGATAGAGAGCTTGTCATGTTCTCAGCCAGCCGGAGGCTCTGTTTATGAGTTTCAGCTGAGCTATAAAACGTCTACCCCATTCTCCTGAGACGTGACAGAATCTTTCCACTCAGAGCTCACGCCAAGCTGAGCTCCGCGCCGCCGGCAGCCGCCGTGGCATCTGTGCAGAGTGAGAAAGCGGGTAAACTTGTCAACAGGGGGTTGACACTGCATAATGATCTCTGCTGGAGAAACGGGCCGACGGAGAGAACGTCTTGAATGTCTGGGTTGTCAGCGCACATATTGAGCAACAAGAAGCGATATGATGAAAGTGATTCTTTGCCTTAATTCCTATTATTTCCTTTCACTCAATTTGACACCCTTGATCCATTCCTAGGGTTTCTATATATGAAGTGTTTAATCACCGTTCACACCACAACGTTTGGCCTGCTGCTATATTTCACTTAAATTAGACGTAATGCAGACTTCACAGTTCAGAAAGTAGACTATTACATGCTTATAGGCCGACAATGTTTACTCTCTAAGGGATCTCAGATCTCATTTCTGCTAGAAAGAATGGCTGGAGATTCGAGCAAATTGCGTTTTGTAAATTGCATTGCCCTGAAATGTTTTTCTGACTATCCCACGTAATTAGTTTTAAGAAGAGACTTGGGTAGCTGAAGTAACCTGATGAAACTTCCAAAAGCCGTTTAAAGGAAGAAAGATAAAGAGGAAAAAATATGTTGCAAGTCGAGCTGGAGGGGACGTCCCCAAAGGGAAGTGGAGATTGCGTTGCACGGTGCGAACAACTGCTTCTCGCCTTACCCCTCGGATCAAAGAAAGACGAGAACGCCATTGAAACATTTATGAGTTGTGACCGATCTGGTCGGAGGGAAACATTCTGCATTTGTAGCACACAAACAGGACTGGGGGCTTGTCCCCTGGGCAGCGGGAGACGTGGCCAAGGACAGGCGAACGCAGCTGGCCAGGATGCACTTTCCAGCTGTTTTTTTCTTTGAAACACATGCGTGAGTTCTGTGAATCGCTGAGAATCGCTACGGGGTGACAAATAGCACCTGCTTTCCATTTGCTTCTGCTTTCCTCTTGTCTGCCTCCTTTATGAGACTTCCTCTCCAGGCTATGACCCGAAAGGTCCCCATCTCTTCAGGCCTCCGCCTCTTCTCCACATGGCTGGTTGTGGAATCCCTCGAGGCCGGTAATGGACACAGTGTTAATTGCCTGTTGAAGGACAGAAGAAGCTTCTCACAGGCTATTGCAAAGTCCCCTGAGAGTACAGCTGCCTATTCTGGAAACCATTTTCTTAATACACAGGGTCCTACTTGTGAGTTTTTTTCCTACGTTCTCTCTTCCATGTAAACCGGTGCGTTTGCCAGCATCCTGCAAACTGGCCCAAAATGCACTCTCTTCATATGATGTGCTTCATCTCGAGTGATCCCAGTTCAGTGCTTAAAGGCTCAGAGCCCCTTGTTAGGGTTCAGATAAACACTATTTCTCCCCATAGCCCTGATGTCAGGCTAATCTTGACAGATCTCCCACCAAGGGCAGAAAGAGCATGGAGAGATTTATCCATGGCTGCGTTATGGATTGTTGCTAGATGTTTTATTCAGGGGGATTGAGTCAAGCCAACTCCTCCGTGCCACACCGCCTCTCTTAAGGGCTGTTGAGTAACACTCGTCTGGGCTCTACCTTTTCCACACACGCCCCCTAGAGTGCCATTTTCCTCATACGCTTGGCTAGCTCAAGGCACGGTAAAGACATCATGGCAGAATGTGTGTTGTTTTTGTGTGAAACAAGGGACTGTTTTGGTGCCAGGGTTTAACTACGGATCCTTTGTTTCCTTCCTTCTTGTTTTAAAATCCTGCTGCGGATGTGTGGACGGTTTAGGTTCATTTGGATTTCTCAGCATTTTCCAGTTTTCTTATTTATTTATTTATTATACAGTTTTATTGACAGCGAACAGTAAATTATGAGAAAAAGGGGGAAAACTTGCATCGCTTTATGCGGTTTCTTTTGAAAACTTTATTTTCAGTCACACGTCTGGTTGAATATTGCTCTGGCATTATGATGAAAACCATGCAGATTGCTTATAAATAGGATCATTGTTGTGAGCCTTAGCTAACTAAGTTTGCGTATCCGTTCCCTGTCAGTACATCAAGATCTTTTCATGTCTCCACCTCGATTTAGCTTTAATGATCAGTCTTGTTCCAGCGTTACCCAGCGGTTGTGTCTAATGATTAGAAATGACTGAGCATTTCTCCCATGTCAATTACCTGAGTTATGCTCCGTCTCACCAGTTTCTGTCTGTCATCTCTCTTTTCAGTCTTTTTCTCTCTCTCATCGCACGTACGGACCGACTAATGATGTGCTGAAGCCAATCAGCGCCTCTTAATGTTTTTCAAATCCATTTTGCTTAACTGGACATGATAAATTGTCTCTCTTACACACACCACTAATTCAGCAAGATTGAACTTTCGATTCAATTAGCTGCAGTCTGCAGGGAGAAATGAGGACTGGGGGGTGTTGAAAGCAAAGCGTTTCTCCGCTGTTCGCCGCTTCTAACAGTAGGTCATAATTACATTAAAAAGCCACTAAAAAATTTCCTCTTTAAAGTATCCTTTTAAAGAGGAGTGAATTTCAAACCGAGAAACGATATCATTAAAAATGAAACTCCATGGGAATGAAGTCTTAGATGTTATAAGCACAGGCCGTGTGCCCTCAATTCGTGGAGCGGTTTGATTAATGGCTGGTTATCATATTAATAGATTCCCTGGCTGAATCTGGAGCGAATTGAAGTCTTATGAATATAAAAGACTCCTAGACAGTGTTTTAGCAGTTTGCGAGATCACCAGAGGTGCTCGTAAGCAGAGGTCCCTATTAAATTTAAATACAGACACATTATTCTTAAGGCCTTATGGTAAAGTACTTGAGGTTAGAGCAATAATCTCTGTAAATCTGAGAGGCAGCGGCGGCCCGCGGATCTCATGGCCAGACGCTGGGGAGAGGAACTTGGCTGCTTTCGGTGTTACGGATGAGGTCAAAGACTTTTCATACAGCTTCTCAGAGGAACTGTTAAGTTTGATGTAGATTTGCAGACATTAGTGGGCTCTTGGTTCGAGGCCTGAATCAGCACAGTTCAATGAGGCAGCCCTTCAATCTCTTTCCCATTAAGTTTAGCGCACAATTCCTCAGTGTAAGATGTGATATTGTATATGCTAAATTATAGAGACCATTTTCTGTGGGTTTTTCTTTCTTGAACACGTTGAATCATTCTTAAGATTTTGCTTTTGGGCTTCAGTGTGGGGTTTTTTCAGTTAATTTTGGTGTAGTTTGACCATTTGTGGTGGGAAAAAAAGATAAATGTTCTTGAATTTTCAAGGTGTTTTGTTAATCTGTCAGTATAGAGCAGCAATGGGAAATGTTTAGCCAGAAATATGCATGTGGAGAATTCAGGAGTCATGCGGTCTCGCTTTTCTTCGGAAATGAGGCATTTTACAGTCCGAAACAAAGCTTTTATTAGCTCTCTATGCCTTATACTTTTCCATGCGTTCTTTTCAGAGAATTTCCAAAACCAATAGTACAATAAAACTCCCTGTTATGATTATGACAAATACTGTGCTATGTCCATGCTACTTTTATGACATATTTTGGCACCATATGATCTTACTGTAAGTCTCAAAGTAACATTTGACTCTTAAACTGGAATGAAATGCACATTTTCATGGTTGCACAGGTGCGTTTCAGCTCTGCTAACCAGCCTTGACTCCTTTTTTAGCAACAGAAATGTAACCACAATCCACCTCGCATTAAAATGAATGTTAAACACTATTGACCGAGATGTCTCATGTTTGTTTTGACGCAGGGCCCGTCAGTTGAGGATTGATGTGTGCGACACATTTCACAACATTACCGTCATTGTCCTTTAGCGACAACTTTCCCAAGTCGTGTAAATAATGAGACATAGAGCTGTGAGAAAGACAAGCGATGTCATGTACTGTTCATGTACTGAGGTAAATTGTCTCGTTGACTGACGGACATTTGACAGCACATGGGTGCAGGTAGAAATAAAATGGGCTTGAATCTTCAAGTTGCACTTACGTACTCCTCCATCATCTCGTCTCTGTATTTTTTCTCCCCCTAGTGTCAAGCCCTTTATCTCGACAGGCGTAATGGTGGTAAAAAAGCTAATAGCTGGTGCTATTGAATGTGCTGCATTACTTTTCTTTTCACGCCTCCTCATGAAGGGCTTTTTTGTGCACGCCCTCACGTTCTCTCGCAGGGGGACCTGAAAAGGGCTCCATTTTCTGCAATTTGCCTTAAAGACGCTGGTTTAGGTGACAATTTAAAGACTTTTAAGCTATTAGCTTCTTTAACCTGCTGGTGACTAAGGGAGACCTGTGATCTGCCCATCATTTCCAGACAATAGACCAAGAAGAAATAAAAAGAAGTGGAAAGGGAAAAAACCAGGAATAAGAAAGAATTAAAGCAGGAAACCGAAACCAAGTCGGACAGATGAAGTGAAAGGGAATGGTAAAAGAGCAGGAGGATGAGGTGATCAAGGTAATTTTGCCACCATGTTAGCGCAGCACATGAATTAAGATGAATTTAACTTGATAACTGTCACTGCACATATTGACATGAAAATATGTTGCAAAAGCACTGCTTTTAAATGAATTTTTTTAGATATTTTAATATTTTTAAATAATTATATAATAATAAAATAAAAAATATTTATTTATTTTAAGTATTTTTAAAAATTATCATTTTTATTATTTTTTATTTATGTTTATTGTTATAAAATATTGTCAAATATTTATTCTTGAGTCTTAAACCTTTCCATTAATATCAATCAGAAATCAACTATGAAATATAAAAAGTGAATAGGGAAATAACATGGGTGTTCCTCCTGAGGAACAGTGACAGTTAACAGGTTTTTAAAATAAATTCCCTTAGTGTTAGCCATGAACACACAATTATTCAACCTATAATTATCATCACCAAATGCATTTCCTGGGGATCAAATCCACAACCTTAGTGTTGCCAGCATTCTGTACCTACTACAGGATCAAAACAACCGTCTCATTCTAAAACAGCATAGTCATAACAACACAAGCTTTTGTGTTTCATTCCCAGAGAATGCTGATTTGCTCTAATGTATAGCTTGAATTGATGGTAACTTTGGATAAGAGTGGCAGGACCTCTTGATTAATATCAAGTGTGGGATTGTTGTGTCTGTGGTCTTCATGACGAGCCGAGGAAAGCCCGGCTCTATTATTTGCAACTCACTAATCTCAACCATCTGCTAACTCCCAAACGTAAATACGCTCTTAAGAACAAATCCTAATTACTATTTCATGCACTGTTGGCTCTTAATGTTATCATCTTGCTAACATTTGTTTGATTTTGTTTATTTTTTGTTTATTTAGTTTCTCTACACACACCATTATGGTAGACAAATACAATGGTGGACATATAATAATTATCTGCTGTATAGGAGATAAACCAACTCTTTATTGTTTTTATAGCAGGGCATCTTATTACACAGACGGGCCTTTTCATGGTTAATAAATGTATATTCAATACTCAGACCCTTTCCATAGAGACAATAATGAAGTCAGCCATCGCCAGGGGAGATTATATGTGTCAGTTAACCCTATAGTTTACAACCCAAACATTATCCGACGTAGATTGCTTTGCCATCGAGAACAATCCCCAGTTTAATCCGCGTGGGTGTAGATTGTTGAGTTCCTGCTCGTCACGTTGCTTTAATTATCTCACAGAAACAACCGGCCTCTCTGATGCACGACCACAACAAGATGCACACAATGCTGGTGCACTGATCCGTGGGAACCTATTATGTCTGCGTTAAAATGAACATGAGACGGAGACTGTTGAGAAACACTGTGAGGTGTTGTAAGTAAATGCAGATCTGTGTTGTGAGTTTCTCTTTTTGAAATGCAGTATAAGACTCTACATAAATAATTATTATTTGAATGACTTTGCAGTGTAAGCAATCGTAACATCAGTATGGTACTATACGTATGTTATGATGCATTGGTCTTAAGAGGCTGACCTGGTCATATTTCTAGTAGACCATGTGTTTCATTAAATGTTCATCTTTTTGTGTTTGTAGTGTGCATCCGCTTCTCGTACCAGCCCAGACAGGAATGCGTTAACTCACCCAGACGACTCTTTGGTTGCACTTTCGATGTCGCTGTTCATTGGCGGCCCTGCATTTTTCATGTGGTAATTAAAATTTGTAGGTCAGGTCTCCCATGACACCTCTCTGTGCTAATATGAGGGAGTGGAGCGGTCACGCTCGTTAATGCGGCTCTCTCGCCCGCTGCCGACTTAGAGGATGAAAGGTGACATTTTCCCCCATTTTGTAAATTAATGCAATTGATCTGCCTAACAAGAACAAAGTTAGGCTTCTAAATACCACATGATGAAGAGATTAAGCCCTTAAATGGCTTTCCAAAGGCAATCTTTATTGCAGGTCCCTGAGCGGAGGTCATCGATCTTTCTGTTAGAATTTCTAATAGACTATCGACATGAATTCATAAAATGTTGCTACACTGTTTTATAGATCCCTGGAAATGTCTGTCCCGCAAGCTTGCGTGCAGCTGGAGAAATTTTCCCCTGATGCTGCTTAAATATCAGTTTTCTCATTAGAGATGAGTGAGACTCGTGGAAAGAGGTGGGAAACTGGTCCTGGATCAGTCTATAAGATTAAATTCCATGTGCAGTCACATATAGAGTTACACGGCAGCTGTTTGGATGGTGTAAAGGATTGCATGTTAGTCAGTAAACATAGCGGCTGTTTCATAACGTAAAGTTGCAGATGGTTTTAAAAATCCTTAATTGTTACGCATTACAAAGATTACTTGCTTCTTGTAAAAGTCATCTCGGTGATCTATGAACATTTTTACTGGAGCCGCTTTCATCATTAGATCCTTTTGTTGTGGTCAAAACGTCTTCAATGCGTGTCAGCTCGATTCTCTTTATCATTTCTCTCCCAGTTCTTTTCCGTCTCGCTTTGAAGTCCAGCCAAGGCCTCACGCTTTGTTTCGCCCTCATTTTCAGGGTTTTCGTGTCTAGTCCAAAGTCCAAACACTGTTTCTAATTCATAGAGTGATCTCACAAGCTAAATCCCCATTAATTTGTTCTAATGCCATATTAACTGTTGTCAAAATATTTTTCCTGATGTCACCCTAATTCAATCTGCTATTTCGAGAGCGGGAGGCAATCGCAGCCAGAAAAGCCTGTTTTCAATTTTGCCGATGTCAGAAACGTACACACGCTCGCACATACAATCTCTCCCTCTAAACACTGGTAATTATAAGTCTTTAGAGAGAAGCATGGGGATACAATTTGTCAGGGTCTAACTATCCATTCCATTCAGCGGGGTTAACATTCTGTTTGTGTTACAGTATATTCAGACTTTAATTAAAAGAGCATTACATCCCCCATCTGCCAATCTCCAGTAATCTTCTTTAATTGCTGTAATTAAACTATATTTACATGTTCAGAATACTTGTAATTTAGTAAATTGCACTCTCCCCCACACTCTCTCCGTCTCTCTCCTACACATGCCGTGTGTTTAATCAGTGGGACGGCGAAACTAGCGTGTCTGCTGATTGGCTTGTTTTGATTTCAGACATGGGTCTCTTTTGACAGAATAAGTGGACCTCTGCTAGGGTCTTCGGCGAGGTTAGGAAAACACGTCCGTGGGGATTGTCATTGGGCTTTGATTGCCGTTCGGCGGGTGTAATTGCAGGCCCGGGAGCTGGAGGAGAGAGGTATGATGCGTGCGTGCGTGATCCAATTAAAGATCGTTTTCACGTTTATTTATAAGCGCATTGTTTGCATGGAACGTGACGTGCGGTATGAAATTCGTGATGTTGTATAAAGAAAGCCTTGTGTGAATTCCCAGTGATAATTTAAAGCGATTGACAATTTGCATAAATCATTAGCACCAATTAGACAAACAAATAAAACATCAAGCGCGTGGTATAAAAGAGCAGTGCTCTCATAGACTAATGCAATCAAACAAACCGATTCCAATGAAAAAGAATATTTTCAGTTTTTAGCGAAAAGCCTAATCAGCAACAGCGAGTTAATGTTCCACACGGATTTAGCTATAGTCTTAGAAACACAAAAATGTGTCTGTGTCTCTTAATAACTGTAAAGCTTTTCTAAACTATGGTTTGGCTTTAAGGAGGATGTGCGCGCCACTAAATAACGTCCTAAGAAAGGCCCCAAATCCTCATTAGCTGAAGAGTGGTTCCTCCTAATTAGTTTCCATTCAGTGTAATTAGCATGGATGAGGCTAATCATCTGATGTGAAACCAATCTAACGCTTGGGATACAATGTCCTTGGCCTCTCTTTCATGCAAGGTTTGTTTTTCTTCTTTTTTCACCCACGCTCTATTTTTTGCATAGCTATTCTCTGTCTAATTTCTTTAGTTTTCCCTCCGAAATAAATAATAAATAAAGGAGCAAATTAAACCCATTTTCCATCTCTTTGGAGTTTGCCGTACTCGATTTAAACCAGATTTGAGGGCCGCATCTGCCGTTTTGTTTCTCCTTTGCTTTAAAGGTGAGGTCAACTCGGAGAAGCATGCTCTTAAAAAGATCCAGAAGAAACATAAGGTTAACAGCATGAATGAGATTTCTACCCTTTATCTGTACGATCTTCTTGTGCTGTTTTTCTCTTTATTGCTATCTGGCTGCGTTCACTCTCCGTCTGCTATTTATTTTCAAGGCAAAGCGTTTTTGTGCATCAGGATTTGATAGAGGGCCTTTTATTTCCCAGGGGATTATTATTATTTTTTTCCTTCAAAAATGCCAAGATTTATATGGGAAGATAAATTATAGAAGAAAAAAATTATATTGACGGCAGAGTAAGGGACAAATTATTGTATTTTACTGCATTGCTGTAGGGTTGTGAGTGGTTGTCAGGTGGTTGTTTACTGGAACCATTTTACTGGAAAAATCCCACGTCTGATGTTCTGGTCACTAGTTAGCTCTGAATGTGAATCTATGAGTACAAGATACACATCTAAAGCCTATTAATGTCTATAGATGCAGGATGATGGTTTAAATGGTTAATTCTTAGGTTAGATGTTTGTTGTATAATTTTGTTATATACAAAACATGTTTGTAATATTCTGTCACAATTCTTTTCCATGTCCGTTTTGAAGCTCTAATTTTATAGCTTATCCAAGAAATGTGTCTTGTTGCCTGCTCCCCGTGTGCTTAAAGATGTTTCAGACATTATTTTAAAGTGAATCTGAAAAAATAAAAACTGTACTCTGACCACCAGAATAATCATCTCTCCACATGTGTTTGCCAGCAGGAGATGTTCTGAGGATAAGAGCTTATGATTTGATTTTTCCTCCGCTCGTGGCTCCAGCGCTACACAATCTTTGTCTATATTGATTTTAAATCCTGAAAACGATCGCTTTAAATCCTAAATGTGTATCCAATCTCCACAAATGTCTTCAGAGCTAATCTTTTGGATGGAGACAAAAGGCTCTGTGTTTTTCTGTGCTCTCCCACTAAGATCACCGACTCGACTGTCTTAGGTTTAGTAAGTGCTAAGGGCAGTGCAGTTTTGGCAGGGCCCTGAGAGCGGTGAATTGTTACTTGATCTTAAGCAGAACCATGTTTATCTTCGCGCGCTCTGTTATCATGGCTGTGTTTATCTGAGAAATGAATGGAGTTGGCCGGTTTCCTACTGAATTACACACATACGCAGTCACCATGTCGAATCAATCAAAAGGGCCTGCTATTTTGACAACTCTGCAACTTTTTTTCTGTTTTATTCCAGGTTTTAAACGGCGAAAAGGAGAGAAACATTCAGTCTTGTGTTCTTCGTAATTTTCTGTGAAGCGTAACATTTGATGTGAACTTTTGCCATATGCCTGTAGTTCTGCCAAAAATATTAAGTATGGCTCTCTTCCCGAGCCAAGTATCTAGCCATCTGCTGAAGCTTTTACCCAGCCTTGCCGAGGGACTCCATCAAGCCCAAACTGTGAGGAGAGAGAGAAAGAGAGAATAAGACAGAGACCCGTAGAGAGAAAGAGCGAGACAGCCTGCCATATTTCTGCAGTTAGGGAAATCTCAGTCGTCGGCCTGATTTACTGCAGGCTAATATCCAGAGAGCTTGCCATGATTGCTGGGTAATTTTGGTCGGGTTCATTACCTTGTGCCGGGGCCAAGTTCTAAACGTGTTTCAGAGCCATATTCAACAGGGTCATAGATTTCTGGAAATTCTTTTAGTTCTTTCCAACAATTTGGCTCGTCATACGTGGATTGATTCCTTCAAGATTTTGTTTTCGTTTGACTGATGTAAAAAATGGGAGCTTTTGAAACATTGTGGCCTTCTCCAGACGTGAGGAAAATTTGGATACTCTAGAGATGGAGTAGGAAATCATCTTGGTCCCATACTTAGAGGTAGAAAGGATGATTTGGAGGTTTGCATGACGTGTTCATTTACTTGAAAGCTTGTTGAAATATATGTGACCCTGTCTGTGAAATCCAGGCTAAAGATTTGTAATCAAGAGATAACAAGCATCAACATTTAATTTGAATCATTAATTTCACAATGATTTTTAATAATAACGATCTTTGACTATGTGATACTCAGTCAATATAAAATATATCAAGGTTATATATTGTTTATCAATATATCAAATTTTTACATTATTTTATGTAGAAAAAATGACTAGCTGGATTTTCATAGGCAAGGTCACATATTATTGTACAAGGGAATGTGTAAGGTCCTTTTTTAAACCTTTTTTTAAAGTAGTAGGAGTATATCTGTCACACTCCAGTGTATTTTGTGTCAACAACAAGGAAAGATCAGAAAATGTATCATTGTGCATCAGTGTATGTTGTCTTGCCATTTGTGCATTTACATCTGAACTCTATAAGCTTATATTATATAAACTCTTCATCATTTTTTGTAAGTGTTGCTACATGTGTAAGAGAGAGAAGAAGAGTCTTTTATTTTTTCCAGTGTATTACATGTAAAAGAACATCATTATGCAGTCTGCAGGCTGCCATTACGGGGCCCATTACACACTATGACAGCATCACATTTATTCTTTTTTACCTTCTTCTTAAAAAGGCATAATAAATAACCTCTACCTTGGCTGCTGCGCCGTAAAAGAAAGAGGTCGTTACTGCCATTTGTCAAAATTACTTCCTGATCTCCGGTCGTAGGGAGGATTTTCTCTCGGTTAATTGTAGATAGAACTAATGAACATAAATTTACATTAAAATTCACTTTGTTATCCACCAGTGGTTATGACCTCCTCCTGACAGCCTGGGCCACTTTTATCTGGGCAGATTTTTATCTGGACAGAATGACATTTCTTTTTGCGACATTTATTTTGGCAGGCAAATAGTAAGGGGTTTGTGAATGAGGTGTAATATTGAAATCCATGTTGTGTGGAAATTAAGCATGTTTTTACTTAAAATAGTGATTTACTAACGATACAGCGCAGTGCTCTTTGGGACATTTAATGCATCGTTAAACCAGACTGCGGGTGTTAATTTACTTGACTTTTTTGCCTTTAATTGCATGCAAACTGTTTGCTAAATTAGCCCCTAAAAATGGACAACCTTTGACCTCCAACACAAACAGTGATCTTTAGCCAACCTAAAGAGGAGATCCCTTAGGGCTAAACCTGGATTCCACCATATTGTTTCTGTCACAGAGGTTCAAAGGTTGCCTATTTTTTAGCCATCTCACTTACTGGCGCTTTCTCCTGCCCCAGCTGAAACCAATAGCCACCCTGTGAGCTGATATATGACACTAATACGACTATTTGAGTGGGCCGAGGCAGCAGAAAAGAGTGATTGTTGGGGGGTTGAGCCGGCATGTCGGATCCATGACACATAGGTACCATGCTGTCTGGCCCCTGAGAGCGCTCTAATTGCTTTACATTGGTACAAAGGTTTCTTGTAATCGAGCCTCTCTGCCTCCATTTGTCTTGCTCTCAGCTTGGTGCTGAAGGCTTTAATTGGTCTTGGTGGGCCTTTTTCTTGCAGTCAGCTCTCCGGGCTTGCAGCTGAAGACGGTACCGCAGGGAACGTAGGATGGTAGGAGGGGTGGAACACAAGAGGAAGTCAATACTTCTTTTAGCTTTAACACTTTAATTAATGCTCTTCCTGACAAGCAACTCTCTCTCGCTCTGTGTAGAAATCTAATTTCTTTCATTCCCCGGCAATCTCTTCCCTCATCACCGTTGCTGTCTCCCCAGTCTCATAAATATGGGCTCCTGGGACGAACACAAAGCATCAAGACGGCTAAACTGCGGAAGAACACCACCTACACTGCCTCTAGCGAGCAATCGACAACCGTACCGCTGAGAGAACGGAGCCTATTAAGTTTTATGGGGTTTCGGTGTTTGTGTTTTTACCAGAAGGACAGTCAAAGAGAGATGGAGAAGAGAGCATTTGGTTCTCAGCGAGTGGCTTCTACTCGAATGAACCCCATGAGCAGAGAAGCCACGACCTTCCCAATTATTTCACCGACACTTTATTGTAATTTAGCACGTGGTTGCTCATCTGTCAGCCATTTGGAGCAGAATGGGGATTGTTAACAAAGGAATCACTCATCACCACATTTGTTTTTTTCTAATGATTTGCCTCCCGCTGTTACCTTTAAATTTCCAGCCAAAGGAATTATGTGATGAATGTTGCCAGCTGTGAGATTTATGCCCAGACTTCATCCTTCTTCCGATATGCTCGACAGGCCCAAAACAGAGCAGAAAAAATTGGTGTGGGCTGACAGGCTCGGATAATTACATGGCTGAGATGTTGACAGTTGGAAGCGTGATAAGGAGATACGATAAGACGCTTGTTGTTGGTGCGTGCAGAGGTTTATTTAAAGCTAAAGCTAATTTCTGAGTTTAGACGCTGCACTGAAGTGTGATTCCGGAGAGGGTACAAACAAAACTCTTTATTTCACACACACACACACAATTATTTTTCTCTTGCTTGTCTGTGGGTAGAAACCACTTTTACCACTTTAGCTCTATTAACTTTCAGTAAATGCTGGGTTTTTGAACCCATGGTTGGGACAGAAAGACCCAAACAAACCAATGGGTTGTTTTAGCCCAAAAATTATAAGTTATTTTAACCTATGGTTTTAACCTGAATTTCCTGATTTAACCCTTTTTAAAATAACCCAACTTTTTTGAGCCAAAATGCTTTTTATGAAGACATTACCTGTTTGCTTATTCTACAATGGACTAACAAATCTAAAAATACTGTTTTTAGTAGCTAAAAAGCATATTATATATCATTGTTGGCAAATACCGATGATTTGTAATTTGACAAGCGTTTTTGGATATTTTCTTTTTTTAGACACCTTATTTGTAAACCTATTATCTACATTGTTTGGCATTTAAAATGTATATTGTCCAAGTAAGTTTAAAAAAAGGAAGACCTGAAAAAAGGACCTAATATTACAATCTTCCAGTATTAACAAACTATTAAAACAACATACTTTAATCAGGCTGATACCAGTATGGACACTGGTGTATTATCATAATTACTTTGGAATATGGATCATAGTCATCCATTATAATCTTATAATAGTAAATATATTTTTAAAGTGAGTAACAGGCGTATGGGGAGTATAGGCTGGTGATTATTTTAGGGATGTCTGTTTCCTGCTTGTCTTCGTCTGCATGTCCCTTCTTTGCCCCTGTGATGTGACTGATGGCGCCTTAGGGCTGCCAGTACTTAAATAGGCGCTCAGAGGGTCCAGCTGCTCTCTGCCACGCTCCACTTCTCCCCAGATGGCTCCAAGACGTTCCAGGGACCCTCCAGAGGGCCGGAGCCTGAGGAGGTAGTTTTGGAGTGAGCTTACTTTCTCCCTCTGCCTCACAAACACCCACCTTCCTCCCTGGGCCGTCTGCCTGAAATGGTGACTCGAGGGGCTCTCGATGAAGCCCCGAAACAACCCCTTTACACAGACAGACACACGCCGCGTAGATACCCGAGGGACACTTTCTGCCCGCTCTGTATCGCTCGCCAGCGGGCCGATGGGAGTGGGCAGATGGCTGTCAGGCTGGAGAGTGGGCCATCGCCAGCGTTCACCACTCTCTCATGAGAACAGAGGGATTTAAGATGGGCTGAGGAGCTCAAGAGAGCATGAATGAGGCTCTGAGTTGCTTGAGACTCTTGTTTTACAAACACAAACCTTGCTGAGTATTAAATTAATATATTATTATTAAATATATATATAATATGTAGTATAATAATATATCAAAATGAATATATTATATTATATTTATATTATAAATATATTTATATTACTAATAATACTAATAATAAATTCCAGATCTTGAGCTTGACAGCTGGTTTTCTTTAAATTTTTGTTATTTTATTCATTTTGATATTTTACATATTGTTATTGCTGTCGTGTTAATATATTATGATTTGTTGTTTTGTTTTTAATATTACTAAATTATTGTAAAAATATTTATCACATTTATATAGTAATACAATTATTTATTTAATATTAGCTTAAATTTTATTATGGATATTATTATGAATTAATGATTTAATATTATTAATGTTTAAAAGTATTACAAATAAAAAATAGCTACTTACACAATAGTAAAAAAAAACATTATTTTATGTAGTGTAAGTGTGCCAGAATTATGCTAATACTTATGAAAGTCAGATCATGAGATTAGCAACATGATAACATCACACTCTTTTTTAAGTTTTTTTGTAAGGTTGTGCGTGTGTGGCCCAGGGAGTTGCTGCCTATGTGGAGCGTGCATTCCCCAAATGTCTCAATATGTGCTTAGAAGTAGGAAAGCCTTTTTAAAATGAACATACACCACCATCACCAAAGCGATACCACACTAGGGGGTCTGTGGCGGTCAGTGATGGTGAAAACCAGCACCTCAGAAGGTTAAGGGGCAGTGGCAGCAGCTGTAGCTCTCTGTCCTGGCCCTCAGCAGGTGGGGGAGGGCCTTGCCCTCGTCCTGTTACTGTTATCCTGAATCTGACAGGACACATACATCATAGCAGCGGGCCCCTAATGCGAAACACATTCCACCAGGACCTGATCAAAGAGCACACCGTAATTCCATGTTTGGACCACATAATTGGAGAGTAATTACGGCTGACAAAACACTTCAGTCTTTTGTTTCTTTTTTACATCAGTCCTTGTCTAATTTTTTATTTTCTCTCTTTCGCTGAGAGAAAAGCCAGGGCTTGTTATAAAAAGTTCAAGAAGACCATGTGCTGAATTTGCAAGA
The DNA here is from genome assembly GCA_019155185.1 of Beaufortia kweichowensis. Classification (NCBI taxonomy): domain Eukaryota; kingdom Metazoa; phylum Chordata; class Actinopteri; order Cypriniformes; family Gastromyzontidae; genus Beaufortia; species Beaufortia kweichowensis. The sequence continues at coordinate 2,715,343 of CM032815.1, read as the reverse complement.
AAACACATGGATGGTGGAAAAGAACAGACGTGCGCACACTTCGACGGATAGCCTTAGCCAATGGCCTGAAATAACACGGCTGAACCACATAAGGAGTTGAAACGTGATCTTATGACCCTTCTGTCAGACAGGGCTACTGTTTCTCTGAAGAGCAGAAGCCCTAACGTCTTCCCTTACTCTAGGTTTTAAGGTTCACCTGGTAAAGGCCATGACACACAAATTCCAAAGCAAAGCAAGCTCAAGAGGAATTTGGCTAATAAATGTAGCGCTGACAGATGTGATTGCACTCGGCTTGTGGACGGAAACTAAGGGTTCAGTTGTGCCGTGCTTTCCCGTGTTTGCTTGTTTTCTGCTCTGTTGTGGGTTAGCCTGTGCCGGGTCGGCTAGCAGAATGTTAAATCTGAGATTAGAGGCCACTTCCTGCCGGGCAGATCGATATGATAACAAGAGCCCTGGGGTTAGTCCAGAGATACGAGCATTTCATCTTACTGCGCTTTTATTCAATAAGGGCTTACGGGTCTAACCCAACGCTGCCTGGCCAACATCCACTCCCAAATCTTTGATTCACTTTAGGATTATTACCGTGATGTTTACATCTTACATTATCGTGTTAAGAAACAGAACATGAGAGCCAAACAAAGTAGCCCGGAGGGAGACGAACGTTTTCGAATACGCTAATCGCAAACAGGTGTTGCATGCGGGCAAAAGTTTGCTTTTGTATGTTTTGGATTGGTTTGGAGTGTGATCGTGCAGTGCTGGTTTGAGATAATGCCTACAGCCAATTTCTAGACAGGAAGCGCACAGGAACAGGGCTTGGATTGTATTTGTTTTCATAGTCTTGCTCTGTATTTTTATTAGGCTGAGCAGAGAAACTGATGTTGGCAGGGGCTTTGCTTTACCACTCGCATCTCTCCATCTCTTAATTAGGCTTATCTGCTCCTCGCTGGTGCCAGGCGGAAGCTCTTTCTTTTTTGAAGTGCGATAGGTCTGGGCCTATTCAGCTGCTGTTCTGGGGTCAGATGATGGCAGACGGCCAAGCGGGGGGCACAAGCACTTTTGTGAACATTGCGAAGAGTTTCTTAAATTCTTAGTTAAGGCCTGTTCACGCTAAAGATGATTAATATAACTATAGCTATAAAGTTTTTAAAATCATTCTAGATTGAAGAGAATAGCGTTCACTTTATAATAATAAAAAAGCGGAGGAGAAATTTTGTTAAGGAATAATAAACATGACAGCCAATTAAAATCCACTTGAATATGAGAAAGTTTAGAAAAAGCATGTGATGGTGTGAATGCTAATATAGTAATATATATACTTGTTATAGATATCATTACTGGTGTGAATGTGGCTTTAGTCAGTCAACAATTTGTAGTGCACTCAGCATAATGGAATATAACAACTGGGGCTTTAAAACATGTTTTCAAAAGTTGAACTTGTAATACAGGTATATCTTAAAATCTGTTTAATGCATGTGTTTTTCTTTTTTTAGATACATTAATGTGTAAAACATGGAAAAAAAGATTCTCAGTTCCAAAAGTATAATAAGGAATCCATAGAGGGAAATCGAGAAAAAAGAAGAAAAGCACATTGATGTTTTTTTGCCTGCCACTTATTAGAAATGATTTTAGCTCACCCTATTAACTGCACATCAGGCAAACACCTTTTCTGTTTTTATTTTGTTTTTTTAGAGAGGGGCGCATGTGTGAGATCACTTCTCAGGGGTGCGATTGCAATCTGCACTGGCACCACGTTTGGTGCAAATCCACACGTCTGGGGTGTGTGCGCGTGTCAGATGGCTCTGCTTCGCACCCGCCGCCTAGTGCTCCCCTCCGCCACTTAGCATGCTAATTAATCCCAGTGACAGCCATTGGTGTCACTCACCCTCCGCTCCCATGGCGACGCTGCCACGGCAACACTCCCACAGGGCCCATCCTGCTTTAATTGGTTTGCTTTTTTAAGAAGCCCCAGTGTATGCTGGGATTACAATCCCAATCCCAATTCTGTCCGTCACGCGGCAGGTTATACGAGTGGCGGGAAAGGAGGTGGGGAAATATGTTGTTTAAAAATGAGAAAAATAAACAAATATGAACAGAAATGTGAGAAAGATAGCGTGTGTTTATTATGCCTCCTGGGAAGAAAAGGAGGTGAAGACTGTAAATAATTAGCGCTGGAGTGCCGGCGTTTGCGCGTTTGATCTCTCCGATGGAAAGCAAATGTAATTTAGCGTGCCGCGAGTAATTTAACAGTTAGCATGAGTTCCTTTTAATTTCATTTTGCTCAGCATCACTCTCTCAAATTAAATATTTTTGTTGTTTACAAAACAGATCTTTGGCAGCTCTGCAGGGCCGCCAAGTTGAGAGCGAGACGTTTGCATCGCCGTTTATGCGCCGAGGCTTGTTTGCCTGTTGAAAAGTGTTTATGCTGATTGTATGAGAACAATTGGATCAAGCATGTCTGGAAAATTAATTCGTAACTGATGATATTGGCACTGAAGCTAAAGCTGTTCGGCACTTGGAAAATACAAACATTAAATTTTGTGGCGTTCAACGCATCTGTGCTTTGTTTATTGGCAGCTGTTTATTTGTACGTTTTAAAGAATGAGTTGAAAGGTGACATTTTGAAATTAAACAACTTGGAATGAATGAAATTGTTTTGATTTGACAGAACTTTTTGCATTTACATTAAATATTTATATCTACACCTATAATTGATATATGCATAAATTGTCTTCTGGTTTGTTGTTATATCTTATGTAATCTTGCATGAAAGCATTTATTCTGTAATGGACATACACACATACACAAACATACTGGCTTCCTGGGTATTATAGGGTTTATCTTAGTTTGTCAGGGAATTGTCGATTAATTGCTGCAGGTGCCTTTGGTCTCTGTTCACCACCATTGCACTCCGTGTCTGTGTGTTTAGAAAATCATCCTTTGGAACAGAAGTGTTATCTGAGTGAGAGTCCACCGCAGGTGCTGTAGGAGACTGTCTTATCACGTCTGTCTGTGGGTGGGAGTGTCTGTTCATGGCTGCAGGGCTCATTGGTCAGGTCTTGTTGTTGTGTTCGCTGCAGTAGTTACATGAGGACAAATTTATCAAAATGTAGCACTATCAAATTAATTATCAAAAAATCTAATATTAAAAATGTTTAAATAAATATTAAAAGTGTATTTTAATAAATGTGTATGTCAACAGGTAAATAATTAAATGCAGGGGTTTTGGTAACACTTTCAGTAATGAATATCTAAACAATATTTGAACAAACCAGTTTTCTAAATCCTAAATCGTGATGTTAAATTATGACCATTACAAAATCATCAGATGTGATTTTGCCATTGTACACTTCTAGTAATATACATATCCATGCCTGTATACTTTGTGCTAGTGTGGTTTTATGAATTGGACAAATTAACTTTTAGAAATTGTTTTTCTTTAAGAAAAAGTGGTGATGACTCATTTTCAATTGCACAAAATCTATCCAATCAGATCTCATTTCTCTCTCCTAATATCATCTGCAACCAACTAGAAAGTAAATTCAAGGTTGTGATGTTCTTGATGATTCTAAAGCATAAGCTTACAGACCAAAACTATTGCAAAATCTATTACCCTTCCAAACAACCGGCACACGCTGTGAGTGGGTGAATAGAGCTCTGTTAATGATAGGTGGTGAGCGTGTAGCAGTATGTCAGATAGAGACAGAGGATGATGGAAGTGTGCAAGAGAATGAATATTAATGGTGGGCGTCTGGGCCGAAGCTAATGATGAGGAAAATTCCCTAATAAAAACTTGATGTGATGGGCAACGACCCACAGGGTCACCGGAGAGACCTGAAGCTAATAGTGTGCCGTCAGGTGTGGGGAGCAAAGTGATTAGAGAGAGAGAGAGAGAGAGAGAGAGAGAGAGAGAGAGAGAGAGAGGAAAATGGAGAAAATTTTACAGGCAGAAAGAGAGAAAGAGTTAGATTGAGAAAATTAGAAATCTTGATGAAGAATAAATGAAGGAAAGCAAGATGGAATATTGAGAGCTCATCTCTGATGAGGATGTGTGACTTACCCAATGATAAAATGACTGGCAATCTCACACAAACTGACCCTGCATCAGTGTGTCTATGATTTATCTGTAGGTAGAAAGCTGCAAGTGAACTATCATAGGATAAGCATGATGTTGTTTTTACACAAGATTTTCAGAACTTATTGTCTCATGTAATACATTCGACTTGTGTTCTTCATTGTACAGTCGACCCACATACTGTACATTGTGCTGTGGGGATATACAGCTTAATCATAATTACATACTTTGAGACGTACTTGTTCCACTTCACTGCTCTTTTCCGGAGGGCACAGAGAGCAACAAAACAAAGATGGCAGCTGGCGTCAGAGCAAATGTCAGCTGTGTCTGCAGTAATTAAAATGTAAACAAAGTGGACTGGTCCCCAGGGAGGAGCCATAATGGTACAAACAATGCAGTCTGATGTATTTAATTGTCTGAAAATCTTTCCATTAATCTTTGATTAAGCTTGCAACTGTTTGCTGCCTAACCTTCTTCTGCGCCGGACGCCTGAGGGAGTCAACTACACACTGACGTTTGTTTGGGGCGATGAAGAGTGTATCGCATCTTTAAGTAGGCTTCAGTCAGATTGGATGGCTTATTTTAATTCATATGAACAAAAACATGTAGGAAAGTAAATGCTATATACAGTGACTTCAAGAAGTATTTGGACACCTTCTTTTCTTTTCAAGGAGACTTGAAGCCCATCTGCTCTTAGATAAATAATCTAAAAGATGAAGTTTTAAGAATATTAATATTTGCAACTTACTGTAGTTTCTTACTGTATAGCACATACACATTTACCTTCTTTCTTTCTGACAAGCACATACACACATCGCATTTACCCTGGCCTCACTTGTGGCTGGCAGGCCGGGTGAGGATGACACCCTCGGATGATCAGATAAGCGAGTTGCCCCGTGGCACCATCTGTCTGTGCCAAGCTTTACCTCAGGGCACCATCTCACATCTGTCAGCTCAAGCAGCTTAGCTGACAAGTTATTTTAAAGGTAGACATACCCTCCAGATACAGACACATTTACATACAGTACACACACACACACACCTCCCCTAACCCTCTCCTGTTCCGTGTGTGTGCGGCTGATGTACGTCTAAGAATGGCTCGCATCTTCTCTTGCTCTTATACACCACCATTTCCCGTCACACTTTTGATGGCGGTGCGTCATTGTTTTTTTGATCACACAGATTCTATTTTAAAATGCAGCATCGCTATTGCTGTATGTCTCCAGCTGCAAGTGTTGTGTCTCCTGTTGTGCAAAGAAGAACTTTGTGTTTTATTCACGATAAAGCACAGCTATGAGCCCTTCACCCAACAATTTTGTGCATCACTGCACAGCACCCTTAGCAACGTAAACATATATAACAGTCGCTCAGGGACTATTTTTTCCAGCGGAAGGAAGAATTTTTGTTATTTTACTTCATGAAAGTTGCATTGATACATATTTTTGGGCTTTAATGTTTGTATTGTGCAGTAAGGTTCTCGAGGCTAGTGCTTTGGTCCTAAATAAGTCACAGCTGAAGGGCGTTGTTAGGCACAACATGAAGCATACTTTATTTTTAAACGATGTCAAACTGACATGCCCTGTGAAATTGTACCTGGCAGCTTAAATGGAGTAAAATGAGGAGATTTTTTTTATGTACTTGCTCAATAACTGATTTTTGTTCATTTTTAACCAGATTTTTTTATTTTAAAAAGCAAATTTGGGATGCATTAGTGGGTTGACTATTCTTTTGAGACTACATCATCACAGTTGAGTTTCACATATGCATGTTGCTCAGCTAATGGCTTAATAATAAGCATTAAAATATCAACCAAAAACAAACATTGAGTAATAAAGAAAACCATTTTTAACTGCACTAAAATATTTCTTCTCAATACTTTTAAGTGTTAGGGTTTTAAAACCGAGCACAAGGTCTTTTCAGTCGTGTAGCTTTTTAGAAATTCAGTGCTCGTGGCCAGAACAAATGTGGTCTGGAGAAAGTGTCACATTGGGGAGGAAATTGCCTGCAGATGTTGGTGAGGTGGTTTAGGGAGAGGGTGGGACTGCACGATTAGGCTGGAGGTTATTAGGCCAGGCAACAGATGACTGCTTCCTGACAGGACATACTCGAATGGAGAGAAAGAGAGAGATGCCCTAGGATAGGACACACAGCGAAGAAGATGGTTTCTCTGCGTCTAGGACCTTCTTGCTGTCACACATCCCTCCTCATTTGTTCCTGCTCTCCCTCATCCTGTCATACATCAAGATGACAGTTGGACGTCACACAGATGCTGTGTGAATTAGTCCCTGAATATCATCAGTCCACAACCCGGCGCTCCTAATGGCCTAACCCAGTCAAAGGTGTCGAGATACATTTCCTTCTCCTCGCTCCTGTGGCTGACAGCATCGCTGCTGGTTTTCTTTCGGAGTGAGGTTAGATTTCAGAGTTTAATGTTAAAGCCCTGCGGTGAACACAGAGACAGGGTCATGGGGGCGGATGATTAGCAATGACATTGTTTATGTTACCAACACAAATCAGCCATGTTTAGGTATTGTCAGGTTTGGTTTTTGGGGAAGTTGAGCTTAAAAAAATGTTGAATATATAAATAATGTGTAATGCCGTGGCTAATGTTCTGTTACCTACATTGATGTAAGGGTATGAATGCATTATTATTCATTATTGTGTGTCTCAAATCAATTAGGATAATATTGTGTATTATGTTACTTGTAAATTTAGAAAAATTCTATTAGTATTTAATTGTGTGTGGGTAGTTGACAAATATACCGTCCTGTGGTGTGACAAAAATGTAGAAAACAAAACTCCAACATTGAAGATAAATCTCTTATCATATTTGTAACTCTAACAATGAAGATAAATTTCTCTAATGCTAGTTGTATATTATTAGGAGTTTTTTTATGTTTTTTCTGTCACACCATTTACAGTACACATTTACAGTACACATTTATCAACTACCCATATGCAATTTTTTATGTAGCAAATGTCACTAAATTTGCCAAAAACAGTTTTTGCCAGGGTAAATATTAAAGAGAATTATATTTTTTCCTTAAAGCAGTCTGTAACGTTTTTTGGTGAAAAGGATATAAAAACTGAACAAGTAGATAAAAATCGGTGTACAAAAAAGTCAGTGTCCCCTTATTTTAAACCAATACACATTGTAAATTCATGATAATAACTTAATTTTTAAATAACACCATGACATAATTTGACTTCAACCCACATGAAGATAAATACGAAAAGTTGACCTGCTATATTATTTCTGGGAATAGAGAGGCAAACGTTACGAATTCCAGCTGTAATAATGCTGTATTAGAGCCATTATCAATACATTTATGATTCATGGTATGAATAAACGCTTAATGTCTTGACTCAGTTGTCTACCTGTTACAGTATTTGGCTCGGTGTTGCATTGCTCACTCTCAATATTCCACATGAATACAGGAAGTTGTTCCAAACTCACAGTGCAAAGCTCCAAGGGAAATTTCTCATCTCTCTATAGCCCAATACTCAGAGTCTCACTCACAGCAGAAAGCACAAGGCACTCCGCCATTTTCTCTTCAGAGCGCTAGCTGGGCCTCCGTTCGCTTCTCCCTCCTTTCCTCTTTCCCTTTCTATCCATCACCCCCCTCAACACACACACTCCTCCTCTCTGCAGAGCTCCAGGCCTTGATTTGCCAACACATTTCCAATGATTAAAACGTAATTAGCGCTAGCGAGTGCCTCCTCCCTGGCTAATTTCACTGCACGCTGTGACAGGCAGGCGGCCGGCGGCGGCTCTGCCCCAGTGGCAGATGGAGAAGCAGGCAGCAGGAGGGGAAAAACCATTTTGCCGCGCCACAGTTTGCATCAGAAAACCATCAGGACGCGCAGCTTTTTCAGTGGGAGGTAGGAGGAGAGAGAATAAGGGAGGTGGAGGGAGGTGGGGTGCACGGCTCTTCGTGGCAGCACATCAAATTGGCACTGTCAGAAGTGACCCTGGCAACGGTTGCCATTCTTCAAGCTGTCCCCCACCACAGCCTGCAGGCAAAGCCAGACAGCGACAGGCAGCGGGCGAAAATAGAAGAGGGAAGAGGTGGGGAAGAAAGGGAGACCAGCCTATCCTCAAACTTCAGAAACCCTGCTGCCTCGCTAATCAAGCTCAGATCAGTCTCAATTAATTTTAGCATTCATTGACGGCGCCAATTACAACACCATGGCAAATAGACCGTAAAACAGAACGGGCGAAAACTCTGCGTCCTAACTTGACATTTGACTGCGGTTTTACATCAATGGCCGCTAAACGAGAACAGATCTCTGCTGTTTTTCAGACATATTTCTGAAACGTGTTTTCATACCGTTTGCTGTGTTTGGCTGGTGGCGGTGCCGAATTTAAACCACCCGTTTTTCTTTGTGTTGGCCTTTCACCAATGTGTGTCATACAGGTTTGATGTGGGCTCTGAGGTTTGCATTTGTGAAATCTGGTTCAGCTTTTGGAGCTTTGAACAATGGCAAAATGCAATTAGACAAGCTTGGAAAATGATTGCTTTTAGCCTTTTATTGTGTACTGATGTTACCCGAGGCCTGTGAGAATAATTTTGGCTCAAGTTCAGATAGGAAAGACTTTAGCTGGAGGCTATATTAATGTACATGCTGTGTTTTTGTTAAGAAGTTTAGTGGAGTATTTTGGTTATGTGTAGTATGCGCTTCATTGAGATGCTAGTGGGGAACTAGCCAATCAGAGATTTCCATTACAGTCCAGCATTAAACGACCCATTGAAATGGTTTGAAGAACACAGTTTTCTTTAATGTGTTGATGTGTTTCCTAATAAAACAGGAAGCTGGGGACATCTCAAAGGGCTTGTCCCTTTATTAGATAGCCAATAGCTTTTAGTTTATGTTACAGAACCACACTTGACAGCTTGTGCCATGGACGAAAGCAATAAAGACTCCTTCAAAATGAATACATTCCAGCCGCTTCCTTCACAACCAATTTATGGTTTAGAAGGAAAATAACATGTAAGCTCAGGCACATAAAGAGACGCACGATGAACTATTGAAGACATTGAAGACAGATCGATTTTTAATTTAGGAAAGAACATTTTAGAAGGATATTCTATTCTATATTATCATTTTGATAAACATATATGTGTGTTATTTGTTTACCTTTGTGTATTTGTTTATATTTTTCTACAATGTAAAATAATACTTTTTTAATACAAATCAGGAGGATTTCCATTTTATTTTATTCCATTTAAAGTTAATTTAAATCAGAAAGAAAGTGTTATTTTGACCTGTTTTTAACCAAATTACGTAAGGAGAAAAGTTTGTTCATATTTAATGTTATGTAATGTTGGGTTTTAATGTTGTTGGTCACCACTGTGTTACAATAGTTGGTTGTTTTTATATGTGCAATAGCCTGTCAAATGTAATACGGCTATTGTCTTATGAATGAGCAATTGCATTTGAGTAGCAGTGCAGAAATCTTCAAAGCTAACAGTCACAAAACTCCAGTTTTGGTTTATTTATAGGGTGCTTCAGGATGGAATTCCTCCCATAATGCACTGCTTCGGTACAGACTGCATAAACACAGCGGGGGGACACAGGATCAGTTACATTATTGGTCTCATTCTGTGGCCTAATCACTTCCATATTCTTCCTCTTTACTGAATCTGAGGAGTGTGTCTAGTCGAGGAGTGTTGACTAAAGCAGATGGCTCTGCTGTTCCACTGAGACCATTGGCTGCTTTAATAAGCTTAACATGCTTTATTGATCTGCAGCCAAGATCAATTGGCGAAGTGTTTGGCTTTGAAATTAGCGCAGCACCGGAAAAACGCTGAGATGGATTCCCAAGTTAATCCATCCAATATGACTGTAATATCAGGAATTAAATATGTTGGGAAATCACGTTAAATATGTATGATCATTTTCTCTCAAAAATCTTTACACTTTAACATTCTTTACCGTTTTCTTGAATATGTTTTACAATTATTTATATTTTATATTTATTGTGATAGACAGTGGAATGCAATAGGAAAAGCATACAGACTCAAACCTGCATCCTACAATGTCATGAAACACATCTCCCACCCCTTCCCTTATGTGTTTGTTGTGTTGTTCATGTGAAATGTGCAGTTTCTCAAGGCTAAGGACAAACAAGCTGTTTGCCTATACCTGTCACATGTGATTTTAGTCTTATGCCATTACTTTGACTTTGCTCACTTTAAAGGTTTTTCCATTGACCCCCACCCCGCTCTCACAATCTATTCAGCTGCCCTTCTCTCTGCACCAGTGAGAAAATTTGAATACCTCTATTCTTGGAAAGAAGGAAAGAAGAGAAAAAGAAAGAATAATGACAGCAATTTCTTCCCTTTCTCTACTCGCTGGCTTGCGAGAGAGTGTCGTTTAGCGGCACCTGCGTTAGCGACAGGCGCGCAGATGAGAAGCGAAAGAGAGCAGTTGATTAAATCATCAAGTCGCGCCGCAGAAAGTCAATTCTGCTCACCGTCTACAATGATATCCTTTTATCCTGACGTAATGAGCTATGACACTTTTGCATCGGGTAATGCGATGAGTTCTATTAGCTCGTTCAGTTTGCTTCACAAGCAAGGGCGAGTCATTTCGTTCCTCTCATATCTCCACAATCAAAGCAATAGGCTGCGCGGCAAGGGGCGCGGAGAGCGCCGACACGCCGATGGAGACGCCAGCGGCGTTTTTTTTATGGATCACAACACACTGGAAAAAATACATTTTGCTCATTATTTTAACTCTTCGTGAGCCACGACTGTTTCAAATGAGGGGAACTCGAGGCCCAGGGTAGTCTTCATGGTGTCATGCTTGCTAAATCAACCATTACATCTCACCTTCACTCGCTTTTAAAAGCAAATGATATGATACTCATTGAGATTCATAGGATTTCTACAGTAGTACTAATAGTATTACAGTGCTGGCAATAAGGTATTAACATCTGGCATATATGTGTGCTTTCTGGCTGTGTGTTTATTGGTTATGTATAATACATGAGCTGAGTATTATTTTGCCAATTCGCTGCAGAACCTCTGGAGTCCCGTTGGACCGAAACTATAAATTGGATGCTGCTTACAAGGCACCGTATCAGGTCAGATGAGGAAGTCTTGTGCCAGAAATATTCTCCATTTTCTTTCTAATCCAACTGTCCCTTTTTTCCACTTCCTCTCCCTTGTGTCCGTGTTCAGTTGTTGCTTCCAGAACTGTCAGTCATACTAGGCTGTCTCGGGGTTAAGCTCCTGTAGGTGTAAATGGCCCTGAAGATGCTAAACCCCACCCCTTACCAAGCCTTCATTAGGGAGTACATGCTTAAACCCTGAACACATCTCTCCTAGCCAAGTCATCCGCCCATTCATAGCTAATTATCTGATAAAGAATTAAGTGGACCTTGAAATTGGAAATTGAAAATTTGTAGCTTTTTAGTATTCTGTATTTATTCATTGTTTGTGATTTTTGTATTTTGCAGACCTTACCGTGTTCTGTTGGACTAAAGTTTACTCTACAACAGCTTTGTTGATTCATGATGGTGGTTATCTAGTTTTGATGTTGTGATACTCTACTTGTGATTTACATATTTTGTCGCTTTTTTTAAATTAAGCTGTTAGATGACTGTTAGACTAATGCAGATATCAGCTGTATTTTGACAGCCTCAAACATGGATTATTCAATCAGAATTTTCGAGTTTTGAGTCATGTAACATAATTGAGTTTGAAGGTACAATATATTACATTTTTATATTATGTCACAGTATATTATGTTACATAAACATACAGTATCATTTGTTTTCAGTAATCTTATATTTTGCTGTAATATGCAACTCCAAATACAAAATAAAATAACAGTATAGGTCATGACAGTACTTTTATAAAATATTTGTATTTATTTATTGAAAAATTATTATTTAATTTTTAAATTTCCACATACCACTACTCGTAATATTCATCATTATTATAAATATTATTGAGTATGATTAATAAGTGCTTCCCTTAAGGATACATGAATCCTGCTTTATGGTCCTTGAGTTCAGTGTCCTGGTCCAGTTGTTAAATTCTGGTTGTCTTAAATATACATTAGAAGTGGATGTTCTCTTTGTCTGAAGCAGCATTGTTCTCTGAGATGTGAGGATAGTTGGACTCGTACTCTAGTTGATGGGCAAAAGAGCCCTGCTGGTGGTAATAGGCAGATGTAATGAGCCCTGGCCACAGAGTGAGATAAGAACAGCTTTTTCCTGCTTAGACTTTTATTGCTCTGCTGATGAGCTGTGCTGTGCCAGACTGCAGAAACCAGATTTCCACATTATAATGGCTTCATATTAAAAAGCAGACTCTGGTGTGCACTGTTCTGATGATGTTTTTCTCTTTTTTTTGCAGTGTGACAGCGAGACTGACCAAGAAGACAAGGTAACATTTTTTTTTTATGGATATTTTCAGCCTATACATTTTTGGGCTTTATAAACTTTTATAAGAAAAATCTTTAATAACTTTTATAAAAGCGTTTTTATTTTAAATATATTTTAAAGTATTTGTTTATTATTATTATTATTATTATTTATAGTGATGATGTCATTGTAATATTTGCATACTAAATAGTTTTTTGCATGAAATGTTTTAGCAGTATTAATACTTTCTCTTACAGCACTGCATAAAGGACCTTTATTCCTGTTTTAATCAAGCTTGAATCAATGAGAATCCAATATTAGCTTCTCCTTAAAAGTGTGTGTTTCTGTTTAATTAGAATTACCATCTAGTTAATGACTGTGAGAAGGCCTTAATTAACTGCACATTAATTATGAATAACTAAATGGTGTGCGAAATTTGAAAATAACCATTTTGAGCTTCACAAGTCACATTTTACACATGGCAATATATACCAGTGTATTAATATGTGGTGTCCACAGGACATACAGCATGATTATGTGGTGTTATATTAGCTGGATAGCACTGAATCAGTTGTACCCATATTATTGTTTCAGTCATATTCGTAGTGTAATTATAGTAGAATTATTTAAATGTTGGAATTAAATTTAACACCGCTCTAGGCTAAAATCAATGCAAACTAGAAAAATCTTCAAATGACAGATAGTGCCACGTGTTTACTGTCGACTACTGTACACATCAGCCGGAACATACCAAAGAATGTATTGTCGTGTTGTGTTCATTTTTTTTAAGCGTTCCACATTTTCTTTTTGGAAACCAGTGGATGTTTTATGATGCCGACTTGAATTAGCCATGTCACACTGAGCCCTTTTGTTGTCCCAGAGATGTGCGGTGTAAGACATTAAGCATTGTTTGGTGCTCCGTGTTCCTGCTTCTCATTATTCCTCTAATGATTTTTACAACGTCATGTCATTCTCCTTGCCTTTGATTAATTATGTGTCACAACAATGGAGGGGTTTATTAGGTAAACAAAGAAACAAGAGCCTCTCTCAAATACGCACAGACATTTACAAACCCTTCAGAGAGATCTCTCTTTGTCAATAGCTCGTTGTGCGTTAAAATGTGTTTACAAAACCGTGAGTGTGATGGGTTGCGTAGCTCTGTTATATTTTCTCCAGTCGCTTTACTTTTGCTGGCTCTTTGTCGTCGCAGTTGTGGTAGATAGGGAAGGATGGCTTGTCATGTTAATAGGTCAGTTCTGTTCTTCCACAGACAAACTGTCTCTTTTTATTCTTCTCCGACCCAAATCAAGAAATGAAAAAACACTCTAGAGAAATCACTTCTTATGAAAGGAAGGTGGTAAAAAGAAGGCTTGTAATTGACAGCGAGGGCCTTTTCTTGCTTTGCCTGCCGAAGTGCCCCATAGGAAGTGATGTCATAATGGTATTTCCTGTACCTGACAGAACACATGGCATCTTTGACGTCAAACTTGTATGCAACAATCATTTTTTCTTAGAAACTAGACAAGTATCAATTTGTTATAGTGTTTCTGTAGCTCAGTTGGTGACTTATTTTGTTAGCAATGCAAAAGTTGTGGGTTTGAATCCCGGAGAACATGCATACTGTGCATAAATGTAACATATCAAAAGGCTGCTGGTAGATGTGTCTTTATTGAAGCCAACCGTAAAGAAACAGTGTGGTGGTCGTATAAATAAAATAAAAAGTAAATAGAAACACTTTAAAATGTCTGAACAGCTACAAAACAGCTGTTTCACTTTTGTTAATAGGAGATTATGAGCTTTTGTGTGTGAGTGGGAATGTGTGTGTGTGTGTCAGAGCGTGTGTGGACGTGTGCATGAAGTGTGAGAGTGTTTAATAGCCTTTTGACATCTCGTTTGTGTTAGCTGGAACAGAGCGGGAGATTTATTAAACGGTACAGTCTGTACACTGTTCATCATGCAGGCCGGCCTAATCCAGCTGGAACCGGGCCCTGGTCCTGTCTGCCCTCTCTGACTTGCTCTCTCTCTCTCTCTCTCTCTCTCTCTCTCTCTCTCTCTCTCTCTCTCTCTCTCTCTCTCTCCCCTGCTGCTGGATGAATTGGCAGCAGGCAGCTCGAGCAAAGCCCAGAATCCGCTGAAAGCATTTGGATGGCCTAGCAAATGCGGCTGGCCTCCACCTTCCAGGCTCTTGGCTCCAATTCTGTCTCTGGCGGCCCCTGTTCCTCTCTCTCTTTCCCTCCCTCGGTCTCTCACTCTCTTTGCCAGGGATCTTGTTCTCACCTCTCCCCACAACCTGCTCACCCACCCGACCCCAGGCCTCCGTCCCCTGCTCCGATTTGTGTGCTGCAGAAGTGTCTGTTATTAGAGAGAGCAGGTAGGACTCTGTCCTTCTCATTACCAGCCGCTCAAGGGGGATTATTATGTGTGGCGTGGCTGGCAGAGAGAGAGATTCCACAGCCTGACGGGCTGTTTGATGTTCCACGGCTGCCCGGATCCAATAACGTCCCCTTTTCATGGCGCAGTTAACACTAACAGGTCTGCGCCATCTGAGAGCGTTTAAAGACCGTTGAGGCTGAAGTGAATCTGCGGCAACTTTAGCCAGTAACAAATCAGCACATGTGCTCGGGCTTACTGCCTTTGAGAGCTCAGAAAGACTCTTTTCATTGGAATCATTGTGCAGTTAGTAGCTCATGTGCTTATGGGATGTAAGAACTGTTGTAGGGATACAGGTTCAATAGATATTTTAACCCCTGCTTGTCTTTTCTGAAGACCTAGAAAAGTAATAATGCACCAATTTTCAACAAGCTGCTTAATTTTTGTGAATAGCATAATATCACAGGATGTGTTTAGCACCAAAGTTCTTTTTTTAGGGTTAGTAATTTTTTTATGTTTAATATAGAAACTTTTTCCATAATATATATTTTATAATTTTGAATATGGTATTTATCAACGTTATATTATTATTATTGTTAATAATAATTATAATAATAATAATTTTATACATAGCATTATTATTATTATTATTATTATTATTATTATTTCTTAAAGTTAATGACATGCACTGATTTTATTTATTAATTCACTTCTAATTTATTTTAGTTTATTTTGTCTTCTAATTTATTAATCAAATAAATATTTGGTGTTAAAATCTGGCATTTTGCCTTTGGTACCATTGCAGTTTTATGGTAGCTTTGTTGTCCCAGGCATTTTGCATATATAGTTAATAAATTACTTAACCTGTTAACTATCACCATCCCTCAGGAGGAACACCTATGTTATTTCCCTATTCACTTTAATCTTTCATAGTTGAATTTTAGTCTAATCATGACAAACTATAAACTGATGAAAAGGTAAAAGACTCAAGATGAAATACTTGACCAATTTTTATAGAACCTAAACAAAAAAATTATAAAAAAATGTTAATGTTACTGTTATTTATAAAAATACCTAAAATGAAAAAAACATTTTAGAAGATATCTAAAAATATAAAAAAGGTAGCTCAGATGTGCATTTTTATGTGTATTCTCAATTTCTGCTGTGACAGTTATCAGGTTAAATTATAATTAATGCTAATTATATTTAAGCACCTTATTTTTTACGAATAATGATTGGAAACCACTTTATAGTTTAGCAATAACAAGTATCCTAAAAACCATAAAATAACCTCTTAAAAGTACAAAGTGTGCTGAAAAACAATTTTATGTACTTATCAATTATCAGCCCATTACCTTTAAAAGGTAGCTGCAGATGACAGCTCACACAGGCATGGAGAGATTAGTCTTAAGTACCTTTGAAGTATCCCACCTTTGGCTCTAAATTAAGGTCCTTTTGCTTTTTAATGCACTTGATGAGGTCTTAAAAGGAAAAATAAGAGGACCTTTATCGCTGAACTCTTTTAACAACCCTCACCCCCTCGCTCCTCTCACAGGTCCTTTAGTCCTTCCTGCATATTTCTCCCTGTATGTGTGTGGCTGAGGGCAGAGGACAACTATTGAAAGCAGTTGTAGTTTTATTAGCACCTCTGCGCTGAAGAAGTGCTGTAATTTCACTCGCTCGGCTCTCTTTAAGGTGATGCTAGAAAGCGTGTGGGTCCTTGACACAGAACCACGATCGCAATTGCAAATGTGTTTGCGAAAAATGTCTTTGCATTGTACCTTCGTCCGCCTCTTCTCTCATATGCAAGACGTTTGCCCTCAGGCGGAGAAAACGCACATTTCTTTCTCCATCACTCCTCTGGAGCACTAAACGTTTTTCTCTCTGTCACACATTGAAGCGGGTCGGGTAATAAAGCTTTGCGAGCAAGTTGTCAGCAGTAAAAGATTATGTGTTTTGCCCTTCCTGCATCCAACAAAGGATGGGGGGTTGTGGGGCTGAGCGAAGCGATGTTTACAGGCATGAGTGGGCGCTCGTGAGGCCGGGACAGGGGCTGATTGCTGTGGAGTGTCCTGTCAGCCCGTGATTTGTCATGTACTTTATCATACTCGTCAGTCTGCCGAGCGTTGTCATAGCTAACGTATCGCTCGTGTTTGTACCGGGCCGTGTAGGAAATTTGTATTTACTTTGGGGTTGGGGCGCGGGAGGGAGGAAGAAAGGGGGGCGGTGGTGTAATTTGTTCCTCGTGGATAATGTGACCCTGAGTGGAGCCGGATCATGGGTTAGTTGAAGTGATATTTTCCGGTAATGGTAGTCGTACATCACGGCTGTCAGACGGAGTTAGAAAGCATGCACGTAACAGCTCCATTTCAGCCACTGCAGGCATCTGGGATTATTTTCCATAACCAAGTATGACATGACCGCTCTGCGGAGTGCATTAAATTTTTACTGGCTTTTCTTCCTTTGCTCTTTCCCTCCCTCTCTTCGCTCCCCTGTCGGTTTAGTGGCATTTCCCCTGAGCCGACCCGGGGGGGCGGTGGATTTGGGCTGGCAGGGTGATTGATGCTCGGGGGACCCGGCGTCTTTCATCGCGGCCGAGTCGCAGACCTACATCGGCACCCCGCTGCTGTGGTGACTGTCAAAGCCGTTCGGCGACGGTCCCACCGGGCCACGGTTTCCTCCTCTCCTGCGCACACACGCTCTTTAGCTCCCTTGTTGCTTTTATTCCTAATGACGTGTTTATTTCTTAATTTCCTTCTTGTGCTCTGGGGCTATTTTGATCCTTTTTATTTCCAGGCAAGGTCAGTGTTGTAAATGCCAGAGCTGAGGGAGACAGATCGCGTGTGTGGAAGGCTAATCGCCAGGATCCTGGGGGCGGGCGAACAGGCAGCGCTCATTATGGAGGCCTACTGCAAAAATTATGTGACGACCTTACAGCCCCTCAGACCTGCCAGACGGCAGGAGGAGAGAGAGCAGGCTGATGCGTGCTGCTTGATGGATAGGCAGGTCAGCCACAAACCACCCCCTCATCCCTGGCTATTCCCCATTACTTCTGACTGCTAGACTGGTGCATTATGGGAGAAAGAGTGCTTATTGTGCTGAAAGAGGACTGCTTTTGATTGGCACCAATAAAAAAGCAGTAATACATACTTAATGGCTCAAAAGATGGATGGATGGATGGATGGATGGATGGATGGATTTCAGTATCCACCTTAATTGTACAATAGTTAATCTTTATACGATATATGGTGAATTCCACATAGCAAACAGTAGAAAACCCAACAGTTTATTTGTGTGTGCACGTTTTATGGTGAAAATGTTGACTTGCAGCTATTGTTTATGCTGACCATAAGCAGAGAAGCACCAAAGTGCCCGAGGCAGTCATTAATGACCCCCACTGACCCCTGCTCGCTAACACCATTACACACACACATACCCTTCATCTCCCCCAGAAGGCAGAGCCCCATTCTGTCACGCTGTATATCTAGGCGCTAACGCTCACCTCTAACACGTGGACAACTATCAACTTGTTAGTGTCGATTCAGCATATTCCCTTTTCCCTCAGGCCACAACTAGCCCTGCTGATGGCTCAAGATTCCTCACACACACAATCGGCCCCTGATGGTTCTCAGGTCCCTATGGACAGCTCAGTGTGGCGAAGCCTGAGTGCTTGCGGTTTGTATCCAGGGTTGAGAGCATGCTGTGTGCTCTTGCCATTAGGGACACAACCTTCCATCAGGGCCCATGAGAGCACACACTGTTTTCTGGCCCCATGCACTCCTCTCATTGATCAAGATGGACAGCGGCACGATGCATTACAGCCCGGCGCGTGATGCCTCGTGTCCTTTGCCATCACACTTTATCCTTGTCTCAAAAACTGACTTTACACATTCTAGTCAGGCACTCGGAGATGGAAAAAGGGTCAAGATCATCCGATCCGTGGACTTTTTTTGCACTGAGCAAACACTATTATTTCCAGCACAACCAAGAGTGGCAGCGTAGAATAAAATCCCCGACAAAATAAAGGTTAACTTAGAGAAATAGCTCAGCGGCTTCTTGCTTTTAAGTTTCACGTTGACGTCCACCCAGGGCATGAGATATTTTACGCTTTCCATTATCAGAGTTTCCCAAGAGCCCTCGACCTCAGCATTCATTTGCACAAACCAATAAAAGGTAATAATACACCTGTGTGAATCGAACAAGGTTGCAAAGTCCTTGAAATCCAATTGAAGAGAAAACATCCCTTGTGAATTACGCTACAATGGCGACACTTTAAATCACACCAGGATGGAAAAATGATTTGCAATCGCAAACCACAAACACGGCATCAAAGTGAGGCAAAGAATGAATGCAGGCAAGCAGAATAGCAGGTGTATATAGAGTTATGTATGTTTATTTTGTCTTTTTTGATGCTTTTATTAATATGACAAATAGTCTAGAGAGCAGGGTGACAGATAATTAATATAATAAAATATAATATTTTCAGTATATGGATAGATGGATGGATGGATCCTGTGCAGTAACTGTAACAGTATTTTTTTTTGTATGCTTTTTAATATGCTCTTATGATCTTATTGACTCAAAGTGATCAAATTAAGCCTAATTTTTTTCATTTCTCACAGATGTCTACTGTTAAAGTTGTACTTGATGCTTGTAACACATATGGTGAAAATGATCTCAAGTACTTTCTCTACACAATTTCCCACCTAGGAGACAGATCTATGTGTGACTTGTGAGCGTGTACCTGTGAGCGATCTAGAATATTCCATTCCACGTGAGACTAGAAGATGTGCGATAGATCGCACCTGGCCCGAGATGTGGCTCTCTATCTGTGCTCATTAATATAGATAAGAGCAGGTCGACTGTTACTTGGTTTAAATAATGTATGCGGTCAGACTTTGAAATCAGATGTGCGTCTGCTAACTGGCTTTTTTCTTGAAACATGGAGTAGTAGAACGTTATGCAGGGATTTTGTTTTCACTCTGTCCGACCATTTCTTTTCAGTGCCGTTTGGCTTACAGTAGCGTCCTCCACGGTCTGAGTGATGATTTCAAGACAGTCCAAGGTTAAAATTGGGTTGTATACTGTATGTGGTGGACGTCTGTCAAGGCCTTTACACCTACACACAGGACCCTGACCTCATACTCACTCAAACTCACTCAACAAGTTGCTCAGAATCACACACACTGTTTCTGGCTTCCAGTACATACTCGTATAATAACACATTTCCTGTCACTCAGCGGTCTGCTTTGGTCTGGCATGTCATGTCCATAAACTGCAGTTATTGCCTTTAAAGAACAAAAGTTGTTTTTTCTTTAATTGCATTTACATTTTTTTACATTTTTGCATTTGGCAGACACTTTTATATATATTTTTTATAATACTATGTTTCTTTTCATATAAAAAGCACCGTAACATGCACTGCATTAAACACACAAAAACAATGCTGTCTGCAACTGTGTGTAGTGCAAGAATTTGCTATTTAATTTGACATATCCATATTTATCTATAATATTTTAGATTTAATATTAATAAATATTTATATATAACTATAGAGATTGTCTATATTTTGGGGAGAGATAAATATACACGTGCATATTAGTATACTGATATATACTACTAGTATAGTAGACTATATATATATATATATATATATATATTTCTATATTTAATTTTCCCTGGCTTCAACTAGTCATATATTTGACATTACTTTGTAAACTTCACTTTACTACAAGATAAGTGTTTACAGAAAAGGAGCAATTCATATTATTTTACATAATATTTACTCAAAATTCATAAAAATATTTGAAAACACACAATGCATTGACAAGGCTGTTGGTGAATTTTGGATCTCACATTGGGCGGAATGACAGCTTCTGTTAATCAGCCAATCAGGCGCTGTTATTGGCTCAAAATGACAAAATCTCACAGTGGCCAAATGTTGTTTTAAGCATGTACACAATATACAACACTGTTTGCTATTGTGTAACAGTGTCTGTTTGTCAGTAGAAACTGCCAATTAATTATATCAGCAGTCTGTTTATTCTAATGTTTCCCCGGAGCATTGCCTGCATCTGCAATACAGGTTTAGATAAAATGACCCTAATGACAAGTGGGCCGGCATTAGTGCTGAGTTCACCGGACATGCAAACGCATGTGGAGACACATCCTTAGTCTGCGGTCCCATGTGTTCGCCAACATGCTTGTTATATCAGAGTAATTGGAGGGTGTTCATCTCTGCAAAAACAGGTCAGGTCAGAAAAATCATGTCCGCCTGTGTCCTGATTAACCCCAGGAGGATGATTGACAAAAAAAGCCTGGCCTGTTGTGCGTGAGACTCCAATTATGTGTACAAGACATCGCCGGCCTGAGGGAAATTAAATACAATCCCCCAATTGGCTGTGCAACCGCAGCCTCGTGGGAGACATTTCGGCTCTTATTAAAACAGCCCTATTGTCTAGGCTTAAGGGGTCCGGTGTGTCAAGCTGTAAATATGTAAATATAATGCCCGTAAGGACTTTTGCTTACAGCCGTGTGTGAGCGTGTGTATTCGTCAGCACCTTACACTGTCTGCGACAGGCGGTATTGACTGAGAATAATGAGGTTGGCCTGTTGATGTCCTGCATTGTAACTGAAGCTCATTTCTACATGGATTCCTGACATCGGTGTGATGCAATGGTATGGTGATCTTTCTGCTGTCTTTCTGCTATCAGGGCCTATTTAAACACCTCAGCGGTGTTCCCTCGGGCTCCGACAGCAGGACAGACATTGATTGTGTCCATTCTTTCTTAGTGAGGCTGTAACTAGCTGAAGCTCAGGACGGATCACCGCTGAGTGGCTCTCTGGAGGGAAATGGAGATTAATGAACCTCAGAGGATAGTTAGTTTGTTCTTTGTGTTGTTGAGCATTAGAAACTAACGATTTACTCTCAGTTTGCGTGGATAGTGTCTTATTTAAAGCACAAGTCACATTAAGACAGTGCGGTTTTAATTAAAAGTGTGTCTAATGTTGGGCCAATGCGAATATAACATCTAACAAAAAGGACTGAGCATCAAATAATAAAATCAATTAGGACATTCTGCATTCCTGCATAATAGGTGTAATGGTAAAAACGACTTGAGTGTGTGTATGTGCTTCATCACCATTACCAAACAGAGCTTCCTAACATAGGCAAACTCACAAAAATATATTGGTACGGTATCTGTTTTAATTATTCAGTGCCGTGGCCACAGAGTGCTTCTTCAGAAAGCACTTTTTACTTTAATATTCCTCTGAAACTTGCAAGCTTTAAAAGCCTTTCAGTTTGTAAAGATCTAAAAGCTAGAGAGTTTCTTACACGTCTTTATATTCTTGCGAGCGTAAATCACAAGTAAACATCCGCTCTGCACAGCTGAGGCTTTTACAGAAACGTATGACAACAAACGGATGGAGATAAAGGCAATTTTCAGTGTTTACTCTGACAGAAGAAAGCAGAACTGTAACAAGGTAATTAGTACCCAGATTGCTGTGTTTCCAAAGGCAGAGAAGTATAAAACGGCGGATTACGCTCATTTGTCATGTTTGCGCTAAATGCTTTTAATTAAACTGTACACATTTAACTTTCTCAGGGCGAATTTGAGATCTGTTAACAAAGTGTGACAAAATTTTACCAGTGGTGTTCTTTAAATAGTATTTTTTCTTATGTCAGTTTAACTAAAGTCAATTGTAAGTAGGTTGTTCAAAGATTTGTGAAAGTTATTTTTTTGTGATTTACTGTTTTGTACATAACGATGTAAAGAACATACTGTAAAACATAATCTTAATATACAGAATGCAATATTGACTGAGTAAGGCCATGTCAAAGATTGAAATCTGTAAAATTAATGAAATTAAAAAAATTAAATTTTGATGCTCATGAATCTCATAATTAGACTATGAAAAGCCTAGTTTACACTACGCAGGGTCACGTTTTTTCCAGTTTGATTCTGAGTCTAAATAAAACACTTCAGATCTAAAGATACAGTGATAATGTGATGAAAATAGTACTTAAATCTACATCTTTGTTTTATCTTTATCCCGCAAGTTTTTTAGCTACAGAAATAATAAACACTTTTCTAATGGATACAGTATGTTTTTATATTTATGAATGAAAATAATAAATCTAATGGTCCATAATTGGGTGTCTGTGGAAATGAATGGCATCAATTCACTGTAACAAAGCACCAGACATAATATATACTGTAAGGGTGATAAAATCACTATACAGAACTCATTAGAGCCCTATACAAATGGTGCTTAGAAATCAATGTTTAACAGTTACGTAGTTTGTATGCCTCTCTAATGAGTATATAGTGATTTTATCACCCATACCTTTCAGTGTTCGTCAAACACAACACAGACGTGGCACGTGCAGTTGCACATGCAAGCTATCGCACACACACACACACACACACACACACACACACACACACACACACACACACACACACACACACACACACACATTATTACGCACACAGCATGCAAAATAAACGAGCCTGCAATGTGGCCTTTGGTGGGGAGATATCTCATTTCTAAAGAGAGACCTTCCATCTGTGCTGATGGCAGCCGAGGGAACCGTTACGATCATGATGGAAATCTCAGCTGCTATTAGGGGACGGCAACACAGGGTGCACTGCACACACACTAATGGACTCATTTGTAATTGGGGAGAGGGAGGTGATGTGTGTTTGCATGGTGTTTTATAGAGGAAGGAATGGAGAAGGAAGAAAATATAACCGTTTTTGCAAATGAATTGTGGACGCTTGGTGTGTTATTGTGTTTTCCAGCCCTCTACTGTTTGCCTTTGCGATGATGTGTGTGTAAGACGTTTTAGTATGTGTTTAGAAAGAGTTAATTGTGTGAATCAGTTTGGGGTTTGGGACAGTTCTCACCCTGAAGCTCAGCGATTAGTATCTGCGCTCGCTTCCTGTCTCGCTCCAACTCGCGTTGTATCCAAACTCACTTATCTGCCTACAAACGCCTTAAGCCAACACTTTTAATGCCAATGTGAGACAGACCGGGTTTGTGTGCTGCATAAATGCAAAATTATCTGGCTGTTTTATTGAACTCTTTAAAAATAAGACTCTCACAAACACCACATGCTTGTACCCCACAGTCGAGCGTTTCAACATAATCTCATTCATCCTATTTTCCGACACAGTTTGCATGTGGGAAACCAGCAGCTCTGGTGGTTTGTTTCACATATCTAATTATGTCTAATTGACTTTTTATTGTGCTTTCACACTTGTTTTTCGAGTAGCCTTACGCCTGCTTTTAGTTTATTTTTTGAGCCGGGTCAAGAAAAATGCCAGTTTGGTGAGCTGCCATAAGTAATGCCAGAGTAATAGCTATTTGCCAGCTATAGTGATTTGCAAAGCCATGTCCTAGTGGTTAGAAGAAATAAAACATTTATTCTTTCTGTAGCTCTTTGTCTCAGATCTTTGATTTATGTTAAATCAAATGTGGCATCCATCCTGAATTTTTCTCAGAATCCCTCCTCTTTATGTAAAATGGAAATGTTGGTAAGATTTAATCAAATTCAGTCAGATCAATTTTTTCCAGAAATGAAAGTGTTTGCTTGACAAGATTTTTTTAGTTTTAAGAGATGTAGTCACGAACATTTGTTTGGTTTGATGTAGACAGTTTTAAGTACTGTGGGCTTTCATCAAATGAATGTTTACACAACACCATTCTTGAGCTATTACAATACAACAGATTGAAAGAAATATATATACAGTGAGATAGATGGGCTGGTAGTGGTGTGGTGCGAGTTGTTTACATATTCAGTTCTATAAGCTTGTTTAGAAACATGATATACATTATTCATAGTGTAATCTTTCATCTCGCTCTCTCTTTCTGTCTCTTTCATTTTGAACCCCACTTCAGGTCACCCGGTGTTTTCATAAACATTTGACACGAGAGGCCACAAGTGCACATGTAATTTATAACATCAATCAGTCACACATAAACACACAGACGCTTTGAGGGAGATGGTGTGACCTCAGAAATATTAATCATGTATGTTATTTAGCAGTAAATAGCAAAGGACACAATAGTTTAATTGGAATCTAAACGCCGGTTGACTCCTGACTGCTTGAAAAAATTTTTTGTTACTGCAGCTCTTGGGAAGTGTAGTAATGTGTGTTTGAAAGCCACTGTAATTAATAAAATAGACTGATATATGCAAAATCCATCAGAGTGAAAGTATGTAATGGGCAATTGCAGTGTTATGGATGTGAGATTTTTTTTTAGTCAAAACTTGAAATATTAATTCTCAGAGAATGTATTTATTACCAATATATTGAATCAGATGTTTATACTTTACAGTTCAGACTTATCATGTGTTGTCCATTTGTATTTTTGCAATTTCCCCTCTTTTTTATTTCATCATGTTAAATTTAGACCAGAAACTCTCAAATCAAGAGACAATGTTATTGCAATGTTAATGTTATGAAAAAGTAATTTAAGACATTCTCGCATAAGTTTGTGCAGTATGAGTTTTGATTTCACTTTTGTATTTGATTTTAATTTTCATTATGTAGGCACATTCCTTGGCAAAAACATAAAATCATCTAGCATGCAGCCTTTCCCTGTCGCCCATCGAGACTGTCTCTCCATTTCTGTCCTAACATCTTTCTCCCTGCTTTATATCATTCCATTTTGTCGTTTTCTACCTGTATCTCCTGTATTCTCCTGTGTGTTCTCTCTGTTTCTCTCTCTCTCTTGAGATAGTGTGATGAGTGAGACAAGTACAAGCATATGTGTGGAGTGTATGATGGGCTTGTTGACAGGCAGGTCTTATCTCCTCCGCTCCGCACCAGTAGTCCTGTGATTACAGCTGACAGCTCGAATCTTCGATAAAAGAGCAGACATTAAAGAATACAGCGGCGAGGAACGCTTCTCCTCTCTCTCCCTCCCCGCCGCGGCTCGTACGCACGTCAAAACTGTCGGGGGAGGAAGTGGCATCAGAAGATTTCGCCGACAGACTAAGGCCCGTCAAGTAAGACTAAGGCTGTCTCGTGGCAGGCTTCCCTTAGGCAAGCTGTGATACCGTGTTTCTTTTCTCACATCAAGTCGTTCTAGCTGTTGCTTTCTATCTCTTCTGCTAGAAATTAACAGCATCTCTGTGCATCTCCTACATCTCGACAGTAATGTTCAGAAGGACGACATTCACAGCGTCAGGGAAAGATAGGGCTTGAGATTCAATCTCTGTTTGGCATTTGGAATATTTCAGTATTTTTGTTTTCAGTATAGGATCATACTAATAATTATATCCTTTTATTCTTTTTCATATGATCAGTACATCAGTACTTCTAGAATTGATATTTTATCAATAAATTTTAAACCTGCCATCCAAAACTATACTCACTGTATAGTCAAATTTTTGTCAAATTTTAAATTTGACCAAACTCAAACTTAAGTCCAAACATTAAGTCAGTTAAATCATTATAAGCTTACCATTATTAAGGTAAAAACACAGTTTTGAATATTAATTTTTCATGTAGCTACTTAAGAACTTTTCATTATTTTGAACCAAAACCTAAGAGTCATCTAAATAGGCACTACCTCTGATACAGGCATTTCTCAATGTGGCCAGAGCCGCTTCTATCCGTTTTTCCTGTGAACACGCTGAATCTGTCCCAGCATTTCATATTGTAATGCATGACCACAATAATATGTATCGCAGTGTGCATCATGTCCTGATGTTATTGGCAATACCCAGCTCTAGTGTTTTCAAGAGTTTGCAGTATGTATGAGTGTGTATATGAGTATGGGAAGGTGTGTGATAGGTCATGGTGTGTCCTGTGCTTATTTCACCAAAATTTTATATCTGGTATAAATATTTCCTCAGTGCAACCCTAAACACACACACAGTCAACTCTCATCTCATACATCTGGCCCAGACTCAACTTATTTGGCCCGAGGCGGGATTTCAGGCAATTTCAGCAAAGCATTTATTTCTGATATACCCTCTGCTCTCATCTCTCTTTCTAACTGATATCTCTCTCTCTCTCTCTCTCTCTCTCTCTCTCTCTCTCTCTCTCTCTCTCTCTCTCTCTCTCTCTCTCTCTCTCTCTCTCTCTCTCTCTCTCTCTCTCTCTCTCTCTCTCTCTCTCTCTCTCTCTCCCTCTCTCCCTCTCTCTCTCCCTCTCCCTCCCTCTGCTCAGAGCATCAGAGAGTTAGTAAGGGAGAGAAACATGAAAAGAATCCGCTGCCAAAATATGTGAATAATTAGAGCGAATGCAGTGGGTTTGTGCCAGGCCGAGGGGAGGTATTTGCCCGGCTTATTAGATCCACTAAAGCACAGCTGTAAATCAGTGTCAGGTCCAGGTTCCCTAGCCAGGATGTGTCAGTTAGCAGGGCTGAATACACCTACGAAATTAAATTAAACTCCATTTAATGCTGTCATACCCTTTTTGTTGTCTTTGTTTATGTAAAGCATTATTTGGACAGGATTTGCTTTCTAAACAATGTTAAGTTATTAGCACATGATGTCTGTGATGTCATGCACTGATTGTGTAAATGGGTGTGTCTATTGTGGGGGCGTGGTCACTTTGAAAGGTCATGTTCTCTGGATGTGTCAGTCATGAAACCCATTGATACTAGGCTTGTATATCTGATATAATAACAGTATAACAGTATGCATATATTTTAGAGAAGGAATTAATTAAGGTGAGGCTCATAATTGACACTTCAGTGGCTTTTCTGAGCAGCACAGATTGATTCAATTGTTTTATTATTTTAGATTGATCGCCGGCAGTACTTGAACAAACTGTTTTTTATTTTAGAAAGTTGGGTTTATTTGATGGTCAAATTAAATGAAAAACTGTATACTGCAATCACACACATTCAAGTCCCAAAGGACCTAGAGTTAAGGACAAACAGTAATTTGCTTAATAATTTTTAACATGGTTGTGAAGAAAAAACATGTTTGATTTAACTAGCATTAAAATGACATCTATAAGACACAAATTTACTTTACCACTGTAGGGAAAACTAGGCTAAGAGAAGATATCCAAGCTTTGCACTTGCAATGACATTTGACTCATTTTTCAACTGTCATCTTTTCTCTTTTTTATTTTAGTGTGATGGGGAGGTAGATATTGCATTAGAGTTACAGCTGGATGGGTTTGGTTTCCATTGTTAGATTTAAAATAGCAGAATGCTGATTACTTTAGCGTCTAAGAGCTGGCGGTGTTGATTTAGTGTTAGCTTGACGAAGGCCGATTAAAGACGAGCTTCCTCTGCAAGAGTGTTTAGAGAGTGACACATCATCATTACCGAGCCGTTTATGGGCCTGTGGATCACAGTCCAGAGAGCTGTTCTATTGTTCTGCGCAGAATTACAGAGTGAGAGAAAAGAAAAATGAAAGAAAATGAGCTGGACAGACTGCAAGGGAATGAGACAGAAAGAGACTCAAAGAGTCAGTGGATGATCGCCAAAGACTTACAGCAGAAGTTAGTCTATCCTCCGTGTGTTAGGAAGTCCAATCAGTTTCTCTTCAGCCCATTGACAGGCTGCAGAGGGTGAAATCAGAACACATTGTTCCTGAACTGACGATAATAAGGACCTTGGGAGTGGTGACAATTTCTTTTTATGGTCCTCATCATGTGAGACTCAACATGGTGCTCGTAACCCACCAAGACCTTTTAGACATTCTGTTTAGGTGGCTGTGAATTTCTCATTAATTATATTTTCTATCTATCTATCTATCTATCTATCTATCTATCTATCTATCTATCTATCTATCTATCTATCTATCTATCTATCTATCTATCTATCTATCTATCTATCTATCTATCTATCTATCTATCATATTTGTCATATTTTGCACATTTCTACTCTAAGTCTTTCATCAACCTTTCTTGCATAACGTCATCTTTGCCCTCTTTCTAATGCCCTCTTTCTCTAGCATTATTACCTTATGCCTACTTAAATGTAGTGGCGTTCAACTAAAAATGGATGGATATGCCTGTGCCAGCAAGTAAGAAAATGGTGTGTGTGTATGGTTCTTTAGCAGGGCTAAGCTGTAGGCGCAGGAGGGGAAGATGTATAGGCCTCAGGGTTCTGGGCAGTGGAAAACAGTGCTCTAAACTAATGATCCACAGCCTGATCGTTAGAGCCCGTATAGCAGCCCACAGCAGCATGAGGTGCCGTCCCAGAGAAATCAATTCTGGAGACGAGTCCTGGAGAAGATCCAGGAAAAGAATAGCTGGTGCAGGGAGGATTGGTGAGCAATGGCGTAGAAGAAGAATGCTCTTTATCATAAGAGCCCACAGGCGAAATGAGTACGGGTCCCCCGGAAAGCGGTTCCAATGATAGGCTTGTTCCGGCCCGTGCCCTCACGTCTCTGCGGTCGGCCCCAGCCGAGCACAGAGCGCTTTGGAGGGCGCTCTGGGGTTGATTAATCTCTCCTAGCCGCGGTGCCATCAATCCTAATAGCGCTGTGATGAAATGGTCGGGCGGTGGGGGGAGGGGGACTTTCATAAGTCACTTTCGAAACATATCATGATAAAAAAGGCATCGATCAAGGGCTGCGGAATGATGACGGATGCCTTTGCTTTCAGAAAAGATGGAGGGAGCTGAGAGAAGGAGGGAGATGTGTTCGAGGGCTTAGTGAACAAGTTTGAAATGAGGTCTGGATAAAACATTTGTCATGTGCAAAAGATAAGAACTTTGATTTGACAAAGATGAAATTGGCAAGTACAATTTGTTTGTCTTTTTTTAGGAATATTTTATGTAGTAAAGCAAAAAAATACTTTACACAATTTAAAATAGGAACACAAACCATTAACTAATTTTTATCTCAGAATCCTAAAGCTTTATTTCAGTAGCTCAGCTCATGATTTCATAAAATAATGCTTTTCTTTCCTGTTCTTTGTAGACGCTTCTCTGTAGTGCAGATCTGAAATCAAATTCTTCTAACCGATTCCTGATCTCAGCCATCACACAGCTGATCTGAGACCAGCAGTTACAGTACTAACTCCTCATTTCCCCCTTTGGTCCTTTCTCATTATACAGGCAGTCAGGCAGGCCCAGGCTATCAGACTGAAAGCTGCTATCGCTGTGCCCCAGCTGTGGGCTCTATCTCACTATCGCTTTGGGCTGAACCCAGCCATAGACATCCAGGAGATTCACACAGCACTCAGGAAATTAGCCTGCTATCTAGATAGGCAGCCGTATTGTCTTGCCAGGCTTGTGTGTGCCAAGAATTCTGTCAGAGCCCTGCTTCCAGCATAGCCTATTACACAGCAAGTGTCCTGTTTGGGGGAAACTAGTTTGAAAATGCAGCTTTCCAGGCCACTAATAATTTAAGGGTTGACTGCAGTCAAGCCCTTTAAAGTAGGTGCCTGTATCCACACTAAAAGCCACTAGGAAAATGTACCTTTTGTATTGAAGGTGTTAAGAGGACAATACACTATAAAATAATTTATTTGAACTTATTTTTACAATCGGAATAGTTTTTCACTGGCACAAAAACAATGAAAATAACCTAATAACTGTCACTGTATATATTGAGCATACACATGGAAATCCGAACTACAATTTTTACAATTTTAGATTTTTTGAAAAATGTTTTTTAATTGTAGGTATTTTTAAAAATATTATTAACATTAAATTAACTTTTTTATTCATTTCTTTAGTTTAAATTCACAATGTTATGAAAATTTGTCAAATATTTATTTCCGACCTTTCCATCAATATATAGTTTGCCATGATTAGATTATAATTCAACTATAAAATATTAAAGTGAGCAGTGAAACTGGAATAGTGACAGTTAACTGATAAGCATAAGCTCAGTATACTTATAAGAGGAAACATGATGGTGCAAAGCAGTGCATAACTTAATATTTCACCTCAAAAAAATGAAGTGAAGTACAGAAATGTAGATACAGCATTGGGACTTATGTGCTGAAAATTAGCACACAACTTCTTAGAACTGGTTCATGAATGAGCCAATTCCCTGAAATGTATCAAAAAAGACTGTGCTACATATAAAAGTGAAGATATGCTAAGTGAGTTTGTTAGAATAATAAGCCATATTTTACATAACAGTGGAGCTACTATTTTATATTCTGTTGTACTGGTTTATGCCTTATACTATTGGGATATTAATGTGCTACTGTTTTGAACATTTTTAAACAGGGATAGACATCCTGCATATTGCTAAAAAAATCTTTAAATATTATCTTTGCCATCTGCCGGGTTGTTGCTCATATTATACAAAGTTTGCAATGCAGGAAACCAGTGCTGCTAATAATCTTGAGACTATGTTTAGATCTGTTAGTCTAGTCTCTCTCTCTCTCTCTCTCTCTCTCTCTCTCTCTCTCTCTCTCTCTCTCTCTCTCTCTCTCTCTCTCTCTCTCTCTCTCTCTCTCTCTCTCTCTCTCTCTCCTCTCTCTCTCTCTCTCTCTCTCTCTCTCTCTCTCTCTCTCTCTCTCTCTCTCCTCTCTCTCTCTCTCTCTCTCTCTCTCTCTCTCTCTCTCTCTCTCTCTCTCTCTCCATCTCTCTCATCTCTCTCCATCTCTCTCTCTCTCTCTCCATCTCTCTCTCTCTCTCTCTCTCTCTCTCTCTCTCTCCACAGCATCTCTCTCTCTTTAAAAAGAGCTTTGGCTTCTGGAGCACGCTGTGTGTTGCATGGATAATTTGTAGGTTAATTTAATAGAAGCTTATTTATCTGGGTTAATCTGTGGTGTGGTTTATTGTACCAACAAAGAACAGGCTGTTTTCTGGCAGTCAGAGGTTTGTTTTTAGTTTTTAACGGCACTTCAGGGAATTGTTGAAAGCTTTAGCTCACAAAACAGACATAAGCTTATTTTTAGGGGAAATGACGTCTTGAAAAACTACCTTTGTTTCAGAGCTAATGTTGAAAATAATGTCTCAAAATAAGCAATACATTTTTTATAGCATGGTCATACCATATATGGGTCTATGATATTAGATAATCGCACCGTTTTTTGCATCATATTACTTGCTTACAGTGTAAACACAGTGTAAGACGTCATAAACATGTAACTTTGCTGCAGTAGTACTATAATGTTCACGTTTCAGATGTGATTACACCACCAAGTCACATTCTCTCCTCATTCTCTGGTTCCGTCACCCCCAGAGATGCTTTTGTTAAAAGCCGTCGGTTGTTAGCGACAATCAGAAGCTGTCTCGCATTCTCCCTCAGTCTGTCTCCGAACAGCCGTTTTTGATTTCATCTGCATCCATTTATTATTCCATCCCAGAGCTGGGCCGAGCTCCTCCGAGAGGCCGCGGCCTGATCAAACGCTCTCTCCCGGGAGCTGGTGGCACGGCGCTCGCTTCCCCTCTCTCTTTCTCTTTCTCTATCTCTCTCCTGTTATGTCTAAATCCTCCATACAAATCGCTGTATTTCTGCTCTCCCAGTGGGGCCTATTACTGCCTGTGGGGCATTAAAGATCATTAATAGTTCTGTCAGAATGAAAGAGGGAGAAAGGGAGAGAGATGGGGGCGGGAGGTTCGGAGGAGAGTTGCTTAGCCGCTCATAAATGGGAAATTAATACATCTGCCTCATTAATGCTTCCTGGTGTTTGATGTTTGTTAGCTGGCAACTTTAATGATGTAGGTCTGAGCCAACAGGGTGCTTGACTAAATTTGATTCCTCCAATTAAGTAGTCAGAGTTCTTTTCTTTTGGGAGGAAACGAGAGAGAGAGGAACGGAGGGTGAGAAAAGTAAATTGGACTCCCCCAACCTGCAGTGCTTTATTTTTCTCTTGCTCTTTTTAGCACCTCAGAGACTGTTTTTCCCCGTCGCAGCTTGATTGCAACGCCACGTTCATCAACCTCGGTCTCCAGGAAGTTGTTTACCGTTGGCAAATCAAGGGGAAATATTTTAATCAGCATCTGCCTCTGTCTTAATCACTGACATTAGCCAGACATGTATGTTAATCGGTGTGTAGAGGAAGGTGATCTTCGGCGGCCTCGAGTGCGGATGATGGAATGTGATGCCCTGACGTCATCTGCAGAAGAATTAGGCATGTGAAGAACATGGGAATGGTTCAGGTCTTCCTGAGCTTTTTGTGCCCAATGTCAGTTTTCAGGAGCGTGTGATGTGTGCAGTATAATAAGAAAACTTTAATTACAACCACACAATTTCTAAAGGATTGTTCTTGCTT
Organism: Beaufortia kweichowensis; assembly: GCA_019155185.1. Classification (NCBI taxonomy): domain Eukaryota; kingdom Metazoa; phylum Chordata; class Actinopteri; order Cypriniformes; family Gastromyzontidae; genus Beaufortia; species Beaufortia kweichowensis. The sequence goes on along the minus strand of CM032815.1, from coordinate 2,682,360 downwards.
AAGGTGTGAGATAAACGTGGCTGGTATTCTACCAGAAGAAACCCATCATCCATCCATTCCATTTTGTGGTCCTTTGAGATGTTTTTGTAAGTTCATGTCGGAGTGTGATCTCATGGTTGTTGTACATAAACGAGCACAACATTGTTAGCTTTGTCTTCAGAAGACTGGTCCGAAGTGCTTGACTTTAACTTTAGTGTATATGGAATTGTAGGCGAGCAGAAAGGCACTATGGGAGAAAGCTGAAACAGAATTGTAAATCAGCTTAGCCTGCTAGCCCTCAAAAAGATTATTCATCTTCAAAAGAGTGAGCTTCATGCCTGCAAGGCCCATCGCTTCATCTTTCACCTTCACGTTCCTCTCTCTCTCTCACACTTCCTTTCTATGTCTGTCTTGTTTAAAATGGCCCCTTGACAAGCAGAATGAAGGGGAATGAATGAGCATATGCATTGTTAATGTATTAGTCATGTTGAGATTTGAACTGAAGCAAAACGAGTTAATATTTGTCCTTGTCCATTCAATTTTTACCAGTACTAGACTTTTACTAACAGTGTTTGGAATAGTCTTGGACACCAAAGTACTGAATTGTGATCATCAGCTTTTGTGTATAGATGAATATTTTTAAATATTCTGAATATTTTTTATATTCCTTAATTATTTTTTCAATATTTTTAGATTTAATATTTTTCATTTAAGAACTACAAAAGACTAAAAATATGTTTACATGTTTATCACAATGTTTGTCAGAAGGAAATTTTAACAGCATTTTTGCCACATTTGGGAAATTCCAGCGTTATGGATGTGACAGTTTTCAGTTAAAACCTAAAATATAAATTGTCACAGAATGTAATTTTTAAAAAATCAGTCTGTGCATGAGGTTTTTTTAATGGAAGTGGACGAAAAAGAAAAGAGGTAACATACTTTGTAGGATTTCTTTGAATTAAAATGCACAAATCAGAAGCAATAATAATAACAATAATACCCACCAAATGGAGAAAATATGTTTTTTTAAAGAACATAAAATATTTATTTTATTTAAATTTTTACTTGGCCATTTATGAAGAATATGGACTGTTATGGATGTGACTTTACCTGACTAAGAAAAATCATGCTACACATACACATTGATAATACTGACATCTGTGCTATCAGTGTGGTGAAAAAGGTTTGGTAAAAACTTGGTACGGTTGACATTGCCTTGGAATTGCCCAGATGCTATTTAGAGATCTCCACATTAACATTCTTATTCCACTGATCTTGGATCAGCTCTGCATGTCATCGCAATACTACTGTCTTTATCATACAGGATCGCAGTTGGTAGAGCAAAGAAGGAGAGTGAAAGGAGAAAAAGGAGAGATGAAACTGTACTGAACGTTACTCTCCGGCTCACTCTCCCTTGTGGCTGGTCATTAATAATACATCTTTGCCATTGTCACTGCTGTTAAGCTCTATAAAGGGCCTGGTTGGAAATACAGGAGAGCAACAGAAAAGGCCTGCTGGTGCCGAGCTGAAGTAACCGTGACTTTTTCACCGAACACAAATGCATCAGAAGGGGGCATGCACACGGGGTGGGCACTAGTATTCAGAAACAGCAGGATGGAGTGGAGTGGAAATATCAGTTATTCGAGTTCTTAATAAGTTTTAAGAATAGTATCAGATATTTACTGCTGAGCCTCTCATAACATAGACAAAGCTTGAGTTACACAGTTAATGAAATGTATAGATAAAGACCAGTGAGAGGGATGAATGACAAATGAAGTCGTTCAGGCTATACTGTATCTAATGGGAGAGTGTTTAGGATATCTAATATACTTTGTGCTGTCATTGTTGCCGCATTGCCTGCCAAACCTCACTTAACACATTACGCCGCAGAGTAATCTACAACACCATTACAGGCAAATGATTAGCCACAAATACCCAATTAGGGTGTAAAATGTTTTAAAGGGGAGACAGGTTTATCAGCGATAATGCCGGTTGTGCAGCTGAACCGAGGGACCGGCGTAAATCACAGCACACTTACTGTCACGACCCACGTGAAATGTTTTAGTTATGCTAATGAGATTTGCCATAATTCAAAGTGAACAAACTTGTAGCTGAGCTTGCATTTTGTTTTGATTTACACGCTCGCACACAAAGAACAAACATCAAATGAGTTGCCTGCAATTCTCTGTGTCTTCAGGCCTTGAGCAGCGTTTTTTCTGTGTATTTCTCTTTCTTCTTTGTTGTTTTGCAGTTGATGTGGGATCAGAGACTGTATTAAAAGCTCAAAGAAAGACAGTTGTATTTGTTTACCAGTTGCGGAGCCGATGGCGATCAGCAACTCTTCTTCTTCCATCCTGTCACCTCTGTCTGGTTCTTCTTTGTTGTTCTCTGTTCTCTCGTTCCATCTTTCTCAAGCAGCACTCGTCGCCATCTGGCAGGACCTGTTGGTTTGTTTGTTTTTTAGAGCAAACAGCAAATCACTCCCTTCCTCTCTCTGCCTTTTACCATATGCTACAGCCTGTGTAGTAGAGTATGGCATGTTTATTAATGAAGCTTATCAAAGGCGCCAACACGCACACACAAACCTGCTGGACGGGCTTCAAGGAAGGGTTTATGGTGCGTTCTCTTGAAATAATGCCCTTTTAAAGTCCATGTTAAATAATTTGATATGCAGTTTTTTATGTCTGGATTTGGTGAATTGTAAATGTGTATTACAGTTTTTCAAGTATACAGTAGATGGACATTCTATCACCTGAATACAAACCTGCAACCTCCATAAAAAATTAAAGTAAGCTTTCTCAGACAGGTTAGAAGAATGGATGTGCAGGAAAATGACAGAAGTGAAAGAGAGATCAGCGGAGAGAGGAAGAGACCTTAGGGTGTGCCGGGAGGTAGACAGACCTGGAGGAGCCCGGAGGGCCATTAGCATAGCGTTAATGCTAATCAGTGGCTGAGCAAACTAAATAATGCATCAGCCACAGATGGCGGGCACCGGGCAGAGCTACTGTACGCTCAAGCATACTATAGTCAATGCTCTCAGGGTTTAGGGGCCTTTGGGAAAATTAGGCTAGAATTATTTTTGTCAGGTCGGCTTAGCATAAGTTAAGCCCAGCTCGGCATTTTTACTTGAACTTTATGCATTTCAGGAGAAATGAATTGGGATGGGGGTGACCAATTGCGAGTGACTGTACAAAAATTCAAAACAAAAGATGTATGGCGTATAGATGTAAAGTGTATATTTGAAGAAAGATGTCTGTTAGCATTTCCGTTCACCTCTGTTGTTTCTATAGTTTCTATACTGTAGAGATGAGATGCTTTCTGCCCCCAGAATTGTTAAGTAACAGCATGTGACTGTCAACAAATTTAATGTAATACTTTTTTAAATAGTCTTTTAGCAATTTGAATGACACATCCAGAATATAAGAAGATATTTGTTGTTTACATTTGCAAATCTCAGTTAAGCTTTAGATGCTCATCATTAATATCATTATGCAGCAAATGGGATTTCTGCGGTGAAATGCTTCCATCACGCTTTTGTTTCCGAGCCGACTAATCCTAATCTATAAGATTACCGCATTTGTGCACTTGAAAATGACAAGTATGTATATGTGCGTGTGTGTCACCTCCAGCTTTTCTGCATGAATTAAGCGCTGCATACAGATTAATGGACTGTAATGCAGTTAGCTGTGGAAGTGTATCATCGTCGTGCTGTGTGTCAACAATATTATAATGACAGTTAAATCCTGTTCAGAGCTGGAAATTTCCTGCTTGTTTATTCTTGATGTCATGTTGAACCGCTGATCAAACCCAAAGTGCTTATTGCTTTCAGCATCAGAGTCTTTCTGTAAATGAGTTCGGCATCTCATTACATCTGTGTTTTTACTAAAGCGACATGTGCAAGTAATTGTGGTCATTCTTTGAGCTGACCTAACTGAGTTCAGTCAGAGTAGATGTCACATTTCATTTAATGCGAATGAAATCGAGAATGTTAGGATTAACTGTGCGGTGTGTTTAATATGTCATGGTGTATTACGGTTCTAGGTCATGTGTAATTTCACAAACCATGTTTCCAACCGTACTGTATATACATACTCTGTTCTGTGCTAAACAATAAGTCAAGATGGTATACAGTTGTGTACAGCATTTACTTTTTTCTACTTATATTCTGGAAAAGCAATGCTGTTGCATATGTTTCTGTACAAAGCACCAGCATTTTTTTTGGCCTAGCAGATATTGTTCAGACATTGTTACCCAGGCCTTTCTGTTATAGATGTCAATGTATGTGTGGTTTACTTTTAGCCTGGCAGAATAGGTCCGGTTCGTTTGTAGGCCCAGACACCCGCATGCATGATTTAACACGCTCTCGCTGCCAGCAGCATTGCTTGTCAGGAGCCTCACCCCGTCCCCCTCACAGCTCTGCTCAAACCTCTCAGCACCCGCTTTCGGCTTTTTCAAGGTCACCTCCAAGGCTCAGTGTGATGATTCACTACAAGACGGAAGGTGTAGCCAGGAGCAAAGTTTACTCGCAGCATAAAAAACATGATCTGCTACAGTGGAGGAAAGCTGGGAGGTGTAGCTGAAGGGCTTTTTCTGATCACATTTCAGGAGGGCAGAGATGCTTGCAGGCTGGATCTCTGCTAGAAACACCTCCACGGGCTTGTCTATTTTTTATTCTCGCTAGCCGTGGTTCACAGTCCCTGCAAAGCATGCCAGAGCTGTTTACTGCTGATGCCTTTCTGGTTTTTATCAGGCGAGGAAATGCACTGTTGATGTGTTGTTGTTTCTGCTGGTTTGTTGTGTTTATTGAAAGCTGTAAAGTAAGTCCACAACAAAATCAATAATTCTGTCAGGGTTGTGCAAAATTCAGGATTTGAAAATCAGCTCCGTTTCAGTTCATGAGTGTGGATTTAAATTGTAATGACAGGAATTCTGTTAATTGTCACAGCACATACTGAGTATACACACAAACTATCTGAAACTATCTACAAACAATCAGAACTACTTTTTTATTTTTAGATATTATATATTTTTAAAAAAAAATTATTTTAGCTATTTTATAAATAACATTAACTTTTTTATTGTTGTTATATGTATTTTACTTTGCTTATTTACTTCCTTATTTATAAATTTGCAATTCTGCAAATTCAATTTTGCAAATCCAAATTATTATTATTATTTTTTTTTTCAAAATTGCAAATTTTATTTGTATTTTAATTTTATTTCAAATTTATTTGAATTTAATTGGAATTTAAATTCTAAATTTAGTTCTATATGCTAGTTGCTAGTTTAACAATCTCACTTTTGTTCTGAATGCCACACAACCCTAAACTCATCACATACATTTACATACAAGCCCCAGAGCATCAGGTCAACTGCTGTCATGGCGAAGCAACAGTTTAAAGAGAATTTTTATCACCATGCCATGCTGTTAGCTAGAGATAATCCCAATGAACCTGATGTCGACCTCTCTCGCCCTTTCTCTCTCTCTCACACTGACCTTATCTCTCCTACCTTTATCAGGCCCTGTCGCTCACACAGCACCACTTTAAACCACATGACTGATCACCTCACGGTCAACAGAAGACATGGCCATTACTTACACACACCTACACACTTCAAGTAATTCCACCCTGAGGTCGAATTGGTAACACAACTGCTCTTCTTCAGACACAGATCTAAAATCTTTGGCATGTTTATTGAGAGTTTCATAGAGAGACATATTTATTACCAACCCAACCCTAACTAGATAGTTTTGTAATTTTTATTGCATTGTAATTGGCAGAAATATGGCAAAGCTGATTAAAAATAATAAATTAAGTAAAACAGAAATTTTAAAAATCATAATGTACACACTTGAATGTTGACCTAATCAGTCCTATAATTTTCACATTTGTGTTTTCCTACACAGTAACTTCAACTACAGTTAGTGGTTGAATAAAAATCTAGCCAAACCATAAAAACATACAAAACGGCAATGAAAAGCTTCATAAACAACACTTCATAATGTTTGTCATAATGTAGCAGTGGGGTGCGTCCAATGGCCGTCATCTCTGTTGGATTTGCTGCCAGTGCCAGTGGCAAGACGTGTTTCCGTGTAGCACCATTAACACTGTCATCATCATCATCGTTTTCCTAAATGAACTTAAGCACTGACCGCCTCACTGAAGCCCATTAGACAGCACAGATGGCCCTCTCCAGAGGCACGGCTATAATAATGCGCAGTTTAGTTATGATCCGACTTCAGGGCTTCGGGCTGCTACGCCTCCGTCTTTGTCCCCGCCACTGCCCTCCCCCTCTTCCCTTGTACCAAATCCAACTAAAGCCACAATCCGACTGAGGGCTGATCCATGGGATTGACCTCTGACCTTCAGCCAGAGATGGTGCCTGTTTACATTGAGCAGATTGAAGCCGTTTTAGGTGCGTCATTTGTATACCATTCGGGGGAGTAACAAGAACACACACACGGTCTGTCTGATAAAGGAGAAGATAAATGTGGTTTAGGAGGAACATGTTGGTATGCCATGTGTGTCTACACACATTAGGGAAGGTATCAAAGTGCAAATATGAATCTGGCAGTTCTCATAATGAGAGAGAGGGGAATGTATTATAAAATAACTAGAAGTGACCGACAGCAAGCAACAAGAGACGCTCTTCTTTGAATAACAATTATAGACCAGACTTCTTTTTTAACTGCTTCATTATAACAGTGAATTGTTTTACGATCCCTGTTTATCTGTTTATGGTCATGCTTTTTAACTGGTTATAGTTCATGATGGTAAAATGCTTGTGTTTTTAGAAATAGCAGAACTAATAAAGATTTCATCATGACTATTATAGTGGTACTTTGATCATTTATAGATGAAGAAAAACAGCATTATGTTTTTCATTTTATTTAAAGAACATTTAATTGGAAATGTTAATGAAAGATATGTTAAGGACAGACAGCAACAAGCCAGATGGAATATAATGTCATGCAGCCAGACTTTTGACTATGGGCGTATAGTCTAATGCTTTATGAAGCTTATTTTGGCCAGAAAACACCCACTCAGACAGGAAGGGGCCATCTGACCAACATTTCAAACCACCATCCTTGGTTTGCTTTTACATGACATTTATAGAACGATAAATGTGAAATTGGATATAATCCTGAGAGCATCATTGAATATAGTGTGTGTATTCTGTATAATATCACATGCAAGATTTTTAATAGTTTAGAGGTTTGCGGTTTTAAAAATATACTTTTCACATCCCACTGAGAGTAGATGGAATAAGTTGATGACCTAGCAAAGAATGAAGGATAGTCATTTAAAGACGTATGATGGAGATGGTTCTAGATCAGCATGCACAGCAAATGTATCTTCCGGTACAGACTTAGGGCCTCCAGCACCAGCACCAGAGTGCATTCTGGGTATTGCTTTTAGTTATATTTAAAGCACTCAAGAACAAGCTGAGAACCTTAGATTGGATCCTTTCTATGTCTCAGTTTGTTAAAGTCATAAAAAACAGATCATAGATGACAACTACTGTTGTTAGGTTCTTCATTCACATAAGCTCATAAGTGTCTTCATGAGGGTTGAGGGTTAAGAACAGTCTGGCACACACACAAACACATGCAACACATCCTCCACGGAAGGCAAATCAATTAGAAAGAGGGAGGAGATGCCCGCTACGCCATTGAACCCAAAGCGCTATTGAGTTTTCATGATGGGCTTTGACTGTGATGAGAGATCAGCAGTAATACTGATAGTCCTACTGCACTCTGAAACACATTATCTGCTGTATACAATGGAAAACACTTCATCAAACCTGAGAGGCGCTGTAGGTCTATTGATAGATAGGCTTTGTGTGTTCCGGGAGGGGTGAGAGAGAGAGTTTGTCACAGATGTCCAGCCCTTTGAAAGAAAATTAAACAAGTACCTCATTAGCAACCGTTGGGCTGCTCCCGCGAGGAGCGCGCTGAGCCAGGCCTTTTAATAAGCTGGGAACTTAATCGCTGCCAAGGTCTCCTCGTACCCTGCAGATTTCGCTCCAACTTTAACACCTCTTCCAAATCTCCCTTTCCCGTTTAAGTCCTCCTTTCTCCCCTCTCGCTTGACCCCCTGAGAGCCCGGCCTACAATCCCCCGCTCCCAGCCTTTTCTATTGACCGCGACCGATGCGGAGGCCCAGAGAGAGAAACCACGCTGGTTCTGCTCTTTTCAGCTCCAGAGAGAGAGGATAATGCCTTTTTTGTGCCACGCATCTAGCTGAATTATGTGCACTAATTTGATTAGGCAGAGATTTGATTAACTGGAAAATGAGGGCTTTGCGTAGACTTTCACACGCTTAATTTCTTCCTTGCAAAGCAGACGCAACATTGTGTCATGAAACTCAGAGGGCATATGGGAACTCCTTTCATAGGCGAGAAGGGCCTTTCAGGGCCTACAATATCCAGGACTGCCACGGTTTATACTGGGATAATCAGTTTAGGGCTCTTTGCCGGGCTGCAGAATACAAATTGCATTTGGCATCAGCGGTGAAAAGGTTCAAAGGATAATGAGATTAATGTAGTGGAGAACTGAGCTAAGCAAAAAAAAGGAATGGAGAAAAAAGAAATGAAAGCCAGGGAAGTGAAAGGTTGGAAAGTGGGAAACCATTTTATTTGATGTGTGGACGTTTTCAAGTATTCATTTGTGATGACCTGTGGCAATGTTATGGATTTTTGTATATTCACCAGAACATTTTAAGTATTTCCTTATTTTTATTTATACTACTTTCTTTTACTTTTTTAACTTGCCTTGTATCACTTTAATATAAATAATCTATATATTTAATATAAAAAATAATTTTGTAAACCAGTGTGTGTTTGTGGCAGAATATTTTTTATTAAAGTACAATGCATTAAATGGAGCAAAGAGTACTAACCTCTATAGCAGCTTTAAAAAAAGCTAAAATAAAATGTTGTAATTGTATAAAGGATTGGCAAATTTAGGCAGATATAAACACCATGCAGGCCTACATGAATTTGTTTAGATCTCTATTATTCATTAGCCTGACCTGACCCATCATTATGTCTTCATGCAACCCACTTTTTTAAAGTACAAAGTTTTTATTGTTACAGTTTTATGAGGGTTTGGAGTCTAAACGAGAATCCAGCTCAACAGGTCCATGAACTAATTACCTACCACAGTCACGCACACACACATTCTCTCACTGATCTGGACTGTCCGTCAAATTGGGAGGTTGTAGAAAGCCAAGGATTCATTAAAAAAGAGAGAGAGAAGATGTGCAGTGCAGGAATGGAGAACCGAGAGTGAAAAGCGAGGGAGAGAGAGTGTTGCACAGACAGATGAGCTGTCTCCTGTTGGACTTCCTTCCATCTCCCCCCATCTGCTCACCCCAGTTTTAATTAAATCTACTGAGATGAGCACCTCTCTCTCTCTCTCTCTCTCTCTCTCTCTCTCTCTCTCTCTCTCTCTCTCTCTCTCTCTCTCTCTCTCTCTCTCTCCCTCTCCATCCCTCTCCATCGACTTGTATGTGTATGTGTTTTCGCGTGACAGCGAGCGAGCGGGTGATGCCATTCCGTGCCAGTGTCCACTCATCTCTCGTGTGGTGTTGCCAGCTGCTAATGAGAGCCAAGCAGTGAGGGATAGAGACGGACAGGACTACAGCAGTCATTTGCCAACTGGCATGAGCTGTTAATGAGGGGGTTTGTGGGAAGTCCTGCGCACAACCGCACACATGCACATTCACACCATCGCACAATCAGACTCGCTTCAGCATTGCCAAAGTTTGCACACACTTTCGTAGATGTACAGAGGAATCGCGGTTGCATGCGGATAAACAGATGTATGCAAAATCAAAATATCTTAACACTTCCAGAAAAGTTGTTTGTTTACTGTAAGCAATGTAATATTGAACAATCCAAGGATTTTAGTAGGGAATGTTTTGCATGTTAGTGTGCATGCGTTTATGCACACGTATGTATCCTTTACTTGACTCTAATACCCACATTTAATTTTTTATCGATCTGTACACTTTTCCTATGTCTGCACTCCAATTTGGCAGCAGGCCGGTTGGATGGATGGATGAGTAATTATATCTCTCTTCATTGCTGATCTGTCAGTAATATGAGATACCTGTCGCCCAGCGCAGAGATCAAACATGTGTTTTCATATTTTTCTAGACAGAAGCCCTCAGGCACAAAAACAGTCCATTAGAAATGATCACACTAGCACAGATTCACACAAGAATGTTTGATGGTGGCTCATTTGAATAATACAGAGACATATTAGGCTTTCTGCTTTAGCCGAATTGTGACAGGAGGGGGATTAAAAGATGATGATGAATTCAGAGCATGTTTGTGGTGATTCATGTTGCTGTTTGGAACTCTAGAGTCTCTTGGGAAATGATGTAGCCATCAAGTTTTTTGTTCTGTCAAGTGCTTAACGGTTGTGTTTATGAATGCATGTTTAGGTTTGTTGCATAGTGCAGATAATTGTGCCACACTTTAAAAAGTTTTATTCTGTAAGACAAAGTGTCCAGTGAAAGTGGACGGTGTGGTAGACTGTAACCTGTAAAAAGCTTAATACTTGACCTAAGAAGAATATTAGGAAAATATCTATAAAGAAATTTCAAGCAAGAAAAAGTATCATTCAATAAATACGTGTTTAACTGTGTATTTGTATAAACACATGGTTATTCAGTGCCACCTTCTTACTTTTAACCTCTAAAGTTTATCATCGTGTAGAATATTTTTGCAGTCAGATATTTCTTTCCTCGCTTTCTTTGTTGAGTTCTCTTAAGCTCTTTTTTTTCCTTCTGAAAGGGTAACTGACAACAACAGGGTCTGATGTGCAGAGGCCTTGAGTCTTTGGCCTATTATCATGATGGAGCTTCAAAGAGTCTCTGAGCTCTAAAGCAGCTGAGACCCAGAGCTCTGGTGTCACGTTTGGCCTGCTCAGATTCCCCTCACTCCCATTGAAAATCAATGATTCTTTGGTCGATTGTTCCAGCCTGGTCTTTGAAACAAGCTTAGCGACCCGCCAGAGCAAATGTATGTGTGAAATCACGAGTGTGCAGAAATATCAGGGCTAATATGTCTGTGTACAGGTGTTTATAGTAGCGCAGGATCTCTTTGTAGCGTTGTAAATTAGGCTCAGGTGGATTTTCTTCAGCCGTTTTTCGGTTCAAGTCGAGGCTGAGCCGCGGGCATCGCCGGAACAGGTTGGGTTTCAAAAGGCTTATAGGGGAATTAGTCAAATCCATCGAGTTAAAACGTGGCCTAATTCCGACTGACCTCTCTCTGGCTCCGCTTTGACTTTCTGCACTGATCAGCAACGCTGTAACAAGCTTTTCCGTCTGTGTGGCAGGGGATTACTGAAGCGAAACCCTCTCCCTCCTCAGCCATCTGCGGGGAGAGGGCTGGGACGTGAAGAAGAGAAGAAGAAAGCCGAAGGGAGGGCGGGAGGATGGGAGAGGAGGGCTCACAGGAGAACGAGAGAGAGAGAAAGGAGGCATTTGCCTGAAGGCGTATTGTCTTTTCTGTGTGTTGCTTAGAATTCTTCTATGCCAGAGTTGCCTTTGTTGAGATTTGTGCTGTTTTGTCCCGTCTGCAGTTTGAAGTCTTTCCAGCTTAATGTCTTTGAACAGCCGAGGTCGGTCTAATCTATCCCAGGATTCTGCCTTCTGCTGAGTGACTTTGACAGACGTTCGGGATGTTTTGATGTCTCATGACACTTTTGGATGCGTCTCCTGCCGCTTTTGGTGGATCTTGGATTGCTTGGATTTTAATCAGGAGCTTGTGTTGGAATCTTCTCATTTCTCTGAAGGAGCACCACAGATATAAATCATTATCTTTGCCAGCTTGATTTTGTTTCTCATTAGGGTGTACATTTGGTTCAAATATATTCAAGTAATGAAACGGCATAGCTGTAGGATTGTGTTTAAGTCTTGAATGATGTTCAGTCATTCATTAAGCATTCATGTGAGTCATCAGACTGCATGATATATCACTCGAATGCATAAGATTGACTGAAATGAAATGGGTTTGTTTTTTTTGACCATAGCAAAAAATATTCAAATCGTGATGATCAGTGTTATTGATCTGTATGATCTGTGAATGTTACAAAGAGCTTGTCTTGTGTGCTTCTTCAATAAAAGCATGACATTTATATGATAAGAGAACTGAAGCAAATTAAAAAGCCAAAGTATTTTGCATTTATTAGAATAAAGGTCATTCATTATCAAAAACTTTTTTTACACAAATTTGTTTGGCAATGAGCTGGAAATCTTAATTATTTCATTTGCATTTTACATGAAAACTTTCTTTGTTTTGAATTATCTGAATAACAAACTTTCCATGTTCGATTTAGAATCCCAGATTTTCTTTTCATCCTAGTGACAGTTTGAAGACAGAGAGTCACAAAACATCATTTTCTTGTCAGCCCAAAATCTGTGACTGTTTTTCTTTCCATATTCAATACTTTTGATGGATTAACTATTTTATTGGTGTATAAGTGTGTGTTTGTGTCTTCAACAGCACAATGAAGTCATAACCCTGGGCCTGAGTATATCACCATGCATGGTGTGTGTGTGTGTGTGTGTGTGTGTGTGTGTGTGTCTTTTCCCTTTGCTACACTACATTATCATAAAGAGTGATTTGGAAATGATGGATGCAAATGGCTCTCTGCTCTTCTCTTCTATCATTATCAGCCTCTTCTTCTCTCTCTTTCTCCCTCTCGATGGCCACAGGCAGTGATTAAAGCTGTCATCTGCAGCTACTCATTAAAAGAGAACAGCTATAGAGGCCAGAGGGACTGGAGAGAGAGAGAGAATCTCACTAAAAACACAAATCTGAAGAGAGGGGAAAGATGGAAACCAGTCTTTCTAGGGTGACTGTAGTATGAGTCTCCATACTGCAATATGCAGTAAAATTTAATCCGTTTTACACTTATATATTTCTTATTTTTATCCAACAATATCCAAACTAACATCAGTGGATTTTAACTTAGAAAAGTTAAAAGTTTTGATCTAAAGTGTCATAAATTTACCTTTAAAAATATAAAAAGTACATAGATTTTTTTTGCTTTGGATGGAGGTGCAAAAAGAAGGGTCTCAAAATGTGTTTTTAACATAAAGATATTTTAAATTATGTTTTCGTAGAATCTCAGATAGACACGTGTCAACCTTACACCTGTGATGTTTTTCTTTCCAGCAGGGACAGTCGTTGTCCGACTCTTCCTTCCGCCTCCTGTTAAAAGATTTTTCCTTAACACACACAGTAATGACTAAGAGAGATGAGTGATCTTTTATCGCCAGGTGGTGTGAGTGCAGTATTTGAGGTACAACTGAATCTAAAGGCAAATCAGGAAACAGATTGCAGCAGTTTGTTTTATAAAAACTATAATAAATGATAATTTAAGGTCAGTTTTTACCCCCGGTAATTGTTAACATGCAGAGTTGTGAAAGTTTCTGATTCGTGATTACACTGTGGGCCCACAAGAACACGTTTTCACTCTTCACTTATCTCCTTTAAGACTCGTCCGCTCGTGCGTTTGGTTTCTTTAGAGCAGTGATTCTCTCGGAGCCGCATCTCTTGTGTGATACATTAGGAGCAATTAGCCAACAGATGAAAGCACTTTAATTACTAGCCGCAGGCAAACAAGCACAAATATTTGATGGGAAATTACTGGTGATTTAAAAGCTCTTTTCTCTCTCCCTCGTCGTCTATTTCTCTGTCTGTCGGCAGCTGAGCTGAACTGCGGTAGAAGAGCTCACAGCTGTGAGAGTCTGTTTGAGATCAGAGATCAGGGTTTTCGTTTGGAAACTCTCACTTGTCTGTTTTAACTCTAAATGATGAGAGGTTTAAGTGACTTAAACAACTTGCTGCGGTTTAATTCGTGGCATGAAGTCCAAATGTGAACCACTAGACGATATTACATAAATACAATTTTTAAAGCCTGATGTAATAAATTTGATTATAGTCATAATACAGTCCAGGTCTTTTTTTTTTTGCGTCTGTTCTCTACAGAATTTAGCTATCAACATTGTCCAGGGCCAGTTATTAGTATCACATATCAGCATAGTTTGTATTAGGAATTATTTTTATTCACAGAAGTTTACAAAAGAATCTTTTTGATATAAATCCCATATGGCAGTATGACAAAACCCTAAAGCTGCAGTATGAAGCATAAAGTGTACAAACTGAAATGCTTAATGGACATTTATGTGGCACACTAGCTTTTTCTGTGACTCTTCCGAGATATACAATCTAAATCTCAATCCTGTGTTTATTGCCGATTAAAGAAACCTTTATTTTATAGCAAGTGTTGCAGTAATTGGCTTTTTTGGTATCACACATGCACATTTAAAAAGGAGGCTGCTCTGGTATTTTCTGTTGGGGCCTAATGGTGCAATTAATTTCCCTCCATCTGTTCCAGAGACTTTTAAGCAAAATGGATTTTTCTTTTGCTTGCGCAGCTTCCTAAACAGGCTCTAATGAAGGAGATAGTCCATATCTTTAGCTCTCTCAGGGGCTCGATGTGAAAGTTAGTTTGGAGGCACAGAGGACAGCAGAGCCTACGCTCCCCATTGTGTGTGTATGTGTACGTGTGTGTTTGAAGGTCAGTCTGCACACACATCTATCCGCAGACACCACATTTAGAAAGATTAGCCCTGTTTATTAATGGCTGTGTAATTGGTGCCCGGCGCAGGGTATGTGTAGGTGCCCTGAGAGTAGTGGCATCATTTCTCTCCCCCTCCTTTTCCATGCCCATTTTTCTATCTTGCTGTTCCTGCCTACCTCATTACTCCAAAAGAAGGATGGATAGCTTGGGGGCACACTCATCCCCCTAGGAGGCAAGGAAAGGTTGATCAGGTCATTATGGCTTTAGCTCCCATCATGCCTTGCAGTTCACCTTCGAGATAAATGAGCGAATGGCAAATTAGCATTAGCTTTTAGCTCCAGCGCTGCAGTTGGATGGACAACTGGGGATTAGTGTAGCCCCAAGGTTTGTACTAATGTGATTGGACGAGGGGGATGTAAATTAGCATACTCACTGTGGCTGTGAAAATGTGATTGGTTGGGTGGTTTTTAGGGTCTTATCAGTAGCTGGCATTACGTTTGATTTAGTAACACAATTTCTTTTTGTTCTCTTTGGTATTTATCCCAAAGCAATCCCAGTCTCATCATTGTAGAATCAAAGACATTCTACAATCTCCCTAAAAAAATTATCTTGGATCAGGATTTTCTTGCTGTTTTTACTGATCAAAATCCCAGTGCCTTGTTTGAACAAGCTAAATCAGAACCAGTTTTTCAGTTGAAGTACATGATTATTGAATTTTGCCCTTAGGCCGTAGCTTGCTGGTGCATATAATGCCTTTTAGTAAAGACTCGGAGAGACTGGCTTAGTACAAAAACACTGTAAATCCCTGTTTAAAAACTTTAAAAACCGAGGAGCCAAATTCAAACCTCACTCTGCTGTGTATGATAAGAGGACTTTCCTTACAGTTTGTTGGATTGTAGACTTACAACAGGGCTCGTTGCCCAAAGAGAGTAAAATAAGCACCAGTAATGTTTATAAGTTCTCATGTGTCTTTGGCGTATTGCATTTGACCACAAACAAACTGTGTGTTTGTATACTTTATATTTTTCTATCATTAGTGGCTCATTACAATTACTGCCCTGCCAAACAAACAACTAAAATCAGCATGTTTGGCTTGTATAAGACGGTCTTATGACCTGGATATTTGATTTCCAGACAGATTTTAGAGAGGTTTTGACCACTGCATGTCAGTCGACCAGCTAAACACCAGCTTGGCTAGAATGGAAGACCAACTTGACCAGTTCAACAGACTGAGAAGAATAGCTTACACCAGCTACTTTGAGCTTAATTTTGAGCTAAGATTAGTTTAGACTGGTTTTCCAGACTGTTTTGCCACATGCTTGAAAGACGTACCTATATCATAGAGATAGAGATTTGGATATGGGCTCTTTTGATGGTCAACAAGCAACCACCCAGAGCAGCATAACAACCATTAAAACCCATAAAATGTAAAAAACATAAAAATGTAAGAATGTAGTTATTATCTATATTGTTTTTTATATGTACCACAACACAGGGGGTTGTGTTAATTATCATGGTTTCCCTGTAACCTCAAACCACCATACTTTGCTATTTTCTCCCAACATTTCCAAAATAAGTATGTTCAGTACTCAAAATCCAGCTGTTAGCTATTAAAGTTTAGCATCATGCTCGGAGGCTTTGTCGACTGTTTGCATTTGATTAGCAATTACCCTCGTTCTCCCACACCAGAAAAACAAGAGCCTTAATACAGGTCGGTCAGAGAAGGAACATGTTCCTTATGTGTCTCCATTAATGGGGGTTCTGCCAGGGCGTGCAAGGTTTCTCCAGTTCACCGCCAGCCGGTCATGAGTTTGCGTCTAATTGGACCCAGTCGGGCCAGCTGGTTCTGTTTTGGTCTGCGGGGAAAATAAATGTTTTGTTTCTCTGTTTTGAGGCTCTCTCATTAGATACTTATAACACAGGACTTTGAAGATTAAAAAGCAGAGCCCGGTGAGTCAGCCAGACAAAAAGAGCCCCACTACGTTAGCAAGACGTCCCGGGTTCACGGCACATCTTTTTCAAATACAGTTTGTCTCTCAATTACATCGTACAGCTTTACTGTGGGATAGAGGAGGATTAGTTCAAGAGTTCAACATCTTTTATTCATTTAGTCGGACTCTCAGATCACACTCCTGTTTGTGGTTAGGCTGGGAACCGCAGCATGGAAAGTCTAGGTCTACCGTGTGGTGGATGTAGTTTGGCTAGTTAACAACCAACTTGAAGTTGGCCAATATGGACAGTGAAATAAATACTCTCAGGGGTAATTGGAAACAGGTTTACCAGAACTGAAGATAAACTGAAGAAAAACTATTTTGACATTGTGTCATTGTTACATCAGGCCCAAACCAACAATATTTAAAATGTGGATCAGGGCAAGACATACAGGATGCTTTCTTAAAATCGTTTTTTTCTGCAATTTACTCTATGAGCATGTGTCAGACAGGTGTCTTTGGTTGTTGCATAAATGTTGTGGTTTTAAGATGGTTTAGATTTTAAGATGTTTAGAATAGTTCAAGTTTTGTTACCCAGGACATTAATGTCAATCTTAAGCATATTTATTGTGCATACTGATCCAAGCAGAAATAAAATGTCATGTAGCATCAGTTTCATTAAGCATAATGCTAGCCTGTAGATATACAGTTTTATTTCAAAATCTGGGTTATTTTTAACCCATGGTTAAAAAGGGTCACAAAAGGGAACAAAAGGACAGGTTAATTAAACCAAACGGTTGGGTTTGTCCCTTTTTGACCCAACCCTATAGGTTAAAAATAACCCAGCATTTTTAAATGTACTGTATCTGTAATGTATCTTAAGACTCATTTTTTTGCATTTTGTTCCATTCTGTTATGCCTCTTTTAGTTGTGTTTCAACACAAGAATGCATCTTGTGTGTACGGTGCCTTTACAAACTGGCATTCAGAAGAAACAAAAACAGCCTGAATTCACGTTTCCCATTTTAACGAAGACCAGAACAAGCAATACATAAGATACCTGCACAAACATACACCCCCACCCTAAAAGATGAAAGCACAGTGTGAGTGCGTTTCTTACCCGTCTTTCCTTGTCTTGTGTATGTGTGGAAAAGAAAGCACACAGCAGAAGATATAGTGTGTATGACCACAGGCCAGAGTTTAATAGCCAGGCTGCTATCACGCTGAGCAGCAGGTGTTGTTGGCCTCTCTTCCTGACTGCCGTGCCCTCTCGCACCCTGGGCGACTCTCCTGACCGTGGGGGGTTCAGAGGAGCCAAACACAGGGTCAGCCAACATAGCAGGCACGGGTGAGAGGCCAAACATATGCCTGAAGAGAAAACGAGGGGGGGTTGAGAGAGAAAGGAAACTGCATGAGACGCCCCCTCCATCTTCTTTTTGCTTGGATTGGCGTTCTTATTCCATTCCAAATAATAGATCTCTCTCTCTATGCCGGCAGCTTGACGACAGGCGCTGTTGCTTTGATTTAGGGGTTGTTTTTCACAGCAAAACTTTGCGCCTCTCTGGGAAGATCTCTGATGAATGCTGTGCGATTTATTTGTTCTTTTTATTTGATGTGAAAGAGTACAAGAGAAAACGGCTGCCTTTTTTCTTGGAGTGCACAAATGTATTTCAACCTCGCAGATCCAAGTCTGTTGCCATGGATATATGTTAAAATATAAGGGATAAAAGTGTGAAAATGAATAGGCTGCATGTGGAGCACATGATTTAGTTAAGACTGGAAGACTGGTGTAAAATCATCATCCTTTTCTTTGTTGTCCTCAGGGGCATCGCATATAGGATAAGCACTAAAACATAATGCATGTCTCAGAGTTCAAAATATTACGAAACAAAATTTGTTTTTCTTTGCTATTTCTGGTCACAGTTTATTTTAATTCTTTGGGACAAAGCAGGTTAAACCTTCTGTTGTCATTCATTTCTTGTTTTCCACAAAAGAAAGAAAATTAATGACATGGTAAACATTCAAAGGTTTACATACTCCACATTGTTTGTTTGATAGTCTATAATTTGTCTGTCTCTGAGCAAGAAAGTCTTCGGAGAAATGCTGAGACAAGTGTGGAGACTTTGCATCTTCATTAGCTATTCTACAATTGGTTTTGTAACAAATATTTTCCCATTTTAATTGAGGACATGGCAAATTGTGTCCTTGTATTTATGTGCACTGCGTGTGTGTGTTCTCTGGTCTAATACACTCAAGCACAACTCAGTTAAAAATGCTCAGAGATGTGTGAGCGACTGACCTCCCTCAACGTTTTGACTGAGTGACATTTCCCATGATGCTTTCGGAGTCAGAGGCCTGCCATCAGCAAAACAAAGGCTATTGCAGGGTACTTGTGTGAGGACTGAGAAGTGTGTGCGCGCGTCTTCTGTCCCACAGTGTTATTCTGACTGCGTGTGACAGGTTGACAGCCTGTGACATTTGACGGCTCTGTCTCCTGGTGTTTTCTGAGGCTGAGGTGGTGTGTTGTGTTCCTCACTTGAGGATAATAAATATGGCTGCTCACCTCTTACAGTTTCCCATTTAGTGTTGATGCAACAAAGTATCATATGATTAATTTAGTATTTTTATTTTATCATCCCAGCATGCTAATGAATAAACATAAAAGCATTGAGTGATTTTGGCTTTAGTATTATATTACCCTAGCTGGTGTTTTCTGCCTAAATGTGTGTAAATATTTTACAATTGTCTCATAGTTAGTTTGATTTTCTACATTTCATTTTACTAGTCTCTGTAATTGTGTGCTTGAGTAATTGAATGTCTGAATGCTTAAAAGGAATAATTCATATAAAAAATTAAAATGGTAATTCTGTTATTTTTATTATTCCTTATGCTTTTGTTGTGTTGTCAATGTAAACTTAAAAATATAATCTCCATTTGTCATCAGCACAAGAAAATAGTCAGAAGCAAAGAGATTTGCAGATTAATATTTTTGGGTGAACTGTCCCTTTAATTTTGATAGTCATTACATACAGTAAACTTCTACAATCATCTGCCTTAAAATAAAACAATTAATATTTTTTTTTGCTTTGGCTAGATAATTAAGCCATTTATTCTCCCAAATAAATATGAGAACACACACCACCCCCAATTTTTTACTACGGTACCAAAAAAGCTTCTAAAGCTTCATGAAGCATACTGACACCCCAGCCCTCCTCTGCTTATAATGCAGTCAGCGTAACCTCAAGAGAACAATTCTCTCTGATCCAGGGAGTGTGCCAACTACCAGCAATCTCTCCCCAACATCCCCGCAACACTTAATTAACTGTTAGCAGAGTTTGCACATGGTGGAGAGGAAGATGTCACAGATCATCAAGTCTCTAGGTGCAGTTACAGCAATTAAAGCCCTTATCGCACCTACTCTCGCTTTCTTTCTCACTTTATCTATCTGCGCTCATTTGACTCGCTTCCAGCTCCTTTTTTCTAACAGCCTGGAATTCTAATCAAATCATTTCTGATTCTAAGCCATTCCACATCCTTCTTTAAAGTCTTAATAATGCACAACTCTACACCTTCGCTTGCATGTTTGTATTCTCACCTTACACGCCACCTCCTTAAATCACAGGATACACAGCGGTATACTTTCTTCACAGGTTGTCACCAAACAATCATTTATTAGAAAATAAAGATGTGTCTCTCTCCCTTTTTCTCAGTTTCTCTGTTTTCATCTTTGATGACAGTGTGAACACTACTTTCGTTTTTTGTTACATAAATCTTGTATCTTTTATTGGCTCATTCAACAGTGCATTTAAATCAGAATATTCAGAAAAAGTTCATCAGTATTTAGCTCCTGATTTGCATGAGCTACTCAGCTTTTGTGTTTTTCAGTGATCTAGATGAAAATGTAATCGCTGTGAACTCCATCCATTAATGTCCTTCCAGATAGCTTAGATTGTGTCATGCATTTTTTGTTGTTCTCAAATAGTAGAGCTTAACAGTGGGATGCTTAATGCTCTTGGCGCTGAAGTGAGCTGAAGTGAAGTGTGTATGATGGTCCTCGAGTGTTGCCTTTTGAATACATGCGCTCTTGAATACAGCTCCAATCTCTCTCCCCATCGTGCTCTTCCAGGCAGGACTTTTTATTAAGCTCCTTTATGAGTTTCTCATTCAAGATTAACAACAGATGTAGTTTTAAATACCAATTTTTGGTGTACAGAAAAATGACCAGCACCGGTTGCCAACCTTAGAAACTAAGGTTTCAGTACAATAGCACTTAAACTAACATTAAAACTCATAATCATATGCTCATATATTTCCTATATTATGTCATATTGTAAGGCATTACATGGCCAACTATTACCGTATATACAGATCTCCAGAATACTTTATTCTGATTGGTCAATTGCTGCACTCTGTGGCCAGATATTTTTGTATAATCAATGTTAAAGTGTTCACTGGCAAACCATTCCCCACGTAACTGTTAGTTTCAGTGCCGGGTGAGGTTATAAACTCCCTTTGTGCTTCACTGTCTCTCTCCACCTCACCCAAACTAGCCTGCAGGCGGATGTTTAGCCCTGACAAGGCCGCAGATTGACCTCTGACCCCTGCCCTGTACTCATCCCTCTGGTGTGTTCTGCTTTGTCAGGTGTTAAATGAGAGCTCTACATCTGTTGGCCTTGACAGCACGACCTGGCATCGATTCTCTGACAGTCAGTGCAGCAGGGTAGCAGTGTTGAGGCTGGATAGATGCATAAAAAACTTGAGTAGATACTGCAGACCGTACTAAAAGAAACATCGTATAGTTCCTTGCATTTGGTTTAGCTTGTGTATTTATGTGATTTGTACCTGACAATTCAATAGCAATGCCCCTTACTTCCTGTGAATGCCATTAATTCACTCTTAAGGCGGATAAGTGTTCTCTCATTTGCATAAAGTCGGCAGCAGACAAATCAGTAAACGCTGCACGTTCGCAGTCCGTCCACCAGACAAATATTAATGAGCAATGTGAACAGGATGACATCACAGTTTTTTTCTGCATTGCTCATTATTGGATTATAGACGTTTGTTGTGAGGAGCTTCCAGAACTTTGTAATGTTTTTTTTATTTTGTAAAAGTAACACTAAAATTTTTATAGTTTTGTCAAGAATTTTGTTTCCAAATGTGTTTTTCATATAATAACGTAAAACATCAATCTCGCCAACAGGGACGAACTTAAAGATCCCCGGTGGGTAATTACTCAAAGTGTTAAAACAGTTTCCAGTGAGTGAATACATGGATGGATGGATAGATGGATTGATTGTTTCAGCTCTATCTATCATTGATCTGTGTACTACAGTCACCTTCACATTTCCCTGAGCACCTCAGCCAGACGCTTCACAGAAATAATAAGCCCACTGAGAGAGCGAGAAGCTGAGAAAGGGAGCGCGTTTCTTGCTCTTTCTCCCCCCGTGGGTGCCTTGATTGATGTGCTGTGTTAGTAGGGTATTTCCCTCGTGCCGCTCTCTCTCCATCTCTCCGTTCCTCTCTTGCTCTCCGTTTCCCAGATGAAGGTCTCATCAGATGGCTCTTCTAAGGCAAGTGGACAGGTTTCATTTTGCCTCCATTACAGAAGCCACAGGAGAATGATTCTGCTTCAAAGGCCCCTGATTGTGTAATCAGCCATTTGCTGGAATGCTTTGAGTAATCAGGGAACAATTGTATGCTCGGAAGAATCAAGTGTGCGTATGTGTATGTGTGCGCGTCCAAGCCTTGGTCTGTTTCACGGGTCGATCGAATGTCAGTCAGACTTAAATTATTTACAGCTAAGCACCTCAAGTCTGAACATTGACATTTGACCTTTACTCACATATGACCCATGACAAATTACAATATAGCTGACAGCTAGACATGATACTATTTGTTGTTGTATAGATTTAAGCATTGCCCACCACTTCACTTAGTCATTTAGCCGACACTTTTATCCACTTGTGTTTTTTATTAAAAATTCTGGCAAACCTATCCGGTATTTATACAGTTTTTTTAATCTGTTTAATCAAATTTTTTAATAATTATTTTTTTCCAAAGTGCTTCTCACGATGTACATTGTTGCAAAGCAGCTTTGCAGAAAACATCATAGCACAAACACATGACGTAGAAAAAATTAATAATTATATAGAAACAGGAACATTATATAAAAGGCATAAAAAGACATGAAAAATAATTTAGCAAGAATATATGCCACAATAACACAAAATTTGTGATTTATAGTCATTGTAGTGTCGTTAATAAAATTATTTCTTCAAATCTCACTTTCACATGCTTTCAGGCTTTTCAGGCTTTTCATGCTTTTAGTTAGTGTGTAAATATAATCTATTAAGGGTGCGTTCTCAGCATCCTGAGACCCTTGTTCAGTATTTGTTAGAGGCAGTGATTGGGTAATCACTCTCTGTGGTGGGAGAGTTTGTTTTGGGTGTTTTGCGAGTGAAGACGTATCGACGCTACAGGGGTAAATCGATGTTTCAAGCCGGGTGAGACAGACGCAAAAAAAGCGTGTTGAATTCATGTCTCTACCCTCGTGAGCTTCTATATCCCAGTGTTTTTGCGTTTCACCAGCAGACCTTGTGTATGAATTTGTAATGCTAAAAGAAAGCGTGTTATCTTTAAATGCAGTTCACGCCGCTCAGCCTGGTTAATAAAGTTAGCTGCTCAATTTTTTATGGCCGTGCCAAGTGTAACCTTCGATTTAACAAGAGCTGTTAATCCTGGGGGTTCTAAATAGTCTTTTTGATGTGTAGGAACACAATGTTTGCAGCGTAACTCCTGAAAAATGCATCAGGATGGGGCGCGGGGAATCAGACACGGCCAGCCGAACAAAACAACACCACAGAAAAGTGAGGAAAAACGACAATGTTGTTTTGACACCACGGTTCCCACCGCGGGACCCGCGAGGATAAGCGACGCTGTGTGTGTGTGTGTGTGTGAGACAGACAGAGCATCTTTGTTGTGATACATAGCAGAAATATTATTGTAGTTGTTTTTCTTTTAACATTTTAAATTGCATACATTTTTCTTTAATATGAACTCATTATGTAATAGGAGGTTTAGATGTTGTTTTTGAAGAAGGATTTTTATACGACCTTATGCTTGACTTGACAAAAATGTCAATTTATGAAAGATATTTCTTCACTTATTTATCAGATATCTGAAGGTTTTTTCCTAAGGTCATATGACTGTAGTGTAGTGCTGGTTGCTAGGGTGTACTAGATTGTTATATTAGATTTGATGCCCTGACTGAAGGTATGAACAAAAGTAACAGTGATAATTGCTTTAGCAACCTCAGCTAATCAACAAAGCCAGATTTCCTTGATGTTGCTGAACTTGTTTGAATTCATTGGGTGTAGCAGTAACAGACTCGCCCTCCGAGACCTCACAACCGTGAATGTCACTTCCTCTGATATGATAAATGCCGCAGGGCTCGTGTTTTGAGGTTCCATTTGGTTGTAGCTCTCAGTAGAGATGTGTCTCTGCACCTGGAGGAGAACAGCTTTATTCTGGCACAGATTATGTTTGCTTTATGAGCCTCCATCTGCCTCCTGATGCTCGAACACGTTGTTAGATGCATTTGTACTCAGACATTAAGCTTTTACATTTGAAAATATACAGGGCATCTTTTTATTTTTAGTGTCCCAGCGGTTTCTTTACAAGCATCCTAAAGCATCTGTATCAGGGTACTAAAACTGTTTCCCTTTATTTAAATGTGTTTTACATCAAGCTTCTCTAAAGATTGTTTGGTAAGATCATTGTGCGTGATAAGCCAAAGTCTGTAGTTTTCATAGGTAAATCCTCTTACAGTCTTCACTGCTGTGTTTTAGTAATGTTGTGTTATTCAACAGAGGTCAGGCTAAGCCGAGCTGAGACGGCCACTGATGATGGGTTTAAGCATTGACACACACACAAACACTAGCTCGCACAGTGTAAACTCACACAACGCTACATTTCACGTACATTAACACAGACAAAAACAGGAAACTTACCTACTTCACACGTTCATACATACACATGCACCCCACAAATTACACACATACATTAATGTCATGCACATACATTAACACCTTTACACACGATCACACACATGTACACCAAACATTCACAGATGTTCTCACCCGTTCAAAGCTGAACAAAATCTATATAAAAACAAATCAACACCCCCTCAGACACGTGTGTGTGACTAACTGCGCTGTACTGTGAACGCGGTGTGTTCTTTCCTCTCGGGGTTGAGGCTTTACAAAGTGCGCATTTAGCTCGTAAGTGTGCCGAGAACGAGAGGAATTCCACTGCCGGGGGTTCAGTGCAACCCGTCTCAAAGGCATCTCTATTACAGGCAGACAGACGGGCCTTATAAGAGCACATACAGTGTGTACTACAGCGCTCTGGAAATCTACTGTATGCATCAGTATGGCAGGACCGCACAGGTGATTGAGCATAAATACACTGTGAATGAGCTTCTGTGGTAGAGATTCAACATGATTAATAATTTCATTTATTTATTTAAACTGGCGTTTTTGTGTACCAACAGCTCTTCAATGTTCGTAATGTGCAAATACATTTATCTACATGATAATAATAACAATAATAATCATAATAATAACAATAATAATTGTTATTATGATTAATAATAATAATGTTATTTTTATTTTACCTATTATTATTATTATTATTATTATTATTATTATTATTATTGTTATTATTGTTATTATTATTATAGCTATCTACTATATTGCTGTTTCCACCATTGTATAAAACACACCGTTTTGGGCCAGTAACGTCAATGTACTGCGGTAAATGCGGAATTTGTAACTCTCAGCCTCTTGTTTTTTTTACTGGTTTTGTAAGCAATTGTAAGACACTGAGATCCTGAACAACACCACGGAACCAGCTTTAATTGACACACTGCAGATTTGAAAACTTTATTTGCATTTGCACTGATTTGCTGTAAATCAGCGCTTCCTAATAAACCGTGATATGTTGTGTCACGTTGTCAGTCTGCACATCTGCGCACGGCTGCATGTGTAGGCAGCTCAGCACACTTGAGATAAGACAGTGATTAGCGTTCCTCCTGATAACAACGTGTGTTAATCACCACAGACATCTTGTATCTGTTGTGCATTTGTGGGCTCTGATACACCTCTCTTATCAGTAATTGTTTTAATTGCCATGTGCGGTTAATGAGATGCTGTCACAGATAAGAGTAGTGCAGATTGCAGTCGAAGCTGTGATTTGCCGTTGTTGCCGAGCGCCGGCCCACTTTGAAGGGGAGATAATGAAAGGCCATGCTTGCCACAAACATGGCGGGAGCTCTC
Source organism: Beaufortia kweichowensis (assembly GCA_019155185.1). Classification (NCBI taxonomy): domain Eukaryota; kingdom Metazoa; phylum Chordata; class Actinopteri; order Cypriniformes; family Gastromyzontidae; genus Beaufortia; species Beaufortia kweichowensis. Next base: position 2,656,511 of record CM032815.1, on the reverse strand, counting down.
TGGGAGGAGGGGCCAGAGACTAGCATGAAATATTTACATCCATAGAGCTTCAAAGTAGGACCTCATTTCAACCACCCCCCCATGCCCTTAGACCTTGCAATAGTTTGTACTTTCATCTTCACTGATTTGATGTAGGGGTGGGCGGTATGAGTAAATTATTAAATCATAGTATATGTACCAAAATATTTGTTTTTGGAAATTAAACTTATAAAAAAGCCAGTTACATTCGCACCTGTGATGCTATGAACATACCTTATTAAAATGAATAAGTTATGCTGTTGCTTAGCAACCAGAAACATCCCACATTTGTTTATAATAAACTAATATGCTCCCATATTGAACTTAACTTTTTTAACTAGAAGTGCCAACTTCTGCAGTTCACTTGTTTCTTGTCAACATTTTTTTTAAATCACACATGGATAAACTAATGTATAATATATACAGTCTTGTCGTCCAGCTCATCTCTATTGCATTACGCACACATATACACACACATGCATAAGTGCTCATGTCAACCAAAGGGTTAAAACCGCTTCAATTCCAGACTTCCAAACCCATCATACCCTTTTTTGTTCAATCTCTATCATCATTTCTCGCATTCGTTCCACCATGTTCCTGTTACCTGCAGGGAAATCGAACCCTCGCTCCTCCCCGTCTCGCTCGCTCTCAAGATTTCTGACATGTTAAAGCTTTCTGTCGCACATATCCTCACGATCTCCCCGTCTCTCTGCCCCTCAGCAGGTTAGCAGCCACAGAAAGAACAAGGACCTTATTTAGCTCGGCTGTCCCTGTGAAACGCAATTAGAAACCCCTCCAGGGCCAGCGGGGGCATGGAGTGAGATGCAGAGAGAGAGAGAGAGAGAGAGAGAGAGAGAGAGAGAGGGACCTCCCTTGCTGCCTGTCAGCCTGCTGTCGTTTGAAGTCTTGAGGACATCTCTGATCCCCGGAGAGCTGGTCATCAGACTCCCACTTTGTAGCATTTCAGCCCTATGAAGCCCAGAGTAAATTGGCTGGGGCAGTATAGGGGAGGGGCCGAGCTGTCTCTCTGCACGCTGGGGCTGACAGAGAGGTCTTGACAGGGCGTTCTAAAGGCCTGGCTCTTCCTTACCCCCTACTCCGCCCGCGTGTGTTTCTGCAGCCATCCAGAGCGCTGCGGGCACTAGGGATCCATGGCAGGTCAGACAGATTTTGATGCAGCGTTTCCCGGTTATTTTCTTTGCGTTTTCCTGCTGTGATTTTCTTTCAAGTCACAGCGGGCTGTTTTCTCTCTCTGCTTCCCTCCTTCTGTGTCTGTGTGTCTATCTGTCTGTATTAATCCCTTTATTATGCAGTCTCTTTTCTTTTGTATCCCTTGTGTAATATGGATAGACATTACTACTTTAAAACATAAAAGATTTTTCTCAATAAAAGCAATCTTGAAATTAATGAATGAAATAAGATAAAAAATTAATTAGAAAAACTGTAAATAGGTGCTACAATATGAACAAAAACTAATTACAGTTTTTAGGTTTCATATTTGCACTCAGTACTGCATGCTTGGATTTAATTCCCAAGGCTGATCTGTCAAAAGAACCTCACAATGAGACAGAAACCTCACACGTTTTACCACATTTCAGGTATATCTGAAATTGACCAACAAACCAAACTGCAGCAAAACAGTTACTTGTTCTAATAATAGAGCAACAATGTTGAAAAGACATTATTCTTTATTATTCCTAGATATCTTCAGCCCCATTAGACAGCATTCCATAAAACCCAGACCATAATACACACAATCCAGATTAAACCAAAGAGTGTTTCAAGCTCTAACCAATTACAAAATTATACCTTTATGACACTGAATTACATTTTGTGTTTATACGTACTCTACCGTTTAACGTTATAGCACGGCATGCGCACAATATGACATCATAATGTGCTCATAAAATCTTGTTTGTTTTGTGTGTGTTCATGCGCTTTATTACTTTCAAGCTATATGTAACCTAATTATGTCCATATGGCACAAGATCATTTCAATGAATGAATCTTGGAATGGCTTCAACGCATTATTTTCTTTGCGTTCATGCGTGCGCTTGTTTTTGTGCTGATTTTTATGGCTGTTTTGTGTGACTGCTGCGCTCAGAATGACTGACTGCTCTGAAATGACTCCTGGCACAGTGACCTGTGCTCTCAGTCATGCCTGTAATTTAGACCAAAAGGGCCCTCTGCTTTTCCTCTTTTCCTTCCCACTGAAGAAATGTCGAGCGGGCGACAGACGAAAACATATTAAGGGCGTAACCAGAGCGTTTTAGACAGGAGGGATAAACCAATTTTCCTGTCGAGTTTGTTTTGAAAGCGAGAGAGGGAGGTGGAGGGACTAGACCTGCGCCTGGGCTTATCAGCCAACTGGCTCTACTCTGCCCCGTGTCATTATGGGCTTCCAGATGGAGATAATGTCGAACATTGTGCTCTGCATACCATTTGCCTGCTCTAAAGCGCCTTTTGACTGAGGCAGATAGTATCTAGATAAACTGATAATACTTCAGTTACACACACTCACTCTCTCTTTTTCCGCTGGGTAAGCTGAGTGCCCGTGTTTCCTGGACCTGTGTGAAATGATACGCGATGTGAGGTTCATATCACAAAGCACGGAAGCTAAAGATAATTTAGTCTGAATGGATGGATTGCTTTTAAAATTCCTAATGTCTCCGTGTGTATGATACACATCTCCCTTGCTATAATGTCTTTTTCATATTAATATTAGGTATGTGCCAAATTCCTAAATTTGTGATGGATTACATAACTGAGGACTTGATAACTAATTGTTCTTAAGGAATTACTGAATGATTAGACTAGTTTCAGGTTCATCTAACAAATCAGATTTGTGTCTTATGGGGCATTTACATAGAAAATGATGGGGCCGATTATGTTTAGAACAGCAACTGAGTTTGTTTTATGTATTTGATTTTCAGATTCAATAATTGATTTTTGATTATTTTTGTTAACCAAAAAGGGTTAAAATTTTGAAAATTTAACCCCAGAGGATTTAGTTATGTGAACAGCTAATGCATAGCCTGCTAACTAAAATCAAAACTTAAGAAAAATTGAAATACTAGTCAACTAGTTATTGAATTTGTAGACTATATCTTACTCATGCATAAACTATCTAAATCTATGTCCATTTTGTGTCCTGCTGTCATTAAATAACATTCTTTAATTAGCATAATAAAAAGTTTACTTTTGTGTTGCATGTCACTTGAGTGTTTCGCCAGGCTGTGTGCATGTACGTATCCCCCCGTGCTGTTATGTGCTGTGTGAATGACAGATTAATATATGTATGGTAAGGAATCTGAGGAAGGAAGACTGTCAGGGTGCTGTGTTTGGGACGGAGGGAGATTAGAGGAGCTGTCATACGCTGTGTCGAGCGGTCTCACACAGATAAGTCTCAGCGGAGAAAAGTGTTGTAATGCTGCCTGAAAACGGAGCGAAAGATGAAAGATTGTGTGAAGTTTTGCATTTAGGGTTTTTTAGAATGTTACATTTTTATAGTGACACTGCTAAACACATTTATTGAGACAAATATCTCCAAATTGGCATTTTTTCCAAATGAATCTATTCCCAGTTATGTCTGTTAAGACAAAATACTAAATCCTCTCTCATTTGTAAGTCACTTTGGATTAAAATACCTGTTAAAATGAATAATCGATATACTTGAAACGGACCCCTTCATTCTAAATTCCTAACAAAAGTGTTGATATTCGAGCAAACACACACACCATCTTTTTAATTCCTCCCAAGCAGATCTCTGTATAGTCCTGTGCTTAGCAGATTGCAGACAGGAGCCACGGATGGAACCCGATGAGCCGTCTCGCTCTGAAATTCTGTTTGTGGAAAAGAAGAGAAGAAAGCAGATCGCTCTCCATCTCTTTTGTCCCACAAAAACCCTCTCCCCTCCTTTGCGCTGGCATTGTTGATCTGGTGTTTTACATGGCACTAATACCATCCTGGAGGGCCTCCCAGATGAGCTGGTCAGTGTTCCCTCCTGACTGACGAAGTTTTAAGTGTCACTAGAAATGGACCTCTCTTTGAGTGTCTCTCACTCTCTCTCAAAGGCCCTGGCTGAAAGGAGCACATAGAGTACAAGAGAGAAGATTACAGACAAGGGCCGGTCAGAGCTACCCTATTTAACACGTTATATCCAGTCCCCTCAGGTTACACTTATGCATGGTAATATTTTAAAAGAGAGCAAGAGAGAGAGAGAGAGAATGAGAGATTGCTTCTGTAATAGCCACAGAGACCATAACAGAGCGCCGATCTCCTGTGATTGCAATCTAGCACAGAGTTCCTGTAAAATTAAACCGTGCGTTTTGAGTGGGAAAGAAAGCAGGGAAGAGAAGGAAAGCGAGGGGTGGGATGAAGGGGAAAGGCAAAATACGACTCTGGTTACTTTGAAGCTGAGGATCAAGGAAGAAAAAGGGAATAAAATATGACAAAACGACAGCAGAAACAGCTTATGGTCTATAGGTGGAATTTTACAGGCACAGACAGCAATTACTGGCATACATAGTATAACTCCAGATATTAATGTTTGATCTCCTATTCCACTTTTCTGGCAGGCTTCACCAAGTGCTTTTCCATACCCCACTGCCACTTCAAATTAGTTTCTTGGCAGCTCTACGACATGTTCTCTCGCTGCTTTTCCTTCCCGTTCATTCTTCCTCTCTCTCTCCCACTCTGCTCTCTGTAGTCTGTCAGCGTTTCATTTGAATTAAAAATAATCTGCGCTGAGAGATCCGGACGTTGATTGTGGAGCGGAGAGCAGTAATCACAGGCTTGGGGTTTCGCTCAAATCTGATGATAGGCATTTAGGAAAGCGAGCTCTGATTTTGGGATGCAGACCGCTTCGGTACACCCGATCCAAACCCCGACATGCTCCATATATGCAATCATAATGTAATCATATCTATTTAATCAAATATAGATGAAAACGCGGGAAGAACTTTTTTATAGCCAAACCAATTTTGCCACCGTCAAGCCCAAACGAAAATAAACTGTGGCTTAGCGAAAAAGGAGAACAGAATATATTATAAACTATTACATTATAGTAAATGTTAACCTCTAATTTGAAAGGAAGGATATAACATAATACATAGGCCTTTGTTAATTACAGATAAAACTAGTGTTTGTGTATTGGTTAAACAATGTTACAAGTTGTTTCTCAAAGTCATTTATTGTGTAGGTCATTTCACATAATATATATATATATATATATATATATTTTACATGATGTTTTTAAATGTTTGATGGAGGCATGTGTTGAAAGTGTTGGATGATGTTTTCCTCTGGCTCAAAGAAAACAAGTGAAAGATATAGAGAAGGAAGATAAACATGCAGCAATAGGCTAATTCATTCCCTTTTTCTGTTGAGGGCAGTGAAGGTCAGAGGTCACTGCAATGGTAGTCACTTGTTAATCCATTGACCCGCAGCGCAGAGGGTTAATACTGGTTTGCTAAACCACGGGACCCCAAATCAGTCCGATTAGGGAGATTTTCTAGGAATGTCCGACATTATCTAAAGATTGCTTGGTTGTTTGGGTTTGAGTGTCCGTAGGCTGAGGTTAGTAGAATTAGATCCTCAGGCTTTTCATCCGACCCTGGGGGAAGGAGGTAATAGTACACCATGGTTTGGAAACACAATTAGGACCAGTCTTAGCGTATAATCGGCACAGACGTGGCTGATCAGTTTAGTCACTGTTAATTCTTTTCCCAGTGTTGAATATCCTGCTACATTAGTCCTATAACATGCACACAAATTCACCACTGCAGTGGAGCCATGCGCAGTACCCACCTTATCTCGTTTTCTAAGGTGATCTACACTACACTTCCTAAACTGCTGCACTGAGGAAATGTTTACAAAATGAAGTCAAGCTCTCTTTGCCAAACCAATTATTCAGTGTCTCGCATCACGCTGAAAGCTGCTGTTCAGGAAGTCTTAGAAGCTCTGGATCAGCAACCCCGGCACCGATGGTGAAGAGGTAAAGCTGCCCTGGCATGAAGGCTGCAGCTGAGGGAACTAGAGAGGTGTGTGCTGTTTATGAAGAGAGTCTCTGTCCTGCTCGCCTTCACAGTTGCTGTACCCTACTGGGAAATTCATTAACAGCTGACATCATTTCGCTTCGGCCAGAGAGTGAAAGAATATCATTCTGTCCCAGCTCCCTCCTCCCCATCTCTCTCTCTCCTGGTCCCTCCGTCTCCTGTTTGCACACTTTTTGGACTCCACTGCCAAGAGCTCTCATTGAGCACCATTCACACAAACAGTCGCACACACTTGTGCACCGTCTGTCTGACAAAGCTGGACTGGAGAACACACTGAGCGGTGTGTGTGTATATGTGTGTCTGAGAGAGAGAGGGAGAGGGAGAGAGAGGCAGGGGGTAGGAGCTGAATGAAGTCAGGTTTGAATCAGGAAGTGGGAGGACCCGGTCGCAAGGGGAGATCGCTAGAGACGAGCAGTTAGGTGAATGAGAGTTTGTGCGCGCAACGGAGCGCGCGGATACAGGCAGCACTCGCCCCGACAGTGCACGGAAACCAGCGACAGGACACGACCGTAAACCAGCGAATACATCGAGGAAGCGACGTCTTTAGCATATTTTACTCCACCCATTCTGGCCATAGGAGGAAAATACTGTACGCTTTGTTGGATTTCTTGCTCCTCACGAGCGCCTATAGCGCACGGGAGAAAGGCTCGCGCGGATGGTTTCTCGTCGAGCGCGCTCCTGACACAAAAGCGCACGGGAGCGTCCGTTAAGCGACGACTGGCGCGGATTTCACACGCCGCGAACATCATTCGAAGGGCATTTTGAAGGATTTCTTCACTTCTCCGCGCTCTCGGCACGAGACACATGGCTGCCTTTGTCCGAGAGCCTCTCTCGCTTTAAGCTCTCCTCGCGTCTCTTCTGGTGGATGTTTTCTTTCTGGGAAAAGCTTTTTATTTTGCATGGCTGTCATTCGTTCAAAGGGAATGAGAGGAATTCGCCTGTTTGTGGATTACGTTGTTTGACAAGCAGAATGTGAAACGGGACCGTGTTTACCAAACCGCCAAAGTGATTTCTTGACTTGTTATTTTCCTCAGTGCCAATCTCGCCACATCAAAAGGTACCCGCATCTCCCACCAAAGAAAATATTCAGGACCATTATTATTTGATATGTCGATAAAGGCATTCGACGTTTTAGGGGAAATATAAGCTATTTAATTGGATTACGCGATGGCTTTTGTCTTTTGGAGCGCTATTTTCTTGTCATTAGGGGATTTGGATGGTTGTGGAAAATTGTCTGCAGTGAATGTTGCCAGATGTTGTCGGCTGGGGTTTGAATAAAGCGGTCATTTTCGCGTCGTTTTGTGGACATCTCTTGACGTCATTCACAATAAGAAAATATATAGAAATTACGTCTGTGATTTAATGCATATTATATTATACTGTTATTAGTTCATTTATTGTTTCCGTATTAATAAGAAAAATATCATAACATTTTTATTGACATGCAGATAAATACAATCTTTTAGCTACGAATAGATTGAGAGGTATCCAAAACAACCAAATATCTGAGAGGGTTGTCGTCGGCTACTTTGTCAGTATAAATTGTCTCAAGATAAATATAGCTACATATGTGCAGAAACCTCAGAAATGTCATTGAATTGAACTGTTTTCCCAGAGAATATTCTTGTGCATCAGTGAGAGCATAATGTACAAAATGTCCCATTACAAGTTCATCTCTCCCCAACCGCTTTTCTCATCCCTGCTGTGTTTGTTAAACATTGTCAAATTATTAATAAGTGAGTTTACTCTTAAATAGCTTTTGTGTTGTTTTCCCCGTTGAGTGAAGAGTCAGGTTAGATTTTAATGATAGACTCTAATGCTTCTGTCTTTGTTGCCGTTTAGCCGATTGAATTAGCCGATGCCCCTTTGACACCACACTGTCACTTAAATAGGCTTTCATTACCTAAATTCTGTGTAAATTGCAACGTTGGATGTTTGCACAATAACATAGTGATGTTAATGCGTTCAATCCGGTTTCAAGTGCAGCGCGACGGTTTTACGCATGGAGCCACAGTGCCATCCAGTGGCCGTTGTGAGAAGTGAATGCATTTCAGGGCTCTCATTAGTGCTGCACTACCTTTGATGATGAAGCCCACCTGCTTAGTTCTGAAGCAGATGTACTGACTCTCTTTTTCTTTCTATTTCAGGGCTCAGATGCCAGCTCAGAGAAACTCTTCAGCACAGCTGCAGTTAAAGGTATGGTGGACTATCTTCATTATAAGAACACTGCTTTACATTACAGCTCTGTAGTGGTGAATTTGCTTTTCAGAGAAGTGTGTATGTAAAACTTCACTGATGGCACCTAAGGAAGCATATTGATGCATGCTTCACCCTACAAAATCTACACATGTTCTGGTTGTTGTCTGCAAACATAGACGTTTCAAATGTGTCTGTAACGTTATTGTAATCTATGCAATAGTACTATATGTAGAAACTAGAATACATATTGTTTAACATAAAAATATGAGCAGTTATATAAACATATCATGAACTGAGAATCGTTACATTATTTCAGACAGCATTATTTACCAGAGTGGCCGTCAGATTACGCTCGATGTGTTTTGCCTTCCCGGTCTGCATGGAAAATAATGTGTTTCCTCGAGACTGACTGCAGTTCTATTGACAGGCACAGTTTGTTGTATCCGTGCTTTCTTACCGTGTGTGTGCGGGTAGAAATCCATCTGAGCCACTCTGTTAAACACATCCCAATGTGCTGCTGAGTGATGAATGAGAAAATCCATTTCAGGCGCACAGCATGTGTAAACGCCACACACTGGGTCCCATGTGCAGCAGCGTCTGGCTTCTGTTATGGAAATTGATTAGTTGTGAAATGCTAAATAAAGGTGGCGGATCTGCGGCACAGACCGCGACGATGATAGTGGAAGATGCAATTTTACCCTGCTGGTTTGATACTCCATGTGTGCAATATTGTTTTGGCTTGTGTTTTTGCAGTGTGTAGTTGCGATACGTATGCCGCTTGCTCTGTGTGTACGTGTTGATGTTCTGTCATGCATGTAGGAAGTCAGTTTGTGTGCAGTGTAAGATCAGCCGAGTCAAATGATCCGGGCATTTGGTGCGGAGTCGGTTAAAGCTTTTAAAACCTCTGTGTCTTTAGACAGCAGGAGCCCATCAGCACACCGCTAATTTGCTCTTAAAGCCTTTGGAATTTGAGCTACCCCATTTTACAAACCTCGGGCAGGCCAACATAATGGAGCCCAGCCTTGTGAATCCACATTCCTCTGTAATGGTGCGTTACCAGGATGGAGAGTGTGATGGAGGCTGGAAGGAGATCTGACCTCAGGGAGGAGGTGAGAGAGGGGGACTGATTGATGCCGACAAGGCTCTTGTTCCTCCTTACTTCACTCCCTCGGGACCCCAAACACATTTCCCACATTCTGCTCTTTGAAGGCCTTTAGAGGTTTGATTTGTGGGGTTCAATGAGGCGCTGAATGGCGACCCCTTTTCGGAGAGGCTTTCCCTCCTGGAAACGCCTCGCTGTGGCCATTACGACCCTTCTGAAAGGATTAAAACTCCCTTTGTGAGCCTAAAACCAACACAGGCCCGCCTTCTCCGCTTCTGAAAAGCTGGCGCTTGGGAAACAGTACACAAATATGCTTTCTCTCCTCACTGACTGCCAGGCCACTTCGTCTCCCTGCAGGCTCTATTTCCATTTAAATGTGCATTTTCTCTCCCTCTCTCTCCTTCACATCTCCTTGTCCTCTTCTTGCCATATGCAAATTTTTCCATTGGCAGACGAGGAAGGAGAAAAGAGTATAGTCCTCCATAACACAGGTGCAGATGAACCTAGCCACTGTGGTATTTTTATTGGGGGGGTTCAATGAGATAAAAGACAGTGTGTAGATGCAGGGCGCTCTGTGTCACAGAGGATTACCGGTCTTTCAGGCTCTTAACCCTTATAAACAAAAGAAGAAAGGGAAAACAGAACAGAAGCGTTGAGAGACAGGCAAAAGAAAAGATGTCAATATTTGCCTGGGGCCTAAAACGAGAGGTTTGCCAGTTTGGTTTTTACACTCGGGCGGTTGGTAATTGTGAAATGCTTCATGTTCGACCATGAGATGAGAGTAAAAGGAGAAATGGTCACCTCTGAGGGAATAGTATACATCAACTCTTTGTAAGAAAACAGACCTTAGATCAGTTATAAGGCTGAAGGCCTGATTTTTAGGTTGGGTTGTATTATACAAGAGTCAGAAGAGTGATGTCTTTGTCAAAACAGTCACATCTCAAGTTTGTTTTGTCCATTTTATTGATAGGAACAGTATAAATAGGACAGTAGGTGACTGACTCTTTAGGTTTGTGTGACAAACATAAAGTCTCCTTCCATGTTTGATCATTAATTCAGATTTGCAAAAGATGTCCATTTGCAAAGATGTTTATTTCACATGTGCTTTGCCAAATGAGTTCATCTCTGTCCTCTTGTCCTGATGTTGTGTAATTGTTGCTTGTTTTCGGGTTTTTTCCACACCGCTCTCTCTCACACTCCTATTAAGCAGAATCATTAAATGTTCAACTTAATTACTGTCTCTCTCACATAGCCTGCAGGTGGCTGCCAACCAGCCTGACTCAATTAGTGTATCCATCGCCTGCATCTCGTGCTTCTAAGTAGCTTTTTGCTCTATTACGGACGGAGTTAAAGTGAGAACAACCCAGTGAAGAGCTTTCAAATGAACTGTCACCAATTAACTTTGTACTGAGATTTGTAGCATTATGGTATGCGTTTTCACAGATTCAGAGTCTCATGGATAAATTCATAGCAATATCCATGTCATCCACATCTGATTGTCCGTTTTGCAATTAAATTGTAATCAGTGTTTTCTCGCTAAGCTGCGCTCGAGCGTGGCCATATACTTCTGATATGCTGCTCCTACGCAGACCAAAATAAAATCCATCCAGAAGGCATATGTGTAGGTGAAAAACATGTAGGAAAAGCTTGAAAGTTCTAGAGTCAGACCTAAACAAATAGGCAGCATTTTAAATGGACGCAATCAGCTAATCTAGTTTGAAAGTTATAATTCAAATATTGTTTAAATGCCTCAATACAGCGAAAGCTTGTTATACAATAACCTCTCTAGATCTCTCTCTTTTTTCAGTATGCTGTAAGTGTCCCATTTAGACATGACCACAGTAGCGAAACAGAGACCACTAAACAGATTACTGTTGGATTTGTTTGGCAGTAATTCCCAGTAATGGAATTTATCTTCATTTCCAACACGATTCATAAGCCATAAGGATGCCATTTTACAAGGGTTGTTTCCCTTAGTCGTACAATGAGTGCTGTTGTGTAAGTTGGTCTTAAATTTGGCGGCTAGTTTGTTGCATATACATAGAAAAAAGCTTGTGTAAGTGTGTGCTGACAATTTAGCACGTACATCTGTTTATCTGAAAAGCGGTCCTGACATACAGGGCAAGACTTCTGTGAAAGGTGTCATTTCAGCAATGATGTTGAGAAATTGAAAGAGGAGAGAGGATGGAGAAAACAAGAAAAGAGGGAAAGAGATGTAGTTGGAGGCAGATGAGAAGTGTTAAGTGCTGGATGGATGGATGTGGAGAGCCCTTGAGATAGGGGAGTGCTTTGTAAGTGTTAAAGTCTCTCACAAACCTCTAAAGCTTATGAAGGATAGTGTGCATGCTTTTGTATGCTTGACACAGGCCCAGGCATTCTTTTTGCATCGTTGATTTCATGTATTTGAGTTGTCTTGTTGAGTAACCAATAGAAATGAATGATTAATGAAGATGAAATTTCCCATTTCCTTTATTTCCCTCAAGGATCAATAAAATGCCTCTGTGTATCTGTCTGTATATTTATATTTCTTTGTCAGGTCAGCTAACCTTCCTCAGCATCTTGACCTGAGATGGTTTAACATGTGTCTTGTGGACTGTGTGTGTCTCTGTTTTTTTTCTCCTCCGTGTTTGTACAGACACAAGCCATAATGTATGGCTTTCTGAGTGTGTGTGTGATGAGAGATGGGCTGTAATTCACAGCGCAGAGCGTTTGTAGTCTCATTTCCTGACAAGCAAATACACAGAGGTTAACACACCATGGGCAACATCCTGATTTACTGCCCTAGGCCTGCAGACAACAACGCCACCCACCTTCAAAGCTTGCCCGGTGATTTGTGTGTGCATAATTGTCTTAACATATGAATAGGCAAACGTCGTATAACCATATGATTATTGTTTTTCCAGTAGTCTTTTTACAACAGTGAAAGGGTGTGTTTCACAGTTGCACGCTTGCCAGTTTGGGTTAGGAGGTCGAGACGGCACGTACAGAGGGGAACTAGTGATGAATTGGAAGTCAGACACACGTTTAACGCTATCCATCATTTCGGTCCGCCCGCCTGTAGTCATAACACAGCCACAACTGCACTCCTACACTCTCTCTCAATCCGGCTGTGGTTGTCTCGCTCGGGCTCCCCTGAAAAGGTCATTTCGAGGTTGTTCCCAAACCCCAGAGGTTGAAGGACTAAAGTAAATTCATCCATCTTGGTAGACTGGAGGGAGGTGCGGAGAGAGAGAGAAAAAGAGAGGCCGGGGAGACAAGAGACTTTGTGTAAACACGACTATATCCGACATGCCACAATAAACGCAGGGAGTCTGGAAGCCATCAAGCTAAATGAAAGTCAAGCACAAACATTTGAATGGGCCACACTCCAGAGATAAAAGTAGCGCTTACTGAGGGGCACAGGGTAACGGCTAGCAACCGTTTCAGACTTCTCTTTATGCATCCCCTCCACTTTTTGGTCTTTCTTTTCCCAGCATTTCGGTACATATGCAAATCTAGAGATTTAAAAAAATGTCTAAACTCTTTTGAATTGAAGCAATTAAGCCTGAGTTTACAGGCAGTAATTTGTCTACCGCAGCGCCCATCATGAGCTCAGCCATGTTGGAGTGTTTACGAAGACAGGCTTTCATTTTCCTCCTCAGTGAATTTGATAGAACACAAAAGACCTTGAAGTGTTTTAAAGGTAAAGGGGTTTAAAGGTATTTAAACAAAAATTTATGTTGGTGGAAAAGCCAGTTATTTATATAATTTGCTGTTGTCATTGTTTGTCATACAATACATACACATACTTAAGGCAGTTCTCACTGCCTTAAGTATATTAAAAAAGTAGTCCGTGTTAAATTCAGTTAAAGCCCTTGAAATTATTTAAACAAACAAAGAAGTCAATGGCCTATCAATAGATGATTTCTATAGAGCTTGGATGGCAACAGCAGTGTTGTGTGTGTGCATCTGCAAAGGTACATATGTGTGTGTGCTTTAACTGGCTGTGATGGTGGTCTTGTTATCTTTGTGTATTACGGTGGTTGGTTGACTGAATGAATGAGTGGCAGAAAGTAAAAACAGAAGTGAAAAGACTCCCTGCGGTTTTGACCCTGCCTTACACCTGCAATGACATCACCTTTGCAGCTCCCCTTCTTTCTGTTTGGACAAGATGGAAATCGTAGCTCATTTTCTCTCCCTCCAGCTACCTCTTTCTTCTTTTCCCAAGTCTGTCAATTCATTTTGTCCAATTATGCATATGGAAGACCGAGGCATCAGTGGTAACAAAGCGATTAGCAGACAGGAGTCTAGTTGAGGTGTGTGTTTATGCTCGAGCTTGTGAATGTTTGTTCAATAAGCTTCACAGAAGCTGTAATTAGGTCTCTGGGCAGCCAACATTCTGCTGTAGAAAAATAGAAAGGTGAGCAATTGTATAAATAAAGAATCATAAAGCAGATAAAATACTGCAATTTCCAACATTTTTCTGACCACGTCTGATAATTTCACAGCCAGCCCTCAAGTGCCCTCAAGGTCAGCAGTTAGTTTGGTCAGAAGTCAAGCTTCTTGTTTCCATTGATCTGACATGAATTGAGCAGTCTGGAACAGCTCAAGCTTACCTTCACACACCCTATATGTTTACTTCTAAAACAAGAGGCTCGTATTTACACACCTGCATCTGTGTGTTTGTGTACTGGAGGATCACCATGCTTGTGTGTGCATGTGGAGATTAAATCCCCTTAATCTCTTTCTCAATACTCCACTGAAATATTGATTAAGATATAGGACAGTGTGTTTAACTAATGTAGGATTAGATCCGAGGCTTAAGCTGTCAGGCATTTGCTCTGAATAAGTTTGCTCTGAATAACCTTATCACATTGGGAAAACATTAGCATCTTTAGTGCTTTGGCTGCAGTGAAAAAGAAGGTTTAATTGCCTGCTGGATCTCTGTCATCACAGACTTAAAATGTCTTTTTAGATTCACAAGAGATTTGGCTGTTGAAGACATTCCCTTGTTGTAGCTTAATCCAAGACTCCAGTCAGCAGTTGGTGGCCATTTTGTGTCTGATCTAGACACAACTGTGCGCCGTCAGTACTAAAATTTGAGTAGTGCACAGCTGTGCCGAGTCCAGTAGGAAAAGTAGTTCTCCAGCAGAGCTGATGGATGTTTTTCTATAGATGAGCACCAGACTTAAGTAGGGTCAGGCCAGGCAGGAACTGTGACCCATAAAGAGAGCAAAAGAGATGACTGTCGGACACCCACGGTGGTAGCTGAAGATAGAAGCTGTGACTGACCACCTTCTGGGTGGGATAACTACCTCTCTGCCACCCCTGTGGTCCCTCAGGGGGAGAGCTCCCCACTTCAATGGTAAACACTGAACGCTCAGTTGAAAAGGGGGTGAGAAACAAGTTTAGAGACACAGCTGGTGAACAGACTTGGTGCATATGAGCTCACATCTTGGTAAAGGAGGCAGTTAATTGCTCCTCAAAGACTCTACGTTTTTCTATTTTAACACATTTTTTTGACGGTCCCTCCATCAGCCAATTTGTCTTTGGCTGACAATCACTCATAGCTATGCAGGGGTAAAATTAACACCTTTGGCCCTGCGGTCCAGATCAGACAAAACACTTTTCATCCCTCTCTCTTTTATCACTAATGCTACAACTAAATCCCCCGTTGAAATATTGGTGTACAAGTGCCTGAGCTCCCCATTCGACCAATCACGTGATCATACAGAGCTTCCTAGAATCCCAGAATGCATTGCAAGGTTGTTCAAACAAAAGATAAATGTGGATTATTTTAAATGATTTAAATAATAATACTAACTAAAGTTTTGTCATGGCATTCTTGCTGATGAATTGAATGAAATTTTAATAAACATCTTAAGCCATCACAAAGGTATTTCTGTCATAATATATAATTTCAAATATATTTTTTATTATATATTTTTTCTAGCTCACACTACCCTTTTAAGCATGTTGTCGTAGACTTCTAGAATAGAGTAAAACTAAACCGCCCCAGTTCATGACAGCTTGTGGTTTGCTCCAGAGATTTCTTCACTGGAGGAAAAAATCCAGTGTGTGCTTTCATATAAATAAGCACTAATGAAGTGTGAAATGTTCCATTTTATCACCGTTGGTTCCATTTACAGAAGATTCCACACCCAGGCGATGGGTTTCATAAGCTTTATGAAGAGCTGTCCCATCCGCAGGATTGTCACCATCTGTTCCAGATTACATTGCTCTGAAACGGCGCTGTTTGATTTTGGTTTTAAATGGCAGTCTGTATCCCGTGCATCAGGTTTTATACAAACAGTGACATCCTAAACCAGACATTTCAGTGTGGAGCTCTGTGCTCGGGCTTAGGGGACATTGGAAAAGCAAACAACTTGTCCCACTGAGAACCGCTGCTTAGATTAGATACAACACAAACATACACACAAATGCATAGAATTCTGACCCTAGTCCCTACTGACACATACATTTGGGACCTCGGCCTCAGATATGATAGATGACTCTTGCCATTCGGCCTGTCACAAGTGTTTGTGTGTATCAGAATGTCTGTCTAGACCCAGGCTTTTTTGTGTTGCCCCGCACAGAGTCGGCTTTGTTTCAACAGTAACTCAACCCAAGGTCTAGCAGGTTCTGAGGGGGTACTGGGTTTCCTTTCAATTCTTCCACCCACCCAAACTCTGTCATACTAAAAAGCGTGTTGAGAGACTCCCGAGGCAGCTGGTCATTTTGGCTTCCCTGAGCACTTCAAATAAACGAACGAAGACGTCTAGAACACACACACGGAATACTTCACCCATCTTGCGTCACTTGTTTCAGGCCCCGTTTCCATCGATCGCCAGTGCAACACAGAACATGAGCTATTGAGTTTGATTTAAAAGGAAGAGCTTGTCCAAGTATAAGTGAGGGGAAAAACACATTCGACCATGAAACGAGAAAGGATAAAAAGAGATTCTTTGCTTTGGATTCTAGAGTTCTTTGGCAACAGATTTAGCCAAAGGATTGGTTTACAGCCATGCCCTGGGAAGGCTGAGTTTCCAGGTGGCTTAGTCCTAACACCCTTTAGGCATACACACACACACCATGTGTGTCTCTAATCCCCAACTTACTGAAACATGAGCCTTGGGTAATAAGAGTGCTTTACACACACACACAGACTCTGTAAGCTGGTAAGTGCCAGTTTTGGTGGGCTGTCGGAGGGCTTATGTTTCCAAAGATCTTGTGAAGGACAAATCTCCTGTCCTGTGTCAAAAACACATCACTGTGTTCCTATTGTAGAGGTTGTCACTCATTTGTAAATATTCACGTAAACACAAATGTGAGCACTTTAGTTGGAATATACAGCATATTAGTGTACATTTTGATACTGGTCAATCTATTTTTATTATTTTATTTTTATTGTTTTCATTATTATTATTGGTCTTATTATGCAGATAATAGTTTTAGATGCTGTGTAATGTTTATAATTTAAACTTATCTGAAACATATCTGATGGATAGATAGATAGATATCTAGGATAGATCTATCTATCTATCTATCTATCTATCTATCTATCTATCTATCTATCTATCTATCTATCTATCTATCTATCTATCTATCTATCTATCTATCTATCTATCTACCTACCTACCTACCTACCTACCTACCTACCTACCTACCTACCTACCTACCTACCTACCTACCTACCTACCTATCTATCTATCTATCTATCTATCTATCTATCTATCTATCTATCTATCTATCTATCTATCTATCTATCTATCTATCTATCTATCTATCTATCTACCTATCTATCTATCTATCTATCTATCTATCTATCTATCTATCTACCTATCTGATCTTTCTAGATAAAGATAGATAGATAGATCTATCCTAGATAGATAGTCCTCTTCTCTGCCCAGTAATATTTATCTTCAAAACATCTCCACCTACTTAAACACTATATAGTACAACCCACTGGGTAACGCCACTCACTGCTGGGGCTAATCAGAGTTACGTGTTTCATCATTAAACCACTGCACAGGACAGACGCCACAGGCAGCAGGTGGACCTGCTAAGATGGGTAGGTGTGCGTGTGTGTGCATATGTATTCTATCTCTGCTAGCGTATTTATTTGGGTTCATTTGTGTTAAATAAATTCATTAGTTCAAGGACATAAGGTGATGGACTTCTGTTCCTTTTCCGTTACTGACAGTAAACAGGTGTTGTCTTGTAATCCTTTTCTTGTAGAATAAGTAGGGTGTGCATGTCAGGAATGGTGTGCTTGCCATCTGCTAGTGTGAAAGTGTGTGTGTGTGTACTTTAAATGCTGTGTGTGCAATAGGATCTTGACGCAACTGTCTCACTTTTAACAGCGGGCATCTGTTTGATACAGCGCTCTATTAAAACCCCTCATGGCTACGAGGTCAGGCTTTGAGTTCAAGTTCGGTTCTCAGCAGGTTCAGATTTGCAAACTTTACAAGCTATAGATATTTATAGCCATTCCTAAATTTACAGCAGTCTGCTTGTAGCGTTTGTTATTTGCTTTTCAGATGGAAAGAGAGAATGTGTGAGGGTTTTAGACAGGGTGTGAAATTAACCTGCCACTAGTCAAAAGTATGGGTACTTTTTGTGCACTAGCAGGCAAAATTCACTTTTTTATTTGCCCTGGCCATTTTGCAGGCTGTTTTATATCTGCGTTCTAAAGACAAAAATACAAAAAAAAACGTTTTACACAAAGTTTATATAAATGTAAAAACTATGGGATCTATTGTAAGACTTAGATGTGACCTATGACTTTAAGACAGTATAAGATGCTGAACAGACTGTCCTTCTGTATTAAATATGGCGTCTCGAGTGACTGACGAAAAGAGTTATGCCTCGTTCCGTGAGTGACTCCATACATTTACAGATAGTGTGTTAACACCCCTGTGGGCTCTGCATATGTCTGTGACACATTCCCAGTTGCTGTCAGAGCATTCTCTGGTTTCACTGTATGCACATGATCCCAGTCCTTAGGGATATATAAAGATTTGTTCTCAGAGAGATCAACACCATTCTCACCATGAAAGAAATCTATCCCTGTGCCAGAGCCATCCAGACACATACACACATGCACTAACTGCTTAACATCAGTATACTTAATGATGTATGTAGATCCATCTGTTTAGAGTCCCAGACCAGAGAACCAGTATGGGAAAGAAACCATGGGTATGTGTGAACATTCATATTGATTAGACTATAATTGATTTAACTGAGACATGATATCCCAGGATGCCACAGAGAAACGTGTTCAAAACAGACAAGCAAAAAGGCAATGGAAGCACTAACAGCAGGAGCTTGTCATCTCGAAACAGACTGTGAAAAGGCAATGTGTGATGCAGTGAATGAGGTGTGTGTGAACGAGTAACAGTGTGTTTGTGAGAAGGTGGGATAGGAAGAATTGTGTGTTTTCACGGCCCTGGGGAGCAGTATGTCTGTCACAAGTGCTTTCTCGTTCTCTGTGTTAATCGCAGTAATTATGGCAGATTGACCACGTTGACAGCGGCAGCAGCAGTTACCACCTTAGACATCTGCTGAAGACTAGCTTCAGACAAACCCACAATGCACAATTGAACTCACAACCGATCACACAGCTTCTTGAACATCCGTATAAACAAACACAGCGCATGAGGTGTCGAACGCTGCGTGAATTGTGGCCAGCAGACATCTGCTGTTGTGTCAGCTCAGGCTTCTTAAAAATGTACCGTGAACGCTCAGAATGGCACGCTAGTGTGTGTGTACACGAGAGGTGTTGGTGGATTTCCTCTTTTAGATTATTGCCGACATGATGAAGTATCACAATCTCACATGATCACTGTCAGGCTCCTCTTTTTACAAAACCAGGTGTCTTTATCACCTTTAGGACGGAGTCCTCGAATGATCGCAGCCTGATACTGAACACGTAATGAAGACTTGCAGGTCAGCAGCCCGTCTGAGTGCATGTTATTTTAGCCCAAAGGTTAAGAGGCGGATTGGCCTCTCTGTCATTACCGTGATTGATTATGACTGTGATTCTGACTCGATTACGGACCCGGAGTGTAAATCTTCTCCTGCGAAAGTGTAAACAAATATCGACTTGAAAATATTTGGCTGATGCTGTAGTTGCTGATGTTGATTTTACGCTGGTAACCACAGTCTCATAACTTCATAAGCTGTGTATTGAATATATGAGATGTGTTTATGAAATGTTTCACACCAGCCTTGGGAACAATTTTGAGCAAGATTAATTTGATCATATCATATAAAGACACAGGGATTGATGCAGTGTTGTGTGAATGTGCAATATACTTGTGTCCATATCTGTATTGGATAATTTTAGCGATATAATAAAAGAATTGTCACTGTAGGCTTATATATAATATATATTATAATGTTTTGTTATATTTGATAACAAAAAAACTCGCATGGAATTGTAATATTAGCAACTGTATCAACCAGAAATATTTGAAAACAATCAAATGAACAAAAAAGTCTAAATTAACTGTAGTCTTTGAAAAGTGAAAATCGTTGGTGTTTTGAAAGACTTTATGCATGTTTGAAAACTGAAACGCAAGAGATGTTGTGATTGTGTAGTTACTTGTGTTGAGTACTGCAAATTATTGCCATTTGCAGCCCTTTTATTTGTTTACCTGTACATTTTCCAGCATATTTTCCTCTGTTCTTTATTTGCCATCATTTACTCAGCACTGCTTGTAATAGCCGTGTACTCAAACTTTCAAAGCTGAAATGGGATTGTAGTTAAGTGGGTTTTTGCATGTGTGCATTATAAATGTAAATGTAGTAAGAACAGACAAATGTAACTTGTTTAAGACAAGGAAACTTGATAAGGATGCTGTGTTAAAGCTTTGGAAGATCAGCCTTTCTTATGGTGTGTGTGCGTGTATAGGCAAGAAGTTACTTTTGGTTGCATCACCCAGAGCTCATGCTCTCGAATTAGTGCTTTATCGTTGATTAAATCAAGCTCTGTTGTTTTAAGTGGCCCCATTAACAAGCTTGTTGTATTGCCAGATTTTTTCTCCAAACACCTGTTCTGAACGGCTAGCACAGGTGGTGCTACTGTAGTCTGAATATGTCACCTGTTAAGTTCAGCCACTTGTTGCTTCATGATAAATTCCAAATTTAAGGATTTCTCCTTTGAGTCTGAATACTTCGCTTCCACAATGTAGGAAAACTGCCCAGAAGGTACTTTTTTTTAGAACCTCTCGTTGTCTTTTCATCTCCGACCGATCACAAATAGCCATGTCTTTACAAGAGCTGAAGTCTGGGTTCAGTCAAGCTGACAGTAAAACAGCCGTCAGGCTGGGAAGACGTGCAGGGCTGTCAGTTACATTCAAGGGAAGAGTTTAACACAGGCCTGAGGGTTTTGAAGGGAAGACCCAGTAACCTCAGACCTCATCTCAAGCTGACAGGAGAATGAGGGGCTATTTCAGAGGCATGTTTAGGGAGGAAGGGGTGTGGAGGTGTCAGGATGCCTGAAGACCAGTGTAACATCATGACAGGCATTTGAAAGGGAGATCAGCTATCGGCAAATACCACACAGGGGGATGCTTCAGGAAGGCCAGTATAAATATATATGTATATGACAGCAATACAAGCATATATAGAGTTAATCTAAATTCATCTGCTTTAAAGCACTTAAAACAGTTAAGATTAACTAGTCAACCTGGTTGTTTCTGAACTACAAAACAAGCAAAAAACATACTACTTCATCTTGGGGTGGATTTTTTCATGCAGTGTGAAGGCTCCATAGGGATCCTTTATATAATTTGAACAGCGAAACTCGCCCTTAAATAGGCCTTAAGTGTGTCTGTCTGTGTAAAGTTACAGTCGGATCCAATTTTAAGTCTCCCCTGATAGCAGTGAGGGTACAAATGCTCTGATGATTATGCACAAATAGGTCTCTCAAGTCTATGCGTCAGCACTATCTAAATGAAAACTATCATCCATCCCGTATCTTTGCATTCACCTCATTTTTAACGATATATAAACATTGCATTAGATTGTCCAGTAATGCCATTCAGTTGTTTTAAGATTGTTAGGGATAACTGTGGCAATGATGAATAGAGTGTTTTCAGATTAAATCTACTGCAAAGTACGTCTATTTAGTTTGTGTACAAGTCACCAGCTGAACTCAGAACAAGATATTGCAAAAGCAGATCCATAGAACCTTGCAGTTGAAAAACTAACCATAGTCTTATGTGTACTGCATCTGTATTAAATTTATTCATTTCTTGGATCAAGGCAGTAAAACTCAGATCGGGTTGTGTTTGCATCATTTTTGTATCATGGCCATATCTGTGAGTTTGGCCTTTAGTCATTATTTAACCAGATCAGTGTATGATTTGAGTAAGTGTTGTGGCTTCATTCCAGCCATCTCTTCTGTTGATGGGCTTTTGGCTAAATACATCCTAATTTATGAAGTAGCTTTTTATTTTTCAGTTTTACTCATTATGTTTTTTAGCTAACTTCAGATGTGTTAATGTGTCTAAATATCTCAGTTCAGACAATGAAAGCAAAAGTGATATCAATCATAATATGCAGCCATGGTACAAAGAAATTTGGACAATATCTGTGTGTGTCTCTCTTTGTTATTTGTCCTTGTTTATCAGTTGAGGTTCTTAATGTGCTGTATTCTTTCAGAGCCAATTTACCTCAGGATAATGAGCTATGTTTTGCTGTCCGTCGAGACCTCACCCGAGCAAACTGCTCCAACAGCCTTGCGGACCCTAATCCTGCTCAAACACACACACATGCACAAACAATGTGTGATCAGATGAGTTCTTAGTCTGCTCTACCATCCTAATAAACATTGTCCTCCACAGCTGCCATTTGGAAAAAAATGGCTTCTTTTCATTCTTTTTTGCCAGGCGAGAAAGCTGCTTTTATTTGTTTCCAGGGATCAAGCAGACTTGACAAATTAACTCCCCAGGGAGGAGAAACACACTTCTCTTCTGCTCCCTACCCAGCCCTAGAGTCTTCATTACAGGAAGAATAAGCAGTGTTTTCACTCGCCGACTCGCTTTTTTATCCGTGTTAGTACATCGAGAGAACGGCTCAGGGGGGATTTCTGCGGTTCGGCCTTTTAGAAGGGCTTTGGATGTTTTCCATCAAGAGTCTCTACAGGAAGCCCACAGTGCGGGTAAGATAGATGGACACCCACGCTTTTGTGTGTTTGTCTAGTAAAGAGAGCATGTCTGTCCTTGCACGCCAAGTCAGGAGGTGACAGCAGACTGAAGCTATGTAATCTGAAGGAAACTCATTTATAAAAGCCCTCATTCTGACACAAACAAGTGTGAAAGGCTTCTCTCCGAGTGCTGTCAGCCTTCTCGGACTTAAATCCAGTTATTCAGCCTGGATAAAGGGTGACTTATTGCGTCCTCTGGACGGCTTGTTTTTGAGTTGGGAGGCTGAACTGCCCTTGTTTGTTAAAGTGTGTGCTTAGAGTGCTCGAGCAGGGGGTACTATGACCTTTCATGGGTCAATGAGATGTCTTTCAGATAGCAGAACACGCAGTTCCACCTTCTGTGAACATGCATTTTGTTTGTCTTTTTTGTGCATGTGCACGCATACATATGAGTGTATGCGCACACGCATGCAAGTCACATGGCAGATGTTTGACACAGACCCGTTCCCCTTTTGCTCCCATCTTATTGAAGCCCCATGGGGCGCCACATTGGGAGGCCGTCAGGCATAAGAGAGCGAGCAATCCTTGGTGATTCTGATCCAGCGGGATCCATGCTTAATCAACAGCCCTTGCCGGGGGGCGACGCAAAGGTGGGGCTGGGTGTGAATAGTGGGATAAGAGAGATGTGTGGTTCCCTTTGAGACTAAGTGGAGTTAATGAGAGTTTTATATGCAGTGTGGATCTCCCATGAGCCTTTGGTCTGAATCTTATTCTCTAACCTACTGTTTTACATGTACAATAACACAAAGATAACTACTGAAAATCAACTCGTTGTAAAAAGAATCTGTTGGTGTTTACATGCAAATCAATAAACCGACAAACCAATAAAAGTTTTCTCTGGATGGCGATCGCATGCAAAGCGCAATTAGGGTAACAAGCAAAATCTAGGCGTGCCTGACAGGTTTTGTTTAAACCGTTTGTGACCTATTCTTTGATAAAATAACACAGTTTAAAGCATTTACATGACCATACATGTGAATCTTTTTTTTCTCACCTGAAATTGAAATTAGCTTTTGGAGGTTCTAGTCTTTCATTTGGTTTATTTAGCAGTTGGTGTTTGCTGGTGTGTGTGTTGCCATAGTACTGATGTTTAACACTGGCAGTGTACGATTAGAAGTTAATTCTGCTTATTATGTTTTACATTCATTTATATGAGTTACCTTGTGGTTTCATTATTTATTTATGTTTGCATATGCATTTTCTGAAAAGCTGTTGTCTCTTCAGTTTCAGATTTTAGAGTTGACACGCTCTCCACCAATGCCAGCCAGGAGCTGCGAGGCCTGGGCATTCCCAAGGTGTCTGGCCTAGAGCGCAGCCAGGAGAAAAGCCAGGAGACTTCCCGTGACCTTCCTTCAGCCACCCCCTCACTGGTGCCCACCTCCCATCCCAAACCTCCCCTCCCTGCCCCTCTTCACCCTGTCCAACCACCCCCCTCCAGCCAGCCGTTACCCTTGCCCCCGAGCCCAGCCCAAACCCAGCACCCTTATCCGGCGCGCCCGCTTATACCGCCAACGCCTTCTAACACCCTGCCTCTCACCCAGGGCCACGAGGCCTCTCGGGCAGCCCCTCCCCGGCCTCAGCATCCACCTGAGCCCCCATCTCACCCACGACCACCTCCAACCCCAAGCATCTATCACCACCCTCCATCTCCAGCGCTACCAGTCCAGCAGAACCCCACCCAACCTGCACAGCAGAGACCGTCTTCACGGTGCCATCCGCGAGCAGTTTCGGCCTACAGCGGCAGCCTTAACCTCAACGGCCTGAGGTGAGCACGGAGTTAAATATTTCGACACAGCACATGAGGATGAAGTTAAAACCCAGAGCCTCAACTCTTAAATACTGTAGCGGAACAGCATGATTTCTGTATTAAAATGTAAAAAGTATCAATCCTCAAGTAAGTGTAAGGCACAAATCCTCATGTGTATGTCTTTGTGTGTGAGAGATGACGGCACAGCAGAGAGAACTCCAGCTGAGAGATTAGACGGTTTGATTTGTTCCCCTTCCCACGTCGATGCTGCTGCGCCGTAGCTGCCGGCAGCCTGTAGATAACATTTCCTCCGCTCGACTTGACACCGCAGTATCCCACAGAGAAGCAGACCCCCCGCTCGCCCATCCTCCCTTATCTGCCAACCTTTATATTTATGTAGTCCACCCAGCACAGTATCTCGCCAGTGTACTGCTGACGATAATTATACTCTGTGTTATTCTGTGCATGTTCAGCTTTTAATATGAATGTAATTAGCATTTAAATGATTACTTAGCCTGTAAATGAGCTCTTTGTTAGATTTGTGTGACTCTGATAAATGCTTTTGCGCGAATGTGGCTAGGAAATACCTCCAGGAATAACACATTCTTCTGCGCTGTGTATACACACACTTTCAGGTTCCCGAAACTGGATCCTAAGTTGTACCAAATGTATTGCAGAGACTTTTTACTCTTAAAACAATGTCGTGAACTGAGTTTTGTGACTGCTGTTTGGTGTCGTACCAACCTGTACACTTTTGCACTTCCGTTAATTCTCGCTCTCTCTCTCTTTTCACAGCAGTAGTAGAAGCAGCACTCCAGGAAAGCCACCCGGGCCCTCTCCAGTCCCTCATCTACACCATCACCAACCTGTGCCCGCCGGGGCACCGGCCTCTTTCCCTCTGCCCCTGTCGGCGAACCCCACGACCCCTCACACCTTCCCCCCCTCCCTGCCGTCCTCCACTCTTCCTCATCACACCAATATGTTTGCGTCGCCCGCTGCTCTGCCTCCACCTCCTCCTCTCACCTCAAACTCTCTGCCGGTCCCCGGACACCCAGCTGGCAGTGCCTATTCAGGTACCAATGTCTCATCATTAAAAAATTATCTATAAAATTGTCAATGCTTATATGTCGTTTCTGTCTGATACTGATGTGATGATCATATATAGTACAGAGGATAGTCTCTGCGCTGAGATGTTACATCAGCATTTTTTGAAAAGGTCCATATTTAAATAAACGTTTCTAAAACCCTGTTCTCCCTCTTTTTCCAGAGCAAGATCTTCTCCGACAGGAACTGAATACTCGTTTCCTGGCGTCTCAGAGTGGTGACCGCGGGGCATCGCTGGGTCCTCCTCCATACCTGCGGACCGAGTTTCACCAACACCAGCATCAACATCAGCACCAGCACACACACCAACACACACACCAGCACACCTTCACCCCCTTTCCCCACGCCATCATGCCCACGCCTGCACCGCCCATGGTGCGTACCCCAGCCAGAAATGTGAGGATAAGTGTAACACAACTCTTAAAAAAAATACTTGATGTGATGATAGATGGATAACTGTATGAAATTGTGTTTAAATAAGAGTGTAATAATATATAAATCTGAATGTGTTTATATAATAGGGATGGGTTTAACTTTCCATTTGTGTTCCGCTTCCTTAAGACCAACTAGTTGGTCAACTAGTCGTTTATGTACGATTCTGAACATTTAAAGTTTGGCCCGTCTTTAGTATATTAGACAGTTTTTCTGCATGTGTTTATGTGTGTGATTTATAAGCATGTACAGTATGTTTGCTCAGCCATGACAGTGGCTCTCTCTCAATCATAACCATGTGTTTCGCTCTCGCCACATTGTGGCTTCTCTGTGTCGAAAAACTCTCCCTGCTGTTTTTCTCTGGCAGGCTTCTCCACCCTCTGTTCTCTGCCCTGATTTTACAATTGGCAACAAGAGCCGCCGGCTCTTTTTTGTTCTAGCCAAGCCTGGAGAACTTACTAGTTTATTCATTCCTAGTTTAATGACATCATTTGGTTTGATGGAGTTTTGACTGAGGGCTTTCGGTTGGCTGAGCTGATTAGCGAGTTGTGGTTGGGTACAGACGCGGCTCTACGGTAACCGCAGTGCCCACACTGGGCTTAAGAGCAGCTTTTGAACCGTGACAGATTCAAAGGCCTCTGAGAGTCGTGCCCTGTTAACTAATGAGGGTATAAAACCAGCTTGGGAGGCACATTGTTTGCTCACGAGCGGGAAATGTTTTCTCTGGATCCAGATTAGACCACTCAAAACTTGTTAAATGACTCATTTATTGGACAATTTTAAGACAACCAAATGTTGAGAATACACTTTTACAAGAAAAAGGTCTTGTCGTCAGTTAATTGAACAGCATATAAATCCCAAAATCACAAGTCTGGGCTGACAATTATTCATCAGGGTAGAGAACATTGTACTGCCAGCACACAAACCAAACACATTTTTCTGATTTGTTTGGAGCCTTGTGACTCTTAGAGATGTTTGTCAGGAGTAAATTGTGATGGCCTGAAAGACTCGTGTGTATTAATCTCTGCCTCTCTTCTTCTCCTTCACAGTTTGAGAAATACCCCACTAAAGTCGATCCCTTCTACAGACACAGCGTGAGTCCATTTCCCATCTTTCATGTTGTTGTCATTTGTCGTAGTGGCTTTTTATTTTGTTCTGCTCATTTCTGCTCCCATCCTGTAATTTCATCATGCTATTATGAATACTGTCAGACTAATTTCTGTTTTAGACGTCTGCCTGTACAACAGGTTAATGCAACCTTAATTTATTTGATCTCTGCCCTTCAATTACACAGTCAACACACTAAGAGATGATTCATTGGCGTCAGCCACCCGTGCACACGCAGACGCTGCAGTAATTACATACATTATGCACTGTGTCCTGATAATAACAGTAGTTACTATCAGAGCAGGTTTAGAGTGACCTGTGTTGTAAATTCACCTTGTTGATTGTGACAACAGCCGCAGGTCAGACAAAGGTTTAATAATAATAGACGCTTTGTCATCTTATTCTTTCATTTATTCATTCGTAAACAGAGATTTTGTTACTAAAGCAGCAGTCTCTATAAAGAAAAAGCCAAGCATTCGTTGTTGTGTCTTGACTATTTTCACATGGTTTTAATTTTAATATTGTGACATTTTACCAGGTTAAATGCCAACAGCTGACTTTTTGTATCTGTTGTTATACAGAAACCTAAATGTTTTGATCTTATGGTATAAATGTTAACAGGTGACAGGATCAAAGAGACTTGAGAAGTAACGGTCTGTGTGTTTGTATCTTTTCTCAGCTGTTCCACTCTTACCCTCCTGCTGTGTCTGGCATTCCTCCTGTTATCCCACCAACCGGGCCCTTCGGGTCTCTGCAGGGAGCGTTTCAGCCCAAGGTATCACAATACCGAATACCCCCAAAAACCTCTGTGCTGTTCTAAACATAATCCACACAAAAAAAATGTGCCTGAAAGGGGAACTCATCACAAAAGAATAATAAAAAAAATCGAGTCTAAGAATTGAGAATAAATATTTGACAAATTTTCATAACAATAAACATACTTTTTTTATATAAATGTTATTTTTAAAAATATGTAAAATTGAAATTTTTTTTTTAATTAATGTAAAAAAAATAATCTAAAATTTTAAAGATTGTAGCTCGGATAGTGTATTTTCATGTGTGTGCTTAATATGTGCAGTGACCGTTGTCAGGTTAATATGTCGTATCATCTCAATCTGCTCAGTCCATGAATTGTATATTATGAAAGGACAACAATCTTCAGAAATCTTGAGTTGTGATTTGCTTACGTTCTCTCCTTAAAATGTGTGTTTGTGTGTGCATTTTAGACCTCAAATCCTCTTGACATGGCAGCCAGACCCGGAGCTGTCCCACACACACTTCTTCAGAAAGACCCTCGGGTATGCATGCCATCCCAAACGCATACATACACACTGGTTGATCATGCACACGCTATATTTTATATAGTGCTTGTTCACATTGGTATGCAGGTGGTGATAGATAGGGAATCTGGCCCAATTATTTCATGAAATGCTTCATTAGAAAGGGAAATTTTAACATTTTAATTCGGTCAGTGATGAAGTGATGCTCGGATGCTAATTAAAAGTCCTGAGTGACAGCTTTGTGTCCCTAATCTCTCTCTCTCTCTCTCTCTCTAGCTGACAGATCCGTTCCGGCCGGTTCTCAGGGTAAGACTGCTTTATCAGTTATTCAGTTTGTTTCCCCACAGGACTCTGCAGGAAATAGAGTAAAAGCTCATTACAGTTTAATCTCACCTTACGCCGAGCACCTGCCTTCTTCTCTTTAATTAGCTGTGCGCTGGGAAGAGATGTTCTCCTATAGACACTATATGACTCCCTTACTATGGAAAGCACTCCGTGATGACATTTTGCTTAATTTGCAGTCGTGCATAAAAAAGCAAAGAAACTCATTTAAAGTTTTTTATACATTTTATATGTTCTGCAGTTTGACTCTATTCAGACATACACAATATAATTTAAAGTGCTTGAAGTAATTTGTGTGTTTAGTAGTTCAAAATGCTTAACAAAGGAAACATGAATTATGTCTAAACAAAATTCTTGTTTTTGTGTGTCCTCAGAAACCAGGAAAGTGGTGTGCTATGCATGTCCACATAGCCTGGCAAATTTACCACCACCAACAAAAAGTAAAGGTGAGATTCACGTACACGTATTTACAGTCAGTCAATCTCAGCACTAGGTTTTCCTGCCTGTATTAAGTTTAATCTGTAAAATCAACAGAACATTCAAATACCTTAAACCCTAACCCTAATCTGTGTGAATGAATTTAACACATTCAATATCTCTAAACATTTAATTATATGTGACCCGTCTGTAAAAACCAGCATCAAAGTTTGATTTCACCTATTAATTTTACTAGGATTTAAGAGATGGGTATCACATTTGTTTTTTTCGTCTTCAGCAGCAGATGCATGTCGACCCACACAAGTTGGACTTCGGCCTCAAACCAGAGTTCTTGAGTCGACCCCCTGGTCCTACTCTCTTTGGAGCGATCCATCACCCACATGACCTCGCTCGACCTGCAACACTCTTTTCAGCAGCAGGTAAATGACCTAAATCTCAGCATTGTTTGGCTAATTTATTCATTCATGGCCCCATTTCTTAAAACACATATAAATAATCATATTGTGTAGCATTACATTTAATCAAGCAAAACTCTTTTTATATTGAGCAATAAATCTCCATGATTTTTGTAGTTGTTCTCTCTTGTTGTAGAATAAAATAAAAAAATATTTTACAGAGATCTCACTGAACAGTTTCTAGCAAAGAAACCATAGAGAAAAAATATTCAGTACATAAATTTTAGTCAGTTTTAAAACTGAACCTTGCATTGAGCTGAACATTAAGTATATGTCAAAAGCACAGCAGCATTCATCAATGTCGTAACTCTTCTGTTTTTTTTTCATTTAGGGTCCACACATCCCTCAGCTGCACCATTCGGACACCCTCCTCATCATCCCGGCAACTTTCTAACCCCAGCACCTCACTTAGGTAAGAATACATGCACTTTCTCTCTCCTCCACTAGATGTCACTGGACAGTCAACTTTACAACTTTTTGACTGATGAGGGTGTATTCTGGTTACATCTAGTGTTATTGGACACTTATTAAAATCAGTGAATATAAAATAAACATTTAATATGCGTTAACATGACTAATTTTAAGATGTGATTAATTCATTATAATCAAAGCAAGTAGTAATTAATTGCCGATTTACACAGTTTATTTACTCATTTTTGGTTCTCTGTTTTGATTGACAGAGCCCTTCAGCAGACCGCCTTCATTTGGAGGTCTGGCCTCATTAAACAGTGCAGCCTTCGGTGGGCTTGGAAACCCAGCACTCAGTGAGTGTAAAATATTAAAACAAGCATCTATTCACATTTAGTAAATTATTCAGTTCTGATAATTGCAAGATTTAGGTACCTTAACATTCTAATGACATACATAAAAAAGTAGTAACGCCTCTGGTAAAATTGTAAAGATCAGTATGTGTACTGACACGCCATGGGTAATTTATTTTTCATTCAGCACCCAACTCTGTGTTTGGCCACAAAGACGCACCAAACGCACAGCAGCACTTCGGTGGACCTCATGAGCCATGGAACAGACTTCACCGCACCCCACCATCCTTCCCCACCCCGCCTCCCTGGCTCAAACCTGGAGACTCTGAACGCAGCACATCGGTCAGCTCTCACGAGAGAGAAAGAGACAGAGAAAGAGAGCGTGAGAGGGAAAGAGAACGGGAATTAGACAAGAGAGATTCCTCAGTCAGCAAGGAAGATAAAGAGAGGTGGGTAAATCTGTGTGAATGAATTTACACATTCAACATCTCTAAACATTTAATTATATGTGACCCGTCTGTAAAAACCAGCATCAAAGTTTGATTTCACCTATTAATTTTACTATGATTTAAGTCTTTGGCATAGTTAATATTAACAATATCAAGGTTATATTTTCACAGAATGTTCTTAACATTATTTAGGATTTTATCTAGACAACAGTGAATCACAAAAAAATGACTTAGTTTAAACAGGCAGGCTCACAATAACAATATTGATAATATAAAATAAATTGATCATTTTACCTCTGTCTTTAGGGAACCCACGGAGAAGAGACACCAGAATCACCCGTCACCGGTTCCAGTAAACCCACTCACTCTGTTGGGACACACCCGACCAGCTGAACCTGCCCGAAACCACATCCCGTCCAGCGAATCCAGAGACAAGGACAAGCCCAAAGAGCGCGAGCGAGAACGTGACCACTCCGACTGGAAGGACTCCAACAGCGATGAGCACAAAACGAAGGAGAATCACCACAATGATAAGGACACACCTGTCATCCACGATGGGCGGGTTCCAGAGGACAAGCCGGCCAATCGGGTTACAGCGTCACCCTACATGCGGCCGGCTGGTCTGGACAGGGTGAACGGCGGACTGAGTCGAGATGTTCTGGAGAAAAAGGGTGAGATCACATATGAGAAGAAAAACAGTGAGATTAAAGTGAAAGAGGAGAGGAAGGAGGAGCAGGACGGTCCTACAGAGAGAACCCCAGAACAAAGATCTACACCTCAGGCACCTCCTGTCACCGCACTCCACCCACCCTGTTCCATGCCGATGCCCATGGGTATGGCCAGCATGCATCCCATAAACAGTATCAGTAGCCTTGAGAGAACTCGTATGGTGGCCCCTTTTATGGGAATCAGCCCCATCCCAGGCGCTGAGAGGTTCCCCTACCCCGCTTTTCATTGGGATCCAATGAGGGACCCTTACCGTGGACTCGATATTCACCGGAGAGATCCGTTAGCTCGGGATCTGTTGCTGAGGAACGATCCCCTGCACCGGCTGGCAGCGCCGCGGCTTTTCGATGCGGAACGCTCATACCGGGACCGCGAGCCACATGACTTTAACCGTGACCATCCTCATGCGCTTACCTTAGAACAGAGACGAGAACAAGAGAGAGCACATCTGGAGGAGAGGGAGCGGTTGCACTTGCTCAGAGAGGATTACGAACAAGGACGTCTACATCCGATGCATCACCACGCACTGGACGGGCACCTCCCTCACCCCGGTCTCATGGCACCCGGACTACCCAGCATGCACTACCCTCGCGTCAGCCCCTCCTCTGCCATGGTCCAGAACGGAATCTTACACAAAACCCCTCCCACTGCATCACTTAGCGCCCCGCCCCCTCTTATCCCAACCCTCGGAGCACGATCCACTTCTCCCAGACGGACTACCCCACTCAGCACTGACATCAGAGACAGACCCCCTTCTCACACACACAAAGATATCGAGGCCCGATGAGGTTTACACGTGTCTCTTATTTGTGTCTGATGGACAATGAAAGCACTTGATACTGGACTGAGACTGTATCATATCTGTGTACAAATGTGTGTTTTTTTGTGTTGTTTTTTGTTTTTGTACAAACCATAAAAGACTGAACAGATTTTAAGATTTTTCATTATCTTTTATCCGGTTTGCTCTTGCTTTGGTGTGTATTCTTAAATATGTACAGTACGCTGATTTTGAGCAAGTGGACAAAGATCTTTAACCATAAAACGCCCAACAAAGATGAGTTTGGAATGTACAGGTACCTCAATACATTGCAAAAAGGAAAAACTTGTAGATATGTGCATAGTCTGTGTTTCTCTCCTTAAGGAAAAAAATTAAGGTACAATTATGCAAATGGTTGTTATGAAAGCTTTACTTTGACTAGCTGTACATAATGGGCAGTGATCAAATGGAGATCAACATTCTCACAGACTGGTTTGAGTTTAATGCTGCATATTAATGGTTTTGAAGGATCATATTGTCCCAAGAGACCACATCCCTTTTTTCAACTATGCAACTTGTGCGTGGGCTCTTTATATATTACTCTTCTTCTGTCTTTCTCTGTCTAAGAGGACAACCATTCTCTGCTAACCCCTCTTACTCTCCTAAATCACTCTTTGTATACTCCCGATGACTAAAGAAACACTTACACATGACTGAGCTCGATCCAAGTCAAGGCTTTTTAAATAACCGAGACTTAATCTGGTTGCTGTATCTGCCTGATACATTCCCTATATCCTGATTCAAAAAACATGCATTTGTTTTTAAAGCTATAAAAATCTGTGTCGACAATCCTTACAAATACACCAGTGTTTCCAGAACAACACAAAGTATAGATACTGCTAATAATTCAATACAATTTTAAATAGAAAGACTTGGCAAACATATCATCTTATCATGACCCCAATGATGTCACAAGACAAGCGTGTGATGTTTTAAGTAAGGAAAGCAAGACAATTCTCACTTGGTCAAATTGTGTATTAAAGTGTTATGTATCTATAAAATGAAAAAGCAAGGTGTAAGCTATGAACAGTTTGTTTTTAATGAGCAGAGATCTATTTTAGTAGTCCATGGGAGGGTTAGTTGTGCGCTTTTAAATTCTGTGAAATTCAGATGTTGTGCAGTGTTTTTCCTTTAAGTTTCTCTTTTGTTTTCTTAAAATCAAACATTAAAATGTCCACTGAAGCAGTAGTGGGTAGTCAATACGTATTGCAAAGAGATTGTAAGGAACTTTTTTGCTGTTTATCATGTATGTAAAAAAATGAAGTCCTTTCTAGATCATGTAAAAAGGGTGAGGCGACTCAGCATGCTCCTCAGTTAAACTTGTGTTATGTAAATTGTGCCATGTTATTAAAAAATGTGAACTAACATTGTCATTGTCATATCATTTGTTATATAATGTCCATGTCCTAAAATTTTAGCTTATTTTGCTCACAAATTAATAACATAATACGTTTAATACTTAAACCATTAAAAGTGACTATTGCATAAAAATAGCACACAGATTTACATGCGAGCCATATCAAGAGACCACATATAGATTTATGGATGGAATCGTAATGCCATAGTGACATTACGTAATCTAATCTAAATCATCCTAATTGCAATATCCAAGTAGCAAATAGGAAATTAGCAAGTAAAAAAATTGCACAACATAGCCAGTCAATAACACATCCCAGTACGTTAATAAGCGCCAGTGTTTTTGGCAAAAGCAGCCGGAAGAGACTATTTCAGATTTTTATCAATGTCGTAATTAAGCATACGGAGGAGACTTTTTTATAATTTCATGAAAATGTAAAAGTGGGGAAAAGTTGCAACAAAAATGTCAGAATAAAACTTACAGAAGTGACTGTTACATAACATTTTGGCCTGTAAAGATGCTTTGTTTCGTTGTTTTCATATCAATAAAAATCAGACTTACACAAAACAGACTATCCAAAGGAAGTAGATATGGGGTTCGACTTCTGCAGTAAGGATAAAATTTGATCAGATTCTGATTAATTTTTCAAGGAGGGGACTCATAATCAGGCAGGGAGTCAAAATTCGGCACAGCAGTTTAAAGGCAATCGTAACAGCTCGTAACATAGCACAGCTGTTAATCAAACTTAACAAGTATTTTCCTAAAATACATTTTTGTTATTTAACCTGTTAACTGTCACCGTTCCTCAGGAGGAACACCTATGCTATTTCCCTATTCTCTTTAATATTTCATAGTTACATTTTTAATCTAATTATGACCAACTAAAAATGGAAAAGGTATACATTTTCATAACAATAAACATAAACAAAAAAAAATTCAAAATGTTTTTAAATTGCTGTAATTTATAAAAAATACCTAAAATAAAAAATGTTTTAAAAATGTTAATTGTTAAACTTAAAATGAAAAAAAAGTGTAGTTCAGATTCACATTTTCATGTGTATACTCACTTTCTGCAGTGACAGTTATCAGGTTTATATGTTATAATCATGTTTCTATTTACGTCAATTAATGAAAAAACAACAATAATTTTTTTCCACAGGTGCATAAAGACTTAACAGATGTCCATGGAAACTACTGATACGTGATAGAAATTCTAAGTACTCAAAAAAGCAAACTCACCAGACTGCTTTAAGAACTCACCTCCACTAGATGGCAGCAAAGCTCCTTCTCTAAATCTGAACATTTCAACGAGTCCACAAAGAGCAGGTGAGAGGAGGAACAGGTGCAGCGGAGGGCGTGGTACACACGTCTTACGTCAGTGGATCAGCTGTCATATGAGAAGGTTGAGCTGGTCTGTCTGGTTTACGAAAACACCCACAGGCATGCAAACAATGAATGCTGCTGAACAGGAAAAATAGCCTATGAAACCAAAGAGAAAGATATGTAAACCAAGCAAAAAACATGTTCAAACAGAAAGACCGAATGATGCTCGCTAGCAGAAAATTAAAGAGATAAAAACAGGAACTATCATGACGTCGAATTCTGTAAAACACACGAAAAGATCAAATTACAGACAAAGCATTGTGTGTTTGGCTGTTATGATCAAATTACATGTAGGTGTGTTTCACTACAAAAATCTATAACGATATAAATTTCAGTCATGTTTATAGGTTTGCAGTTGTTATCCATGAGATACAATAGAATAAAAGTTTCAGGCACCAAGTGTCACATGAAAGAACTATCAATCACCCACTGAACATGATCTTAACATTCTCTCTTTCGGTTTCACTAATCACCAAATCTAAAACTTCATCTACTACATTTTGTATTTTCTGCATTACATATCACTATAGAAAGGATTAGACACAAATACTAGGAATTTCAAGCCTGACGACAATAATAATAACATCCATCCAAAAACACGTTCGGGCACACAAAATCCTCATCTATATTCAGTTGCACATACTTCTAATTGTTACGTTCTGCAAGTCTCTATGAAAAACTCAATTGGGTAGCTGCAGAATAAAACCCAGTAATTAAATAATAAAGACTGAGCCTTCAAAAGAATTTCACTAGTGCTCAAGTCCTCAGCAGTTATTACTGTGTCCTTGATTCTTGTGAACTGGCTGAAATAAACCAGAGATTCTTCTGTGGTCCACGAAAACTGATAAGACAAAACAGCTGGCCCGACTCCAAACAAGATTCAGCATTTACAAGTCTCATGCTATTTACCACAGAATGAATGATATTTAGAAGTGCATGACTTCCCCTGCTGTTAAATAACTAAAATATTTGTAAACATTGTTTTTTTCTGTTTTTTGTGTTAAAATGGTATCAGAATTTTACAAAAAAAAGAGTCCAAGTTCAAGAGACTGACACTGATACTGTGTGACATTAACCATGTGGGTCTCTCATACTATGACCTTGGTTGAAATCTCATTCGTTCACAATTACGCTCCACAAAAATGTTTCTTAAACATCAAATCATCTCATTGCCTTTTTGTCCCATCATTTCTGCTTATGTGTGGACAGAATAATAACTGATCCATACATGAGCCATAACTCGCCATTTGTCCACATAGATATTTATAGCGCAGCGAAGAGATGGTGAATATCTGTAAATATCTGAAGCCCTTCATCTGCTCATTCCATCCAAGACAGGTCACAACAACAGAGCCTTTCTTCCAATTATCAGTGCCTGGCTCTTAAAGTGTCTGCCATCTGACCCCTAGCTTGTCGCTCAGCGTCATTATCCCAACATCCAAACGCTCTGCAGGACCCCAAGCCCGATAAGACCATAGTTATCTCCCATCACACATACACAGAGCCCCGGAGAACTACTTACAGAGGGCATGATGTGTGGACCCAGGGAAGATGCAGTCTTCTTTAGACAGGTAGAGAGACAAATACACACACAGAAACTCCCTAATTGCCTAACTGGATTTCACCCCCAGTGTGAAATATCTCTAGAGGGAAAATAGAGAAGGATAGAGACATAAAGAGAGAAAAAGTGAGAGGTGAGAAATGACTATACACAGCTAATTCAGCAGTCCTGACCTCTGTCGTCCTCTGGGAATTCTCACCGCACACATATTTCAGATATACTGCAGACACCAGCACGCCGGTAATGGAGATGACCCCAATATTGCCACGGGAGAGGAAAAGCGAAACATTGCATCAACCCTCTAAGAGACACAATGAAACATATTACCTGCTGTTTGAAGCCTCTCGATAACAAGCTTTTGTGTGTGGATTGTCTGTAATGGAATCTAGTGGCGGTTCAGACACATGACTTATTTTATCTGATGCTATAAACTTATAGTCACGTCTAAACTAAAGTTAATATTAGAGTATTATTCTTAATAAAGAACTGTGACATTATATCAAGGACTATTCTTAATTAAACAGGTCATTTAACACATGTATGACTTATTTCTTCTGTGGAACGCCAAAGAAAATATTTTGAGAAACATCTCAGTGATTTTGTGTTTATACAATAGACGTCATTTCAGGACATAGTTGTTTGGTTACCAACATTCTTGAGAATATATTTTGTGTTCTACAGAAGAATGTCATACAGGTTTTAAATGACCTTTTTTATGTTTATTGTTATGAATATTTGTCAAATATTTATTCTCGAGTCTTAGACCAATATATAGTTTGAACGATTAGATTAGAATTCAACTATGAAATATGAAAATGAAAAGGGAAATAACATAGTGACAGTTAACAGGTTAAAGTACAACAATTTAGTTGTCATGGATCAATTCAGACACTTTTAACTAAATATGAACTGCCACTGTGAAATGCAGAAGCAGGCAACATATTCTTCCTTTCACAAGACAAAAGTATGCATGTTTTAGAGAAATCCTTCTGAAATTTACACATCTACAGAGGATGATGATTGACAGCATTTTAAACAATAGTTGCATGCAGGCGAGATCAAAAGATGTCAAAATATTGCAAATACACATACAATCAGCATAAAACAAATCCAGGACATTTTAGCCAATAAATCAAATCCCATGCTTTACATCATCATATTATTGTATAAATCTCATTCCTGATTAATCATTCTGCAAAGCCAGTAGGTTTGGCTGCACACTACATACTTTGAATACTGTGTTCTACAAGTTTGACAGATCTGATTATAACCATATGGACAGGTTGCCCAGCCGGCTTCACATTCCTTTGTCTGAAGGTGAAGCACATGCAAACAGAACCCTGGAGGCCTGTATCTGTGTATATCAGTCAGAAAGGAGTGTTATCTGGTTCCCAAACACGATGCATTCCAGAGAGCAGGCGAGGGGGGTTTAAGAGCATGAATTTAGATGGTAATTGAGAATGAAGGTGAAGAATTAAACCATGTCAGATATGAAAACAAATCTAACCGCAAACATTTGACTTTCTGTAATCTGCTAGTTTTGGTCACATACTAGACATGGTAAACAATGCAGGTCCCTTTCTTAGCAATAGTGTAAAAATAATTTTTGTCTCTATAGAAACAAATTGGGAGACGTGAATGAAGCAGACCACAGCTTCATTCCAGACGCTCCTGTTGTCAGGGCTTGGTACATTATGCTTGCATGATAAATCCTCCCTTTCCCATGTATCCACTCTCTGTGTACAACCTGATAACGTTGCCAAGGAAACATCAAGGATTCATCCAATCAGCATCCTCCCACCAAGCTGCTCCCCTCATGATATGCAAACAATTAATACCTTCAGCGAGAGAATAAATCTACATGTGTATGCGAGGTGGGACATTTTATTCACTCACTGAGGTTCAAATTTTAAATCCTAAACAAATTAAAATAATAACACAAACAGCAGACATTACTTAAAAATGTCAAATTCAGATTAGAGGCCTTTATTATATTATTCTGTGTTATTTCTAAAATCAACCTCTATCTGTTTCTAATAAGCAATTTGTAATGGCATAGTGGGGTCTGTGATGTGTTATAAACACCATTGATCTATATTTAAGACTGCAAACCATTATGATCATTCTATTATTGCTATAAACACCCGCATCATTGCAACTAATCGTGTTATTGACCAGCACTCAAAACATGCAATGCAATATAATGAATAATTAATGATAGGTTATTCACATACTTTATTTAGTGAGGGTAAAACAACATGAAAATTGGTTTACTTACATGCACAATTGGTTTATTGCCTTACTGCACCTGTGAAAAAAATGCTGTGGTTATTCTTTCTCATACATAATATATGTTAACAGTAGTTTCCCGAGGCCTTGCCTTTGTAATATCTGGATGCAAAAGCATCGGTTCTGTTGTTTTGTTAATAACGAAACAGCATCAACAATTAAAACAACATGTTAAACACGTTCGTAGCAAAATAATTCATCATCAAATACCATTTATGATTTACTCACCTTCACATCACCAAACACATGCAACTTTCTTTACTCTGCAGAACACAAAATATGCAGAATTTTCTGTTTAAAAAAATGTGTGATTAATCACCAATTATTTAAATAGTGAAAGATATGGTTATGGCCCTGGTGATCTGTACCCTAACCTGTTATTTTTGCTTTGCCAATTATTTGACCTTATTGCGAATAAAGATTACACAATGCCATTTGTCACCAATTTCTAACCTTGGCACAATTGCTGATTTCACTGTTCAAATTAGTTATCTACAATGACTGATTCAGGGAGCGTGTTTTATAAAACATCCTCAAGGGCACTGCTCTAAATACAGTGTTTCAACTTTAACAGAAACTGCCATTGCTTCAGGTTCTGTTGTTGTTGGTCAGCGAAGCCGCTGGTGCTTTCGCAGGTCATTGATTAATCGTGGTCATTAGGCGGTGAGAGAACAGCCTCACCTGGAGTTAGAGGTGGAAATCAACGGGAGATTAAAATTAATCACTCGAAAAAGCGACAGCACCGCCGGCAACCTGCGGAGAGCGGGATGTTGAGAAGGGAATGAGAATGAGGTGTGAGGTTACAAGGGAATATCTCAGAAAGTGTAGGGAATTGTAGATGTTTCCTTTTTATTTAAAAATACATCACAAACAGCACACAAAAATAAAGAAAAATAAGGTTTTTACACAATGTGCAGAACAAAAAAGGAAGGGGTTATGTAATATTAGTACACCATAAAAAAAACAGCAACAATAAACATCATTGGTTGTCTCTTATTAGTAAGTAGAGTTGAATTTTACAATATCATAAATGGCACTGTACAAAGATCCAGCCTAAAATCTGTTATGAAATACAGAATGGGCTTTATTCAAACAGAAAATTCAGTTCGAGGAAACTGATTCACATGGTTACCAGTGAAGGTTTGCTGATAAAGGATCAGATTGCAATGTTTATACATTAGTCTCCACGTTAAAACAAGCTGAACTAATCCCAGAACAGCACCTCTGTTCTTAAGAGTCTTAATAAATAAAAGCCCAGAGAAAACATGAGCATGTGCTTTCAACTTGTGTGTAATAATAAATGTTAATAATACCTTATCCAGATGGTGAATGATTAACCCAATCACCCTCTCATTCTTCACCGTATTCACAGCCCAAGGACTAACACATTACAGCCGTAAATACAAATGCAATCAACAAATCAATCACACCCAAAATTACATTACATATATTTACACGTTCAACAGGTACCCTGCTCAGAAGTAGAAGTTTAGAGAAGCGCCTGTTATTGGTGTACAATGACTTATTTATAGAGACAGTGTATAGTTGACAGTGTACACACACACCCTCGCACGAGGGTGTGTGTGTACAGAACCCACAAGTTTGAGATGAAAAATGGTTAAATACGTATCCATTTAAAAAAAACATTTCTGAGTAATATTTTACCAGTGCCTATTTAAAATCAAATGGTATTAAATGTTTCATAACCAATTAATACTTGTCACTAATTCATAACTTCAAAACTGAGAATTTATGTTTTATTTACCTTGTTGTCTGTTAAAACACACACACATTGTGTGATACCATTTCACTAAACCCAAACTTAAAAAGGCACATACAGTGAACATTGGGATAACCCTGCAAAACATCAAACAAAAATAACTAAAAATGTTTGTAAAGCTTCTTCTACATAGTCATGAATATGGAGACTGATGGCGTTCACAGGGAGGAATCATATTGGACCTTATCAAAATCATCTTAAACTACATCTAATTGATACACTACAAAAATATATGGATGACCTTCAGATTTAATTAAATTATTTTGCTGGCTAACATTAATATTAACTAATCCTTCATTTCTTCAGTATATGCATCACCTTCATCTAACAGATAAACAGCAAACTAACACTTCAAACTGCCAATTGGATTGCAAATCTTTATCTTTTAAGATGGTATGAGCTGACGGCCAGAGCAAATGCAGGTTTAAGATTAGGATCGCATTAAAGTCAGAGTATTATCTGACTTTTTAATCAGAGACTATCTATGATTGGCTGGGGCAGTGTGATAAGCAGGGACAGGGCAGAGGTAGCTGAACCGTATTTTACCACCTAGCCATTTCTTTCTAAAAACCTTTTCATGTAATTGCATGAAAGACAGCAGAGGTTTGGGGTCAAGAGCCAATCTATGCATAAGGAATCAACCAATCACTCGAATACCCCAAAAAGTCCAGTTTCACTAAGCCAAATGGTAAATAAAGAGCAAAACAGGTTAAAATCACAGTATTCTCCTTTTCCAGAAATTTCACATTCATATATACCTGTACACCACATCAATCATCAAATCCTATTATGTCTTTTTTTTAAACCATCTCATCCATAAACCAAACCAACCAACCAACATTTTCCATAGTCCCTTGAGTAAATCTTTGCTAACATTTTGTTCAAACTGACTAACAGAAAAATGTCAAATAACAGCTTA
This sequence comes from Beaufortia kweichowensis, assembly GCA_019155185.1. Taxonomy (NCBI): domain Eukaryota; kingdom Metazoa; phylum Chordata; class Actinopteri; order Cypriniformes; family Gastromyzontidae; genus Beaufortia; species Beaufortia kweichowensis. The sequence continues at coordinate 2,614,997 of CM032815.1, read as the reverse complement.
GACATTCTTATATAAAATAGTGAATTATGAATTGTACTACAGCATATTTAGATTTCATTTCATCTCTGTAGAGCATTTCATAGGCAAACTATTCAAGTGCCTTAGTATATTACAGCTGACCGGGTCTTCCAAAAAATTCATGCATTTCAATATTTACAAAACAAAACAGAAGCAGGTGAAAATCACCATTCCACAAAGTTCTGGAAGTCAAATAGTATTAATTTAGATGGTACTGTTGAGTCCGGAACCTGCAGAAACATTGTTCTTTTGCAAATTCCAGTAGAACAATGAAAAGAATAGTGAGAGTCAAAATGGCAGCGCTGAGACTGATACCAGTTTAGCTCTACACAATGGACCCATCCCTGTTCTGGGCGGGAATCATGACTGGGATGGCCCCCATGCGACTGAGGTTGGGGCCGGCCATTCTGCTGGGTGGGGGAATAGGGGCGTGGCTAGGAGGCCTCTCATATTCATCAGCGGGTATCTTGTCGTACTGTGGCTTGGCGTACTCGTGGAGATTGGAGGGGGACATGGAGCCCAGAGAGGAACGCTGGCTACCCACACTGGTGAAGCTGCGTGCGGTAGAAACACGGCTTTTGGGAGGGGGTACATCCTCTCTGTGGAAGAGAAAAGAACAATGTTTGTAGTAAAGTTCTTAAGGAAAGTTTTTATAAAGCAACGTTTAAAGTAAAATTTAAGGCAATAACACAATGGGATTTTAAATTTGGGATTTAAATAAATCTTTCTCAAATAAAACTATTTGAAAACACATCTACTTTTTCATAGAGTGCAGCTATAACTCAAAAAACAAAGAACAAAAAATAAATAAAGTGAAAAGTGTAAAAGGATCAAACTAGACAAAATGCCTTTTGTAGAAAATCAATTTTGCTAATTAAACTTTGACAGAGACAAGAACTGGGAACCACAGTCAAGATTCATTTGGAATTTAGACCTCAGATTGGCCGAATAAGAAATGCAAAAATTCCAATTGCAGCTAAGTCTCTATCCTCAGGTTTCGCTCTACCCCCATCCTTCAAATGAACAAGTAATCAGCAACAATAATCCATTATGAAGCAGAAAACAGGAAAAGAGAGAGACAGACAGCGGGGTCACTGAGAGAAGCTGGCTTATTTAGATAATCCTCTTTGTCATGGCCTACGTGATGCAGCGCAAGGTCTCCAGAAAGAATGTCCAGTGCAGGGGTGTAATTTAGGGGCAATGACGGCCCGACCCACGGCCTTCCCCATCACAGAAAGGAATGCCATTTCAATAGAATGGGGGAGATGGGGAGGAGGCATTGACAGAGTAGGAATCGACTGAACAAACAAACGCACAGAACTGATTACACCAGCCCTTTCGTTTAGAAAAAGGGGTGAGAGGGAAATGGCACCACTAGCTGGTTTTGCTGGCCTTCAGCTCTGTTTGGCCAATAGTGTTGAGTGCAGGGGAGGCCTGTGATTGGATGAACAGAGGAAAAGCAGAATGATACAGACAGAAAGACAGCGACGCGTACCAAAAGGCATCTGGGGCAAGAGCACTCTTTTGTTTTCACTTTACAGCCTTCTTCCTGACTTTATTAGCCCACATTAAACAGTTGCCTCAAAAGAGAAGATAGTCGTGGTGTTCAGTACCTGATCTCATAGGCGATCTCCTTCTCGTACTTCTTCTTATGGCGGGCACGGCAGCAGCAGAAGAGGATAAGGGCGAGAAGTAAGAGAGCCAACAGAACAGCGATCACAGCGCCTGCGATGATGCCTGCTGTGTTAGGAGCTACAAAAAGATGCAAAGACAGATTATGGTTTAGGAAATTCTGAAGATTTATTAAGGTTTACAGGATTAGTATCTTTGGAACAGAGAGATACAACAATGGGTTTGTACAGTGCAACCCTAATAGTTACCAGGACTCAAGGATATTACAGATAAGCCCAATCACTTTCTTTATAGTCACTGGATTATGACTCTTAGAGAAGGACAATAAGCCTAAAGAAATTAGGACTTTGCTATTTCAAGTACATTAAAACCAGGCATGTACTATAATAAAGTCAGACTTACCTGGTGTGATGTTGACCACCACAAAACATTCCTCCGTTCCAACACGGTTTGTGGCAGTGCATCGGTACGTTCCAGAATCGGCCTGGGTGGCGTTCTTCAGACTAATGGTGCCACCAGCAGTATCTGTGCACAGCGGGAGAGCGATTTAACGTGTTAACTGTGGCACGGTAAACAATACATTAAATTCATTCAGGGTTTGTGAGTGCAGGGACTTACCGAGCACTGCTTTGGGTGGAAGTCGTTTATTGTCTGTGGTTCTTTCCCAGTCGTACTTAAGTGGTTGTGTGCCATCTGCAGAATTACACCTCAACATCATATCCTTCCCCACCTGAGTTGGACCCTCCGCATAACATTTCGGCTTGGATGGGCGAACTGAGGGAAAGGAAACAGGAAGCGAAAACGTTGGCAAAGGGCTGAATTTGTCAGGAAGTACAGTTTAATTTGGAATGCCTTGTCACCTGACCCTATCCATTTGCACACAACACTAAAATGCAGAAAATCTTCATGAGGTATTTTTGCCATTATTTTGAAATTACCATCACCCAATATGCCCTATTGTCTGTATCGTAACTAATCACAGCAAAGGAAGCGATCTGAGTAATGGATACAGCTGCTGCTATTACAGGTGCTGTCAATCAAATTAATTAAAATCAGCACGCAGTGGGTGTCAACATTCTTTCAGATAAAAAAACAAAGCACAAGGAAGGGAAGGTGGCTGGTTATTATGAAAGACAGCATGCGTCTTCTGAAGAGCTACGCATTAAACAGAAGGTGGGTGGGTGAACAGCTAGAAAAAAAAATACATATTACAAAGACGAGAGAAAGACGGAGTGAATTGGGAAGATAGTAATAGAGTACATGGGGGAGGGTGGAGAACAGGGGAGCTCTGTATAGAATCTAAAGCCCTCCACAAACACCCCCTGCTTGGCAGGAGATGAGAACTCAAAAGCAAACAAAACTCCAAATTAAAACCAGGAGGAGAGAGACACAGCCTCATGTGAGGAGGGCATGAATGGGGGAAAAAGTCCAGACAAACAGATAAGCAAAATATAAAATACAGAACAAAGTATAAAGTCATTTCAAACCATTTTACGTGTCCTTCACAGAACACAAAAAAAAATCTTTTTATACAAAGAAAGTAGATGACAGCTGTGGATACAGCACAATACTGCTGGTTTGGAAATGACATGCGGGTAATGATTTTCCTTTGCGGTGGGCTATCCCTTTAAGAAGATAGACAGCAAAAAAGACAACAAAAAATGCTCTTAAACTAGAGTAAGGTATTGGAGTCTGAGTCTAGATTGACATGTTTGTTTGACAATAAAAGCTGTAAAAACATATCTGGGTCTGCTGGGGCAGAGGCTTACAGCTGCAGAGACCTGAGGATTAACTGCAGGCTGAAGTGAACAGCAATTTAATAGGATGATGGGTCAGGGCACAGCGGCTTCCTCCGACAGAGAAATTAAATGCGTGGTGATGGACAGGTGGGCGGGAGACATCAAGGTGTAGACTGATGATCTAATGCATGCTTGTACACCAACAGACATACATCGACACAATCTGTGCCTGTCTCTTTTAGTCAAACAATTTGACAAAATCTAGTATTAAAGCAAGAAGTAACCACCTTTGAAATGGTTTTGTTATTTAAGTAGTAAGATCAATGGATAATCACAGCAGCCTGGTGAAAAAAACAACAACAGAAAAACCTGCAAAAGTCAAACTGCCTAAAATAATACTGTATGCACTACGGCGTGAAAAGTAAAAGGTCAAACATTTCTTTTTTCGCCTGTCTGGAAAGGCATTAATGCTTGATAGTGCATCTTAGAGGTTTAACTTAAGTGTTAAACACACACACCGGCTTCCTCATAATGTACTTGCTATTGTGACAAACAAATCTCATTTGTTTGCACCAGAAGTTCAGAACAGAAGGGCTGTTAATAAAACATCAATCAATATTTGTGATGTAAACAGATGTCTGCAAACCTTTTAAATAACATGCACTAAATAACACATCTTCATCTATTTAAGCCTATGGGAAGTCAGCGTTGTAAAGCATTGCTTATCTGCATCTCTACAGCAGAGCCGTGCCTCTCTAAGGTGGCAGGTAGCACATATACAGCCCTTCAAGTGAATGTCCTTGGACGGCTGTCTCTGATGGAGACACGTTTAGTAAGGAACACACGCACGCAGCCAGACGGCATCTGCTCTGAATGCAGGTACAGAGTCCCCACGGTCATCAGCGATAGGATGAGGGTGGACAAAGAAGGTAACGCAAGAGGAGAGAACAGCTGCATTCATCAACTGCTGAGAGAACTACCAATCTGTGTCCTTCCATCTGTCCACCTGCAATCACTGGGTCTGATCCTGGCAAACTGTCCTTCACCCTAACTAAATAATGAGCTTAAAATCAACTAAAGTGTTTAGTCTAACCAATCATTTGTTCATATGCGGACACTTGCTTTGAACAATAACTTGGCTTTTACATGTTCTGTTGGCCAAACAGACATTAAGCAATTATCCAACTGCTTTACTGACCAAACCAAAGATCCCAAAGTTAAAACTGTATCTATGAAGCTCTCAAATAAAAAATAACATATAAATGGTCAGTCTGTCCACAGCAGTATTAGTAAAACAGATAACAAACCGAGAGGAATGTTATTTAGTAGGTTTTTAGCATCACTATAAAAATTTTCTCACCTATAATCACTCAACTACCCCTTAAAAAACTGTCCAATTTCTCTTTTTATCATACAGTTACTGGCTTTCATGCATAATGCAAATACACGTCTCGGTCATGTGGTTACAAAGTTTCGGGAAGTGACGCTGCTGTTTTTGTATTGTTTGCCTCAGAGATGGCCTTGTTTGACAACAGTGTATTTGCCTAGGGCGTATACAGTATGTGTCGACACAAGTCAAAGAAACTGGAAACTGAGAAACAGGTGCTTTTCACACTCAGAGTACCACTGATGTCACACTTGCTGTTGACAACGATCAATGATAACCCTGAAACAAGACGTGTCAGGGGTGCATAAAATCAAACTTTCCTGTGTGCTTGTTGTGCTTTCATGGTGCAGATCAATATAGTGCCATTCAAGCTTTTCCCCATTTCACATCTCACTTTCCAGGAAACTACAACGTGGATGGAGGTCTAAATTTAATACCTGTGCGTTTTTGTTAAAAAGGATAAACACGGGTCTGTGTTGGTAAATGTAATAAGATTATTGCAGCAGACTCAAGCTACTGTGTCATGCCATTAGATTCCGTCGAGTTCATTTAATTAATTCAAACTAAAAAAAAATTCTGGAGCTCATGTACTTGTTATAATACTCACCCATGACAGTTAGTAGATATTTTCTGCTGCTGATGCCAGGAACCTTCTTCACCTTGCACTGATATGTGCCCGTGTCAGTGGCCTTCAGCCCCATTATGACCATGGAGGCATCGCCATTTTTTGGGTCTGGAGAGTTAAAGTGGACTCTGCCTTTAAGAGGGTCATAGTAGTGTTCAAAAGCCCTGTCACCAGAGTACACGATCACCTGATGAAAGGGAAGAGAGATGAAAGTGAATGAGTGAATGAATCACATTTCAGTGTCAATAAAACTCTACACAACAATTCAGTTTCAGTAATATGTGTGGGAAACAGTGCAGTGTTGATGATCTATGCATGGTTAAACTAATATTCAAATATTAAGCAAACCCTCAATTTTAAACCCAACTAAAAGTCAGCGAGACAAGAAACACACAGTGCCTCTTTTTATCTCAAAAACATCCTTCAGCACAGGTAAAACATTTGCCCTTTCAAAGTCACGACCTGAACAAAGTGCTCTTGTTAGTTCACATAGACATCATCTTTCAAGGCAGCACTGCTCAAAGGTACAGAAACACAAGCACATGCCTGAAAGAACTTTGCTACCTAAAAGACAAGCATACCAAGTGTACACATGGAAGTCATATACAGATTCAACACCAAATAAGGAAAATGTGTGATCCATTCAACAATCCCGAACCACCTCTCCCTATTTTCATGATGAAGAGGCGGCGGTCTCCCTTAGCGACTTGCATCACGCACAGTAGTCATGAGAACGCACCTTAGGGCAATACAGCCAGAAGAGGTTGGAGACATTCAGAATCCTAATGAAAGCGCCAGACACACAGCATAGGGGAGTAATGAGAAAGGGAGAAAACACGTGCAGAACCTCTCAAGTCTTATGCCCTCTGTGTGTTCACAAGAACCAACATCTGTAGAGTCTAAGAGCATCTTGTCCAAATTAACACTTGGTAAAGAGGGCTAATCTGTGCCACCTGGAGTCTCTTGCCTTCAGGATTTAAACCGAACATCCAACAACATCTGTAAAATAACCAATATCCAAACTATAATAAAAACAGGACGAGGAAATTAAAATTGCCTGAAGCACCATCTCCAACAAATCTCAAACAGATTTCAATTACAAATACCAGACAAGTCTAAGCTTGCTCAAGTCAGAGAACACAAGATTTGTGAATTTTAACTGTGAATATGAATTTTCCCCCACAGACTGGGACGATCCTCATTATAAAACTCAATCAAAAGTTTTCTTTTACCAGTGAAGCTATGTGTAGAAATACACCATGGGCAATAAGCTATGAGTGAATGTTAGAAACCAAGCTATAAACGAAGTAGTGTACCCTGATACTGCACATGGAAAACATTATTATCAGTTGCCACACTGTTACTGGTTATGCAACAGTGTTAGACTGCTGGTATGACTGGAGTCTTCAAGTCAGAGTACACAATCTTTCAGTATTGCTGATTACTTTAGCGGTGAAATAAAATGAGGTATTACCGAGTGTATCTTTAAAAGAAGTCGGTACATCACTGTTTATGAGTCAAGACCAGAAGGACACCATGCGACTTATTAAAATCAAAGTGTGCGTATGTTTGCACTTGAGTTCCATGATGGCTGTATGCCAGCAGGTATGTGTATTTTCCTCTGGAGCTACAGCAGGCTTGTTTGAAATGCAAAGTAGCAGTGAGTCACCTATACTGGGAGATCAGTCTGCTCTATAGCCCGAGCAGTTTCTGTAGCCCTGCCTGTCTACATCAGTGTCTGCTCTCACCGGGCTAAACCACAGCTCTGACTATCTACTCCTGGAATCAGGTGCCTTCATGAACTACCACACAACCTTTACATTTCAACAGGAAATCAACATTTAGAATATGGCTACTGGATAATCATATACTAAACAAAGTTTATTTTAAAACACTGATAGAAAGCCTTGCATTTGACTTATCTAGACTACTTATCATGAGTCCCACAGTTTTATTAACTAAGAGTTAAAAGTTAAGGAAAGTCGGCCATATACTGCAGATATATAACAATTGTAGATATTTTGTTCTTTGTTTATTTGGAACAAACACATCAACTGGGAAAACAAAAAAATAATCTTAGCCCCTTTCCATACAAGTAAAAGTGTCTAAACAGTTCTTTTGTTTCACATTCCCCATTTTCACTCTCAGCCTCAATCACAGCAGGCCTTTTGTGTGAATGTGGGTTCTGTATATAAGAGATTATTGAGGCACAGTGTATGTACAGTGCTAAGCACAATTCCCACCTATTATTCACTGTAATAGCCAATGCAGTTTTGTATGGAATTCTTCAACTCGTCAGCAGCGTCCCATCAATGAGAATTATTTATGCTTCACTGTGTCCCTAAAGACCATCACGCATTAATAATGAACACCATCATTTAAAACTGCTTTCTACATTCAAAGCTGATTCTTTGTTCATGTTGTTGAAAATGTTCATTTCTAGAAAAGTGTTTGTGTACACTGTCAATTCCTCCCAAGAGTATGAGATGTAATACAAAAAAATTTAAGCTAGATTAAACACTGGGCAGTCAGCCAGTTTGTAACTCCCCTTTCATTTATTATTGATTCATGCTGTGGCCAAGAACATTTTTAATAGCCAATCACTAGAAAACCATAAATCACACTTACACTTACTGACAAAGACCAAATGCCGAATAGAAAATATTGACGAATTCACAAAATTAACCTGTGATTGGTTCACAGTTTGGGTTACTATTCAAGGTTTTCTACAAAGACCTTGGTGTATACATAAAGTTCTAATGAAAAACACAATAATTATGACTTGATTACTTTCACTGTGCTATCAAGAGGCATAATGAGAAGTCGAGACTGGAATGTCCTTTAAATGTTATGAGTGAACTGCATGAGAAAGCCTATATACTGACCGCACCATTTTAAGTGTGACATAGCTTAAATTAATTTAGAATTGTATCTATGTTGGCACTTTAAGTTACCAACATTACAGTTTTGTAAGTTGGTAAGAAGAAATAACACAAAAAATTGTTTAATTTCAAGCATGGGAGAAAAAAAGTGGGTCAGAAAAACTTTTTATGCCCCACTGGAAGTAGGAAAGATGGAAGTAGCCAGTGTCCAACCTTCAACTTCATATGAAACCATTAAAACGATGAAGTGGGTCAAAGACAAATTCCAAGTCCTGAGGCACAGCCTGGCAGCACAGAGGGGGAAGAGTGCAAGGTCTATACCCATGAGAAAAACCTAGCAAACAACTGAGGGGGAATAGGAGAAAGTGAGAATGATAAAAATAGAATGAAAAATTAGGTGTGCGGAAGAAGAAATGAAGAAGCTTTGCTAAGAAAAAGATGAGAGAGAGAAAGAAAGGTATGAGGATACCAAAGAGAGATCGACCAGGAAGGGCTCCTGACCCAATTCTGTCCCCAGCTAAATGCATAATCTCTGAAGAGGAAAAACTATGAGGTAATCTCTGCAAGCCCACATATATCTGGGTGCTTACTCTACCTGCAAGACTCGGCGCTTCTGTGGAAAAACAGCCCTTATTCAAACTACTTGCGGAGTAAGGAAGTGTTGATGTTTGTGTAGATGCTGAAAAATGCTGTGTGTTTGTGGACCAGGCAGCTTACCCTTTATTCATAGTGAAGTGACTGGGTAAGCATTTAGACACAAACACACAAAACATCAATACACAGCATCAACTAAGAGCTGCCAAAGCCAATAAACCTCAACAGTATATTCATGCGAGTTAAACCGTAACTGCACACACAGGGCACAGAAATGAATCACATTATTAAGAATTTTACACACGCATCTACTCAGGCAACAATTTTTAAATAGTACTAAAACAACAGAACATTACATTCATACACCTGATGACTATGCTATAGGAATGCTGATCTTCATCACACAAGGCAGTCAAACTAGTTTGTGAGCGTTTTCTTTCCGCAAAGAACTTGTGACAGGAAGTGAGGCAACATAACACAAATGGCAAAGTCAAATCGAAAACTCTTAGAGGCTTTTGAATAATGGAGAAAAATGCTTTGTCATAGTATATGAAGAGACAGTCTCTATGACATAAACACAAACGTTATCTCATCACATGATCACAATCACAGTGTCTGCTTACCACTTTTTCTTCTTTTTGATTGTCTGATGGCTGCAGGCTCCACTCAATATCCAGAGGGCCGGTATCCTCAGCAGCGAGTGTAAACTGACATTCCAACTTTGCAGTCTCCCCGCTGGCTTTCTCCATGGATGTGGGACCAGATGTGGTGATCTGCAGTCCACAGGCTGAACCTGAGACATGTAGAAAAGACAAGATTTTTAGCAGAAGACAATAACAGCACTTTGTACACGTCAGTGCAATATTAAAGATAGTATAATTTCTCAAATTCAAGCAACAGTTAAACACAAATTTGTGAACAGCGAAATTAAAATAACTGCATATTAACAGCCGCATTGAAACCATCTGTTTAAGAAAACACATTTGATTCATTTGAAGTCTTTGAAAAATGTAGTACAAAATTTGTCCCAATGACACTAAATTCTTAAACTATAATACAAGCTTAAGTTTGATGCCAAATGTATGAGAAATCAATAAATACTGGAATATCAATATATAATGTGGATTTTACTCAGATTACTGAAGAGTGACAGGCTTTCACTGTCTTTTGTGCTGACCTTTTTAGTGCCCAAGATTATTACATCAAAGATCTTCTACTTTTGAAATGAAAATGATTTACTTTAGACATCTATCAGCACTCAATGTACAATGGTAGAAACACCTCAACAATAAAACGTCCTTGTTACATATACAAACACAGCACATACTACTCAGCTGGGGCTATGCAATCATGTATCAAAGCTCATACATTAAATAGATACATTTCTATACATGCTGACAAAGACCACCAATGTTGTTTTCATTGGGTATTGAGTTACTACAAAATGTTTGTGGTTGGTAAGCAAGTTTCAGTAAGTTGACTCAGCTGTGAAACATTCACAGTGATGCATAAGTGAAACTTCCAAACCAGCCTGTCCAGTTTCCAAACAATTAAGAACAGGTGGAGTTCCTTTACCACAGACATCAAAATATTGTGGAGATTTGCCTCTGGCTACTATTCTAAGGTCCGTCCCATGACGTTCTAGTGCTTTAGTCACAGAGGACTAGTTGCAGATCAACATTTAAAGAACATTTCCCACAATGCAAACACTGTGATTTGTGACAGGGTGTGGGACATTACATAAAACTAAATCCTTTCAGCATCACACACCTTTGACAGTTTCTGATTGTCCCTATGGGTATCGCTACTTTGATTTGCGGGAGTGAACAGTTGGAAATTTGTACAAAAGCATAACAGTTCAAACGAAAGCAACACAGCAGTCAACAAATTAATACTGCTGGCATAGACTGTTCAAAATCCCCATTAGCGGTGATATATGCTCTTTTTCCAGTGATCAAAGCAATTGTTTAAATAAATGGATCCTTTGGTGACCCTGACGGAAAGCTGCATTTCATTTCATTTTAATTAATATTGCCAGCTCTCAGCTCAGGGCTGTACAGAGGACATGACTTCATTCACAAACCTAGGCCTGCTCTCACCATCTGGATCATAAATCTGAAAGCCTGTGGACTATGCTCCACTCAATGATAATGACAAATAGATGCCAATTTAATATTGTTCTAGAACAGATTTTTTAAGCAACTCGGAACCAAACTAAACTGGAGTTTTGAAGAAAACACCTGCAAGAAACGAAATGGAAGGCGAGTGTGTATGTGAGAACAGCTTTTGTGGACTCAATCCCCTTCTTCTTCTTCTTCTTTCAACTACAATAATGTAAATGAAACTGTACAAAGCAGTTTGAGTGTGTGATGGAATTCAAGAATCAATACCGTCTAAGCTCTTCTGTCTAAGCTGTCCTCTTAAGCAGCATGAATAGAGAACAGGAATGGTAAACTGAATATAAACGAAGCAAATCTGTGCAAAAAGTGATTCTTTGCTTGAGCAAGGCACATATGTGCATTTTTACAACATGTGTTCAATAGAGTTGGCAGATGCATAATAGTTTTCTTAATATCATAATCATCATCAATTCAACATCTGATATTTAATCACATTTAACAGCACTCTTGTGAAATGGAAAACATGCATATTAAATGAGGAGGCAATAACGTCCAGGTAATTGTCTTTTTATAGAGCATTACAGCATCAGCAGTGAATTTTCATTGAGGAAATGGGATTGAATGGTCTCATATCAACATGCCTCCTGATAATCTTAACTGGGTAAAAGTGGACAGAATCACAACACATTTAAAATGAAGGCTTAATAGCATCATATCCTCACATTAAATTAAACTTAATTACAGATAACAGAATTTGTTTCATTATCTGACGACAGGCCATTTTGTATGCAAAGTAACCAACTAGAAAATGGTTTAAAATCAGAAGCACACTGACCATTACACAACTAAATGTCCTAGTCAAATTGATCCCATTATCAAACCCTTTTAAGAAAAAGAAAATGAAATTGGGTTGTTACACTCTAGGGCTTATTCACTCTGTGTAAAATGGAAAAGCATAGCACAGCAATGTCCCGAAATATTTTAAGATTAGGAAAATGAGGAGATATTAATCTAACTAACTCAGGATCTGCTGCCTGAGCAGAAACATATTTAATACTATTCTACATGCACAGCAGATACATTAAGGCTATTAATGGATAGTATGATGTTTGTGTTTTAGTTATAATAAGTTATATTGAAGTTATATGTAATATCATGTTATTTATATATCAACTTGCATCTGCAATGCAACAGACCTCAAAATAAAAGACATCTGTGGAAAGAGATAGGATGTGTGTCTGGACTAGGAATATCTATCTGTGTCTGGCTTCTCTTGCCCTCCATCAGCTGAGCACTGCACAACAATTCCTACGAGGTTTAGGAGAACGCAGTTTGACCCACAAGAACGAGGCCACAAGACCACTACACCACTCTTCTCTCTCCTACATATTTTTATTCCTCATATTTATCTCCTTCTCTCCCATTCCCTTTCCCCTTTTATGTTGGTCCCGTGAGCCCCAGCGCTGGTGATTGTGGACCCTCTTTGTGCACTCACAATAGGTAGAGAATCCTGTCTCCTGGCAACACGTCCAACTAAGAATGCTTGAGAGGGAACGAGAGAAAAGGGGGAAGGTAATGCAGATAAAGAAAGACGAATTGAGCACTGAACAAAAAGTGGGGGAGGTGGAGTGATTGAGGAGTTAGGGTTTAGTGAGGAAAGAGAGGGAATGTAAACAAAAAACAGCTATGAGGTTTACAGTCAGAGAAACAATCGCAGTCAGCTGCGGCTCAGAAAATACTGAAGTCATAAAGTTAGTAACGGGTCACATTCAGATCTTTAAATCTTCTAATTACTGCTTACAATCTAAATATGCAGAGAACAGATAAAACAAAAACAAACATTTCAATTCACATTTATTCATATCAATTCAGCAATAACTAGGCCACACACAGAAAATGTCACACTATCATATACAATACAAAGAAGGAAGGACATTTGGGAGAATGTCTCTATGGCTTAAAAGAGTGCTCAGTCAATCCTAGAACACAGTTCAAGTTAATGCGTTTCAAAAGCTAACAAGACTGTTCTATATATTAGCATGCCAGGCAGTTTTGCATGCTGTAAAGCAGTGCTTGAATTGTAATTAGGTTGTCATTCGAGGATGGCAGGAGCATAGTGTTAAATCACAGAGTGCTCTCGTGTTCGCTATCTCAAACTCTCATTTCAGAAGCAGCAGAGAGTTATTTTGGGTTTCAGACAGCAGAACGTGACAAAGCAGACTGTGACGGCTCTATGGAGGAGCGTGGCATATTTTTGGGTGGGCGAAGGAAAGGATTAATACTTGAAGATAATTCCCATTTAAAAAGCACAGCAGTTTCCAGCTTGTTAGGATTACTCCTCCCCCTTACAAATCACACATTTTCAGATGAGGAAAGAGAACCTCTAAATACATTAGAAAATAATTTATAATTAAAATCTCTACAAAAAAACAAACAGACCCCTTCAAAACTTTGGACTATTAGCTCTTATTTCATTAATCCATATCCTTAAATGCACTTATCTACACTTCTGTTCCAGCTTTTGAACTACTCTGGTACTGCAGTACAGCTAACATTGTTGCTTTCTGTATAATAAAAAGCGTGTTTCTCCTCGTTTGTAAGCCGCTGTGGATAAAAGCATCTGCTAAATGATTAAATGTAAATGCATTCCTGCAAATCTGCCGAATAACATTTCATCACCAGCCTTGTGACTAAATGACTTAAACAGGAAATGAATAGAAAACAGAGATGGAGGTCAATGCTCAGCAGTGTGTGCAGAACAGTTTTCAGAGATGAGAATCTTTGTGACTTTTTAATCAGCCATCAGCCCCCTGCCAACTCTTTGTTTTATAAGGTGCCTGAGCCAATGAGCCATCACTTTCATTTGTTTCAGCATTTTCTGATCACCTCCCTCCTCCACTCCTTTCTCTGCCCCTGAGACAAAAAACTAGTGACCTTTCTCTGCTCCCTAACCCTGAGACAGACATGTTAATGAATGCAAAAGCATTTCCATTTTTCCCACCTCCCTCCCCCAACACAAGCTATGCAACACTTTCCCATAGTCGTGATCTACTTCGTCTATGGCTGAGATGTCAGATCTTGATTAAAAGACAAGCTTCTAGCCACATGAGGATGACTGTATGTTTTAAAAAAAATTAACAGTATGGATGACACAGACATGGAATTGATAATAGGAGAAGGAAGCGAGCAAACTGGCTCAAGGAACAAACAAATCATCTCAGGCAAGCAACAATACTAATGATGGCTTCGCAGCATCACCAGAAAACCCAAAAACATTTCAGTAAAGAACTTGGGGGGCTTTTTGACAGGCTAGATGAATAAAAGCAACAGGGAATGTATACAATAAACAAACAGCAATTAGGAAATGTAGGCCAGGTGGCAGATAGAAAAGATGACAATGGCTGAGAAAGAGAGAGGCACAGTCTTTCAGGGAAAATTACATTTTAAGAGTTTTTGTCTGTTGTTCAGTGGAAAATACATTATTCATATGTCAGTCAAAACAGAGAGTAGACAAATTAGAAAGCATTAGTAATCACGTGACATAATGACAGACAATAAACAGCATAAAAGACTGACCCCGGGTGACAGAACAGACTGCTGATTCCATAAATCTCTCCTGTCTACTGGGACCAATGCTGATCTAGACGCACATACATTTGTGCCTTAACTCTCTTATTCAACCCATGTCAACCATACTCTGTATATGCACTGATGACACGCTCATTTGGAACAAAATCCATCTGCATTACATATCAAAACTATTCCCATAACAACTAAACAAAACATAAAGCAGCTAAAATATCGCTACACAGTCTCTGGATCACTTTCTGCTGCACTTTTCCTCATACCTGACAGCTAGCTGTAAAATAATAATAAAGTGATCACAACATTGTAGTGACAGAGAGTGTGAACAATGTTATATGAGTAACTGTGAAGTGCAGTAAGTAAGTAAGTTAATACTGCAGATGAGATGCGTGGGAAAGATGAAGAATGAAGATGCAAAACTCGATATAAACCTGCTCTTCCAGATCTCTCTTAGGATGATGATCAAATCAAATTGAACGCATCTCATTTTATGGTGTGTGACAAAACAAGATACCTGCCTGACCAGTGACCACGGATGTTCTTTGATTAGTAACTCGTAACAAAACAGAGGTACTAAGAAAAAGACTGAAATTACGTACATAAAATGTTGAGCATATATTTAATCAACTGTTTAATTGAGACCTCAAACGAGTTTCTCTCCTAATATAAAACAAGCACACATAATCTCACATTCACACATCAGCTTAAAGTTCTCATGCATGTCTTTCATGATTTTGGAGGAGCTAGTAGAAAAGAGAGCTCAGGCTGACAGAGCGTGAATATCATTCTAGAACATTCCCTCCTGAAATTCAGCGCTCAATTAAGGATTAAAGCCCCCCAACTCGTTTGGCAGTAACAAGGTTTCTTCTCAGAGTTATTAGAAATGGCTTATGAAAGACATGACTGGCCTGAAACAGTCACTGCAGTAGACTTCTCCACAGCTTAACACATTAAACACAGGTCAAATTTTGACCACAGCTAGAAAGACACAAAAGTACACAAAGACTGAGAGGAAAAAAGAACATGTGGGAGAATGGAAGAAAAAGAGCAAGAAACCAAGAGAGTGCATATAGAGGACTAATTTATTCTGACAGCATGAGATTTCAAATCCTTTGTGAAGCTAGTATGGCGCTCACTATCAGCTAAACTCCATTTCAAGGAATCCTAGAAAGTTTCACAGAAAGGTTACAGGCAAATCCCAACTCTACTCAAAAAAATCTATGATGTTTATTTAATGTTTGGAAAGCTTTGAGCACCCACGGCATCTAAACTTTTATTTCTGAATACATAAAGAAATAGTGCATGAAGACCTAAGGTTTTAATTCATTTCCCTGCACTCACAGAAAGTCTTTAAGATTGTATAGAGAGAGCATCAAACTGTCTCTCTTCATTATAAAACCTAAATAATAAATTTAAGTGTTTTTTAAATGGAACATAAGGCAGATCACCAATCAAAAACATCATGTGTGTGCAATTTAATTTTTTAAACTAAACAGTTGGTCTAATTTTATGTCCAATTAAATAATCCATGCGTGCACATCGCTCATTAAACCAAAGAGAAAAGATGCTGTATGATTAGATAATTGCACATTTTAAAATGGCAACATATGCACTCATGTACAAACATGGGTTTGCTTGTAGTCACAGTTCAACAGTCAGTATTTTAGGCTATTTAGACAATATAAATAATCCAGATAAGCAAGCAGATACTGCTTCCCCTGAAGCAGTTAAGAAGTTTGTCTCTAATCTTTCAGGTCACCACAGAGGTCTGCCTGCTGCTAAAATGCTGCCATGGAAATCTGACGGAAACATCTGTGAATCCACCTACAAGTTCTACAACACAAGTAGTGTATGTAACTTTAGTATCCAAATGTATTTTTTTCACATTCCAATTTTGATCTTTTTACATATTCCAATTAAATTTAACTTAAATTTTAGTTAGTTCAATTGAGGTTAGACACAATTTTACAATAATTTTAGCACTTTTCAATTCCGTTTACAAATACAGGTTTCAGACAGCAGTCTAATTCTAAAACGCATGCTTTTACAAGTTTGTGTGCTTAAGAGCACTGTCTGAAGTTAGTGTAAGTAAGGTTGACTATTCTAGGTTTTCCCCAGAAGCAGTAACTGCACATTCTGCTATCCCAAAGCCCCAACGCTCCAAAAGCATTTGATTTCTACTTACAGAATATTGTATTTCCAATAACAGCTTTAATGACAAACAGTGAATTGATAAAATGTGTGTAAATCAATAGCACTTGACAAACAACAAGTGACACAGTCAATTCTGAATGGGCTTTGTCTGATAGGGAAATGCCTTTTCCAATACTGCACTGAAGCTAAATGATGCCCACACATGTACATTTAACTCTAGCAATTGCTATAATGACAAGGCCATTATGTTTTTAAAAAACTGCATTTTGCTTTATATGACAGAGCTTTAGAACTGTCTAGTACAAATCTATTGTTTGGCTACAAAATACAGGCCTCCGCTTTTTAGGGTGTTCTCTATGAAAGTGTACTGAACAGCAGGACAGTAAAGATAGGATTTTAGTACCTAGCAGCATGAGGTGCGAGCACTATCAGATCACACACAACCCTGCTGGTAACACATAATCATGTGACAATCTGTATGGACCACATCTCTGTAGCAATAGCAACAGCACCAACACAATGAGATGGTTCTCACACATTACACACACAAAAGAAACCAGCAGGTGTGTTGAGCACACCTCTGTGTATTTTACTCCCCTAGGCTCAGCAAGTCTGTCAGGGTCTATCACTAAAAAGGATAAGACAGATGAAATGGGGAGAGAGAGAGAGAGAGACCCTGTTTTTCTCTTTGAATGTCAAACCTTAAAGCCAGTGTCATTTCCACAAAACAAATCTTTTTTGATAAGTCTATGAAACTTGACTGGTCAAAGGCAAAAGCTTCACCTGACCAATGGTGATAAAAGAAATAATATAGTACAGGATATGGACATATAAATTACTCTTTGGGTTGGTGTCATAAAAATGACATTATTATGAACAGAGTGAGGGTTGTCTGTGTTTGCATCTGGACTGTAAAGATAAATATGGTAAAATTAACCTAACGGTGACACTGGTTGTGTGTCAGAGAGAATGAATGTGATTTATAGAAGCAACACACTAAATGTCCGAGATCTGCATTACACCAATTCGTTTTAACATCCATAATAGTAAACCATAGCAGTTATCACATGTTATAAAACACTGCATTAGATTTTTTTGTTGGTTTTGAGTGAAACATGAGGTCAGTACAGCAGTGGAAGTCTGCTCACATCAGCACTAGCATTCAGATCACACCTAGACAAGCTTGTTTAACAAAGCCACATTCACCAGACCAGAAAACACACAGATGACCTTTTCATAGTCAAATATTACACCCTTAAAATAGTCTACACCCTATAGAGCTCAGGATTAAGGGATGATGCTGAACGTTGAACAAAGATAATGCTGAGAATTTTGAACGAGACAAGGAACTAAAACAAGATTAATCAAATAAAGCTTTTTTTTTTTTTTTTTAACAATTAACACACATTAAAAAACTAAATAAATAACTGATGTGCTTCATAACCAAAACATAGCCAATTTGTGTTCTGAAAGCCAATAAGACCACACAACACGCATGCTCATATGCATGTACAGACAAACATAAAGCACTACACAAACAACCTAGAAGCTTTCCTGCCTCGCATCCTAAAGAGGATAAGTCAGGAGTGGTCAAACAGACAGACAGCTGTCTGTCAGCTTAAAGATCAGTCAGGGTCAGACAGGCAGCTCAGTAATCCCAATGAAAGTGTCTGATCTCAGCTAACAGGCTGAGATGTCTCTCCCAGCAAGAAATCTAAAAGAATTAGAAAGATACAGTGTTCAGAGCCAAAAGACAGATTAAAAAGTTCTCCTTGTAAAATGTGGACATTAAACAAAGGTTAAAGGTGAGGTTTGACACTGACAAAATACATTTAATGCTAAAACATGCTGAGCAGTAAAGTAAAAAATCTCCACATGGAATCTTTCTAATTCACAACAGGCAAGAGTGCAAAAACTCAATATCAATCTTCATTTCAAACCCACCCACAAAACATATTGAATAAATAACTCAAGCGGAACAATGGTATGGCTTTGCAAGAATGTTGCAAAAAAACTGACATGTCAGAATGTTACAAAATGATAAACCTATTAGATAAATTCAGTCTTTCAGAAATCAAAGCTGACGTTCAGGTGGAGGATGTTATTTAATTTTGCAGTATTAAGGAGAAAGAGTGTGCAAAGCTTGATGTTGGAGCTCAGGTGTATTCTTAATACAGGAGTGCAAGTGAGGGTGTTTCTATGGTGTCGAGGTATTTATATTCTCACCAGTACAGAAAGTGGGACAGACGCACGCTGCTAAAACACAACAAAATACAATAATTTGAGAGAAACTTTGTTGGTTTAGGATGCACAAGAAGGAAGTTAACACTGACCTTCTTAGTTTTAATAGTCTTCACATGTGTAAAGGTAAATGTCAACTTTTTATAAACACTATAAACTATAGAACATAAGAAATGGCAATATGTCAAAGATCTGATTTTAAAAAGGTTGAAATCTGCCCCTGTGCAGCTGAAAATGGCATTTTGAATACGTGTTTGCATTTGTGCGTCAAATGAGTGCACATTGCGTAAATCTGAGGATTACAGAATACCCAGTGCTGTTTAAATGCATTTCTGTACACATAATGTCAAGGGGGAAGGGCAGTGAGAGAGATTGTTGCACAGGTATAGCAGCAAAAAATGAGACCAAACACACATGCACTTCATATTGGTTTGCACACACAGTTACATAAACAAAACAAAGCAGAGTGTTCTTAAATAAAGCATTTTTATACAGGAGTGACATTATCACTGCATGGGTGAAATATTTTTATTTTGTGACAACAGAACACCAATTCCACTTCAAACGCTACTGTTTGACCTCATCATAAAAGCACTCCCCATATCCTGTAGCAGTCTCCAGGGAAACAATATGCTCTGCAGTCAATTATACTTTTTCTCTCCATATCTCTAGTTTTTATTCTGCATAAACATCTCTATATCTATTAGTCTCCAAGTTAAATTCAATTCTTTCCTTAATTTAAAGCATATTAGCTTTAAGGTGCATGCATCAGAAACCTGCACATGCATTATAAAAGTAAACAAATCAATTTGCTATTCAAACTAATAGTCCAAAATTGAAAACAGAAATGATTTATTTCTGTTCCCATGACAATGGATTTGTTTCAAATTTTACAAACACCACAGAAAAGCCCATCCCTGGTAAAACAGCACCTGTTACAAATGACAAGACACAGTGATTCTCTTCAACACAATATCCTTTTTGATAAAAAAAATAGACAAAAACTGCCATGAAAGTTGTTTTCCTTATTGGCTGGTTAGCAACTCTTTGATGTGAATCACTCATGTTATTTAAATCAGCAACTCTTACAAGTTTTGTGAAATGACATGAGCCACAAAACTTTCATTTTCGTAAAATGAATCCCTAACTCCAAAACCCTGCTGATGAAAGCAATAACAAAGATCAGGTCATAAGCCCGCATGCAGACACAAGCTCAGAGCTGACACCTAAGATCAAGGGTATACTCAGCAGGCGGGCTTCACTGACGCTTTGTTTCCTAACAATACAGGACAAACTCGAATATGTGACCCTGCCTGTGAAAACTCAGCTAAAGTCACTTTTTGTTATTTACGGTTACAAAAAAATCATCTTACATAAAGTAAAGAACAGAATTTAACATTGATATATTTAATATAAGACATGTCAAAGATTGAAATCATAGTGAAATTAATAGAAGAAACCAAACTTTTTTATCCCAGAATACGATTTTTAGACTTTAGCCTGGTTTTCACAGGCAGAGTCACATATCTGCAATGAAATGCACTGCAGACTTTGTCCTTCCTTTTTATTTAAAGTCAGTCACATTCACGCTGCCTCACTGTGTCTAATCACAGCTCCAGCTCCAGAAAATAGGAAATTGTAATAAGTCTACAATGAAACAGTTTGTTTTAAAAAGACAGCTAGTTGATTTATCCGAACTGCCGTAGCCAAAAGGGTTATTTGTAAAATATTCCAAGATACGCTGTGTATCAGCACTCCAGGCTAAATGTAAAGCTTGGAATATGAATCCTCTTTCAAGCTGAGAAAATGGAACATAAAAGAGGCAATTGTGCATACTAATGATTATCAAGGGAAAACAAATCACTTTTCCAGCAAACAGAGGCCATTTACATATGTAGGAACAGATTACTATTTGCCTTAACATTAGAGTGGGGTTGACTTGAATGCTAATGCCAGAGGTAGAACTGTTTGTCTGTGTGCGAGTTAGAGGGGTTGAAATGAGGCAAGGGCATATATTTGTTTTTTTACTTATCCAGTTCATGCAAATCTGCTTTTTCTGATGAGCAATGTCAGTTGATAATGCGCAGTGTTTTTCAATAGGATAAAGAGGCTAAAAAGTGGCTCCTGCAACAGCTGCTTTCCACACTCCTTTCAGTATGCTTTATCCCTTCCATCTTTAAACCTTTGCTTCATCCCTTTGCATTTTAGAGTTTGTACTACAACACAACACTTGTGTTTTAGTTAGAGAGTATAACTACCATCTCGAACCTTTAAAATTTGAGAATGTGCAGGTTTTAACAAACATAATTATATAAAGAATATTTAATGTAAAGTTCAGCTCTACAAACCTAACCTGGGAGTTCCAGAATAGACATTTTGCTTATAGATACAGTGCCATAGTTTGGTTTGTATGCTCCACCCAACCTTTAATCAGACTGATAGCAGAGTCTAGTTTTCCAGCGAGGAGTATTTTTTGATAGAAGAGATACATAGAACAGTGCCGGCAGACATGAGTCTTCAGACTCCCAAAAACACCTGCTAAAGTAAAGCCCTGGAGATATTACTGATGCATAGTGCAGGTTCACACACAAACACTCTGTGACTGTTGGGAAACTGGCCTATGCATTCACACAGACATAGGAAAACCAATGTCATGCCGGCAGGCATAAACACAAACACTGTCTTCTCAGTCTCTAAGGCCAATATACAATCCCGGACAACTCTCACCCCCACACGAGGAACAGACGGATAAGCATACATGCCATGTATTAGCAATGAAAGATGCTGCATAGTTTCATGGAATGTTCCCCTCAAACATATTTGGATTATAGAAGAACAATATTTCTGGATTAGGATGACTATTTTTCGTAAACATGAAAAAAGTGTGCTTGTACTCTAGGACAAATTAATCTGATAACAGTCTTTAAACAGAGAGAGCAGGACCTACAATCCAAGTATGTCAGACATGCACTATTATTAAAAACCACAACAAAGTTAGTTAACTAAAACTTTTTTTACATTTGGCAAAGCACCACATTTCATGAACTTGTGGGTCCACCAGGAACCATGATTTTGCCATTGCGCAATGTTTTAAAAACTGTGCTAAAGCAATGATTCATTATCAATGAATTTATTATTACTTCATAGATGATCAGAAAATGTAATAGATGGTATTGGTCAAAACAACAAAATGCTATAGACAAGGAGCGCCTCTGAACTGATGAGTGACAGATAGAGAGAGAGTGAGAAAGAGGTTCCATGACCTTCTGTTTATATTCTTATAAGGTTTATAAGAACACTGGAAGAAAGCAGTGTAAATCCCAACCCAAGACTGCCAGGCTATGATCGGAGCATTACAGCGATTCACACATTTAAAAGAAAACCTACCAGCCTTTACATACCTAACCCTCAACCCTGCCAAACCCCTCTGAAATACAATTTTACTCTCTTCCACCAACCTCTTCCATTCCTTATTTCATTTTCTTTTCCCATCTCCCATGATGATCTTACGATGATCACTCCTTCGTTCTGAACTCCTACCCATACAGTCATCCATGACTTTAACCTCTGCTCCCTTTGGTACAGATCTCGGTTTCTACTCCCCTTCTCCTCCTCTCTGTTGTAAAGTTGTCTACTTCAGCATGTGTGAGTGATGATTCCTGCATGCATAGCAGGTCTTCCATTGAAACTACAGCGACATAATAGAAACCCTTACAACCTTGGTTATTTATCATTATCACCAGGTCTAATGGAACGTGATCGGCCGGCCTTAATGGCCCACTTACTCCCCAAATTGAAAAAGAAGGGAATGAAATAGGCAAGAGATCCAGTGAGTGAGGGAGGTTCGGCTTAGCACTCGAGACCAGAAGGTTGTAAAGTAATGGGAGTAGGCGTTGCCTGATGTCTCAGGTACGAGTCATGCATACTAAAATATTTAGGAGGCAAAGGCCTGAATATCTATCCTGATAGCCTTGTCCTCTCTGTTAGTTGGAGGACATACATCAGCCACATACATGAACACAGGTGTTTAGAGTGTGATCCTTGTCTAAAGCTCGGTCTCTTATTCAACAGGACAGCACCAGAGGGAATGCACTGTGAACAAAACAACAAGGTACAGAGAAAGCAAGATGCAGTCCTTTGAGTTGCAGGTTAGGCTTCAGATATTAAGCTTTTATTCAGATATGTTATGCTGGTTTGATAAGACAGCACTGCTGCAGAACAGAATAGAGTATATGTTGGCCTAAGGCCATAACTCAGCAGCTTGTCTTACTTTAGATTAGACAAAGACAAATCTCAAATAAATATCTCATTGCCTCACAGCATGCCTTCCAGCTTACTTTCTCATCTATCTTTTTCTCCCTCACTAACATGTCAAACAATTTCTGCTCTATTTGAAAGTAAGACTATTAGCTTATGATAGGAGGATAAATTCCTGGAACTTTCAGGCAAAATGAGGAAAAGCCATCACGCTGAAGACCTCATTTATTAATAAACCATTCTGGTGAAATGTAACACGACCCATGACTTACTCTTTACAGACACCTGTACACAACTGGTTAGGAGCTCATAGCATTAGATTTTCAGCAAAGTGTTGAGTGACAACCAATCTAAAATTATTTTATTTTATGTACAAAAACAACATACTGCACATCACCATGTGATCACCATGTTTATTTTTATCATTTTGTTTTTAGCATTTGTTTCACCTCTATTACCTAAATAATTGTGTTTGGAAAAAGCACTCACACACTAACTCCAACACTAAAAAAATCACGTTCCAAGGACCCAAACGGCTATGTGACACAAGTCTCTTAGCAACAGTCTCCAAGCAGGGTCTCCAGAGTAGGTAGGTTCATCAGGTAACTACATCACAGCCTACTCAGGGTTTTCAGACTGGTACACTTAACAGGGTCAAAACAAGACACTAGACTTAGTCACTTATGAATGGGGAGGTCCTACATGGAGGATTCTTAATGGCCTTTGAAATAAAGTGCAAATCAAACTTTAGAAAGGAGAAGCAGATACTATAAAGGAGTTGAGTGCATACTACAACACAAGCAGGACATGAATGACTGTCCACACATACCTGCATGGGAGACTAAAATAAAAGTGCTGACTGACCAGAGATGTCTGAGAGCATCTGCCTAATGTCTAAGTGAAGAGACAGGACTGTCAGAGTCTATGGAGGGCATCATTGGAAATATGTCTTTAATGGACAACAGGGAGTATAAGACAGAACAGGGAATACATCACAGACAACAGGAGTGGACAGTGAAGACATTGGGTCTAAAACCTGAGAAACGCCTACAGGCAATTCTTGCATTTTGCTTAAAATCCATTTAAAATTAAAAATTTGAGTTGTGACTATTGTTTGCTCGTTCAAATTATAGCATGAATGAAAATAGTCTTGAAGTCAGCATTAAAATTATATATTTTAGTCTAAGGATGATACAAGCACAAAAATATCAGACTCAACATTTTATTTTGATGGTAATAAGTTTGTGCCACGTTACCATCACACACAAAACAAACAATGTCTACAAAGCTATTGGGAAATGCATTATTACTGAAATAAACAACAAAACCAAGCATGTACACATTCCATATATGCATTAACAAAAGCAGTGTGCACACAAAGCTCATTATTGTTGGACTAGTTTATCATTAACCAGTGGCTTGTAATGTCATTGCTCTATCCAAGCCACCTTATCTCTAGTTCTTTCAGTTTCTGTCTGTACTTGTGCTTGCCTAACCGATACACAATCTTTATCTCTAATAGTAACCTTGAACCACAGCTGTACACACATGCGGGCATGAAGTTTCAAGAGAAATAAACATGGAGGGAGTGACCAATCTGTGTTTTTTAATGCTTGTTATAGTCGTCTTTTTTAAATGATAGAAGTAAAACACTGCATTTCCACCAGCTACAAATGATCCATTAGAAAAACAGATACCAACTGGACAGCATGGGCTTCTCTCAGACACAATCCATTTTAACTGGAGATGAAACTATGGTTTACTCCCCCACCCCTGAAACTCAAAACCCCAGTGTACGTCTGCATGTCCTTTAAGGTGGGTGATTGGTCAATATCTGGATAATAAGACTGGATAATAAGCAACCTCAATTCAGAGAGAAGTCTTTCTTAAAAATAACGAGGGGGGTTACAAGTGGCGCTGCTATTGGCAGATGGCAGGCTGAAAGAAACCCCTCATGAGGGCTTTAGGATGAGTAAGCCTATTTTCTTAACTGACAACAATAAAAATAACAATGAAATAATAATTCAATTAAATGTATTATTATCACTGACCGCATTAAGCACATAAAACACATAGAATAACAAGCAATCTGACTTCACAGGAGCATGAAAATGAGAAAAACAGCTACACAAATTGTGTGTAGATCTGGCTGTTATTGTCAAGGATTAGTTAAGTTGAACGAACCTCAGATAACAACAACACTAATTGTCCAGACGTGTATTTTACGTGTATTAAACCACAAACATAAAGCTCTCTAAAGAAAACTCACAACATTTAACGTGATATATCAGTACAAGGACATAACAATGTTTACTCAAATTATTTTAAAACCAATGTACAAACAACCATAAGCTCCCCAGGGTTAGTTAATTATTAAATATCAAATAACAAACTGCGATGTTAACGAGTCACTGAACTTAAGCAAACTCGTTGTCACTACGATAATTAACGAATAACATTATTTACTATTTAGCTACTTAATTTTCAAGTATTTAAATTCGTTAGGGCAGAATATATAACATCAGACATTAGATTCAGAAAGACTTTGATTTTCAATTCAGTATCTGATCAGATTGTCTATATTTTTAAATCGACAACGGGAACTTTTTAAGCTTGACACTGTTGGTCAGTTTCTGCTTCGACGTATCTGGTATAAAGTTTAAAGTGGTAACAAAACCAAACATTTCACAGAATACTGAGAAATGAAGTCAAATAATATAAACTGAAGTAATGATTTTGGTTGTTTTTATAAACTTTTCGGAAAAGGGTAGCGGATGAGCTAATTCTTAACCGTATCGTATAAACAGCCTTCAGAAAAAAATAGGTTAAAACTTACCTGTGAGGAGAATTATTTGAATTAAACAGAGACAGGACGTCCTCAAATCCATTCCTCTGCTTTTAAGTCACAATTTAGTAACTAAAATGAGTATAATAATAACTTTTCCTCAGACTTCTTCCGTTGCGTCCTCGCTGTTCTTTCTCCGGTCTCGCGCAGCATCGGTCCGGGGGCGCGCTCTCGCAGGTGGATTGAGGCTGGAATCTGCACACGTGATTTCCGGAGGTATCAACCGGAGTAGTTACAGGTCAGTTTACGCCCTCTTGCGTACACAACGCGAATATTTGTGTACAATGAGCCACCGACCTTCTTTAACAAGAGCATCTTGACTGAATGATTAAATACTGACTACTTTAATGCAATACTTTATTTTCTGCGTCCATGAAGAGTCTCTAGAACTCCCCACCATTATTCATTGTATTAAATATACTTTTATCTTCAATAAGTTCAATATGACCTACAATTCACACTGTGCCATCCTTAAATGATGTCATTTACTATTTTAATATTTTCCCAATACATACATCGTTATTCTATAAGTTACTTAATAAGCCAGGATTAGGCACAGCTTCAATTTAGCTTTTTATTAGGGGCAATATATCAGTCATTTCTACAATGTGCCAGTTCCTTACCTAAAAATTGCACTAGTTCATCATTCATGATTCATCATACAGATACAAAGTCACACAATTACATTTAAATAACTTAAAAATAAGGTTTGTTGTAGCTTTTTATTGCAAACTAGACCAAAAAAATATACATATTAACAGCACTTACAAATGGAGTGTATATTGTTTTGCATACTAGCAGGCTAATGAACTGCGATAGAAGAAGCAGATAGAAACCAATGTGAGTAGTGCTAATTACATCACTGACACACAAATCATGCAGCTGGACCTCAATCTTTTGTTTTTCTTTTAATGACTCTTATTTCATTTTGTTTCATCAAATGGTCATAACTGATAAAAGCATTTTGAACCTTAATATAATTTCCCTGCCAACAAAACATTGTACATATTTAAAGAGAATTTGGCTACATTTAGAATTTGAGCAATAACAGAATGCAAATTTTCTAAAATTCTTAGTTTTGATTAAGTTGCTACCTACCTATTCTAACAAAAACAAAGAACAAACTGTAAAAATAATTGTGAAAATAAACTGTAGTGGTGTATAAGTTAAAAGATGCTTGGCTCTTTTTCACAGCTAACACATACTGTTTAATTATTAGTTATATCATAAATTCTGTTTATATATTTTTATATTTAAAGACCCCTTATCCACCCATATACATAACCTCTCTTCACTTTGGCTCAACATTTTTTCAAAATTCTTTACTGTCCTCGTTTAGAAGGAGGCACAAGGTGATCGGGAAGCTCAGCAGGTAACTCATGACCCTCTAGTTTAACCTTGATAAGGTGGTTAGCCAGGGCAAACTCCTCATCATCCAGGAAGCCATCCTTATCCACGTCAGCAAGCTTCCAAACTTTCCCTAGAACAGTGTTGGGCAGCTTGGATTTCACCATCTCCTTCTTGGCCATGGCACCCGAGACCTTCCCGTTGACAGGAGACAGAGTATAGAAGATCTCATCGTAAGTTGGTTTGTCTCGTGCCACAATCCACTCCAGCTCATCGATGCCTTCACCCGCGCCCTCTCCGTAGCCATGCCCAAAAGGTCCATTCATGGTGCCCTCAAAGGCGCCACCCTGGACAGACTGGCTAGGCATGGCGGCCTCCTCCTGCCGAACGAGGGTCATAAGTTTGGCAATGTCGTTGGCCAGCATGTCCTCCACTGCTTCCAGTAGCTTAGGCTTCAATGTTTGAAACTTAGTGAAGTCCTGACCAGCAAGGATTTCCTAATGATGAGAACAATAATATGTCACAGAAGGGAAAAAAAAGCTGTGCAATAGTACAAATAGAATAAAAAATAGAACTAAATTAATGTTTATAATTGAAACATAGAGAGGTGGAAAATTATGAAATATATTTTATGATTTTTCAGAAGAGGTATGGCTAATGATGAATTTGGAAAACTTCCATGTACCTGCATCTTAGAGAGTTTGGGGAAATCACCAGGAGATATCTGGTGTTCTTTTTCAATCTTTGCATAGATTTCACCCAGGTTAGCGATGAGCTCCTTTTTCTTATTCTCTTTCCCAAACACATTTGGCATTTCTTTCTTCAGAGAACTGATGATGTAGGCATGAACCTGGACCAAGATAAAACAATTTTGACATTATTATTTGTCTAATAATTAATAAATCAGTGTTTGAGGTCTTAAAAATAGCTGAACATTTTCTAAAGATTGAGTACACCTTTACATAGATTTGCCATAATATATATAGTTTCTTTATACTTATTTGTAACAATAAAAAAATTATAAATAATACAGGATCTTAAGGAACTTTCAGATTCATTATATTAAAATTTATGTCAGCAGTGCTAATACCAATTAGGTATTGTAGTATCTATGTTATACCAGAAACCTTTTTTGAAGGCTAGATTCAAGATTAAGCATTTAAAAGAATAATCCTCATTGTTTCCCAACAGAACTGGCTAAAAACTTGAATCCTTGCAGGTAATGACAATTTTACAGATGACCACATGAGGGCGCCAAACACTATACAGAATAAACTGAAGGACCGCAAAGTGTTTTAAATTTTTTAATTGAAATTATTATTTACTAAATTATATATTATATATAATATTTAAAGCTCAAAACGGTTTTATTTTATACCTTCGCCAGACGTGCCCGTTTGATAAGATCATTCAGCTTGCGCAGCGCTGCGTTACGCGGAAGCCCCTGGATGTCGCGGAAAAGGTCCTGCTCCTCTGCCTCAAAAAGTTTCCTGTTATCCGGAACCAGCAGTGGCTGAGCCCAGAATGAGCCGATATATACTCTGATGACCTCAGGGGTGTTGACGATTTTACCTAGCGACCACATGAGGGCGCCATACACCCTCATGAGCTGCTGGGTGCCGATCTGGTCAGCTTTGTTGAGCACCACCCGCATCTTGTCCTCATGGTTTTTTAGGGCCCGGATCACCTCGGAGAACTCATCTGAGATGTCCAGCTTGTGTGCATCGAAGAGAAGAATGATGCGGTCCACACGTTCAGCAAACCACTCGAGTACTGCTGCAAAATCATAACCTGAAAGAGTTGTGCAGTGGTGAGTATGACATAAAAAAATACATTTTAATGTATACATTCACAACATTTTAACATAAGACACTACACAGTTGTGTGTGTATGTGCGGTTGTGCCTGACAATGCAGAGCACTCTTCCTATGACCGGCTAAAGGGCACTACATCAGTCATCAGCATATGATACCCTTGCACTTCCTAATCTTGACCACATCACTCTTCGCCTCCATCCACACACAAACATGTTAAAACACAAAACTCACACAATAAAAAAAGAAGTATACTGTACTACGAAATACTTTTTGCATAACACCACTATTGCCTGATAAGGGTGGAGTACAACTGCCTTTTTAAAATGAGAAAAAGCATCAGATGAAGAGACGTCTACAGCTGAACTGACACCGACAAACAGGAAAGAGAATAAATTGTCCTGTCGACACACTGGAATAGAAAACAGAGCCTCCTTCCTCTCCCATGTTTTGTAATTTTCTTACACAATAAATTATATAAAGGAATCAAAGTGAACAAAGAGAAATGTGCATAAATCTGTTCTGATATTAGCCAAGGTGATGTGCCAAAAATACTGTTAAGATTTTAAATGAATGCAGATCAATGCAAGTTAATAGATACTACAGAAAATGGAGATTTTCTATTAGGTACTCATAAAGCAAAATGCACAATATACACACGTTTTTAAACTACAGCCAGAATAATGGTTGACTCTAGATCTCAAAAGTGTGTTGGCTCATAGCAAGTCTAACAATGTTGCTTACTGAGACAGACGTTATCAATTTATGTTTGGATTATGCAGAGAGTGTGGAGGCCAGTTGTCAGGGCAGGGAACAGGAAGGACTGTGTCCCAGCTCCCAAACGTTATGTCAAAGTCAGCAGGATGTAAAATCTGGATCTGAATTTAACATGGGTGTGACTTTGCAGAGTCAATACTTGATTTTTCAGCTGCTATCTTTGACATGTTGTTTTCCTAATAAGTCTCTGTTTACTTCTATTTTAACACTTTAACACTTTAAATCCTAAAAATAGGAATAGGAATACAAATGCAGCACTAAAAGAAACGTACACGTTAGTTACACAGAATGAATGAAATAGAAAATATCAACTGAAGACATGCTGAAATAGAAATCGCACTAGTTGTCTGCAAGGGTGCCAACTTTGTATGCACTGTACATAATATGCACAAAGGTTCACTTTAAAGTTTACAACCAACACAAAGACAGACCGGTCCTGCTAACCACCATAAATAGACATGAATGATGGATTCATGCTGGGCTGAAGGTTGGTCTAAATGTCAGTAATGAAGGAAAATGTATGAGGTAAATGCAAACAAAATCTAATCTTTTGTATTCCCTTCTCCACTCCAGACATTAACCCATTATCTATTAAAATAACTATTGTGAGATACTAAGGCATGTTTTATATGTAATTTCGCAGGGTCCTGATAAAGGTTAACCTCTGGAGTTTATTCAAACCTCAACTATATGTTGTTTATTCCTAATATGGATAGTTGACCACATAATGAAAGCGAGTTTCTGTTGTAATGTTGAGAGTACACATGGAACAAAACTGCAGCTGTTTCTAAAACAACAGTTGTGAATGGTTAATAGCAAACGTCAGCTTGCTTCTGATTGGGACCAGATGATTTGCTAGAAACAATAAAGAGGAGATCTAAAGGATTGTGGCTATTTTTTCTTGTCTGCTTTTGAAACAGTGCTTAATTCTGTGACATTAACATTTCCAGCAGTTTAATCATAACTTTAAATACTGAAAAAAAATTATATTTTAGCTAATCGTTCTCAAAAGTTAGTATGTTCACCAATTATAATACATGACATGAACACTATTGGTGGTGGTACCACACTTCTCGCTAAACATTAACCAAAGAACGATCTTTGCAATCTTACTGTAGTTTTTTTCGGCCATAATGCTGATCAAGTAGATATGGCAACCTGAAAAAGTCTTAAGCAGAAGAATAGATTAATGTCCATGTCACATTTCAGTTATTCTTCCTTTGAAAATGTATTTTCCTAGTGCTGTTTTACAAGCAGCAAATCCATAAGAATTGTGGGAGGGGTTCCAGTGGAAACGTTGTGAGCATTCATCTGTGCGTAGAAGGAAATGATCTCTTTCCAGTACTAGCGCAAGTCAATGTGGCACCTTTACAAATTCCTGGAAAACATTGGGAAAGGAAGATTGCACGAATCTGATATAATGATCTGAGTGAACAATAGCAGGTCCAGTAGAGAAAACAGTGCAGTGACAGGTAACCAAAATCCATTTAGTAAAGCAGTATCAGATGCTGAGGAACACAGCAGTGATGAAACTAAACACCCAGCCAAGGTTACTCGGCCATGAAGAATTAGGGCAGACACAGTGTACAGTAAACAGGAGAGGTACTAGAATGGAACACTACCCAGTATAAGACAAGAACACAAAGAAATGTTCAGGCAGCACATTAAATTAATAAAAAACACACACAAAGGGATCATAATGGAATTTGAATGTAGATTTACAGATTTAACAATAAAACAAATTAAACTTGTAGGTATAATCACATTGTTTCTTGTCGTATAAACAGCCCCAATGTGCTATTTTCCATAAAGGCAAATTAAAGAAAAAGATTCACTTTTAATACTTAAACAGCCACTAGGGCATCTGAAATTGTGATACTGGGGGAAAACATGTCAGTGTTTCAGAACAAACCTAAACTGAAGCAACTTGACTTAAAAAGTACAAATGTAATATGTTGTATGTTAAAGTATGTTGTAGTTAACCACATGGAAAGCCTAACTGAGGTCAGGAAGAGGACGGATGTCAAGTCAGCAGACCTTCAGAAGATTATTAACCATCCTCACAAGATCTACACCTGAGCAGGACAGAATTTCACTACTTTCACTAGTTCTTAAGCAGTAATATGTAAAAATGGTATTTTAACAATTTCATTACAGAAATATAAAAGAGAATTTGCTTATTTTATAACTCATTATTTGGGAATGGTCCATTTCACATTCATTCTTCTGTCCAACCAAATCATATGGTTTTGTATGGAGACCACATTGTTGTAAAGAATGCTGTGGGAGGAAATAGTATAAGATGGAGAGAATAATAAAAATGCTGAGAGAATAAAGTAAAGAGAGAGAAATGGATTTAATTAAAATAGCAAGCACGCTCATCTGCTTGCAAATCAACAGCATTAAATCTTAAAATAGCTGTCATTCCTACCCGAATATTCATGTTTTTCAGATAACTTACATAGCTCACTATCCCATCATTCTCAGACAGACACAGATTTGATACTTAACATACTTCTTTTGGACATCTTACACACGCCATCCTCTTGACTTGAATAACGTGTGATTGGCTACAAGGCACACTACAGGCTATGCCCTGGCTATGACACGCACTTTCCCTTCGTGCATGAGTGCGTGTTTTGCAGCCAATTCAACATTCTTCTCCCTGTGTGCTTGACATGAAAGGCAAACACTCACATTTTCCATGTTCGGATAATGACACTAGCAGGGCTTTCCTTGCATTTCCCTCCACCAGCGTTCAATTGCTGTAACATTATTAAAGAGGAAGTTTTGAACACAATGGAGGCAGAATCTTTAAATAAATTCGTGAAGAAACTCACAAGCAATAGCTTTGTGGATACATTAAAGAGACTATTGTTATTATGATAAATACTTTGAATCATTTGTATAATAGAAAAAATACATTGTGTCCCTTTGTTTCCAAAAACAAGTAGACCTTTGTAGCGACTACTATGTGTCCTATGTCTAAGTATGTTTAGCTGCCACGCCTTGTAAGCATCACCATCTTCACTTTCGATCTTTATGGCTTTCATTCTGCCCCAGAGTGATGAAGAGAGCAAAGGGCAGCACAGAGAGCTTCGCTGGGCTCTAACGAAGAGCGGTAAACCTCTCTCTCGTAATGAGTTCAAGACCTTGTGACTCTCACACTATGTGTGTAATTTTTACATACTTTGACACCATGTGTGATCTTATATGTGGTTTTATGTCCATATATCAGCCCTTTGTCATTCACTAATGATGTTTTTAAACCTTCCCCAGGCACTGCCAAGCTCTGGGGAAGAGTTGCTTATCAGAGACTGTAGGGTGCGGTCCATTTAAAAGCCAAACTAAATAATCAGCGTGTAAGATGAAGCTGTACAGTATGGAATGTAAAAGTTTTACAACACCTGGTTAGTGTCATCCAACCATGTCTGCACTCCCTCGTGGAGCTTTACGTGCATTTCTTTTGTAACTAATGTAATATGCATGTTTTCACCAAATCACTCCCCTAAAAAAACATGGTACAGTAAAACTGAACAATTATTAGGGGTGTAAAGATGCATCAATGTATCACATATCACAACATTTTTAACATTTTTATGTTCAGTTTTGATTTTTCAGTGACAGACCTATTCAATTTTTATTAATTTACATATAGAAGGTTCAATTAAACCCTTAATGTTGTCAATTCTTTAACAAAATAAAATTTGTTAATTTGATTTTGATTTTGCAATCTGTCATTTGAATTTCAGTCTCTTTTTTTTACATTTTGTGATACAATCATAAACCTCAACAGTATTATAGACTGGACGTATCGTTACACCCCTAGTGATTATCAAAGTTGTGCGTTTTATGGTCCCTCAGAAAGTCCACAGAAAGAAATGCGTCCAAAAAACAGTGGAATAGTGCAGCATTATGTAACATTATTTCTATAGGACCCAAACTGTGAACAAGAATTGAGCAAGCTGCCAATGATCTTAAGATCACAGTTTTAAATTACTACACATACAGAAGACTTACAATATTATGTTGTTGGGAACCAAATATTTATATTATATCATATTGCAGAGTCCTACTGATACCCCCCAACCAAAAAACTTAGTATTACCATGGAACATCTCCAAAATTACCTTGGAACAACAGAGGTCATTTCTAGCCCTATTGCTTGTCTGATGCAGAAGACAGTAAAGCCACTCAAAACATTAAAAAAAAAAAATCAAAAGTGTACTGACGTGCATCTACTTATTCGCATACATCATGCCAAAACATGCTCAACAACACACAACTGAATCTTTGAACATTGATGCATTTGGGAACCCCAATCAGTTGTATGTCTTTACTCCTCCCTGTCTGTTCTGCGGCAATGTCTGTTTCCTGGCCTGCGCTGCCCCCCCTTTGTCAGCTTGTTATCTGTAAATGCCACTCACCCGCTGATCACATTTACACAGTCTTCAGGGAAAGGCCAAAGATGCCTGCCTGCACGCATACTTACACACGCCATGCCAGACAGACAAGCACAGGAAGAGTCCCCAGCGGTTACCTCCGTACACAAAGCACTCTCACAATTTTCTTGAATAAACAGCATCTCACTATCTTCCATTATAATCTCTGGTCTGTTACAGGTCTGGACTAGTCAAGAACACTATTTAGGGAAGCTAGAAACACCTGAAAAACATTTAACACTGGTACTTTAGCCATCAGATACCAAACAGACTAAGGTATAACTGCACACTGAATTAATATAGACTGATTATTAAGTTGCTTGAAAAACATGTTAGGTGTTGCCACGTGCTATTGGAAATAATCAAAAAAGATAAACTGCTGACAGTTCGTAGTGTCTGATGGGAACTGACTGCCCACTTGTCACTATAATTGTATTACGTGTTCAACTTCCTCTCTTTCCTACAGGAAAAGAGCCTATGGAACGAGCATGAGTTTGTTGTGCTCTAATGTAAACAGGGAAACTAAAAATACTTCCCTCTTAACACGGTTAATGCAGCTGCAAACTGAATTAACCTTCTCTCTTTTGCTTAAGCCATGGGTTTAATGACTGTAAGTGATGTAAGCAAAAATACACTTCTGCACACTGTTACTCATGCAAATGGAGCTCATAATAATAGTATGGAGAATATGAAGGGGTAACTACGGGAAGGGAAGTCAGAGGATGGTCAAGAAGGGGAGGGTTGGGGGAAGTAAGAAACCAAGACAATTAAAGAAAGAGAGGAAGACACAGAACAAGAGGGAAATAAAGAGAGCAATACAAACACCAACCTCGGGAGATTCTCTGCTTCTCTCCAGACAGAATTCCAGGAGTATCAATGATGCTGATGCTATCCAGCACTGGATTCGGCATCTGGGCACATATAAACCTGACAAAGAGAATCAAACATCAGACACTTTAAAACATGTGTAATTTAAACGTTGTGTGATGTGTTGCGTTTTTTAGTGCATGATGATTAATTGCAAGGAGTTCCCTTTTTGGCAGCTAAATCTGAACATTCCAACACTACCTCAGCTTTTCCATGACCCAATCCCTGCTTGTTATCTGTCTGTATGGTTTTTATTTATGTGCAAACCCTACAGAACTGATTGTACAGGATCATTTTCATATCTTTACATACCAGCACACTTTACTCATACAAAAACAATCTTCAACCTCAAAGAGCCTGCTGCTATGTTCCCCCTACATATTTTTCTATTCCCCCATCAGTTTTCCAGAACGAATGCCATCAATTTTTTCTCTCCGTGTTTCTACTTTCACTCCAGCCAATCGTATTCCGCATTTCCCTTCTGCTTGCATTCCACTCTCTAATCGACACACTGCCAGTTGACAAAGACTGCTTGTGTCACTTTGCCTGATGTTTTTAGCATAAAGCCAAGCTGACACAGCTATTTAGAATATTTCATTTTAATTGGTGAATTGTGACATTCAGTGGTCAAATTTTCAGTATACATATCAACAACGTATAATGGACCACTCATGTAATTTATCTATATAACCATGCTTCTTGATTCTTTAAACACAAATCAATATTTGGGAATGCACATACTGATAAAAAAAGTGTAACCAGAATGCCCTGGGAGTTTCTCTGGATAAAAGCATATGCCAAATGTGTAAATGTGAAATAAACCCTGACTGTACATTATTCTTGGTAGACACTCTTGCTCTTTGAAGTCTTGCCCATACAAATAATATTTGGAAAGGTTTTTGGAAAATACGACTAGCCTGTTTTTAACCAATTGAATTTTTGAATGCCGAGTTCCAAGGCCCTGCAAATTCCTTGCAGGTGTTACAACAAAATGTTGAGTTAATGTTTGCTGCAAATGTAAACGTAAGAACAGAAAATTCTTATTCAAGCCAAACAACCTCGGTTTTACAATTGCCATATGGCAGGTATTGGCCAAATCTGACAATTTAGTCAGATGCCAAAAGATACACCAGACATTAATTAACACCTACTAATGTAATATTCAGGGTCTGTTTCACTCTAAAGGCAAGTTTATTCATTTTATAGTTTATTTAAGAAATATTTTAAATGCAGACTGCTTACAGGACTTTATCTTGGACACCTGGATATCTTTTATAAATGCACAACTCCAAAAGACGAAGTACAGAGAGAACTAAGCAAGACCTGGCAGAAACACTGTATGCTGCATGAGAAAGCACCATCATCTACACTGATAACCGATTGTAAATTAATCTTCAGCTTAGTAGTGGTTAAAATACCACATTGGGTTTTGCACGATCACTGTGACAGCTTAAAAACAGACATTTGAATTTAACCCTTTTTTGTAAAAAAAGCTCTCACAGTGACAGTCTGCAATTACGATTCACAACTCCAAATTCAATACAGAGCCTATAGAAAATCATGAACGCAGCTGCACACGAGAACATACTCAAGTTACAGAGAAGTAGTATAGAGGAAGGCATGCCAGCACAAAGTCAGGACATCAATGTGTAACTGTGAACTACTGGAATGAGCAAGTGGTTAATGTGTACTAAGAATGTACAGCTAAAGCGGTGCACTACGATGAACAATATTATCTGAATTCTTCGCCAATCACCTTCAAGCTACCCTTTAACCTCTCCGGCAAGGTCACAGGGAAAACGCTCAGGGGGAAATTTTAATATGCGTGATAAGCAACAGCCAGCATAATATAAAGGAAGCAGGGGTCAGGGAGACGAGCGGGGGACACTTCTGGTTGTGTGCCTGTGCGAAAGAAGGCTCAGAAATTGCTGAATCAGTTCCCAAGATTATCTCTGGGAAATTCTTAGCCGAGTCAGTCTTTCTATCTTTGACATGCAAAGCTCCAAAAAAGTCATACAGGTCAATCTAGGAGTGCCAGAATCTTGTGTTTAGCCAAATTTTGGAATTATCCTGTCAGCTCCTATAATGCTTCACTTCATGTATCAAGAACACTTTTTATTCTTTTGTGTTTCACAAAAAAAGTCACACAGGTCTGGAAAGACATAAGGGTTAGTGAATAAAAATCTGAATTTTGTTTGGATAAATAGATTAAAATGAAATGCAAATTAACTAAAAAAAAAACATTGATTTGACCTCAAACGACAACACACTGTCAAGGTGAAGACAAAGGGAGAGGTGGACTGAAACTTTTAACTCCTCCCAAGTCATGAGTGAATTGTGAACCTACTCATTGCACAAGCAGCATTCATTCCAAGATTTTAAGTTCAAGGACAATTTCTTACAATAAAACACTTTCAGCTAGTCCAGGCCTGTTGGGGTGTAAATATGATCTATTCATAACATGATCCCTCTCAGTCAAGCATTGACCAGCATAGGATTCAGTGAAGCTGAGCTCTGCCTTACTGAGGAAGTCCCACACGCAGGGCCTCCAACAAGCACAATTCAAAAGGAAATATGTAGTACTAGACCTTGAGAAAAGCCACGCCCACCTCTGCTGAACTTTAATTCAGCTTACTAACAGTCAGTTTAACATACAGTAGACATGTGGGACACATGTTTTAAAAGCAACTGTGAATTGGACTGATAAACCATTGCAAACTTCAACTCATTTCTCTTATGTCATTCCTTATGGAGGGCCCCATTTCCCAACAGCTTGTTAAAAAAAAAACCTTAAAGGCCCCAGCAGCTGTCAAAACCAGTGTCAGCTGACATTCCTTTCAGAAGGGGAAACCAGCAAATAATGAGAAAGATGGGAGCCAAAATTACCCAGATTGTGGTAACAAATTCTTAAAAAACGATCTGATCAGTGGGAGAGAATCTGTTAATTTTTTATTGTTACTACTGTAAAAGCTCCACCCTTACAATCCGAGTAACAGCTGACAAGGACACTTATGCATGCAAAGTTAAAAGTCTTTTTATCCTGCTGGCCGGTTTTTAATGCTTTTACTATTAAGTATACATACACAAAATAATGCCAATAAAGTTCATTTTACACAAAACTCCACAACCGCTTGACAAATGACTGAACGAAAACAACACCCTTCATAGATAGGACCTATAAAAAAGATCCTGCACACATAAATGGAAGACACGAATGGAAAGTTGTATTTTCCAGTACTTGGATTACTGACAGTACAATGAATCAAAATGCATAAACATTTGTGACATATTAAGATCTACGGGTCTCACCTGTTTAGAAAGGCGTTTCCAAAGGCATTGAGTTTTCGGAAAGGTTTCTTGGGGTCCACCACTAAAGCGTTTCCCGGGACGAGCCCCTCCTGGTCCCCGTGCATCACCGCAATGAATGAGTCGGTGGTCGGTTCGGGGCCTATGCGCATTCCGGGGAAATCCTGCTCCATGAGATGCCGAATAAAAGTAGTTTTACCCGTGGAATACTGACCCACTAATAGTACCATGGGCTTGTTATCAAAATCGGCGTCTTCCAGAGCCGGAGAATGAAAGTCATGGAAGCGGTACGTGTCTTCTAATGGGAATAATTTGGTTCGGTAAAGTCGTTTCAGCCCGTCAGAAACAGTCTGAAACAGTTCGGGATCTTTTTTCTTTCCGTCGTTGTTCGCCCAGCTGAACATGTTGGAAAATGTGTAAACTTCTTAAAGAGAAGAAAAACTGCTTTTAAAGTTCTTTGCTGGTTTTAGCAGTATGAATTAACAGTCCGATTCTAGGCACAGGGGATTGCCAGCGTGGTGGGTCGGTCCCGAGCTGTCAGCTGTTCACTTATCCGTTTTATCTTATCCGCTTATAAGTTTTTCTAAAAACTTTGACTGTTTAAGCAGAATTAAGTTAGTTGACAGCAGTATTTTTTCTGTATATCCGCTAGAGAGCCCGCGAGCATCGCACAGTCCCACAGCGCGAGCGCTCTGCGCGTATATAGAGTATGAGCTCGCGCTGTCCCACTACATTTAATACGTTACTATGGACCGGAACTTAGGGGAACTTCCAAAATAAAAGCCACCACCCACCCCAATTTGGAGTTTTGTAAATAGATCATATTAACATCTCAGCCTTAGAAAGGCTTTCTGAATAATGCCACTTGTTTTTAGTTTTGTTTTTGTAATGAGATTGAATGATTGTATGATTGAATGAATGAGCGATTCAAAATTACAGGACTGAAACCATCTACAATATTTTTACACCTTACATTCAATATAAAACAAATTCAAAACAATACAAAAATATTTCCATTAAATACCATAATGATCCATGTTGTTTACCCTGAAAAAATGTGTTTATTGTGTTTGGGGCCCACCAATAGAAACCAACACATCACCAGGAGAGAACCACAGTAAATAATTCTGAAACAAATACAAGTTTTATAGTTTTATAGTTTAATTGAAACAATATAACCTTTAAATGCATTTGAATTTCTGATTTCTTTGGTTTATCAGGGTTAGTATACAACACATATAGCTCCTGTAGTAGGTAAAATGTGGTATATTTACAAACAACAAAAACAAAAGAACAAAAAATCCTAAACCCTGACTTGGATCTTACTGTGTAACTGAATGGCTGCTATATTTGTCCTGAAATATAAAGAGAGTGACAGTTGTTGGTCTGAATCTATGCCAAGTTTAACACTGTCATAACAGGAACCTACATATGACATCGCCCACTATGTCTGTATATGAATCGTATGGAAAATCTTTTTTTCAGATTGAGAGGATCCTCACAATACAAAACAGTACAAACAACCAACAAAGAACCCTTTTAAAGTTTTGAAAAGAAACAGCTTCTTTATATCAAATAGTGAAAATGAAAGTAAGATTTGTTAAATACGCCTTACACAATTCCTTGTGGTTTGTTGGAAGTTCACAAAGAAAGAGTTCATGCACCATTTGTCACTATACTGTGAAAGTGAAAATGTTTTTGTAGAATGATGTCATGCTTAAAATAGATGTATAACTTGAGTAACTCAGCTTTATTTGCTGTCTACTTGCTGCTTCTTTTACCAAGATTCATATGCTAAATAATATCTAGTTCATAGTATGTCTTATTAACAAAGACATTGATTATGTATCAATTAATAGTAACATTTTTTATTGAAGTCCAACCAAAATATACTGTCCTTTGCTGTCTGGCTGTAGTTGCAAGTCATACATTAATTTATAGTCATTGGAGTCCATCCTTAATTCCTGGTATTCAGTATTCAGAGGCTGTCAGCTTATTTCAGTAATCCTAGACAGATTCCTGTAAACCCAACAATAATTTAAATGGACACACCAGGCAAACTGAAAACTGAAACTGAAAGTAAACTAATATTTACTGGATGTTACTTTTGAATGAGATAATGTGTGGGTGAAATGGAAAGTTTTACATTGTACTGATCATGCATATTAGTCATTCTTTTAACATACCATGTA
The DNA here is from genome assembly GCA_019155185.1 of Beaufortia kweichowensis. Classification (NCBI taxonomy): domain Eukaryota; kingdom Metazoa; phylum Chordata; class Actinopteri; order Cypriniformes; family Gastromyzontidae; genus Beaufortia; species Beaufortia kweichowensis. The sequence continues at coordinate 2,574,173 of CM032815.1, read as the reverse complement.
AACAATGAGTAACTCAACATGGCAGTATATTGTATGCCTGTATGTCGTGATCCCATTTTAATGTATAAAAAATATATAAAATGAGTGAGACCCAAAGTAAAACACATCATTTTGTATGCAGAGTAAAGTCACATTTATTGAATGCCACTTTATTTATAATAACTAAAAGAAAAAGATTTTTGTTGTCCAAATGTACAATTCATTAAACACATTTGAGTTTTACCTACATTCTCTTCATGTATTACAAATCCATGTGTGTTTAGCAGGACAAACAGGACAGTGGCCTACAGAACTGACAGGCAGCTGGACTGCAAACACTGGCTGTCAATTCATAGGTCATCACCCTGTGTCCTAGACACTGGGTTAAACATGCTTTCTACTAGTTTGTATGTACATTTACAGCCGGGTCTCATGATTTAATCTGGATAAAATGCATAAGTGAAAAAATGCAAAATAAGTGCAAAATAAGTGAAAAACAAATTAGCATTGTATATTCTTCATTCATTTCAAGGGAATGCGAAGGCAGATAAAGGTGACTATCTGCACGCAACAGCAGCTCCACTGGAAACAAACCTTCCACATGGAGTTGCTGTTACAACCAGCCAGCACCAGGTCTGTAAAAACACATCCCCTGTGGACAACTGGAGGATTCAATAGCCCATGCTCACCATAGTAGTTCTTGAGCTTTTATAAAAGAAAGCAGGGGTATCACCTGAAATAAAAACAGAATTAAAAAGGTCAGATAAGGTTTTAGACACTGGTTAATAACGTCCATTAAGGACACGTGAGAGTTATGATGATGGCTCATGACTTTGATCCCGTGTCTCTTTCTCATCTTTATGGCACGCCATAGACTCCATCGTTGGCCAACAGCACGTCCAAAGTGCTAAGACCAATCTTGATAACAGCAATTTTATGATGGCAGTCAACACAAAGGTGCTGAGAAAAAAACAGGGTGTGTCTCTCAACAATTGGTGTGCCTTTGTCATATCACTTCCTTTTCCATTTGAGTCACGAGTTTTACTCAACCTACATTCAATATTTTTTCCTATTGGATTTTTTCATTCATTTCCTATTTTAGACTTTGACTTGTTGTAAACCTCCCTGCTGCTTGCTACCTTTGGAAAACAGTATAATAAAGCAATTAAAGGGGCACACACTGGATGAGTCAGTGTGTGTTATCTCCTCCTCTTATCATCTAGTGAATTTACCATTATCTTTCACATCCCAGCCGTGTATACTACATTTATGCAGGGTGAATAAAAAGCAATGACATCAACTCGAGTAGGTCGTTCACTTTAACCACAATTCCCATTCATTCATACTTTAAATTGATTTAATCAGATCTACTCTGTACACTTATTCTTATTGCAGCCAAGGATATGACATGCAAAATTAGACTGTGATTGTTTCACAAACACATGATAATAGGAGAAAACATGAAGACCGTCATTTACTTATTTCCACCTGACACAATTTGTCTGACTTTTAAGATCCTGTTTTTAGAAAATCCTATTTGAAATGCCTGATGGTCTTTTCTTCTCTTAAAAAAAGCATTTAGATCTTTTGACCCTCCTTGGACAATGTCGGGATATTTACATTGGAATATTTATCTAACCTTACACAAACACTCCATAGCATTGTAATTTCCCACATGAATCTGCAAGATTTTCCCCACTGCATTTATAGTTATATTTCATACAAACAATAATAAAAAGAAGCATTTCACGTTCCTTACAAATATACATATATAAAAATAACTTTCTTTTTGTTAAAAGGTTGCTTACCGTCAGAGTTCTTCTTTACAAGAGCCCAGGTTTTTTGTATGAAAAGAAAATCGAGCAAAACAATATAAAAAAGAGACAACAATTAAACAGAAATTAAATAAAGATGAGAAGCAAAGCAAAGCTATGAATTAAAAAACAGTAGTAGTAAAAAATAGTAACAGCACAAAGAGAGAGGCAAATGGTGCAAGGTGTGCGTCAGTCAGCAATGTAATGTCAGGCCGAGAGGGGCCAGTTTAAAAGTGATCTGGAGTTGAAGCTTAGTTAATCATTACACTCCCCGTCAATATTTAACATCAGTTTGGCCCTGCCCCTCAAATCCAACATCCTGAACACCTATGGACTTACACACATATTAGCTCAGGACCCCATTTTGTTCTTTCTCACAAACCAAGGCGAAATAATACAATGAAATATTTATCAAATACCTGTTAAAAGCAACTTTCCAAAGTAGACACCATTTCTTAAAATGAAGCATACAAATGAAACATTTAATTTTGTCACATGTAAATAACCACTAGAGGGAGCAATTAACTTCATTATTTCCTGTTTGTGAATATATAGAAATATAGTCATAACATGAAATATAGATTTTAATATCATATTTATACAGCATCAGTCTGCTTACAGGCTGTGTGTGTACAATAAACCAGTAAATGTGTGATTTAGGTCATATTGTCTTAATTACTGGTAATAGCACATAAATGAATGAGGTAATGCTGCATTACCAGAATAGAAAAAAAAGACCTCGGACTCTAAACATTGATCAAAGAATGAAGATTTTATAACAGGATAATAAAGTGCTTAGAAAAGAGGGTTAATTATTGCCATTGTTAAGGTTAAAGAGCACAGGAGTATGTACTGTGTGAAGGAATTTCAATTGTCAAACACAAGAATCAAGGTGCCAATTATTATGTGCCACAAGAGTATAATCCACATAAACACAAATTAAGGAAATTAAGCAGGTGTAAACCTGTGTCTAATCTTCTTAACATGTGACTTTAAAAGTCCAGCTGCAACCTACATTTTTACTTGCTTTTTATGTATTTAATGTATTTATGAATTAGCAAAATTGTGTATTTGATTCAAGCAGTGCAATATGGTGATTTTATTTAGGTTGTTTTTTAAAATTAAATCTTTTTCTGTATTTATAGTCAAATAACCAACATGCTTTATGCGTTTATGCTGAGGCCCACATATAAACCCTTGCTTTTGCACTGTAATTGCCAGTCAGCAGTCATAATACCTGTTCCCTCCATCCTGCAAGGTCTCAGAGTTCATCTCTTGCAGTTTTACTGCATTTCTCATCTCCATATTTATGCACTTTGCTCCCCAGCACTTTACCTTTCCATTTACTTCGTTTCCATCTTAAGGTTTCAAATGAAAAGCGTCACATAGACTAAACATCCCACAAACTGCATGCATAAAATCCCTATATCAACCTTCAAATGTTTCAATTCAGAATTCTTAAATGTAAAAATAAAAACCACTAAAGAATACTCAAGTACATTTAAATGTAATTTAATTCGATTGATTAGTTTGGTATACCAAATAAAGCAACTTAGGTCTCACAAAATGAACATGTCCAAGATTAACAAAATGAACAAGACCACAGATTCATTTTGTAAAAATAAGTCAGTCATTACCTACAAATTGTCTCTTTTACAATGTCCATGGATTCTATGCCAAACCAAGATGTCCTTTATCTTATCAGGGAGTGGGCTAGGATAGGGTGTGTTCAAGTGTGCATAGCATAATGGTTAAGATTGAAACTGTGTGCATACACACACCCACACAGCAAAGGTATGCATGACCGTTCACACTCAAGGCTACTGTCTTTTAACCAGCACAGATTGATGCTTCTTTTCTTACCCTAGTAAAATACTACAATGCAATTTAACTTATTTAAAGATTACATGCCTTATAATTCTTAACTTTTATATTAAGAAGCATGCTAAAGCATATATATATATATACAATATGCAAACTTTGAAAATGTTGTAAGTAAATATTTCCTTCCTGTTCAATAAATTCCATTATGCTGTTTAATTTAGAATTGCAATGGTAGATGGGACAAAAAGCTTTCGTTTTTATGAAAACTGGTTCATGTGCTCCAGCTCACATTAGGTAAATCATATTTTAGATCATTCCACAGATGTTCAAAACCATTTGAGACGCCAAAATGAGAGACTGTAATGACAATAAACATAATTTTAAAGGAATATTAAACAGTCACTTTAAAATCACTTTCTGCTTGGCTGCTGTGGGTACAATTTTATACTGGTGTATAAAATAATAAAAATGTCAGTAATTGTCCTTTTGCATCATTTCTTTGCTACTTTTCTCTTCTTTTTTCCATCTACCCCTGTAACTGCTGCTGTATCTTTCTGGGCAGCCCTCTTTTTGGACTTCTCTGTAACTGTTTCCATGGCATCCCAAACCTCGTCCTCCTCTTCCTCTTCCTCTGCCTTCACCTCTTCGACATCTCCAGTAACATCAATACTAGAAGACTGAAAGATAAGTGTATGGTCATTTTATTAACCCAGTCATTTGAGAAGAGTATAAAATCACCAGTGAAAAAAACTATTATGTTGTTGTTGCTGTTGCCAGTTACATAAAAGCGAATCATCAAAATGATGCTCTCTGACACAAAACTGTCATTTACCTCAAGTTCTTGGCTCGAGAGCAGAACGCAATTGAGTCGTGACTTCAGATACACCTGCAAAAAGAAAAAATGTTCAGAAAATTACCTTTTATACAAACACGACACTGAGTGGGAGGCACTTCTGTTAATAAGCTGTCTGCAACTGATGGAAATAAGAGTCTATACAAAAATAAAAGAAGATGGAAAATGGAGAGGAACAGATACACTGCAGAATTAAAGCGAGAGAGAAAAGTAGTACCAAAAAACCTTTTTCTATTCATACCTTGTGTTGTAAGGAACGATCCTCCAGGCTGTGTACTCTCAAAAAGCGATCTAAACCACAGGAGGCCACCAGTGGAAGGGATGGATGGCACTGTAGCCCCCGCACTGCACCCGCCAGGCCCTTAAGACACCCACGCACAAGCCCTGCAGCACAACACAGGCAGAGAGAGGTGAATAGATGGGTCAGACAACATAATACTCACAGGAGTTTAACATTACACTGCATATCTGCAGACTGGCCGGAACAAACAGAGAACAGTAAGGATCCAACAGACTCTTTCTCCCAACTAACAAGTAAAACCGCTTTGAGCAGACCCAATCCTACAACGGACAAAATAAGCATCTACATCCCACTTACCCTTCCGGAGATCAAGGATGGCAAGCTCTCCGTGAGTGTTACCCACCACCACTGTGCCCTGGCTGGCAGGGAGAGATAGAGCCGTGAGGGGGTACTCTCCAAACTTAGTTTCCAATACAGGCCTCCTCTGAGGAGATAATGGGTCATACACATGCATCTGATGGAGGAAGAGCAGAAAGATCATTAGGCTGTGTTCATGTAGCTTAACTGGTAGAGCGTTGCGTTAGCAACACAATGGTTATGGGTTTGAGTACCAAAGATTACAACTAATGAAAAATGTACAGCCTGAAGAATGCACAGTACGTTGCTTTGCAAAATGCATTTTTATATATTATATGAAATGTTAATTCACATAATAGTTAATTTTGAGTACGAGTAATGTTTGAATATCAAAATAATGCTAACCTTATTGTTAATATTTGTACTGTGCATGGTGTAAAAACAACAAACCTGATAATGTCCAGTGCAGGTTACTATTTTATCTGAGTCTGGAATGAAGCCGATATCTTTTACCCAGACGGGTACTCGCATATCCAACCAGTTATGGGCAACCTGATGGATTTATGGACATAGTTTATGAGCACAGTACAGTTAACAAAACACAGTGATCAGCCCTCCCATAGTTTATAATCTATAAAGCTTTACATTTTTGGCCGTAAATATTGGTGTATCAGGTCTCTCCAAGTCCCAGACTTTGAGAGGATTTTCTTTCCCTCCTGTTGCCACACGATGACGCTGTGACGGGTTCTGTTGCATCCTGCAAACTCTATTGCCAACATTTATTTCAACCTGTAAAAACAATGATGGAGTTGGTTGAGGATGGGACAAATGTGAGAAGCTAAAATCACCCAATTATATCTGCACCCACAGACTTACAGTGTCTGTACTGCCTTCCTTCCACACCTTCAGAAGTCCTGATTCCACACATGTGATTAAAGAACTGATAAAAGAGGAGAAATGCAATAATTTACATAAACATGTACATAAATACAGACAAAAAAACATATGCAGTGTATCATCTTGTATTGGCAGGCACCTGTCAGTAACAGCCAGTCCTGTAAATCTGCCCTGTGAGGGATCCCCACATTCTCTGCTCTCTGTAAAGATCCCCTTATCTACGCTGAAAGTCTTCACTGTCCCATTGACACTGCCCACTAGCACCTGTAAATACACACAAACACACAATCACGTGCTGTCAATGACAGTCACAGGATCATAATGATGAAGCCTGTCATTGTGGTCCTCACCTCTGACTCGTGTGAATCTCCCCAAGCCATCACACACACCTCCTGATCACGACTCAAGCTGCTCATTTCACAAAAGTTAAACGCCTGCTTTTTGCTGAGACTCACTCCTTAAAGTGAAATATAGATAACAATAACACATTAGTTTAGAGGTCCTCAAAATATTTAAAGGACCAGACAGGGATGCCAACACACGTGTACTGGACATGTCTTACGAGCTAGTTAGAAAAAGTAAACCATTTGTCGAAAAAGCAACGAAAACTCTTTACCTTTCAATATCCCAGTTTCGGATCCGAGCCATATTGAGCATATTTGACTTTTGCCAGCCATTTAAATGGAAATTAGTTATTTAGAACTATCGAGTTGATGAAAACAGAGAGCCACGATACTGTGCGCTCCAAATACCGTCCGGGTGTAACTCGTTGGCCAGGAGCTTTTGGTTCCGCTCGCGATTAAAATAAACAATTTGCTTTTTTAATGCAAATCTGTGCGATACAATGTGGGGTTCAGTAGCGAATATATTAACTACGGGTTATGGTCTCTTTTTGGAGACAACATAACGAATTTTTTGGGAGACTGTTTACTATGTTAATAAATATCTTAATATATCTTAGTAAATATATCATTTAGTAAATTAATACTGAGCCATTATTGGCGTTAAATTGAAATGTAAAATATAGACTGTTTCCTAAAAGGTTTCTAAACCTTACCAGAAATATAAAAATATAATTACCAGAAATATAATTTATGTAGTGTGTTTTAAGCCTAATTCCAATAGGATTTAATGGTGTTTTATTGGTTCCCATCTGGTAAATAACCCTCCACATTACCAGCAGAGACCCAAAGAGTCCATTATAGTTCCATTAAAACCAGTACAAGTCCCATTATAACCATTGAAATTCTGTCATTGTTTTGATTGTTTTTTAGCAGGGTGGTAGTATTACTCTAGACAGCGGTTGTAACATCAGATAGTAGAGATTTAAACCTTAAATGAAGAGAATGCAGAAGAATCCACCAGGTGGTACTCTTGGATTTCATTAGTGACGCACCCACCATGTCTCCTCTTTCAATACCATGCTGGAAAATCTATCATGATGCTGTATGTGCTTTAGGACATTAATCAATGTGACTAGAAAGCAGATAACTCAGCCTATCACTGCAGTCTCCATAACACAAGCATTACTAGCAAATCATACGCCTTAATATAAGAATAATTCAGTGTCTTCACCTTAGGGGACAATTCAGACAGGTTTGAATTGGATGCAATGAATATTTTTCCATGCATAAAGTACACATAATAAACAGAAGGGAAGTGTTGAAGAATAGATAGAGATGAAAAATAAGACCCCAGGGGGTATTAATTAAAAATTGATGGAAGTGGATAGAAATGAGGTGACAGGGAACCCAATTGTGGGCAAATGTGTGAGATCTATTTGCCATCTCATTATATTTTGATGTATATAAAAGAATAAAATAAAAAGAAATGCCAAATTATATAGTGGAAGACGCTGAGCGTTGTGTGTATAGAAATCAACAACAGAAGATGAGTAAAACACCCCTAGGTTTCTTTTGATCGTCGAAACAACAGACTTGACATATATAGTGAAGGAGAAATAGAACCAAACTCAGTTCTCTCTTGCCGTGACATGCAGCACTTTCATCAAGAAAGTAACACTGGGAAAGAGAGAGACAGTTCTGAGAGAATAAAAGAGGGAGGGGAGAGAGAGTGAGAGACAAACAAGGGAATCCAAAGAAGAAAAGACTCGGAGCTCCCTCTGCCCCCTCATATCTCTCGAGGGAATGAGAGAGTACGCTGAGAAGCAGGACAGAAGCACAGAGAAGACTGTTGAATGTAGACGGGCGTCACATTTGGAGGTAAAAAAAATCATGTTTTTATTCTAAGCATCTCAAACAGACCAGTAAGGTATGAGGGGAGTTTCTCTTCTTTCTCATTGCTTGAATGGGGAATGATTGCATTTGTAAAAAACATGACAGAGAGGGTAATTAAAGAGAAAATGATGGGAAATGGGTAGAGAAGACATGGAGGGAAAATAAAAACGCTAAGTTAATGAAGTGTCAGGCTTCTGAAAGCTATGTGGGATCAAAAGCACAAGATAAAAAAGAAAAATACCTCTTTTGCTTTTGGCTTTCGTACCTGTTCAGAGCCCCAACCAGCCAATAAGAAACTGGTATGGGACCGACAGTGACACCCAGAGCATAACAGACCACAGATTTCTGACATGGTGTCGACCCAGATTGACTGGAGGAAAATGAGGGGAACAAGGACAGACGGCGACGGACTTCAGCTCCTGCATCAGAAAACTCAGGTAGATGATGATTATACTACTATCATCACATAGTATAATACAACTCTGTTAAACTAGTTAACCATTATTTACCATGATACGAAAAGTCATTTATTTAGAGTGTTTGAAGAATTGTATATCAATACAATGTTGTTACTATATTTCTAAATATGGCACATTTATAAATGATTGAAGTTCTGAAGCCATATGCTGAATGTCTTTTTTGCAAATGCAATGTGTTTTCATTGAGATTTCATTATAAGATGTTGTTCATATATGCTCTAATCATTCTTCATTATACATGGATATTGATTAATTAGCACCTAAAAATGATCAATGACCTCATATTCTTAAATGGGAAGACCTATCAATGGTAGAGGCTCATAAGTGTCATGTTATCGATTGACATGCTCACAATCAGAAATACCTCTAAACGCAATTACTGTTCGTCAATCATCCATCAATTTGGAAAGAAGCCGAACGACTTCACAACTCAAATCAATATCTGTGTTTCAGATCGCACACAGCCGACGTTCATCCTCCGGTGGCCGTGGTGCCGACAATACATTTTTTAGGTGTTTTGCCATACAGAAGATGTGTGGACCCAGTGTGCACCACTAATCATAGAAACAGGGGGAGGGGACAGATTCTGAACACATACAAAAACCCCTCTGCCAATCAGAGAAAAAGAGAGAGAGGGAGAGTGAAGAGCAAGTGAAGAAACAGGGGAGAGAGGAGTGAGATTGCAAGGAGAGTGAAAAGCGGAAACAGCTCCAGCAGTTATCTGGACAGCAACCAGGCAGAGAGAGAGAAAGAAAGAACTGCACACCGACACACATACACACACACGCACGCACGGTCCAGCACACATGCTTCAAGACGCTCCAGCCAGGGAAGGTGGATAACCAACAGACAAAGGCAGAGAAAGCCAGACGAGAAGATTCTCTCCATCTTCACCTGGACCACGAGCTTCAAGAGGAGAGACAGAACTGTGGTCAGCAACAGTGTCAAAGTGAAGCCAAAACAGTAACAAAGACAGAAAGATAGAGACAGAGAGAGAGAGAGCAGGGGAAGATTCCCCTTTGCCCTCTCTCGACCCATCTCACCGTCAGGCTGGCCGGCACAGCCATGGCCTTCACCTTTGCTGCCTTCTGCTACATGCTAACACTCGTGCTCTGCGCTGCCCTCATCTTCTTCGTCATCTGGCAGGTAAGTTCAGAGCTGTCTGTAGTTTCACACCTTGCTGTATTTAATACTGTGTGAGTACATGAGTGTGTGCAAGATCTTAACGTGTTACCTGTAGCACCGTCACACTTACATTTCGAGTTGGCATCGGAATCCACATCGTCGCCAAGTCTCTGACTGCGTGAGTGTGAATGTGTGCGTGTTGGTGCCAGTTTTCGAGCGCCGAGACTGGTGTGTGTCTGTCCAAGCTGTCTCTCCTGCCCTTAACAAGAGGCCTTGAGTACATGAGGTGAATATAAAATGTACTAGTTATTATTGGAGCAGACATTGTGAGTCACTGATGAATAATGATTTACAGAACCTGCAAACGGATACAGGAGAAAAAAATTGAGCATTGAGGTGTGAGTTTATCAGTGTGCAACTGTATAGTACACATGCAAACGCACACACACAGACAAATATGTATGGGTGAATCTCATGAAACCTTTTAATATGTTTAATATTTTGCATCAAAATCTAAATAAATTATTTGCTTCATTATGGAAAATGTATTATAGTATTCCATTTATATTTTATGATGATTTTAAAAAACAAACTAGCATAGATTAAAGGCAGTATAATAAATCATGCAATGACTAATGATAATTTAATGAGAATTACCAGGCTTTGGTTTCTTTAAACAAATTATTTGTCGTTTGATTTTAGTGAAACATGACCATAAACATGTTTTGTAAGATTCATCCATACAGACAAGATGGTTCGGAGAGAGTTTAATACAGCAGAGGAAGAGGTCAACAGCGCATCTGAACTCCTTTGGTTTTTCCAAGGCAGCCCACCGTCTGTAGAATTACAAATGATATTTACACAGTCGCCACCAGAGACTTCAGCATCATCTGTATTCTACATATCAGAGGCAGCATTCTCACAGAGACAAACAATGGCCCTGAAACAGATTTGTTAAAGTCTGAAACACCAGAATCAAGCGGACAGGCTCTTAAAGCTAAACACAAGCCATCAATTCCGAAGATCGAGATATTTTCATACTGGCATTAGATCGCAGACCTTACGTGTGAAGGGCCATTAAGAAACAGACTTGAAATGACTGAGTATTGACTAATGACAGGAGTGGGAGAGATTCTAAACATGAGTCATTTGGTGTGAGCATGTGTATATATATACGTGAGAGAAGGAGCGATTAAGGAGACAGAATGGGGGAGGTTGAGAGTCTGTGCATGAGTGCATGTCGACCAGAAACCATGTTATTCAGAAAGCTTATCAAACCGTAATTTTGTTCAGAATCCCCCTTCCCATCTCTTTATGGCTCTCAGCCAATAAGATTGTGAACTCACTTCTATAGTAACCATGACGCCCGCTTAGGGGCTCATTCAATCACCATGGCAACTGCATCTGTTTACAGAGGACAGTGAAGTGAGGACGGCAGGAGATATGGACCTATACTGGGAATGATGGAGAAACGTAGAGAAAAATTTAGCTTTAAACTACAGGAAAAGAATAAGAAAAGTAAAAAAAAAAACAAGGATAAAGGAAATTTGACAAAAAGCATACATTTATTTTACATGATACAAGAAGCACTGTCTTTAAACCTATTTATTAGTTTGTTAAATGTACACCAATGACCTCCAAAATGCTCACCAATAATGTGACAAAGGCTCAAGTAACAACAATTCTGTTTCTGTCTAGATTATTGCATTTGACGAGCTGCGCACAGACTTCAAAAACCCCATCGATCAGAGCAACCCCACCAGAGCGGTAAGGCTTTTCTTAGATCACAGATTCTTTCACACAGCATCAACCCCACCGACTGTGAACAGCGGGTTGGAAAGAAACTCTTCAGAATACTTGCAGACGTGCACATATTATGTGCACACTGTATACAATATAGAATGACTTCATGGAGTGCGCTGCTAAAAATCTCACTGACTTTTTCTGTTTTTCCTCAGAGGGAAAGAATACTAAACATTGAGAGAATTTGCAACCTTCTCCGAAGGGTGAGTGAAATTGTGGTAGATAAAGCTGCTTAAAGAAATAGTTCAGTCAAAAATAAAAACATTTTATGAACATTAAAATAGTAATGTAATTTTAAACCCATGAGACTTTCTTTCATACTTTCACTATGTAAAAAAGGTACAGCATCAAAATAATAAATGTAAAAATTTCCCCTTTGATTTATGCACAAGATAAAGTCTTACAGGTCTGGAGGAACATAATTTACATTTTTTGGTAAACTTATTCTTTAAAGTAAATGCAAAACAGTAATTTGTGGGTTGAATGTAAAATATATGAATTAGTTAATTAAAATGAATTGAAATGTTAAGCAAATAAAGCAAAAGCAGTCAAACATGAAGGGTAGATAATGGTGCTAACATGTAAAAAATCAAAAGAAAGTTGTATAGAAGGATGTTAAATAGACGTCCTTGGAGCATTCTGTATTTCCAAGAAGTGAAAATGGTTTTTCTTTCACACTACACACAAAGAAACAGAACTGAATGTGTAAAGGATGAGACACTTGTCGAATGACGAATGTATTTCTGCACATTTGCTTACAGACATCACAAGCTCTCAGATGCATTAAAACTATTCATAACCCTTTTGCAGCTGGTGGTTCCAGAGTATTCCATCCACGGGCTTTTCTGTCTGATGTTCATGTGTGCAGGGGAGTGGGTAACTCTAGGTCTCAACATCCCCCTGCTTCTTTATCATCTCTGGAGGTACAAACTCTCATTCACATCACCTTAAAACAGCAGACAAAGAATTCAAATCATAAACTTGGTCTTTGGCAATTTGGTCTGTGTTTTTCTCTTAGGTTTTTTCACCGTCCTGCAGATGGGTCTGAGGTTATGTATGATCCAGTGAGTGTGATGAATGCAGACATTCTGAATTACTGCCAAAAAGAGTCCTGGTGCAAACTAGGTTTCTACCTTCTCTCCTTCTTTTACTATCTGTACAGGTAAGGCAATTTTTTAATCATAATTTAATTATAATATTAGTGGTGCTTGCCATTAAAAGACACCATCGCTATTACTGGTCACAGATTTTAGCATTGCGGGCATTAATGGTATCTATGTTATCAGGAAATTTTTATTAAAAATGGTCTAAGCTTGTTTTCTGGGTTCTTGATCATTTTGAAAATACATTAAGAAATGAAGTATTAGTATGTACATCAAACTGCAAACTCTTCCCAAACACACCTGCCTATAAATTTATTATAATTTTTGAAGATTATTATCTGGTTTAGCTGTGTTTGGTTAGGGTTTGAAGACAAAATCAGCAGGCAGGGAGTTATTGAGATATGGTAGATATTAACCTGCTGCTAGTAAGTTTATATTATTTTAAAGTCTTTAATTAAGAAGGTGGAAATGAGAATCATTGAGTATGTCTCTCTTAATAAATTTCTCTCATTATCTCCATCTGTCTCTCTTGCAGTATGGTGTATGCGCTGGTCAGCTTCTAAGCGATTTGATCAAGTGAAGAATAGAGGACTTCGAAAGGAATGAGAGAGATGACAGAACAAAGACAGAATGATGTCACACTTTCCTCTCTCTCATCCGCAGACCTCTCCACCGCTGACCTTGTTCAGCTCCTCCACAGATCTTCTGGGTGGGGATGGACGATGGACATACGGAGAGAATGTTAAAGACAAGGAGGCACTTAAAGCCACCAAAGCAAAGCTGCCTCAATCACTGCCATTCAAAAACGAGAAGACAAGTGGACCTCAAGAAATTAGTGCAATAGGGAGAGAGATGATGAACAAAAGGCTCAGGCAGCGTAGATGTTTTGTAACGCCATTTAATTTACAAAAGGGCTGCTGAAATCTGCTGCTCATAGCAACAACCAGTTCTCAGTGTTTGCAAGAGACACATTTATGCTACAGAAACAATTACAAAACGTGTTACTTTAAATTTAAAACGGTAGGCCGTGGAATTTACGTTGCAATGTTTTTTCGTTAGATAACACAAAACCGCATTTTTGTGGAAGAATTTGTTATGTCAAAGTATTTAAGTACTGCTGAGTATTTGCTATTTTAGTATTTGTGGTAGATAACTATAAATTGACCCTGTATGTAGAGGCACAGTATAGTAATTGATATATGATTCAGTTGTTGCAGTTTGGTCAGGATAGCTGACTGAACACAAAGATGATCATTTTTTATGTAGAGTCAGGTGATGTTTACACCGATATTTCAAGCCAATCACCAATGAGATTAATACCACAAGCCGGAAAAACTGTTTGAGCAGTGTCACGTCTGAAGAAGTTTTACAAGACGTTTTGGGTTCATCCATCACAGACCGCTGGGAGGACGAACGGTCAAGCAGAACAACACTTCCTCCGTGAGATCCTTAATTGATGTGAGCGTGCCGGACAGGACGTTCCCGAGGGAGGAGAGATCCGACCCCAACCTCTGCCGGAGTTCAAATACTCGATAGACTGTGACAAATCATAAAAGCACTTTTGGAATGCCAACAGATGAACTGTAGCAGGAAGAGTCATTTGTGTTGAGTGGGCTGATGTGCGTGAGACAGTCCAACACAACGGATCGCAATACAGATGATGGAGGACACGCAGGTGTCGGTAACGTTCATTGATGATGAACCTGATGAGGTTGTCATGGCAATGACAAGACGAGCTGCAACAAGAAACAAAATTTTTTAGGCAATCTTACGTGTTGTTAGACTATATACAGCATTTATCTGATGCCACTCTGTTCTGTGTAAATGAGGGTCGTAGGACTCTCACTTTGCCTCTCCTGTGTTGTGTCGTGTTCATGAGTCTGCTAACAAGTAGATTAATGATGATTATTTAATTAACTAAGCTGTGTGTAGTTCTAGCTTTGTAGATTAATAGAGTGGCAGAACGTATCATTTCTGATCTTCTGCAGTAGCTAGAACAAATTCATTACACAATACTGTGGTGGAGGTATTATTACATTATCTTCAACACATGTGCACATTTAAAATAAAACACCTCATTCCAATAAACGTGTAATTTAATAATGACACAGTCAGAGTGCATTTTACAAACTCTTGGGCCCTCTTACTATACGTTGGCTTTGACTTGATATACCTAAATAAATGTGAATATACCCTGGACAATCATTATTAGCACAACAAAGTAATGAGGACAGGGAGAGAAATGACTAGGTTTTTCATTATAGACTTCATCACTGAATGTCTTTTTTGTGATTAGTCAACATGCAGTATCTACATTTAAGAATAGCTGCATGACCATATATTTTATACATGATTCATTAATGTATGCTACAGCACCTTTGGTAACTTTATGGTATGTATTCAGTCGGATACAACCTACTGTAATATCTTATATACTCGACTAAAGCAATTCCATACATTCTAATAAAATAATGTTGCAGACAATCATGTGTCTTTGATTGTTTTGGGGTGGGAAATAAATGTAACAGAAATTTTGTCAAAAATCTTTTAAAATTAGGAAGTAAATGAGATGAATCACCGTTCAATGGTTCCCATCCATGTTCACTGTATGGATAAAAGCAGCTCATATGTTCTGCTAAAGTTCAGGGTCCACATGACTTGAGGGTGACTCAGTATATTCATTTTCGGCAGAACAATCTCTTTAGGAATAAGGTAATCTGAAAAAAAAGAATTCTGCAAAAAATAAACTTAAAGTGAGATTTTGAGGGTGAAGAAAAAATGTCAAGAAATGACATTAAGGCAAATGACGAAAGCCAACAGATTGAGAAGTTATAATATAGAGTAAAAGGGAAAAGCAGAAATGTGATGGCTCAGAGTTATGTGTAAAAGGGCTCGAGCAAAAGAAAATGTAAAAAAAAGTGATGATGAAAGGAGGGGGGAGAGAGTGTGAGTGCATTGGAGTCAATAAGAGGCTAACACAGTTTGGTTGCCATGGAGACACAAAAAGAATGAAATGCATTTTATGTTAGGTTGTGTCTCTCTCTGTTGCTGAAAATCAAAAGCCTGTCCAATATCGTCTTTCTGTGCATAGCCTCACAGCTGAAACGTTTGCCAAAGCTTTGAAAAGCAATTTACTATGAAAATGGAGCAGAAAAATGGAACACGATATATATAAATAAATAAAACAAAAATGCCAGCAGAAAATAATAATTGCTGTTTTTTTTTATATAAAAAAGGGCCAGTTTATCGCAGGGCACCAGAGTGCACTGTACTCTGTGGACACATGCATGTAATCACATACATTCCATTGGCAAAGTGTATATCTCTTTCTGCTTCTTCTCTCCCTCTCTCTTCACCTCTTGAGAGATGTTGCTATGGAAACTGGTTACAATTGATAAGTTTGAAACATGAGTGAGCCACAGACAAGCTGCTGTTACATACACAGACATAAAGACACACGCAGACTAGTGACACCTACACTTGGAAATGGTTCTTTGTTTTAAGAGCACCAGGAAATGATTGTATGTTGTACTATATATATCAGCAGTTTTATCCTTATCCGTTTCTCAAGGAAGAGTCAACAAAAAGCAGCCTGGTATGGATAAAACCATGATTTAGTCAAGTATGAGAACATGTGTCTAAAATTTATCTCCCATAATAAAATGAAAAGAATGACAGGACATTAGTAGGACAGAAGGAGATATGAATTATGCAGTGGTGCAAATCACAGTACATTGCACCTTATCAGAATTAAGATGAGATTTAAAGGACTCAGAATAATAAATGGGGTCGAGAGAACAAAGATAGTTTGGAGATACTGTGGTGTCCTTTGGACACTGGAGCACAAGTCACCTGGGCATGCTTTTATAAGATTTGGAGAAAGCGGAAGAATACTAAACATACGAAACAGACCTCTAGAGAATTGAAGGACTTAAAATGTTGATGGAAAATATTGACATGGACTATGAGGTAATTTGGTAATTAAAAAATGTCATTTTTAAACTAAAACTGAACACAAAGTCTGATTTTGTCAGGGACAGGATGAAACAAAACATCAGAAATAGCCATTACCATGTAAGATATTAAAGGAACAGTCCATAACAAAGTGAAAACTGTCACTACTTTCTAGACTTATTATGTTCCAGAGCAAACTTAAAATTAAAGTTTTGCATTTGGAAACTCTTAGAGAAAAGACATGAATTTTCCTTGTTTTTCCACATGCAATTACATGTGTCCATATATATTTTACATGTGCAAAATCACACATTGTCTATATGTGTTTGCATGAGATCACATGGGTTTTACATGAGAAAACATTCCAAAACCACACACATCATCATATGTGGTTTTGCACGTGTAAAATTCATGTTTTATCTGTAAGGGAAGTTCAGGCATCTGGGTAGCCATTGACACACAGATCATACTTTACACATGATTTATGTGCAACAACACATAGGCAAATTGTAAGTGTAAATTAGGATTTAAAATTCTGTTGAGAACTGTCTGGAGATTCTCACTCCCAACGCCATCAGAGCCATGATTAGCATTCATACTGGACTGGACGCAATGCTGTGAAATATCACACAGGTGTTGAGGGGCGTTAAACGTTGTTGAGAACATGAAAGCACACTGTGTGTGTGTGTGCTGTATGCATAACAGATTGTTGAGCAGACAACGGTATATATTATTACCCTAGGGAAACTATTATAATTACAGTTTCCACATGCACACACGTCACAGGTGAAGGTACACTGGTGAGCACATACAAGTCCACAGACATGAATATTTCCTTCAATGATCACCAGTGCACCTTTGGGAAAAAAGCGGGTGTCATGGCAACAGGAGCAGGCATCTGCAAGCGTTACTGTAGCAATCAGAGAGGAAAGGCAGCCAGGGGGTTGGCGTGAGAGGTGTCATTATAGACTGAGTGATTTGGAGGAGGTGGGGGTGCGAGAGGCAGGAAACGATTAAATATTCAAGCAATAACACAGCCAGTAGAAATTACCTCTCTCTGCCTCAGAACATCAGAAGTTTAAGCCTTAAGCGGGTATGGAAATAAGTACAGGCGGGTGAGGGAATCTGTAGTGTGATCACAACATGTACCTAAAGTTATAAAAAGCGATAAGGTAAAATACTATATTAACTATATTACCTCAAAAAACTTTGTTATTTACCAAAAAATAGTCTGCCACTGATGTTATTTCAATAAAAAAATATTACTATTATAATATTTTACAATATAGTTGTATTTGTTAACATTAATTAATGCATTAGTTAAAATGAACAATCAATTTAACAATACCCCTACAGCATTTATTTTAGTTCATGTTAATTTCAGCATTTACTAATAGATGTTTTTAAATGAACAGTTGTATCTGTTAACATTAGTTAATGTCAGAACATCAGCAATTGTATTGACACGAACTATTAGCAAAGATTAGTAAATGCTGTAAAACTATATTGTTAGCTAATGTTGACTAATGCATTTAGTAATATTAACAGATACAACCTTGATGTATTGTAACAAATTATCTAATAAAATAGTTTAGTTTGACTGTCAAAGTTTTATTGCAGTAGCTATAACTGTAATAACAATGCTTTTTTGTGTAGAAACTACGGTTACCATGGTAATCTTAGATGAACTAAGCTCTACATGTGATCAAGCTGGGAAAATTAAAGGAACACTTAAAGGGACACTAATATGTACCTTCTGTTTCGGCTGTCTATTCTGCACCTTGACTCTGATAGACACACATTATCAGTACTTACGTGCTTTTTACACACCCACACAGCTTGTAATGAGTCACACACACATACAAATACACACATCCACATTAGCTACAGTCTGATGTTGGCTCACAACACATAGTATTTTAGTGCCATCTGGTGGGAAATGTAGGAACTTCCTTTTTAAATTTAATTTAGGTTCTATTTTATTTTACACCTCACGTGTTTGTTTTGACACTTGAAAGGCGTTAGAACTGATTTGTAAAACATTGTTTTATCAGTAATGAAGTATTTACGCATTATTTTCTAAAAAAAAAAAACAATAAAACGTTACTGTAACCTGCTCATTGAGAGATGCGAAAGTTACCTGGACTTTTAACCACGTGCCACTTTTCCATTTTCACAACCAGTCTGCCAATAGCTGGATTAAAAGTTGTGTAATGATGGACTCCCATAATGCACCGCATCGTGTCAACTGACATTGTACAACGAGTTGCATGGTGAAAAAGCTACATGGTCAAGATCACGGGTGTAGTTTTTACGTATTAAATGCTGGCGGAGAGTCTGTGTGCATCATGAGTGCCATGAGGACTATTCTGACCTCGCTGGCGCTGGTCGGGGTTGTCGGTGTGGGCTACGGCATGTGGGCCGTAATTGTACCTGGAGAAGAGAGAAAAAAGGAATTATTAAAGGTAGTAATATAGTGATATAAATGATAAACACAAACCTGATTTGATAAAACGACTAGTGTCTTTGTTTGTAAACAAAGCTGCTACGAAATAGCTTCATAATGAAAGTTAGGGCAGATCGTGAACTCAATTTACGTGTGGGGGTAAAAACTAATTAATTTAAATGGGATCGTGATTTATTTAATAACTCTCTTTCACGCTTCCTGATTGTATGACTCAAGTTAAAAACCGCAAAAATTGTGCTTTTGTTTTTTGTAGCATCGAATTAGTGGCACTTGTCATCGTGAATCACACGTCTATACAAAATATTATTAAAATACTATGTGGTAAAACATGTTACGGGTCTTTAAATTGCATCTGATTTCTCACAATTTCTCACAGAATCTGCCAGAGTCAAACCCTGTTCGTATGGAGGAGACCAGGAGAAGAAATGCCCTTATGCTTCAGGTTCTCAAGGATTCTGCAGAGACCAAAGATAATATTGCACGTGGATATGGGAAAGAAAAGTGATGTGTTTCTGCCTAAACAGACTATATCTGTATATCTGCGAGAAGGATGAAGGCAGACTTATTTAAAACCAGTTATCATTAAACAGAGATAAAATATTCGCAAACGATTCTGATTTCATGGATGTTGTTGTATTGTAAATAAAACGTTTCAAATGTTTCACATGTTTTAAAATAACCTATACATATTAATAAAAATGAAAAACAACTTACACTTTGTAAACTCAAGATAAATATTTCTGCGCAACCTTTGCGCAGAGATGACTTGTACGAATATAACAACAACCTTATACGCTTCCGGTGTGTTAGGTCAGTCTGACATGCCTGTTTTTTTTCAGCGGACTGTCCTCTACATGAACATCCAAAATGGTACCAAAATATCTGGGAAGTGTCACTGGTTATAAGCAGTAGATTTACGGGAACTATTTCAAGGAAACGCTAATATTTTTATCTTTTGGATATTAAATACTTAAGCTTGATCATGTCCAATGCACCGCTATCTACAGAACAATTGAGTCCTGTCACATCACAGGCCACTAAACAGAAACTGTTCGGCGACTGCTGGGGCTGTCGACTGACATCAGGCGGTGGACTGTTTGCTTCTGGGGCATATGTATACATGCAAGCGCGTAAAACAATGCGTCTAGGTGGACCGACATCTATGGGCACAGTTGCCCAGATCGTATTTGCTGCAGGTGAGATTATTTGTATGCTGACTTTACATCATAAAAGTAATTTAATCATCACTATGATATTTTTTGTCTCTAGGTTTGGCTGCGTGGGGAATCGTGGTGATTGCTGATCCAGTGGGAAAGGCGACAAGGAAAACATAGCAATGCTGAAATGTGATCTCGTTATTTTGACATTAACTTTTGCAATTAATTTCAACAACCACAGTGGTGTTATACTGTAAAGTTGTAATTATTTTTTAAAAACTGTGATATTGTAGAAACGACTTTACAAGTATGTTTCATTAAATGCTTTTATTTGCAAAGTGTATTTTTATTTGCAAACCCTCTTCCTAGAGACCCTAAGTCTTTGTGATTTACAAAAAGTGCACAGATTAATTTTATAATGAACCAGCTATAACCCTTACATTGAAGTTTATCTTTCAGGAATGTCTTACTGACCAATCAAAGTTATTATGTGGAATGCAGTAAATGTTTAAAGATGACAGTTTTGATAAGAAAATTATGAGTTAGCATTTGGCCCCTTCTTTTTGCCAAATGTTGGTACAACATTAACAAAACGGCGGTTGTATTGAATTCTCCGTTTTGCTCTGCCGGTCTTCTTTTTCTTTTTCTCCTGCTTGTCCACCTGAAGGGATCAGAACAAGTGCACAAAATAAAATACTGAAAATATTAACTGACCTCACAGAGATAAAAGGGTGATATCAATGTGACTGTACAGCACATAATAAATAATAAAGACACCTCTAAGTATCTTCATTTCTAGGCAAGCATTTATATGGGATGCAAACATTAAGAATATACATGTAGTAAGTGACACTTACCTTGGGAGTTTGTCCTCTGACTTTACCTGCTCTGGCCAGGGAACCGTGGACTTTGCCTTTGGGTGTGAACAGGTTATATTTATGACAAAACATAGTACATGCAAGACAGGCGTGTTTTTTGTTTATTTAGTTTGTCTTCATTTGTTCATTCATATTGGCTAGTTTATGGAAATAATTTGCCATGTCAGATTTCTCAAAAATGAAAATCATACATTGATAAAAATCTTCATCTTTAAAATCTTCTTTTCTTTATTCTTTAATTTTTTTCTGTTTTCTTAGTCTTAAAAATTGAATGATCCCATTTGTATCTCTTCAAATCTCACCTCCCAAAAGCCTTAATGACACATCAAGAGTGCCAAATTCCTCCAATCCAGAATGACAGATCAAAGCCTCATCCTGAAGGGGTACCCCACTGAAAGAAATGATCTGATCATCACAAGCCAGTCCCTCCAAAGATTCAATCTGGGCCTAAAAATACATTAATGTTAGTAAAAAATATTAGTCAAATGAGAGATTTATCTGCATTAAAAACAGATGAAATTCTGACACTTTACCTTGATATGGGCAACAGTCTCAGATCCATTCAACTGGATGGAGTGAACATTCTGTCCACGAACAAACAACTGCATGGTCAACTTTACAAACATAAAACATAAACATTAAAACATGAAATCAGCTTTATAGTTTCCTTAAATGGTTTCAAAATCAATACTGGTTTACGTATTTATATACTACTATAAAATTCTGAACCTACATAAATCGATATCGATAAGTGTGAACGTCAAACACAAGAAATCAACATCCAAAAGTATGAAATATACTTATCACCCAAGTCAAGCTGTTATATACTTCCTGCGCATGCGCTTCGTGTTTATAGGCTACGTAAAAGTCATTAAAATTAGTATTAAAAGTACAGTTGACTATAACATTATTTTTACGAATAAAATATTGGTACAAATAGTAAGATGCTGAAGTAATGTAGATGTTATTTTGGGGAAAGATTTTAGATAACTATAATGAATTTTGTCTTTGTCAATAAAGTTTTTTCATTCAAATCATGACGTAAGTAAAATCTTCTGTCCTTCCTCTCTCAGAGAGAAATGTCTGCCTCCGTCAGAAGCATGTCTTTGACACTGTGCCGCAGTGCAAAGCTGAGCCAAAGAGCTTTTAATCAAAGCCTACGTTTATTTAGTGTTGGATCATGCTCAAAAGTAAGCTGTACTCTCCGTTATTTACACCATCTGTAATCGTCTTGTCAAAATCTGTGTAGATTTGTATTGGTCTGTGCTTAATATGTTTAATACCTCACGTTAACCTACAATACCAATACCATTAAGTGTTTAACCAGATCTTGTATATTGTTTAGGCAGAAAGCAGTTCTGGTGGAGCAGGGGGTATCATTGAATCCACAGCAGAGTACAGATTTGTGGAGAGGCTTATTCCTCCTTCACGCATCCCAACTCCCCCTAAACACAACGGCTCTGCCCCATCAGGATGGATCCCACCATCAGGTAAACTACTGTACTTCTCAAAAGATAATATAGATTCATTTGTTGTAAATGTGTTCTTAATTATAAGTGGAGGGATATATACAGTGATGTACATTTTTAGGTGACTATATATATATATATATATATATATATATATATATATATATATATATACATATATATATATATATATATATATATATATATATATATACACACATATATATATATATATATATATATATATTATATATATATATATATATATATATATATATACATATTTATATGTTAGTTGCATTATACAATTACTGGTATTATTATTACTTACAATATTATAAAATGTTTTTTATGGTCACCAATTGTGTTATTTTAATTTGATTTACACAGATACAGCACCTGCACTGCCTTACATGATCCGTCGCTCCAGAATGCACAATGTACCTGTATACTCTGACATCAAGCATGGAAGTCAGCACAGCACTCTGCTCAGAAAGATCGAGGGAGACATATGGGTTAGTATATGACTAAATATCCATGAACCAATATGGGTGTTCATGCAATAAAACTGGAAATATTTTACACTCTCTTTTAAATGGGAGAAATATTGTTGAATGTCCGTTTATTAATCCAATCAAACATTTTCCAGGCACTGAACAAGGACGTTAAGGAATTTTTGCTTGGACTTACGGGCAGAGATCCTCCAACACAAGTCAATGAAATAACTGGAACCATCAGAGTTAAAGGGCAGTTTGAACAAGAGCTGAAGGACTGGCTACTGAAAAAAGGATTTTAATTTTGGGGTTGCTGTACTGCAATAAAAGGGCTTAGACAACACATGACAAAGTTTTCTCATACCTAAACATCGGCAATAAATTGTGCATTATTACATATGTGCTTGATTTAAAATGTGTGTGTTTTGCTGTCTGTGAAGTAATTTGTAAATATAACATGTTTTCCTGGCTTCAATGAATAAATATAAGATTGTCATAAAATGGGTTCTGTAATATTTAAGTATGAAAAATCATAAATGTATGAGTATACAATTTTTCACCTTTCTGCGCAAATATTGCGCTGCTGCTTGCGTTTGAAGAGCTTGCCGAGGTAAACGTCATCATGTTGCGACAAAAAAACGTTACTTTAACGTGACGCTTCTGTGTGAAGGAATATCTGTCAAAAAGAAAGTTCTCAAAACTATTACATATTTTGTTTGCATGTGCGCGGATACACATTTATATTAGGTAAGAAAATGTATACAAACTTTTCTGCTGCATAATAAAATAAACACAATGAATGCGCTGTATGATACAGTATGATATAGACTTATGTTGATTCTCATTTTAATTGCAGGTCATCAGTACTATTAAAGAAATGCAGTCTACCTCAATATATTAGCTTCTCATGGATCCTGTTGTTAGACGTAAAATCCCTGCCAGTTTACGTTCGTTACTCACGGACATTGCGCCCAAGGAAGAACAATACTTCACTGACTTGCATGAAACAGAGCCTGAATCAGTTACCAAAGTTAGTATTGCACTTCCCAAAAGAGGGACTTCTAAAACACTGCTGACACCAGCCACAGGGACAGAAGGTGAACCTACTGATGAAAATGGAGCACCATCACTCAAACAATGTGGGCTTTGCTTATCCAAACCTTCCTCTTACACTTGTCCCAGATGTAACATCCCATATTGTGGACTGGTTTGTTACCGCTGTCCTGGTCACTCTGCATGCTCGGAGGAGTTTTATAAAGAGTCTGTTTTTCAGGAGCTAAAATCTCAAGGTGTCACAGATGAAGAGGGCAAAGGCAAGATGCAGGAAATTCTGTTAAGGCTCAGGCAAAGTGCAGAGAATGAAGGAGGGATGAGGAATTTATTGATGAACTTACAGGAAGAGACTGGAAGTAATGTGACACAACAAGATGCAGATGCTTTAGAGCTGCTTTCGAGATTGGCAGAGATTCAGTCAGCTGGGGATGAGGACAGCAATGAGGCAGAGGAGATACTGACAAAACTTAAAGACATTGAAGAGGGTTGTGATGCCACAGATGGGTGTGATGAAGAGAAAGGTGAGTTAGCAGAGACGTTAGCTGGGCTGGATATTGACACTCTTTCAGAGGAGGAACTCTGGTCTTTGTTATCTGCCCATGAAAAAGAGAAATTTGAGGCACTGGTAAAAGGAGGAGGTATTGGTGGGATGGTTGTCTTGTGGAGTCCCTGGTGGGAAAAGCATGAGAAAGACACCAAAGCACTTATAGAGGAACTCCAGGCTGAGAATGAAGAAGAAATTCATGATGTGAATGAGAATAAAGATGGACAGACAAAGGCCAGTGCTGACAAAGCAAAACCAAGTACCAACAAAGTTAAATTTGAATTAGGAACAAAGCAAGGAATCAATAAAAAGAAAGAAACAATTAAAAAAGATAAAAGTTTAAATTCCTCAGTCCCTTTAATAAGTGCCAATATCCCACCGCTTAACACACTGTCCTCAAACCCATCACCTCTAGTGCAGTACAACCTGGTTAATGTTCTCTATGGATACACCTTCACGCTGTGTCTCTTCAATGGAGACATCTCCGAACAAGAGATGTTGATGGAGTTCTGCCAGACGGTATTGGCAATCTCAGAAGTTCTGGGTGGAGGACGTGTCTTCAGTTCTGTCCCAGAGGCCCTTGAAGCAGGAATAACAGCTGTATCTACAAGTGGACATTTTGACCGTGAAGACCCCTGGGCTCCACTGCGACCGGTCAAAGCGGTGGCACACGTTCTGTCTGGAAAGAGCAGAGAGGACAGTGTGGGCTACTCATTGTCCGCTTTGTCCCAGCTGCGTTCAGCAATGAATCAGGCAAAAGCATCTGTTTCCAAGAAAGATGAGAAGGCAAGACGAATGTATTTCCAGGCTGGAAAGAAATGTGAGTTTTTACAGTCTTGGCTGATAGAGAATCTTGGAGTGCTGAGGAGTCTGGCAGGACGGGTGTGGATGGATTATGAAAGGAGGGAGGCTGAGAAGATGAAATTAGAAGGGGAGAAAAAAAATGTGGAAGCAAGACTGAAAAAAAGCAGAGCTAAAGGTGTGTTAATAGAAGAGATTGAGTAAGACTGAGTCATTTTACAAATGAAACATTAATAAATAAACAGTAATTTTTCATTAAAAAGTAATTGTGTCCTGTGTAAACTGTTTTTCTTTTGAGAATTAATGACATATTACAAAGAGAATAATTTCTTTGTTTTATTACTATGCATTGTAATTTCTGGGCTTCTCACATATAACACTTTTGATATTAAAACTGTAAAATGAACATGTAAAATATATTTGTTTTTGCAAAAACAGTTGAGTGAATGCATGTGTTATGTTACAATGCAGCCACAACAATATACGCAACATCTGCTATAAAACAAACAAAAAAGGTAGGTATAAGCAGTAATCTTAAAGAGATCCAAAACACAATAATTCCCAAAAGATTCTGTGTTATGTTTGCTCATTAACTGATCCTTAGGAATGTCAAAACATCTATGTGTTTTTCTCTGCATTGATGATAAATCCAGCAGCCTCCAGCTATTCAGTGCCAGTGTCGGCTAGCACTAACACACTGCTGTGTTCATGTTTGTAAGGTCTTCAGAGCTCATCAGTCTGCATTAGTAAATATAAGGGATTATTCTGTAGGGCACTCGTCTGCAGTAAGTGTCCCAGGCAAGTCCATACTTGGCTCTGCACTGTTTCTCATCTCTGGCCTCCCGGTGGATGAGCAGAATGGTGAAATATATGACATAAAAGTAAGGCAAAATATGTGATGTTCCTATAGAAAAAAAAGAGTCAAATAAACCAAAGGTAATAATGTATCCAGTACATTGACACTGGAATGGATACGTTACTTAAGTACTTACCACAGGGTAGGGACCATGCCAGAGCCATGAGAAGGTCTCCCAAATAATTTGGATGTCTGACAAACCCCCACCACCCTGATACCAACAGGCGCTTTCCTGTTGCCGTGGCAATAGTTTCTAGATCTGTAAGAAATAAGACAGAAAAAATTAGGATGGGTGAATTTATTCTTTATACGTTCTGCGCCATAATTTGCTCACCAATATGAAATTATTCAATCATGTTTTGTTTTGTACTGATAATGTGTCATTTAAAAACACTGTTTGTCATGTAGTAATGCTCAGTATGTCATAGAATAACATCAACAAGATTAAATACTAACGTGTTACACTTTTATGTGTAGGATCTCTTCTGAACTGATTTTTCTGAGAGTTGGATTTGCGAAAAATGTAATACCCAATTCCTGTGAGAGAAAAATGTGGTTAGAGGTGAAGGAGATTTAATGATTGAGAAGTAAATTGTATGATCTTGACACAGAAGAACTGGTTGCTAAAATATACCATTTAAAAGAACAATCCCTGCTGCTCCAAGGGAACTAAGTGACTGTGGGTGCACAACCAGAAACATGGCCTGAAGTCCATATGTGAAAGGAACCCAGGCAAGATCACCAAATGCCAACATAAACCCAAATCCATCATGTACTATGTCCATAGTAGTAAGCACAGCCTCCTGCAAAGACACAGTAAATTGTGCTTTTTTAAACAAACCAAAAACTTGTTTACTTATCCGTAATATTTATTTTAAACTTTACAAAAAAATTGCCACTTGTTCACATACTTCATTCCATAAAGCATCTGTCACATAGAGAAGCTGGAAGCCGTTTACAAGCAGCATGGCAGTGGATGGAGAGTCCCTCAACTCTACCTCTTTCATCAGCATCCCCAGATTTATTACCAACTGAGGAACAAAACAAATATTATATAGTTATAAAATAAATAAATAGTAAATAAAATAAATAAATAATAATAAAATAAATAAATAATAGTAAATAAATAAATTATTGGCTTTACAACTACTGTATATGTGGATGTAAATTTCCATGTTACTTACCCAGCCAATTAATCCAGGTCTGAGTTCACAGAAATATTTCAAGTCGAAATTTCCAATGCGAGGGTTGAGCTCTCGACCCATAAAGAAGTCATACAGGGGATTTCCTATAAATGACAACAAAACAAACTTTGAGAAGAATATGAGAATAATAGGTAGAAAACATATCAAATTGTGTGTCTGTACATTTAATTTATAATAATGCATAACATAATCTTAATAAATAACATCACTGTTTTCTATTCTCACCTGTGTTTCCTCCAATTGATAAGGCATGTTGAGGAACCAAGAATGAGCGAATGTACAGGTATATAGACAGCAGGTAGGACAAAGCAATGGCACATACAGCCAGAGGCAGTATGAGTTCAAATAGATACCCAAGTGGCATCCCCAGCCAGAGACATAATAACAACAGGAAAACAGTGATGCAGAGGGCATGAAAACCTAAAAAGGAAAAAATATTATGCTTGTTCGTTATGCCTCTTTTTATCATGCAAATATGAAACAGAGACGAGATCTACAAACAGTCTTGAATTTTGAAACTGTTATAATAACGTCAATGAAGGGTTAGATTAGGACATTTAAGTAGCTTTTATAAATGCAGAAAACCTTACTGGTGTGCATCTCGCAACAAACCAATAGCCCTGATATATTTTAAGACATGTTAGCGCAAGTTGTTTTTAGTTTAGACAGATAAAATATGTATTTTAGTCTTTGATTGAGCTTTGTCTGTGAAACCAGGCTCAAAAGACTGGAAGTTAATGACTAATGGAGTGTGAACTCTGGCTTGTATAGATAGTAAAAAAGGGCATGAGATCAAAGACTAGCCTGTTTATTTTATGTCAAGGACAAATACATATAATTATAGAGACAATTTTACAGAGACAATTAACTCTTCATATACAATATAGATGACAGCCATACTTATAATTTGTAATAGACAGACCATGTTTTACCATTAATGGGATATTTCAGCCTGGATCCATCTACAAGGACTAATCCTTCAGACACCTATTAACAAACCAATCAGCGAGACAAACAGCATTTTAATGTTTGAAAAAAGGTGGTACAAAAAAAGGTGTTAAATAGAAATGTGTCTTCGAATAAAATCTATCCTTTAAATTGTAGATAAATAAGATCTTTTCACCTTCCCCACTGGCAGGAGGTAGAGAAAGCTTTGCAGGGTCATCCAGCCTGCAACCAAAACTGCAGCTAAAGGGTCCCATAATTGTGCAGTGGGTGGTAGAGGAGGAGGCCACTGCAGCACACTGGCTGCTGGAGACCGACATACACTCAGCAGATACAGAACTGTCAGAGGCAGCAACACTGGGATACAGGTCGCACCTGGACAGGTGAGAAATAAAATCAAACATGACTCAGAAACCCCATAGATTATTTTTTGAACACAAATGCACACAAACAAATGTATACTCTCACCCAGAGCACCTCCAAATTCCCTCTCAGTTGAATGTGACAATTTGCGTTTGTTGGGTTTCATCTTGTCTGTTTAGGACAACGATACAGTGAAGACATTTGATCTTAATATATACAAAATACTCTTTAATTTAAATTATAGCACACGGTAATACAATATCCACATAGTAAGATTATAATTTAAAATATCGTACATAGTAAGTGTTTCTCTTACCTTTCATTCCTACCAAGTTACTGTTATTGTACAGACATGCCGCTCATCATCAGTGTACACTACTGAGGTGCTGACGCCCGAAACGCGCTGTTTGCGTTCACTGTATCTGTCCAATCAGCGTCTACTGCTGTCATCATAAGAGTGTGGAGAGGCAGTCGGTGAACCAATCAGACTTGGAGAAAAGTAGATAGGCCCGCCCCTAATGGCTTATTGACCAATGGACGAGAGCGTTTGGTCTGGCTTCATTTTACAGTGAGTTGGAGTTACAGTGTTATTGGTCTCTCCTTACAAAAATATAAGACGCAGGGTTTTTGCCGCATATTTACGTTTATTATATACATACAGACATCTCATGAATCATGGAAGAAAATAATCAAACTTTATATTTTAACAATTACATTATACACCCTTAAATGCATTATGATGAACAGTCATTTAACTTAATTAAATAAATGGTATATAATTGACTTTTAACGCTGTTTTTATGTATTTATTTTGTAACACTCATAACACACTCAGTCGTTTAATCATCCTTGCATGAGAGTTCATTGCATAAAAACTGCAAATATAAGTATACATTTATTTAATTCACCAAATGCTTTAATTTTGGAGTCGTCATTTGTTCATCTCTACCCCCTCTCACAGATGACCTCAATAACACTTTGCTCCATTGGGGATGGGTCCAGACAACGGTGGGCGGCACTTCCCACAATCTCATCCAACAGGAAGTGAACTAAGTTCTCATCAGACACAAAACGCCACAGGTACATCTGCAGGTAGTGGCAATCCACCTGAATTTGCTGCAGTCCGTAACGGCCAAACGTACGAAGACGAACACATTCAAGGAATGTTTTTAGACTTATTTTAATGATGCCAGTCAGTACAGAGACCTAAAATAAGACAATTTGTTACAATCACGACAAGTTAATAGTTTGATAATAACATTCAGTTTCTTTAGTTCAGACTGTTAATCTTACCTTGTTGAACTCTACTGGGCTAAATATGTCGATCCTCTCAGAAAATAGTTTGTGAATGTTACTGAGCAAGTTTGTGTCCATTGGAGCACTGGAATAAATGTGTAAATATGTAAATAAAAGTGTACACATATATATATATATATATATATATATATATATATATATATATATATATATATATATATATATATATAATAATAATAAACAATTATTTTCAATAACACTGATTAACAATATAATCTTAGTTTACTTCTGATATTCCATAATATCAAATCCCAAAGCAGCAGAATTAAACCTTGTTAACAATTTAAAAGCATAAAATTGAATTAAGTCAATATAAAGCGTGAAGCCATTCTGAACCTGGGAGTGTAGCTTGGTGCATATCGAATCTGCTGTCTTGAGCTGCTGTATACAGAGAAGGTACGTTTGCTGGAGTCACTGCTGTGGGCTTTCCTTACCCCCTCCTCATAAAGCAGCCCAACCTAGAAATACAACAAAAACAACTCATTACAATTAATGACTAAAGAAGATGCTGAAAGAGCATTTCAGTTAGATGTACAGGTAAGATTCAGTATATACACTGTAGAGAAAAAGATGTTCAGATATAAAACAAACATTCAGAAACATACATACCTGTACATCAATAGAGGTGGTATCTTCCACCACTCTCTTCATTACAGCTCTGACGTTTCGAGGTTCAATAGTGTTCACCCAGTCTCTTGTTTCCACGCTCTTCCTCAACATCTGAGAGATGATCAATCCTTGAACCTGCACCAAAACAAAGTCAACTCAACATAGCAAACTAACAATAACTTTAGTAGGAAACTGAGTTTCTTCAATCGTTAAGTTACCTTTACATAGTGGTTCAGTAATTTTTGTGCCGCTTCCCTGGCCTCCGCACAAAGCGCTGTAACTGGAGTTACTGGAGTGTGGTGCTAGAAGAAAATTCTATATGAAAACTATAGTTCACTGGTTTATCTTAAGACTTGTTATCAGAATATGATGGATATGGGGTACCTGTACAAGAAACTGTTCATCTGTAAGCGTAAGGATGTAGGAGATTGTGGAGGTCTCGTAATCCAGACACAGACGAGATAGCAACAGGAGAAGAGCAGGAGGAGTGGATCCGCCTCTATCACCTGCACTTTCACAGTACTGTCGAGATGACTGGCAGATGAACTTAATGAAGCTCACAACCAGACCCTCACGAACACCCTGGCTGCAAAACTCACCCTAATGCAAGAACAAAACACAGTGACAAAAAGCTAAAGTATATTTATTATTAAACAGAATTGGTGCAAAAGTAAATTAATTAAATAAACGTAAAGTCTGTAATTCTTTTTATGTTAAAACCTTTTTTACATATCCAACATTATCATATACAATATATATAATAAATATATTATTTTTACCTTGAAATAAGGCTTGTTGGAGAAAGTGATATCCTTTGCTGTGAACAGATGCACTGACGCTAATACAGACTTTAACTGATTGAGAATGAAGTTAGACAGTGATGTCAGCAGCTCTGACAGACTGGGCTGGGCATCTTTACTTGCAGCTCCTCCCACAAGAGCTCCGCCTCCAGTACTAGCCCCACCCACTGCTAATCGTGGGGCAGCTAAAGCCTGTCTTACATCTGTGAGGCTATCATGGTAGAAGGTCTGTAAGGCAGACAGGTACTGTTTGATTCTCTCCCTTGCTGCCCGCACCACTATCTCAGTGCCTTGGCTGGGCACTGCTGACCCCGGTAGTAGTTTAGATATGGCTTGTAATCTGCGATGGAAGCGATCCAGAGCTCTCACTAATAAAGAGTTATCCCCAACGCTCTTCTCCTCCTGTATCCTTCGCTCCACTAAAGAGAAATATCTAGCAGCCAGGGTGTCCACAAATGCATGTAGCTTGCCACTAGCCATCTCAGGAATGTTCTTTGAGGCCAACTCGCCCTCCTGTGGACGGTTGATGAACAATTCTTGATAGGAGGCAATGACCAAACAGAGGTTACTAACAAACTCATTGCAGCCTCGATCAATGAACTCCAGAATGTCTGTTCCGGCGGTAGGGGAGAGGAAGGGATTGTAGGTAGATGACTTAGAAGGAGAGACGGGATTCGATCCAGGACTTGTTTTTTGTGCAGAACCAACATCGGTTTCGGCAACTGGTGAGCCTTTAAGCTCCGCCTCTAACCCCTGGAGATCCGCCTCCAACCTGGACTGGGCATGGCTAAGGAATTTGTCACAAAGCTCCTCCGCTGGCTCGTCTAACTGCAACAGTAGCTCGACACATTCAGAGAGATCCTTAGCGCTCGAACCGCCGTCCCTGTAAGCAAACAGAAGTTTTTAAGGAAATCAGCCAAGTTAGTTGCATCCATGATGGTGGATTGGTTCTTCTCACTACATTTTATTTTAGTCCACATCCTACAGACCTGAATTTCTGCCGCAGTTGCTGAGCGAGTTGCTCCATAATAACATGGCAGTCATCCTGGATGCCCCTAAAAGAAGGCATATGACTATACTGTTGCAGCACACAGCGTGCCTTGCGGTGGGCATTCACAGCCTGGGCGTAAGCCTGCAGTTCCAGACACTTATTGAGTCTTGCTGGCAGCTCAAACAAAAACTGCAGCTTACGAAGAAGAGTGTGAACACCTGTAGAGACAGAGACACAGGGCAGAAACAGAAATAAATTGTGAACCCTTGCATGTTGGTAAGGTACTAAACATGGTGCCAATGTGGCTAAAATATAGCTTATATATTATAAAGTTTTGATATGGCTGGAAGACATTTTATAATACATAAAACTGACTGCTGGATTAATACCTGACAGTTTGGTGATCTGTGCATGTTGGCCCTGCAGCGTCCCACTGATACGGGCACTGAACTCTGTGATAGAGGCCATGTTAGCAGACAAGCAGTCCATCTCATCCTCCATCTTCTTAAAGTCATTCTTCATTTTCCTGATTGTATCTGTGAAGTGTAAAACAAAACAGCTAATTAGATTCAAACCACACATGCAAAACGTAATAGAAAGCTGGACTCCCACATCAATGTATATCTGTGAAGCAGTTTACTAACCTGTGGCTGAGATGAACTTATTGTAGTTTTCATAAACTAGGGTCTGCATGTCACTGTCCAGAGATCTGATCTGTTTCACCATGCAGCTCTCATGGTCCATCAATTCACCCAGAGAGCATTCCTTCCTCAACTAAAACAATACATTTTAAAACAATCTGTTACACACTTTTCAAAATCAAGTTACAAAGTATATCAATATTCTAACAAATCAACTGTATGTTACAAATACTAAAATGTGTATGCATGGGTGTGCCTTCACTTAATGGGAATATTTATTTTATGCAACATACAAAAAATTTATGCCACATACAAAAAACAAAAGTTTATATGCATTTATATAAATCTACACTGGCATTAATTTACTATTCTTTAGTCTCCAAACGACTCTCCAATACATTTTCGGTTGTTTGTATTAGACTGACAGCAATTTATCATCATGAAGTAGGGCTTGTAGTTCAACATAATTTATAACATTATGTATCAGAGATAGATAACAGGTTTACCTTATTTAAGTAAATCTCTGGGTCGAAATGTGGCCCGTTGATATCGCACGGATCCAGAGATTCGGCTTGTTCTGCGGCTTTTCCTTCCTCATTCATGCCATAGTAGAGTTTCAGCATACTGTGAACCCGCCGCCGCTGGCTCGGGTCCGAATCTGGTGGGGTTGTGGCTGCACTCATTTCCACTAGACAGTTCAGTTATAACCTAATGTAAAAAAAGACGGGTATCACTAACACATCTGTTGCAAAAACCCCCGGTTGCTACCTGCCAACTCTGTTGATGAAACTGCTGTGCTGATCCAAAATGGCGCAGAATTTCATAATAAAAGCCAAGTAATATTACTACAAACCTTTTCTTAAAATGATTAATGTAGGACAAAAAAATACTTGTTCAATACAATAGTTACGTTTATTTTAAGATGAACACAATAAATACCTTATGCAGGCATAGTTTACTTAAATAAAACATCAATACAAAATCCATTATACAGAAATACCGAGATGAAATGCCAGAAGTTAGTACAAAGCGGGAATAAAAAAGTCTTGATGCTGTGTATAAATGTTTATAGTTCAAAGATTTGGTAGTGTTAATTTGTGTATAAAACTTCACAAAGATGATAAAGACACAAAAAGTTAAAACAAAAAGAGAGACTACATAAAAGACAATAGTGATAGGTAAAACTACAGTAAAACACACAAAATGTGAATGTAAAAAGGCACTTTAAATTAGTATTGACAGATATGACAATCTACAGTACAGTTAATGGGTGTGCATGTATCTGACAAGTGTTCAGATAAAAATAAAATGATTAGGTTAACTCTTGAATGGAAAATATGATACAATAGTTCATAAGACTAGGCAATGTTGGATTAATGTCTTCAATATAATAACAATGACAGCTTTTAACAATGACTGTGAGATTTTCTGGTTTCTTGTGTACTTTTGGTTCAAAACCATTTGGCTGGTTTGTTTTCCAAACCACTGGTTGCTGTTCTCATTTCACAGTTCACATTGTACTGTCAATGTTTAAGATTTTCATTTTACACACAAATAAATGTAATTACGTTGTGCAAAAGCAGGTAAAGAAAGGTTTACAGAAACATGCATATATCAAGAAAGCAATAAGATGTCATGCATGCATAAATACAGATTGTGTTTTGGTAAAAGAAGCGCTTTTCAGGGCTTGACTTTAAGCTTTTTCAGGTTGTGTACTTCTTGACTTATCTGTGGAGCTGAGGATTTTCTGTGCCATAGCACATACATTGAACTAACATTCCTGTATGCTACTGCTATCTATTATCTATGGGTTTAAATTCTCAACATGGTCAAAGACGACACTTTTGAAAACTGTAGCACTGTCATAGATTGACTTTCAGTCACAAGGCATGTAGTTGGTCATTCAGGATAAGACAATGCTTTATGATTTCATGATTTAATTACAAATTGCATCACACTTATCCGACCTTCCACATGTTGTCCTGGACAAGCTTTAATGTCAAGCCCTGTGTTTCCATTCATTAAGTAAATCTGATACATGTCATTTAGTTAGGTACATTCAAGCTCTGAGAGCCTGGAAATACAGTACAATGCTTATTAAGAAGTTTCAACACATTACAAAAAGGAAATAGTGAAAATACACTATCACTGACTAAAACCACCAGGTACCTACACAACCAATGATTGTTTAGAAGTGAGGCTAGATATATAAAAGGTTCTCTCTGCCTTAAAAATACAGATTACTCACTTCTATGTAACCTGGATTGTTTGAGCAGTGCTTACACTGAAACACTTTTAGTAATGCATAATTCTTTTGAGCAACAAGGGAATAACCACAAATGCATGATAGTATAGGAGTTCTTAGCAAATCGTCTTATGAACTACATTTGAGATTATGTGTAATGTGTGATGTGTAATAATTTAACTTTGGTCATTATTAAACCGATGAAGTAGGACAACCATCTTGTTGCTCTGTAGAAGTCTGCATATATACCAACAATCTAAACTGACAGCAAAAACAATAGACATACTCAGTAGTGGCACAGAATGTTAAGGTACTCAATGCTGTTTTGCAATTCTCTGCTCCAAAGTGCAGCCCTGGTTTGCATATAAGGGAGGAGGCATTGACTATTAGCTTTGGTGCAAGAGATCTAGGTTTAAGCAGGACTGATGGCACAGATCAAAGTACTGGTGTGATGTACTCTAGGTTTACAGCCGGGATGTAGATTGATTTGATGGTTGCATAGTTGAATTCTACATTCAAATATAGACCTAAACAGAGGTTTGCAGTCAGTTTGTCCCATCCCATTCCATTGCCTTTTAACAGCCACTGCACTTGAACCAAATGTCTTAGTTTAGCATGTTAGTTTAACAGAAGGCAAATTTCACATTCTTTTTGTACAAACAACAGAGTAAGCAGACACTTAAACCTGTGACAGAATGCACAAATCTATAAATAGTGGTTCAGCTCTTCGGTCTGTGATCTTGGTCCAATCCATCCATTCAGATCAGTATCGCACTGCGCAAACAAACGTGTCTCTGAGAATCTCAATGGACAGATGTAGTTTTGGTCACCGGGCAGAAGAGGGCAGTGTTGAAGCTGGGGTTCACCCTTGCCCCAAACTTTCAGTCACCTGAACGGCAGAGTAAGTAGGCTGCGCCTGTCGTCGTGAAAAAGGATGAAGCTCTTTTCGGTTTTAGCCGCTTGATCGCTTTGCCTGAAACAATAAAGGCTGAATAAAATTAAAAACTTTTCTCCAGTCTAATTGTGATACACAGAACGACTTTATCTGTGTGTACTGATTTAAAAACATGTGGAATACTTAATAATTTTGATGGCATTTCAGTGTCTCTTACCGTCCTCAACATAGCTGATGGTGCTGAGAGAATGGACTCGGCTGCAGACTACGCTGCTCTGTCTGCGCAGTTTCCCTCGCCTTCGCTCTGGGGTTTTCTCACTGGTTTCCACTTGTCCTAGAGGTGCTTGGGAGGGTGTGACCTCGCCGTCAGTCCCTGTAGCTCCTGACTCACCAGCAGAGCGTAACTCAACACAGAACTCAATCAGACCACTCATCAGCTCAGCCTAAAGGACAAGACAAAAAAAAGCATTTTTTTTAAAACAAGAAACA
The DNA here is from genome assembly GCA_019155185.1 of Beaufortia kweichowensis. Taxonomy (NCBI): domain Eukaryota; kingdom Metazoa; phylum Chordata; class Actinopteri; order Cypriniformes; family Gastromyzontidae; genus Beaufortia; species Beaufortia kweichowensis. The sequence goes on along the minus strand of CM032815.1, from coordinate 2,537,288 downwards.
TAATTACTCAAACATAAAAAAAAATTATAGAATACAACACGTATGACAATTTTTTACATGAACTGCATGCTTACCTGTTTGGAATAAATCTTTAATAACTTATTGACAGGCATGCCGCCCTCCTCCCCATCAAACTCTAGCCAGAGTATATGCGAGTCTCCCTCTGTTTCTGGGTAACTGTGATCCCAGGAAAGTTCATTGAACTTCAGACCCAAGAGGACATGCTGTATAATACAAAAGATTAGATCAGAGATATAAATCTGACACACAGGGACAACAATAAGAATAAACATAAAACAGCACCATACTTTCTCTTTTATATCCATAACATACACTCCTTCCAAACTAATTCCTACGTGCACAGCCTTACGACCACCTCTGTGAAGTAGGCCCTGGGATGGCTTGTCTATCTCACCCATGAAAAAAGCACAGCTGGTAAGACAAACACAGAGGTTTTAGTCAATTTACAAAGCTGATGTATACTAGATACAAGTTAAGTCTTCAAAATATTTTCCTGTGATCATACCCATAGTAAGGCAGCGTGTGGCAGGTCCTGAGGTACTGGCGCAGCAGAGCGGTGGGCTCCAGGTTGGAGCCGGCAGAAGAGGAACAGACCGAACGATACTCCTTAATAAGATTTTGCTCCATCTCAGCGTGTCGTCCTCCCCTCCCTCTTAATGTGGACAGAAAACCTCCTCCTAATGCGACGTGAGCTGGCAGGAAGCAGGACAGCTTCTTTTCTCTAGGAAAACATTACGATGAGAAATTAAATTCTGAGAGGCCTTCTATGCAGAGATTAAGACATGCTAAAGATAAAAAAAAAAGGAATCTCATTTTTAAGCCTTAAAACTTAATATATTAAAAAAGTTAAATATTGTAAAGGTACCTAATTGCTGTTGTTAATGCCTGGTCATCTAGCCCTGTCCCCAGCTCAATAGCACAAGACAACGCTCCCAAAGTCAGCCAGTGTTCAGGGTCACATGGGTAACGACCCTCTAAGATATTCATCTTGGCCTCATCATAAAGTAGCTTCAAAACTCCTTCATCTTCAATCTGAGAATACAGACATTAAATTAATTAACATGAGTTTGCTGGATAATCCCAGCTTTAAGTAAAAGATATTTACACAGGACAAAATCTAAAAACATGTTCACTACCTGAAGTTCTTTGGACCTGGGATAAAAAACACTTCTCTTGAACTGAAGACTTGGCTCATCTGCAAAATACAGGAATGTGTTGTTGTTAGCCACCTAAACCTTCAGGTGTAATGATGTGTGCGAACCAAACAAAACACACAAGAACCTTGAGAAATGTCATCTGCGGGGGCCTCTGTAAAACGGTACAGCAGGTCCTGCCACTGTCGACACAGCTTATAGGGATGATGTTTCGGCTTCAGCTGCAGCTCTATTCAAATATGGCAGGAAAATGAGGCAAAGGGTGGCAAAGACAAGAAATGATTACAATTAAATGTCAAGAAGTGATTTCTAACCTAATATTAGAATATTTGTCTAATTTAATATACAATACGTAAAAACTTTTCATTGTTAAAACAGAACACATCCCAGATGGTGGCATTTAACATCCTGAGGACTTCCTGATGTCACTTCATTTGCAAAGCCTGTAAATGTCACCATTGTTCCTCTCTCCTCCTTCACAAGTCACACATGAATACATCATACGCTCTGCATAGGTCTAAGTATGAAATCAAGCACGAAAAACGTCATTACCAAGCAGAGGAGAGCAGAGCCAAAAAGCAAACACATCTGTGGCAGAGTTGGGAATGTTGAGAGCCTCCCTGACACTGCGGCCAAGCTCTTTAACAGTCATACAACCAAGACCCTCCAAAGTCAAGTGCACTGCGCTGTCGCTTGCCAAGTACACCAACAACTCATGGGCTGGAAGGGGATCAGAAATCAGCAGATAAGGATTTACAGCACTGTAACTTTAGCTCAAGACAGGACCAATGAGAAGTAAAGCACTGACCTCTGGTGACTGAGGAAGCCACACTTCCGCGCTGTGAATGTGAATGTTCTGATGGCTCAGTGGGGAAGTCGCCATCATCTGCCTCCATCTAATCCACAAGTTCAGAAACTCGACCACTAAATAGGGAACAAGAAGCACTTAAAATATGAGACTTCTGCTGGTTGTCAGTATATGTTTTGTGTACAAACTAAGCCAAAAACGATTAAAACGCCATCGTCCGTGAACTAATTTTCCAAGAAGGCAAAACACATTTCCTCAACAGTTTCTTGGTAGTACAGTAAACACTGACGCTAATGCAGCAACTTTTATATTTGTGAAGTATACAGTATTTCGCATGATTTACAACTTTATTTGTCTGTTTGCATCCCATATCCAGACATGTTAAACAATCTCGCTAAAACACAAGTCACACTATCAAAATAACTAATAAAACAAGCGTAAAAACAGGACAAACAACTGTCGACCCTCACACCGGCTAACGTTAGCTAGCCAATACAATAACTGGTAACCAAACTACAACCAGAAACATACCGAGACACTGTCTGTCGTTTCAGATGCTTCTTCCTCGATGGATAAATGACGAAAAACATCAATATTTTGAGAGAATGGGTTATATAAGAAAATTTTAGAGTATGACGGCGGCAGAAGCGCAGCTGGATAATGCTCTTAAAACAGCGCCCACCAGTGAAATATCGTAAAACCTAGACGTCACTGTATAACTGTATATGGTCGAAACAAGTGTTGCCAGTAGGGGGCGCAGCACGGTCCAAAGATTCGTATGAAATACAAAATAAACACAAATATTTTATAGTAGTAAATTGCGTTGAATGTGGGTTAAATACAGTCATCATCTGCATAAATGATATTAATTATTTATAATACAATATAATATATTTACTTATAATATAATTGATTTATTATAATATATAAACTATTCATTTAGGTTTAGTAATGATTACTTCAGAAAATAGCGCAAAGTATGATTTATTCGCTTCTGGACTTCATTCATAGCCAAAAATTGCAACAAAATAATAATAGGCCTGGATCTATTATTTCAGATCAGTTTAGACACGTCTTTACACTTATTGGACGGACTCATTTCTAGAAGAATCTCATCTGTCCTCTCTAGGTTTTTAATTATTTCTGTGCGGCGCCAACGCCAAGTCTGTTAGGATTTGTACATGTGATTATTTCCATCATTGGTACGTCCACCATCTGCGATGCTTTGAATTGAATACATAACATAACCAAGATGTTTAACGACTCTTTTAATAAATACTAAAATATATGTGCTTACGTTTTCAACGTTTTGGCTTTTCTTTATGAAAATGTATTAATGATTTTACTACAGTGTTTGTGATATTTGGTGGAGATTATATTTTTTATCAAATAATTTTTTAGGCATTTATTCTGCAATCCCTATAACTACACCAGACGTTCGTTTATGTGACCCTGCCTAGACTAAGGAGCATCAAAGTTTGATTTCAGTTATTCATTTCACTATGATTACAATCTTTGACATGACTTGATCAATATTAAAAAATCAAGGGTATACTTTCCAAGATTAGTTTTTTCTATTAGGGCCTATGAAGCACATTTTTATGTAAAAAACGTAAATCACAAGAATTAACTTACAGGTAGGGCCACATACACATTCAGTCACTGATCATTATTTTATAAAGTACAATATTCTACCGTGTATCTATGTCCCACAAAGCAACTAAGAAAAACCAAATGTCAAGTTGTTATTTTGATAATATCCCCCTCTTTGTGATGTTATGCCACAGAAATTAATCATTTAATTGTCATTACAATGAGGATACACTACTAAAGACACACTGAACAACATGATTTATTTTACATAACTACAGTATAGTAAAACTCCACATGAAAATGCAGGGGACTCAATGCCTTACCATGCTGAAATACAATGCCGTAAATGACCGTAAATTTTACTTTAAAGTACGAACGAGAAAAGCCACCAATGCAGAAATTCTGCACTTTGCAACTCCTAGTTCATACCTTAAAGTATTTTTGAACAGTTATATGAATGGAGTGTTCATGTTACTAGCTATAAACACAGTGATTTGGGAATTTTAATGTATGGACAAATAAGTTTGTTTGTGTGTACACTGTCAAACAACAGTAATGATTTTTACTTTATTGAGCACCATGTAGTAGTCAGTCATGTATATCCAGATTTGCCAACTCTACACAACACTCATAAATGTCCAGTCTTCAAAACCCATCTGGTCGTCACTGTCCCTGAGAATATATATTAGTATTCTAGCAGCAACCTCCACCTGCCTGCTGTACTGGGGTGCTGTCAATCTTAAGATCAGGTTTCTCTGAACCACCCGAAGCTCCTGGTCTCATTCGTTTCTTTATTTCTTCTGCCATGGTCATGAAGGCCTGCTCCACGTTTGTAGCGTTTTTGGCACTCGTTTCGAGGAAGGGGATGCCAAGAGAGTCAGCAAACTCCTGCGGAGAAACATCCAATAAAACAGTGTGGGAGAAAGTGTTGAACTTTGTACAGATTTTGTTTTCAGTAAGGTTAATGTATAATACATGTATTTACACTAAATCAATACAACTGCACAGAAAAAATGTGTCATGGTATGGGCTAGTTGGTCTTAACTAATCTAAAGAGGGAGTTATGTAGTTGTTACCTTTGCTGTTGTGTAGTCCACAACTTTTTTTGTAGTGAGATCACACTTATTCCCTACAAGTAGTTTGTTGACATTCTCGCTTGCATAGCGATCAATTTCCTTTAGCCACTGTTTCACATTGTTGTAGGATTCCTTAAACATAGACATCAAACATTTTTAAAATGTCCAGTTTGAATTTTCAGTTGTTTAAAGCGATAGTTCACCTAAAAATAAAAAATCTGTCACCATTTATTCACCCTTAAACCCTGTATGACTTTCCTTCTGTATGACTTTTAAGAAACGTCTCTCTGATGTTGTGTTCATAAAATGCAAGCCAATGTTGTTTCCTTACCCATGTTCATGAAATGATCTTCTTTTGTGTTCAGAAGATAAAAGTTTTGAATGACATGAGGGTGAATAAATGATGACAGATTGTTAATTTTTGGGTGATTTATCCTCTTAATCTGTAATTAAAAAAGTAGCAAACTGTTTCATATGTGATGGTGAGGAATGAACACAAATGCATAAAGTAAATGACATCAAGTAAACTTAGTGAGAACAAGTACAAGTACAAACAAGTAACAGTCTGGTGAAGAAATGATAAAGGTCTTACAAACCTGGTCCGTAACATCGTAGACAACAATGATCCCGTGAGCTCCTCTGTAGTAACTGGATGTAATTGTGCGGAATCTCTCCTGTCCAGCAGTGTCCCACTGAAGACATGGACAACACTCAGATTATCTGTGGTTTCATATTAAGAAACACTTCATACAATAAATCTTAGGGTCTGAAAACTCACAATTTGCAGTTTGATCGTTTTGCCATCCAACTCGATAGTTCGGATCTTAAAATCCACCCCAATTGTGCTTATGAAACTCTCAGTGTAGGTGTCATCCTGGAATTGAAGAATTCATCAACCATTGAGAATCAACAATACAACACAATAATATTAAAAGCAAAATGTCATTCATATTCCCAAATGCAGCAGAAAAACACTTACCGCAAATCGCAGGAGGATGCATGATTTTCCAACTCCAGAATCTCCAATTAGAAGCAGTTTAAATAAATAATCACTGTGGAAATATGTAAAAACATAAGCATCAAAATTGTGCTTTTAACTCACACAGCTTTCCAGGAACTATAACTAAGTTCAATGACGTAAATAGCTTGAGACGTTCCCATCAGGCTTCTATTTCCATATGCAAGTGTAACACAACAATGAAAGCAGTAACCATAACCCATAACCCTCTTAATACACGTCATATTATTTACACACACAGATCAATAAATACATTATAAATCAATTTAAAATAGAGATTATAAAGAGGTTTGAAATGTTTTTAGATCGCAGAGTAACACGACTTACTATTCAGGGTTCATGATGTGACAGCAGAGTGTTTGTCCAGCTGGTAAAAGCGCTCTGGCCGCCTAGTGTTCACCTGCTGACCGCAAATTGTGGGCGAGTATTTTTAGTCTTAATGACGAAATTTAATAAGGCTCGTGAGTCTTTACTGTGTTATAAAGTCAGCCTTGATGCCTTTACAGGTCTGTTGTTCAATGAAGTCAGTCTGGCTTTCGACTCTTCTGTCTGGTTTTTACAGCCGCGCAGGTGCGGCAGTGACGCCGCTTCAGATCTACTTCTTATCAGCAGTCGCCGCCTAGTGGTGGGATCCATGCATATATTATGTTGTGTGTGTTAAAACAATTCTTCCAGCTGCTTTTATTTGCTAAAACCTGCAAAAATATCTTAACTCAAATGCAAAGTTTGATTTGCTTGGGCATTTTGCTTAACTTTTACGTTGCTTACTGTGCAAAATACTGCACAGACATTGATACTGATGTCTATGAGATTTCACATCACTTCTCTGTCATTTAACTTAGGCAGGTACAAGTAACTTCAAAGCACTTCAAACAGCATCAAACTTTATTGAATAACACATCCTAAATCTCAAAATAGGAATGCATAACACTTATATCAAAAGGATTACAGGGAGCAAAAATATTTTTTGTATATCTATAAAACAACCCATAAATATTTTTCATTTTTGTTACTTTTGAAAGTTTAAAACAGAAAAAAATAAAGAATGGCTTTGTTATATAAAAAGCCCCTTGTCAAAAGGTATTAAACATCTAATAAAGGCACTGCAATGCATAAGAACATGAATACATTCATTTGAAGAAATAACATCTTAACAGATACTGTCTGATAAACCACATCAGAAAACAATTTGCAGCCAATACAATACAGTGTCTTAACATAGACATTTACCAGGAAACAACAAATAAATAATGTAAAAACAACAAACTTTTGCATGGCTTCGTCTTTCCAAAAACTCTTAGAAAGTGTCAAATCATCTTTATTTTCCAACCTTAGGAAAAAGAAAAGAAATGGACTAGGGAACCATTAATAAGGAGAAAAAAAATCCAACATTTTGGTAATTCCAAAACAATGCCTGATGAAGACTGCATGATCAAAATCGATAATTATCGATAAAAAATCTGATTATATGCAAGCTTCAGCAATGCGCAGGACCTTTTCTTTATTCTTTATAATTTCCTGTGTGGACTGAATCTGCCTGCAGCCATTTAGATGTGCGAGGGCCATTTGTATGTTGGTGAGTAAAACAAAGCAAAAGACACTTTTTAGATTTCAAGTAATATTGCTTATGAACCAAACTCCTGACCAAAATACGGTCACTCTTAGATCAATGTTCAAATGTTATAACATTCACAAAATAACCTTATTGAACATTACATTCTCAAAACCACTATTCCACAAAATGTTCTTGAGTCCTTTCAACATCTTCAAGCAACAAGTCTTTGAAGGTTAAGACAAGGCACACTGATATCCTGGTGTATTTAAAGATTTAGACGTCAAAAATGTTTTCCTTGGTGTGCAGTTCTGCCAGAGTTTTGTCATAAATTCTAGATTTGTGCATTTATTGCAGGACACACTTTTCCTTATTGCTGTATTTTCTCCGTCTTGCTTCCAGACCTCGTTCCAGTCTCTCATCCTCTTCCAAAGCCCTGCACATTCAGAAAAAATTGTGCAAATTAAAGAATAACCCTAAACTTATTAACCATTGTTACTACTATATTCTGTGCATCAGTATGGCTAATGACAGACTCACCCTCTCTCCTTAGCATCCATGTCTCTGACCAGCTCGTCACGCTTGTTGACCAGTGAAACCAGTTCTTGCAGCAGTAACTGTTCTCTGTGCTGCTGAGCCTGTGTCTTCTGCCAATCTGATGGATTAAATATGATGGAAGTATAAGTGATGGTCACAACCAAAATAATGGAAAGCTGACTGCCTCCAATAACTGCAGCTCACCTTCGATAGCCATCATGGCTCTGAGCTCTCGGTTTAGCAGTTCAAATCTTCTTTCCAAATCCTGCTCTTCTTGCCTGAAAGGATAAGATTATACATAATTATTTTATATATCTCTTACAGGCATTTAACTGTTATGAATGTGACCAAGATAATCAAGAGGACATACAGGAGCTCCAGATGGTCTTGTCTTCTGATCAAAGCATTCTTCTTGTTGACCAGGTTGAACCATTCTTGAATCAGCTTCTCTTCTTCATCTTTATCGCTTCCTGTTTAACAAATAATATGATGTTTCTAACAATGACAGGTGATGTATTAGCCAAAATGATACTCTCACACAGCTGATTGTCTTACCTGTCTCCATGATTTTCCTGAGTCTCTTCTCTACGATAGCAGCTCTACTGTCTATGTGCTTCTGTTCTGTTTCCAGGGCCTGAAGTTCACTCAGCACATACTGATTGGTGTCCTGCAGGCACTAGCCGGGAAGTACCACAGGAAGACATACATAAAACCAGACAAGAGAACAACACAAAAACAGAGAAGACGTGATGGACATGATGGGACGAGAGTTGAACACAGATAAAGAAAGAGAGACGAACACAGATGTATAGATGAACAGACAGATTTTAATACAATGACAGACAAACAATGGTGTACAAAGGTAACAGAACACAGCAGGACAAGGAAACAGAGAGGAAAGGACAGGCTTGAATTAATGGATTGAATAATTATGGGATGATAAAAGGGCATGCATCAAGATATGAGAGTAATGATGTGCCAAATGATTTTTTTTTACCACTTAACATTAAATCGTCCAAATATAATACATTTGTCATTTTCAAACTGTCAGGTACTGGAGACATACTGACCATTTTCTCATACTCTGCTGGTTTACTTTCCTGGTTTATTTTATTAGGTACTGCAAACACACAATAAATAGGGGAACAATAAAAATACAGGAATATTTTATGTTAAGCACAGAAAGAAAAAACTAAAGTAATATTTGTACAGAATACATCTGAGATTACCTGTTCCAGTATTTTCACTGGCAGATGTTGAACCATTTGTTCCCTCACCTGCCAGCTCACCTTTACTTGTCTGTCAAGTGGAGACAATTAATATCATTATGATCATAATCATCATTATCTATGGCATGTAAACAAAGAAAAATAAAAGCTAGAAATAAGTATAAATTTCAGTATAAATACTGTCCAAATTATTAAAACAAAAAAATATATACTTTTAAAGATAATATGACTTAAACAATGTTTAAACAATTTGTTTTTTTAAATACATTAAAAATATGTTTTTTTGTTTCAAGCATAAACCTCACAGTATTTACAACAGAAGTTACTCTTAAACAAGACAAAAATACTTCTAAAGAAGAAGTCATAATCTAATTTTCTCCATCTTTTACCTCCTTTGAATCAGACTCATCCATGGATTCGCTCCGTAGCCGTGAACGTCGTTTCTTCAGCAGATCTGCGTCTCGTAGATGCCCTAAACCTGCTTTAGAAGCTGCCGCATTTGGCCGTGGAGGAGCCTTTGGAGTCTGTGGACCTCCATCTGTCTCCGTTTCCCTCATTGTCGTCTCTTTACCACTCTTCTCATCCACATTTCCTGTACGTTTAGTCCGGGGTGGAGGAACGATACCTCCGTTAGTCTTAGTTGCAGTATCTGTTTCATTACTCTCTCCAGACAGAGCTCCAGCCTGCAGCCTCTCTACACAGAATTTAGCTGCTGCGTCTACATCCGGCCCGTGGTTGGGTTCGGCCACCGCATAGCTGGATTGACTGTTGTTCTGTTCGATCTGGAGAACACTCAATTCCTGTCCGGTGAAGTGTGCACGGATTTGGCACAAGTACGTCATGACGATCAGTCGATCTGGTACGGAGAGGAGCACCATGTCTGAAGGCTCCAGTAGACGAGAGATTCCCAATGTTGCGAAGCCATCAAAAGCCTGAAGGAGAAGAATGTAGATTTATGCTCATAGTTCATAAACAAATCCAATAAATTGAGCACTTGCAAGAATTAAACTTACTGTTTTGTTGTTTTGCTTAATGTTGTGAGGCTCTAATGCATCAAAGGCACTGGAACAGATCAGATAAAATGTGTGTTTTTACTTCTTGCAGTGTTTTACTTTTGCTTATATAATTAGGTAATGAAATACTTAAACAGTAAAATCTTGAAATTATTAGTTTACTATTAAATACACAGCAATAGCTTTGTGGGAACATCTGTATTTGGAAGCTAACATGATCTCATTTATCATCTTGCTATATTTTTAATTGTTAATTTAATCTAAAAGTTATGAAATGCATCATACTAGTTCAGAGAGAATCAGAATCAGAATTGAACTGGATAAGATGAATCAAATGCTTACATTAGTTCAGGATGGAAGTGATGTAAGATAGCACAGAACGCCAGGCCGTTACGCCAGGAGGTGCTGAAGTTTGTGATTTTTATTCCTTTATAATTCGTAGTGATCTCCTTGACACCATTCCAGTAGGGACTGAGTGGAGGTCACCAGACCAGGACTGGGCAGTGGATTGGCATACTGTGAAGTAATAAAAAACAACAGGTTAAAGTCTGCAGAAACAGTAATACAGCCAGTAGAGACAAATACAACAAAGTCTACTCACATCCCATGCAGACACTGCTGAACCATCTTTAATGGATTCATCAAGTGCTTTTACTCCTGTGAGGTCCACTGGTGCTGGAATTTTCTTTTTGATGCGTGTAGGAGCCGCAAGTTCTTGAGATGTGCCTACAGCGGTCTGGCCGTTAGCATGAATGCCTGGGCTCATAGATGGAGTATCGCTTCCTTTACCTTCTGGGGTTATATTGATGGATTTCTTTTCTAAAGGTGAATCAGACCTGTCAAAAGAGGAGAATATTAACATACTGATATTTTTCATTCAACTTTTCAATTTCATTTTGAGCAATATTTTAGCTCCTCTTGCTTGTTTTCAGATTAATGTAAAGGCATGCAATTATCAATATGCTGTTTCAATTGGCCCAAGTTAAGTTCTGTAATTTTATGGTAAAAATTGACTATAGTGCCAACCAAAAGAATAAGATGCAACAAATCACAAAAAGATTTTGGTCTTCACATGCCAGTCAAACTTACAATTCATTAGGGATTAGAGATGGGCTCTCCTGTTTAATTTGGATTGCTTCACTTCTAACAACATATAATTCAGGCTCTTTCTTTTTCTCCGGTTCAGTTCTTGTTTCTGAGAATAAGATTTCTGTCTGTTTTGTAGGCATAACATCTAGTGAATCTTGGCACTCTTTTTCATCGGCCTTACATTCCAATCGGACACTTTGTTCTTGCTCGTTTAAAACAGCATCTGTATCATTTGGTTGGCTATTTTCTGAGCCAGCATCTGTATTCCTACAGATCTCCAGTATCATTGAAGAAGTCTGGGACTGACTGATATCTATCTTGTCATTGCATGTAATTCTAATCTGCTCCAAAGAGATTACTGATGGTGGCGTTTCATCTCCAGAGGTCTTTCTTGAGATGCTCTGTTCTAAATTTGGCAGTATCTCATCCTTAGCTGACTTAATGCTGGTCTTGGGTTGCAAGGGAGGAGTTGGTGGAAGGTCAAAGTCAGACTTGCAGGGTATCAAACGTTTTTTAATACGTGGAGCAGGAGCTGGAGGTTGTTGGGTGTCCTCTTTTGCCATTTCATGAATCTTTGCCAGAAGAATGCTCTCCTCAGAAGAATCATCACCCTTTAGATTAACACTTTCTGTATTATTTGAGTGCTCTGGGTCTTTGTAAATCTCATGGTGTCTTTCAAATTTAGGAGAAGGGAGAGGCCACGGAACCACTGAACTACTTGGAGAAACATCATTCCCTGAAACAACATTCTCATCTATGTGTATATCTTTCGGTGTCTCGGTGCCTGTTACATGAATGCCCTCCGAAGGAGCCATTGCCTTGGCGATGACTGGGGAACTTGTATTTTCAGTCTCATTAGTTGATGTGTTGTTGATATGTATGCCGTCTGCAACAGTGCCCTCTAGCGGTGACAAGTTACTCTCTCTCGTCTCTTCTGCAACATCCTTGCACATCTCGACAGATTTCACAGCTGCTTTCTCTGTAGTCCCATGTGAAGGAGCGGTTCCTTCTTTTTCACTACATTGTGGAGCAACCGCATGCCTTTCAGCAGCTGTGGAAACAGTATCTTGATTTATGTCATCAGGGCCAACTTCCTGTAAAGGCACTGGGGGTGGTGACTGCATAGTCTCTTCTTTACAGTGTGGAGAAGCTTGTTGGGAAATAGTTTGCACTATGGTGGTGTCTTGAAATTTAGATACAGTTTGTGATGGCAAGGCGGTCTGAGGTGGTTCCAGTGTTTGTATAGCCGTGAATTCTCCTGTTTGTGATATTGTGGGTTCTTGCGGTCTGTGAGAAATGGAAGACCAGAAAATGATATCAAAATTTTGCAGCTCTTACTAGTCAGTCATTACAGCGTGCAAAGTATTTCAGTAAAATGCAATTTATTCAGAAATGACCAGATGAATAAGAAAGCACAATCGAGCAAAAAGCACGCTTAGATCACAGTCAATATTTTCTGAAAACATGTTTTTTTTGCAAGCCTCCAGCAGAATTTCATAATAGACAAACAAACTGCAAAAATGCTATTTTAATTCAATATCAAAGATATCACCCAAACACACTATTATATGACAAAAAAACACCACAATATGCCACAATATGTTTCATGCTCATAAAATATTCCAACCATCCCCTATAAGACTTGTTTGCCACAAGACATCATTTAAAGTGATTATACACAAACAACATTTCAATGCATTAAAGATGCATTCGTTTCAACACAAAGACACCACAGCCACAATAACAACCAATTCCAAAATGTTTGACACTCCACAAGGCAGAGCAATGCCAAAATCAAGCCGTTCATTTTATCAAGGATTATCAAATTAAAAGGCAGTGCAGACATTGGGGATGTCCCCGTGCACTTACCCTTCATCCATATACAGCTCGGCAAGCCACACTGTCCCTAAGTCTTCCTGACCTACTTCAAATTCCAGCTCCTCCTGTGAAACTTCTTCCAGTGCCAAAGGCATTAAATCTGCTGCTTTTGTCTTGCCAGAATTTGTCTGGCCTTTGACAGTTTTACAGGGCAGATGCTCTTCATGCTTGCTTTTGTCTGGGCTTTCATCTATTCCTATTTCCTTAAAGTCTTCTTCTTTCTGCAGAGGATCTATCTCCACATATACAAGGTTATGTGCATCTTCCTTAGAAGTTACATTGTCCTGTAAGTTTAAGGATTGTTCTTCATCTTTTTCCACGTCTGATACCACACTTTCATTCGCTATACATGTTTCCGGATCTTCTGGAACTTCATTTTGAGTTTCTCTGGCGGCTAGCTTCAGGCACTCCACGAGGCTCATACCCAAAGGTTTCATCTCACTGACATCCTGTATTGGTGATGAATCTTTAATAAGATACTCCTGTGGGTCATCATCAGATGGATGCTCAATTTTTGTGTCACAAAATGGCTCAGGTGGGAGAATTTCAACCATGTGTTCATCCAAACTGTCTATGATTGTATCATCTTGTGCATCTGTTTCTGCTGGACTTGGTTGCTGAAGTATAGAAGCCACCGTCTCATAACTAAAGGATGAGGACATTTGAATGACATAATTATATTGCATAAATCCAAGGGGAATAAAATGTTTTCTTTTCACAAAGAAACTCTTTTCGACCTGAAAATCCCCAGCTAAAAAAGCAAGCTTAACATATTATTACAACAAAACATCTACACAACAATGGATGCACAAGCATCCTTGTAAAGGCACAATAACTATCGCCATCACACCTAATAAGAACCTGTCAGCGATTGAGAAAACAAAAATTATCGGCATGCAAAAGCCGAGGCAAAATAATATGTGCAAGTGTTACATCCATCCCACACTTACCCTTTATACAGAACACCGAAAATCCCCCTAATGATGCCGACAGAACCATCTGCTTGTTCAGAGTCGTGTTCTTCTATAGATGTTTCTATGCTCCTGTCTGTTCCTACATCAAGCTCAAGCCCAACTTCAGTCTTTTCCTCTAAACAGGCACCTTCAGTCTCCAGACCAGCATCTTCTGCTTTTTGCAGTATCACCTTATCGTCTGAATCTTCAATTTTAGTGATCTTCTCCACCCCTTCACTTTCACTTTCCAGATCAACAACGTTGACATTTTTGTCTTGTTTGTGGTGCAAAAGGGATGAGGCAAAATAATCATATGGTTCATCTTGTTTGTTTTCTGATGTTTCCTGTCCAAGTTGGCTGCCATGAACCAAAAAGTATAAGTGACAATTATACTTTAATAGCTCTAACAGACATGCCTTAAGACTACTCCATTTAAAATAGGTTTGGTTTATCCACTCTTGGCTCATCAAACTCCAACATTTATCTGGCATGATCGTAGTATAAAAGTGACAATATAGTTCTCAACAAACCCATGCAAGCCCACATAATCCACATGATACTTCATGCAATGAGGATACAAAACCTCATCCACTTACCCCCCGTCCAAGACTATCATTGTCTTGCCAGTGCTAACACCATCATCCTCTTTATCTTTAGCCTTCTCTTCTAAAGTGGCCCATAAGAAACTCTCTGCTTCAGATGTGACCTTCTTTCCACTTGGTTCCAGTTCAACATCCAAAGGCAGGTTTGAGGTCAAAGGGTGAAGTGCCTCCAGATGCAGTGACGTCCTGTTATCCTTTACATTTAGAGCGACAGCAGCTGAGATCTCAGGCAGTGGCGGTCTAATGCGGACTGGTACGCTGACTTTCACATTAACTTCTTGTTTCTTTTCCTCAATAGTTTCAGGGGGTTGTGGTTGAAGTGCAACTGAAGGCTTGGAGGGCTGGGACATGGGTTCTTCTGAAATGAGATCTGTTTCTCTTAACTCTGCTTTGTTTTCACTGCGAGGTAAGGAAGGGGGTCATTAAAATATTTTTTTGGCAGGTTTTACCTACCTCGTTTTAGTATTGATGTCCTATAAAAACTCAAAACATTGAAGATAAATCTCTCTTATGCTTTTTGTATATTCATTTTTTCCTACATTTTTGCTGTCACACCATAGGACACATTTACATATATATTTGCCAGCCCGCAATAATACTGCTAAAAATATGAAGCCAGAATCACAAATTTACATACAAATTGTGCAAACTTTCACTTTCTTATTGAGATAAAGAGTACACAAAACACACCAAAAACACATCAGGACTGGACCTGTCATTTACGTTTGTATTTATGTATTTAGCATATGACTGTGTCTAAAGTAACTTTTAACATTTTATCAGTCTATGCAATCCTTGGGAATCAAACTCAAATGTCTGCCAAATGTCTTATTCCCACACCAACTTACCCTGCATCTAAATTCTTTCTTGAGGTAACTTCAGTTAAAAAATGTTCTTGTGGTCTCTCGTCATGTGTTTTGTGCTTATGCATTTCCTCATCTCTTGCTTGATTCTCCAGATCTTTTACTTTGTCTTCCAGCACACTCCAGATGGGAACCTCTTCTTGGGCATGTGAGTTGATCTCTGCACTCTTTTGTGTTGATACTGTATTTTCTGACTCCTTTACCGTCACATCTACTTTGGCAGGTTCAGTAATGGTTTGAGTTTGTTCTGAGGTACATTCATTAACATCGGGCTCCAGGTTTTGTTGTTTAGAGGGATCTAAAGTCAGGATAGTAGTGCCTTCGATCTTGTTGATGCTGGTTCCTTCAGATGCAGAAGGGACAGTCCGAGTAAAATCCATTTCAGTTTCACTGAGAGTTTAACAAGGAAGAGAAGAAGAAGAAAGAAATTGGTTACAGAGAGTGAAAAAGACAGATAAAAGTGAGAAATTAGGATTTATTATAAACTAGTAAGCACCACACCCACCTGTCTAGCTTGTTTTTGTACATAAAACTTATAACTGTCTGTAGTTTTTTTCTTTCAATTCAATTCTTTAAGGCATTTATCTATTCTATACATATCTGAAGAATGATTAGGATAATGTAATTTTACAAAAACATATTTTTTGGGATCGTTCAAGAAGAAGACAAATAATAAATAATCTTATTTTTGAAAGTTTTTGAACATGACACTCCTTATAATGAGATGTAGTGTATTTAAAATCTGTTATCTTTGCAGCTATTGGCTCTATACCATAAAACCAAATGCTGTATATGTGCAACTATTCAAATCAACTTCTCCAGGGAATTGATATGGGTTTATTAAGATAGGAAAATAAAAGATACAGAAACAGAAAGTTTGCCACAGCTTGCCTGTGTGATAGTTTAAAGGCTGCTGCATACTCACCTTTCCTCAATAATAAGAAACTTTTCCAAATAATCATTTTGGGATTGATTTTCTGTGGACATGCTATCTTGTTTGGATCCAAGGACCTCTTCTACCCACATTGGCCTCTTTTCTCTAGGTAAATCTTTCTCAACTGTAGGTTCTTGCTGTTGAGATGCCAAGCTCGATGAAACGTTTTGCTCTGTTGGGGTAACCAAGGCCGAGGCGATGTGTTTCATAATTTTGTCCTCATCTGACCTGTTAAGATATGCACAAGGCATATCATCCTTCATATTCTGCTCGGATGGTTTCTTTGTCATCGCGACTTCCCCTGCTGAATCTGTTTGTTTACTTTCTTCTTGCTTTTCTAAGTTATTATCAGCCTTTGATAAGTCTTGAACCGGAATGGACTGTATTGGCAGTTCACTATCAATTTTCCGAAGTTCTGCTTTATTGAGCTGGATTTCTTCAGAAACCAGCACCTCTTTCTCAGGATGTCTGCCAACATCTTTAACAGGCTGAGATGTTGGGAACACAGTATCAAAATCCTCCGCTTTAAAATCTGGCTCTTCCTCAGCTAATGGTGGTTTCTCTGCAATAAACACTTGCAGATTTCCTTCCTGAATATCTTTTGTATAGGTAGATTTTAAAGACAAGGGAGGTATTGATGGAGCAGAGAATGGGTATGGAGGTGGGACAGTCACAATAACCAGTTCCTCAGATCTGGACACTTCCAAAGGTTGTTTTTCAGACGAGGCAACTGATGCCTTTCCAACAGGCCCAAGACTGGGGGACAAAGATATTTGGTGTCAAAGATGGCTAAATACGAGATGCGGTATGGTTAGATGCAGTCTTTAGAGAGCAGTTGCTGCATCACAGCAATTTTAGTGGCGAGACAGATGGTATAGATGCAGGGTTGCGGTGGTGAGAGAAAGCAATGGCAGTTTAAAAAATCTGCACTGCGCAAACTGACAGCTGGTGTCATCTCATACAACTATTTAAGATCATGCTTTTGCTATAAACGATCAACACACTTAGCAGGGAAAGGAATAATTTGATTAGGGTTCATTCTTAAAACTGTTGCCCCTAAAAATGTATCACACAGCCAGTACAGCATGGATATCACACAGCATGGAATTAGATCCATGCAAACACTATTATATAGTGTTTATATGAACCCTAACACAGACTAAATAGTCTGTTTACTTATATCTCACCTTCTGACAGCCCCGGCTGGCCCAATGCCTGCGGCTCTCGCCTCTTTTCCTTCAGTACTGCTGATTTCAGTATAAAGAGAGGAAGGAGGTTGTTGATTTGCAATGCTAATACTGCAGACGGTTCGAGCCGAGAGATGTTGGTCTGGTTTAGACTCAGAGCTTTTCAGTCCTTCAGCAACTAAGTCTGTGGAACATTAAAACACATTTTAATCTGAATAATCATTAAAAAGAAATGATTCTCCAGGCATGATGACATTTTAATGGATAATGGATATTACATCCAGGCCATTTACATCATTAAGAGCAGGAATAAAGAATATCACACAAACCTACCCTGAAGAAATGGATTTGTTTGATCCTCCTCTGTAAGTGTGTTGAGCTCCCTGGGTATTTCTGCAAATGAGACACAAAACATTTTAAAAGGGATTTTCTATCATTTTCACTTGAAAAATAATCATGTAACATTTGGTTCGTCCAGTTGAACCAGCAGATTTTTATTTCAGCAGATTAAGTCAGAAGTTTTTCACACTAATGGCATTAGCTTTTATATTACCAGATTTTATTATTTTATCACTTTAAGCAGGCTATAAGCTGTTTAGTACCTGGCCGGGCAGGAGAAATCTGAGGTGAACAGCAGTGGGAAGCTGTAAGTGAATCAGAGGCTGACAGGGCAACAGCAGAGGTAGAAGATGAGAAAATGACTGGGGTGGAAGAGGCAGGTAGAGGTTTGCTGGTGGTGTAAGAAAGAAGGGCAGAAGAGTTTGGAGATGACTTGTGGAGTGATTTAGAGGCGCTGGAGGTTTCGCACAGAGCTTCAAGATCTGGTTTGCTTAGCAAAGGAACAGTGGTCACAGGTTGATTGAGAGTTGTATAGAAGTATGGAGAAGGAGAAACAACCATCTGTTCATTTAGCTGTGCAGAAACTGTGAGAGAAAGAAAATGTAAAGAAAAGTATAAGAAGCTGAATGAAAGTAAAAACTATTATTTGGCCAATTCCATGCAAATGTCAATCAAACAGTAAAAAAATAAGGTTTTCATCATATTAATAGCTCAGATGTCAATATATTAAATAACCTTGCGAGGTTCCTCTCAAAGCAATTTAAAAAAAAATTATTCATCCATATAAGTGTCACTTAAAATCTATAACAGTTCATATTCCTCATAAATGGGCACATGCAAAATTGAAATAAATTAAAATATAGCCATCCCATCTCCATTTGATGGGTATTATTACATCCATAACATGTATATTTCCCTTTTCTTAAATAGAAAATACTAATAATGTATACAGTAATATTTTTGTCTGTACTATCAACAGGGCTTTAGGGAATATAAACAGATAAACAGACAGGTTCAATATATTGGTAAAAAACACATTCTATGAGAATTCAGTATTTCAAGTTTTGTTTCATATACATTTTAATATGAGGCAGAAAATAACACTATTTATCATACATGTAAACGGCTCTACGGAAAGTAGTCTTTCTTAATACCTGGCACTGTGCCACCAGAAGGATGTTTAAAAGTGTCAGAAAGACAGAGGGAAGAAGTAGTGGGTTCAACAGGAGGAGGGGACACAGGACGGGCACCGAGGACAATCTTGGGCTTAAAAACATTGCTGCGAGAAGACTCTGAGACTGAAGTGTAACAGAAAGAGGATGCAGATCATGTGAAAGAAGAAGATTAGTCAGAAATGCTGGAAAAGTGAGAACAAGAGAGAGAGACAGTGGCTAGGAGGAAATACATCTGACTTCTCGAAATGTTCTCAAATCACTGTGATAATTTTCCATTTCGAGTTAGTTTGAAATGCATGTATTATTTTACACAGGCCCATACCTATCAAGAGCGTAGTGGAAGGAGAAGGAGCGTGAGAGAGGAAGGGATCAGAAGGAGAAGTCAGAGGAAGTTTGTGTAGAGGATAGTCAGAGGTCACAGGACCCTCCAGGGGGTCATCGGAACCTGAGAGTCTTCTTGCAAAAGACACAAGAGCTGAATACAATACAGACATGAAAGACACATTAGGGAATGTGGGGTTTAATCGAATATACAAAAATGCACAGAACAACAAAAAGCTATGTCTACAATTTAACTGTTACTGATATTTGTTGATCTTGTCTTGTAGTAATATTTTGTAGCCATTAACCTGGGCCTGGACTCAGTAGGCTTTGTGCATGTGTTGTATGTAATTTTCTCCTATAACTCTTCCCAATGCTAAGCTTTGGGAAGAGAAACTTTTTCTTTGGTTTTGTGGAAGGCTGCACACATTGTAGCCATAGCAACAGGTTGTAAATGTAACCAGTAAAAGAAAAAACTACATAAACAATTCTGACAGCTGAATAATTTTAGCTTAAGGAACTTATTTCTATAGCACTACAGACAGATTTTCTCCTTTGAATTACTTTGACTAATACTTTGAGCTCTCCATACAGTACAAAAGGGATATTTTACACATAGAGCATTTATTTTTAAAGCAGACATTGGCTATCATGACGGAGTTCAACTTTTATGCAAAAAGTAACACAATGTGGCAACAACCAATGGCAATGCAGACAGTATCCGCAACCAATTTAACAAATATATGTGTGAACATATAGACTATATCTGTGGTACCTGAGCCAGGTGAAGGCTGGAAGATTTTAGGCAGAGCTGGTGGAAGCAAAGCGGTAACATTATGGTCTGTGTGGGAGTCAGGTGGGGCCTGCAGCTGGGCGGGGGGCGGTGGACGTGGCGGTCTGGGGCGGGCGGGTGAGGGCATGGTGCGGGAAGTTGGGCTGGGAGGCATGGGTAATGGTGGGCGTGATGGGAGTTCAGGGTTACAAACAGTGCCAGACACTGGTCGTGAGAGGACACCAGCAGCGGTCCTCTCCTTACCACTGACTGCAGATGATGAAGACGAGTGATGGACAGCAAAAAATGAAAGAGAAAGTGATAGAATGAAAAGCTGGATTTAGAAAAAGAGAAGGAATGTGATAATAAAAGAGAAAATAATAAAAAAAAACCAAATATCTTAAAAAAAACAAATATATATATATATATATATATATATTATTTACTTACTCACATAATTTCTAATCTGTATATGACTTAATAAGCAAAATAGAATAAAATTTTTGAAAGACATGACAATAAGTAAATATGCCTACATTTTTAGTATTGCTTTAAATCATAATTTCAAGATGAAAATGATGTCGAAGCAATGAAGGACAAATGATGAATGTAATCATAAGCAGCAAAGCCACAGCATATAAAAATAATATTCCAGGAGTGACAATTCAATGGCAAAAAATTTATGTGGTTTTTAAATGAATTTATTTTTGTACACAAGACTGTTTATAGACATGATGTCAGAAAGAGAGGAGAGAATGCAAGGAACAAAAAGCATATGTAAATAAGTACCTATTGCAGAAGGGCTCTTTAAAGATCCAGATCTCTTTTCTAGGGACCGTGTTGATCGAAGAGGAGGATGGGATGCTACCGGTGAGAAACGGAGTGAAAGAGAAAAGAAGAAGTTCTAGCATGTGAGGAAGTAACAAGTATGTGGTTAAGGGTTACTATGGTGAGAAAGAATAAACAAAATACATGCACTAGCAGTGATTCATGCAAGTTCTCTGTAAAAGAGTATAGAACAGGAATAAAAGGGTGAATTATGAATAAAGACAGTGATATGGAAGGTAAATGTGTATGCATGTGCTTAAACAAGTTTAAATAACCTGTGTTTTTATGTACAGTGGGGTACAAATGTCTGAGACAATCTTTGGATTCCATACAAAATATTTTTATATACTGATATATTATATGACAATTCTTTAGAAAAGAAAATAATTTAGATTTCCTAAAACTTTTTGTTACTTCTGAATGCAACAGTATATGTACGTATGTGTTTTTTGTAATACCTGAAGTTGCAGTATGGAGATTTGTCCCAGTACTAGATCTTTTATCCTCTTCTTCATCACTCTCATTAAAGTCATCTAGGTTTCCGATATCTGTTGGTTTTACACTCATCAAGCTGGCCAGACTTTGCATGTCCTCGTCCCTGCAACAGTTTATAAAATGATCAGGAAATGTGAAGATTTATTTTCAGTTTCATGCATTTTACCTATTGCATATTGCATACCTAATGCACAATACACCTGATTCTGGTCAAGAACTGTCTATTTAGACAGAACACATTAGCTATAATGTGTATATAAGATTTTTTTTTTTGGTGTTGCCATTTTCCTATTTTACTTTGACAGGCTTTGATAGACCTAATAGGCATAAAATATCTCTTACTTAATACTTAGTAAACCTTAGATGCTCAAATTGTGTTTAGAGAGTTTCATTCCATTGTTTTGGAAAATTCTGCTCTGCTTTTGACTTGAATATGTCAGGGAACATATGTCAAACCCCCCGCCTGGGCAGGCAGCCACTTTACTTACCGGGGTCAAACTTGCTCCAAATATTTGTAAAAGGAGTCAAGCAATGAGTAGCCTGATGTGAAAAACATACTCAATATGCATAGTTTCAGAGCAATCCCAAAATAATCCTTACTGTGGTGTAATTCCCACATTTTTGAACCCATATTTGTAAACATCACATGCTTTACCAGAACAGTGATCTCATTTCTAGGCTCAGATGATGTCATCAGCTGTGGAAAAACTCACGTTGCTTTGCCTTCTTTAAGGAACACGCAGGATAAGGAGAGCTTTAGCGTGGCTTCCACCACCTTGACCGACAGAGGCTTCATTTTGAGTGTTAGATCTGTCTGAGAGTGTGTGGCACTGGCGAATTTCTTCATGTTTAAATCCACAGAGGCCAAGACTTTCCGACTGCCTTTTGCAGTCTCCTGTAAAACATAAGAGAAAAGTTTTATGTTATTTAATTTAGCTTAAAAGATGGCAAAAGATTGGTTTACACAAAATGTATCTTTCACACTACGTCTTTTAAATTTAAAATATTATACAAAATTATAGGGGAACTCACATTCTCAATAACAAACGTCCAGTCTTTGTCTTCAAACTCGTCGGCATGTGGGTCCTGTAAAACAAAAACAAAAGAATGTTTAATAAATGTACAAACCTAACAGTATCAATTCATATGAACAAGTTTTATATTAAATTATTTACATATATTGTATTACTACTAAAAGGCATTAAACCCATTATACATTTGCAATAAGTGTCTTACCCTGTATAGTGTGACTGTAATATCTACATTCTCAGGTACAGGCCACACAACCATTCCCCTATATGGATTCTTGATGCCTGGCTGCCATGAATGAAGCTAAGGAGAAAATAAAGGACATACAGTATTTATAATCCCTGCTGCACACCAGTTGTACAAAGCACCTACTGTACTGTAGTTAAGACAACACATTATAATACATCATTTAAAGTGACAGTACATTGTTCCGACTGATAGCCCAGGAAAGAAATAATCTTCAAAGGATAGATTCTTGGTTATATTCCAGGGTAGTCATGGACTAAATTACAAATGCTTTTGTAATTACTTTAATATTCGGGTCTAGACAACCCATGGCAGACCATAAATATAATAGTTATATATATCTAAGCAATTATGGACTTCTCTGTACCTTGGAGCAAATGCGTCTGTTTCTTCTCGTCCACACCACTCTCAGTTTGTCTGGTTGCCTAAAAATTATAAAATCATTTTGTAAAAAAGACTGCTGAGTGGCTGCTTAGAAGTATTGATTTTACTACTGGCTCAATGACAAAGACATTAGGATATTTTTAATTGGGGGCTTTAAACTATGAATATAAGGCCTATATATAAATTGTTTGTGTGCGTGTCTAAAAGCTCTAGGCAGTGTAACAGATCTTGTGATCTCGACAGAGGCTGAGAATCAATAAATACTGCCAACTGTTCCAAACCGCATACAAAACAAGACCGTATAATGTACTGTAAGACAAATCTAACCTTAGTGTACAATCTTTTTGTGTTTTAGATATGAAACTAATGAAACAATAACTAGTAATAAAATATAATAAAAGAAATAAAAACTAGTGGGAAACCTAAAACAAACACATACATAGGTCCTATATATATTTAGTCGGGACTGTGTTTATATTACACACCTTAATAACTAAAACTTAAACTTAAAAACATATGCATTAGACGTTTAAGAAGTTCTCTGTTCTCTGTTCAGGACGCTGCTTTTGTGTTTTTGTACTTTCTCCAGAACTTTATAATGGCAGCAAAAACATGCAAATCAATTAGTGTAGAGCCTTAAAACAAAAACATGCAAATCATTTTTAACACTGCATGTCTAAGTGTAAGCTGTACATCTAACCCTTTGCTTTTTTGTCTAAATACACATGCCCTTTGGTACTTAATTCTTCATATATGAGCCCATTTTACATCTCTGAGCTGGCGCTGCCCCTGCTTTAATAATTGGAGGAAACTGGGAAAGGTCACATGACCGAGCTGACTTGACTCACAACACAACAAACGGGGTGTTTGCCTCTGATCTGCAAACCACAAGGTCTTGGTGTTTACAAACATCTGTTCCCCTTTAATTACAGCAGCTTATATTTTAGAAAACAAGGGTTCTATTAAATATACAGAACATACCACAATAATTGTTATTAAAAGTGAGTGAAAGTAACAACATTTTAATTCCAATAAGTAAATTCTCCATTTTTACTAAAACAATTCACGTTACTGTTGCTAAAGTATGACCTGTTACACAAAGACCATCAAGACCAAGCTTTTACTCATGTTACAGCCAGTAATAGCAACAGGGCAGAATAGTCTAACAGGAGATGGGGCATGTGGGTAGATCAGGATGGTGTAAAAATAGACTGCCAGTTTGGTTGGGAAAATTGGTTTACTTTCTGTAATTTGTTTTTCCACTTTCTCCCTTTTGTGTGACCTTAAAGCAATGCAAATGATAGAGATATACATGAACACAGGATAATCTCCAAATATCACCCCTTTAAAAAACACTATGCCGCTGTGTCATACTTCAGCTGTCTAATATCTCTTGCTCACACCCTATGCAGCTGTGGCGTAATATCAACAGACTTTGACCCACTGGCAATCTAAGAACTTTACAATGAATCACAGCTGTACCACAATTTATCCCTTGAGTTACACACGAGATCAGACTTGTTTACAACAAAACATACATAGATGACTTTAGTTGCCTTTTATTTTAAACGATATTCTGTCTATTCTATGCCTTCATGAAGGTTTGTCAAAAAAGTTTCTCAGTAGTTTATTCCATGTTGTTAGGACCTCAACAGGAACAGAAAATACTTTACTTTAGTGTTGCAACAAAGCAGACTCTACAGAAGGACATTGCTGAATCAGCTGAAAGCTAATTAAGTAGATAACAACTACAGTTATGATTGTAGAATGCTGGTTTATTATTAACCAAGACATTCAGGAACTGTACCATAACTTTAAATAAATAACATTAAACTATATTCAAGATTACATATGTATACTAATCAACAGCATTAATAAATACAGTTTTTGATTCAAAAATCTTTTTGTGAACTGCATTGAAAACTTCCCTATGATTCAGTTTTTTTTATCATGCAGATAAATGTGAGATAGGGTTTAACAGTAAAACTCAGAAATTACACCGAGTGATTCACTTTCTCCAAGAAGCAGATGACAAGCCATTGCATAATTAAAAATTGCTAAAACAGGCCACGACTTGCTCAGACAATATTGCCAATAGTCAATATCACCAAAACACCCTAAAACACAGTCAAACCAGTTCTTTGTCTTGTGATTGACATACTGAGCTGGGAAGTTTTTTTTCTCACGAGTAAAGTAACACAAACAACATTAAAATCCAATCACACTGATTCCCTTTGATCTTTCTTTCTTTGGTTTATAAGAACAGACATAAAACATTTGTCCCTGTTGAATGCAAGAACATAATGTGATTCTTTAAACACTCTCTCTGTCAACAGCTGAAAGATACCACAGAGAGAATTCAAATAATCTAATCATGAATTCAATTAAGTGAAATTCATCCCATACAGAATGCATTAAAGCTCTCATAATATAGTAGCCTACAGTATAAATTGTCATTATAAAATGCACAGCCAGTCAATGATAACAACACAGAAACAACAGATGCAGAATAAAATATTTATCTTATAAAGTCATGCTGTCAAATAAATAAACAACAAAACGGAAGCACCGGCATTGAGCATTACAATCACTTTTTCATCTTGGGTGATAATGATGGATGGTTATAATATCTTTAGTGTTGACAGCACGCGTGATAGACGCGGAAGTGGAGGCGTGTGCGTGCGAACGTAACTTAACGCATTTCAAACACATTCAGCTAACATAACGTTACATGTATCATTCTGTTCACAAACACACCATACAAACGCGCTGAAATTAAACAAAATATACTGTATCCGCATGGTCATGTTTCAGACAGAAGATCCGCCCTTCAGTGGCACTGCGTATTTGGGAAACAAGCGCTATAACGGAAAGGAAATCATAACTTACCATTTCTTCGTACATTCCAGAACAAGTTCTTGATAAGATGCGACGAACTGAAATTTGGTGGCTTTTTTGCCAACTCTCTGCAATCTTTTCCACACTGAAGTCATTTCTTCTTTAATGTTATTTAAATGCAGTATCCGCAAATGAAGTCGGGCGCATGGATAAAATATTGTTTCACGGTCCCGCCACTTATTAAAAAAAAGTTCAAAAGTGAAAAATAACTCGAAAAGATGTCTGTCAGATGGCTTGCAAAGTGAAGGGTTTGTGCTAAGGAGCACGAGCAGCCGTCATGCGGCTTCAGCACCACCGAACTGTCGCCATCGAGTAAAGACCATTTACGGAAACTACTGCATCACGTTACACACTAAATGAGAACACAATCTCACAAAGTTCCCTTGGTGCAAATAAGAAATAACATTATAGTGCGGCGTCATGTCAACACTTCTAAAAGCAGCTGTTCGGAAACGAAATTAAAATCCTGATGCAGTGAATAAAGTAAATGATCTCTTTCGCTTGCTTTTGCAGTTTGATGAGTTAGTGGTTCAGGATGAGTGTGGGCATGGTGGGAAGGGTTATGCAAACACGTGTGTGATGCAGCAGTACGCAAAACCTTTCCGATTGCATTTAGATAATGATGGCATGACACGAGGTCAAGAGAGCAGCAGGGGTTACGTGCAGTCCTAACACAATTTAAGAATATAAATGAACATATTGTATTCAAAAAGTGCATCAGTCATACTAATCTAAAACAGCAATGTGGGATTGTCCAGTCCTTGATCATCATAGATATTTTTAGTGGACATTGGCAGGGGGATTTTTCAAGTTACACATGATCTATTTTAGATGCCCGGGAGTGAGGGATAAACAGACAGAAGCAGCTGAAGGGATGGACAGAGCGGTCGTTTTAGTTTATGGGGGGAGTACAAACTTATGGCTCAGCTGATGACCTAGAATCCAAATCGGTGACCCCCTTAGTCATATATCCCTATGTGACACTGAATCTCTTCCTGTCTGGTGAATTTAGATCAATAGTGTTTACACAAGCGTGATACTCAGAAAATTTGCAAAATCTTGCATTAGGGTATAATACACTGCATAGTACACAATGTTACTGGCATTTTATAAAATCTTAATGACACTGACTAATCCGAATAGATTATAAACTATTAAGCAGTGGTTAGTTTTAATACAGTTTAAGTGTCATTTGAGGCACTTGACTAGACGTATGTTTTGTGGTCATGAGTCTGACTTTCCAAAGCTGACCACTCCCTCTTCCCTAAACATCACAAACCAAGTTTGTATCTGGGTAAGACATGAGCTCATGTAATACAGGCTTACTCACCGGGTGGACTAAGGAAGGACTTTTCCTTATAATGATGTGCCACACCAACCTTAGGAACAGGGTGAAAACAAACAAGGATAAAGATGACAGTCTTTCACATACTCACCCTCTTAATTCAGATACAAAACAATGATGGTAATGCCTTTTAAACAACATTGTAGTGACATTTGTTGATGTTTAAGGACTGCAGAGATGACAGCATCATTATTTAAGAGAATGGAAGAAATACAAAGTATTTTTAGTTGACATGTACAATAAAGATGACAAGAAGTTTTCTACAGTCATTTGCAAACACTGTCATAATATTTATGGCTATAATATTAAAAGGCTCAAAAAGGGAGCAAGTTATGACCTTCATGTTAACATTGACAGACATGCCTTGTTGGGAGTTGCAATGTATCTAACAATATCTTGTACATCTGTTTTTATTAATAGAGTCATGGGAGCGCTTTCTAGAGGAATGCCACATCCCTCACCCCGGTAACAGACCACTCAGTCATACCAAATATGTTCAGTTTGTCTGTGTGAAAAATATTCCCTCAGAAAAATAATAATCAATGTGGAAATAAATGGGGTGTGATTTTGTGAGTCAAGAGAAAGATTTTGCCACAAGAGTCTGAATGGATTGGATGACAAATAATAAATCTTCTCATAACTTTGCTGAGACTTGAACAGTAGATCACTTAGCCTAGAGGAAATGTTTAATAATTGTTTGCTCTTTTTTCACTATAGGGTTTTGACTTCACTGAATGGCTGTCATCTGAGGTTAGACATTGTGGTTCACTTACCTTCTTACCTTCTCAACTAAATAAATGTTATTTTAGAAAAATAAAGCTATAGCCCACTTCTGATATCTTGCAAAGCAAACAGTTAAGTGTTCCTCAAAATGCTAACTTTGAAAACCCATAAAGCAATATGTCTGTTTAAATTTAAAACACATTAAAATACAAAGCCACACAGTGTGTTACTGTAATTCTATTAATATGAACAAATATTGGTAATTTCTGTATAGTGTCTCAGCTGGTTCATCCTCTGCGTTCTCTCTTTGCTGTCTGAAAGAAGTACTGTAGATATTGCCTAATAAGCACATGAGTAGCTGGAATGATTTGTTTATACTTGTGGCATACTGGGAGTGTGGTTCTCTTCCACAGTAAGATCAGAACGAGCCTTAATCCAAACACTTAAAGATACTTTTTTTTCTTTTTGTGATGGCATGTGTCTGGTATGACTCAGAGATAAACATAAAAAGATAAAGAAACTCCTGTTGTCCTAAACAGTTGTGAGTGAATGAAAGAAACAGCCAGAAACAGCCCTCACCAACACCATAAAGAAATAAAAAATAATTTTGTTTACACTGGTATTAGAGCACAGGGATTAAATCAACATCTATTTACAAACTTTAGAAGGGGAATGAGTGCCATCTATTGGTTAATTTGCCCTGGACAAAGCAACATTAAATAAAACATTTAGCTATATAATATTTCTATATTATATAGAAAGTATGTCAGTACTTTGAAATATTCAAACACAGAATGTTAAGAAAAGTTTATTTGTTTTTGTTTTCTAAAAATAGACTACATTTAATGTTCAACTTACTAATGATAAACAAAGGTGGTGGTAAAAATACACATAGTGAAGAAAACATAATGTGATGGTGAACGTTTGAAACATCTATACAAAATAGTGAATTTGTGACTTCATATAAAAAAAAAGAATAGTAAGGCATACCCAAAGTTGAGTGATATTTTACGTATACATCTTTTACTATATGTAGAAAAACACCCTAGTGTGCACTGTTTCTGACCACAACATCCTCTTCCTGCCAGTCCTTATCCTGTCTTTATGACTTCACAGGCAGTCAAAGGCAATTTTCAAGGTTCCCTTGAAGCAAACTTACAATCGCTATTGTAATAGTAACCTACAAAAATAAAGACCTTCTTTTACAGTTATAGCACCCTTCAAAAACAAAGGGCTACGTCAGCCATGCTTAATATAGATTATGATAATGGTGGTCTGTAATGAATGAGAGCACAAACTAAATGGTTCATTTAAATTGGGATGTGAAAAGAGTCTTTGATCCACTGGTCCCGAGAGTTCTGAGTGGGCTGAGGAAGTGATAACAGCGTTTCCCCACTCACCCTTTCATTTTCCTCTTCATCTTCCTCCTCTTCGTCTTCAGAGTAGCCATTTTCTGTGTTGAAGGAGCTCTCACATAATGAGGAAGAGATGTCATGGAAAGCTCCTTTGTATTCCTGTATGGACTCGTATAAAGACCACAACTGGCACAGCAAGGACATGTCCAACTGCCTGAGTCCTACCTACAAAAGATTGAACATGACATCCATTAATTTTGAGATATCCCAGTGGTTACAGGGATGAAAGTGTATTGGCACAAGTTAAAACAGTTGTTATGAGTTTATATAACAATTATACGCTCTTGGTGGGAAGACGAGTGTCAATGTGCATTAACTGTAAATTGGACTCTGTGTGACCTATCTTGGGTCATTTTTTTGTAATTTAGACTGTTCAAGTTATTGTGCATAATGTAATTAACATTCAGTGAAAATATACCTTTGATATCTTTAACATTGACTAAGAAAGGTCATATTAAAATGGAAATCACAGTAAAAATTAATGACTAAAATTAAACTTTGATGTATTTTACACATATTTTACATGCAGCATGATTTCGCCTCGATGTTATTTCACAATTTTGCACGGTTGCAAAGCATCTTTATAAAAAATACATTTTAGCACACAGAGAAACACAAGAAACAATCAAAACCAGTATGGAAAAAAATAAATGCTATATGGACATTTTAAAAAAACAATACTTTTGCCAATTTGTTGCTTGACTTGTTGTGAGGGTGAAAAAATATATACAAACACTTGTCTATTAAGTCGTTACAGCATAAAACAATGAAGGTCATACTAGGGCAATAATTAACATAATAAAATGCAGGTATATTAAGGCGTTGTCTCATACTGGTGGACAGCAGCCGTCCATGTCACTCACCATCTCTTTGCGCAGCATGGCCAGCGCTGCGTCAAGACTTGCGGGTTTACTGCGTCCGAGAGCGTCACTCACTCTAGACTTGCTGATGTCCGCCTGGATGCGCGTCCTCTTGCTGTAGACCTTCTCGATGTCCCTCCAGGATCCTCCGCTGGAGTTCAATATGCCACTTAATCCTTTGGGTAATGGTGGCAGACCCTCGATAGCACAGACGCTTCCAGCCGGACAGTCCGGTGGAGTTGACTGAAACCCGTTCATTTGCCTTGAAAATGTGTTTAACTATATTTAAAAAATCTTCTTGGTTTAATGTTATTTACTTTACTTTAAAAACTATTAAAAACAACAAACTGAGATTAAAAATAGTGTGTTGAAAATGAAATAACGGCGACCCTAATCTGCAGTTGTCGGGTCAAAATCCCATTTCCGGAATAAACGCCTAAAATACACTGAAAATTGTCCGATTCAGTGCGTTATTATACTATGATAGAACCGCTATCTTAAATTTAATTACTAGTAGTTTGTTTTCTCTATATGCAAGTATTGCAGTCTGCTGTTTCAAGAAATATGAATTTACTTTCCTCCCTATTTTCATTTCCTCGTCATAAATCTATAGCGCCATAAAAGACAAATCCCTGCACCTATAAATAAAAGAAACAGGCCGAGATGGATCGGATAGATCAAGGTTTCCTCGCTTTGTTTTCGTTTAAGGTTTTCTTTTGTCTTGTACAGCTAAACCTCGCCCACTTCATTTCTCCGCCCAGTGCAGCGTTTGGCCACAGAGAGGCGCTGTTTCTCACCTCCAGTATTACTAGCAATAAAAATGTTATATTGGTTTTGGCTTAATATGGTTATGGGATTTGATAAACAGAAAATTAGTTTTCATGGCTGATCATTTAAAAAATGAATTTCTTACTAAATACTTTAAACGTTACTACATACAGACTAGATTATAATAATCCTGATTATTTTTTCTGAATTTGAGTATTGTCTGATAATCTAAATTTAAGTTGTCTGGATAAGCATAAATCCAAAAAAAAATGGTCTATTAAACACACTTGTGTTCAGAAATTGCTCTTTAACTACCCAAACCTCTGCAATTTTGGTCGTTTTTGCATGACGATGGTCAACTTCAAGAGGACTTTCGTATAGATTTTAAGAAGTGTAAACCATTTTTACAATTTGTAAACTCTACTTTAAACCTTAACATAAGATGAATCCCACAGAATGGAGCACCGAACAAAACAAAGAGATAGAAACCAGGCTTCGCAGCTCAAGCAATGTATTTGAACACACTACACAGACACATACTCAGCTGCTTTTGAACAAAGATAGACACAACCAACCACACCTCCTTTGAGTATGTTGCTATATATATTAGTGCTGTTTGGATTTTCTCACGTTTGTGTGTGTGCTGTTACAGCCTGTCTGTAATTCAGTCTTATTGGAGCTGCAGTTCTTTCAAGCTGCGCAGGGATTCGGCACAACCTCTGATCAGACTGCACAGCTGGATACTGGCCTCCACCGACACAGACTGCTGAAGCTCCTGTGTGGCCCATCTGAGTTTGTGTAGCACTGCCTCTTCTGCATTTGATAGTGCTGGATGGTGGAGAAGATTGTTGCTGGGGCTTGAAGGAAGCACAGCTGGAAGCGGAGGGTTAGGTGGTGGGAGAAAACTAGAGCTGGCGGCAGGAGCAGACAGAGGAGTGGGCTGTACGGATGGAAGGGGACCTCTCAGTCCGGACGCAGCCCCCTCGCAGTGCTCCGGCCTGGGCTGGCCCGTGATGGAAAGAGGGGGGTCACTGGATGAGGCTCCGTTAGCTTCAGGGAGAGGCTGAATCGCAAGCTGCCGCTCTCGCACTTGTGACAATGCTGCTTGGGCATTTAAAGCTGTGAGAAAAACTGAAAGTCAACAGAGATACAAAAGACGTATACCTTTCCCGCATCCCAATTTGCATGCATACTATCCATTCTAAATTGCAGTTAATGAAATATATATACTTTCCCATAACAAAGGTACATACTTTTAGGGCATGGTATAAGTAGGTGAATTTATCATTCATCTTTTTTTAATTACTAAGTCAGAATCTAATAAACAGCATAAGCATACCTGGATTGTCTTTGTCAATATCCGAGTCCAGCTCTTGACAAGCAACACAGTAATTCTTCTTCTGCTTATCCTGCAGGAGAATTGTCTGCATATACACAGAATAAATTTGTTATTTAAATTAATTACATTATTAGTAAATAAACATAGTACTTACGTTAATAATAATTCATTTTAAATAAAAGCAAAAAAAATAATTAATTTTCTATACTTGCTTATATAAATATAATATATTGTTTATGTACAAACTATTAATTTATTTACAATAATATTTATTGTTTACACACAAATTATTAGTTTAGAAATTAATGGTTATTTACTTATGTAAATCAGTAAATAATAAAAGTTGTTATCACTTTTATCACGTTTCTTCTTTAAATAAAAGCTATGGCAAGTATTTTCATTAATAAAATTCTCATTTTCTGTTGTTAAGCAATAAATAACTCTCACCCCACACAGTTCACAGCATTCTCCCAGCATCTTATATCCTTTCAGCAGATAGTCTCCCATCAGTTTGCTAATCTTGTCCTGACGTTCCCGCCGGGCCTGAATCACCTTCATCTCCGCCTCGGACGGAGGCGTCCATTCAAAGTCCTCATCATCTAAAAATAAAGTACACACAATTCCTCTCGTGTGTCTGGGACTATAGATATACTGATTTATAAATCATAGATAGTTGTTAAAGCAGCGACATTGCAGACACGTGTGTAGGGTGTTTCTAATTGGGACGCTTAGTAAGATATGACAGAAAGGCGCGCGCGCACACACACACACACACTAAAGCGCTAACCTGCTAGCTGGAAGATGTTATTTTAGCGGCACTGCACGTGTCACTACTTTAGCACGACGAAAGTAACTTTCATTTTGAAGATTACTGAGAGTTATATGACGAAATGCAACGACAGTCTAAGTACAAATTTGAGTTTACTTGCATTTTACCTGCGTTTAGGGCCATGCTTTCCTCATCAGCCGCCTCACAACAGATAACGCTTCCTCTACTCGAAACTCCGCGTGACGTCACGTGCTGTAAAAACTCACTGGCGCCCTCTAGCGAGCTGAATGTAATTTTTAGTCTTAATATTTATATTTAGTCTTTACCAATATTTCTGTGGTACAGTGGTGGCCAAAAGTGATGTCCAACTTTGGAAAATTTAGATTTAGCCATTTAGATTCATCCCTTTATTTAGATATATACTTCACAATTTACAAAAAAACTTTGTATTAAAATGTTAAGGTCCAAGAAGATTTTAAAGTCATAAACAAAAGAGGGTAAACAAAATAATGTTAAAATAATTCATAGTCAATGTATGCCTTATGTGAGCTTATATATTATAATAAAACTCATAATGAAACACATATTCTCTAATACAGTGTGCCAAACTCCTTATATTTTTATGATTTAATCTAACTTGCAGAGCATTAAAAGCAAATATTCTAAAGTCAAAATATTCTTTCCAGAAATTACTTTTGGCCAATACAGTAGAGTATTTATAACTGAGGTTCAGATTTAAAACATAATAAAAATATATTAGTTCAAATCATTGACTATTATTAGATAACCAAATGTGGTTTTAGATTAGGATACAAAAGGTCAAATTTTTTTCTTTGTCCTCTTGCGATGCTAGATGCTCTTCAGAATTATAATTTTGGGATTTTCAAATCATCCGTATCAAACATGAAACATCAGATTTGCACAAACTACTATTTAGCTAAATGAATGTTGATATTAAAACACTTTTTATCTAAAGCATTTCAGAAGATTTCTGTTATGTATTATATGCCAGTGAAATAAAGTAAACAGTTTCTACATCAGAAATCAGATATTAATACCCTGAAAAATGCACAGTAGTACAAAACCTTTGACCTTTATGATAAAGGTGTACACAATTTTATTTTATTCAGTCATGGATTATTTAAAAATATAAAATAAACACATTTTCATTGTAAATGTCTGAAGTGATCAGAAAAAAACTTAATAAATTCCAGTACATCTACATAGACACACAACCGATTTTAACATACAGTAATACTTCTTCTCAGCTGTCCACCACGAAAGCAGGTTTCGATTTTGCTCTCACATTTCCAACAGGGTCCAGCACAGTCTCTTCTCCAACTATACTGTCCTCGTGCCAGTTTCCACGCCACAGTGTGCTGAGCCAGCGCAGAGAACTCTCGTCCCAGTTCTCTGGAAGCTGCAGCATGAGAAACCCTGCTGAGATGATACCTGCTGCCGCCACTCGCACATGGCTGATCTGCAGAACTGGAGTCACAAAAGTATCTACAGCTTATGAGAGAGAAAGGGAGAGATAGAAATAAACTTGAACAACATTAATAGGCCTAAATAAGTTTTTGTAAAAATAAAACTTCAGAAGGTCTGTTGGAAAGTCACCTGCACTTGCTGGAATGGTCAACAAAGTTCCGAGTGAAATTAAACAGGGGTATGTAAACATTCCTCCCAAATTTACCAGCGCATTGAAAACTTAAGGGAAGAGGACAACATTTGTGAAAACCATTGTGTAACCATTTACATTGATTGTATGCAATCATTACATCATGTTTAATTGTAAACAAAAACAAACTAGTTAATTACCAAGCAGTAGAGATGCCATGACACACAGATTATCCCAGGGAAGATGCTGAGAGGGAGGCCAATATTCCACATGTGTAAGATAAAGCAACACACACACCCAAGAATGAAGGACAAAGCTACAAAGACCCACGCAGGAGAACAGCACACTGGCAGGGCCTGGCTGGATATCTCCCACACGCTTTCTGAAAAGCACCTGAAATAATGCCATTAGCTATGAGAACTGGAGAAAAATCATACAAGTTTAAAAGAGCCCCATTAACCCAAACCAATGACGCCCTGGTGCTGTGCTGACCTTGAATACGGCAGAGGTTGAAGCTGAGCCAACTCCTAATGCAACTCCTGTTATTGAGTCGCTATGAAAACCATCTGCATAAGCCATCATGACAATGCCAGTGATGGACAGAATGACAGCCACGATCTGAATAATGAAAGAGACAAAAAGATAATAGTGAAAAAAGTTTATTCAGTATTATGAAAAGAAAACTTTTAAAAGCAGACCAGCTTTGTTTAGCAGAGGTAAATTGGAATTGCAAAGTCTTGTTTTGTTACTAAGACAATTACATTACACAACACATGGCTCACCCTGACGCCCATGAAGCGATCCTTGAGTCCAATCCATGAAAGAAGAAAAGTAAAAGCCTGACCACAGCAGAGAACGGCACTTACATCCACTTTGGATATGTGGTAAAGTGCCAGCAAATACAGATATCCAGATAAACTCCATAGTATAGAGAATGGAGCTGACCATTTAAGAACAATCCTTACAGTCAACTCTTCACACAGAAAACTGCTACACTTTCTGAATATACAAAGGTAAAAAAATGTTTCAAACACAATGACACAGAATTCTCTCTAGGGAAGTACCTCCATGCATTTCCTAAAATATATAGTTTCATATTTAAAAATAGGCACAAATATATACTAATCTTTAACTGATATAACAAAGCTTTAGTGCTTTATAAATAGAAAGGTCTAAACCATCATTTGTGAAAAGTCAGTGTGTACAGTCCCAATACACTGAACATGTTGTGTGGCAGAACAGCATCACCTATCTCGCTTTGCTATTCTAGTAATTACTTTATACTGATAATAGGCTTTCTGCCAGTCATAGTTTCATTAATGAAAAGTGGCTTTCTGTTTATCTCTTATAGAAGGTGAAGAGGATTAAGGATTGAAAGCAGCTTGAATTAAACAGCTTTTAGAAAATTAAGTTAAAAAAGAAAGATTTACAATAATGTATATTTAGATCAACCTTTCAACACTTACTTGCTTTAACAAATAAACTCAATTAATACTGCTTGAATGAAACACACAATATATAGCTGGATATAAGATTATTAGTGAATATTATCAGTCAATTGTTCATAAAATATATTCTTGATTTAATTTTCTGACCTGAACTCTGTGGTTGGCAACTCTTTCTGTTTCTCCACGAGAAGTTGACACAGATAGTAAAATGGAAAAAACAAAATATTCCAGATGCTACAGAACCAAATAATGAAGAATGGGGTAGGATGTATTGTAAGAGTCTCTTTAGCATAGTAAGTTCCCCAGGCCCAGGAAACTGCCAGACAAGTCCCTAAAACAATTCCACACGTTACCCTCCATGCAGCTCGCAATGAACATCGAGCACAGATGCGTTTAGAGCGTCGTTCTGTGTCACAATCATCCGAGACTACATTTTGCACAAGGATCTTTTCACCCTGAGGATCCTTTTCATTTGCTTTAAGAAAAAAAAACAAATTTTCTAAATTAATGCTGATTTTACATTTTCAATACCAAAATAGTAAATGAATGAACAAAATAAATCAATCAAAGAAAAAAAAAAATACCTGATGCTGTGGGAAGTTGAAGTGTGATGATAGGGACAGGTCCGGAGGCAGGAGATATCTTGGCTGACAGTCTGTTCATTGTTTGCTGTGCTATCTAACATTTGGAGTCAGGGGTTTGAGTTGCAGTGTATGAGCTTGGACTGTCATACTGGTAATATGCTTTAGGTAAACACACATTGCCAGTGATCCTGCAGTAGGGGTAGATTACTGCAGATTCATCTGTGATTAAAAAGCTGAGCTTTAATAAGCCTCACATATTAAATGCTGTTAAATTAGTGCTGGGATATATAAAATGCTAATACTAAATATAAAATACTGTTAAAAAAAGAACTCAACATGCATGATTTCATTGCTAGTTTTTTTTATATTAACCCTTTGATTTAGTTTTTTAACTAAATGTTGTCTGTTGTGTTATATTTGTTCATGCAGCTGAAAATAGTTATATAGTTAAATAGTTCATCAATAAATCATGAATCAAATCTGATAGATCATGAATTTGAATTATCATGAAATTTTTAATGTGAGTCAAACAGTAGCCAGATTGTTTTACAGGTGATTACAGATTAATATTACTTGTGGTCATATTACCACAAGATTCTCTTAGAAGAACAAAATAAAATGATAAAAATAAATACATTTTCTAAATATGGTAATAAATCTCTAGCCCCTATAACATTACAAAAAGATTGACCTTTATTATTCCTTTATTTCTAGGTACTTATAATAGGCTAAATAAAGTCAGAGAGTTAAATAACTAGTCTCTAAACTAGTTGAGTACACAAAATATCACAGATGGCATAACTTAAATATTGTTTTTGTAAGAATAATGGTAAGATTTTGACTGGTTCTGGTTCGATTGGTAACCTAAGAATGATGTATGTGTACAAATAACTAAACATCAGTCATTTTCTGATCTTCTTTGTTTATCAAATTTAGTGATATGGTTTGGACAGCTGAGGTTCTATTTAAAATTCTCTAGAATTTAAATATTAACTAAATACCATCAATTAATATTTGGTCAATCAATTAATCAGCAATGCCCACACAAATGTCAAAATGTTTTAGAGGTATTTTATTTGGTTCAACGACTCAAGAGTCAAAAATTACATGCCAAAGCAAACATTACATAAACTCACATTGCTGCAATTTAAATGTGCTGGTTTAAATGACTCTAAATAAATAAACACAACCGTACATAATAAGGTGATCAACCTTCATACATTTTGAAAAGCATCAGTCACACATTTAGTGACCTACAGGTTAATTACTGGAAAGCACTCTAACAAAGAAGAGGCATAATATTTCTGGACTGAGTACCACAATGTCTACCACAAAGACAACAATTCACCCACACATGTCTTCATGTCACATTTATGTTTAAGATGGTGTTATGGTATCCCCATCAGTAAGGCCTAGATATATTGCTAGGTGATACTAATGTGTTTTCTTGCATGATAGTTGTGCTTCTTGGGGGGACATGCAACCTGGTGTCTCTCTGTAAAAGTGCTAAGGGAATGTACTCAAGAGGAAGATCAGTCCTGTGGAGTCTTACAAATGTTCACTCTGTAATCAGTGAAAAAAAGAGGTGAGTGTGGCAGAAAGAAATAGGAAAAAAGCAAGAGAATTAGAAGCTTTACTGGATCATCATTACATGACTGTACTAAAAACAGTCATGCAACAATGACTGTAACAATGGTTGTGTTTACCTTTGGGTTTGGGGTTCATCAGGGTCAAAGGGAGCTCTACTGTGACATCGCTGAAATGGGAAAAGAACAGGTTAGATGTATAATAAAAGCAAATTTATGATTTTCCATAATCCATTTTTTTGCTTTTAATTTACCTTGCTGTAAGACCTCCCAGCAAACTGTAATGAAAACATAAATAAATAAATATATATAACAATTTAAAGGTGTGATTGTATTTTATTGGTATATATTATTATAAGCTAAAAGTGTTATATAATCATGTTGCTTTATTTAATTTAAATACCATTAGAAAATAAATTATTTGAATAAATAAATAAATAAATAATTAATTATTAACTTTTTTTTTCTATTCGAAATTGCTCTATAAATAACCAGGGTCCTCACCCTCCACCCGACACCATGAGGTTAACTTTGATCTTGTAGGACACCAGGATTCCCAGCATCTCCTTATCCACCCCTCCCCTTATACTGAGAACAAAATTAAACATAGTTAGACATGGTGATTTTGTGTTGTTGTTTTGTTAGTTTTGCTGTGGGAAAGAGACAAAAAGCAGAAAACTAAACACAGCAGCCAATTGTAGCTATTAAAAGTAAAAATAATTTATTTATCTTTTTTATTTATTTAAAAAAAAGGTTTATGAACAATTTAAAGTGCAGTTAAAAGATAATTTTATTGTATAATGCTGAAAAACACACTTACATGGTGGTGGAGGCAAGATTTGTGTCTTCATCTTTAAGCCTGCCGTCCAGCGCCAGGCCACGTTTCTCTTTATTGCTTGCCAGCAAAGGGCATATTGAGAGGGTTTTTTCAAAATTAGCATTGCCTTCAATAGTTTCCCTATAGGAGTGTGTTTAAATAGTATAGTTTAGAAAAACAGGCGCCAATATTCTAGAAACTTTAGCATGCACACTAATCACTGCAGAGGAAAATAACACTCACGAAAACTCTTCAGAGAGCACATTCTTGGTGTATTTGTCAGCCGAATAGAGGACGACGTCTGTGGTTTGGTCAACTGAGAATAATGGACACAGCATTAGTTAAACAATGTATTTTATAATTGTGTTATTCAAGTTAAATACTGTATAATGAGAAATAACTGCAAATATCATGTTTTAATATATCTGTATTATAAACTAAACTATAATTTAAGATCATTCT
Source organism: Beaufortia kweichowensis (assembly GCA_019155185.1). Lineage (NCBI taxonomy): Eukaryota > Metazoa > Chordata > Actinopteri > Cypriniformes > Gastromyzontidae > Beaufortia > Beaufortia kweichowensis. The sequence continues at coordinate 2,497,560 of CM032815.1, read as the reverse complement.
TGGTTTCACAACTTTTAATAATGCATTCTCACTTTTAAATGGGATGAATTTATCTCTAATTGTAAGTTGTTAATCAAACCTGTAATCTTGATTTTCTTCACAACTTTGTTGGTCTCATTCTTGACCTTAACACTGATAGGGATGAGATCGCCATGGTAGTAAATCTGTTATCAAAATGAAAAGACACACAATATTAATCTGTTTAAGATGGAAATACAGGCAGTAATGAAAAAAATACATTAGCTCTAAGGTTACATACATCCTTTTCAAGAGTCGCCTCCAGAAGAACAGGTTTATCAGACATCATAAAGCTCTTGCAGAGTTCAGCCTTATGCCCTGATCCTGTGTTATCAGGAGCAAACTGAATCTTACGAATGACGAGGCGGCAAGTGTCTCTGTAAAGGGAAATCTTTGTGAAAATGTGGCTGTACAATAGAGACTATATGGGATGAAGTATAAAATCAGTATCAACAATACACTTACTTTTTGTCAATTTTCTCATCTGGGTCCTCAGCCGCATTGGCCAGGTAAGCCTTGACCTCAAAGTCCACACCACAAGCCTGCAAAAACATAAAACCTTTAGCTATTTATTGGATTTAATTCAGAAGACAATATGTAATTTCATTTCATTTTACCTTTCCTTTGTCATCTGGACCGGGCTGAAGAGTAACAGAGCAGGGCAGGTTGGTTGGAATCTAAAACAACGAAGAATTAAAACATTTTATGTATTAAAACAATTTAAGAAAAAACATTAATAGTTATCATAATTGCTGTCTTTTACGTTCATTGTCTAGTGACTCACATTGAAAGAAAAGGCGTAACCCTGTTCTCCAGCTTTCTTTAGGAGAGTATCATGCATTTCTGATAATGTGGGTTTGTGGCCTGCATCAGGATACAACTGTATGTGATGAATCCAGATGTCTTTTCTGAAGGACAGTCCGATAACATCCAGATCTTCACGACCGTAGCGGAAAGCGCAGGCCAGCTGAACCCAGACTACAGAGAGAAAGATTATTGTCAATGCAGAGCATGTGTCTGATTGTGTGTTTTTTATACTAAAAGTGTCATACCTTTTCTGTCCCCAAGGTCTGTAGGATCAATTTTTACTACACCATCTATTTAATTGAACAAAAACACAGAACATTAGGTTAAAATATATATTTAAGATATGTATTTAATTTATATATTACAGCAAATTTTACTATGTTTTTCAGTTATAAATGACAGTCTCTTACCAACAATGTCCACAGATTCAACATGATCAACATAGTCCCTCTTTCCCAGATAGAGAGTGAGCTGGTGGGAAAGAAAGACAAATGGTGATTTACACACATGGATATCCAACAGGAATTCAAATAACGATAAAGAAGAGCAGCATTTAAAGGAACAAAGCAAACAAGTTTCAGACTTCAGTCGTACCTGGCCACTGCCACTGGTCTTTTTGTAAACCCTAGATGAAAAATGAAATAAAGACACATTAAAAGATAGTAGATGGGAAATGATAAACACTGGAGTCAGATTCTTTGGTACTTTAGCACAAGTAAAATAAGTCACGTGAATGGCAGACTGTTTCATTTGGTCTATTTTAGGGTATTAGCCTCTTTGGACACCTCCACCTGAAACAGCTTGACTTTACAGCTTTGATGTTTGTGTCACCAAGCATTCATCACGCTGATAAAGCTTAGTATTTTAAGACATTTTTAAGCCAAACCCTGGACTACCCTGTGCTTTTAATCCAGGCTCTATGAATGGAGACAGCTTGTGTTTACTCCAATAGGGATGCCTGGTAATTGATTGTGACTGGCGGATTATGACACGTTCAGACTTCGGTCTTCTAAACCTCACTGTAAAGTATTTTAAGACATTTAAAAGACATTTAAAACATTTCTTGAAAGGAAAAAGAACACTTACTTGTCTGACATTGTAGAGATGTTCCTCTAAAAAATAAATGAAACAGAAAGGTGAACTTTGTGAATATTGATAACGGATTAATTTAATAGTCAGTGGTGATGTTAAACTCTCACAGTTTGAGTGTGTATGTGTTCTGTGTGCGCATGTGATGTGTGTGTGAATATATTGGTAATCTCATCCAATGAGATTATAGCATCATTCGTATTTCTCCCTGAGCCAGATCTCGGCACAGAGATAAGCCTGTACGCCACTGCTCAATCCAGTGGATTTAAATCATTTGCAAAAAACCTCTCTGAATATGCTAACTTATCCAGGCTTAAAGTTTATTCTTATATACAACCTTTTGCATGGGAGAAATATATTTTAGATATTGAAGGTCTGAAAACATATAAAGCAAACAGGTAAATTATCAAAAAAGACTCAAATAGATAACGTTCAAACAACAAAAGTAAAAAAAGTAATGCAAAACTTGCATTACAGTACAACAGTGTTCTGCTTTCTTCAGTAGGAAATTACAGACATCAGAAGTTTTTTCCTAAACTGTGAAATGAAATGTATTTTTTCCTGAAAACCTTACCTATTCAGTGAAGATGCTGCAATCTCCTGATCCTCTTTGCTAGCCCGTCTGCTGCTGTCAGTAAATGCGAATGATACACGAACATGCCGCATTTTATACTCAGACCTTTGCCCCATCCCCAAGCTTGTGCTCAGTTTTTGACGCCGTCGTCTTTCTTTCAATCCAATTAAACACTTTACATGCTATTTAGGGCTACGACGGGGTTATAAATAAAAATGTTGAATTAAACCAGACACTGAATCTATAAGGAGATTGTAATGGTTTAGTCTTGGTTTATTTTGTCCATATGTTAGAATAAAAATATTTTAAAGATACAAGGGAGTTGATTTCAGGTAAAATGCAGTCAGATTTACAAATGTACTAATAACTATTAATTTTTAATGCCTACAGGCTTGTATGAACTTTACAGTAATACTCCCATATTTAATTATCCAAAAATTTAAGTGCCAAAAGTCAACTATTTTTTTTGACTGCTAATTGGTTTTCTCTTTGTTTCATCAATATCAATATAATACAATAATTAAACAGTATCTGACCACACTATGAAAGCCACAAAAATGATATTTTTTTATTTCATCATTGGCTAGACATATAAAGATCCTACTAAAAATGTGTTTGTTTCTTGTGCCAACATTTATCATAACAAATTATCTTCACTTTCAAAATGCATTTTTACCTGAGCAATAATTTATTATTTTTCCTTTATTTTTTGTTTTATAAATGTAAAAATATTCCTATACATTTCAAAAAGCACATGCAATGTGCTGACCACAGCATGGAAAGGTCCACTCCAGTAAACACTGTCTGAATTACACTAGATTTAATGTGTCAAATCTCACTGCTCATTGTTTTATCTTCCTCCTAAATTTCATTAGAAAAAATATTTGTCCATAAAAGCTTAAACACAGAAATATTAGGTGAACGTTCCTCTCTCTGCTATAGATGGCACACAAACTTGGAAACCCAATGGCCCCTGGACACATCTTAAGCCTTTCTTTATTTAAAGGGAAGTTTAATGTTTGTTATTTAATCGATTTTAAAAATGTAAGTATATTCTTAAAACTTAACTATACACTTCATTATTTTAGTAATCTTTCAGAGATTTTCATTTTGAATTTTGTACAACATTAAAATTTGTTTTAAGATGTTCTTTCATTGCTATATCAATGATACATTTTAAATGCTATAAATATAGTCAGTTTATCTTACGAAGAGAGCATTTTTGTGCTATCAGGTAACAGTAGTCTGGTCTGACGACATGTTGTTTATGTAAAAGCTTTCCACCAATCCTAGGAATCAAGCCGTCAGATTGCGCATGTCTCACTGGTGCAAGAATTGGTATCCTAAGAACATCTGTTGGGTGTAATCGACTTATTGCTAAGCATTCACTTAAATAGCTAGACTGGAGTCAAAACATTAACAAGTTAAGGGTATGGGTATTTATTATTAGATAGTCGTAAAAGATAAAGACAGAAATTTAATATTTTTACAGGACATCAGTAAGAAAAGTAAGGTTTATTTGTAGTTTAAGATTTAACCCAAAGGCAATTACAGAAAAGCTCAGGGGTGATTATATTAGTGGGGGGAGTGTGCAAGCTTGTTAAGAAACAGGTGCAGAGTTCATGACAGAATAATATATTATTTGTAAATTATGTAGACTGGCAAAATTTAAGAATAACCAAAGAAAATCTTTAATTTTTATTCAATATAAACCTAATATAAATCTCATATGTCCTAAAATGACCTGTCTAAGCTAACACCTGATGTCTTAAAAAGCTTGATGTTTTGTCTAAACACATTCATTATGTCTCTTACTATTTCACTCAGTCACCTCCAATGCTTTTCTTTCCCTTTATTTGCTCTGTTCTTCTAAAACAACAGAAAGTCTCTGAGAGATTTTGGCTACTTACATGGTGCAATGGTCCAAAATAATTTTCTTCATTTTTGCGTTTAGCACATGCTTACATCCTTAGTGTCTTACCATGCAATCTGGATATATATTTTGTGAGTTGTTACACTCTTTGAGATTTGAATTTATAACCTCACCAGTGCAAACAACATGATCTACCTGTTGAGCTACAGGATCAGATATTTGCTAAGCATTAATTTACAATGCTAACACATATCTCACACAAGTGACACTATATCATCAGCACTGGCGTGTAATTCTTAAAATGATAGCTTGCATATAAGAGCAATTCCTGTCCAGAGACTGATGTTTAAATTTTGTCTTGTTTATCCAAATTTGGCACAGATTGTTTCAGAGTTTAATCTCTCTTAATCTGTCTACACTCCCACTTTATCTGTAATTGGATTACATTTACTGAGCACTGTCGATGGATTCCCTATTCATTAGAAAGTGTTGTCAGACCTCTGGGACAAAACCAATGTCACTCAAATGAAGTAAAGAACTATGAACTTTGACCTGACCTTTAGTAAATGCTCAAAGATCCTCCTGGCAGGTATTAGGGCTTTCATGTCCAGCCACTGTGCTAAAGCTTTAAAAATCTATGTCCTGGACATTTAAGATGCCGAGCACTGGACTGACAGATGAGGCTATTTAAAATATTTTATTATTTTGTGCATTTGTGTAATTTGGTGTTGCAAAGTTTACAGACTTTCAAGAAGAAACTTCGATTTTAAACATTATATATATATATATATATATATATATATATATATATATATATATATATATATATATATATATATTATGGCTAAACCTCAAGCATGCGTTGAGCAAACATTAGTGCCCTCTGCTGGATTCTACCTGTAATGTTTCTCAAGCATACAAAATTACGCAAGCATACGGCCACATATTTTTCTTGCAGGTTTGTAAACGTAGACAATAGTACATTAAAAAACAGAAAATAAGTCGCTTACTAATGTTATTAATTATTAAAAGTAATTAAGGGAGATGTTTGAATGCCGTAAATAATATCAGGGCGTAAAATATTGCGATTGAGGACTAATACATAATAAAATGTTATTTTTATATCATTTTATGCTTAAAATAAATAAAACAATAGATTAAAAGATAAAGGAATATTTTGAATGATCTCCTTAAGACTTGAAAAGCTTGAACTGTTCTGTTACTTTTGACTTCCTTTAAGGTAAAAAATGTGTGTGAATACTTATCCTATGCTTTTAATAATTATCCTGATGGCTTTTTTTAGTTTATAGTAAATTATTACTCATATTAAATATTATTTATGATGATGAGGTATGACAGTTCACTTTTGGAGTACGCATCGACCTCTGTCCATGGTGCTGGATTTAATAACTCGCATTCATCTCATCGTAAGTGTTGCGATAAAAGACCAATCTGTCGTTTTACGTAAATGACACAGAAAGAGCAGTCTGACAGATATTTCTCCGCGTTACAGTGTCGTGTGTGACAGTAATGAGAGCATAAGTGCGGTCAAGGTGTTGTCGGCACTGCAGCATCCTCTCTGCGGCTGCTCGATGCTGCTGCTGCTGAGTCCCGCAGACAAAGTCATGGAGGGAGGGAAGTTGTGAGGCCAAGAAGTGGGTTCACATCCCCACGAAACGTGCAAATTAGAAACAATGGCGGAAGCAAATCCACTCAGGGGACTGCCCCGGATCCAGAGGGCTGCGGTAAGATGGATTCTTGTTAAAGTCTTCAGTATTTCGGAGCGGGTTTATGCTGCAGACTGATAAACGTTACTGCGTGGCATTAGGTGGGCTTGTTTGCTCTACATTATTGCGAAACTGTAAATATAATCAAGCAGCGCGTTTACAATGACAATTATTAGTGCAATTATATATTATTTCTATGCAAATCGGCAGAGGTGTATTGCATTTCATTCCCCGGGGTATGACCTGTCTCACTGTGCCGCATTACAGACAATAATCGTTACTATTTGTGAGCTTGATCACTGTAGATGCTGCGAATATTTGCAAAAACACAACAATATGTGAGCATGGGACATAACTGACGCACTAGATCGCAGACTTTTGTCTGCGTAAACACATGTGTAATGTTAACCAGATGGGCTAAGCTTTGAGATGTTAAGTAATTTTGGATAACTATCGTACAATGAGGGTAAGAAGTGTTTCTGATAAGATTTATTGATCTTCTGTCCATCAGAAGACGCAAGACAGACAGCAGACAGCACTTACGGTTCACTAGTCAGCATCAGATGGAGTTAGTCACTAAAATCCAGCCTTTGATTTCCATAGACGTCAACTAAGTCCTATTGAGTAGTTTTGCCAAACGTGCACAGTAGCTGTTTGCTTACAATCAGATTGAATTTTCTGCTTTATTCAGCAAGAAAGGTGTTTAATCAGGACATAAATACTTTGTTCTTTTAGTTACTATTTTGTATTCTAATAAAGATAAACAAAGTTTTTTGTTTGTTTGTGGACCTGCTTTTGCTTTTATTGCATTGTAACTATTACTGTGAATACTGTATCACGAGTTAAGTGAATATACAGTATGGTGACAGGTGGGTGTTTGACTAACTGTATGAATACTGTATCACGATTGAGATGCATGTAGGGTGACTGGTGGGTGTCTAACTGCCGTAGATTTTTATATAAACATTAAAAGTGGGAGGATGATACAGAACAGTCAGCTGTACTTTTATATTATCCCCTTTGCAAATCATTCTGAATTCTTTGACCTTTAAATGTGAAAATGTACAAATTCCGAAACCAACAAAATATCACATCTGTTCTTCAGATGTCCTTCCCTGGACATTTGCACTTAGTTTTGGTGGTGAGACCCAAAACTCACCTCCAGACCACTGGAACAGACCTCGGCTTCCGCTTCAGTCAGGATGATTTCGCCCTCAAGATGCCGGTAAGAGTTAAGAACAAAACCTTCCTGCAAAAACAAATCTGATTATTTTATATCATATAGCTACAGTTGTGACAAGACCGTAAACACTTTAAATCTTAAAAGGCAAATCAAACACAGAGTGCATAGCATTTACACATTGGATAATCAATATCTAGTTATTTTGAAACTCTGTATGTTGCCCTTTAAAGGGCAACCTTTAAAAAGGTTGGCCTTGTAAATTAATGGATTATTTCTATTTAACTTGATTTTTAGAAAACATGCCATGTTTAATTAGTTCCTGCATCTTGTCTGCCCTATTCAGATGGTAATGCTGAGCTCATTGACAGACCTGCTTCGCTTTATGGATGAAAATCAACTGAGCACTGAATTTGGTGGCACACTGGAGCAAAGCCACAGTGACTGGATAGTTCTGCGTACAGTAAGCAATCTGCTGTGTGCTGGAGCAGCACATGGATTTCATGCAGTGAAACAACAATAAGGCATCAGTCTTAAACCAAAACGGCACTAGTGCTTAGTTATATGTTTTAGTCTTCACTGCTTACTTCTAAATCTAAAAGTATTCAAATATGATTGTACATACAAATTCATTGACTTACAATTGCTATAAATGCTGAGTAATGTGTATTTTTTGCCTGTGCATCCCCCTCTAGGCCATAGAAAGTTTTGCAGTGACAGTAAAAGAGATCGCTCAACTGCTACAGACATTTGGAACAGAGCTGTCTGAGATCGAGCTGCCGGATGAAGCCAGTGGCATTGAGTATCTGCTCAGATCACACACTGAAAAATACAGGCAGATGAAGGTATTGAAATGAGCTATACTTGCAATATTTTGTTATTGGATTTTAATGTTTTTATATTGCTTCAACATCAATATAAAAAAGAAAGTTGATGTAATGGATGCAAGCAAAAAATGTAATTTTCAATGACTGCATTAGAAGAGGACCACTGATGTGCCCTTAATCCAGGAAACATGAAATCAATCTGAAACAGATTGGTATTGATCGTAAGTTGTATTTGTGAAATGTAAATGATAGACCAAATCTAGAGAATCTTACATGAATTGCTGTGGCATCACTAATATATTAAAACACAAAGATTATATTATTTTATTTTTAAAAAACTAAATGAAAGGGAGAGAAAATCACATCATAATTACGACTTCTGCCTTCATAAACACAACTTTTAAATGAGGACTTTGTACTCACCATATGAGTGACTGAATGAGAGCTGTTATTTAAAACTATCATAGGATGACATCAGGTCAGTAATGAAGGAGGGCCGTCAGCTGCTCTCAAACCTCGAGGCGTCTAAAGCAGTGGAGGGAGCTGCAGCAGAAGACAGAGACATCAGCCAAGACAAAGAAAGAGTACAGAGGTATATATTTTACCAATGGGGTTAAGTTCAAGTTCACATGTTTCTTGATGTAAAACAACGAAAAGATGTTTCTTTCTATAACAAAGATTCAGTGTATTTTATGTCTACATCTTTACATCAGTTATACACAGGTTTTAACATAATTTGTGTATGTTTGATTGACAAATCAGGAGTTTTTTTTACAGTAGATGATCCTCCCTTTGCAGACTCGTGGCACAGCTTAGGGACATGGAAATAGCTTTTGATGGCTTTTTTGAGAAGCACCATCTCAAACTTCAGCAATACCTGCAACTGCTTCAATATGAGCTGAGCTTCCATGAGGTACAGACACAGCACAATGGGACTCCAAATTACATAATTTGTTTAAAATAACATAAAACCTTGTATTTATTCTACTTCTTTCATTTCATTCCTCATGTAACTTCTGTACACAGTATTGCACTGTATCATTTACCATGGTTTTCCCTTAGATGGAGGCCATTCTGGAAAAACTCAGTAATCAGGAGAAAGCCATTGCATCTGTGGGGACAACAGTAGCTCAGACAGACCAGTTGCTCGCAGACCTGGAGATGCTGGAGAACACAGCAGAGGTCAAAAAATCAAATATCTATTTTTAATCAGTAAATATTAAAAGTAAAATATATATATTTTACACTTACTGTATGCCTTGCTCTCTATGTACAGTATTCATTATCAATTTAAAATTCAGATTGTGAACTGTTACTGTCTTTCATGTATAGTATTGTATATAACACCTGTGATAGTATATAATACACACAGTAGACTGACAGCTCTTGTCTGTACTTGCAGGAAGAAATGGGTCGTGCTCAGATTATCATTCTGCATGGGCATCAGCTGGCAGCAAGTCATCATTACGCTCTTGCCCTAATAGTTCAGCGCTGCAATGAATTGCGACACCATTGTGACACGCTCACAACAGCCCTGCGCTCCAAACGGACAGCTCTCACACGCATACGAGACCTTCTGCTGCGATTGGAGGAGGTATTATGTTTATGCGAAACAGACTGATGATTTAAATGGAAATCACACTTGTGCAGGAACGATTTAAAGCACGTACCGATTCTGTATATCTTTCTGTATGTACAGACCCTGCGTTGGTGTGATGAGGGGGCATATCTGCTTGCTAATCAGCTGCTGGATAAATTTCAATCTAAAGAGGGGGCGCAGGCAGCCCTGCAAGATATAGAGAGGCTAATGGAGACTGCACCCTCAGTTCTGCGCTCTAGCCCTGACATCCTCAGTCTGGAGTTTGAGGCAATCCTTACACCACAGCTACAGGTAAAGACGGAAATGTAAAACACAAATAGTTAGCTGTAATGTGCACATACAGATTCCGTAGGACAGTATACTCTAAAAAATGTTGGGTTATTTTAACCCAGTGTTGGGTCAGAAATAGACATTAACCCATCCTGGGTTGTTTTTACCCAAACATTATAAAATGCTGTAGCATACTGTAGTGTTTACTATAGTAAACTATAGTAAAATGTCTGGTTGCTGTATTGTTTTTAAACTTTACAGTAGTAAATATTAAAGTATACTAAAATTTTCTATAGTTAATACTACAGAATATTATAGTGTACTACAGTAAACACATATTATACTATAGTAAATACTCATCTGGGTTACTTCAAAAATCTGCTAAATTGCTAATCATATTCTGGTGAAAGTAAGATGATTACAAATATATTGTTTTTAAACCCATAACACAGCATACTATTTATAAATGATTTATTTAACTTAGACCACGTCACCTGCAATACCACTAGTGTCCACTGGGGGAAGCACCTACACAATTTACGCATACACAATTTTATGCCAACGTTTTATTGGTTTACATTTTTATTTCCCCTTGAGAGTTAATCTCCTAGTTAGTCTTCTGAGCTCAGATCAAACTCTAAACCATAGACCAGATGCTTTTTTTCAGTGAAAAAAACAAAAAGTGATCAACACTACAATGTCTGTATTTATATTACTTTTTGTAAATTTCTCCATTTAGTAGTAATCTACTTTTAAAATCATATTTTTTCTGTCTGTCTTTCTGTCAGTCTCAGATAGAAACAGTCACAGAGAAGTTATCAACAGTGCAGGGAATGATCCAGAGCAGACAGGCTTGTCTAAGGAAACTGGCTGATATTCAGGTCAGACCCATTCAGCTGGTCGCTCCAAGGCCTGAGACTTCACCACGCTGCAAATCTCCGCTTTTCTCTCCCAAACATAGTATGACTGTCATATCACAATTACAGATACATGAATGCATTTACTTGTGGCAAACTTCATGTCTCTGTTTGTATAAATGTTTACATGTACTTGTCAGGCTTTGACGTGAACTCCAGTTTGAGGTTTTCATTTGATCTTGCGCTTCCTGGTAAAAGAGCCTCACGGAAAACTCCCAGCACGAAAAAGGTCTGATGACTGTTTGTGTTTATTCCTAAACTCTCCTGTAAAATCAAACAAAAAAGTGCGTAGAGAAATATGAAAATAAATAGGGCACCATAATTGTACGCCACAGTTGCTTTGGATTCAGCTTATCTTGTATTCAACCCAGAATATTTCAGTGTAAAGCTTTAAAAGAGCTTGACTTTTTTGGTTCTTGTAGATAGAAGTGATGCACGACTATGAGGAGAATCGTAGCTGTCTGTCGTACGGCCCGGAGGGAGTTGAAAACCCCGACCAGCACAAACGGTAAGTATCCAAGCAGTATCACAGCTAAAAGGTCTGTTCATTAATCATGAATTTCGACTCAACCTCCTCTCTGTGTCTGTTTCTCACCAGTCTTTATCCCTTTCTATCCTCATCTCTCTCCATCCCTCTTTCCTCTGTTATTTCCCATGCATTCCTTGCTTCTACAGACACGTAATGAAGGAGCTGATTGAGACGGAGAGAATCTATGTGGAGGAGCTGCTGTCTGTTTTGCTGGTAATGGTTTGGTAGTTAAACATGTTCTGTTTTTTCTCATCTTATTTGCTTTACAGTTGTAATAAATAGTAGAAAACCTTTTCTTTTAACAAAGCAAACAGCAGCCAAGACTTCTAAAGCCGACCATTGCCTGCTCATCTCCTATAGTTTTACTGGTAGAGCATAGTGCTGAAGTGGCAACACAAAGGTCATAGGTTTGATTTCTAGATAAAATAATAATAATTATTATTATATCTAATAATAATAATAATTATAAGAATTATATAATATAATAATAATTAAGTCACTTCAGATTAAGTGTCAGTCAAATACATAGATGTAATGACTGAATGAGAGCCACGTTTTTTTGGGCGAGGCAAAATCACCCTGACCCCTGTGGAACTAGGCCAGTATTTTATGATATACCAAAACTGTATTACATTGTAAAGTCAAAATATTATGTAATCCTGGGTGTCAGGGATACAGGGCAGAGATGGATAACCCCTCCCTCTCTAACATACTGCCATCTGTACTGCGAAACAAGAAAGAAGAGCTGTTTGGAAATCTGCCGGAGATCTATAAATTTCACAGCAGGTGAGGAATATGCCCATACATGCAAAGCACACACAAACACACACAGTATTCAAATTCATCTGTTTTGCAGGATATTCCTGCAGGATCTGGAGAGTTGCTTAGAAACTCCGGAGAGAGTAGGAGCTTGTTTTCTGGCAAGGGTGAGCAATTCCATCTGACATAAAATCAGATTACATTTCAGTGTAGACAAATAGTATAGATTTAAATATAGGCAATAAAAGCACAATTTTATGCTTTATGCAGAGTACGCATATTATTCAGCAAAATAATATTATTCTCCTATTATTCTTCACAGCAACTGATCTTAACTGGATTTGTTTCAGGACTGGATACAAAACGATTAAATGTATCAATAATAACAACATGAATCACATATGCACAACAATATGCAGTTATTATTTATGTAACAGGATGAATTCGGAAATTGACATTAATTACTACAAAAGAAGTGCCAACTTAATACAGATGAATACGTAGTTTGGTTGTTCATGCAGCTTTTGGCATCAACAACAAAAGATAAGGGAAGTGTTTTCTCCTTCCTTTTTAAAATTTGATAAGTCTATGTATTATTAAGTGGTCAGTTGCCTTTTAGGATGTGTATTCAACACAGTTTTCACTGCAGTCCAGTCAGCACAGACCTGAAATCCATTTGTGAGTCACAACCCATGCACTAAACCACTGCTATTAAGATTTATTCATGTGATTGCAGAAGGAATATTTTCAGGTGTATGAGCGCTACTGCCAGAACAAACCACGATCAGATGTTCTCTGGAGGCAGTGTTCAGATTCTGCCTTCATTCAGGTATTGCTGAAAACACAGCACCACAAAATAGTCATTGATGGATTAACAACATGTTTGCTATAATTTGTAATCTTGTTTCTTATATAGGAGTGCAAGAGAAAGCTGGACCATAAACTAGGTCTGGACTCGTATTTGCTAAAACCTGTTCAGCGTTTAACCAAGTATCAACTCCTTTTGAAGGTGCTGTTCAAAAAACAACCAAAGCCCATGCTGAATGAACAATGTTGATGTAAAATGGATCAATATCAGATTATTAAAATGCTCATGATTTTGTTTACTGAATGCTCTTTACTCTGTTTAGGAACTACTAAAGCACAGCTCAAACTCGCAGTATGCACCTGAGCTGCAGGGGGCGCTGAATGCCATGCTGGACCTTCTCAAGTCTGTCAATGACTCCATGCATCAAATTTCCATTACTGGTTATGAGGTGTGTCTGTGTCATAGGTGTGAGGTGTGGCTTTTTGCATACCTGGATGTGCTGATTTAAACACATTCTCTCTTTATACTTTAGGGAGACCTGAGCGACCTGGGCCGTGTCTTGATGCAGGGGTCCTTCAACGTGTGGATCAACCACAAGAAAGGTGCTACGCGCATGAAGGATATGGCACGCTTTAAACCCATGCAGAGACATCTGTTCTTGCATGAGAGAGCTCTGCTTTTCTGCAAGAAGAGGGAGGAGAATGGAGATGGACCTGATCGGACAGCATCTTACAGATTCAAACACTGCCTGATGGTGAGAGAGAGAGAAAATGAAAGAGATTACTCAGTATGTTTGTTTCTTGGAGATTTTACTAGCCTCCTCAGCTTGTTGTTTTGAACTGATACAAATGTTCTGCTCTGCCATACAACATGACATTAGATTTCCAATGTAATGAATAAACTGGAAGTAACATCATCTGCAATTTTAAATATCTCTTTCTCATTATTTATTACTGATTATTCACTCAGACTGCCAGGGATGACACTGAATTAAAAATAATGTTGTTTTGACAGCTGGATCATCTTATAACACAATAAGGTTATGAGACAACAATGTGGCCTACTTTAAAACATTTATTATTTATTATTATTATTTATACCCACTGTTTCAGGCAGTGTACACTTTGCTAAGTTGGTATACTATTCCAGACTAATTTTCTGATTGAGAACTGGACTCTCTGTGCAGATGAGCGCAGTCACTATCACAGAAAACATCAAAGGAGATATGAAGAAGTTTGAAATCTGGTACAATGGTAAAGATGAGGTGTATGTTGTTCAGGTGAGTCATTCAAATGCTTTTCATCACCTATCAACACCTTCTCATTGTGTAAAATGTAACTTAACATATTCGTCATTGTTTTCATTTGCAGGCTCCAACAGTCGAGGTTAAGATTGCATGGGTTACTGGGATTAGAAAAATACTCCAGCAGAAGAATGACAAAGGTTCCTACATTTCATCTCTTTTTTTCATGTTTCATGTGTTACTATTTCTTATTTTATATTTCTTACAGGTGATGCTCACCCAGGTCAGGATGGTGAGCAGATGTTCTCTCCAGCTTTGGCAGACAGGTGATTCTCACTGCGGTCATGTCTTCTCTATCAGTTACATAGTGTGAATGTAATATGTGTTAGCATTGTGCTGGGGTTTCGAAGGGATCTCTGAAAAATATGATAGAAAATCAATAGATGTGGTACAACAGTGTTGCCTTATTTATAATATCATATTCATAATATTGTTTAATTCGACCATATCTGCATGATGGATATAGTGTTAATCCATAAATGGACCATATTGATATGATGCATGACAAACATATTCTTCCCATTTCTGGAAACTTTTTGGATGCATCATTTGGTATAAAGTTTCAAACCCCAAGAAGTTAAATTCTATGTGCAATAAATGACTGACTAATAAGTATTGTTAGTAGATTTTAGCCAAAATTTTTTATAAAAACCTGATTCATAAACATAAACAATTTCTAAATTGCAAAGTAAATCAGCCCTCTTATTTTTTTGCTGTTAAAGTCTAGAGCTGTCACAGAGACAGGACACCAATTTCAGTGATATTCATCAGATTAATAGATTTTCTGCATTAGGTACATCACCGTAAATGTATGAATTGTATTAAAACTTTAAAATATGTCAGGACAATCATTTGTAGCACATAGCACTTCTGTATCAGAAAGTGCCTTTTGAATACCATTCAGTTTTTTTGAATGACATGTAATGCAACAGGCTTGTGGTCAATTCTATGTTACGGTATCATATTATATAATATTTACTAAAATTGAAATGACAGAAATTTTACTAAGAAATGTTGACTGCAGTCCTGTTGTTGAATATCCTGCTTGTGATAATGTTTGATGTAAGTTTGTTTTGTTTGTTTGTTTGTTTGTTTGTTGTGTTTTACCTTGTGCCCTTGTGCTGGTCGTTTCATCGGTTGGTGAGTCAGTGTGAGGCATATGTCCGTGTGCATGCCCTGGACTTCCACACAGATCACTGGCTGCTCAGGTTGTTTTGATGTCCTTCCTCACAGCAAGCTCCAGGGGCCGTCGGTCAGCTCGGAGGAGGCCGATTCGGGCCGAGTGAGTCCGGTTCTGACAGACCCGGTCATCGTTTCTCCACGTCCACGACAACACAACAACCGGCGCAGTGAGTCTACTGAAAGCGAAGAGAACAGAGAAGATTTTCTTTGACATTTAGTCTGGTTGATTCAGACATGGTGGTTTGGGAATAATTTTTTTAATATGGAATATGGAAGTTGTGGATTATTTGTTTGAGATTAAATCACATAATGGCTATGCATGACAAATGTTGGGTTTTAGGCTGGCCAGGAACATCTCACTCTGTGGACATCTGTGAGGGTTTAGAAGACTGGACCACAGACCTCTCAAACATCTCAGACTCTGATGAAGATGATGATGTGTTGCTGGTGAGCCACACACACACAACGCACACACACACATATATAGTTAATTGCCTTACCCTGTTAACCTGGATTTACGCTGGTTTGGCTATTGTCTTGTAGGTTCCGGGAAGGTACCGAGCAATGGTGGACCACTTGAAATGTGGCAAGGATGATGTAATCATCAAAAGCGGTGATGTCATTCATGTGCTTCAGGAGACTGCCATGGGGCTTTGGTAAGAGTCATTTTACACCAGTAAATGCTTGCCAAACTTGCAGTCTGCATGACTAGATGTCCATCTGTTTGTACTTAATTTCAAAATGTTGTCATACATTATCTGTTTAAAAGAATCAGAATGATCATAATTCCCACAGGCACATTAAGAATTTGACACGCGGGGGTGAAGGCAACCTTCCTGTTGATAAACTGCTGAGAATGCTGGGAAATGCAGGCATTAGGTCGGGAGGTGAGTTAATGGTGAGTAAACCACTTAATGTTATAGTCTTCATAACCAAACATGTTCATTTGTATCCATCAAATATTAATAAAAAATTAGATCCTGTGAATTCTACTAACAATATCCTGAATATGTTCTGTGCTGTACATTTATCTCACAGGTACGAGAAATATAACCAGCAGAATGCCCACATTAACCACATTAACACAAAACTCCCAACATGTGACAACCCTAAAGGCCATAACTCTCATCCAGGACCGAGCCCAGTCACGCCACGTGACACACACAAACAAACAAACATAAAATCAGGAAAACAGAGCCGCCAAGTCAACTGAGAGTTCCCATCTGCCATCTTTTGGGATTGTGAATCATGTCAGGTTTAGAGGCAAAACAGGCTCAGTTAGAAACAGAATGAACCATGTACATTGATATATACTGACATTTCTCCTCATGCAACAAAGAAGTGTGAAAATAATAGGACATTTGTCAAGCAGTGACCTGAGCACAAACTTTACAATAACACAGATTCACTTCATTCTTGGTATTTACCATCACCAAACTGTGCCATAATCTGTGATATAAAATCACCTTGTATTTTGGGTAGTTAGCATTGCATTTAAATGTATAATAAAAATAGGAAGTTTGATTGGAAAGGGTCCCCCTGAATGGTCCAATGGTTGTGCACATAAAAAGCCATTATAATGCTGGAATAGACACCAGCTGTGCAGTGAATGAAAAATGAACATATACATCTGTTAAAACTCTACGTGCCAAATCTTAACATTCCATTTTTAAATACTCCAGGTCTTGTTTACTTTACAGTGAATATTATTTATATTATTATTATAATATAAATATTATTTCAGACAATGTGGGACATTTAAATGAATAGTCAAAAGGTAATTTCTTTACAGCTTTCACTGTTGTGCATAAAATATGTTGCGCACCTTCATACAGACCATGTAAAGCGTATTTGTTTATATTCATCTTTACCCTGAGGCAGATGTAAGATCAGCAAGGTTAGGATATCAAAGTGTATTTGAAAGGATCAAACATTCAGTGTTATAAAGAATCATCACTGATGCATAAAAAACATCATCAAGTTTCTCCAAAACTAAATTACCTGAGCTGTGGTATTTTATAGCTGTATAATCTCACAGATGTCTCATATAGTTGTGTCTATTTTTATTTCTTCTAGTAGCTTATGAGATAAAACGTTGATATATGAATAAAACATAACTGAGAACTCCCAAGCTGAAAGACCAACCTTTAAACCGTGCTAGATTCATATTTGCTTAATATTTTATTTGAAAATTCAGCACATCCACCAAATTTAGGTCAGTTTTTGACATTAAAATAAAACTTTACTCATTTTAGTCTAACAATGTAAGGCCCAACTGTGTAACTTGTCCATTCTATTATTTCAGTTGCTGCACTTAAGTATGCAGTCACATAATAATAACTTAAGTGTGCACTTCCACAATTAACACATTTATAAAATCATTGAACTTGATATGTGAGAAGTCCAAAAAAATATTTCACTAGTTTGCATAATTAAAAACGAAACAAATTTGCATGCGTGTCCTCCCATTTTGTGACACGGATGAGGAAAAAGTGGGATGCGGTTTGAATGAGTACACTTCTTAAAGCCATGCACTTCTGGTGTATAATATGTACAGAATGAGTTAATAAGATGAAAGTGACCTCATGTTGATTTGCGGTACATTATGTATGAAAATAATTTCACTAGATGTACAAGCACAATGTCTGAGATGGAAAACTATATTTTTTCTTGGTTGTTACAATGCTGTTGTTGAATGATGACTAGTAAATATCTGTACAGAAATGCTTGTGAGTTGTAATTCATTGCAACTGTTTACTGTATATGTACACAGGTATGTCTAATACTCAAAACTACAAAATGGCCTTATCAAATTCTGCTCTGGATTGTTTTCAATTTAATCAAGATTAATTCAATGACAAATTTGGAGTGCGCACTGTTTCTGATCCTGGTAATGTTTCTGATCCCGAAACAGACATATGTCCTGTTCTGATCCCAGTAATGTTGCTTATCCAGTTCATGTATCTCGAGATACGAGTGTAGATGCCGTACTTTCCCTCTTTGGCACACTCGTCACCCCAGCTAATGATGCCCGTGAGAAACCAAGTGTTCTGATAGACGGTGGCATGTGGCCCACCGCTGTCGCCTTGGCAGGAATCCTTGCGTACCGTATTGTACCCTGCGCAGAACATGAAGCGAGAGATGGTGTCTGTGCTGCTACCTTTGCAGTCGATCCTGTCCACGTAGGGAACTTCTACCTTCTGGAGGGTGTTGGATTGGATGCCTCCATATCGCAGCCTTCCCCAGCCGCTCACCAAGGAATTTTGTGCGTTTCTGAGCAGGTTTTCGGTAAAGTCTTTAGAGCCAAGGCAGATGGGCAAGGCATGGTCTGAAAATCTGACAGGCGTTTTCAGCTTAAGCAGGGCGATGTCATGATTGTACAGACTCCGTTGAGAGTTGTAACGTGGGTGAATGTGATACTCCGCTATGGTATGATCGCTCTCTTTCCCCTCCTTCTTTGTGATGTCATGCTCACCTACAGAAATACAGAACTAAATTCATTTAGAAATAATAACACTATGTGTTGCAGACAAGGAATTCGCTTACCGGCTCTAATAAAGAAACTTCCTTCCTTTCCTTCAACACAATGGGCAGCTGTAATGATCCACACATCGCTCAGGAGAGATCCACCGCAAAAAGCTGTTTTACTCAACTTCTGCATGAAAACCACCTGCCGACATAACAGAGACATCTTTAAAGGTTAAGATATTGTGGCTTTAATTTTATTCAGTTCCAGAACACAGAGACAAACAAGGAGAAGCAAAACTTATAAGAAGTGCGTTTACAAACGCAACATATCATTTCTCTAACCTGCCACGGAATCTCTCCTGGTGTCGCCTCGTGGCCTCCAACAATACGCTGTTCATTTTTTGTTGCATTTTTGATAGTGGGTAGAGTGGGAAAAAATGCCCAGGACGGGATGTTTTCCAGTGTAGCATGAGGAGAGGTTGTGTTGTAAACAGGAATGGTTGTGTTGTAGATGGCAGGGGATCTGTAGGACTGGTCTCTGTTGTGTTAAGCTCTGTTGTATTGACAGAATTGACTGCATTAATCTGATTTTTATGCTCAGCACTGATAATGGTTCTTGTGTTGAGAGATTCAGCAATTCTCCTTCCAAGACGTCCACATGGGTACGGCCCTGTAAAACACAATTCACTTTTATTCACTGGCATTTAAAATATGCTTACGTTTACAGTACAGTAGGGAAAAGGTCATAATGTGTAATGTAAGTAAAAGCCCTTCCCCCAAGTCAAAACCACCAGTTCTTGGAGGAACATGCATATCAAGTGAATGTGATGTCAATAATATGTATAGACCTTATAGATTGTTGTATAGCTTTTGAACAATAGATCTCTTCCTTAGCATGTTTAAAATTGAGGTTACATGTTTCTTGGTAATTTGGTCAAAAGGCATAGCCTACTTTTAAAATAAATTAAAAATACATTTTTATTCAAGAGAAACATTTTGCTACTCCATTAATTCCCATTGACAACAAAATGACTTAATCTAGATCACATGTAATACGTTAAAATGGATTTTTGTACCTGTAGGTTCACAGGTCCTGCCGTCCAGGGCCAGTTTGTAACCATCGGCACAGTCACACACAGCTCCGTAGATTTTATCCACAATGCAGAAATGTACGCAGCCTCCATTATTTACATTACACTGTTTTGCCATTTCTGTACCAGAGTGACACATAAAATAAAAAATATGTATTCAGGAGAGAGAGTCACTACGTCAATGTAGCTGAATTTCATTTTCAATTTCATGATCTGAACTAGATATTTCAAAAACTAAGTATTTAATATACTAACTAAAAGATTTCACTTGTAAAATGATCATTGCTTGCCTTAATCTTTTACACTTATGTGACCATTATGGATCTTACCTAACTCACAGTTCTTCCCACTAAAGCGAGCTGGACACCAGCAGGTGTATGTATTCATGCCATCCTCACATTTTCCACCATTCTGACAGGGTGATGACTGACACTGATCTCCATCTGAAAGAAGACATCAGCCACAATCATCATGTCATCAATATGTCCTGTTACGCTTATTAAAATGAAAAGACATTTTATCAAAGAAATGATAGCGGCTTAAAGAAATTCAGGAGAAAAGAACACTGGCATAGTAGAACAAATATTTCTGCTTACCAATATAGGTGATCCAGAATTTCATCTGTAACAACAAAAAGTTTTTTTTAATTCACCAAAAAAGCTTTTCTACAGAATGACGATGTGCTTATGCTACTCACGGTTTGCTCATGGTCCTCAAACACCTCTCTGGCCTCCTCAAGACTACAGCGTTCTTCATAACATTCCCTCTCCAGGTTATCCTTCATCATCTCTTCAAATCTACCTGTATTATAGCGTTTCTGTCTCTTCAGTAGAGAGCCTGCAAGCTCTCTTGGCAAAAAGACAGAGGCTACAGAGAGAAATCACAAACATCATTGTCTCTTTCTTGGACTCAGATGACATTCAAGATTTACCAAAGTTTTGGTCTACTGTTTAAATATTTATGCTAAATTTGAAGCGAAGATTGATGATAAATGTGTTTTTTTATGGTAAAAATTTGATTTTCCCTTTTGTAGCTGTATGTAGGTATTGCACAAGATTTTTAAAACACTGACAACACTGTTTTCAAAATCCATTTGATATGTTTTTTTGTTGTTGTTTTTGACACCACAATACACTGACTAGCTCAAACTTCTACTTCTACTTTATGTTTTTGTGTGTTAAAAACAAAAATATCTGAAACATGTACTGGTATATAAAGTTTAATAAAATACTATACACAGATTATGACAAACGATTGTTAACATACCTTCAGAAAAGAACCAGGTTTCAAACAGCAAAACACATATCAAAATAATGGGAAATATTTTTGCCATTTTCTTCTTGCTGATTTCCCTTAAACGTAAATCTTCCCCAACAGCCTAAAATACCTTCTCGATCTGCTCCAAAGTTCACTACAAAAGTGTTTGCACTTTATGCAAGCAGATAGCTCAATCTGTGGGTGTTTTTGCCTGCCTGCACCTGCAGGATTGTGTTTGTTGATCTTTATGCTTTCAGTAAATGCTTATTTCCCTCACATATTATTAAAGAATCTTGGCTTTAAAATGAAAAGGTTTGTTTATTGTGATTTGTTTCAAGACAAATTTTTAAATGATGTAGTTTGTCACACATCATAACTTATGTCATATTATGAATATATAACGTGTATCATTATATTTCCATAGATACTTACGTGCAAAATCTAAGATCATGAATGGCTTTTAATGAGTCAGAGAACTCACAGTGACATATAACTGTTCAGACTTGGAACCCGGCAAATATTGACAAATGTAGGTGAACCAATGCTGATCTAACTGACGTTTACAGCTCCTAACTAGCTACAGGAATACAAATAAACACATTAGAGCAGTAAATCCTTTTACAACTAAAATGTAAATGTAAAATATCATGAGGGTGTTGGGTACGAGTCAGCATCAATTTCATGAAAAACTGTATGACAGTATCTCATAAACATATAACGAACCAGACACATGTGGTTTAAAACATTTTAAACATTTATAAAGCTCATATCTGACCATTCAACCCACAAAAGCGTTGACTTCAACCTGACTTTTATGTAACAAGGTTTTTGAATTCTCTGTGGCAGTCAAACAGAAAGTACATAACTACATAATTGATGTTGGCCTTAGATAAGACAAATTACTATTGCGTAAAGATTATAACTTTCACTGTGCATGTATGTCCTATATAAATATTCTAACTTAATACTTAATGGTAAAAAATACTGGCCTTCCTTTTAAAAATAGTTTGTTTTATTGAATGGCAGTTTATCATAACTTATGGTTATGTTATTATTCACTGATCGTGAAAAGAAGGCAATGAGTTATTAAGATGGGCTGATTCACTGTATGATCTATTGATCTAATGAATGATATTGCGTAAATGTTCTACGTAATGTTTGTGAAATCTGACTGAATCACTAACTGTGAGGAACGTCATGCATCACGTGGGGAAGTTTGGGGACTGGGTTTCACAACGCGACCTCAATAGTTGCGTAGCGGATGTGATACACCGCCATGTGGTCTTACTGATATCTCTCAGGAGCGCGCATCATCAGCGCTCAAATCTTGTACTTCACTGTACGACTGTGTGTAATGTGGAAGGTAGTACAGAAAGCTGGTTTTAAAGCACATTTGATTTTTTTACATGTTTAATTTGTATCATTTTTACGCCTTGCTTTGCTGCCTTGTCTTTTGTCATATGGAACAAAGCAGAGCTGTCAGAGAAGATTGTAACGACAAGCAGACGGTAAGCATTCAAGTAAAATACTAAAATCAACGACATAATTGTAACTTAAATGCATGCATGTAATGAAACCCCTTCTGCGTTAAGTTATTTGATGCATGTGTTTGGAAAGACAGTCATAGCTGATTTATTTTGGAGGCTGTGCGCATTCCTTCGTTCAATATACTGTATACAAATAAAACAATATATATTATAATAAGATATTATTTATTTCTCTGTAGTAACAGCGCTTTTCAGTGCAAAGCTGGTTCCTTTAAGGAGGGGTTGGCCACTGTTGAATAGAAGAGCCAGTTTTAAATGATCAGACCGATTTGGTTTGAGTTATCATCTGGAAACCTTCATAAAAACTGGGATCTATGAGCGGGAAAGCATTACACAAGACTAAAGAAGATAAGGATGCAAACAAGGGTAAGACATCACAAGCACAAGCTTTTGTGCTTATTTCATTTTTCTGTTCATGTATTCTCATAAACTTGATTTATTGCTGCAAAAGGACGCGCGTTAAAAGCAATAGACGCTCCGGTTGATGCAATCGATTACAAATAGACCGATTTCAAGCATTGCATGGAAAATCATAAAAATGGTTTACAACTCGTTGTCTACAAGCAAGGACATCAACAGATAGTAATTGGTGTGTGTGTGTGTGTGTGTGTGTGTGTGCGATGTTTATTTGCGATCACAGTAGAAACTGCGGTCACTTTAAATCTTCTGTAAAAGCCGAGCGCGCAATGCGCGTGGCAAAAATAGCTTTTCGCTCTTCTTACACTTAAACCTCGAAACACCAAATGATTTTGTTTTGAGGTGAATACCAAGTAAACTGAAAACATGTTTTCAGGATTGGATATGGATTTGTTTTATTTATCTTGACCAAACGGGCATTGGTAGGCTAAGCACTCTACGCGCTTCAGTTCACGGATGTAGGCTGGGTACCTATTGCCATGGTGACAAAAAGGTGGAGAGAGACAGACTCATTAAAAATACATAACATGTTGTATAAAGCGAAAATGTGTGCTATTTTTGTGTTTACACTCACTGGAATTAAGCATTTTTATTGTATATTATATAACAAGCACCCAAGTGCATGTCTCAGTATTAATACGAGTCTTAAGTATATCCCCAAACCCTTGAGAGTGAGATATAAATGGTTGTGCACAGGATTACATTGATTAAGTTGTTACAGAAAAAAAACTCATTAAAGTTTATTACGTCATGGAAAGTGAAAAACACTCTACACATCTACTCTGATGCCATGTAAAATGAGGGATCAATAAAAAAGACTTAATTATGTATAATAGACCTGTGGGGATTCAGCTTGAACGAGAAAACATTCGTTTCACTTCAAACATACTATTCACTTAGCACTCCTTCATTAACTGCTTATTCTGTTCATTGCATTTAACCATTTGTACCCATGTTTTATTTTATTTTAAAGAAACTGTATATGATATTTGACACAAACACTGATCAGCTTAGTTGAAATCTCTGAAGTCTCATTTACACATTACACAAAAAACACAAAAATGTCAGAGACAGGACATCTCTGAGGGACTGGTCCTCCACCCAAACAAGACTTCTCCATAACAATCTCAACAATCTGAACATGTCAACAAACTGTGCCCCAACCTTGGTATTGAAATAATGTTAAATGGAGGCTGTCTAGCTTTTACATAGGTCTACATTTGGTTTATTATTTAAAACTCAGATAGCTAATAATTTATAGTTGTGAGTTGAGAGTTGTGTATTTCTGATTCTGGCTTTTGATTTTTACTTTGAAATTTGTAATTTTTTACACTCATATCATTTCAAACCCGTGTATGACTCTTTTCTTTTGTGGAACACAGAATCTTGGTTTTGTGTCCACACAATGGAAGTCAATGGGGGCCAATGTTGTTTGGTTACCAGTACTCTTTAAAATATGCTTGTTTGTGCAGAATAAAGAAAGTCATACAGGTTTGTACTGACATGAGGGTAAAGATTGTTCAGATTTTTGGGTAAAAAAACTTAAAGCATATTGTAAAAATAGTGTTATTTCTAAAACGTGTTCTAAAAAAGTGTAGTATAAAGGAGTAATTCTCTCAAAAATTCCTTTATTTACTTACCCAGTTGTTGCACACATATTCAGTTTTTTTACAGAATACAAATATTGACGTTATGGAGGAATTGCTCTTGCTATAACTGTAGCTGTCAAGCTGTCATGTTTGTCAAGGCAAAAACATAAAACACCATAAAATCATGTATAAAAGCATGTATAAATGGTGTAGGCTACTATATTCATGTAGCAATATGATGTGAGTAACATTACATGAGCAACAGACCTGCATAATGATTTTTTGAAAAATTATACTTTTGTGTTTTACAGAAAAATAAACGAATTTGGATATTGTATTCAAAGATTGAACAAATTAAAACCGGTGAACTTGTTAAAAACAGAATGCACTATTAAATCTGTGGCTTTACCACTAGATGTCAGTGTTATCTCTGTAAACTTATGTGCAGTCTTATGTGCAATCTCCCTCGCTGTGTATAGTCTGTGTACGTGCACCCTTGCATGCATCTTGTTACTGTGTAGTATGTTCATGATGTTTAGGTTTAGTCATACTGTAACTTTCCTAATACTTGCTGTTCTATCATTATGTTGAAGTATACACAGTTCAAGATGGCAAGGAGTACATTCTCTTGCGGGCGGAGTCAACTCATTCTATTGCAGTAGATCAGAAAGAAAACTCACTATTTCATAATAAATGTCAGGAGCTCTTTTGCTGTCCATTCTGGAAACTCTTCATTCTGAAGAAAAAAGAGAATATTGAAGGTTTGTCAAGATAAGAGGTTTATCAGTTCTGCCTGCACAGCACCTGAATATAAACTGGCACTTGCAATGCTGCTGTCACATAAGTGTGTAAATACTCACACAAGAAGAGAACATGTATTTTATTAACACAATGAAGGTGTTATGATGTACATAATGTAAGGTATGCACAATCTTTATGTTCCTATCGCTTTTTTCAATAAAATAAGGCTTTGTTCACACAAGGGAATTTATGAGTTGTCCTTAAGACTTTTAAAGGGCTTTTTTGTTGCAACACGTGACAAATCACACAGTCCACATCTAACTGCTTAAACAACTATAAACAATTAAACAAATTGTGTTGGATAGGCCCAGAATCAGCCTGCCTGTGTGAACATAGCCTAAAAAAATATGCCCTCACCTTTTGGTCGTCCTGCATGCTTTGATTGCATTACCGAGTCTGTTGTATTGTGCACTTTAGAAACACTTGGTTGTGGTGAGCCAGTATTTCCTCTCAGTTCATTTTTGGTCTCTTAGCACCATCTAGTGGTACTTGTGAGATCTGCTTTGTCAGGGTGGGGTTGTTTTGAAAAACAGACTGAAGCTTTAATTGAGTGCTGTTGAATACCAGCCCCCATAAGAAACCAGTCTAATTTTTTATGTTTTGTCGAAGTGGCCCTATATTTACATGCCAATGGTTATAATGAAAGAAATATATAGATATTTTTAAAAATAACAAATTCAAACCTTGTGAATCAAAGGTTGTGACTTATGTCTGCCATTACAACAAGATTACACTGAGTAATCATCTGAGTTTACACGAACTCTAATAGCCCTAATTAAATTTGTTGAAATTAAGCAAATTACATGTCGATATTTTATGTCCATGAGTGTGCATTAAACACAAAGGTATTACATAAAACACAAGTGACTGTGATGCAATCTGAAATTTACTGTACATTTGATTAGATGCAGTAGATTAGTAGGAAGATATGCTGAGATCATTCACATGTTGGCACAATACATAACAGGAAGGAAAGCCAGAATAATTTAATTGCCCTGTTTGAGAAAAATCCTGATTCCTCATTATGCCCATATCTCATTAGCCTCTTTGAACAGTGTGTAGTGACGCAGGTGCTGTGGCTCCTTCTGTGGAACTGTTCTTGGCTTTTGGGACTTGTAAACCAGCCAGATCTCTGACATTTTTTAAAATACTAATATACAGTATAGACTAAGACTTCCTATCCAAACTGATTTGCTGTTTTTCCCGATGCCAAACAATAGTCCAAATTTGATATTTATATATAATTCAGACATACAGCTGATATTCCTGTGGCTCTTTTATGGCATTTAAATCTAATTTCCCTCTTCAATGCACCGCGTTTTATTCAGCTCACCCATTTGCGCCCTCAAGCATGACGTTTAAGTAAATCCTCGACTGAGAGAAACCAACACAATGCGTGATTAGGATTCATTATCACAACAACGGTTTAAGAGTGTTACCGTCAAAGACTTTCGCTACCCTCTCGGCTCATCGTCTTGCTGTGATTGGCCTTGAAGAGAATGTTAGTGTTGGCAGTTTCACAAATGCATGTAATGAATCATTGATGAGGCGCCCTAAACTTATAGTGGTCTGTCAATAATAGCCGATAATGATCTGCTATGATCGCGGGGCAGCGTTCTTTTAATGGACAGAACACTCATGAGGATTAGTTGAAAGTTTGGAACGCCCTTTTTTCTTGCTTTGCACACAGTGAAGAAGTGCGAAAGAATAAAAACCATCTCTGGATGCGCAGCATGGCGTTTCCTTTGAGAAGATCAGTATCAGGTACAATTTTAGATATCTGTGCCAGTTAGTGGAAAGGGCCTTTATTTAGTTGTAAGCATAATGTATGAATAATCCATGTAAAAATCTATATATTGTTGCGCTTGTGGCATGTTTTAATGGTTTTGATTATTATTAACAGAGATAGGCGGGTCTTTGGCGCTGTACGTGGTGCTGAAATGTGCTACAGTTCAATTGAACTTGACCTGGAGTGAGGTCGATAGTTTTCTAGGTGTAACAATCAAATTACGCTTTCGTTAACGATGTCTGAAACAAATCAGACTTTACATTAAACTCACAGATTTGTTTTGAATAGATAATGTATTTTTCTGCAGCGATTTCTATTTTAAAGTAGATGGCACCGCCCATTTTTCTTATATGTTGGAAAAGTCAGGAGAAACGTGTTACGTAACACACACTGTATGAAGTTATTCTTTGAGAGGAATGGATCTTTAATATTATCCCAGGATGTTTTAATGGTAGAAAGGCACCAATACTTTGAATATACCGCCTTACTGTGTCGTTTAAAACGTAACGTGCATAAAAAGTAAAAGCATAAACATATCTTATTTAAGTATACAGTACAGTCAGACAAAACACAAAATGTGCCGGATGGTGTGAAACAAGGCTAGTCTTAATTTCACTGGATGCTGTTCATACATGGCGCCTTGTTGAAGACCACAGTCACGTCTCTCGGGCTGTCTGTCACCATGCAGCCCACTGAATCTGTGCTGCAGGAGCCACTGTGAGTGGAATGAGGTTCGTGCTGCAGAGAGAAGAGGAGGAATCTCCGCACCATTTAAGTGGATATATTTTCTTCTGATAGATTCATGGATCATATTGCTGACATCACTGGAGACATTTCTGCGCTTTGAATTACAGTCCAGATATGTTTTTTCGCACGCCTCTAAATTTACATATTTTGGGCGGTCTTGGTTATGGGGACGAGTCTATTAAGCTCCTATGCAGATCTTGACTGCTGAAAACATGAGCACATCTGCAGGGGAAGCAGCCAAGACCACTGGGGAAATATAAACAGCAATGCCGATTAATCCACTCAACTTCAATTACAGGGTGCGTTATTGAAAGGCGGGGACCTCTTGCTGGCATTTTTCTGGCACAATTCTCTCGCTCTCTCCCGTTTCTCACATGAAGAAAATATTTAATTATTTTCCGAGACGCGATGTGCTAACAGGTGCTCACATTTTTCTCAATCAAGTGCATGGCTTGGTGCTCCCAACACTCGCGGAGTGAGTGAGGGAGGTTTGGATCATGGCACGATGGCACTCGTGTCTCTCTCATGCAAACGCGCTGTTATAAAGATCTGTACAAAAAGGCAAGATTTTCTGGAAAAGAGCTTTTTTCCCCGGAGAGAAGTGGGGTTGCTGTCCGGGAGCTGCTGCATCATGTCAGAGCACAACAACGAACTGTTTAGCTGCTATGAATGTTGAAAACTAAATAATTGTTTAATTTTTTGGAAATGCTCAGTGCCTATGGAGAAACAGAAGACTTCTGATCATTACGCAGCCCATCACGGAGTATTGATTTCTCTTTATCAGTGACAATGTTTTGAACACAAAGGACTTGAACACACACAACATACTGTGTGTGAGAGGTTTTTAATCTGGGACGCGTCGCAACACCACAACGCCAAACTGGCTACAGCCGCAGCGATCGCCAGCTCCCTCATTCGGCAGAAGAGGCAGGCGAGGGAGCGAGAGAAAGCCAATGCCGGCCGCTGCGCCAGCAGCCCCAATAAGAGCATAGGCAACTGTGAAAAACCCAGCAGGCTCAACTTATTCTCTCGCGTCAAACTCTTTGGCTCAAAGAAACGCAAGAGAAGGCGGCCAGGTCTGATATATTATGTGTATTCTCCTTGCTAGACTTTACTCAAGAAATCATGTCCATCAATCATCTTTATAATCATCATCATCATCATCATCATCACCTTTCATAGTCGTCATTTACTGTATTAAACATTTCCCTGGATGAGTCTTTAACCCCATATTGTTGATACGGTAATGGTAGTTTATGAATAGATGTGTACCAGGAATCTAAAACTTGACTAAAATCCTCTGTGTAGAGTAACAAGACAAGGGGATTTCACAGTTCACTGCTTTTAAGCACTGGCTTCTCTTTGGGCTAGAGCTGATGTTGCATTATCGCCAGGACACACAGCACTATGATTTGTTCTATATATCATGCTGTCTACGCAGTCTGAGTCAGAGATCTTGCTATATAGATATTTAGGTTATGCTGACTTCAGTTTGACTGGTTATTTAACGTTTGTCTTTTGTATTTTGTTCCAGCTTGGCTGGTCTTTAATTCAGCATTTTATTCAGAACCCTCAAGAATAATTCAGTAAGAACCAAATCAATAACATTTAGAAATAAATGCAATAGATAAATCAAATTTTTTATGTTGTTTTAAAGATGTAAGCACTTATACTGCAAAAACCTTTAACCAAAACAAATATAAGTTTAGTTTAAGTCAAAAAAGATTTAACATGACAGAAGCGATCCTGACTGTGTTACACCAACAGTAGTAAGTTTAAGGGTGAATCAGGTAGAAATAACTGCATTTAATATTATAAAACAAGGAGATTAGAATTACTATTATTAATTATCACCAATTACTTGTATAAACCAAACAGGATGATGTTAATTATTAACGTTATTAACTTTTGCCATCAACACTAATTTGTCCTTACATTTTACTTTATTTACAAGAAAATGCAGTTTTTTCAAACTAAATTCTGAGGCATTTAGCCAAATTGTAACTTAAATCTGAATAGAGTATATCAGATCAGTCGCTTATTTAAAGTTATGTAATGTCAGTACTGCTGCATGTTATCAGCTAGTAGACTTAGTTATCTATCACCTGAAAACTGAGGCATGCTTGGCAAATGCTTGGGTCCTGTTGGCACCAGCTCACATTGTGTTTTCTCAATGCACATTTTATGCTATTTCAACAATCATTTCTTGGCTTTCACAAACTGTTCCCTTTGTGCTGGATGTTCTTTACTTCTTTAGCTCATATATTTTCTTGTTGCACGTCCCTCCTGTTCTTTCCATTTCCCTTTCTCTCTCTTTGTCCTCTTAAATTATGTTCTCTCGATTCCACAGAGCCTCAGCTCAAGGGGATAGTCACCAAGCTTCACAGTCGACAAGGTTTTCATCTACAGCTACAGGCCGATGGCACCATTGATGGTACAAAGGAGGAAGATAACAGTTATGGTACGATTACCACCATGTGACATGTTTAAACATGACTAAGTCTATATACTTCTTTCCCTTGGGTTCAAAGCTGTTTTGTTGTACTGTAACTTCACAGCTATTTTCAACCTCATCCCTGTTGGGCTTCGGGTGGTGGCCATACAGGGTGTCCAGACAAAGCTCTACCTGGCTATGAACAATGAAGGCTACCTGTACACTTCTGTAAGTACAACCTGTTTTCTCCTTAGCGCTTTAATTGTATTCCCTCAAAGCGGATTTGCTCGAAAGATCAGCTTGTAATCCACTCATAATTCTTTTGAAATTCAAGGGGTACTTCATATGTGATGAATTTTTCTGAGTGCCTGAAGACAATTTTTGTCTGAAGAGCAGCCTGCTCATCTCATTGTAGTTAAATCAATGTCTCATGGACAGAAGTAGCCTCGTGCCTGAGAATCTGAACTGCTAACTTAAAGGTTGCAGTTTGGATCCCAGACAGCAACGATCAATGAACTTGAAGAGCTAATGAGATCCAACTCCTGCCTAAACACCATCTGCCCAAACACCATCTGCCTTCTTTAGTTATTAAAGCACTGGCCGATCATATTCAAAGAAGATACAATGCACATATTTAGACGTGCTTGTTAGCACCTCCGCACAAAATTCTCAGATAATTCACACTTGATGTAATTGCAGACTATCTATAGAATGCTCTTGGGAAATGCATCACCAAAAACCACACTGTACCCGAAGTATTCGCTCTCAGCCCAATACATACTCTGCAGTTATTAAATGGAGAAATCACAATAATACTCTAATGCATATTCTGTTTAGTGAGTGGCTCTCTCCTCTGATTAAATGTGCTATGGCGACATGAATAATTTAGTGCAGCAGCAATAAGTGTTTCTGTCAATTCAAAATGTAAATTTTAGCAACATTGCTGGCATTGGGTAGAAACCTAGAAGATTTGCTGTGTGTCTTTGATACTCTACCAGGCCAGGCTTTTACTGCAAACTGCATTCTTTTATAATGCAGAAACGAAAAGAGTTTACTTTACTGTGTGTATACCTGTGTGTGGGCTTGTTTCTGACTCTCTGCCCACAAGAATACTCAAGAATACTCGCACCCATGTTATTCGGTTGTGCCGGCAAACACATCTCCTTGTTGATTTTGAGACACTGTTTTCCCCAGAATGAACGTATTGATCCGCAACAATGAGTCAAAGTGTTTCAGGGCTCAGGAGTTTAATGGTAATCAATCTGCGGCACAAACAGGAGGGAGAGCACACGGGACGACGTGCTACCCTGCTTAGAGCACCTATTATGGTTCCAATCAGAGGAATTTACCTCCAAATTTAAAGACAAACATGATGAGGTGATGTGCAGATATTGACAAAGAGTATCGTCTTCAGCTTAAATGTGTCTGTCTCTTCACTGCTCAATCATCTATCATCACACACTGCAATAAATTACTATCTTTAGCAGTATTTTTGCCTTGTTTACCAGTAAAAAGATCTAATTATTAATTTTTCATGCTGTTGAGGGTTATTTTTACAACAGAACAAAAAATTTTTCATGATGTTCTTGATGATTATTTATGTAAGATTAGTTATCAAGGAAAAATATACAAACTGTTATTATAAATGCTAATATTAATGTAATTTATACTTAAAAGACTAAAAGTTTTAACATTTGTAGTTCAGATGTGAATTTTGATGTATAAATAAGAATAATTTAAATAATCAAATAATTAAATTAAAAAAAGAATAATAATTAAATAATTAAAATTAGTATTGTAGACAAACTATTGTTTTTTTAAGCATTTGGCAGACACGCTTTTAGTGTGTTGAATCTATCACTTTGCACGATCCTTGTGGACTGCAATCGTTTGCTTCTTTCATTACACAACAAACATTTAAAAAAAAAAATTTTTAAAATCGATGAGTTGATTGAATGATAAAGATGAGCCAAGCGAGCCTAAAATAGATGGGAATTCCTTCAATACTGTTAAAAAGTATCCCAGGGTAAGACAATATTTGATAAAATGCCAAAAGGACAAATTCTGGGCAAAGGGTGCCTGCATTGAAGATGCTACAATATAACAATATATATATATAGTTGATTTATTTTGTCACAATATAATTCCCAAAGTTCTATTTCTGCTATAAAATAGAAAATATTAGCAGAAAATATTAGTTCCCCTTTACCTTTAAACAGTGATGTTTATGTACTTTTTAAGAATATTAACAATATACTGAGCAAGAGAAATGAGACTCTCTCTCTCTCTCACACGCACGCACGCACTTATTCAAATACATGTCCACACACACATACACGTCCACACACACATACACAAATATTGTTCTTTCCCTCTCTCCCTACTGATTATTTCTCTGTTGTCTTCCCAACCCATTTAACTCTCACAGGAGCACTTCACGCCAGAGTGCAAATTCAAAGAGTCAGTGTTTGAGAACTATTACGTGACCTACTCATCAATGATCTATCGGCAGCAGCAGTCAGGCCGAGGCTGGTACCTGGGTCTCAACAAAGAAGGTCAAATCATGAAGGGCAACCACGTAAAGAAGACCAAGCCAGCTGCACACTTCATCCCCAAACCTCTCAAAGGTTTGTTTAAGTGTTTTCTATAATGTTCCTTAGCCTGATAGCTTTCTAAAAATATCTACTTTATACTGGGAAGATATTAGTTGATTTCAAGTAGCTTCTTGGCTTTTCAGCATGTTTACAGCTCTGTGGTTAATGAAGCCAGAATTGTACTTAATGCAAGTATGCAAACACATTGCAAGTGCCAGGTCTTGTTGTATGTACTTAATATGTGTTGTTTACTAACTCAAGGCTGTGATTATTAAACTTAGAGGATTTTTCTTCAGTTAGCTAGATATAAACATGTAGACAGTTAGAGTACATACAAAAACCTTATGTGAAGCAAATAATGCAAAACATAGATAATATACTGTATAATATCTATGTTCATGATTTCACAGATATACAAATGTTACGTACAGATATACAAATAATATACAATTTCAGAATACTATAAACATGCTTGTTTTCATGTACGCAGTAGAGAAAAACACATATATACATATATATGCATATATATAGACTTTATAATATTGTACATGTTTCTTATTATAAATGTGCTATTTAAACTATAATTTATTCCCACAGGGCAGATTTCTGTATAGGGTTACTGTATAATGTGAAACACAGTGACTTTTAAAATTAAGCTTATGTTACTGTCTCTCACACAATGAGGATCTCTTAAGCATACGTGCAATGAGAAATGTTAGCAAATGGTAGGTAATGGAAACAGCACTCCATTTCAGCAAACCTGAATTTGCTTGCAAATGTTTCTAGTTTGACCAAGTTTAGGTAAAAGTAGCAATGTGCAAAATCTAATTCACCCGGGTAATAAGTTGCTTTGTACTCTCTTCTTATGATGTTTCTTCAAAAGCTTATAAAACACAGAACAGAAATATGCAGGTTTTTACCTCTTAAATGAAATAGGCACCTTTTCTTTCTCAGATCTGGGTAGGTAAGAGGGGAAATCATTAAAACGATGAGCTTAGGAGCTTCTTTCAATTAGATTTAAACTAAAGTCATCTCATATTAATCTAGTGAGAGGTTCTTTTATTGCAATTAGGCATTTATGGACACTAATAAAAAATATTGATCTACTAATTATAATGCCAGTGTGTAAGCACATGAACATTTGAAAGCATGTGCACCAAAACTTGTCATCTTACAATGTCGTATGTCTACCTTTTATAGTTGCTATGTACAGAGAACCGTCACTACACGATCTGACTGAGTTCTCGCGCTCCGGAAGCGGCACCCCGACCAAGAGCCGCAGTGCCTCGGCTATGCTCAACGGCGGCAAGACTTTAAGCCAGAACGAGTCAACGTAACCGCAGGGCACAACTGCTGTACGGCTGCTGGACTCTACCATCAACTAAACAGCACAAACGCGTTTACAAGAGTGCGGCCAAACCCTTAGCTGGTCGCTGGCAAGTGTTTCCTGAAATCACTGTGATGAGAACTCAAGTGCGAAATCTTTCAAAGAAAACCTACATTGTACAATCTTCTGCAGGTCAACCTTGTGACAAACAAATCAAGCCATTTAAATGATGTGGGGATCTGCGTTTGTGGGCAATCCCTGTTTCCATGTAGCATACAGAGTTGTGGTTCTCTCTTAGGTCTTTGCCTCTTCCATGACAGTGTCACAGAAACTTCTAGAATGTTTACTTTTGTGTTTTGCTCCATTTTTCCTAGGGATACTAACTTAATAGTGCAGAGTCAGCTAAAACATGACAATAGCCGCTTGTAAGACCCATTAATCGGTATATAGAAGCAGAATCCCAAAGGTTTTGGACATCTGATAAGTCTTTTAGCTAAGTCTTTTGAAGCAGCGGTTTATTCTTGTGTGCTTTTTAGAGAAGCCGTGTTGCCCTTGCGCGTCTCTTTTACCGTGTCTTTTCCGCCACACACTGCTATTCTGAAAATTAAACAGATTTAGAGTTTTGTCTGTCTGCACACCAAAGATGTCATTAGTCTCTTTGTATAGAAGTGAGTTAATTTGTGTCATGTCAGCTGTCTCATGTTTTAGAATAGCGAAAGAATGAATGTCACATAGGAGTATTTGAATGTCACGTAGGAGTATTTGAAGGTAACTCTTTGTTTGTCTCCGCTTTATGTGTGTGTGTTTGCTTTTTCTTTTCTATTTGACTGTCTTCTTTCTTTTTCTTTTTGTCTTATATTGGAATTCAGGATCTTGGATAAAAACTCAAATTAGAAATTGTCTGAATTATTGATTAGAATTACACAGTAAAATTTCTGCTGGCCTTTGCTGTTTTTTGTAAACGAAAAGGAAAACCTAAGTAAAAACCTTCCATTGCTTCAACAGGGCTAAAAAGGCATAAGTAAATCATTAACACACAAACATTTATTTCTGTTGAAAACAACTTTATAGTCTTCAGTGGTCAGACAGCAACCCCTGGCCCCCTCTCTTTTGTTCTTGTATTTTTGATGCATATTTAATGCATGGGGGAAAGTGGACGCTGCATGTTGTGTGGCTATGTATATTAACTAATAATATGGAACCATGTGCTCTAATGGATACTGGAGTAAAATACATATATATATATATATATATATATATTATTATCTGTATTATATATATACATATATATGTATGTGCATTTTATCCTGCTACCTGCCCGTTTATTATTGTTGTACATTTAAGAAGCTGCACCGAATAAAATGTTTTGTATGTTCAGAGCATTCATGATGTTTGATTAAGTATTAAAAGATTATAGACCTTTCGCTTTTTATCAGGTATATTTTAGGTCCATTTTAAAACAATAGCAACTACAAGAGTAAATGTATGTTGTTAGATTAATATACGTACTGTAACAAAAATGCTTTAAAATACAAACAGCAAACGTTTTGGAACCATGCCCTTGTTTGTTAATAGATTTGAATTTGGCCTCTGCTATATGTCATCCATTTACAATCAGGAGCAGACGGCTACAACTAATGTACAGTAGATTATGATAAATTTACACTTATATCCCAAACATGACTGATTAATTCCTCTCGTTAACCTGTTAACTGTCACCGTTCTTCATGAGGGGCACCTATGTTATTTCTCCATTATCTTCAATATTTCATTGTTGAATTTTATTCTAATCGTAACAAAAGCAAAAAAACAAAAAATTGATGAACAGGTACAAAATTCAAGATGAAATATTTGACAATTTTTTATAACAATAAACATAAAAAAATGTTAACGTTACTGTAATTTATAAAAATACCTAAACCTTTTTTTAAAGGACCTAAAAATGTTTGAAAACTTTAGTTCTGCAGTGCATTTTAACATGTATATTCAATTTCTGCTGTGACAGTTATCAGGTTAAATAATAAAATAACCACTGATTACCATATTTTTAGACATATCAATTAGCAAAACTGACAGACAAAATGTGCCTTTAATTACTGATTTACTTATTTTTGCACCCTAAGTAAATGTCTTTTCAACCTTTGAATATGCAGACTCAATGACATTCATAACCCCTTAGGAATGTACCCCATGTTCATTTTGGCATCGCAGTGCATAAACAGTGGTGAATTCATCTAAATTTAAACCATAACTCGTGAATAAACATCAGGTCAGCAAGCACCGTTTGATTTTTAAGTAGATAGCTTTACCTGTTCTCTATTCATGAATTCATATTGATGAAGACACTCTGAAAAAATTGATTTTGTTGTGCTTTGCTTCACTGGTATAGTGTAATGAAACCTTGACTATGTCTAATGCAAAACCAATTGTAAGGCCATTGGAAAACACTCTACTATTGTTTAATGCACTGTAAATTGAAATGATATGGGCTTTGATTATAGACCACCCAATTCAATTTTATTTAACCCCAAGTATGTCCATCTAATGTCATATAAAAATAAGGTTCTAATGAAAAAAAGCCCATAAAATGAAAATGTTTTAAATGAGGCATGATGACCATTGCTTGATTGTGTTTCAAGAGGTTGAAAAAAGCAAGAAGACAGGCAGAAAAAAACTTACAAAACAAGGTCACATATCATATTTAAAGCAAAGATTTAATGTAAAGATTTACTCTACTTTCAGTTAGTTACAGCAAAAATGTGACACATTATGTGCCATAACTTCCGAAAATATAAAGTCTCAATATTTAGATCTTGGATAGTTACGTCACCACCAAGGCTAAGGCCATCAAATCCAATGTTAATATTTCATAACTTAAAATGAATTTTGAATGAACTGGGCTTTCGTTCCCAATAAACCCAGTGAGACAGGATTATTTGCCCCTGGGTGAGGTGCTGAAGACTTCGCATTCATTACCAATCTAATCAAATTAGCACTACATGGTAGAGGATGTGACATCATCACCTAGTTAGCAGCCAGATGGTGTTAAAGACGTGCATTAAAAAGTGATGTGGGACGAGAGATGAGTAGATACCGCAGAAAGGAAATGAGATAGAGAAGTAAAGTTATGATGGACAGCTTGATGCTGATCTGGTGTTTTAAAATCTGATTTGAGACGCAGCACTCAGGAAATTGTGCTCTGTGCTGCAATAAATGAAAATAAGGCAGCTGATGATAAAGACTAGACAATGTTGGGTCTGGGCTGAAGCACGTACAACAGAGACCCCTACTTCATGAATGGTCACAGCACATTAAATCTGGGCACTTTAACAACTGACACTTTGTAAAATAATTTCATTAGTTGCCACACGAGTTCCTACACAATTTGCAAGCTGGAAAATACTCAATATAGTGTTTGATCTGTGTATACATTTTGAGTACAACAATATGACGAAGAGCAGATTTGAGCATGACGTTCCCATCTGTTGTGGTGTGCGCGTAATGCTTAAAGGGTCTGATAATGATGAAGTGCAGAAGAAAGGTGGGGCTGACAGCCTGTACAATCACTGGTTGCCATGGAGTCGAGGATGATGTGCTTTCAATGGTTATGGGGAATCTTTCAAACATGTGACAGACCAATGATATATAGTTTGTTTGCTGCTGGGTGTGCATACATCCATATCTGTGACAATATTTACATTTGGTTACTTAATATTGGAACCAGTAAATGCAAGTCATGTTAGTTAATGCCATATGGTGAGCAGGTTACACAAAATTTCAGGCCATAGGGAGAATCTTTAAGCTTGTAGTTTCTAACTCATAAGTAGAGGGACGAGGTTAAAGATGTATGCCTATAAAATCAAACCTTGGGTTGCAGATTGTTTTTTTTATTGCATATTAAAAAGTGGTGTACTACAACGTGTCCCCCATGTTTTTCTCGCTCTCTCTTGCTTTTTATCCACAAGGATTAATAAATATATAAACATGTATACAACAACCTCTTTCACAAAAATAATCCCAATCATACAACCAAGGACACATCCATAAAGACTGTCAGCGGTTTATAGATTTCTCAGACTCCGTGCTCGGCTCACGGTTAGAGCGCTGATGTGTGTATGTGATCACAGAGCCGGCGCTCATTTCACCCTAATCGATCAGTAAACAGCCAGAGTTCTCGGATAAGACTGATGTCTAAAGCAAAAGTGACAGTTTGATGAGGCCATTCTTCTGAATGAGAGCAAAGTGAACATGAGACTGGCAATACAAACGGAAAGAGGAAACTCAGAAGGCAGTTAAACTAACCCAAAGGCAGAGGGGATGTAATATCCTGCTGTTTTTAAAGAAATATAGACAGGCGCCTTCTAATCATTAAACCACAGGATTGTGGTTTGCAATTATGTGTGGCCCATGCATCACTGCTGAAGCTGTGTTTACCTCTGTGATGTGAAGGAAATTTACAGGCATAGATTATCTGACGTGACAGAGCAAATTTATGTCTATTGGTAATCACGCATGTGAACCTTGGCTTTGCCCTGTATGATTAACAACAAAGAGACTCATGGAGTTTATGACAGTCTAGTGATTCAAGTAAAGAGATGACAGGAAGTGGTAATGCACAAATAACTCACTATTCTTTATGGATTTAATTATGGCAAATTCAATGATGGCATTGTGATGTACTAAAAATAAGATGTTGGGATCAGTTTTTGTGATTTGTATTTCTTCAAGTATACTGTACATGCACACACCTGAACAATAAGCATTACGCTGCAACATATAAACTAGAATGTTTGACATTTTTCCCAACAAAGAAATCATAGCAAAGAAATAAAGGTTACTAATCAAATTTGTGAAATTAGACTGTAAAGATTTCATCTGATTCTATATTGTTTTTATATATTTACATATGTTTTGGTAGCACATCACAATAAGGTTATATTTGTTTACATTAGTAAATGCATATACTAACAGGATCTAACAATATACTTTTTCAGCATTTATGAATCTTTGTCAATGTCAGTTAATGTCAACGCAATTGGTAATGCTGTGCATTAGGCTAACTAATGTTAACAGTTACAACTCTTGATATCGAAAATGTATTAGTAAATGCAAAAATTAAAATGAACTAAGGTTAATAAAGAAGTATTGTTCAATGGTAATTTGTGTTTACTAATGTTAACAAATACAACCTGATTATAAAGTGTTAGCCATGTTTTTACACAACATCATAACATCAACATGCATATTGTCCTATTTATCACAAAGTTTGCAAGTAATGAATCTAAACATACGTTTACCACTCCAAACGCCATCGTAGCCAGATATTTGGGATTGGTGTCTGGACCTGAGACTCTTTTCTCGTGGACTGGTTTGCTGGCTCATTAGAAAGTGTGATATGCAGCTCTATCTCTGTCAGGTACAAGCCAATTTAGGAGCCAGTCACTCTGTGATGAGAACAAGGAGCACTATTAATGAAAACCTTCCTCACATATTTCCTGTGAACCTAATCAGCTCAAGCTAATCATAGAACCTGCACCATCTATCCTGACAAACAGCTTATACGGTAGAAAAACGTTTGTCATTATCTAGATTACTGTCAAAGTGTGATCTGATTTTAAGTCAATAGTTAATATTAATAAAATGAATAATAAAAATGCATGCAATATTCTACAGTGACATACAATATTCAACAAAAAGTGATTTGGAACAATCAAGATCAAACTGAGGAAGATATTATGTAAACATTACTTACATGGAACAGGATTGATACACACACTTGCACAGATGAAATGGTTTTGAAGGCTTTGACCACAAAAAGTTTTTCTGATTAAAACATCCATAACTGGCATGTAGTTAAACTTTATTCGCTGATATTGTGTTGTAGATTGTCCTGATATTTATTTATCAACATCACAAGAGAAAGCGTTTTGCCCATGTTTGTGATTCAGCCCAAACACGATGACACGTGCACGTGCAGCACGCAAACAGCGTGCGGTTATACATGCATAGCACAGCAGCACTATTGCTATTCTTTACACCAATTTAAAGTAAAACGAAAATATATACTGTATGCACATATTAGTGTCCTTAGTAGTCTTCTATATGTATTTACTTAAGGTGTGTTCAGAAAACAGTATTTAGAGGGGAACTACTTTCTTACGCCATGGATTCACACTCTATCGTTGATAGTGTCCAAGCCTCCTTTACGAGTTCCAAAGCACCATGTCACAATATCAACTCTGTGTTATTTTTACAAAGTGTGAGGGAGAGAGAGAGAGAGAGAGAGAGAGAGAGAGAGAGAGAGAGAGAGAGAGAGAGCACTGAGCATGCGTGATTACCGTCGTCATCCGGGGAAACCGATGATTTAACAGGAACACCGGCGGAAGGATACAGAATACATATTAACATATTATTTTTCGATGCTGTAAGAAAATAATAAATAATCCTTTGGTGGAACATTATGGTTGCTGCTTTGTGAATGGTTAGTATGTGGCATTAAATCAGCATATTCAAATAGGTGGTCAGAATATTTTAAGAAAATTAAAATATATTGATAAAAACCAAAATGGTTATCTAATATCACTTTTGTGTTCCTATATAGTAGCTTACCTACACAAGCACAGTCCTTTGAACGTTGTCTTAGCCCAAATCAGAGTGTGAACAAATACTGACACCTGCTGGAAAATGCTTGCATGTGACACCACAAACATGATGTAATGACACAAAACAGTAACTAAAATATTAATTTAGTGTACTTTCTTTAAAACACAATTTATGGTACTATAGGATAACAGTAATGTATACAAGCTAAAGTATATACACATTTTTGTGATTTATTATTTCCACTCATAGCTTTGTTTCAGTAAAAGTCTAATTAAATGGTGCTGTAGTGCATGTGTGTTTCTCTCCTCTGTGCAGCTTTCTGATTGATCTTTGCAACCTGTGAAAGAGAGAGACAGAGACAGTCTGTGAGGTTTGAACAGCAACATCTGAGGCTTGTACCTCAATATAAGCAATATAAAACCGAATAATTGTCAGTGTTCATCCTTCAATGTAATATTTAAGAAAACTCTATTACTTCTCTTTAAGCTATAAAAGAGCCATCTCCAAGCAAACCACGTTTGTTGTGGTAATTATTATTGTTTTGTGATTCATCACACAAACTATAGAACAAACCATTTTTTACATTTTTATAGTATTTAACTGCTCAACTCTAATGTTGTGCAAATTAGGATGACTCAGATGAAGCAAAGATTTCTGGACAGCAGCATAAAACATTATTCATAGCAAGCAAACACATCTTTAGCAAATGATGAGTCATACTACAAAAACCTCATCATCAAAATTACTGTTACCACTTCCTCTCTCTCAGCCATTTCCACTTTTATTGCTCACTCATCCTATGAATGGCAATGAGGATCTGTGAATAGCAGGACACCATAAAAAGAGACAGCAGCAGGCAGACATATAACCTTGATGATTTCACACAGGTGGCTTTTTTTGGCCATCAGGCCCAAAACTGCTTCAACAGTTTATATACAACGCTTATATACATGTATACATACATAGGTAACACGATGCAACCAAAAACTATGGTTACTATAAACCATGGTTAATTTAAGGGTTGGTATATTTTACAAAACAGTATTTCCTTATAATTTACTAAAGGCCTACAACACCAGACATTTTATGTTTAACTCTTTCCAATTTCCTTCTTTATTTTTTTATTTTATTAAAAGACATCTTAGTGTTTTTTTTGTACTCGATACGTAAAAAGACACATTTCATGACTGTCTAGTATTTTCATATGTTGGGTTTCATAATGTTTTGTGTTTTTTTGTCATTATTAACATATGCTGTTATTTCTAGCAAAAAAATTATATTATATTGTGAGTTTTGAAATTATTATTTCAGAAAAAAATTGTGCTCATTCAGATAAATGGGATTCTATAGGCTAAAAATAAAAATACAACTTTTCTCACTTTCATCTTTCATCATTCCATTTTTCGGACATGTAATTGCTTGATTTGGCCACAAGATGGCTCTGTTGTCGTAAACTAAATCTGGTGGTTTTCTTTCCCGCATCCTGACTGACAGCTGGAAGTTTTACTCTTAAATTATTTCACCGTGTTCAATAAGATAGAAAGCTGCTGGGACTTAAACCCATGACCATTGCACTACTAACACAACTAACATTTTCACATTAACTGCTTTTTTCCTGGATAATTATCTAAAAATCCAAAATATGTTTAAACATAGCAATCAGACACAGGGAAAACAGACTGATTGAGAAGGAATGTGCTTGTTGGAATGTGCCCTAATGTGCATGTACATCAGCCACATGCATTTACATACTTTAAAAGAGGAGGTGAGAACTTTAAGTGTGCCAAGACATTCATAATCAAATACTGAGCATACATCTGGTACTGTGTAATGTTTCCTAAGTTCGTGGTACCATGTTTGCTGCAATCTAGACACGAGCCCATTCTGAGTGAAAGCTTAATTTAGGCAAACCTTTCCGATAAATACTATTTGTTGCATTTTGAACCCAGTTTGTGAAAAGCCAAAGATGGTTTCAGCTCAAATACAACACAGCAGAAGAATGGTTAAAAATGAAAGTATCTCAAACCGCTCTTCTCATTTAGAAATACTCACTAGGGATTTAATATTAAACACAGAGAGACACACAAAGATTGAATCTAATATGTAGATTCCTGAGAGATTTTTGAAAACCAAATAAAGTGTTGCCTCTTTTAACACACTAAAATAAACTACTATATGCTGTTTTTATAATACAGTAATATACTGTATGTATGCTATTCTCTATATTACAGAGGAAATTTATCACAAATCTACAAAGCGAAGGTGGGAGATTGTAACAGAAAAAATTATTCTCTAAAAAAATTCATACCGTATTTGTCAAGTGACAAAATCTTTTCAGATTGCAGCCGTTTTTGCATTAGAATATTTGCCATGACAAAAAGGAACACCACAAAACTCACCTCTTAAAGAGACAATGATAGTATACAGCAATAATATTTATTTCGAACAGAATATTATATACAACAAATATTTGGTAAAACTACCTTCAAAGACATTGACTTAGGTATTGCATAACTTCTGATATAAACAGGCTTTACTTCCCCATTCACCAGTGAGAAGTAAACCATTTCAGATCCCTTATGTCATATTATAAGTCTAAATCTAATTTGAGACACTTATGACTAAAATAAACAATTAACTACCATTCATTTCTAAGGAATTTTTGACACTATGAATGGTATGGGTTGAGTCACTGCATTCCTAAGCTCACATAATATATGGCAGTCTGATGCTAAAGATTGGCATTTTTTGTTTTAATTCCTTGAGCCATAAATCCCTTCTTCAATACCAGTACAAATCTTTACTGATTTCTTGGACGGGCACACCTGAAACACACAAGACGAACATGTTACAATCTAGAATCTTCGTGTAATAACTACGTGTGAATAAACAAAATGTGAAGAAGAGAGAACAGAACCTGAATCCAGGCCGATTCTGCTTCCAGGTACGTCTTTATAGGCTGCGCCAGTATTCCACTCTGGCCTGGTATCTGTTTTTGAGAAGGGCGATATCATGATTCCACCTGTTGGTCGATCCATTTGTAAGAGGTTCATGTAAGAGTTGGGGCTGGTCTGAGAAGCTGCAGGCTGTTGGTAAAGTATTGGAGGAAGTTCGAAGCCTGGACCCTGTCTGGATGGACAAGGCCAGAGTGATGATGAGGATGATGATCCTGGGAGATTCATAATAACCCCCTGGGATGAAGGTGCATTGTCAATGGATGTCAGCTGGGACAGCTTTGAGGGGTTGTAAGGGTAAGACCATGATGATGGGGGGACATCTGGAAGTAAATAAACAACATACATTACACTGTACAGATTACTTTAGATAGACAGATAGACA
Organism: Beaufortia kweichowensis; assembly: GCA_019155185.1. Lineage (NCBI taxonomy): Eukaryota > Metazoa > Chordata > Actinopteri > Cypriniformes > Gastromyzontidae > Beaufortia > Beaufortia kweichowensis. The sequence continues at coordinate 2,453,094 of CM032815.1, read as the reverse complement.
AGAAAATCATTAAAATTTAGATGATTTATAACTTATTAGATTTTTAAAAATGAACACACCAGATTTAAAAGTCCTGTTGTTTTCTTTGGCTTTAGTGCTCAAGTCTTTAGGTAAAGTGGCTTTGTTCAGGGCTCGAAAGAAGTGCTCATCCACAGCAGTGTTGATATCACCTTGATGGTAGGTAAATAGCTGAGGAGGATCTTTTTTCTCCTGCTGTTCTAACAGTTTGTCCGCCATCATCCTATTTTGAAACATAAGCCATTTTTACTCATGTAGCACTTCATATTGTAGGTATTGTATAATACATAAAGATTTAAAGCAGCTGAAACTTTAGGATTAAGAATAAATATTACATTCCGAAATAACATGCTTAGCAAAAACATCAGCCCCAAATGTGTAAAATCATTTGGCAAAAATACATTTTCACACATGCAACCCGAATTATGGTTTTATTAAAAGTGTAACCATCGTTCATAATTACGTTTTGTTTGATTACAGCTTCACTACAAATGTTATGGTTAAAACTATTATGTTGATACAAAAGTACATAAGTAGTCACTATAGTTTCACTACAAATAAACCAAAAAGACTACGTTACTATAGACAATCAATAATTTCCGTAAGAGAATAAAGCTACTGTTTGTCTTTATTGTCACCATTTAATTTCGCCAAATTTCCACATTAAGGATAAGCCTAACAATAGGAAACAACTGCATAATATATGTATACGTATAAACGAGCGGATATTTGTAGAAATACAATTAAACATCAAGTGATTAAAGGAGCAAATTTCACCAAACGTCTTGTGATGTTACATTAATAAGCGGCATGTATTCAAACGCACGAGTTCAATTCAGCATGACGCTAAAATGTTACACCTCTAAATCTTACAAAAATAACTTTACAAACCACAGTATCAAACTAACAAATTTGCACAAATACGAAAACAACCTGGAAAAACTCAAGCAAAGCACTGTTAGTTTGCAGTGAACAATAAATGGCAAAGACGAAAAAAAGAAGAAACCCACGTTTGGTGTGAAGTCGCTGCAGACCCCTCGTTTAAAGACACTGTTGCTGCATTCACAGGACATCAAATCTGCGACATCTTCAGCATGCTGCTCGGCCGAACCGAAGCACATCCAGTCAGCTAACGAACTAAACCAAAACCAATGTGATACTAACCGCGAAAGGTTATGTACTTCCTTACTTGCACACTTAAAAATGCAACCGAACAAGTTAAACGAGGTCATCTCAGACAGATAACATCAGAGTCATATAGGGCTTATGATGGAAACTTTGTCTTCATATCTACTTAAGGAAAAATATTAAATGAGTGATTCAGTTATGGGTCATAAAAGCATGAAACACAAAATACTTGGTCACAAAATAATTTTACTATAAAATTATTAACAAGACGTTAATTAAATTCAGACACTTACAGGAAAATGAGGAAACAACCAAATGACTATTTACATTTGAAATTTTCTTTTCCATTTTCCTTCCAAAACATCACATTTTATATGTTGAAATACACAGGCATTTCATCTGGAGCAGTACAGAATAAAAGAAGAAAACGCAGCAGGCTGGTGTTGAGTGTTAATAAGAGCAGAACATTAGGCAAGTTCTGTTTTTATATCTACACTTCATCATCATCACTTCCAGCTACACTGCTATCGGTTGACACTATTCCTGCTTCTATTTCCTCCTCTTTTTCATCACCCTGCTGTTTTTCTCCTTTCTGCTCCTCCTGTTGGGGCTGTTCTGCTGCTTCTGGTGCGGTGGGTTTATTTTCTGCTTCATGCGTTTCTGCTGCTTTGGAAGAGTCTGCTGTGGCTTTGTTTGATGCATTCTCATTGCCCAGGAAAGAGGTCCAGCCCTTTAATCTCTCTTCTCGCTCTCGAGATGTTTCTTCAACCTGGATGACCAGAGACACAAAGTGTTTCATGGTTGCATTAAGTCCATGTTAATTAACAACAATATTCCAAATTTCTTGTTTACTGAAAACTGGAATTTTGTCTTATATTACTCTTTTAGTACTTGGTTTGTGCATCCTAAATAAGCCCCAATATTTTACCTGGTAGTCGGTTACACCATCCCACAGCTGTGCTGATAGTTGCCTTCCACCAAACCAGCGTCCATTCAAGGCTGTCTGACATGCGTCCGCCTCTTCAATTTCCTTAAAAGCCACAGAGGCCACTCCATCAGGATGCCTCTGATTTCCAACAGAAAGATGTTAAGAGCAGAACATGTCAAAAGAGATACTTCAATGACTGCGGATCTGTGTAAATCTAAATAAGTTATAAGAATAATGGTGCACAGCACATTAGACTTACATCAAAAATGATAACCTTCTTCACTTGACCGAATTTCTCACATTCTGTTCGCAGGTCATCTCTATACTCATTTAGCTCTAGTGGATCCTCCTGCATTAGGGCATGAGAAGCAGTAATTTAGTACAAAATATAAACTAAAAGTTTGGACACATAAATATAAAAGCTAATGATTAAATGCATGAAATTAGTCTAGTAGACAGATATAAACTGTGTCTACGTATGCACATCTTTAATATTTTAAATTAAAAGAGTTTGCAGAGCTATAATCTAGGTAAAGGTGAGAAAAGATTGTTTACCATTTATGAATGCTGCAAATTACTATATTTTCTTTTGTGCCATTTTATAGTTTCTACTTAACTATTATTTTAAAACGTAAAAAATACTAATCGTAAAAAAGGTGTGTCTAAACCTTTGACTGTTAGTGTACATTCCCATTTAATATATTTACAGTTACATCATCCAGTTTTTATACCTAGTCTTATAGAATTAGTCACAAACATAGTTTACAAATCTAAGAATGAGCCTTAATCATTAAAAACAATTAAAAGACAGAGAACCATTTCAGATGATCCTTCAATTGCAGATCCACACCTGCATTCCTGCTTACATCTTTAGCACGAGTTGCACCTACTTCAGGAATGCAGACAGACCTGCTGTGTGCTTTCACAGGAACGGTCGTAACTAAACAATGCTGTGGCTTTAATACACTGTTACTAATCATGAGCATTGCTGTAATTAACTTTGCGCGTCTTAAATACCAGTGCAAGGCTTAGTTTATTCTTGGCTGTAAACAGAAATACCATATACCTGGTTTCTGCAAAAGGTATTTTAACAGGGTGTTTTTTATACAGACACACAACAACAATTTGTCTATTCACTAGCATCATCTGTAGCATGTTGCAGTGTGTTCTGGGGATATGGTGTGTTTTGTTTTGACTTGCCTCAAAATCACTGGGATGAAACATGTTTCGAATGATGACAACTTTTTCATTCCTTTTGCGAACATCCCCAGCCTTCTCCGGCCTCCAGTCAAGTTGCCTTAAAAAAAAAAAAATCAAGATCATAAATTAACAGACGTGTTATTCAGCAACTTAAACCCTCATTGTTAAACACAAACCAGCAGTAGTCAGTTGGACCAGATTCTTACTTTTGTTGCTGGTGGAGCTTCTTGCGATAGTCTTTGTTCTTTTTCTTTTTCTTGCTGGCATCATATTCTCCTTTGAGCTCGAATCGTGCTGCCTCCACGTGCAATTTGTACCCTCGAATCTCTGTCTCATCCAAGAGGCGTTCAGCCAGAGCAACAGACTCTTTCTGCAAGAAAAACACACAATCAATATGTGCCCCACAATTTGCTCTTCTACGTGTTATATGAACGCATGTGCAAAATAATGATTTACCTTTAGGTAGCAACAAAGTCCATCTCCTTTTTGGTTCCCATCCTTGTCTTTATAGAGCTTGATTTTATAGTCCTCTGTGATCGGATCACGCATGATAATTCCACATTTGGACATGATCTCTACAAACTCATCAGGGGTTATGTCTGGAGGAAGACCTGGATGAAATGTAAAATTACATAAAACAAACTTAGATTTTCAGTTTGGCCACTAGATGGAGACACACCAGTATTTACGACATGATCCTAAACTACCAGAGATGGCAATTTATGATTTATGAATGACACATAATATAACAGTTTATGATTTATGAATTACACATAATATAGTAAATTAGTTTACCTGTCACATAGACATTTGTGTTTTTAGTCTTTTCAACTTCAAACCAGCCTGTAAAACGTAAAACGAAATAATTGTTAGTATTGGCAGCAATAATAATAACGTGATGCTTTCATCAGAATCATTACAAACAACTCGCCTGTGCATACCTGGATCCGCTTTTCTCTTTTCTGCTTTCTGAGTGCTTTCTTTAGCTGTGCCCTGGTCTGAGCTCTCATCTGGTTTCTTAGGTTCCTCTGATTTCTTGGACTCCTCTGGTTTGTCAGGAAGACTTTCAGCAGGTGGGATGGCAGCAGCTGGATCAGGAAGCCCTTCCTCACTGAACCCATAATTTGCTTGATATGCAGCGATGAAATCATCATTTATCTACAAAGAAAAAAAAACAACACAAACAGACAATTTTCTGTAAATTATTACACAACCACTCTAACAGGTTATGTAGACATTGTGCAAAATGCATTTCACATGAGCCCTTTACCTTTGGAAACCACGCCCGCTTTTCATGATCCCAGTCGTACACTGTTCCGTCTTCTGGATCGACGTAAGTGTACGGATCATCCCCTCCTGCTCCTCCGTGTTCATAGAGCTGCTGCAAACGAAGCTGCTCATGAAACTCTTTATTACCGTCTGAGTTTCCGCTCATCTACAGAAACCGACACAAGACAGCGATGGAGGCAGAAACGTCAAAACAAACCACTATAGAACTACTATGAGTTTACAATAGGTTACTGTAGTAACACCATGGTGTTTATTTGTTGGTTGAGCGTTTGGTATGAATTCAAAAAAGCTATCTATCTATCTATCTATCTATCTATCTATCTATCTATCTATCTATCTATATATATATATATATATATATATATGCATAGCAATATTTACAGTTATATCACGTCTTAATAGAGGGACAGACTCTGATACTTTTCATCTGATGTGAACTGCCCCACATTAATCCTTTTACGCTGATTACACCTTTATTAATCAGAGGCACAGTGCTGCGGAGCTTTAATATACGAAATAAACTACATTTGCACAGCACTGTAATGTTTGTAAGAAAAGAAAAACTAAAACAATTCCGACCTTTTTGCTGCTGCTCCACCAAAACGTCTAAATGTTGCACTTCCGATGCAAGTCCACCGCGTTAAATCTTCCGGAATGAACTGTCGAGTTCACATGTATAGTTCCGACCTAAGGTTCCGCTTGTCGCATCCATCTAGCACAGTAGTTGTGTAGGCCATTTCAAAATTACAAAGGAGACATTTTCACAAAACAGAGGATGGACGTTTAATAATGTTTATTAAATATAAAGGACTTAAAGGCTTTTAATTTTATGTATTATATGAACATACAGTAATGCCATTTATTTGGGTTAATATTGACATAATAGAACTGAGCAATGATTAGAAATCAAGTCTCATTATTTACAATATTTAGCTTATAGTACAACAGCATATATGTGATACTATGCAATAAATTGCCTAAATTTGATTTGTTAACATACTCTTCAACTTAACATACTGTTTAAAGTAAAATCGTCTGTTTTCTACAACATGGTTTTCATTTCCCTTAAAGTAACTCTGGTTAACACACAATCACAATCATTTTGAATAAATGTCTGTATCTGATCCATTATTTGACTGTCTTGGGAAAACATAATGTCCGTTTCCTGTGGCTGGGGGAGCATCACGTGAAAAAACCGACAGTCCTGTCTTGACCCTTGGTAGAGCCAAACTGTTGTCATATGCTAAATCTGTCAATTGCAAAAGGAAACAAAAACAAAATTACAACAATGTTTATAGCATTCCAATATATTGTATTGGTTAAATCATAGATTTTTACCCAGATTGGGTCCTGTGATTGATGCTTGATGTTGGCTGTATTCTGATGAAACCGATGAGCTCTGGGTTGAATTTGACTTAATGGATCTCACAGATGCAATAAAAGGAAGCTTATTTGGTGGATTGGGTTTAGGTTTGGAAACCATTGTTGCGGTTTGGCTCCATTCTAAAAACAATCAGAAGAGTTAGTGTTTGTGTATTGCAACATTGTTAAGATTGTAAGGGAGATATCCATGCCTTACCAGAGTAGTCTTGCAGCTTGAAAACTCCACAGCATAAATGTACTCTCCATTGCTTGCGTACATTCTCCTTCATGAGGCAGTGGAACACAAAAATAAAAAATCCTGAAACAATTTACAATATTTGTTGTTAATGTCACCAGGAGTCGATAACCTAAATTAATTTTCTCTGCATCTTTTTCCTACCTTGAAGGCTATTGAGTATGGAAAACAGGTAGAGAAGAAACACTTTGACAGGACCCCAGGCCAGAAATGCCAAAGCCCAGGTAAGACCCAACAGAAAAGTAAGGCTTGCTACTGCACGCAGGTCTTTCAAGACACCACTGCGAGTGCCGGCGGGCTGATTAACTTGCATGTTTCGAATCTGGATTAGAACCACCAAGAAGATGGAGCTGTTGCATAGTAATATGAGGGCTATGTAGCTCACCACTGACACATAGAAAACCACATCATTTTGCACCCAGCAGCTATAAAAAAAAGGTACAGACATTTTACATTTGTATCTGGCACAATAATCGAATGGTAATAAAAAGGCTGTTTTTGGTAATGCTATTCTATATAATTTTTTTAAACATGACTAACAACATATCAGAATCATCCAATGTCATTTGGGAATCACTGGAAGTGATCATTCCATATGCATCTCTCTTCACAGCCAGTATCAAGCCACATATTATCAGAGGAATCCCTAGGAAAAGTGTAAATGAATAACAAACAAGGATAAATTCATTAGTAAAGATCTGTAAAGAAGTTTCTAAATAAAGAGGTATGTCTCTAAATATTTACAGTAAATAGGCTTGCAAATCTCTTACCCCAGCCAATCAGACAGAATTTCAAGATGTATGATGGCACATACACATTAAAAACTTTGACCAGAGCAAAGTACATATTCACAGCTCCCAGACCCATCCACATAAAGGATGACAATAAGAAATAGTGTAAAGTCATTGCCACAGCGATGCACAGGCCATAGATCTCAAACGATGCGATCCAGGAGTTTAGCAGAAATATCAAGTTCAGTCCCAGTAAAGCGAGGCATAGGTTTAACAGAATTTTGGATGGGTAGTCTCTTCTTAGTTTCCTGTAATAAAATGCAATGCATAGTTAGTTGTTTACTAGTTTTTATTGTTTAACTGATGATCATTTGAAGCAGCAGAGCTCTTACTCTAAGAGAGTGTATGTTAGCACTGTGATCCCCAGAAAGCAAGAAGACACCCCACAACCCATGTAAGTAATGAGAGTAAGAATCTTCTCATTCTTCTCATCAATGGGAGTTCTGGACACATCCTTGATGTCAGAAAAACAATAATAGTAAGAGGGATAGATAGTCTATTATAATTTATTCACCCCGATATCATTTAACTAATTTAATTTATGAAGATATTTTGAGAAATGTCTCAGAAAAGTCAATGTAATTGTTTGATTAAATTTTTCAAAATATCTGTTGTGTTCTGCAAGTATTGTAATAATAACAATAACCAATTTGATGTCACAAAACAAAAATTAAGCTTCAAAATCAGATTTCTGATATACCAGCAGCACTCCAAAATGAGTCAGGTGATCACACAGGCAGGTTGTGTAATCTTTACTGACATTGTAAGTCCAGCAACCATTTGGATTCCATCCACCATATCCATCTAAGACAGGACATGCACAAACCACACATAAAAGTCTTAAAAAGGTACAGCACACTACATGAAATCAAAATATTGTATTCATGAATTGGTGGTAAGTGACGTACCATTCCTATTGAAATCCCAGAATACACACTGAACATCCTGGTCATGCTGTCAAAATCAAAGACATTTTAATTATTTTCGCCAGTGTTTATATCCTTAAGATCTAGCAACACTACTTACTGTCTTGGTCTTCAGATGGTGCAGAGTAACAGCAACATACTCCTTTAAGTTTTGGATGGTCCCTGTAGCATTAGTTACACTTGCAGAGACTACATAAGTGTTCAGTTGTTTTCTCTCTAAGTCACCCTGAGACAAGTTTACACAGGTAGTGTGACAAAATAATGTGTTACAAGAGGATAAAACCAACAGCTGTACAAATAAGATTGGTCATGGCGAGATGGATGGGTTACCTTTGTCTGGAAGAGAGTTGGAACTGCATAAAACTGAAACTGAATACGAGGGCTGGTGTGATTTAGGATGGGGAAGCTTTCTTGTATTACAGAGGGCAGGGAGATAAAAGCCACTGTATCATCAAAAGGCTGCTGGTTGATATGAATCTACAGCAGAAGAGATTTAATGATTAATCTGTGACCTTTCAGATGTGTTGTTATGTAATACTGTAGATAATTTAGGATTAGACGCACATACCATCCGAACTACATTTTTTATTAAATTTAGCTATTTTTAAAAATAACATTAACTTTTTATTATTATTTTTTTTATTGTTTATTGTTATGAAAATGTGTCATATTTATTCTTGAGTCTTTACAACAATATATAGTTGTCATGATTAGATTAGAATTCAACTATGAAATTTTAAAGTGAAATAAGTGTGGAACATTGACAGTAAACAGGTTAAAGAATGAGTACGGACATGGTGTACATAAACATGCACCTAGCGTCATCAAGTGCACTCACCTCAGGGTAACTGCCTTTGTTAGTGGACGAAACTCCAAAGGTGAGATTGTGGAAATTTATTGGGTCAATATTGACCACTGATATTGCCAAGGCAGGAGCTACTAAACTGCTTGACTCGCCGGTGAAACCGGACATCTGGTGTCCAACTGCCTCTGTGATGTTCAAAATACTATGTACACACAGGGAAGGATTTGTTTACATGAAAAGTATGAAATCTCATAAAACCTTTACCTGCTATATAACAGCAGAACAAATATATATGTACAATATACTAAATCAGTTCTTGTGGTAAACAAATAAAATAAAAGGTCACATGTAAGCTCATAAATGCACACCTGTTGGTGAAAGGTTGCAGGTTGTTGTCAGACTCCAGTATGTCAGATGTGATGTTAATAATGACCTCTCCAAGCTGCTGTGTGATGACACTAACATTAATCACATCGGCCAGTTTTTTCAGCACCGTTGCGAGCTCATCTTCATCCATGACTTTGTTTTCATGCAGCATGTCTTTGATCATAATCAGGATATCTTTAGCATTGTCTAGAAGAGGTGAATATAGTGTTTTTAAGAAGTGTCATATGATAATAGATCTGAAAATATGCATTATAGAAATACGCTGAAACCTAAGAGGAATCTAATGTGAAATACTTAGAAGGTCACCTGCAGTAACAGCAATGTCTTCTAGGTCTGCCATACTGTTGACTACCACCTCACACTGCGCTAGGTCTGGAGATCTCCAACCAGCTTTGTTAGAGTCCGCATCCAGCAAACTGTTCAGAGAGGTGATTAGTCACAATCAATAAACTTATCAAAGCATGAATTATTTGGAATGATTTCCCAGCTAACTATCACAAATTGTTCAATATTGCTTCTTTCCAAAATACACAGTGTTATGTAGGATTATCTTTAGGATAAGAGTTCATGTTTAGCACCTGCTCATCCATTTTAGGGTTATAAAAATCCTGGACCAATTTGTACAACGTGAAAACACACACAGGCCTCTGCAATGAAATTGATTTTTCAATTTTCCAGCATAAATTATGCTACTGTCTGAAACATACATCTGATTAACTGGTTTACAGCACCCCTTCAAATATAATTCCTCTTTTTAAATTGCCCAGGTGATTGGGGCAATAACCCTGACAGTGAAGTGCTAAAAGATTATATTCAGTCATTAGTGTCTCATTAAGAAGGTAAAGCAAGCATTGAGAAATGGGCATGCATTAGAGTGTGGAATTATTAATATGATTATAAATAACAATCCTACAAAATTGCAATGTGCTAGGTTGAGAGGGCTTTCAGTTAAGGGTTTGTTTAAAAGACTTGTAAAACCTTTACCATTTTCTCTCTGCCTTCTTTCCAGGGTTTCCCTCACATGACAGCCAGGCGCCGTGCTCTGCTGCAGTTTGGGGCCAGATGAAAAGCCCATGTCTGGTGTGATGTTTGTGCTCAGGACATGACCCTGGATCTAAAGATGAAGAGTTAAACTCAGTGTAAGAATATAGAAATACATATTGTTTAGTTTCTGTCAAAATTACAGTCTGACTTTGACAGATATGGATACACAAAGTTCATGTACAATCATATACATTTACATTTTTGTTTAGAATGTATCACTGATTTTTATATTAAAATATAATTTGCACATACCAATATAAGAAATTAAGATGTCCTCAGGTCGAGCATTCAAGTTTATTGTTCCACTGGTGTAAGGTGCTTCCAAAAGCTTATGAATCCGCTCCTGTGTCTCTTTGATGTTTGAGGAAGTTGTTACTTTCGTTTGAAACGTGCAGGAATGACTGACAGAAAGCAGAGATTTTACATTAAACAACCACATTAAAGCACTGTACCACAACGCTGGCAATAGTATTACCTTAATAAGTTCACAACGCTACCATTATTGTTTTCTATCGTGTACATATGTTGAGGATTTGATTTTATATCTTTATCTTACAGATCTTACCTTGTTATTAAGTGCAGGAAACGCTACAAGGGAAGAATGAGATGAAAGAATCATAAATTATTGCAAAGTATTTTGCTCTTAGAAACAACAATATTTAATATAAGGATTTACTCTACCTTTTGCACTACTTTGGATGATTTTGCATGTTTTTCCTCGCTAAGCACATATGAGAAATGCATATTTGAATATTTGTCTTTAGGTTACCTTTGGGTTTCATCTCTTCTTTGTATTAAGAACAGTAACTAACCTTTTTGCTTGTGCATGTGTTAAGGTGGGCAAGAGTTTGAAGTTCAGCACAGATATTTCTTCACTAGAGAGAGTTTTGTAAAGCTGCAGAGATGATAGAAAACAGAACTTGAATCTAGTTTGACATATAATAAGTATTTTTTGGATATTTTAGGATAGTTTGGCTTTGATGTCTTACCCAAGTTTGAATTATGGTCTCTGGATTAATATCTGAGCCACTTATGGTTACAGTGAGGTTGACTTTGAAAAAGCTGTCTGTGTTGAGGGCATAAAAGTAATTTATTGTTAAATATGAAACAGTGATAATAATGGTTTCATTTTATATGATTAAAAAGCCAATATTTTTATGATGTTTATATAAGTATAAAATAATAAGTCTTAAATATAAAAAAATATAACAAGACATATTTGACCTGATTTTGCTCCATCAGTGGAAACTGTTGTAGATACAGTTGAAGGGCATGTGGTTACTGTTAATATCTGTCCAGTCGTGGAAGGTAAAACAGTCATTTCTTTAACTGTGGAAGAACTTTCTGCTACAGATGTTTCCGTAAATGGTATGATAGTAGTGACTGTTGAATATATGAAGAGTACATTTTAAAGAATTTATACAGAGAGCACATTTCTTACTTTCTCCATTAAAGAAATATACATTTACTTAATTTAGCAGAAAGAAATATACAATAACATTGGATGCACATACTGTATGAACTTGTCATTGTTGCTGTTGAGGATGAAACAACTGCTTCCTCGGTTGTCGTAGAAGATGCTGTAAAGGTTGTTTTTATGGTTGGCTGGGAGGTAAAAACTGTTGAAAAGATAAATAGAAATGTGTGTGAATATAGAATTGCATATATTTTGTGGCATATTCAAACCTTAATATTTCAAAGCATGTGACTCGTAGTCGAACTTGTAGTCGAGGGTAAAACAATCGCTTCTGTGATTGTCGAAGAACTTTCTGTTACAGTTGTTTGCATTATTATGGGGCTAGTGGCTGTTGTTTTTTCAGTAGTTCTGCTTTGTGTTGTAGATGTTGCCTGAAGAGTTGTAGTTGTATGAGGCACAGTGACTGCGGTTAATGGATCTGGCAAGAGATCGTCTACAAAATATTAAAGAGTATAGAATCAGAGAATAATTTAAAACATCAGAACATCAGTACAACTGATTTTAAACATCAGGTAAAAACACGACACATACACACTGTATAGTGGTCCTGTAGCTCAGCTGGTAGATAAAGGCAATTGTATTGCTAAGGTTTAAGTTTTTCAAATATGCTGATCTTAAATGGACTTTCAGTTCCTTTGGATAAAAGCATCTCATAAATAAACAGGATGTTTTTTAGCGACACCAGCTTGTCTTTGTTACTGGACTGTCCATTTACAGTCTTTGTTACAGTTGCTCTCAAAAGACCCTTAATCAACATAAGATAAAAATCTCTAATCTTTATGATGTTAATTTGTGGCTTTCACCCAGATTAATTAGATATCATGAATTAATTAGTTGATTTACCAATAGGATATATGAAGATAAAGTCAGGATCTGTGTATAGATCAAAGTACCCATTACTGTAACCTAACACCAGGATCTTCGACAGCTCATCCTGCACTGTTCCAACATCAGCTTTAGGAATCACATTTAGATAGGCCATGCAGACAAACCTAGATAAATACATAAAGATGACATTAGCAAATAGTATGTCTTCTGTCTACTATATTTGCAGGTGCTTATTGCATTTTGTAATCAAGCAATACAGTAATAATGTGTGTGTCTGTTAATTAGTAAACAAATGCTTTTTTATATTACACAACCAATGCATGAACAGTGTTAAATGAACAATACTTTAATTTATTTAATTTATTAGAAAAGAAATAAAGAAGAGATTCTCACTGGCTTAAGCCGGTAGGGGTGGACAACAAATGTCTTGTGCTTGGCTGAAGAAAAACAATGATCAAATTAGTGGTATTAATACATACTGTATGTTTTAAAAAAAATCTGAGATGGTCTTTAGTCGATTGACGCACCTCTGCAGTTCCACTGGAGTGTGTGTGAGAGCTGCTGATAGAAAACAAGGGTTAAACCATCTGCATGCCTTGAAAAACAAAATCATTTTGTTTTAGAACCGCAAAACAAGATCTTACCCTTGTAAAGGAGATACTGAAACTCTATGCAAATATACGTCTAGTGGCAAAACCTTTCTTAACTTGGAGAGAGGAAAAACATGCATGTTTATTTATATTTTGTTATGGTAGTTGCAGCAGTTAAAATGTTAATTTGCGTATCGTGTAGCTCACCCACTGATGTGCAATATCCCGAGCATCATAAATGTTTGTTTTGTTTCCATCTGTGCGAAGGATAATAAATTCTACTTGAACTTCATAAAAAGGCCATTCTAGAAGATGAAAAAATTGTATTACATATAAAAAGAGGTCAATAAAGGAAAATATTTTGTGTGATTTATATCTGTAAAGCTTGAATTTGTGTCCCTTACCACACTGTAAAGTAACGTCTTTCACAGGCTTACAGTCTTGGCCTTTGTTCCAAATACGAGCCTCCCAATGAAGTATATCCCCATCAGCACAAGCCAACGTTGATATTTCCTTAGCCGTAAGTGCCCTTCCCCACAACCTGAACAGACTTAAACTGCCTATAAGTTCAGTGCCTGTTTCAACCACCATCTTGTCTTCGACAAAAGAGTGAGCCACAGCTAAAGTCAGAGTGCCATGGGGCTCAAGTCTACAGCAGTAAGAGAACATAGAAAATTCTTTAGACTTTAGTATTAAAGGAACCATCGTCCCATTGACATAGACCTTTGGCCAAAACTTTGACCAGGTAATGCAAATTGAATGCCAGTTTTCCAAGGTTATCAAGGAAGGTGTGGCCCAGATCTTTCCAAACATCACGATATGGAGTTCTAATTCATAACCCTTCAGTCCCAGTTCTGTATGGGTCTTATCAGGGTGCAGGTACATGAACACGGTCCATTTTGAGCTCATGATTTTTCTTTTTATTTTGACACACACGCTAAACTCCTCCAGGGCAGGGATGGAGTATTCAGGTCTCATCAGCCAGTAACCGCATTCATTCTGCAAGAAATCCACCTCCTTCCCCCACAAAGCTTCAGCACTTACAGAATCTGGAAAAGAAAAGAGGTGAACATATTTAACACACAAACATGTACAGGAGCTAACTTTCTGATTAGTAACAAAACTTAATTACACTTCAGTTAAGGAAAATAATTAAGAAATTCAGTTGCTATCCACACTATTTTTGAAATGTATAAAAATTGAATGTTATAAATAATTCACACAACAATAGTACCTCTGTCATTTGATGCTATTAAGCATAGAATAAAGAAGATTACTAGGGTTTGAATCTGCTTATTGAGTCCGTCCATTCTCCACCTGAGAAAAAAGCACACTAATATGATGCACATGTAAAGTGTGAAAAAAAGGAAGCAGATTTTGTTTAGCTTTTCTCAGGGTATTCTGATTTACAACATGTCAGCTAAAAGTATTAAACTCCAGTGCAAACATAAGGCTTTGAGATAAGCAAGGCTTGATCTTATTTTAAAGCATTTTTGATACAGTACAAACCAATCATCCAATGTTTGCAGATATTTTAGCTTTGCTGAAACACAAAATGTATCAAATAATACTTACCACATTCGGCATCTGTTTAAGTCAAATTTCCGCAAAGGTCATTGCTTTTTAAGAGACTGACTTTAATTGAGTAGAGATCATATGTGTATGAAGTCTAGTGCTCATCTTAAAACCTCCCCTTTTCGCCATACTCAGTTATTCATTAATCCAGGCACTCATTAAATTATTGATTCTCAATATGAGTGTGTAATTAGATTTATCACCTATAATGAAAATTAGAGAATTTTACACATGGGAATTGTCCGTGGTGCTGAAATGCATTTGACTTTAATACTGATGAAAGCAACACATAAGCATTAATGCACCTTTTTTAAATCATGATTAACATTTATTCTTGCCTAAATGTAACAAACCTATTAAAAACACAAGGCTATTACTGAGATCATTAGGTTTACACAGCCCTTTGTAACAGCTTGTAGGTGTTTAGCAGTTTACAAAAACTTGAACAAAGTACAGTCCAAGAAAAACCTAGACAGTAGGTTTGCAGATCATATATTCCTAGTGAAGTTTTTAAATACAGCTTTTATGTTATACTGTATGTAACAGTGTGAATTATTTGATTTGGGCTTAGTTTTACAGACAGGGCTTAGATTTAGCCAGGAGTATGACTATAATATAGCTTTTATATACATACCTCAGAAAAAATTATGACTTGTTGAAACGATTTCCAGATTAGCTAAATCTAACACTACCCCACACCTATCCCTAACCTTTACCATACTGTTCAATGAGGGGTAATGAGAGTTTGGCATTTACGGCAGCACTCGGAACCTTGGAATGTTACGTTTCTAATAGTGTGTTAAACATTCCGACACTAGATGTCGCTGTTGTGTTAAAAACATTGCATACGAATCAATTCAAATAAATGCGATTTTTAAATCAGCTGATTTTTTAGAATCCCAACTTTATTTATATTTTTCATTATTATACAATGGTTACCAAAATAATAAAGGCTTTATATTAATTAGAGTACGTGGAAAACTTACTAAGGTTTCCAAATATGATTTTTATATACCACAACATGCACTACCACTCCAAATTTAGTGTCACTTACAATACTTATTCTTCATGAATAATTTTTCCAGGTCATATATTTTAAAATAACTTTTGTTAAATAAAATTATATTTTAATTAAAGCAATTAATTTGGCAGCACAGTTTTGTTTCTGTGTACAAAAATATTTCAGTCAAGTGACCCTAAAGTTTAGACTGGTAGTATATTAGACAAAAAAATTATGTAAATGTACAATTAGTATTACAAATCACAAAGAAGCAGTCCTGTAAAAGCAGCCATGATTACAAGCCCTTACAGAATTAAAGGTTATTAAATTCATTTGACACAAGAAAATGTGCCATACTAAAACACAAATATTTCTAAAACAACAGTCTAAAGAACAGATTTGACCTCTGCTGTTATTTCTTTATCACTGTATTTAACCCTATATTTCCCATGACAAATGGACCTTTAGAAACAGACAGGATACGTTTTCCCATTAAAGCCACTAGGCAAACTTAACATTCTTCACAGAAAATATTAAACTCCCTCATAAAGAAGCCAGAACCAACATAACAGAAGCCTTCGTCAATACTTTAATACATTTCTGTGTGATTTTTGTATAAATTTGAATGAATGCTGATATTTTTCTGAAGTAATCTCACTCGGCTGTATCTCCCAGGAAAGCGGGAGCCTACAGCTTCTTGGAACAGTCAGAACAGTAAATGTCTCCATTGTGAGATACAAAGCGCTTTTCCGCCAGGTTGAGAGAGCATTTCTTACAGTTAAAACAGTAATCATGCCAAGAACTACCCTCGTAGTTCACCACATTCGCAGCCTTTCCAAATCCTGTCGAATGAGAAAAAGGAGATTTATTTGTCACTTGAGTTTAACTTGCACAGCATTTGAAAAGAATAATAGATGGCATTATGTAAAGTTAAGACGTGTGTATCTGTGTGTGTGCATTCAAACCTGTAATGGGATTCTGGCAGCTGTTACACTTTTTGGCCACGGTGCTTTTGTAACAGTCTACGCAGTAGACCTTCTCCTCGTGGGAGGTGAATCGGGTGCCAGACAGAGGCTTTCGACAGGAGAAACACACAAAACACTCCGAGTGCCACGGCTGGTCTTGGTAATTCACACCTCCTGTGGTAATGGGCTGGAAAAAGAACAGCAGAACTCTTGGAAACCATAAAGTACAAGTCAACCTGTGACAAGGTCATTATTTGTTAAGATATATGTAGCAATTTAACTTTTAGTAAGGGTAAAAGGATATTTCCCCCCGGACAGTGTGTGTAAAACAGTAACTAAGTCAGGGAAAATGTGCAGCCAGCTGGTTGTTATCGCAGAATAAACCCAGACAAAATTCCTTGTTTTAGAGTTATAAACCTATACATACATTTAAACCTATAAATTTAAAGTAAATAACTTTAATAACAGCTTTTCTTAGTGGTTTTTATCTCACCTTCTTGCAGCAAGTACACTGCTTGGCAAACTTCTTCTCATGGCAAGGGCTGCAGTAGACGTTGTTGTTTTTTGTCAGGAAACTTTTGGAGCCGATTGGCTTCTGACACTGATAGCAGGTGAAACACTCATCGTGCCATGAGTTGCCTTTGTATTCCACACTCTCGGTGCCTTTATTAAACACAAGTTATGGGTGACACGTCAACATTTTACACATGTAAATACAGATCGCTCACTGTCTTTCAAGCTGTAGTGACTTTATTCTGTACCTGCCAGTATGGGCTTGTAGCAGCCATGACAGCGAGGGGCATCCTCACGTGAGCCACACTTCCCACACAGAACCCTGTCATCCTTGATGCTGAAAGACTCCTTGGCCAGGTTCTTATAGCACTTGGCACATTTGAAACAATCCGAGTGCCAGTAACGTCCTTTATGGTGAAGTTCCTAAATAGAGATGACTGAAAACTGTAAATGTTGTACACACTTAGAAACAGACAAAAACTAAACGTGTGTCTTAGGTCCTCGAACTAGTCAGCATTGGAAAAGGTTTTCATAAGTTTATTTTAGACAAATAATTTTATATACCTTATGTTATAAAATAAAGTAAAAAAAGCTGTCTGCAAAATAATTAAAAAAACACTTTTAGATGTCACGTTAAATTTCCGAAAGAAAGTTTCCTGTTTCATTACAAACTCTATAAAGTAGCAGTTGTGTTTAATATCATATAAATTAATAATATAAATGTAAATATAATATTAGGAGCTAACTTTTAAGAAATAAAGATTAACTATGTCACTTACTTCACTTATCTCTAATCACATTTGTGCATAGTCACAGAAAAAAAAAACTTAAAAGCAAGTTTTCAGCCTAATTTTCTGCAGGTGTGGCATCATTACTGCTGAATCACCCATGGAAAAACTGACATAACCTCACATGTCAGTACCTTAGAGTCAGTGCTGATTGGCCGTCGACATTCCGTGCAGGTGTTGGCGCAGAACTTGTCGAAACATCGCACGCACACTTGCTTCCCGTCCTTTCTCACGAACTTCTTTCCGCTGAGGTCGTCGCGGCAGTAGAAGCAGTTGGAGCGGTCTGCCATGGTCACCCTCTAAACCGTTAAAAGCTGTGTAAAACAGTACCAGTCATTACCTCACCCTGCTTATAAAAAGATGTCATAAAAATGACATCATACCATTACACTTACAGCACATATATATTTATGTTTTAACATCATTTAGCAGATGCTTTTATACAATGCATTTAGGTTTTAAGAGCCAACAATACGCAGAATATATAACAATGAGATTTTATATGTACAGCTCTTTCCAGAGGAATGAACATTTCTCTCACACACAATTCTTTTTTCGCACACACCCTAATGAAACAGTCAACATGCTCATTGTTTCCTCAGGAAACAGCGGTGTGAGGTCATTTATTGATAAGAGAATATTTGTTCCGCTTTTCTCTAAGAGAACATCAGGATGCCGCATTGCCAGATTGCTAGTTGTTATGTAACCATAGGTAACACTGAGGTACACAGTACATGAGCTTCATTGTGTTCTTGTCTTATCTTGATCAGATAGTGAACGCAGATCAGCTGTAAACCAGATTAAGACGGACCGATGAGGTGAGAGTTACTTGAGCAAGATTAATAACCGAATCAAGATTAACTTGGTTACATATTATTAAAATAGCAAAGACCATAAAAATACTATCAGAATAATTTAGTTACGGGATATTATATTAAAGACTTACTGTACTTACTGGATCATATCATTATGAGTGCATGGTTTCAATTAGAAAAAACATATCGCCAACACAAGCCGTCAGTAAGGATAAAAGTGTACGTTATACATCCTAAGCAGTAATTTTAAGAAAATTAGAGACTTTAATTTGTACTTGCAAATAAAAAATGTATCTCGTGTGAAGACAAACCTTTGCTTGTAGTGAATGCGTGTGGTTGTTTTTATGTGGGCACACATTTGATTGGGTCGTCTGGCTGTATACATACAGAAGCATGTCTGGTATGTTTGTGGTGAAATGTGGAATGTTAACAGTTCTTTGACAATGTTTAAAGAGGAAACTTCTCACTTTTACAAAGAAGTTGTGTCTTTTTAAATATTTAAAGTGCAAATCTGCCTTTAAGTAAGTTTTGATGACCAACTTTTGACTGGGGCTAAATATTTGCTGGCTAACCCCAGAGTCCCAAAGGCTGAAAAACTAATACATTTACCTTTCTCATGTTTCCTTTGTAAACCCTAAAACAACATATTTTATGGGGAGGGAACTGGTAGTTTCACATTTGAGCAAGTTGGCTTGTAAAGTCCATAAATAAGATTGGCTCAGTATTTTCAGCCGCACTGCCAAAACAGGGATTACCTCAAATCCCATCGCAAAGTTTTTCATGACTTGCTTCCCTCTATCAACCAAATGTTCTTATTAACAGTATTTAAAACTAAACCTTATCAAGCAAAAGTGGTATTTTATTACAATTCAAAACAGAGGCAAGACAAAGATTTGGCAAAAGCAGTGTTGCTTTTCCCGTCCAGCGTTTCCTGGTCGGTTGACTGTAATGACAGACCAGAGAGACATTTAGCGATCACATCCGAGCTCATTCTACCAGTGTGTTAACTCAGCCAACAGCTTCAACTTTTTTATTTTGTTTTATGGCTTTTGTATTATTTGTAAGACCATGAAGGGAGAAAGTTGGGAAAAGTGGGAGAAATGATATATAATACCCATGCCGCCCACAAGAAGCAACAAGGAACTTCCCTCCTGGTTGAAGAACCTCTTTCCAGATCCAGTGATCTATGATTTCCTTAGATATGAACAGTCTCAGGCCTGAAGTTTCCTGTCAGGGGAAAGCCACTAAATGGGTCACAGATATGTGTGAAGAGGTCATTGTTACAGACGCTGATGTAATGGTAAGCAGACTGTGGACCCCTGTTTTATTTAATATGATCTCCAGGGAGATGGCAGACTGTTGAGACTGAAATCTGATTTCAGGATGACATCATGCACCAGCATCTGGAACACAGTTGGCCAAGCGTAGCAGCCAAAGCAAACGTGGGGGAAGAAATGGAACGGTCACACTGCTCTTGGAACCACTGAATGATGTGATATGAGGAAACTTGAGACTTTAGCTGTGCAGAAAAATAATCTTATGATGCAAAGTTGCGTGCATTCGACATGATTTTCTCTTTTGGTTTCAAGTTTTTCTATTTCTTCGTAGACTCATAAAAGGGTGTGGCGTGCTGTTGCTTATAATGAAGGGGACCGAATTAGAAGTTGGGCAATGACATCACCTGCTGGTTAGCTGAAAACATGGCCTTCACCATGATTACTGCATTCTCCGAAAAACCGCACGTACACGAGATCGCTCTAACAGCGGACGCATTCTTGAGGTTCTAGCACAAACACAGAGACATATGTTGGAGGTAGAGCATTTTTGTATGGACAAGTTACTCCGGGGGTACAAATGGTCCTAATTAGCACCCAATTTAGGTCATCTGAAATGGGTTTGGTAATGGAACCGGCTCTGTTTTACAGCTGGGAAAATTGAGGGGGTCTTGGCAGTGCGTTGTGTTGGCATGATATCCTTGCTAAAGAATGTGGTGAAAGCTTGGAAACAGGAAGCCTGTGAAACAGCGGTAAGAGGAACAGGCGAGACGGCGGCCAGCGGTGTAACCTTAGTGCTCTTGATCTATGCTCCCAAGTACACTTTAACAAAGAGGAAACTCAAACAAGACTACTGTCCCTCTCTAGGTTAATCGGAGGTCACATTCAAACCATCAAACAACAATTCTGAAGAAAACCATTTTTCATGGTACCTTCCTTGCATCAACAATAGGTTTCTTTTTACATGGCTCCCTGGAATACTCGGTTCTGATTGGTCAATTGCTGGCATTCAGCTATTACGCATTTTGTATAATGACCGTTGAACTGTATAATTGACACTGGCAACTTTCTAAATAGCTGTGCTAGTTTAATGTCTCCTGTGTCCATTTATTCATTTGTATGGGAGGTAGCTGCTTTGTGGCAAGGTGCTGGACACCCTGCCGGGGTATTTAGTGATATTAGCATTATCCCATACATAGCCAAAATAAAGGCTCTAATGCTTTTAAATAAATTAAGAAAAGTGGGCTGGAAATAAAAAAGGTGCAGTAAACAACACCTTTAATAGCCATCATCATCAGTCTGACTGTTACGGATTAATGGATATTCTGCTTATTACACAGCTCGCCACATTAGGAGATTATTTAAAAGGATATATTTTTGCAAAGAATACAAACCTTCCACAAGGAAAAACGAAATTTGGTTTAATCATTTCTATTATTTGGTTGAATCATCTTATATTAGGCATATTTCCATCTAATTTATTTGTAAGTAATTTATTTTCAAGTAAGTTGACTCACAGTACCTGGATGACCCTGTGTTATTAGGGAATAACATACCTTGGAATGTCACGACTGGCCAATCAGAATCAAGTATTCCAGAGCTCTGTGTAATAAATATGATTAAATATTAGTAGAATTCACCAATAACAATCTGCTTTTATACTGTATACAGAGAACAAGGAGCTACGAAAAACAGACAGTAAATCCCTCGAGTCCTAACCTAAATGCTTCCACATATGTTTTAAAAAAGGCCCCAACAAGCAAGTAAAGGGAGGAAATAAACCATTTTTCATCTCATAATAATGGAACAACAGATGCTTTACAGGTCCCTACAGAAATGACAACAGGAACACAAAAATCCAGCAACACAAAATTTGATCTGCATGAGTTAATGTGATAATGGACAACAAATGGATCTGTTAATGGTCTGGGTCAAATATTTTTAGGATTAAGTTTCTTCCTCCTGTTCCAGAGAAACGTACCAGAAGTTGAGTTATAGCCCTGATTCATAATCAGTCCCGTGGCTGGGACTCCAACACATGAGACATGTTCATGTGCTCTTATAATACATTACTTGTCCTTGTGTATCATGTACCGCACAGGGTGTGTAGTTCCTGTTTTCTAGCCACATAGGCGATTAATATATGGGTTAATACTGTAGAAATGTGGTCTGTAAAGACATTTGCCTTCAGTCAACTAAAATTGTCTAAATGAAAAGTGGGTACGAAAGCTAAATAAGGCATGCCGGAGATGGTACGATAATGGTTTTCCTGTGTGTTTTTTCCTTCCTCAGAATGAGCAACAGTTAAACACAGAGAGTTAAGGACATCAAAGAATCAGACATTTTGGGTTGAATTCCACTCTGTGTATAATTCAGACACAAACTGTCCAGCAGAGACTCACACCCCATAAGTCCATCTGTTCAACAACATGGAGTAAAAATCTCTAATAAGAACCAGATTTCAGAGTCTGAAAGACTTACAGTTTTCAACATGCAGAAAATTTCTGAAGACAACGCCCCGTCTTAAATGTACTGTAATTATATCAATGCACTTTATACAGTATTCAGACTCACTGTGATTACAGGTTAATTGTAGTAAAACTCTTGTGCATGGTATTTTTAATGGACAAATTATATAGTATATTAAATAGTCTGTTTAAATATGTATAAAAATGTATCCAAGAATAATTATGTATGCATTAAATGTTAAGAATAATGTAAATTCTAATGGCATATAAATACATGTTGATCATGCAACACTAAACTAAATGCTTTACATCTCCAAAAAAATACAGAAAATGTTTTTTTTTCAGAAACCATAACAACTGGATATTACTGTTTAATCAAATATAGATTTTTGCATCCGAGCACTCTGTAAGTCATGTTCGGTGTTACGCAATTGCCGCAAGAACTTGGATAAAATTTGGATGTCTTATTAAGAAAGCACGTAAAACTTTTTGAAAACAAACTTGCTTTAAACTAAGTCACGACTGCCGCAGATTCCTACAGTTAAAAAGTAAACTTACCTCTCTGTTGGATACACCGATCTGATCTGTAACCCGTCCACTGCAGACAGACACACAAGTATCTCTTTGCACTTGGCTCGTTTCTGCGGTGGTGGGCAGTCTCTGAATACAGCACGCTAAAATACGAAATCTACTAGCGCGAAGTCTCCGCTCATTAATATAAATTAAGTCATGGCAAAGGTATTACGTAACTTCCAATGGCTTACTTATGAATATTAATTAAGAAGCGCTGACGTCACGTTGATACGTTCCAATAGAAAACTTCGGCTCATAAATATACATGTCCTTCACTATAGTGGGATTCGTACATTCTTATCTGTCGCAACTTTGTTGTAACAAATATGATATTAAGTAAATTCATATTTTGATAATATAATGCACCACTTCGGGTTGAATAGTCTTCTTAATTATGTATTAGTTTTTAAAAACAATTGCAATTATTCCAAATAACAAACAACACTGGTTTAAAAAGTACATCAACTCTTATTTAATAGAGGTCAGCAGACGTGAAACTTAAAAAAAACCTTAAACACTTTGATTTTTATATGAAATCTCTTTTTATAAGTAAATATTAATGAGGTAATGATTAGTCAGCACAGTACAAACACCAGGAAATCGGCCATAGGCACTTATTCATAGAGGTTAACCCACATGGATCTACAAGTAATGTTTTACTTTGACACTGTCAAACAAAGAAACATCAATGTATTCACAATAGATTCTGATGAAGTCACTACACAATTTCTTTTGAATCTTTTGTGGCACATTTTACTTATTTAGTCATTTATATATAATTTTTTTAAAAATTGAAAGAAAAGAAAATGATTAGTCACCACAATCAAAATACAACATTGTACAACAAGTAAATATATATAAATGGCACAAAATAATAAATAAACAAATAAAAGCATAAATACCATTTGAGAAAGTGAGTGCCACATAAAAGGCATGATGTCAGCAGCTTTCCGGTCAGATCTTAGACTCTGTGGCGCAGGGGGTCACTCAGGGGTGGGGAAGGTGGAGGTGGAGGGAAAGATGTCAGGGGGTCATGTGGCTCATCTGTGGGAAGGACCAGACGGGTTCCCCCAAAAGCAAGTTCCCTGTCGAGGGGATCATCAGAAGTTCCTGCGAGCGAGTACAGACCAGCCTGACTCGTGGAGGTGGTGGGTACACCGTGGGCATCAGTGCTGACTGTCATGTCCCCGTACATCATACCACCTCCATCGTTTAGGATTAACTCCGTGTCCTCATCATTTAGCCGACCTGCACTCTAGTGTTTTTAGCAGGAAACAAAAGCACATAGTATACTAAATATAACATGTGATGAAAATAAAATTGCAGTGTTGAGCCATAGATTACCTTAAAAACTGCATGCTTTTTTTCAGTTTTTGAGTAAGAGTTTTAGGTACCCTGTCTTTGATTTAACTTTTATTCTTGTTTTTTTTTTAATATATTACATTAATTAGCAATACCACTGTTCTATAAGTAAATCCATGTTTGTGAATGTGGATTACCTCATAGGCTTGTGTGCTCGTCAGACAGCGTGCGATTGGACCACAGCAGGCTGGTAGAGTGGTGGTCAGTGGAGGTCCACTGTGTGTAAGAATAGGCTTCAAATAACTGCAGCAAATTGTTAAGGAACAAACATTAAAAACTGGTAAGTTTTGTTCAAAAACTAGTATCACTAAAACTAGTATTTCGAGAATGGCAGCTGATCCCAGTTGCATATTAAAGACACACGTGACTTTTTATCTGATCTTGAGCGCCATCTGCTGTTAAATACTGTAAAATAAAAGTAAATTATAGACGTGGAGAAAGTGTTATGGTCAAAATGATCCATTATGAAACATTCAACAAGAAATCTGATTTTCTGTAATAATCGGAACTAATGTTCAAAGAACAATTAAAAACAGGTAGAACAAATAAAGGATACTTGTGGTCAAATGTGTACCACAATCTGAATGGCCAAGCACTCTCATGCTTTGTGCTTCGTTGTACCACTCCATCCGCTGTTGTGGCCTATCACAGTAAAGAAAATCCAACAGATATAGCGAGAGAGAGAGAGAGAGAGACTTTATACAGTCAGCCATGCTACCCTAATGAGTTTATTTATTCGATAAATATTTGCAAGTTAAACATGCTCATTTGGTAATGTAAGCTTGTGCAACACTTACTGTATTATCCTGATCTGTGTCCACTCCCACCCTGTTGAAACAAAATAAATAAAATCAAATAGAAAATGATCTTAAATACAGAAAAGCAATTAATATATCTGTATTGGTTTTGAATGTAAATGAAACGAATAAAACAACTTTATGGCAAACGCTCACCGTATCTGCATAAGTGACAGCACAGGGGTTGTCCCGCCCCCACAGACCCACACAGTGAAGAAAACTATAAGTAGGGTGGTTGAAAACATCATCTGCCTGGCGTATGTCGCAGTGTCCCTAATGGAGAGGGCAAAGGTCATGGCCCCTCGAAGCCCTGAGAGTGACATCATACAAAAATTTCTCATAGGTAAGTTGATTGGCATAACAAAAAATTAGCTACAAATGTGTTTTAAAGATATAAAATGGAAGCTAAATGTGTATACTGTATATCAGTATGAAATATGACTTTTTAAATGTGTCTGATCTCTACATATATTACCTGAAAACATCATGACATGTTGGAAATTGGCTACAATTTTGTTTTTGCGGCCCAAATTTAACAAGAAAGACAAGGGGTAGACGTTAGCTGCCCTGCCAAGAAATATGGCCAGCTGGAAACAAAAGCCACAGTCAAGGAGAATAAGTAAATGTTTACCTATAAACAATTCATGAGTGCAGCACACACATGAATGTACACAAACTCATACCCCACCAGACAAACTGAACACTTCAAAAGGATACAAATGCACCTATAATGAAGAAGGGATTAAACACATGGTGCTGGAAGGAGAAAAGTGTCAATCCCATGTAAGAGAAGATGACGTTTTCAGCCAGAAAATTCAACAGCTCAAACAGCTGAGGAAACAGAGGACAATTCTATCAGTATATAAATATTCAATAAAAACACACATAAGACAAACAGAGAATTTTCCAACGGTACTTTTTCATAGAAATGTAAACAGCAGATTTCTCAGTAGAGAATGAGGGCGAGCTGGTGGATAACGTGCGTTACCTGTTTGGTTCTGCTTTTTGATTCGGCTGAAAGGTTGTTGTATGTATAATGAGCTTGAGTAATCCCGCAGAACAGCACCGCCACCACGCCTACACATACACACAATACAATATAATACACTTAGTATCAGACCAATATTATTAATTTGTCATGATGTTACGTGTAGTATGCAGCTATAAATATGTTTCTTTGGTTACCTGTGAAGCCACAGGCCTCAGCCAATAGGAAAGTACTCCAGGACATAAGGAAGAAAAGGGCCGTTTCCAGCAAGGGGAAATCTCTCAGCTTGGTGAATTTGGTGACCTGTGGTGGCAAGTTAATATTGATGCTATTGTTACATATGGTAACCAAGTTGTCAGTTTATGATTTAAGATTTATAGATACCAGAGCTGTCATGACTCCAGTCGCAGCCCCCATTGCAAAAGACCCACTAAAAACGCCGAGAAAGACACCCAGGGACTTGAGCAGGGCACTGCCATCAAAAGTGTGACGATTGTCTCCCTCGGGCTGGTATGCCACTATGGACCTAAAGTATTAGCAGTATTCGTGAATGACTGAACAAGCTTGCTTTATGAACAAAATCTTGAATGCTTGAAATAACCCAAATCTTGAATGCGTGAAATAATTAGTTTGTATACATGTTAAAAAGAAGTGCACTTACGAGGACAAGACGATAGCCACTGCATCATTGAGAACGCTCTCTCCAAATATCAGTGCATAGAGATCCACATCAACTTTCAACTCATTGAAAATGGCCAGAACTGTTACTGAAAGTGATAAAAAAAAATGCATGACTTCAATGAATCATAATAAGTTTACTAATAACAACACAGCCCACAACTTAACCAATTTAGCTACAAACTAACATACTGTGTAGTACACCAATATAAATGAATAAAAAAAAATACTTGGGTCTGTTGCAGATACAATAGCGCCAAAGAAAAGACAGTCGGTAAAGAAAAAATCTCCTCCAAGCTGACCGATGATTTTCATAAATGACACACAGCCGTACATCACCAACCTGCATCGACAGACAAATCGGTGAAAACCAACGAGATGCTTCTTGAATAAGAATTGTATTTGAAAAATCCTCACGTACCCTGTAACAAAGCATGACGTCATCGTGCCCACGAATGCATAGGAGAGTATAGACCCCAAATTTCTGAAAAAATGTCTCTGATATTTAAAAAAAAAATATTATTAGAAAACATCATGAAACATTATGCTCGCAAAATGTGTTAAGAAAATCACTTTCTTACCCGTTTGAGGCTGTAGCCTGCGTGAAAGATGATTGGTGGAAGCAAAATGTTGAAGAAAACTTCAGGATCAAAAGTAACCTAGAAGCAGTTTACAACAAAACCGCTTCAGAAGATGCATTCAGAAAATCATGTTTATTTAGAAGCAACATATAAAGAGTAAAATAATAATCTTATAAAGAAAGATCACGATATATGAGCATTACCTTCCTGAGCATCTCTGCATTAGGCACATCATGACCCTTGCTGTCTCTGACCTCTCCTTTCAGACTGTACTCGTAGAAACGGCCGCTCACGTTTACCAGCAGGGTGGTCGGGCTGCTGTTAACTGCACAACTTAATGTAACATTATTGAAGTCTTGTGGTGAATGGACTCCAAAGCGCAAAATCACACCCACAAACAAACCTGAAGAAGATGGATGATAATATTAGGTTAACATTGTTAACATTATTCCTCAGACGTTATTTTACATACATTGTAAAAAAAACAGCAAAAATAAAAAGGAACAATCAGCTAAATGTAATAGTTGCAATGGGAATTGTATTGATTTTGATGGAAACTATAAGGGTCTCTACTGGTAATGTGTAATGCTCTGTGAGTAGGATGTTATCTGGTGGATAAAAACCAACAAAACACCAACAAATCTGTAATACTGTAATAAAGCTTGACACATACTACATAATGTAGTTGATGGTAAACAGATAAGTGTTCATAACGGTACAGTATTTGTCATGCAAATGATCGGAATAAGCAGGGAACTTTTTATTTTAACTACAGCATCAAATGCAGTAATAGATTAATAAAATAAATTCCAGTTAAATGAATCACAGTAGTAAGTGTATGCAACGCATAATACCACTATTAGATTTAATTTTGACCTCCTGTAATTTCATGCTATAAATAAAACGCTCACTTGAACTGACAAATTAACAAAACCCTAAATATAACTACATGCACAGATCCAGAAGGTTCTCACCATAGATCATAGCCAAACCCGTCTCGTGTAGGAACCTGAAGCGGCGGTGTTTAAATAACCATATGGTGAGGATAGTGAGCGTCAGTAACATTATGAATATGAGCAAATCAACGCTGTCCTGTCTGTGACTCTCCTCCGCTTTCTTCTCTGTCACCACATCCACCATTTCTGTGTTTTCAGCCCTGCAAACGGCAATTAAACATATCAGACAAAGTAAAAGGCGAATGACGAATGACACTGAGACGGAGGTGAGTCTTCTCTGAGATGCCATAGTGGGAAATTGTTGTGATGACCATGTGAATCACTGCGGTGTATTTACGCCCACATAGCGGTACGAAGATAGCAGCAATAAACCTGAACAGGAAGTGGGTAGATACAAATTAAAGGTCCCTTTCTGGCATAATACAAGTACCCGTAAATATTTCGCCATACTACTTTTACCTATTTACTTATTTATTTTATTTGAATTAGATTCCATTATTATACATACAATACTAGTAAAAAGTTAGCTCACACTTACTTTACACTACCAGTCAAAAGTTTGGAAACACACAGTGTTTATTTAAATTTTTTCCACGTTTTAGAATAGTAAACTTAATAAAACCATAAAATAACACAATTGCAACTGTGGAAATCATGTTGTGACTAAAAGCACCAAAATAAATGAACACTATGTTATATTTGATCATCTTTAAAACTAGTCACAATTTGTATAGAATTTGTAAAATCATACTCTTGAAATTTTATCATTCAGCTTCTTCTCAACCAGTAAAGGTTTTTGAACAGCACTAATTGACTCTTATTTGCCCATTTATATTAATTATTTGCTCCAAGTAATCCATTTAAAATTTTAGTTTTTTTAATGAAAGATATTAATGTATGCACAATTACATTTTTACTAACTTTTGATTGGTACTGTATATATTAGTAGTATTTTTAGACTAAAGCAAAACAAACACAGGGGTTGTATGGAAATTATGTAGCAGCTAATAAGTGTAATCTTAAAGCCAATAAAACAATGTGACTAACGTTTCATGTTAAATTACATTTATTATTGCATACATACAACATCAATTGCTCCATACATAAATGTGCATATTTGGTATGCACTTAAATTGAATTGCAGTTTTGTGTATACATACATATAAGGTACCACTGCTTACTATTAGGCAAAAAGCTACAAAGGAACGTTACTCTCACAAAAGGAGTTAATTAAATCCTATAAAACCTGTCTTTTCATACATAACCAGCATTTGCGAGTGCTTTCATTACACACAGAACACCTGCACAAATGTTAATGCTTTTTAAATTGAAGTGGTTACATTGCGTTCATCAGCCATCAAAGGAAGACACAAATAAACCACGGCCTGATACCTGTCTGTATTCTGGAGATATTCACAGTTAGTGCTTTGGAATGCAGTTCAGAATGTTTATGGTATTAATATACACAATCTTGCTGCTTGGCAAACTTCTGACCCGTTTCACAACCAAACCCAAAAGACAGTTTCCCACCATTTCAGTGATGGTAACTTCAGTCAAATCTCTAAATTTGTCGTTCAACACCTCCCAGTTCTAAACTGATGTTACATTTTTACCATAATGTAAATGAGCAACAAGGGCAAGTAAAATACTGCAGTTGCTGCTCTCCACAAAAACACACAGTACACAATTTACACAATGCCTTTGAGGCACAATGAACACACTGCGCAACGCGATCAAACGGAAAAAGGAATGCAAGAAAAATAACTGTACACGCAAAAATTACACAATGCCTGAGGGCTGATCATTCAACCATCTTTACAGTCTGGAATGTTAAACAATAAACATGTCTATGAAAAACATCTCATGAGACTGAATAGGTTCCAGTAAGGATTAGGTTAGGTTCCAGTTAGGTTTTCCCAGAATGTTCTTATAGTGCTGACACGTAATCGAAAGGTTTTGTTAAATGACGGAAAGTCTCGATCAGTGATATCTGTAACTTTAAACATTACACCATTCTTATTCCAATATCCACATGTGATTCTGTTCATTAAAAAGCCCGTTTTCCTCCTTAAGACCATAGAGAACACTTCTTTAAACAGTGTGGTGACATAATGCTTTAATGACTCAGCGGTCACACGACTCATAACAAAGATAATCGAATACCTCAACGATGACAACGGAAACAACACAAGCTCACTCTCACAAACTGCAAGTACACATAAACAGACAGCACACTCCAAAATACAGCATAGTATTCTTTCACGTAACAATAAATAGATTTACGAGTTTTAATGAAACAGTCCATTGAAATTAAAAGGTAAGATAAGTACACGAGATCTCTTATTCTAAAGGAATGGAACGCACAGAATAAAACATACACACAACACATTTGTTAAATACAGCAGTTCTGTTGTGAGCTTTGGAACTGAAAGCACATATTTATGTACACGTTAGATGATGATGATGATAAATCATGCCTGTTGTACTCCACACAAACATCTCAGACATCAGCTTCAGTCTGCATTTGAAAGCCTAGTGGACCGAGAACTTCAGTGCACTTTAGATATGGCATATATGGCATATATATATATATATATATATATATATATATATATATATATACTGCAAATATAACCACAGTTGAACTAGTTTACATTTTGTTTCCACTAGGAAGACATATTTAACAACTACGAATATGTATAGAAGATATATTTAGATAATTTAGTAAGCAAAGGGTACATCGGGGGTGGTGTTATGTGGTGTAGGTCTTTTCTGTGAACATCCAGAAAATCAGACCCACTACTTGATAAAGCACAGAAACATACACAGATGTACTGTGCACATTACATGCATCTAAACTCAATAGAAACAGCTAAAAGATACATTCATAATTAGATTAACAACAAAAATATCTGAACTCGGCTCACGGTCGAGCTCACTTTATGTATATGATGGCATAGGACAGGTCGGACACAGCCAGGCATTTATAATTTGTGCGTTTTAAACAAATGACAGCATAGGTTTACTCTTCTGTGCTGGGTTAAAAACTGTGAAAAAAAAGGTTGTCTCCCATGTTACAGGCCAGATGGATTTTTGTGTGTCTTTAAGTCTTTAATGCCCAATCAGGTGGATTTAATATCATTTGTGCACACACTCTCTTACCCATTTTTCTAAAATCTGAAAATTTAGAATTTACCTAATAACTGTGTTGATTTGCTCCTCGTCTGCTTTGGGCTGAGTGATGGCCTGAATACTTTATTTTGGACAGTTTTAATACACTATACTATTATATACAAACCATACACAGAGTATAGATAAACAATAAAATTTTCTCAATATTTGTACATACACACGCTCTCTCAGCTCATTAAATCATACTGTATCACCTCTCTGTGAATTCATTTCTGGAAGGGATGTGGGTGTTTCTGATACTGGTATTAGTCCTGTTTGGGATGGGAGGGGGAATTATTGGTAATGCAGAGGTGGGATTAGACGCCCAGTTGGCATCCATGCCGAAGCCAGATCCGGGAAAGCTACTGGAGGATTGTGGGAAGGCAAGGGATGGGGCAGTGGGTATTAGCGGAGGGCCCGTCCCAACTGATGTCGGAGCCTTCCGGATAAAAGAAAGTCTGAATCATCGTCAAAGGTGACCCACTTCTGGGCCTGTTTTGATTGGGCTGGTGTCACAGCGGGACCTAAGGATTGTTGCCTGGAGAATGAAGGGGGTAGGGTGGAACTGTGAACCATAGCAGACCTGGCTCTGTTGAGGCCATGTTTAGGTGCTTCAGCCTCCTGCTGAGTGAAAAAATCAGGCGTGAGAGCTCGGCGTGGAGAGGACGTCAAGCCGCCGGTAAACGGGTTGGTGCTGCTCGGTCTGGGTTGGGCGTCTGCAAGGAACGGATTTGGGGACGTGCGAAGCGTTTCTTGGGACCTACTGCGTGAAGGGATTGGAGGAGGCAAAAGACCCGGAACACTGCTGGTTTCTGAAGCTGAAGGAGGGCTTTGCAGAGAGGAGAACAGTGACAGAGAGCTGGGTAACGTGGAGGAGGAAGAGGTGGAGGTTGTGGAGGAGGATCGAGGGAGGGAGGCGGAGAATGACATGTTCTGGAGCAGGGATTGGGTGTTAAACATATCAAAGGGGTCTTGGTTCCATTGTGCTTCTCTTTGGACTCCGTTCATGGTTTTGGCCTGAGGAAAGAAAACGCAGTCTGCATTATACAAAAAAACATAAGCCTTGGTGTGAAGATACAGAACATTATAATAGAAATTTAAAGTCAACATGAAAAATTGTGTTCAATCAACATGTGTTGGGCTCAGAATCGGTCGATCAAGGTGACAAGAAATTGGTTTTCTACTCTTATTGTAAACAATTTATCAGGTAATGTCATTCCAAAGAAGAAAATGTTTCTCCTAATGATAACAACGTTTACATGCCTCTTTCATTTACACCTGGTTTTCCTTCTTGACTGACATCACCAGGACCTCTTATGTTTTATTCCCACCCTTTTAGTCAAATACTATACAACTTTTAAATAAAATGGCTTAGACTGATTGTACTAATTAAGCCATGTCCTACAATTGAAAATCCTATGTCAGAATACATAAGGGATTACATAAGTAAAATGAAATCTGAGACATTTCATGTTGATTTAAATTTGAAACAATGTGTCTGTATATAAAACACAATAAAATATTTGTTAAAAACATAAATGGTAAAATGACAGACCTGAATCTTGTTTATTACAAAACAATAAAAAATGGCATTATAAAAACTCAAACATGACCAAACATAGAGGTTTACAAAGGTAGAGCGGTGTAAACTATACACTGGTTTTATTACTTTACATTATCCAACAAAAAAAATACTGAAAACAAGGATAAACCACAAAAAACAAAAACAAATGATACCCACAACAAATACTGGATGACACTTTTCTTAAAAGTAATTAACCCCCTATTTTAAAAGCGTTTAAATCATAAATACACACTAACATTAAGGATTTCAAGTTGTACATGTGTGACAAGGTCAAAAGGAAGATGAAAAGAGGGAGAACCAACAATAACATGGAGTGTTCTGTAACGTATGAGCACCGTGACTACATGCTACGGGGCCAGGAAGACAACGTAAAGACTAGAAATTACTTATTTCAGTACCTGTCAACCTGAGGATTGCTCCTGCTAGTGAAAGAAAGAGACACATGCATCAAGAAGAGGGAAACATGACTGTGAGAACCACCTGACACAGCTTGAAACCAGATAGACAGATCCATGTAGAGATGGGCGGGAAAAGAGAACTAACCTGAGATGTCGGAGGCGGAGCAGAAGCCGGAGCGGACTCAGGTGGCAGTGCGTGAGAAGACCGGCTCCTGGGTGGAGGTTTGGGAGAGGCCAGTCCAGGTTGAGGGGTTGCAGAAGCTCCAGCGGGTGGAGCCTGGGGTGCGGCAGCAGCAGCAGACTGAGGCACCATAGGGGTGGGTAAGGTGGGCTGCATTGGTGGAGGGAGCTGGGGTTGTATGGGTGGGGGCAGCTGGGCTTGAACTGATGGCTGTGTTGAAGAGCCAGGCTGAGGTTGCATGGGTGAGGTCATCTGAGGTCTCATTGGACCTGGCAGTGTGGGTGGTGGACCTGTGGGACAAATATTTGATTATATTATGCAACGTGACATTTATTAAAAACATACAATAAGTAGCACAAACGAACCCAGAGGCAGGTCAGGTGGTTTGCTTTGGGGTTCTGGGATGGGTCTTGGTGCTCCAGGGTGATTATCAGGTGATGGTCTGGGGGCGCCTGGATGCACCTCTGCTGTGGGTCTGGGGGCTCCAGGATGAGCCAGAGGAGGAGGTCTGGCTTGAGGAGGAACACTGATGACTCCTGCTCTGGGTGGGATCTAAAGAACATGATATTATATATCTAAACTAGAACTATTATTTTAATTTATTATTGTATATACACATGTTGTTTAGTTACCCACCGGCCTTGGTGCACCACCAGGAGCTGACCCAGTAGCCTGGCCTCGACCTAAAAAACAGAAGATATATGAAATATACATAATACTAGATTTTTTTTTAATAGCTAACAAAGTAAAAGCTAAAGTGGGATCATCAATCTGGCAATAAATAAGTTTTTTATGATTTGGTCTGTTTGGGATCTGAAGTGAAACTAGTTTGGATTTACACTACTGGGGCAGTGGGAAGCCCAAACCTGATCAATAATATTTTAAACCATAGCGTGAACTCACCAGCAGCGTCTGCACGTGCTAATGCTGGGCTTTTTTGTCCTTTTGTCAGCATGATGGGAAAAAATTAACCAAGTTATATTTTGTTTCACACATTATTACCTTTTCTAGGAAGAAATAGGATCTATTTTTACAGGGTGAGTCATCAGGTTAACAGTATTTACCTGATTGGAAATAAATTGTATTATTCTTTATTCAATTACAAAAGGTAATCCACCTGTCAACCCATTACTCCTTACATCAGTACTAAATCATTACCAGAAAACACAACCGAGACATCATACACAGCATCACTGCAAGATGGTTTGATCTGACTATTCAAACATTAACAGGTATAGTCCTAATTCAGTCTAATTCTTTTAGCAAGCACATGGGATCTCAAAAAACTGCAAAGTCACCATACACCAAACAAACACTGCAGAAACCTACATCTAAATCTGTTTACCTTCATTATCAGTCATATCAAAATCTAGATTGAGAGGCTCGGCAAAGCCTTTGAAAGAAAATTCAAATAGATTTCAAAATAAGACATCATGAGATCAGCATACAATAAACAGCAAAACACATTCTGGAGTCATTAGTGAAAACCTGCACAGCAAAATACAGCCACAAAAACACTCGGCTACAGTAAAAGCATAAAGCAGCCAACATTGCACATTCAGCGTGAAAGAGTAGGCCAAACACAGTTCACATTTACATCTGAACTAATTACAAACAAGTAAACCGTAGTGTGCAAACACTGATGCATTCACAGCATTACCTGCTGAATCTTTTCTAGCAGGTGTGGGACTTCTCCCTCCTTTAGAAACAGCAGGAAATTATGATAAAATAAAATAAAAAAATAAATGAAAAGCTGACAGGGGCACTGACTTTCATATACGGTATTTACTGTTCATGAATTATATTATAAATATTAAAAATATTTATATATTATTTACAAATTATTCAAAAATATGTTATATACTTATAAATATTATAAGTATTTTATATATGAATAATAGGAATTATTTACAAACTTAAGTATAATACCTTAAGTATTGCACTTTTTTCCTCACTTTGTGTGTTAGCGAGTATACAAATGAACTAAACAGTTTAAAATTGAGGTGTTAACAATATATAATGGTGCAATATATTGCAATACAAAAAACTGCAATATGTATTTAGGAGCTGTGGCGATATTTTTATGATATGATGTCTGTTTAATCCTATTGGTTCAGCTGCCAATACATGACATGTCTCAAAATGTTTTTAATTTCGGGTACAGGTATACTGCTTTACTTATCTCTCTCTCTCTCTTAGGGTTTAGCTTTTCTCATCTGAATTATGTTAAAATTCAGTTTTATTATTGTATTGTGTATTTAGCAGTTGACTTCAATGTTCAAGCACATTAATTTAAATTTGTCATATTGAAGCACCTGAGGGAGGTGGTGGCCGCTGTGGGGGTGCAGGTCGGGCTGGTGGGGCATTAGGGCGAGGTGGAGGCGGGCGTTTCGGCTCCAGTCCCTGAAATGAAGGAGCTCCAGCTGGCTGACCATCAACGGGAGAACCTGCAATAAAAGAAAATCACATTTTATTATCACAACAGCACAGCCTAACACATTGAACTCGGCTGACACTGCAAACCACAACAAAGCCTTAATAATACACAAACACCCTTTGTAAGCTCAGTAACTACTGAAGCACATCAGGAGCACAACTGTCATCTTCACTTTTTACCTGCCAGTTCCCTTCTACTGGCTGCTGGGCTTAATCCTCCTTTTAGCAGTGTAAAAACAAAGCAAAATCAATGTACTAGAATATTTTATGTACTTTGGATTTAGATAGTGTACATATGTCTGCTTTTTTACGACTGATAGGCAGCTCGACCAATCAGAATTTAGAGTCAATTTAACAATTTTGTAAAACTATCCATACCCTGTGGTGGTCCGGCAGTGCGTGGAGGGGCTCTGCTAGGCCGGATGGGTGGTGCAGGCTCTCCATGAGTAGGAGAGGGGCAAGGGCTGGTGCGCGGGGATGCTGCGGGTGATACCCCCGGTTCCATGCCCAATCCAGGCTGTAGGTGCTGGGGTAAGATATCCTCAACCTCCTCATCCACATCACCTGTAAACATCATACAATTGAAAAAACAGAAAACACTAAAATAAGAAAACATTTATAAAACATATATTAAACATTTTCACATTACAAGCAACTCAGACAGGAGACAGACCTTCCATGTCATACTCTTCTCCCATTTCAGAGTTCTCCGCCAGCAAGGTGGAGCTGGTGGATGTCGGGATGTTACCACAGATTCTCTCCACACTCATTTCCTCCTCCAGACTCTTTATCCAACCAGGACTCCTCAGGCGGATGTCTATGGTCTTTCCATTTATCTGCATGCGAGAATAGAAAGTCATTGGTTTCGAGGTAGATCGAATAAAAAACGACTGGCAAGCAAGAAAAAAGTCAATGTGATTTTTCTTACTGCTTGTATATAAAATGATCATTTAATTTGTTTGACACAATGAATTTTATTGTAACTTACAGTGGATGCACTTAAAGACAATGCAGCGAGAGCAGAGTAACCCTCCAAAAACGTCACCCACATTTTTTCCTCAACGAATCTGTTCAGTAGAAAAAACAAATCACAGAATTACAAGAGGAACAATTTTGACCTCGTTACATAACAAATCATATTATTAACTGAGAGAAAGGCAATGGAGTTTCTACCTGATTAGAATGACCTCGCCGAAGCTGGCAAACTTGTCGAGCAGGTCGTCAATCAAAGCATCATCAAAATAGTCATCGGGACCAGATGAGCAGAGAGAGACGAGGATAGTACCATCAGGTGGACCCTGCAGGGCGATCACGTCCTTATACACCTGGTGTCTGGCCTCTGGATCCACTTCTAGCACGTCTACATCCATGATGGCCACCACAGGCCTGCAAAGAGAGAGAGAGAGAGAGAGAGAGAGAGAGAGAGAGAGAGAGAGAGAGAGAGAGAGAGAGAGAGAGAGAGAGAGAGAGAGAGAGAGAGAGAGAGAGAGAGAGAGAGAGAGAGAGAGAGAGAGAGAGAGAGAGAGAGAGAGAGAGAGAGAGAGAGAGAGAGAGAGAGAGAGAGAGAGAGAGAGAGAGATAAATTCTGCGGCTGGCTTGATTTACATCTACCAGCTTGCTTGATTTAGTCTCCCTCACCTGTGATCAGAGGTCTTCAGCTCTGCTCTACCGTAGTACTTTAGGTCTCCAGGGCTCCATGGGTACTGGTCCTCCTCATTCACTGGAGCTCCAACTACATTCAACTCCAACTCCTCAGCTGTAACCCGCATGTAAATAGGTTCAAATTCCAACTTCAAGCTAAGCAAGTAAGTGCCTGTTTTATTATGCATCTCAGGTTTGGTTGACAGATGTTGTTTCGACATCGTCCTTACCGGTTTTGTCAAAATTCCACTTTCTTCTCTTCCAAAGTACACGGTCAGTCCAAGCAGGTGTGCGGCACTTCTCACTAGTATCATAGTCCTCAGAAAACAGATCATATTTGTAGGTGGGTGCAAAATCCAGCTTTCCT
This sequence comes from Beaufortia kweichowensis, assembly GCA_019155185.1. Lineage (NCBI taxonomy): Eukaryota > Metazoa > Chordata > Actinopteri > Cypriniformes > Gastromyzontidae > Beaufortia > Beaufortia kweichowensis. The sequence goes on along the minus strand of CM032815.1, from coordinate 2,414,952 downwards.
TCAATAAAGCCCCTGAACACCTGGAATAGACATAAAATAACAAAGAAACATTTTAGCTGAGGAACATAATCTGAAAAATACCCAAAAGTTTTGGTTTTCCAAAATTTTTTACCTGTCCGGCATTCTTCTGCTCCACCAGTTGATCTCCAGCGATCAGCGCATCCCAGTTCTGCTGTCTGATCAGCTCCTTTACCTCTTCATTGGGCAAACTGATGCGGTAGTTAAAATCTCCGCACCAGAATACGTAATCATGAGAAGCCAGCAGACGACCCTAAAATTAAAATCGCATAAGTGGTCATACTGTACACCAACTAAAACTTAGTAACAGACATTCATTACATCATGAACATTTACCATTGGGAAGGAGAGTTTGCGTGCAATCTCATTGTAGTCATCGTTCCTCTCTTTAACCTGTGACTGGCCAGCAGCAAAGTGCGAGCACAAGAAGCAGATGCTGGTGGTGTGGAAGAGCATGCGAATGGCCACACCCCCTTTATTACCAGTAGCTCCGCCCATTCCAGTCTTTACTGTATCCACAGCAACATCCCTGTTTAGGACACAATGCACCATATGAGAACTTAGGAAAATTACACATTTAACCACAGATGTATAAACTGATGGCAGGCGTGTGAACATACCTGATAAAAGGTGCATGCTGAGGGCGAACAAATACGAACAGACACACACCCACCAGCTGCTCCGATGCCAACAGCACATATCTCTGATCACGTGAGATGTTCTTCTGTAGCTCTGCAGCCCACAGTTTCTGATTGGTAGTGCTAGGTGGGAGGAAAGCGAGATAAAGGGTTATTACGGAGACTAAAACAACAACATAAATAAGTATTTAACCCTAAATACTGATGGAAATATGTCTGTATCATGTAGCACAATAAAACCTCAGACCACAGGGAAGTTCACTTCTGCTTACTGTGTAACTAGCACTAGTAACGGTAAAATCTCTGATGCAAGATTGATTTTTACCTCGCGTTGACAATGTTGCCTGCGTTCAGCTCCACCATTTCTTCAAAACCGATAGCAAATATGTCCACAGGGTTTGATTTGCCATCTGAATAAATGACGACAATGTTTATCTTTTGTTGAGCTATTACTTTAAGCAAACAGGATATAGGCTGGGTTTATTTGCGTCACATACCCTGGAATTCTGGGTGACCAGCTTTTTTAGGGGCATCCAGGAGCCAGTCATTCAGGGTGTGGTTACGAAACGCAATGCTACGGAACTGCTTGCCACCATTTACGTTCCACGTGCCCACGCACACTCTGATCTTCTTGGGTCGTGTGTACTTGTAGTGGTTCTGACACATACCCAGCAAAACTCTGGGAGAAGCTAAAAAGAAACAAATTCTTATTACCAACCAACCCTAAAATGCATATTATACATTTAAAACAAATGTGTTGGTCATGCAACAAGAAAAAAAATTCAACCAGTACTGAATAGACGACATTGACCAAGCTACTATGAAACACACCAGACAGATTCAATTCTGTCCTTGAAAGTTGGACACAAGATATGATGCGTTTTCAATAAAACTTCACAACAAATAAAAGGGTGATAAAACAGAAGAACATACAGAGGTGCTAAAATAAACACTTCATGAGTTTATGAAACAGCCATAAACAGTAACGAATTTATGGTCAGTCTGTGTATACTGTACCTGACTGTAAAATTGGCTCAGAGACTAACATTGCAAGCAGTAAAGAGAAAAAGAAAGAGGGGGGAAAAAGAAAAAGGGAGGTTAGCAGTAAGCCGTTAGACAGATAACACCACTAATCTTCCACCCAAAGCAGCCTGGAGCTCCAGATTACCATGAGACAACGAGGAAATTTATCTTTAATCCAGATTCACAGAACTGAATCCGTCCACTGCAGCAGACATACAGCATTTTATAATCCATGATAACTAAGAAAAAGACCAACCCTGGAGTTCATCTGAAACTTTCACATCTGAAAAATTTTCTAATAAAACTTTTACAAATAATATTTTTTTCTTCTGTGTTGAAACGGGACTGTGGTGTTGTATATCGTACCATACAGGCTGCTGGTCGTGAGGAGGGCTCGTGCTTTATCTGCGAGGTCGCTGTTGAGGGTGCTGCCCAGTCTCAATATGTCAATGGCTTCCTGTTTAGAGCTGTCGAAGAAGTTGTTCTGGATGGTTCTGGTGACGGAACGAGCTCCATCTTTCAGCTTTCCACCCTATGAAAAATAAAGAGGACACAAAAAACAAAAAGAGTTCAGTATGGCTGGAACAAAGAATTTCAGGCAAAACAACAAAAACAGGAGCAGAAACAATCACTGTTAAATTTAATTCATGCATTCATGCTATGCAAAGTAACACTGAAGGAAACTCATATAAAACAGATAAAAAAAACAATTTCTATAAAGATTTCTATAATATAAAACAGAGGAAAAAGAGGATTTCTATAAAATCTTTTAAATACTGTAAAAGTTTTATGAAAAGGCCAAATCGCTCCATTTCCTAACAAAACCACTGTTAACTTACCAGACAGGAAGAAGAACATCCATAGGAAAGCAAGGAAAAATAGCACATACATGGGTTAAAGGTTAAAAACAGTTTTTTAGGGTGAGAAAATGGCACAGACACCAGCATTTTTAGCTCTCCAATAGCACACATCCAATATTTGTTTATCTCTGAAGGATAAAAAATTTATACATTTATAAAAGGGCAATATTCTTTTCAGCAGCATTTTACCTTCATGAGAGCACGATGGTTTCTGTATCTGAGATGTATTCATCTATGCTGACTGGCATTAAAGTTAAACATGCAACTCATTTGGATAAAGCTAAACTCTCTGTCACTGCTCCAACAGTCCGGCCGCCTCAAATCGCCAACTCTCATTAAAAATGAATGGCTTCTGGGCGCTCTTCTGCTGCAAACTGCTATCAGTGTGAACACCCTTTGACAGCACTTTAATTACAGGAGACAATCCCCCAGGAGCAACCCAGAGTCAAGTATCTTTCTTAAGAGCACAACGATCATGATGTTTTTAGGAGTTTTGCTACGACACACACCTTCGCCTTGCCATCCAAAGCGCCAGTGCCTGCGTAGATCTTGCTGATCGAGTCTCCATTGGTGGACCACATGGTGCGGAAGACCTCCTGAAATCGAGCCACCAGTTGAGGCTTCTCAGTCAGACCCATGTCTTCCAACTGTTGTGGAAGCATCTGAACAACAAAGATGTAACAGATAATAAATAAAATAGTAAATAAACATGTTTGCAAAAATCTGACATTGCAGTAAGTAAATAGAACGTACCTCAAGTGCAATAAAGGCCTGGACGCTGTTGGTCCTGTCTAAGCAGTCCAGACAATTGGAACGAATGGTCCCCGCTTGACATCTGAGATTGAAAAAATAACTAAATGTCAATGCCTGCTTGGTCTGATTCTTAAAAAGTGTCTATTTTTATATATTAATAAATAGCAAAACCCCAAATCCATCACCTCACCTCTTAACACCGGCCTCTGCCGAAAAGCTGAAGAAACCACATTCCTCCAGAAACCTGTTGATCTGAGGTTTCAGAACAGTGTTGAGCTTTTCAGTCTTTCCACCTTTAACCATCTGATGGTAGTCAAAGTTCAACATTTTCACAGCGTTGGCATGTTCTGAAGCTTTTAGGTGACTCTGTGGGCGAAGACAAAGACGACCTTCTTTACAAAGTAAAGGAAGCATAACGATCATGTGTACAATGGCACTAGAGTAAAGCTTTGCGGAACAATTTTTAACATAACAATCACCTGGAATGCTTTGCTTAGCATGTGCTCGCCCTCCTTCATACCCAGCAGGTTGATAATCAATTGTTTGCCATACAGCCTCCTCAATGCACTGAAATGTCTGGACAGGTGACACCACACAGGGTTAATTCAAACATGTGAAGCATATTAAAATAAACAACAAAAGGAGAATCAATAAATCTGAATACAAAGGGTTTCTTTAAACAAAGCAAGCTGTAAAGACACAGATCAATCAATAGATTGTAAGTGATGGGCAGGAGGAAATAGCTGTGTTGTCTGCATCTACTTTCCCATTCATCACGACCTGACTCAGCACTCCAGGGAACAAAACAGTGACTCATGATGAATAAAAAAATCATGCTCTGCTTGAGGAACAGAGCGGAAAAGGCCAGGGCTACTCGAACGAATTGTGACACACTGCCATTCCTTCAAATATTCAAGATAATATCAAGATATTCATTCCTAAAGCTAATTTTTATCATTACAGAAAAAGATCAGTCAGAATAGTACTGGGGAGGATGTGTCTATTTACCTTGACAAGGTCATGATGATGTTATTACCTTTTCCTAATGTAACCAATAAACATTCAATCATTTACACCTAATCTTGCAATCAATATTTTCTATAGGTTTTTGCAATAAATGTCAAAAAAGTTGCTGTCATATTGTAGAAATAGTTTGATGTGTGCAATGTACTTGGTTTCCACTGTTTGTATTTTTTGCATGAACTATGATACAAAAATCTATGATGCTCATTCTGCATTATTTATTGATCTATGTACACATGAAGACAGATGTCATGCTCTTTTTTTCAGCGTCATACATCAACGCCACAGGCGTGTTTTAAGGCACTTGTGTAGCTGCTTTTCAACACAAGAACACATCTGGGGCAACCTCATTTTCAGGGTTTCTTAGTTATTCAAACAACTCACTCTCTGTTTGCTTTTAAAAATACAAAGTTTAGCACATCTCTAAGCATGAAGGGGCTTCCCAATCTAGATGCAGGATTAAAGCAGGTTGGAGGTTTGGACCTGAGCCAGAACAGCTGGACTAAAGCAAAGTTACCATCAACGACAAGCTAAACTGTAATTACCTCTCAAAAGCCGGGGCGTTCGCTTCAAAACCACGGGACAGCTTAACACGGTGGGAACCGACCTGAAAATACAAAGAGTAATTTGTGACTTCTTTCATTTTTGGGAGAGAAGGAAATCCAACCATAGAGAGAGGACCAGAGGACAAAAACTGAAAGAGAGCCAGATGTAAGTCTGAAGTGCCTGCTAAGACGAGTTGCATTTGAAGATACAGGATGAGAAATATTCAGTGAAGGATTCAGCAATCATTAAATAAGCTCACTGTAGATCTCTAAAAAGATACCAATCATGATAATGAAAAACACATTTAACCTGGCCAGACATGATTTGTGCTTTAGAAAACTTTATTGTTTAAACTTTGTTGTTTAGCTACAGCTATTATTAGCGCCAGAAAACCAAATAATATCTCGTTTCTGCATGACATTTGAATAACCGCTTTCACATCCTTTAGTGTTATATATTATCTTCCTGTTTAGAGCTAAAAAGTGTTGGCTCTATCTTTTGACCTCTGGGCTATAACTAGCTTCTCATTTTTTGCAGTCACATACAACAAAACTATCACGCCTTTATAACACAATTACAGGGTCATCTAAGATAGTCTTTATCCTTTTTGTATTATTTATTTACACCAAATACAGTTTAATTTGGCTTCTCAGATCTCTCAGGTCTGGATCAAATGTGGGTCATGTGTTTGACTGCATGTTGGAGTCCCACCCAATTCTGTTTGTTCCCTCTGCAGGTCCCTGTCATTAATATTTCATACATACAGAATAGCACCAAAGACAAGCTCACATTACCCTGAGCTTTCTTGGAAAAGCTATCCTGTGGCAATTGTACTTCTTTATTTTGCTCTTTTGCTTTCTGACATTCAACCACTACATTAAAACCAACATGCTCCATAAAGACAACGTCCATAACACCTCTATAACCTAACAAATACCAACAGATAGAGGACCCATCCTTAAACAACATCAACGTTTTGTATTGCCTTCATCAGGTTGTGTGAAAAGCTTTGAAGAAACCTAGTACACCAAAATAACGAGATATCTAGTCATCATGTACCTACAGTACTGTACATTCATGTCCAATCACACATATTCTGCAGGTATGACATTATGTACATTGTGAAAGTAAGTAAATGATGACAGAATTATCATTTTTTGGTGAACTATCCCTTTAACAAGGGTCACCTTACAAGCTTCCCAGCTTCCAAAGCAGCGATGATAACGTCTATGCAATGTCAGGAGAAAGATCTGCTTCCTGGCATCATAATTCGATTTCACAAGAAGCCAATAAATTAATCGCAATCTGGCTTCTTTCCTAAAGGAATCACAGCTTTCATCAACTGACATTGCACAAACCCTTTGCAGCAAAGAAAACATCATCCACCAGATAGAACTAAGCCTTTGAAATACCAGCTGTTGATTCCCATGAGGTCCTTTTGGTTCTCGACTTTGATTCAGCTGCAACAAAATCCCCTGAAACGAGTTTTTCTGATAATATGAATAGAGGGGGTCAGCACTGACCATGTGATATAAATTGGACACATAAGAATACATTTATTATGGTTACTTCAGCAGGGGCTTGGACCTCCAACAAGCTGGGATATAGCTCAGTAGAGGACAATGCAAATATCTGATCTGAGTACATGCGACGGTCAAATTGATTCAAAGCTTTACCGTACCTGGATACCCGGCTGCTCCCAGAATAAAGGTATCGACCCTCGGATTTGAATGAAGGAAGACACTTTGTCGTCAAGAAAAATAACCTGTGGGTAACATAAATGAAAGCACATAATGAAAGTTAACAGCACTGCATTGTATAATGCATTAGTATCCTGCATAAGGTACAATTAAGAAAGTAAGATGAGTGGTGACTAAAGGATGAGTCATTCTGGTGCCACACCTGTTCAGTCTCGACAAAGTTGGCCACTTGGCCATCGTCATTTGTGCCCCGGACATTGAAACGGGTGCCTGCTCTCTCTGAACTCAACCGAGAGATCACACAAGCTTTGGCCTGCTTGTGCCCAGCGTAGATGGTGCGGATCTCCACTCCACCACACATCAACCTCAACAGCCAATCATCACAGTTCACCCCATAATGTTTGAGATGGAGATGCAGGGACTGATTCCTGGGAACATGTTACATATCCATTATATAATAAGTACATGGAATTCCACATGGATCTCATGACTATAATGATTTAAAAAATGTAAACACACCAGAAAAATCGATTGTCAGATGTGTCTTCTCGGATTCTCCGGTGTGCGTTCAAGCTAAGGTCCAAACTCACTCCGGTGGAGGACCAGGCAAAATAAAAGTTGCCAGAGTTTAGGACCTTCCTGACGTCCGCGATCCGGTCCTCATCTGTAGGGTCGTTCTTAAGAGAGACAAAGTCTGTGCCAGTTACTCGAAAGACTTCGGAATCCTGGACTTTGCCCACAGAACTGCATCCTGTTACCACCACCAGGCTGTGCAGCATAGAATCCCCTAAAGAAGAGATTAAAGATACATCTGAGATCAGTAAAAGATAGTAGATAATAACAAGATTTGGCATTTACCACCCATGAAGTTTTGTTCTGCTATGCTTTTTAGCCAGAGTCCACTATCATTAAAAAGATCAAGGTTGTTTCTTTCATCTGGCGTCAAGGGGGATTTGTACTTGTTGTGATGACAAAGACAAAAAAGATATACAGAAAATGTACCAAGGTTAAGACGAAGAACTCCAAGGATCCCATAGGCATCCAGCATCTTGGTGTATGATGCTTTGATGGTCTCTTTTTCTGCTGCCGCTGTGAATGACATCGATACATTCATTTATCATATTTTTAATGATTGACAGACTCAATAAATAGACAATCATTAAAAACATAAATTTTATTCTGGAAAAGAATATAATCTGGTCATATTATACAAAGATTAATTCTAGAATGTGTCAGTAAATTGTTATTTTACATTTTTAGAATTAAAATAAATACTTTTAAAGGATAGCAGGTGTCTAGTAAATGTGTTATGGACAGTCTTACACAATACGGCAACAGCTCCAGACTCAAACATCAGACATTCCTCTCGATTTCTGGATTCCACAATCACACTGTATGGAGGCGGGTCCAGTTTATGATAAATACGATAACCTTTGCTGAAAGCCATGGCTCGACACAACCGGTTTTAATGCTAGATGGAAAAAAAACTTTTTAAATGTTACTTCTGTATAACAAACCACAACACACACTGAATACAATACAGATCACAATACATTGTAAGAAGGGCTGATATAGACATATTAAAATCCCTGACGAGCAGGTGCATTAGATGCAGCATCATGCATCCACGAAAACACTAAATCACAAGAGCTTTTGAAAATACAGTCTGTCATAGCGATTAAAAAGCGGAAGTAAACAGACTTGAAGAGTTGCACAATTCGTCCTATTTTAAATACATGTTATATGAATTAACTCTTTATGTAGCACACACAACCACATCTTATAACCAAGGCAATATTTAGCATCCTATCGATAAATGTCAGTTTAGTTATCCTGCTTATTGCTGATGAAACCCGTTTATCTCAACCATACAGCATAGAGATGCAGAATAAACCCAAATCCCAGCACGAAGGAGCCCGACACTGTCCGAAAACATCCGACTTAAATCAAACAAATCATGCAGAAACAGACAATGACATGGTGCTCATCGCAATGCCTAGACACATACAATATAATATACAACTCAAATGTATTAATACGTTCAAAATTCGTGCACATACATCACTGTCTAACCTTGGGCCACTGTCTCAGCGTGTGGCTGAAGGTTAGTTCGCATAAATATTAATAATCATCTATACGATTAATAGTATAAAAAAGATCAGGGCCTTGCTTTATCATTAGATGTGTCAAAATCGACGGTTCAAACTGACTGACATCGCCAACATCATTTAGCAGGTTGTATTGCGATAACCAACAACGGCTAACGTTAGCCTGCTAGCCAAACCATCGCCTTCCTGAACCACATAAACAAATGACATTTTTTCTATTCCAGCGCCGGATTGCATACGTTTATACGTTAAAAGCACAAACGCAATAATTCGGCGTTATTCGTTTATGATTACGCATGATAATGAGATGGTATGGTCTTATGTACCTGTCACAGTTGTGTCTTCCCCGGTAGAAAATCGTATATGGCTAATAGTAAGAAGACGACTAGCGGGGAAGGTAGTTCAGGCACAGAAATACAACATAGAGAGGACGACGGGAGGGATGATTTTGTTACGTCCTGGTCCAACTTCCAACAAGTCGTGATGGGGAAAAAGGCGCTTTGTGCACTTACACTACATTTGTTGTGTACTAAACAAAACGACTATATGTAGACAAACGTTACAAATTAAAGTGTAGTTTCAAGTGAGGAAAAAAACAAACCTCTTCATATCATACGCAAACAGAACTGGTCGATCTGGGCCGCGATGCGCCCTCTACCGATATAATATTTTAGGAAGATTTCCTACATAAATTTTTCACATCTAGTTTTTATCCAATTCAGTTATATAGACACATTACATACGGCTTCTCAATGTTACCGTAACACTTGAAAAAGCGGAGACTATATATTACAGTATTATATAGCTTTGACTCGTATTTCCCAACTCAAACCCAGAAGTAACATCTGTATTTAATAGCATTTAAAGAATTTAGTAACTATACAACATTATTGTTACTAGTTATTTTGTAGCATTAATACATTAAATGTATTTAGTAACATTAAAAGAGTGCAGTTCCAGGCATGATATCCAGGTTGAGGTGGGAAATATCCTAAATCCGAGGTGTCTAAAACCTAGCATTAATCCAGAGATTAATGTAGCCAGAGACGTTCAATTTGTAAAGTGACAGCTCTACACACTGTGACAGATGAACTGAATAAATAATGAACAATAACAAATGTATAAAGGTTCGTTTATGCCTAAAAGGAAAATAGTTACTTGAAAAAGTGAAAAGAGAAATACTATAATATTTAAGTTTTAAAAACGTATCTAATAATATAGTATCATTATTTGGAATTGTCATTATAATAATTTATTAATAATTAATTATTTTTAGTGCCCTAGATGTTATCATTATCAGCATCAAAGTTTATTAAAGCAAAGCAACATAAAAATGCGTCAAAATTGTTATGTCCTGATATTACATTGCCCCTTACCCGTTAAAAGGAACCCGCCCACTTGCAATAAGTGGCAGCATCACCAACCAATGACATAAAGTCTTTAAATTCAACGGACCAATCACATTATAACTTCCAGGAAACCGGTTGTTTCATAAGTGTTTGCAATCAGTCATGGTTTCATAAACAAAATAGAGAACGCTGAAACTACCAGCATAACAGAAGAGTGACAGCAGAAGGACGGAAAGTCTGCTGCATTGTTTCTCATGAAGAAGTAAGTCATGGATTTGTTTGCATTGTTTGTACTGTAAGTTGGCTAGACTGGTAGCTGTCCAAGGTGGTCAGAGTTTGACATTTTGACGTCTAATCATAATAGAGACAGATGTGTATCGTCGGTTTCAGGGTGTTATAGACTATAGTTATAGACTACAGTACATATACAATACATATAACTTATTGTGTGTTTTCAGACCATGAGACCAATTCTGTTTTCTGTTATTGCACTTGACTTTACAGTACACATCCTCGACAGAATGAAAGGACTTTACTTTGTCGAGCCGATCGCCGCGATTTACGCGTTTGCCAGTTTTATGCTTTATCCTCTGGTGCAGCAGTACGTGTATCGCAGACTGTGGATGGAAATCACAAACTCATCATATCCAGCGTCCGACGACACTTCCACATGCGTCAATAACAGCACCAACCACACCAGCCTGCAAGAGGTGAAGTACCACTACTGTATAATCAATATCAACCAGATGTACATCACGCACAATGATCCTAAAAGGTGTTTGGACACATAAGCCACTTTTTATGTCATTTATTTGTTTTTAGATAAAACTTAAACAAAGCCAAGAAACCGGTTTACATAAATATCTTTTCATTGGTGTAGTTCATCACATGTCTTGAGATTGAAATATTTGTCAAATATTTTGCTTGTAAAGTGTGAATGAACTGTCTTATAAATACATAAAAGACATAATTAAATACAGCTTTTTGTTTTCACTATTATATTTAAAAATAGTATTTATGCATTTTAACTATCCAGATATTTTTTGTTTAATCATAAGAGTCTTTTATAAAGGGATGCAGTAGACCAAAATTAAAACAAAATTGTCTATTTAAATGAATACAATTAGAACTAAACTGTCTTTGTCAATTTGAAAATCAAGTTTAGTCTTAGATAATTATAAAATCATTTAAAAATGTTTTTAAATTATTTGTTGTGTGACTTCCACCTGTTGTGGTTTATATAACAGCCTGTAGTACCTGTAAAGTTTTAGTTATCATAAGCGCACACATCTGTGTTTTATTTCCTCATTTTCTTTTCTTGTATTATAGCTGTTTGGAATTGGTTTAGACCATTTTATAATAGATGGCATAAAAAACACATGTAGCAGCAGCAGCATTATGTACAAACGTGTTTTGTCTATATTGCTGTACTTTCAGGAGGTGCAGAAAGCGGCTTCACTGTTTTCCATGTACAGTGAGTTGTTTTCCATGATCCCTAGTCTTGTGATGACTCTCCTCCTGGTGGCCTACAGTGATCAGCGTGGACGTAAGATCACCATCATCATGCCGCTTGTTGGGTCTCTGATCTACGCGGTTTCCTTCCTGGCGGTGTCTTTCTTTGAGCTCAACCTTTACCTACTCATTGCTGCCAATTTTGCAAGTGCCCTTTTTGGTGGTGTTGGAACCATCCTAGGCGGATGCTTCTCATACGTGGCTGATTTGTGCGAGAGCGGCAAGCAGAAAATGCTTCGTATGGCCGTGATAGACATGGTGATCGGCTTTATGGCAGGAGTAGCGGCAATCTCCACAGGCTACTTTTTGAGAGCGGCTGGGTTTAACTGGCCTTTCTTTACATCAGCCACGTTCCAGCTCATTAACTTGCTGTATGCCATCTTTATCCTGGAAGAAACTAAGGTGATTGACAGGTCAGAGACTGTGGCTTGTTGTCAAGCCTTGCGAAAACTTGCTTTTGGTATCTATAATCTGTTTGCAAGAGGAAACGGTACAAGAAGTTGGATTCTTGTACTGATGATGGTCACGTTCGCCTCGTTTTCGTTTTCCAATACTGGAGGTCTGTCAGTTATCACGCTTTATGAACTCAATAAGCCGCTTTGCTGGAGTGAGATCCTTGTCGGCTATGGTTCCGCGGCCTCCACCGCCGTGTTTATCACTAGCTTTGTTGGTGTGTACGTGTTCTCCCGCTGTCTGTCTAACACAACCATCATCTACATTGGGATGCTGTCAGTGGTTGTAGGCATGGTGATGACTGCCTTTGCAAAGACCACGCTTATGATGTTCCTAGGTAAGGATGAATGTTCACAGTCTTTAATTTGGGAGGGGCTTTTATGACTCTGAATATCTCTGTTTTTTTTTCATCATTTAATCTGATCTCAGAAAAAAACTATTTTTACAAGGGTAATAAATATAAATTCAAACGATGTGAATTGTACAAAAATGTATGCTTATTAGATAAAAGCAAGAATGAAGCCCCACCCCTGACCTCACTAAAACATACAAATGAGATTTGATGAATATAAATTTATATCAATGTCCTTTTATCATAAGTGTATATAACAATAATTACCAGAGCAAACAGCTGAATTACAACAACCTGTCTTATCTTATTACATTTTATATTATTATTTGTAGTTATTGAGCCAGCTGTGTTTTCTGTTTGCTGAATAACTGTTAACACTAAATTACTGTGTGTTTGTCAGTATCATTATTAATATGATCATCATGATCATCTGTACTGCTGTTATTGTAAACCTTATTACATTTTTAATATACAGTAAACAAATTCTCACATTAATCTGAAATAACCACTGTGCAAAATAAATGTGCCATAAATGTTTTATGTGCCCTTATAGAAATAGATTAAAAAGTCTGGAGGTCATGTTTGTCTAGTTAACGTCAATATTTATGTATTTGCTTACAGTGAGGATTCCTTCGATGTTTGCCATCATGCCATTTCCCATTCTGCGATCTATGATGTCAAAGGTCGTCTCAAAGTCTGAGCAGGGTAAGCAGCTCTTAGAAAATCACTTTTCCAAAGCAAAACTCCTTATTCAGCAAGATGCCATGTTTCATAAGAGTTCTTGTCTGCTTAAGAGATGTGTTTTTACTTGTGACTGTGTACTTTGAAGCAGGCATTTATTTCAATATCCATACATATTATATATTGTATATTTAAGTTAAAGAGGTTTTTTGGCCATTCTAATCATTCTATACTATATTTTATGTGATGGAACACTCATGCTCCAAACACATAGTTGACTTCTGCTTGTATATATTTATGCAAACAAAGTCTCATTTGTATAAATGATCCTTATTTGTTTGTATTGGTATCTATAATGTCTGTTGTTTTATCAGGTGCGCTCTTTGCCTGTGTGGCTTTTCTGGAAAACCTGACCAGTAATGTGGCCTCTGCAGTGTTTAGTAGCATTTATGCAGCCACTGTGGCATGGTGCCCGGGCTTCGTCTTCCTGTTGGGTGCTGGACTCTGCATCATTCCCATGAGTCTACTGGGGTAAAAGCTGAAGTTAAACATAACCAGCTACTGATCTTCAGTTAATAATTGAATTAGATCAAGACAATGTACAGTAGGCATATCCTAGTCCAGGCACAAAATAGGAAATTTAGCATATTTTAGTTTTGTACAGTAAAGTCAAACTTGGTAATTTTGGTAATGTTGCTTGTGATTTTAAAGTATAACATTCCTGCAGAGTATTTTGACCACTGGACATGAAAGCATCTTATTAAGCTCATTGGAACCCATAGAAACCAATTTAAAACAGCTCCAGTTTTCATCTCTGTCATGTCTTGCCATTTAAACTTAGAAGGCTCTACGTTTGTCTATATCGTGTTATAGACAAATTAGTGTTTAAATTGAAATACATTAAAAAGTTATAGTTCCTCTTCTTTAGAATTCATTTCCATGAATTCTTTTCCATTTCCTCTTCTCCATTTTTAATACTGAATTTTTTTTTTGCACATGTCCATGTGTGTATGTCTAAGAATGCTGACTCACTCTGACTTTGTGTCCCATTCCAGCATCCTGAAGTGTATCAGTCCAGCAGATTCCAATGACACTGAAGGACTCTTATCAGAAAGTGGAACTAAATCCTCCGACGATGCACCTGTCGCTTAAACGTGCCCTGTGTGTTCATTTACTCAAAGACTCTTGAGTATAATTGCTTCATCTCACCCACATGAGTTATAAAGTGAGAACTGCGTAAAACTGAGCACATGTCGGTTCTCACATTTCTCATTCAAGTATTTTCATTAACTGCTTTAAATTGTGTGAGTTTTTCGCCGAAATGCAGTATATGCAAATGTTTTGCAGAAGGACCACTTAAGAAGGGTTTAAAACTTTATATTTTTAAAGGGAAATTTTCTAAATGAGAAAATAATTAATTTTAACAAGAACTACAGTTGTAGTTTACTATAAGTGCTTGCAAGGCAACAAAAATTCAGATAACTTTAGGCTATGTTTCAGAGAAAATTAATGTAAGCACTGTAGTCAAGGATGCAGACTAATCACAATTCAGTATCCAAAAGATCTTTCTCTTTCTATCTTTACACTTAAATTTCTTTTTTTGTCATTTTTTTCAAAGAAAATTAAACATTACCAAAAATGAATTTGTGTTGGAGTGTCCAAAGTGTGTATTATGTATTTTGGGTAGAATCAGGAATATCCATAACCAGATTATTTAAAGAATAATTCAGAGTTGCCTTGCAAGCACTGTATTTATCTAAAGTTTGGGCTAATGTGCAATAAGGTTAATTTTGTTCATGGTGCGCTTCTCAAGATCTCATTAATATCATTTGTACAGATTAAAGTCATAAGCAATGTAGCCAGTATGCTCAGACCTGCCATTCAGTTTTTAAGATTCTAAATAATAATTAAGATTTGATAGTTATTTACCTGTGAGTTATCTGCTTATTTCATAACATCCTGCAATGGCAACGCTCAGGGCTGGTAACCAGAAGGTTGCTGTTTCAGTCGTTGGGGCAGGGACATTCATTAAACTTTGTAATTTCCTACTTGTATTCCTACACACACACAAAGACCTATTTATGTTATGCATTTGACAGATGCTTTTATCCAGAGTGATCTGTTTTTGGTTTGTGTATTCCCTGAAAGTCGAGTCACTGTTTGCCATTGCTATCAATTGAGAGGAGTACTACAAATTCAGTTACTTTTATGCACATAAATGCATTTAAAAGTACAGAGTCTGGTATCTTGTGTGTGATCGTGGTATTGTTTTGAGCAATAAAAAGTAGTAAAAGATTATTAACTGTGGCTTTGTATACAAGTGTTTGATGTTGCAATATTCTGTGAGCTCTTTAGTTGTGTGGTCAGCAGGAGGCAGTAGAGATTATTGTAAGCACTGGTGAACAGCAAGTTTGTATTTTTCTAGTTATCAGATACATTTTACCCAACATTTACACTTAACAAAAAAATTTACTACATAAACATATACTAAGTTAATTTGAATCTGTTACTTACATGGCACATTTCATTCCACCCAACTGATGTGACTAATGAAAAACGAATTAAAATATCATTAGCCTGGTATGAAAACAATTTAGTGTGCTACAATATTCAGTAGACGCATGTAGTTTCTAATGAGTCATTGGATTTCATAATTCTATACAACAGATTATTCTAAGGAAAACCGTGTAAATACATCTAAAAATTGATATATGGGGAAATTGGACTAAATTTGTTTGCCAACAAGACCATCAAAAACCAGTGATATTCTTTATATAAATGTAGAATCCACTGATGTCTGGCCTGTCATACTGCCCTGTGGATGTGATTTTCAAGCCTGATTCAGATGTGATGCGAGGTCAGAGATCTGCAGCTCATGGTAATCGTGTAGTCAGTGTGTCTACACAGTGAAAGTAAGATAAATTGAGGTGGAGGGGCGAGTGGGCTTCTCTGGTTTCCACACCGAGACTCCACATCGCTGACTCCACATGATCTACCTCACCACAGACTGCTGTCTCCCCCACACTCTCTGTTTATATCTCTCCCCGTTTCTCTCTCTTTTTTTCTATGCACTCCCATACACACACACATTCAGGTTTTTTCCATCTTTATTCAGATGCATGATACACACACATCTGGCTCCATACTCTGATTCGTGAAAACCCATAACTGCTGCTTGTGGTTGGCTAAGTCAGATAACGCTCACAGACGTTCACACCACCATCAGGGATGAAAAGCACCCACGCTCCAAACAAACAACTGGACCCGTATCCCAATAGACACATCTGGGGCTGGTTGGACACAGATGTATAAGGCCACCACACCCCAGAATGGGTCCGACCCCCTGTCTACGGCTGTCACAAAAGAAACTGTTAACCTTGTTTGAAAGTGCTCAAAAAGTATCATTGCGCAACTTAACAAACTACAACTGTTTGAGGTTAAAACGTGCATGCAAAATATCTAAGAAACACTGTATTTACAGACATGTAAGAGACAGACATGTATTTCAGAATAGTTCATCTAAGGAGCTGTTAGATTCTAGCGGCTATACTTGATTTAAACAGTCATCATGCTTTGCTTTTGTGTACATTCATATATCGAGTAATGACTAGATAACAGCTTTAGCGTGTTTGCCTGATTGTAAAAACAGGATAAAAATCCTGCTGTTGGCTGGCCAGGTCCACTACATAAAGATCAGAAACAGGTTGGAGGATGATGTCTTGGGTCACTGAGAGCAATGGTGAAAATATCCCCTGCTGTCAGAAGCTAAAATGAGAAGAACCTCTTTGGTTTAAGAGATTGAATGGAGCCAGCAGCCTGAAATTTTAATACACACTGTATATCTGCTGAATTGTGAAATGTATAGAAAGTAATTGTATCTTTGGTATACATTGAGTGGTTTTTATCAAATGTGGTCTGTATGTGGGTTCTGAGCTAGCAGCATTGATCTTATTACACATTATATATAAATAAGTTCAAAGTTAGTCACTTAAATCTTAACTCCTATCATGCATGACTGTATTGTTTTTTTTTTTTTTGCTGTAGTCCGCATAAAAAACAACGAAACTATCCATGAATCCATACTCCAATTTTATTTACACATTAAAAAATATGCCAAATACGAGAACCAGTTGATTCACACCACACCATCAATTTTCTAAAGACTGTTATGTCACACTACAAAGGAAAAAGACACAGATCGATCAATCACCATAACAGCATAATAAAATATGTGTGAAAATCAATAGCGTCATACTACTGATGACAGTTCACATAAAGGTTCACTTAACGTCAATGAAAAACGTATGTAGCCTACGTTACATCACATTTAATTTGTTTTAGGTGATATATAACTGGTGATATAAAAATATATATAGTTACATGTCTACTGTCTATCTCTGCGATCTGCCGTTCCGAAATTTGAAAAGCCCGCACAAAAAAGCACAGCATTTCGCGCATTTTCGGTCATTTCGGTGACCTGACGTTCTTAAAAGGGGGCGTCTTCGCCACACTTCTAGAAACGCCCATTTTGGTGAAACCCCTGGAATTTAGTGAACCGATCCGATCACATTGATGCAGCCATTGTTAGTCATGGTTATAGTGCCACCAACTGGCAACAGGAAGTGTGTCACTCACAGGAGACTTTAAAATTGTCCGCTCATATTTACTCAAGTCGTTTCGATCTTGGTTAAAATAAAGCCGATAAATGGCTGATGTGAAATTTGTTAAACGTTTTGTGATATCTTACTGTTCAGTAAACAAAGTTTACAAGTACACTAGTTTTGCAACAGGATCGGATAGGTGCCAGTTTTGTAGTTGTAACGTGTACAGCGAATCTAGTGTTAAATTCGAATTAATGACACAGGTTTGTGATTACTGTGGTAAGTGCAAATTATATTTATGTATTGTTTATACATATTTATTTGCATGTAAATATGTAGAAATGTACATTTTAGCTTACAAGTAATAATTTTGCAAATTCTCAATTTAATCATATTTAATGAGAGTTGTGTGCGCTTTATATGGACATACTGTAAGCTGACATGTTTACGTCACACACGCACACACAGGTCATTCTATATGGAATGTTTTCTGCACATTTGACAATTAGCGTTCTATTACGTCACAGTACTGTTATCGACGCGCATACTGTATAAGTCGAACACTCGCAGGTTCTCTTCATTCACGAGTGGAATAGAGAACGAAGCGCACGAACTTTAAAAACTTTTACCAGTTTACATTGTGTATACAACGTACAAGGTTAACGACAACGACATTATGTATTCTTTGCCGGTTTCTAAGAGCAGTGATAGAGAAAAATATGTAGATGTGGAGTTTGTGCTCCCTAACGCCGTGCCGCCATCGTCGAACACTGTCCAACCAGCCGAAGCTTCTTCTGGACATGTCCCGCGCAGCGTTACAATAATGGAAGAAGGTGAGGAGGCTTCTTCTACAACAGGTAAGTAATTACACCAGTAAATGCAGTGTAAAATAGCCAGTGCTTTATTTAAAACCACTAATATAAAGAGTATGGTTATCATGTACGTTTATTAAGTTCGTGGCCATTATTATTATAGTCATCATAACAAATTACGATTTAAACCAAAATGATGAATCCGTTTACCTTCTGTTCACTCCATATTCGTTTTTAAATGAATACAGAATGAACAGAAGATACACAGATAATCCCTGATAACAGTTCTGTGTGACAAATACCCTAATGACATTTATTGTGGATTCTTGACATTTTAAATTTTTATTTTTATTTTAGAAAAAGCATCAACGAGTAGAAAAATATGCAGATTCTTCATGTCAGCATGGAATGCCATAAAGCGTCTCTTTGTACGCTACTTTGGAAAGAACACAGTACTGCCTATAGTGCCTCCAGTAGTACGGCCTAATGATGGGTCTATGAGTCCTGAGAAGGCTGATTCCAGTCCGGCCGATTCCAGGCTAGAGACTACCGACATGCCAGATGAAGCCCAACTAAAGAATGGCACAATTCCATCCGATCCCTTGATGAAGACTGCTGCCTATCCAGTCACTCCGGCCGATTCCGAACCAAAGGCTGGCAGTAGTGTAGGGAATCGCATGGAAACAGATACTGATACCAAACCAACCGGTTTCTCACCTAAGGCTGGTCCGATGACACAGGCAGTTACGAATACACAGAGAAAAACTGACCAGCTAGCCAGTCTGAAGATGAAAAGTGACGCCATTCCTAAGTGGAAGACAGATGTTGATATGGCCCCTATGTTGGTGTATGCTGCCTTCAAGGCCAAGATGAAAGCTGAAGCCAAGCGTATGCCTCGGGAATTCCGCGGGAGTCGAACTCTAGGTGAGTCATCATTACTAGGAACACAACACAATTAATACAAACTAGGATTAACAAACGTGATTAATTTAAAGATCTAATTGTAACATTAAAATTAAAATCTAATTGTAACAAGAATTTAGTTAACTTAATATTTAACTAAATATTAAGTTATCTAAATTCTTGTTACAATTAGATTTTCCAAAAATATGCATATGTAACATAACAAATTGTAATGTGTTTTTTTTCTTCAGAACCTGTCCTTGATGATTATTATTATGACTCGGATAAACTTCTTGGAAGCGGCAGCTATGGCAAAGTTTACGAGGGATACCGCAGATCAGATGGAAAAAGGGTATGCATTTGTTCTTGTTTCAACAAACATTGTGCTATTTACATAGATATTTTTGTCCGCTTGATTAAAACATATATTTAAAAATGATTACAGATGGTCAAACCTTAAAAGTTATATGCAGAGTATCAGATGATTCAGTATGCTAATAAGAAATCAACTCTATCTCTGTGCAGGTCGCCATCAAGATTGCGGAACCACATTACACCGACAAATACATTACAATGGTAAGTTAGCAAAATGAATTTAGGTATATAACAAATTTTCTATCTAAAGAGCTTTCACCTAATGTTTCTTTTTTTCTCTAGCCTGGATCTTCCTCACCTTCTTTTCCTTTGGAGGTGGCAATGATGATCTTGTTGCAAGAATCTCAAATCTGCCCCAATGTCATACAAATATATGACTGGTGTAAGGATTCGAACCACTTGACGATTGTTATGGAACACCCTGAACCCTGCATGACGTTGACTTCATTCATTCGGACTACTTTTTGTCTGAATGAAAAAACAGCACGAACATTGTTTCTTCAGGCAGTAAAAGCAGTAAAACACTGCTTGGAACATGGTGTACTTCATATTGACCTTCATACAAGTAATTTCTTGGTGAACATAGAAAGTTTGGAGCTAAAGTTGATTGACTTCGGGATTTGTCAAGTTGTGCAGGAATCAGGCCATCTTTCCGAAGACTATTTAGGTAAGCTGGAGATTTTTGATAACAAATCTGTGATTATGTGACCCGTTAACAAAATTACTTAACGTGCAATGTCTTGCTTACAGGAGCTCCATCATACAGCCCACCCGAAGTCTACAAGGAGTACAGATACTATGCCATGCCAACAAGTGTCTGGTTATTAGGCTCTGTGCTGTATGAGATGGTGCTTGGTTTTCAACCTTTTCCTGAAACTCCTCCACGCGCTAAAGATTTTTGTATTACCAACTTCTACTTACCAGAACGTAAGTAAAAAGTACTAACAAAGACAAGAAATATAAACAAAGACACACACACATCCATAAACGTAAAAAGTAAGATGAGGTGCATGTGAAAAAAAGAGCTGGTAGTGTAGCAAGATGTCATACTCACTATAGTCTACACGCACTTTCAGAGTAAAACAAGAGAGCAGTTGTACTCTGTGACTATAGTATTGTGATCAGAGACTTTGTATTGTATTATCAATAATGACGACAATAATGTTAGTAATGTCAAGTAGTGTCATTGGCGTGTCATGTGGTCTTGACTAACCAGCTCTCTCCCAAATCTTTTACAGGTTTGGCTGATCTGATTAAACGGTGCCTGTGCATGAATCCAGCTAAACGACCAACGATACAGGAGATCTTGGATGATCCCTGGTTAAAAGATGAATAGGTCAAAAGAAGGAACGCAGGGCCTTACTATAAGGTAGGTGAGAGGTAGTGTAACAGATGTATATCAGAATAGCAGGTTCTCAGGAGAAATTAACTTAGTGTTTTATCTCTTTGCAGGCCACCATCAAGCGTTCAAATGACTGAAGGAAGAGGAATCTCTATTTCATTTGAAGTTCTGAGTATCAATTTAAAATTCTGAGTATCAATCAAAAGTCATATATATATATATACATATGCTATCTAAGACTGATGTTTTTCTTACAGCTCCACAATCCCAACAGAGAAAGTGCAAATGAAAAAGTGCAAATACTTCTGCATTTCTGCAAAGAGTGGCAGCTGATCGATGGCGGAGCATGGACGCTGCCCCAACAAATGATCAAGAAAAGAAGGCTGTGCAACGATGTTTAAAATAATAAAATAAATAGTGCAACTAAGCTTAATGATCTTTTCATGTTATTTTGTCATTTATTAAGAATCACTATCAAAAATGATTACACATCTAGACTGTGTGGAGTGCACAAACTTAACAAGCAGGTGACTTGAAGCTGCTCTATGACTGGCTGGTGTCAGGTCACGTCAGATTTGTCCCTAAATGCATCACTGAGTATTACATTTGGGTTTTGTTGTGGTAAATGAATTTGTTCTGATAATATTTCATTTATTTCACCACAACGCCACTAGAAAGTTGCCAATGCCCCCATCAAGAACAGTCAGTCTATATCTATCAATAGTATTGTAATATTGTCATTGACAAAGACAAATCCTCCCAAAGTGAGAGAGAAACCACTGAACACTAAATCCATATTCGTAAAAAAATATAACATCATTTTCTTTGAGTTGCAAAACAAACAAAAAAACAAATCACACCAAAATAAATGAACGTTCAGAGGCGGCATATTTTATTATTTATTATTTTTTTTTTATTATTATTTATTATATTTTATTATTTATTTAAGTGGCATTGCATCTTTACACAGAAATGTAATCCGCCACACAGCCACCTTAACTCGTCTGTGTAATGACGACAACATTTCTATTGCGTTGTATTGCGTCACAGCATTAGCGTCACGCGTACTGTATATAAATCGAACAGGAAGAAGAGCTGCACCAGTCTGCGCCCTCACCGGAGTGTTAATGGTTTTTTCCGGCGTCGTGCACACGCTCAAACGCTGAAAACATGGCGACACTTGTGAAACTTTACAGTCAGCTAGAAAAAGTCAAAGAGCAGCATTTCATTAGAAACAGGATTGTAGAGGAAAACAGAAATAGAGATAATCAGGCTGCTCTCAAACTTCAGAGCTGCTTCAGAGGCTCTCAGGCGAGAGCATACATCAATCATCTGCATAATAATGCGACATTAATAAAGAAAATTTGGAGAGGTTTTATTGCACGGAAACTGTTCAGACACAGAGTAAAGGCAGCATATTTTATCATGAAGATACATTTCTACAATAAGATGGCTGTCGAGATACAGAAGAGATGGCGAGGCTATTATGTTAGAAAGTATGTGCACAATTATTACACACGCAAAAGAAATTTGGAAGCACTGAGCAGGAAGAATGATCAAATCAGGAGAGATCTGGGAGAATTTGCAGAGCTCCAGAGAGGAGAGCGAGAACGGATCGCTCTGGAGAAAGAGGAACGGGAGAAAAGCATCCAGGCTCAAAGACTCCATTTCCTCCTTAGCACCAAACAGTGTCCCGGTATTTACAACTCTCCGTTTCGGACGGAGCCCGATGAGATGGAACTGAGACTGAGACGAGTTAAACCACGATCAGCTCCGAAAGAGTAAAAACCACTAAAATAACCCATGAACCCCAAGAGCAATGATAGAGAAGTTGTAGAGGTGCTACAAAACAAAGTGCTCCCGTCGTCAAACAACGTCCAACCAGCGGGAGCTTTGTCTGGACACGTTCCGCGCAGCATTACAGTAATTGGGGATAGTGAGAAGGCTTTACCTGCACCAGGTAAATGCAGTGTAAAATAAGTGTGAATGATGGCCCTGCAGATACTGATATCTTGCAATAGTAGTGCTTTAATAAAAAACACTAATATAAAGCAGGGCTCTACATTAACATCTGACTGGAACAATTGAATATTTTGGATGAGCATGTTTAAGCAAAACGTCGCGCCTGATTTCCACATCATAGTCATCATAACAAATTACGATTTAATAAAAATTGCAAATTAAATAAATGTGAAACTTTAATTATATTTTTGTGTTATTTTGTCATTTATTATGAAGTACTTTCAAAAATGAATCCACATGTGTTGGAGTGCTGGACAAATGTGGGTCTATGTAGGTACATAAACTTAACAAGCAGGTAACTTGAAGCTGCTCTCTGATTGGCTGGTGTCAGATGACGTCGGATTTGTCCCTGAATGCGTCACTGCTTTTGAGACACTGCCCACCTGAGTATTAAATCTAGTATAAGTATTTAGTATTTCTATTAACATTATTCTAATATTGTCATTGACAAAGACAAAATCTATCAAAGTGAGAGAGAAACCACTGAACACCAAATCAATAATGCATAATGTGCTGTAGATTTATGACGATTAAATATACCAAAAAACCTAAATGGACACGAGTTGTATTTTCCCAACAACCAAAAGATGGCGCATTTGTCTCTAAAACAAAACCAGAATTATCTTTCGCTTTAGTCACTTGAATGTCCAGTTTATAAAATATTCATATCCATATAAAAATATTCAAACCAGGTAAAAATGTTCAACCTTCACATTATAAGTTCACAAATTGCTAATGTTTTGGTACATTTATGGAAATTATTATATACAAATATCTGCTGTTTTATAGGAGTTGCTTATGTCATGTTGGTCAAAATATTGCATGATTTTTCATTAAATGGTCTTACCCCAAAACAATCCAAAGGGTCATCCAATTGGAAATGGTAGTTGTTATTTGTCAAGCATATTTTCTACACTGTTTTTTGTCAATGTGGCTGTTTATGTAAATTAAGCTATATTTTCCTTCTCTTTTCCTTAAAAGGTCAAAATGTTGTGTTTTGTTCTCCTGATGCTATGCAGTCTTTGCTCTCCTCGTGTAATTTTTTGCAGGATTGTTTGTATTTAGCTGATGCTCTACCAGTGGGTGAACGCTTTGTGCCTCACCCCTAATTACAGTGTTTCAATGCCCTGGAGCTCATGCTCGACGGGAGGATTACTGTAGCGTCATTTCCCACTGAACTCTCTCTATCACTTCAAAGAGACAGGGAAACACTTACATCTGTCTAATAATTGTTTCTCCATGGTTATGTTATTGCTAGTTGTTTGTGCCTTAACATTATTTGCTGGGTACTATCATTTTATTTAATATAATTAACTTGTGTAATGTGTTTTACACATTAAAGCTTGACAGCCCGAGGCTCTATTTACTCTGGAAAACTTTGCAGTTCAGCCGTGTGTGAAACACAAAAGAAGATCATTTTAAGAAAGTTGGTAACATTTCCCAAAATATCTTATGTTGTGTTATACAGAAGAAATATTAATAATTTTGAATGAAAAGAGGGTGAATAAATTATGACAGAATTTCTCTCCCTTTAACTTCAATTTCTCTTTTTGTGTTCTTCTAAAAGTAATACATTTTTCGGGTGAACTGTTTTCTCAACCCATTGCCTAAATTTTATTTATGCTGCTCATGATACTGATGCCTGCATAACTCAACATAAAATCCTGTAACGCAATGCCAGGATACACGGAGGGTCCACTTCCTTCTGTCTCTCTTCTCCTTTCCACACCAACCACACTGCTGTTACAAATTGACAGGCTATTTATTTTCAAACTCAAATATAGATCAGCAAGCTGCGTTTCAAACCACAGACTCGCTCCGCCACGGGCCAGCATGTCTCTTCCACTCAAGTCCGATCTGAGGCAGCTCAAGCACAGACCATCTTGGCCCTTGTCACCTCAGGAGGGCAGAGTCTCACAAGGACCTCAGGTCAGTCTGGACACAGCTGCTTCATCTCCTCTGACAGGGTGAGAGCCTGCTGGCGATCCTGCTGGAAGTGGGTCCTTTTTATAGCAGACTGGAGGAATGCATCCAAGATCCTTGCGTGTTTTGAGAGCATTATGTTTTGCAATGCTTCAGATGTGGTTTGTATTTATAGGAGATTGATGAAATGAATTTTTATGTGCAGTGTGGAAGAAATAAAATTGTTCAAATCTGAATCGTAAGCTATGCGGATGTGCTGGATGGAACAAAGAAAAATTTACTTAAGTAGGCCTACTTTAAATCAATTACACTCAATACAGTGAATCTCTCCTGGAGTGAGGATTACATGTTCAGTATCTTCAGATCAGAAATATTAACAGCTCTCAGCGTATCTCCGTGCATGACAGTCATGTAAAGGTTAGCGTGTCAATCAATAAATATTTAATTCCTGCCCATATCTCCCGTAACGTTAGTATGCTACTCGCTAGTATGCTACTCGCTACATCTGCACTGTTCAATCCTGGCTTACCATTTCATTTTCCATTGATTTCTGCTTAGATGTAGCCCAGTGGGGGATTGTGGTAAAATCCTCCCTATTCTCTTTTAAGCATTAAAAGTTTACAAGGTTTTACATTGGACTACCTTTAAATTGTGCATTGATAAAATAGTGAACATTATGATTACCTTGTTCATATATTGTACAGTAAGGTTTAATGGACTAAGACTACTAAAGGGAAAGCTTGTATCTCTAACATCTAAAGTCTATTTTATTTACAGTATGGATGAAATGATGAATGAAACTTTAACTTAACTTTAGTTTTAATTAATCACTTTGTGAATAAAGGTTAGTTTTTAGTCACTTACAAAGATAACAAAGCTTCTCCTCCCTCCCATTTCAACTACAGTGCTTCACAAAATCCTCCTTAAAACAAACATATTTCTGATGTCCTCAAAAACCCTGACCAGCCCGACTCCCACACCCCAATTTTTTTTTTAAAACATGTGAAATGTGGCATGTAACTCTTGTGATCGCACAGGCAGAGCAGGTGATAATAAATTCAAATCCAACAGACCTGAAGTGTGAAGACAAACTGTTTGTAAAGTTCCTTTCCAGCTTTTTTTAAAAACCTCTCTGGCTTTACTTGTTTGAAGATGGTTAACCTCACCGAAACCTCCTTAACAGCTGTCCGATTCACTTCCTACATCTGAGGAGTGCCAAGGATGTGTCCGCTCCTGCATAAAGACAGTCTTTGAGAAGAACAGAGGAGTCACCAGCTTTGATATTGGATATATTGCACGGCAGGAGAATTTGACCTTTGCTTTTTGCGCAGATTTTCGTTTCTAAGGATTCTCTTTATATTTCATTCCTGCTTGTGTGCTGGACAAATGTGATGACAAAGAATCTGGTAAATGATGGGAGAGCTTTCCCTATTAGCTTAGGTTTGGAAATTTTGGTATCATCATACTACTTTCTGTGATGTTATGAATCAGGATGGAATATTTTAAAGTGAGACAAAACAACTAAAACCACAAAACATCATAGAATTTTTCAAAACTTACAATGCTTGCGGATGTTTTTGCTGTGGTTCTCCCGATGATGTCACTTCTTGGGGAGTGATGTCATCAAGGAAATGGCTTTTGTCAACTAAAGTAAAAGTAAAGTAAAATTGTCACAGTAAGTTACAGAAAGAAAGGCAAAATTAAAATAATTATAATGAGATAAATAATATATTTAAATAATAAATGAAATAACTAAATAATACAGTATGTTTTACAAAATCCTATACAAATTATGAATAATATTTTATTCAGTACATTATAACATAAATGATTGTGACATGACACTGTACTGCACAGAAGGCATGACCCTCCTATCACGTGTCTCTGTACCATTGCTTGTATTCCATACAAACAAGCCCAAGAGTCTTATATTACTTACATTGATCATATTGTAAGCTGTTGGCAGGAAAATGCATGTAGAGGAGGAACTCAATGGTTATACTTTGCAAATATTTCGTTTCCTGTTGTTTTTAGTGGCCAGGCCAGGCCAAATTGAAAATCACCACTCAAACCACATGTCCAACTAATTTAGGGCAACTATGGGTGGATCTCACGCAGGCACAGGGTTGCGTGATTCGTTCATATGCGCTTTTTCTCCATTTGATGTGTTTTCGTTGACTGATGATCAGTCCTGCGGCCTATATGACTGTCTCACAGACGCAAACCAAATAATGCACCCTGCTTAGAAAATCCCTGCACCACAGCAGGGCACTGAATATGTTTCCTGCTATACCAGATCAACCGAGGCCACATCATGGATGCCTGCATGCCGTTTTAGTGGGGTTTTGACCGAAACAAACTTGCTACATAGTCAGACTGCTGTGGTTTCTGATGGACCTCTGTTCCTGATACAGTTCCTGGATCCACCCAAAGTGGAAAACTAGCAACCGCACCCCGAAGTGACCCAAACAACACAGCACGACATCATGGGAACCACCCCAGCGCGCACAGCCGCACTTCCGGAAATGCCTCCCCCTTTCCACAAAGATATTAATAACTTTGTTACCCGTCTTCCTGGTGTCAGAGGAGCGAGATGAACATGTCCTCAAACACATTTCCTTCTTTCCAAGATCTCCAAAATCTCCCCCCACCCACTTTGCCTCCGTCTGTGGTTTCCTTCCAGTAGTGCAATAATAACAAACTCAGCATATCCGTGCTCCGATGCACCTGGAGCTGAGCTGCTTCACTGACACGCTCTGCAGGATAATTTTATATGAATAAATGGAGCCAACGGCCGTCACACAGGTGGCGATTTCTTGGGGTCACGTGGCCAGCCAAATCTCTGTGCTGTGATGTATTTATTGGTCTCTGTGTGAATCTATCATGTCAGAGATCAATGAGCACTCAATCACAGAAACACATCAAGGTCATATCTCCATTATTCTGTGTTTGATGTTTATCGGACAGCTGTTTCATGCCAGAACCCTCTCTGTTTTCTGGCAGTTCATCCTAATAGCGAAATTAATAAATATTGACACTTGCAGTTTTCATACGTGATGTAATGTTAACAGTATAAGAAAACAAAGGATTTGTTTTTAGTTTTTTGTTATATATACTTGGAATGTAAAAATCTAACTTCCATGTGAAAGATTAGGTTAGAAAGATACATGTCAAATTAAATCTCAAATGATCAGATTGTTATTTTTCTAGAAGGATTATTTAATATTGTACACATTAACACTATTGGGCTAACAACCGAATTGATTCTCAGGGGGGATTAACCCAGAAAAATAATACCCGCTAAAAGTAAATTTTGGAAATGTGGCGCAAACATGTCCAAAAAAAACTTTTACTGAATACAAGTTACATTCCGCAACACTGAACTTGCAAAACCCCATTCAGATATGAAAAAACAATATAAAATCTTCCAATACACTTGTACCAGTTTCTTGACAGCAAGCTGGCTATAGAAAACTCAAATGTCAAATCCTTTCAAGTCTCAAACTCACCAGGGAGACAGTATGTGTTCAGCACTGTGTGTCAGTGTGTGCCAAATGGCAAATAAAGTATAAAAGGAAGGGTGGGAGACTCCAGTGGACAACAATAGCTGAATACTTTCATGTTGTTGGAAAGAAAAGCACTTGGCGTTGCACATTAACACAAAATAGCATGCACAAAGTGGGAAGTTAAAAAAAAATACTGCTAGTACATTGAAATGCTCAAAGCAATTTGTTGGGTATTTCTTTTCTGAAATATGTTTAATCCCTTATTTGTATTTGACCAAATACATGTCCTCAAAATGATTTTTACAGTAAAATTAAAAGTAAAATTTTTTGGTGTCCACTTTTTCTCAAAATATATTCAGCAGATATTTTTAGTAAGCCAGTGTAAGTGTGTTTCCCAGGAGCGGTCAGCTTGTGATGTGTGCATGGCCTGCAGGAGTATTTAAAGTGAAAACACTGTGCAGCGTTTTACCAGATCATCGCACACACTGCAAATTAGAGCCTGTGCTATGCCCCAGCCTTTTAACTCTCAATTGGACTCTTTCTCTGGTGCCGTTAAATAAAAACAGACCAATGTGGCAGATCCGTGTACAAGCACGTGGCGCGCATACAAAGCCATGTGTGAACCCAAATGTCCACAATTACATCTCATGAATGCGTACAGTATACTGACACAAAACATTATACATCAGTAAAGAGTAAAATCTTTTTTTTATCTCGGTCAATCTGATTGCAACTGAAGAAGGAAATATATTTTTCCTACATTAGGATCTGGAGTTATGCCAGACCAGTAAAATGAAATTCTGCACACTTTCCAAAAGGCAATGGTGAACAGCCACCCACACTGAAGTGTAAATTAGTTTAAATGCTCAGCTGCTGGAACTGATATTTATTTTATATCAATTAACAGCTACTTTAGGGAAATATGAAACGTTACAGTAGTATGATTTAACCTGCAGGCAACACACATAAGCATCATTTCACTTAAAACTTACACAGAAGAACCTAGAGAAAAGTTTATTGCTCAGATGTTGCTATATTTATAGCTTAGTAAATTGGATTAAGTTCCCAGTTGTGTTTCATTTAAAAAAATTAATACAAATTTTATATAGACTCTATAGGTAAAATTTTCTGTTTTGTTCTTTATTATTACTGTATACAAGGTTGCAGATAAGAGATAACCAAGATCAATACAGTGCTACTGTAAATAAATCTGGTTATAGAAATTTTAGAACGCTTTTGGATTCTTTTTAAGGTTGAATGACTTGTAATGACTTTGGGTGATATTCTTCACATGATGCATTAAAAAGGGAAACCGTTGCCTCATGTCTTAATGTTAATTACATTTATAGCTGCCGCACAATAAAAAGCAAAAGAAAATAATGTAATGAGGCCGGGAAAATATATATTTATTTTTTAAAGGTGCGTAAATTAGGTGTTAATGACAATGGAAAGGTCATGCAGTCCCATTAATGTGTTTTTGTAGCGGCTGAGTGAGGCTATAAGCGTGTGAGATCTAATTTGCTGGTGAACACCAATTCTACCAGACTGTAATGCACTCGTTGTGAATCAAAGGCCCCGGTTTGGCAAGGCTGCAACACTCCCTACTGTATGCTGGTTTCTTAGAGCTCTCTCTCCAGCTAAAGACAGGCATCAATCAAACCTCTGCCTGGAGTCCCACCATTGGAAGAGAGTCAGAGAAAGAGTAAGAGGAACTGTATGGGAGCACACAGTGATTGAGAACTGGATTTCTTTGCAGGTTTTCTGGTAACCTTTAAACAAAATACTCTGAGTCACGCCAAGATTATCCTCTTTTCCCATGCAGGTTTCCTTCACAACCCCTCTCTCTCTCTCTCTCTCTCGCTATATAGAGTATAGGGCCAGGTCAGTTCTTTTGCTAAAGCCAACTCACAAACACATCATACAACACTCTGAATGCCGTAAAACATTTATGCCTTTTGTTGAGTAATTGCAGTTCGCCACATGTTGTGAGGTCATTTAAATTGTTTATGCATTCGCTCAAGCAGTAAGTTTGCTGGTGTGCTTTGAATAATTTTGTTGTTCAGAACTATCGTACATCTCGGATGGTTTGTTTGCCATTATGCTTATTGACCGCTAAACTGTAACAAACTGTAACAGTTTTCAATTTTCTGATCTTTTGATTTCATTAAATTGTTTAGCTTTTTCAACAAAATAAATGATAATGGACCATTTCTGTCCTAAATTTGACCATATAATATTATAGCACACACAGTGAGTCAGGCCTTCGAGACATGTTTTGTTCAACAATGAACATATTCTACATGTTCAAAAATGGTATTAAAGAAGATATGAGACAGGGAAAGGCCTGCAAAGACTAATGGATGTGAAACAAGACATTTGGCCATCTATCTACTGTTCTATTAATGTTTTACAATTGACAGCATGCACCCCACTTAGCATCAGTGCTCTCTCAAAAAAGAGAACTAAAGTGAATTAGACAGATAAAAGACAGAAAAGAGGAGATCATGGAGTCAATGGAGACGATGATCCAGTACTAAAATGGGAACCACCTGCAGGTCGCGGTGGTAATTTTCCTCACTGCACACTGAGATGAAACATGGGATTGATTATTTAAACTACCCTTCTGAACTTGCAATCTTTGGGGTATTTTTATTTTTCAACCCAAAATGATCTCAAAATTAAGAGCTTTAACCACAGACACTTTTTAGTAGAGCCAGAGAGATTATTCTCAAGATTTTGGCTCGATACTTGAATGCTTTTTGGCTTCCAAACTCCGCTCATTTTCCTGCCCCTCCCATGATAGAAACTGCAGCCCCCACCACAAAGACCACAGAGCCACGCAAAAAGATTGCATTGATGTTTATGTATTTTTGACTTTTAAAATGTTACTTCCATTTATAAACTACAATTTGAATTTTCATAATCTACAGTAAAATGCACTTAACAGTAAAAAACAGGAATGTTCTGTCGATTAACAAAGACTTTGTTGAATGGGACAGGGTATTTTGTACAGGATAGTGTTTTTAGTGTTATTTTATTTCATAACAAAACTAGATGATTTCTGCTGTTGCATAAATTGCCCTTTTATTCTGGTACTTAAAGATAGACAGCAGGGTTAAGTGTTATGCTAAAGAATAAAGTTATCGAGCCAAAATGTTTAACATACAACGGATACAAAATCTTTTAATAAACCATATTACAGAATATGTCAATGTGTGTGATTTATATGTGATGTTTTGCCACATCACAAGATGTCTTACCAGAACACAGTCGCCTAGAGTTAGTGATCATTAGGCGATTTTCTAGAAAGTCTACCAGCAGTACTTCTGCTTAACGTTCCATCATGCTTAATAAATCGACAGGCTAGAATTCAACATGTTCCCCTCCACTCATAAGAAAAAAAACATAATTACCCCTGAAACACACAGACCCCACATCAGAGGAGCTCAATGTGTGAAACTGAAACTGGGAACAATTCACTATGATTTAGGGCGAGAAACAGAACAAAAATGTGGGACTCATAAAATGGCCACCTTTATGGGTTTTATGGCCTGAGTGGTGATCACCACCAAAAGCTTGCAAGTACAATGAACGCCAGTGTGTGACAGCAGAATATTTGAAAATGTAGGAGTTTTTTGTCATATTTGCGACTGGTATAAATTTATTCAAAAACACAAATCATGTGATAAATGACTGGGTACATAAGAAAATAATTATCTGCATTTTGTTTCACATGAGTTAAAAGGTTTATGCTGGTTTTGTTGGTTTAGTTTATATTTTTAGAACAAAACATAGCGGATATCATCATAATTTACAAGTTTAACATTAAACAACGTAAAATGTGAAGTCACAAACAGTTACATGAAATGTTAAAAATTATTTTCAGTTATTATTTTCATATGCATAAATCATTGATTTTATTACATGCCTACATTTTCATTTATGCATTTGGCAAATGCTTTTATCCAAAGCAACAATGCATTACGCAATACATTTTTTATGAGTACTTGCAACCCAAGGGATCAAACCTGTTTGGCGTTGCTAGCGCCATGCTCTTACCAACATCTAAAATCAGTTACAGAAAAGTCAAAAATTATTATCATTATGCATATCCCTTAAAAAAATCGAATCAAAGCATGTAAAACGTGGCAGAAATCTGAGCCGATTTCCGCAGAATTAGAACAAATGTCATTCAACTTACTAATAGCTGCAACCAATAAGAGTCTAATACACTCTCAATGCAGAAAATGTTTGCCATGAGTCCAGCAGCAAATCACCAGCTGGAACTAGAAAGTTTTGCACATGTGGGTCTGCAATCCAGTCCATCCATATGTGGCCCATATTTAATTACACAGAGTGTGAATATACAACTTGACTTCCTCGTTCCTCATTAGCTGCCATGCTTCAAACAATTTCCTGTCTTTTGTTTTACCTCCTTCTTGACAGAGAGGAAATGAAGAGCTGTCATGCTACAGGTAAGCCTATCTCACCTCATACACAACTCTAATAGCATAAGTCGGGTCAGTTTAAGGTTAACATGTGGTCAGAGTATTTCATGCCTCACTTTGATAAATTAATAACTGAGTTTAAAAGGTTTGAAGGTGTCTGCACAGCTGCAGCTGTTACTCGGATACACAGTTTAATATGAATGTCCTTATTTTTCCATTTTCCAGCTTTAATGAAACATTCTATCAAACTACTCAATAAGAGATATGTAGAAACATTCAGTTTCACACCACACACTATCTCATAAGCGCTTGTCATAAACCCATTTGCATGACAGCATAAACAGCCATAATGAATTAAATCTGACTTCAAAATGAATCTCAACATAACAGAAAATGTCACCCAGGCACAAAAAAGAAAATAAAAGCAGAGTTTGCACCCTAATGCCACTGCACTTATTGAACTCATCTAACCCTTATTAACCTCAAAGCTGCCAACAGTCACATTAAATCTTGATCAAGCTCTCTTTATTTATTTTTTGCCAGGGACATTCAGCCTTGCCATGGAAACTTAGTCTTACGTGGTTTATGGACTAATACATAGTAGAATATCACTGAAATAGCCCACTGTATGATAATTACAGAGCTTGCACTCCGAGGTCCCTGTGATGTGGACGACTAGTCAACCTCTAAGTAGTACAGCAGATCTCCCAAATATTAAACAACTACCTTGCTTTTCCATTCAGGGCTATCTGTGTGCAGTGATGGGAAACACAGTGTATCTATGTAACTGTTAAGTCCTAGCTGCCCATGGTGAAATGGAGTAGCCAACAAACCAAAAAACAGACCCACACTCCTTCCACAATCTGCCTTACCAAACACTTTCCTTTCTTAGTGATGTGGGGAGAGGAATAATAATTATTAGATCTGTAGATATAATGGATGGTTGTATTTGTAGGATGTAGGCCCTATATATACACCAAGGAACGGGAAGCATACAGTAGTTTAAAAACAAAGGTTAAAGGTCAAGCAAAGTTTCATCTATCTACCTTGATTTTCTAGTAGCACCTGTTTCTAAGGCTTAGTCACTTGTAATGTTGATAAACTCCAGAAGAGAGCTAAATGAAAGGTATACACCCAGAGAGCTTAAAAGCTTATACAAAAACCAGTCTGTTTTGAATAATGGCTAATCCTTTAGATCATATTTGTGGGCATAAGAGGATTTCTTGGCAGCATTATTTCAGCATTTTTCATTATGAAATGTAATTGGATTTAACAAATGTGTCATCTAGAACATATGTTTATATAGCAAATGCATTTGTCTAAATATTTAAAAGGCTATGAGCAATAGGGCTGAAAATGCAATGACTAGATAACTGAGGAGATCTTACTGTATCTATAATAAATGGCCTGTTTACATTCTCTACCGTCCACCCTGATGTATAAATCTACCCAGTCAAGTGCATACTTGAATGATTAAACAGAAGTAAACATCTGTTGAGGTCTAAGTACTTTAACTAAATCTGTGTGAAGAGGAGAATAAGAACGTTGGTTTTAGTCTTCTATGACTTCTTGCACCTGTTTTACTGTACACTTACCATGCATAACATGGTATTTTGACCATACATTTCTGTCATAACCTTATCATTCTATTATATGGAGCTATTTAAGCAATGTGTGAAAAGCTTTTATGACTGGTTTACTGTAAACATGCTGACAAATGAAATTTATAGCTTGTCACGTTGCCAGATTTCAAATAAATGCTTTGACATTAAGAGGAAAAGCTTCATACCTTCTATTCTAATTCTTAAAAACAGATGAAAGATCTCAATCACATAAATATATGGTGACTAGTCCTCTTGATGGACTGTTTGGAGCCAGGTCAGTTATCATAGTTTTCAAGTTGTTTTTGACTGAATTCCAGCACCACCTTAAGATAGTGATGTTTTTAAAGTTGTGCAGTTGTCTTTAAAGCATTTGTGATTGTTTCAACAATATTACCTTCCCCAAAATACCAAAATGTGGCTTTTCTGCCATTACACCATCATTGTTAGTGCGGAATCTATGGCCAGCAATAGATCAATCATAATTTTCTGTACTGACATTAGTTTCTTCAATAAGTTGTTCTTCCCTTAGTGCGAAGATCAATAAAAAACATTCAGCACTGAATCTAATAAGACAATATTAAATGTCCCAACCATAACATTACATGCCAGTCTATAATAGCAACATGGCTGTTTTATCAGAGATGATTAGTAGTAAAATGTACAAAAAGTACCTTTTTATTTTGCACACATTATTATTATAGATCATTTCACAATATATAAACAGCTCTGGTCCAGATGCACTTCCTGTCCTGGTTTTATAACACTACACTAATGTCAGAACAAAATACAACCAACAGAACATTTACAATGGAATCAAAATGTTTAACGAACATCTTTAAGATTTAATGTGAAGATGTGAAATATACAAATACTGTAACAGGAAGTGCTTCTGGACCAGTGTTGTTTACATCTTGTGAAATGGTCTATAGCACGTGGTCTCTGGCAATCCAACCCATGACACTGCTATTAATGCAATACTCTACCAACTCAGCTCCATTACTAATGATGATTATTAAAAAAAGACAAATGTAACTGTACAATACCACTATTGTTGGAGACGAAAGCGTTAAATAATCTGATAATTACTAATAATAAACTCAAAAAATTTTTTTGTCCACATAACTCATCACATTGTGCACTTTGCGTTTGTCTGGCGGTAAAAACCCTCGGGTCCTTAGGGGGCGATAGAGTTACATTTAAATGTCATTAAACCGGATGCGGTGTTATAAAAATTGTATTTCACTAACCTGAGTCTCTTCAGTCTAATTCCCTGTAATAGTTGCGCTTAAAGAGAAAACTGACCGTAAAGTTGTCTTTATTATCGCCACATTGTAACGTGTACTTGCGTTGTGCTATCAAGTGGCGTCTGACACATTTCTGCGGCATAAGACATCAAAGTCCCGCGAGAGCAAACGGATCCGCGTTCTTTCGAACTGCTCTCGCGGTATTTTAAGGTCTGTGTGCGCAACGCGCTCTATGTAGTTAGCTGTGTGCGTCCTGTGTGTGTGTGTTTGTAGTACAATCTTGCTGATAGGAGGTACATCAAGTTTGAATTGGCCCGATGGTACACTCAGTTAGATGTTTCAGGTATGATGATGATGATGATACTAAATATTTGTTGTTATATTAATAATATAACGACGTGATTAAATCCAGACAGGGTTTAGATTTAGTATGCCTTAGTTTATTTGGGACATTTATGAACGTGTATTAGAAAAACATTACTGATGTGCATTTTAAGACAGAAATATGACACTTATGTATTTTAGGATATGTCAATGCAAGTTGTTTTTAGTTAAGACAACTTAAACATTCATTTTGGTCTGGGCCTAAACATGTCTTATATAGATTGTTATCACAATCGTGGGCTGTTTACATGATTTCCCCTGTATTTGAAAACATCAGAAAATGGTCATTGCTTTTAATACATGTTTGATGAGTGACTTTGTCTACAAAGTTTGTTTTTGTGTGACAGTTCTGTAGACCTGAGAAACACTTTAAAATATTCTGTAGTCTCAATCAAAAAAGTTTAATGTTGTATTTGTTATGTTTAGTGAATATAATGTCAAAATATTTTACACTATGTTTAAATATATTTCACATTACAGCATAAAACGGTTCACATGCACAAGCTCCCAAGCGTCATCCAACCCAATTGTTCTTCACTGTCTTTCAAGTGTTCCTGCCAAACCGATACTCTCCCTGAGACGTCGCCACGACTCACACGTCCTTCCTGAAGTTCAGAGGCCAGCCACTACTGTCGGAAATGGATGAGCTTAATGTTCCGGCCTTCTGCGTGGACGGAAGCTGTAGCAGAATGATTTCCCCCAGTCTTGAGGTCGAGGGACAAGCATTTTATCAGCGATCCACAACAGTCTTAAAAACAATAAACAGGAAGCAGGTGAGAAATCTATTTACGTAGTTTGGGATGCAGAAAAGCCAAAGTGCAAGAATCCTTATCTGACGTCTTTTCCTTGTGTCGTTCTGTTGTCATTTAACCTGTCCAGGGAGAGAGCTGAGGAATAACTTTACCAGGACCTTTTTTCCATTGAACCATAAAATCCTATTTAAACGCCATACTAGCAAGAATGGTCCCATAAAAAGAGGGAAATACAGGCCCTTTCATGTAACCCCTGCGTGTGACCCGGCAGGACCTTGTTGAGTTTGTATATTGTTCTTCATGTGTTCAATTGTGACTGATATGAAGTGATAACCCACATAAAAAAGCCAATACAATGCTGGACAAGTGAACTTTAAGTGTATAATGCATATTTGGCTTTTGTGTGTAACAGTACACAA
The DNA here is from genome assembly GCA_019155185.1 of Beaufortia kweichowensis. NCBI lineage: Eukaryota > Metazoa > Chordata > Actinopteri > Cypriniformes > Gastromyzontidae > Beaufortia > Beaufortia kweichowensis. Next base: position 2,377,601 of record CM032815.1, on the reverse strand, counting down.
ACACGCTTCCACCTCCTTGCTCACACATAACGACTCAAAAAAACTTAATCATCTTTCACCATGTGTGTCCATGTCTTTCACACACACAAAAATACAAATACACACACTTACAGACAAACACCCTTGGTCTAAACTGGTCCTGCTTTGTCTGAGGGAATGTTGAGTGACTTAGCAAAGGAAAAGCACAGTGTTGTGCAGAGTTTCTGTCTTTCCCACGATACTTTACACAGTCAGGGCACTGCAGGGAAGGAAGCTGACGGTGAGCTTTGTCGCCTTGGCAGGAACGGCCATGTTGCTCTCCTCAAGTACAGTGCTGTATGTAAAAACTCATAGGAAGTTCTCAGGATTTTGCACTTCCTGTTTGCAAAAGGGACAATACAGGGCAGTGCAGCGATTTCAATGACTGTTGCTAGTGAAAGGCTGTAGTCCATGAGCTAACTAAAAAAATTTTTTTACATAATGCCTAATACTGAAATTATGATAAATGTAACCATATGAGCAATCTCACACTCTTTAAACTTTAATGCAAAAACAAAAAATAGTGGACAATCATAGTCATAAAGCCCTTAGCTACATTTATTCATTAATACTTCTACGCAGGCCTGAGAAATGGATTCAGTGCTTTCAATAGTGAAATAGTGAACAATGCAAATGTCCGCAGCGTGGAGTATCTTGGATGGCCAGCATCTCCCCTAAGTTTGTTTTGAGATTTAAGATTTGAGAGTTGCTTAAGCAGGTGCTTAATAACATCAGTCTGATCTTTACAATGGAACAATTTTTCCAAACTTACTGTATGAAGTCTATTGAGTTACATTTAATAAACTGCTGTTATGACTGGCACATTTAGAAGTGGACCTCATGTTTGGCACATGCTCATCTACTGTTACTATGCTTCCACAGTTCTTTTTCCTTGACTCCAAATCCACATCCTATGCTTAAAAACAAAGCCTAGTCCTCATTATATGAAACTCTTTTGGTATAGGACAGAAATGCACAAAAGCTGGAAAGCAGTCATTGAAATTTAGACATTTTTACTTTAAGATATTGGTGAATCGTACTTCAGTTAACAGATAAGACACAAATGCTTTAATTTCTTCCTGTTGTATTTTGTATTCTTTTTTGCCACACTGAAACAAACCTTTAGTCCCATGATCTTAGGTTGATAATAGTCTGTTTTTGTTAGCTTATGCCTAATGCAAAAGCATCTGTCCTCTCTGTCCAATATATAGATTACACTGTTTGAACTGCAGAGATACTGAACCGGTGTGAGGAATAAAAGAAGTAATGTTCTCTCACAATATTGTGATGTGTGTCCTTATCCCTCCAGCTCAAGGGAACAAATGTTTAGATATTTAGACTTTGGGCTATAAAGAGAAATTGCAGACAGTTGATTGACAAATAGGAAGAAAAATTCATGAGGAATAGTAGAAAGGTTGAAATATTTCCATTAAAATGTACTTTTTCTGGAACTTTTAGAAGTGTTTTCTTATGTAAAACATACATTTCCACAAATTCATTGATGATTAGTCTGAGAAAGCCAAATTGTGAACAGTTTGTAGACTGAAGCCCTTATGAACTCTTAAGCAAGCTTTTAATAATGACCTCATAATTATTGGATTCTCCACAGGCATTAGCCAATCAAACAGCTGCAATGGAAAAAAATAATGCATGCAGGACAAGCTACCTGCAATACATCTCCACAGGCGTAGATTTAACTCTGTGAGAAGACATTGAAATATAGTTAGTGTGTGTTGGACTGTACTGTATATCCATGAGCATTGATTGATTGAATTTGATTTTATCTAGTCATAAAATCTGAGATATAGAAAAGCTGATATCCAAAGAGTATGAACAGAAGCCAAAAGTGTCCTCCATCTCTGGAGTGTCTCTGGGAATAAATCCGAAACCTTGTGGGGAGCCTCTCCCCGAACATTCACACACGAGAAACACAAATCTACCATCTGCTAACACTTAAGAGCGTGTATCGTGAGTTCTGTGGTCTTTTTTTGTACAAAGAATGGCACTGTGAAGTTTAATATACATATGTGCAGTGAAGATGATATAATGCTGATTTCATTATTGCTGATTTCAGGTTTATGAAAGTACTAAATATTTATTCTCAATATTCAGATACTATTTTAGGGAATTTAATGCACAATAAACATTGAATTTGACATTTAAGCTTTTCATGTGGAAACACATTTTATAAATTGGTTAAGTAGTGATTGTGCTCTCCTTTGTGCAGGTTTATATTCAGGCAGCAAAGCTTTTCCACACTTAACGCTTGGATGCAGACGAAGGGGGTTGACCTGAAAGCCAGGTTGATAAATGACCTTGCTGTCACACTGATTCTCCTGGTGCTTCTGCACTCCAGCGGTATGTGGGGTGTGTGCCCACACCCCGTTAACTACAAAAACTGAGAGCAATACATCAGAATGTCTGATGAAGGCCTTGATAGTGGCTAAAACATCACTGGTTTTAACTAATAAAGCTTGATATTTTTTTTCTTCTATAAAAAGTGAGTGGTGCACCATTTTTTCATTCAGTATATTTTTTATTTTTGGTTGCACCTCTTACAGAAGATAAGAAATATACAGTTATGCTTTACACAATTATAAAGTACTATTTCACAGAAAATATTTTAAAAGAGTGCAGAACCCTTGACCATTTTAAATTGTAATGCATTAAAATTTTAGGCTTCCTCTCGATTGCATTTATGTATTTGGGTTTGAAATAAATATTCTGTATACCTTTATGTAAATGAACAATGGTTTTTGTTTTACGTGTAGCTAAACCAATGTTACCCCAAATTTTACATTGTCTCACTATAGTAACCATAGTTTGACCATGATGTATGTAAAACTTTGAGTTAAACAATTGTTAATCAATCTGGCAAAAAAAAAAACATGATCACTATACTTTTACTATAACAAAACCTGATTAATTTTCCTAAGGGTATATAAATAATTAGAATTTTAGTTCTATTTAATGATATACAGTATAGATTTAGTGTAGTCCATTTATTATTGCTTGTATAAATGGGTCAAACTGAAAGTAATTAACCTGTCTATACGTACAGCATCAATCTTAAAGGCATTGAATCCGGTCCTTTGTCTGAAAACCACTTCTCCAAGGTGGAGCATGGTGGCACTACAGTCTACAGGAACAAATCTAGTCCTTTTCTCCCTTCTCTTCTCTTTTTTTTACGCTCCCCCTTTTGTACCGCTCCCCACGTGTCGAATATATTAGCAACCCAAATGAGGAGAGGCCGGGCCTTATCTGGGTGTCGGGTTTCATTTGCAGAGGTGCGGTGTGTCCGCAGAGCGTCCAGTTCATGCAGAATTGGATGCTGAGGGGTGACCGTTATACGGAGATGCGCGTTACTATTAAGACATAGAGAAGATCGTAAGATACCGATTCCGCATTGGATAAATTACGGACTCGCTCACACCTGACTGAAACAGCCGAAGGCTTTAGGCTTTTATTTCCCGGTGAATGCAAAGGGTCTATGCAATCTAGAGGAATGAGAATTTAACCTCATATCTCATGGATTTAATGCTTTTTCACTTATTTTAAACAAAAGCCTTTTTTCTGGATCGCACTGGCTGGATACATCTGCATACACATTGGATTGGAGTGAACAACGGATGCTCACAGACAGCGGCGAAGCTCGTTCAGATGAATGTAAGTCAAGAGTCGGTATATAGGTTGTGTTATTTACAAAGCTTTAAGACAGTCTGATTTATTTAACAGATACGTTAAAATTGAAAGCGAGAAAATGTTGGGTGCTGCACGATTTAGCGACATGTGGGTTATTGATCGCCGTACTCCCATTCATTTATCTCTGCGTAAGCAAAACCAAGTGCTTCTTTGTGCGTCCCACTTTCTTTCACTTATTCATGTTTCAAAGCCTGATTAAGTTACAAGTACTGTTCATCTAGACGCATTTCAGGCCAGTTTGGTTAAAGAAGCTTGGGACGCTATTGATCCGTTATCTGTTAAAGCGACGCTGTGTTTTGCCAAGTGGAAATGATGTTTCCTAAATAGACTGAGATTGATCTATTTTTTGAAACAACTAGCGCTTCTGTAAACATCACCAAATCAGTGAAATTGCCTGAATCTGTTTATTGTTTTGTTAAGGAATAAGTGAGTCATGTTTAGCCCAGGTGAGTCCCAGCAGGTGTTTAGGTAAATCTGGCATTGTGAGAAGGATGCAGGCGATTAACTTTTTAACATCTATGTCCGTTTTCTGTAGCTTTATTGGTGGATCACTGCGTAAAGCGCGCATGGGTCCCATCACATATGATAACACAATTGAATGCACTATGTAGGTCGCTTTGGATAAAAGCGTGTGCCAAATTCATGCGTTTTCTTTAAAGTGGAGTGAATTAGAGTAAATGCATTGCACACCGTTAAAAACAGCACATCCACAGCTTTGTCCGTACGTAGAGATGCATTGTGATCGCCGCGCTTTCATGGCACACCGTCGCGTTCGTGTGCGTACGGGACGTTTAACAAAAAGCCACGTTTGTCCAAAGCAGGGAGTAGTGGGACTGTCACTCAATCCTTTGCAATGTAAACTGAACCGTCAGACACGCACAGATCGGTTTCTTCTTAAGTGACGAGGCGTGCACTGAAAACCGACTCTCGTTTTTAACAAGAGACATATGCTTGTGTTTATGCCGGATTACCATATTTTTGTTCTCTTTAATCGGCCACTGCGGCTACCGGACGCTATAATAGTACGTACGTGCGTGCATGCGACGTGTGGCCTTCACGGCATCACGGGATAGTCTACCTATAATTTCTGTCCCTCGTTCAAAATGCATGGGCTGTAATTAAGTATCACGAAATTGTAGTTGACAGAGAAAAGAGCAGTTGACCCACTCGTGTGAAAGGCATAAGTGACAAACTGGGGTTGTTGGCACACCACAAGTAAAGAGCAGGAGGATGATTATGTTTTATGATATTTTCACACTCTTAAACACATTTGTTGTTGTGTCTCCTGACTTGTCAACCCATCAATATGGCCTCTTATAGATGAACAATTCTTTATAAATGCAAAATGAAACTGATTCCAGAGCAGGAGTCATCTAGGTGTTCCCCGTAGAGTACCAGCTGCTTTGGGATCTTTTCGCCCGCATCAGAGCCTGGCTGATGTCTAGATCTCAGGGCACATGTGCAGCCTCAGTGTGAGACACGTTACAAGGCAGTAAAAGAAAGACGTACACAGTGAGGGGGAGTCGGTTCATACCGCTGCCCATCAACACTTGGAAACTGATCAGAGGCAGCGCATGTGGGGGAGAGGGGCTGTTTGATTTAATTAGAAAAATCCAAGAGAATAGGCTGTGTGTTTCAGTAGGGGGATTTGAAACGCTCTCCCACACAGAGCTTGATGATCATATCTGGGCAGAGATGGCAGCACGTGCACGTTATGATCGCTATTTAATATGACTGCGTTCTTGAGAGAGGAATGTCCTTGCCACCATTTTTGCAGACTTTGAAACTAAAAGATTAGATGTGAGGTTGTTCAGAAGTCTGAACTCTTTGTTGGTCTGGGAAAAAGCAAAATTAATCTGCTTCCTGCAAACGCAGAAGTCGGAAGCAGAGAAATAGCACACTTACTGAGTGATTTCCCTGTCTAGATATGATGTGTGATCTCAAGCCTCGGTCTTGAGTTTTTTTCCACTTGTACTCCTAATTAAAGCTTTGTAATCATCTCAGTATTGTTATTTGGAGGAAACAGATTGTGAGTGATTTCATGCAATTCCGGAATATAACAAAAACCACAGATTTAATTTCTGATGGAATGCACAAATGTACAGAGCCACATATATAAACAACACTTTTTCTTGCTGCTTATTTTTATTAAACTGCTATTCTAAATCTGCATACTGTTCCAGATATGAAAGGTAAACAGATGTCTTTAAATACTCTTTGTGTCTACAAAACATTCTGTTCTAATTAGTTAATCGTCTCTATTGTTAGATTTTTGGAATCGGCTCCCTTGCATTCTGGTCAGAGCCAAGCAGTTATGTCCAAGTGCTGTGTTTGGAAACCAAGTTTTCCTTTTTCCATCCACTAAAGTTGTTCTTGCAGATAGTCATTTGACAAGGTTCCTCTTGACTGGAGTTACAATATTATCATTTAAATCCTATGTTATTCTTATCATTTTGTATATCATTTACAATCATTTTACAGTATAAAGACAGCAATGCTCAAAAACTAGCCCATTGAAGCACACAAAGTAAAGAGAGCAATCACTACATATGGAAGACAAGAGCACTGAATGCTTAACTTGACTCTTACCTAAGCTTCTCATTTACTCGATGGTAATGTCATTGAATTGCTGAGAGCTTCATTGAGATTGAGTGTTCACTATTGCATCGGTCTCTAACAGCTCTTGACAGCCTTTAGGCAGTTTTTCAGCATGGTAGCACTGTGGCTTTCTGTTATTTTTTTCTTTTGGGCCGGTAATGATAATCATTCTCAAGTTTGCATCGGCACTGTCAAATGGTAACCCAATACGGCTATCCAAGAAAAAAATATTTTGGTGGTTTGTGTTTGTTGTGTTATTTATAGTTTTTCATGACATTTATATATATATTAAATATCTATTTATGTAAAAATGTATTTTTACAAAGATAAATTAATGTCTGATGCTAAATGGACCTTTTTCTTACATTTTGATATGTATAATATAGTGGTCCACTGTGCTGTAACCAGGAAACCTGAGATGTAACATTTGTTAACAACGTTTGTTAAACAGTGCATCACTTCTTATTAATAATTCAGAGAACTTGTCTTTCTCACTGTGTCCCTTTTTCTGCTACATCCCATTCCTTGAAAAAAGGCTTGCCGTACACTGACCCCGATCAATCACAGGAGACCGCAGGCTGTTTCAGACTGAAGCTAACTTTTACTTTCCTAATGCGCACAGCCAGACACCCGTGTGTAAATTAAAGTAATAACAGCAAACGAAAAGCATCCTCTCCTTAAGTCTAATTACATTTTTCAATTTAAACTTGGCAAAAGAGGTTCAAAGTTTATTTGACTTATGTTAGAATAATACAGTTCATGGAATGAGGAGAATTTAAAACCATTGAAGTGTTAACAACACTGTTTTGGTTAATAATAGTATGTTTTGTCTTTAGTTGGTGGGTGTAAATTGGACTGTGGACATCTGAGATGGTCCGATCTGTCTGTAGCTCAGCTGGTAGAGCACAGTTTTGGCAATGGTCAAGGTCATGGGGATGATTTCCAGGGAATGCACGTTATTGTAATATGTATACATGGAGCTTAAATGAAGTGTAGGTCGCTTTGTATAAGTTTTACCTGAACTTGTGGGGTCACTGCTATAGGCCATGCTTTGTTTTTTTTTTATTTCTTTGCAACCGTTTGCCACTCCGTTTGCAACCGTATCTGCATTTCTGCAGATATTTTTTTAGGGAAACCTCATATACTTTTAAACCTGTGCCACAGAGAGCCCATAAAAAGCAAAAGCAGCTTGTGCCAATGTGGACAGAAATGTCCTGAAAAACTATATTAAACCAGTTTCCTCAGCATTACATCATTGATATCGGTGAGACCAAAACTGGAGTACAAACAATTTCATTCATTCACCTATGATGAAAATTGCTTTGCTTATATAATCTTTCTTCACCCCCTGTTTACAGTGTTAGCTGAGGGTTTTATCTTTTCCTGAATAAGGCACTGGGGCTATTAAACCACCCAAGAACTAACAGCAGTGTATATTTCCATTGCACACAAAGAGATGTAGAGTATGAGCCTGAACTTGTATTTGCTCATGTCTTAAGCTGTTTTGCTAAAGTGCACTGAGGGTCTTAACACGCTGAAGATATTAGTCGTAATTGCCCACAGAAGTGTAATCTCAGTCGCTAGTTAAAAGCAGTTCAGATGATAACTAAAACAAAAGAATGCATTGGCTACTATGTGAATGAGTCACTGGTAAAGCATGCTGATAAGGGTTTTTGTTAAACCTGATATCTTCATAATTTTACTACTGTGCAAACTGTTATCTTCGTACAGAAGTAAGTTTCTTTTTTATAGAGAGGTTTACAAGTGTTGTGTGGGTTTGGCAGTTGTTCACTGTCATGGAGTCGGTCAAGCACAGGGCACGCAATAGTCTAAATAGGTCTCTGTAAAAAATCTAAACTGTGTTTCTGGAAACATTATAAAATGTTAACATTTGTACTGTACAATGCCAGCGCAAATACCCCCACATTTAGATTGTGAAATCATATATTTTACTTTTCTAATTATGGATGCTCACTACTGAGTGAGCGTTAGAATCAATGAACACACAGTCCAACATAATCCATCTTTGCTAAGACTGAAGAAGCAGGTGTCAGATCAACAGTGCTCAACTGGCATAAAACAACAACCACACCGGTTTCGTATCAGTTAGGATCTCTTACTGAGATCCGTCTGCCACCTCCGCTGTTGAACTAACCGACTGCAGCCTCTCGACGACAGCTGGACGGCTAAAAGCAGAAAGCCAGAGGAGGTCTGGCACTGTAGTTGTCTAAATACTGAAAACCGAGCGGGAGTGAATTCCATACTCATTTAGCCATGTGGAAACTGCAGCAAATGTTTGTTCGCATTCGGTCATTTTTGACCCATCATAAGCATGGGTTTCGCTAAAATATGCCTTATATGAGCCAAGTATGCTGTGCAATAGTTTCTGCCTCAACTCATCATACTGATGCATACGAGTGCTTGGCAAAGCAATTAAATACATCAAATTAAAAGGATGGTTTATAATGTACAATCCCCACATCCAAAACTGATTTGAAATTGGTTAAAAATGACACGACACACCATCATGCATAAAAAAATAAAGTGGTCCAACATGGCAATTAGCTTCTGGTCCAAGGATCTGCAGAAATCCTTTGTGGTGAATAGGACATCCTGCCCCCCACAGGTTTCCCCAGACGCCTCTGTCAATCACTCAGTCTGGCCTCTGTTTATTCTGTCTTTATGGAGAAACCTTCATCTCTGTCTTGAGAGCCTTTTTATGCATTGTGTTTTAATAAGCCGTTACATACGCACAGGACGTTGTTGAGGCAGCGTGGCAGTGCATTCTGGGCCTCTGTGACCTCAGAATCTGTTTGATTTGGCTCAAAGGTTCCCCCAGGTGCCCCACAATTTCTGCTACATTCATTACTGAGCATTGTGGCCATCATACTTCACACAAACATCGGCTGGGGGTCTTCTAATCCTGGAGCTTCACATTTTGGGGTTTCAATTCAAAAACGATTTTTGAAGTTCTTTTTTTCTGTTTTACTTTTAGCTTTTTGTGGATTCCCAATGATGGTTTAAGTTGTCTGAGAAGTTTCTTTCCATTGTTTAAATCAATGTGTCTGCTGATCTGTAATTCAAATCTTTGAAGTGATCACTCTTGCATCAGTTATTGGATATAGACTGATAAGTGAAAAGACTGATCATTGCAGTCTTTGTCATATGGGTAAAGACCCTTGAGCATGTCATTTGTGTAAAGTTGACCCTTTACACAGGACAAGCTGAGACTGTATAAGTAATCACACGTTGGTGAAGACCTTAGTTTATTAAAACAGACAGCATGGATGTCTTTCTGGTCAACTGTGTTTGTAAGGTTAATTATTTTTAAATGCCAACTATTTACATACGCACACACGCGCACACACATACACACACACACACATACACAGAGAAGCTGCATTAGTGTAGACCTCTCAAAGATGCAGCAATTAATAATCATGATATTTTCTATACCTAACATTAATTCTAACCCTGTATTTCACATACGTTTTAAAGGCAAAATGTGTGATTTACATATTTGACATATTCTACATTTTTGTCTTTAAGACGGTCTCTCTTTCAGAATAGTCTCCAGCTTAACATTCTGCACTAAGCAGTAGATTTAAATATAAATATAGAAATCTAAGGGTTTTGATCTAAGGGTGTTTTAAATATAGAAATATATCAATTTTAAGATAGATTTTATAGTTTGGAAAAGCATCCTGTGTAAATGCTTTAAGAACTTGTTTAACTAGGGTCATGTAAAACTGAAACCAGGTCTTCTTGAAACTGATTAGTCAACTAGTTGATTTTGAAAAAATAAAGCATTTTACAACAACATTTTTCCCTTTATTGTTGGTTATAATTTGCACATACTGTACTCTATTTAAAAGGTTGCACGTGTATTGAGTACAGAATGTAACTAAAAAGACAAACCACAGGAAATGAACAGTTCAAATATTACACACATGTCTGTATTATGGTAGTATTTGTCATTAAAAATGGGTAAACACCATTACTTCGTCTATATTTTTGGCTGTAACATCAGAAACTAGTAAACCTGTACTCATTGTTACCACTAGAGGGAGCTTTGTTGAATAGCCTTGCAATGAATCAAAACTTGAACTTGTGTGGTTTTACATGAAGGGCCTCTTTCCTCTTAAAAAATTACACTGAAGTCCAGATTCAATATTTCTTTTCCTCCTTCAGTGTGTTCTGCGTGTCTCGCAGGAGAGCTTTTTGAAAACAGAACTGACAAGGACAAATTGCTATTCTAATCCACTTACATGTAAAGACCACAGCTCAATGATGATCTGCCATCATTTTACACTGAGGTTTGGATAATGCAGATTTTACCAACAGCTTCACTAGTCAAAAGAAGTGCAAGGACTCCTGAGGTTTATTGCAAGTTCCAGCCAAAGCAGTATAATTTCCTAATTGTACTAGTGCACTTCTTCGGTGGCGTATAAAATATCATCCCAAGACCATCTGTAGTAGATTGGAGTATTCAGTATTCACATATATGACAGGAGGAGAGATGCTTTCCAAACACATATGCCAAACTCCTGTCTGTTATTTCTTTTTTTTTTCCATTTAATAATTTTTGTTCCTCTCTTCTCAAAGTAATTTTTTGTTGACACTCCTTACGAAGACTGAAATTGTTTCAGAATCTGGTAATACAGTGCTCTGAATGAGTTGGACTGCATCACTTGCATCTTTAAATTCGGCACTCTTTGGTTGTTGTGGATTGTTTTGCTTTGTTTTTTGAGTGTGTGGGACAATAAGTGTGTTAAAACGTCTTTAAAACTTTACAATTTACGTTTTTGTTCATTCTAATTGGTAATCTAGTCGATTTAGAAAAAATCACCAAAAATACTCTTCCATTTATAGCTGCACTGTACTATAAAGGACATTCTTTATGTTAACACCCCATAGAAATAGTAACGTAGGGATTGAGTCAAGAAAGAGAGGTTTTTCCTGGCACCTGGTGCCCAGCCCTTGAGAGATGAATAACTTTATGCTAAATACCAGTTTCTTCATGAATGATGATGCCCTAGCTGAATATGACTGGAAAGGAAATATATTTTCCATGAATTTGGAATGTTTCTCAGCATGAATATATATAAATGAAGATTTATTGCAGTTATGTGTAAAAGTGATTTCAAAGAGACCACTTGATTATAATATATAGATTTTTTGATTATGTTAGACATCTTATTACTGACTTAAACCTAACTTGTGTTTTTTTTAATGTTATAATTCTTGCTCATATCCCTGCTCAATATGCAGAGACAACTTTTGAGTATTTTTTTAACATTTTGAGTATCGTGACATGGCAACTAATGGTGTGAGTTTGGGATGTGTTTGGCTGACCAATGGCAGATTGGGAGTTTCTTGACTACCTGTTTAAAACAATTCATTGGGTTATACAGTGAAAGAGAAATTATACACTTTGGCTTAATGCACTTAATGCATGTTGGAACTATGGAAATGATGTGCGTGAGAAGCTTATTGTGTTTTGAAAAGACCTAGTGTGCAAAAAAAGTACAACATGTGGAACCTGCATATGATTTTATAGCCTCTCCTTTCTAAAGTAAATGCACCACTTTCTCATGCATTCCAGCTGTTTGTGTGAGGCGGTGGGAGTCTGTCATAAGTCTACATTGTTATCCATGTCATAATATTTTTTGTGTTTTATGTGTCATGTGCACTTTTTAAGTCTCTGTCTCTGTTTCTTTTACAGGTGTGAAGAAATCTTGGCATGATGACACTGTTTAATGGCTTCGGATGTGGACAGTTTCACATGTGGGTATTCTGGAGGCTAAGGATGCTTGTGGTGATTTGCATAGTGCTGGAACTGTTAACGGTAATGGTCAGAGGAGAGGGGACAGCAAGTGTTTTGGAGCTTCAGTTGGATGAGGAGCAGCCTGCAGGGACAATAGTGGGCGATATTAGCGCTGGCCTGCCACCTGGAGTTACAGCTTCTCTATACTTCATCTCTGATCACGAGGGCACTGCTATTGTTGATCTTCATATCGATGAAACCACTGGAATCATCAAGACTGCCAAGCGGCTCGATCGAGAGAAAAGGGACCATTACAGTTTCATAGCGGTCACTATGACGGGTCTCACAGTCAAGGTCTCCGTCACTGTAAACGATATCAATGACCATGCCCCCACGTTCCCCAAGAAGAAAGCCACTTTAAAGGTCCCAGAGCAAACAGCGGTGGGAACGAAGTTCTCTCTGGACCCAGCCACTGATGCGGATAAGGATCAGCTTACCGTACAAGGATATCAGATCAAAGAGGGCAATGTGGGACAAGTGTTCCGGCTTGAGACCAAAAGGGCGGCCAACAAAGTCCTTTACCTTGACTTGGTGGTCAGTGGTGTCCTGGATAGAGAGAAGAGGTCCTCCTACTCTTTAGTGTTGGAGGCCTTCGATGGCGGCTCTCCAAGAAAGACCGGTCAGATGACACTTGATGTGCAAGTGCAAGATATCAACGACCATGCTCCAGTTTTTAACCAGAGTCGATACCATGCCATTATCTCTGAGAGCCTACCTATGGGCAGCAACATCCTGCAAGTTTTCGCAACAGATGCTGATGAAGGCGATAACGGCCTTGTGCTGTATGAGATAAACCGACGTCAGAGTGACCCCGATCGCTACTTTGTCATCGACCCTCGTTCTGGGGTCATCACGCTCAATAAGCCTTTGGACTATGAGATGAGGAAGGTTCATGAACTGGTAGTGCAAGCCAAAGATAACGCAAGCCACCCAGAGATTACCAACGCCTTCGTTACGATCCATGTACGGGACTACAACGATAATCAACCAACCATGACTATTATCTTTCTCAGCGAGGATGGTTCACCCCAAATCTCAGAAGGCGCTCAGCCGGGTCAATACGTTGCTCGAATCTCTGTTACTGACCCCGATTATGGCGAGTACTCCAACGTCAATGTATCTCTTGAAGGGGGTGATGGGAAATTTGCCCTGACCACTAAAGACAGCATCATCTACCTCATCTACGTAGACCAGTTTCTGGACCGTGAAGAAAGGGATTCTTACGAGCTTCATGTCCTGGCCACTGATTCTGGAACTCCACCACTTCGAGCCGAGTCTTCGTTTACGATTCATATCACCGATGTAAATGACAACCCACCTCTCTTTGACCAACAGGCTTACAAGCAGACCATATCAGAAGTCGTCTATCCGGGTAGCTTTGTGTTGCAGGTGACCGCTAGAGACAAAGACCAAGGTCCCAACGGAGATGTCCGTTACAGCATCCTGCCAGACAAAAAGACACATGCTAGTTGGTTCACCATTGACCCTTTAACAGGGATCATAACCACAGCGACCCAGCTGGATTATGAGACGGACCCAAAAGCGAGTATCAAAGTGGTGGCCACTGATGGAGGAAGACCTCCGCTGTCCTCAACAGCTCTGGTGGAAATCGACTTGCAGGATAGTAACGATAACGCGCCTGTCTTTGAAAGCAGCTTCTACAACGTTTCTATCAAGGAGAACACTGCAGCAGGGACATGCTTTCTTGATGTAAGTGATCTTTTTTACACATTTCTTTTTTTGTAAATCACTCATTTGTATGATTATTTTTCATTTTCAGCTTCTGAATTATTTATTTACTTTGCAGCGATTAACACATCAGGCCTTTGATTAAATTTAGTAGCGTCAAGTAAGAACATTCTATACAATATCTGTTGTAAATGAATCTAAGTTTCCCCATTTTTTTTGTAGGTTTGAAACTACGCAGTTTGTGTGTTAGTAGTTTCTCCCGCCAAGACCATTTGTAATTATGACACATGATTAACAGATGCGATCTCATGATGTATTGCAGAAAGAGTTGCTTGGCAGATGGTAAATTGTGCTTTGTTCTTTTTTGAAATTGTTGGTTTAAGTCTATTGCGTTTAGTCTGTTGCTATGATAATTGTTGCCACCATGTGTCAGTTGGGCCAACTGTTTTCTCAAGCTGTTGTTGCCCCTGTGGAAAAGAAATGAAATTAGGGTATGTTTTCTCTTCATTTTTTTCTCCCAAAAACAAGCAAATTCAGACTTCAAACGCCCTCCGTAATGTCAGTTTCCAACAGAAGCATCTGCTGAAAAATGCCCTCCAGAACAAACATTTCAGATAAATACTGGAATTTCATGCTATTGCTGGTTCATTTAACATATATTTGGAAAGGGAGGTTGGTTAGCATTTGGAAGAATTTGGGGGTTCTTTATAGAGAGAGAGGGAGACTTGCCACACACAAAGAGGGATACGTGAAATAAAAATGAGGCTGAAAGTAAAAAATAAATACAGTGATCATCTTCAAAGCATGTGGCCAACAACAAAAAATATATAAAACACATGCCAGTTTATAATACTAGAGCTATTGCAGTACTGATACAGTCTGTAATGCAGATATGTGTGGTAAAATTGGTTGCCTTAGAAGGCAGTTTTACTTTGTAGGCAGCGAGTCAGCTTAGTAGAGTTTGGATCAGTGCTTATTTTTCACTTAGAAGTTTCTCATGGAAAGTATTTTTTTAAATTAATTGAACACTTACTTTAGAGCACAGAGCAGTTGGTTTTTCGGTGTCTCTTACACGCTGTGCTTTCATTCCAGCATATTTCTTTTTATGTCATTGGACTTTGCCTCCTGGCAAACTTTAAGTGAGAGTTGTGTGAGTAATTTCTTTCTAGATCTTAGTAGAGCAGCAGCCTTTGTGGCACCAGGCTGCACACATTGGCATGTGCATCACCAAAACCAGCTGTGGTTCTTGGTTCAGATCCACTGATAGATAGGACTTGACTCATCCTGGTGTAGTATTTTCTAAAAGTATTTTATTTAAATTATACAGTTTATAAAATCTTCATGGCATGTAAATCTTCTAAAGAAGACTTGTGTCACATCCATGAATCATGATTTGTTCTTTGTGATTCAGTGAGGTGCAGGTTGTGTTATCAGTGATTTTAATTTTATGTGCTAATGGGTTGAATTTATTCAATGTTTTATAAGTACACTAGCACATAGATGCCATCAAAACTAAGATACACAGACTAAAAACAACAAAACTCCAACTTTTGACTTGGTGGGACTTATGTAGAATAATCGCACGCATGCCTCCAGAGCTTTAGAGACATTGATTATTGTCTTGAATAAGACATCGGCGTGATAAATGTTTATTTTTATTAGTTTAAGTTTCAGCCACTGCCCCCAACACAAACACCCAGCAGTTCAGTCATTTCCTCCAAAAACCTGTCTGCTAAACGCAGCTTATCCATAGAGCAGAATGGTGTATTATTTACACACTAGTGAAAGACAAAACTGCCTTTTATTTATATTTCAGTTTCCTTTCTTCTCCCAGGAGTAATTTCTCATGGAAGCAGTCTGCTCTAGTTTTCTGTGCATTGTTCTGGTAGTCTCACGGATTTCGTGAGTAGGGTGAACTAACCAAACCCTGTCCGGGACAGTCCCTGTTTTAGCATGTTAGGAGAACAGAACTGTGTATATTAAGAGTCTCCCCACCCAATGCTGTCATGTGTCAAGCATTAGGGTTTTTCATTAGTAATTGACACTTTCACACAGATCTGACTTCCAGATTTGTTTCTATCATATAATTCCTAAGAGTAAAGTTTGTTTTAAAGGAAGTGACCCTAAACCTGTGTTCATTGTCCATCCAGCTTATTTTTATTAATAAGATCAAAGGTTAATTCCCCTCTGCCCACATCTGATAACAAGTCTCTAACTGTTTGGCCTGATGTCTGTAGTGTTTATAACTTTAGAACGAGAAAGATCTTTGCTTGAGTTGTGCCTTGGAAAGTCATGTGTCTCTTCAGCGCTTAAAACAATTTACATCCCATATTGTTTGTCCATATGATAAACATTTGGAATTAATCTAGGAGTATTTTCTTTGTTGACATGGTGGTATTCGGTATGCTTACAGTATGTTGACAGGTGCAGATACTGTTCCCTGTTTCATTTGTTTAGTTCTTCAATTTACCTGTCACAGCTATTGTGCGTGCCATGATGTTAAATAATATTGTTCCTGAATCTAGACAGGAAGACTAATAACATTTAATAAACTGGTCCTTGGCGCACATCTGGACTGGTTGTAGAGGAAGCTACCTGGGGAACAGCTTCCTGTAACACAAGATCAGCCCCCAGGTGGGGTCACATTAAAAAGTGCCCCACCGGAAACAGGATCCAGACTGTGACTGGGTACTCTCACGGTCTGTACCATTATGCTGTGATGCTCACAAATAATTCTTTTGTGAATTTTGTAAAAATTTTTGGGGTGAAAAATATAGACTATACTGTGAATTTAGGTTGTTTCAAACGTTTCCCAGTCCATCTAAATTCACCCTATATATACATGGCAAGACTTTATGTCATTATAATTAGATTTCTCAGCCCATATGGCTTAAGGTTTTCTACCTTCTTTTTATTCTTTCCAGAATTGGTTTATTCTGTATGTTTGTTACTTTCATAATTCCTCACTTTTAAAATAAAATAAGTCTGAAAACAAGCATGTTACCCGGCTGCTTAAGGCAGAGTTTAACATCATAAATAAAATAAGAAATATAACATAAGAAATTGTGTGATTAACCAATTAGACTGATGCTGGTGAATCTGAATAAATACTGCCAAATCTATTTTAGTTTCTTCATCATCATCTTTTCCCGCTCTCACTCCTTTATAACTCTTCTCTCATATTCTTTTTCATTTCCCTCACTGTTCCTCCGTTTCTCTGCATATCTTTATCTTCTCTGACATTGTTTGCATTCGCTATTGCTTGTCGGACTCGTGTCTGATCTACACCGCTGTCGTCTCAGAGCTCAGCAGAGCAGCTGTGGTTGTATCTAGTGTCACAGTGTTGAGACTGATGAGCAGCGGGGGCTTCACGGGGCGGCGGTGCCGTTTAAAACCACCCTAATCGAATTTCATGATGCGTTGAGATTACCACGAATTAGTACGAATCTTTGGGGTCCAAAGCTTTGCTGTGGGACGGCAGGTGGTTGATGGCTTCACAGCCGCTTATTCCTTCGGGCTGTGGGGTCAGAATTGGTGCTAATATTCCCAGAGTGTCATATTTAGTAAATATGATAACAGATGAGGATAAAAAGCAGAAGAGACTCGCTATGACTGTAGGTACATTGAATCCATCTGGTCTTTATTTGAGAAAGGTTAGAAATAACCCTGACACTCTCTGTGGAAATCTTGCACTATGATTTCTTCAGTTTTGTGCCCTTTTTATGAGTGCCAGAAGTCGAGGTTGAGACATTTAACTGTCATAGCACAAAGCACAAACAAATACAGCAGTAATAGAATACACAAGATATCTTGTTTGCTTAAAGTCTCAACAGAATGTAAACTTGCACACACACTTATGTTTTTCCATTATGTTTTCTTATGTTTCATTTATCTTCTTTCGAGAAGTTCCAGGAACTGAAATCAGAACAACCACAATTTTCCACTGTTGTGTCTCGGCCTCACGGTTTATCTTGTGTGTATTTTCCTGTGGTTTGAAATTGTTTTTAGAGCAGCGGTTGTCAAGTTTGAGGTAGCTCAGAGCATATCGAGCAAGTTAAAATGAAAAATAAATATATTACATTGCATTAAAAGTGACCTTAGTGACCTTAGATATTCTGTGAATATTCAATACTCATATTCAAATGCTCCTCTTTCTCTTTTTTACCAAATCTGTCTTTTTCTCAAACCTCACTTTCTATTTCAAATAGTCTTACTTTTAATCTGCAGTCTTCGTTTTCCAAAATAAGCAGGTCCCTCCCTCTCTTTAACTCGGTAAGCCCTTCAAAGCGTGCAGCTGAATGAAATTTAATTACAAGGCTACTGGCGCATCAGAGCCGCAGCCAGTAATAATACCTGCTGTATTGATTTAATGAACAGGTTGAGACAAACAGTCCATTAAAGCTTGCGGAGAACCGGACCTAAGCTTGGGTTGGATTAGATCGTGAACCGCAATGTGGCTCTTTTGCTTTCACTCTCTCCACCTTACAGTTATGAACAATTACCTTTTATAAGATATTACAATTTTATTTTTATGAAGTGTGAGGGCAGAAATAGTGTGTTTTGGTTAAGTAAGGTTAAGGGAATCGGCTAGTTTGAAGTATTGGGGTTTTACCTTGTTATATTCTTCCAGTTTGTTTTACAAGAAAAAATTACTGTTCTGTATACAGATATTACAGCATTGTTTTTTTATTTTTATGTTTTCAGAGCTAGGAGCACACACACTCACACAGAAATATTGTGGTTGTTGTAACCCATCAATGTATTCTGCAGACTATCAGGCACCCAAAATGTCCCATCCAACACACCCAGTAATCTTGTCCTCACCCTGGTGGTCTCTTCACTGACCTCCATCACTCCTGCACACACACACACACTCTTTCACCCTTCGTTGATGCTCCGCCAGCTCTCGCTTGTGAGACCTCACCGTTTTCTGCAATTCATCCAAAGCTTTGGCCTTCACGTTCACGTGAAAAACCTTCATTTCTCTCTATACGCTACCATTACATAATGCCCTGTCAGTATTTTTAAGGTTTGTTTGCATTTCGTTTAAGAGCCTTTACATTAGCTTGAGGTTTGTGTTTGATGGGAAAGGGAGCTTACTACATTTTTCCAAACCTCACGCTGAGTTGATTCATCTACACTTGGCAGCGTTCGGGTAAACTTGTTTGAGTTGGCATACGAGTGTGGCTGTGCAATATTTAATTCTGTGGAACAGATCCTGCCTGCTGAGGAAAAAGATACGAAGGTGCTTTCACTCAAAATTCTCACATTGTGTCTGCTTTTTCTTTCTTTTATACACGCCAAATTAACTCGTAAGTGTTTACGTTAGAGAAAACCATTTGGATGATCAGTGAACGTAATAGATTTGACTTGCTTTGAGTTTCATCCAGCTAAACTAGCTCAAGACCACCTTGGCTTTAGAGAGTTGGATACTCTCTAAACTTTTAGTTTATAGTATAAAATTGTAACTTTTTAGATTGTTGAATGTCTTTTGAATGTTGCGCCTTTTTCCAGACAGAAGCATGCTAGGAATATTTTTACTCTTGCCACAATGACTTTTTTACTCTCTTTGTGGCCAGTAAAGCATTTGGAGCGTTGAGCAGCTGTCCCTGGTTTGTGTGCCGTATTAACTTCTCTCTCTTAGAAAAATGTGACACAAATGTTACATTGTGATTCTTGTCCCACTGTTCAAAGCCATTTCATTTGGCACGGCCCTTTCTTTTACAAGCCGCGTCCATTTCGAAGCAAGAATGGATGTTCTCTATAGACCTATTGAAAATACCTTGCGCTGCAAAGCCTGGAAACCTGCAGTTATTGACCTTGTGCCTCTGTCGGGCTGATCAAGCTACTGTGGGATACTTAAAAGCATTAGAAAGAATATGGGAAAGGTTTTCAGTAGCTGCATTCATGCTGCGCTCGCCTGGCTTCGTTTCTGCCGTCACTCATTGGACTGGAAAGAAAAAGCGTTCATTGAATTCTCATCATGGTCTTTGAGACGGAGCCCTGGATTCTTATGACCAGCCTTTGGTCTGCCTTTTTTAGTTTGCTCAAAGTTAACAGGGCAATCAACTGTTCCCTCACTTTTGCTGGAAAAGGCTTACATCTGGAGTGGTGCAATGTGCAAAGCCAGAACGTACACAAAGTGAATGCAGCCTGTGATTTTCTTTTTTTTTGTAGTTTGGACAAGAGTTTTATTGACTTGCAAAGTCTAGAAATTGCCATACAGGTTGCATATTCTCCATTCTGTGCTTTTGTGCTTCTCTGCTTTCCGAAGAGCGCTGTGCAGCAAAAACTGCGCTGGTTTTCAATACATGTTTGCTAAATAGTTTAATTAGCAAGAAAATAATTTACAGAATCATTTACTGAGCTGTTGTTGGATGGTTGATGGGAAGACCTGGGATGATAACCGAGAAGTCACCGCAAAAATGTTCAGTTATTTATATCTATTGTTGTAGTGTGGAAGAGGAAATATCCGTTTACATTTTCAAACATTCCTGTAGTCATTTTTGTGTAATATTCCAGTGAAATTTTTATATGCACAAGGAGACTGACAACAGCCGGTGCTCCACACTGAAATCTGGTCTCATCATCGAGTCTAGTAGTATGAAGAAGAGAAAAACAGACTAAATCAAGAAGAACTGTGTAGATCGTCTGTTCACACACTCCTTGTGCATCCAAAATCTCATTTGATTATTACAGAATGGCAAAAATGAATGTTTGGAAATGTAAACTGACACACTACAGCAAAAGATATAAATAACTAGTCTTAAAACCATTTTTGGAGTGAAAATACTAACATGTCTAAGCAGTACTTTATATCACGAGTTTGCCTCGTGTTACTGTCAGAATTGTGGGGACACATTCATCTGGCTCTGGTCCTGCGATGCTGATGATAATCTTCTACTCCAGGTGATGATTCTGGTTCATTATCCATTTATGGTGCGGTGTGTCATTCATCATTGTTCCCAGTAGCAAGTGTTTTGGGCTCACGGTGAGGTTCCCGTTTACACAGGAAAAGCGGATGTGTGCAACATGATTGCAACAGAACTTAATCTGATCCTGCGATTTAACCTTCTCACAAGTCCTATAAGAAAAGATTATTGACTTCTAATAAAGTCCATGCGCTCTTCTGTGATGTGGATATTGTTTTTTGCTCTGTAATAAACCCTTATTCTTTTTCTTCACATAGGCTTCAAAAGATTGGCAGATGGGCCAGCTCTGATCAAACAAAACATGTCCGATACGATCTCTGGAGTCCTTTAAATGTTTAAAGAAAAGCTCTCAGCTGTCTTTTGGAGCGTTTCGACGAGAGTCTGTACCCTTACTGGAGAGCTCCCAGCTAATCAATTCATATACAGCCTTAAAATCCTGGAATCAAACACGTGGATCATTCAGTTCCAGGTGCTGAGAAATAGCAGCGTATTGTTTGCAGTATGTCCCTGGATAAACCCTGTATCCGCGTGGCCTGCCAGATGGTTGTGCCTGAGCTGTTTATAACCATACTCCTTTTATGAGAGCTTTTACAGTATGAATGAAAGTCTTAACATGATGGTCTTGATTTGAGATTTTGCTTACGGTTGAACTCGTACACATAGAAATTACAGCCCTGTTGTGAGTAAATGGTTGTGCATTTTTGCGTTTTGCACACCAATACTAATTAAAGCAATTTCTCAGCTTTGTACTCCATTTGCATATTTGCTTCCTTTAAAGCTTTCAGACAGATCTCAGAGGTACTGTAGGTGTCTGTTAGCGCTTGTGTGTGTGAGATGTCTGCATGTGGTGTGAGTTATTAGCAAGGAATTGTGCCAGTAGTCATGGTTACCATGACAATCCAAGGGAGAGATGGAGGGAGGTGGTGTGTGTATGTCTGTGGTGTGATTGCATGTGTCCTCCAAAAGGTTTGTGTGTAGGGGGTAGTAATTTGCTTTCGGTTAATGGCCTGGTTGGAAACCGTCCCTTTTGTCCTTTTTTAGACATTTCATGCTTTTTTAAAGTGCGTAAGGTTTGTGTGCTTAATGTCTGACTAGGTTCCCCTCAAGGGTTTGAAAAGTGGGCTAATAAATTACAAGAGCGATCTTTTGTAATTCTTTTGCATTGTGCACACACATTACCGTACACGATAAATAACCTTTCATTGTGCAAACAGGACCACTCCCCGCTGCCTTGCATATCGTCCTGGGCACTGCTGTCTTATAAACTGAACACAAATACTGTTATCAGACTGTCCAAGCCAAAGAAATGACATGACAGCAGAGAGTAAAATGGAAGCAGACAGTCTATGGGCAGTGAGCCATACTGGTATCACACTGGTAGAGAATAACACCAGCTCTCCCCAGAGATCTCCAGTCTGCTAGAACAAAGAGCCGTCCCTTCCTCCAGTGCTCCTCCAGTCAATGCTATCAGCCTTTCCACCACCCATCATCTGTTACTGTGTTTCCTCTCCTGGTTTGTTATATTTTTAAATAGTAAAATGTTTGTGAGAGGATTTAATCCGTGCATACAAACCTATATTTGTATATCTATATTTCCGTAATTGTCTTCACTCATCTCCTACAATAATTTGAACTCTATCAGGGTCATAATAAACTAGGCCAGCCACAGGCTGCTAATGTGTTTCTGTATCACATTTGGGATTTTGATTAATCACAGGTGTTAACCATTGAAGCTGGTTGTCATGTCATCCACAGAGTAAATTGATGGTTTTATTATTTATTGTTACAGTGGGTTTAGTGTAGCAGCAATGTGTCCGTCATTTGATAGATCACATGGACTTTTGATCTGATGGTGCGGTGGAGTGTAACGTCTGGGGTGAGACATCTGTTGTCTACCAACCAGTTATGACTGAGTGGTTTAGAGAATAAATGAAAGAAAGCAACGTATGAACAAATAGGGCCATTAGCTAGGTTTGGCAACTACGTTACCATGGTAACCAGGACCCATGGGATGATGGGTGTATTGGAACTGTAAAACACTGTGAAGGAATGAACTGCCCAGGACATTACATTGACGTGTATTGGTGTCCGTTGTGAAGCTTTTTTTGCAGCTTTATTAATACTTTCGCCTTTCTAGATTTGTCTGAAATTGTGTAGTGAACATCTGATATTGTGACAGCCCTAATGTGAACAATCATATCACCTGCCATACCCAATCTGAATGATTGTTGATTTAACAAACAGCAGCAATCTGTATTTCCGCTTGAGGCATAATCTTAAAATCCGTAGAAATTGTTTGACAAACTTAAGAAACCCATAAAGCCCATTTTTATTTACCACATGGGAAATTGGTCTTAATCCTCAGCAGTCTTATTTTCCACTGTAGAAAATCAGTGAAGGGCTCGCTGTACTGTACTGTACTGTATACCTCCTGCCACACAGATGCAAACCATTATGTTCAGCTAAAAAGCAAATTACTTCACCATAACCTGTAACTGTAAAACACTAGTAAGGCTTGCATAAAACTTTCTGTCCCCTTTCCTCTATAGTTAAAGAAATTTCAGTTGTCATTTGTTCTGAGAGCAAAGCCATGTGCCTCTTCCATGCCCCCCTTTTACAGCTGTTTGATGATGTAATGCAAAGCCTTATGTGTGGGTGGATACTGATTAAATAGGCAAAGGGAATTCTTGATCTGTTAATAATATATTTTTACTCTTGACCCAGTTAAAATGCATGAGCTATATCAGTCCTGCTGCATATTTGGTTCTTTAAACAGCGTTGGTTGCTTTGCATGCGGTGGTATTCATTTTACAAATTTGAATCTGTGACAACCGCTTAAGCTTTTTCTAAGTAACTATCGTGCCTTTTGTGAGATGAAACCTTGCAGGCCATGTCTAATGGGCTCAGGCAAGTTTGGTAAGCAAAACTCCCTTTGCATTTAAATGATTCTGGAGACCGTAGCCATTGAATCCATATAGTTTTTCTAGTGCATTTGGATTGCCTTTTTTCAGGACTAAGTGCTTGCTAACGTAGTGTAAATGGCAGCGAGACAGGGATCTTTAGAGGATAGCCGACTAGCAAGAAGGTCATTGAAAAAATGAGTCTGGCAAGTAAAGCAGAAATTCAGAAATACGGGAACGTAAAGCTCTGTTGATTATTAAGCACAGATAGGAAAAGTTACATAAGACTTTGATGTTTTATCAACCTCTGCTCAATGGTTGCACGACTTTAAGGTCTTTCTAATCTATAAAAGTGCGCTATCAAAGCAAGTCTGGTCCTAAATGGAGCATTGCTCGGACTGCACATGTCAGCGAAGTCAGATGGTGACTAATAATTCTTGAAGCGGATTACCTCATCTGTTAAAAAATCATTTCCTTCCTGTGGATATCGTAGAGCAGGAAGCTAACACCTCATACTGATGATCTGAGATATGCAGTCCGGACCACAGTGCTATTCCGATGCCTATCAGCAATCAGAAATATTTGCATTCCTAATAGGAACGTGCTTTGTGTACCACAAACAAAATAATAAGGAAAGCAGAGGTGAAGCTCGGAGCTCACCGCCATCTGGAGCGGATTTGATAGGAAAATATTTTTGTAGCTGCTTGAAATTTTATATTTAGAGTGAATTAATTTTTTCCCAGACTTTCATAAAACAGAAACCTGCACATAATTATAAGTATTATTATTATTGTTTTTTACAGGCTTTGGTTTGTAGTGAGTGAGGAAAAGAATGAGAATTATTAGGTATTTGTTCTTGTTCTTTTTTTTATATTGCATGTGGAGACCAAAATCAGACCCTTTAAGATAATTGGGCCTCTATCTAACCTTCTGTTACATAGACCTTTGTAAGACATCATATTTAGACCAATACCAGACCCAAGACTGACGAATCATGGCATTTAGAATTGTTTATCTAGCTTGTTCTTGAAGAGCTCACAAAGGTGATGACATCGGCATCTAGTCTCTTTAGCATGAGTTTGACCCTGACCTCTTTTTGACCTTTCACCTCTGAAAAGCAAACTAGAACTCGAGCACGCTGGAGTCAGCTTGTGTAAACCAAAGGCTACAGTAGGTGTTAGCTTAAGTAGTAGTAATGCACAATGACTGTGAAGTATTATATTGGATGGATTGGGAGCTGAGGAGCTAATGAAATATTATAACAATGGTTTGGATCCCTGGAGTGTGTATACAGTGCTATGTCGCACTGTGCATAGTTGCCTGTAGGTCCTAAAGCAATTCTACTTGGACATGAATAAACCGTAAGCCACAATGAGGTAAAAGGAAATATAGCCATATGATACATAGCCAAAGTACAGTATTCACATCCAGCATGTCATCTCTACCGCAGCGGTTTAGATTAGTCAACTAGGAAATAGCACATCAACTTGTCAAAGTGTTGTTAGTGTCAAAAATCCAAACCTTCTCCACCTCCCAGTTATGCCCAGAACAATCCAGTCATGGAAAATAATCAGGACCGTTCCCAGCTGCTATCAACCCTTCTGATGTTCTACTTCCAAACTTTTCTTTTCTTCAGCCTAAACAATTCATTCCTGCAGAGCATTGATTTTGACTTCTGAGAAACGCTTTGATGTCGTAGGGCACCTCTTTGATTTATTTTAGGCAGGGCTCTGAATAAATCAGTTCTCTGTATTGCTTTGTGTTTTAAAACATCCCTTAGGCATGACCACATGAAGTCCCTCAAGACAAAGCTGCTGAGACACGTCTTCATGTGTCACTTCGTTTTAAGTTCAGTTTGTTAGGGAGACCTTCAGGTACCAGTTCATTACCTAAACATCGCAGTCTTTGTCTAAAATAACTCAAAGATCTTCGCTGATGCTTAAAGGATTTTTGTCATATGGTAACAATCTTTTTCAAAACTCTTCACATGCCACCACAGTTAGATTCCTCCAAATTATCTTTGAAATATGAAGGGGAAAGAAGTCCCGAGCTAAATATTTTTCTAAAATGGAAAGTGCCACACAACCTCCCTTTCAAGATAATTTCTATTTATTTGCAGACAACCGGGCCCGCTTTAAAGAGTTCAGTGCTTTGCTTTCTTCTACAGGATCTGCTTTTTTAAGATTAGGATTGATATTCTTGCTCTCTCTGTAGTCTTTTATGTCTGTCTTTAAACCAGCATTTCATAGTTTTGGTTTAGCAACCAATGCCACTTTACATCTGGCTGTGAGAGGACTACTCTTTTGTGTGTAGTTTTGAAACCAGCAAGCCCCAGAAGATTATGGGATGCAGAATAACAACAGGAGGAAATGAGCAGTGTCTAAATAAAGCCAGTTTAAATGAGTCGCAGAGATCACTGTCAAAGAGGCAGTCGGAGATTTAGCCCCTTTAAACCCCAGCGAGACGCAGAAGCACTATGAGTCCAGACATATTAAGGCCTGTGAAATGAAACTTCAGCAGATTCTCCTCTCAGTTCCAGCTGATCGCTTGACAAACATGGGTGTAAATGCACGTCTCCATGCATTTGTCTCCGGTGATCTAATTTGGCCTTATTCTTGGCATGTTGGGTAAGATGCAAAATATATTAGCTTTTCTTGGAATGCACTTTAAAACATATGCTGCCGTGATATTTAAGGTTTACAGTACATCAGTGTATGTTCTGCCAAAATAGAGCCTTGGGATTTGGGTCAAGTTCTGGTGATGGCAGCGAGGCGTTATCAGGTCACTGTGTTGATTTCGGAGGAGACTGTTGGCTCTGTAGTTTTAGCTCACCTGTTTTGCACTCTGCACAAGGTCACAGTAAAGTTTTATCTGACATGAGAGAAAACATTCTCGGTCTCCCCCACAGTTGTAGACAAATTAAATTCAGACAGGAAATAAAGTGATGGGGTTCTTTGTAAGATCAAATCTGATCAGCAGGGGAAGAGGATTTCTATAAATCCATTTCATTACATCTATGGAGTAGACAGGTTTTGTTAAGAGTTTTAAAAGACCCTGTGAAATTAGGATTTAAGTTTTGTTGCTTTTAGTGCTTGTTTATTAACTTTGAGTCTGTATTCTTGTGGTCTCTTACACTTCAAATCTAATTGGCATATTGTATATATTGATAATGTGCTGTTCTTTTTAATGTTGAATTGTTGTTTAAATTGCTTATTTATTGCTTTTTGGTCAAATGCAAAAATGTTAGCTATGCACTAGCTAACATAGACTAACAATAAACAATATAGTTTTACAATATAGTTTTTGAATTTATGTTAATGTCAGTTAATTCCAATACAATTGTTTATGTTAGTTCATTGTGCATTAAAGGGATAGTTCACCCAAAAAATAAAAAATGATGTCATAATTTTTTCACCCTTATGTTATTCAAACTCTGTATATGATTCTTTCTTTTGTGGAACCACCCATTTACTTTCATAGTATGGACACAAGATACAATGGAAGTGAATGGGTGCTGGTAACCAGCGTTAAATATCTTCTTCTGTGTTCTGCTAAAGCAAGAAAGTCATACAGGTTTGACGTGACATGAGGGTGAGTAAATAATAAAAGATTTTTTATTTTTGAGTGAACTATCCCTTTAACTAATGTTAACAAACTTACAGCCTTTGATTTTAAAAAGTAAATGCTGAAATTAACCTGAACTAATATAGTTTAGTTTGTTAAATAATGCATTTTCTAATGTTAAAAAACACAACCTTATTGTAAAGTGTTACCCTTTTTAAAATGAGTCAATTGTTTTTAGTTGCTGTTTTAGTCAGATAGATGAGGTCTATACTTATATGAAATGTTCTGTTTTTGTTAATAAGAAGTGCTCTAAACTCAGACCACATTTTTAAGGTAGGCAGAGAGAAATGTTTCCAAGCAGTACCTTCAGGGTATTTATAGAGCAACTGTTGCCTTTAATGTATTCTTGATTTAATGAAAAGTTTGTGTCTTTAGGCAAGGACCTCGCAATCTTTTAACCAAATGTACGGCTTGTCTTGACCATGGTGGTCTAAATCAAGAAGAGTGCTGAGTGTTCCATTATTCTGTTGAATGTCAGTCACCAAGGAGAGAAAAAAGTAGAAGAGATTGAAAATAAACACCAGTGCCAACAATGAAAAGACTGATCTCATTATTCACTGGATAAATCACTTCTCATGCTCACTTGGTCTCTCCATCCCCCCCTCCCTCTCACTCGCTCTCTCTCGCTCTCTCTCTCTCACTCTCTCTTTTACACTCTTACTCACACACACATTTTGTCATTACCAAGCTAATGATATTCTCCATCTCTTCTCCAGCCCCTAAACCTGAACCCTGACATAAACCTGTTTTTTGAACAGTGTCATAGGTATGTGACATTTAAAATGTATGCACATTTACACAAAGCAGTTCCTTTTATTTTTTTGTTTTTTTATGTTCACTATGTTCACTTATGTTCACTAATCCATATTTTATGTTCTCAGTGGATATCTTTTCCACATTACCTGAAGCTTTACGTTTTTGATATAAACTTAAGCATGAGGCAATTATTGGCACATCGTAGTTCAAAGGAAGCAAGAAAATAGCAATAATGTTCTCATATTTCCTTCCTTTAGGGAAGTTTTATGGAAATTAGTCAAACAGGTCCAGTTTGGCATCAACTATCCATAAAAAAGGAAATTCAGTCGCTGGGCCGAGGCCAGGTGCCCATGCTCTGGGCAGTGTTAATCCATATTTCAGGGATAGCGGCCGAACAAAAGGACATTTAGCAGGCGCACCTACTTTATAACTCCACCTGACAACTTTATCCTATGGGCCTCTCTCGATTTTTCCCTCCACGTTTCTTTCACAGTCTCCATTTGTCTCGTTTCATCTGTCACGGTAATGTAGGCGTGAGGGTTTCCTTGGCACACCGTTACTGGCGCTTTCTTTAAATGAGTTCATCCGCTCCTCCCTCCTCATCCCTTATTCCTCTGAGTGTGAATGAGTCACGCAGCTGTGTCAGGCTTTGTGATCTGCGTGAAGGTGAGAAATGGCTAAATGTTGTTCCTAGATACTTCCCAGAGGGACTATCCTCTTAAAACTAAATCTTGCTCTGGGAGAGTGGTCAGTTTCTTTAGCCACAGGGAGTCTCTAACTTTCTTTCTTTACCTCTCTATCTCTCTCTCTTTCTTCTGTTATTTCTCCTTTACACGAGAGAAGACTCACAAATAGACTTGAGACGGGATCGTGGATTGCTGGCCCTTTCCAGATGTAACCTTAGAGCTAAAGTAGAGTTCATTCCAAGAAAACAGGGCTTGCTTTAGTCCTTCATCAGGATAGATCTGATTTGATTTCAAAGAGCTTTTATAGTGATTTACAAAGCCTGCTGCAGTAAAGTGGCTATTCATTAGACTTCTTCTAGTTGTCATCAGCAAATGCCATAGACACATTTTTAAAGGGACAGTTGAAATGAAAGATCTGTGTACTGTTTAGACATACTATGAAGTTCACTATGCAGAGTTGCATGATAATAGATTTTTGCATTATACCTCCAAGAAATGTATACTTTTTGTGTTGCTTGAAAATATTAAAATAGTATGTAAATGAATCTAAATTTAAATCAATTATATTTACAGTCAGATTTTTTGGATGTGCTTTTCTCATCATAATAGCCAAACCGCCCATTTACTTGTAAGGGTCAGGAAGAGGGAGAAAATGTTCTCGAGCAGCTAAATTACATCAGTTAAGAGTCTGCTTCTCAGATCAATCGCTCATGTCTTTTTCAATCAGTCTTCAATGAGGCTCCTCGCTGGTTGTTATTGATTTCAGTTCAAGCTACCTTTACTGTAATGACAGCAGGCACACGGTTTCCCACATTCCCAGTAGTGGATCGGTCAATGTTTTACATCTCTGAAAGCGTTCCTGTTTAATTTGTAAGCGACAAATGATCCAGAGTATTTCACATCTTCTCCCAAATCAGTAAGCAGGCTACTTGGTGTAATGAGAGGAGCTTATGGCAGCTTTTAGCTTCAACTCTGTTTTCTTAATGTCTAACTGAACTACGATACTGATTGCTTTGTAAGAAGGGTGATGAATATAACTATACTGTTATGTTAAACCACTGATAGACATCTGTGAATTTTCTATAATGCTATGCACATACTAATTTTTTGTTATAGGCCCACTGAAAGACCAGTATATTATTTTTGTAGTGCTGGTCCCAGTCATCAAGTTATTGGTTTCCCAAACAGGTTTTTATTGGTCAGACAGTTTCAGTATCCCATTAACTATGTTAATATTGACCGAGTAACGACATGTCAAAGATTGAAATCATAGTGATATTTATACATTAGGTGGAAACAAACTTTGATGCTTGTAATCTCATAATTCGATTTTTAGACTTTAGTCTGGTTTTCACAGACAGGGTCACACATTGATAATAACATATCTGTCTGTTACAGAGCAAGACATGATGGTGGCATGGATTTTTCCACATTTTTCAAACCGCTTTGCTGTAACTGTGGTTGATTTCTTTCAGACTGGACCTCATCCCTTGCTCATCAAGTCTGAAACAAAAGACAGAGGTGGGGGGTTCTTAGGTTGTCAATGAGAGGAAAACCCCAGCCGTCACTGTTAAAAGCAAAACAGCTGTCACAGTCCCTGCCCACATTCTGTCACCCTCTCATACTCATCACTAGCACACCAGGTGAAGGATGATCCCTGCTTCCAGACTTTTAAAACTCCTGTAGTCTGTGTTAGTTCACTTGCTGTCTGCCCTGCCTGCGGTGCCAGAATTAATGAACATAAATTTTAGTCTAGCTCTTAGACGCTCTTAAATCCAGAGGCTTCTCTTACAATTTGGCTTTAGGGTTTAGGGCATGTGACATTTTCCGTTTTCCGTCAAGTAATGGTAAAATAAGCATTATTAACAACAATGATCTCACTCCCAACATGCTCTTCATGTAACCGCTCTATTATTTAATTTGTTCTCTATAGGATAGTTTAGAAAATTGTTTTAATTGCTGCCCTTAAACCTCTAGATTTTAACTGTGTTTCCCCGACTTAAGGGCTTGAGAAAGCATGTTCAACAGACGGAGAACAGGGGACGGGGTAAATGGGGCCCAGAAGCCCCTCTTGTGTTTCTCCAGAGAGGGTCTCTTTGGCAGACATGTGTAAATATCTTTACACGTCTGTTTTATCAATCTGAGGCTCTCCTCACGCAAGGTGCTGATTGCAGACTCAAGGCCATCTGTCAAGCCTGGGTTTCAACAATCAGGTTTTGCAAACAAGACTGCCAGTCCTAAACACGTCTTGTTCGCTATTAGGTGCCGTCTATGAGTATTTCATAAGCAGTCCAATAGCTTAAGTGTTGCAGAATAAAAATGGGGAACATTGCGCAGAAATTAGAATAAATCAATGTCTGGTGCATATTTACATACACCAACAATGAAAAAGAATCACAGATGGATGTAAGAATGTGTCCTATGTGGATACTCCAGCTGTGCTGAACTGGGGGTTCGTGTATGATTTAGGGTTAAGTGTTTCACCCTTCGGGGTCGCTCAGGTTAGGCAAGCAGCGAAAGATAGCACAACAGCCGAGGTTCCTGGTTACCGATCAAGTTACAGTTTTAAGGTCAAAGGTTAGAGGTCAGAGTGCCAGTGCTGGAATGCAAAACCATGCCAAAAGAACTGGTCTAATGTCAGCATTACTCATCCTAAACTGGCACAAATCAGTATCCAAAGTGTATTTCTGCCAAATCCAACCAGTTACTGTGTTAACACAACATTGCGGGGTCATAGGTTGCCATTTATAAACATCAAGCCTGCTGGTAACATGTCTTTTACCTCTTGATCCTAATGAGCACCAATCTTTCAGCACAATGCCATGCAATTAACCACATGGGGAATGCAGGGCATCTAAATGTCTCCAAAGGTGGAGAGGCCAAAGACTTCTGGCTTAGCTTACAACCCGTTGCTCTGCGAGTGGCAGAAGAAATTAAACCAGCTCTGAAATAATTCTGTTTTTGTTGCTTGTTTATGGACCGAGACTGCTCATGTGCAGATGGCATCTGGAAGTTTTAAAAAAAGATTTAAGTTCGAGGATCGAGAGTGTTGCCTTGTTTTCATCTCTTTGTCTTTAAATGCCACTCTAACCATCCCGTCGGGAAGTGTTCTCTCTCCATGAATCTTGGACGCGTCTTACACAGAACAGCGTCGCTCTCAGCTGTCATAACTCTGTAAGTGGAATGCCACAGCTGAGCCATAAGTGAGCGGACAAAAAAACAAAAACAGAACAAAGTGAAATTAAACAAACAGATGTAGGGAGAGACAGAGAGCATGTGAAAGCTGACATCAGCAGACAGTCCAAGAAGATGAATGAAGACGTTTATGGACCACATGAAATGATTTAATTGAATTAATGTGGATAGTCATAAAAGGGTTTCTAAGTGTCTATGGTAATACTTGAAATGCATTTGCAGTTTTTTAGCCAATAAAGAATGTTAATCTGCTGGTTTTAACATTATGCACTGTAAGAATGTTTGAAATGGAAGAAGCATTTGTTTCGTCTTTCCCAACTAGGAGAGTTGTATTGTGCTGAGATATGGAAACTACTTGATTTTGCTTTCTGTAGTTATTTATTGTTGTTCCAGTCTGCTTATTTTATACATTTATGTGCTAGCTTCACCTCTCTCGTATCACTTTGCATTCTCCTTTTGCATCGTATAATAAAATAAACAATAATGCACTGTAAGTCGCTTGCATCTGCCAAATGCGTAAGTAAATTGTAAATAAACTTTAAACGTCCATATATTTAGGTATCTGTGTAATAAGTTAAATAACATATATTATTCTTTATATACATGTATAGTACCTGCACCTCAATAAAAATGCAGAAGTAATAAGACAGGATCCTAAAAAAAAGAATATGTGAGGCATGATATACCTCTTTAATTTGTCACTGTCCGACAAAGGTTTAAGTCGACTCGAAGGACTCGTATTGTCTTGCGTCTCACCTTGAGAAGGGGCCTTGACTGCTGACAGCTTGGACGTCCCGTGTGAATGCACTACAGGCCCGGGAGGGGAAATTAAAAAGCGTTTGATTGATTATACCTCTTCATTCTCTGGAAAGAACCCGCACAACCCCTCTGAAGGCTAAATGTTTTCGTCAGTACTAACAGCTTTGTTTTTTCCTGGTTTTAGTGCCTGTGTGAAGGCACCACATCAGCAGAAACCTGAAGAGCCGAGCTGAGCTGATGTCATTGATTTAGCACTTATGGTGCTGCCCGTGCACTTCTAAAACACATCCTCGCTCAGCCGCTCAAGGTAACACAAGAGGATAGCGTTTGTTGTTTTAGGGGGTTGTTTGTGTTGAAGAAGGTGTTGCGGTGGTGGTGTTTAAAGAAATAGGGTTTGGATGGAGAAGTGTTTGCCTGGCGACTTAATAGAAGGCACATTTAACAGAAACTGATAAATGAAATGAAAATTATCTTTTACCTTTGGGTTAGTGAGCTAATGTCATTGCATTCAATCATTTGTTTTCAAAGGTCGGCTTTCAGGACTTAACTAATGCCCCCACAATCCCATTTGAAGGCGGCCAGATGTGTTTGCAGCTGCCGTGTGACTTCTGCTATTACCTGTAGATTAAGCGTCTGAAAATCACACAAAGAACCAGCTTTGTTTTTGTCTCATCAATTTCATCTCCTCGTTTTGTCCGGCTATTCGTGCTGGCAGATTTGGGGCTTGAACATTTGTAGCTCAATCTTACAGCAGTCTAAACCTGGTGACCTTGGTCTCCACACCCCTCCCCCTGAGAAAAGAGGCTTTGGTGTTTTTTTCCAGCCATGTGAAGGTAATTTCCTCGACCCTCTCCGTGTCCACAGCTAACACATGAAGGGGTGGCCAGGACACGAGTGTAAACATACTTGAAACTGCAGACTCTCTGGAAGCCAAAAGAGCTAAACAAATAGACTATCCTCTTCAGCACGCCATCCCAGAAGGCCCTGGGTCTGCTCACGCGGCCGTCTGCGAGAACGGTTTGTGGTTATGTCCGTGTATGTCTTCGTTTATAATGGTGTATTAATCAGCATGTGCGAATGTTTATGTGCAGGCAATCTCTTTATCGCTCCTATCTTGATGGTGACATCGTGCTTGGATAAGCAAATATATAAACTGTTTGGAAAAGTATGCATAGATTCGCTTTTCTCTTGGGAGATTCTTCTGCAGTTCTTCATGCTGGTTTATCTGTCCACTATCAGGGCAGTCAGGCTTCAACATCACTGATGCAGCAAATAATAAAGCTGACGATCTCTCTCTTCGGTAACCTGTCCAGGGGTAACAATCTCCCAGGATACGGTTTCAGTCAAACGTTTCAATAATTAATCGCAGTTCTTGAGCCAGCATTGAAATATTCAGGAGGCCGTTGGGTTAGTGTCTGAAAGGGCAAAGACTCTTTAAGAAATTGCTGTAATGGCTTTGCTACACATCTCGATGATGTCAGTACAGTATCTAACACACACCTGTATTCTGTTTTGTGTTACATTTTTGAAGAACAGGGAAGCAAAATGCATATTGTATTGTATTGTTATTCATGAAGATGATGTGGATTGTAATGGCAGATTAGAAACACGCTTGTTTTTTGCATTACAGACATTTAACAAACTGATCCTTTAAAGTCCCAACTTATTACTATAATGCAATCCATTTTTTTTATTGTAGTGCAGAACAAATTGTGATATGTGACCCTGCCTGTGAAAACCAGGATAAAGTCTCATAATCGAATTATGATATTTGGAGCATCAACGTTTGATTTAAATAAATAATTTAACTATAATTTTATTCTTTGATGTGACCTTATATTTAAAATTATATTTTCAAAGAATATTCTTTCCATTATTTAGAAAACAGTAAATGACCAAAAATGACTTTAGCTGGGTTTTCACAGGCAGGGTCACACATTTTTAAATAGTAAAACATTTACACTATTGGTAGCATTTTTTATACAACCTTAACTAAAATACAGTAATCAGATTCATAAAAA
Organism: Beaufortia kweichowensis; assembly: GCA_019155185.1. Taxonomy (NCBI): domain Eukaryota; kingdom Metazoa; phylum Chordata; class Actinopteri; order Cypriniformes; family Gastromyzontidae; genus Beaufortia; species Beaufortia kweichowensis. Next base: position 2,342,894 of record CM032815.1, on the reverse strand, counting down.
TGATAAGTTAATTGTCAGGATGCATTATGGTAATAATAATTGTGTCACAATGCAAAACATGACGTACATTTATTCTTGCATTCACATGTTTGTTGTTTAGAAAGATCAAAGATAATTCCAGAAAATATACGACTGTGACGATACGAGTCGTGTCTTTAAAGGATTAGTTTGTTAAATGTCTGTACCGCAAAAACAAGTGTGTTTCTCATCTGCCAGGGGCATTAACTATCATAACTTATCCATTTAAAACCATCTTCAGGTGTACGAACGCCATGTGTTGGTGATTAGGTACGAGATTGCACTCTGACCAGGGTGAAAGGGTCAAGTGTGCCGCAGGAGATATGGCTTAACAGCTGCATTAGTTCTGCTCCCCGGCAACTGATGAATCCAATACCGCTGACCCTCAGCTCTTAAGATTGATTGGAACGTGTCATGCTGTGTGAAACCATCTCCACTTTAATGGCATTCAATCCTTCAGAGATAGAAGCATTTAAATATCCACAGGCTCTGTAGGTATCTTGACACCGCAGGTATAGGAACGCCGCATGCATATCAGTTTTGCTTTTATTGCATTTTCTCGTCGCCCCACTGGTAAATTGTTTCAGATTATTTTTCGGATTCGCCTTACATTGGTTGATGACCCAGCACATTTCAACCCCTGTTGCGTAAAGAGAGAAATAGATTGTTTAGCTCTGCCTTTCAATGTGACCTTGGGGCTCTTTACTGCACCTAATGCTGGAACATCTCTCCATAACATTCCTTTGACCTTAAACTCATTCTGGAAGCCATTACTTAAAATGACCTCAGAATCAAAGGCCGTTTCTGTCTTTTTTTTGTCTCCTGTCTGCTTTATAGCAGCACTTCCCAGTCGGCACAGACGCAGCACTGAAATTATTGCCTTTGGTTCATCTCTGCTCAGTGATATGAATCAAACGCTAAAACTATAGCGGAAAGGAACTATAAGGCTATTTTACGGAATCAGGGAGAAAAAAACAGTGCGTTTTTTTTTTTTTTTAAATTCAAGGCTTCTTTGTTTTTATAAAAAATGTAATGGTAACATAAATATTAAAATCCAATTTGCAACCCAGTCCAGCATAGTAGGTGTGTCATATTCTGTTATGTAAGTTTTTTATCAAGTTTTTTAAATATTTTTTTTGGCGAAGTGTTTGGCGATTATAGTACAAAAGCCTATATGATAGTAAGTCAACTGATAAGATGTAGCAATGCTGCTGTTAATACATTAGGTCATTACATTAATGCATTTTGAAAGTTAGAAAACAAGGTAAAAATTGGGAAAAACATGATAAATAGTATGGTGTAGCACGGTGGGAGTAGGAATGTGCAGTAAATATAAAATAGGACTTCAATTTTTCCAAAATTAAACAAGCCAACAAATATAATGTATGATTTGCTAATTATTTTAATGCCCATTCCACAATGTTTCCTGTTTTCTGTGAAGCTCTGAAGTTTTTGCTGTATTTACAGTGGCAGAAATATGTTTTTCAAAGCTAACGCCTAATGTTGTTGTAACTTGCTCACTGAACTGTACGGCCACATGTTGCCTTAATTACAGACAAGTTTCATAACACACAGCAGGATGCCAATCGATGATAAATTGATTGAGACTACCCAGAATTATATTTTGATTTAACGTTCGATCCAGATGTCAAATTTGGGTAGCAGGAATAAACATTTTTCTATCAAACATTTACAGGCAAAAGAAGAAGACAAAACAAACTTGGTTTGTTTGTGGTGCCATATGTGTTGTTTTGACTTTAGAAATCCCTGTCTTTCAAACTATGTTTACCACGGATACAGACAAAACAGATCCTTGAAATCATTACTGTCCATCATTTCAGAAAAACTGGCAAAGAGGAATGCAGAAACATAAGCTTAGTCATGAATTTCACATTTACAACTAAAGATCTAAATGGATTTGTAAGGCTTCAGTATATATGTTACTAATTGTTTCAATAATCATCCGCGCTTTATTTAAATCTGGTGGCTTATCCAATCGCAATGACGGCCCATTTACAGTAGTAACAGCCTGAGCACTTGGCAAGCTTACCTGGAAGAAAGTGTAATATGCCAAACCCAGAGGAGAACAGTACCATGTGCAACATCCTTTCACCCACAAATAAAAAAAACATGTAGTTCCACCAATTACTTATTGCCTTTTTACAGTTGTCTGAAGTGATTATAGGCTCAGCTGCAGATTACAAAATAATCTCTTGCTTTTGGTGCTGATGCCTGTTTGTGAATCCACTTATTTGTAAATGAAGGTATAAAAATGAGACAAATTTAAGTTTCATTTTGTTTTAAAGAGCTTAGGTGTGAAATTCGTGGTGACTTCCTTTGGTTTCACTGTTTAATCTGTTTGTGGGGAAAAGCTATTTTTGCTAACATTTATAAAAAACATTGTTGCATTGAATATGTGAGAAAACAAGAACCATAGCTAATGGCTGTTTGAGGTTTTGTTGGAGAGCAAATGCTTTGACACGCTAATCTCAAACATACTGAACCATGGTTGATGCGTGTAGTGATTTATTTTAATAACATCAAATGTTGATATTTATTACCCTCTCGTAATACTGAGCTATGAGGAAAACTAACATGTGGATGCATTATTGTTTTGTTTTATGACACATGTTTTTTGTATGGAAAAGAAATCTTAATAGTTTGAGACTCAGGTAATGCGTCACAGCCTCCAAAATTTATTGTGTTAGCAACTCATGATCTCAGTGTTTCCTCATTGTTAAATGGATATTTGCAGGGAGCCAGAACCTATATTAACCAGAGCATTACAACACTGATTTTACCATCTGCACTGTTTGCTCTCACGAAACAGCAGCTGTTCTCTAGTACTGCCAGGGGAAAATATAAAAAAAAGGGAAGCACGTTGCATTATGAGATAGCGTAATCTACCGGTTATTAAAAATAGATGCTGGAGAGATAGAGGTGTGAAGTTAATGTCTTCTCAGGATGGTTAGAGCTTTCAAGAACCTTGAAGAGACTCAAACAGCCTCAGTGGTACAAATGAAACCAGTATCGCATTAGCAAATCTTCCGTTCTCTTTCCACCAACAATAGACGCCTTTTCCTGGTTTATTACAGAATTTCCTGCAAGCTTGCCGATTCAATTTTTCCTTTTCGCAAAGTACCACAGGGCTTTTTTTTACCAGTCCCTTATGTATCACTGTAAAGGCAAAGTAATAACCAGGTAAAGTGTGAGTTTTAGCATTTTCAAAAAGCAACGTTTTAGAAGTAAAAACCTTTTTGTTTTAATCTTATAGGATGATTTTAGTGATATTTAGCATCATTTTTCAGTCTAATAATGATATGATTTTGTAAGATTTACTTCGAGTACTTTTTTTATTCAAAGACCACAACTTGGGTATCTTAATTACATAGTGATCTGATGCATTAAAAATGCTAGATTAGTTTAACGAATCCTTCGCAAATTGCATTCAGCACAGATTTCAGGTAGTCTGTGTCCTGATTTTCTGTAATTCCTTTACTAATTGAAGTGCTATAACAACACAGGCTAAGCTATGGTAAGAGAGGATCATGGTCAGTTAATATTGACACATGCACACATCTTCAGACTGTTTTCACAGCAGTGTTTGATTCTGCTGTATTATGTTTACCTGGAGGAGGTGTGTGTGTGTTTGTGCATGTATGTGTACTTTCTGTCAGACAGACAGGAAGCAAAAGGTGGGGAAGTTGTAGATAGGCTCTACTAAGACGGAAAAAGGAGATTGTTGTCTGGCAGTGCCACATTCCTCCTGGGCCCTCACAATCACAATCTACAAGTCCTGGTAAAACACACAGGACTGATAAGTGAAAGTCAGACACACATGGGGGAATGATACACAGTCGACAAACTGGGTGGATGGAACACTTTTATATGTATAATGAACTTAATAAGTGTAAAGCTAAAACCGTATTCCTGTATTTCTTAAATCTTTATTGTAGGTTGGTCATGTAGTGATATTTATCAAGCCAAAATTAATCGTACTTAACATAATCAAATTATTATTTCTTCTGTGTACACAGAAAACAGTCAGAACACAGTCAGAACACAGTCTAAATCGAATGAATTGTTATTGATAACTTTGGTTTAAGGATGGATGAGCACACTATGTGCTCATGATAGATCTGCTCATGGCTCATTTCTTCTCTGTAGTGAAGCAATTACAGACGCAGCAATAGTTTTTCCAGTGTGTCGTGCAGAGCATGATTTGGGGCTGTCCAAACTCTCTCAGACCTCTTCCAAGTTGTGTACTGCAAATGTATCTAGCAAATATAAGCTTGATAAATGTCGTATCAACAAGGAGTTATGCCAAGTCTATAAAGTTAAACACTCCAAGTTGTTGGAGTGACGTTTGAAGGGTATGTTTTTTGGCGTCATGCAAAACTTGGACCAGGGTTTTGTTTATTGTACCGTTAGAGAATGATGAATAACTCGAGTCTCTGATTCTCTTTCCGATAAGTCGAGGTCAGAGAGTTGCTTGGCGAAGGCTAGACATGAGCTTAAACAAACTAGCTGTGTTGATCTGTTTATATCTCAACTGTTCATCCAAAAAACAGTAGTTGCAGGGATCGTAATGATCTGACCATAGCCAGAATATTATGAGAGGAATAATCCAATAGTATTTTGTGGAGCATAACTGGCAACCAAAAAAAAATTCTGTTTTGTGTGATATTTGATTCAAGCAATGGTGTAAGCACAAGCTACGGTGCTGTAAGTTTGTGTGCCGATGTGTTTGTTTAAGAGGCAGAGAAAAACTAAAAAGACAGAGAAGAAGGTTGAGGTTTTAACTAACCTCATATACACTGAGACCATTGTGCAATGTGGATTTGGTACCTAACCCAATCTGACGGCCTGGTTTAGAATAGGCCTGCAGGGAATGAAGTGTTTAAGGTAAAATTTACAAGGCTTGTGTTGTTTCTTCATCTCATGCAAGCGTGGAGAGAGATGCCGAAGCCCCCATGCCTCGATCTCCATAAACGTCAGTCTACTCAATCTCATATCTGCTGTAGTAAAGTAAACTGTGAAGTTCAGAGAAGTTGGCAGCTTGTTCCACAGCATTACTTTATTTGACTGTGGCTATGTGAGAAATCAATGTCAGTTGTCAGTTTTGGGTATGAAATCAATGGAATAACTGTAGGAGAATGTTTTCACGTTTGTAGGGGTAATGTAGTGTAGTGGTGATGTATTCGACCTGCTTGCAATCTGTCATTCCTGGGACATTTGTCTTAATGCATATTCTTATCCTCACCCTGCTTTGAAGGTCAGTGGGTCAGGCCCTGTAATTGGTTGGTATGAGGCAATGCATTTTCAGTTTCTCAAGCCAGATTTTTACAATTAAGAGTCACTTGCTTTATCTTCAAAAAAAAGTTGTTTGCCATTTTTTAAGTGTAGGTATCCATGATAGAAGAGAGGAGATAAAGACATATAAGTGCACATCATGGTGTGTTATCAAGAGTTCTCACACCACACACACACACACACACACTTTTATCTCACACCACTGCTGAGCCCAGCTGAACATGAGCCATCAATAGACTGCCAGCTAAGCTTGATTATGGCAAACCCTGCCTCTCATTTTGGGGCTCCGTATCTGAAAGAAGAGAAATGACAAGGGAATGTAAAGCAGTACGGGGCAGCAATGTACTTTGCGAGGTCAGGAAAACATGTTGGAGCGATGGGGTGTGACTGGTTTCTGCATTACAGCGCAACAGACCAGAGAGGAATTTAGGGAAGCGAGGATTGCTTTAGAATGGCATGTTGTAGAGGTCAACTAGAGGCTTCTATCTAAATCAAAGAGGAAAGACCTTGATATCATACCGTACTGTACAATACATTTAGCTGTATTACCTACAAAACGAATGAATCTAATTATAGATCATCTAAATGGAATGTATGGTCTTAAGTTAAATATCTTCTAGACCAACACACACAGACACTCCCACGGGGTCATCCGAGGCCGGAATAAACGTGCAGCGTGTAAGTCAACAAAAGGGCAGACGGAATGAAGTCCAGCAGATTTCCTGAGACAGGAAGAAAACTTCACAGAAATCTTTTGTATGGGATGCAAAAACTTGTTGAGATTGAGTCTGTCAATTAAGGAGATGCTGAGTTGTTCCCATTCACAGACGCTTTGTTTTCTCAGACGGGACACAGAATTAAATAGTCATAAGTCATAACGGCAGTTTTTAAATAATGCTTCCAAAAATGCTTAAAGACAAGTGCCACATTTTACAGAAATTAATTTACTTTGCAGTGAGATTTAGAGAATATTAAATGCAATAAATATTAATTTGGTGAAAAGATTTTGTAGATGTGAGTAATTTTTTATAGTGTGAAATAAGTTTAATTGGAGTGAAAAATACAGTAATAAATTATTGCATTCATCTTTGACTCTGGGTAGGAGGTGCAAAGAATGTACAAAATACTGTAAAGTAAAGATTACTGTACAACAACCTCAAAGATTGATTCTTTCATCTAAACTCACAAAGTGAACAAAACCTCAAGACAAGTCACTTAAGCGGTACACTTAAAGGTGACCGGTCCAGAGCCCACCCTGAAACCCAAATCCACTTTGAAAGGCTTTGATCAGCTAATCACCTTCCTGCTAGGCCTGTTTTACCGCACATATCATGTGATGATGAGAGCTTTGTACCCTGACTAGACGTTCATATTGAAGTCTTTTATTTTGCTGGCAACGCTGAGGCCCAGAGGCAAAGTGAATCAGGGATAATCTCATCTCCTTCAGCTTATATTGGCACACAGAACTGCTCAACTCTCACTATGATTTCCAAAACATATTCTTTAACTCCTTGTTTGCATCCCAATATGGGAATTAGTGACAGATAGTGCTAATGAATTGTCAGTCATCACCTCTCAATGCTCATCTCAAAAAGACGTCATCACCTTGGGGTAAGTCAATGATTGATCTAGAGTAAAGAGTTTGATTAAACCAGGTCTTGTGGTGCTGCGGGGACTTAGCAGGTGCGAGATACGAAGATCCACCCAGTATGGGTTGCATCCCCTGGAGGTGACTCCAAAGGGGTTCCCTTGTTACGTCTACAGTGTTTGATGTGATTCCAGTGTTGTAACAGATGTGATGTGTCATAATGGGACTCGTAAAGCATTAATTTTGGAAAATGATTAATTCTGAGATGTGTAAAAGTATGCCTTCCCATGCATGTTCTTTAATATTCCTAAGGTCAACAAAACTTCATTTTAAGTCATTAACAACAGTCAAAGCAAGTGATGCTGGGAAAGCTTGTCATACTAAAAAACCTTTAGCTTTCATTGAAACAATAAAGCTTATACAACCAGTTTTTAAAGCCTGTCACACCACAAGTATTGCAGTCAAATGGCAGGAGGACATTTTTATAGTTTGGGAGTTGTCAGTGTTGTGTGATGTTCTGAGATGGTTTTCTGGTCTGTATTCTTGCATTTATTCGTTTGAAAGAGCCTCAAAAGCATCACATTTAATTGGGGTCATGATGGTGTCATTCCCTTAAATGAGACTTTATTGACAGTCTACAGCTGCTACAACTTTCTCATCTCATTTTCTCCTCCCCTCTATATTTATTCTTTCTATGTCAGTTGCATGAGAGCAACATGTCTCTTTTCTCATTACAAGCGTCTTTTCTGTTAAAATTTAATCAAAGAACTTTATTTGTCTTTGGTGGCTGAGAACATTTACTGGAGGAAATACTTGAGCTGCTTTGGAAAGCGTTTAATACAAATCGGCCGTATTAACATTCTTGATGGAAAAGTGTTGATAAATATTGCTAAGACTACAGAACACAAAACCTATCCTACATTTATTTGTTTGTTGTGGTTTAAGCGTTGCTGTAAACCCATTTGTTGAGTAACAACGGTTGGCAGTCAAAGCATCGTTTTGTGGTTTGGTCCATTTTAAGGCTGTATCCCTGAGGGAATGCTTCCAATTAGGCTAATGTCAAACACTGGTCAGATAACAGCTGCCTCTTCTGGTTCTGCTTCTAATAGCCATTTGCATTAAGAGCCGACTGCCACAGCGCAAAATTACACTTTTTATGTAGCCTTGATTAGGCTTTGTTATATGTAGACACAACTATGCAGTAACAGCCCACTTTCAGTTTAAATGATCATGCGCGGACAAGCTTTTGATTTAGCGTTCCCTCGGAAGTTCCCTACACACGCACGCATATGCAAACACACGTGTTCTCGTGCACATATGTGCCGGGTTACTCACGATCTCTGCCGGACTCTCTCCATCCCAGCTGGAGCTACGTGACCTCTGACCCATCTGCTATCTATCTAGCTATCCAGCGTGTTTTTCTTGGCCATTTCTAGAGCCAACAGTGTAGAAAATAGAGTGTGAGTTGAACCAAGCTGGTTTGTACTGTCTGGACTATGTTTGTGTGTTTGGGTGTATGCATTTTTGATTCTTTCAAGCCCTTTACTGTATGTGCATACTGTGCGTTTTGCTGTGTAGATACATATGGGTGCACAGGAAACTCTGTGCCACTTTGATAATTTATGATCCCTTTACCTCAAGGGAGAAACTTAATTATCTGCTGAGCATGTGGTGTAAACCACCATGGTTTGCTTTGATCCGTGGCTGGCGAATAATGTCCAGTATTAGTCAGCAAGGCAGTAACGCTACACGGGCGGTGGGGATTCAATGACAGCTTTATTTCTGTTCTTGTACCCCTGCTAAGCTTCTCGGAAGTTCCCTCTGAACAACGACATGCCACCCTTGAGCTTTTGAGGTAACAGGTGCTTTACAAGTTTTACACCCCCTTTCCAGATAATGAGATACATGTGAACTGTGTGCTCGGGTGGGGTGGGGATTGATTGGTGAAAGTGTTTCCGTGTTGGGGGTCTAAATGCTCTGATCTAATTATTATTTATAGTCAGTGAGATAATGGGCTCATATGTTGTATGAAAATGACGTGTGGAGAGAGTTACTCTGGACAGTTATTCTGGTTGACCAGTGCTGGTCATTTAAACAGTTACTACAACTGTTGTTGTTTTTTATTTTCTCTTCAATGTTTTTCAAATTTTGTTAGAAAAATAAAAATGGAAACAGACAAGTCTAATGAAATCTGTAATCTCTAAAACTTTGATATATTTAATTGTCTGATTTATATTCCATATACACTTTGATATCTGATCATAAAGAACAGTTTAAGGCATTATGGTTTTTCTGAAATTCGTTGAGCCTGGTTTTATAGACAGGGCTTAAGCATAGTTGTCTTAACTAAAACATCTTAAAATATATCAGTGTCATAGTTTCGTCTCGAGATACATACCATGTTTTTGTTCCAAAATACTCTATGTTTATAAAAACTACTTAATGTCTTAATTTAAGGTGATATGTAAGATTACTAAAATGTTTCTTAGTGAAAATGAAACTGAATCTAAATTCTCTTTTAGGTCTGATTTCATGTCAGTACTGTCTATGAGAAACATCTAAGAGATCTAATTTGTGGTTCTTGTGAAGCATAGGGAGTAAGAAAGCAATACGCAATGGAAACCAAACATAAGGACCTTGATCTGCTTGGAATGTGCTCGCAATAAACTGCACCTAAAGTTCTCTTTCCGTACCATCTCCATTTCAATAACTCTCTCCATAAGTCTTTTCCTTTACATGATAACTGAAATAAATAATGACCTCTTCCACTGCAGCGTAAAACTGTTGCTTTTCTTCAGTCAAACCAGTGAGGATTTTATTTTATTATTTGATGTGTCTTCACTAACCCTTAGATACTGTATCATCATCATCTGTCTCCCATTGTAATCTGTATCTCTCTCCATTTCTCATTCCGGTTCAACAGCTCAGTTAATGTTCCCCGAGGTCCTGATCATTTTTCATATTCACAGAGATTTTTACCCGTTAAATCTTTAGGATTGTGTGCCATTGTAAGGAGTGATCAATATGAATTTTCCCCCAGATAATTCCAGAATAAACAAACAGCTCTTTTGTTTCCACACCCACACACACACATATAAAGGTCTCTGATGATCGGTCAATACAGGGTAAATCAGGTTTAGCCGACTTTACGGCACCCTTACAAAACAAAATCTAGTTACTGTTAGTCTGAGAGCAATATGTCACCTTAAGCTTGGATTTGGGAAGCTTATGCAGTTGTCAGCTATCAATTGAATCACAAATATTGTGATTTCTATGGTCATAAAAGTGTTCATGGGTCTCCATCTACGATCCGCTGTGCGTGTTTGCTCAGGCCTAATTCAATATGGCTTCCATTAGACAGATTGGATGGGTTCTGTTGGAGAGTTTTTCAAGGCCTTAACAGTAAGCACGAGTCTCTCGAGGGAGAATTTTTCTTTTCTCTCTCTCTCTCTCTCTCTCTCTCTCTCTCTCTCTCTCTCTCTCTCTCTCTCTCTCTCTCTCTCTCTCTCTCTCTCTCTCTCTCTCTCTCTCTCTCTCTCTCTCTCTCTCTCTCTCTCTCTCTCTCTCTCTCTCTCTCTCTCTCTCTCTCTCTCTCTCTCCAGCATTTTTATTCTTTCTCATTAGCTCTGTCTGTATTGTAGGTCACTATTTTCTAAGCCAACATCAAACAGCATCTCACAGAAGAGCTTTTAAGAAATTGTACTGAGACTCATGTTTTGATCTATTAAAGTAATTTCTGTCACAGTCAAAGAGCATAGAAACAAGCTTGGAAACACATGACCAGCCTCTATATTCACCTCACAGGTTAGTGCTCCCATGATTTTAGAAAATGTAAAGTTGTGTCGGTGTAGTACAAAACCAAGAAGAATTTTAGGAATGAAGTATAAGTGTATATATTTTATGACTTGGTCTACGGACATTTTTCTCGACTGTGCCAAAAATTATGGGAACAAGGTTAAGGGATGTGGTTTTAAATGATTTCCATCTTTCATGGGCCTCCGTCATGGAGTGGCGATAAGACCTGAATCATTAGCTCTGTGAGATAGGAAAATGATATAGAGCTGACCTGTTCAATCTGTGCTTTGGTCTGTTGCTCTCTAGGTTTGGGTAATTGATTTCAGGCCTTTGACTTGTTTTTTCTTATGGAGCTTAAAACAACCTTTTCTTTTTATATACTGTCATGAATAAATGGAAAATAGTCTTTGTTGAATTTTCATACTGAGTGGACTGGATGTCAAACATTTAGTTTTGAGGCAGAAAGTCTTCTCCGGTAGTTTTTGTTAGTTTTATGATATTTTTAGTAGATGTCCTTTTATATTTATCTTTGAATATTCCAAAACATTGAGATTGTTGAGATTGAACAAAAAAGATTGTTTAACAATACTAGGGTTACACAACACTAGATAAGGGAAGGATGCTGTTACAACAAAAAACATTTTTTCTTTGGGAATATCATATTTACTTCCAAAAAACACACGTGATTGAGCTCAGATCAGATGTCACGGTCATTGTGCTTCTATAATCCTCTCTAATAAATTTGAGCTACACAGTCACTCTCTGATTTTAACTTTTAGCTCGATCTTCATTTGTAATGCTCGAAGGAACCGTAATCTCATGACCTTCCTGATTCATAGGTGACCAAACACAGCATTGAATCCACATGACATTGAAATAACTTCATCTATCACTATAAAAGATAAAGAGTGTAAGTTTGTATAAATGAATGCAAAGCTTGTGTGTGTGTAACAGCTTTCCTCCATCTTATTAGGTTACACCGAGCCTGTGACCCTCTGACTAAAGCTAGTGACATCATGGCTCTGGATACCCCCATGCTAATTGAATTATCAGTCGCTGTGAAATGAGATGGGTGGAGGGCTTGTGAGTTTGCGCATGGGCTTTATTTAAGAATAACAGGTGGTCTTTCATTGTCTGGCTATGTGGCATGTGTCTCGGCCCAATGAACAGCTCATTTTAGCTTTAGTGAAAGGATTGCATTTGCAGCTTAGTGCAGGGGGTCAGAGGTCAACACTGAGCTCAGAAAGGGCTGCAAGACATCTTGCTGACCTATGACCTTGACCTAACAGCTCTATGGGCCATTACCCTCAGCATGACCAGAGGCTGTTTTTGCTCCTGCAGGTGGAAAGTTTGTGTTGAACACAACAGGAGAAACACAGCAGCAGATCTAGTCAAGCTTCTCGTCATTTATAATGTGAAAATGAAATGTGACACAGTAATTTCTTATGAAAGTCATCTTACTTTTTTAGGAACAACTTTAAATAAAAATAGAAAATAATTATATATTTTTTGACAGTTTTTTGTATAAAGACATACTGAAATCTAAATTGTGTCTCATCAACTGTTTCTCAAATGTGACCTTCTGCATCCTTCCTCTCAGAATAAACACAAAGTATACGTTGTGCTTCATGGATGCTTGTCTGTGATTTGTAAACAGGCTGACATTAAAATAATTCTGCCTCCCACCATGATGCTGGGGATTGTCCCTATGAAATAAATTGTTTATAGCAATGACAAATCTTGCTTTTACAGTTAAGGCATCTGAAACTCAACATCACCAATGTAAGCTTTTACCTTTTAAGAATAAGTTTTATCTTAACTCATGCTTTAACCAATGGTTTTAGTCGAATATGGACATTTTCTAGGTTAATTAGGTGTGTCCCTTTTTGACCGAACCATGCCTTGAAAATAACCCAGCATTCCAGAGTGAAACATCAAAAAGTATCTAAATAAATTTGGCTGCATACTTTGAATAAGGATAATACTTTCTGTGTGCATTTACTGTAGTTCAGGCTAATACCGTATGGCGCACAGGTCCATATTTCTGGGGTAACGGCACTATTTATCTTCCATGTTTATGGGGTTTTGACCGATCACGCTTATCCACTGAACTCCCCCAGACTAAAGAGACCGTTGAGCTTTGGCCCCACCCTCCTTTTTCCATCCCTTATTACTCGATCCATCCTCCCCCACTCAGGAGAGTCATCATGAGGCATATGACTGAGTTTCTCCTGTCACCGTGGCGACTACACTCAAAGGCATTGTGGGTAATATATTACAGGCAGTTTATGCTGCTCTAATGTTGTTTGGGTTTGAGGCGGTCACATAATCAAGACCACACCGTCACCAAGGAGAGAAAATGACAGGAAGGGAAGTTAAGACACGATGGTTGGAACATGATGGAGCCAAATGTTTTCCTTTCTTCCCCTCTTTTTTGCTATCCCTGTGTTGAGTGTTGAGACCTGAGGTTTGTGCCATTCAAGGTCAAGGGTTGGGGGATGTATGAAAGGAGGCAGCGTTCTTCTGGTTTCTGCCCTGTGTTTTGTCAGCGTCACTGAGGTAATAGCTATAAATCAATTAACCTGTTCTCATATTATGGAGGGAAACGCAAAAAACTTCACGTGCAGCCATATATCACCATTTTAATCAACTTCCATGTGCTTTTTTTTGGTTGAACTACGGTTTACCATGTTTTACCCAAGTACAACATGTTCCCAGATGAATATTCTTTGTTGGTTCAGGAACAGTCCTGTTAGCTGATTATTTCAGCCAGTGTTGTAACCCTGATTGGTTGATTACAGTGTTGTTCCAGACCCTTACTGTTCACAATGATGCTACAGAAGAACCCTTTTGGTTTCCCAAAGAGTGTAGCACCATTTCCTTTTTTAGCTTTTTATCGTCTAAAGAACCTTTTTTACTACAAAAAAACATTTAGGATGTTATTTATGGAACCATCAGGCAATAATGGTTATGGCATCGTAAAGCAGCTTTATTTTTAATAGTGTACGCTTAATTAAAATCTAAAGGCACTGATTTATTGATTAAATTGGTATACCAGTATAAAAAACACTCCTTGGTTTAGTCATGCTTAGCTTTTCACAAGTTTTATTATTTCACCGGTTTTATTAATGAACCAATTTATAACCAATTTGGTTATAAATATTTCTGTTGTGACTGCATGTGTATGTCTTGAAGTCTTTTAGAGTCTGTGAAAAGTGAGATATTCAGTGCGCATGAGATGATGGGTGTGTGCTTGTGTCTGGCTAGACTTCATCAGGAACGCCAGCCAGATCTGAAGGTCTTCGAGTTCTCGCAGTTATTAGAGGCCTAGCAGGGACACTAATCAGCCTGTATTTTACTAGATTGTTCCCCAGACTCCTGTAGAACAATCACATGTCATCACATCGCACAACGCTGCTAAAGTCCTTTTAAACTGGGATCGATGCATAGAAATGTGAATGTATGAGACTTTGCCAGACATACTCTGTTTCCTTCATTACACTTCACTAGAGGACAGCATTTGGAAATAGGCAGAATACGAATTTGTCCACATATCTTCTGTGACGTCCCTTTGAGCACATCCCCTTTAAACAGAGCATGACGACTTCTCCAAACCTCAGTTGCCAAACTAAAGGAATGAATTATGTGCAACATGTTTGTGCTTTTCGTCTCTGTGTACATACTTCTGCCATGAAATACAAATTGGAAGCAATAACCAGCAACCATTGCGTACACTTCAAAAGCATACACACAAGACTGGAACCGAGACACAGGCCAAATCCCATCAAGTTGTAAAAGCAAAATAAGATTGTGGCATCTTCACAAAAGCTGTTGAGAGGAAAACATCCACACTCTACCCTTCCTCCAGTGTAAAAAGCACTCTTTTATATTCTCTGTAGTGATGCATAGCTCAAGGCCTTGGTGTATGATGCTCTTGTCCATAAATTTTCTTAAAGGTACAGCTTGCTAAACAAACAGTACTGAGTGAAGTTAGCCAATGTGGTTTTCAGCTGTGGAGACATACTGTAGGCCCATTGAGGGAGAGAAGCGGTCGTTGGCTGTCATCTGTTGCCAGTTTACCTCAAAGGGAACGTTTAGGACTGTCCCTCGTCCTTCACTGTCTTGGTTAATTATTGTTTTCTTTAACCATGAAAAAGACATTTCCCTAGTCTAAATGTCTAGAAGCATTTTTGAAGTCACTCACAAATTTGCTAAACCGTAGAAACTATAGTTCAGTAGTGTGTTTTCAGTCTTAACATTTTCATTAACTATTATCAAATTATATTTCTTATATTAGGTTTGGTAATGTATTATATTTTTGATGGTAAATAATCCTTATCACTACCTGCAATCGTTCAGTACTCCACTTATCAAGTATTAGTCCATGTGCATTTGTAGATAATAAATAAACTGTAAAACTTGATGATTTGAAGAGTGCCAGGACATTCATTAGTGTGTAGACTCGTGGCCAGATCAAAGAACAGCTTAGCTACAGGTTTGCTGCACATTACCAACCACTTCTGTCAATAGACTTTAATATTTTTCCAGTGGCATATGAATGCCAGACCAACTTCATCTTTGATCTGCCAGTTGGTGGGACGATATTTAATGTTTGAGGTTCTGGATCTGTCTGACATACCTCTCTTTAACTCATTACACCATTTGTCAATTTAAGCCTCCCATTAATTCATAAGACTGCTGGTGGTTAGTCTAGTTTTACATTTGCTGTTTGGTGGTTAATAATATATTGAATATGAAGAGTTGTTTTGATTTATGACTTTTATTGATCTTTGGTGATCCGTGATCCATTATTCATGTTGCCAAGGGAACGGTTACTTCAAATATTTGCATTTTAGAATCAATCTATATCCGCACACAGCAGGGTCCCGTTAAAAGATGATGATTTTCTTGGGAACTACACAGAATGTAATTTAAGACCACAGTCTGTTTTCTCATTTTAACAGTAAATGCATATCAAGAGAGATGTGTTGACTCTAGATACAGTATGTATGGGTTAGTAGGTATATGTGTACTTTCCTTTAGTTTTTAATAGAGCGAGATGTCTGTTGTTAAAAGCGTATAAATATTAGCATCAGCTTCAACATTGGATGCTAGCAAGAGATCAACAAGCAAGATTAATAATTTGGACCACATGTTAGTGTCTGAAAGCAAAGAATAACAAACCATTAATTTTACTTGTAAAAATGTGGTGACCCGAGGCAATTTTGTTTGTGTTTGTTTGCGGTATAAAATTTATGTTGGCGTAAACAGACATTTGTCAGCTGGAAAAAGTCATACTGGTGTTAACAGGTTTGAAACCAAGTCATCAACAAAATGCATTTAGTCACTGTTGGTATATTATCTGTTTATATTTGGTTTGGGACTAAAATGCTGTTTAAAAGTGTTACAATGGTTATGGAAAAGAAGACATCACAGTTTGTTTTGCTTTAGATGTCAAGAGAATGGCTGCTCTTTTATGATTGTTGATTTATTGTGTAAATTTTCAGCGGCTGTAACAGAAAAAAATCTACCAGACTTTTATTCATTGAATGCAACCTTTCAATTACAGTTTTGTTCTCTTTAATTGGAGTCCATTTGGTTAGATATTTGGTTAGATATCTCTTGAGAGCTCTGCAGCCCAGGAAAACACTAAAATATAGCATTCGTTTTTATTTTCTCTAAACATTTTTCCCAAGAGTAGCTCTGAACGGTGAATGTATGAGTCTCTATGGCAGAGCAGGGCAGAATTATTGCTGTACTTTCACACAAGTCTGTAATTTATATGTAGAGTTTGGTAATTCCAAGAGGGCTCAGTGGTGTTTGAAAGTTCTAGTAGCTTGTTGTGGACTGAAAATGGATTTTGACATTATTGATCTACTAAAGAAAACGTCCACGGAGTGAAAAATGGTGAGTGGGTTGATTTTTGTAACGCAGAGGAATCTTAGTGCCTTCGGACAGTTTGCCATTTAATTTATCATTGAAAAACAAACAGAGTGATACAGTTGGGAATTCAACCTCTTGTCAGGACCGTCAAATTGATTGATTGTTGAAGTGGAAGGTGGATTCTTGTGGGTGTGCAGAAATCCTATACAACTATAGATGTAATAGTCATTGAGTGTGCAGCCCATTTTCTGCCTGCATGAGATCTGCATCTGATGACCACCACCTTCACATTTGCAATCTCTGTACTGTTGTTGCATGTTGCATAGGTTTTTTTTCTAACTACAGGCACTTTTTTGCCCCCAAGTTTTTTTATCTTCAACTTTTCCTAAATTACTTTTATGTGTAATATTTTGGGTTACCTCCCTGTCTGTACATATGCTTTTTTTGCCTGCTTTTTCTGTGCACCTTTGCAGTCCTGCAGTGTGTGGAGAATGTATATCCCGTTTATCTTTACCCTGTAAGTGTCATCTGTGTTTCCCTGCAGATTTGTCTCTCCACCCCTCAGCACCCAAAAGCTCCTCTCTGGGCCTCCTAATGCTTTTCTCACCTGTACTCTGTTAAATACTGGTTTAGTTCACGGGTTTTGACTCAACTTTCAACAATGCACACATTCATGCCCCATTACATTTACACCTGATCCTGAACCAAATCATCCCGGTTTAAGAATCGTCTCTGCTGATGTTTAAATTCTTCTGGGTTATTTTTTTTTTGATGGACTGTATTCTGCACTGCAGATTTTTCTAGAGGCTCTGGGTTGGAAAGGGGTGGTGTGGGGGTCACGCTAACCAGGTGGGCCACACTTGTCATTTCTATCAGCACCCTGAGACCAAAACCTGGCAACCACAGGATCCCAAGACGAATCATTATCGCAGATGCTTAATCCCTCCCTCTTTACTTAGATATCCCAAGAACGTGCCGAACATTGGAGCATGATTTGTCAAAAAGATTGTTTCACCACACATAATCCCAACAGGAAATGATGGTGATACTATAATGGTAAAGACAGATGGAAAGCGGTGACCAATGCAAAGCAGGAATTCTGCAGTTGTGTTCTCATTTGGGCAGAGTTAGAGATCCCGCTTTATTATTGGGCATTTGGGCACGGCAGTTTAAAAGAAATTCACCTGTTGGGACATCTAAGACATACCAGAAGACCACAGCAAGCTGGACTACAGAATTTTGTAATGGCACATAAAATGCTAAAGGGGTGCATGGTGAAATCTGGACAACATTCTTTGGGCAGGTGTTTGTATTTTGAGCGAGACCGACTTCTTGATCCTAGATTAAGTAAATGGCTTTTTCAAGCCTTCATGTGTGTGTTTTGCAGTGAAAGGACAGTACAGACAGTCCTCATTTTTTAGTCCCAAAATGTATACTCACTTATATTTATTGTGGTCTTTTTAATGCTGTGAGTAGTGTACTTTTATTGCAAAGTCCCACCCATTTAAAGGAATAGTTTTTAAGCCACAGAATTTACTGTGTAAATTTAGATTTGTTCAGTGAACTAATCCTTTCAGAGCCAAGCTTTTAAACAGAATGAAAAAAATAGTCAATTATAAAACGATATAAAAATGCTATAAAAATTATTATATATAATTTATTGAGCGATCAGTAATGTTTGATGTTTTTACTAAACTATTACTCTACCCTGAGAATTACATGTAATAATATTTGGTACTATGCACAGGTATGGATTATAGATAAATAAGACTAAATTTAAAAAACTAGTAAAATGTTCACTTTAGAAACTTTTGGAAAAATCCACAACATGATCAAGAAAGTGTGATCTCAGGAAAGTTTCTCTGATTCACAGAGAAAACATCATGCCAGTTTGGTCAGAATTCAAAGTTTTAACAGCCCTCGTAAATTGCAGCAAAGCACACTTATAAAAGTTTTCAGAGCCAGACATATTAAATATTTTCTGATAGGCAGCAGTCCCAGCGGGGTCAAAGGTCATTTCCCCTTAATGTTTTGCAGGAAAACCTTTGTTGTGTTACAGGCACAGAGGGTGCGCAGGTCTTTATGGAATTGATGAATGAGAAGGTTTGTGGACCACCAGAGTCATTTTGTTTACAGAGCGTGTCGTGGTGGGAGAGGGGTCAACACATAAAGCAGAGTTGAGGGGTCAGGACCTCAACCTTTCCGGTAGCAGGAGCCCTGTTGAGTGAGAGTTTGAGGTTCTTGAATTCTGTACGACTTCCCTGCTCGATGTTTTTACCGTGTCAGGACTGTAATGAGAATCAGCTGTACAGCTGTGTCTCTGTGGATATACGGCCATGAGAAGATACTGTTATCTTTGGTGGTATGATTCTATGTTTTTCCATATAGATAAATGTATTATTGGTCATTCTTTACATTTTGCAGTCAAATATTTGTATTGTGACTTCTAAACTTTATACAGTAATTTACTCTCGTCAAAGGATTCATGTCTCTCTTTTTTCATAATAATACAATTTTAACTCCAATTTATGGTCTTTTTGTTTGGTAAATATCTGTGTAATATTGTATATTCAGCTGGTCATTATCATAAAATAACGAATCCTGATCGGCCGTCAGTGTTTATTTTGCAGTAATGACCAGCCAACTAATCATTAAAGAGATAATAAGTAAGGCATAATGGAAATATATGAACTGTTGAGGCAGACCCAGATGATAACCTGGATTGAAAGAAATTCATTCTGACAGGTCGAGTTCACGCTATTTAGCATGAACTCCAACTGACCTGAACCAAAAATACATAGTTTTCTTTCTAGCTAGTGAACATTTGCCAGTTGGCCGTTTCTTGAATCTTTCCTCTCATGGTAAGGTCATACGGCAGATCCCTAAAAACTCAGCACTGAGATGCACACTGTGTCTAATCTGCCAAACACTATGGAACAGAGAAGATTCCCTCATCTCGATCTGTGCTGTCTTATATACATTGTCCAATTCGCTTTCTGACCTTAAAGTGTTTTCTATCACCAGCATATCATTGAGTTGCCTCACAGATGGCAGTGCAGAAAGAAGGCAGTGCCCAGATAAACAAAGGGTTTTATGATTTGTGGAAACATGGAGGAGAGCGATCCAAGACATTTTTCCCTTGACTCGTATATTAGCCTTTTCTAGTAATTGCTGTTAAAATCGCACTGAATTCTCTCACCATCATTAGACCCTCATTAATACAGAATATAGTACGGTATAGCCACATACTCACATGTTCAGATATATTTCATGACTGTCTGCTTTCATATATTATGAATATGAGCCGTTATGATCCTTCACCACCACCAGCTAATAGCAATTGGTTCCAGCCAGTTCCATCCAAACTGGATGCAAAATTATTATTTCTCCTAATGACATCTGAGTTTCATGACATCAACTGACCAACCAACATTGTTGTTTTTAACAGGTGAAAGCAGTTGATGGAGATGGCGGGTCATTTGGTGCTATTACATACTCTATTGGATCGGGACCTGCTAGTGCCCCACCCAGCCAGTTCACTATTAATAAAGAGACGGGACAGATCTGTACCAGTGTGACTGTGGACCGGGATGAAGGATCGGACAGTTTCGACTTCACCGTCACTGCATCTGATGGGGTGAGGAATGGTTTTCAAACCTTCTCATAGTGTATGCTTCACAATGCTTTCTCTCTTAGCTTTTAACAACAACAATCATGAGCTTTCCAAATGAAAAGGCAATTCAAGGGCACATTGTCATACACACACACACTTTCATAAGCTACTTGCAGCGATTTGCTTTGTTACCCATTTCAATTATTAATGCAGTCATAAAACGCCGCATGTGGCAATTAAGTAGATCTAGAGTACATGCAACTGCTGACTGGCCTTTTATAACCTGCCATGGCAATAATGTCCCACTGTGAAGTATTTATCTGTATCTGTATGGTTACACGTGAGAAATCATCAGGATGGATTAGAAAGCAATGTTACAAACATTCAATGATGTTTTCCTACAGGGAGGTCTTAGCTCATCTGCCCATGTGAAGGTGTCATTGGTGGACATTAATGATAACAGACCTACATTCTACCCTGTGAACTACGCCGTCAGTTTGAGCACACAGAGCACGCCTGGGACCTCCGTTGTCAGGGTAACAGCCCACGACCCAGATGCTGGCGCGAATGGCAAAGTGACATTTCACACTGTCCCTGGCAGTGGATCTAATTTCTTTACCCTCAACAAGGACACAGGTATTTAATTACATTCATTTACCTTTTATTAACCATGTTTCCTGTTTTAGCGGTTTTGGGGGGTTGTTTGGGTGATTAAATAAAAAAGATAAATCCTTGAACAGGAATCGTTATGTATAACAGACATGTATGAAAAAGCTGATGAAAAAGCTGCTTATAAATAAAATTATTTGAGTTTAACTTCGGTTTAATTACTGTATGATGGGGAAGAGACACAAATGTAATGTAAATTATGTAATTTTAATGTATATCAATATTTTGAACAAAATGTAAAAAATTAAGAATTTTTAATAACTTTTATTTTGTCAAAGAATTAACAACACCTAAGGTTTAATTTAACCTTCCATATGTAATAGGTGTGTCACTGAAAAATAAAGAAAACTAAATAAACTGAATTTTAGAGAGACATGTGTATTTGTTTATCTGTACCATCATTTATAATTTTCACAGACTTAATCCTAATCCTGTCTTGCATTTTTTCCCCATCAGGCGTGATTTCTCTGTCACGCTCTCTACACGGAAAGGCCAACTCTGTCATCACCATGGTGATCACAGCACGGGACGGAGGTGGCCTCACTGCGCCTGTCAATGCCAGAGTGAACATCAGTGTCGTGGCCGGCTCAGTGGCGCCCCCGGTGTTCGAGCAAGCGCAGTACTACTTCACCGTGTCCGAGGACGTACTCCGGGGTACTGAAGTCGGCGTAGTGCGAGCGAGCACCAGGAATGGTTAGTTTTAGTCTAAACATTTTCACAAACATCAACTTTTTCCATGTCCTTTCTCAAATGGCTAAAAATAAACTGAAATGCAGTGTAAAGCTGACGTGCTGTAGTATTTTCCTGCATAGCTCTCTTAACCTCACTGTGGGCTTTCTGAACCATATCTGTGTCTGAGTCAGAGAGGGGTGCTGAAAAGCTTAATAGTGAATATTTTTACTCTCGAGCCAGTTGTGCAAATAAAGAAGCAGCTGTTTCATGAACTCCATTAAATGGTAACATCCATCACAGATTCCAGTGTACCTCATGTTGCTGAAAATTATTATTTGTTGACGTATATTTTCTGACAGCAGAGGCAGTTCTTCATGTTGTGTGATGAAAACAAATGGGGGATTCTATAGGATGCACCTGCCTGTACTTATTCTTTCCCTTCATGTGTCTTTTTTTCTGTTGTACACAAAAAACATTCATGTGCATCAATGCATCCTTTTGCAAGACAATTAAAATAATAGATTCTACAAAAATAATATAGTCTTTTTCCAATGGTTTAACCAAAATTAAAAAATGACACGAAATGAAAATTGGAAAAATGAATTTTTTCATTTTTGCTGAACTATTCCTGTAACCCCAGGTTGCTCCACGGGTCATTTTGGATAAACTCAACTGCTAAATCTCCTCCCATGTTTCTTCTTGCAGGACTATCTAAAGATATCACCTACGCCATCTCTGCCGGAGATCCAGATGGGTATTTCATGGTCGATTCAGAGACTGGAGCTCTCAGAACAAGCCTTCCTCTGGACCACGAGACCCGATCTTTCTTCGACTTGGAGATTCAAGCACGCAGCGGCTCCCCTCCAGCTTTCGGAGAGGCTCGTGTTCGGATCACCATTGCCGATGTGAATGATAATGCCCCAGTTTTTCTCCCATCATCCTCCGAGTCTCTGCTGCTACCAGAGGCCACTAAGATGGGCACTGTGGTGTACCGTGTGCAGGCGGAAGACCGCGACTCGGGTCCTAACGGGCAGCTCAGCTTTGACCTGATGTCAGCCGGAGGTCAGCGCACGTTTGGGGTGGAGCGTAGCAGTGGGGAGATCCGCCTAATTGGGAGTTTGTCATATGACAGCGTACCCCGCTATGACCTCCAGGTGATAGCAAAAGACAGCGGGCTCCTCAGCTTAGCGCTACCTTCACCCTCGTGGTCCACATCCAGGCGGAGAACGCCCAGGGTCCTGTGTTTGATACGATGACCTATCGCGTGGAGCTTAAGGAGAACACACCGCTCAACACTCGTTTCCTGCAGGTTCGTGCTCTTAACAGAGATCCCACCGGAAACGGAGGATCCAAAGGTTCCACACCATCCGCCCCACTGGCATATCGGCTCCGACCAGACGGGGATGCGGCCGGCTTTGGCATCGTCCCGACAGCGGTTGGCTGTATGTTAAGAGTGCTTTGGACCGAGAAGCCAAAGATATCTACTTGCTAACTGTGCTCGCTACTTCAGGAAGTGGCCAGATGAGTAAAACAGGAAGCGCCACAATAAGAGTTTCAGTGACAGATGAGAACGATAATTCACCACGTTTCTCTCAGGAGAGAGTGTTTCTGGCGGTGAGAGAGAACTTGCCTGCTGGAACAGGTTTTGGGAGAGTTTCGGCTACTGATCGTGATGCTGGACTCAACAGCCGCCTTACGTACAGGCTGCTTCACACGGACCGTCACTTCCAGATCAATTCACAGACAGGTGAGCTGACATATTTTATTTTTTTTACGTATTTTTTTATTTGGAGTATTTTTAAAAATAACATTAACATTTTTGTATTATTTCTTAGTTTATGTTTGTTGTTATGAAAATGTATTTCCATCAATATATAGTTTGTTGATGATGTATGTAATGATTGTGTGCTTGTAGGTGAAATCAGCACTGGAACACCTTTGGACCGTGAGCATCAGTCCAGTTATCAACTCATCGTGGTGGTTCAGGATGGTGGTACACCCCCACGTAGTGCCACAGGAACAGCTCATATCACGGTGCTTGATGAGAATGACAATGCTCCAGCGTTCAGCCACACACAGCCTGGCAGAGAGATCCTCATTCAGGCAAGAGTCAGACTTTAATCATAACTTTAAATCAATACGTCATAACATTTGTGCTAGCAGCACAGACGGTGTGTTTATTAAAGCGCAGTTTACACATCATAAAAATGTCACTGAGTCTGTACATATTATCCTTCAAAAACTGTTTATGTGACTTTGGATATATTCCCGCTTATGTTCTGTTTGTAGCAGCAGACTCTGGTGTTTGAAACATGGTTGATGTTTTGCAGGTTCAGGAAGGTCTTCATGCCGGTTCTGTAATAGGAACTTTGCATGCCAAGGACCCGGATGAAGGAGAGAACGGCACTATTTTCTACTCAATGTCAGGTATCCAAGAGTCAGACATGTCCTGTGTGTTGGGTGGTATTATTGCAAGAGGATGTTTTTATAAAACGTCTCCTCCTGACTGTTAAAGAAGGATGTCCTTGCCTTATCATTGTGTCCAGTGTGATGTATTGTAGAGACAATTATACTGCCATATTTGTCTCTATTTATGCTTTCATTTGTCCTTGCTCTTTTAGGCTCTAGAGGGGAGCGTTTCTCCTTGAACTCCAACACTGGAGAGCTGCGCACCTCCTCCCCCCTGAGACGAGCGGAGAAGGCAGAATACAGCTTCACCGTGACTGCCTCGGACCGCGGAGCTCCATCTCAGAGCTCTTCCACCGCTTTGCTTATACAGGTAAGATTATCAAGACCTGTTTAAAAAAATCACTTTCTTTTTTAGAAGACAAGGTATGTTTGTCAGAGCTGTAAGATAGTAGCTTATGTAGAAAATGCAGGTTTAAATCCAGCTGCTTTTTTGTCCTTTATTTGCACAGTAAGTTTTATTTTAGCTCACTTGCAGTCATAAAATCCTGCATCACGAGTATTACATCTTTTAATCGCTTAGACACGACAAGTTCCAAAAGGAACAATCCACCTTTCACTGCCAAACTATCATCACGCTCACAGTCCCACAAGCTGTCGTATCAGTATTCAAGCAGGGAAATGAGTTGTGACCCGAAGGCCAGCTCATGTCTACGCAAACACAACACCTCCAAACTCTCAGGATTACTTCCTGCTCCAGAGGAAAGTTCTGTAACACAAAACCACATATTAATCCCAGCGCTCAGCATGGTATAGGGAGAATCACATATGTCACGTAATATTTTTGACAATAGGTTAATTTTCCCTCCAGCGTCGTATCCAGATTTCTAGATTCCAAAACGTTTGGGCTCTACAAAATGATTCTTGGCAAACTGCACATTTTTTTTTGGTAGTGAAATATCTGTAGTGCTTTCACAGATGTGATTTCAAAAGGGGAATGGGATGCTAATTGTAGAGTGTGCACAGTTGCCTGCAATTTTTTTTGCTCCTATTTGTGAGCAAGCGAGAGAGGTAGTGAGGGAGACAGCAGGAGAATGCACCTTTGAATCAAGTGTTCCCAGATGGTTCTGATGAGGCCCAGCTGTGGTTCCCCATGATCAAACGGAACGCTGCAAACCTCAGTCCCATAATACAGTAGCACTTACTGATACTCTCACATCACAGAATCTCGCACCATAACAATATCAAGATGATATTTTATATACTGTCAGTAAAGGATCAACGACAATCCTTCTGTTGCTTTCATCTTGACTCGTCCATATGTGTGTTTTGTTTTTCATGGGGATATCTCTATGAAACGCTTGAACTGTTATTATTGCATAATCATTTTAAACTTTATGAATTGATATTTATGAATGATTCTGGATGTTGCAACATCACGATTTAGTGATTTCTGAATTCAGTACTCTTTCTTTTTGTTCCCAATCTATAGGTTATTGGCTCCACAAAAACCCCTCCAAAACCCAACACCCTATCTATGACTCTCAACTCTGTGGAGGGAGCCAAACCAGGCTCTGTTATTGGTTCAGTTAGGTCACATGACCAACGTGAAGTCACGGTCAATGGTGAGGTGACCTACCTGGTAGTGGGCGGCACAGACCATGATGGCACTTTTATGGTTGACCGTCTCACAGGAGATGTATACTTGGCTAGAGAGCTGGACTATGAAAAGGGAGCACGCTATACCCTACAGATCGAGGTGGATGACTTCTCAAAGGCTTTTCCAAGCAGTCACATGATTCATTTAGAAATCAACGTGCAGGATGGTAATGACCATGCGCCACAGTTTCCCGAAGATCCAGTCACTATCGTCATTCCTGAGAACACACAAGCAGGTTCCTCTATTTACACCTTTCAGGCTACTGATAAAGATGGCAGTGGACCCAACAGTGACATACGGTACTCCATACAACAGCATTGGCCTGATATCCCAGATCTCTTTAGTCTGGACCCTGTCACAGGAGTATTGAAATTGGGCCAAGAGCTGGACCATGAGGAGACCTCCAGCCTCTTCCTGGTGGTGCATGCCACAGATTCAGCTGTGGACCCAGCTCAAAGGCTCTGGGGATCCGTGACGGCACGGTTGTTTGTTACTGATGAGAATGACAACGCTCCCATCTTTAGCTCCCCCACAGCTGTTAGTGTGATGGAGGACCAGCCTGTAGGCTTTGTGCTCCTCTACGTCATGGCCCGGGATGCAGACCAGGGCGAAAATGGACGAATGTCCTACAGGATCCAGTCAGGCAACACAGAAGGACGGTTCAGCCTTAGTCCCAACAGTGGTAAGAATCATTACTTCATTTTGTATCGAAAAATGTCTTCTCACACCATGCTGGTTTATGGGCTGTTCCCTCAAAAGCCTGAAGTAATTTAGCAGGAATGGATCATTCTCTTGTAGGGTTTATTCATGAGAGCGCCGTTTTATTTTGGCCCTGTTAACCGCACCTCTTTGACTCAAAGCTGGAAATAGGCATTAGCGTAAAATTTTACCAGTATCCAAGAATATGACAGTGGTATAGCGCACGCAAAACGAGATTAAAAGACAAAGGCACCTAATTGACTGAGCAGCTGTTTTCCTTCCAGTATTGTCAAATAGTTTATAGTGTAGATTTAGACTTCAATTTCTGTTTTAAATCAGACACACTCTGTAAAAATGTAAAAATACTTGAGGCACAGTTTAGGAACCCTTTGGAAAACCTCTAGGCTTGTTTTCAAGACTATCAGTGGTTGCTTTAGTAACCCCATCACTTGAAACCTAGATTGACGTTCCTTTAATACCCAATAGGATATTTTAGACATCTTTGTAAAGTTACATGCTGTATTTTTATACATTATCCGTAAAAGCTATATACTACATTAACCACAAAGTTGGGTAAAAACTTAATGTCATATCAAGCTGATATAAGCCAGACACTGCAAAGTCTTAATATTACTTCAGCTGGTGGAGTAGGAGGTCTAAAGATGGATGTTGAGCACAAAACCAGATCTACCATATTTAGAAACAGAATCTAGCTTAAACATCCCAATGATGTGTTTAAAGTTACTGTGTGTTAGGTGGACCATAAATAAAAACGAGGCCGCACACACAGTTTGGACGTCTCACAAACACACAATAATCTTTCACAGTCAGGCTGCCATATCAACCGCAGGGATGTGTTTATCCTGATTGACCCTTGGTCTGGCTTTTAATGGTAGCAGTGAAGCTGGAAAGGTTTCACAACAAAAATGGATCCACAACAAGTGTCTACCCTGATCATCATAGCATCCAGTCAGCAAAAAGAATGGTTGAGCTCAGCTAAGGAGAAAAACAGGAGGAGTAAAGCAATGTGAATTATTACGTGAGCTTTGGATAATGTGTTGGAAGTTTATGTTGTGTGAGCTAAATCTTCAAATTTGGGAAAGCAGTTGCGTATTAACAAGGGACCAATGAAGTTGAATTAGACCTGTACTCGATGATCAAACCATACACAGACATGTAACATGTCCAAAAAACTTTACGTACCATGATATTGCCATTTTAGTAAAGTTTTTGATGATAAACAGCTGACTTTGGGATCTTGGCAAATCTAAGCACAGTGTGAGACATTGTTTATGAGTGTGACATCTCTTTTAAAAGTATAGACACATTAGTGTCAAGCGCCTCACAAGACTCTGTATAGAGCTCCTCCCCGAAGAGAATATCAGTCCTTATCGATTGACAATTGACTCGTTTTACTGGAAGGCGATACTTCTTGAGTGTTGCATTCCCTGCATTCATAGTAAAAGCACCGGCACGTGTTGCACATATTTATTGTCTTTGCTTTAGCACAGCTCTGTGACCCTTCAGTCACAGCTGAGCACAAGGTCATCCTGAGGACTCCTCATGCAGCAGATGTTTTTTCTATCTTTCAAGGCTCTCTTTCCATCCTCAAACCTCTGGATCGTGAGGAACAGGAGAGCTACAATCTCACCATTGTCGCAGAGGATCATGGGATACCCCAACATTCTACCACTCAGGTGCTGTCTATCCAAGTGATTGATGTAAATGATGAGGCTCCGTGGTTTGAAAGCAGTGAGTTTGAAGCTGAAATCAGAGAGAACCAGCCTGCAGGAACATCTATACTCAAGGTGTCGGCCACAGACAGAGATCACGGTGAGTGACGCTTGACTACTTGATGCAATAATCCAAGTGTTAAATGTGTGTTTACTGCAGAAAGAATCTATATTTGAAGAATTCAGATATTCATGATCCTAAAAGTTGGCCACCTGGTTACGGTCGGGTTGTGGTGAAGGATATTTTTTTTAACACTTCCTGTGGAGGGACCTATATGGGACTCGTTCTTGGCCTCTTGGGCTGAGTGAGAGAGAATGAGAAAGTGAGGTCGTAAAGTAATTCTTTAGGAACCATTAATTGAGTTAGCAGGTGCTCGTGCCAAAGCTCGCTCACTTTGCACGCAATCTGGCACCCGTATGTCTTTTGTCCACACTTCTGTACACTTTGTAGACCATGACTAAACTGTTGAATCAGCAGAATGATCTTCTAATGAAACTGGTGTTAAATACAAGATCAAAAGGGTGGAACCTGAACATTTTATGACACTGTATGCTTCTGTTTTATTGCAAATCAGGTTGTTCATGAATTCCAGCTTCTGAAACAGGTATTTTCTTAGTCAAAGTGAAAACACTTTCTGAATCAGCAAAGAAGAAAAAGGCATATATATATATATATATAGTACGTATACTATAGTAATATACTATAGTATATAGTATACTATTTACTATCACAATGCAGTTCACCTGAACTAAAGCTGCAATCTTTAACTGCCCTGCAGCTTTAATGAACCAAAAATTTCAACCACAAATTTAAAAATTGTGGTGTAATGCCACGTTTCGCTTACTGTACTATATATAGAAATCATAGTGTGCACTGTAAACTGTGTAGTGAGTAGTAAGTCATTATTCATTCTGAACACAGATGTTGATTTATTTTGATTTTCGCAGGCACTAATGGCTTGGTGATTTATGGTGGTGTGACAGAGGATGGATTTACAATTAATCCAGAGACGGGTGTAATATCTGCCACTCAGGTTCTAGATAGAGAACTTCAGGATCACTACACTATAACAGGTACTTAATCACAGCATCTGTGTCGATTGCAGGCATCTGTACACAATGAAAACTGCTACTGTATTATTCCAAACTGATAGTAAACCTAATACTGTTCCCTGTGTCATGTGTATGTCATAGTGTATGCAAAGGATGCTGGGATACCGCCTAACTTTGCTAAGGCTAAAGTGCACATCACAGTGCAGGATGAGAATGATAATGCTCCATCTTTTGGACGGGATCATTACAGTCTGGAGGTGCCTGAGAACATTGAGCCCGTGGAGCTATTTGCCATCAGAGCCACTGACCAGGATACTGGAGAGAGCGGCAGACTGGAATATAAGATCACTGGTATTTGGGTTTTTAATATTGTTTCCTACAGGTTTTTTGTATGAATAGCATCTTTCACAACAATCAACAATTTTTCAGTTTATTGGCAGTATTTTAAAATGTCATCAGAAGATAGTTGTCAGTGAAGAGCTTGATTTGAAGTGAGACATTGTGTGTAAAGAAAATATTGTAGATTATTATAGTGATTATTTTTATTTTGTTTTATAGATTTATTTTGTTTTATACATTTTTGGTTATAGTACATTATTTATAGATTATATTTTAATTAAATTATTGTAAAACTTTTCAGTTTTGTTGAATTATGTACTGAAATATAAAGTGTGAAAATAATATTTTATTATATTGTTTTCAGACAATTTAAAGATTTGTAGTTATAGTAACTTTTGAAATAACATAAAATTAGGTTATTAAAACATTAAGTTATTAAAATGTAAATGAGTATATGTAAATTAGTGTGTATGTGCTGCTCCTTTATAGCTGGAGACCCAGATGGTGACTTCCAACTCGATGCATCCTCTGGATCTCTGTCTACCTCCAGACCTCTGGACCGGGAGCGGAAGAGTAGTTATATCCTGGAAGTGGTGGTGCAGGATCATGGTATTCCCTCTCTGAGCAGCACAGCTACTGTGGAAATCTCTGTCCTTGACGTGAATGACAACAGCCCCAAATTCAGCAGCAGTAGCTACTCAATTGACATCCCTGAGGATGCTGCTGTAGGTTCAGTAGTGCTAGATGTGACGGCCACAGATGTGGATGAGGGTGAAAATGGACAGATCTTGTACTTCTTAAGCCAAGACGCCAAAGGAGCATTTACGGTAGACCCAGACAGTGGAAGAATCACTACCACAGCACCTCTGGACAGGGAGAAAAGAGCTTCTTATACCTTCCACATTTATGCGGTTGACCTTTCACCTGCTGCCCCCCGCAACGCCACTGCCCAGGTGACTGCTACCATCCTGGACATCAACGATAACGCCCCATTCTTCATCCAGGACCCGCTTATTATAAACGTGTCCAGTGGAAGTGTGTCTACGCATCAGGTGGTGGCCACCATGAGAGCGGAAGATAAGGACTTTGGAGCCAATGGCTCGGTGTTCTACCGATTTGCAATGCCAGTCCAAGGATTTGCTATTAACTCATTAACAGGGGCGATCCAGACTACAGAGAAGCTCCAGACCCTGACTCAAATCCAGCGTACCCTCATAGTAGAGGCTATGGACCAGGGCAGTCCTCCACAGTCTTCTTTAGGTGTGGTGATTGTCTATGTGAAAGAGCAAGACTACAAGGGTATTCGGTTTTCACGAACTGCCAGAGATGTTAGTATTCAGGAGAATGCTGCAAAGGGTAAGAAATTACATTCTCTAGGAAAGGAAAACTTATGAGAAATGTGTGTTGTTTGCTGTCACAAAAAGCAAGAAATTGCACCAGGGTTGCCAGATTTGCATTACAAAATCAGCCTTATGGACAATCAAAACTAGCCAAAAACTAATCCAATGACCCTAAGGCCAAATGCCAAATTTCGACTCCTGTACCTAAAATACATATTTTACAGTCACTATTATGCAGTACACACAATTTAAAAATCACTGTATAGTAGTATCATAAACATAATTTGTTTTCTTAAATATTTTATATTACCTTAAGAATGACCACTGACGAATACAATCCTTCCACTTTAACACATGGAATGAAAACAACCTGCGGCAACAGTTTTAAATTAGCCCATTTTTGCTGGGAAAACTGTGGACTTGGCAACCATGAATTTTACCTTGTAATCCATTTAATAAAAAAAAAAGAATGATAACATTCATTTATCATTCATAAATTTTATTCTGTTTACTTTAATAAATGCACTTGGTAAACCACACCACTATTCATTTATGTATATTATTATAAACAAATGAAAAGTAAACTTTGTAGTCTTTCATCAAAAGGTAATAACTTGCTCCAACTCTGAAACAATCTGTATTTTCGGCTGAGTGCCTTGTAAAATAGTCAGCTACTTAACCAATTCATATATTTTCTGTGTTATTCTGTAAACCTTACACTGAAAGTTAGTCCTTTGTGGCGTCTTTATTTCAAAGCACTAAACCGAGACGATTGCTTAGGGGCCTAAAAACTTTTGAAAACAATTGTATGGTGAATAGTGCAGTGTTGTATTTCAGCATTCACTCACAGACAGGGTTTTGCACAGTACTTTAGTTTGCAATAGAAGTCAATCCATCAACTTCAGTGAGTGTGATTGAGAAGCATTGAGGATTTTGTATTGTGTATTTTTTCAAACAGGCACAGCTGTTGCTCAGGCTCAGGCCCAACATCCTGACGGCAGCCGGGACGGCATCACGTACAGCATCTTCAGCGGGAACAAATACCAGTCCTTTAGTATCAGCTCCAGTACAGGTCAGAGGGGGGGATTTGAACAAAATGCTTGAACTCATTTGAGTTAAAGTGACAAAAAAAAGGTTGTTGATCAGTCAGTTCATCACATCATATGTGCTTTCCTAGGTGAAATCTGGGTACACAGCTCTAACGGATTGGATTTTGAGGATACTCCGAAACTCCGCCTGGTGGTGAAAGCGGAAACTACATCCTCAAGCTCCTTTATGGCTGTCAATCTGATCCTTCAGGATGTCAATGACAACCTGCCACGATTCCAGCTGCAGAACTATGTGGCGTATATGCATGAAGCGCAAGGCTATGACTTTCCCATCATTCAGGTGACGGTTCTTCTAATTCTGGTACTATTTCTAAAAACCTTGTGAACGTAGACTTATACGTGTTTAGTCTGCATTCGAATGCTAAGATTTCTTTATACGTTAGGTTGTGGCGGAGGATGTTGACCAGGGTCAGAACGGTCAGGTGACATACAGCATTGAGTCATCGAGTCAAAGTGGCCTGTTTAAGATTGACCCTGTGACCGGCAGCATCACCACAGCCGCCATCATGGACCGAGAAATCTGGACACAGGCAAAGTGAGTGTTTTGTGTATTGTGCTTGTTTGGCCGATGATGTCATCTGCACTGCAGGTCTTTTATTTCCTCTGCTCTGTGGAATGTAACTGTTCTGTCCAGATTCTGTGTTATTTACTTGTGTGTGTATGTGATGTGTTTCCCTGACCTTTATTATGCTGTGTGCTTTTCATTTACCAAGTTTTTGGGTCTGTTAGTGTTTTGGGGTTGTGTGTGATATCATGAATGTGAGTTTTTCCTATCAGAAAATAGAAGCTTTTCTTCTCTCGAATCCAAATACGGTTAAAAAAAACACTCAAAAAACAAAAACTCTCTCTTAATTTGTTTGCCGTCATGCCTTTTTAACCTTTTACTGTTTTTTATTTGTTGTTCGGAACACAAAAGAAGATTGTCCTTTGGGGTTTTTATAATGCTATTGAAACATTATAATGTTTTTCCTCCTTTTGCATCAGGCTGGTGATAAAAGCCTCTGATCGAGGGAGCCCCAAGCTTGTTGGCACTGCCACCATCACAGTGATTATTGTCGACCTCAATGACAACAGTCCCACCATCCCGATACCACGAGAAGTTAGAATTCCAGAAAGTAAGTAAACTAAATTGTGACATTTGACCCTTACCTAGTTTCTTATTTATTAAGAGAAAATAAAAATCACATCACATGTATGCATTTTGAGACCTACAGTGCATTTGATCAATATATTGTGTGTGTTGGGATTTAATGTTGCTAGCCCTGTACAGTATTCGTTGATCTACAAGAACAGCTGATTTTCTTTGCAAATACTAAGTTCTTTGTCTTCTTTGCCTTCCCTTCACCCAGACTCTCTTATCGGCACTGAAATCACACTTGTAACCGGAAATGATGTGGATTCCGGCCCAGTGCTGTCCTATTCTTTGCAGCTGGATGCGTCAGCACAGGGAAAATTTGATATCCACCGCTACAATGGCCGTGTGTCTCTGATAGCACCGCTGGATTTTGAGGAGAGGACGTGGTATACGCTGACTATACGAGCTTCAGATTCAAAGCACCAGAGTGAAGCCAATCTAACAGTGCTGGTGGGGGATATAAATGATAATGCACCTACTTTTAGTCAAGATCTGTACCAGGTGACTTTAAACTTTATTTTATTGTAACTGTTTTAGTCGTGTAAATATTTCAGTGGGGCTTTGATGATAGATTTTTAAAATTAATTTATTCCAGTATGTGTTAATGCACTCATTCACAACAGAATAAAGTGCACTCCACATTAACTTGCATGTATTGTTTCTTCCACGTCAGTGTGGACAGAGAAAATGTAAGCTGTTTTATTTTTGTTTTCCAGGTAACGCTTCCAGAACATTCACCAGCAGGCAGTCCTGTAATCACAGTAACAGCCACTGATCGAGATTCAGGAGAAAATGGAAAAGTCACATACAGAGTGGTGTCATCAACAAGAGATGGTTTTTATATTGATCCCAAAAATGGTATGTGACTGATGTTCACACTAAGCATTTAGATGTGCACAGTTTACAGTTAAAAAACTTTCTTAAAAACACTTTCTTTTGTCATTACAGGTACACTTTTCATCAGACAAAAAGCGGAGTTTGACCCTGAGCAACCCTCTGTGAGTGTAGTTATTGAAGCTTGTGATGCAGGGACTCCACCACTGTCGTCTTCTGCCACAGTCCAGGTTCAACTGATAGACGTCAATGATAATGCCCCCATATTTCACCAGCTGGAATACAGAGCCACTATACCTGAGGACCAGCTTCCTGGAGCCACCATTCTCACCTTAGAAGCAGTAGATGGAGACCTATCTCAGGAAAACTCTGGCTTTGATTTTGCAATCGCTAGTGGCAATGTCGGAAATGCTTTCCAGATTGAAAGCAGCGTTCGTTTCATTGAGGGTCATGGTTTCCAGACGGTAGGAACATTGATACTGGCAGAGCAACTGGATTTTGAGGCATTGTCACATTATAACCTCACCATCGCAGTCTCGGATCGAGGCGTTCCTCAGCGCAGTTCGAGTGTACCAGCTATCATCATGATTACTGATGTGAATGACAACCCTCCTGTTTTTGGAAGAGCTGAGTACACAGTGGCTTTAACTGAAGGTGCAGCTGCTGGAACCGAAATCTTACGTGTTACTGCAACTGATCCTGATTCAGCTCCATATGCAGCGGTCCAATACAGTATTAGCTCTGGGGATGAGATGAAACTATTCTCTGTGGATCAGTGGACTGGGGCGTTGAAGCTTCAAAGGCCTCTGGACAGAGAAAGTTGGACTTCCCATGTGGTTATAGTACAGGCTTCAGATGGCCATGGTCATTTTGCTCTGGCTCCTGTTAGCGTGGATGTAAAAGATATTAATGACAACAGACCTTATTTTCCTATTGCTACTTTAACTGCCAGTATCCGTGAGAACCAGCCACCCAACTCTGCCGTAACTGTGTTGCATGCCATTGATTATGACACTGGCGTTTATGGACAGCTTAGATATTACATTGTGGACCATGCTGGGCTGGGAAGAGATCTTTTCTTAGTCAATCAAAACTCAGGAGAAGTTCGTACCAAGCAGACATTTGATTTTGAGAAGGTTAACTCATTTAACTTCATTGCTTTGGCTGTGGATGCAGGCAACAATTCGGCTACCGTCACAGTACAAGTTTATGTTACAGGAGAGGATGAATATGACCCAGTTTTTACCTCCTCAGACTTTTCCTTTGAGGTACCAGAAGGAGCCAAAAAAGGTCAAAGCATTGGAGAGGTACAGGCCAAAGATGAGGACGGTGGAGTGGATGGGATTGTTCTCTACTCCTTCCCCAATATTTCACCCTACTTTGAGGTGAATAAGACCACTGGTGTGATCTACCTTAAGATAGACAGCTCTGGCAGTTCAGGCAGTGGTAGTCGCTCAAAGAGAGAAACACGTCTGATGACTGTGAACGTGAATGCCCACAGCCCCCTCGACAGCTCAAGAGTCGCTACTGCTCAGGTCACCATTGACATCACCAACACATCCTTTGGTCTTGCAACCAAACTTAACATTCTGCTTGTAAGCATAATTGCTGCCTCACTTGGAGTAATTGTCTTATTAGTCATAATTGCTGTGGCTCTTTATCTAGTAAGATCAAGGCGCAAGAAGAAAGGCCAGGACACTGGAAATAGGACTGTTTCTTCAGGCACAGCCTTGCAGACGCTGAATGAGTCTAAACCCACAGGGGGAGACAGGATCTATCATCAGGCCCTTCCTGGATATGCAGGGGAGGAGGAAGGAACGGGTGGCTCTTACACGCGAGGAGGTTCACTTGATCCCTCTCACTCCAGTGGGCGAGGATCTGCTGAAGCAGCAGAGGATGATGAAATCCGTATGATCAATGAATACCCAAGAGTGGCGAGCATCACGTCTTCCATGCAAGAGCACATCTCTGCCCGGGGCCCTGACTCGGGCATCCAACAGGATGCAGACCAACTCTCCGACATCTCTTGTGAACCGGGGCCACTTGATGCAAGCCAGTGGTTCAAAAGTAAGAAACTGGGAAGTATCAGTGGTACTCTCCTCTCTGGTCAGCTTCCAGCCTATAGAGATGAAGGTGGAGGCTACCTTGGTGTAGGTAGAGGGTTAAACATTTCCCATCCAAAAGATTATGCTTTCCCTGAAGATGGCAAACCATCAATTGATGGCTCCCTTACAGCCATAGTGGCAAGCGATGAGGAACTGCGAGGCAGCTACAACTGGGACTACCTTCTCAACTGGTGTCCTCAGTTTCAGCCTTTAGCAAGTGTCTTCACAGAGATCGCCAGGCTGAAAGATGAGAGTTTACCACCCAACAACCCCCGTCGACCCTTTCAACCGAAAATAAAGGCAGACCCCAAGCCAAGAATTGACCCACCACCCCTCATTACCTCAGTGGCTCATCCAGGAGCCAAATCTGTCCCACCTAAACCAGCTATATCACGGACGTTCCACCATTTATCATCCCTAAAGCGTTCACCTATTAGCCATGAGGGCTCTATCTCCTCAGCAGCCATGTCTCCTAGTTTCTCCCCGTCACTTTCCCCGCTCGCTGCAAGATCTCCAGCAGTTTCCCCTTTTGGTGTCACTCAAGGTCCCTCGGCCTCTATTATCAGCACCACCGAACACTCGCTGGAGAACAGTGAAGCTGAGATGAGGATTTAATGCTACATTCAACTCCATTTAATGGAGGCCATTTTTTGTCTTTTGATAAGACATATTAGTTACGTTGTTGCATATCTAAAAAGGCAGCATGAAGAAAACGTCGCTCGGCCATGATGGTGACGCAGGTGTCTAGTAACCGAAAGGGTAGAAATGTTATGTGGCTGTGGAATGACGTTACCCTTGATCAGAGCCACCGCAGTGTTGATGTGAAGATTTGTGTTGCTTTTTGGTCTCGCTGGCTGGCCAGGGAGACAAAACATAACATTGCTCAAAACATTGCTCATTTTTTATACAATTGACGACTCAAACAGCTTCAAAACTCCTCCAGTGTTATGTTCAATCCATCCAAATTAGCTGCTATCATCATACTTTTTAGATTGCAATGAGAACTCACAAACTGATGTGTATGTATGTTTGATATGACTGGGAGATTTTTTTTTTGCTTTTTGTATTAGATTTTTTATCAATGATACTCTTACCTTCATTTATATTTTTTAATTTTTTGTGGAAATGCCATTGTTTTGAGTGAAGAGGTGCTTTGAATTTTTTATGTATATTTATATGTATGCTACCCATAATACAGTATGTGTATATCATTGTATAGTGTCTAGGATCACCATACTGTGCGATTGTAAAATTTGTGACACTTGTAATGTGAATGATTGGAAGATGTTGTATTTTATTATTTATAAAAACAGAGGCCAAAAGTGTTGAATCTTCCCATGTTACATACAGTAGTTTTGTATAATAGACCTCATTCCCCTGCCCTTTTAACTAGACTTTAATCAGCATCGTAGTTAATTTATTGTAGAAAGTGCCGGACTGTTTCAGGCTCATATGGAGGCCACTTGAGACATTGTTGAAGCCTCAAAGACTCTTGTTTATGTAATTGAGTTTAAAATGCCAACAAATCAGCAGCTCCTTCACAGTGTTTCTATGCTGCTTTTTTCTGTCCATAACAGAAAATGCTGTATTGTCTGCATAACTGAGAGTTGATTCATTGAGTAAAAACTTTGTCATTTTGAACTTCTGGAGTCTAGATTTTTTACCTTCCTGGTTATATCTCAAAGAAACTGATCTTTTTTTCATGATCTGGACTTTTTTTAGCTTCAAGTGCTTTGCATTTTTTGTCTCGTAATATTCTCACGGATACAGATTTGAATGTAGATGAAATTAGTGCTATTTTTCTACCTCTGGTGCATGCCTAACACCACCACTGCCTTGAGTGTAACCAGTTCCTGTTTAGCACCCGGAACATACGAGGAAATGAGGGATCTGACATTTTCAAAGTCTGTCTTACACAATTAATATTAAAAGCTGACATTTTGTTGTCCGAGTCTGTAAAACATCAATTTGCGGACAGCTGCCTGCAGTCTGGCAGTAGTTCAATTTAAATCATCTGTACATATATTTAAATCAAATATTAAATTCCTACTGGGTTTTTTTTTTTTTTTTGTCAAACCTGCGTCTTTTGTATTTCCTCCAAGCTAAAATCAAAACCTGGCAAGGGAGTTGAAAAATAACTGAACTGTAGCAAAAGGCCATTCATCTGGCTTGTAGAAAAAATGTAAATGGAAAGGGTCAGAGTCAAATTTGTCCTTCATTAAAAAGCAATTTGAAAGGATACAGTTTGTTCCAGAGACCCGAGCTAGAGCTAAAGACATGTGCCCGATCCTAAACCAATTACAGCCATAAATGCAAACAAGCAATTGTAATTTCTTACAGTGGAAAAATTAAATGCAATATATAGATAATAATGCATCATATGAATCAGCCAGATCTGTATCTGATTACATCTACAATAGCTGTACAAGGCGTACAGGAAATAGTCACATATCATGCTTAGTATTGCATGACAGCAAGTCATTAGACTAACCTGTTTCTGTTTTAAACAAAAGCGCATGTTCCTCCAGATGTGGTGGACAAAAAATGCTTAAAGAGGCAACAAAACAAACCTTGAATTCACCTTACTGTACATTATGTTTATCTCACACAACCTGCTGTGGTTTCACACCCCCTGCTGTGAAGTTGCTGTTGGCTGAGATTCAGCCCTTTGCAATGCGTGTCTAACTGATTTACACCATCTCAGATATTCACTTCTATCAACAGTCTGTGTCTTATAAACACTGCTATGAACAGTGTGAACACACTGTAGAAACATGATAACTGACATAGTTATCAGGGTCACATCTGACCTGAGAAATTTAATATCAGAATATGGTGTTTTCCTAGTAATCTGTGTAGCATTTAGTTGTCTTATCAAGAGCTGTAGGGGTTGTGTTATGAAAATAGATTGCTTTTTTCTTTTAAACTCTCATTGCACGTAAAATAAAATATGAAACTCATTCTTCAACACCTGCACATTCCCATTGTGGATGCATATAGACTGAACACTATGCAGAATTAGTTCAGAGGGTCTCGTAATAGTTTCAGCGAGTATGGCCCACACACAGTTAGGTTGTTAATGTAAACCCA
The DNA here is from genome assembly GCA_019155185.1 of Beaufortia kweichowensis. Classification (NCBI taxonomy): domain Eukaryota; kingdom Metazoa; phylum Chordata; class Actinopteri; order Cypriniformes; family Gastromyzontidae; genus Beaufortia; species Beaufortia kweichowensis. Next base: position 2,303,840 of record CM032815.1, on the reverse strand, counting down.
CCACACAGAGAATCCTAGGAAAAGGATACAGCTTATATCTGTATTTTACAAACATCTGTCATACAAAGACTGGAAAAATGTTGTGTGGTTTAAAAGTGCTTGTTCTGTTTTGTTAGAAAATCTTTTTTTGGAGGTTTTTTGAAAGTCAGTATAAGTTAAAGGCTGCTGAATGATATGGGAATATTTCTGGTACTTTAGATGTTTTCTCTCCATTTTGTCTCACCATTAATTATTGCCAGTGCTTTGTTTTTTTTAACCTGCTGACATACCATTTCCTATTTATTTTTTGTAGCTCATGTGAGCTACAGTCAGATAACCTCACCAACCCAAACTCTGCACCTAAAGACAGCTGTAACAATTTTTGGCAACAACAACGCAATTTATGACATTTTTCATATCACATGTATATTTACACATATAAAATAATTATGTTGATTTAAGAGCTACATTTAAAAAGATGAAACAGGGATTTAAATAGGTGTATATTAAAATAGGAACTACATATACTGTAACTATTGATTAAACCACAAAATAAAACTTCAAAGCAATAGTTAGATTGTTGGCATGCACAAAAGCATAAATAATTCAAGTAGACAAATGCACATCAAAGCAGGATCCAGCAGTCCTGAACTCTACAGCTAAAACAAGCCTGGTACTCCCATCAGATCAGCAATAAATCATAATGATCCCTGCATTCCTCGTGGAGAAAGTCAAATGTATATTTTATTGATTGTAATTACTCCTCAAAGTCAAAAACAGTAAATGTCTCTTTGAGAAAAAATTAAGTTATGCCAAACATATATTTTTAATGACAGGATCATCTTTTGGCTCTTAGATCTTATCATCCTGAGATGCTATAAATTGTTCTCACAAAGTGCCTATAAAGAGGATCTGTTAATTAAGACCAGATCTGCCTAAAACAAAAGGGAGTTTTCTGCATTTTCCTAAATTGAACCTCCTCTGATTTCACTTTTATTAGTTCTGACTAAAGTCGTCCTTAAATTCAAGATTCAGTTGGGACCATTAAGGCACTGATATGTAATATCCAGACATCCAGTGCATAATAGTACAGTGCAATTGGACTCAATTTAACCCACAAAAATATTGTTTTGCTCTTTAGAGCACATTTTCTGTGTAATCTGTCCGTTACAGTTGTTCTGATTGAGGTATTGTACGTGTTATATTAGGTTTCATGGCTCCTGATTTTTGATCATTTTGCATGTCTGATGACAGATAATATTTGCTTTCTTGATTGATCGTATTCTGCTTTCCATTAAACCCAGTAAAGGTTCCAAAGTGATAAATCCCATTTTTCCTCCATTTATAAAGATGAAAAATTGAAGATGACTAAAAATCGGAAACAGACAGATTGTTGCTTGTTCAGGAGTACTGAGAATATGTCAAATGTGAGTCCAACAACACTGATATATGAAGAAGCATTTTCTCTTTTAGGAGATGTTTGTTCTCTTTCAACATTGGTGATCAATGGCACTAACAGAAAACAGTTGAGAGACAGACCTCTCAGGGTCTGTCATTGAACTGAAGTAGAAAGTGGACAAACACGCCTACCAGGGACAACTGATGGAGTATATGGTCAAAATATCAAATAAATACATAAAAAAATGATTATAATTTTTTTTTAAACTCACTCTGCAATCTACAAGAACATTATCAATATTTGACATACAGAATCTGACAAAGCATAAAGCAAAACGATATTCAACACAATGAATTTACACATTTTTAGACACAAAAATATACACATTTACACATCTAGCGTTTCATGCAAGCCAAAACCATGACCAACATGCTTATATTGTTTCTGCCTAATGTCTTTCCTGTTTCTCCTGTATTAATAAAGCTTTCTATGTCTGCTGGTTAAAATCAAAGAGCAGCTGGTCAGAGCAAAATCATAGTTTTAGGAGTCATGTAGTGTTTTTCTGGTCAGTCGCTGAGTCAGTGCAGATCTGTGCGAGCGCCGAGTCAAAGATGTCATAATTACATCTCTTCCTCAGGGCTCTGACAACTCCTGGGGTGTCTGGAAATACACCCGAGACAAACATAAGACAAGAAGGATGTTGTGGTTTGCCTCGGGAGTAATTCTTGGCAAGGAAAACATAGTAATTCATAAAAATGTAACTTTTGTTAAAAAGCGACTGACACCATTGAGGTTTTTGATGCCGCTTTATATTTGGGTGTTTTTAGGATTCAGCTGTTTTAGACTGAGAAATCGAAATGATTAATGGGGTGCGGAAAACTAGGATGCTGTCAGTTTCTTTGTGATGTAATGGGAATGTTTGTAATTCCAACAGATTTGTCCTTTCTAGTAAATAAATGACAGCATTTAGAATCAAGTCAATCTATTATTTATAAATATCTTATGAGCCAGGGTTTGTGACAATAACACTAGGCCACCGATTATCTCACCCTTACTGGCTTATATTAGCAGTTAAAACCATTAACAGACCCCAGCAAAGTATGAGAACAGAATCTAGGGGGAAAATGACCCCATAAATCGCTGCCTATCACGATTGTTAACGCTAATACAGATATCTGCCATAATGTGGTGTGAAAAAACAAGATGAATCACAGTTAAAAGTGGCTCTATTTTACAGAGTATCAGTGGATATCAGACCTCTCGTCACCATCTCTTTTGTGTGGCCGGAGTTTACATCAACAGCAGGAAACGGGCTTCATCCATAACTCGCCTCCCTCCCTCCTGTTCCACGACTCCCAGACAAGACTGTTTACTTTAGTGAGTTGAAATCTGACAGGTATTTTCATTCTTCATCTGTTTTTGTTTTGATTTAGACTTTTTATGAAACTGTCACAAAAATTGGGGGACAGATTTGAATTTAGGCTATTCTCTGTGTGGAAAAAACACATGAGAAAATCTTTCTGAGTGACCTGAGTAAATTCTTTTTTTTAGACTTGACAAGCAGACTGAGACTTGAGACTTTAAATAAAGGTTTACTAAAAAACATTTTATAGAAGTTTTAGTACTTAAAATAAAGTTTGGTAAAAGTAGGTAAGGTGAAAGGTAAAAGAAAGTCCAGGTCATGCACTTGCATTCAGACAAAAACCTGCTGGATGATTTGTAGTGTAACTGTAAACTGGTTGAACTGTGGAGTTTAATTCAGTGATATAACTGCTACTACAGTCAATGGCTTATATAAACTAACACAAGGGATTTTAGGAATGTTTCTGATGATGTGTGTATAAGTGTAGGAGCAGGCAAAAAGCTTAAACATTTGGGAACTGAGACTTAATAACACCAACAAAAATATTTCACCGCTGTGTCTGAATCTGACAGTATGGATTTCAGTGTGGACATTGAGCATGAAAATCTTATATACTACACTATACTACACTGTATTACATGCAGTCATGATGTATAGTAGTGTTTGGTTTCAGACAGTCAAGCTGGAAATCTTAAATTATTAGTTCGACAGGTCTTATATACTGTAAATCTTAATGGTTTGTCTCAGGGTTCCCAACTCAAGTTATGTTTTGTTGTGCGTCCACTTTAAATGAACTTTCTGGGTCCTGTTGTCATGCCAAGATTCATTTTTATTTCAGCAGGTCGGCCTGAAATATATATAACACTGTTTATTGCAATGTTTATAAGAACAAACCCAAGAAATAAAGATGTGCCTTAAATATTCCATCTTGGACCTTCTCAGACATCTTGGATATAATCTTCTTAGACAGGACTGGAGCGCAAGTTTATTTTGCAGAAAATGATGCTATTTCCTCTCTCTGCACACTAGGAGAATTTTGGCAAGACAATGAGATTGTCAGCAATATCTTTATGACAATATTAAATCCAACAATAGTAGCGCAGCTCATATAAATTTAGTGTCTGAGAAAATATTCAGTTTTTGTTTTTAGATCTTTTTATATCTAACTTTACGAATAGGTAAAACCAAAAACTAGGCTTATGTCTTTGATTTGTGTATTGTTTTAACAATGAGTAAAATTGAAAGAAAATTTATTATTTTTTATTAAATTATTTGATGTATATATCATATATCATAAAAACTGTATATATCATAAAATTCTTTAATAGAATGAAATCTAAAATGAAAATATTTTTTTAAAGTTAATTAAATCTGTTACTCTGTCTGAGATCTGATTGTAATTCTCAGATACACATTGACGCAAAAAAGCAAAACCCTTTAAAATGATCTGCAGATAAATTTAAATGAGTCATATAAAAATGTGTCACAACATCCATCTCATCAGTCTGATCATTTTACTTTCCCAGATTTTACTTTCTCTAACTTCAAGTTGTTTTAAAGATGATGTTACACCTGAACCTGCTTTTGAAATCTCTATGATGTTGTGATGTTTTGTGTATTGTTAAGATTATACTATATCAAAAGATCTAGATCTAAAAGCCATCCTTCACCTCTTTCATCCTCAGGTCTGAAAGCAAGCACCTAAATCCATCTGAGCTAAAGGATCTGGATTGCCCAGTTCTGAAGTCGAGCCCGGACAGCACAAACAAGAACCACATACTTCAAAAGGAAAGTATTTCAGACTGTAGTACCATCTGCTTTCATTTTAGACTCTGAAACACCTAAATAAAGATCAGATCTGAACACTTTTACTGCTCTCTGACCTTCCTCTTCAGTTTTTCTTTCTTTCTCTCTGTTTCATGCTTTAACTCTGACTGCATTGCATCTCTCTCTCTCTCCTGCTGACACAAATAAAACTGTCCTGTGCCAAGCCAGTGAAACTTACGATTCTTGTGAAACATTCAGGTTTGTTTTTATATTGTTCATAAAAGTGCTCCTCACTAGACAAAAAACAAGAACAACTTAGCAAAAACTGAACAAGTGCAAGATTTTGATTCACATATTAACTCAGGACTCAGGATACATGTTGTCTACCCAGGCTGTTGGACCATGTGTTCTCCCATATATTTTTACTTGTTTTAGTCCTTTTTAGTCCCACTTTTCTAAGATCTCCTGATTTGCCTGCATTACCATTCATGACCTGAGATTCATAGACATACATGTAACATACATGGCCAAACTAACCAAAGGTTATCTGCTTCTTCTTCTTTGTCTTTCTGTGATAAAGATCTGAGGACTATGAGTAGTATTTTCAATTTCAATTTTCAATTTCAATGTAAAAAATCTGTGTATGAAAATACACTTCTGATGTACAAAATAATATGTAAATCCTTATTACATATTGATATTAGACATGCTGGTTATGCTTTTATCTAAACCGTTCAACCTATTGTAATAAATAAAGCCCAAAAAGCCATGCCTTTTGCTGTTGTTATTGTAAATGTTAAACTTTTTTATTAATAGTATAGGGTTAACTTTCACTGGAGGTTTAGCATTTAAAATTTAACCAATAAAAGTAAAATATTATCCTGATATTTGCTTCAAATTCAATTTCTATTGTTCTTAAATCAGTTCGCATAATAAATTCTGATTGGTCTTATTTTTCTTGGATATATTTTGCAGCATCATTACACTACATGTTGATTCATGTGTGCAGTAGTCAACAGAAAACTACACACGTTTGTTGTCATGACAACAGCAAAGCATCACTGATGCAGCATTGCACACGTAACCAAAGCCTAAATTTATGTCAAATTTTACCATTATTCTTTTTCTGCTTTGAAACCTCTGCTATTTCTTTTAGAACGTGAGAATCTGTTTAGGATTATGAAAACAGTTTTGATGTGTGATTGTACAGGAACCCATGCCCTGCTCCACCTCTGACTCCCAACGGAACCCTATTTTATGGCACTCCAGGGACTCAATGCTGAAAGATGAAGCAGCCTCAACATGAATAAAGAATGAGGTTTTTCTCTCCTTAAGACATCAATAGCTCCTCTTAAGTGGCTTTGATTTATTTAACCATTGGAATATTTATATGTCTGTTTAGGCCCTTCATGAAATTGATTTTCCTCTGGAGAGTGCTGGATTTAACCTATCGAGTGGCTCTTGCAAAACCTCCTCCAGACTATCGCTGGTAGATCAGGTTGCTGGAGAGATCAGACCAGTCAACGTTCTGGTGGTGAGTCACACAAGGGCTTATCCAAAGCCCTGCTCTATTTTCTTCAAGCTCCTGCCCACCTGATCGACCCGCAAATCTGATAAACCTTGACGGGAATAAAAAATGATTCTGTGGTTTTGTCCTACTTTTAGGGTGGATAAGGCCTAAAGCCCATTCATTCATCTAGAATCTGCAAGAGGTTTAAGGGTGGGGTGATGAGGTTTACGATGGTATTGGCTCATGTTCAGAAGACTAAACCATTTGCCGAAAAGGTAAAGACATGCCAATATAACCTTCCTTTTTTGACGTCATGCGTCTGGGTTGCCTTTTTACAGTAATGTTGTGCCAGATTTCTTAACAGTAGAAGTCAACATCTGGGTTGAAAATACTTCACCTAGACTAGCTTACGCCTTGTAACTTCATCCAAGTTGGAGTCACGCACCTTGGCGGTTTTAGCTACTAATAGTCACTGATGCAAAAGCATGAGTCAGCTCTAGAGAAATAAAGACCATCTGTAAGGTTACTCCACAACAGAGATGACAGTGTGAATCACTGAGACGTCACACGCTTTAATCTCATTTTCTCATGCCACTGCGTGCCAAACAGCCTTTTGTTTTTCGCTGAGGAAAGAGTTATCGACTTCCCAAAAATGATGCGATTCCAGTATGGCAAAGCACAGCAAAAACAACGACTTCAAAAAGAGTACAATAACAGACAGAGGACAGTTACAGAAAAGGACAGTCTCAAGCAGTTCTGCAGAGAAAGATTTTTATGCACTTCTGTATTTGTAGTTAAACAACATTTCTTTGGTTTTCCAGATAATACTATTACAATTAATATAATATTAATATAAACAGCTAAAAATACATTTAGAAGAACAAAAATATGCTAAATCTAGATTTATTTCAACATTATTTTATTATTTAGATTTTATTTATTTAAATAGATATAGTATATTTAGATGTATTTTATACATTTATTTTTCATAAATGTAAAGGTTTATTGTGATTTTATTATTACATAACATTTAACATACTGTATATACACCAGACACAAGTTAAGATGCTTTAAGATTTTAGAAGTTTAAAAATAAACATGCTAGAATTTTAAGCATTAAAAAAATTTAAGTTTTGGATTTAATCTGACCATTTCTATTTTTGAATGTGCCCTCAATGCATTAATACTGGCTGGCCCGGTAGAATCTGTCTCTCTTTCTGAGTTTATCCTGTGTATATCCCTGCTTTGAGAAGATATTATTAGCTGGCAGAAGAGAAGAGAAAGTGATGGAATGCAATAAGAGCATGGATGCAGAGTCTGGGAGACAAGTAGAATAATCCAAACACTTAGTGTCCTTATAAGGAAATCTCTATTGTGATTACAGCTTTGCTGACACATTCACTCGAGATATGAAGTGAGCTGGGGTTTCTCAGGATGGATTCCTCATGTGGAGCGCTGAATAATGAGAGACTGTGTCTTGACAGTTTATCTGAAGTGAACGCTGGGCTGTTCTGGTGGTTTATTGTTTGGGATTGGTCACAGCTCACACATTAGAGGTATTTCTGCATGTGTCTGGCATGTGTGAGGAGACTTAGACTGGTGAAAAAAGCTACATCAAAACAGTCTCCACACAAAATAGCATAAAAGTCAGAGAAATTGAGTTGTTGTATGATGCATTGAAGATTTTTAGCCAAATTTATGCGTAAATGAAGTCAGCAAGCTAAAACAAGCCTATTATGCTCAATACTCTACACAATTCCTTTATTAGGGCTGCAATGCATGCTGGTGGGTCTTAGCAATTTTGTTTCATATGAAATTGTTTAATTGCTGTGGGCTAGTTGGGTCAACATTTACAGGAATATTGTTGGTCTAATACAGTGTATGTTTTTTATGAATTCAAAGCTATTCACATTTACTGATGTGATTAAAAAAAGCTGATTATGTTGCATAAAATGTCTTTTTTTTTTAATTCTGTGTGATAAAGTTACATTTCCAAACACACAAAAAATATATTTTTGTGATGAGATGCCAAATAAAATAGTAACCGAATAGTGTCTATACAACCACAAAGCTTACATATACTGTAGTAGTTTGTAACAACAGACTTAATGTTTTATTTTCAGTATTCACTAAAGAACGAATAGTAAAACTGTTGCAAACAAAAGAAAATATCTAAACATACGAGAAAGTTTATAAGCTGTTTCAAAGCTCTGTGAATAAACAGGAGGTCTATTATAAATGATCCCTTCACTCTACAAACTTGCATTTGGCTCATAAAACTTTAGCTTTACACAACAGTGGCTGGTTTCACCAGAGCGTGCCCTTTTTATCATTGTCCATAAAGCAAGAGCAGGTGGGTTTGGGTGATGGGTGAATGCTGTCAAGAAGGGAAGTACACGCTAAATCTCAATGATTTATACACTCCATGTTTAGTCGAATAGCTTGGGGTGCAAATAACTAAAGAAGCCGTTATTTTACTTACAGGTGTTAACACATTATAAGAGACTGACCTCACTGAGGCAGTCTGGGTAACAAGCTGTTCCTCCCTACTATTCCCAAATCACAGAGGCCCCCTGCATCTATACGACTCCCTCGGAGGTCAAAGGTCAACGCCTTGCATTTATTTATCAGTACATCGTTCAGAGAGATCCGGATCAGATGTCATTGCAGAGGAGTGGTATGGGAAAGTTATTTGTTTTTGTGCGGGTGTGTGTTGTATTTAGAGAGAAAGGCTTGTCGTTTTAAGAGGGGCTAAGGGAATGTTTGCTCACCCCTTTAATGACTTTGTTGAGGAAGACTATTCATCTTTCTCTCTGCGCATTACAGCACTGAACCCTATGAGGTAACTGCTCTGCCAGATTTACATGAGACTTTGCTGGAGGTAATGCTAAGGTAAACACAACATCACATCCACGAAGACCTTAGTGAGGAACTCTCACAGAGGCAGTCTTTATGGTGAGATAATGATATTTCCTATACCCAACACCTAAATCCAACACTCACAGAAACCCACTGACATCATTAGACATAGACCAAAATTATTTTTAATTTTTGATTGATTAACAAATATTATTTTCTTTCTATTTGAATTTTTAGATTTAATTATGGCTGAGTTCAGCTGTTACTATGCGTGTGGTATATATTTGGGTCCACAAACAAAGCAAAACCTAATGCAGATCTGGATTAGGGAGTGATGTTTATTTTAAATGCTACTATATATTTGAATATGCATTGTAATTTTGAGTAAATTAAAATTACAGGCAATTTAACCTGCCTCATAATCTACATAATAAAAATGTTCTTCCCTTCACTATATGTTGTGTTTCCTACTAATTTCAGCATCTGTGTTACATACACAGACAATTTGTAAGCCCTCCTGTGAACACCCAGCTAAAGTCATTTACTGTGATTTTTTACCTCATAATTTGATTTTGAGTCTTTTTTATAGTTTCATGATATGCATTGGATTTAAAGAAGTGTTTAAAGAAGACTTGACCATTTGAAAAGGGACAGGCTACATGTCACAGGATTTTGAGGCTTGGCTAAAATACCTAACCTAGGTAAGGCCAGTTTCCCAGCTATTTTACTAGCAGAACAGTCTGTGTTTATGTAATGTATATCTATTCTTACTGAAGCTGCACACAAACATTTCAATGACAAGTCTAAACAAACAAGTTACATCATAAGCTGCATCCTAATCCTAAAGCCTGACAGATTTTAGAATTAAAAGTTGCTTTGCCACCAAAACTAAGTTGTTTTGAGCTAGCAAGTGGGACACCACATTAAGCTTTCAACTATGCTTGAAACCTATCCAAATGTGAAATGTTTCAGTAGTATCACAAGATATACAGACATAAACACATCGATCTTCCTTTCACTTCCTTTTCACGCTTGAGTGTCATGAGACAATTTATTGTTGGATTTTGCAGGACACACCTGCATTCACAGCTGTAAATCTGCAGTTTCCATCTCAGTATGAACAAAGGGCACCTGACATGTGAAATCTTCTTCCTTTACTTCCTTAATGTGTTAAACCAAATGAATTACAGATCTGTGATGATAAATACTAAGATGAATGAGGTCATTTTAGAGCTAGATTTTGATCTTTAGGAATGGTCAAAGATGATAGGGAAAATGTTTAGGTTTGTCGGTCAGGGAGAAGCTCCGTAAAGAAAACAACTAAACTTTCTGCAGCTGGCCGCTGTGTTGCGTGTGAGCACTTTGTCGCAGAAACATCTCCTACAAACAGACATACACTTTCCTGCTGTGTTCACAGTGAGCAACTCTAAACTGTGGAGGGCAAAGCCACAGAGAGACGTTTACCCCATGGTGTTTAGAACACAGCCAGAGTTTACTGCATCTAAAACACAACAGCACTGTTACTCATTTAGATTCGTGGTTTAGATGCCTTGGCAGTATATAAGTGGCTTTTGGGATCTGGTTAGGCCGCGTACTGTTAATTGGGTGAAAGTAAATGGTTTTTAAGCAATGCTCTTAAAGGTTCACATCAAACAGGGAATTGTGGGAAGGTACTGTTGCTCCAAGTCAAATGTCTTATAGAGAAAAATGCTAAATGATTTTAAATGTACAGTACAGTAATGCCAACACATTCATACTTATTAAATTATGGCCTAAAGCTGTATATTCATTAATTACTTAACATTTGTTTTGGACATCTGATTCAAAGTTAGCACATTATTTTTCCCATAATATGCACTAGAAAAATAAACCACTGAAGTTTCAACGACGACCAGCTTCGACATACAAAGACAAACTGGAGTTGCATGTCTCAAGAGAGCAGGTTTGGATCAGTCAACGGCTTCTGATGTACCATGTCTCTATGTTCTCTGGAGGGTTATTTGGTGTAAGAGCAGTGGGCCGAGATCAGGGGCTCCTGCAGCTGCTTCTAGTTGTGTGAATCTACACCGTGCACATCTACACACACACAAACACACGTATGTACATTCTTACACACACACAGGCTCTCTCAATGGCATCTTGTTTTTCATGAAAGATATGGCGGTGGGATGCTGGGGTCATCCATTTGCCAGGAGTGCAGTTTGGTACTTAATCTCATAAACATGACTCTGGATTCTTCACAAGTCATGGCAACATTCCAGAGCTGATCCCACAGGCTGCTGTAGTGCTCGGCATCCAGGAATCAGTCATCTGTGCCTTGGTTCAGACCCAAAGAACAAGAGCCACGAGACGCTGAAGAGCGATCCACACAAGTTTCTACACACTTAATGTTGCATCTGTTGACCTTTAGCTCAACAGGTAAAGGATGATGCAATCAATGCAAAGGTTGTAGGATCTCAGAGGACACATAAGTTAAAAAATATACTTTGAATTAAATGTACATTGCTTTGGATAAGAAGTCTGATAAACTGATAAACAACTAAAATATGGTTTATTTACTGCTAACAAGAATATTGTTCTTTATGCATTCTTTCTGAGACACAATAAAAGAAAGAAATGCTAGACTATTGAAATCTTTGCTGGTATGGGATAATGTAAGATGTGCATCTCACATTAGAGGCCATCTAGCAGGACAGTTATGCATTTTATTAAGAGTTTAATAATAAAAACATGAAGAATTTGGCAGTGTGAGAAGTACAAATTGTGCAATGTTCTCATGTAAGGTCTATCTGTGGCAACTTTTCTGGGAGTCAAATTCACAGACATGTGACTCACAGACTCAAGATGAGAGCAACCACCAAAGGTGAAAGAGACTGCAGAAAGGTGTGTGTCTAGTTTTGCCTCATTCCTTAACTTTCAGAATATACTTTTTTATGCAAGAGAGATCCATCTATGTTTGTTACAGCTCCTCCAAGTGGGTCATGTAAAAGTCAAGTCCAACAAGACAAATAAGGATGTCTGAAAAGTGAAAACACTGTTCAAAACCTAGTTTAAAACAGATGTGGCAGGCTCTTAGAAATTAATGTTTTTGTCATAAAAGATGAATATATAAAACATTGTCTGTATATATTTCAATTTAATGTGTTTTTGAGGAAATTGAAAGATCTTGCAAATTTTACCTGCAATTGTTCTGGTAATCTGGTAATTTTGATGATTTGACAAAAAACTGTTTTATGGGACTTAAAGGTTGCAATTAGAATGAATAACTTTGAGATTGGTCATAATTTAATAGCTTAAACTAAATTGTGGTTTGAAATACGTTTCTTGTGGCTTTTGTAAAACCTCTGAAGGAACGTGTTTTATGTGTATAATGAGTGTGGGTGAGTCAGTTTATGTTTAAGGGATGTTTACAACATCACTGTACGTGCATATCGCTTGTTAGCTGAAGAGTTATACGTGCAAACTTCACATTACAGTGCCGTTTCTCCCCCTTAAACTGTAAAGCTGCATGAACCAACAAAATATATGACACGAAAAATAGAAAAATACTTGGCAGCTGAAGGAGACTTTTAAGTCAGGTTATCCTGTTAGCAATTTTCACCTGTCAACACAAAGTAGCCGTTTCAAAAAACTAAATTAGGACATGCATTTACACGATGTTGACAAAGCCAACAACAGCACATTGCATTAATAACAATAAATATGTTTTGGATGGCTAGAGCTTTGATTTAATCAGAGAAGTTAATGTGAAATGCAGAGCTCCCCTGCTGAGACACTTACTGGGCCCACCATGTAGCTGCTAAATTCACGTTTGGAGACAACCTCTCTTCTCAGGTCGGTTTTTAAAGACGTTCTCACAGCACTCTGAGTGTGAAGCTGTGAGAAAGTGTGTGCGAATATGTGTAAAGGTCAAATGGATGGAATGAAAGAAGTGTTCAAGATTAATAGGACAGTTTAGGCATATTGGGTGAATAGCTGAAAGAAAGAGAGAACAAAATATATCCTTTTTTTTACTTTTACATCAGAATGAATTGATGTGAGAAATATTTTGGCCAAAATTATAAAAAGGGAAAAACTGTACATATTATTGTGATAAACTGATTTTTAAAACAGATTTACTTAAATTTTAAGTAGATTACACCACAGAAATAGGTGATTTAAATGATGTAGCAGTCTACACAAACAGAAAACACCAGAAAAATAGTGGAAAATGTGGACATTAACTGGGATCAGAATTTATAACCATCCTAAAGTAATAAGTACAGTACAGAAACTTTTACAGAGAAGAAATGTGCTATATAGTTTTGCCAGTTGATATCTAGTTACAGTAATTTCTATTAAGTGTCTCTTTCTATTAACTCAGAATATCTTTCAAATATCTGACGCAACTAATCTGGTAAATTTAAGCCAACCCAGGGATTATTTTATCCTAAAACCCACAAAAACGATGTTGTTTTCAGGCAGACACACCCTGTGTGATCATCCTAAATTGAGTAAAGTCAGCCAATCAGATTAAAGTTTGCCAGAAAGAAAAAGCATGGCCTGTTGTCTAAAACTGAGACCAGCCAATAAACCAATAAATCATGGTTTGAGTATACCAGCCAATTTACAGAAAATGTTTAAATGGTTGTTTAGATATGTGCACTGAAACAATAAACAGACATGACTGAAAAACATTTGTTTGTTCTGTTTTTACAGAGGAGAAATTTCAGTTTAGTCTCTTGTTCATTTTACTCATTATACATTATATGTTGCTGCAACTTAATGCCAGTAAATCGTACATCAGGTACCCGTCAGGACAGAAAGTGGGAGCAGGAGTCAGAAGGGAGGGAAGGGAGGGAGGCTCATTTAACAGGATGTGTTCTAGCCAGAAAAAACAATCCATGGTTCAACCGCTTTCTGGAAAAGCTGGTTAAAATAACAAACCCTGGCACCTTGCTCTGGGGTAATTATGACAGTCCCAAATACAGATCTACTCTACTGTGGGTACTGACCCTCAAAACCAAAATAAACATCCTGTAATATGTCAATATAGAAAAAATCTTGTGAATGATTTTATGTATCACTATCATTGAAAAACAAAAACACTCATTCTGTTTTACAACGTCCCATAATCTAAACTATCATTGATATTAAAAATATTTATTTTCATTATAGTTATGGATTATTTAAATTATTATTATTATTTATTATATCAATTATTATTTAAATACTTAACACTTGTCCACAAGCCCTGGAGAGAGCGCAGTTTGTGTTGTTTGGTTGTGTGCATGAAGCTATTACTTTATGCTGACGTCATACTGCCACCTTCCGGTCAACAGGATGAATATCACTTTGTTATATGGATTCAATCGTTTGTTTACTCTGTAGGGTTTAGTTTCTTTAGTAGCTAAAAAATATTTGCTTTAAAACATTACATAAAGTAAACGAATAGCAATAAAAGGAGAATTATAAACTATTATTGTTACTATTGTGTGATAATGGTAAATTTGAGGTTACTGCGGTTTTAATCCAAATACCACTGCTACTATGGTTACTGTGATAAAACTATGGTTATTTTTGTAAATGGACTGTGTAATTGTAATTGTATTCCACGCATAGCTGATCCTGTGACAGGTGATCATAGGCTCCCGCTTTCCCTTCCCATCATGGCTTCTCTTCCGCGCTAACTGGCTAAAGGAAGGTCAGCGCCTGTCGTCAGATCCGCAAGGCATTTCGGGCTACCGGAGGCTGATTCGCCCAATAATACAAACAAGCCGCCAGATACAGTGGGATCGGCTGAACATGCGAAAAGCCGCCTGCTTATGAATTAACACACATTCAACTCCACGAATGCATCTTCTATTTATTTTTTCCTAATTCCTGTCGAAGTGTCAGTGCTGTATTGCGCATGCACGGGAATAAAACAACCATCACGCTAATCCTAGAATAGGAAACGCACAGGTAGGCAAAGCATTTGTAAAGCTTGATCTTAATTTTTATGAAATACATTTCTGCGCTGAACAAACGTGGAAATTAGCGTTGTCTTAGTGAACTATGGTAAACGATAAATCAATGAATATTAATCGAAGGCTTTAGCTGGTTAGCCTGCTGTCCAAGTATGTGATTTCTTTCCCGATGCAAGAAAAGCGTTTTTTAATGAAAGGCCCTTGGACGACATGGATCGTCTATTGGACCTCGGCTAGACGATTGTACATTATGACAGTAATTTTAAGAAATAAATATCTGTCTTTCACAGTTAAATGCATGTAGTCGATAATGGGATTAAGTCGTTTTTTTATTTAAAAAATGTTTTGTCGGAGGTTTTCTTATGTGGTCGTGTCACCTGTCACACCTGTTCACTCAGGTAACTCCTCAATGAGGTCGCGTGAAATACACAGTATGTACAAAAACTATTTAAATGTGAATTGTTCTGTTGAATATTTTTATGAAGAGCATCTTGGTTTTGTGTTGCTCCTTCGAGATTAAATTTTAGAAAGGCGTTTAATGAGGAAACGTGAGCTCGTGACGTGTATCTTTGCCTGTAATGGATGTCATAGATGCAGTCTGGGTTAAGCAGCATGATGCCTCCGCAAATCCTGTGAAAAATCAGGAAGCAAATGCCAAGGTCATTGATGTCCCCAGTATGATGTTATGCCCAATATGTCTGTTTTTATTAGACTTATAGACAACAACGTTTGCAGAATTCACTCCAAGTGCCACGTGTGGTAACCACAAATTTACCATTGTCATTGATCATAAAACTATGGTAATACCAAACCAAGGTTAATACACTTTACCTACAGTAAAACTATAGTTAATTTTCCTAATAGTGACACTGTAAAGCAAAAAGCATAATCAGTAAAACGTTTGGCCCGTTAATTCATCCAGATGACACTGAAGATTGTCCTACTATGTACGACAAAATTGCACACAAATCAATGAAATTGATCAAAATCTCCAGTTCCTGTCCTCATGAATAATGGCATTTCAATGCTGGATAAAGAGCTTCCATTGCTTTATCGCAACTGCTACTTATTGGCGTCATTTTTAGATGATAATATTGACTGTCATATTTTGTATCTGTGTAGAAATTTAACATGGCATTCACATGAACAGGTGGCAGAAAAAAAATTGAATTGAAAAAGTGATATTGCAAGCCAACACCATCCATTGTGAATTTCCGTAATATAAAAACATTGTTTGCCTCTAATACTTCACTTACAGCATCAGTAAGCTTACTAAATAGTGTTCATTTTAATCCTAATAAGGTAACAACATCCTGTGGTTTTTCATTTTGTCATTACAGTGAAGTACCACTGGCATTTGGTCATCGCAATTACAACTGCTCTATAAGTGCAAATTTATTAATGTCAGTTTTCGGTTCCTGCGGTTTACAGATAAAACCTGAGCCATTAGCTTTTATGCCGTTGAATTTCATGCTTTAGCACTCAAGAGAATTAAATGGCTCTTATGTGAATGCCGGCATTGATGCCGCCGCTCAGATCAGTCCTCAGAGCAATGAGCTTTCATCCCGGAGTGTCTGTCTAGCTAAAGCTTATACCCACTTGCATGAGTCACATGATTGTTACATAGTTCTTTGCATTCTGGCATTTTCGTTTGCTTATTGAGAAGGCTGAGACAGGGAGCTTTATGAGAGCTAGCAATGAATGCCCACTTCAACTTGCTCAGTCATTTCTGTAAAGCCCCTCCTGAGAGGATTTGAGGTAATGAAAGCACCTGGCCTTCTGTAAGCTTCTGTTAAAAATATCAGTGGACATGCCTAGATATTCAAAGGGGTTTGGAGGGGTTTCTTAGTTAATTGGTTTAGGCTGAAAGATCTGCTCCTTGAACTCGCTGGCCGTTCCTTTCGTGGTAATAAGAGGGATGGACCTCTGCAGATCTGATAAGCACTTTTAAACAGGAACATTCCAGAGCAAACAGTTTATCATCTACAGTTTCTGTAAAATGAATGTATAGAAAGCTTTGTAGATTTTATTTGGTATTGTCTTTAAAGATCAAATGTAGAGGTTGTTGCATCGAATAGATGTTCAAACAAAGTTCAAGCGCAGACCTCGTAGGTTAATCTACTTTGCAAATAATGTTACTTATCGGCGGTAATAACAGCACTTGAGCTCTAAAGTGAGCACTATGTTAATGATCAACACTGCAAAACTTTTCTAATGTAATAAAACTGTCTTTTTGTGTTTATTGTTTTTCCTCATTTCCTTTTGACATACTAACAGTCTTAAATTGCAGTTTTAAAACAATTGTCTTATTGTTTCTTGTATTTCCTTGTTTTTCCTCATTTTTCATATGTCACTCTCTTTTAGTAACACTCCAGTATGGCGGACAGTATGATGAGTAAAGCAGCCACGATGGAGATTCCTATCAACAGTAATGGGGACTCCAGGACCCTGGCAGAAGATGACGGTCTGGAGCAGGTAAGAAACACATCAATGTGCAGTTTAAATTTTTATGGACTAGTTGAGCTTCAGTTTAAAGCTAAACTGTATTGAATGATTGCAATGCACAGTTTTTCGAGTATCAGTGTGGCCACCAGATTCAGGTTTATTTCAAGTTTGTTTAGCGTTGTCACCTGAAGAGTGAAACATTATCACCCGTGAGAAAAAACTCAAGGTAGCAGGTGGTTAGTCTTGTTTAGGTGAGACTTTGAAAAGGTTAAGTTAAGTTTTAGGATCCTTTTTGAGAAAGGAGTTTAAACAATCCTTCAAGAAATAAAAATGTACCAAGTCATTTAGTGAGTAATAATATTTGTTTAATTTTTAGCATGCACCTCAATGGAAATCTCATACGTGTCTTTTTTGCAAGGTCTCGATACCAAGCATAAAGGGGTTTGAATCGCTAACTAAGGTTTTAACGTATGTAAATATACTGTAAAGAAATGTTGTCACAAGCCACACCTTTCTAAGACAACTAAACTGTAGCACTGGATCCGGGATAAGATGTTATGCAAACACAAGTGCTTTTTGTTGGTTGGATATTTGCTAACCAGAGAAACTCACGTCATTCCTACAAGGAACTAAGTGTTATTTGTTCATTTTGTTGAAATAAAAAGTTAGCTGTTTATCTAATTTGCTGTCTATTTGCGGTTTTCTGTTTCATATTTTTGTTGCATCATTTCCATTGTGTTTTCATTTTAAAAAACTCTTTCTGGAAGAATGTAGTTGATAATGTTCACAGATGCAATGTCTCAGCTAAAGGCAGATGGCACTTTGGCATTTCACTGTGCCTTGAAATAGATCGGGAGCATTGAGCCAGAAAGTGAGAACAGACTTGTATTCATTCTAAGTGTTCTTGTATATCTTTATTCAAATAAGGACAGACATTTTAGACGTTTTTTTATTCATCTCTCTGTGCAATCTTAAAAGATGTTTGGAGTAGCGGGGAATCTGATATGACTCATTCAATTTATAAAGAGAGCCTATTAATTGCTTAATGAGGCTTGGAATGAGAAAGAATAGCATCACTCGCATACATTGCATTATTAACCTTAAAGTTTTCACTTCAGTTCTCTTTTTGGCTTTGTTCGTTTAAAGCATTATGGTTTTTGAAATTGTGTTTTGACATTACAGTGTCGTGTTAACAGGTGCAGATTATAGTCTGTAAAATGTGGAGCGTTCCATCACTGTTGTTATTCCTGTTTCTGTTTTACATTTTCATTTTTGCTTTTGTTTTTTTATCTTTTTGTCATCATGTTCTTCGTTCTACCCTGATGTCTGTGCAGGCTGCAAAGATTCAGTGGAGCTTAAAAGAGAAGGTAGGGAGTCCCCTAGGCCACAGGGTGAGAAAGAACACGGGGACAGGGGGCGGAGCCTGTAAGGCTATGGAGGAGTGTGTGCTCACATGTTTATACTTTTGTTTGTCTTTCCTGCAGAATGTGGTTTTAGTTCCCCCTATAACCTTTATGTCACAGGATGTTTCTCAAACAACATGCTTTCTTATTTTGATCTCTGTCAATCCTCATTAATCCAAGATTGAGGTCAGATACAAATCCAATAGTTTTTGTTAGCTTGCTTTGAAAAACATCCTGTCTTAATAATATTCCTCTGTAATATATGTTAATAATATAATAATGTTTCCAATTTCGTATTAACCATTAATAATATTTTCTGTTGTGTCGTTTATAAGGGCATAAATGTGTAACAATGAAAGCCCACTTCAGTACAAGAACATATATAATCATACTAGCATATCTATCCTCAGTATATAGCCTGTACAGAATGCCACCATTGGATCTGAACTTCATGTTCGTTTAAGCACAGACGTGCTTTTGCTTGTTTGTATAAGTATATCCTGCTCGTAGTTGTTTGGTTTAATATAACATTTACTGGCACTGATGTGTTGTTGACAGTTTAAATAGTCACTAATGGTGAAGTGATTTAGATAACAGACTGTGTACTTGTACAGTAATTGCCTTGTAAGCTTTCATGTCAGATTCCTTCACACCATCATGGAAACAAAAGACAAAAGAGTGTTCTTGTTAATTTTAGGTCTACATAACCTCTATTTCTAACTTTCCTTAACAATTTTTGTCTCTCACAAGCATGTTTTGTATGTGACAGAATTAATTCTTAACATGTATAAGATCTACATTCTAATGTTGTCGTCTTTAAATTGTTTTTTAAATATTCTTTGTAGGATTTACAGCAGGTCATGGTGTCTGGCCCTAACCTAAATGAGACCAGCATTGTATCAGGTGGTTACGGAGGCACAACAGAGGGCATCATTCCAACTAGCTCCATCAAAGGTAAAACACACTCTCTCTCTCTCTCTCTCTCTTTCTCTCCCCTTATTCTTTCATTTGTGTCACACCAAGCTGCCATCTTTTTAGGACAGTATTCCTTTTCCAACATTCTTTTTACTTCATTGAATTTACCATGATTGTATAATTTAAATAACGTAATGCATTCTTCATTGCACTTTTTAATTTGAATCAAGCGTTGGTAAGGTGTAGTTAGGTGGACAGGCATAGGAAGAACAACACAAGCACTAGCCTGTTTTTGTGGAAATTTAGATGGAATTGCCTAGTAAGATTTGCATAATTTCCACTTTTTTCCTTCCTGTGGTGCAATCAGATTGAGAGCTGGAACATCCAGAAGCAACAGCTGCACTCTATATAGGTAGTATGTGAGTCATGCTTTAACAAGCTTGATATTAACCAAAGAGAATAGGCCTAAGGTACTAAGAAACCAATGAGCTACATTTTCTGTAATCACTGAAACACTGAATTTGAGCTGACTGAATTGCAAAGTGACACAAACAAAACAGACTCTACTTTTTTCCCATTTTGTTGTTGGTATAGAATATGTAATAGGACATATTCTTGTGTCTTCATCTTCATGGGTCTGGTATAAGTATTAATGTAAACTCTTTCTTTCCCACTTGTGGCTGATTAATTCAGGGCTTTCTGTCTCTTTTTACCCTTTCTCAGGCCCTGCCATTCGTATTAACACAAACTTTGTGGGCAACAGGCGCATTCCAAACGAAGGACAAGGTCGTTCATCCCTCCATTTGCACCCCATTTCTCTTCTTTCTTTTTATCCACCTTCCCATGGTGCCTTGAATTATTAGTTTTTTTCCCCCCAGGGTTGGGATGCTATTCTGCAAGAGCAAACTTAATCACCTCTATATAATTTCCTTGCATTATTTTTCTCTCTTGCCAGATTGGAACGGACTGCATTTCACGTTGTCTCTTTCAGGTTTAATTGTTGCAAAGCGGGAACTTTGGGATGACAAATCGTTTGTCTTTTGCTTTGGGAAATTGATTTGAAACTTTATGCTGGTTTAATCTTGATGACTTTTTTGGGAAAGGTTTAAAAGAATCTGCTGCAAAATGGCTGGGTGGAAGCCCTGACATCAAAGATCAGATCACAACAAAACAAACTTCTTTTTAAATTAGTGCTGTGTGATTTCCTAATCACTTATTTCAAAATGAAAGATCAGACATATTGGACTTTAAAATAACAGTGTGGTGTTTGTTAAGTGAACTGTAAGTATTCTCCTATTTGTCATGAGGCAGCAGATTTAACAAAATATCCATCGTATGCTTTCCTGTTTTCATTTCATCTTACTACATTATCACATTTTCTCTCTTACCCTCTCTTTTTCCCATTCCACTCCCTTCACTCCTGCATTTCCCATATTTGAATTCACACACATACACACCAACATTATTCCATGCACTCTACATGCCAATGTTGTACAACACATTTCATGCTAAAAACATCTTCCAAATTACCAAAAACATTTTAATATCCACTACCTAACTGCCATTTCCATTTACCCTATATATACCCTAAATACCCTGTATATCCCTTATTATCCCTGGCCCTGACCCCTTCTAGACCTGCGAATGAAGTCCAGGGGTGTTAACATTGCCCCAAGCCAGACTGCAGCCTGCCGAATAGCCAGCCAATCAGATGACATCCCCTGTATCTCAGGTATCCCAAAGAGTGCTGGAAGATCCCTTCATTTAAGTGATCTTTGGCAACACATTCCCTCATTCATATATTCATCTCCTGCCTTGCACATCTTTCAGTCTGTCTCTTTGATGCAATGATGGCCGCAATATGTTGAAGATGTATAGACACTTTTGGAGGATTGGACATTTGTTTAAAGTGAATGTGCATGTGAGTGTTATAGACTTTAATTGGAGACTTACTGTGAGCGTTTTCTGTGAATCAGGGTCCAACATGCATCACACCAACAGCGGTTCCCCCATCACAGCAGAAGAGACCACAAGAGGCATTGCTGTGGAGAAGTTTGATGTCATGAAGAAATGGGGTCTAAACACTTACAAGGTTTGTCAAAAGATAAATTTGTAACCTGTGGTATCTTATTTAACTAATAGTTAAGTATGCACATTGTTTAACCAGCTTACCTCTTATAGTTCTTTTCTACATAGAGGTTTTGTCTGCTTTTTAAAGCCATCTGTATTTGTTCTCTCTCTTTCAGTGCACCAAACAGATGATCTCTGAGAGGTTTGGCCGTGGTTCACGTACAGTGGATCTGGAGCTGGAGGCTCAGATTGAGGTCCTGCGGGAAACCAAACGAAAGTATGAGAATGTGCTGCATTTAGCACGAGCGCTAACCAACCACTTTTACAGCATGGTTCAGACGCAACACGCCCTTGGTGACACTTTTGCAGACCTCAGTCAGAAGTCTCCAGAACTTCGGGTAAGATTCTGCTGCCATTCTTAGAATTACAAGCGGCATGCAAAATTGTGGTACTGGTGTAAACTTATTTTATGCTCTAATCTGTCCCATGCCCAATATTACACTTCACTTTTTTTTGTTGAAAATAATAAAGACAAATGAAAAACAATTAAACAGCTGCAGTGATTACACAATACAGTGTACAACAGAAGTGTGTGGTTTTGGCCACTCAAGACTCACTCACTCACTCATATTTATTAAAAGGGGAAGAAGCCAGATTGTGATTTGTGTAAAGATTTCTTGAGTGTAAAACATATTTTAATAGAATGTCCTTGTTTAAATGATATTAGACAACGTTTTTATTCAGAAAATATATTAATGGACATTTTTAAAAGGTTTCTCCTGGAATAATTTTAGAATTTCTATCAAATATTAAATTGAAAAATTGTATGTAATTGTTATCATTATGGTTGTTATTGGTATATATGTTTGTTTTAGTATATTGATTTTTTAGTATATTGATGGTTTTTTTTTTTAATACCGTTGATTGCTATGAATATAGCCATTGATGCTGATATGGCGGTAAAATATAAATAAATAAAGTGTGTGGTTTTGTTTACAAACAGGATGAGTTTGGTTACAATGCAGAAACACAGAAGCTGTTGTGCAAGAATGGAGAGACACTGCTGGGTGCCATCAACTACTTTGTGTCCAGCATCAACACACTGGTGAACAAAACAATGGAAGACACACTAATGACCATCAAGATGTATGAGAATGCCAGGTAATGTTATTTTTTGTTTTCACAGTTTTTAACTAATTTTAAACAATTCCACTTCTCTATTATATGAAGACTTACTGCACCCTGCTTTGAAATATCAAGCACTTAAAATGTTTCCTAAATTAGCTTGTAACATCACGGTTGTCTGGAAAGTATCAAATATTGCCACTCGTGCAGATAAGATCATTCTGAATGAACTCAAAGTGAGGCATCAGCAGGCATTGATACAGGCTGCTCCTGTTACTTAGTCCTTAGATAAAAAATAGATCAAAGAAAATAACACATCCTGTAATACACTTATTTGTTTCATTATGTGGTAGATGCTGACAAAAATTTTCCTCCTTTGCTTTTATCTTATTAAACTACCCAACTACGGTCTTTAATGTGCCAAATGTAATTAAATTAATTGTATTTTACAATGTATGTACAATGGATAATTTACTAAGGATGCTTAATTTTTTTCTAATGTCCTGTAGGCTAGAGTTTGATGCATACAGGGCAGATCTAGAGGAGCTAAACATGGGCCCTCGGGATGCTGTTACCATGGCTCGTATCGAGGCTGCTCAGCAGCAGTATCAGATCCACAAGGACAAATACGAACGTCTCCGTAGTGATGTCACAATCAAGCTCAAGTTTCTAGAGGAAAACAAGGTAGGCAGACTGCCCTCAAAAGTTTTTTTTGATCTGTGTGTTATGCAAGAAATCCTGATTTTTGTGTGGTTTATTTGTAGAAAGATACAGACACCAACTGTGTAAAAAATTTTTTAACTCTATAACGCAGCATACCAGAACAAAAATGTGAATGATAAAAAGGGCTCTTACAAAAAGCTTCCCCCACTATTTTTGTTTGTATTTTAGTTTTTCCACAAAATATTCAATATATTATCCAGTATGTGCACAGTATAGCTACATTACAGCAACATATACAATGTTTTTCATGTTTTTGTTTATTTCTTATTAAGAGACTTGTTTTTAGAAGTGGGCAGCGAAAATGTTTTACTTATTTATCTCTGTGTCTGTACAGTATCTTGTTAGCTCAGTGGAAAATCTGACAGAGTGTTTGTGTTTGTCGATCTCTCTTGCAGGTCAAAGTGATGCACAAACAGCTCCTGTTGTTCCATAATGCCATCTCTGCCTATTTTGCTGGAAACCAACAGCAGCTGGAACAGACCCTCAAGCAGTTCAACATTATTCTGAAACCACCAGGGGCCGACAAACCCTCCTGGCTGGAGGAACAGTGAAAGTGCCCATTTACCCCTGCTTTCTTATTATATGTCTTTAACCACATGGTGCAACGCAGTAGGACGGCAAGAGATGACTGATCCGAGATGTTAGCAGAGGCTGAAGCTACAGTGTAGACTTCTTTTCACTAACTTTCTCTATAGCTCTCTCTAACCCACTCTGTCTCTCTCTTTTTTCCTGTTATCAAGAGCTCTGAATATTCACATCTGGTTCGTATCCGGCCCCAAAGCTCCAATCAAATGACTAGCTATCAATTCCGTCTCTATAAATATCATCAAACCGACAGAAACAATCCTCCTTGTCATACCGGACAGCTGTTTTTTAAAGACTATTCTCAATCTTACACACACAGTGACCACATTAAGAAGTTTTTCCCCCTTTTTTATTTTATTTTAATATTGTTTTTTCTGTATTGTAGATTTGGTTTTGTGGATGATACGGGTGCAGAAAATGCAGAGCATTCTTTTCACACAGCTCTCAGTGTTTAGTGTTGGTGATTCTAATTGAGTGATTTATTTTTATCAAATTCAGATAAAGGTTTATCTGATAATGAAGACACTGGGATTGCACACTCGCGTGTGTACGCTAGGCTATTTGAGTAAAATCTGAAAAGTGAAGTTCTCGTATCTCTATCCAAAATGCTTTGGATACATTTGGAATCATTTAAAATAAATCTACTTTTACGTTGTTGTTTTTTTTTTTTTTTCATTAAATCACCAAACATTGGTACATAGTCCAGAGATAATCTAAAAATCATTGTCTCTAGTCAAGCTCACAGTTCAGACCTGAAATGATAAAACACTGCTTGTTTTCTCTTAATCAGAAGTATCATTTAGTTCATTTGGATGGTTATTGTTGATTGTTGTATTATGTACTAATGCATAATGCTGTAGAATGTTAATCTTTTTATGACCAAGTTAAAAATCAGAAACTATTGTGTTTGTATAAGTTCTATTTTTGATAGTTTTGTTTAATACAGGTCAGTGACTGAGACCCACCATTATATGCCTCTTTATCTACCAAAATGTGCACTAGTGGTTATGTACTGACTTGTTTCTTATAAGCATTGACAGGGCCCTAGATTCCTCCCATTTCCCATAGAAAAGCCACATATGCAATTGTTTATGATGTGCCCTGTGTTTAATGGGTCCTTCTGCCTTTGTTGAAAAAAAAGAAAGCTTTACACGCCCATTTGTGTATGTCACTGTAGCATTTTTCTCTTTTTGTGTCATAGCAATGAAATTATTATTTCATTAAACTTAAAAAATTGAATACAAAAATGAGTAGTAAGTATTTAACATTTATTTTTTGAGTGTATGTTGTTCAAATTGATATAATTTAACAAAAAATGCTAAATTTAAAGTATGTAACATTTTATACACAAAAATTAAAAAATTCTGTTTACTGAAGTAACTTTTTCCCACATTTTTTAACAGTGGGCTCCAAATACATTTGGACTTTAATTGCTTTTGCAAACAGACTTCAAATGTTGCAGTGACTCCAGGGTTAAAATGGAGACCGTCTCGAGGTTTATTTTTTTGAAAACATATTATGTAAGACTGAAATAATAAATATGATGTAGTCAAAATGTTCAATACTTTTGAACATTGCACTAAATCATTTTAAGCTTGAGATGAAGCAATACTGAAGATGTGTCTAGAAACTGTATTTTCATGTATGCCTGTATAGGTTGTTCCCTTGTGTTTTTGCATGGCAGGTGTGACATTAGTTGTACTTTTCCATGCATTGTGATTCAATCCTATTCAGTGCTTTAGTAAAATACAACATGGGTAGTAGTACAGGAAAATTACATTTCTAAAAAAAAGTTGTTTTGAATGTTAGTGTATGCTTGAAATCACTAGTTTTAGTTTGAATGTCACCTACTGAGGAGGAAATAATGTACTGGCATGCTCACTGAAAGCCTCTTTATTGCCTTCAGTCTTTTCCCTATGGACCATTTGCCAGAAGGACTTTTTTATACCAAGTATTTAGTGTCATACAGCAAAACAAGACACTGAACCTTTTTATGAAGTGATGGATGTGTGTTCCAAAGCAATAGGATTTTTCCGCTTACGATTTGTTTTTCTATTTAATTAAACAAATGTGTCCATAAAGGTTTTAGTTTGTTTGTTAGTGGAGATCATAACTGTTGCTTTTATTTGTTTATTACTGTTAACAGGTGTTTGGTATTACATTATTACTTTATGCCTATAGGCCTAGTTTTAGAGCATTGCAGAATCAGAGGGTTCTTACAATATTTATGTACAATCAATATTTTAGAGGCTGCTGTGTGGTATTGTAATGTATGAAAGACTGTATATATGTAAAGATGAGACAGATTTTGATCCTGGAAACCTATGATGTTAGCCTTCATTCCTGGCTTTGACCAAACCTCCTGGAATTAAACAACAACATAAGAACCCATGTGATAAAATCTGAAAATTTTGAAAAGGAAAAGCGTCTTTGTCTCATTCATCTTCAGTCAAATTTCTCTTTTGATATGTTAGTATAACACTGTTTATCTGTTAAATGTATTAAACACACTCCCAGGAGGGGAACTGAGGTCATACAAAGAGTAACAAAAAGTCAAACCCTCAAACATTAACTGATAGGTTAATATAATATTAAATAATATAATGGTTACCATTATGAACCATTGCGTTATGGAGCATGTTTTGGGCCTTATTCCAATATGATTTAATGGTCTATTGGTGCCATCTGCCAGATATTACCTCATAAACAAAACTCATTACCCACAGAGGACATTAGTTTCTTAAAACCAATACAATTGTCTTTATAATCATTAAATCCACTAGAATGTCTGTGATGATTTCTATTGTTTTTACAGGGCGGCTGTACAATTAAATGCTGTAGGGAAACCCGGCGATTTTTAGACAAATCCCAGAAGACAAACGTTTGTATTTCACAGTTTAAAGTTAAAAGGCCGACAGGGGGCATTGTAACTTTATTTGTAAAACTTACATTAACTTTAAGCAAAACGGCAAGATTTATGCATTGTAAAACGACAAAGCATTAAAAAAAACTTACCAGTAAGAAGCTGCAGCTGCGGTTTCTGTCACGACCGTAAGGCGCGAAACTTTTCAACACAAATTGCTAAGTTGTTACTAATATAAACACAACAACAGTTGCACAACAAAACTCAACCTAATTACGCAATATGTGTAACACGACGGGTTAATTTCTCGTTTGATTATGTATAATGTTGTTTCCAAAAGAGTCGTACAGAGCGAGACAGGTGAGAGTTTCTCAGGTGTGAAGTGCGCGTGTGAGGGGCGTGGCCACTCTCATGCATTAAAGTGCTCGTGGTCAGAGTTGATGGCGTTTGACGTGCAGTTCGTCTGATGGCTCTCCTCAAACTATGGACGTCAGTTGATTTAACAGGTGGTCCTCTGAGATAAACTTGAATTTGTATTTACTGGTACGTATCTTTTGCTTAATCTTGTATGTTTTCGGCGTTTTCTTTTCTCTGATTGTTTACTTGTTTGAAAATCACGCGTTTTAATGCTGCGCAGCTGCCTTTAACGTTGCTGGGATTTTTTTACTTTAGACAATTATGCTTTTAAAAGCAAAACTAGCACAACGTTAATGTGATGTTTATTATTGGATGTTTGCATGATTACTTTTGTAAACATGCTTGTAGATTTGCTTCTAAGTAGCCTTTGGCTATTTCACAAGAATGTTTTTAAGTTTTTCTTAATATAATAGCAGATATTTTATTTAGTCATCATTTGTTTTTTGTTGTGTGTGTTCATTTTGATGCATATATTGATATGTGTATTTTTTGTGTTTAATGATTTCCACCACAATAGCATTGTTTTGAAATGTTTAAATTGTGTTTCTTAAAGATAAAATCAGCCAACATTCCATAATATATATAATATGCAAAGTTTCATGTGTACACGTGAATAAAATAGTTTGTTTGACTTTACCTGTAGAAGTGGCTGTGCAGATTAGTCTTGTATTTTCTGACTCATCACTATCTTTTTCTAATAGCCGACTTGCTCTCAGTCGTGACGGTATTGTAAATGTGTATGCTTGCTGTAGCCTTCTGAATTCTGGATTTTAGTTGTGATGCATTGTATCTACTAGTGACGGCAAACTTCTGTTTTGCTACCAAGTGTCTTATGATTTTTATCCTGTGAGTCTGTCATTGTTTTTTAAACAAGCATGTAATTTTGTCTAGGACTTTACTCCAGCCAGTGAACTGGATTTGAAGCCGTTGGACATCCACTCTGCATCTGCCAATGGATGGAGCTCTAGTTTTAATCACAGCAACTCTACCTCCTCATCCTCCTGATACCTCCAGCTGCTTTCAGAATGATACCTCATCCTTCAGATGTACTACACAGCCCCCACCACTGGGCCCGCCTCCACCACCTCCTCTGGCCTTGCCACCCCCACCCCCACCTCCACCACCTCTGGCCCTGCCACCCCCTCCTCCACCCCCTCTGGCTCTGCCACCCCCACCTCCACCACCACCCCCTTCCCCTATAGGGGAACCCTTCATACGGACTGTCCACCGTCGCTCCAAAATGCGTAACTTCAACTGGGATGCCATCCCTAGACACAGCGTTCTGGGTAAACGCAATGTGTGGACGGCCCAGCGCAACCTTGAGAACTTTGAGCTGGACACGAAGCGAATGGAAGAGCTTTTCAGCCACAGTGAGCATCACGGTTTAGTTCGAAAGGGTGGGACGGTCCGAAAAAGCGTGTGGGGCCTTTCCCAAACAATTACAGAGTCTGAGAATGTAAGTGATGTTACTTAATCTGAGCTGAACTGTATTGCACATGTTAGTATCATAACACTTAGGGATTTGTCTTGTCATGGGAATCTAGTTATATCCTAGTTAGGGCGGTACAAGTCTTGCAGCATTAGGGGAAACTAATATGTCATCGCCTGTGAATCAAAATTCAGAGTAATAAACGGGAGCAAATAGATGCAAGTTTAAGTCTCTCAACTTTGGAATATCCATATTAATGACCTGGAGAGTCTAGCACTGATGGTCTGATAATGCAAAGCAACAGTACTGAATGTACTGTCTCAACCTGAGACCCACAGAGATTTAGCTTTGCAAGTTTTCCAGTGCTTTCTTTTTAAATAAATAATAAACATTTCACAACATTTTCTTCATTTAAAGCCTATATAGGGTTAGTTGTGCACCTTATTTTATTTTACTACTAATCCATGCTTGGGCCGATGTTTTATTATGTGCTGCACATCCGTTAAAATATCTGCTCTGTTTTTGTAAAAGTAAAATGAAGGTTCACTTCTTTTTGATTACACTTTTATGTCATTGTAATATTGATGCGTGTTAAACATGAAGTGCTGCTGAATATATATAATAGATAATACATGCTTTGTTTTTTTCAGGTTACAATTCTCAACTCTAAGAAAAGTATGAATATTGGGATTTTGCTAAAACAATTTAAAAGGTAAAGGCACAAAATGAGTGTTGTTATATTTGCAAAAGCATGGCATTAAACGGTATCTGTAATGTGATATGTACGGTGAGCAGCTAACGGCTCACAAAAAATTCATTTTTAAATTTTAAATTCATGTCTGCATTGGTGCCCTCCAGGCCAGCCGATGACATCGTGGAGGCTGTCAGGCATGGGAACCTGTGCTTTGCTTCTGGTAAACTGAGAGAGCTTTGCAAGCTTCTGCCTGATGACATGGAGGTAAACTAGGTGTAATGACACTAAGTTAAACTGAACCAATCAACAATATTGCTAATGATGCTCTTTGTCTTGACATATTCCAGTCAAAGAAGCTGAAATCATTCAATGGGGATGTATCTCAGTTAAATGAGGCTGACCGATTCATGGTGATGCTGGTTCAGGTGCCGGGGTGAGTTTCAGTCTTGATTAGTGTAAGAGGGATCTAATAAATCTAAAGCTTATAGCGATGAGATGTGTTTTCAGGTATAAGGTGAGATTGAAGAGCCTATTGCTCCGAGAGGAGTTTTTTCCCTTTATTGAGGAAATCAAACACTCAATTGTCGTCATGACAACAGCTGCTAATGGTACTTTTTACTAAACTTTACATGGACCATTTATGTACAGTGCCAGTAGATTTCTGAAAACTGCTATATCGCCATAGCCAAAAAGTTTTTCTTTATTTTGTGTCCTCCTAGAGCTTCTTGCTTGTGATGACTTGCATTCGATCATCAGACTGGTGCTGAAGGCCGGTAACTACATGAATGCTGTGAGTGTCAAACTAACTGTTATTATAATTCCAAATCCCTGAGTGCAAACTAAAGTTGAAGTGGATTTATATCTGACTGAATCTTACTCAGGGTGGTTATGCAGGCAGTGCTATCGGCTTCAGGATGACATCATTACTTAAACTGGTGGACACCAAAGCAAATAAGCCTGGCATGAACCTTATGCATTATGTCTGTATGGTAAGCAATGATTAAAAGGTAACTAATTTCAGATGCAGATTACTTATTTTAACATTGTGATTGTATGCATGTTATATTGTGTGTTTTAAGCAAGCCCAACAGCTCGATGAAGTTTTGCTGCGGTTTCCTGAACAGCTTCAACACATTGGGATTGCGTCAAGGTAGATATGATACATGCCTGACTCATTCAGCTGGTTCACTGATTCATGATGTTTATGAGGTGCATGTCTGCTCATGATGTTCATACAGGATTCAAAAACAGGAGGTGGAGATGGACTTTCAAAGGGAGTTGGACAAAATTAGGGAAGCCAAAAAAGATGCAAGTAAACAGCCAGATCTCCAACGTCAAATGGAAGCATTTCTTCGAGTGAGATGCAACTTATTTTATGTTTTAGAAATACCATATTAGATGAGATATGGAATATTAGTATTATTAACTGTTCACTCATGCACAGATGGCAGACATGCGGCTTGCGGATGTTGAAGACTCCCTTCAGGAACTTGACGCCCTCAGTAAATCTGTGGCTGAGTACTTCTGTGAAGACCCGGCTACAGTTTAAACTAGAGGAGTGTTGCTCTATCTTTCATTCATTCTGTGAGAGGTTTGAGAGAGCTACACAGGTAAAACTTCATGAAAACCTTTCAAAATAAATAACATTTTGCACAGCAGTCGACAATCACAGATGAGCTGCACATTCAGTATTTTGCAACAAAGTTTCTACGTGTCTTGGAAACCACAAACAGTGAGAAGAAGAACCGTTAATTCCAATAATTCTAAATAAAATTGTATGATTTTATTTTTTTTTATTTTTATGCTGTTATATAATACAACTAGTTAGCATAACATTATTTTTGACACACACTTTCCCATATTTTGCAGGAAAACCGTGATCGAGAGGCAGCAGAGACTCGCAAGCGTCAGCAGAGAGAACGAGAGGTGCTCGGCAGAACGGCAAAACGTCGATCCACCGCTACGTGCTCTGATCGGGATGTGACCGATGATGCCTCGGCCCTAGAATCCGTCCTGACAAGTTTCCTCAGCCAACGCCCTCCTCGCAGGAGGCCCGGCGGACTCTCGCCTGTCACGGACAGCCCAATAAAATTTACCAACAGCCCTCGGCTTGAGGAGTGTGAGAGCAGGGACGATCTGGACAGCCCTGTTGAGGTCAAAGAGGAGCAAATCGATATCTGTGATTCTGGAAGCTCAGAGATACGAGAACCAGAGAAAGATGAGGTGGTACCCTGTGCTGTTGATGACATTCAGCGTGCACGTGCTGCTTCAAAGAGAGGACACTGTATTGAAGATGACCTGATTCCTGATGGCAATGACTGCAAAGATGATGTGGGGAGAGATGCCTTGCTGGCATCGGAGGAAAGAGAAGAGTTGGAGAAGAATGGAGGTATGGATGAAAAAGAACTAGAGAAGGAGAAAAGAGAGGAGGAAGATAAAATGCCTGAGCTCACCGGTAAAGTCTTGCGCTTTCAGGATTGCTTTGAAGGCCTGAATGGAAATCCCACACCCAGCCGTTCCCGAGCTCACAGCGTGTGCACCTCCACCCCTCGACAAAGGGATTTAAGAGAGGTGGATATGGCTTTGCAGAGTGGGGTGGGAGGTCTGGGTTCACCATGGACCATTCTTAGTCCCCGCATCTCCCCGTAACACGCCCCACCGCAACACACCCCAACGTGGCACACCTCACCGCAGACACTCATTCAACCTCTCAAGGTTTGACATCCTCGATGATGGAGTTTGGGCGTTACCTGACACACCTGTACGTGGCAAGCCCCCACCCTTGCTGCACCTTGGAAAGGTTTGCTCAGAAGAAGATCTTTCCTGTTCTCGGGTGAGCAAGAATGCAAGTATGGGAACTTCATCTTCATTACCAGACTGTCCTCCAAAGCGAATCCCAGCACAGGGGGCATTTGTGAGGTCTGTCTCACTTACTGATGAAAAAGAGCCAGTACCAAACTTCAAACTGGGACAGATCTTTCAGAGACGTGCGGGACAGGACCCTATTCCAGATAAAAGACCTGAATCCTCTTCCCTTGTGACTTTCTTTCGGCGATTTGGGGATCGAAACAGAGCAGGAACGTTCAGTTAAAGGAAAAACATTCCCCGCCTTCTAGTTTTAACTAAGTTAAACTTGAGAAATGTTCTTAAATGGTGCTCTGCCATAGCAAATAACTCTCAGAAAGGATTTGATGAATGAAGACAAATGGGAAATTGTAACATTCATGATTCATGTGTTTTTCTGCAAATTTACACAATTGCATGGAGATGTCATCATCTTGATATTTTATTAGTTTTTATTTAAGGACTCCAGCATTGTTATTCCTAACAAGCTGTTTTATGTGGTTTCAACATTGATTTTCAGGAACTGCAACCAATTTTATTTTTGTTTGTTGTTGAAGTCTGTCATATATTTTCATGTAATAAAATGTGGATTCCACCTTATAATTTGGTGTGCATCTTTTACTTTTACAAAAACACTTTATAACCAAACATGTATCTCTTATTTCTTTTAGCTTTGTTACAAATTTGCCGTAAGTAAATTGGGAAAATCGAAAAATTGTGCATTCCTTTTATTAAACAAGTATTTTTTTTCCCCTCAGTGACACTGGTATTAGGTTGTTTTTCAGGATGATGTAATATTATTATGTCATTATGTAAAGTGATTGACTTGGGTAAACTGTTGTAGTGTTGGGGATTTACTAGTGTTTTAGTCGGTAGAAGGTGTGTTCAGTGCCTACTGCTCAGACGATTAGGTCATGTGTTGTATTGGACCTAAATTACAATTATGGGGAATGATTAGGACATGATTACATGGCAGATGCAATAATCTTTCCAGTATTTGTCCAGTCAAGCTATTATAGTTCTGCTTTTGAACATGCTATTGATGCCATTTTGTGTGCTTGTCTGAGCTTCCAAGTTCTTTCTCTCTGCTCTTGTTCACCAAGATAAACAAATAAGGAGAACTGTACATGTTGTCTAAGTGATGGTGTATGTTTACAAAGTGATCTCCTTTGGCTTGTCACAGTGAAATAATACCCCCTGGAAAAAGTGCAACGGAGCACAGACTCTTCTTTCATGCAGTACCACAGTCCTCAGATTTCCCACAAGCCTAATTTTGTTTCTAAAACATTCTCCATTTCTGATGTTCAGTTAGCCAAAAAAGCTGTAATGGTGTGTGTGAACAGGTTGGTCAAATGTTTTTTGTTAAACTTTTTTGTTTTTGTAATTTTAAGTTAAAGGATATGAACCAGCTGAATTATGTTTTACTTCAAATCTAAAAATGTAAGCATGGTAATGTTAGGGCAATTGGTTTAGGGGTATGGTTATGGGGTTGAAAGAATTTTTAGTTGGATATGAAAACAATGGAAGTCTTTGAGATGTCATCACCAACCTGTCTGTATGTGTGTGTGTCTGTGTGCGTCTGAGAGAGAGAGAGAGAGAGAGAGAGAAACTGGAGTTGGTGAAAAGCTGAGGACCACAGGATACCCTTGATGTTAGAAAGACTTATTTTTCTTATGAAACGCATCTATGGGCTGAACACTACAAACCCTTGTGAGTTGCATTATGTAAGTAAGTAAATTTTGTCTATTGTTAATATAATCTGAGAGAAGATTATGCCTCATGCCTGTCTGCTGTTTAGTACTGCTGGTTAGTATATGCATACTAATATATTTAAATACTGATACTGTATAATGACTAAGAATATAAACAACTTTAACATGGCATCATCCGAATGACAGTTGTTTGCATATTTTAAAATTTAGTTAGCAACTAAACCCGTGGAGTGAGTAATCCATCTGAATAAAGAAAACTGCTTTTGTGTTACATAATGTTTTTCTTACGTGTTTCAAATTAAATGTTTTGAGAAGCCTTTTTACAATAAATACTTGGAGAGCAGTATCTGAAATATCCACTAGATGTCAGTAAATATTAAGTAAATAAGTTTTGTTCCTGTGCGTGGGAAATTAACGTGCCATATTGTTTTTGCAAAGGTATTACTGACTTATAATTTTCTTTTAGTATTATTATTACAAACAGTAAAATTAAAAAGATAAACGTTTTTGACCATTTGTTTATTCTTGTCTCTTATTCTTCTCCATAGATCACACAAAGTTTAAAGGATGCAAATTCTGAATGATCAGCATAATCGTTGAAACCATCACCAAAATGATGTAAGTTGCTCCATTACATAAATGATTACAAAAGCTCCTAGGTTGGAAAAATCCTAAGTAGAAGAGTTAAAATAGAGTCAGGTACAGGCATAGTTTTATTTCGTGGCTAAGTGTAACATTCATATTACAAAAAGTCATTTCCGAGTTCACATTTGCAAGGAAACAAATGGGAGTTACTCTGTGATGTCTTTCACTAAAATCTGTGACTAGAGTCACGTGTAACACAGTGAATTTCACCTGCATTTGACATCCCACTGAGATTTTCTCAATATTCATCTAACAATAGTGAACGGAATGACTTGCTTACGTCACATACTGTATGCAACAGAGAAAGTCGTAATGAATGTATTTCCTCTGTAGTGTTGTACTGTAGGTGAACTTTGTGCTTCAAAATTGTTTGTAATTTCCCTGGTTCATTCCCAGTAGTTTAGAGAGTGGCAACTGGGACCATTTAACACACTAATATTTAACCTCTTACAGGCAGTTATTAAGTGATTAAGCTTTAGCATTCCCAGTGTGCCTATATGAAGATATTAAAAACAATAAAATCATTAGCTCAGCACCAGACTGTTTTGTAGAGCTGTGCATGTGTCACAGACAGCAGACATGCAAGTTATCTTAATTAATGTTATCTTGGCATGAGCTGAGATGCTTGACAAGAAGAAAGCTAAGGAAGGTTTATGTGTATATAATGCACAAATATTAGATTAAAATGTCACATTAGTGGCTGTTTTTTTTATTTATGGGTGCTTTCATGAGCCAGGATTTTTTATAAACATTATAAACAAGATCAGTCTGCTGTTTTGTGCAGTGTGTATATTTAGAGCTCTTCGGAGGGTCTGTTTACAAAAACACAACATGGTAAAATGCAGCATCACATGTGATGGCATCACCACCCTGAGGCTTGCTGGAGGGACCTGCATTCATACCATAAATAGAACATGCACTCACATGCACTATGCTGATGATGAGTGCTTGCCTTGTGTTGCAGTCACATGCAATTTAAAATTTGGGTCCTGCAGGTCTGTGCTTCTCCTAAATGAGTGTACTCCAGGCTGATGAGTGATAGGGAGAGAGAGATGGGGTGGAGGAGAAATGAGGCAGCTTGCCATCTGGGTTCTGCTGCACTGGATGTAGTCACCATGGCAACATCGTTCTCTCGTGCAATCAGATCAGGGAATGAGATTGGACCCACCTCCCTCAGAGTGTATGCAGTTGTTCCTTTTATCAACAAAGACACACCCCTTTTGAAAACTCCTCCCATATATCTTTTCTCACCTCCTATTCTGACCCTTAAGTTGACCCTCACTTTCTCTCTCTCTCTCTCTCTCTCTCTCTCTCTCTCTCTCTCTCTCTCTCTCTCTCTCTCTCTCTCTCTCTCTCTCTCTCTCTGATCATGCTATTTCCTTTCCTGTTTTACTCTTGATATATTTCTCCAGATTTTTAATACAAATATGCAAATACGTTTCCCATCTCACCCGAGTGCATTAACCATTCTGAACAAAAGAGCTTCATAGACTGTTGCCAGTGTGCCCACAGTTAAGGAACAACAGTTTCACCATAACAGTTAGCTTTTGATTTACTTGCGGATTCACATCTCAGATTTAAAATCATTATGTTTGTCCAGGTTTAGTATGTTAACCTCCTCCACTCTTTTAAGTTTTATCATGCCTGCCTGAAAATCTTTTACAGTATATATGAGGGTATAAAAATCTTCATTTTCACACATTACACAGTCTTTTAATAATGCCAATCAGAAACCAAGACAAAAATTACAGAAATAATAATACAGTATGTTTCAGTACCAGCCTGTAATTATAGATGGAGAGATTCCTCTATGTCTAAATAATTCGTCCTCTCTCTCTTCTTCCATTTTCCTGTTGCCTTGCATCTTCACTCAGGTGATTGGCTAACCCTCATCCCCACCTCTCTTCCTCCCAGCCAATAGCCTTCCACTATCTCCCCTCCCTCTCTTCCTCCTTAACAGCAGCTCACTCTCTCGCTCTCTCGCTCTCTCACACACACTAAATACCCTTGCTTGCTCACGCTCTGCTTGCATCTTCTGTCCTTTATTTTTCCTGCTTTCTGAATTGTTTACTTTATCTCTCTTCTTCTTCTGTGAGATGAGGGTCTGCAAGGCTGTACGGATCAGTGCCGGGATGCTTCGCTGAGACCTGTCTTTCTCTTTTCTTTTTCATCCCTCTCTCTCTCAGCAGCGAGAACTCACGTGAGTACGGCTTTCGAGGAGCTCTTTCTCCATTGCCGTGGTGTGTCATCATGCCTTTTCTGCTAGGTGTGTTTATTCATTTCTTCATCCATTCGTGCCTCTCGCTGTTGTGGATTTTTGTATAATGCAGCTTTTAGAAGAACCATGATGAATAATTTACTGCAGCGTCTGGCCTCTCCCTTTCAGTCAGCTGGGCTTCTATGACACGCACATACATGCATACACAAACACACATGAGTGAACGGATGTTGTGCCTTTCAAGGATTATGTAAAACCATAGTGTTTATGTGGAGAGAAATGATTTGTGTTATTGGTGTGGATGTGCACGTAGGTGTGTGTGTGTAAACGCAGGTATGTTGATGTGCCCAATACAGTGCCATCTGTGTTTATCTGTTTTCTCCTTGTTATCACCTATTTTGCTGGCTGCAGAGAGATACATCTTTTATTAAAGTACATTTTATAAAAATGAATAAGAATAATGTGCAGCTAGGTTTTTTGATATCACAGTGTGATTTAGTCTCTTAGCAATGACAGGAACTGTCTGTAAACTGCAAATGTGAGATACATCTTAATGATGCAGCCTCTGGTCACCATCATCTCCATCAAAGAAATGTATTTAAAGGCAAAATCATTTGATTTGTTTTGCCATCTATTGACTTTTAGTGGCACACCCCGTTATAGTGACATTATATTACATGTACTGTGCGATTACTGTCATTATCTAATTACAGAGCTATTAATTATGTAACAATAATAACAAAGACTCATGGGCAAGGCTGATGATACTCATAATATTGTTTATAAAAATTACCAAAATACAGTTGTTGATGTTCTGTAACCATGGAATCATGCTTATGGTTTTATTGTTCAGATGTTCAGATGCACTTTCCTAACTCGAGTGACTTGAGATGGAGTTCCTAAATATGTTTAATTTACTTATCATCTTAATCTAAAATGAGATAAAGAAACATTGTCTACTTTCATGGTAATGCTGTCTTGTACATAGGTGTGCCAACAAAAGCTTCAGGAATCACAGGAACACAGTGAATGTCATTAGATGTTATTGTGTGTATGTGTGTGTTGAAAAGGCATTTTCAACATTACATCAGAACTCTACATTACATCAGAATTCCCAGCAATAAACCCTTGATTGATATGGGAGGTTAGACAGGGATTGTCATGGACACAAGTGGCATTTTTATAGAGATTGGATGGAAGGGCAGTGAGGTAGATGTCTGTTGACAGATGTTTCTGTGTGACGTAATTGGCTTTTCATAGGCATTGTTCACATGTGTGTATGCTCTTGGTCTGTCTGCCCAGTGCGGGATCACATCAAAGGTTACTGCCAATGATATACAACTTTTATTGCGATGGCTATGGCTTTCTGAATTACTGGTATTGTAACAAATTATCTCATTTTGTGTGTGTGTGTGTGTGTGTGTGTGTGTGTGAGAGAGAGAGAGAGAGAGAGAGAGAGAGAGAGAGAGAGAGAGAGAGAGAGAGGCATTACATGTGATGTGTGTCCTGTCTGTTGGGTGTGAAACTTTTGTGATGTCACAGTTACTAACAGTTACTACAGTCAATAGAACCAGTTTACTCCATTCATCTCGATTTAAAGAGACCCAAAGTTCATAAGTGTCCATTACCACACCCATTAATCACAAACAATGGAGTCCCAATGGAAATTCTTTTATCATAACAAAGACCATAACCAGTTTCTATTTAAATGCTTTTGCAGGTTGTATATGTATATATATATATATGTATATGTATATCATATATATCCATATATGTATATATATATATATATATATATGTATATATATATATATATATATATATATATATATATATATATATATATATATATATATATATATATATATATATA
Organism: Beaufortia kweichowensis; assembly: GCA_019155185.1. Classification (NCBI taxonomy): domain Eukaryota; kingdom Metazoa; phylum Chordata; class Actinopteri; order Cypriniformes; family Gastromyzontidae; genus Beaufortia; species Beaufortia kweichowensis. The sequence goes on along the minus strand of CM032815.1, from coordinate 2,265,054 downwards.
TAGTATATATATTTATATAATATATATGCTATATATATATATTGTCTATATATATTATTGCTCTATATATATATATATATATGTATATATGTATATATATATATATATATATATATATATATATTCTGTTCATAAGCTATAGGAAACCTATCCTGAGCCAGTAGTTTAATCAACAGGGACAAAAAGTAATCAATATCTCAACTTCTAACTTCTAATTCAAATCTAACTTTTTAGCTTTAGGATGAAAGAATATGTTTTGTAAAACACCAAAGACTTTTCTGACCAATAATGTGTTTCAGTTGGATTTGTATGTGTTTTGCACATTTTGCATAGTTGCAAAAATTTGCCTCACATTTGTATGGAAAATTAAAACCAAGGCAATACATGCAGCATTTTCAGATACATAGACATCTGTCTATAAATGTCAGTGTTCATGTGAAATTATGTTAAACGATTCAATACACAAATATACTGTAAGCAAAGAGAACTTTATTTAAGTGTGTTTACATGCATGAATATGTATCTGTGTGTGTATTGGAAGTGATCAGTCATGCTGTAATACAATAACATACACATGATGACACAACATGCATATTCTTGACAAAACAATCATTTTTAAAGCATTCATCAAACTATGCTGTCTGTAGAGGATTTATTAAAATGTCTCCAGAGATCAGAATATTTTTCATTTCTGTCTGTGTACAGCGTGCAGTGAAGAATTAGTTTTTCTCTTAATGTTATTATTGGCTGGGGTTTATTATTGTTATGTGTTTCTGGTAGAGTGAGAGAGAGATAGAAATAGGAGCATTTATTAGGGTGAGGAGAGATTGAACTATTGCTGATAATGAACTCTAGATGACTACATTTTAACTCGACTTCTGCGAAGTCAAACAGAATATTTATAACTTTATTTGACATTGCACTCTAAAAACAGATGTGTTAAAAATAACACAAGATGTGTCTAGTTAGGGACAACTCAACATGTGTTGTCCCTTTTATGTATTTAACACAAAACTTGCTGGTACTTGATCGGACCCTCCTTTAACCCCGCCCCTGTTGTCCATTAGTCATCCAAATAGATAGTCCCCCCAAACTCACACAGTTAGCCAAAAATCTACAATTATAGAGCAATTATTATGCCAGCAGTGTTTCGAATGCGCCCACAGTGTTTGCACTTTTCTGGGATGTTGTCTCTGCACATTAAGCTGGGATGAAAAAAAGGTTTTTAAAAAAACTTTACAGTATATTTACCATTCACCTTAATTCATGCAACGTTAAATACAATTAATGGCATTAGTTTTTCAGAACATAATATTAGTAATCTTTACATTGTAATGTCCTCAGCAGCCGTTTGTTAATTTGTGTTAGTTGCAAATGACAACCTTTATGAAACTTTCCTGACTTACCTCATCATTTCATTTCATCATCTGTAAGGAATGTAATGTTATGTAATTAATATACCGATATGGGATACTTTTAGACTCCAAAATCTCTTTTGGATAAGATGACGAAATGGATAGACCAGGATCTCCGTATCTTCTTCCCTATCCTGCTTGAACGTTGCTCTCTGCTGTGTCCTGCGGTATCCTGACAGCGTTCTGTTGAGTCATGTTTCCTGCGGCAGAAGTATTTCTCCTTCTCTACAATTGCACTGACATGCTGTATTACATAACCGGACACGAAGCCTGAGGGCTTCATCTGAGCTGAGTGGACTAGACATCTTATTACACTTTATGTAAAGATTAATGAATGCATGCACCAGGAAACTTTCAGTACGCTTAAATGTTTGTGCTGTATTTTAATGGGAGCACTAATTATTTACAGCAACACTAAATGCATTTGCATCCTTACTGTTTTTAAACTCAATATATCTCTCTATACGTAAAAAAATGTTCTGTTTTTACTTTGCTGATTTGCAGAAATCATGCTGCGGGATGTAGTCATCACTGCAGTCATCATTTTTTGACACTACTATCCCACACTTCCTATCGCACAGGGAGTTAAGCTCTGAATAAGATGTATGTATGTCATTTCTTAACTCCTGACAGCTGATATTAAAGCTGTTTAGTAGGTCAATGAATGGCAGTGGATGTGCTTTCAAGATTTTAAGTTGGCTGTATCTCAAGATACGGTTGGGTCGGTTTGCTGACACCTCTTCTGGGTTTGGCTGCCTCTAACTGGGAGCAAATTCATAATTTAGATAATAATATTTAGGGTAAAAATGAGCAAAAATCTTTGTTAAGTTGTCACATGTTAAATTCTATGCATTCATTTTCAGCACCTTTTATTTTCCCATAGTAAGAATAATAAAATCAGTTATGTGAAATCTCCAATTGTGCAAAATGTGATGTGCACATCTGTGACCATCTGCATGTTGTATTGGTTCCAAGCAGTGGCATTAGTAAAAGAGTGGGTGTTGTTTTTTTCCGAAAGCCAGGCGGCGTGGGAGAAATCAGAGACTCAGTCCTTCCAGATTAATGATGATCTGATATTTTTGTTTAATCTCTGCCAGCTCTGCTAAGGGATTACAATCCAAATAATTTTTTTTATTTTAAATAAACAAATGAATACATAAATGTGTGCCTGTATATTTTGATATTTAATCTTGCTTATCATGTAGATTTTTGCTGAAAAGAGAGGCATTGGAATTCATAATCCTAAAATTTTTTGTGGTTCCACCTAGAAGTGATGACATCATATGTTACATAAGTATCATACTAAGCAATTGTTTAAGGCTTTGTGAGTAAGTCAGTTCACAAGATGGCACAATTTGCATAATTTCCGGTGCTTAATGAGGTTAACATTCATTTTGATGTAAAATAAGTTCAGTCTTGTTAAAATTGTTGAAAAATCAAGTGAAGATTAATGCGATCAGAAAGTTTTAACATCATATCTCTATGGTGACAGAACAACTATTTTGTGTGGCTCTAGTTTTTTGCTTTTGCTTGTTGTAAAATGCATTTTAGGAGTTTTGAAGCAGTTTCCCTGTCACTTAATGTAGTAGTTTTCAGTCAACAGTGTTTATTCCATTTTTAACATGATCAACATAAATCAAGAGTAACATTTTAGTTTTTCTCTTTAACCCAAAAAAGTTATCAAGCCACAAATCTTTGGTGCTTTACAAACCTTTACAAACCTTTCAGAATAGTATACTTAAATCCTGTACTAACCCTCCTATTCTGTCAGTAGAAATTGTTCCCCTCTGAGTCAATCCATGCCTTTGAGAAGAAAACACTCAGCAGCCAATCCCAACAGAGGATGTGGGTGGAGCAATAGCTTGTGCAGTCACCATTAGCCAATGGCATGTCACAGCGGGCGTGGTTTGTGTTTAGCCAGCCGCCCCTTTGTGACATCACATCTGTTGCTCGGGCAGGGAGCTTGAACTAGACGTGGGACGAGGAGCGAGGGAAAAGAGGAGAGGAAGGGACACAAGCAGGAGGAGGGGAAGAGGAGCAGTGTTTTCATCTGGAGAGGGGTGAACGAAATATAGGGAAAGAGATCGACTTTATCCACAAGGCCCGGCGATTATGGAACCTGCAGGAATGAGATGAGAATCCTTTACTTTGCTTTTGTGCGTGTAAGTGCGGTTACGTTTCATTTGAGTCTTGTGTGCACGTGAATGAATGTGATTGTGTGCTTTGTGAGCTCACTTGAAAAAGAGAAGAATGCTTTTGTGCGTCTGTTTTGTGTACTCATTTCTATTTACGGCAGCTGGCCAGAGTTGGTCTCAGGTTTAGGAGTGGTCGGTCTGGTGTTTTGCTTAGTGTCATGTTGCTGCTTTTACTGTCTAGACTGATTTACCAACAAGGTTTGAGAAGAGCACAACTTCACAACATGTTTTGGGATTATTTTGGGTACACGTTGGTCATTAGCTGGTAAAAACAACAGCTAGTGATGTGGTCAAGTTTGTCTTTGAAACATGATTGCTGGCTATCCAGCCACTGACCAGCTAATGACCAGCCAGAAACCAGTTATCGTTCCGTCAAACTTAATTTTTGGATGTCTAAGCGTTTAGGGATGTCATAAGAAGTTGAAGCTTTGGATGTGTGTTTACACAAGTGTCATGCACACAGTGACGTGTGGCAGTGCATTATGGGATAACTTAGTAAGAGGCTGGATGAACAATTGCTGATTGTTGTTGGTTTTTTGAACAATGACACAGTGTTTGGTTTCTCTGTTGTGGCACAGATTTTATCTGGGTCAGGGTTTCTGACCGGTGGCCTGACCTGAACTATCTTTCACAGCTTTTTAGTGGAAAAAAGTTCATTCAAGTTAATCTTCTGCATTTAGACCAAATCATGTGGACTATAGTGTTATGGACGTGACATTTTCAGTCAAAACTTGAAATTCTCTGAGAATGTATATATGCAGTCTATGCATAAGTTATCTATTTTAAAAAATGGATGTGACAAAAAGAACACATGTTTTTAATAGGCAACATACTTTGTTGGATTTCTATAAATTAAAATGCACGAATAAGAAGCAATAATACCCAACACATGGAGAAGAGATGACTCTTTAAATAGTTTTTTTTTTTATTATATTCATTTATGAGGAATATGGACTGTTATAAAAAAAATGCTTTAAAAACTTTAAGAGAGACCTCACATAGGTACTTAAACCACCAAATATTGACATCTGAGATATCAGTATGGTAAAAACCTTTCATGGTAAGGTCGACATTTGCATGGACAGGTCTGCACGTCAGAGAAGAACTTCACAAAAAGTTAGTGCACTTATATTTAGATGTGTTTCTCAACCAGGTAATCCTCTGCTCATAAATATTCTAGCAATTATTTTTATCTATGTGTGTGGACTTTATACATGTCAGTTTTTAATAAGGTAATTCAACCCATCAGCCCAGATACCAACTCTCAACATGTCTGACTCTTCTTTTCTTGTGTTGTCGCAGGAATCTTAGCTATGTGCTCCTGGACTTGACCTCTTATTTAGCTTACCCTAGTGAGACATGAGTCTAAATATAGTCTGCATACATCAACACATCAAATCAGAGAGGGTGAGGGGGGTTTAGGGATTACAGAGAAGGGGGAAAGTGAACTAATATCAGCCATGGTTAACATTCTCATGTTGCTATCACTCGTACATCCATGAAAGCAAATGACAGCAGAAGTATTAGTCCACATAAGCTGTAATTAAACCGTACTGAGACCATAATCATAATCTATCATTTACAGCAATAAACACTAATTATATATTTTTAGCATTTTTTGTCTATGGCTACTTTAAAGCTTGTAAATGTAATTTCACAATTTATATTTACTTTAAATTGTTCACACAGTCCTCAACAATTCATCTTGAATTTTTACACAGTTTACCGTTAAGGTGGCTTAAGTTGTGCCACTGGACCACTTTTCTACTTTGTTTGACCTTTATCTCATGATCTTTGTCTAGAGGACATCTCAAAAGTGTCCTAGCTTGCACCGCTTTTCTTTTACTATTTTATTATAGGAGCGTGTAATGGGCACAGCAGTAACTCATTTCCTCACATCATTACTGTTGTTGCATCCCATCTGGGAAAGTGGCATGAATATTGACATCATTTATTTCCTTCAATCACACAGTAATCCAATCACATCTCTATCACATTTCTGCTCACATAATTATAAAAACATTATATAATATATTGTGTTTTTCTGCGCTGCAGAATAACAGTTATCTACCATATAACAGTTATCTACCTGCTGTCATACCCTCACATATTTTTAATCCTGTTAGTTTCACGTTTTGTGCTTTAAGGGAGAAACCAAATCCCTTTTTGGGGGGGTTGTGAAATTAGATTTAGTCCAAAAGTGTGTGTAATCCTTCTCATAGCCTGAGGTTGAGATTTTTGCAAAAGTTGTAAGAATTGTTAACATGAAACATATTCTGTAGGATTTGTTTTCATGTCATAAAAGTTGAGTTAGGAGCTCAAAATAGGAGTAAATGTTTTGATATGATAGACTAAGGTTTGTTTCTGTGTTCATTTATTTTTGTAAACATGACTGGGCTTGATTCAGTCCAGATCTTTTTTTTATCAATCTGTTTAAACTGCTTTGGTTTTGTTAAGCAAAAGGCTCATGCAGAATAAATATAAAAGTGCAAATAAAGACAGATCTGAATTTTATGAGAAATTATTTTAATTATAAGAATAAAAGTTGCCAAAGTAAAAGGCACACTTTATTTTTAAGATGACCATCACCCTCATTCATAACTTGAGTGCTCAACATTTACATTTTTGTTCCTGTGGGAATATTATAAATTGTTTTTATTTCAGGTTAAGGTGTGTCCTGGCCTCCGGCCTCCTCTGTGAATGTCTCTCACCATGGCAAAGTTTGAGACTGGCCGCACGAGTCCAGTGGTCCGGCAGATAGACAAGCAGTTTCTGGTGTGCAGCATTTGTCTGGATCATTACCACAATCCCAAAGTCCTGCCCTGCCTACACACCTTCTGTGAAAGGTATTTTCAGAATGTTACATTTTATTTTTAATTCTTACAATTATTTTCATTGTGGCTCAATTTAATTTGAGCATATCAAATTTACTGTAGACACAGTTTTAATAACACGCTCTATGATTAAAGTATGGCGTTGTACTTAGTGATTTGATTGGAAGGCTTTATTGTGAAGGGTGATTTTTATTTAGTTATCACTGACAGTCATTGTGATAGATGTTTTTCATCAGCGTAAGTGAGTGCAGTATGACATTGAGATGGACTTTTCAATGCAAACACTCTTTTCTTCTCTTTCTCTCGCAGGTGTTTACAGAACTACATTCCTCCTCAGTCCCTTACCCTCTCTTGCCCCGTGTGCCGACAGACCTCCATCTTGCCGGAGAAAGGTGTAGCAGCGCTGCAGAATAACTTCTTTATCACAAACCTTATGGAGGTCCTACAGAGAGACCCAGAATGTTCTCGACCGGAGTCCTGCAGCGTGCTGGAGTCAGTCAGCGCAGCGGCTGCAGGGAAACCACTGTCCTGTCCTAATCACGAGGGACAGGTGAGCCTTTCATCATCTGATAAGGAAACAAAATCTGGGAACATTGTTGGGAAACATGAGAGAAGAAATATCAAAAACTAGTTTAGGGTGATAAATGCTGAATCTTTTCAGGAGTCTTTTTCGAGGCCTGTGAAGACTTCAGCTTCAAATATCACACAATCATCTGACAAACTGTATTCATTACAGTTTTACATAGTCTTGTTAAATCTACATACATTTTTATCAAGCCACAGAAAGGGTTTGTGTGACTCGTGACTATTAACAAGATGATCTAACATTTATCCAGAAGCCAGTTTATTTTATTTTCTAAAAAGTTTCAATATACACTGTAAAAACTTCTTTGTTGCCTTAGAATTTGAAGTCCAATCAACTTAGTTTTACAAGTCATTTTAACAGTTTTTACATTATTTTACCTCATAAAAATAAGTGTATGTGTTGAATATATGTTGAAATGACTTAAAATAAGTTGCTAAGTTCTGAACTAAGTTATTTGGACTTAAGGCAACAATTTTTTTTACAGTGTACTGTTACATGTATAAGCAAATAGGAATTATTTAAGATAATGCTGGTCTGCTTTTGTCTGACTGTTTCCTCTCTTTATGGCCAAACACACAAAACCCTCTCTTTTATGCGTCTTCAAAGTCATAATATATGTGTGTTTATGATGTTGAGGCCTGTTAGCCGAATTAGTAGTCTTTGATAATCCATTAGTTTCCTGTGTGAATGAGTTTCTCACTGGCACCCTCTGTAGGTGATGGAGTTTTACTGCGAGTCGTGTGAGACGGCCATGTGCCTGGACTGCACAGAGGGGGAACACCGAGAACATGTGACCGTTCCACTGCGGGATGTTCTCGAACAGCACAAAGCAGCACTAAAAAAACAGTTAGATGCTATTCACAACAGGTAAACATGCTCATGCATAACAATCAGCTGTAAACAATTCACTTTGGTGATGTTTTAGTACATATTGCTTTAAAAACTTAATTGTAGCTGCAAACAATTCTGATAATAAATGCGATAAAAAAATTAGTTGGTGTCTCGTGTGTTTTAAACATGACATAAGGTGACCCATTCCATGTAAAAAACATGAAACATGATTTTATTAGGATATCGTCTTCATCGTATGTGAGTGTTTTCATTAAGTAGTATTTTGTTTTTAATTAATGGGGTAAAAAGTTTGTGTACCTTTAATTCTACATTTATCACTCTTTCATTGGCCAGACTGCCCCAGCTAACAGTGGCCATCGAACTTCGTGAACGAAATTTCCAAACAGCTGATAGAGAGAAAAAACGAAGCCGTCAATGACATTAATGTGACATTTGAGGAGCTGGAAAAAGCTCTGCACCAGCGCAAGGCAGCGCTCATCACCGACCTGGAGAACATCTGCAGCACCAAACAGAAGGTAAGAAAAACGTAACGTAAGGCTAAATTCACACTTAAACTTCCCTTGTTCGTATTTTTTTACCGTGCTTTCTCTACAGGTGCTCCAGGCACAGTTATCCTCCCTTCTACAGGGGAAAGAACACATCCAGAGCAGCTGCAGTTTCACCGAACAGGCCTTAAGCCATGGCAGCGCCACCGAAGTCCTAATGGTCCAGAAGCAGATGAGCGAACGGGTGAGTGCTCTCGCCTGCCACGACTTCCCCGAACGGCCCCACGAGAACGCCCACCTGGACTGCCAGATTGAAACCGAAGGACTGCGACGTTCCATCCAAAACCTGGGCGTTCTGTTGACGACGGGTGCGGTGGGACACACGAGCGTGGCAACAGGAGAGGGTCTCAGACATGCCCTTGTCGGTCAACATGTGACCGCGACCGTTACCACAAAGGATAAGGACGGTGAACTTGTGCGAACTGGTAATGCCGTGCTCCGGGCAGAGATCACGGGACAGGACGGAGCACGCGTGACGGAGGTGGAGATCGTGGACAACAAAAACGGAACCTATGAGGTAGGGTACACCTTGAAGAATGAAGGGGAGTTCTCGTTTTCTCTGATGCTGTATGGACAACCTGTGAGGGGCAGCCCGTTTAGGTTGCGGGCGATAAAGCCATCCGACGTGCCCCAGTCTCCGGATGATGTGAAGAGGAGGGTCAAGTCGCCCAGTGGGACAGGAGGACACATCAGACAGAAAGCAGTACGGAGACCCTCGAGCATGTACAGCACCACCAAGAAGAAGGAAAACCCCATTGAGGATGAATTGATTTTCAGAGTGGGTAAGAAACGCTGAGTTTAGATATTTGTGATGAGATAAGTGTAATGCTTTGACCTTATTGGTAAATTATTTTCCTCTGTTTTTTGTTTCACAGGCTCTCGAGGGAGAGAGAAGGGAGAGTTCACAAATCTACAGGGCATCTCGACCTCCAACAATGGGAGGGTCATTGTAGCAGACAGCAACAACCAATGTATACAGGTTGGTCATCTGGCAATGCATGGCAATATTGTATAAATAATGGGATTTAAACTAAACCAATATAACAACATTAAATAAACATTACATTAACGAACTAGTACGTTAGTTGATGTAATCGAACTTGATTTCCAAGCTAAAATATATTTAAAAAATTTTTTACTTGGCTTGTCTTTATGAAGGTGTTTACAAATGATGGCCAATTCAAAGCACGCTTTGGGGTCAGAGGTCGCTCACCGGGTCAGCTGCAGAGGCCGACAGGGGTGGCGGTCGACACAAATGGAGACATCATAGTAGCTGATTATGATAACAGATGGATCAGCATCTTCTCTTGTGATGGAAAATTCAAGGTGATGTTTGTTTCACAGTTCTCAATCTATTATTTCTCACACATACTGTCTTCTAACTTACCCTTACATTGCAGAATAAGATCGGCGCTGGACGTCTGATGGGGCCCAAGGGTGTAGCCGTAGACAAGAACGGTCATATCATCGCAGTGGATAACAAAGCTTGCTGTGTTTTCATCTTTCAGTCTAATGGCAAACTGGTAACCAAATTTGGAGCCAGAGGGACTTCAGACAGACAGTTTGCAGGTATGGAAGAAGAGCGATTAACATGTCAAGCAGTTTACATTTTGTAGTGGTTAACCATTACTATTTTAATGAGCGAGGTGGTGTGGATGAAGTGTTGTTAACCATTTAACCAGAATTGAAGACTTTTATATATCGAGCATTGTAAGGTTTGTCCTCTAACACGTTTTTCTACTACTCACACCCCATTAGTTCAGCTCAGGAACTCTTCTTGTGATATTAAACCTATTCATTATCATGTAAATAATCAAAACAGAAAAAGGTTTAAAGCCCCATACAAAATAAACAAATGCCAATTTGTTCAAATGTCTAAAAATGAAGCATAAACATCACATTATGTGAAAGATGAGTGATAAACACACCTCCCACAGACCAATGTGTGTGTTTTATAACAATCTGAAATGGCCAGATTTACCCAGGCTTCAGTTCCAGTGTCTAAAGCATGTCTGCCTCCATTTTGCTCTTATGTTTCAGTTAGCCTAAGGTATAATTTCAGTTGCATCTGTCTGTGATGATAAGGTCAATGCATGCACACATATGAGCCTGTAAGCTATTTCCATAATTGTTTTGTAGCTTATGCAGTCATACTGAGATACTGATGCTTTTTATATTTCATCAGTGTCTTTCCTCTCTGCTGATTATTTTATCGTTTGCATATGGTCGCCCACTTTTCCTAACCTCTGTGAAGCAAGTGCATGTGGCTTGCAAGGTTTTGTACTAAAAACAGATGTGTCTTGGATTGAAATGTGCATCTTCAGGCAATAGTAGTTCCCCTGATGTTTCATGTCTGTTCCCTGCCTGCTCACAAACACTTACAGATTGTTTGCATCCTTGCCTGAGTGTTTTAAAGTGCTTTATTTTAAGTAAACCCTTTCTGTGTTCTCATTTATTTTGCTTACCCTTGTCTGTGTTTTCCCATTCCTTTTTAGAAAAATATAGTGCAAAGTTTGCACTGGGGCAAAGGTTTAGTAAATCTGGTCCTGGTTTCAGTAAGTATTGAGTGAATTATTATCCCAAAATGTGGGGATATAGTTTATAAAAAAATGTTCTTGTTTTAAATGTATATGCATCAGCTTTAAGTTTAGTTTTAGAACGAAATTCAAGAGCATTTGATTTTGCATCTTAATCTAAGCAAAATTGTGGCATTTAACCTGAAATTCAAGATAACTGTCACAGCAAAATTTGAGTATACACATGAAAATATAAATTTTAATATATTATAAATTATTATAAAAATTATTTAATTTATCATTTTTAAATATTAGATATTTTATCAAACATTTTTAAGTCTTGAATTGATTTTGTCATTTTTTATAAATTACAGTAACATTTAAAAAAAAAAATTTTGGTTTATATTTATTGCTGTAAAAAGTTGTCAGATATTTCATCTTGAGTTTTATACCTCTCCATGAATTTATAGTTTGTCATGATTAGATTAAAATTATTAAAGTAAATAGGGAAATAACATAGGCGTTCCTCCTGAGGAACGGTGACAGTTATCAGGTTAAATAACAAAAATCGAAGACTGTATATTAAATCACAGGATCTTTCCAATCACCTGTGGGGTCCTCAGCCTCTCCATCTCACCATCATCTGTCAACTCTTCATCTCTTCTTCTATTTTTGCACATCCAGGCCCACACTTTGTTGCTGTCAACAACAAAAATGAAATCGTGGTGACAGACTTCCATAACCATTCTGTCAAGGTGAGTCTCACCTGTCCATATAGATTATTATTAGTCATAACTTTTTTCACAAGATTTTTCACAATTTGTATTCTCTCAGGTCTACAGTGCTGATGGGGAGTTTTTGTTTAAGTTTGGTTCTCATGGAGAGGGAAATGGCCAGTTTAATGCTCCAACAGGGGTCGCTGTGGATGTTAATGGAAACATCATCGTAGCAGACTGGGGAAACAGCAGAATACAGGTATACAAAATATAAGCTCTTTAAACACATTTTTACTCAGTTTTTTTTCTTTTGGGGAAACAGACAAAAATATGAATGACTCATCTTGCACTACACAGATTTTTGTCCAATCACGTGCTCTTTATTCTGTCCCTCCCTCTAATACCACATGCCATAGGCTAACAAATAGCAATTTACAATTTATAGCTGACGATCACCCTGACGATCTTGTTGCTTTCTTTTCAGGTGTTTGACAGCTCAGGATCATTTCTCTCCTACATCAACACAAGTGCAGATCCTCTGTATGGGCCGCAGGGTCTGGCTTTAACATCTGACGGCCATGTTGTGGTGGCTGACTCGGGCAATCACTGCTTTAAAGTCTACAGGTACCTGCAGTAATGCAGAAACCTCCTGCACATCACGTGCCACAGGGTGCCACATCTCCAGAAACTCGCAGGATGCGTTCTCATATCAGCTAAACCCGAGAGGAGGAATCAAAAGCACTGAACGAACATAAGCACTTTCTTTGGTCTTCTACTGATTTTCATGTTCTAAAAAAAAGATTGTACTTAACTGAAAATGTTGATTGTATGTGACAGAAACCATATCAATGAGCACAGATTATTGTTGGAAATCATCATGTAAGTAGAAGCTGTGTATAAATAAATAAATATATCAGAACATTTTGCTATCCACTGTCCTGAACTAATAGTCAGTCATTTCCCTTTTCATAGTGTTACTGACTATAACCCAAGACTGCAAACAAAATTGTGAATTTTGTTATTTATGTCCTGCATTTGTAAATACACAAATTTCTGTACATATTTGGTGTATGTAACCTGTAAATGTCACTGGCTTCTTGTGTTTGGCTACTGCTATGAGTTCATTAAAAAGCTTTTAGCCAAACTGGTGTTCAAAACACGCAGACTGAACATCCCAATGTACCGCTCATGGCAGATATCACACAGGAAGTGATGTGCATCCCTGCTATGTTTTTTTCTTAAGATCAAAACAATAAACTAAAGGAGCCAAATGAAGACATATTTATTTTTATTTTCCATTCCAAATGATTTATTTTTCTAAAGCACAAGGCTACTTTATGTGGAGTGGGGTTAAAAAAAAGAAATCTAGTGAAACCCAATTATTTCATGTTTACTGCCTGTGGTTTATAATGTTCTATTACGATAAATCCTTAAATTGAATTATATATATAATTGTAAATAATTATTTAAACACTTTATCATGTTCACAGTGTAGTAACCAAATGTTTTCCATCAGTATTAAAATGTTTGCTTCATTTATTTATTTTTATGGTTTTGTACACAAATGTGTTCCCAAGTCATTAGTTTTAATGTCCTACACCATCCCCAGTATATGATTTCAAAACTTCACCTGATTTTGTAAACACACATCTCTTAAGGATTGTGACATCATATCCTATTAATAATCCATTTTCTGTGTGATTCTGTAGACGGTTTATGAAAGGTGAATTACAGTTGAAACCGTAAACATGTATATTAATATCTGTGCAGAGAACATTTTCTTGCATGTTAACAATGATTTTACCTGCAGTCTGAATAAGGTTTTTTTGGGTTCAGCAGTGAGAGACATTTATTTATCTATGATTGCCAGACTGGAAATAAAGAGATGTAATAACCAAAAACATATATTCTGTATATTGATCCTTAATATACGCAAATTGCAAGTTGACATACAGTAAGTAGTTGCTGCCGTAACTCAATCCAATGCATGACCTAGTGCTTGGACAGATGATTTAGTAAACGTGCTACTTGGAAAAATCATGTATGAAGAGCTTATGTAACACATGAAGAATCAACCGTGTGTTCAGTTATTGCAGTTTAAAATAAAACTGTAAATATAAACCACTTGAAACCTTAACCTTGTCTTCTTTCAAATTCAATGATCAAAACTTAAAATCTATTGAGGAGCAATTCCAAGGGAAAGGTTACCTGTACCATAACAAAAAATGTTTTACATGCTAAAAGCTCAGATGTAAATAAATACATTCTCTGAGAATTTACATTTTAAGGTTCGACTACGAACTGAAGCACCAACTAATTAGTTAAGTTAACATACTTGGCTTTTATAAAATATTACAAAAAAATATTTTAATGTTTCAGATTTTATTTTATAAATGTTTGTACTACCGCAGAAAAACATGTAACATATTGCAGTGGTTTTAACAAGTCACACAGAAGTAAATCTACACGTGGTGCCATCCAGCAGTTAGGCTTTAAAATGATGAAACACTTCTTACATCAGCCATTAAAAGTATTTAAAACAAAACTACTACACATACGAAAGTCAATGAGAAAACAAAGCATGATTAATACAGCAATAAATGTTAAACGTTGTACAAATCATCAATGAGTTGGACAACAAGTAACTCTGGAACAGTATATTATGCAATTGTAACATGATGTTGTGAGAGTATGTTTGTATTACCCTGTCAAAAAACATTAGCTGAAAGTATTTTCACTTCATTTCGTTTGTGTGAAGAACCAACATGTTTTTATACAAGCGATCACAGCTCTTCTTCTGCAATTAACATGCCAAGGTCCACAAATCCCAGTAAAACACAACTGTGTTTTGTGCTTGTATAAATGGAAACTGAATGTACATGGGTTTGCCTATTAGCCTATAATCCAAAAAATTGATTAAAATATTTAATATAATAAATCTGAAAAATTTTGCAATGTAAACAGCACAGGAGCAATCTCTACTGAGAGCCAACGTAATTACATGAACAAAGAAACGCTCTTCGCAAGATATCTGACCTACTTTTTTCTGCAAATTCGGCACACGTACTCTGTTGCATAGCACCTAATGCAGTCTGCAGCAAAAAGATATTTGTTATAGTTTATGTAACAGATTTCATTACTAAGACATATACCGGGGGTAATTTGTCTGAAAACTTCATCAAATTTAAATAAAAACTGCTAAAAGTTAATGAAGAAACTAATACTTATGTGCCATATAATGGTATACATATAGTAGTTAGAAAAACTTATCTCAAAATCTGTTACCAAATATATCCAGCGATTTAAATTTAGCTTATTAGAACCACTGATTCAGTTTTTGACCTAACAGATAATTCGGTCCTTATTTTAACCTGTACACTGTACAAAAGACAACACTGAGGTCAGAGACGAGACTACACGAGCAGCTAAAAGTTGACATTTTTGCGTAAAAACCTGCCAAGTCTGTCTACCTGAATGTCAGTGGGGCTACATCATAATTTAAGAGCATGAGAAATTCAATTCACTCCGTCAGATTATGGTGTATGAAAGCTTCTTAATTCAGATTGACTGAATCAGAAAAACCCTGCCGAGCGTAAACACTCCCCCTAGGCTTTCAGGAGGAAAATGCCCTGAAACGTTTACTTATGGGATAGAAGCAACAACAGGAGCCTTTTAGTAATCAGTTTTTAATAGAAATGACATATCTGTAGTCGGCTGCCTGGATCGTTTTTCCCGGGGCTAAAGAAAGGCGACACAGGCTCGTCAAAGTATGTGACAAAGTTATAGATGCGCTTCATGGTGACCGCGTCGAAAAACGTAACGTGGCCTCTGTCGTAATCCAGGAAGATGCCGACGCGCGGCGAGTTCCAATGGTCCGCCACCGGCACGCGCGAGTCCTCTTCGTTGGCGTACAGTCGGTCTTGGAGACACAGGCTCCAGTAGCCGGCAGAGGGCGAAAGATTGACGAAACCTTTGCGGTTGCTGTACTCTGTGGTGACGCCCAGATACCAGACACCTTTGTCCCGTACGTCCACTTCCCAGTAGTGCTGTCCGCTGGAATACTGGGCGGTGGCAAGGACTCCAAAGAAGCGAGTGAAGCGCTGAGGCATGTCGGGTTCCTGGGAGCGCACGCGGCCCTCCTCCACCTTTGTGTCGAAGTCGCTGATGGCCAACGAGGGGTGAGCGGTGTCCAGATCTAGAGTCAGGTTCTGTGGCACTGAAGAATAAAAGACACGGTTAGGATAAAGTGCAGCTGTTTTATAAAGCAATAGTTCACAGTGACCACATGATGTACGCTTATCAATCCGAGTAATGAACTTACTGGTGTGTAACACGTGCATCATCTTTTTCCACATGATGAGCTGAAAGGGGCCTGTAAACTCTGAGAAATCTGGAGGGCAGTTAGACGCCTGGACGCCGAGGTTGACATGGCAGGGGCTGTGAAGAAATAAAAGAGAATAAACCTTCAATATTGTAGTTGACAAGCTCAGGAATGATCATTTCTTTAAAATAGTATAAAGATCTACATACCTTAAGTATGAATTACTAATAGTCTGGAAAAAGAAAGAAAAGTTCAATTGTTGGTGAGATTATTTTATATAACAGAAGCAACACATATTATTTATTTCTATTATGTGACCATTATGTCTCCAAATCTAATTATGAGAATAAAAGCATTAGTAGTCACAGCCAAAAAATGATGAAAAACAGATTAAATTATATGATTTTAAAATACAGAAATGTAATCACTTTATTGACATTATGTTTCATTATTATGCACAAAATACCAGTCATTGCCTTCCTAAACATTACTTTCAATCTTTGACATGGCTTTACTCTGTTCATTTTTAAAGATATGACGCTTATATTGAAAAATCTGTGTATGTGTTTAATTTCAGGGAAGTTCTTCACCTCAAAGTTAGCACCATCAGTGAGCTGGTTCTGAATCTCAGTGATGGCTTTGTCCACCTTGGCTGCCTCGTTCTCCACTCGCTTTAGGTTCTCATCTATCAGTCTAACAGTGACCATGGCTTCTGCCTCCAGCCTTTCCAAAAGATCATCCTTCTCATCCAACAGAAACTGAACCAGTGCACCAACATCCTCCTCGATCTTCTCCTTTAGAGCTTGTTTTTTGAACTGGCATCACAAAAGCCACAATTTACTGTATAACCAGTTCACAGATATGTATTATTTCAGCACTTTGCACGTATGCAAAGACAGTGTGAGAACGAGAGGTCTTTTATACCTTGATGTCGGTTTTGGCCTGCTCATCTGTGCCCTTTACTCTAGTACACATGGACTTTTGCCAGTTCAACTTGATGAGTCTTAGCTTTAGCTCACTCTGTATAGGAAAACAAGAGACTTCAAACATAAAAATAAAGCATTTTATTAATTTATAATAAACTCAAAAGTAATTAAAATATTTACCAGATCGATGCAAAACATTTTTTTCTCTGCACATGCTATAAAGCACATATTTTCACTCTGAATATGACTGTGAATATGACCTTGAAGTCTGAACAAGGAGTATGACTATGGTTTCAATGAAACAGATAATCAACGGCCATCTGTGTGAAAAGTGCCATATTTCAGTTCCCAGGAAACCTTGCAAATATCAAGAGACAAACAGTTTTATTCTGGACCTTGACACTTTCACTGTTATGCCTCAAGCAAGACCATTTTGATGTCAAAAACTTGTCTATACTTAAAAACATTTCAAGGTCGTCTTGAAAGTGTTAAAGTTCACATGCATTAGATATTTTCTTGGATTACAATGACAAAAAGTTCCTCCTTGTTTTAACCCCAGGGTTCGTCATGCACAGAACCAACACTGGTGACAGCACAGTTATTTAAAAGACAGAAATAACAAATGAGAGGATATAATGCAATATTTCAAAAACTTACTAATTAAGCAATCTAGAACTAACCTTCATGTCTTCAACCACCTCTGGAACAGGAGCAACATCATGATGTCTAAATAAATTACAAACGATTACATGATCAATGCATTCTGTGGTCTACTGGTGGGATGTTATCACCATTAATCCTACTGGAATAAGATCCAAAACGGTAAGCAGCTGATGGTTCATAATGAATTTAGTAATAAAACCATTGGTTTATATGGGTTTTTCAGCAGGATGGTGAGCTTGCAACTAGCACTTAGGACACGTTTGGATGGTGGAGGTCTCACCTGTGGGCTCTGGACTCTCGGCACACCACACAGATGGGCTTTCTGTCCGTGTGGCAGTACAGTTTGAGCTCCTCGTGGTGGCGCTCACATTTCCCGTCCATCTTCACAGGTTTCGCAGGAGCGGACGGCCTACACGTTTTCAGATAATCAAAATCTCTCAGTTTATCCACCAAGTTCTTTACCAGATAGTTCTTGGTGAAACCCATTTTGCCAAACACCTGCAAGCAAGGCAATGTTGCAAACAAAATGCATTAAAATACCGGAACTGTAACACGGCTGTTTGCATCAGCTGACATAATAAACGTGCACGCAGCCGTTTCATCTCGATTGGTAGATATCTCATATGATCACGATTATTATGCGAAATTCGGTTTAGCACAGTTAGCATCGCATATAGACCCCAATGCATATAAATGAAACTGACCGGTCCCTAATCTAGCAACGTTTACCAAAACAAACCACTCACCATCCTGCACTCCGGACACTGGTAACCCACATCGTCGCCTCCATTTTCCTCCCAGTGCATCAAAATGCACATGCGACAAAAATTGTGACCGCATTTTAGGATCACGGGGTCGTCGAAATAATCCAGGCAAATGGAGCAAACTAACTCTTTCTGCAGCTCCCCCCTCGAGTCTCCAGCCATGGCCATGTTTCCTCAAGCGACTGTGCTATTGCTTAACAGAACCGAAAGCGATTTTCGACGGGAGAGAGAGACAGACCATTCCGGACCCACTTCCTGGTTCAGTCACGTGGTGCTCGGTGGCGAATCTGATTGGTTATTTGATCCAGGGGTTGGGGCTGTGTATTTTTCAGACGTCTAAAAGTCTAGTCTAAAGACGATCTGATGCAAAATGACTTAAAATTGTTTAAATGATAAGATAAAGCAAGCATTTAAGCAAGCCTAAACAACTAAAATTAAGTAATTCCTTTATTTTTATATACTTTCTCCACCAGATCAAATGTGATTAACACACAGTCATTTATTTGTTTAGTTAATTGTTTGCATAAATGTATGCACATTGTTTATTATAATATTTTTAAACATCAAAACTACTTGATTTACAGTTGGAAGGAACAATAGTTGAAATACATCTATGTTTAAAACGTGAGTCAGTCTGTAATGTCAGATGAGAACCGATAGATGGCGCTCAAGTGTGCAAAAAATAAAAAGCCTAAATTTGGTACAAAGTGTTATAATTAGATGAAATCAAATCCCACTTACACTTCCGCCCTTGGCAGTTTAATCCAAAAGTACATTAATGTGCAAACCGTAAGGGAAAGACTGTGTTGTGGTGTAATAAAGATTTAGCAGGACCGAGACAACTGACAAATAAATTATGTTTCGTTACCTGTAATAAAAGGTGAGTCTATGCCTCGCAGGCTATTTCATTTTGTTTTCTGCAGTTATATGTTTTAAAATGACTACATTTTCTCCTAAAGATAATTCAATTAGTCTTCATTAACTATGCATTAACAAAAATACAACTTTCACAGCTGTCAAGTCTCAAGACTTAGTTTATTTTTTTGCTTGAAGGCCCATTACATAAAAAATGCTTTAGCACTGGAAATATTTAGCAGTGAACCATGTACAAAAGCACAACATCTTATACCATAAATACCATTTTACACATAAAAAATAATGTTATTGTGCCCAAAATGTCATACTAATGTCAATCTCACAATACTCTACATACAGTATATGGAAAGTGTGCACTTTTTCATTGCATAGCACATTTTTTTAATATTAACAGCCCGATGAGAAAAATCTTTGTCAGGAGGTTATCTGAATGTGACATGATTTTGGTTCTTTGTTAAAAGTGAAGTATAACATAAAGTTTAGGCTAATCAATATACACAAACACTTGACTGTACCATAATAAAATTGTATAACATAACACTGTAACAAAACGAGTGTAGCTTTACCATTGTGGATCCTCACAATACTGTGCAGAAACTGTAAAAACAAATTTTGAAATCCAAGATTTTCTGTGTCACAGTATTTTTCCCAACAACCATCAACTAAATCCTTTTCAATGACAGGACTGCAATATTTAAGAGGTAATATTTTGGTGTGCATACAGCTCCTATTAATAATAATGTAAAAACAACAACAAATGAATATTATTTAAAAAAGACAGCAGCAAGAAATGTGACAAGGTGTGAGTGAATGTAAACTTTGTGACAGCAACAACAACAGAGCTTGGCATTTGCTCATTAAAACACCACAGATATATATTTTAACACTGAGCAATTGAAAAAATAAGAATTAAATTAAGTTTTTCACATACAGCAGCCAATACTGTAGTAAATATTTAACACTTGAGATGCATAACAGTAAAACACACAATAGTAAGCTAAGTGTCAATGTGATCAGTCCATTTAGATGTGCATATATCATTTCACCCATAAACAACGACTATTTCTCTCAGCCAGAATATATACTTTTTATGTCAATATTAAATCAATCTTTATAGGATGCCTCTTTTATTATTCATATGGAGGATGACCTCAACAATCTGCCCATATTGGACATGCAAATATAAAGACAATGTCAACTGGACGTGTCATGAAAACTAGATGGAGATTTCTTTGGGCTGGTAATGAACTGTGTAATGAGCTCTACTTAAAGGAACAGTTCACATGGACTGATTTTAGTCCTTTTTTGTATTATTTAGAGCTTGAGAGATGCACAACATAAAGGTAAGTAAATAATGACAGTGTTATTTTGTGGTGAACTATTCCTTTAAGGTAACACTTGTCAGAGGCACTTGTTTAAAACCACTAAAACAAATCACCCAATTCATTCACTGTATGAAAAGTGTAGTCCATTAGTCCTTTAGACCTCCGAACCGTCACCATCATCAAGACTACTTCTAACTATAACAGGCTGAAGGCTAGAAGAGCTTTTCAGGGCTTTTTTCGCAGGAGTCCTCCTTGAGCGAACCAACAGGGCTGACGCCACAAAGATGAGGACGATGAGGAGCAGCCCCATGAGGGCTCCCGCCACAGTTACTCCGTTATCTTCTGCATCTCGCCCACTGAGCTCCCTCGGAGACAACCCGTCTGCAAACAGCTCGTCCCCAGACATGGCACTCCGACGGTTACGATCCAGTGCAATGTGCATGATGTTTGTTCCTCGATTGTTCTCGGGTCCGATCTGTTCTGCCAGCACCGGGGTGGATCGTCTGGAGCGCTTTTTGGCCTCCACTGGTAGAAGGTCACCTGATGTCAGGGAGTGATACTCTATACTTCGCTTACCGATGCCACGCTTGGCATTGTCTTTTGAACGCACTGTGTAGATGGTGTGGATGTACCACTCCCTCCCTACTGCCACCTAGATGACCAAAAGGACAATAGACGTTTTTTGTACCATGTGATACAGAGTAAATTAGTTTTATTATGAGATTATGAGCCCACTGACTTCCCTCACAGATACATTTCCACAAATTATCATAAAAGTAAGACCTGGAATAGAGGAGTGGAGTCCATCCTGAATCCATCAGACCCTGGCTGTTTCACCAGAGAGATGGCAGAGGGGTCATCCACAGCAAGAAGGGCATTAAAACCCACATCCCCAAAACTTTTGGCCTGAGTCTCTGGCTGTGCTTTGTCCTAGAGGAAGAAATTCATGGGACCATTTTCAAACAGGACTATATCAGACTTAATCAACAGTGATTTTTAGATATTACAAAACATTTTAGAAATATTTCTCAGCATTTCGACGAATATACTCACAATAATTTTGAATCTGTAAAGGAGGGAAGGCGAGTCTGCAAGGCATCCAAACTCAGATCTGGTGGGGTTGTATTTAGGGACATATCCGTCAGCTCCGGTGCACAGATACACCTTCTCAATGTTACAGTAGAAGGAGTCTCCTAAATTCTGAACAGGGTCCACCATCACCCGTCCATAGATTGTGTCACCTTGAGAAAAAAAAACATGCTTAAATGTCAGTACAACCTGGAGGAGCGGCAGATCACAGAGACTAATTGAATTATATTGTATGTTTCTAAAAGACACACCCTCAGAAAAAGCAGCATCACTCTCCTGACCAAAGCCCATCGATCCATCTGACAGCCACAATGCTTTCTTAGACAACAGGAACATTTGTGTGTTAAGACTGAACTCCACAGCGACAGGGTCACTCACCTAAAGAAAGTGGAGAAAACAAGGAATCTTCTGTTAGTATTTAACCAATTTCTGTAAATCTGCTCATAAAATATGTAATAAACAGATGACACATTTACACAAAGAGAGGTACTGTTTTCAATTAAATATACATGATGAAATAAAAATAAAAGAAATAAAAAATTATAAATATATAAAATGAATGGATCATTATTATATACAGTATATAATTAAAAGAAAATGGTATCAATTTTAATTATATGAATAATAGATAATAATATTATTATAATATCATTTATATATATTATATATAATATTGTTGTTGTTATTATTATTATTATTATTATATAAATAATAATGTACTATTATTATAATTTGAAAAAGTTACTTGTTTATTGTGATCAGTAGCTGATAACATGTCCTTTATATACAACACTTTTGCACTTTTTTCTTAAGTTTTCAACAGTACCTGCTGAAAGCGGATATCTAGATCAAAAGTAACGTGCTCTCTGGGATTGCAGATCACAGGAACAGAGTATTCCACATTCAGCGCCGCTGTACAGGGGATTAACTTCACTGTGTATGTGCCTGAATAATCCCGAACCTGCAGGTCACAGACACAGATGTCACTGATTAATGTTCTGAATACTTACAAATGAGACACATTTTAAATGCTGATTAAGTAACTCACAGCAAAGTCTGATATGAACATCCACTGCTGGACAGGCTGGTTGTAAGTGGGCTCAGTCCTGATCAGAGTGAGGTTAAAGGTCAGGCCTGGGTGGTCTGCACTCAACACCATGGACTTCACAAGAGATTCTGGGTAATCCAATGAGAGACCGCAATTTAAAATAATGGTTAAAGATAGCTTTTATGTTTAAGCAACACTGCTGGCTCTTTTTATGACTGGTTAAACCTACCTGCAGTTTTCAGAGCTTTCAGACTTGATTTAGTAAAGAGCTCATAATTCATTTTTGTTTGCAGGGGAAGTATGTTGATAAATGAAACCTGCAGTGTTTATAAAGAAGGTAAAAAAAACTTACTATGATGTACTGCCACAAACAAGCCCCTAAAGCGAGCTTCTGTGCGGAAGTTTACCACGAGTTTCCCCTGATCATTAATCCTCATGCTGGTTGGATACAAGGCACCTGCATAAATAATGTGTTATTTTGTAACATCTAATTTTGTACAGAGCATCATTGAACAGCAAATTTAAAAAATGCTAAAACATCAAAACAAGTGGCATTCTGCAAACAAAAGCAAATACTTTTGTATGGTATTAATTCTCTGATTTTACCACAAAATAAAAATTATACAAAAGAGCCTATTTTGAGAAATGTCTCAGTAAGTCAATAGATGCCAATGTGCAAAATATCAAAATAGGTTTGAAATAACATAATGATGAGTAAATGATGACAGCATTTTCATTTTTGGAGAAAGTATCCCTAATTCAATAGTGTCCAAATACGCAATTTTTGTATGTTCATTTAAAGCCTAATACATTTTTTTTGTCAAATTTCATGGTTAAAAGGATGTCCATCCTATCTTTTAAATAAAAGTTTACGACTTACCCTGCAGTTCAGCCTGCGGAGGACTGCCGACACCATCATTCCACAAGATGGCAGTGTCATACACGAAGGTAAGCCGGAGTTCTGAATGCAGGTCAAAGTGCTGCCATCCTCCAGCACCCACAGGAGAATGAAACACATATGAAACATACAGAGGAACTCGCAGGGTCACGTATGACTGCACCAGGTTCAGCACCTGTTATAAAAACACAATGACGATGTTAAAGATGTAGATATGTAAATAATAAATACACCCCACAACAGGTTGCAATAAATCAGCACTGGCCATTTGCCAAAGCAAAGTTCATCAATAAGCTTTTTCGAGGAAAAGATAAGCTGTCTCATAGCATAATCTGTTCTGATGTAATGACACATTTGCTGATTTACATAGTCAATTATAATCAAAATAGCAGGCGATAAAAATGTGCTCTTCGGTAATGAGGCCGGTCTGAACACCTGCCGGACTAAGTTTAATCAAGATGAGAAAAACATTCTCAAATTCCCATCCTGGGGGACGGCTTTTCATATTCCTCCTCAGCGGGATATGAACATGTCTTTTAAATAAAGCGATTTTGAATCTGTGTCTTGCTTTGGAGAGCACTTTTGCAGATTTTAAGAATTACTTTGGTAATAGCAGAGGAATCTCTCTGTGGTTTGAACTTAGGATTGAGGGAAAGCCATTAAATCATGACCTAAAATTGTGAATTGAAATAGAGGGCACACACAAAAGCCCAGTGGGTTACGGCAAAGTCAATCTTCTCTTTTATTGACCACAATAAGAAGTGTGGCAGTCAAATCCAAAGAGAGCTATGCTTTCCACTTAGCGTTGTGCATAATAATAGATTAAAAGTGCTCTCATTCACAGGGAGTCACAGCAAAGTGGTCTGCAAAGTTAAAGTGACAAAAATTGCTTGTTCACACAGGTCACATTTCATTAATTCAGACAAATGTAAGATTTATGGTATGGAAAAAAGTGTCATTTATTCACCCTCATGCCATACAAAAACTGTACATGACTCTATGGAACACAAAAAAAGATATTTTGAAAAATGTCTCCATACAATGGAAGTCAATGGGAACCAATGTTGTTTGGTTACCAACATTCTTCAATAAAATTTTATCTGTCTGTAGGTCTGTAGACAGCACAAGTAAATTACAACACTATAAACATCTGCAGGTGTTTACAGATGGAGCAACCGTCTGCTCAAATCCAGTAATTCTTTATGCCCGCTCTTTCAGCTCTAAGGCAAGAACGATTGCATTTTATAAACCGTTAATCACCAGAATTCGGAGGTTGTCTGAAAGCAGTGTGATGCCTCACCTGCCCATCTGTTCCAATGGTTCCCCCGCAGTCTGTAAGGAGTTCAGACATGTCATAATAACTCACAAACTCCCACAGACAGGCCTCCAAGTTCAGGTTCCTGTAAAAGCGTAGCGTGCTCCGGCCCCTGAGAGCCCCGCTGTATTGATACGGCAGAGTCTCTCCGGCGCTCTCGATGTTCTGCGTGGCTTGGGTCAGGAAGCCGTGACGTGTCGAGACCTCGTTAAAGTCCAGCAGATTGGAGCACCTGTGGTTTCCCACCCGAGTGCCGTCGGGACTGAGGGTCAAATCGAAATTGGACAGAGAGCGTGTGGAGACCACAGGGAGCATGCCTGGTGAGAGTACAACACATAAAGAGATTCTTTGTGATTGATTGTTTTCTACATAAAATCATGCTACATCATTTAAAGAACATTCTGTGAATATATAACCTTAATATCTTTAATACTGACTGAGAAAGATTAAGTCAAAGATTTAAATCATAATGAAATCAATAGGTGAAATCAAACTTTGATCCTCGTTATCTCAGATTTTTTACTTTAGCCTGGTTTTCACAGACAGGGTCACATTTATGAGTTAAAGTGCCATAACGGGGAGTAAATAATAATGACAAGGTTTTCGTTTGTAGGTGAACTGTTCCTTTAACCGCATATTTTGCATGCAGTCGCAGGTTGTCGAGACACTGTCATGGAAAGCTGTCATTTAAAGCAACTTTGATGTGCTGGATGGTAATATTAACATGGTGATATCTGGTCAAATATTTGCATATGGCCTAGATTTCTGACGTGAAATACACCTTTTAATATGACATTTGGACACTTCTATCCAAAAATTATTTCGCCGGAAGGACAAATGACGAATTTGGTTTGCAAATTTATGACATGACATTTGCTGGTGTTTATGCACTGTTCACATTCGATTGTCTTTTCTGAGTAAGAAACTGACTGTAATATGTTGTTTTGACAGCAAATAAGGCACAAATCCAACAATAATATCAGGGTTTTCCCAGGGGATATGTGAGAAGGGTGTCTCAACCAAGCCAACAGTCTGTCAGCCAAAGAGGAAATTATTCTCTTACCATCTATATGGGGCATGGTGACAGTAAGCTTGATGAGATTGGCATATTCGGGGTCTTCAGCGCCCGTATAACGTAGTTTGGCAGAAAAGGGCTCAGCACCTACTGTGCCCAATTTACGTGGCTGGCACATCCCTGCTCGGAAACATCAAAGACATAAAACATCACTTCAAGCTTATTACCACCTACCGGCAGTCTAATTCCACATTGCAAGCGTTATATTATAACCAGCAGCTCCGGAAAACACAATGTACTTTGGTGCCGTGATACAAAGCAAAGCATTTTAATATGATCCCGTTTTAATGTGATGCTTTCAGACTCACCTTCTCCCATGCTAATAGTCACAATGGGGCTGCTGAGCTCCAGCCCCTCATCCCCGTTTGAATTCACAGCACGGGCCGCGCACTGCACTCTCGAGCCCGCTTGGAAATAAACCGAGTCTAGGGTGATCATCTTCGAGGACGTGAAGAAGGTGTCAAAGTCGACCTCTTTCATCGGGCTGGTGACACCATCCGGGCCACTGGGGGCGCTGATGAGCCACCGGTAACGGGTCAGGGTGTCGTTGATGTGTTCGCTTATACAGATGGAACCTGTTTTGTCGTAGTCGGGATATTTGGGATTGCAGGCCTGAAAAAGTTATAGAAGTGAAAACTGGTGTAAAGAATGATAGAGGAGCAAATTTTAACATGACATAAAATACACACACACACAATATATAAAATACACACATATAGAAACTCAACTATGAACACAACAGAAATCATGATGATAAAATAGTAAAAGAACATGCAAATTGTTCAGTAATATTGTACAATAATTATTATTGTTATTATTAAATATCGCAAATTATTATAAAAAATATCAGATTATTATATTGCATGTTATATTCATCACATTATTTACAAAAATGTCATATACACATTTTTCCTTAATACCGTGCAGTCTCATATGGTATACACTGGTAAAAGCAAACCAACAAAGTAAAAGCAAACTTTAAGTTTTTTAAAATTACTTATTTTCCCACAAAGAACAACATAGACATTTTAAAAGATTCAAAATTGTATTCTGTCATAATGACATATCGGAAAGACTGTGAGGCTTTTATTTAAACCTTTACGAAATGAAAAGTAACAATAACTGCAATTTTCTTCATTCAAGTGTACTGCGCTGCCTTTTACAAGCTTTATAAATGCCACCTTATAATTATCATTAAATGTGAAATTCACATTCATAAAATGTCTTGAACATTTTGTTTTGAATTCAGCTACATGAACTTCACAAACGCAGAACAGCCCGATAGTAGTGACAAACGTACGGTAACACAGATGACAGGGTAACCGGCGGGTGGCTGGAAGTTCTCTTTGGTTCTTCTGACATCATCATAGTGCAGCAGTGACACAACGTGAGGCAGCGATGGGAATGTGACGTCAGCTATACTGTTGCCCTCTTCAATGTACACTATGGCTTTAGTCATCTGCCAATACAAGAAGCACACGACTTTAGTGCATTCAAGGTACATTTTCTCGACCACTTCATAACATTCAGAACATTTCTCACCTGTGTTTCAGCAATCATGTTCTCGTCTGGTTTCAGGTGAACCGTGAAAGCTTCTCTCATTTCTTTTACACCATCAAACAGGACCTCCACCTCCACTACATGCTCGCTCTCACCCGCATTAAACACGACGTCTGCGCACACACACACAAAACAGCTGATTACACGCACTACAGAAAAGATAAACACCCTCGTGAAGTATTTCACTACCGCTCTCAACCTAAACGCTTCCACACTTGATTGCACTTGTCATTTGCATTCTGAACTCCATATAACCTGATTTGGCTAGGAAATGCATGCACGCGCTAGCTGCTTGGAAGCGGTGCTATAAAACACCTGCCAATCTACAAAGGATAATTAGATGCGGCATATTCAATATGCAAATGACGAGGTCTGGCGACGTGAATTTTGCACGGGTCTCTGCGGATTCCTCACCCTGAGAGATGGGATGGTAGTCTTCTCCGGATACAGCCGAGCCGTCCTTGGTATGAACTCTCACTAGCGACACTCTTGAAGTGTCTCCTGTCCGGCGGATGGGAATTTTCACCAGCGTCACCTGACCTGACTCTTTCGGCTCGCTGACACTGAACTTGGTCTCGGCAAACTTGATGACGGGCTCTGAATGTGACAAGAAAAAAGATGAAAGGGAAGAAATTAATCTCTTTGTTCATTAAGATTTAAAAGTCTTGTTAGGTATTAATATTACTATTCTTTGGATTTCTATTAAGAATGCAGCTTTGAGAAATAAAGTTTTTTTCTTACTATCGGAGTTGTCTTTGATCTTGATAAGTGTTTCATTTTGAATGCCAACAGATGCTCCGTACGGCGAGTCGCTCTTTGCGCTTCCCAAAACTAGACGCAGTTCCTCTTCATCTTCATGAATGACATCATCCACCAGTCTCAGCACACACGGCTTGTCCGCCTCACCTGGATATCAAAAGTGAGGAAGAGAAACGCTCAACATTCTTTCATTTTTCATGTTTTACAAATAAAGTGTGCTTACCAAAATTAAATCATCCCCAGATTATAATTTGTTTGTATTTTCTTGTATTTTAGATTAAATGAACTAACTAATACTTCTACAGCATTTATTTATGCTAGTAATTTCAGCAATTAATAATATTTTTTTTATTTTGACATAACACTTAAAAATAACCTATACAATAAATTCGCATGAACAATTACATTGGCATCAACTTCACAAAAATTAGTAAATGCTTCATTTGTTGGTTCATGTTAGCTAATGAATGTTGGTTTTGTACAGTATATGATGCATTGACACGTACTGTCTTAATTAGTAAAGCAAAGAAAACATATTTTGTGAACAGATTAATACAGAATATTAAAAAAATCATACATAAGCTTTCATTACTCATAACTCTGTGAGGTGTGTTTACCAGGCAGGAAAGTGATGATGGAGGTGTCAGTGTTGGGTCTCTCATCAAAGTCAGATACCACCTGTGCAGAGCCCTGCCGTGTGTAACAGCGTACAGTGGATCTGTGTGTGATGTCACCACTGCGGTGTATCATTGCTGTGATCTGACCTTCACTCTCCTCTACAGTTATGACTGCCTGTTTAAACTCAACCTTCGGCACTGAAGAAAACAAACACAAAAAATCCTTTATGTTACATAGTCACACACTATTAAACAATAAATATTAATTTTATGTTCATTATGATCCTAAGAAACATTTGACCTAATGTCTTATTCTCAAATAGTTTTATTGACAGATAGAAATTTGCCTTGTGCCTTTTTATAAATTTCCTAAGAAAACACGTTTTGTTAATGAGTTTGAGCGTTAAGTGAGGAAAAATTCAATAAGTGCCTCAATTCTGCCTCCATTCTCCTTAAAAACTGCAACTTGGTTGAGAAGTGTGCAATGCTATTATTGATTTTTAAGCTTTTTGGTCCTTGCATAATTTACATAATTCACTAAAAACTGTCTAGTTTTAATGACATCACTAGTAGCTCTGTCACAACTGGTATTATACTTGCATGTGTCTTTGTACTAGCTGCTATCTATTAAGTGAAAATATAATAAAAGTTTTTGGCTAAAGATTTTGCATGCTTAACATGTACAGAATGACTTTAAAATATCATAAAAAACACATTTCCTCTGACCATTAACACTCACAGTCTGATACTGAATCATTAATAAAGATCGTGGCTTTTGGTGGCTCTCCCAGAACTCCATTGGAGGGCATCCGGAGAACAAGCTCGAATCGCTCCGTCCCTTCCAGAACCGGCTGGCCCAGATCATCCAGAATGGTGACCCGGACTGTCTGCACATCCACTCCTGGTGCAAAGTCCAAGTTTCTGCTGATTCCCACATAGTCCACCCCCGCTATCAGATGAGAACACAGAGATGATTTTAAATGTATATTTAATGTATATTTTAAATCTATTAATGCTCTTGTGTACAGTTATATAGTTCTCTTTAGTCTGTTTATTTGTTCTATATTTTAGTCACAGGGGCTGTTTGCTACTGTATCTGTATTAAAAAATAGATTAATAAAAATGAAATAAAAAACCCCCAATGGGATCACTTACCTTCTGCAGACACAGGGTCTGTTTTACGGGATCTCACAGTGATGGTAGCTGTTTTCGAGAGATCTGTCCCCGTCCTCCACACACGCAGATCAACATGGCCATCGCTCTCGTCGACATAATACTCCTTATTCCCAAAGTAGAAGACGGGAGCTACGGGGAAAGAAAACAAATCTGAGTAAATGTGTGTTTTTACCTGCAGACCATCTGTGGTTATCAAATTAAAATGTGTGTATTAAGTCTAAACCAACTACAAACCCTCTCCTCCTTTTCTATGATCTTATTACAATGCTTGCAACACTAATTCCTAAGAAATACCCTTGAGTCAATCCTTCTGCATAGGTAATTACATTTTGGTAAGTTGCTAAAGTGTATCTAAAACTACTATTTAATAAGCCCCAGCTTTTTTGTACCTGAACACCAACATTCGGTTCAGACGCACTGAATCGTGCACAACGGTTTCCATGACAACAAAGCGACACCTTCCATCCAGGTTTCTGTTTTCTCACCCGTGGCGTCTAAGAGCAGAGGTCCCAGCGAGAGGTTTGTCATCTTGTATCAGTCTACAGAAAATCACTTATAAAAAATGCCCGTAACCTTTCGGTTTATAACAGGCTCTCCAAACATAAGGTCAGACTGCAGGGTTTCATTTGAAATATATAAATACCATGGTAACCTTCCCTATTAAAGACAGTGATGGTCTTTGATTATTTAAAAACACTTTCTGAAACTGAGCCTCAATGGCTGATGTGCTTGCTACAGATACAGAGCTGGTTACACTGGTTAAAATTGATTTAAACATTATTGAAAACATTTGTAATAATGTAAGTTCACAAGTTAAAAAAATTTATTACACTGTGCTAATGGATATTTTATTTAATTGCACCTTTAAGAAGGTACTCAGAATTTCATGATTTGTGAATTTCCAGGAACTCATAAGAAAAGACCATAAGAAAATGTAAGGTTTAAAGTCGTTTCAAAGTTTTAAAATGATCTAAATGGTAGAAATGAGGATAAGCATTAAAAATAAATTACTACAGTAAAATATTTAGTGCCACATAAGATGAAGGGTAAAGTTTAAGGGTAAAGCCCTTCTGGGTAAAATCTTATGTTGGATGATTTTTTTTATAAGCAGACAAAGGCATTTTTTCAGATCTTATCACAGGAGAAACAGCATATGTGAATTATGATGAATCATCCAAGCATTAATAATCAGAAGGGCTAATGTGGTATGATTCATCTATAAAGCACATCAGAGACAACATCTGGATCCTACAGCCAACATCCCAAAGATACAAGGAAAACACAATAAGCCAAACATCCTAATTATCAAGTCTGTATGAATATAGACATCTGCTGATAATCCATATTTGGTGTCCATGGAAACAAAATAGCACGTGTTCTTTTAAACCCTCCATTGCAAATATCTGTGACTACCCGAGATGTCCTGTTCCTATCAGCAGCACGTCATTTCTATTTCCGGAAGCTTTCTTTCTTTCCGGCTAGAGACTGACAGTGTTGTTTAAAGCTTTGGGTGATGGATAAAAGTCTGTGTGTTCTCCAGTTCAGAAGATTCACGTTTGAACCTGCCGGTGTATCTGTTGGTGGCAGGAGGTGCAGACGGATTTATGCAGTTTCGACAGCTTCAGGAAACATCTTTCAAAAAACTACGCAGGAACAGAAGGAGTGAAGCATCCAGATTTCTGCTGTATTTATCAAAAGAGTAGTTATTTTTACAGTTAAAAAGATTAGAAATTACTGTTAACAAATAATTCATTTCTCAAGAGTGTTTTTTTTTTCCATCTGAATCATCTTTATTTATGATGATATTTAGTTCTTGACAGCTATAGATATAAACTATATACTTTTAGTAGTACTTTTATTTTACTTAAGTATTTATATAGATGCAAATATAGATTCTTATATAATTTTTTTACATTTTCAAGTGTGTTTTTGTATGAAAATGTGTGTGTATTTAATGTTCCTATGCGTGATTTTGTTTATCACGCCAATAAAGTTTTTTCTAAATCGTGAATCTAAATGGACGGCTACTCTTTATCATAATTAGATGAATGTGACACTGTTGGCTTTATGAAAAATACTCTCCTAAACACATTTTGAAATAACTACAGTCATAGTTAAATTAAAATAAAGTAAGAATCCACAAAATTTACCCCAAAATACCACAGCAACTAAGCTATTACTATAGTACATTACAACTGCATTTTCTCATAATAATTTTGATCAACTTAAAGGGATTTCACCCAAAAATAAAAATTAATTTATCATGTATTCATACTTATGTCATTCAAAATCTGTACCTTTCTGTGTATGACAAAAAGAAGATACTTTGAGAAATCTTTTTGTGAAAAATGTTTGTGTCCATACAATGAAAGTCAATGGGGGTCAATGTTGTTTGCTTACCAACATTCTTCAATATATCATCATTTGTGTTCTCCAGAAAAAGTCATACAGGTTCAAATGACATGAGACTAAAAGATTTTAATTTTTTTTAGGTGAACTATCCATTTATCTGCCAAGAACTCTTCTTGAAATATACTTTAATATGACTCAAGGCCAAAACACTGCTTTACTATGTGACCACTAAAGTTAACTATTGATTTAGTCTGAACAGGTGACACAGGTGCTTTACTAATGCAGAAGGCAGTCTTTATGCCCCAAGGCTCTGTCAGCGCTCACTGGTTTATTACTGACAGATATATGTGGCTAGTAATACCTGTGTGTACATACCACGTTATAATGACAGCACAGAAAACAGCACACAGCATTTGTGCAGACAGCTGGGTCTCTGATGCTGGTTATAGTGCTGAATTATGAAAAACCTTTGTGGTTTAAAATGGAGGTCTTGATGATCTACTGCATCTTTACACCAAAAATGTATGAAACTATCCATGCTGTTTTTAACTTATCATTTTAGGTATTAACAAGCCTTAAACCGGGCAAAAATTAGGTTAACCAAAGCAAGTGTATACTGTATGTACCCGTTTGTTTTATGCTAATATTTGAGTACCTCTCGTCATAAACATTGGCACGTTCTGTGACAATGAACATCTGTCAGCAAGAAGCTCACGCTGTCAGGGATTAATTTCAAAACACAGACAGGTGTCTCCGTAGATATGCTTCCATCAGACAAACAAGTACACCCTGTTGTTTTGTCAGCTTCATCTCCAACCAGACCTTAAACTGTCATACAAACAATGCAGAACAGAAAACAGTCTGTCATATCATCTTGCTCAGCATTGGGTCATCTCATTTCTCTCATTCAACTGAACCGTAACATATTTTCAGTTTTAATCTGCCGTGTGCTCGGTTGCCGCTGGCCAAACAACGCAGAGCTGTCGCTCGGGCCATGTTTGTTTCGATCCAGTTCATTAGCTCTCTTATCAAAAGAAAGTGGAGAGCAACTTCCTGTTTTATTTCATGATGTTCTTTGACAGCCCTTGGGTGATGCGCTCGGTTTATTTATTGTTTGTTTGTTTATTGTTTGTTTATTTATTGTTTGTTATCACAAATTTGTTCTATTACAAACTATCACGCCATTTCCTGTGTTTAGCACACAAACATCACACCCGTCACGAAAAATTGGTGAGGAAAATTGAGTTTTCAAGGGGCGCATATGAAGCTGCAGTTTTGACCTTCCTTTCCTTGCTGGCTGAGATCTTTTCTCCAGCATTCTGTGATACCATCATTCCTTCATTGCCTAAGGAGTCAACCTCTCTCTCTCTCTCTCTCTCTCTCTCTCTCTCTCTCTCTCTCTCTCTCTCCTCTCCTCTCCCTCTCCCTCTCTCTCTCTCTCTCTCTCTCTCTCTCTCTCCCTCTCTCTCTCTCTCTCTCTCTCTCTCTCTCTCTCTGAGCAACGAATCCAGGATCACTAGTTTAAATATTCATGTGTAGACATGGGTGGTTGTGTGAGAAATTGACAGAACACACAATTAGGCAAAACTGTGATTTTTTTATAATTAGATCTAGATTAGATTTTTAATCTTCTTATTTTTAACATTTAATAAAACATGCATAATGCATAAAACCTGAATTTCTCTCAACTACTAATTATGTTTTTTTTGCTCCAGGAAGAAACAAGATATAAACAAGCAAATAATTGTACTTTACACACTTGTTTCCATCACAAAACATGTTCCGGATTAAATAAACACATTTATCCACGGATACATGTATCTTGTATTATTTTATGATCTAAATGCTTTTTCGAGCACTTAACAGCCTTGGAAAGTACTTACTTTTAGGGTATGCTTAAATAATTACAGTTGGTTATGCCCTGAATCTACACCCTCATTTTATGGCTCAAGGCTTAACTTTAAAGAGGTTTTGTGATGCATGTTTCTGATAGATGTTTTGGTGGTTGACTGATAGCAGGCTCAGATAGATGGAGATATGATCTAACACCCTCAGGATATTGTACCACAGACAAAGGATTTACTTCAGTACTGCCTGAGGTGAATTGTTTGTGTGTGTGAGAGAGAGAAAGGACTCAGAAAGACGTGCCAAAACGAAGCACTGAGAGATAGCAGTAATTAAACTGTTCCTTACTTTAAAACATAGACATCAAGGCTGTATGAGTGACGACTTCCCTACCATAAATTGGGGACATTTAGATCCACATCACACACACACACAGACTTTCCATAGACATAATCCAGCCCTAACCCTTGCACAAACCTTTCTGCATTTTAACATTACTTACATAATGTGACACGCTTGGCTTAACTTAAGAAAAATATAACTTTCAGCTTTGTGTCCTAGTGGGATGCGAATTACCGTTAATCAACATATAGCAAGAACTTAAACACAGCACGTATATGTGCACGCATCACACGAGCCGAGGACGGACCCTCTCCCTTCCGGCTTTCTCCCGAGTGTAATTTCACGGTTTCAGTCTGAGCTAAGCCAGCGGCTCCTATTTTCCTCTGCAAACTTTGGAGAGGCGGCATAATAACAGCAAAACAGAGATAAAAGAACAAGAATCCTTTCTCTTTCCACTGAAAAATAATTAATTCTCTTGCTTTGAGGAAAGAAGTCTAAAGAACAACTCAACCTTATCCTCCCAAAGCCTGAGCAGTAAGACACTCCGGGGAAGGCTCACAACTTCAGTGTTGCCCATTTTCACGTGCACCGTGTCTATTCTGGGTTCATCTGCTGGATGCTGCGTATGCACGAGAAATTCTGCCACAATATGAGCTCAGGATAAACGTCTCTTTAAATAGCTGCATGTGTATATATCTGTGTATGTATGATAAAAACTCAACAGCTCTGCTTTGTGTGGTTTACTGGTTTGACCTAGAAATCATACATATTTACATCTTGCTGTAAATGTTTCACTTAAATTTCACCAACAAATAAAGGTCCTTACCGTCATCCTGGTCTGGCAGTATGCGGACAAGTGCGGTGTGATGTTCCGCTCCCAGACGACCTCCAACGGGCATGCTAAGAGTGATGTTAAAACTCTCCTCTTCCTCATACAACGAGTCATCGATGATCACCACGCGACAGTGCTTCTCTGTCTCATCCTTATCAAAGCGCAGGATGCTGATCTGCTCCTCCGGACGGGAGATGTAGTCAGAGTATGAGAGAACTGAGGTGGGAACCGTCCCTGTGGCGGACCCTGAAGCAGGCACAGAAAGGACACAAATTAATTCACATTGACAAACTTTAATTCATAGAAAACACAGCTGAGGAAATAGAGAAAAATAAAGACTTTAGAAATAGAGTCTTTAAAGCTGTAATATGTAACTTTTTGGTAAAAAAGAAACAAAAATTCAGAGTTTAAAACTGTCTCCTTATCTCACCCCGATTCAAAACAGTAAACTTATAATCATGATTTTAAGAATACATTTGTAACTACTTGCAATCCAAATGATCTTGATATCGTGTTACTGCACATATTGAGCATACACAATTTTTCAAAATTATAGATATTTTTAGTTTTAGTTTTTTTTAAATCACATAACATAAACATTTTAGATTTTTTATAATTTTATTTTTTTATATTTATTCTTGAGTCTTAGACCTTTCCATCAATATATAATTTGATTGATTAGAATTCAACTATAAAATATTAAAGTAAACAGTGAAATAACCATTAGACATTTAACAGATTAACTATTAAACTAAATATCTGTATGCTTGTATAGCACTGGTCCATTCATATACTTAAATAAAGTCATCATCATTACAAATGTATATGTACCTTGCTGGGTGTGACAGACCACCA
Source organism: Beaufortia kweichowensis (assembly GCA_019155185.1). NCBI lineage: Eukaryota > Metazoa > Chordata > Actinopteri > Cypriniformes > Gastromyzontidae > Beaufortia > Beaufortia kweichowensis. The sequence continues at coordinate 2,228,757 of CM032815.1, read as the reverse complement.
TAAGCTCATCACTGACATCTCCCCTCCTGTGCACTGGGATCAGAAGTTCTCCGATATCCTCTTCTACAGCAAAACTGGCCTGAGGAAAGAACACTGTGGATTCTGTCAAAGAGAAAAGAAGATATAGCACAGCTTTTAAACGTTTGTTCCAACAGTGGTCTGTTATATCAGTCACCGAGGGATTTAAAAGCACCCTGTGAGAAGGTCTATTACCGCCGGGGTTCACAGCACCACAGGCAGCGAATTGATTTCTCAATATATAATTATTTCACATCACAAGACTTTATACCGGGAATGCAATACACATTTACCCTGCACAAACAGCAAAAACACACTTTTTATGAAAAAATTGACTTTTTCAAATCGAGTGCTTTATATTAGGTTTTTAGCTCCTTTGGACCGTGAAGTGTCGATATCTGTCCGTGCCTGTTATGTGTTGAGCTGTGCTTCACAGGAAAGCGTCTGGCGGAGTGGGAGACGTTGCTATTTTCAAATACCGTAGGTCAGGACTGAGTCAACATCTAACAGATTTTTATAGCACACTGAACTGATGGAGAAAGAATGCTTTAGCCAGAGAGGGAACAGTTTTTGAAAGCTTGGTGATGTTTGTGAAATCAAAGCAGACGCACAGGGACCAATAAAGAAAAAAAAAACAAGCAGAAGATCCCTCTTTGCACGACCTGTCCTGTCCCAGATCCTTTCCAAGCAATTATCTGTAATACTTTGCAAACATCTCCTGCGATCATCAATGGTCATTTGGGACAGAAGAAGACCGGAGGTGAAAGGTGAGACGGGCTGTCCAGGTTACAGGAAAAAGTGTAAAGAAAACAAAACAGTTGGACAGATTGAGGTTCTCAGAGAGCTGGGGATGTTTTTGGTACCATTACGTTTTTATGCCTAGTAATTTTTGTCACTTATAATGGCTTCATCTATTTTCTATGCAGAAGAACTTTGGGCTATTAGCATAAAATACATGATCATTATTACACTATTGGCATATTGTAGCTTACGCTGCAACTAAGTAAAAGTTTGTTTGCATTATGGGATATTGTTCTGTTGTGCTGACATTAGCACACAAATTAAAGCTGTTTGTCTTCTTCATAGTTAGTTTACCACCACCCAGGTGTAATAATCTGTGAATATTTCACAGGCAAAAAAACAAAAAGTACAATGTACAGTGTTTGTTAAATTCTGCACCTATATTTTTGCTTTAACCACTTTTCAGCAGATATTTTAGTAGACCTTTGTAGTTTAAGCTCCAGGAATACTGAGAGATGTTCCCCTAAATGACTCCTTGCACATGCAACATTTATTTTATTTATAACATATTTGAATATTTAAATAAAATATGGCCAGATTAGCATTTGAAGAGGTTTGGGCTGAATATTCATTGACCCTGGGGTCTAAAGTCCCTGGAGAGGTTTTAGATACCCAGAATCTTTGCCATGGAATCCAAAAGATTGGCAGCAACATTTGCATTTACTAACAATTTATCCTAAATAATAACTGCATCTTTTTTGTCACATGACACAACTATACAGAGAGAACGTGAGACCAAATCCTTGCTCACTGCTATTTGAATGTCCCACAAACATTAGACAAAGTTCTCCTTGGTTGAAAATGACTCTTAGAGACCTCATGACTCAAACACAAGTTGTGCTGGTGATAAATTAATAATTGACCTTGTTTTGTAAGAATCAAGAACATGTTTTTCTATGCAACTTTTTCTTGTTAGCTTTTATATTTAGCTACAAAATATGGTCTAGTGATGAAGGATAAATATTTGATTTTATGACGTTTATTAACTATAAACATAAAACAAAAAAATGTTAATGTTATTTTAAAAAATACCTAAAATTAAAAAAGATTTTAAAAGATTAAAAAAAAATTAATTGTAAAACAAAAATTGTAGTTTGGATAGTGCATTTCAATGCTCAATATGTGCATTGAAAGTTATCAAGTTAAATATATAAAAATCATTACCATCTAATAAAAAAGACTATTCAAGTAAATCTAAATTTCATCGTTGATCAATACATAAACTGCATGACATTTTGAAACTACTAATTTTTTACCTTTTCAATTCATATCCATTTACAAATTACAAAAATCTAAAAAAGAAAAATCCAAACCAGCACACAACATTGAACCCAAAGTAACCCGAAGTGAAGTTGAAGTAAGCATATTTTATTCCTCCCTCTTTCCTGTATTGCACTTTACACTAATCAGTACTGAAAGGTTCTGTCTGGAACACAGGAAGCTTGTCACATCATCGCAGATGCAGCTCCAGATGCGGCGTTTGTCTGTGCCCGCAGGTCCGTGTAAACCATCATTTGCGAGCTGTTCTGTGGCAACTGGGTCACGCAGGTCTCCAAAGGGCCTTGTGGGAAGACAACTACCACCCTCTCACATTCAAATTTTAATGCGCTGAGATGGCGCTTCGACGAGGCTGACCTTGCATTACCTCACATGCACAAACGCTAAAAGGATAATTAATCTGAAAAAACCTGAATCGCGGCGTGCAGACCGTCCACATCTCACCTCCACACACCCTCCCTCACCACTAGAAAGAGCAGCTACTCGCCGTCACGTTAAGCCTCCCGTGAGACGCCAGCTACGGCAAACAAACCCCATCGTAAGCCTGATAATTAGCTCACTGGGGAAGCAGGAGAGATTTTTTTTGGTATGGCGAAATAAATTCTGGGTAGATAGCAGGCTTAAGAAACATTCAGATGGAAACTATCGCCGCGTTTGGCGTGATGGATGAAATTTTTTATTATCTAGGGACCCCACAGAGGAGATAAAGACAAAAACACACAGAATAAAACAAAGTAAGCCTTCGGTTATTCACGCCGCACATCAAAATAGGCTCATAATTGTGAGAATATGAGATACTACGGATGATGAATAGTCGAATAATACTGCCAGAGCTCATGGCTAGGAAACTTAAAGCAGGCTGTGTGAGACCAAAGAAGTTTGATCAACAGCTTTATTTTGTAACAAGAGCCGCTCTGAGATAAAAAAAAAGTCTGGGCTGTGAAAAAAGTTTGCAATGACATGTTTATCTGTGACGGTCTCATTCGAGATCTGCTGTCGGTCCTGCAGACAAAGTGCAGCGTGCGTCCTCTCAAACTGACCACTTCAAACCCGTGCAACTAACTTTCATATGTGAAACTGTATAATTACAGAGGAAATCAGCGCAGATGTGTCAAATCAGTCTCAAACACCCACTGATGGCAATTTGCATTTATCGACAAGGTGCTTACGGAAAAAGACACAACGCCGCGAGTGGAATTCAAGATGAAAAGAAAGGCCGTTGATATGCGGAGGTGGGCGTACGCTAAAAGCTTGCAGGTAGGAAGAGATATGAAACGCTATAATTGAGGTCCACTGAAAGTGGGGAAAAACATCTGCAATATGTAGATAAGGCTGGTATTTTTAATTTTTTCCTAAAATAATACAAAAATTAAAACAACCTTGATGTTTTTTTCGTTCGGCCCAACCTCTGACGTCTGACTTACTTTTCTGTAGTTGTAATGGGGTCAGCATATTAAATGAATGATGCATAAAGGCTCTTTTTGATGCATTAAACGTGCTTGAAATAGCACTGTGATCACATACAATCATTACATAAATCCTGAGGAAGAATCATTTCAGCCCTGCAAAAACTGTGATCTTTTTAAAGAGTTCAAATGAAAAGGTAATACAGGCTATAGTTCTGGTAGGGACAAGAACTAAAACTCATCCGACAGATTCACTAAAACACTGAACGTGTTACCCGGACAGAAAAAGTTGCGCCACACTTAAATCTGGTTTTATTTCTTCCAAGGATATTTAGGAGAAACATCTGAGATAAAGTTTAAGAATTAAAGGAATAGTTCACCCAAAAATGCAAATTATTTCAACATTTATGCATCCTCATGTCATTCAAAATCAGCATGACTCTATTTATCTAACTCTATTATGAAGAACATTAGTAACCAAACAACACTGACCCCCATTGACTTTCATTGTATGGACACAGAACCACTAAGACTTTTGTCAAAATATCTTCTGTGTTTTGGAGAAAAAGCAGTCATATGCAGGTTTTGACTAACACATTTTTTGGTGAACTGTCCCTTTAACCAAATTATGAAAATTAAAATACATTTAAACAGGAAGTTCACTGTTGACTATTCACTGTTTCTGTGTTTATCGGGTAATGTTCTGTCAGCTTGTTTTGGACTTACCATCTCCTGGATCCACCTATCTCAACCAAAGCTCTCGCTGGCGACTCCAGAGCGCCCATAACCGGCTCTGTCAGGATAATCTGAAAATTCTCCGACTGTTCATATTTCCCATCTGAGAGAACCTTCACTGTCCACGTGGCTGTGGTCTGGCCGGGGTTAAACTGCACCTGCTTCTGAGATTTCCCTTGAAAATCCTTCCCCTTTTCAGCACTGCCATCCACAGTTCCAATTCCTGTAAAATACCACAAAGAACAAACTTTCCTAACTTCATATCTCCAGTTTCCAGGTGTCACGAATCACCAGTCTGAGAAGGATCTACTCAAAGAAGGACATTATCAAATTCATAAGCAAGCAGGGATTAGAGAAAGTCTCAGGTTTCTAAAGATCAAGCACATTCGATCTTTGTGCATTACTGACACCATGCATGAAGAGATATTCATACTGTAGATGTCCAGGGTTGAAAAGCCTCAGGGCTGGAGCGCTCTAATGCTCAAAATCTGGGATGTAAGAACAAATTCAAGCAACATGTACTACTAAATGCAGCATGTACACTCAACTTAATTTCTTCTGTAACAGTGATAAGAAGCTGTGATGAGATTTCAACACAGTGGAAAAGCCTGCCGTGAACCTGCCTGAAATCGTTTGATCTCGGATACATCAAGCAAGGCCACCGACAGGGATTCGTCTGCCAGAACCTCCCAAACAGATGCTGGGAACTGAATCACCTCAGTCTTTCAGATCAATGCTGGACGGTTCACTGATCTTTTAATCTATAATAATTAAACTGTATGTTTGGAGGTGATAATTATAAGTTACAAGACAGCAATACAATTATGATTATAAATATTGATTTTTTTATTGACACACTGGAAAGAATGAATGGCTTAGATAACTCATTCAATCTTAGCTAACAGTGTTACTTATAGAAAATAGAAAGGCTTGAAAAATGTAAAATGTAGAATATATGACTTGTAAAGATATTTAAGGTCACAGTATGTTTTTATAGTACTTATATAAAACAAATGACACAATTCTAGCAGTGGAAGATTTTCTAACATTGCTAACATAAAATAGATCTTGACACTGAATAAAAAACACATTTTGAATTTAAAGGCAAAAAAAAATTAAAGGCATTTGTGAAGCAGGTTTTATTTTTCTATGTCTATGTTAGGATCAATACCGTTACATACATCACTTAATGTGGCAGATATTTTTATCTAAAATTATTTATATGTGCATTCAGCATATCCATTTGATCAACAATCACTAAAGATGTTCTTTAAGTATCAAACTGTTAATTATAAATAAGAAAAATCTAATCAAACTCATTAGATGATTAGAGGTTAATTTAGCAACACATTATCTCTGCATTTAGTATAATTACAGCAATCATATTTCCATCACTACAAAGAGAATAAAAGCCCTCTTTCTACTTTACATGTGGAGAAACCTTTTAAGAAAAAGCCAAGAATGTGGGGGGTTGGAAAAAGCAGAAATAAAAGATAAATGAAAAAGAGTGATAAAACGAGAACAAGAGAAAGAGCTTTCAATTCCATTTCTCTAACATCAGGGGGGCTCATTCGAACCACAACAAGCTGCATGGCAAGTGAGATATGAAGAAAAGAGAGAAGAACAGATGAGGCGGGGCAGGAGGTGTGGTAAAGATGCTGCAGTGATGTTAGACACAGACTGCAGCTGAACTCCAGGCTCCAAAGAGCAAAGAAGCAGATGCAGTCTGCTTTCAAACTGTGATGATACAGGGAGAAAACCTGTATATTGCTGTACATTATTCCACTTATTACATGGTCACTTGAGTAAATTATTGGACATAAAATATTGATAACTAATACAAACTTTTCTCTTCCTGATGGCTTTAGACACGAGTTTTAGCCAAGATACAAGGTTCAAAGACGACAAACGTGCAATTTGGTTTATTCATTTGTAATATAATGAATATATAACATATATCTCCTATATGTTATAAATTATTTCTATTTATTAATCTAGGTAAATTATTTTTGACTCTTAATACCAAGATAACCATGTGTTACTAGTTTTAAGCATTTTTTTCTTATTAGAAAAAAAATTGAAATGTCGTGACTGACCAATCAGAATAAAGTATTTCCAGAGTGCCAGAATCCTATGCTAAACACAGCCAAACTCATCTGTAGATGTAAGTGGACTTATTAAAGGTCATTAAAGGTCAAAGACAAGTCTTGATTACTCTTCCGCCCCCTTGAGACGGGAAGCTTAATTCATTTTCATTTACCTGCATTAGACTGCTATTAATTACATCACCACCCCCTTCTCTTTCTGCTCCTCATCTCTCTTAATGCCTCTGCTCTGTTTATCTCTCCGGTCTTTTACATTTCCTCTTTTACACGCACGCCACAAATCCAAGGAGCGTGAACAAAGACCCCGTTTTCATAAATACTGACCACATGTGGGGACGGGTGGAGCGGTGCAAGGCAAGATAAGCAGGTAGACGCTCACAAAAGGGAGCAATCTACTGTTGCTGGAGAGCGAGCGAGGGCTTTCATCTCACAATGAAGCCAAAGCACTTAGAAAAACATCTCTAACAGCTTCCGATTGATAAGCTTAAGCAATACCAGCTCTTGCTGTGAAGACAGACGCCACAGAATGCTAATGACTCACTGTTAGCGTGTGTACTCTTGACTTTTTGCCTGAATTAATCATTTTTGGACAATAGATTGTTTTTGCAGCAAAAACAGGTCGTGGAGAGTTGAGAATGTGAAAAAAATTAAGCGTTTTACTTTTGAAATTTTAAGAGACCGGAAGAATCATCTAGTGGTTTTATACTTACCAACGAATGAAGTTTCTCCAAGAAAACCTCGTCGGAGGAGGACAACCTCAAGAACTTTGTCCTGCTCGTCCACCACATAGTTCGGCTTCTCCAGAGAAATCCAAGCCCAGTTTAGACGAAACTGCTGGTCCTTCAATTTGTTTTTTCCTGAAAACAAATAAAAGGTGCTCTTGATGGATTTAAAAGGTTTTTTGTAACATTCATAATGCATGTTTTTTTTCCATTTTTAAAAATAGATAAGTTGTGCATAAAATTATTTTGATGTCTGTACAGATGGTTCAATATAATGGCAAATATATAAAACACATCACTTGTGAGAATTTATATTTCTCAGTCAAAGTGTCGATGCCTGCTAGAGAGCCCCACAAACTTTAAATGGGCTGCGATATGACTTGAATTATATAATTATTTAAAATATATTATATTAAAATAATTTTACGTAATCAAACTCATTTCAATAAAGATGTCACTTACTTCAAATATATCTCACTGCAGGACTGATTTTTCATTCAACTATTACAAGTCATTTCTTGCATACACTTGCAAATGTCTTACTCAAATTAGGTCTGCTTTCTGCAATTCTTTTTTCCATTGAGTATAAAGCAAATCAATTGTCAAGTGAACACAAAGCTGTTTATTCTTCTCAAAATAACATCAAAAATAGACCAGTGGCATGCAGTAAAATCCTTATTGCTGGCTGCATTTTAATATAAATGAAATCTTGAAACATATGGGTGACTGCATTTTTATGTTTAAATTTAATGATAAAAGTTGTATGTGTCACTCAAAGCCAGAGAGACATTGAAGTTTGAAATTAAAAATAAAACGAAATCATTTTGAACGTGCAAATTGTTGTGAAGTGGCAAAGGTTTCAGAATTGACCATCTGCTCCACTAACAACTAATTCTAAATGGTTTTTTGATAGCACGCACAAGGCCAATATGCACAAAAAATGTAGTTCCAGGTCACAAAAGCAGAGAAATTTAAGTGGTTTGAATAAACAAATCTTACCAAAACAAAACAAATTGTAAAATCTTGCCTTTGTGAACACCACAACAACATGCTTCAATGCTTCTTGAAATGATAACTATTTTGTTTGACAAATATGACACAAATATCTATCTTAGATCCAACTGATAAACAAACTCTAAATTCAGAATTCTCTAGTATTTGTTTCGTTGTCAAGCTGAACAATACCAAGCTCTCATTATCTTCCCTTCTCCAACACTGTCACACTGAAGCTCAGTGGATTTGTCCACACCCTGAGGACACAGACAGTCTCCATGAAACATCTCACACAAAGGCCCCTAATGACTTTATTAAACAACAGCGAGTCAAAGCCAGTTTGTTCAAACAGTGTTACCTAGATAGACACGGCAACTCGCAGCCGCTCATTAAAGGCTAATCATGTGCAGCCACACTCATTGAAAAACACTAAAGAACTCCATCTATAAATAGAGCTCACAAATAATTCATCACTTGTGTTCCTTCACACAAAGTCGTGAGTTGCTGAATAAAGCCTGACAGAAGTCAAATGCAGCAGACCCCTGAGGCTACTTACACCCTTGATATTTTCATTCATAAGGGTCTTATATTATCAGCGCTGGAAAGTAAATCAAGGAGCATAAGATTAAATGAAACTTCTCAGACTGGAGTGGTACTGGGAAGAACTATTCCTATGTGGTGTAGCGATGAGCAACGCTATTTATTAATGGTGTACCAAAAGCATCTGTCACAACTAAAGTAACTTTTGTATTTTAAAACAAGCCCCAGGACCTGCACACTCCCAAAATTAAGTTTAATGCAAGTAATATGTGTCCCTGTACAGCTTGTTATCTGTGTGGTACATAAAAATATTTATTAACTAACATGATACTTAAATGGATTCTTAGCTTTTTATCCAATATACAGTACCAGTCAAAAGTTTAGACACAATTGATAAAAATGTTTCTCATCAACCTTAAAATTCCTTTAATCTGAAGAAAACTAAATGTTATTTAAAAAAATATATTTTTGATCAAACAATGAATAAAAAGCAGCCAATAAGAGTCAAGCATCGCTAGAAATTTCTTCAGTGATATTTGAAAAGCTTTCCAGGTTGAGACCTTAAGAAGCTGGATGATAAACGCAATACCTATAAACTCAATCAGAAAAAAATAAGTAAGAATATACAATATGGCACTGAATGATTTTCATATTTAGTATTCTGAAAAACGTGGTATTATGTCTAAAAAAATACATGCTACACCAAAGTGACTGGTTAAAAGATTGTTACAATGTTGTGAAATACATTTAGCAAATAAAGTCTAACACCTTCCCGGAGATTTTCTTTGAAAAACATTCAGTAAATGCTATTTTTAAGCATGACTGCTCCTGAAAACAAGAAAATGGTTTGATTTGAACTTTTAGGCATATAAACAATATGCCACTCAGTGTCTTAATAGTCAGGATGGTGACTGGCACAAGTGAAGATTGTCACCAGTACAGACATGCGTATGTTTGGTTGTTCAATCTGTGCTTGAGCTTGGAACAGCTGCTTGTTCTACATTTTCTGTTTGGCACTTTCAATCTCTCTAATCTCTAGCCTCATGGTACTTTATGGAGCTTCAGCTTCATGAGCTCTTGGCTACATGAAGCTCACCTTTAAATTTTCTGGCTGGATTAAGAAAGCTAAACCAGTCGAGGCTCTTCTAGAAGGGTCAAGATATGTCTGGATGTCCTCAACTACTTCAATTAAGGAAATAACATTTTTTATCTGCTGTCTGTGCAGTAAAATAAAAACTGTTGTTCTCCTTTCATACCCATTGCTGTGCACAACTGTTTCTTTATTATCTTCAAGCACCCAGACACTTCATTTCTTTCCTGTTTACTTGTCTAAGTGTCCCTCACAGGTTCCACAACCATTGTTTGGAGAAGACAAACTCAGTTGTCAAATACAACTACGAAAGATTGATTAAAGACTTTAATCGCCATCTCCCATTGGTCCATCACCTGTCTGCTCTATCAGTGTCACTTGCAAATGTTTTAAACAGGTAAAGAAAAGATTCTGGAGTACCTGTTTTATGCAGGTGTGGTCTCACCCCTGAATCAGTCAGCCAGGCAGGTCAAAGGTTATTCAAGAGGACAACATTTACATTGACCTTAAATACCTCAACTACACCCACAACCAAACAAAACATCTCACCTTTGACTGGCTCTTTAGGAGAAGGAAAACTCAAAGCCGGTTTTCAGTAATCCACACATGTATGCCTTACAATCTGTCTAGCTTATGTTGCCAACAACAACAAAACTACAAAACATCCATTCACTATTATAAACAGCTTTAAAAAAATAAACAGCTTAAACATATGGTTATCTACACCCATACTAAAATTACCATTGATTTTCATCGTTGAATGGGTTTTGGGCTCCTGTACCACAAATCCCCAACAAAACCTTTCATAATACCAGATACACACAAGCGTATATGGGGCCAGCAATATTTTTTTTGTTCTCCGAGACACAACAGAGATTTGGAAACAAAATAAACTAAACTAAAAGGTGGTGAACAGACTGCTAAAATTGCTTTCAGCTAAAAGCTGGCGGGAACAAACAGCATTTAAATGGCATAAAATTGGGACCATTCTGCTTCTCAACTTGATGTTGATGGTCAGGTCTATTGAAAATCAACTGAGCTTTCTATTTAATGGTACATCAAAACCATTTCAGTCGATGGGGCATTTTTGCTTTCGTGGAACACGTGGGTAAATTCACATCGATGAATGTCGAAGAAATATTCCCTCAGTCCCACAGCAAAAAAAACACCATTCCAAAGCTTTTCTCAGTTCGCTGTGGCTACTGTGTGTCCCTGTAGTCAATCCTGTCATATTTCTAGCTCTGCCCCCCGAGGCCTGATTGTAGTGTAAAGGGCTAATAGTATTCAGGATGAGCGCTATCATCATGACCTTTTGCAAAGGAAGGGTAACTGATAAATCTGTCCTCTTTTACCCCACTTGGAGTTCAGGGACTTAAATTTGCTGCATATTTTAATAGAAAACTGCATTTATTAATGTCAGTAAGAAGCTTGCTGGAAAAAATAGATTACTTTAAGTGTTTTTATTCAAGTGTGTTTTAGTATACGCCTTTTTTTAGCTAAAAAGGAGCAAGAATACTTACAGTCTACCTATGTACTTCTCAGAAACATGCTTTATGTACTTAATCAAAAAATCTGTTGTGTAGTCAATGCTTTCTAGTGTTACATTTAAAGTAATACTTAAAAGGACCATTAGTGAAATAGTACACTTACAAGTATACTAGTACTAGTGCTTACTACATAAAGCATATTTAAAAATATACTGAACATGGTTTACATATAGTACCAGTACAAGTTTAGACACAGTTGACAAAAATGTTTCTCATGACCTTAAAAATATTTTAATGTTAATGTGTGTATCTATATTATATTACAAATAATATTATATGTATATAAGCTTGAAATTAATTGTATAGAAAAAATATAAAAATACAAAAATATAATTGTGCGAACATAATAATTTGTTTCATTAGAAAAATAAAAATATTATTTAAAAATATTACCTGGGCCAAAAAAAAGAAAAAAGCAGCCAGTAAGATTCCAGCATAGATGCTGTTTAAAAATCTTTCCAGGTTGAGACATCAAGAAGCTGGATGATAAAATGTCAAGAGTATGATTTAAAAAATTGTAAACAAAGTGTGACTACTTTTGAAAATGCCAAAATATAACAGTGTTCATTTATTTTGGATGCTTTTAGTCACAACATAATTCCCACAGTTACAATTGTGTTATTTCATGGTTTTGATGATTTTACTACTACTCTAAAATGTGGAAAAAATCTAAACAACGGTGAATAAGTGTTTTTAAACTTTTGCCTGTATACTTCTGTACTGTATACTTCACAAAACATAAAAAAATCATGTTAAAACAGTAAGCAAATCATCTAGAAGTCACACATTTAATCTAAAACAGTAACAATGATAAGAAGGAAGATGAAGCTAATATTCAGCCCTTGCCATATACTTAGAAAAAGTAAAACTCTTCTTTAAAAGAAGTAAAAAACAACGTAGGCAAAAGAACAAGTTCTGTCCTCAGGCTACAATCTTATTTTCAATTCAGATAATTCTCTGAACTTCATATGGTAAACATAATAATAGCTCTACCCTGCCTCACCATCATTATCGCCTATGCCGGGGAAGAGCATTCAGAAAACAAAGCAATTAATTAAAACCCCTCTGGTGTAATACGTATTATAAATATGTGAGTCGCAGTCTAACGGAGTTCATTAAATGAATGGAGCTGTTTAACACAAATTGCCTTTAAAATAGTTTATGGCGTTTGCTGTGGATGTCAGACTCTTTGGAAATGCAGAAACTAAGGCAGTCCAATTACAGCAGCTCAGATTCTTCAGACGTGTAAAATGATTTTTTGTAATTGTTGGATTTTATGCTAAACTTGTACATTACTGTACACATCACATGGATAAAAACACCTTAAGGACAAGTCCTTGAGAATCTTAATAGCATGTGTAAACAGGGCGTATTTGACTCTGGATCATTTTCAAAGAGGTAACGTCACAAGACTTAAATTTGCTAGGTGGACAGCAATGATTATCTTCTTTTACAACAGATTATTTATTGGCAGAACCGGTGATTGTGAGCGTGAGAGAGTCATGCAGAAATGGAAGTCTTTGGAAGACGAGGAGTCTGAACCAGATGTGTCGCATACAGCTTGTATTTTCCCAAATCTTTCCAAAGTCTGGGACCCTCTAATACTTAAAGTAATTGGAAGTCTGACAAGGGGCGTGGCTTACGCTCACAACCACAAGCTCTAATTATGTGTCATCTTGCCTCTAGTTAAATATATCGAACAGTTCTTTGTGTTGTGGGTATACAGACCCTTCAACCCACAACATGCACTTGTGAGGCACTACCAAAAACAACCAACTTGGGGGAAAAAGTAATTTGCAGAAGTAGAGAAATCACACAACTGCATTGTTGAAAGGATTATGTACATATAATGTTTGCATTACATGTATGATGATTCACGGTAGATTGAAACAAAACATTCACGTAATCAACGCTTCACCGGGGTGGGAGATTTAATTCTACATGCTATAATATTTTCTCGGGGTCACTCTGACTTAGATTACTTTTTCTCTTTGATGTACTAAAAATTAATTTAGAAAAAGTTCCAGTCAAAGGGAGCAGAGCGAATAACAATCTCCTCATGCAGAAGGTTCACCCACCTCTGAAAGTAAAAGCCTAATTAAATGCCACATAACTAAATATATCTTAACATTCGCCATTAATTCTCTAAACTATTCCATTTGCAAAGACACCTAAAATTTACAGCACGTTTTATTTATGAATTTAAATGATTTCTGCATTATTCCATCCTCGTAATAAAATCTGTCTAATTAACTAATACATCTAAATGTGCAGTACATTCTTATTAAAAACAAAAACATAAATTTTACATGTACTTTTTCATTACAAAGACTCAAATGGTGACTTACCGCTGTCCTCCACGGTGAAACCAAAGTGGTCACGGGTGGCGTTGTTGTTGTCTTTCAGGATATAGCAGATCTTAAGATCATCTATGTCAGCTGAAAACACATTAAAATATCAAAGTAAGAAGTTTATTACTCATTTAGAAGAAAATATATCAAACGATGATATAAAATGATATTGTTTAATGGCTGAAAGCATAAAAGGTTTTAAAGGCTACAGTATATGATTCCAACAGCACATAAAACACCTGCAGATAAAGGTTTTTTTTAAACTTTTACCAAATCCAGGTGAGAATTTCCGCAAAAGCAGCAGGTTGTAATCCACAAAACCATCAACAGAACAGGTAACAAGTTATTACATAATGACAGACAACAAGAAAAATGTTAAACACAGGATTCCATCTCCCCTACATCTGGTCTGTCCTATAGTATCTCTCCAATTACACCCGTTAACCACTGACACACTAAGTACAGTGTAGCATTATAAACCTGGCTTTCTGCTCTCCTTGCTCTGACCCACTTCTATTAAATTATTAATATCACTAGAAGAAGCCTCATAAAAATGTAAACCTGTGATTCTTTATGCACGGATGAAAACGCTTTTCATATTGAAAATAAAGTGTCTCCTTTCATTGCCGGCGTGCACTCTCGTAGTGAAATATTTAATGAGAGCCACAGAGCAAGCGGTGGTGGGATATAGGAAAAGGGCAAGGTAAATAAAGAGAAGCGATTGTTCCTTCTGCTTCACTGAGCAAGCTGATGAGGCCAAGTCTGGTGTGCCAGGTCCCTTACTTTGTCTCTCTCCCCCTCCCTTCTCTCTCCTTTCAACACATCTGCCTTCCTCTCGCTGATGTCTAGAACACTTATCAGACTTAAGTCAACCTGACATGGATTCTCACCTTCTCACTAGGCATTCATGTTTGAAGAAGTGTGTTTATGCTTTAGCTGTTAGGGGCCTTGAACCTGCGCTGAGTAACAAGAAAAACCTTGCATGCTAGTGAAAAGGTCCAGACTTTTACATTTCTTTTTAAGCCAGTGATGGGAGACGGTAACCAGTACAATTAAATTGACTTGATAGCAGTGTTGTTTATAGAATGACAGCATTTCATTTTAGCATTTTTTATGCTTATCTAACAAATTATAACTTTATTTATCAATCATCTAATTGCATCTGTAAAACATCCTATTTTTAACAGCATAGTTATACAACAAAATATTGACGGTCCCTAACACTGAGCATTCAAACAGCTATTTAAAGACAAAGTGAGTAATGTCTACTATCAGCAAGCTAACTAAAAAAATTCAATAATGAGTTTCAACCTATCCTCCATGTGCTTTTGGACAAACAGGTACAATGTCAACTTTCACTTTTAACTCAGAATGAGGTTCTCCTGTAAGCTGTAATCTACTTTCTTGAAAAACAGGCAAGTCACTATAAAGGGCAAAAGTATGACTAACTGAATAATTGAAAGGAGATGTGTGAATGCTCTAGTTGTCTCATTAAGATTTAAAGTTGAAGGCTAAGAGCCAGACACATCTTGCAGCCTGTGCTATTGGCTAAAAATGCCATTTTCTAAAATCTAAATGATATTTTTTCCAGTCATTAACAAGAGCTGAAAATGTTCCAGTGACATGATTTGTAGTCAATTTTTATCAGATCTATAAGTATACACACACACACACATATATATATATGATATATACTGTATATAGATGGGTAAATAGAGGAAGTAATACGATTTCCCAGGATTCAACTATAGATCTCATTTGGGAGTTGATAAATTACCTTGTGTGAAGGAGTTGATAGAGTCGTTCCCTTTGGCCAGGTTCATCAGATAGCCCTGCTCTGGCTGTGTGGTGATGTGAAATACCAAAGCCCCAGGGCTGCTGTCCCTGTCCACTGCCTTAAGGACTTTGCTTGTGATCTGATAACCTAAGTGACCTGTAGACAAGATCTTTAAAGTTGTTGCATCTTTGTTAACTACAATCTGAGGAACACCATTGTCCACAGACACGATGGTGATCTTCATGGTTTGAGCACTCCGTGTTTCAAATATAGTATCAGGGAACACATAAAAGTCCGAGTGGGTTCCATCAGTGACTGTAAAAGAAAAGCTATCTGCTTTGGACTCTGTGCCATCATGCTTGTAACTTATCATGTTCTCATTCAGGTCCTGCTTTGTGAAGGAAGTAACCGGTCGGGTGTTGTTAAAGAGCAGTTTGCCATGAATAGGTGGCTGTGTGACTGTAAACTTCAGAAAGTTCTCTGCTGTATCTTGGTCCTCGATGGTCAATTCAAAGGGTGTGATGAGTTTTATCTGTCCTTCACTCACTGTAAGGTCATGGACAGTCAATACTGGCTTTTTGTTGTCAACATCAACAATTGACACACGGAACGTACGGAACACAGGGTTGTAGCCATCGGTGACCTCAAACTCAAAGCTGTCCATCTTGACTTCATCATCTGCTGTGTGAATGTAGTAGATTTTGCTTCCAGCCAGCTGGAGTTGGGTAAAGGAAACAATAGGCATGCCTGGTGTGTCTGTGCTTTCCAAATGACCCCTCACTGGGGCTCTTGTGATGGTAAACATTAAGTTCTCATCAGGGCTGTTGAGATCACTGGTGCTGAGGAGGTTTGTAGTGAGTGTCACTCTGCCTCCCTCTTTTAGTGATACCCCTTTACTAATGACATCAGGAAACACCATATCAATGCTGCCCACTGTAATATAGAAGTAACGGTCAATTAAAGGGTTGATACCATCTGTTACATCAAACTTGACAAGGTCACGAATACCTTCCTGACCATTGTGCGTGTATAAAATGAGACCCTTATTTACTTCCCTTTGGGTGAAGTTCATACCAACAGTGATGTTCTCTATAGATCCAACTGATCTTTTATCTACATTTCCTGATGATTTTCTATAAAGAAAGCCCTGTGTGGGACCATAACGAAGAATGAAAGTGAGGGACTCATCATCTGAATCCAGATCAGTTGCTTTTAGGACTTTACTGTTTATCTCTTTTGTTTCTCCAATCTCAACTTCAAGTCCATCATTGATGGCCAATCTTGGTGTTTCATCATCCACTGGAATAATCATTATCATGACAGTACCATCAACAGAATGTTTTCCATCTGTAAGTAGGACGTCAAACTTATCTTCAGTAGTTTCAGAATCATCATGGTCATAAATTATGCTAGAGGCTTCCTTGATTTCTTCCAGAGTGAAGTTTGTGATTGGGATGGGACCGGTTGTCAGCTGATTGAGGATGAAACCATAACTTGGAGGTTTAGTGATGATAAACATCAAGTCTTCTGCAGGAACATCAGCGTCAATGCCGTTCAAAAGGGGCGTGTCTATGATTACATTCATGCCCTCCATTACAACAAACTCTCTCATAAAGATCTCTGGTTTCTCATCATTGGTTGGAATAATGACAATAGGAAAGAATTGTCTTTCTGAGAAGTTCACACCATCAGAGCATCTAAATGTGAACCTGTCCTCCACTGGTTCCACTCCTTTGTGTATGCTTTGAACATAATAAATATGACCTTCATTTACATCTCTGATGGTGAAAGCACTTACTGCCAATCCTGATCTTGACTTCTCAGAGCCTGGGGCCGGAGAGATGTTCTCCACATATCCTGAGGTGGGTTGAACAACGATGGTACACAGGATGTCTTCGATTGGCGTGTCAGCATCCTCAACCACTATCTGATGCTTACTAATAGCATTTTTGTCCCCCTCAAGGACATTAAAGGTAGGGCCAACTGTGACCACTGGAGTTTGGTTATCTACAGGAAGAATGGTGACGTATATACGGACTCCTTTAACTTTGTTACCCCCAATGTTCCATTCATCAGACATATCAGAGAGAGTTAAATTAAAAACATCTTCTATTGAGGTGAGACCAATTTCGCCACTTGAGTGAGCATACACAACCAGACCACTGATGATATCAGCTTGTGTAAACATATTTGAGGAAACCCCATTTACCAGAATTTCTCCAAACTTAGGAGGTTCCTCCACAATAAAGGTCAGCCTGAGGTCATCCGTGTCCTCATCTCTTCCCTGAATAACGTTGGTGGTGATTTCCGTAGCACCGTTTTCCAACACATCCAAGCGTGAGCCAACGGTTCCCTCCGTGAGAGCTGGTGTTTCATCATCAACAGGTTTCACAACTATCTTTACAGTAATTGGCACAACATGGATGCCATCACTAACATCTAATTTAAAAGAGTCACTTGTTATTTCATCACCATTGTGGATGTATGATACTTTGCCATCAGAGATATCCTTAAGATTAAAAGTACTTCCTTTTTTAAAATCTGTTAATGTATGTTGGATGTGGCCGTGCAATGGAATTTGACTTACTGTAAATAGAATTTGTTTACTTTCAGTGTCAGGATCATTTCGCGTTAAGTTCAACACTTGTAATGATGTGCACTCCTCTCTCGAGAACTGTGAAGCCAGAATTTGTTATCTGTGGGGGTTTGTTGTTCACGGGCTGCAGAAAAATTGTGAAAACACCATCAACACTATTTCCAGCAGTGTCTTCTACTCTAAAATGGAACTGCACCACATGGGGTGTGATGCCTAGCTCATGGTCTGGTGGGTGATAGGAAATCTTATGATGGTTAACTTGTGCTTGAGTAAATTCAGTTACCTCACTATCAGAGCTTTCTGTTAAAACAATAGACCCAAATCTAACCGGATTATTCTCATCCGTGTCGGTTGGCGGGCGGGTTATTGTGTATTTCAGGTCACGATCTTCAGAATCCAAGTCTGTGTAACGCAGAACATTATTGCTAAAATGAGTCAACTGATATTCATGTACCGTCATCTGCAAAGTAGTGCCTGGAAACAACACAGGTGGAATATCATCAATAGGCAGGATTTTAATAACAAATAAATTCTCCCCAGATTGGTTGGGAGGATCAGCATCATCTTGTACTTTAAACACAATCTGATCAGTAATTGCCTCTGTGATGTGTGGACCTGTGTGCTTATAAAAGAGCTTTTCATCTGTAACGTCTTTCTGAAGCCACTCTGTGACTACTTTCTCATACACGCCGTCTTCTGCATTAAATTTCCACGAAGTCGGGTCCTCCGGAGCTTCCGATTGCCTCATGAGGACCTCACCGATAGCTGAGAGTGGAGGCTCGATAATAAATTTAATGGTGGAATCCTCAGAGTCAATATCTGCTGCGCTGAGCATGAGTTGTGAGATGGGCACCATCTGGTTTTTGAATAAAGTTAACCCTGTGTTTGCATTTATGATGGGCGGCTCATCGTCTGTGGGTACAATTGTGATGGGGAACAAAAACTCAACTTCATGCTTGCCATCTGACATTCTGAAAATGATATTATCGCTGTACGTGTCACTTCCATCGTGTTGGTACACCACAATGCCAACTTCCAGGTCAGCGGGGGTAAAATATTTCCTGTTGGTGCCCAGCAGAGTTAACTGACCGTGACGCAGACCATCGACTACATTAATCCTAACACTGTCCAGGTTGTCCTCATCGCTAATTTCTAAATTGCTCTGAGTGAACAATGACCTAGATTGGCCTTCATACAGAAGCTGGCCGGTATTTTTTGTCACAACTGGGGCTAAAGTGTTCATGGGTTTTATGACAATCATGAATGCAAAAGGATCAGAAATGCCACCATCTGGGTCTATGACTTCAAACTCTATCTGAAAGATCCTCTCAGTGTCCGAATCCAGAGACGGGGGCTTGTAGGCTATTTTTAGTTCAGTCAGATCCCTTTGATAAAATGAGGTGATGGGTAAATTTCTATCGTCTGTACTCACAATATAACCCTCCTCGAAGGACAGCGGAGAGGTGATGTTGAAAATAAGATAATCTGAACTGGATTCTGTATCCTCGGCTGCCAGCATATCAGGAGTTAAAGCTGTCATAACAAACTGATCAACTTCCATCATCATCATGGCCACAAAACTGGGTCTGGGAGGAGTGTTTTCTGCACCGTCTTTAATCCTGATCATCACATGAAAAAACTCCTGCTTCAGTAAATTGTTTTCTCTGTTATGGAGTTCCACCACCATTGGAATGTAATCCTTGTTGGGAGACTTGTGGCTAGACGTGTGCTCATATCGGATACCTGCTTTGAGAAACTGCTCACAGTCCATCATCTTTTCCAGTTTGCCGTCATCACTCATTTTGCCATATCTAGGTAAAGCACTGCTGGCAGCCAATGACGTGACTTCACATTGCTCAGAGTCTTTATCATAAGTAAATTCAAGGACCTTTCTGTCAATACGGTTACTGGTCCCAAGAAGTCTATCAACAGTAAGTGGCATGTTTTTGGTAACAATCTCCAATTGTGTGAAAACAACAGCCACTTCTAGCATAAAGGGGATGATTATAGTTTCAGTCTGAGTGTCGTACCTGAGTTGTAGCTTTACTCTGTCCTCAGCTGGGCTCCTAGAGCCGAAATGAGAGTATTTGACATCGTTAGGACCAAATTCACACGGGAACTTTTTAGGTGACAGATGCCCCGGTCTCTGAGACAGCGGATCATTTTCCAGCACCGTAATACTGCACCTATCTCCCGGCTGAACTTCTATTACCAGATCGTTCATGGGATCGATGTACACCGATCTTCCAAAAGGCACGTGTATACCGTTGTTTGCCACCAGTATCGCATCTTCCGAGAGTTCAGGCGTGGATGCGTACGACAATCCGTGTCGCGCAACTCCTTGCGCACCTGTCAATGAAACAAAGAGCAGCATGAGAAATGCGTAAAGTTCCATGGCGCGTCAGCCTGTAAACAGCCACAAGAGGTTTTCTGAGGAAAATATCCAAACGCGTGATGTGATGCTCTGCTGTTACGCGTTACTACCACGAAAGGACGTGAGAAAACACGAAAAGTTGACAAATCCCACACGCGCGCCAGGATGCTCGCGCGGCATTCCCAGACTCGGAGAGAGAGAGAGCTGTTTTAACTTGTGCATGTCTGTAGGATGAAAAGACAAGAACACGCCCACAGTCTCAGTCGATTGGATGCGGAGTTGCATTCCCACGATCGCAGGTGATACACACGGAGGGTATAAGTGCCATCTTCAGTTGCGCATCCATCATTTAGGATAATGCAAAGAGAGGTGAGATTCAGCCTGCACTTTCTGAAAATAAAGAGATCAGAACAAGTCGTGTAAAGATATTATCTAGTATATTTTCTTTTGGAAAAATATTACATGTCTGAAAGATAATCGAATTAGTGTCATGAGGCGCTTCATATCAAAGTGGTCTGTGAGTTATGAAAAATATAATCGCCCTTGGTCTCCTTTAAATGAATTACAAGAAAAATCTTGAAAGAAAGTTGTATTACTATATTGGCACTCCTAAACATTACCCTCACACGATATGAGATTTAATGCGCAATATGATTTTATTTATGTGTTTATTAATATTTGTTTATTATGGGTTTATTTATTTATGGGTTTATTAATGTGCCCACCTTTTTTTACAATTGATGCCTTCTTAATTGTAGCCTATTTTGTACACACACATACACAAACCACACAGACACTTACTCATCCTCTCTGTCTGTAACTAAGGAGAGAGGGTCTTCAGAAGTATGTTGGAATGCTTTCTAATTACATTATGAGAGACTACAGTCAGTGTGTTTTCACATGTTCTCACCGGGAATGGTCGTTTCCCTCATAACTCCAGACCTGTAATCAATCAGCTGTTCACACAACATAAATATCACAGAGACATGTCTGAATTGTGCTCACCTTATTTTTCTGTTCATCTCAGACTTTCATTGTAATTTTTGGTCTGCATGTAGCCCTGCAAGAATTAGCCTTTTAATGGCACTAAAGTGGACAGAATCAGACCTCTAATCTCAGGGTTTAATAAAATAACAGTTCAAGTCATAGGAAGTCTTGTAGAAAGATGATTTTATGGACTGATAATAGTTGGTAGTTCTGTTAAAATGAGACAAAACTATACAAAAAAAACCTAGTATGGTAAAATTAAGACTAATGATTTACAGGTGTTATTATGCAATTATGTCTCAAACTGTGCAATGGTATAAAAAGCAAGAAAAACTATTTATTTGATATATTAGATGATTTTTTACCTGAGCATTTTGTTTTAGTTCAGACATTCGTCCTTAATCTGGGAAATAAAGAGCAATGTTCACATCTGTCGTCACTTCATTTGCAGAAGTATCCTCTGTTACCCTGTGATAGCCATCTGTTGTCTCGTGGCTGTTTTAACATGCTGCATTAAAAGCAAATAAATGTTGACAATTACAATGGCAAACAGTAAATGTCTGCTGTTGTCTTTGTCGGCAGGAAAAAAAACCAACCCAAACAAACTGAAAAATAATTGATACTGTTTGACACTTCTTTAAATCTGTTTTTGTTTATCTACAGTAAACCTGTTTATGAAAACATGACAGAGGACAACTTTTAAAAAACACAGATTTTAATGCATCGTTTCAAATTTGATATTTTTGTAAATATTTTTTGTGCTGTTTTCTATTATAGTGTGATTGAAAGCTTGGGAGCTTTTAAAGTGCACCCAGATACAAAGGTTATCCATAATGATAGATCTTTGTAGTGTAATAACAATACATTTCACAGACTTTCTTTCCCCTATAGATGTCTAAAACAAGTTACACCACAGTTAAAAATATTTATAATTAAAGTCAATGTTGCATCTCTGTACCCTGGAAACCACTGAAAAGAGCAAAACGGCATCTATGGGATTTGTGACAAAATGATAAGAACTTTACAATGCACTTTTCGAAAGGTTACTTGTTCCTCTTGAGTACTGCTGCCATTTCTGTTACAGATGTTGGAAAGTAAGACAAACCTTTTTGCACGGCACAACTAAATTGTGCGTTCCTTCACATACTATACCTTTTTAAACATACTATCTTTTTAACCTGTGTCACTTTTATGGCACGAGAACCTTGGGGAAAAGTGTTACCCGTTTTTAGAGCCGAGTCGTAGGTATAAATTACAACTTTGTTTAGAGATAATAAACAATCATTGAGTAATCACTGTTCTGCTTTTACAGCTGGGCTATCTATCCATCCATCCATCTATATATCTATCTATCTATTCAGTTACAATTACAACAATCCTCTTACACACAATACACAGACTACACTCTGGAAGCTAGCTCTTAATACTGGTGTTGGTGGCAGAGTAAATGTAATTAATAATTTGTCAGCTATTGTGTAAATGTCACTACATGGTAAATATTTACTTACCTTCTATGTAAGTGATATAAGCACTGATTAGTGCTTCATGTAAACTGTCACACCATCAATGTACGTGCAGCTTGTTAGCTGTCATACTAACAATGCAAAAACTGCATGATGCTCCTCTTGGTCACTGTTAATAAATATTAGCTTCAATGAATCTGAATTTTTATATATCACATAAACTGTATGGCAGGGTATTACGCCCCCTTGGCAATTGTCTTAAAATTCTCATGCAATAATGTTTAATGTCCAAAAGAGGGCACTGTTGTATTACTCCACGACACAAAACTCCATCAAGATCTCAAAAAATAGTGAATGCTTCAACAATTATAACGTTTATACATACAACCACAGACTATTAAGGGGGACTACAGTGTCAACAAATGTAACAAATAAGCAGAGATAATATTATAAATTAAAAGAGTTAAGAAAGGCAAAGGCTTTAAACAAATATTTATCGTCAGGCTCTGGTGGTTAAAGGTCCCTTGAATTTCCATTAGAGGAAGGCAATCTTAAATGAGATCTAATGGAGGTTCTGTGCGGGGTGGACAGATAGACTCGCTGCTATCAATACAGGCCACAGGGGAAGATCTGTTCAACCTGAAAGGGCTGTCTTATATCAGAGGGATAATAGTTTCTAATGCCACAGAATACAATAAATGAATTACATTTTTGCAGAAAGCTTTTATGAAGCTTGTTGAAAAACACAAAAGTGAGAAAGTCAAAAGTTGAAGCTGTAAATTTAAACACACAATTTAAAAAACCTCACTGGGAAACAATTTCAATTTTTGCCATAAATCTGTAGCAATTTAACAAAGTGCATGCTTTAAGCAAAACTTAAAGAGAAAAATAAAAGTTATACTACTCATCTGAAGGCAGGTCTTCTGTCTTATGCAGTTTTACTTTGCAGTAAAATTGTCAGCCTGAGGAAATTGCACAAACTAAAAGGCGTAAATCCACAAACTGTTTAGACAGTTTACATCTGCATATAGTCAATTAACCTACATCTCTTCACTGCCATTACATAATTCATAGACACGAGTCATATGACCAATGAGTAGCTTTATTTGGCTTATTAAAAAATTCACTGCTTTAATCCGACAAGGGAAAAGTCTGTTTAATTTACGAATATCTCAGCCGAGAGCATTCTGAATATTGTCTCCAACAAGCTGTGTCAGTTTCGCTATGAACCCTCTCTGCTTTCTAATCAAAGATCACGCACAATATTAACAACAGCTAAACCTTGAAATTAATTCCTGCCCTGGGGCGTCGAGAACATCACAACAGGTGAACGCATGTTCACGCAGAGTAATAGGAGCTATAATCTAATCCTTCTTCTGTACATAGACAGAGAACTTCAATTGGATGGCAGGTTGATCTGTGATTTAGGTACAATAATATATAAGTGGCTTACGAAGAAATGGGCAGCCTGGCTGTTCGAATCTCGATCTCTGCCGTTTCTTCTAATCTGTGTTTCTGGAGAGCCTTGCCGCAGCTTTTCAGAGCCAACTTTGAACCTCAAGCCTCTGGTCCCCATGTAGACACTAAAGAAAATAGGCTGTTATAATTGGTTCCGCCACATCATGTTTTTCCTGTCCAAAGTAATGAGAAGAAAGCTATGTGGGAGGAGTGGGGTGAGAAGGAGAGAGAGGAATGGAGGTTAATTATGGGTCACATGCTGTAGATGGTGGGCCCGATCGATGCGGCCGAGTGACATAATGGATCTTTCATAAGTGGTCTTTTGGACAAATAGCTGTTTAGACTCTTACACAGACACAAATGCGGCTCTTTGCATGATCTTCACGGATGAGACTCGAGTAGGGGACAAATATCGAATATCGCATTTATGGCGGGGTAATTAGGTTGATACTGTCTGCCTTGGTAAGCAATACCAAATTAAACCAGTCATCATTAGAACATTATATTTGATAAGTTTCAAGAATTTCAGTGAAATCACTTCCTGGCCTCACGTTATTTGAGATCGAGTTCCACATTAATTGTGTTTGCTGACAGAAATATACAAATTTGGAAGCATTTGAGTATTGTTCTGAGAATTATACTGAATTGTCAGCCTTTAAAACAAATTCTCATGGCAATTCGTAACTCTTTTACAAGGTAGCTAATCTGCACAATATTATCCGTATGTTTTAGTAAGATCTGATTTTTTTGCAACAGTGATGGTTAGGTTTAGGGGTGAGGCTTCATTATTACTTATTACTCTAATAATCATACATTTTGTATGATTCACATTTACAGATTTTTACAAATTAGCCACCTTGTAAAAACAACAACTTCCTGTAACCTCAGGATGCCCCTCTCTAAAAGCAATTACACAAGTTGTGTAGAGCCAATATGCTGTCAAAACGGTTATTCGTAGGATGCTACTGGAATTTGTTAAGCAAGCATACTGTAGAAGTAAAAATGTTATGCAAATATAAAATGAATCAACGGTAGATGTGGTGCCAAGTTTTGTTGCCAGACCAGGAACAGAAGTATTTGCCTGTGTATTTCTTTTGCTGATGCACACATACATAATTCTTTTTGTTAGGCATTTCACAAAACAAGGGCTTCATCATCACTTGAACTGTCTCACTCTTTTCATTTCCATGTTGCACACCCACACCAGTCACTCATTGTGACATCTTACTTTCATTACATCATCACTGCATGTCTCACTGGGACAACAGTGCTTTATTACTGCTGCTGTTTGACAGATATTTAAAATGAACAATCACATCTAACCAAAAATATTTTAGATGAACTTCGGTTCGTAATAAAGCAACTAGAAAAAAATACATTAAAAACCCATTTTCAACATCCCTACAATCTGCTACAAGATTACATCAACACTTCTAACCACATTGGAGCTGCACACTTTTTCACACACTATTGCTAAAATCCTGCTCATTCATTCCTGTCACATCAACTGTAAAATGAAACCAGACCCGAGCTTTAAGAAGATTCAACCTCAAGCTTGCATGACGTTTTATCTAATAGAATTTAAAGAAGGTCAAGACATCTCTGGAATACATATCAATTAAAGAGGTGCAAAAGCAAGGGATTGAGGTGACATATATTTTAAAGCAGATTAAGTGGCATTAAGTGGCAGTAAAAAGCAAAAAAGGAGGATTTGAAATACAACACTGCAAACCTATAAAAAAAATCATTTACTGTAAAAACTAACATAAATTCAAAACTGCAGAGGTGGCCAAAATGTATATATTAATATTTAAACATTGCTGTATTATGTTGTCAGGGTTAAAAAAAAACATTTAAGACAATGGGCCAATGTATTGTCTCGTGGATGAAATCCAATCATTGCGCTGTGACAGAAAAAGCACTTCTTTGATGTTTCCTTAACATTGTCATTATAAAAAAGCAGCGCTAAACTGCGGCACAAACCCACATTATTTTAAAGGCCAAACCAATTTGCTGCAGTACATTAGCAAAGCTAGTATTTCTTTGCTTGAAAAACAGCAAATTAATTACTTATGTGAACCCAGGAAAATCAGCGTGCCGAATCTAAATCCACATATCTTTTCATCTGAGCGATACATTAGGTGAGAGGCGGAACAGACAGACAGAGATAGCTTATCTGTAATACATGTGGACAGCTTCCAGCCACAGAGGAGGTGCGGGGGGGAATGACTTGTTTGACAACAGCAATCCAGCGAGCCTGTCTTTATACAAGAGTAGCAAATCTCTCAGGCTTTCCCTTTTCAAGTTCAGCTACTGCTTGGGTGAAGCGTTTCTATAGAAATATGAGGAAAACATTTACCTGCTTTTGCTTGTAACATTACAATACTTTAGGCTTGACAGAAAAGTTAAACACCTCAATCTTCTCCACGGCACCTATATAAAACCAGCATATGAAATAAATATTCAGCAGGTCTATCATTTGCTCGCTTGAGTAGGCCCCTTACAGACGGCAGAGATTGAATTTATGCAAATTGCAAGACCGCTTCACGCCAACGTACCTCTTCGGATCATAAAGAAGACTTTTACAGTCTGTGTTTGCCATTAGAAGCCTAAAAAATAATTAATGCTCACATCTATTCAAACAATGAGACGCATTGTTAAAAAAACACATTTATCTGAAAAAAAAAGGCTTTGGTGTTCTGTGCTTTCATTAATGCACAAGGCAAGAATGTCCACGAAAGTATTTGTAAACTTTTCTCTTTTCAGTTTAATGGTTTTTACGTAGGTGAGTTCATTCACTTCACGTGTCTAATGAACGAACCGCATCATTTCCTTCCAAATGGAGCTGGAGGCAAGCGATGCCTTTTCAAACGTGCATCATGTCCACGTTTGAATAATGTTGCCCTTGCTGTATTTATAATGCACTTCTCCCTTTTTCTCAGTAATGAGTGGCTTGGAAAGGGCACCGCATGCCTGCTCTTTTATTAAAACAAATGAAAGCTCATTATGACATCCAATTGAACAGTAAGACCCTCCCCCACTGTCTAAGACTAATGGAGAGTGTAAAAGCAAAGGCAGACGCATGTTATTTAACAGCCTGATGTACTATTCAGGTTTCTTGAAAAGCAGTATTTTAAATCCTTAATGCTGAGTGACTTGTAAGGTAAAAAAAACAGAACATCAACAGATTTATATACAGTAACATGGCAAATTTTAATAACTAGGCAGGATAATGTTACTTTACTAAAGGTTGTAATTGAACAGCAAGTACATTATGAAATGTTTTACGCATTATATCTGAAGCTCATTTTAAATACACTTTAATTTGTATTGTTTTTTTAGACGATTACATTAGACTTACAAACCAGCAGTGTTTCATTACATAGGCATGACTTGCCTCCAAAAACACCTGAATACATACATAACCCAGATTAGCTGTTTCTAAAGGAAGAAAGAGCAGATTGATTTTGTGTATCCTTTATGGAGACAATAAAGTTTTTAAAAAAGCAACAGATGGTTTGTCCATTATCAATTTGTCAGGTCTTTGTCAAGTAAAATGGAAATCTTTACCACCACTATTTGAATTGAATCTGTACAGAAGAAATCTTGTAAGACTATGAAAACATGAGTTATGAAAAGTCCCAAAAATAAGTGAATAACTTCCTAAATTCTGGCTTATAAACACAAATGTGCAGAAAATTGTCCAGCGAGTGTATATTTTTAGGGGGATAGTTACTCTGATTTGTGAGGTACTATGATAAAATTGGAGTCGCCGCAGTGTCTGATGGACCAGGGGCGAGTTGACACCTCAAGGCTGGACAATAAATACTTAAGTATGTTCATCATCTGTGAAAGAAAGTCTGGACAGTCACATCCGTGTACAGCAATCTCCTCCCACTCTGTCCCTGGGAATGATACGGAGCTCTGATCCGTGTTTCAAGAACACATTTCCTGTAGATTTAGAGAGATACACACAGATTACACACAATATATGCCACGTTTTTCAACTTACCAAAACCATATTGATAAAGCAAAACAGTTATCTTTATTTATTAGGGATATAAAAAAACTTTAAAAATCACATTAGATTACATTACAGTTTTACCAGCAGAATAATAAATAATAACCTAATATTATTAATAAAACCTGAAAAGACAATTTTTAGTGTAGAATTATTTAACTATAATCTGTATATGGTCTATATATATATATATATATATATATATATACACACAGACTGTGCTATACCAGATGTGTGCATTAGACATCTAATCAGAATCCAGAGACAGAGATATATGTTTTATAACAATCAATATATCCTCATTTCAGCAGTAGACTGTATAACTAATCTACAGCTAGCCATTCAGTAAGACCTGCTGGGAAAACATTATGCGACTAATGAATATTCATGAGCCAATCTGATAAGATTAAGCAGGAGAATATGGCAGATTCATTGAATGCGGAAGAATTCACAGGAATTTGAAAAACATCAGAATTTTAAAAATAATAGGAAATCAGTGGCACATTGTCAATTGCTTGGTTCTCTCCGTGTTTGAAAGAGAGAACAGTCTATTCAGGTGTCTGAGCACAGGCTATATTTAGTATGAGAGCATGTGACTTTGAGAAGAGTGCTGATACTTCTCCATAATACAAACCCGCTACATGCTGGGGTCGTGCCAGACGTGTCTTTACTGTAAAACTAATGAATCACAGCTCAGCTGGCATTTCAGGGCTCAACCCATGACAGGTATGACAAATCATTGGCTATTTCCATGTGATTACATGCAGCACGGGGCGCAGAGATTAAAAGCCACTGACAATACACCGCTGGGATGCTGAATTAGAGATCCTCATGGATTTCACATAACAGATTACAGTGATTGTGTCAAATGACATGCAAGATGTCAAACGTCTGTTAAGACACATTTAGTCAGGGGAATAATCTATAAGGAGTGATGTAATTAATGCAACATCCTTAAAGCCCATCATCAATATTCATAAGGTAATAGGTGAAATTTACATGCAAGTCTTTTCGAATGGGAGGCATCAGATGCCGTAAAAGGTCCCAGGGCGGACAGACAAACGATATCAGACAGTAAACAGTAAACAGCAGCGAGTCCAGGAGATTATGAAGGACAGGCAGGAAAATAGAACAATATCAGTCATGCATCTAAACAGCTGGAAGTGAGATGAGATGTTTGATTTCGTAAGATAGATGTGAGAATACACAAGGAATGAGACAGCTAAAAGCAATGGCACTGCCAGACAAACAAATAAAACAAACAAACATCCATTTGCACACGAAAAAGACAAAGACTCATCATGTCATGAGCCCTGTGGTACAATTAGACATATCAAAACAATTTATTGTTGATAAAATGACATCACAGACATACGCTGATTGAAAGCAACTACACCGACCTGCTGTCTGTGCGGGGTTGATTCCGATGCCATCTACACAAACAAATCATTACAGAGATCATCATCATCACAGTCTGAACACATTCTCAAAACAATCATTCAGAAAGACAATCAATAAATTTGACAGATGGGCAAATGCAGAAAGACACCCAGGATGAGGGTGATGCACTGAAACGCTGAACAATCACAACTCGCACACATCTCATTTATAATAACTGCTCTCTGCTTGACAAAGCAATGAGTTATATCTTTATCTGTTTATCACTTACTCAATAAGGATTCTTGTATTAATGCATCAAGAAGATCAAGTCCTAATAATATTTTGGATAGTTTAATTGTTTTTTAAAACACAAAAACATCGTAAGTCTGATCATTTAGAAATGTAATAGAGCTCCTCTTCTAAATAATCGTCTTACCGTTTGTGATGATAGCACTTGTGGCTGCTGGCACTTTAAACTTTAAAGGAAAGAGAAAGAACAAAGAAGCGACAGTTTATTGTATCCGTCAACAGCCAGACGCCTCACATAAACAACAGACCTGCACAAAATGACTGTGTCAGGCTGGGGAAAAAATTCAATTGGAGTTTATGTTCATGTCAGGTAGTTTAAAGAGTCAGTGCTATGGAGTGGAAGCTTTCAAAAGCATGAGGTAAAAGCTCTCTGGGCTGAGCTTAGAAAAACTGTCAATGTCTGTTACGGAAATCTGCTCAAAATAACACAATAAAAAATACTGGAAAAATCGGCTTTGAAAAACTCTCTAGGTGTCCTGAAGACATTTCTTCACATTTATACAGCACTGATGAGAAAACAAACCTAAATCTGTCTTCGCCATAATAAGCTTCATTCTTTGTAGCTTCCACTTAATGCAGTACATCTTTCTATTATGAGGCTGTCAGATTTGGCATTTCATTATTTTTAGGAAAGAGCAACGAACCATACTAATCTGTAATGTCATTCTGCCATGCCATGGATCTGCGTGCCCTGAATATAGCTGACCAGACTGCGAACTGGAAAATGGCCACATACTGGTCTATTAATCATCCTGTCTCTAATGTATTCTGCTATACATCACGTTTTAATGCGAGGAGTGATTGATATTGTTGTTATAGAACTGTCATCACACACAAATAATTACTGGCCAGTTATACTTCATAGTTATACTATTTTGATACAGGTGCATTTCTATCAATCCCAGTATGTCCTATCAATGATTCAACATTTTTATGGTGCTGCTAGCTAACAGTATTATCTGATTCTACATTGATCATGTTGTGATTTGAACAAGAGAAATTGTGAATACAGAAATGAATACAGTCTGAACACAGATAATTAATATTAAAGCTATAGGACATACAGTAAAGGACTAAAGTTCATATAAACACAGAACAACGTTGTGAGACATGAAATATAGATTTCCTGACATTTTCCTGACATTTAGCGATTGCCCAAAGAAGGAGCTGCAACAGTCAGTGAATCAAGATGAATGAACTCACCTCTTCTGCCGCAAATTTCAACACTGCTGTGAACGGTGTGCTATCAGGTACACTCAATCTGAAAAGATCAAATAAGCCTATGAATATTTGTGTAACAAAACACACACCGTTTAAAAAACTGCCTGTTCTTATAGCTTAAAGAAAATGTATTATTATATTCCTAATCAAAAAGCATAAGCAAAACCTAGAAATAATTTACAGCCTACTTGCAAAAATAGGCCATGTGCAACATCAAGCAAACTGGCTGATGGGCAGTATTGCAGATGCTCAAAGCACAGAAAGGTAATCAGGCTGTCTGAATGACTCTTGACAGCAGGACACTCGGCTTCTCAGTCTGTAACACGTGTCTGGCTCAGCAGCATGTGGCAAACCATCAGTGCCAAACTATCAGACATGTCATTACACACACAACATACGC
This sequence comes from Beaufortia kweichowensis, assembly GCA_019155185.1. NCBI lineage: Eukaryota > Metazoa > Chordata > Actinopteri > Cypriniformes > Gastromyzontidae > Beaufortia > Beaufortia kweichowensis. The sequence goes on along the minus strand of CM032815.1, from coordinate 2,197,185 downwards.
AATCTGTTCTACCACATCCCTCACCTCCTTTAAGAAACAACTAAAAACACACCTCTTCCACCAACACCTGACATCATAAAAAACCCCTCTTCTTTCCTCTACAGGTATTTATCTAGCACTGCAAAACATTGTAAACTTAGGAAAGCACTTCTTAGTACTATTTGTTGATGTGTCGCTTCATTGTCTCCTAATATTTGTAAGTCGCTTTGGATAAAAGCGTCAGCTAAATGCCTAAATGTAAATGCACAACATGACATCTGTAGATCACCCCTGAACACAGTACTATGACTATGATTGAAATCAATATGGTATAAACAGATTGACTTTTATCAGCTGAGAGTTGTAGTACAACTTAATATCAATACTGTGCAAAATGTCTTACTATTCTCCAATATAAGGTCATTGTTTTATTAAGTAATAAATCATTAAATCAACCAATCAAGGAATTTAACTAAATTCACATCTCACATCAACAGAAATAACCAAATAAACAAAATGAAACTTTAATATGTTAAATGCTGCTTTATAAAACAGTAAAGCTGAAGTGTTGCAGAATGATGATCTGTCACTCACACTTTATAAGGTAATCGAGGGTCCGACGTCAAAGTGATTTTAAACGTTACTTTCGACCTAATACAGAAAGAGACAACGAAATATGAAGCGGTCTATATTAAAATAATTACAACAATAAACAAATAACGGACTGTTATATGATAAATGACCATACTCACATCTTTCAGATTTCTATGGGAAGGCAACAGACTGTTTACACCGACCCGGAAGTCACGATGAGGCGGCGATGTAACACGTCATCCGTTGGATGGACCGCTGTCTTTAACGTCTTTTCTGTTTCTTCATATTTAATGTGCTTGATTGTGTCACAATCAGACATCTAAACTTAAAAAAGTCTAAATCATAATTCTGTTAAAAGGTACTACAAAAACATGTGCATTCGGCTGGTGCATTTTCAGTCAGGCAAGTTTCAAGCAGACCTGAAAGTTTTTACCGTAATGTGTGTATTTGATGCGCCGCTTACAGTTTGTCTATTGCGGTGAATTGCAAATTTAATTTTAGTTCAATTATTTGTACACTATGTTTTAATTGTGTTGCTGTTCTCGGTTGTTGTGATGTTTTTCTTAAATTCATAATAGCACTAAAAATGTTAATCTTGTGCTTGATGAAATTGGTCTCATTGGAGCTGTTTTTCAGTTTCTCTTGATTTTGCATGTACTAAAAATGTTTAAAATGTTTTTTATTGCACAAACTTTTGACAAGTGCATGTTTTTAGGTTCAGATGGTTCAACAAAGATATAGATTGTTAATCATTTTTAGGTTTAACCAACTAACTTCTTCAAGAAACTCAGGCTGGAATATAACAGGCTGGAATATACTGGATCAGTCTAGCAACACTGCAAATATGACTGCCGCCTGCACATGATTGTGACACATCCTTTCTTTATAATAGCCCACTTATGCTCAATTAGGTATCAACAGAGAATCATGTTGGCACATTTCATTAATCATATATTATCCCTATATGTGCATTAATCTGTTTGGCACAAATGTCTGTTTTTGTGTATTCTAAAAATAAACCTTAACGCTGGTGGCTGATGGGTTTACGGCATGATATAAGCTAACTTGAGTGTCATGACTCATCCTGTTGCTGGCACCATAGGGCACACAGCCAGCAGCTTCCCTAAAAGGAAATGTGGGTGTTGAAGAAAACAGATTTCTTGATGTGACTTTAAGCCCACATTCATTAATGGAGGCTTGCTTGGGTTTATTACACTTGTCACATCTTACTGAAAACACTTAAAGGGGTAATTCACTCAAACATTGAATACTGTCATCATTTACTTACCCTTTAGTATTTTTAAACATGGAGCATGAAAGATGTTGAGCATGAGGGTGAGAATATGATAAAACAGAATTACATTTTGGGTAAACTATCTCTTTAAACAAACCTAAAAAAAATTGTTTTGTGTACCAATCAGCCACTTTGTTTAATTAGTAAAAAATGAATCAAATAGCTCACATTAGATTTGCTTTGAGATCACTAAAAATATATTAGGTTGAGAACTTAAATGAATGGGGAAAACTGGCAGTTGTATGAAATCAAATTTCACAGAATCTTGCAAGAAGCCATGGCATGTCAACATCAAAACACTTTCAAAAATAGTAAACATGAAACAAGGATATATACAGTATAGTAAGCCAACAGTGATTAATATTCCAGGCACCTACACAGAAAGACCTGAGAAAATTCCTGGCTCTTTGTATTTCATTGCTTAAATTTTTCTAATCATGTCCCATTTTGAAGCCTGTCGTTGTAAAGCCAGTGGCGACAAGCAGCTGTGAAAGTCCTACTGTGATGGGGATGAGATACAGGAGGAGGAGTGCACACTGTCAGGTGAGCTGGTTTGCATAGAAAGTCTAACTAGGCATGTGAATTAAATAAAAAATAAAAACATGGTTTAAATGTATTAGTAAATCATTGAATGTGTACATGTGATTATAATTAGGGTTAGGTTATAGGATTATATGTCAAAAGTATTTTTATCATTTATGATAAAGCACAGCTAGAGAGCGCTTCACCCAACGATTCTTTCTATCACTGCGCGGCACCGTTAGCAACCACCCTTAGCAAGATAAACATAAATCACAGTTAGACTATTTTTTCCAGTGGAAGGAAGACTTTTAGTGATTTTACCTTACTAAAAGTTGCATTGAAACATATTTAGACTTTAATATTTATTATATTGCATGAGCCTTATTGCTTATTTTCAAGTGTGCTAATTATAAACATTTAAAATTTGTTACTTATAAGTTTAGTCACTACAAATGAATGAATAAATAACAGATTGCATTATACATTAAACAGTAACCGCTGTGTAAGTTTTGAGATTTTTGATACAATTCTTTTGAAAATATATGTACTTGTATAAAAAAAGGAAAGTATATGTAAAATGCCAGTGACTTTCCTTTAATTCTTATTTGTGTGAAATATAATTGAAGTTATAATTAAGGTTAAGTAATAATTAAAAAGTATAATTTGATATTTAACAGTTAAAAGTGTTTCCAGTGTGATGCTGTCCATGGTGCTGAATTCAGAACTGAACACTCAAGTAAAAGTCCTGAAGCATTATGTGTCTATATTACCAGACCAAGAAGCATTACAGGATAAATATAGAAAAGAAAATGTGATTCAAGGATTTATTCAGTTTTAATTTCACCAGTTTTAATGTAAGTTTTTCAGTGAAGAAAAGCTGTCTACAGAAAAGCACTGAATTTTACAATATTTGCTATAAAATGAGTCACATTATTGGATGATGAACAATCTTTGTTCACTTCATTCTAAAAATAAGATCTTTAACACCTACGTGTGCTGTTCTTCTGTGCCTTGATTTCATAGCCACACTTTCTCTCTGGTATTTGCAGATCAGAATTCACTCACTTTATCATTTATTTACATTTCCTACCTAATGGTCTTGTTTACGACACCTCACCTGTGCTATAAATAAAGCATGTTGGTCTGCAGTTTTGGGGGTCTTGACAGCAGAATCTAGACTGTTATTTCAGCTGTTTTCAGGAGGAGGATGGATTTGGACAGGCTTAGAACATCTGCTGTCTCTTGATAAGGGCAAAGGACTGTAGCATCTTTCCTGCAGTGGAACAGAAGAGCATTAGGGAGGTCTAGAATTGCCCTCAGGGATATGAGTTCCTAAATATCACTGCTTGCTTTTGTGCACAAATTTTCTTTTGCGTTTGCTATGAAAATGAAAGACACTAATTGTGCATGTATCCTGTATTATCCAAAAATTGGATTGTAGTTTAACTCACAAATTAACGTATTGTTTCACAGAAGAAAGTCAGTCATACAGATTTAAAATGACATATTGTTGATGATAAATTTAGGGGTAAACTGTTCCTTTAAAGCCAACAGTGACTCAAAATTGATATTGAATTGGGACATGTCAGTATGGATAAAAATATAATGCTGGTGTTTGATTGTCTTTTTTGCAGACTGGCATTCTCTTGTTCTCCATCTGTCTGATGTTTAGAAAGGCTAACCATGACTGCAACCTCTTTCAAAGGAAGAGAGCAATTTGTCATGTCGCTCTGTATACATCTGAATAGACCTGTCAGGTTTAAATGAAAGTGCTTGCACATCAACAAAAATATATAATAAAACTAAAAAAAGCTCTTCAATTGCTTCAGTTGCAATTGCAGTTCTAAACAAAAGAACATATACAATGAGCAGAAAGTCAACACTCACTTCATTTTGTGAGATTTAATGCCCTGCTATCACTAATGTACCATTGTGTTTGTTCTGGCCACACAGTTTAAGTGCTATTGAGATGCGCTCTTTAGTTAGACCCTCATCAGTTATAATGAACTATAATTGGGAAAAATGAGTCAGTCTATACTGTAAAAAGCCATTATTAAGACCTGTGCATATGGTACTTTCTTCTCTAATAAAGTTGGCACAATCTTCTGAAATGTAGAAAGCACTTATTTCACTGCAGGTAGAGAATATGTCTATGATTCATCATAGATTATGTTTTGATATTGAAAAAGGTGAGCGACTCTGTAGCTTTTATCACATATTATTGAGCACAGCCGCTGTGGTGAAGTTGACCCTGATTTAAGAATAGTTACATCTGAAAACAAATTAAATCTGTACTGCAGCAGTACACGGGGGGTACGAGATGACCAGACAATCACCCTTCTGTCTCATTTTCTCTATTGAGGTCCATCACTTTCATTAAGTTTAACACTAATGGACATAAGTCAGCCTTATCTAGACAAACAGAGGTGGTTCCAATATAGAGGATTTAATTGATTTTACGTATTTTGGATTGGATTACATAATCATTAGTGGCCATTAATTGGTTCTGTGTGCTGCAGTGACCTGAAACAACAGGGAACAAATAAGAAATTTGGCTCGGCAAGGACAACAGCGATAAAAGGCATTTATTCGTCTCTTCTGGGTTTTAACTGTAGAGCTACAACTTATTTTTTAACATTAGGTGTGAACCGTGCTAATCTGGGAGAGAGATGATAACACACTGTTGCTCATCAGGCCAGCCACTTCCTACTGTTTTTCAGACAGAAACTGTCTGTATAACGGATCTTGTCATCTTTGCCAAGCCTATTTGCCAAACTCCTTTCTGTATCTGTCAGCGTAATATTCAGCCAAATAGTTGCTAAATATTTAAAGGAATGACAGGCCAAATTGAGTCTATATTGTACATATACATTTTCTAAAATACTACAGTATAATCTACAGAGGTTTGCTGTAAATACAGTGAGAGGACTATCTCTGGTCAGTAATGGAGTTGTGTCAGCGTGGTGGAGATGTCCACATTTCATCCTTCATGCATGTTTGATTGATTTGCATTTGATGTCAGCCATCTGCAGACAGTTCTTTGCTGTCTGTAAGCTTCATGCCAAACACAATCAGAGAAATCTAAATATGCATGTAGTCGTGGCAGCAAAGACAATTTTATATACAGGTGAGATTCAATTGCATTTTAGTTGCAAATGCATATCTATTTTTTATTTTTATTTTCTGTATTCTAGGCAATTGCTATAGCGATGTTTCTCTTTTGCAAACTTGTAGCATGTTTATTGGTTTTATTCGTTTTAAATATGAAACATCTGTAAAATCACAAATGTTAAAACACCTCATGTTTTGCTTAGTTTTATCAAAATGCAAATCAATAGTCATGAGCGTCCAAGAATGACAAATAAATGTAGACCTGACATCATGAGTCATTATAATTAAAATACCATTCAATGATCGCAAAAGCAAACAACCACAAATGTCACATTTTGTCATAATAAGAAAAGAAAGTCAACATCTAACTGGTATTAACATTGAGAGAAGCTATTTTCCTTACAGTGGATCTTAAAACAGATATAGACTAATGCTTTGGTGTCTTGAGAAAAGGGCATTGTGATACCCTTTGTGAATTGCAATACGACACGGAAAGAATTTTTAACAGATGAGAAGCTGATGTTAGTAGTTAATAAAAAGGCTATAAAAATACAGTGTTGCTGTACAAAACGCAGCAAAACGCAAAAGATTGTGGGCTCCAGTCAAATGTATAGCTTGAATGCACTGTATGTCGCTTTAGATAAAAGCATCTACCAAATGTGTAAATGTAATGTAAAATGTAAAATAAGGAATGTAGGCCCAATCATTGCACACCATCTTACGTAAGAATGACATTTTGACCTGACTGATTTTCTTATAAACAATTATTGCTTGATGAAGTTCAATAATTAGATTGTCTAATGGTCCGAATAAATATTCCTAGGCCCAAATAACTTCTCTGGTACCATGACAGCTAATCGCATGTTCATAAGTGCATTTTCTTTACAGTACGACAGCAGCTTTCATGGAGTGTTTTTCTTGATTTCATAAGCAGAGAGTCATGCTGTGTTTTTTCCAGTTTTTCTTTTAAAGCTCTATATTTAGTTTCCATGATCAGGCTTTGATGACAGGGAGTCAGAGGTCTAAACCGCAATCACAGATTCACTAATTAGTGCCTTAAGCTTCATTTACTGCGTGGGCAGCTGAGACTCACTCTGAAATAACACTAAGGAGTACAGCTGGCTGAACTGCAAAAATAAAAAAAAAGATTTCAGTGATCAATAGTTTAACATTATTTCATTACAGTACTATAATTGACTTTTCATCTGCTTTTGTACGCATTATAATGTTGAATGTGGAACAAAATATGAAGTGAAAAGGGAATGTGAGTGTTGCAATAGCTAGCAAAGATATAATATATAATTAATTTGAAGATGAATTTGACCATTTAAAAAAAATACACCCACCCTCTTCCTTACATTTCCAGAGTTTCCCCCAGTAACCTCTTAATGAAGCATACCCAGCTGGAGACATGCACCAGGTCTTACGTCATCCAGTATTGTTGCTGTTCTCTCTGCTTTTATACTTACTGCCCACATATGTGACACTGGCGCCTGTCCCATTAACAGATGTCATACAGGCAAAGACATAGAGACCAACACGGTGAGCTCACACTCACAGAGCACGACACAAACTAAATTGTGCTTTTTAATGTCGCTACTGCCAGAACATAAAGAAGAATGAAAAGCATTTCTCTTGTCCAGTGGTGATAATGAAGGCAGGTGTACGGTTTATTTCAAAGAAGTCTCATTACAGCATCTCCTCTCTTTCACTTGAAATTTTACTTCACTGTGTAGTTGTGCGTGTTCAGTATAAAACAGTGCATAAATTGGCTATAGCTTCTAACAATTTACAGATACATTTGAGCCCAAATTGGAGTTTGATGGGGGTACAACTTCTGATGATAATGATCTGGGCTACCGATAAGAGGGTGAGCTTCAGGGTCAAACCATGCATGGAGTCCTAATAGAAATACATTGCCATGAAAAAATAATTGTTTTACCAAAAGGTTTTGACCATACTAATAGCTCAGACATCAATAGTTGGCCTAATTCAGAATATGAACAAATACTGTTAGTTGTTAAAAGAATCCGACCTGTAAACTCGGGCAGATCAATCAACTCCAGGTTGTTTTTTAACCCAAATGCTGGGTTCATTTTTATGAAAATGCTGGGTTTATTTTATTTCATAAATGGGTTGCGTTTTATCTTTTATTTTACATAACACATGACAAAAACGCATAACTTTCAAATATACCACCATAAAAAAAGCATCAACATTGTATTCCCGTTATCTTTTTATTATTAACACTTTTCAGTGCACATGCTATAAATATTCTCATTCAAAAAAGTGCAAGAGTTTAGAATAGATGCAAAGCAGAATGAAACATAATACAGTTAATTTCTAAAGCTTTATTTTACCAGAAAAAAATAAGTATATCCGTATCTGTTAGAGTAAGTCGAGTCTCATTGGAGTCCTTTCAGATGATGGTTAAAAATGCCCGCGACAGGTCATTTGGCAGCATGGTTGTACCAAATTGGGTTGTTTTGACTCAGCAGCACCGCCTGAGGTGGAGTGTTTACCTGGACACAAGACAGTGTTCAGAACTGTATAAAAACAGTGGTTTGTTTTATTACTAATAATCTAAAAATGCAGGAAATGTGCGTTTACATGGCATTAATTACGCAGCATATAGTCCATAAAGTAAACAATCATCCGTGTTTTCATATAGGTCCTGACGTAAAAAGTAAATCAAGTCATACATTTAAGATGGAAAAGTGAGATTTTAAGCAAAGGAGGCGTTTAAAACATAAATTTATTTATAATCCAGTGGTATATTATCCAACATGCTAACGAACGTAGCGGTGCATTTAATAACGTTTATGTCATGTAAACTGGACTGTTAATGCACATATTTGCTTTTCCTAATATACAGATATGTTTTTATAGTTAGAGTCTAGTGTTCAGTCAGTGTGTATTTCAACCCCTTCAGCATGATATGAAACCATTTAACATTTGTCAGATACTTTTATCAACAACGCATTTAAGGTACATTTATTGGCATGCATTGAAACTATGACTTTTGCACTCTACCAGCTGAGCTACAGGATCACTTAAAGCCTGACTACATCGAGTCGAGATATTGAGAGAGATGAGGGGGATATCAGGGTGGTATGACGGTAAAGCTCTCAAGCTCTGCATTGATGTGAACAAACCTTTTTCTTTCTCATCACCTCTTGCTCTCAATATTGGCTAGAAACGGCACCTGTTCCAAATCATTAATCTCTCCCATGGCAACACCTGTAGGCTCCTCTGTGGTCTACAGAGATTGTGGACAGTGATAACATAGTGCTTCCTCTATAATATGGTGCATAGTACCTAAATAGAGTAGCTAAACATGATAAATGGTTTATTGAAAAACTCCACTGGTAAATTGTGTGCGAGTGAGAGAGAAAATGACTTATGAACGCAGAAAGACAGAGACAGCGACAGAAAGGTGCTAAAATTAGAACAACCTCATGCTGTGAATCATCTGGATATTTTTGTACTCATTTTAGAGCTGGTATTGATTGACAATAAAGCACACCTGTGGACAGGAGATTCAGAATCCACATTCAGCTTTTACACTACACTGTAGGTGGTCTAAAGGTGGTCAGTTTCTCTACGTTGTGACAAATGGAAGTTTTTCTGTCTGGGTGGTATGCTATATTTTCATGTCAAATAGAAAAAACATTATTTTGCCCCCAAAGAGTATAAATACGGTGGCTTTTACAGCAATACATATTCATTTCTAAGGTCGCAATCAAAGGTAACTGACAGTAAAATCTAAAAAGCAATGAAGACTTTGCCATCTCATCTTTATATAGGAAAAACATGTGAAGACTTTAACCTGGTCCACAGGAGAAACATGTTTTTTCATTATATACTTTATTATTTCATAGTTGAACTAAATATTGATGGAAAGAATAAATTTGAGTTTTTTTTAAAACAAAAATTAAAATATCTAACATTTAAAAAATGATGCTGAATATGTGCAGGGACAGTTATAAGGTTAAATTCTATATTAATGTCTGTTCGAACTCTTTCCCTATAAAACCTAAAAGTTTAGTATAAGTAAAACTGAAAACCTCAATCAAAACCTGATTTGCCTGTTTGCTTATGTTTTGCAATTATTTCCCATTCTCTTTTGTTAATGCATTTACTGATTAATGATATCTATTTGCAGTGACTTTCATATATTTAATTAAACTGTTGCCAGCAGCAATGATTTTGCACCTGTTTGTTTACAGACCTACTAATCATTTATCCACATGATGTATTTGTGTCTAATCTCAAGAACTCCATTCGAGTCTACATTCTAAATTATGCTTACGTTCAAGCAGATGCTGTGCCAAAGTGATAACATTTGTGTTCCTTTGTGCCTGTCAGCACACAATATATGTTACAAAAAACAACAAATCAAACCAGACAAAGTTGATTTACAGCAGGAATCGCTGCTTTTCTGAACTTTCATTACAACACAACCTTTACATAGGCAATGCTAGGTCCAGTCATATTCCAATAATAGGGATATTTATGTAGCTATTACGCCATGCACAGCTGCGCACCAATTACTGTAAATTACAGTGCGATACTGTCTGACATCAGAAGTCTTGCTCTTTAACCCTAATCATAAGTGCCATTATTCATGTTTTTTAAGTGATCCTGTAGGCGTATTGAACATAAGAGTCACTGCATTTGATTGAATGTCAAAGATATCTGTGGACACTTTGAACTGAATAGTGATGAAGACACACAATGAGTGTGGTCTGCACACAGGTCTGCACACAACTCTATAAATATCTGAGAGATGTCAGAATGTTCCACAATCATTTGAAGGGGCGATGATGACCACCTGTGGGGAATATAATCAAGCTAACACTTCACTTTGAGCTTGCTTTGAAGGTCTACATGTGGCTCGTGTAGTAGTCCAGACTGCATGCTATCCCCGTAGGCTATCCAAGATCATTGAGAGAGATGGGTCGGTAAATGGTGACATATGCTTAAATTTAGTCATGTTATGCCATCTGGAAGATCTTTGTGTTACCATATACAGTACATATGTACAGTACAGTTAATATGTACATGTGAATGTACAGCAATAAAATTCAAATGTCTGCAGTTTGTCTTGTAAAATGCTTTTTTCATCCATAAGACGAAAAGGACAAAAGGCAAGATCCATTACTGTTCATCTTAGACATGATCTGATGTGTATTGATTATAGTAGACCGCAGGTACTGTAGCAGTGGACCATGAATTTCATAATATACTGTATTACTTATTGATGCCTCTGAAAACATAGTGATTCTGTCTTTGTGGTTTGGGATGGTCTTGTGTCTAAAGGGATTTGTTTTCATCTCGCCTTTAAATGCACATAAAAAACAGCTCAAATGGCTTTTAATGTGTCCAGCGACAGAACAGAGGAAGTAATTTTATTGCCATTTATGTTTCGTAGTGGACGGCATCTTCCTATCTCATTAAATTGTGCATTTCTTACACATTTTATAATCTTCAGAGAATCCAGTTTTGTGTCATTGAGAAATCTCCATCTTTTCTTAAAGCAACAGTTTAGTCAAAATAAAAATACTGTTATCATTTATATACCCACACATTGTTTCAAACCTACCCAAAATTCTTATTTTAATAACATTTAAAAAATAATTTAACAGACAAGAAATAAAAAGTCCTGTGGGTTTGATAAAACATGAGGGTAAGTAAATGATGATGGTATTTTAATGTGCATTGGAAAATGGACAGTTCAAAAGTACAGTGCATGGGTTCAGTACAGTATTAATGTCTTCAAAATTATTCCTGCTAAATCTTTTCATTTTAAATCAAGTGATTAAATGACTCTTGGTCTAAAAAATGAATGAATATTTTAGTTAAACAGCGGCTTGGTTGATTAAATCCTGCAGCAGTTTGATATCTTAATTGCTACACCTCTCAAAAACATCTTTATCACCTGAGACATCACTCTTCACTTTGATTTCAGTCCCTAGAAGAGAATTACAAAGCAGGACCAGATTAAAAGATCCCACCTGCCTCTTATGTGCCAAAATCATAATGACTTGACAAAAGAGTTTGAAGTATCTGGACAAATCCCATAATTTTAAATGTTATACAAATCTAATGTAAAGCGGCTAAAGAAGGGGATTCATATACAATATAACATATTTCACAGCAATGCTGTAAATGAGTCACCAGTATAAACATCAGAAAGCCTGTTGGCCTCTGAGGAACATCTGCTATTTCAGAGGATGAAATCTCATTCTGTGCCATGACATTACTCTGACAGAAAAACCTTAGAGGAGATCTTCAAACTGTGCAGAGACGAATTTCAGGTTCTTATATCATTTGCCACATTTTCCATCATCACTTCTACTGTGATTCATACACACAAACATAGGAATTATTATTATAATTCCAACCCTAACGTCACTGGGGAGAAGGCAAAACGAATGAGATTGTACGAATTTCTACAAATTAGCCTCCTCCTAAAATACATACAATATGAAATTCTGCGACATTCAAAGCAAAAAATGTGTTTATGCAATTTAATTATTTAAGTCTGCATGTTTGCATGTTTTAAACAAATGTTCCTAATTATGTTTCTTATCATCTCTGCATCATTAACACACCCTCCTCTTTCTTCATTTCACAGACACACTCACAAAGCACTTCATAATACTCGCCTGTTCCGCTGTCCAAAGCCAAAGCCCGGTAGGTTCTCCCTTAGTTGGTTTGAGTGGTTTTTCAGCATCAGCTAGCAGATGGGGCAAAAGCAGAGGTTACAGTCATTACCTCACTCGCAGAAAACATTGGCCAGCCCTCTGGGGTCCATTAGGTTTCATCTCCTCACTTACCAGCACAACATGCACTTCATTGTTAGTGTTTTTGACAGGAGAGAAGTGTTGCGTTTCCCTGGAGCAACTCTCGCCAGCACAACCCCAACTCACAAATTCAATTAACACTAAAGAGGTCAGAGAAATAGAATACCTTTCGTATTTAACATAATTGTACATGATGTAAATGCATAGGTCTTTATGCTGAATAATAGGAATTATTGGTCTTTATGGGGTCAATTTATAGCAAAGACCATTTACAATGAAACATTTGCCATTGATTTCACATTTCAATTTGCTGGCAATTAATGGCCAATAAGCTGAGATCTATAACCAGAGCGCATTCCTGTTTTGAATGTTCTTTTAATGGTCTCTTCAGCTGTGATAATAAGCTTTTTCCGTCATCCACGATGCTATTTTTCATACATTTTCTCAGAATTAAGACAACCTTGATCATAGGTTATATTTAATGCTGCAGAAAGCACACAAAAACTTGAAACATTTCAGATTTTTTTCCCAAGGCTTAGGAAAATCATTACCATTTTAACATGCATTTTTGTGGAGTGAAACAGTCCAGGAAGAAATTTAAATGATGCATTACGTAACATTAGAGATAACCTTCAAGCTCTTTAGCACTATACAAATTTCACTTTGGCCATGGCAAGGAGTAATTATCTAGACCCTTGGAATGGAACAAATCCATCTGTTTTGTTGACTTATCCTGAACTTGCTCATGTCAATCATATGAACTGAACCCCAGAAACTGATGAACCATCTTGAAACCTGCAGGATTATCTTTTCTTATCTGCCACAAGCAAATTGACCCTATTTGTTAAAGCACACATTAGTTAATTGGTTATGTTCTTGTTTTGAAAATGCATTTCAATTAGCAATTTTCTTATCCAGGCAATTCTTACCATGACAAAATAAAGATTTTAACAAAGGTTTTCATCATACTGATAGATAGTTCAGATGTCAATATTTGCTGGTTTAAATACCTGTGTGAAGTCTCTCTCAAAGTTTTCAAAGCATTCTTTATGTTTAAATCATGATTTTTCACAGTCAGGTAAAATGCTGTTTGCAGAATTGTCACATCCATTAACTGAAAATGTCACGTCCATAACGCTGAAATTTCCTATCTATCATCAGTGAGTATAAATTTTGCTTTTGGTAATACTGATAGTGTTTTGTGTGTTTAAAATTCTGCAGACACATTGAAAATAATTCAGCATTGTGGTAATACAGTAGCTGTTCGCCTCTCGGGCTGTTCTTGGAGTGAATTTTATTAGCCGCTCACTCGCGTCTCATATCGAGCTCCAGACAGTGGGAAATATGTTTCATCCTCTGTCTCCACCCACTCGCTTCACGAGAATCCAAACATTGGAAATAAAACCACCTCCAGCATATAGACACCTCATATAACCCTCATGATCTTTCCATCACACCTGCTTTTGCCACCCATTTTAATGGGAGAAAGTACGAATAAAGCATATATGTCAGTAATAAGATTTTCCTCCAGTGCTTGCACATAATAGATTTAAAAGTCTATCTTGTACTATAAAATGACACTATTGTAGGTTACATTTATTTTACCTTTATTGTTACCTCAGGACTTGCTTAAACCCCCCAAAAAAGCCATTTTTAAAAATCTCTTAGACTGCAAGTAAGCCTATCTAGGTGTTTTATCTGAAATGATTGTCTGTTTTATTTCTCTCGGTAATCATGACTGACATATCTCACACACACACCATTACCAACATTATTGCACATGATCTTCCATTTCCAATTAACCGTCCTAAATGTCATTAAATCTGATTTATCAAGCCATTCTCCAGGCTTTTGTCCGTCTGTTATGGATAAATCTTTCATTAAATAAATCCCCTATCCTCTGCTGCGAGGGTCTAAGGGAGATATTTTCTTTTTTTACACTTGGGTGACACAAATATCATGTATGTTTTGCTTTTTTGCTTGTCCTGAGGTATTTTATGAACTTTGTTTAATTATAACCTAATTCAGATTTCAAACACAAGTCTCTTAAGGTAAATGTAGAAGAGGTTATTTCTACATTTACAAACTTGTGTTTGTTGTTGTTAGATAGAGAGAAGACAGAGAAAGGTTTTCAAGTCTACATTTTAGAGAGATCTTAACTTGATACTGTAGCTCAGGATACTTGAGTTTTTTCACCTTTGTCTCAAATGTATTTTGTCCCCAAATTCCTTAAGATAACAAGACCCAGATGAGACACATTTCATACAGTAGCTATGAGATTATTCAGGATATAATATAGATACATTTAGCCTTAAAGGAATTCTAGAAGTCTGTCTATTGACATTTCTTGTGCCTCCCATTTGTGATTTTTCTATTTTGTGGTGTTTTGTTTTACAAATCTTGATCTCCAGTTGAGCCAAACTGCCTTTTCGCAAATGCTGGCTTAAACCCCCCACAGCCCTAAGCATCCTTCTCACAAAGCTTCCCAAAGCCACCCAAGACCATCAAGCTGCCATCAAGCCCCTGAGAAAATCTTGTATTCTGCAGTTCCCGCTGCCAAAAGCCTTCCACAGAATCTCCCCTGTCATGGTGTCCAGCATACGTCTGCCACACTTTCTCTCTGCTCTTTAATGCTCTCTCAGCTTCTTCATTAATCTGCTAATACTTCTTTTACACACAGAGACGTCAAGCTGATGTTTGACTGACAGCGTATTAACATGGTTCTTTGAATAGTGCCACTTCCTCGGGCAGTGTGGACACAATATGAATACACCTAATGATAAACCGTGGTTGATGGTTAACAGAAATGCTGAACTGTGATCAGTTTTATTGATTCCTTTTTATGTTTAAATTAATTGTTTACCCCAAAAATCTGTCATTATTCACCAACCCCATAACCTGTGTGCAATGTTTCATAAAAAAAAAGACATTTAAAAAATGTAATATATCAAGCTCCAAAATACAGTAAAGCACCACAAAACTAGTCTATACGAATTGTATTCAATATTATAAATCTGCTAAAGCCTCATGAATGATGAACAGTGTGTGAACTTTAAGTCATTATTCACTGATAACCTTTCATTCCGATCCAGCTTAATCAATTATGTTGTTAAGACCTATTACAATCAATAATGTTTCATATTATTAATGTTCAACCTGTGCCATAGACACCATATTTAATTTAAGGACTGAAGTGGTTTTAATTTGAATCTTCATCACAAAGCTGTACTTCAGCAGATGCTGAATATAATGCTTTTGTAAAGACTACATTTATATAAAGATGAAGACTGCATTTATAATACTTCTATGCGTCTATTTTGGAAAAAAAGATTTATTTTTGGGGTGTATAGTTTTATAGTGGAGTTCGAAACTAATGATTGGATAATGTAAAACATCAACAATGTATAAAATGTGGGTTTACTGATGGGTGTCAACTAAGACGCCCTTCCAAACCCCTCAATCCACATGCTAATGACATGTTTCTTCAAAGGGCTGCAGTATGACGGGTGCTTATCACACCATCTCCAGAGAGCCGTAGCCTAGGCAACAGGAGGCTTTTTTCTCCCATATCCCCCTTTTCAAACATATTTCCTCATTTATTCTATACTGGATGTTTTGGATTTGATTCTCCATTGTTCACCTGACTGTATGTCGTCAACTTATTTCTATATTCAAGAAAAGCAAGGCAATGCCCCGAGCCATGACAGCTCAGTTTTTCACTGCTGCAGGTTCAGCATGACAGATCAAACTCGCCGGTCTGAAGTTATAGTGGAAAAAGCCTGGATTACTCTCCATTCAAATCGGAGGAGTCCAATAAATTTGTGTTAGCACAGAAAGGCACATAGAAAGCAGCATTTACTAGCCGCACGCTAATAATAAAAGTAGACAACTTTGTAAATTAAGCTCAATGAGACAGCTAAGATAAAAGCAGAATACTGCCGATATGAAATGTAACACTCAAAATAATTGAATCAAGTAAACATTTGTGTTTATTTGTTGAATAAGCGCATCCTGTGTTAGGGCTTAAAAAGCTTGTTTGCTTTACAAAGCTTGAACCATGAAGCAGCGACGTCTGACCTATGGTTCCTCTAAGGGTAAAAGCCAATCAATTTTAATTACCCAGGTCTTTGTGGCAGACACTAATAGGGTTTAAACAGATGCAGTGCATATACTGGCCTGATAAAGCTTTCTAACATACCCCTTTCTCTACAAGCATACACAAACGCTTATATTTTCTCTAATGCAGAACAGGAGACATTACATTTATTGTGTTCTGCCTCGCAAATCAATACTGACATTCTGCTGGAATATCCTCTTAAATAATAATACAGTGTGTCATCTGCTTAAATGGCTCAGGGTTGAGAATTGATAACTTAAGGTCAGCATACACCAAATGTGATGATTTAGAAAAATGGAAAATCTGAAGATGTCATTTGAATACTGCTCTCATCACATTTCCAGTGTCTGTGTAAGCAAGTTATATATGTAAATATTTGATCAAGACATTTCTGTGTCATCAACATACCTTATAACTCTTATAGATGTCTTCCAGCTCCCGCATAGAGGACAATATAGAGACTGGAGCATCTGCTAATTCAGCCGTTTGTTTTCCCATCATCCTGCCTTTCATCGAGCCACATTTATTTTCAATTCAGGAAATCTGCAGGGGGTAGCATAGCACAAACACTATTTGATTTATGCACTCCAATGCTAATACAATTGTATTTCTAAACAATTAGAGCCAAAGGAAATTATAAATTATGAGAGCCTCTAGAAGCACTAAAAGCGAAACGCTATCTCACCATCCTTGCTGAAAAAATTTTTTCTGCATCGTTTGGTTTGTTACTGGATGGCTTTGAGATAAAAAACTTAAAGATTTTAGCACATTTAACACATTTAGTTTTTATGATTTGTTTATTTGTTCCTGTTCTCTTATACACCCTCAGAGAAAAGGTAGAAAAGCTGTCGCTGGGGCTGCCACTACCTTTCCAAAAAGTACAACTTTGCATCTACAGATTGCATATTAGTACCTCAAGAGTACATATTGGTACAAAATGTATACATATCTGTACCTAAATGGTACATATACATCTTAAAGAGAGAGATCTTTTTTCTGACAGTGTACCTTGCATTTACAAATAATCAAGACAATATAATCTTAATTGGTATCTTACCTTATTTTATTCTCCAGCCTTATGTTCAATAAGCAGCCTATTTCAGAGTCATTTCTGAAAGTTTTTTTCTCCCGTCTGTACACAGCATGATCCAAGCAAGCAATGTTTCTGAAATCCTAAAGAAACAGAAGTCAAGCCAATATTCACAATAGTAAACTTCTGTTCTGTTTGAATGACTGTATGACAAAACTCTTTGTTGCAAATACAACAGAAACAATTATTTTAAAGAATGACCTATTCACAAAAACTGATTTTCAGTTTAAGTTAAAGAGCTTTCTTGGAGACGATGACATGTCATGTGCCCGACATTTATAATATAACAAATGCTTATGTAATACTCTACTTGACGGCTTTGCTTTGATTTGTAGGTAACAGTCTGACTTCTAGAGCGGTGAGATAACATAAAGATCTTTCAGAGAAATGTCTTTGGTTCTTATTGCAGTTCGATTTGCCTGCTCTGTGATGTTAAAGTGACATATTGCTAAAAAAAGTATTTGGGCAGGTGTCTTTTCACCTAATGCTTCAAACCAAGATTCATGACTCAGTTTCACAGGTTTGATCAAGTGGTTTAGAAGAAATAAAAATAATTTTAACATCTGTGCATATTTCATTTCTGCTTTTTTGATGTTGAAGTCTTCATGTGTATAAATGGCACAAGAGCTCACAGGTTTACAGAGGGTCCAAATGCCGAATCCCCCTTTCATTTACTGATAAATCTGTTGATTCTTAACTCATCAGACAAAATAAATGTTACATTTGATCAGAAACATTTTCAGCCTGTGTGTCCCCGTATTCCTGTAGCTCAATTGGCATTGTGTTAGCATGACAAAGGTTGTGGGTTGAATCACAGACAACACACACTGTTTTAAAAAATGCATACTTTATTTACTGTAAAGTATGAAAATAAGAATAGGGTCTGAATCCCTTTAAAAGAAATTGTACTAAATCAAAGACTGTCAAGAGAACACGTGTACGCACAATCTCTCAAGGGGAGAGCGAGAGAGAGAGAGAGAGAGAGAGAGAGATGCAGGTAGGACCTCTTATGTCCTCTGCTCTCCAGGTCCCTCCAGTAAGCCAAACAAGGAAAGATGACAGACTGACGCACCGAAGTGCGATGATACCCATAATGAAGGAATATGCAAGATGATAAACGACCGAGGGTGTCAGAGATGTACTTTCTGGAAGCAACAAACATGTTTCTCTTCGGCAAACTCTGCAGATTAGCTCCATCTTGAATGCGAAATGAGAGAATCAATGAGAGTGGCCGCGCACGGTGATTTTGTGCGTAAAAATGGACGTTTTATCTCTGCGTGCCGTTTCTACTGTTGCGCATCTTCGCGCTTTTTACCCTGTGGAGGCGACTGGAGCGTAACGGTTCTGCATCTCTGTTAGCGTCGGGCACCTGTTGTACGTTAGTTAACGGGGATCAGTCACGAGCCAGCGGAACGATCAAAACCAACAGGTGAGATTCCGTTTTTTCATTAAAGTTAATGTGTTTTATTGTTCATTTTGTACGCGAGTTCTCCCCATATGGAGTTAACGAATTACTGCGGTATTGTTTACTAATAACTCGTGAAAGAATTGATCTCCTAAAGACTGTTACACATAAACCACAGCACTGCCGCGTGATATGTAGGCTTCGTCTAAAAACTCAGCAAGCTCCCTACCTAGATAGCAGTTTTGGCAATCACATGCGCATGCTGCAATTTTGGGGCATAACAGGCGCTTGCAACTTTGCAAAAGCTTCGCGTGTGCACTTTTAAATCATCAAATGCGGCAGAAAATCTGACTAAGGTGTCTGTAAAATCTGTCTATGTAGGCAGCTTTGTAGTTTTTGAGAACACAGACTTCATCTGTCTTCAGTGGAGAGGAGCGCAGTGCGCACTGCTAATGTGCTCATCAAACACTTCTGCGCTGCATAACATCATTTTGAAAATGTGCTTACAAATAGTAAAACCTCTTACTGTATTTCACTGGATAAAAATGGAAATAATTAAGATTATTATTAATATTTTAATAAATTGTTAAAATCTTTGAAATGTAGTGTAAAAGGTGTGTGTAAAACGTAGAATTAGTAGTCACTAACTTAAGGCCCACAAACATCTGTATAAATTAGCAAGATTATAAAGGTTTAAAACACACAAATAATTAATGTTTTGTTATGTTCCAACAAAGCACTGACAAAATATCTGCATAGTTTTACAGGCTGATTATTGACATATTTATCTATTAATCACCCTATGAAACTACATTTAATATTGAGACATTTCACTACATTTACATATTGAGCTAATATCCAAAAGACACACACATTTGATCAATTACCAATAATTAACCTGTGTAAAGTAACCTGTGTCGTTCTATGGCGTTTGTTTGCATCTTATCTCTACATACACTAGGTATTTTTTTTTACTGAATGTTATTAGGATGAAACCAGCTGCAGACATTATAGTAATAGCAGTAACAATATTAAATGTTGTTTTCAGGTAAATAATTATCAATACAATGAGCATGTGGGCTATTGTAATGTTCCTGTAGGTGGGAGAGCACCAGAACCACAAAGATTATGGGTTCAATTCCCAGGAAACACATATACACAATAAGTGCACTCTAAGTCACTTTAGATAAAAGCATCGGCCAAATGCATAAATGCAAAACTACAATATAAACGTCTGTAAGGGTGTAGTCATTGTAATTATTTTAACAATAGAAATATGTGGGAGGTCCACAATGGTAGAAGTTTGAGTTTGTCTGAACCATAAAACAATTAACAAATAAAAGCAATTGTGTTAAGCAACACTGAGAGACTATTAATAATATAAAATGAATGTCTGTTAGTTTCACAACACAGAAGACACTGACCATAAGACATCAACATAACCCTCCAAGTTGACTTCATGCTTATTGTGGTTGGTTATATAGACCTGGTAATTATTGACTCTCAATGTGTTGTCATGTCATGTCATGTCATGGATTGTCAGCTTATAACCAGAAGATACATATTCAAATTGCATCAATTATACATAATTGATGTGATTGATCTATGTTGTCCAATGTAATCTTCTCTGATTGACATCACAGTTTACCAGAGGACATTTTCCAAATTTGTGAGGTAAGGAAAAGTGTAATTGCTCACACAACCATGGAAACCAGGAAAGTCTATTGCACCATACTATCACCAATTCACATATAAACTCTTACAATTCTAAGCACACAATGATAAATTGCCTTATAATTTTAGCAGTGCTATTATTGTTTCAGTTTTGACTGGTGAAGTCCATTAAGGTCTTGATGTGTCTTACTGAACATTTGAGGTTTTCTTTGTGGCCTTCAACAAAGCGCTCAAATCTAATAACCTAACAACTAAAGAATTCTAAGAGTCAACAGAAAACCAAGTAGTAAATGTAAGCTGAGTGTCATGCTAATGGGATGCTGGGTGTGGAGATGACAGTTTATAACACTTAGGGCCATTTCCTCCATAATGCACGATTCCTACCCTCAATGACCAACATCCTTTCATCTGCCTGTATTGAGTCTTTGTCCCTGTTCTCTTTCTGTTTTCATCTCTTCAACCCCAGTTGTCTCGCATGAAGGAATAGCAGCAATGTCACAGCTCTACTTTCGCAGAACGGACAACTTCTCCTACAGAGACCGGATCCCGCTGCGGATAGTTCGGGCTGAGTCTGAGCTGTCCCATCAGGAGAAGGCCTACCTGTGTGCTGTAGAGAAAGGCGACTACGCCAGTGTCAAACAAGCTCTGATAGAAGCCGAGATCTACTTCAAAATCAACATTAACTGCATCGACCCCCTGGGACGGACGGCTCTGCTTATCGCTATTGAAAATGAGAACCTGGAAATCATCGAGTTACTGCTTAGTTTTAACGTGTATGTGGGGGATGCTATCTTACACGCCATCCGAAAGGAAGTGGTGGGGGCCGTGGAGCTGCTGTTGAACCATAAAAAGCCCAGCAGGGGCATGCAGGTAAGGCAGCAATGACCAATTATTTTACAGTTCACGTTATAAAATAAAACATTGTCATAGTACAAGGAATTCCCAGTTCTCCTGGTTTATCTTTCCTTTTGTTAAATGCAGATTAGACTATGTCACAGTGATGTCTGGAACCACAGGGCATATCTTCATTTAAAGGGATATTTTCCCAGCAGACTTAGTTAATTAAAAGTTTCTGAAAGTAGTGCTCTTTAACAGAGGCCTGTGCACTAAAGCGAGTGTTTCCCCGCCTTTGCATAAACTTCTTACCATCTTGGTACCTAAGAAAAGAAATGTTCTGCTTTTCATGAAGCGCCATGACCCTGGCTATTTCCCCTGCTACAGAAACAGTAAAATCCTAATAGTCCTAATGATTGTGCCAAAATGTCTCACTGGCAAATTATTTGATTTTGTCATATTAACTGGTTGAGAATATGCATTTATTTCTTTAGAAGTGCAAAGCCCAGAATTACAAACTTGAGATTTTAAGAAAGTGTATAAACACAGTGGGACAGCAAACATTAATCTCTTGTGAGCAAAGGCCTTATTTAGATACAGCCTTTTTGTAAATTACATAAAAAAATTGTCTTCCAAAAATATTTTTTATCTAAATAACTTTTGTATGTTATTTATTATTGAATTAAAATCAATTTTATGAAAAAAAAAAAAATTCATTTTATGGTAGAAACGGTCAGATCTGTTTGAATTCGGGAAGCAATGTCAATGCATCAATGTTTACAGCTGTACCTGAAATTACTCATTTGTAGTACCTCTTTTCCAAACTATGTGGTCTTTAGAAATGATAGGATTTAGACATAGTACCTATGTGCATGAATGTGTAAAATTCATTAATACATCCGTCACGTTGTTGGACTATGTTTTCATCTCTTTCTAGGTTCCTCCTATCCTGCTGGACAAGCAGTTCTCTGATTTCACACCCGACATAACACCTATCATCTTGGCTGCACACACCAACAACTATGAAATCATCAAGATGCTGGTGCAGAAGGGTGTTTCCGTGCCCCAGCCTCACCCGGTGCGCTGCAACTGCATGGAGTGCGTGTCCAGCACGGACGTAGACAGCCTGCGACATTCCCGATCCCGTCTAAACATCTATCGGGCCCTGGCAAGCCCCTCACTCATTGCCCTGTCCAGCGAGGACCCCTTCCTGACGGCCTTCCAGCTCAGCTGGGAGCTTCAAGAACTCAGCAAAGTGGAGAATGAGTTTAAGTCTGAGTATGAGGAGCTTTCTCAACAGTGTAAGCAGTTCGCCAAAAATCTACTAGACCAAACACGCAGCTCCAAAGAGCTTGAGTTGATTCTCAACTACAAAGATGATAAGAATCTGCTAGAAGATGAAGGGAATAATGATCTTGCGAGACTGAAGCTGGCTATCAAGTACCATCAGAAAGAGGTAAAAGCTGTACAATTATAAACAGATGTTTGTAAATCAGCAGTTTTGGGCTGTGTTTGAACTGCTGCTCTGCTGATTATAATATAATATATGTAAGATGTTTTATACAGTGCAGCAAATTAGGGATCTGTAAAGCTGAGCAAGGAAAATTATATGGAGCTATGTTGCCCCCTTCTGTGCACAATGAGCATTACAACCCATGTACAAGTATGTCCTAAAGACTTACCTGTATCTTTAGTGATGTTATCACACAAGCTGGAAACAAATTAGTTGCAAAATTAAGCAAAAAAATAAAAAGCAAATTGATTTGAAGAATTGGAAGCGTTCAAGAGAACAAAATCGTCACACTGGTGCAGAATTTCAAAGGAAAATGTAAACTGTGGCAATAGCTTAACTTACATTTCAGAGTGTGAAAACAAAACACTATTACAAATGCACCTGTTGAGCAGTTAATCATAGCAATTAAATTTAATGACACATTTGACATGCTAAGAAAGGATACTCGTCTGCTGCTTAGTCCATCTATTACTCCAAAGTTAGGACAGAAAAAACTGTGTTGGCCACATGCTAAATATACAGTAGAGCTGTGAGATGAGAGGTGTTTATTATTCAGTAAAATGATTTTTTTTTTTTAAGACATTTTATGCACATCTTGGGATTTTATGTGATGCACATTTTAAAGCGGATGGAAACTCAACTGGTGTTCCAAACTGTAGAAATTTTTGCCCATCATTTTTTAAAGCAAGAAAGGCTAATGGCTGATCATTAAGGATTCAGCTCGCACATCTTGACATTTGATCCTTTTATACATTTGATTTTTTACAATTATTCTGCTGATTTGGGGAAACTGGTAGATGTCGTGTATGCAGTGCATTTAATTATGTTCACACATGAGTCATTGCTTGGCATGCTATATTCCAAGTGCAATGCAGATGGTTTCAGACAAAGGTGCAGAAAGCTCTCATTTAACATCCAAAATATGATGAGAACCAAGCAGAGCAGTCTGAGAAAAATGAACAGCGTGTCACTGCAAGCCTCTATGTGGCTTTGTGTTTGCTCTTTTGAAATTTCACTTGTTTCTGATTATGGCATGGCACTGCGCTCTACAGCAGAGACCATTTCTCATGCAACTGCAGCAAACTATAAAAGATTTTTCAAGTCCTTTCATATAGAAGGCAGAAAATGATTGTGATAATCCACCCCATATTGCACCCATACACACTGACAGTGATTTGCAGCGACAAAGCCACCCAAAGTTATTTATTCAAGGCTAGAGCAATGCTATGAAAAAAAATGAGTACCATGAACATACAGATAGTGATGTGCTGTCTGATACAGTTAGCTGTATATCACAGCCGAACACCTACCAGCCAGCAAACTCTGCAACCTCCAGCGATTTAGTGGCTGACGGTGTAAATGGCCCTTTAGAAATTCTTTGAATGTGTTCAGTATTCGATGTTCTGTGTGACTCACAGTTCATTTAGCACCAATTTTGTCTCTTTTTTTCTCTGGTTAGTTTGTAGCACAGCCAAACTGTCAACAGCTGCTGGCATCTCGCTGGTATGATGAGTTCCCAGGCTGGAGACGTCGCCACTGGGCCAGCAAGTTCACCACCTGCATATTTATCGGATTCCTCTTTCCTTTCTTTTCCTTGTTCTACCTAATCGCCCCCAGAAGCCGCTATGGCCTGTTTATACGCAAACCCTTCATCAAGTTTATATGCCACACTGCTTCCTACCTGACCTTCCTCTTTCTCCTGCTGTTGGCGTCTCAACACGTGGTCCCGGTTATGCCTAAACAGGCGGGTCCACCGCCCACCGCTGTGGAGTGGATGATCCTACCCTGGGTTTTAGGTAACTGTAATGGATCTGACGAATCTGATTTTGAAATCAGTATATAAATGACCTGGATAAATTCTGTCATTTACTCACTGTCATTTCATTCAAACCCTGTATGACTTTCTTTCTTCTGCAGCACAGAAAATTGTATATTTTGAGAAATGTCCCAGTGGTTTTGTGTCCATACAATGCAAGTCAATGGGGACCAATTGTGTGGTTACCAAATTTTTTTAAATTATTTTCTCTCTGTTCTGCAGAGGAAAGATCATACAGGTTTGGAATGACATGAGGGTGAATAAATGATGATAGAATTTTCTTGTTTGAACTACAGTAAGATATACAGTGCGTATATGACTTTAAAGTAGCTTTTCAAATCCACTTTTCATGTTTATTTTACAAGAACTAACTGAATGTAAATTTTCCCTTACATATTTGTTTCTCACAGGCTTTGTATGGGCTGAGATCAAACAAATGTGGGATGGTGGGTTTCAGGACTACATTCATGACTGGTGGAATCTCATGGACTTTGTTATGAATTCTCTGTATTTGGCCACCATTTCGTTGAAGATTGTAGCTTACAGTACGGTAACAGAATCATTTTACTAATATGCAAATTTAATGCTAATTTGCATTTAAATTTGCAGTCTGAGAATATGACCAAATGGTTGAAAATATAATACACTTAATACTGCATCTGTCTTCCTGCAGCACGCTGAACATATGGATCGAAAGGACTGGGACATGTGGCACCCCACCTTGGTGGCAGAGGCCTTATTTGCAATTGCTAACATATTCAGCTCCCTACGATTGATTTCGCTCTTCACTGCAAACTCCCACCTTGGCCCTCTACAGATTTCTCTTGGCCGAATGTTGCTGGACATTCTCAAATTTCTTTTCATTTACTGCCTGGTGCTGCTCGCCTTCGCAAATGGACTCAACCAGCTGTACTTCTATTACGATGAAAAAATCGAACATAACTCAAATAGCTCATGCAAGGGCATTCGCTGTTCCAACCAGAACAATGCTTTCACCACGTAAGGAGCTTTAGTTTTGTCAAATATAATAATGAATTCTATTTTGCTTGCTTTGCACAGTTTGCTGAAACAGTGATATTATGTTTTGTTATTTACAGCATGTTTGAGACGTTGCAGTCATTGTTTTGGTCCATATTTGGTCTCATTTCCCTGTATGTGACCAACGTCAAGCCTGATCACCAGTTCACAGAGTTTGTTGGAGCCACAATGTTTGGTACCTACAACATAATCTCTTTGGTGGTGCTTCTAAATATGCTAATTGCCATGATGAACAATTCCTACCAACATATTGCTGTAAGTGCTTTAAAATATATTTTTTGGGGGTAGTTAAAATAAAAAGATTTAAGGTACACATTTATATGCATATGAAAATGCATATTATATATTTGTGTGTACATGCTATCTGTGTCTTGCTATCTGTCTTTCAGATTACTCTTTGATTTACATACTTAACTCTTTTCCTGTACGGTTGGTCCACAGGATCATGCCGACATTGAGTGGAAATTTGCCAGAACTAAACTCTGGATGAGCTACTTTGAGGAGGGTGGCACACTACCTCCTCCCTTCAACATCATCCCCAGCCCAAAATCATGGTGGTACCTTTTCAGCTGGATCAGGCGCCAGTTCTTCAATGTTCAAATCAGAAAAAGAACAGAGACCTTTGGATCTCTCGGGGTAATAATCCACATAAATGTGTTGTTTGTTTGCTTCCATGGAACACTAACAATGTTTTAGCTAAATGTCCAGGCTGCTTATGTCCAAAGCAAAAACAGAGTTATTATGGATAAAAAGTATTATAAAAGTATTGTATACAGTATGACTTGTGCATTACATAATAAGTCTTCTGAATAAATACAAAACAGCAATTTTCTGAAAATCTTATGAATGTGTCATTTAAAAGTCTTTTTTCAATGTTGAAAATGATGGCAGCTGGTAGTTTCACCACCTTGTAATATAGCCAAGTAGTTGTTTTGAAAAATGAATACAAGCTTTTCTGTCTATTTTTAGGTTCGAGCAGCTGAAAACGTCCGTTTAAATAGGCAGTACCAGGTAATGGTGTCTTTCTCAAAGCAACTGATCATTTAATCTGTCTCATTGCATGAGATCACCAGTTAAAATGTTACAGCTTGGCACCTTCACACACTTCAAATCAACTGACATGCTTCAATTCCTCTGCTTGTTAAGTGTAAGAATTTATGTCACTTTTTCAGGTGACTTGTCTAATTTCAAATAAATTAATCTGATTGTTCAGGAGGTGCTCAGAAATCTGGTCAAGCGATATGTAGCAGCGATGATCAGGGATGCTAAAAAGGAGGAGGGGCTAACGGAGGAAAACTTTAAGGTAAATTGTTTTACTGTGGTAATAAATGGTATTGCAGTGCTGTGATGTCGCTGAATTTTGTGCACATTCAAGGCCTGTTTCATTGAGCAGTGTGTGAATTTTATTAAAAGGAACTCAAGCAGGACATCTCAAGCTTCCGTTATGAGGTGATGGGAATGATGAAAGGTAATACACTTGGCAAGCCTCCCTCCAAAGGGACTACAGGAGCCTCAGACCTGGTATATCCTGACAGTTCTCTGAAGTGCAATCCTATGTCATCTGGGAGTCAACTTAAGGGCAAAATGAGATTGCAGAGCATCACCACCTCTATCATCCAGGAGGGCAGCGCCAACGCTAACCCCTGGAAGTCTGGTGGCTTTAACAGCCTAGCTGATGGTTCTGTCTCAAACAGGACTGTTACCTCTGGACTGTGCCAACAAATGAACAACAGAGGGACAAACAACCCAGGTGAGATTTACTCTTTGCCAGAGGAAGCTAGCGAGTCTGAGATCGAAGAACATGGTGATGGTGTACAGAATGACAACTCCAACTGTAAGACAACAGAGAATCACAATAAAAAGAAGGATGACGTGAAAGAAGAGGATGATAAACTCTTACACATGCGTTGTATTTGTGATGAAATGAATGAGATAAACAACGAATATGAAGGATGCAGATTATAGCGCCCTATGAATCCTACACTGGATACACTACACTGACTCTGGATGAAGCAAAACACAGTACAGAATGGAAGTTATTGAGGTTTGCTGTGTTTTGATAAAGAAAATGGACTGCAGCCTGTAAAACCCATAGGATCCTGAAATCTCACTCAATCCCAGTAGCAGCTGTGGTCAAGGTCCGGCACCTGGCACTGCGCCTTTGGCATCTGATCATCAGTACTGGAGTCTCAGGGATGATTTTCTTCATTAGGTGAAATACGGGGTCCATTGTTGTCATTCACAGTTATTTACACTATACCAAGTGTGTAAACTATCCTGTAGTTTATTGCTGCTCTGCACTTCTCTCGGCTATGAAGGAGCAATAGCTGACCCCTTGCTAATACTTTAATTATGCCTTACTTAGTTAGATTTAGCATTTTTTGCTATACTGTATGTGTTTTACCATAAAATATGTCATTATCGTCACGCAACCCAATATCTTGAATAAAGTTGACTATGCAAATATTTACAACTTTATAAACTTTTTAGTCATGTTTTGCACTGTGCATGAGGTAATTGTATAATGATGAAGGATGACTTTTTATAAAGAGTTAATTCTTTGATTTAACCAGTGCTGGTTCTGAATCTAGTTCAACACCAGATTAACTGTAAATCATTACAGTCAAGATATTTAAAAAATACAGTAATCGTGTATGCTTTAAGACAGTATACTCATCTTATTTGTAATCATTCTTTTAATCTTAAAGATTAAAAAGGTTTGGTGAGCACAGTATTATTAACCCTTTGCACAGCATCAATAGATATTCAATTATGTATCTATTCAGTGGTATAGGACAAATTCAGTTAAAAGCTTCTGCCTTTACATAAAAGGTTACCGCTTCATATATCAAATCGTGAAATAATGCAGAAATATAAATAAATGAGTATATGCTGTATGATGACTGAGTACTGTTGTGATCTTGGTAACTATTCAAGTTTATTTACTGTAGGAGAGACTGAATACATAATTAAACCATACTAATGTACTGTTCTAAGATTGCAGACTGCATAGAAAAATTTATTCAGTATTTTCAACAATTTATGCATGGCAAGGAGAAATATTTCACTGGAGCAAAAATAACAATTTAAAAACTGATGAACTGCATATGCACGTGCAAACAAACAAAATAAAGTCAAAATGGAATAGCATGCATATAGTTCTACCTTTCATCTGCCATTAAATTTGACACAGTATAAATCTTCCCAGGGGATAAATTCAATACAGATTATTTGCCAAAATAAAACAACACTCTGTATTTACCAGTAACACTGATTGTTGTTTATGCAAGAAACCATCTCTAATGACTTTGTGTATGTGTGTTGAAATCATTACTGCATGGACCATTAGTAATAGACCTCTTCTGGATTTACAAAATTAAAAACAGTGCTGAAGTGATTCCATTCCTCTTTCTGTTTTTGTTAAATTTGTAATTTATAACAATATCCAAATCACAAGGCATATGGTAACTACAGTAGCAACATGTGATCAAACGTACTGTTAGGAATTATTTAATACTCATTTTTTGTAGTTTGGGAAAGGTAAACTGTGGACAGATTTATCCATTTAATTTGTTTCACATTCTCCGTCCTTCACCATGATAAAAAAGGCTTATCTCTAATTTATTTGAATTAGCACCCCAGAGAGTCCAGTCTGCAGCCCAAGGGCACTTGAATAAAGTTTAAAGAGCAGCAGATCTCATTTGCACTGCAGCGAGGGCCAATGTCTTAACACGCTCTGCTTTATGCATGCCCAAAACCCAGAACTGTGGAACTGACCTCACAGGGATTGAACTGTTTTTCATGTAAATGTTTTTACTTTCCAGCTGATCAAACAATAAAATCGTTTGCCAAAATAATGTTTCCTACCTTGGTTACAGTTTGGGTTGTTGTTAAAATACCTTTTAGAAACTGACATGCCTTTATCTCCCAACATCAATATATAAAATTGAAATTTGGCTATAAAGAGTGTGCATTTTAATCAGGTCTAGTAAAAAATTATTTTTCAGTACAATTGTGTTGTTGTATAACAATAATTTAGGTATTTTAAATAATCCTGGCTGGGCATTACGTGGAAACTACGACAAACTTTATATAAAAGCTACATTTGACGCATGCTCGACTTCTTGCTGCGTTGCGCAAAACCGATCAGATTATGACATCATAGTACCGCGAGAGCTATGCTTTTAATACACTCTCGCGGTACTGTGTTCTCGGTCTGCGCAACGGAACAAGCACGTGACGTGAAGCAACTTAGCCGTAAACAACAGCACCTGTAACTGTGACAATACGCCATCGGAAGGTTTTAGCACAATTGATATTAGGTTGTTTAATGATGTACAATCAAAGCAACATCGTCCTGTCTTTATTAGCACTGGCTTCGAAGGCAAAACAACTTACCAAATTCATCTCATCTTCGGAAGAGAAATTGGTGAGTGAGTCACACAGTGTGGATCCATTTCGTTTGCATACCAGGAGTTCAGTTCGGTTTTACAATCTTGTGTGACGTATCTATTCAGCATTGTAAAACAAGACTCTTATTTCACCACTTTCACTGTCATTTTTAACTATACAATAAAGATCTTTCAAGAGCAGATCGTTTATGATCATGGGAATTGTCAGTACATCGCGCATGCGCATTTTAGACAGTTAAAGTATTATATGGCCCTTTTATTTAATATCATTTTATGATATTGGTGTGATATATAAAAATATTTGTTTTTAAGAAATATTTGTAAACTTATTGTTTGTTTTGTTAATTTGAAATAAGATCAGCTGTAGGAGTTTGTTTACAATTGTGTTAATGTTTAGCTTTAGATGGCTTCAAAATATTTGTTGTTTTTCAGTAATACTTAACAAAAAAGTTTTTATTTGTTAACACTACTTACCAATGCTTCTAAATGTTTATTTTAATATCTACTAATACTTTTATAAAATTTGTTGTCAACATTATTTAATACACAATATATTTGTGTTTGACATTATTGGATCCTTAATGCATAATAGTGAATAACTATTAACTAGAATACTTATTAAAAACATTAGCCTTTCGTCAAGTAGTACATTATCTTCAAATTTACCAATGAAAGAAACGTAATGAGCAGATCTCAGTATATCTTCTTCTAAACTTTAGATCAAGTATAGTTACACCATTGTGTACTGCTAAAACTCCACCACTAGAGGTAGATGCAAACACAGGGTTAAATAAGACATAAACTAAAGGGTACAACACTTAAACTCACATTTCCTGACACTTGTTCAAATCTATCTGGCATTACTATTCTCATCCTCAGATGAGAGTATGAGATAAACATAAAAGAGATTTTTGGACTTTTAAAGGTTTATCATTTGGCTTGGCATGTCCAGCGGGTTGCCCGAGGCCTAATCCATGAGCTCTGTATAAACACGTCATTCAAGATGTGGACAGCAGCCTGCCGATTAAGGAAGATGCTAGATATGAAACAATTACAGGACTGTTGGAAAAGTATTAGTTTTTCATCTGAGCTGCATTGGTAGTGCTGTAGTTTGATAGTGTGTACCAAAAAACACTAGACCTATTATATACATAGTTCAGATGCTTTACAGAATGTAGGTTTTAGATAAACCATATAGTAGTTAGAAAAGTTACATATTTACAGACACAAGACACAAAATAGGCATTAGAGATGAGACTTCTCTTCTAAGGGCCTTCGCTTTCATCCTTACTGTTTTTACTAAAAGGGAAAGTTATTGTTAGGCGTGCAGGGTTCCCACGGAGGGGGCGGTTCAGTGGGAAACAGGTTGATTCTCTCTCTGTATAGTCGTGCATGTGTCATTGTGTGTGTTGGAGACAGAAAAAAAAGGGGAGGCGTGCTATAAATGCTGGATCCCTGTAGCTCGCTCCCATTCCTTCTGTTTTTTCAGTGGGCTTGATTTACATGGGGCACTCAAATATGATACTCCTGTTTACAGCTACATTTACTATCCTGGCGCTCACCTCCCTGGACCAGGTGGATTGTTCAGCATACGACAAGATAGTCACACACAGTCGCATCAGGGCTAAGAATGAAGGGTAAGAGCTGATTTTAAGGTTTACCTTAAATGGGAGAAATTTGATGAGAAGTTATTGGTGGGAACAGGGTGGTCATGTTAAATATTATTAAAGGCATTAAATGTGAAACTGCGTGCAGTGGGTCCTGAAGTGCCAGATGGCAATTTGGAATTCAGCATCTTTTAAACCTGGTAATATGTGTAATTGTTATGAAAATTGATCAACATAAAAAATAAATATTTACCAATACGCATAATCTCCAGGTTGATAGTTTATGTTAAATTCTGGCATTTAATGTTTGAAATGTCAGATTTCTTGCATCCAAAAACGTGAATCAGTAAAGTACCAAGAAATAATGGATTTTTTAAATGATTTTTACAGTATGTATATTTTTATGTACATATAACTTTGAGAAAGTCCTTGTAAGATGTAAGATCCATGTTCTAAAATAGCCAAAATTTGTCTTATTTATATGTATTACATCACTAAATCTATTCATATAAAAAGTGATTACAACTCATAAATTAACTACATAGTTTTTTTTCTTTTGTGCTATGTTCAGTCAGTTCCTTAAAGCAATTTGTCAAGACTTCCATATAATTATCTTCCTAACTAAACACGCCTGTGATGTGTAAGTCTGTCTGTAAGTATGCAGTTATCAACACCCATCCCCCTGCTCTTTTCCAGGCCCAATGTCTGCGCTTTGCAACAGGTCATGGGGACCAAAAAAAAGTACTTCAGCACATGCAGAAACTGGTACAAGAAATCCATCTGCGGCAAGAAGGCGTAAGTCATCCAGTGCTTTTCTCTCTGAACCTCTCTGCTTTAATCTCCCCGCCCCAAGATTAGTTCAGAGGTCAGGGGTCGCTGGGGTTCTTAAGGTGAAATCAGGTTAAACGGTGATGGATTACATCTTTTTTTGTTGTTGCTGTAGGGTGTGTTTGAGCAGGTGCCAATGAAACAGAAAGGCTGGCAAAATTTCCCTTTCATGCAGTTTGTGTATTATCTTGTAAAGTGTATGGCTTGACGTATTTCTCAATGCCTGGGCTCCAGTCACATCTCTTTATCTCTTCTCAAATGCCACGCTAATTTTTTCATGTTCCAGCACTCAGAAGAATGATGTAAGGTTGTTTCTGGGCTGTGTCAGTTTGTGATGTTGTAAGCCTTGGAGACTTGGCAGATAAAGCGTTCA
The DNA here is from genome assembly GCA_019155185.1 of Beaufortia kweichowensis. Classification (NCBI taxonomy): domain Eukaryota; kingdom Metazoa; phylum Chordata; class Actinopteri; order Cypriniformes; family Gastromyzontidae; genus Beaufortia; species Beaufortia kweichowensis. Next base: position 2,164,169 of record CM032815.1, on the reverse strand, counting down.
GTTTGGACTCAGCCTTTCCGTTGGCATAAACTACAAAACGAAAAGCATTTCACAATGACTTTAAGGTTTCTGTGTCATTTTTGGAGCTCAATCTATGTGCGTGGCACAGAGTCTCTATGTGAATGTGTATAAGGGCATGTTTATTCATGCAAAGGATCTTGAAAGGAAACAGACAACAAATGTACAGTATTTGTAATGGTTTGCCTTGAGCATTTTAGGGTTTTTTTTAGCTATTTTAAGCTGTTCTGTACTGACTCTATATACTTTGTAAGGTAAGGGTTTATGATTGGAGAAAACTATCTGAATGCTCCATTAGATATGATCCTCCTCGAGTAAAGATGTGCCTGGTTTTGTGTCTGCGTTTGAGAAGGGATGTCAAAAACTCCCACGTTACACATATCTATATATTCCCTTTTGTGTATCTGTTATCTCATAACTGCTACCCTCAGTTCACCCTTCTCATCACAGACTTAAAGCAAAAAAATAAGTTTGAATATTAACCCCTGTATTTCCTATGAGATTTTACACACCTCAATTGTCGCCCTCTTTCTCACCCACAATAGTTTATTTCTACAGAATCTCTTCATGCCAACTTTTGTGCTCACTGTAGCTGTAGGAAGCATATGAAAGCGCTTTGGAGCCGTTGTCTACTGGGAGGTCGATTCAACGATTAAAGCACACACACAGTCTCCCCTGCTGTGATATGGACTGCCTGGAGTCTCTCCCTGGTTCCCCTTCACTACATTTTGGGTCCAAAGCTGCCCGTCTTGCTGTGCTGGTCACACAGGGGAAAGTTTGAGTCAGACTGTGGGCCTATCCCAGGAGTCCCCGCTTTCTTCCTTCCTTTACAGACACTGGGAACAGCTGCAACGTCAGTCTATAAATGCTATCATGAAAGATAGAGAGAGCATGTAATCGTTGCTGTGTCAGGTGCCTGTTTACTGCTGTTCTGCTTTCTGATGAAGTGCAGGGATACATGGTACGATAATGCAAAACAACCGATCTTTCTCTAGAGCTAGTGGGGAAAGATATTCGTCATGGCCATGAGTGAATTACACGGACATATCTGCACACAGCTGTTGGTAAATTTCGCATTTAGACAGTGGCCACTAGTCTAGATTAGTTGGACCATAAGCTTGGAAAGACGATTTCTTGTTTTTTCTAGACATTAATGATGTTAAATTGGAAGCAGATGTAATGTTTATTTTCAATTCAGGACCTCACATGCCTCTAGAATTTCAGAAAAGAATCTCAACTGATGAAATCTCTCAAGTAATTGATATTCAGATGTAACATAGCTTAGACCTCTGCAATGTCTCCTGACTGAGATATATGAACCTCCGAAATGGAAGCATATGATTCTTTCCATAAACTAAACCCTTGACATTTCTTCCCAATGCATACCAGATACACAGAGGAGATAACGAATTGCTGTTGAACATCAGTCATTAGGCTGTCAGAAGAGCTCAGGGGCAGGTGACCTCACACGTTTGAGACGGCACACTTTTTTCTGAGGGTTGGTTCAGATTTGGGTCATTGCCCTTTTTTGTTACAATATTTGGGGGCTACAGATGAGGCAATACTTGGCGTTTGAGGTATTATAGACAGAAAATAGAATGTAAAAGTGTTTAAAGAGAGTTTGCATTGGAACGTATTTAGAAAAGGTGTTTTGCTGTCTTTTAAAAATGTTAAAATGTGTCTTATTTGCAGCTGTGAAATTAGGGGGGTTTTTTTTCAATCAAATTCGGTCAATTTCATGCTTCCAAAGCAAAAAGGAAATCCAGACAAAAGTACGAATGGTTGAATAAGCATGTTTTATCTGAATAAGACTCTGTATACATTTTCAGGGCACTGGTTTTGGACTGAACGTAAACTGAATGTAAATATTACAATTGTAAACTTTACAGCAAGGATTTTATTGGGGTATTTTAGAAGGGATTATAGAAAAAATTCCCATCTTAATTCTGATCTTTTATGAATATGATGTAAATCATGATGATGTTTTAATACTTCTACTGTTTCTGTTTTGTTCTTGTAATGCAGGATGGTTTTATATGAATGCTGTCCTGGTTATATGAAGCTAGATGGAATGCGTGGATGCCCTGCAGGTTTGTGTTTTCTAACAAATGTAACGGTGATGCAAACATCTAGACTAATTTGAAATCAAAATGTATTAAATTACAAACACTAGTAAAATTTGGAAGGAACTTGTGTTTTATGCAGTATAGTTGACTTCAGGGTCATCCAATAATTCATTGACTATATGTTTATAAGAAAAACATTAGCTTTTGTTCTCTAGACAAATTTCAGACCCGGGTGGCTGTTCTTACACATGTGGTTAATGATCCACCACAAGTCTTGAAAGTGAACTTGAGGTTGACATCATTGCTTGAAAGGAGCATTTTAATGTTATATGTCTGTGAATGTTAGAAAGTGCTTATTACAGTTTTTCATTTCAGTGGCCCCTATTGACACTGTTTACGGCACACTGGATCTGGTTAAAGCCAAGATCACCAAGGAGTACTCTCAGAAGTCCAAACTGAAGGAAGAAATCGAGGGAGATGGTACATACACGATGTTCGCACCCAGCGATGATGCCTGGGAAATGTTAGATCCAGTGAGTTACATTCACCTCATTTGAATAAAAGTATTTACATGCTGGGTTTACATGAAGGATGCAAGTGAACTTAAAAGTAAATAAACTGAGGAATTGATCAAAATGCAGTCCTGGGATTTTAACCACTTGTTATACTCTTACATTTTACTGTTGTCTTAAGGGCTTGTTTTAAATTTGCAGGCGTTTAAAGATGCTATGGTGAACAGTGGAGCTACTGAGCTTTACAACGCTCTCCACCATCACATGGTGAACAAACGGCTTCTCACCAAAAACCTGAAGAATGATATGACCGTGGAGTCCATGTACAACAAACAGGGTCTTTATATCAATCACTACTCAAATGGAGTATGTATCTTTTGCTTGTGTTTAAATGGCATATAAAGCCAGGGCAATCTTTAAAAAGCCTGTTTCAACAGGTTGTCACTGTGAATTGTGCCAGGATCATTCACGGCAACCAGGTGGCGACTAACGGAGTCGTACACGTTGTGGATCGGGTCATCAGCGTCGTGGAACAATCGATAAGAGATGTGATCGAAAGCAATGATGAGCTCACTTCACTAAATGTACGTGTCATTGTCATATCGGTTTTGTACAAATAGTAAAAAAATCCAAAGGCAATAGAATTGCTTGAATAAACAGCGAGTTTCTTTTCAAACTTTTTTAGGCAGCTGCCGTGGCATCGGGTCTGATGGACCAGCTGGGCGAGCCGGGACATTACACACTGTTTGCTCCAACCAATGAAGCTTTTGAGAAACTAGACAGAGAGGTTCTAGAAAGACTTATGGGTGACAAAACCATACTTCAAGGTAAATATATTATTTATTAGAATATCATCTTTATATATGTGGCACGTGTTCAGGATGAAAGAGATCGAGATTTTAATACCTTTTAAAGGATTGTAATATCAGTGGTCTCAAGTTTTGTGTAAACGTCCAATGCAAGCTGTGTCACATTCTCAGACAGTAGGCAAACAGCAGACCTAACCGCAGACACGAGGGATCAAAGTTACATTGCTGGAAGGAAATGCTTAAATGCTGAATAATGTTTGATCATATTCTGCTGAAAAAAGAGTTTTTGTGGTTGGTAGAATATTAGTGTTGTATCTCACAAAAGTATGTTGGTTTGCCCAGTACAGGATTGAAATAACTGTCGCTGTCTGAGAATAATGTCAGCAAATATTGCCTAATAAGGTGATATTATTGAAGATGTGAAATTGACTTTTTATATAAATGGGCTTATATTGCAAAATCATCTTTTCGACTATGGGTTTGTTTTCACCCTTTAAAATGTTGGAAGTGTGATTGACTACAAACTGAATATATTCCAATATATAAATATATTCAAAATTACAATGATGTTCTCCATTATTTATATATGCATCCTGCAATACTCCTACAATATATCAAGTACACAAACCTCCTAAATAAAACTGTGATAAGCATTAAATAATTATGAAAAAGTGCAATCTGTAATAAACTTAATTTACATAGAAAGTATATTTTAGTCCTGTTTTGGTACATTTACTGTAGCACATGGTCAAGATGAATTGCAGGTGGTTACTAGATACAATCCTGTTTTTGTGCTAAAACATACACAAAAGTGACTGTTTAGTAAATTTCTCCCTAATTGGTTTGGATTTTGGTGTGGTGAGGTGAAAGGTGTCAGAATCAGACATCCCACCTCTACTGTACTGTTTAAGCAGATGTAGAGATCCGGTGCAAAAACACAGCTGCTGAGAAAGTGATATCACACTTGTGATGATGTCATAGTTCACTCTTCCTCCACACAGGAAGAGCTGGGCAGATTTCTCATTCGACAGCTTTTAATTGTCTTTACAGGTGTGTGTCTTTTATAACGATAAAGATGTATCAAAACACTGAGTCATATGTTTATTTTGTTCATTTCTTTAAGCGCTTTTGAAGTACCACACCCTGAATTCAGTCCAGTGCTCTGAGGCCATTATGGCAGGCTCCATCTATGAAACGCTCGAGGGCAGTAACATTGAGATCGGATGTGACGGCGAGAGTCTTACAGTCAACGGGATCAAGATGGTCCTGAAGAAAGACATTGTCACCAGCAATGGTGTCATTCATCTGATTGATCAGGTTCTCATGCCAGACTCGGGTGAGATTCGGCCTCTTTGTCGTCGTCAACCTTAAAAATTAATTAGATAAATCAATACGATGAAAGATATTAATATAGCTTTTCATATTAATTCACATTAAATTTGGCATCACATCTTGGGTTTTTCTTGCAGCTAAGCAGGTGATGGAGCTTATGGATAAATCTCAGAGTGTCTTCAAGGACATGGTGTCCGAGCTCGGTCTTTCTGCCGTCATGCAGCCTAAAACTGAGTATACCGTTCTCGCCCCGCTCAACGGAGCATTCTCTGGTGAGTTCTTTTCAGTCCATGCATAAACTTTATGATATAGACTATTGGTGTATTTTTTATTGTAGCTTTGGCTACGGGTCACGTATTTCTGGGAAAGGGATATTGCCAGGAGACGTCTTGTATGTCTTATGGAAATAATTGCTTTTATTACACTATAACATTTGAGGGAGTTTATTTAGTTATATACCATTAACCATTTGGATTGTGTTTTTCTTCTGGGAAATGATTGACTGTTTTGTTATTTTTGAGTGATTGCATGTAATGCGTCTCCTGACATATGGTTTGTATTATAGTACAGTGACATCTCATTAATCTTTCATACAGATGAGGTGATGTCCATGGACCAGCGTCTCTTAAAGATCATTCTCGAAAACCACATCTTGAAATTTAAGATTTCTCTGAGCGAGCTTTACAATGGCCAGTTGCTGGAGACCCTGGGAGGAAAACTGCTGAGAGTCTTCATTTATCGCACGGTGAGAAACAAAGTCTCTGAATAGAAATGCAAACCTGCAAACAATTACTGTGTAAATTGAACTAGCCACCAGTACATCCACAAAATTTAATACGCACCGGGCTCTTGTTAATACTCTTGTTTATAGTCCTCAGGTAAGTTTGTGGGCATGAAGTTTCTGTCTGACTCGATGAACTCTTTCTCAACACTAATGGTCCAAAGCTAAACTCGAATCGTACGCTTCCTCTTACAGTATACCCTGTATAATGTTTATTTATGTGTTTCAGGCTGTATGTATTGAGAATGCATGTATGGTGAGAGGAAGTAAAGAGGGCAGTGATGGAGCTCTGCACCTCATGAGATCCCTCATTCATCCGGCACAGACAACCATCTATGAGCTGCTTTTAAAAGACGGACGCTTCAAGTGAGATTATCACCATAACTTGATATAATTACTGTTATTAATTGTAATATTTACTGTACCTGAATTGCGAAATTCCTAAAAAGCAGCACTGTATTAACCTGGTAACTGTCACCGTTCTTCAGGTGGAACACTTGAACACATTTCATAGTTGAATTCTAATCTAATCATGACAAACTATACAATTATGGAAAGGTCAAGATTATATATTTGACAATTTTCCTAAAAAAGTAATGAGGAAATGTTAATGTTATTTATAAAATACCTAAAATTAATTTTAAAATGAAAAAATCTTACATTCATAAAATAAATAAAATTGTACATTTAAAAATTGTAGTTCGAAAAGTGCATTTTCATGTGTATGCTCAATATGTGCAGTGACAGTTATCATGTTAAAATTATGCAATTATTGTTTTTCATATAATTTGCCTTGCTCATTTTGATTTTATAAACCAAATAAAAATACACTTTTTATCAAATTTAGTCCCATTGATGGGATGGTCACAAATTAAATTTAAACCAACTGATATGACACCTGTTTGAATAATGATAATCTTTGGGCTTTTCTTTCTTGCATGTGTTTAAACTTTTCCTGCTTTGCACTGGCTATTATTATTCCCTTCAATTAATTTAAATCTAGTCTAAATTGACATTTCTACATGCTAAAATTACAAGTGTGCTTTATAGACTGGTCGAATTGTTCTAGGATCTTCCTGTCTCTGATGGAGAGCGCTGAACTGACAGATCTGTTGAAACAGGAGGGATCGTACACTCTCTTTGCTCCCGTTGATGATGCCTTTAGTTCACTGTCAGAGGCAGACATCAATCTTCTAAAGAGTAATCCTATTTTTCCTTACTCACATGAAAGAATTATTATTAGTCTTACATATATATCTCACGTGACGAGTGAAACTGTGACTTGTGCTTGTTGACAGGTGATATCAATACCTTGAGGACAATCCTGCTTTATCATTTTAGCAATGGTATATTTATTAATGGAGGACTGGAGGGCGGAGTGACAAACCTTCTTAAAACCATCCAGGGTAACAACCTTCAAGTGCTGTCTGTAAGTACTCTGTTATTAGTAAAAAAGTATGATATTTAGTTTTTACTATGTATTTCTACATCATATGCAAAGGAAACAGAAAATGTTTTACTGTACGCACATGGCCATGGGTTTTAAAAACGAATACACAGATATTTCCTCTGTCAGCTTTTTCTAACAGAGATTGCAGTAAAGATTTCTCATAATTACTTTATCCACAGGATTCAAGTCAGGAGGTCTTTGCACAATTCGTGATAAAACTGTGTAGACAAGTGACTTTTAGATTTGAGCCAACGCTAATATTTTGCTGGCTTAAAGGAGGAAAGACCTGACATGCTGTTATCGCCAGACAATGCAATTAGACACAGCACAAGTTTCCTGTGGTTGTGCTCAAACTCCGTGAACTAAATTCAGTTTATTCACAGACACGTGTGTGTGTGTGTTTTGTTGCTTTGCAGTGATAAGGTCATACTGTAACTTCCAGACAGTTTTGCAGTCATCACTTAAAATCAGAATGGTCTCCACCCTTAATTACATCTGATATCTGGAACAATAGGTTTTTTACTGTCCAGACACTTCCTTTACCGACAACACAGATCAGCACTGTAAATGCATTACGAAAATAGAAGTCATAAAGTATTTCACAGACGGAGCCATTCAGTGAAACAGGAAGTGACTTCTTTGTTTTTTACGCCCAGCTGTTGTACAGTACAGTATCTATCAGTAGGGGCTTTATTTAAAAAGGATTCAACATTTATTCAAAGAGGACACCTTTAGATTTGTCAGTATTTTACACAGAAAGCATATTTTGCTATTGTTTTCTATGTATGTTCTATAAACAGACTTAAATCGTTTATCATACATGTCATATTTTATCACATTTGTCATAATAGATTTTCACAAGAGGTGATTGGTAAAGACTAACGCCCTTCTTTTACCCAGATCAACAACTCCATCCATGTGAACTCGGTAGATGTTCCAGATTTTGATCTCATGGCATCTAATGGAGTGATTCATGTTGTGAAGACCGTGTTGTATCCTAAAGGTAAATTATGAACAGAAATCTCCTTTGTGGTGTACGTCCTAAATGTGTAATTTTGACTTTATACCTAGACCTTCATTTGCTATTCTCATATAACTGAACTGAAACATAATCCAAAGTCCCAAGTGCTTAAATAAAAACCTTTACTACAATTCACAGATCTGCCTGTTGGCCGTGAAGACATATTGTTTCTGCTGAAGAGACTCATCAAATACATACAACTGAAGGTACAGCAACAAATACATCATCTGAAAACGGATTTATAACATTATCCATTACAACCCACATGCCAAATCATGATTTGTCACATTCAGTTCTTATTGGTTGGTTTCTCTTTCTTTGTTTTTCTGGTTTGTTTGTAGTTTGAATCTGGATTTACTTATCATGAGATTCCACTTACATTCATTAGTAAGTTTATTTTCATACCTTTCATTTCATTCCTGCTTTATGTTCATCATATATGTGCTTATGGATTTATCTGACATTCTTCTTTACTAATAAATATTGTGTTTCTCTTCGCAGAAAAGACTATAACCACTACTCATGTCATTGAGAGAGGTAATTCATCACGTTACTGTTTATAATTTTTTTATTTTATATCATGTGTTATGTGCCAATTTGGCAAGACCAAAGCACGAGTCCAAAGCCCTCATTACATCTCCAAACATTTCTTTGGTTTCTTTTTGATGTGTAGCTCCTCAGGCAAAGCTCTTCTCTGCCAGCCAATCATTCCCAGTAGCTTTTGTAGGTATTTGTACAATTACGCCTTTATACAGTCATTATCAAGTAAACAAGTCTGAACTTTACCTCAGCTGTACCTCTGAATAAACCAATTCATCATAAAGCCCCAGAGGAGCGAGAACAGAATAGACCACATATTGTTTTGTTGGATCAGATCTTTTGGTCGGAACGAACACTGGCTTCTTCCTCTGGCTGTTGCTGGACAGATAAAATGGATTAAGAGCCATTAGAGACCCAAACAAGAGCTAAAGGAGATGTTGCCCCCGAGCATGGCAGGAGACCTGGATGTTGAGGTCTTCAACCATTAGTTCAGGATGGTAAAATATTTCCTCTGTACTACGGGTTATAGAAAAAACTTTATACAACTTAAACCACTTGAAAATGTCCATGTGTTTGCAGAAACCTGGACAAACTGGTCAAAATAACAAAAAAGATGTTTTCACAACACAACAATAATGTTTTAATGGCTTTTAATACCTGCTTTTGTTACACTGGAATAGGATGGTCGCAAATTTGGTGTAGTTTTTTATTTTAATGTATATAAAATGTGATGTTGTCATAGATGCATTGTTGATGTGTGGTATGATACATTTAATGATAAATTTAGTGATAAATTTGGGAAGTTAATGAATGGCACAGTGTGTACTATGATGTACATTAAATAGCATTTGCACAATTTATTTTGCAGCCAAATTACATCTAAGTTAATAATACCTTGCAGGCAAAGAATGGCAGAATAGGAAACTTTTATCCTCTCTCTGGAGAACTTTTGGCAACAGACCTTTCTGCTGCAATTCTGCTCCAAAAATCACTTAATCAACATAATAGTCTCATTAATCTTTTCCCCATAGGTCCTGAGATCAAGTTTTTTGAGAAAGAGCCATCCGTGACCAAAGTTACCCGAGTCATTGAACAGAAACCTGGTGGTGGTAAAGTGCTGATTGAGGGGGAGACCACAAAGGTCACCAGGGTCATCGAGGGTCAGCTGCCAATTACTAAAGTCACAAGAGTGGTTGAAGGAGAACCGACTATCACCAAAGTCACAAGGGTGGTTGAAGGAGAACCGACTATCACCAAAGTCACAAGGGTGGTTGAAGGAGAACCGACTATCACCAAAGTCACAAGAGTGGTTGGAAGAGAACCGACTATCACCAAAGTCACAAGAGTGGTTGAAGGGGAACCCAGTATTACCAAAGTTACGAGATTGGTTGAAGAGAAGCCACCTGTTATGACTGAAAGAGAACGAGGTTTCACCAAAGTTACAAGGGTGATCGAAGGAAAACCGTCAATTACAAAAGTCACAAGGGTTATTGAAGGTATGTCTTTTTGTTAACCTTTTAACAGTATTTTACCAAAACTTCATTAAAAACCTTCATTATTTTGCTGTGTTTTAGGTCACAGTGCCTCATCTGATGGTGAACTTGACAATGATGAAGAAATCAAGAGAATTATGGGTGAAGGTCATTCATCTAGATTTATTCAGTCGTGTAGTTCATGAGTTTAAATGTTCAGAATAATTTCATTAATAAGTCCAGATTTATTAATTTTCTCTAAAATAAAGCCAGATTGTAGACTCGTATTCAATAGTCCTTGTAAGCCTCACATGTAAATCAGGTATTTCTTGAAAAGCTTGCAATGTACCTGTGTCAGATCTGTTATCCTGTAATTTAATTTGTAGATGTAACCAAGATGAGGACGTATTTGGATGGCGAAATACGCATTCTGCAAGAGGAAGATATTAAAAAAATCTCTGATGCGATCACGGAGGGAGGTTAGTTAAAGAGATTACAGTATGCAGTAAAGTTGGAATTATTCTACAAAGCATTTAATAAAACAATCATCTGTATTTAACAATACCTTCATTTGAGTTTTGATAACAAAATGGGATTATACAGTTAAGATGTTCTTTCTGTAGCTTCCATAAAAGGTTGGTGTTTTTATGATGAGCAGCTGTGAACTTGGTGATTCATGTGTATTTTGTAATGTTTGTTTGTTGATTTTATGCCCGTTGGATTGCCATATCAAGTTATGTAACACAACGAACATTGTGTGTCTGCGGTTGTGTGTTACTTCTCATCATTACTAGCAACATGTGTGATGTTCCAGCTTTAAAGCCCTGTTGGTTTTCCCATGGCTCTCCTCCAGAAGTTTTTGATTTAGTCTTCCACCCCATGGTTTTGATTCATTTTTGGCGAGATCACCCTCATAATTTAGCAAAGAGAAAGAATCCCCTCACATCAGGATCTTTAAGCAGTACAGTTACATTTAGATTCTGATTCTTCTAAAAACGGATTTGGCTCAGGGTTTGTTTGTGCTTCTTGTTCTTGCAGGTGTACCAGGTCTCACCACTATTACCGGAGTACTACAACCACAAGCGGAGACGGCTGATGGTAAAATCTGATACATCAAATAGCGATGATATGTGATTGGTCATTACATCATGTTTATTTGATATCTTCATGTGCTTGAAGGTGAATTAGCAGTCAAAACTGTTACCAGAGTAATTAAACCAGAATCTCACATTGTTGAAGGTAAGACCTAACACATCACAAAAATAACTCATCTAACTAAATCATTTTTGCAATCATTAAATCAAATGTGAATTTACAGGTGAACCAGGGCTCACTACTTTCACCAGAGTAATCAAACCAGAACCTCGGATCATTGAAGGTAAGACAAATGGCCAAAAGAAACGGGTCTGACGAGGCGCCGTTACTCCGCTGATGGCAGACTTTAAAGAGTAACTATCTAGAGAACTTTGTGGGATCATGAGTGAAGTCCATAAAGAAATGATTTAGGAGGAAATTCACTGGCATATACAAAGACCACCATTGAACACCTTTGAAATGAATTGAAATGGAGACGGCGAGGCATATGTTGAATTGCTGAATGTGCTTGTGTCAAATAGGAAAGTCTTATTAGAAGAGTTAAAGCATTTGACTAATGTCCATGTTTTTGAAATTAAATGAACATGAGTGTTATGATGGGATGAAGAGCCAGTTTTGTCTGTATAGTGTATGATTTGTAAGCTGCAGATGTGATGCAGATCATAATATGTGACCCTGTCTGTAAAAATCAGGATAAAGTCTTAACAACGAATTCTGAGATAACAAGCATCAAAGTTTGATTTTACCTATTAATATCATTATAATTTCAATCTTTAACATGTCATTACTGCCAATATTAAACATATCTAGGTTGTATTTTCGCAGAATGTTCTTTACATTATGTAGGATGAAAACAGTAAATGACTAAAAAATGACTGGGTTGAGCTGGGTTTTCACAGGGACATATAGTAACTTCAATTAATTCCTGTGATATTTGCCGTCTTTTTTCAGGACCAGATTTTTCTAAGATTGTCTCTTTCAAGGACAACCCAGATCTCCTTCTTGAAGAGTCAGAGAGAATCACCAGAATCATCAAGGGTTTGTAGCTTTATAGATCTTCCATCTGTATTATAATAATAAGATTGAAATGCACTATGATTCTTTAACTTTGTTTTTTAATTTTATTCAGAGGGTCGTTCACAGAAACGAGCTGCCATAAGACAACTACCACGTATGTCCCTCATTACTGACCTTATATATTATTAGTCTGTGCGAATTATAATTAGTTTTGTATAGATAATAGAAGTCTATGGTAATCCTAATGCATATGTATGTGTGTGTCTTTACAGCCGGAGCAAAGAGAAGAATGAGACTGGTTAGGCGTCATCCCAAACCCAGTCAATGAGGATACCTGGACCAACAAATCATATGGATGCAAACTGTACCTTAAAATGACAGAAGTGTGTTTTGTCCCAAAAATACACCACATAGAACGTTTACACATTACAAACCACAGTCATGGATCTGTGTGATATACATCTCTTCAACAACTCAGACAAAGTGATGGTTTTAAAGAGAGAAATTGGTAGGTTTTTATGCTGTTTATATTTTTTTCTAAAATATATACTGTATGAATTAGAAAAACTGTGTCAAGAGCCTTGTCATTGAGCTCGACACGCACAAGATATTTGGTGCTCGCATTCAGAGACGTGAATGCATTTTTATGTGTAAGGAATAGCAAAGCTTTGCCTGTTTTCTTTAAATTATGCAGCTTGTAACTGTCCGTTGTTTTATACCTGGTCACTTATAAAGTTCACTTTAAGTACTCAAAATGTCATTAATGGTATTTTTCATTTTTGACCAGACAGGACTGTTTATTGTACAAATAAAATGATCATGCTGAAATAAGCCTCAATGCAGAATAAAATATAAAACAAATCTCTACTTACGACAACTCACTCTGTCTTTATTGTGATTTTACAGTTTACATATTTTTAGTTTATATTTACAAGTTTATTGGACAGCAATGCAAGATATTTTTATGGGGTATTGTGTCATTAGCATTAGATTAAAACACTGAGGAAACAGAATAAGTCTGTGAAGGATTTTTTGATAAACTGGGATTTGTCCAAGTATAATCGCCCAAGATGTTAATTGTTTGCACTGCTTTTGTGTTTTATTGGTTTTTATTTCCCAAAGACTGCATCCACAAGTTGAGTTATAGCAGATCCAGTGTATGACAGATTTAAAACAGAAACAGACAATTATTCGCATGATTTCTTCTAGCCCTAAACACATACTTTTTTGGCAGTTCATATTTACCTTTTCCTCCAAAGGTTTAGAACAGCCATGAAACCATCACCATTTATAGCGCGGTGATGTGTACCCACCAAAGACTCGAGTACATCATCAATGAATAATGAGCTATGTATTATCTACTTAACATGTGTGTTGCGAAACACAACATAATCGCACATGTTTTTGATATTGAAATGTATTATCTGGTTAAATAATGTAATCTGGACACTGTTTTTAGTATTACCATTCACTGAGTCATCCGCTCTGCATGGGAAAACTAACAAGAGCCATTGCATGATACTACCAGCTTTCAGCTTATTTCCATTAACAGTGTGTCATGTTGTTGGATCATATCTATGTTCTCCACGTCTTTTGTATTGTGGCCGAACTTCCAAGTGCACATGTGTGTCGTATTATTTATCATGTAAGAGAGCTCCTGCTCGGGGACATTTTTTCCTGCAGAGCTTTTCATTTACTTCTTTGGATTGGCGACTGTGTTGTAAACTTTATTAATCAACTCCGTATTAAAAAAATTACAGACCACAATCTAATTTGACTTTTTCGATAATGTAATCCATAAGACACATTTCACTTTAAATCTAAGCATTGAAAGACCAGCAGATCAAATTAAAGTAAATTAAACTAAATCAAATTAGGTTAAATAAACATAAGAAACAGACAAAAATTGATGATGGCAATGTAGTGATGAGCAAAACTGCAATAAAATGAACAACCTTTATCTTCCATTGGTTGGTCAAATAGTTAGTCCCGCCCCCAACTAAACACCATTGGTTGAGTTAATACTGTATAAATGTGGTAATATTATTATTATCCTACAAAATGCTATAATTACTGTAAGTATGCTAAAAACTTATTAATGGCTAGTTTTTGTTCTGAACACAAACATAAAATATATTAAAAAGATAAAAGATATTTTTTACCTTTCCCTCCCTCAGCTAAAACAAGATACTGTCATTGATAACTATGTATTTTCATGACTTCTGACTTCAGTCGTATACCTGACACAGCTGTCAGGGCTGTAAGCGTGTAGTTGTGTGATGATTTATATTGTGGTTGAGGTGATTTGGCTGGAGGGTAGAAACTCCCTCATCAGTGAAGTGAGAAACGAGCTCCAACAGAGAAAGTCAAAAGTACATCTGCTGTGTCTGTGCCAATGGCTAGAGAACTAAGAAAAGACTTCATTTAATGCAATCCTGCATTTGCATGGTGTGGAATTTCAATAAAACAGCAGAGAAGATCATTAAAAGTTATTGTTTTATTTGAGTTTCGCATGGACAGTTTAATTTGTTATAGACTGTTGCGTTTGTTGCTATGCATGGTGTTCTGTAGACTGAGTTTGATTGATCATCTTGATATCATGTTGATTCAGCAAGATTTGATATTTATTCATTTATATTTTTTATATTATATTCTTAATTAACATTATATATTATCTTGATCATGTGGACACACACAAGGGTTTGATTTTTGTCAAACAAAAATCTTATATTCGATGTAAATGATATACTTACTGAAACATAGTTATCAAATACATGAATTTTAATTTTAAAGCCAAACCTGATAGTTTAAGCTGATGTTTTGTCCGTCTTTGCTTAAACAGAGCAATGTATTCATAGCAGGTATTTTGAAAGCCATGTGTGATGCAGTGAAGCATCTAAAGGAAGGATGTTTGTTTGGACTTGTCTATTCGGATATGTCCACTTTGGAAAAACATGCAGTGTGTATTAAATTGCAAAAAGAAAAAAAACTTGCACAAACGATGAAGCCAGAACACCCTTGCACATGGACATGATTGCTGTGATTACCAGTTTTTACAAGAGCAAATGAGTCATAAAAGCTTTCTAAAGTGCTGCGGTGTCTTGCGTTTCAGACCTTTCAAACACTAGTTAATATATGCGCCTTTAGTTCTTGATGTCATTGAGAAGTTGTATGCATTCTCTAAAGTTTTTTACTGGTTTTGCATATATTTTGTTACCCTAATCTAAATCTAAATAAATGTGATCCCTAGTTAAAAGAGTTTTTCACTCTTCTCACAAAACTTCACAACTTTTTTCTCCTTTGCAGGACATTACAGACAGTTGTTTGTGTAGTAGTAGAATGTGGCAGTCAGATGAAAAACAGTACACTAATGGTTCTGCAGGGTCTTACACAAAGCTATAAAGAATGACAGATGGCGTAAAGCTGGATGGCAACATGGGAGTCTTGCAGTTGTGAAATCATATGATAATAAAGAGCCCAAATTCACAATAAACCCAGTCTCTGGTGACTTCCATGTCGAGAACCGTTCTCTCTGATTTGACGGCCAAGTAACGCTCCTGATGGACACTGGCTGCGAGCCAGAGTTCACTAGAAGCTCTGTGGTGATTCTCAGAGATTGAATTTAACAAGAAAAGAGTTTGGAGATGGACCCCCTAATCGCTCTGATTACAGTATAGCACAGAATGTTCTAAAGCAGCGATCAGTAATACAAAGTGCGTTCCAAAGCTGGTGTTTAGTGGAAAAAATGTTGAGATGTAAAATGTTTCAGCAAAAAAATAGCAATTTGCTTTCAGTTTTAACTTTGCCTCTAATGATCTGGAAAGAATTTGTGAAGTGTCAGCATTATGATTTTTTCAGTCATTTCTTAGGCATGATTTGGGTTTTGGGTGTCATCCTAATAGACCTGTGTATAAATAAAAGCGTTTATCAGTTCACAGCGTGTTGCTTGTGGCTACGTGTGTTATTTGGAATCTTCTATTTAGTTCTTTAAGAGGCATTTCAGAAATATTGAAGCAGAGCGGATATAAAGTTTAGCTTCATGGCTCATTATTTTACGCGTCATATCTGGAATTCCTCAGCTGTTCACCATACTGTTCATGTCACGAACTGAATCAAACTTCATTTCTGACATTTTGAATTCTAATGCTACACATGTAACATTTTTGATACATTCGGATTTATTAAAAATTACTTTTTTTTAATTATTTACTCACCCTCATGTCATGTGAAACCTGTATGACTTTCTTACTTCAGCAGAACACAGAAGAAGATATTTTGCAAAACGCTGGTTACCGGCACCCATTCACTTGTATGGACACAAGGTACAATGGAAGTCAATGGGTGCCGGTAACCAGCGTTTTGCTAAATATCTTCTTTTATTATCCACAAAAGAGTCATATACAGGGTTTGAATGACATAAGGGTGAAAAGATGACTTTAAGCAGAATGTTATCACAGTATGAGCTGAATGTCTCTGTGGTAGATAAAGATCAGGGGGCATCTGTTCTTCCTCGGTCAAACATGTGGAGACTATTTTCAGGTGTTTTGTTTTGGTTATGAGTGATATGTTTTAAAGCTGCAGTGGAACTTTGGTTTGCAGCTGGAACCATGTTTTTTTTATACTTTTAGCTTTATATTAGTCCCAGGGTAATTAGGAAACATGACCTGTTTCTGTCTATAAAATGTGTTTTCAGTGTGTCCATGCACAGGCTACATGAAAGACAGTGGCATGTTTTGTTATTTATATCAAAATATGAATCAAAGTATTGCACATACTATGTAAATAGATGAAAGCTGGTATGTGTGTTTGTTGTAAAGTTTTTTTGTCTGGATCTCTCAAGATCTTTCTTGTCTTTTGTTTTCTCGCTACAGTCACATTTGGCTTACATTACAAGTACATCGCATGATTTCTGTAACGCAGCTTTAAAACAATACATTTTGTTAAAAAATCGCAATACAAATAAAATTGACTTGACTCGAAATGAATCTCCGCTGCCATAATGATCTCATTCGCTTTCATGACTTTTGGAGAAGTATCAATTGCTACGTTGCCTAGCTCTCTTTCACCTTAAATAACTCCATCTGCATTGATCTAAACCCAGAAATCCTCCTAAAATTACAAACCTAATGTCTATTGCCACTGGTCATGTTTTAATCTCAACAAGTACCATTCTTATGGAGGTTTAAAAAAGTGTGCTGGATCACAGCTGTTACGGGCTTAAACTGCAGCCAGAGATCTCAGCTTTTACTTAAAATGACAAGAGTAAAAAAACATACTTTTCTTATTCATACTCTAAAGAAAGATTTAGTTGAAACATGCTTGACGTGTCTCAAAGCCGTGCAGGCGTTTGTCCACGAACACCTACATGACCTAGTAATGCAAAGAGAAAAGATGTGGTGACAGATGACAGACGTGTGTATCTTCAGGGTGATCTCTATACAGATCTAATAGATAAGACCCAGGAAATATATCTTTTAAACTAGTCACGGCCTGTTACATTATAATGCTTGTGTGATTTGTATGGTTAAAAAACTAAACAATATAACATCTACAAACTTGTGCGGACATATTTATTGACTACAAACCACAAAGTGCTTTTGCTTGAATGTTTTTATTTGTTTAATGGAAAAGTGTAGTAATTGATGTTTTAAATTGCATCCCTGTTGATCTATCCAACTGAATCTCTTGTAGTATTTTTGAGATCTGAATTGCACTGATGTCATTGAGCAGAATATGACACTGTGTTTCTGAACAACCACAACACAATCTGTGTGGTATAAACACAACACACCTCAGTAATTTGTCTTTGGCAGCATAAGCCACATTTCGGTGACCATTTGGCTGCAAATTGCTGTGTATTTATGTGTAACTCATTGAAACTTCTGAGTATTTCTCATAATTACTTAGAATTTGCCAAAAGTCAACCGTAACAGTGAGGATTTGCTTTGTACGGTAGAAAACATGAACATTGCCTCCAAATGAAACAGCAGGAGACATTGCACTTAGCTAACAAGCTAACGATGCCAAAAATGGTCAGTTTCAATAAAGCGATGTAGATATGCAAGTCTTGGATGTCTGAGTTGATTTTAGCTTTTAAAAGGAGATGCCAAACCTCTGGCTTTAACGTTTTGAATGGGAGAACAGATGTTGCTTTTCTGTCTTTAAAAACCTCATCTGTGTTTATGAATCCTTACAAAAAGGATCTTTATTTGTTTTTGTCTCGCTTGAAGCAAAACAAAATTTCATATCCTGTATGAAAGGTGGAATTGAAAGAAATTCAAATGATGAAAGTTCAGCGTGACATAGAGATCTTTTGAAGTTTCTGAATGGTGTGGCAAATTGAAAAAGATGTTTAATGTTCACACAATGAAACACTGTCTCTCCTTCTTTATTTCTATAATCTACCCCTTTGTTTTCTTCTCAGTTCAATTTTGTTTTTGTGTGTCATCTCTGTGGAAAGCATTTAATGTCCCCTACGGTGAAACTGGCTTTTTTCCATCGAGGAAAAATGTATCCCCTTCACCCTCGAAAGAAAGAAGGAACAAAGTCCACATGTAAGAATAAAGCCCTTTGTCACAAGTTAATTATACATGTTAAAGAAATCTAAACGTTAAAGTGTGTGCAAAATACTAAATATTTATCTATTGATTCTACTCTGATGATGTTTCTACTATTAGTTCATTCAGCAAGATGATGTTGACACTGCAGGATCCTGTTCACCTAAACTTACAGACTGAGATTGTTCTCAGTTCCATTTTATTCCCAAATCCACAGAATGAGTCACCATCTGAATGCAAGTTAATGAGTCAGGCCAGGGTCAAGACAGAAATGTTTACCTTGCCCACAGTCTTCACCTCTGACATACGGTATGATTGGATAGAAATGAGGTTTAGATGGAGGTTTTCAGGGAAACTCAATACTCCTGCCTCTATAGAACTACTATAATTGATGCAGACATGCATTTGTATGAAACATTATGAATAAAAATGACATAAAGAAAAACCTGATTTATGTGCCTTTCAGATAGTGAGGACCACTACGGTTTTCAGCATGTTCCATAAACCTGTAAACACACACATAAAATAATGAGCAACCGGCATATATTTTTGTCTTGATTTATGCACTGAATATACAGTATACTTCAAAAATGTCACTTTAAAGTTTTTCAAGATTTAATACTGTGCAATACTTGCATCTTGTCCCTTAAGGGTATAAAGACCATATTTCAACATTTATATCTGTCAGATAAAAGTAAATTTGCAATTTGCAAACAAGATTGATGGCACACTGTTTGCGTTAAGAAGCTTAAAGCCTTATATAAATTTCTTTTAACTCATGCCATTGCATTATGATTACAACATCTTTTGGACTGCAGACACACATTAAGACTGAATGATCTGGATGAATGTCAAGTTGGATCCTTGTAGCTCATAATATATAGTTTCTGGCTCTTGAGTTATTGTTTTGAGGATAAAGATCATCTTTTTTGAATGAGATCATCAAGAAGACACAGGAAGACGCATGTAGGATGGTGTATATAGAACATAAACTAGTCATGTTGTAGTAACTAAACGTGACATTTTGTCTTCAGACTTGTTTTTGATACATTGAATGCTTTTTTTCCAGTCAGGTATCTCCATAAAAATGATTTTTATGAATACATGAGCTTACTAACGGAAATGTTTTTTTAAATGGAAATGGGAACTATGCTTATCTTTGTTTGTAAAGAGATGACCTCTTCATTCGGTCTATGGAAAAGAACACTTCCATATCATCCAAAATCCACAGAGTAAAACAAAATGTATTTCTGTGCTCATGAAACCATACTAATGCAAACTGTCGCACTGAGCTGAATACAGATTTGAGATCATCAAGTTACAGAATTGCCAAGTGTAACATTCCTGCAACAACTGTTAATGTGTCTGGTGAGAGTGTAAATTACTACAATGCGTTTGTTGTCAATGTCAGATTTTTTTATTGGACATTGTTATTGTTTTCCTGTGGATAATAAACTTAACTGAGACATGTTTCTACTCCAGGTAGGCTAACTATAGTGATGATTAATGTTGTCTCTTGTAGAAGTAAGAAAAAGCGCTCTGAAAGGTTAGAACAGCATCATCTCTTCATAAATCATTTTGGAGATGCCGTCGGCTCCTGAAGGCTCACATGAAATGTGTGTAGAAAGTACTTCTTCAGTTTTCTGATACATTGGCTTGTTACTTTTTAATGAAGACCTCACATGCACGTTAATAACAACAAAATTCTTTTAGAAGCATGAAATTTTAATGATATCATTGTTGCCGGTGTTTGGAAGACTTTTTTTGTTGTTTGTTTGTTGATTGGTTGCCATATCGGTTTTTCATTAGCACTGGAGCAGAACAACATCTGAACCAGAACATTCACTTCGGTTTAATAAATGCATTTGTGGATCTTTGGTAAATGACACTTCATATTTTTTCTTTATGGTCCTTGCATGTAGAAAACTGTGTAAATGTATGGGTCAGTATATGACATATATGAATGAGAAAGTTAAGCTTTCAGTTATGTGAATGGTTGGAATTGTTAGAAGTTCATTCATAAATCCTGCATTTCCACACACACAGCACAAAAATTAATACGTTGGTCCCAAAAGCAACAAAATTACAACCCAACTTCTTCTGGAGCCGTGTTATCATTCTTTTTTGTATGTTTAGATCAGTTTATAAACCTTTTTGTCAGCGTGGTTTTTTTCACGTCTTTCTAACTTTCTTATGCATTACAGATGACATCATCAGAGTACACCTCATACATCTCATCACATGTCTTGGTTTAAACATGTTGAGGCTTCTCATGTTGGAAAGTGACATGAGACAATCGATGTTACTGTCTTTTACAGAGTGTGATGTCTAAGCTTGTTTGAATTCTGGTGCTTGTGCTTTTCTATTAACTCCCAAAGGGAACACATATAAAAACATACTGATCAAATGTATAGCTTGAATGCATGTAAGTTGCTGTGGATAAAAGCATCTGTCAAACGCATAAATGTATATGTAAAAAGTTAAACATGGCAATAGCATGGCCAGGAAACACAATATCTATTTGGAAAAGTAACAAACCCTAAATGCTGAGCAGAACAGTCATGAAAACATTGCTATTATAGAGAAGAACTTTAGGTGTTTACCAAAAACTCTCTTATAAAAAACTCTGTCACACATTTTTTTTATAACAGATCACTTTGTCATAGGAAATTGCCAAAGCAGCTGCGCAGCCTGTTTGCTTTTTCCTAAAGTATGTTTTGTTCCATATCTTGTCAGATATTGTCCTTTTTGACATAAGTCTGAAAAATAACTTTGCCTTGATAAAACTCAATGAAATCTGTCACTGTAGGAAAATATTTTGTAGTATAACCTAAATTCATTGTTGAATTCACTTAAATCAACCTGACAATTAATTTACACAGACAAAACTCAATTTTACGTGTCAGATCAGATGAAACTAACTTTAGTGAAAACACTTTTAGCGTTGGGCTTTGTGTCAACTTTCCACCTTAAATATTTTCTATTGTGAACCTGTGAGAGTATTTGGAAGTATTTTTAATCTATAAAGAAATTCCCCTGAACACACTTAGGCATATAATCACCTTCTTCCATTTCTTAAGTCTCTTGCTTAAGCCATCTGTGGGGCTTTATTACTCTGTGGCCAAACCTGAAGTGGCTCATTTTACCAATAAAATAATATATTTTTGGAGACTTCGAATCAATGAACAATAGGATGGCTTTTACATGACTAATATTTCCAATAAGTTAATCCTTTCCTGTTACAGTTTATTCCAAAGTTAAACCCCATTACTCTAAAGAAAAGAAACAGGATAGGTTCATAGAGGTCATGTCTTAACAGCCAGAATGGCAAAAGTACGGTAATGCTGGGCTGCAAAAGATTGTGCATGTTGAAACAGAGACCAGAGAATCTATTGAACCCGGATCATACAAATATCCCAAACAGAATCTGTTTTAATGTCATCCTAAGCAACTTTATCTGAGGCAGACAAAATATAGATTTATTATATTAATTTATTTAAATTAGACATGGCTTTATTAGTGGCTGGTTTGTGTTTTACACTGTTCAAAGTTTCATCAACAGTTGCAAAGAACCTCATCAACCTTATCTTGTCATCAAAACTATTTTTGGCTGTACAAAAGGACTATTTTAACTTCAAAACTCCAACTCATGAAGGGCCACTATAGGATATGAAGATTGCTTTGTTTTTCTGGATTTCAACATCAATTCATCTGGGATACAGAACAGTATGTGGTTTGGTAGATGCATTGCAGATTAATTTTATTGACAGTAGTTATGGTTTCTGTTTTTCAATTTCTAAAAATGTTTCTTTTATTATAACTTGAACATGATTTCATTCATTACGTCATTATAATTGAAAGATGGAGTAGATGGAAAATATGAAAAGCTAAATCAGTATGGCAACTTGCTGAATATTAAATCAAAATGGCAAAATCAGTTCCATTATTTATGAGCTAACATGAAAAACAATAAATAAAATGCAGCATGGAGTAAATTAAGAGAATAGCAGATTTGGAAAAATTAGTCCTTGAAGACAACACAGATTTTCCTGTATTAGTTATAATCCTAAAAAGACAATATGTGAGGAAATATTTCCCTTTGTTATTCCAAACTTGTATGCTTGAAGAGGTTTTAAAGAATATTTAAAAATATACAACATACAATATCCTATCCATAGTGTTCAGTAAGAGCACAGACCCTTTCAAAGAAGGGGTTAAGAAAACAGAGTCCAGTCTTTTAAATGCATGAAACCATGACTTAATCAAAGAATGTCTGGCCAAGTACTGGGAAGGAGATGTGAGCTGCCTGGATGAGGCTTGGATCCAACACTTGGACTTCACAAGCATTAAATAACGTCTGCCAATCATATCACTTCCAAAATAGTCAATTGTTGGAGTCTCTCTGAGGATGTTAGAGCTGTTTTTCCTACTGTGAGCTCCAGAGTCATTGGAGCCCAGAATTAAACACACACACACATAGACACACCTGTCACAATAAAATACAAAATTAAATGTTAAACTTTACAACTCTAATATTAAAATGGCAATATTATTTAATTCATATTGTTAATATTACAAATTGCTATACACACATCAGCACAACATATTCTTTGAAGATTTTCAAGTATGCAGTTATCGTTCTGAAGAACATTTGCCTTTAATATGTAAACGCACAACTTCACTTTTCTCCATCCAAACTTATATTGAACACAGATCTGCTGCGTTTAACAAAAATTATCACATGCTTTTACACATGCGCACCCTTAGAAAACAGCATGGCTTGAGTGAACGGTAAGACTGCAAGAATTGCAGTTATTTAATTCTTTCCAGGTCTTTTCAACAGCGGTAATCTAGTTTTGTAAGGAAGGTGAGAGAGAGAGAGAGAGAGAGAGAGAGAGAGAGAGAGAGAGAGACGCGCTGGTGTAGGTAAATCCAAACAGGCACACAGGAACAGAATCAAGGATTCTCCAAACTACACTTTAATTACTCCAGGAAAGCAAGACAAAGTTGACACCACCATCTAACATCAAAACGCAAACATATTTGACACGAGACCGAACCAGGAGAGGCATATAAACTTTTTTCAAGTCTTTTGATGAGAGAGATTGCTGATAAAGGAGGGTGACGAGAGACTGGAAACAGGTGAGGAAGCGTGGAGGATCATGGGAAATGGTGTCCTTGGGTGATGAATGCGGGTGTAAACACAGGAGAACAACCAGAGAGACAGACAGCGACCATGACAGTTTTGTTCTTGAGTCTTAATATGAAGAAAATTTTCCATATAGATTTGTCATAGCTGTTTCTTTGCATTTTAAACTGCATTTCATTGTGTTTTAACATAATCTGGAAGGTTGATGGAAAATGGCAAAAAACACATTTTAACTTTATCTTTAGAGTGAGGTGAGTTAATATAATACATATAATCTAATCAAACATCATGCAGTAAAGCCATGCACATGTCCTCAAAACACACAAATTCGTTTTGAAATCTTATTAACCAACATACACAATGTTTAGTCTGGTAGGAATACAAACTCCATTCAAACTGCATGAAATAAAAAATAAAAAATAATAAGTGTAAACATTGATTATGTCATTTTTTATATTGGCAGACCACACTTACAGCCACTCTCTCACTTACTTTTCTGTTTTTTGTTCAGTAAACAAACATAATTTTTTAGGTGAGCTCATTATAATTCCTTTGCTTCGTTCTATTACACCAATGTTTGTTTGTTACCTGTAACCCATTAGTGGATTACTTGAAATTTTAAAGGTCTGTGTTTTGTTACAATCAGTTTTAGCTGGAAATGTATTTCAGTTGCAAAACTGTTGTGCCAAAAATAATCTGCTTCAGTGTTTGTGTTCAACTGGTTGCTATTTAATGATGCCGAACAGGAAGATCACATTCAGAGAGCAGGAAAAATAAATATGCAGTTATAATCACTTCTAAATAATGCAATCATGCACTTTAATGTATAGAAAATCTGGAAAGAGCACAGTTATATTTTAAGTAGTCCAGTAAGACAATTCTGCAATATATGAATAAATGATAAATCTGTTTAAAAAGAACTTTGAACAGTGACTTTATTGTAGTACTTCTGTAATGGATTGTGGTTTAAGGATTTAGCAGCTCCTGACCCAGAAACAGTTTATTGTGTCCTGTTATACAGCTGCTCTTATCCACAAAAACACAAATGTGTTGGTATGTTGGTCTCAGATGTACAGTAACATTCATGGATCTCGTTTCAACAGCAGAAATGCAGAAATACAAAACTGGATGGCCTTTATACAGCCACATTAGAACACATTAACAGCACACAGTGTAACTTTCAAACATTTCCAGTAATAGTACATTGCAGATCATTGGAGATTTATTTCCCTCGTGAATCTCAGTGCATTTGACACAAGGCAGGGACTGTTTTTAATCTTAAGTACACTTTAGAGAATCTTTGGACTTTGAAGTGCAAGTGTTTCGTGACAAAATGTGGACGATATTCAGCTCTGACACACTGTAATTTTCTTGGACATCAGTAAACATGCGAAAGTGTTAGAGAAGGATGTTACTAAGCCACATAAACTATTTGACTTCATAGTGAGCTAATAGCATGCAAAAAGACAAATTCCTAATAGGCCTTGTTTAATAGGTACCTGTGGATCGAGTCATTATTCTGCAATTAGACAAAGTCTGACAATTGTTGTACAACATATAATTTTATTTTTTTTAGTAAGAGCTAATAGACTACAGCTGGGTGTGATCAGTGTTATTAAAAACACACTTGCTTTAAATGATCGTTCTAACCTATATTAAATGCTGGATAATTTCTAGTAAAAACAATTCACTATACTTTTGTGTTTTTCTCTGTGAGCATGTTAGTACATGTGGAAGAGACCTTCTGCTGTGACCTCCATGAGTTCATGTTGCTCCAAGGCTTCAGAACGATTTGTAAAGCGTCCGTCAACAGGTGTTGAGTAAGCATTCAAAACACTAGTACATTCAAAACACTTGTAGATTTTTTTTACTAATAGAAAGCACACCGACTTGAGCAGCTCTGAGATCTGAAAACACTAAAATTGTGTTTTAATGTATAAAATATATGCTTGAAAGCAAGCAAGATTTCTGACA
This sequence comes from Beaufortia kweichowensis, assembly GCA_019155185.1. Lineage (NCBI taxonomy): Eukaryota > Metazoa > Chordata > Actinopteri > Cypriniformes > Gastromyzontidae > Beaufortia > Beaufortia kweichowensis. The sequence continues at coordinate 2,138,376 of CM032815.1, read as the reverse complement.
CAAACATTTTTGGTATGAAGATCTGTAAATGATAAAAAAACATTTTGTGCTTGTAATGTAAATAAAAATATTAATTCTGGCCCTATTAATTATTAAAATTGTCATATCCACATTACAACCCTGGCTGTGCATTAGCTGTCAATTGTATGTAAAAATATTGAATACATACAAATCTTAATCGTTCAAAAATTATTCTGTTTTTTGTTTTCGTTTACAGCATATTCTACAACACAAATATCTAAGGAACACAACTGTGCTAAAAACAAACACAGCAAAACCAGTAAACAAAACCAGAAGTACATCCACATTATGGTAAGAGTACCATGTCATATTGTATGACTCAGAATGCAAGTGTGTGGCTCCTTTATGTCTGATCACATGCTCGATCCAGAAGATGGCTGTGTCCAGCGGTCTCATAGGCTGATCCTTGTGTAACCTGGAGATCTTCTGCATGTTTGTCTTGTAGGAGTCGTTGCTAACCAATTCCCGTAAGGCTCCTCCAAAAGTATGAGCATTTATCTCTGACAGCTTAAGAATTACGCCAGCCTCCTTTCTCCCGAACACGAATTAAATTGTCAAATTGGTCAAAGAACAAAGGAATGCCCAAAATTGGTACTCCATGGTACATGGCCTCCTGCACACCATTGGTTCCTCCATGTGCTACAAAGGCTTTGATCTTCGAATGTCCCAGAAGGTCATTCTGTGGCATCCATTCGACTATAAGAGTATTGTTACCAATAGCAGTTGGACGAGGTCCCAGATTTCTCCAGATGACTTTCTGTGGTAAACTTGCGAATGCAGCAGCAATTTCATTTGTCATGTCCACGGGGAGGCTTTTAACAAGCGTCCCCAAAGACATTATAATAAAGCCATGGTCCCCTGAGCTCTCCACGAAAGCTTCCACATCCTCAGGAAGGGGCTTGGAAGGTTTGCATTGAAATCCACCCATGTACACAACATTTGGCATGGTGGGTCTTGGAAACTCGAATATAAAATCGACTCTCATGAGCCAGATATCTGCAGCTTGCGTGAGGCTGACGATGTCCTTCTTTTCATCCAGGTACTTATCAATCAGTACATCATAATGTGGACCCACCACAAATCTATTCTGGATAAAAGTAAAGCTGTAAAACAAGACGTTTTTGACCCTTTCAGTAAAACTCATTTTATCTGTATTTCCAGTGCCGGGTAAAGGTATGTAAGACAAAGGGGATGGTGCGATAAGAAAATGTCCTTCGCCGCTCATGGTCCACCTCACGTTGAGAACCAGAGGAAGTTTTAGGTAATGTGCCAAAACTACACCACCTGCTATGGCGGGATCTGTGAGGACCAGGTCGTACCGCTCATCCTTCAGTCTTTTAACAAGAGTCTTATTTTCGAAGATGGATGACAGCATTTTACACGCGAGAAGATGTGCTTTTCGACAGCATAGAGAACAAATCAGCTTGAAGCTTCAAGAAGGACAATGCTGAAGACTCACCTCTCTCTATTTCTATTGTCGTCCATAAATATTCATCCCAAAAGTTTTCAAATTCATTCATTTCGTCAGGGACAGTGATGGAAGAGTAGAAAGGGGAGTTGTCCGTGATGTACCAGCTGGATTTGGGTCGGATGACGGTGATGACATGGCCCCTGGTGTGCATCTCCTCTATCAGAACTTTCATATTTACCCAGTGACTGCCATCGACAGGATACACCAGCACTTTACCCCCGCTACAACAGTTTACAGTAAAAACACACAAACCCAAAAATAATCTGATCATGGTGAAATGTCTCATGTTGGGCTTTAATGTACCTGTCAAAAAAGCACAAACAAATGCAAAAGTTTATACACTTTACTGTATGTCATTATGTGCATGTGTGCATTGACTTTATTTAGAAATCTAAAACAATATTACAATTAAACATAATCATTAAAACACAAAATTAACACAATTAATAAATCAAATCTCCTGTCAAAACTTAATAGAAAATGCAAAAGACCTTCACGTGCTCAGAAATTCCACCGCTCCATTCATCCGCACCATTGAGCTCAAATTCCAGTCCTGGTCAAGACTTTGCAAAGTCCACAGAAATTATCCACGTTCAAATAAATAATTAACAGGCACATGCTGCACATTGCATAACACAAATTCACATGAGTGAGTTCGGATGATGCTTTTATCTACAGCAACTCAAAGTGCATTGCATTTACACATACTGTAAAAACAAGAAACAAAGAAGCAGAAACGATTTGCAGGTAAAACTATTCAATGTGTCCAAATGTGAGTGATAATTCATAACATTGAGCAAAGATGACACGAAACAACATTAAACTACAACAGGATGTTACATCATTAACATAATACAAAACACAGGATTCAAACTAAAAGACATGGCAACAACAGAACAAAAACACATCTTACATGCATCAATGAAAAGAAAATGTGATCTGCAATGTGGTGGTTGAACATTTTTTCCAGCTGATACAATATATGGAATTCACAGAGCTCAGTGTGCTGGCAGTTTTTTCTTGGATTGTCATTCAGCGTGAAGCAATACACAAAGCTGAGATGTTGACAGCTTCTGCCATCTGGCTGGCAGTTTATACATGCATACTTAAAACTACAATATAATATCATTTAATGTCAGTCATCATTCTTCTGTAACCACAAGCTATAGTGCAGAATGTCAACACAAACACAGTGAACTGTACACACATACATACACACTTCACACTTTATTCTGCTTATACAGGTGAAGACAAGACTCATAATATACTGTTTTCATTGGCTTTGAATTTCCAAGCCCTTAGGACGATGTTAAAGAATGAAATGATGAAGAAGAGAGAGTGAGACAGGTTGCATAATGGTAAAACACTGTCTACAGCTATGGAGTGCATACAGGCAATGTTATAAGTTCAAGTCTAGCTCGCATCGTTTTCCCAGCATGACATCCTCTATATGAAAGTCAAATACATTTAAGATGTAGTGAGGTGGAACTATTTTTTTATATTTTTTTAGAGGACATGAACTCTATTTCTGAAAGCTGGCTAAACGCAGAGGCACAAAACTGCAAGAAAATGAAAAGCCTTCACTAAGAGACTGCAAAGTGAATCGAAGAGTAGGTCCCCAAGGACAATAATCTCACATAGAAAGAAATACAGACTCTTAGCTGTTTTAAAAGTGTCTTTAGGGGAGATATTTCTTTAAAAAGCATCAAGGTTGTGAAAGAACATAGCAACCTTACTCAATGTCATTTGCATTTACCCACAGGCAGAGCTTTTTCTTTTCCCAATCAGGTTAAAAACCACCATTAAAGAACTACAGCCAAACACAAGTCCAGGAAACAGCATCATGGTTTTAATCAGAGGGTATTACACAATATCTTTGTGTAAACTGAAAATACAGAAAACAATAGCTGTGATTGGTCCACGCAGTGAAAGGTAGTAATATGTAATCTCAGATTTATGTCCAGTCGCCTGTGGAAAAAGACCATTCAGAGCAAACATTTTTTTCATCAATGTAGTTTTTAAATATATGCTGGGGATTTTTATAGCTCTAAATGATGTTTTCTCATGCTCAGCTACATGATGTCACTCTTGGACTCGAGCCATTTGTCTCACACAGGAATCCATGCATGAAGCACAACCATGAAATGTCTATCAAAAGTGCAGGCCTACAGCAAAACTCACATAAATAACATACATAAATATGGAATCTCCAAGGGCCTAATCTACTTTATATTTATGAATATGTTCATCAAACCTTGCTAAAACATGTTTGAATGCTCATGATTTATAGATTTGAGGCTGTTTGTTTAGTATCAGATTTTGAAAAATAAATATGCAAAGCTGCATCACATTCTGACTCTCAATCAGTCCAAATCAAATAAACAAAAGTCCTAGAAAAATAAATAACTATAGCGACATACATCATCCTAATAAGTTATGACGTTGTTTGTAAGAAAACAATGGACTCTGTTGGGGTTATAGCTGTATGAAGGTGTAAATACAGTTGCATTGACAATGTGCTTGATGTTCAAACTTTCATTTGCATCTTTTTCCAAATAATGTCTGGAGACCTCCGGTGACTTTAATAAACAGAGGACTCTGGTTGGAGCGTTTCCATACACACAGCCCAAGGGCCAGCAAAACATCCTCAGAAAGCAGAAGTAATGCGTTCTGAAGAAGACTTTACAGTAATGCATTCAAAGCTCCCTAATCTCTTTTGTCTTTCCAAATTATAAAACATTTTTCCTCTCAAGAAACAAGATCCCAGCAGAGACCTATTGTATGTTTTGAGTGATTGCAGCTGTTCACAAAAGGCACTGAATCATTATTTTATCGTCACAATGTTTGAAACTGAACACCAGACAACCTCCAGGATTTGAAGTAACAATGAGCAGCATTAATAAGGATTTGATAAACTGTGTGTAGTACAGTCAAGTTTTTAGGTTAAAGGCAACCTGTTTCGTTAATAATGATTACATTTATAATGCATTTTATTTTGATCAATATATATATATTTATGCATGATAATTTAAATACTATATACTTTATATACTCTTTTAAACAACATGAAAACATATACAACATATGATGAAACATTTTGCTTTTAAAATGTGCTCAAATGTATACCACAGATTTAGGATATTTCCCACTTCAAACCCTGAAATAACATCTGGATGTGGTAACATTAAAAAAGTAATTACATTTACATTTAGGCATTTAGCTTTTATCCAAAGCGACTTACAAATATTAGGAGACAATTAATAATTATATCATTAATAATTAATATCATTAAACCCGTTCCACTTGTTATTTCCGAGCTGAAATAGGAAATTGACGAGATTTTTATACTGTAGTATAAAAAGACAGCAGAAAAGATTCAAAAGTACTTGATGGAGATCTTTACTTTTCTTAAATACTTTATCTCTACCTAGTGGCGGAATGTAAAAAGTGCAGCGGCTCAATCCCATCCTGCACCGCGAGCACCGCGCCGACTCCGAGTCCGAGCTGTCTGCTGCCAGCCAGGGGCGGACATGTTGGGGCGGCCTGCTAGAGGACAGTACCACATACATTTCTGATTTTTCCGGTTAAAGTAGCTACAAAACAGGGACGGGACATCATGGATGCCGTCAACGCTTTTAACCACGAGGTTTGTGTGCGTTAAACATGCTTAACCGACTATGAGAACGCGCTATGATGAGCACAAGCTATGAGTGTTTTGCTCTGGGCCATGCCAGATGAAGGCCTCGCTGTTTAAAATACGCAGTTGCATGGTGCCAAATTGAATCTGGCTTATCGTACGAAGCTGTGGTATGAAAATACATGTGGTGCATTTTTGTAAATATCAGTCTGTGGGTTTGGATCCGCTGTATTTCGATGCTTTGATGGTCATGTCGGATCAGCTAGCTGTTAGCTTGCTGTAATACACAGCATACTAGTTTGCCACTTTGCACGTTAGTGTGATTCTTTGCTTATATTTATGTTCGTACTAACATGTACAAATACAAATCAGGGTCAAAGTTGTGAGAAGACACAGAGAACCGAGTGCCAGACTCACATTTGTTTACATTATGTGTTTACAGTGCGCGTTCACGTTACATTGTTCTTCTGCAGTGAGTGTCCGGCGTTAAACAGTTCATTGTGGGCAGAACAACAACCTGTAGACACGCTTTTAATAAGTTAATACTAATGGGCAATTCTGTGCAAATGTCAACCTTACTCCGATGTCAATATTTGGTAGTTTTAATACCCATGTGAGGTCTCTCTCAAAGTTTTCAAAGCATTTTTTATGTGTTCCACTTGTTATTTCCGAGTTCAAATGGGAAATTTACCAGATTTTTATACTGTAGTATAAAAATGTTTTAATTAGATCATAAACAGCAGAAAAGATTGAAAACTTTTTTTTATGCTAGTTTAAGTGAAGTGCTGCTTTCAGAAATGTCACATCCATAACAGTCCGTATTCTTCATACATGAGCACATGAATAGTGAAATAAAATAACCATTTTATGTTCTTTAAAGAGTCATTTCTTCTCCATTTGTTGGATGTTGTTGCTTCTGGTTTGTGCATTCAAAATCAGACATAATTCACAGACATACTACAAAGTATGTTGCTTCTCAAAAACGTATGTTGCACATCCACAAAGCAAATATATTTCTGTTTTTATTAAATATGTAACTCGTTCAAAGAGTGATGCCTGGACTTTATCAACAGGGCTTTAGTCAAATATAAACTAATGATTCAATAAATTGGTAATAAATACATTCTGTGAGAATTTAAATTGTAAGTTTTGACTGAAAATGTGACATCTGTAATGCTGCAATTGCCCTTTTACATATAAGTAAACTATTATGATTAACAGTGAAATTCCTGAATGTTAAGTAGGTGTTGATATGTAGATGTGGGTGGGTCTATGTTAATTGTGTATAGACCATTTCACAAGATGTAAACAACACTGGTCCAGAAGCACTTCCTGTTTCAGTTTTACATATGTAAATTAAATTAAATCTTAAAGATGTTTGTTAAACAATTCAGTTGTAAATGTTCTGTTGATTGTATTTTGTTCTGACATTTGTGTAGTGTTAAAAAAACTGAGACAGGAAGTGCTTCTGGACCAGTGCTGTTTACATCTTGCGAAAATGGTCTATTCTGATGTAAGTAGTTTACATAATATGTGGGATGAGAGGAGATCATTTTGTTACGTGACACTGAAAATTAACTAGCTCTACTGAAAGTTAACCATGCTTTTACTACCCTAACCACAGTTTAACTTCGGTCCTCTTAGTGCTGAATGTATGCCGTGTAAAATTATACTTTACCTACAAAACAGTGTCAAATACTAAATACTTTTTATGTTAGGTCCGAAAAGAATAAACATGGGTTTAACATGTAACTGATTGGTGTCAATAGTATCACCATCATGTCCAATAACGTGGTAATATCGTTGTAATCAAGATTGTTTCCTCTCCATCAAAGCAATAGACAGTAGTTTTTCCTTTCCTTGGGCGGTTATTACATATTGGTGATATTTCAACCATGCTTATGCATCATCATATGCATCCTATACGTTAACGCAACTGTATGGCTTCATTGCAGCTGTTCTCTTTGATGGACACTAAACCTCCCATCTCGAGGGCTAAGATGATCTCTATCACCAAATCTGCCATAAAAGCCATTAAGGTAAGTTTATCTTCGTGTTATACTGTTACAATGTAGAAAATACTCAGCACTACTGTGATACTTGATTCTGATTTAGTAGTATTATAATACGCAGTTCAGATGATTGCTGGTTTGTATGCGTATGAGTGTTTGTGTTCATACCGGAGAGATTTCTGAAACCATTGGTGGATACACTGACACAGTTTAAGTCTTTGCTTTATTTTCTTTTCCCAGTTATACAAGCACGTTGTCCAAATTGTTGAAAAATTCATAAAAAAGGTTGGTGTGATCTTAATTACAGTAAGATGATCAAATATTGCAGAACCTCTTATTTTACTGAATGCTCTTGTGTACTTTCCTCATATCAGTGCAAGCCCGAGTACAAAGTTCCAGGTCTCTACGTGGTGGATTCCATCGTGAGGCAGTCACGGCATCAGTTTGGAGCAGACAAAGATGTGTTCGGACCCAGGTTCACCAAAAACATCATGGGGACATTCGAGAACCTGTGTTTGTGTCCCACAGAAGATCGGGTGAGGAAGCAATGTTTTTCCAGCTATAGTTTTTATTTCTTTGTAGGCTAACCCTTGTTCTCCAATGTTTCTCTGTGGATGCTAACTTCAAGTTTCTCTTTTCAGAGTAAGATTGTGAGAGTTTTAAATCTATGGCAGAAGAATGGCGTGTTTAAGATTGATGTGATCCAGCCGCTCTTGGACATGGCTGCTGGAAGCAGCTCGGGAGGGGTGGACAACGGTCCTGATGGGGGTAAGGCACTGATGGGTCTGGAAAACAGGGTTTCTTATGGTGTATCACTTTTATAGTAATTATTTTCAATGTATTTTTGCAGCATCTCCACCGTCTCCGGGGAGGGAGCACGAGTCTCATCCTGTGGTGACGTCAAACACCATCGCAGCAGCTGTGCCTCAACTTCAGAACTCGGATGCTTTTGCAGCGGTTGCTCAGCTGATTCAGTCCACTCAAGGACAGAAGGTTAGTCACACCAAGACTGATATATATATAAAACCCAGGTATAATTCTCCATATGTGCTGTAACGTCTCGCACATAGTAATGGACAACATTGTGCCTTTTAATAGCGTAGTCAATACACTCGGTTTTTGAGCACAGGTGCTTATAAAATAAGGCATTGTTGCACAACAGAAGTATTCTTTGGGCTTTAGATTTTGCATATCAAATGAAATCACTGTCTAGACGTTCACGCGTTCATTGTTTTCTGAAGCTTCAGCAGATGCTGCAGAACTTTCAGCCTCCAGGGAAACCTCAGTCTCCAGCTGTGGACAATAACAGAAGTCACATCCACCTACAGACTCAGTCAATGACCGCAACCCCCTCCACCTTCACACATCAACAACTCCATCACGCACCACAGCCGGTGGAGAAGAAAGCCACTTTTGACACGGTGAGTGCAGTTATTTTCAGCGGTAGTGGTGACCTTTCGTTAAGCTTCGCCCATCTTTGGTCACTGTTGTTTATTCTGAAAGTGGAAATAAAATTGATAGATATTACCTTGGATTGAAGCTTGACATTGCAGAGTAGAAAAAGCACTATAACATTGTCCATCGTTTCCTTCCTCTGTTTTAGACACTTCTGGACCGCTTTGACTATGATGATGAACCAGAAGCTGGTGAGGAGGTCAAGAAGGATGAAACACTGTCTGTTCAACCTAATATGTAAGTGTAGTTAAGTAGTTGCACGTAATCACTTACATTTTGTTTCGAATGTTCCATTTATAAGTTTCTCTGTTTATCTGCCGAGGTTTTCTGACCAGACCGCTGCAGGCTTTGCTCCAGCCAATCAGATGCAGCACTTTCAACAGCATATGATGGGCGTATCGCAGCACCAACAGGTTTGTGGTCCTATGACTAATTTTGATTTGCAGTATAACGTTCCTGACAATTTACCGCATTAAATAAACGTGTTCGTTCTTGTTGGTGTGTGTGGGATGCGTTTAGGTTGTTATGCCTTCAAATGGACAGGTCCCAGGGTTTGGTCTTATGACCTCACAGCCTTTCCCAGGCATGATGCCTCCGATGGGGCAGCCACATGCAGCTTTTCCCCTACAGAACGACACCTTCAACCAGCTCATGGCAGGACATCAGCATCAGGTAAAATTATTCACATGCTGTCATCAGTAACTGATTGTAGACTAGTAAGAAAAATAAATTGTAATAAAAATCCTGTTGACTGATTGCACAGGAAATGGCAACAAATTTAGATGCAACCGCAAGTCATTACCCTGATGACAAAAGGTCAAGATCACGCTCAGGATCAAGGTATGTGCAACAAGCTTAACTACTTTTTTGTTTTGGAACAATGTTGGTATCATAGTTACGTGTTTTGTGGCCTTGTCCCAAGGCTAGATGTTGTCTCGACATGTTGCCAAATCTGAGACTGTCACAGCATTTACATTGTTTTTTTTTCCAGGTCTCCCAAAAGAAGAAGGTCTCGGTCAAATTCCCGCAGCAGACGAATGCGGCACCGCAGATCTCGATCCCGTTCGCGAGAGCGCCGGCGTCAGTCACCTCATTCGCGGTCTCAGGAAAGAAGAGATAGGGAGAGAGAAAGAGAGAGGCGACAGAAGGGCCTTCCACCTGTGAAGATTAACACTCTCAGTGGTAAGCAGATCCGCTTTACCTATTGTAACCACAAGGGCGGCAGCACTGCTTTTATATGTCCTTGTGTATGGTTATACTATCAAATGCATAAAATATCTGTCTCTTTCAGTGTGTAGTACAACTCTGTGGGTGGGTCAGCTAGATAAAAGGACGCAGCAGCAGGACGTGGCTTGTCTACTAGAGGAATTTGGGCAAATAGATTCAATTAACGTAAGTTTAGTGTAAAGTTTCACTGCTTTCTTTGCATTCACATTAGTCTTTCCTAGCACATGGTCACATCTTGTCTTGTTTGTGGTTTTGGTAGATGATTCCTCCTCGTGGTTGTGCCTACATCGTCATGATCCATCGTCAAGATGCCTACCGAGCGTTACAGAAGCTTAGCAGAGGTCCATACAAAGTCAACCAGAAAGCTATTAAGGTACCAGATAATTGATTTCTTTTCTTAAACTTAAAGCATGGTTACATTGAAACATGCATTATTTTTAAACACAGCACCGTTCCAAGTTAATCGAGCATCGGTATGTTTCTCCAGATTGCCTGGGCGCTAAATAAAGGCATTAAACCAGAATTCAAGCAGTATTGGGATGTGGAGCTGGGTGTGACATACGTACCCTGGTCCAAGATCAAACAGGAGGACCTGGATGTGTTTAGTGAAGGAGGGATGATAGACCCTGATTCTCTTGCACCAGGTAGCTATTTGATACCCTGTGCTACTGGTTTCTGCTAAGTATTGGGTATACATTACTTGGAATTGTTGCATTTATTTAGCCTTCTGTTTATCGTTGTCTATTGGCAGAGTGGAGAGACTCTCAGAGTGAACTGGAGAAAGCAGAGGAAGCGCTGAATGGCAGGCCTGAGGTCGGGCAAATGGAGGAGACAACAGCTGTGGTACCTATGCAGGTAACTCGCGCTAACAATTGCCAATTTATATTCCCCCAAGGGATAAAACGTTTTTAGACTGTAAAGCGCCTCTTTATTAGGGTTTAAAAGATTGTGATTATCTTTGCACTGTTCTGTCCTGACCAGTGTCCTAAATATTAATAAATGTCTTCTTCAGTCCCAGATTCCTCCTGCCCAACCAATAGGAGCAGTTGGCGTCCCACCACCGGGATTCCCAGGACCCATGAATATCCCACCCCCCTCATTCCCACCAGGGGTTCCGCCGCCACCAGGCCCATTTATACGGCCAGGCTTTAACCCCATGCAGATGCCACCAGGTACAGCTAAGTAACAATAAATGTGACAACACCATCTTTTAAAGTGTGATGGATCAAGATTGAGATTTATTGTTTGAAGAACCCATCTAACCCAATTTATTCCTCTGGGTTATGCTTTAGGATTTCTACCTCCAGGTGCTATGCCTCCTCTGGGAACTGCTGGCCCTCCTCCACCTACAGCAGGGATCAACATGCCCCCAGGTATTTAACATATATTATCTTGTTTTAATGAATTGTATTAGTAAGTCTGTCCATTTTTTTCTCAATCGCTGGCCCTGTCGGCAACATTAAGCTGATTTTTCCTTAATTCATGTGTAGTTGGAGGTCCAGTTGAAGACTTGTCAAGTGATCTGGCAAGAATCAACAATGATGCAACAGATGGGTTTAACTCAGGTGAGTCTTAGCATCAAAAGCTGAACAGTTTCACCTTTGCTGTATTACCCATGTGGTAATGTGTATTCATACACTCTGCAGGTAACCAGGTGCCTCCTGGAGCTCCACCCGGGATGGGCATGCAATCCCCTCCTGGTCTTTTAGGTTCAAGACCAGGTTTATTGCCTCTACAGCGACCCCCAGGGATGCCACCCCCACACATGCAACGCTTCTCCATTCCACCGCCCCGGCCTGGCATGCCACCTATCCCCCCACAGATGATGCCACCCAGAGGTCCACCTCAGATGATGCACCGCGAGCCTCCACCTAGAGGGTTCGGTATGCCGCCCCCTCCCCACGGCATCAGGGGCCACTTTCCTCCTCCTGGACCTCCATTCATGAGACCCAGCGGCCCGAGACCAGACGGACCGAACGATCACGAGGGGAGACCGTTCAGGGCCGAGCGCCCTGGGTTAGGGAGGGGCAGAGATCGGGAGCAGGAGTGGTTTGGAGGGCGCCGGCCATTTGGGGAAGGTCACGGTGGAGAGAGGTCAGAAGGCCGAGAGCGATTTGGAGGCTGGCATGAAGAGCCGGATAAACAAGGCGGGTGGGAAAGAGACAGAGAACGCAGAGACTGGAGGAGGAGTCCTGAAGGAGCAAGGGATGGTGGCGAGGACCGGAGCAGACGTTCAGCAGGGAGCAGAGAACCAGGGACTAGAGAGAGAAGCACACGTTGGGATAAAGACGATAGACTCGATCGACTAGGTCTCACCAGTGAAGAACCCAGTGAGAAACTTCGAGAGCCAACCAATGAGCCCAATGCAAACTCTGCTAAAGAACTTCCTGAAGCCATTGCAGACTCAGAAAAAGCCTCAGAACCTATAGCAGATAACAGATCTGCCCAACAAACACATACTGAAGAGTCATAGAGGGCTCTAAATATATATGTTAAGTGTTTCGGAGTCAAAGACCTTAAAAGCTTTTCCCATGTCACTGCTAATCCTGAAAACTGCTGGCTGAAAAAACAACAAAGCAACGTTACTGCAGCGTAACTACACCTGTGTGGATGCTTTATACGTGTGATGTTTGGTTGTTCAGCACAAACCAAGATTTCAGAAGTTAATTTTATTAAGCGTCTTTGGCAAACGTGGAGCGTTGCCTTGTGAATTACTGTCCCACCTCAATGAAGCTCGAATGTTGTATTAAAACAAAAAGAAGCGATTAATGAAATTCTGCTGTAAATATGCTAACATTACTCGAAAAATATTTGTAGATTTTGACCTGGAGTTTTTTTCTTTTGTTTTTTTTCTCAATTAAATCCCCAATAATGAAAACATTGCCTAAAACATGATATTAAAACCCCTTTGCTGTAATGTTTATAACTTAATGTTTACAACGTACATGAAATAAGATGTTTTTATAATTTAGTTTCTGGAGGTAGGAACTTCAAATATTTCAGCGATAGGGATTTGGTTTTAATAAAATATTTTCATACCAAATGAATGAACTGACTTGTATGCAAGTTGCTTGTTTACCCGACTGTCTTTGGTAAGTTGATGCCAACTCTAGTAGTGAGACTATCACGTTTAAAATGCTGATAACAAATAAACTGACCACTGTTTAATAGGCCATATATGTCCAATTTTGCCTTCGCATTGTTGTATCATACGACACCAGTTTGAACAGGAAACATTTCCTTGTGTGAATGAGTCATAAAACGTGTTTGTGATCTGGAAACATGGCCGTATGTGAAGGACAAAGTGGGAACCATCTTTTTCATTTTTAACCAACATACCTTATTTAACCGTAAGTTCATCCTGGGTTATCTATAAATCACTTAGAAGTTTTGTATGCAAAAATAATAAAATACCTCAGAATGCAAAACGACTGACTACTACGTAATTTTCGTAATGAAGTATTAATGACACCTCGGATTTAGTATATTTCCCCATCTGAACCTGAAAATGATATCCGGAACGGCGTTCTTTTAATCTTGCTAAGAACTTAAAATGTTATTAAATCATTGGCAACATTAATGTTACTAAAATTCTTAAATGGTAGTAAAACCAGACATTATTTCTGACTTTGAGGTGTGAAATTTAGTAAATCCGACTTGTCTGATCGCAGCATCACGTACAGCGTAGACGTCAACTCCATATGACACGCCTGACTTTGGACCAATCAGCGTAGGCCAGTATATTCTCCCCCGATTGGTCAGTGGATCTTAAGCTCCTCCTCTCTTATCAAACGCTCTCGGTTTCTCTGACCGTCATAACTTTAATCGTTTGCATAATCCGAAGGAAGCATGGCTTTAAAAGCGGTTTGCGTGCTGAAAGGTACCGGTGAAGTGACCGGCACTGTCCATTTCACCCAAGAGGTAACAATGTTCCGTTTTTATGCGTGCGTAACTTACGTTTTTCAATGACGTTTGCGTAGTTTCGCACGCGCGCTAGGTGCTAGCATGCAACCACGGCGCGAGCTCAGGTAGACCATAATATCAGACGCGTGTCTATACAATCCACCATAAGATGTGTAGGATTTTATTGTGCATACGAGCGATTTGCATCCAGTTGAATGACGGTCACTGTTGTTATGCAAAGATCGTTTGTGCTTATGGCTAATTAACTACAACGGCCTGTTATGCAACAATTTTCACATCTTAAAGAATTTTTCTATATGCTGTTTTCTTTATTCGTTCAATGTCAATGAATAACGTCACCGCTAATACGGTGAAAATGTGCTCTGTAATGACCTTTGATACAACGGCAGGTCGGCGTTCAGTCAACGTCCCCGTGCACGCGCATACAAATATATAATGTAAATTATATGTGAAAACGATACAATTCTTATGCAAGTTTGCAACTGAAACGCGAGTGTGAAAGAGTAAATTACAGAGTAGACCTGGTGAGGTTAAAAACTCAATGTACTTGAGCTGAAAATCTGACGACATAAAAAGTTTGCTGAGTCATTATCAGAGATCTGTTTGCTGTTAAAATGTTACCAAATAGGACACAGAGCATCGATTACACCCCTTACTCTTTATCAAGCTGGCAGAGCATTATTCAGCACTGGTGTGGTGCAAGAAGAAACATTTTATTCAGTTTTGGGTGTTTAAAACTTTTTAGAGTTTGATATAGTAACATATCTAATCATACTTCATTGCTGCACCCTTATTTCAATGCTGCACCCTTATTTCAATGCAGCTGACGTCTATCATGTTGAAAGGAATAGCAATTATGGATGTGACTTTTTTTTATTCTCACCAAGACCTTACATGGGTGTTTAACCACCAAATATTGACATCAAAACCATTAGTATGCAGAAAACGGAAAATAAAATTCATGGCAATGTTGACATTAGCATGGAAAACTTGTTTATTCATAAATAAGACACTGTATATACACAGATCATTTTGTTTATGTAATTCAGATAATGAAGTAATTTGTGTGTTTCAGGGTGAAAAGGCTCCAGTGAAGGTCTCGGGTGAAATCACTGGTCTTACACCTGGAGAGCATGGTTTCCACGTCCATGCTTTTGGAGACAACACAAATGGTAAACACACTTATTCATTGCTCTTTAAATGTTGCAGGTCTATATATTAAGTCTAGAAACTTGACCCTAAAGCAACGAGGTATTTCAATTATGTCTTAATTTTCATTGTAAGTGCCCAACCTGAGAGCCAATGATGCAAAAGAGCGGTCTTTGTTTGTAACCAGAAAATGCCATTATTGTTATCATTGATTCCTGACAGGACCACAAACTAATAACATTTTGCTTGTATCTTGTGTGTTGGCTGCAGGCTGCATTAGTGCAGGACCACACTTCAACCCTCACAATAAGACCCATGGAGGACCCACTGATGACAACAGGTAAGGTTTTTATGGTGTACCTTACTTAACAAATGCTGTGCGGTTTGTAAGCAACATGTCACATAAAACTGCCACTAAAGTGTTTCACAAATAAGTGTCTGTGTTTGTATCTGGATAGCACTTTTTAGGATAAATTTAGTTAATTATTCACAGTAAAACCTGCCCACAAAGTTTGCTTGAACCTTCTAAAAGTTCATGTGGCATATCTAAAGAGCAGTAAATCCACTTTAACACACATTTCTTACGTGACCCGTGTCTTTACAAACCTTGTAAAAGTTTGTAGCAGTACTGTAGTACGGTATTTTTGTTTTTGTTGGTAGTAGATAGATTACATATTTTGAGAACGGGCATTTATGTCATGACAATAAAAAGGAATATGTGAGTGATTTATTAATATTATTTTAGGAAAACAATTTAAAGTAGATTATAGATTAGTGGTTTTTGTGCAATCAGTTTTTGTCTTGGAGTCTGCAAACAGTGTCTCTATTGTAAATTAAACCCATGCTCTATCAGATGTGTGATTTCACTTGTGTAATGTGACTGCCGCAGACATGTCGGGGACCTTGGTAATGTGACTGCTGGTGCTGATGGTGTTGCAAAAATCAACATTGTGGACAAATTTCTGACATTGACAGGACAGCACTCCATCATTGGGAGGACCATGGTGGTAAGAAAACCACTCTTACAACTCAGTGTTCCATATTGTGTAATGTATAATAATATGCACCTGACAATAACTTGCATGAAAACCCCCATTTGCAATTAATTGCATAATGTGTGTGCTGGATGTTGATGTCAGGACACACAGATGCTCAATTACAATGCATCATTAATAATAAACTTATGAGTGGCACATCTAATGTCATCTAACTGTTTAACCACAGATGCTTAAAAAATAGCAGATACGTTTTGAGCAATTTGTATGCAAATCTTGTTCATTCATGGTCTCATTCATGAAGCATAAGCAGATCCTTTTCTGTATGATTGCATAAAAGTGAATGTGGCTTTTTACAAATTTAATTCAAAAGAAAGATTTTGTAAACCATTTACACAGATATTTGTTATGCTTGTTCTGTAATGAATAAGACCCAGTGTCTTCTGTCTTCATATTCAGGTTTCAATACAGGTCATTCATGAAAATGTTTTTATTAACTGAAATACAAATAACAACAATTGAACAAACTAAGCTTAAACCAATGGCTTCAAAACGAACTAAAATCACAGTTTGTCTTGATACACAGATGAAAATATTGACAAAATATTGAAAAATGAACCAAAAATATCAGAAACGTACAATAGAATACTAATTTGAGACAAATTGAAAATAAACTGGAAATGATCACCAAATGAATATATCAAACCTATAATAACCTCGTTCTGTTAATAGACTTGCACTTGTTGTGTATATTCTGCTTTAGATCCACGAGAAGCAAGATGACTTGGGTAAGGGTGGCAATGATGAAAGTCTTAAAACGGGCAACGCTGGAGGTCGTCTGGCCTGTGGGGTTATAGGCATCACTCAGTGAAGCACAGCTCTAAACCCAGAGCCCATCTTGGAAAAAATATTGGTGACCAATGTGGATCCGCCCTGTTAGCACTTACAGTCTATTAAAAGTACATTTCTATTTTTGCAAGCTAAAGTTTAAAGAATAGTTTAGCCATACTTGACTCTTTTCCTGAGTGTATGTCTAAGTGGGTGTCATTTGTCTTGTATCTTAAAAGTTATGTTTATTTTCATTGATGTTTGCTTTGCTTAATAAACAGTCAGTTTGCCGGTTATGTGTGTTGTGTTCTTTTGTGAAAAATAAGATATCAACAATTCTGTCACTACAATAAAACTGTTGTAACATGTTATTAGTGATAGAATGTGTGGTTTTAATAGGAAGTATATCTGCAGTGAGTAATATTTTGGAAACAGTGGTTACCAGATATTTGTAAAGGAGTGGTAACTAGATTGACGAGTCTAGAAAGCGCATTACCATTCTTTTGCCACTAGATGGCGCCATGTTTATGTAAAGTGATTTCATAGTACAGATTTTTTGTGTAATTGCATTTGGAAACTAATAAACGTTCAGTGCTCTGTCACATTTGCTAAAAATAGGGCCTTTTTTTGTATTGCAATTTTTACCTGTGCGTATTTATTCAATGTTTGGTCGTGCACTGTGAATCATGAAATGTAAAAGAAAACCCCTCAGAGGCTCTTGAGATTTAACTCGTTGTTGTGATGTGAATATGATTTTAAAGTGGGTGGTCGTGCCCTTGACATCAGAATATTTATTCGATACTGCTATTAAACAGCTGCTCCCGGTGCAGGCCAGCTTTCACAGATGGCCAGCGGATTGCTGCTGAAATTACATGCTCCAAAACATCTTTCTCTTTCAATGGGCAAGCCTCCCATGTGAAGAAACTTGGCGTTTTCAGTTTCCTCTTTAGAGGAAACGAGAGTCTTCAGATCCCCAGAGAGTGAAAACCTGCAACCCAAAGATGAGTTTCACAGTTCAACACAAACATTACTGTCAATTTAAAATCAAAACATACAGTACTGTTTAAAAGTTTAGGATCACCAACTCACTAATCATTTTTCAGAGAATATAATAAATAGTAAACACTCAGTAAATCTATTGAATGACACAAATATTTCCAAATAGCTGTGGGAATTAAGTGTGACTGGAAACACGAATCAAAAGTATATTATGTTTTAGCGTTTTGACCTGTTTTCTAGATGTTGCAGAAGTGTTTTCTTGTCATTTTATTATGCAGCTTCTTTGCTGCTTTTCTAAATGTTAAATGTTTGAGAAATCTCAATTATGGTCCTCATCTAAACACATTTTCAGAAGCAGACAGAGTCACTGGAGCCTGATGAGTCAAAACGCTGGTATAAATAGCATCAGCAAGGCAGGCCATGAATAATGAAGAAGTTGCCCGTCCCACAGGAGCAAGAATGCACAAGTCACACCTTACACAATATCAGAATAAACTAACAAGTTCTTGACTTATAGAAATGACATGCACTTAAAATTGATTCACCTATGATTCATCTGTTTCTACTGCAGATGATATCTGCTTTGGACAGATTGTGACTTTTTTGTTTATGCACATGCTTAAGCTTTAAAGACAAATTTAGAATACAAATTTTACTGCATACAAAAGGTTTAGGGCTCAAAGTGATTTTTCAGAAGCTCAGCTACAGAGAAACTTTTCTTTTAGTTACTTACGGCCTGATATTAAAATGATTATGTTGGTGTACATTCAGCCTCTACCTTTCCTTTTAAATCATGATTATATCCACCTATTATATGTCCTGGAGCTCTGTGGGAGGAAACGAGGGGATGTTGACGTTACATAAGGACTCTCTACGCTTTAAAGAGCCTACAGTGGTTTTATTGAATCACTGACTCTTGTTACCAAGTTTCTGCTTTATATTTAGATCTTAGCTCATCTTTTTGTAACTTCTCCATTTGTACAGACTGAAATTTGATGATTTTTTTTTCTAATCCTCTGATCTTTATTTCAGATTTGCATTTAGGATCACCTTTATCGTTTTCCATTATTCAGTTCTTCATTCATTTAATTCCCTACTGGTTCCTTTTTCATTCTGGGGATATTTTTGACCAGGGCTAGAGGTCAGATGCCATACATGTTCCCCATACTACTAGCCAGGGGTCAGTAAATGCTCGCTTCTGCAGAATCCTCCAGACCAGACCTTTGCTCCTCCGGTATGCCTGTTATTTAACCAGAATCTCTACATAATCAGCGCCCATGATGTAGGACCGCTGTGTGGTCCACTTTTTCTGATTCTCCTGTCACTTTTTACTGCCTGAGAAAGTTTCCTTTCTGCTCAGCTATCAGGTTATGGCAGAAGTTAAGTGAATGATACATTAACCAGGCTTCATCTCGGGGCTTTTGCATGTTCCAAGTTGGCTCTGATCTTATTCGTTCCATGCCTCGTATGATTGCTTCTAGTTTGACGCTAAGCAGAGCATCTGGACCGGTAAGTCTATTTCAATGAGCATGCCATGATGCAGATTTATGTGTATATTTGACAAATTTGATCCACAGGTTAGGTGGGATTACCAACATCTGTACCTAGTTTTCTAGCCTTGTTGCAAGAGGAAAATAAGAAATACGATACATATCATTTTTAGTGTAATATTTTTGTTACACCATCGACATGGTTGTTACTAACTAAAGACTTGTGATGTTTGTGACCTCTAAACTTCATTGTTTTATTTGGCATATCACGAAAGGAAAACGCTTGTTTATAGCTACTTGTTATCTTATCGTAGTCTTGCTTTGGGCCGGTTTTCACAGCGGTAACTACAAAGCTTCGACCTTCGACCCCAGAGTGATGGACCAAATATGCAGACAGGAACTGATCCCCAGTGTAAACTGATCTAAGACAATCAATCAGTCAATACAATAGCCAAACCAATCAATACATCACAGTCACATATCCCAGAGACGGTTGGGAACTAATGTCCGACTAAATTACTTTACAGGAAATATTCCTTACAATATGACCAAATAATTCTTCCAGCTGTAACCAGCAGCTGTAATTCCATGTCCACATAGTAAATGAATGGAACTGAAAGACATTGTGGGACATTCCCTCCATAGTGCAAACAGGAAGGTAAATATAAAAAAACGTATTACACGAGATAATAATAAGGTCAGAAAGTACTTTGCTAACCTCACACCAGCGTCATACTTTGGGTCTGTTTTACATTTACCCAATTTGTATACTGTGGGTTGGAGGATTAGGACTTATTTAAATAGCAGTTATTATTAAAATGTGTAATTCTAACACAAAGGCAAATGACCGTTGCAGGTGTGGCCACAGAAGAGAGGAAACAAACAGGTTTACAGCTGAAGTTGTAAAGAGGTAAGATGAGCTCTTTTTCTCTCTTTAATATGCAGAGAAAACTTCACTTTTTTAGGTGTTCAGAAAGTTATGTAGTACATGTCAGTGGTTTTTTATATTCTTGTTGTGTGATGCATGTGTATTTGTGTGTAAGAGAGAGACCTTGTTTTCCTGTTGAAAGTATTGTGGTGTTTGTCTTATAGAGCATGAAGGACAATCATTATTTCATATTTACTTTTTTCTAGACTTTTTCTCGATAAAGCAGCTTGCATTTTTTGATTGTGCATATCTTATCATGCATATCTATTTTGATGTTTGTTTTATATTGCTCTGAGGAACATTCTTTATGTAAGAAAAAAAGCAAATATTAGAAGTTTTATTTTGCATAAAGAAAGCCTGTTTTTGGTAACGTTACAAATTTGGCACAGTGAGTCTCTCTCTCTCTCTCTCTCTCTCTCTCTCTCTCTCTCTCTCTCTCTCTCTCTCTCTCTCTCTCTCTCTCTCTCTCTCTCTCTCTCTCTCTCTCTCTCTCTCTCTCTCTCTCTCTCTCTCTCTTCTCTTTAATGTACATATATTCCAATTGTATTAATGTATCAATTATATTCTCATTAAGCTAATTAGAAAAAGATTTTCTTCCCATTACAGTAATGAGAGTTGAGAGTTTATGAAATTGCATAAACATAATATCACACAAAGGCATTTCTTATGAAAAATAAACAATGTTGTCAGGGTAAGGTATGACCCAGACATGCTCAATTGCTTTAGGTTAAGTGTTTTTTATTGTCAGGATACCAGAGGCGAGTTTAATCACACACACCCATCATTCCTGACCTCTGTCTCTAGGTTAAGGTTATTTCAGAACGCAGTAAAAACAGTCGTCTCTTTTTCTCTGAGCTCATTAGACAAGCCAGGCAATTAGAGACATTAATTGGAGTGGGGGCGTAAGGAGGAGGAAATGCACACCTGGAGGCAAAAGGAAGAGTGGGCGGGACTTAAGAGCAAAGGGGTGATTGGACAAAGCCATCTGTATGTGTGCATGTGTTTATGTCTGCATCTCTGATGACTCTCTGCATCCTAATGAAGGATGATATGCAAATAAAACACTGTAAAACTGCGTAATAGAGCAGGCAGATGTTTTTGGTTATGGCCAAGACTGACCTTGCAGACTGTCTGTCTGTGGGGCTTTGTGTAAGAGATATTCTTTGTGTCTCTGTGGTGTGATGTGCGCCTCTTCTTCAGACCGATTTTGAATTAGTCTTCAAAGCGCTCAGGTCAGGTCTCTAGGGAGAGAGGTTATTCTGCAGCATATATCTATGCCAACTGTATCGACAGTCTGAACATTTTTATAAGCTGTTGCTGTCTCACAAAAGTGTCCTCAGCTGACCTTTCAAACCTGCTGTGTAAATAAAAGAATTTGTGCTTTTAAAGTGTTGTGTGTGTCACGTTGCCAAATGTCCCCACAAGGATTGTAAAACATGAAGCTGTTGTGCATTGAGTAGCTAGTTGTGACATTTAGAGCTTTTGGCTCACAAGGACACAAGTTTAAATCCTGCCTCGGTCATGTCACGCTCTTTCTCTGTTAACCTTACGGTCTCATTCCACTGTTCTAAAAATAAAGGCTAAAATGTCCATAAATAAAAAATAATTTATTTAGTAAAGAAATAAAAGTCAAATAAATAATGTTTTAATTAAAATGTTAAAATGCAAAGGTTTAGGTAAGCAGTAGAAAATATAATAAAAAAATATAAGTATGGAAAGCCCCTACGATGATATAAAAATAAACGTGTTAATAGCTTCAGGGTTAGAAATAATGCTGTGGTTTGTAGGTAGTTCTGGTTTTATTTATTGAAGGTCAGTCAAACATCAGCACCTTTACGGCTCTACAGAACAAGCAAACCAGCAAAGTCAGCATGTGTGTGTGTGATGCTCTGTGGGTGGTAAAAGTGCAGTCTGTCTGTTTAAGAAAAGGATTATTTATTTTTCTTTCCTTTGGGGCAGAACATCAGCCTGACTGGGAGGATTTTTTACCTTCTGAAATTTTAATCCTCCCATTTCTCTCCTTCCTCGTCCCTCTTTTCTGCTATCCTCATCAAATTGACGCTGGAGCATCCTCTATAGAGCATACACTAAGACGTTTTGATGGGATTTCAGCCGTCTTGTATCGTGTGTCTGTGTCGGGATGACTGTTTGTTATTACTGACAATGCTGGAAAGTAGATTTACAGCTCTGACCTACAGTATTTAATGAGGGTTTATATTAAGTATGTATGTTTGTTAATACATCATATAGACCATTTCACAAGATGTAAACAACACTGGTCCAGAAGCACTTCCTGTTTCAGTTTTTTGTATTTCACATATGTAAATTAAATTCAATCTTAAAGATGTTTGTTAAACAAGTCAGTTGTAAATGTTCTGTGGATTGTATTTTGTTCTGACAGTTGTGTAGTGTTAAAAAACTGAGACAGGAAGTGCTTCTGGACCAGTGCTGTTTACATCTTGCGAAATGGTCTATAGAGTTCATCCATACTGGCTGACCTGGAAACAAGAGATTTGACATTATGGAGTGAAAGAGAAAGTGAGGGGGAAGTGAGAGAGATGCCAGAGGCGAACATTCCCAACACCAGCGCATCACTTTTGATTTGCATGCTCTATATCTCCAAGCAGTTGTAGTTGTGTTTCGTGTTGTATGGGCATGAAACTAGAGCACAACTATTGTGCTGTGAACTAGTAACAATGATGAAACGCACAGAGAAGAATATTGTACAGTGGTATACTAGCAGAGTTAAATCTGCATGAAGATGCTTGTCAACTTGGATCATTGCTATCTTTATAAGTTCTGACACTTCATTGTATGGTTTTCATTATCGTACCTCATTTGTTGTATATAAAACACTCCAAATCAGGAAGAGATGTGGACCACAAAGAAATAAACATGAGAAACCACAAAAAAAACAAGTGTACTTAAGAAGTGTTGCATATCCAAAAGTGTCTTTTTTATATGGAAAACATTTAGTTGAAATTGACATTTATTTATGGTTATTTTTATTACCTTACCTGAAAAAATAGCAGTCGGTGTGAAGTCTCCATTTAGACAGCTAGGTAAACACGTGTTTGTGTGTGTGTCTATATCACATTCATAACCCCAGGTGCTATCTGGAGATGGGGATTACCCAGGTCCAAAATTCCAAATTGACAGATTTTCCAGATAAATCACATCCCGCACACACGTTTATGTACTACCTGATCACCCGTTACTCGCTCTGATATAGAGAATCCTCCGTCTGACCTCCACTACAGCCTGTCTGAGATGAGTTTTTATGATCGTCTTTCAGAATGCTGCAGGAAGAGAATGAAACAGTATTTATATTGTATTTCCAGTTGCAGATACGTGACTATTATTACATGAAGCTCTAAGCTCGGGCTCTTATCTCTTCTATTGCTTTGCTCCAGAATGAGTCAGTTCATGTGACTTGGTTTATGAAAGTTATATGATTATTAATATTATTCAAAAGATATTTAAATAGTGTTGACAAACAGTGTTGATTCAGACCCTGTAAGTTTACATATTCACACAGTTATTCATGTATTTATTGAGATTAACTCCATTCGTTAGTTTTTTATGCATAAATATGTATGTGTTGTTTTACTGATTTAAATCAGTAATTATCTAAACTTGTCAAAATATTTATATATTATGTTACTGTTTATAAATTGTATATTATTGTTGTTGTTATACATAATATTTTTATATAATGTTATGTATTATAAATGTATAATCTGCCCTGATCTTTCTACACATTAAAATTCTTCGGTAAATTCATTCTTCTGCAAAATCCACAGATGATTGTGTGCATAAAGTACAAGATTTTTACAGATTAAAAGATGTCATGCTGAAGACCTCAATCAAGTAAACCTGCCCCTTATATTCTCCTGAACAGATTTGCATATTTCAATTTTAGAACATAATTTGATCCATAATGCTGTTTGGTCAAGTCCCCAAAACCCATATTGGCCTGTGTGCTCACAAAATTAAATTTTTCTCAACCCCTGATGCACAGACCTCTCTTTTTCTGCATCACTTAAACGTTCAACTCGATTTTCTTACTGGTTTTGTGTCCCGGGGGTTTTGATGTAAATTGAAGACAATCTGAGCATTTGGACTTGGTCTGGGCGCTCAGCCTAATGAATGTGTCCTGGGTCGACTCTGCACCTCTTTTTCTCTCTCTTTCACTCCCTCTCTTTGTCTCTCTCTCCCTCTGACCTCTCATTTTTCCCACTGCCTTTTTTGTCTTCTCACCCTGAATTTCATTTTCATCTTCTCTAAGCCTTTAAAGTTTCTTCTACATCTAAACACACATTCCATTTATCCCTTTGTTCATTCACATACATTTGTTTCTTTCATAATACACATCCCCGAGGAGGAAGCGCCGTAAAAACTGTGGTTTCCTGCCCTCAGAAGACTTGGCCCACATTTCCAGCTTACTGTCAGATGTAATAATGTAGTAATGTTCTTACATTAGCATGTTGTGGTTAGAATGTGCCCATCAGACTTAACCGGGCTTAACTGTAATTCACAAGAAACCAATCGGCATGGAAAACTTTCTATACTTTCCTTTGACAATATCTTTGATAATTGTCTACATGAATATTATGCATTGAAGAAGGAAAGAAGGAAAATGTAATATTCATAGTCATGTCAAAAATTTGTGATTAATAATGAGACTTTGTTGAAACATTGTTGCTATAACATTATGTTGGTAAAACTTCCATAAAATCCATATTAAAACTGGGCTGTAAAAACATAAATATTTACAACAGAAAAAAACTATTGAATGTTTATTTTTTTAATCAGTTTCCTGTTTGGGCTTTAATGCATCATAGAGAGTGTGTTTGAGCAGAAATTATTTACAGACAAGTTAAATATCTGTTTGTATTCTTCTGTCAGCCCTATAATCACTGTCTTTATTTTAGATGAGTCCCACTTACTAACCAGGCACATTATGTTCACTTCTATCAGAGGAAAAATAACTACTCTGTGTTTCTAATTTTTCTGTCAGGCTTTTTTTACCAGCCTTTTTTCAGTAATTTCAATGCACTTCTACTTGCACATATACATTAAAAATATTATGTACATTATCACATTAACATCCCATATTATGTAATTTAACAGTGTTTTAAAAAGGGGGAGTTTCCAAACCACAATGTATTTGCATGTTCCTGTCATATTTCATGTTCTCTTCATCTCGTTTTAATAAGTTATTTTTGTTTTTAGACCTCATTCTGTGATTCACGGCCCCTTCAGCTTCACTGTGTCTGTGGTCGCAGGTGTCTGTAAGATGATTTATTCATTTGTTTATCCAGGTGGGCGCCGTAGCTCCAGGCTGACCATGCCAACCTTGCCGTTGGCAGATTGGAGGGAGAATGATTGTGTTGTTTACCTGTGTGTGGTCTGTGTAATCATAATGGAGACACTGACAGGTTTGGACAGTTGTCATTTAGTTTAATTAAAAGACTTAAGAGCCAGAAATTGCTTGCACTTGATCTTAATAGTCTCTGGCGGTCTTTGTTTTAGGTTTGTGTGAGCTCATCGTGTTTGTTTGGATCGTGTTGTTTTTGTGTAGAGATTATCAGAGAAGGTTGTTTCTGTGCATGCAGCGTGAGAGGTTTATTATTGGTGCCTGCTAAGGCAAGCATCGCATTTACTGTTCTTCATACTGTGGGTTATTGAACAAACCCCCAACTGCAGCATCTTTCATTTTTGGCACCTAACACATCCCCCACCATTTGTGCAAGGCAGTGTTTAAAATAAATCAGGGCTCGTGGGGGGTCCCGACCCTAACATCCATAGAAATACGCGGTGTCAGTTTTATTCTAAATGCTTTCCAAATCTCTGTATTATTCAAAACCTTGTGAAAAAAAACACTCGAGATCACTGATGAATGAATAAATGAAAAAACATATGTCATGGCAAAACCACTGACATTTATATTGTCTTAAGTTCCATCATTTTTATGCCCCCTTAATTCAAACATTGTGTTGCTTGTTAAAGAGATGTGAATTATTACTTTTTTTCTGAGCGAACTGACTCCTGATTTCTACCCAGCGGACAATAAAATGTAAAAAAACATTGCTCTACAATGGGACAATTTCTACACAGTTTTTTTTCACATTTTTGCTGCCTTAAATTTTTAAGTCCAATTAACTTGGCTTTAAAAGTGTTTTCACAGTATTTCAACTCATTTCAAGACATCATAAAATAAGTTGAAATTGTTGAACTTAATTTGATAAATTGAAATAATGTGAAAAGACTTGTAAAGCCAAATCGACTGGATTTAAAAGCAGCAAAGAATTTTAGGGATTACAATGTCTCAGACTAGAGATTTTTTATAATTTGGCAAGTAAACAGCCACCTAGTAACCACATAAATCACTACATCATTACATAACAATATCCTAAAAAAAATAAACACCCAACTGACCCAAACATAGCAACCCTGGCAACCACCCACAACACCTTAACATTATGAAGGAAGTAGCTGCATAGACAAATATCTTATCTTTCTCTGTGTGTTTTAGCAATGCATAGGAATAAATTTTGTTTAGTTCTCGTCATTTTCAAAATCTGACATTTTGTTCACTCTCACTATTTACAACTGCATTAGATCAAACAGGGTAAAGCACTGGCTGTGTGTGTGTGTGTGACCCCACATATGTTCTATATTTCACAGTAAGTGTGACCTCACTTCCACACTGTGGAAATGGTTAGAGATTAGAGAGTTGATAATGTCAGCAGGTGTGTGGTTTACCGGAACGGGGTCTGGGATATGTGAAAGAGGAAACTGGCTGTAGAATTAGATTGAGATGTGAAACTAGATACGGACACAGAAAATCTAAAACCATATTAAAAGTTTTTAAACAGTATTTAAATAATTTATAGTATAGAAATATTCAAGATTCAGCAATAACCACTTATAAAATGTGTAAGATTTTCACTTGTATTCCCAGACTTTTGGATTCTGTATAACCTTTACACAACAGCTGTGACACATGAGTGTTTGGCCTGGTGGTGGGAGAACTGTTGCATTGTGGGAAAGTGATTCTGTATATGCCACCAGGGAGCTGCGACTCAAATGAATAATCCATGTCAACCAGAAGTGCAAAGAGCAGTTTTTTCTTTCTTTTTTTCCTTATTCCCAATTTCTCTTTGACTCTCTAAATCTCTCCTTGTCATCTTAAACTCATTCTTATTGCAGGTTTTATTCCCCCTCCTTCCTGTCTGTGTCTCGCATCTGTAATCAGCGTTTGATGTCCGTCAAGATAAGAGAATAGAAAATCACAGGCCTACCTGCTCTATTGTGTGTGACAGGGACCATTCTTCTCATTGTAGCTTCTTTTCCTTTGTTTGACAGTGAATTTTGATTTAAAACCATCTGAGGGGGAAGATTCAACCTACCTGTATGTGAAAATATGATTTAGTCTGACTGTTTTTTATTCTATACAAATGAAAATTAAGATTGTAACGTAGGCCTATTTTTATTTATTTATTTATTTACTTATTTATTTATTTTTTATAACTTGGTAGATTTAGGAATGAACAGCCAGATATACAACCGTACGAAAAGTATTGTGCATATTTTACCAGATTGTTAAGCTTAATGGTCATGACAAGAGTTTTTGGACATTTTTAGATACAATTTATTATTACAATTTATACAATTTTTTGTTACAATTTTAATATAAAGTGTGCAATTTTAGCACACTGTGAACACATGCACATATAAATTGTAGCTACTTTTAAAAAGCTGTTTGTTGGAGAATTTGTTTCTGAGATAATCCCTTGCCTAATAATCTTTAATTGTAAGTGCATTCTTACAATTTAAAATAACTTTCTTTGGTAATTAGCTGCATGCCACAGACGTCAATTAAACTATTTGAAACGACTTGCACATTTGCAGGACATTGCAATACCAATTACAAATGTGTATTTGAAAATCTGTGTGTGTGAGACTTGGAATTTGGCTGACAATGTGCTAGACACATGAGAACAACACACAGGTGGAGCATCTCACACCTTGACTTGTTATTCTGTGAGCTTGTCTAAACATGTTCATCACAGCTGTATTCGAGTCGTTCTAGAGTGGTCGCCAACCAGTCAATAGATCAGTAAAACTCTATAAATACAGAGACCTTGAAAATTTGCCAGCAAAAAACAAAATCTTCCTTGTGTGTCAGATACAAACGTCATTATGATTCCTCTGAGATCGTTTGTTATGGGAATGTCACCAACACCCCGAGGAGAAAAGGTGTGGCGACTTTCTTCTAAAGCAGAACGTTTGGTATGGTTGATGTTGAACGGCATTATGGGATAGGTGCAGTCATTTGCTAATGCTCCGCTCCACCCTTCATCTTGCACAGGCATGTTTGGCTCTCACGGTCAGTGAGCTGTTGAATCAGCTCTCATCAGATGTTTTTAGGTCAATCCACCTGGGCAGTTCCAGTGTTATGGATGTGACTTTTTCAGTCAAAACTTGAAATATAAATTCTCACATATTTTTTCTCATATTTCGAACCATCTGTTTATATTTTACTTAAGCCCTGTTGATAGAGTCCAGACATCACAAAAATATCAATCTATGTACAAGTTATCTATTTTAAAAAATGGAAATATACATGCATTATGGACACACGTTTTTGAGAGGCAAAATACTTTGTAGGATTTCTGTGAATTAAAATGCACAAACCAGAAGCAAATAGTTATTTTATTTTAATATTCATGTGCTCATTTATAAGGACAATTCTGTAAACAGCACTTTACCTGACTATGAACAATTATGTTTTAAACATACAAAATGCTTTTAAAACTTTACCTCACATGAGCATTTAAACCACCAAATATTTACTTCTGACCGATACGGCTAAACCCTTTGATAAAAACATGGTAAGGTTGACATTTGCGTGCAATTGCCCACCTGAAGTGTCACCAAAGACCTTCATGTGCATGCAATGACGTGTGTGTCTTTAAGATCTCTCATCTTTGGTATCTGTTGAGTAAAGACGGTTTAACACCATAGGCCCTGGTTAGTCTGGTGTTTAATCTGAACGTAGTTAAACGACAAACTGGTTTTGTAACAGAGCCTAGCAACATAGAAATACAAAAACATGGAAAATAGCACAAAAGGTGTTGCTCTCTTCATCACTGATACCTTAACATTTAAATGAACGCTTTCTGTTGTTACACTCACTGATCTGAATAAAATGCTCTAAATCTGTCCCTTCTAATCTTGACAACACAGAGTCACACTCACACATTTCCTCAGTGACGACCAGCCTGACGTGCATGTATTTATTTGTCTCTGTTTGCTTGTTTCCAAGCTTGTGACTTATATAACGTATACTGTAGCACTTCCTCATTTAGAGCGTTAAAGCGTTTGTGTGTATATCTAAACTAAACTAACCCCAACAGACACCACTACGTCTCTTTCGTCTCCTTGTCCGGGATGGTGATAGTAATCTGATCAATAGCATCCTAATCTCAGTCTGAACCATGACACATCAGTTTTAAGGAAACCTAAAGCTCTGAGGCACTTGTGGAATGCACACACACACACATACATACTCCTACATTTTCATTGTGTTGCTTACCACTAGTTACTCATTGATCGTCATTTACAGTGGGGTCTCTGCAACAATAAGAGCGGTTCTTTGTGCAAAACTGACTCCCAACAGCTTGCCTTGGGTTAAATCCCCAATCTCCACAACAGGGATCTGTATAGAGTTTCCCACGACCCCCTCATCCCCCCCTTCTCCCACTGATATACAAGCCAGAGGCCAAAGAATTTCACAACATGTCTGTTTTCATCCATTAATGCGGAGAAAGGCAAGAATGTATCTCTGTGTAGACCATCCCATGCTATATGCAATACGTTAATCAAGTTTTTATCAAAGGTTTTCATCATACTGATGTCAAAATTTGCTGATTTAAATGCTTGTGTGAGGTCTCTCTCAAAGTTTTTTTTAAAGCATTTTAGTGTTTAAAGAAAGATTTTTCATGGTCAGGTAAAGTGCTGTTTACAGAATTGTCACATCCATAACAGTCCATATTCTTCATAAATAAACATGTGGAAATTTAAATAAAATAACTATTTTATGTTCTTTGTAGAGTCCTCTTTTCTACATGTGTTGTGTATTATTGCTTCTGGTTTGTGTATTTTAATTCACAGAATTAAAATTAATTAAAACAGCCTTTCAAAAACATTTTTGTCACGTATCATATCCATAACGTATCAACATAATGTATGTTTATATCTTTTAAAATAGATAACTCGTGTATAGACCAATTTTTTTAATGTTTGGACTCTAAATCTGGCTTTAGTAAAATATAAACAGGTATATTTGTATTAAATACATTCAGTGAGAATTTATATTTCAAGCTTTGATTGCAAATGTCATGCCCATAACGCTGGAATTGGCCAAATGAAACATTTATGTTAGAAAATGTCACTGTTTGGTCATAATAAATGTCTAAAGAGATGTTTATAATACACACATTCGTGTTTTCATTTTATATACACGTGTTTGTGTGGGTCTTTTGTGTACTCAAGTCGTATGTGTTATCTTACGGGCAATTTAAAAGGAAACAGGGGGTGTCTCAGGACTTCAGGGCAAAGACCAGAGGACTGGATGATCCAGAGGAGGTGAAAGAGGGGGAGGTGAGAAGAGGAGGGGGTGGAGAAGCAAATGGAGGAAAGGGGAGGGTTGAGCAAATGGGTGAGAAAGCGAGAGAGAGAGAGAGAGAGAGAGAGAGAGAGAGCGCGCGCGCACACACCCCTTTCTGCGATTTCAGTGGCTAGACTCATCCTCACATGGTCGGAGTGTGTTGTGAAGTTCCGTAAAACACAGGATTACATCCAATACTGCGAGGAAACATTACCTGTACGAGGCACCTGTGCTCACAGACATTCAGCTTGGATACTGGAAACCTGACCTGAGGTATGGCACACTGCAAGACTTCTTTGCAAATGTACAACCTTTATCTGCTGGTTGGACATCTCGGGGTCCCGTGCGTAATTGGAAGACTGACAGTGATAAATGCCACACCGCTGGGTTAATAAGGTTTACTCGTCCGTGCATGCTTAGAAAGTCTGTTTCGTGTGCTTTTCTTGGACAATCGATATCCAGCGTCTGTGCGCGTGAAAGGTTTGTTTTGGGAGGGCTTTGTAACAAATGGTTGTGTGGTCGTAAAGCTCCAGACGGAAATGTTTGGAAGCAGGATTCCTCATCTGTCAGTATATTCTCTCTCGTGGCGCTTTTGTGTGTGCGTGTGAATTTTCTCACTGTACTTTTCCTCCTTGTCTGACCCTTTGCCCTACCTGTTTTAGCATTAATTATCTTTATTATTCACAGTTTCTGTGTAAGTGGAAAAGTAGAGTGACAACATGCTTTAGTCGTGAATGTAATGGGTGGCAACAATGACTCTTGAGTTTGTGTATGTGTGTTAATGTGCTTGATAGCCTTGCTATAATAATGCTTTGAAAAAGTTTTCTGTAAAACCTTAAAGCAGCTTTAGGATACTGTGTGGGAATGTGTGTGTGGTCCACAGTTGTGTGGAATGTGATTCATTGTGATTTGAAGACTGGAGAAACAGCTGAGCACATAAGACAATTAGAAGGAAAGATGGACATAGACAGAAAATATGAGAGAAGACGGGAAGCTTTGGTTTTTAAAAGGCAGCATAGTCAAAACAGATGAGAGTAATGATATATGGGCTCTTTACACAAGATAAAGGATGGGGATGGGTCGCGATGGTCAACTTCCGTTGTGCTGTTTTAACGGTTGTGTTTTATTTTGCATGCACTGCAAAACTCTCTTTAAAAAGTTTCATTATTTCTTTGGTGGCTGCGTTGCATCTCACAAGGCTTTTCATCATCCCACCATGAATGTTGTATTGTGTCAAGTTTACATTGCATCCAAGTTTTGACAAACGCGGAGACCCCTGCATTTCATTTCATTTTCTTGTGCTTTGTCTAGATTATTCCGGACGTGTTTTATGTAAACGTCCTATCAAATCCAGTCTAAAATAAAATACTGCATCATCCTATAGACTGGTCATTTATTTCAAGCGACCCATCCACTAAAATAACTGTAAGAATATGTGGCTTTGCACATCCCTAATAGTGAGAGTACTCTGTACCAAAATAGAGAGAGCTTGTAGTCTGAAGCACTAATGTGTGAGGTTTATACGGTGTGTCTGGGCTCACAGGGTCACCGTTACAGGTCTCAGCTGTGCATAGTCATGAGACTGAGAGAGAAAAAGAGAGAGACGGCACGTGGGGTGCCAGATTCCTCGGTCGCCCTTACCCGGAGTCCTCTGTTGTCTTTATGAATGAATTACCTTAGCATACTCTACAGACGAACCCAGACAGACCAAACAAAGACCTCCACATACATGCAACTCTATGAGCAAACATAGGAAACAATGAAGCACACTCATCCCACACGTGTCACTGACTTCCGCCTCAAAAAAGAAAAATTGTGTATAGCCGTAAAAGCTCATATCTGGACTTTGTTATCTGTCTGTCTTGCTACTATCATATGAGGTTTAATCTTTAAATTAGTCTCATTGAACACACGCATAAACACTCCCTTCTTTAAAATGTATTGATCACACAGTTAAATTGATTTTTTGTGTGTGGGTCAATATGTAGCAGACTGCAACTGGTTGTGTTTTGAATTGTTTAAATAAGAAACATGTAAAAACTGAAATCTAAAAATAGCACATTAACATTTGACATTATTGCAGAATGACAGACCTTGCTAGGACATGTGTGTTTAGGCATAAGTATGTGTCAGTTGTGTTGTTTAAATACACTTTTCTATGAGTCAGTATTAATGTGGATAGTTTAGGCTTATTAAAATAATCACAGTGATTTGCTGTAAATGTGAAACTGAGTAACAGAATGGCTTTTCTGACCTGAGGGCATTTCTTCCTCCTTCTGCCCCACTGGAGTTGAGGGCATCAGGGTGAAACGTGGGGGGTAGAAATTCTTCCTAAATGGGTCACGGCATGCATAAAGTATACATTATCAAAGCGAATGCGTAAGGAGATCAACAAAAGAAAGAAATGGACTTTATTTAAATAGTGACCAAATTTGCAAACACACATTATAACTGTGACATTGTGGCGTCCACGAACCCATTAGGTAAACCTGTGCTGTACAGGGTGTTATAGTCCTCATGGTAGATGTGTGTGTTTGTGTTTGAGACCCTGACCAATTTTTTGTCTCTGTTGCTAATGTGTTTTTCTTAATGCAGCGTGTCTTGTATTCATTCAGCGTTGCTGCCTTTTTCAATATTGAACCATAACAGCGGGTCTGTTTAAACATAGACCCCTGATGTGAGATGGTTGTGAAAACCCATTACATTTGTTGATTTGTTCGTTTTTGGATTTTTAGTGTTTGGGGTCGTGTTTGCTGTTTTTATATAAGGTGTCTGAGCTTTCAGCTTTATTAAAAGCAAGAGATAAAGGACATTATCCGAGTGTTTTTGTTTTGAATCATTTTTGTTTCTAAGATATTAAGATTAGCCTACGGTAAGGGTGTGTATGTGAATCGTTGCAACCGTGTCTTTCTGACGTCTATGTGTAAGTCATGTTTCATAATCAATACTATAGGCATCTCCTTTGAAAACTCAAACCCTGTAAAACTGGAAAATTGACATTTCTAATCCGTGCATAAAAAAGACAAGAGCACACATGTGCCGGTTTCAAAAGTCGCGTTCCATGCGGAAGCAATTTTAGCAAACCAGAAAGACAAACAAAGGAACATGCGTGTGCCTGCTCGTGTGTGTATTTAAACTTCAGTAAAGTGATCCGTCTGAGAGACTGCCCATGGAAAGCTATGAATGGACCTTTAACATCTAGATCAAGCTTCTTTGAGTCACGCAACTTCGGCCTAAAAATTATCAAGCCAATTTTAGCGTTTAAATTTACCTGTCACAACATACGCCTTGATCTGACACACATCTGAAATCACTTTAATCTGTAAAGATCTTCAGACCGCAAGCCTGTGGAAACAGGCCACACAGCTGCAGGCAATCCCACAAATTATTCTCTCATTCACTTAACGACTTTTAAAAGACGACTGACAAGAATAACGTTGGAAAGAGAGTAAAAAGAGAAGATGGGGGGTATTAGGATTCGACCACGGGAACCTTTCTACTCTTCCGAATTTGTAAGCGTGGCCATTTTAAGCTTAGCAAAAAAGACACTTGGCCTCCGACTTAATCCAGACTGTTCCAGTCTCTGATGAGCCTAACCTCCTTTTCATCCCAAGCACAATGAAGACCCCCCAGTGAAGATTGGCTCTCTCGGTATCCTCTACTGACCTGGAAAAGATCAGATCCTTGGCTGAAAGGCTCGACTGTTGTGCATGCTGGTCTATTTTACTCTCTAAATTAGCTTTCTTTTAAGGAGATTCTTGAGTATCTTCATTCTTGTCTGGTGGCGTGCGGGTGGAGGCTTTGTTGGGACTCTTTTGCTTATTGAGCGCAGAGGAGAGGATATGAGGATAAAAGCAGCCTCTAGCTTTTAAGCAAAATGTTTTTTGTCATCCTAACTTTGTGAGAAATAAATATAGGGGCTTTTACATACAGCAGGGTCAGAGGATTACAAAAACATAAAATCACAAACGCTCGCTGCCCAGAGGCATCATGGTCCCGTGCAGGAAATGTTCCTTGTAATGGCAGGATTGACATTGTCATGTTGTGAGATTCACAGTGAAAGTCCTTCAGGGTCTGATATTATCTTATTTCAGTCAGTGGATATCTCTGCGTCATGGCTTTGGTATTTATATTTTTTTAACTGGCCTACTCGCTCTCTAAAAGTGTTTGACACAAGTGTGCTACAGTCTAGCAATCGCTTAGATTTATGTGGTCTTGATGATTTTAAGTGATCTTTAAGATTGAAATAGTTACAAAGAGACATAAGTTACTGTAGAATATAGTTTTTCTTTAATACTTCAAATATAAATTGAATTAATCAATTGTTGGCCAAATTGCTGTACAATACAACCAATCATTGGGATGCTTGTAACGTTTTCTCTCAGACTGAGAATTTACCTCTATTCTGCATTCCTAAAGATTCAGTTTTGTCCCCT
The DNA here is from genome assembly GCA_019155185.1 of Beaufortia kweichowensis. Taxonomy (NCBI): domain Eukaryota; kingdom Metazoa; phylum Chordata; class Actinopteri; order Cypriniformes; family Gastromyzontidae; genus Beaufortia; species Beaufortia kweichowensis. The sequence continues at coordinate 2,103,126 of CM032815.1, read as the reverse complement.
ATTTTGTTTTGTTCAAATACGCTCCATTACGGTTCTACTTTTCACATCTACCATTGTCATGTAGATGATCCTAAGCTCCATGTCCCACTAAATGAGGTTACCATTCAACTTTAATCTGTTTCACTGCCTTTTGAAGTTAAATAGCTACTAACTTTCCCACTTTAATGAATGTATTGTTTAGCTAACATTTATAACCTCTGTTATGACTTCCTAACATCAACCTACAGTTATTCATCAGGGCATGTTACAACAATACCAAATAAGTGTTGATATGTAAATGTGGACAGTCATACGCTAATTGATGTGACGTTTAAAGGAAGACTGTTACTAAGTGACCTCTTTTTGCAACTTTTTAACAAATAATGTAGGTGGGATGAGACATGGGAGGAAGCCTTGTGTCGTGAACAATACAAATACAATTCCATATTAATACCAACATAACTACAGTCTCTATCAGCATGAGTTGTATATTTTTTGGCAGAATGAGCAGTAGCTTTCTCATTAGCAGTCTGGTATAGCGTTTTCACCGTTGACGCACTTCGATGAGACACCTTCTGTGGGACGCGACAGCCTGCTGTGGGGGAGAAGGTGAGAACTGAAGTGCATGTGGTCGGGTATGTGGGTGCGAGCGACGTTCTGTTGTGTATTGGTGGTAAGTGTGTAATGGAGGTGAGTCTCACTCTGGATTGAGTCTGAATTGTGCGTGGCACTGATGTGGTAATGGGGTATTGATTTATAGTGGTTTGGACGATGGCGGGTGTGTGTGTGTGCCTTTGAAGCAGTTCAAATGTGTTTCAGTAAATGGTTGAGTCTTACTGGCACGCACACATACACGCGCACACACACAAGAATGGTGAAGAGATAAGATTCATTGCCTTTGCAGCATATAGAAATCTGCTGAGATAAATCTATTGTTGTTTCACAATCACAAAGAGACTCACACCCACGCTGTAGGTTGATGGAGGGCACGGTCACTTCTTGTAAAGTTAGTTCCTGTTTCCCAAAAAAATGATGATGAAAAATAAATTATGTTGTGTTGTAATTGAGACATTGTAAGTGTTAATATAACTTTATTATGTAGTCATTTTGTTTTGTTGCTAGAAAGACAAAACTGAATGACTAAATGTCTGTAAAGCTTTTTTTACAGATCCTCCGTGTCTCTCTTCTATTTGCGTGTGACATTCCGATGCTCTTAGGGCCCAAAACAAAAGCTCAAGACTTCTTCCTCCCTCCCCGTGTCTTTCTCTCCTCTTTCTTTTCTTGAAGGAGCACTTTGTTTAGCAAGGTTCGGTTTGTTGACGCAGGTGCAAAAGAAGCGAAAGAAAAAGTGCGTTAAAAAACGAGAGAATGAAGGAGTCCCCCCTCCTTTGCACATGTAGACTCTAAGGCCTTAATAGATGGCTTGGAAACTTATGAGTATGCTTGTTTCCTCTCTCCCTCCCTCCATAGACCTGTCCGGGCTTGTAGGTCGTTCTCATCAGCTGTGAAAGTTTCCGTCGGCTGGCCTCAGGTGTGTTGAGGAATGGAGTAAGGGCTTGTGGATGGCTGCTATGGCTTTCCTTAACCCCCACCACACCCCCAAACACCACCCCTCGCTTCCTGTCCGCCGGGGCTTCCTGCCAGATGAGGAGAGCCGTGGGCACGGAGCCAAATCCTGATCTTGCCTTTCTTTCACTGTCAGCCATAGGAATCCCAGCACTATGTGTGTTAGTTCTGCAGCATTTGCAGGCATTTTCTCACATAACACTTGATTCGAGCTGCCCATGTGTGCATTGAGCAATTGCTTGACTTAAGCGTGCCACAGAGATTCAGACTAGACATAAAGATAATTAAGTAGTTATTCGGGAAGAGAAAACTAATCTAAAAATATGATCTTGGAGATTTGGCCCAGTGGTTAGTGTAGGTACTCAATGCAAGAGATGTAGATTCTAATCTGACTTGCCTTCTTTTTTCTCTTTAACGTGTAACAGATATTGTTTTTGGCCTATTTAGAAATATGCGTACAGTAGTGATCAAACATGTTGTCCATGGGCATATTTGTACAATATTTGCTTTTAATGTCCCATTAGGGTTGTTATTATGAAGTGTATGGTGCATATATAATGTTTTTATTGTAAAAAATATTTAGCAATATAAGGCAAACCACAGCATTACAGGAAATATTTTTATTCTTATATGCAAACAAATGCATATAAAAACCAAAAGCTCACATTTTTATTAACTTTCTTTATAAACTAAAGCTTTGTCTTTATGAACTTTGCACATGTGGTGTGTGTAACTTTTGCCAAACCTCATTACATTCCTAAAGCTGAGCTTCGGTTTACGCTCCAAACAAACAAATGCTAGATGCAAACCACATTTTAACGCATCTTTAATAGAATATTATTTAAATAATGAACAAAGATGTCAATGTTTTCAGTTGGACATCAGTTTTGGTCATTACTGTAGTTGTTTGTAGTCTGAACAGCAGAGAAACATGAAATGGGTCACAGCGTATAGATAAATATGTGACCCTGCCTGTGAAAAGTCCTTTTTTAGTGATTTACTGGTTTCTACATATAATCATCCTAAATAATGTAGAAAATTCTGTGAAGATATAACCCTGATATCTGTCAAATTGACTGGGTAATATTATGTCAGAAATCAATAGGTGAAATCAAATTTTGATGTTGGTCATCTCAGAATTAAATTTTTAGATTTTGTTTTTACAGACAGGGTGACATATGTAGGGCTGTGCCGATAAACGATATCATATCGAATCGTGATGAAATATATGTCGATAACGATGATAAGCTCTAGGCATTTTTACTCGATGTGGATTAATATAAGAGCCAATCACACAGCAGAAATATGTGACAACAGCCAATCAGCGTGCAGCTTTTAACGTTCACGTCAAAGAACAAAGTCAATTTCCTACGGCACTTTGCAAAGCAAACTCGGCACGAGGATGACAAAAATAAGTGGAAGCAGCGACCAAAGTGAAACTAACCTCGAGTTATTATCCTAAAAATGATGAAAACTATACTTTAAAATGTGATTAATGAACCCTCAAATTTTTATGGCTTCAGTCATAGTTGGGATACTCTTTTAAAGCTGGCAGCATTAACAGTTTATTAATCGTTATCGATCAGTATGGGAAAAAATTATCATTTTTGCCATATCGCCCAGCCCTAGACATAAGTAAAGTACAGTAATGTATTCTCATGTGCTTTATAGTAATAGCACCCGTTTAACAGCTCTGTAAGCAAAACCAACCTCCATTCCAGACAAACACATCCACATTCATCCTTTTGTTTCATACCCACCCCATTTCACTCATCTCCGTCTCTCTCCTGTCCCCCAGACTGGCACTCTTTGTTCAAGCCTGTCATTGGAAGTGTGTAAATGGCGAGCCCCTCAGCCAAACATTTCTCCCCTCTGATCAGTGAGAGAAGCCATCTGCAGCGCTCCTCTACCTCCTCTTCTCCTCCTGCATGTCATCACTCCATTCTCCCCAGACAGAGGACACAAATTAGCCCCATTTACACTCCATTTCCCCCAACTTCACTGCCTCTAACCAGATAATGACTGCTGCATCGAGATGAATTGGGATGATAAGGTTGATTTGTGAAGGAGTGTGTGTGTTTTATCAGGCTGTAGACATTAGCACGGCCATTGTGTGTCAGTATGATTCTCTCAGATACACACCTGATAAAATATATAGCTGTAACAATAACAGTGATGAATGTGCATTTCATAAAATTGCACTAGTTTTTACTAAATAGTTACATTTATTAATAGAAATAATTGGAATATGTAAACAATTCTCCTAAAATATTTTGGTTCATTAGACTCATTTTTGGCTGTTTATGGTTGCCAGGTGTTTTAGCAACTTCCAGGTGCGCCTTTATCTGCATTTTCAACCTGATCTCACAAGAAAATGCAACTGTTTTACAAGATGTTGATTTCATATATGAATACAATGTTAATCATACAGAAACATCCAAATTGAACACAGCTCATGCAATAACAATTTGAAGTCTGAGCTATTTTTTTATAAAAGTCTTTTTTCCTTTCAGAGTCTGTATGTGATCTCAGCAGTCAGGCACAGTTAACTTTACAGGCATAATTACAGATCCACGGACTCTCCCCTTCCCCCCTGAGAGGTTTAAATGTGTTCAGTGAGAGCAGTAGATGAGGTCGTACGGTCTGTTTCGGGCACAAGAGAGATTTTAAGGGCATACAGTGTAGATCTTCTAGTCCAGAGAGGGCTTAGCTTGAGTCTCTCGACAGGTCTTCTCCTGATCCCTCTTCGTCTACGAGATCTAAAGAAAGAGATTTGAAAGGTCCCTTTAAAGATTGAAAAGAGTCACAGCATGAATCTGTTGTTTTATTTGAAGTCGATAAGGTTTGCATTTGTAGATTACAGTGATGTGATTGGATTATGATTTCAGAAGCACAAACCAAAAATGTAACAAAATGCTTAAAGACGTCCATCTTGTGCATGTTTACGTAGAAAAGCTTACAATTTAAAACTGTGCAAACAACTCTTTACAGGTTTTAGCTTAACAGCAAATCTGTTCCGCATGAGTTTTCATTTATTAAACAGATATTTTGACCACGGGATGTCACCCTGGTGTATTATCTTCATTTTTCTCTTTCGTTCATGCTGAGACAGAAGGAGCTTAGATAACTCAGCATTTCCTGTCATGGTGCATTGGCCAAAAAAACTGGTTTGGTTCGAGGATGTAGACACAGTCTTGCCATGACACTGACATGGCAAGACTTACAATAAGATTACATACATTAGTATTAGTTAATGTATCAGGTGTCAAATTATTTTGTTTAATGAAAATGTATAAATCTTGTTCAGTGTTCAAAATGCATTAACTAATCTTTAAGCATCAACTTTAATTAGTAGTATATGTAGGTTTGGTTTTAAAGTAAGGTTAAATGAGGACATTTATATAACTTTCATGAGCTTGCCTTAGAAAAACATTATGTGCATCTTTGAGACAAAACAGTCGCATATATTTTAAGATATGCCAGTGCAAATTGTTGTCATTTTGTCTGCATTTGAGTCTGGGGCTAGTCTTAAGTTTAGTCTGTGAACTTGAACATTGACCTATATTAATACATGTTGTTAAAATCCTGTTCATTGTTGGTTCAACCATTACAAGCTTACTGTAAAGTGTGACCCAGACATCTATAAAGCCATCCCCTCACTTTAACAGCAAAGGTAAATGTCACATCTTTAGTCTGTAAATAAAGAAACTATATTTAGCCGTGTCCAAAGAACATAAAATAATAATTCAACAGTGTCTCTGTCTCCTCAGAAAACAAGTCTGGCTGTCTGGGGCAGGTGGGGGGTCAGAAGCACCGGTGGGCTGCGTTTGAAGCGGTAAACTCTCATTACTGGTTCATTGAGGTTTTCCGAGCACAGACACGGTCAGGGGCCCGGGGACATGAGGGACGAGTCCTGTCACTTCATTTGGATTAATGGACAGTTAATATCTCCTGCCTTTGAAGATGGTGTCTGCTCATATGGAAACGTTTTTCCATGCTGTCACGCACAAAGATATATGATAACACCTCTCTTTGTGTATGTCACATGAGAAGTGCATGTAACTGTTTAAGCCACGTTAATGTATTGGGTTGTTATAGACATATCGTCTTCAAAATATGAATATCTAGTAATTGTTGTTGAACAGTGTGGATTGGTTTGCATTTAGTTTTTTGCATTGAACGCTGCAGGATTAGGATTATCGGATTGTCTACACTTTTCTTCCTTGGGAAAGATCTTAATCTTTTCATTCATGTTTAAACACAAAAACAGTTGACGATAAACTTCTTATGAACTCTATTTAAGCTCTTTTTCTTTAATCTTACTATCTGCTTCTGTTTTGTTCTCTCTCAGTCCTTTTCCATGAGTCCCAAGGGAATTTTGTTATGGCTTTTAAGTCCCTCTCATCCTAATTTAAGTTGGTCATTTCTCTGTCGGGGATCCGTGAAAGAATGTGAGAAATGGGGAGAGTCGCCCCTGGGCCGGGTGTGTTTCAGAGGGCTTGGGATTTAGGGTCAGTGACGTGTATTGTTTAGAAGAGACATGAGTAAGTCGCATGTGCCAATTAACTGTGTATGTGGATGCACTTAAATTAGTTTCCCGGACACAAAGGTCAACACCATTAGACTGAAAGCGGATTTATGGAGATCTCATGACTCACTGAATGGGATTTATACCATCAGCGCTGTTTGGAAAATGACCGCTGTGTTTTTTATTTCAGCACTTTTTAAAGGTTTTTCAGTGTGTTGACTAAGCAGAATTACACTTAAGATCAGAACAGAAAAACAGCAGAGGAGGTGGAGAGAGAGAGAGAGAAGAGAGAGAGAAAAGAGTAAGCTGTTCCCTTGTTTAAACATGTTGGTGAATGAATAAAAGCGAAGGACAAAAGCGAAGATTAAAGGAAATGGGAGGAAGCCATTATAAGCAGATACCTGAGAACCTTGTGTGGAGTTTTTGTGTGTTTCTGGCAAACCCTATACATAGTAATGTCAGTAATTTTTCATTCATTTTTGAGGAAAAGCGCTTATAAATCATACTAAATGTTTTTTAAAAATGTAAAAATACAGAAATGGTTTGTGGGATTGATGCAATATATAGTTTGTACTGTATTTAAGTTATTAAGTCTTTAAAGTCATTAAAACTTAAAAATACACTAACACTAACCCTATTTAAAAGTGAACAATTGTTTCTATTAAATTGATGTTTTACATTAATTTACTTGCCAATCCTACATATATATCTAACAAATATATTTAACACATTTATCCATGTTTTTGTCATATTTAATTTCAATTCCACAGAATTATATACATCATGTTTCTGATACATTGTATTAAGGCAGATGTTTTTTATTCAAACTGGCTTACAGTGCATTTCACATTCAAATGTTATCAGTGTGAAAATAAAATTAATTATAAAATTTTAAAATTCATACAGTATTGATGAACAATTTCCTGTTAGACACACAGTGTTGAGCAGTATATATAAGTGTGTATCTATGGGATAATCAGTCAGCTGAGAATGGCAGAGACAGTCTGGGCGGTGATTATCTATGTGTCTTTGTCTGTACTCTCTCAATTAGACTAATGAGAGCAGATCGAGCACATGCAAAATTGCAGATGCCGTCTGAAGGAACAATGGATTGCATTTCTGATCCTCTCTCTTCTGCTCTCAGTCTCTCTCTGATCGAGGCGGATAAAAGCCCTGTAGCTTTCCCACAACTCTCTGCACCAGTGCTGGGCTTTGGGGAGATTTTAAACCTTACTTTTTGCTGCAGGCCTTTCAGAAACAAAAAAATAAAGTACTAGACTAATGGGAGCAGACTTAGAGAAAGGGAGAGTAATCTGTTTGCCTTTCTGTCTGCAAATGGCATTTCTCACAGCTTGTTTGTTTTGTGAATATTGCGTCATAAAGACTAATATGAATCTTGCAATCTTATGAATCTTATGAAGCTTTCTTCAATCTTTTCTAATAGAAAATGTATGATATTATAATATCTGACTGAGTTAAGTTATATAAATGAGTTATCAGACTTCATTTCTAAATACAGTTTCCAGGAGTTATTCTTTAGCAGGCCTGTCTGTACTTTAATCATTTTTAATACGATATGCAAAGACATTTCAGATGATTACACCTCAGTAATGATAGGTTTTGTGATGCATAGCAGCAGAATTTAATATTGAAGACTGTTTTCACACCCACCTTACTTTCTATCATCTGTTTACGCTTCACTTTTGTTCAAGTAAAGTGAAGTCAATGTGCAGTTCTGAGTCATTACATTGTTGGTAAGAGAGGATTCAAAAGATTGTGAGGGCTTTGTGTCATCTATGGCCTATTTTATTTGAAGCAGGTAGAAAAAGCTGAAGGATATCCTTTCATTTTTTTTTAACACATTTCCCCATATTGCCGTGCATATGCTGGTGATCTATTTTGTAGCCTCGCTTTCACCCCAAACAAAAGAGTATTTGAAGGAGGGAGGAGGGACGTTCACCAGAGACCGTTTCATTATTCCATTACAATGCACGCCCCTCATCACAACCAAACATTTGCTTTACGCTCATGTGCGCATGGAGAGAGCATTAATCATAGAAGAAGATGCAGAAAGAAAGAAACTTGATTCTGCATTCAAATATTTTGACATAATGACCACTAAACTTCTTCACTGTTGTCTTTTGTAGATTGCATATTTCATATAGCAGTGCTTGTTTCATATCTAGTTTCATATCTTCTTACATAATATAGTATTTTTAGTTCAAATCAATATTTCATGTCTATTTATTTATTTATATGACAAGTATCAGTGTAATATAGTGCAGACGGACAGTCATTATTGGAAATATCCTTAAGACTTCTGTTGTCTTTATTTGATTAAACTTTAATGTTTTTTTACTTGCTATACACTTTTGGAGTGTGTGTTTGTGTGGTTTAATAACGAAGCTAGCACATCCCTCATAGTGTGTGAAATGATGTGGAGGAGGTGTCCTTCTAAGTGCCTGTGATTAAAGTTTCACAGCAAGCCATTCCACCATCTCACACCCTTCCTCCATCCTCTCCACCTGCTTCCACCCCGCAGGAGATGTCCGGACCTGACTGAACATTAAGTCCATAGCACATGCACGAGCACACAATGATATCTGTGACATGTCTTAAACCAGACACGGTCAGTTTTTACATATCAGTCGTCGCTGAGGTGTTCGTGCAAGCGTCATCACAGTTTACTTATGAATCCCACCAGGGATGTACAGGAACATCATGTAGGAGAAAAAGAGTGGGCGACAGGTCATCCGGTTCATTCGCTGACTCACGATTTCAGCTCTTCTCATCGATTTTCTCTAACCTTTTAGTTATGACTGCAATGACATTTTAGCTCTGGATCCCCGCTGAGATATTCCATCTGGAGTGTTTTTCTTGAAGCTGATGGTTGGATTTTTAATGCAGTTGTATCAGATGGTATTAAATCTGTGCTTGAATAATGCACATATGTTTATATATCATTACATCTCACATTATAAGACACAGACGGTGAAAATCTATGCGGGCTTGAGAAGATAAAACACCTTTAAGTCTGGTCAATTTTTGTGGTGGGCATCTTAAAAATACATATGGATGTATATAGAAGTTATTTTTTTCTAAACGGGAAGAAAAATTATTTTATTGGCTAGATTCTGTCACCGATCACATGTCAAATAATTAATAATTTCCATTTTTCTTGCACCTTTACCATGAAGGTGATCGTCACTCTTATCAAAGATGTGGAACTGTTAAAATTTCTAGCTGCATACTGTTTATACAAAGGGAATGATGAACAAGTTTAAGTAATAGTGCAGCCCTTTATGTAAGCCAGGGTTAGAGTTACATGAATTTTTGATATAAAGTGCTTAAGTCTAAACATACAGTAGAGAGAAAAGGAGTTCTGTACAGTGAGAAATGAGGTCAGCTTTATGTAACTCTGCACTGCAGTAAGTTCACTCAACCTTGCTGGAGAGCTCCTCGATTGCTGCTCGCATGTACGTAAACAAACATGCATGTTTCTCTGTAAGGTGTCATGGTGAGTATAGAGTGCATCATCGGGGTCTTTCTCTTTTGTTTTATCACGCTGTTGCCTTTAAGGTCCTGTTGACCCTTACTGCTAAAGCTGGACATGATCCAGATAATTGCACACACACACACACACACACACAAACAAGCTCATCTTGCTTCTGTTAGACGCACTTTTAGTTTGAATCACAAACCTTCTGGCGAGAAGAAGACACACACACACACACAATACTAAATGGTAATTTATAATACTGAAATTAATAAGTTTAAATGCTGAAAATAATCATTTTATTGAAAGTGCATTTGATTATTTTGCAAAAAATACAGGAAGAGTTTGCTTCCTAATTTTGATTTTTGATGTGGCCTTACTCACTCAATATTAAAGATATCAAGATTATATTTTTACAGAATGTTCTTTACATTATGTAAAATGATTTTATGTACAAAGCGGTAAATCACAAAAAAGTGACTAGTTGGGTAGGGTCACATATAGTATGACCATGTTTCAGTGTAATTTGCTTCGTTTAAAATCATTCGCCAAATGCATAATATACTCTGTCTCTTTTTCTCACAGTTTTTAGAACAGTGACCGTGTCATTCTAGGGCTAATCTATAAAGCATGCTCAGTGTGTGTAAAGTCTATCTTCTCATTTTCATACCTGCTGCAGTATGGAGATGAGACTTTCTTTCTCTCATACTACAGGCTTTGTGATAAAGGAAATGAGGTCAGATGATATAGCTGAGGTTCAGCTTTAAGACTACTGCTAGAATGCTGTGATTTTCTGTCATAATTACCTTATTGTTGGCTTCTAAGCCATCGTGTAGCAGCAGTTTGTGTAGCAGCACAGAAGAAGCAGGAAGAATTGTTGCATATACGTTGTGTGTGTTTTTCTATGACTGCACGTCAGACCAGGTGTCCTTCCATGTTCTCAGATGTGTCTTGTAATCCGCATATTACAACTTCAGAAACCTGAAACCACTTACATGAATGTTTGTTCACTTTGTTTAAAAATGTCCATTGTGTTGTTGTTTTTTCAGGGAAAACTACCTTAGGGCTGATCAGGACCATGAGGTCTAAAAATAGGAGTATGGCTGTATGGAAGCACATCTAATCCATTTGTTCTACCTCAGGTATGGCTGCATATATCACATATAAACATTCGTATTTAATATATAATTGATTCGTTCCAACAATCTTAACACGTCATAACCAAGTTACACATATCATGAACTGTCTAATGGGGGTCATTGTAAAAAATCCTAGTGCTTCACTAGGATCTCTCTCTCTCTCTCTCTCTCTCTCTCTCTCTCTCTCTCTCTCTCTCTCTCTCTCTCTCTCTCTCTCTCTCTCTCTCTCTCTCTCTCTCTCTCTCTCTCGCTCTCTCTCTCTCGCTCTCTCTCTCGCTCTTTCATGAACACACATTATTAATCTCTCACTCAATTTTCTACATCCTGTTTCATTTTCTTGCTTTCTCGGTGGTCCTAAAAATGCGGCAAAATATGCCATAATGCCTTAGAAGATCCATTTTGGCTGAATGGTTTCATAAAGAACTTTAAAAGAACATCCAGAAGCTTTCCGTTTCACAAAAGATTCTTTGTTGTGAAAAAAAGTACGGAATAAATTGTTGTGGTGTGTGATTTGTAAATGTCAACATCATCTGTGTTTTTGTCTTCCGCAGACGTTAAACCATGGGGAACGTGGAGAGCCAAAATGGAGACCACACCTACTACAGCGAGGTGCAGGGCCATCTATCCCGAAAGCACATGACCCGTTCACTTCGCATCTCCAACAAGCATTCCCGCCGATCACGTCACGCTTCGTCCAACAAGGGCGAGCACCGCAACTCAACCGAGACCAGCACGAGATCAAGCAGCACCCCTTCCATCCCACAATCCCTCAGCGAAAACGGCCTTGAACCCTTTAATCAAGCAAAGGGCTACGGAGGATCCATTTGGGTGGACCGGATGGCCATGACCTTGCGACCGGTGTCTTTACATGACAACATGGGGGATCCCACCACCACGCCAGGCTCGGAGGACGGCGTAGAGATGGACACGGTGGTTCCAGAAAGCTTTGATGACACCAGACTTTTCACAGGCAAGGACACGTACCTGCAGAGAACAAGAGATGGTCCTCGGGAAGGCAGCAGCTTTAAGAAGAAACGTTCAAAATCTGCAGATATGTGGAGAGAGGATTCCATGGAGTTCTCACTTTCGGATCTAAGCCAAGAGCATTTGACAAGCACAGAGGAGATAATCGGGAGAAGCGAGGATGGGGGTAAAAAATTTGCTAACTGTGGAAGCAGACGCCGCACCTCCAGCCCACGGACGCTTGAGTCTCGCTCCGGAGAAAGAGCAAACTCTTTAGATGAGCTTTGCACGCAAAGGCTACCTCCGCTTCACCACTATAACGGTCACGGTCCGGAGAGGACGGAACCGGGCGTGATGAACGGTGAGGTCTTGTCGCCGCACGCAGAAGAGGAAGGGAACGGATATGGAGCGTACACTCTTCCTTGTCGTCGCTCTCACTGCCTGTCAGAAGGACGGTCCAATCACAAGGCTCCCATCCGTTCACATATGCAAGGCAGACGTGCACAAACAACGCATGTGAGTTATGCTTCTGACACGGGTTTTGACATCCTCCCAAAGTCATGGTGAATAGTGACAGCGGTCTTATGGGATTCTCTGATAAAAGCTTTTTAAAAGTTTAAACACCATCTACTTATTAAAATGTGAAAGGCAAAACACCTCCTGATGCTTTATTCAAACACAATTCAGACAGGCTTTTAACTTTTACGTCTGTGCATATTTGATGTGCTCTGAACTTTGGTTGAATTTTGGAAGGTCTCAGAGGACACTTTAAACACACAAGTCATGCTAAAACTTAAACTTCGAGTACTTGCTTAGATCTTCTGATTGGTTTTAAAATATGATATTTTTCACAAACCACCTTAAAGAAACTCTAGGAGGTATTAAAGTTACTCGACGACCATGTTTGCAGTTCCTCCGTGCAACTATTTCAGTCATAGCAAATCTGCTTGAATGGAGGAAGACTGATATATCTGAAATCTAAACTAAAATCACAATTACATAAAATATTTGCAACCAACTATCAAAGGCAAGCTGCACCTTCTTGGTTGCATGTTTTTGTGCAGTTTTTTCCAAGTTCCTCTTTGGTGCACAGGTAAACAAGTTGAATAACTCGTTTCTTTGTATCTGCCAAAAGGGAAAAGAAAGAAGAGCTGTTTGGCAGCTCAAATAAAGTTTCAGTTTTATAAAATGTCAGACCATTGTTTGGGGTGGTTGTCCTATATGATGTTCTGTCACTGTAGACGGAGCGTCTCGTTATATCCATGTTAACCGCTTACTGTACTGTTGTAGGATATCACGGCAGGTGAGGGCAGCGAGTATGGAGACAGCGGTATCGACGGTGGGGCTGCTGAAATCGAACACTCGTCACGACGTTGCAAGGCCATGTCTGCGTCTTTCTCCGTGTACTCCACCGCTAGCGGGAGCTACTTTGCGGGAAGCGACAGCAGTAGCAGCAGCGGAGGTGGAGGAGATCGCGAACGACGATCGGGTGGAGATCAAGGCGTGTACGAGAACTTCCGTCAGGAACTGGACTTGAACTCCCGACAGACCCGGGAGTGCCTGGAGGAAGCCGGTTCGGCCGCTAGCGATGAGAGGAGCAGTGAAACACTCAGCTCCGTTTACCCATCGGACATTTTGCCCAATACGGCCCACGGCACGGTACGGAAGGCTGGCATGCTGGCCGTGAAGAACTTCCTGGTGCATAAGAAGAATAAGAGGGTGGAGTCAGCAGCAAAAAGGAAGTGGAAACAGTACTGGGTTTCACTTAAAGGTAAGATGCACACTGTGTTTGTACTTTTCTGTAAGCACAGAATACCCAGATAACCTGCTACATATGCCAAAATTTGCTGTAAACAACATAATACAGTTTGCTTGGTACCTGTTAAGAATAATGTGATGAATAAAGTATGAATCCTATTTTTACAAATATAAACAGATCCCATCCAACTAAAATTGGTTAACCCTTCTCTCCTTTATATCCCAGGATGCACTCTGTTTTTCTACGAAACGGATGGACGTTCAGGGATTGACCACAATAGCATTCACAAACATGCGGTGTGGGTGGAGAACAGCATTGTGCAGGCTGTCCCAGAACATCCCAAAAAAGACTTTGTGTTTTGCTTAAGCAATGCACTGGGAGATGCCTTCCTATTTCAGGTAATTCAACCTAAAACTAATATTTTTGTGACACATAAATTTAATTACCTTTAACTCAAATTTTGCAGCGTACAGTTCTTCCAGTTATTTCAAATACATTTAGTGATATTTACATCCATACATTTACAATATAGACCTAATGCAGTAGTTTTTAAGACATTTCATTCAAACCTAGTTCTAGCTGTATGGTCCGAAATCCTAAGCTGTGATATTTCTGTGTGATATTTTATTTTGTGACAGGTGACAACATCCTGATCACTGGTGACATTTTCAAAGGGTACCCTGTCAACTAGATTTGTCAGACAGTCAGATGTATTTGCCATTTGGTTAAAAATATATTGCTTTTTTGTTTAAAGAACATTGTTGTTGCAATTGCACTTATATTGTATTATATTAAATATGACTAATTATTGCTTAATAATTATAACTTCATATAGGCTTATATATAGAAGGCCTGTGACATTTATTAGTAATAGATCAAGTAATAGATCATTAAAATAAAAATTCTGTCATCATTTATTCACTCATGTCATTCAAATTCTGTCTTATGTGGAACACCAAAGAAGATATTTTGAGAAATGTCTCTGTGTTTTTTTTTTTTGTCCATTCAATGGAAGTCAATGGGGGCCAATGCTGTTTGGTTACCAAACCTTGTGGTGTTACATCCATTGATGTTTTTTAGTTTTAGTTTGCCTGTTTAAGCGTGGCAATATAAGCAGGAACTGTTGGTGATGCTATTGTTTGGATCCGCTTGTTTTCAGACATCAGGACAAACAGAGCTGGAAAACTGGATAACCGCCATCCACTCTGCTTGCGCCGCGGCCGTCGCCCGCCAGCATCACCGCGAGGACACGGTACGACTGCTGCGCTCCGAGATCAAGAAGTTAGAGCAGAAGATCGACATGGATGAGAAAATGAAGAAGATGGGCGAAATGCAACTGTCTGCGGTTACAGATGCAAAGAAGAGGAAGACTATTTTGGAACAGGTATGCACATGAGCATCATGGGCACTGATCCCATGATGGGGTTTATCATTTTAAAGGATGTAATCAATTACTGAATTTGAGTAGATGTTGGTTAAATTGACCATTAAGAGTAAAATCATTTAGTCACCCTCATGTTGTTTCAGACACATGTTCTCTTTTGTCAATTTGGGAGTTATCTTTTATTATCTTGTGGTTTACTAGGGCACAGGAATAAAAGTGGTTTGTTTTCTACAATTACGTGCAATTACGTCAGATAATGTAACCATTATTTAGATTTTATGTGGGATGTATTTATATATTAAGTGAGATTATGTGTGTTCAGATGTGGCCTTTTAAAATAATATTATTCATAAAGGATTAATGTACAAATGTGTGAGCGTGTGATTGTATTTGTTTTGTACCTCTCTGTTGGAGTGGAGGTGGGCATATACTCCTCCATGGTCTTTGAATAGACTTGGGTCATGCTGCTTTGGAGGAGGACCGCTGACTCATGATGTATCCCAGTACAAAACCGTATTAGAAACACTGCCCACGCTCTCATAGTCAGCAGCTTAAGGGATCTTATCAGTGGACAAACAAGTACAGAGATTTAGGTAAAACTTTCTCTTTCTTTCAGATATTTCTCTGGGACCAGAATTTGGAGCAGTTTCACATGGATCTGTTCCGATACCGTTGTTACCTCTCCAGCCTGCAGGGCGGCGAGCTTCCGAATCCAAAACGCCTACTTGCAGTTGCCTCTCGCCCCACCAAGCTGTCCATGGGTCGTCTGGGCATCTTTTCTGTGTCATCCTTCCATGCCCTGGTATGAAACACACACCTGTTTCGACACTTTATAGTGTACAATCTTTCCTCTTTCTTATTTTATTTACATATTTAAATGCATTTAGTCAACATCCACTTTATTTTAATCCACATTATAAAAGGCTTGTGAGCTCTGAGCTGCCTGGCAGCCTGTTTTTGGCCTCGGGCTCAGCAGAAACTGCATAGCAAAACATGCAGACATCATTGTGTTATTGTCATTCCTGTGGTTCAGCAGAGAATGTACAGTATGGCGTAATACGTAAACGAAGAAATGCCTCTAACCACAACTGCCACCTCAGGAAATCACACACTGTCACATGGAGACAAAGACAAGCAACTCCCTTCTGATTACATAAGTCAAGTTTCCTAAAAATGAAACCGAGTTTGATGTTTTAAATGACGAAATAGGGATTTTTTATCAACTGTACAAAAGTGGTGAATCAATAAGTGCTATCGCTGCTCTTCCTGTTAGTAATTTTACCTACTTAAGTTGTGGTTTTGCCTTTTAACTAAAGCTTCATTGCTAACCAGTACCATTAATTTAAAAGTAAAGTCAAAATTCAGTTTTTATTCACCCTTATGTCATTTATAAACCTGTACGATACATGATTTTTACAAGATACAGTAGAAGATACAGTATTTTGGTAAATGTCTGGTTTTGTGTACAACACAATACAATGGAAGTCAATGGAGGCCAATGTTAATTTTTTATATTTTCATTTCTTGTTTATTCTCTCTTTTACCTTAAATTAAAACCATGTTACATATTTCTTTTTACTTACATGTACCACACACATCTAAACTCTCAAGGTTTAAGTTCATTCCCATCAACTGTTAAATTTAATAGGAATATCCTTTATAACGTATATAACTCATATCCTTTATAACTGCACAAATGTTTATTATCTCAGAAACCTCAGTGTGGTTTTGTGTTTGGATGTATGAACGGCTGAGGAAACATCCTCTCACTATGATGGTTTATATGTATGCTGCTTTTCAAAGCGTTGTAATACTTTCTTTACACTTTTATGGAAAATGAAAGTCATATGATTTTTTTAACAACCTTTCCTCACCGTCTACTGGACCATTTAATTGAAACAAATGCTAAATAGTTTAAAGCCACCATCACATAATTTCGGATGTTTGTCAATTTACTCTATTTGTGTTTGTTACGCAGGTGGCAGCGAGAACGGATGGTGGAATCCGGAGACGCACTCAGGCTCTCTCTCGTTCGTCCAGTAAACGAAAGAGCCGCTTTTCTTCTCTGTGGGGTTTGGACACTACCTCAAAAAAGAAAACCAAAGGCAGACCGAGCATTAATCAGGTTCACATCTGCAAGACATCTGCTTTGCAAACCTCTCACAGTCAAATTAGATTCACTTAATAGAGCGTATTGCTGTTTATTTACTAAACAATTTGCGGATGTTAGTTTGTGCATTAACATAGTTTAGAAACCATTCCAAATCTTTTCACGCAGTTTCAATGAGCTCATAGCATCTGTCCGTAACAGATTGTTCTTCTCACAACACGTTATTTCACAGTCAATTCCTCAGTGTGAATTCTTATTAAAACATTAAATTTCATTTCTAACCAGCAGCTTTGTGTGAATTGCAGGTGTTTGTAGACGGTGAAGAATCTGTTCACAGAAGTCTTGAGCATATGCTTGAAGATGCTGGAAAGGAGAGTTTGGTAAGAGAGACACTAACGCTTCCCAGCATGCTTTGCATAATTGAAACAGTCACAAAAAATGAGGGTTGAGAGGTTAGGACCGTGCGGAGACCCCAGTGGGACCTCTAAAAAAGTTGGGTTGTATAGCTCGGGATCTCCTTGGAGGACAGCAGCGGACGGGCCGGACCTCTCGTCTGCTTGCCGCATGCTTTAAAAGCCAGAGAAGAGGCAGATGGTGGGTGTTTTGGGAGGGGTGTATGTGTGTATAACTTTGATTGAGAATTTGCGCTGAGACAAAGAGCGACAGAATGTTGGAAAGTTTAACGTATTGCATGCATGTGTTTTCCGGCACGTGACCCACTTTCTCGCTCGCCCACTTTTTTCACCATGTGTGGGCTCGATGATTATCCGTGATGGGGGACCACCATCATAGCCACGCTGTGGGCAGATTGTCGAGTGGAAAGGGGAGGGTGTTAGGCTGTCACTCGATAGCGGGGGATAAGCTATCTGAGGCAGGCAGCATGCCGTCGCTGACAGCCAGCCAGACCCACTGACAGACTAAAGAGCATTGGGGGCCAGAGACCCAGAGAGCCCGACAATGCAACCCGTCATTCACAGCCCAGCCGATATACGTCAGGTCATCGATCACCCGCCAGACAGAGGCGTTGGATGTTACGCAGGGCTTGCACATTTCTGTGCGGCCAATTTAATTAGTTGTCTTAGATTAGATGTCATCACATTCCGCAGTGGTTCATGTTTGTGTGCGGTATTGATTCAGACAGCCCTGCTTAAGTATGATAAGACTGAATCACGCACGCATCACCACGTAAGTGACACCTCAGGTAATTTGCATAAGGTGTTTAATTCAAGAGGCCATGCGTTGGCAGATTAACACTAAAGTCAAAATTAAATTCAAAAGTTATCTTTGGGTTTGTGTGTTTCTCTTCGGATAAAAAAGCTAACCTTGACCTTAAGGTTACACATTCGGGTCAAAAGCTGTATTGAAAGTGGGCATTGATTGTGTTTTAGGAGGGGCAGAGTTTTGCTTTTAGGTATTGTCTAATATAAGATAAAATGTTGTCTTTTTTGTTATTTTGTTGCATTCTAAAATCCATCAAATCAAGGAAAAATGCAGCTGCTATGCAGTTTTATGGTTTAAAAATCGAAAAAACTTATTTAGTTTTATGCTTATTAATTAAACCTGTCTGCAAACAAAATCAAGAATGTTAAACTGTGTCCAAATGCACAATAAAACATTTTAAAGCGTTTTATTTGTTTTGGCAGAAGGACCAAGATGGTTCAGTGAAAAGTCTTCCCCAACACAAGACAGACAGTGAAGTTTGGGTTCCAGACTACCTCACACCATCCTGGGTGTCTTTACCTGATGATCGGCCCGTGTTGGCCATCATACAGCCGGGTGAGACTGCCATAGAGGCGCTGGAAGCCTTGTGCAGGGTAAGTGTCATAACTCACAAACAAAAGAAATGAAAGCAAAAGTTATAAATCGAGTAGACCAACCCAGACACATTTAAGTTTACATGCCTTGATGCAAAGGCACGTAACGAAACACATTGTCTTGTTCATTCCACATATTCCTCTTGTAGTCTCATGCTGAACAAGAAGTTTAATACTGTTGTATTAAACCACACTATTGTGACACCTTAAACAGACTTCAGTATTATCAAAGAAGAGTAATAGTCTGTGAAGGGCTGGGCGATATGTCAGAAATGTAAACTCGATAATTTTTTCCCATATTGATCGATAACGATATATATTTCGATATATAAACTGTTAATGCTGCCAGCTTTAAAAGAGTATCCCAACTATGACTGAAGCCATAAAAATTTTCAGGGTTCATTAATCACATTTTAAAGTATAGTTTTCATCATTTTTGGATAATAACTCGAGGTTAGTTTCACTTTGGTCGCTGCTTCCACTTATTTTTGTCATCCTCGTGCCGAGTTTGCTTTGCAAAGTGCCGTAGGAAATTGACTTTGTTCTTTGACGTGAACATTAAAAGCTGCACGCTGATTGGCTGTTGTCCCATATTTCTGCTGTGTGATTGGCTCTTATATTAATCCACATCGAGTAAAAATGCCTAGAGCTTATCATCGTTATCGACATATATTTTATCGCGATTCGATATGATAGCGTTTATCGGCAAAGCCCTACTGTGAACCATGACTAACATCTCATAAAGCCCATTTCTTGAATACACAAAACATCTAGAACTTTCTCAAGAACCTTCTCATTAAAAACTACCTCCTTGTTGGGAGGACTTCCAATTTTTATATAACCCTCCAAGGCAAATTGCTGGTTTCAGTGGATTAATGCCAATTGAGAAACCATTCAATGCGATTTTGTTTTCTGTCCGCTCGTAGCTGCTGTCAAACTGCACAGTGTTCTAAAATGGTGTTGTCAGGCTGTCAGGTTAACACTAATTCATCATTAAAAAATAAATCCAGAAATTTCTGTGTTCTGTTCATGCGAATGTCGCCTTCTTATCCTGTGCTTCCAGCTCTCGGCCAATGTAGTCTTGAAGACTCACCAAAGAAATAATTATGAATTGTTATGAAAATGTTTTTAATACGTTATTTTCTTGATAGTAAAATACAATAGGATAACGCCCATATTGAGCATTAACTGATACATCTTTTCTCTGTTGCATGAAACTAAAAATGATAAATAAATTGTACTGCGGTAGGGTTCAGCAGCCACTAAATCCAAGAAATGGCTTTCTGTCATGCGCTGGAATAGAATATTAACCAATTCACATGTGGAATACATCCGCATACACAACACACTCTGTCATTTCTAGCATTTTAAGATGGTCGTAATTTAAGAGCACAGTTTAAATGCCAACTCTTAAACTGCACTACATCACAAGCATGTGACTTTTTTCTGTCTGTATACAATTTCTTTTATTGGTTTTGCTGGAGTGCACAGTGGTCTCAGTGAGGTTTAAACCGTCTGCTGACACCCGCACACAAACCGTGCTAGTATTTTGCAATGTCTGCGATAATTAAAAGCATAAGCTGCGCAGCCAAAATCACGTAACAATATACTTCTTGTTTTATTGATGCACACACGTTCTTCCCAGCAATGACTGGCTGTAATGTTCATAAAACAATGATTTTGTTTGACCTCTCAGACTCACAAACTGGATGTTTCCAAGCACTATATACGGCTGAAGTTCCTCGTTGACAATCAAGTGCAGTTGTACGTTCCCAAACCCGAGGAGGACCTGTGTGACCTGGTGAGTCCAACTCAAAGAGCCTGTCAGCGGCCACAATGTGTGCCGGACAGCTAAGAACGCTTAGCGGTCAGAGAAACAGTATGGGGTGAATTTATTACACTCTTGTCTCTTAAAAGTTTTGTGCTGTATGTTAAAGTAAGTCTAAATCTCCAGTGGTGTTCAGACTGGTGCATATGTTATGAATTATGTAGAAGATGCAAGTACTGCATAATGTACTCTGAATAGTTCCTCTATCCCAATAGTAAAACCACATCTAGATCAACACAACCTCAAAAGTTCATCTACTCTGCCAGGTTTTTAATGCATGGTTGTTCGTCTAAGATGACACACTGAACTCATTTTCAGAGGGACTTTGTGCTTTCTCCTCTCATCTTTTCACTTTCTCTCTGAACAGAACTTGACTGTTTTTCCTTTTATACTCCCTGAAATGATCAAAGGCCAAGTTTTGTCTCGTGCTCCCTCGGGAACGAGCTGACTTTTCTTTAGCATATGCATTTAAGTCATGAATTTCAGCAGACTAAGACATGTCATGATGTATGTAAGCACTTTCTGAAGTCATACTGTACATCCTTGGAGTGCAATCAATGTTTTTTTTTCTTTTTTGCCTTTGTTCAGCTCTACAAAGAGATTGAAATATGTGCCAAAACAACCAAAGTCATCCAGTTTGATAGAGACGAGTCCTGTGTCATTGGTTATGGTAAAAATCTAATTTAATTATTAAAATTAACTAGAAGATATCTATCTATTGTATATAAACATCAATCTCTTTTTTCCGCAGGTTTCTCCGTGGCTGTGGTTGAGGAGGACGGCGGACAGCAGCTTCATATCACTGATGTGAAATCTGGAGGTCTGGCATTTGCCAAAGGTGTGTGACTGAACTCAGTAGATGTTTGTTCTTCATTAAACCTGTTATGAGTATGAGTCTACACCATCATAATACACCCTTTAATATAAACCTTATGCTTCAATCTACCCCTGCAGTAGTGTGTAAATCTGCTGAGAAATTACCAGGGGAGTATGAAATAGTTACAGAAAAATGGCAATGACTGACCCAAATCTCCATTGGACTGGAGGGAAAATGCTCACGTGAACACAGGATTACCAAGTAGAGCAAATTAATGCCATTACACACTGCCCGTGATATCCGTTTCAAATTAAGAGCAGATCAGTATAAAAACCAGGTGTTTTAATAAGTGGTGATATGCCATGAATGATAAAATATTGACAGCCAATCAAAATCTGCAGCACACAAGCTTAAAATAAACACAACCATATCGGTGTAGACACTAGTATAGTTATCATTATATTTATCATTCTTGGTGTAAACGGGTTTTAAATGTCTAGAAAAAACACTGGCTTTCCATGACAACGTGCTGTCTGAATGAATAAAGAAAGAATTTGTGAAACTGATACAGACAGAGTTAGTAGCACATTGGCTGGAGGAGATACTAAAATTCAGGACAGTTTGGACATGAGCACTAAGGGCCCTTGTTGATGACATCACTCGACATTAATCATCACTCTACTGCCAGGGGCAGAGCCAAGCCGTCCAATAAAAAGCCTTATTACGGCTGACATTTTGCTCCACGCAAAACTGGGTCACACTTCAGGCAGTGAGTTCATGCATGTGTACATTCAGCATTTATAAAGCCCGAGGAACACTGAGGGGACAAATTCAGTTCTCCTGAGGGGCCAGTAATCAATTAAAGTGGCAGTCCTGCCTAACAAGCGTTCACTGAGATATTGAAAGCTAATTGAGCAGATGATGCTGTTAATTGATAATTAAGAAACAGGGAATAAGGTGATTTAGGAGGGCGGGGCAAACAACAAGCTTTCTTTGTTCTCGTCTTGTTGTAAACAACACACAGACAACACAAAGATATTAAAATAGTAATGTGTAGTCATTTCCCAACATGCCTTAAGAAATAACGAATGCCTACATAAATAATTAACCTTTTCAACAGCACAAAGTTTCATAAGCCTCCCAGTCATTATGTCTTTATTCACTGGTTATGTGGTTGAGGACGGTATTCGATTTAAGCTTCGATCTATTATCTGACTTCATGTGTGCATGTTTGTGTAGGTCTGCGAGCAGGTGATGAGATTCTGAAGCTGAACAGTAAGCCGGCCAGCGCGTTGGAGCTGGCAGACATGCAGGCTGCGTTCTCTTTGCCCTCTCTTACCCTCACTGTCAGCACGCTGCCCACCGCTGATCCACACCAGCTGTGCCAGATTCCCCCCCGCCGATCTGACGGAGCGCATGACTTCTGCACTGACATCTTCTCCCAGAGCCAAGGTAAACTCATCACTGCTGGGCCTTTTCTCTTCGATTCATTTCCATATTTGTGTCTCAGGCAAAGGAAGTTAACACAAGCACAATTGATTAAGCACAACAAAGCTTGTATGTTCCTTAAAGGGGACATTTTTATGTTTTATTTTTTTTTGTGTTTAATATGCAGAGACAACTATAAGTACCAATTTAGATTAAAAATATTACAAAATGTATTTATTTTTCAGCTGTGACATTATTTATGTTAGTCGGTACATGTAACACAGAGGGGGGAGGGACTTTCTCTTTCTGTACAGCGTTTGATTGGACAAAGATACATGTAGTGCAAGATGAGTCATCAATCTTTTTGGTTTGTTTTCTCTGAAGAGAAAGGCTGTCTATTTTCAATGCCAGTTTTTTTGCTTTTAAAATTGCAATCTGTAACTTTTGTCTCTTTATCACCATCTTTGTTTAAAACATAAAATTGTAGGTAAATTTGCATATTAATCTTGATGTGGGTTGAAATCAAATGATATCACACTGATATTTCCCATGAAATCATACCCAATAGCTCAACTTATAATTATTATAAAGTTACCATTCTAAATAAGAGTAACATTAGGAGATCGTTTTGAATGTAGATCTTTATGTACTTGTATTTTTGTTTTATGTTTGACCAAAAAACTTTTGGATTGCAGCTTTAATGCTAAAGGTGATTTTTGTTGATGTTTATGATTTGCGCTTGAATGCAAATAATGTTAAAGCAACACACACTGACTAAGAGCCACAAATCCCAATGACTTCATAAGGTCTTTAATCCTCATGTTCCTGTGATCAAATCATCAGTTTGCAGTTCTGCTGCTCACACAGTCTCTATCCGTCTCCTTTGCTCCCTCTAGAGGACATCCTGGATGAAGGCGTTGGCTTGGTTCTGCACAGCCCGACTGACCCAGGGGAAGATGGAGGAAATCTAGCAGCCGAGAGCCCTGCTGACAGCCTGGAGGGCGAAACAGATTTGACACACAAGGTGAGAGACCACCTGCCATGAAGACTCATCAAAGCAAGCTTTGCCGTCTGTCTGGGTTTTGAATCACAGGGCATGTCACCCCACTTTCTTTGGTATGGGGGTCAGTGTGTCATTTGTAGTCGCGGAATGACATTCCACTGCCTGCGCCGCTGTTGTTGCCATTGTTTCGGCTGAGTAAATATAGGCTCTTTATTTTCTGATATGAAGGGCAATCTGGGGGTCAGGGGTCGAGATGAATGTGATGGTTGGTTAAGAGCTTTTCGTCATGTGATCTAAGTGACCTTTGATTTTGAGGTCACATGATGAGAAAGAGTTTGAGACTGCAGCAGATGGGGAGACAGGTTGTGTTGCCTTTCAGAGAGAGAAAGAGAGAGATTGTGATGACATATTAGTTGCTTTGATGGAGGTCAAGATTAGAAGTGCATACACTCACATTTAAAGAGACACACCACGCATAGTTTATAAAACGGATCAAATAAAAGTTAAGATGATGTTTTGTGTAAACAGTTTAAATGTGTAAAAGTGAAAGCACAATAAGCATTTGAAATTATTGTATGCTATTACATAACACACTTGAGTGCATTGCATTGTGGGTATTTCACACATTCCATAGTAAATTAGTGTAGCATGTCATCCAGGTCATTTCATGCATGCTGACAGTTTGCATACTATATACTACATACTGCAGCAACAATAAAAAGTTATGTGTTAACGCCATCTGTCTGACATGGCATCTGTCAGATTTTTCCTTTTTTACTGTCCTGTCAGGATTATCCAGGAACATCCAGACATCTGTCATCCTTGTCACCTTGATTATCTTGACTAGCGCTCAAAAACTAGTGTGCATTGGTAACAGAGTTAATCCAAATTCTCCTGGATGATACTGTCATATCTGATCAAATCCATTAAATCTTCATCCATGGCGTTCTCAATGTTACCAGACTGAGTCTCAGTATTGATTTGTGTCTGGCACAAGACGTCCGTGTTCTGATTTTGTGTTTCTTGCTGTAGTCTGTGTTCATTCTCTGATTGTCTCTCTGATTGTCTCTCTGTCTCTCCCTCTCTGTCTATATACTCTCTGATGTCTCTCTCTCTCCTATATATATATCTCTGTTATTGACCTGATGTCCTCTCTCTCTCCTCTCTCTCTCTCTCTCTCTCTCTCTCTCTCTCTCTCTCTCTCTCTCTCTCTGTCTCTCTCTCTCTCTCTCTCTCTCTCTCTCTCTCTCTTTGTCTGTCACACCGACGCTGCCAGCCGTCCACAGTCCCTCTGCCCTGTTCTCAAGCACACCATCTGTTGCAGGAACACATTTAGCCCTAATAATTCACCCACAGCAATGGCATATTCAGTCACAGCGTGTGTGTTTGTCTTTCTCACTTCCCTTCTGTCCCACCCGAGTGTCACGTTACTCGCTGTGCTAGTAAAGGCGTGTGTTTTGTGTTGTGTTTCTGGCATCAGGATGGTCACATGTACAGTCCAAAATAAACTTTTTGTGACGTCTTCTAAATGCAAGTAAATTGAGAAAATGTACCAGATGTGAATATTTTGTACTGGACGTAATGCTTTATTTTACATTTTTTTTATGTTATGATTTTTATTTATTTTTAACTTCTTTTTCACATTAATAGTGTTCCTGTAGCTCTTCTGGCAAAGCAAAGGTCATGGGTTCGAATCACGCATACTGAAATATACTGATCAAATGTATATCTTGAATGTAACTGAAAGTCACTTTGGATAAAAAAAAGTCTGCCAAATGCGTTGCATTGAATTAAATTGTCTACCAGGTGCTTTAATCTAATTTAAATAGAATTTATTATTCACTTCTGATTAACTTACTGAATTACTTTTACTTACCAAAGCTAGTGTTTAATTCCATTGGCTACAAGAGTTAATTTTAGGATCACACCGCGAATGGTCTGTCTGAATTTAGAGGCTCCAGCTTAAGCTAAAAGGATCTAATTCTGGGCTTCTGCTTTTTGTTGGACCACAGACCCAAAATCTCCCTTCTGTCTAGCAGGAATCAGTCCATCAGTCATTAATGCGGCACGTAATTGAGGCTGAAACCTGCCTGATGGCTCCTAATCACAGGGAAGTAATTTAATAATTGAGAAAAATGAGATTCAGGAGGGAAGCCTGCATCCATGTATTTATCTGAAATCAGTCGGCAAGTGCTGTGCTTCATTGTTTTGTTTTTCTTACAAATCTGTAAATGATTGCATCAATTATTAGATTTACTGAACACACACTTTCTGTTGAGTTTAGCATGCTCGTTTATCAAAAATGTGCACAACGCTCAATCTGTATTTGCAGTTTTTTCCTAAGGCAATTTGTGCAGTTTTTAATTCGATTAAACATACTCTCACCCGTTCAGTTTTAAGAACTTAAAAGCACTTTGGAAAGCTTTGTCTTACACCGCAATGAGAAGTGGATCTGTTTATATATGACAGGTTGACAGGCAGAGAGAAGCTGATTCAGCTTGGCAATAATTTATGAGGTTCATATTCTTTCCTTTTCTCCCAGATTAATCACACGGCTGGTTATCATTATTATCTCACGTCACTTCTGTTTTTCTTTGCTGGCTTTGAGGAGCGAGAGAGAGAGACAGGGACATCTCCTTTAATTAGCTCCGCATTCTAATTGCTTGATTATGCACATCGATTCAAATCGCTTAACGCTGATAAATTATGGAAAAACCCGCCGGAGGACACAGACAACCTAGAAGACAAAGGACAGTGGGACTTTATTTTTCAGGCTTTGTAATCACGGCCTGTATCTCACAGGGAATGCAAAACCCTGAAACTTCAGTCTTTAGACTTATTTACAATGTCGGTTCAGCCGGCTGAGCAGCTTTGCCTTCAGGTTATTACTCTGTAGAGGAATATAAATGCATGTTCATGGATTTAGGCTGTTAACTGTCTAAATATTGACTTTTCTCATCAGCGTAGCTTAGCTCAGTGTGTGTGGAAGGGTAAGGGAGAGGAATCTTTTATTCATTATCGGTTCCAGGATGTACATGTTGTTCTTTGTGCATGTTTCAACCTGCATCCTACCAAATCTCTGGAGAAACTTATGGATTTTGACGGTAATAAAAGGTGAGTTAGGAGAGGGAAAGAGATTGGATAGCTAAAGGCATGACTTAATGTAATCTTTAACACTTCATCATGCAAACCAGCTATGTTCAACCATTACATCAACAATGAGCTTCGGTACAAAAAAAGAGATTAGCTAAATGTCAAAACATTTCAAGTTTTCCAGACGGAAAACGGCACAGGTTGTGTCAAAGTTCTCTAACCGTTTCATTTTATTGTCGTTTTGAAGTCAGTTTCACCGAGTGATAAGAGGGCATTTCTTTGCTGTCCATGGAAGGAAACATCACTTCCTGTCTCCTGTGAGGCTCTGCATTGATAAGATGAGTCTTCAGAGCCCATAAAAGCCTTCTTCGAGTTCTGTAGTGGCTGTTGGTTTCATAACTTTCCTCTAATAGTGCGAGCAGGTTGGGACTTGTGACCATGTGTGTTGGGTGAATGGATAAAGGTATGTCGTTTTCCAGTGGGATTTGACTAGTGTCTCGTGAATATGTTGTTTGTCTGTGTAGTAGTTTTAGCAATTTTGGTTTTCAAGTAATTTCAGAGTCGTACATTGACTTGCGTTTTGCTGCTTATCTTTTGTAGCTTTTTAAACCTTTTTAAGCTTACAGTGTATTTACACTAGGTTACCAAAGACAAAAAATGATAAAAGTACAAAAGAATCAAATTGGGACATGTTGCAGGCCAGACTCAAACTTGTGCTGACTGCATGAGCACCTGAGATTATGTCATGTTGTGCCACAGTTTGGACAAAACCCACTAATGCCTTCAGCTGTTTCTTTAAACATCACTTTCAGCCAAACAAAAGCAAACATGGCACATTACAAGTCATAATTTGTACACGGCTGTCTTTTTGTTCGTTGTGTTGCATGTTGATGTTTAGACCTGTGAAAGCTGTTCTGTGTTTTTCAGCTGTGCTATAGCAGAGGGAGTTTGTAATGACTGTGACACTTTCAGCATGCCCCCTCCCCATGTGTCCTCCTCATCCTGTTGCAGACAAGATTATTATTATTATTCTCTCTCGCTCTCTCTCTCTCTCTCTCTCGCTCTCTCTCTCTCTCTCTCTCTCTCTCTCTCTCTCTCGCTCTCTCTCTCGCTCTCTCTCTCGCTCTCTCTCTCGCCTCTCTCTCGCCTCTCTCTCGCCCTCTCTCTCGCCCTCTCTCTCTCTCTCTCTCTCTCTCTCTCTCTCTCTCTCTCTCTCTCTCTCTCTCTCTCTCTCTCTCTCTCTCTCTCTCTCTCGCTCACTCTCTTTCTCTCTCTCGCTCTGTATTTACTGTACCACCACAAGCTGTCAAAGCCCCATCCGGCTAAAAACCAGCTCAGACAAGCCAAGTCACAGAAGAAATTCTAGGAAGGGAGGGAGGAGAATGTGTGGATAGGGAAGCTATCGAGGATTGTGTAGTTTTTGGTGAAGAGGACACGGGTTGATTTCCTTCTCGTTCTCACTGTTGGGTAGTGACACTCTTTGTTTTGTTTTGCGTGAAGAAGATAAGGTGAAGGTGGAGGTTCTTCCTGTGTTTTTGTTGCGGGTAGCTGCACCGTGACATCCGTGACCTTTGAGAGGGCAGAATGTCCACGCTGTGGAAACACAGGAGCTCCAAACGCTCCACAGAGTCCATCTATGATATGCTGCAGCTGGTGAGCATGTGTGTGTGTGTGTTTTTCTGTTTGTTTTTGTGGTACTTTAATGAGTGTTACATAATAGCTCATAGGATCAGTTTGAGAACATAAACTATATTTGGTCTGATTTTGCAGCTTTGTATCTTGCGTAGAGATCTTGCGTATACATACAACCAGTTTAACCACTTTTTTACAATTTACAATTTCTATGATGCTGGAAATTAAATGAATTAATTTGTTACTCATTTGTAATTCAAAAGACCTGTATTTACAGTAATGCACCATAATTTAAAGCTTAGTGCAAAAGCATACCATGCCAAAATACCAGCAAGGATATGTTAACGCAACACTGCTTGCATGCAAACCAGAAATTCATCCATCTATAAAAGTAGTCCCACTTAAACAGCATGGTTTAATACTGTAAAACCATTTAAAGACAATGACTTGACAATGATTCTCCCATAGACTTCTGTTGTCAGGTTTTTGGAAAAAGACAACACGGTTTATTTCATTGGCTCTTTCCATCTCTCCTCATTCGCTCCACCTCTTTTCAGCCTGTCCAGGATGGTTAAGGCATGCTGGGATGTGCGGGGACTTTGTCAGTCCGTCACTGTGTTTATCATAGAGTTACTCATGCTGCTGGAAGCCCCATCTATCCTCTGTTGTCCCTGTCTGTGTGAATCTGTTCCAGCTCTTCTTAAACATCAGCAGAAGTCTGTGATATTACAGCAGTTCTGGTTTTAAACTTCATCAGGACTGACGTGATTCTGCGTGTTCATGACGTGTTGAGACAAAAACTATAGATTGAGATATGTTGCTTTGGGTCAGTTTTGGTGAATGCTCATTTCTTTAGGATTTCTAGAAGTTAGATGGTGACATTGACTATGTATTATTTTGTAGCTGTCATCTGACATCCTCACGTGTGTTGTTTTCCAAAAATGAACAAGAATGTCAAGTGTCACATAATGTTTAAAAAGTTGGGACACAGAAATAATCTTGGCTAAAGGGAGGGGTTGCTCATGGAAAACTTGTTGATACTCATTTGGATGGAAAATCTGCACGGTGCCAGATTTCTTAAAGAAGACAAACTGTTCAGTACGGAATTAGTGTGAAGGCTTTTTAGAGGACTGACATCTTAAAAGTTATTTATCTCACAGAAACGTCTAATTACACTTCACCCAACCATATGCATAAGACATGATGTGCCTTGTCTTGGAAGTTCAGGCTGAGACTAGCTCTGTGTGTGTTCCTGATCTTTCTGATTCTTAAATATTCCAAATACTTGCGTGCGTGCGTGCGTGTGTGTGCATTAGGGGGAGTTGTATTAGTAGTAATTTACGGGTTTTTTTGCATGATCCTTACTTTTATAATCTAATCACACAATTATATATTGTTAATTTGTGGTGTAGTTGTCAAAGTTGTGTATTTTATTTACTCTTCAGAATGAATATATATATATATGTCAATATTTAAGATATTTACAAACTGTTCTTTACATTATGTACAATGATTTTATAAAAGAAAATGACTTTAGCATAAATAAAAGGTTTACTAAACCTTTTTATCTCTGCAGAGTACAGAGCAGATGACCACGTTTTGCCGTAACCTCCATGATATGAATTCTCCCGAGGGACCGGTTTCCAGTTCTTCCTCTTCCTGCCTATCTTCCTCATCTTCATCCTGTGTTCCCAGCCCCATCTCGCCCATGCCTGTGCTCTTCACCCCCCGCCAGCTCTCTGACGCGGATAAACTGCGTAAGGTCATCAGTGAGCTGGTGGACACGGAGAAGACCTATGTTAAGGTCAGCATCTACTGCTATGTGATTTCAAAATGAAGTGTGCATTTTGTGTTTCATGTCTTAAAAAAACTCGTTGTACGTCTCTCTTTTCAGGACCTAAACTTACTAATAGAGCGTTACCTGAACCCACTGCAAAAGGAGAGCTTCCTCTCACAAGATGAGGTGAGCTATAGATATAGTTTAATATCGGCTTGATTGTCAAAGAACAAATTATATATGCTTATATATCTGTGCTCATTCTCTGAATTTTTAGCTGGATGTGCTTTTTGGAAACTTGGTAGAGATGGTTGAATTTCAAGTGGAGTTTCTCAAAACCCTGGAAGATGGAACCAGACTACTTCCAGATTTAGATAAACTGGAGAAAGTGGATCAGTTCAAGGTGCAGTTATATTAGTCAAACTTTATAATATAGCATGATCATCTCAGCTATAGGTTTTTAACATATATGTGATTTAGAAACACAATGTAACTTCATTTCTGGTGTCTTTCAACTTGCAGAAAGTTCTGTTTTCTCTTGGCGGATCCTTCCTGTACTACGCTGACCGTTTTAAGATCTACAGTGCATTTTGTGCCAGCCACACAAAAGTCCCGAAGGTGCTCTCCAAAGGTAAAATGTCTACAGACATTGATTTACTAAAGCATTGGCATGTGTTTCAAGTTCATGAGAGCTTTTGGTTGTGTGACGTGTCTTAAAGATGTCATTTTAATGACATGTTTAGTGAGTGGAAAGTTTAATTGCATGCATGCATAGCATGGCTCTTTAAAGCTAAAGGCATGTTTACACTTTCTTCTGTGCACGTTTTGTTACCAAAGTGTTGCAATGGCTCTTTCTTCTTGAATGCTGTCTTTTACTGTAAAAATGCCATTGCTGTTTGTAAAATGGCTGTTTGTATTTCCTACAGTATGAGCATCTCAATGCTGTGTATTGAAATATGTAAATGTAGTCTTAAAGCTTCAATTCCTTGTGGAAACAGTAGAGCAGGTGTTAAGGACGGTAAAATATGAGGTTAACATTCTCGCAGTGGAGAAAGCTGAAGAGATGATTTATTGATAAGTCAAAGGCCTCCAGGGTTTTTTTAGACTTTTAGTTCAATTAAAAGTTAAATTGTTTAAAAAAAAATGTATAAAAATGTTTAGATCTCTTATCTGTTGTGTCGGTGCAGCTAAAACAGACCCGGAGTTCAAGGCCTTTCTGGCTGAGAGGAACCCCAGACAGCAACATTCATCCACACTGGAGTCTTACCTGATCAAACCCATCCAGAGAGTCTTAAAATACCCTCTCCTCCTCCGAGAACTTCACTCTCTCACTGACCCTGACAGCGAGGAACACTACCATCTGGATGGTGAATATATCGTTTGTGTTGGGCTGTGGATTTATTTTTAGTAATGTAACACAGTTACATGCAGTTCTATACATGCAGGATTTTAAATCGGCTTTCTTTGCTTGTGGGCGTTCAAGGGTTAGGGTTAGTTTTTATGAGTCATCACCTGACGAATTGCTGATGGTAAAGCAAATACATATAACTTTTATTATGGCCAAACAGATATTCAGTAATACAATATTTTAATGAACATGCACAAAATTGTTATTGTGCACACTTGAAAATACTGTCATTGACAAAGTACTTTATCATCACACTTCTCCATCAGATTTTTTTATATACAGTATTAGTTGACAATTGTTTTATTATTGTTTATTATCCTTTTTACTTTGTCCTTTGTTTATTTACTTTTTATTTGTTATTGTAATATTATATTAAATATAATTAAATTTAATTTTTTTTTTTTGCATTTAATTACGTGATTAATCAGTTGTCAGACTAGTTATTAATGGGACAAAAATGAAAATTTCCATAATATTTAATGAAATGATACCATCATAATATCACATACAGTAAAGAATTATGAAAAGTGTTGTGATATGAAAGTTTTGATATGGTTTCATGCCTAATGGCAACTATTCTGAGCTGTGACAATAAAAGCAGCATCCAGGGAATAATACAATGCAACTCTTGGTTATCAATATAATATATATGGTTATTATTGGGCTTCAGGGCAATATAAAACACTGTATATGTGAAATGTTGCCCTTATAATGTGATTTATTTGTGATGCAAGAGATGCAAAATCATATTCCAGTTCAAAACGGGTCCTATAACTACAGCAGTCCATCTTAGATGCAGTGTATTGACTTTCTTTTTTGTTTTTTTTGCAGTTGCCATGAAAGCCATGAACAAGGTGGCCAGTCACATCAATGAGATGCAGAAGATTCACGAGGAGTATGGGGCTGTTTTTGACCAGCTGATCAGTGAGCAGAGCTCTGAGAAGAAAGAGGTAAAATCCTGCTAGTCTTGTGTAGATCCTTGTGCAAATCGTACAGTTCAACATTGTTGTAACATTAGATTTACGTTATTGTAGTAGTTTATCACCATGTTTCTTATCAAATATCACATGCACATTGTGTATTCTCTCATTCCAGGTGGCTGATCTGTCAATGGGCGACCTCCTCCTGCACGACACTGTGGTCTGGATCAACCCACCGTCTTCTCTGATGAAAAGCAAGAGAGATCCAGAGCTGGCGGCCTTTAGTAAGTGCTCCTGAAGCGTTTCCTCCAGAAATAGCATCTTGTTCTCTTATTCATTATCCTGCTGCCCACAGTAATGGTTTCCTACATCAGAAATGCCAGCTGTGTCTTTGGGCACAATGGGATTGGAGAAACCACCTTGTCGAATGGCTCTTAAGGCATTAAAGTTGCATTTGAAAGCTTTCTCTCAAGCTAAGACATTTTAAAAGATGGTTTGATAATGGGTCTGTGTGACAGTGATGCTGGTCACATTTTTTATGTGGATGAAGAGGATTGTGTTGTCAATGTTCAGATTTGGATGGTTGTATTAATGTTTTATTCCCTTTTCTCATCTCCCTGCAGTTTTCAAAACAGCAGTTGTTTTTGTGTATAAAGACTGCTCCAAGCACAAGAAAAAAATCGTAAGTGCTTTTTGCTTTTATTATTTAGTAACAGAAATATGACAGGCCTGCTCACAAACTAATGCTTTTAAGAGTGCAAGATTTTTATTAAAGTGCAAACGGGGTTGACCTGCTGTTTGGGCAGTTTATTCATTTTTGCTGAGTCATTGGTCATGTGAAACATGAATACAAAACTACAATGTCTTCTCTCCTGATTCCTGATCTGTTTTCAATGTATTGGCTAGTTTCTTTACTTAAATT
Organism: Beaufortia kweichowensis; assembly: GCA_019155185.1. Lineage (NCBI taxonomy): Eukaryota > Metazoa > Chordata > Actinopteri > Cypriniformes > Gastromyzontidae > Beaufortia > Beaufortia kweichowensis. The sequence continues at coordinate 2,069,560 of CM032815.1, read as the reverse complement.
ACATCTCTAAGACACTTAAAAACAAATCTTTGTGCTGCTTTATTAAATATTAGTTTTTTTTCTCAGGGTGCATCTCACAGAACATCAATCCTGGATGAGAGAGACCCATTTCGTTTTAGACACATGATCTCTACTGACGCTCTCCAAGTTCGCAACCTCCCGAGTAAGTATCGGTCCGCTAACATGATTACATAAATCTCCCAAACAGAGATTTCTCCCTTTTACATTGATCTGTATTTGCTTCCCATAAATGTGTTTTGTAAACCAAGTTGTACAAAAAGTTACAGCTTGATCTCTGCCTGGAACATTTTTATGGTCAGACTGGGATTTGACTGTTCCCTGTTGATGGAAGGTCTGAACTCTGGTTTATAGCCCAGGGGTCTGTGCTTTTCTTGAGGGTCATTGGCCTTCTTCTGATCTTGTGGGATTTAGTGATGGTCCACATATCTTCATAAGCACATATGGTTAACCTGATGTTTCTTTTGTCTTAGATTCAGAAGGTTCAGCGATGTGCGAGATTGTTCACGTGAGGTCAGAATCTGAAGGAAGACCAGAGAGGACCTTCCATATCTGCTGCAGGTGAGATGAGATCCAGAACATCATTGAAGGCCTATGGGTTCCTATAATTATTAAATTATAAGTAAAAAATATTCCAGGGAATATTAATTTATTCATCTCCTTTGTCAACTTTAGTCAACATGGTAGACAAAAATATGTGTTTATCAAATTTTGTGGAAAAAAAAACAAACTGCACAGCGGTTTCAAACTGATGAGGCATGTATAAAAAATCCAATTATCTTTCATGTTATATAACAAAACAAGACCTCAGCTATATATTTGAAAGTAACGGACCTCAGTAAAACATCTGAATGTGCTTTTTCAGCTCTCCAGAGAATAAAAAAGACTTCCTGAAGACAGTTCATTCCATCCTGAGGGAAAAACAACGCAGACAGTTAATGAAGACAGAAAGTTTACCTTCAAGTCAGCAGTACATTCCCTTTGGAGGAAAGCGGCTGTGTGCACTAAAGGGCTCAAGACCCATCGTTAACCGAGCGGGTAGGTTAAGATCTCTGACGCAAATTGAACGTTAACTATTTTTCTTTGTCCCTCGTCCCGTGTCCCTACCACCCCCACCAGTGTCCACTGGAGAATATATTATGATGTCATTTTTACTTTTGTATACTTAACCTTTCTTCTTCTCCTCCTCAGTTTCAGCCCCATCCCGAACCCTCGGCCAACGAAAGCTGATTCGTAACCGATTCACCATAGACACCGATGTAATTTTCGACGACGGCTCCTCTCAGGACCTCGCACCCGTTACCCCGTCCGACTCCCCGCCATCAAATCTGTCCACCTCGCTCCAGAATCCCCAACAGCCAATCAGAGACACAGACCGCTGGGTGGAGGATCAGTTCGACTTGGAGAACTACGAAAACCAGGATGACGTAAAGGAGACGGACATTCTCAGCGACGACGACGAATACTGCAAATCCGTCCGGGGTCCTTCCTCCGAGCCGAGTCTGGAGGAGTCTTTGGAGGCCCTTAGCGTGGAGGGAGATGAAGACAAGGGACTGGAAGGAATCCTGGAAGAAAAGCCGTCGCCAATATCTCACGCTCCTCTGAAGCTGACCCTTCTGAGAAAGCAGTGCGCAGTGGAGGGCGTCGCTTCCGAGAGGGATTGTGAGGTCATTTGGGTTCGCAGAGACGATTTTAGCAAGAGCTGCAGCAGCGACATCTTCTGAGTGAAAAGGGAACATGCGAAAAGACGTTTTTTCAGCAATAGATGAGCTTACATACCTACTGAGTTAAAGCTTTTGTGGACACGATGCACTGACAATCCTGCTGAAAGCCACAACTGTTGTGCACCATAAAAACTGTTTTTACTTTACTTTTTTGTGCAGGTTAACTGCTCTCGAGTCCAGACATCACAAGAACGTTCAGAGGCCGACTGTACAGCTCATGTATTTATAAAGGCTTTGTACTGAAATGGTGCCTGACTTGCACGTGCAGACAACAGGCAGCTACACTTTCATTTCTTTGTTTGTTTAAATGTAAAAACGTGACTCGATGTGCTTCATATCCTCCCCACCCGCCTATTATTCAGGGATTTGTGACTTGACACTTGATATAATCCTGCTGTTTCTTTGTAATGGCTACGCACAGGTGATTTGTCTAGCACAAAAACCATTTTTGTTTGTTTAATGCCACCGCTGTTACAAACCCAACAATTTCTTGCTTGCTGTCTTTGTTCCCTTTTGATTTTAGGTCACAACCAGGAATCCAGTATTAAAGAATGCTGTTAACAAACACAAAATACACACATTCTTACTCTTACTTGAATTTTAAAGAACTGCAATAAGGTTAGTTGTTTTAGGTTAGAAATTTAAACTACCCATGATATGACATTTAAATGTGTAAAGACATTGTAAAAGTGATGAGCAACAGTCTCTTAATGATGTAGCAGATTTGTTCATTTCATACTCAATTTTTCTTGATACGAATTTGACATTTTTAAGAGTTTGAACCCTTTTTCATGTTTTGTACATTTGGTAAAGAGAACGATGGCCATGACGGTATATTTTAAACATGAGATGGGCCCATAACTTGTGAAATGCAATCACTTTAGCCATGAAACCCTGTTAAATTTGTTGTATTTTAAAAAAATGAAAGACTCCGTTTCAACCTCTGCATTTTTGAAACCATGTATGTTTATACTGTGGAAATAATGATTACCCTTAAATAAATTTTCCTAATTTATATTTGCAGTTTTATCCTAATAACACTGTGGTCTGTTCTTTGTCAACACGACACACATTGTGTTTTTAAATAAAGTTTTGTGTGACTTTCAACACATTGGTTTGTTTTGATATACAGAGGTGTTTTGCAGTCTGTACAAGTGTGTAGCTGTTGTTTGTATTATGAAAAGTGTCCTTGTCATATCACATCTGACCTGAAGATGGCGGTGTTGCAGCATTGACTGTGTTGGCACACTTTTCCTTCTGCAGCTATGCTTGCAAATTATTTATTGTACATAAAACAAGCAAATGTCCTCACATTTTTCCACCTGCAGAAGTGATACTGATGAGTGATACCGATGAGTCATACCTCACAAACACTAGGCCAGTAACGGTGTTTCTTCATCTTCTCTCCTGTGGCTTATTTTTGTGTTCTGCTCTTGGTGTTTTAATGCATCACAAACACTTTCAATCAATAGCTGTTGCAATCTTGGTGGAAATCACTTCGTTTTTCTTCATCTTTCAAGTTTTTGTGAGAAATGTATAGAACAATACAAAACCCATTCAAACACAGCAGAAAGAAATATGTTTGAGAGATTCATTGTCCCATTTGATCCTTGATTTATTTACTGGGGAGTAAACTAGTCTATAAGTGTTCAGATTCTTAGTTTTGATGACATTTTTAGTTTAAATGTGTACAAGAATGATGTGAAATCAATCTTTGCTCTGCAGTAGAAAATGAGGCAACATTGAGAGTGTTTATAGTAAACGCAACACTATAACCAGCGGTCTACCATGAAACCCATAAATGAAATATACATTTCATTTAAGAACGTTATTTGCTAAATGGCACATAACGTTTATAGAAAAGTGCCAATTTTGCAAAATGATTTTTTTAAAGGCATTTTCGCCCAGATTGTATTCATCGCAGTGCTGCTGCTTACTGTCAAGTGTCTAAGAAATGCACAAAATGAAGGCAGGAGGATTTAAATGCTAAAGCTGATCTATTGAATATGACAGGTTCATGCTTCCTCATTTCTGCTCAAGATTATTCAGAGTTTACCATTTTAACCAGCAGGTTGGAATTCCCAGTAATGCAATTGTCTTATTATGCATTCAGTTGTAAGATGGTTTCGTGGTGGTGGATGTGCTTTATGGCTTAACATGATTTATCCCAAGTAGGACGTGTTTCCTGAATCATCATCTCTGTTGGCCCTAAAATTGCATTTGGGGTAGCATTAGGATCAATTTTGGTTAGGGGCGGGTCATAAATTAGGTCAGTTATTTTCATAGGAATAACAGGGTCAACAAAGGATGACAATCCAAAGGATATGTTCTGCCTTGTTAAATAATCGTGCATAATTCATGTATGATGCAGTTCATGTATATCTGTCATGAATTGTGCATGGTTTAATATATAACATTTTGGTGGTTTCTTCTTTATGCCAAGCATTAAATACAATTTATATTCCTTTGCCTACAGCTGCCTGCTGAATAGTCAATAGTTATTAATAATGAATCATAAATTAATAAATGCATTCAGATGAGGACGTGCATTATATGATAAGCCCTGGGACTGACATTGAATGCTAAAACAAACATCACTAACAATGCACTGCTCCCTTATCAGACATAACCGGTATTAGCTTTCCTTATCCATATTTCAATAGCACCATGCTGAAATGCTTTTTAACAACAAGAAATCATGGTTGATGTTTTGCACAAAGAGTAAAAGGTCTTTCTTTTCCTGGCTTGTTTGGCCACAGGTCTACCCAGGTGGAAAGTCACCGTGTGCTTTGGATCATGAGGATCTGGATGAAGGATTATATGGCCTCAATGTTCTTTTAACCAAAATGCCAGCTCATCACCATGCAAAGCCTATTCGAATCCAGCCTTATGATCATAGTTACTTCTTTTTGCTTCTGCATGGATCGGTTTGCTCGTGGGCATTCAGAGCATCCGTTCTGACAGTGCCAGGTGCTGCCTGATTAGAGCAATGTGTGTTTGCACCTGTTCGCTTCACTCACTACCCTTATCCCCGTGTCCTGGATGGCACTCAACATCATCCATGCCGATCATGATCTGAGCTCCATTCGGTTCCACATGGAGAAGGCTCTGTTTGTAGGCTGGCGGGCCTCATGTTTGAAATGCACGGCTGGGTTGTTGCAGTGCTTTCGTGGCCACTTTCACTGGGCAGGAGGGGAAACAAGTATCGCTGAGATGTCCTCCAGCCACAGCAATATCAGGCATACATACATGCATTACAGGATTGTAAAAAATGAGTTGTTTATAGTTGGAAATAATTTTTACTTCACCGAAGAACAGAAAGCGAGCAACAGAAACAATCTTAATCTAAATACGTGTCACATTGCATTTATAATTTAATTCTCATCATGTTAGACAGTCTAGTGTGTCTAATTCAGGCAAATAAATATCATCTTTGTGCAGCTTCTCTTCCTGAAACTTACCATAAGAGCTTTTCTTATAGGATTTGTCCAACAGGTGGCGTTATCTTCCACAGTTTGCCAAAAAGCACGTCGGACGTTCTGTTCATACATTGAACTGAATCGGTTCGTTCGGACGGCTCAGTTATATAACGATTCACATACAATATATAAAAGTTCCCAGAAGTCTTTGCGTGGTATTTCACATTTCATTTTTTTGTCTATGTAGGCTATATTGTGTTGTTTGTGTCAAATGTTTTGTTTATTGTTTCAACATCCAGCAATAAGAATAACAGTATTATTTAAAAAATAAAAAAACATCACAAAAACTGTGTAATAAATAAAAAGGAATGTTAAACACCGTTAATAATGATTTTGCTAACAAATTTGTTCTCCGATTCCATAAATCAGGCGATCTAAAAATGAATCAATTCAACCGAGTCTTTTAGGTCCAAGTGAACGAATCGTTTTCTTCTCGGGCATCACACATTCAATTGTGGGTCTTGGCAGGATTGAAAACAGAACTTTTGGAATTGCCATGACACCATTTAGTTTTTATTAGTCAAAGTATGTGGGTTTTCATTCAATGTTTGTTAATTTATGGGGTCACTTTGGTAAGAACGCGTTAAAATGACACTTAAATGATGGTTTAGTTTTGTAGGGCAGCTCAACAAAGTAAACAAACATGCAAATTTGCGTAAAGTCGGCGTTCACTGAAGAAATAAAGAGAAGAAAGGCAAACAGTGAGCAGCAGATTGTCATTTAATCCCGCGCGCGTCTGGATGATGGTGGCACGCGCGCGCGCGGTGCTCCGCACGCACTTTGAAAGGATGAGGAGAAGATATCGGGCAGAAATCGCACCTGGTACCCAGTGAACACAGCTTTACATCGTGGATTTATAGCGAGGAAGGTTTAATCGTCGCGGGAAATGGGAAGAGGATGGAAGTTGATGAGTGGCACGCGCTACGGCTCCTTAAATCCAGTTTTATGACATGAAGTTTATTTGTTTTTACCTGTTGTGATTGCAGAGCAATGGAGAAACGCAAAGGACTGTTATTTTTCCTTTTTTACCTTATGTCAAAGTTTTTCTTTAGTGAGCAGCAAGTCATAAGAATCGGTAAGCAATCGTTAATACTCATTTTGTGTTTTTATGTTGTTGCTCTTACGTTTATAAACTTTAAGCGTTTGTTTGTTGACAGTCACGTGTTCATTGATGTACATTGACGTATTTCATGTACCATAATGCTTCATTTTCGCATCTTTTTGACCTATGTGCAGATTTCAATTGTTATCATTACAGTTACTATTATAAACCATCACCTGTTATAAAACCATCAGAAAATGCCTTGTTCCAGTATGATTTCTAAGTCGTGTTATAAAGAAAATCAAGTGTAAAACTCAATTGTTCAGCATGAGAAAGAGTTGACCCTTCATCTTGTGTGCAATCACATTTCTCATTCCCTATTAAATCATCATCATCTGTGATTGGTATTGAGAGCTTGTCATTGACTCTCTTGATCTGATAGAAAAGCCTTTAGTATTCAGATATGACAGTAGTGCTTGATGATTGCTGTCTGACTTTAGCATCACAGTAAATCCCCAAAGCAGTTTTAACAACCTACATTAATCCTCTTTCGTACCCGAGACTTGATTTGATGTTCCTCTCCAGAAGACTTTAGTTGCAACAGAAAGCCCGGCTTATTGCTTCTGTGGGATAAATTGTATAACATATAACGAAATATTCCTCTTTATTCCTTTCTCAGTAAATGTAAAGTAAATGTTTATTGCATTTATATAGCAACATCTTTTTTATATTGCAGTTGCTATGTACTTGAATAATCTGTGTTTCACGAAGATTTGTGTTTTGCCAAGGAACTGCAGAATCTTAACCTTAACGTGATTGAGATGACCCGAAGAGGCCGGTACTATCACAACAACCCAGAAATATCGATGAACTGAAACAGATTTGTAGGGAGGAGTGGTGCAAGTTGTGAAAGCATCTATAGAAAAAATTGGAGGTTGTTGCCTCCTAAAGATGATCCAAAAAACTATTAAATTCAGTGGTTTAACTACTTTTCGTAATAACTTCTCCAGTGTCTTAAACAAAATTGTTTGTCAACATTTGTAACATTCTATGATTTATCAAAGTATTTCTTAGAAATTGATATGTTTTCCTCCAACTATAGCTCATGCCCTGCATGTGTACATGTGTATTGAGCAGAATAAATGAGTGCTTTATCCCCAGAATGTAACCTCCTGACTGCCCCATCGATTTCACAGCTATTTTATCAATTCTTTTCTTGAGGGGACCTGCTAAGAACACAGCATGTGTGGAGCCTCTTTACCGGAGACATTTGTCAAGGTTTATCAGATGTTGTAGGTTTACAGATGTCCCGTCCTCTTGAATACACAGTGATCCGTCTTTAAAATGGATGTGCGGTGAAGCAATGAATCATTTTATTAGATAAACACGCAGCCCTGCACACGTACGTAAACGTGGACGTTGCATGTCTGCCGTAAAGAGCCTGGAGACGCGAGCCATCATCCCGACTGTGCTTTCATACAGGTGAATCCATCCATCACTCCAATGCAATGCTTTGTAACGTCCATCTGAATAACACATCATGCAAGATTTCAGTTTGCTATAGCAATGTTAGTTACGTCTTTAATATTAAATATTGGATTTATAATTATTGGATTATATAGGTTTCAACTTTGTTGTTGTGAGGGATACCGAAAACACTTGCATTTCTTAATGTTGGCGTAAACATTGCATTTACACATTCATGTGTTGTTGTGTTTTAAAAAATGGAGAATGAGGTGTGAAAGTATAAGAATTACATTTAAATTAATTTTGTTTTTTTCCTATAATCTATAGTAAAATAAAAACACGATCACTTATAGTTGATATGTAGATAAGTGAAAAGAAAGGCAAGTACACTAAACATCTCAATACAAGCAATTACAGATTGTATCAAAATGAAAATTGCAAGATAACCAAATTAGCTAAACTTATTTACTTGTCTATGTGTCCTAGAGTGCCTGTTGATGCCATTTATTATATTGACACTAATCATTTGACCGCATGACAGTAATTTGGTTAATGCTGGGCTTTGGTCCAACTGTGATATGCAGGACACCTCCACCATCACCATGCATTTTCTGTTTTACTTAGTAAGTCTTTCAAATTTTACAGAATATTTTGCTAGGAATTTACAGCTGTATTGGCTCATTCAGGCAGATTTCAAATAATTCTCTCAGGAAGTGTGTATGAGGAAATGAGGAAGTGTGCAGTGCTGGTGGAAGTATTACACAGGCCATGTGGGAAAATTAATCCTTTTAGATTTGGATCCTCGTGGCTTCAGATGTATGTTCAGGACTGTGAAATATTACTGCACTTTGACCGTCAGCAGAATTTTTCTAACTGTATAGATATGTTGAATTATGACATCATGACCTGGTTTCCAAGACTCGGTTTATGTTTGTGAACAGTCTGTATCTGTGCAATATAGAGGACAAACATGACATTTGTTATTAAATGGATATTTACTTTGCCTTTCTTTATGCCACTTATATATATAGACATTTAACAGACACTTTTATCTAAAATGACTTATAATATATTCTAGGTGCATGATCGTCAGATTATCAGTATATGTTTTCCCTGGGATCGAACCCCCGACCTTGGTGCCATCTAGTTAAGGTACAGGAACACTAGAAAGAAAATCAAAAAGTTCGATCACAGACAGTAGAGAAAGCCCAATCACTCTCTCTCTCCTTGTTTTCTCCGTGGTTAAGAGAGCATTGGTATGCATGCTGGCTTCCAGTCCCCTTTGTTGTTTTCTTGTGTTTGTCAGAAGGGATGTGTTTGAACAAGATTTCATGAATTTGAATGAGAGAGAAGGTTTTTTTAGGGGGACGCATTTGGCCTGTGTGTTTGCAGAAATCATTGTGATGTCTTTATGAGAAGTAGTGGCATTCATCATAGACAGGGACAGGGCTGCTGGAAAGAAAGAGATTCGAGATGACCCGAGCATTCAGCAGTGACATTGTCGCAGGTTTGTGCGTATGTTTGCAAGCGTGCATGTTTGTGTTTGTCATTGTGTCGATGTGCGTGTCAGAAAATGTTCTGTACTCGTGACTCGTAATCAGGAATCGTGTGTCTGGAGGATGTGATTATTGATATTGTGCCCTGAATGTTTGTGATGGAAAGGGTTTCATAAAATGAATGACAACAAAGCAGTTTATCTGTAACTCGCTGTGACTGATTGTATTTGTCTCAGCCAAATTTGAAGAATTACATTGAGTGAAAGCAAGTGGAAACACAGCATCAGCAATAAATATTGATTTTAAACATTCAAGAGTACAATCAATTAATCGGCTAAGTTGTGCCCTTGCTAAATGTTTGTTGTTTTGAAGTCAGTTCCTTTGGTGAAAAGGATAAAATCTGAGCGATTGGTTTATTTGGATGTTTACTCTTCACAGATCATTGAGCTTGATCTGAACGTTCTGTCAGTGTTGAGAACAGGTCGGTGGATGATGTCGTATTAAACCTGTCAGATACACCGCACCAGATTTGATCAAATGAGCATCTCTTGGAATGATCCAGACTTTTTTCATGAACTACCTAAACCGTAAAGTTTTTCTCTGAGGCCAAGTACACTTCTTCAAATGCCTAAAAACGTTTTTACGTCAACCGATGATGCTTGTACAGTATAACCATCTGCTAATTCTCTAAACGCTAGAAGATATGGTATCATATTCACTTTCATCTTCTGCCGTTTTCTGTCCCGAGGTTTAATTATCTAAAGTTCATTGAGCCGATTACTGGTGGAAAAAAATGAAGGCACTTAAGGATACCGCTGAACTTTCTTTTGTAAAGCTTAAACGGTAGACATAATCTCTACAGTTCTTTTGAGATGTTAATTTTTGTAAAATGTTGAGAAATGTCAAAATTGACTGTAATTGCAAGCATGTTTTTGCAGAGTATATATTACAGCTTTTAGCTTTTCTCTGGAAAGCCACCACTGTATGAATGAAAAAGGCTTTTTATCGCTCCGTTTCTGAGAAAAGTAAGAATGAATAAATTGAAGAGGAGAGAGAAAGACTTTGTGAGCTAGAAAGTGAAAAGACATATCCAGGGGCACAGTCTGGGAACGGAGACAATTACACATAATTCAGCTCATTTACTTCAATTTAAATTTAAAAACTGCTTAACCTCTGCACTCTTACTGTTCCTGTGAACAGAATTATAATGGTAACAAAAACTAAAGCAAATATTTTAACCCAACATTTTTTGACACTTAATTAGGCTTTCAAAAGTTACTTGAAAACCTTTCAGTCTTCCAATACTATAATAATCTGTCAAGGGAACAAACAACTGACTAACAGTGTCTTCTAACCATCTTATTGTATACATGTCACGGTATATTTCTGTTGCTTATGCAATGTATTGCATCTATTTTGTGTTCTTAGCACGTTTAATTGCCACTTTATCATGTTTGCAATATAATTTCTGGTTATTCAGGCATTGCATCACAATTGCTACAATCAAGGTCCTTGTAGTCCCTTATTTGTGTCAGCCACTGGAGTCTGGGTTGAAATGTTCCACATTAAACTTCCATGAACTGCATAAATGAAGTGCCCCTGAGACTGTACCCAGCTGTTCTGGCAAAGGTACCACCTCTGAAGAGATCCCTTTCTCCGTTTGTGAAGTTTTATAGATTTTTGAGTTGTGCAAACTAGCACCTGCCTGTGCAAAGTTTGCAGCTTGGCACTTTTGTAGCAATATCAAAATCAAGGGTTTGATTGTCCTGTTAACGCAGAATGATTTACTGTTAAATGTGTAAATGTAGATTCTGGGGTTGCCAGGGTGTTGCTAAGGTATTCAGTTTTAGTCTCATTGGCGACAGTCAAGATGGCCCATAACTGTAAGTATAATAGCAATAAATGCTTTGCTTAGCAATCCCTAGTAATTAATTAAAAAGCCCTTTAGGTAAGCCATTATTTAAAGTCGTTCATTTGTAAAGGAATGTCTCCTAATTTATGTGTCTCACCAGATGTTTATTGCAAGGGCATAATGCATGTAATGACATAAACATCAAGATTCATTAAAGTTCTGGTCTCTGAGGTGAATAGCACAGGCTTTGAATCCCATGGGATCCTTTTTCCAATGAATAGAAATAAAGCATTAAGCATGCTCAAGTAACCATTATGGTGCCTGTGAGAGAGACACGGATACACAACAAGTGTCTTACAGGCCACTTCATCTGCTTTTCTTTCCATTCTTGTAGCTGACACTAAATCTATGTAGATACAATGCTTGACTTTTAATGGTGCAAGTGAAGTTGGATTGATTTAGTGTTTCCATAATAGTAATTGACATGACCTTTCAGTATTGGTTTACTTTAGACAGATAGTCATATAAGCAGCAAAAATGTGGACCAGGCACTTTTCGAAAAACGAACAGAGGGTTGTTTGCCACAAAAAAAACCTGTTATCAAATTTATGTTAGTGCACCTGTCTTGTCTAGAAAAGCTTCAGACTCGGTTCTCATCTCTAGCCCTCGATCGGAGCCAACCTGGCTGTCTCGCTGTGTATAAAAGCAATCAGTTTTTCACAGAACGAATCTCCTCTCTTTTCTCTCAGTGTGCCGCGTTCAGTTCTCCCTCTCCTCGAGGGACTATCTGAACATCAAGTGTGTTGCCCACAGCAGGACTTTTTGGAAAGTTCCTCCCTTTCCAAATCGGTGCTCAGTAAACCCAAACAAGCCAAAACGACACCTTGTATCTGTGAGACTCATCTCACGCGCATTATCATTTCCGTTTAATTATTCTTATCTTCATTCAGTATTTTCATTAAAGAGCCAATCTGTCAGCGTTCACTGTTGGAGGTTGGCTGTTTGTTGGTGAATTAATGGGCCATTATTTCCTGCTGTGACCGGCTTGCTGGCGGTCTATGAATAGAGCCGACTCTCAGGTGGATGTCTTTCAGATGGATCTTTCCTGTTCTTGATTGTATTTGCATGTTATGTTGCCCCCGGTGTTTGTTGCAGTACAAGTAATACGTTGACAATGTGTTTGGTAACAGATGCTCATGCATAATTCTAGATATAAGTACTCGCTTAGTCCAAACGTTTATGCAACGTTGAGGCGCACCCCGCTGTGTGAAAATCACATATTGATTGACATATAAAGCTTGATCACAAATGATCGGTAATCGGTCGGTTTTGATCGCGGTGATCGTCTGATTTGCGTGTTATGTTAGCCGCTAAATCCAGATTAACCTTGCGTAATTGTGACGACAAGCTTCACTGCAAGAGGCGATTTCAAAATGGCATGTTAAAGATCAAACGGTTGCCCATGTTAAAGGTTGCCCAATTAGACCAATTTCTGGTTAAGCGGCTAAATCTGCATGATTTGCCATTTCAGATTTTTTAAATGCTATGAGAATCAGTGAATAACCTGGTGTAACCTGTTTAGCACCGACATCACATACTTAGTACTGACATTTAGAGGCGTATCATGCAATGGCAGAGTAAATTATTCAAGAGCGCAAGGAAAGCAGCTATTATATTTCACTGCATGCTTTGCTCTGATCATGTTTTAAATTGGACTTTTTATAAATTATTAAAATTACGCATTCATAAAATAGTCATTGCTTTTGCAAGCTGTGTTCCAACCGGTACAGCATAGCAATGCCAAGGTCACGAATAGGTTCGCGGAGAGCAGACATGCTATTAAAAACCGCATGTCTTCAGTGCACTGCAAGCATCTAGCAAATGCAGAATTGTATTTAATGTGAGATTGTATCTGATTGTGTTTGGATTTAGCTTTAGCTTGGCACTATTTTTGTAATATAATGGATGTGGTTTTAGTGTTATGCATCACCGGTGCATTAGTCTTAATTGTACTAGTGTGCAATGATTGTTAATGGGTTTTTACATTATTGATTGACTTGTTGATTAAAAGTATCTATGTTTTGGTTACAGGAGGCATCTTTGAGACGCGGGAGAACGAGCCTGTGAGTATGGACGAACTCGCCTTTAAATTTGCTGTTACTAGCATTAACCGAAACAGAACCTTGATGCCAAACACCACGTTGACCTACGACATCCAGAGAGTGAACCTCTTTGACAGTTTTGAGGCCTCGCGAAGAGGTACGAGGCTTTGAAAACGTATAATTGCTTTAATATTGATTATTGAATTAATTATCTACCTTTATTTATGGTAATTTAATCAAACACTTTTTGTTCTATTCTTTTCTCCAACACACATTTTATTTTATGTCTCTTTTTCCCCGCCTCATCTCTTTTCTTTTTCGCAGTATGTGACCAGTTGGCCCTGGGGGTCGCGGCGGTCTTCGGTCCCGCTCATAGCTCCTCAGTCAGCGCAGTCCAATCCATTTGCAATGCCCTGGAGGTGCCACACATCCAGACCCGCTGGAAACACCCGTCTGTGGACAATAAAGACAATTTCTACATTAACCTCTACCCTGAGTACACCTCCATTAGCAGGGCTATTCTGGACATAGTCATTTTCTACAAATGGAAGTCTGTTACGGTGGTGTATGAGGACAGCACAGGTAAGTGACGGTTCTGGAGAATTTTTTACAGAGGGATTTTTGAAGGGCAGCTCAGTGTGTAAGGTTTGTTGAAAGCCTTTTTGAAGTGGGAACTTCACAACCGTGCCTTTAAATGTGACACGGCAGGCCACCTCATTGTACTAAAATTCCTATAAATGAAACGGTTTTATATATATATATTTGATCTCACTTTCTTGTGGAAAAAGTAACTGGTATGCACATGTATTTGCATCCAATTGAAATAAGGGGGAATAGTCACTGAATACAAAAATAATCCCCTGTTGCTTTCTCCAAATAGATTAACATTTCCCATACAAGGACGTTTATAGGAACGTGGTTTATGAGGAATTCATGTTTCAGCTTGTGTTTTTTACTTAAAAACCAAAAGGCATTTCTAGATATTTCCCCTTGCTGTGTCGGTGTCACCCAGGAATTAAATCCATGACCTTGGTGTCATTAGTGCTTTGCTTCAACAGTTGAGCTGCTCAGACAATAACTTTGACTTGTTGTTCTCACAGTTTGGTTTACATTGCCAGTGCTTTTTGTTAGTTTGTCTCCTGTTTTCTGAGCAACAATCTGAGCATTGTTTGATTTTGACATTTTAATTTAATGACCTAAACATAGAGGTTGGGTATTGAAATTATTGGTGAAATATTGAAGATGCTCTCTCAATAAAAAGTGGCCATAATTTTATGTATGTAACTCTGTAATTCTTCACAGAAGGTACATTGGATAATAATAGTATAGGCATTTACACGGCAGTGTTGTGTAGTTGATCAATACCTTTCCAGTGATCCCACAATAACATGCTAGACACGTCCAAACCTTTTATGTATTCTAAGAACTTATTTGCTGTCAACTTTCAAACTAATATGCAGAAGAAATCTAATGTAGGAAAACACATAAAACAGCCACATGCTACAATGTCTAAAATATTCCTGTTTCTACACCCTTAAAATGAACCCAACGGGTGCTGACAGTGTAGCCCGAATGCATTTCTAAAAAGAGGAAAATTACTTTAACAGAAGAAATGATTTGTATTAAATTGACCAGCTTTGAAATGGTTAGTGTGTGCGAGTCACAGGCAGTGATTTGGATCAGAATCATTATTAGAGCTCGAGGAACAGATGACAGCCCAAATTTACTGTGAATTTACACCAGTTGTGGACAACAGTAGTCCAATTTGTTTCACAATACCGTGACCTGAACAGATTACACATAACCTTCTGTGTGTTTGTGTCTGAACAGCTCGTACCTTCTTCCTGATCATGGTATGATTTATGATCTGATTCTTGCTCGGAAGTGTGTGTTTATATATGGCCAAAACTAAATCAAAGCAACTGTAACTAAAGTGGGTTCCACATCTCGGTTGTTATCCTGCATCACAGAAACTTTTGCTTCTGATTACAGATGTGTGTTACCCAAAACTAATATTATTGGGCAATTTTGGGGGACTTCCCGAAGGCTGACCATCTATTGTGAGACAAAATATTTTGCACTGACAAACAAACCCAGACTAATAATTTGTGGCATGAATT
This sequence comes from Beaufortia kweichowensis, assembly GCA_019155185.1. Taxonomy (NCBI): domain Eukaryota; kingdom Metazoa; phylum Chordata; class Actinopteri; order Cypriniformes; family Gastromyzontidae; genus Beaufortia; species Beaufortia kweichowensis. The sequence goes on along the minus strand of CM032815.1, from coordinate 2,054,260 downwards.
TCGTATAAGGTACTGATTTGTGTAGTGCCTTATATGAAATTCATGCCACAAATTATTAGTCTGGGTTTCTTTTGATTGTTTATGGTTTTATAAAGAATAAAACATGTTTTTTTATATTGTGTTCCAGTTGCTGTAGAGATGAATGACTAATGCTGGTTTAAGAATGCTGAATGGACAGTCTATAATAGCCCAATGTAGTCATGCTGAGATAATACTTGAATCCCAACAATACCAGATTCAAGCTGAGCAGCGTTAAAAGAGATTTTAATACATCAGGTTTGTTAGGTACATACCTCCTACAGTGATAGAAAAAGCGTGAAACAAGGTGAATTGTGGATGTTTTAAGATATAGTGAAGAGAAAAATAAGCAGCTTTCTTTAATAAATCTTGCTAATTGGTCAGTTCTAGTTAAAAAATACAAGTAGTGTAATCTTTTATGGTAATGTTTTTTCTTGGTATAGTGTCGTAGTCTTGTTCACTGTAGCTCAAATAGTAAAGCATTGTGTTAGCAGCACAATTTTGAGTTTGATTCCTAGGGAACCGTAAAACTGTACTGAGTTTGACTGTAAATCACTTTGGATAGAAGCGTCATCCAAATGTTAAAATGTTCATGTAGTCTGAAATGAATGTGATAAAATGGAAAAAAAAGCACCACAAATTAATACAAAGACAATAAGTAGACAATTAGCTAATGACTTGGCTTCTGTTGACAGCGAGAAACAGTGAAAACCAGTGTATTGAGATTATTTAAGTATTCTTTAATGGGCTGTTATGGGGTATATAAAAGTACTTAAGGAATTGTTAATGTTTAATGTTTTTATCCCTAAATTACCACTAATTTCTAAGGATATTTCTAAAGACACTGTTATTCTTATGTCTAATGATGCGATTAGAGAGATTAGAGACATGTGCAAATATATATCCTGAATTAACTTTTGTGTCTTATAACATTGGCTGGTCGTTTTGGTTCAGTTAAGGCCTACGGTAATGTAAGGTACGACCTTTGGGCATCATTTTGACCTGCTGTTTGATGCATTACTTTGTACCACAGTAGACCAACTTGAATTTTTGAAAACGTCTGATCGTTCTGTATCGACAGGATAAACAAGTGCCAATTTATGGTCCCGTAAACATCTGTCACCACACCGGGGAAATCAAAAGGTGTAATTACTGGAGGTTGTGATGGGTTTCTGTTCTCTCGCTTTGCAGCCCACCTTCCATCACCTTTTGTGCTTGTCGTTTAAAGGATTAATGCGCATGCAGGAACTGATCAAAGCTCCGGCAAAAAACAGCCTGAAGATCCGCATTCGCCAGCTGCCTTCGGGAGGAGGTGACTCTCGCCCTCTGCTGAAAGAGATGAAGAAAGAAAAGGAGTTTTACATCATCTTCGACTGCTCCTACCAAGTAGCTGCCGAGCTTCTGAAACAGGTGGAGAATGCAAATACCGGCTGTTTTAATAGATGCACATTCTGAACTTTTGGTGAACTCATAAGCTATATAACGCAGATTGATATGAATTAAAGTGCTTTAGCATGCTGTGACCCAGCAGGCGTTTTAGAGATGAGATCATTTATGGCACGCTTTCTTCATCTCTAAATACTGCTGAAACTGTCTTTTGTGAAACTCAACCCATCATTGCTTTTTTCCCCTTCCGGATTTATGCAAAAATGTTTTGTTGTTCTTTTTCCCCTGCAGCTGATGTCAATGGGTATGATGACTGAATACTATCATTTCTTCTTTACTACTTTGGTGAGTCTGAAAAATGCCCTGCTGCTTATTTTTCATAATAAGATTTTGTATAAAATAGGGCGATGAGCAGGCAAATGTTATTTTACACTAAATGACTAAATCTGTATTATCACAATGGCCTTTTTATGCTTTTTTTTTGCATAGAAACATGTTACGTGATATAAAGAGTCACAGTTGTACTTACTAAAATCCAAATTGCCAAAGTGACCTCAAAGACCTCAAAGTGTCCAGCTAATATCTGTTAACTATGATCTTTTAACTACAATACCTACTAACTACTGTTTGATATTTACAGTCTTTCTCCAGGAAAACAGACCAAAAATACTGATGACTCATCTTGCACTACACTGGTTTTTGTCCAATCAATTGCTTTGTTGATTGAGATTTTTTTTTCTTGCATTGCAGGATTTGTTCGCTCTGGATCTCGAGCCGTACCGTTACAGCGGGGTCAACATGACGGCCTTCCGCCTTCTGAACCTAGACGATCCGTATGTGGCCTCCGTGATCCAGAAGTGGTCTATGGAGCGTCATCTGGCCCCGCCCAAACCTGAGAGCGGATTGATGAGCGGCATTATGACTGTAAGGATTGAACCAATCAAAGTGCTCCAAATTTGCATATAGATCCTAATTTGCATGTTAAATAACATTTCTCATTCAGATCCTGTAAAGGTAGATATTCAAATCCCACTGCACTGTATATTAAATCATTCAGTGAAAGTCTGATGAAATTGCAAGTGTGTTTGATCTGTTGTAATGTGAGTCTCAGGTATGTGTTTCTCTTCCTCCAGACAGAAGCGGCGCTCATGTATGACGCAGTGTTCATGGTCGCTGTGGCGTCTCAGCGGGTGACACAGATGACCGTGAGCTCCCTACAATGCCACAGACACAAACCCTGGAGGTACGGCCCACGCTTCATGAACCTGTTTAAAGAGGTGAGAATATGATCCCATGTCTGATAAATATGTCTGTTGATTGTAGTTGTTTTTAGAAGTAAACTCATCAAAACCATGAAATAACACAATTGTAACTGCGGGAATTATGTTGCGACTAAAAGAATAAAAAATAAATGAACAATATGTTATATTTGATCATCACCCTTTGTCTAAAATTTGTCAAATCAAACTCTTGACATTTTATCATCCAGTTTTTCGTCTTAACTCATTATTTACTCTAAATAATCTATTTAAAAAATATTTATTTATTTTTTATTAAAGAATGTGTTGGCACAATTATATTTCTATCGACAAATAATAATTTTAACATTAAAATGTTATTGTTAAAAATTAATTATTTAAAAAAATATACACCTTCAGATTTTTAAGATTATGAGAAACATTTTTGTCAAGTGTGTCAAAACTTGTTTAGAAGTTTAAAAGTTTCCACATTTATTTAGACGCAAGTATTTAAAAGTACAAAGGAAACTGTGGCCACTGATACATCTGCGTTTAGATCTTAAGTCTCAGATCGCGGCTGGGAGGTCAGAACACCCCCTTCATGTCTAAGTGTAGGGTGTGTGTCCTTCCACACCAAGTGTTTAAGAATGATAAATAACCATGATAGCGCTGAAATAGCCGTCTAGCTCCTGCACTTTATTTTGAATGACCCCTTCACTACCATTCATAGATATGCTTTCAATTTCACATTCTTAATGGCTCAGGCTCTCTGAGTGCCTGTTTCCTTCATTTCAGGTGTTAGAAATAGGACAGGCTTCATGGTTGGTCTTTAATGCTGAACTGCAGTGCATTAGAGAAGGGCCGGCATGTCTGCAAGCAGAACAGAGGCTAATTTTTTGTCTCTGTTGGTGTACTGTGTGTTTAAACTAAGACTTTAAGTCCTTGAAACTTAGTTTGCGTCATAATCGTTAAGTGTGTTACAGTGAAGAGTTTAACAGGACGGATAAACTTTATAAACAATGTTTGTGAACTTACAGATATCTCAAAAGGTATCCTAACATTTGGTTTGGTAATGTGTTTTTGGAGGGTGGGGTTTTTTAGTTGGCAAGGAAGCAAATGAATAAATAATTGTTCAAAACCTGTATATGACTCTTTGTTCTGTGGAACACAAAAGAAGACATTTTGATAAATGTCTAAGTGGTTTTTGTGTTCATACAATGGAAGTCAATGGTTACCAACATTCTTCAAAATCTTCTTCTGTGTTCTGCAGAATAATGTCATACAGGTTTGGAATGACATGAGGGTAAATAAAAGATGAAAGATATTTTTGGGTGAACTTTCCTTTTAAAACAGCTTTATAGATATAAAAGAGTCAAATTAATTGTGTCTCCGTATTACAGATTTGAGTGAGTTGAGGCAGTTTTATATACATGGCAACACAAACGCTAACGAGTCCAGATGCTACATTATACCCACCCATAAACTCTGTATTACAACACCATTAAAACTATTATACACTCTGCTGTCTATAAATTACACACATATTTTTTAATGAGCTAGATGTGTTACAAAAACTATTAAAATATCTACCAAAGTAATTTTTAACATTGGAATATACACCTTCAGATTAAAAGATTTTTAAGATCATGGGAGGAAATATATTGCATGCCATATAGTTTTTACATTATGTGGCATTTGTACAGTAGTGAAAAACAGGTTGCATGACAAAAAAAATGGAGCGTGATTACTTTGTGCAATACTGACTTTTACCCAAGCTGTTGACCAAGGTTTGCTGTATTAAGGAAGCACGACTAGTCATGATAGCAACATGTCTGGGGTTTTTTTCAATGTTTTTCTCAGCTTGAGGGCAAATTGTAGGGCTTAAGTGAAAATTAAGCATCATTATGATACTTTTGGCACCGAAATTGTTTGCGATCCCATATGTTACAGTCGCCGCCCACTGCTTCTGAACACCAATAAAGGAAGATAAGTGCTGTCATTATCAAATTATACACGAAAGGAAACACACAGAAAGCTTTTGCTTGTGGCAAAAACTAGAATGTTGCACAAACATCTTGTTTACCTGTTACTAGTTTTGATGAATGCACATTATTGCAATAGAGGACATTTCATCAAAATGTATTAACATGATTATGTTAAAATGTATTAACTCTGAAACAAATTTCATTTTTGTCACCTAGGTTACACATACTGTAAAATCATATTACGCAATAGTAAAAAAGGCAATGTTTTAGATTAATGTTGTAGTCTCCCTATAGTTTTGAGTCGCTGGCTTATGACAAATTAGTAAGATGTCAGTGCTTCTGTCATCTCATTGAGTCCAGATGTTCCCTGGCATATGTTTTATATTTCTGCTAACAAAATTAGGATGCAAAGCAGCCTCAGTCTCCAGTGACTCCAGCACAACTATCCCAGCCAGGTCATTACAGCTCACTAATATGGCTCTAATGGTCCATATCAAGGTGAGCATCAAGTCTCCTGGTGTTTCTGCCTACAGCAGTTTGTGTTCACCTGAGCCTGAGGTGGTGACTCGTTGAAGGCCATCTGCTGCCTCTCATTTCGAGGTGTGCTTTGAGAAACACTGCAACCTTGAGGATAGAAGTGCTGTTTTTGTGACATCTCACCTGCTTATCAATGGCAGTGGGGGTTTGAACAGGGCTATTACTCTTCCTTAGCCATTTCGCCTGATTGAATTCTGGGATTGTCTGCTCTCCAGTTTGAATTTTTGGTACAACAAAGCCAGACGAAATAGCTACTGGAAATAGGATGACTGTATACCGGCTTGTGTGCTCTTGCTTTCGGGGACAATTTACATGAGGCATTTCTTTGCAAAAAGTAGCTTTCTTTTTAAAACCTAATTTTCTGTACAATGGAGAATTCAAATAAAATCCTAGATATTTTTAGACCTCAAAACCTTCAATGTATTTAATTTATGTATTAATTTAATGATTTTCCTAAATATTTTATAGTAGAACCAAATGAGACTTTTTGTAAAATGAATATGGATTGCACAGCTCTAAATTGGTAAAATCTTTGCAAACTCGAGCACAATCTAACATGTTGTTGTCTATTTCTCAAGAGGAAAATCCGATTTTAGCCAAATCTCATTTTGTTGTCTTAAAGAAACAACTGAGATATTAAAGCGATCAGTGATTTATTCTTTTCCTATGGGATGTAATTATCAGAAAACTTTTTTTGTGTTAAACACACACATATGCCTTCAGGCAACACAATATGCCATTATAGCTCTGATTGAGAGACACGGCACTGAATCAGATACTGTGCATCATTTTCTCTGTACACTGTTTTTGCCCCTCAGGCCCAATGGGATGGTTTGACAGGACGAATAGTCCTTAACAAGACTGATGGCTTGCGCAGAGAGTTCAACTTAGACCTCATAAGCCTCAAGGAGGACGGAGCCGCTAAGGTGAGTGAGACGTCGTAAAGTTGCTGGTGAGAAACTCGATGTTAACCTTGCAGCTATTCAAATGAGTTTGTTTATTGTGGATTAAATGAATATACTGAAATATTGAATGTGCATTTCTAAAAATCATTTTTGAACGCCAAAGGGAAGCAGTAATATTTATTAGGCAGATAATTTTGCAATGACCGTGTCGATCTCACGCTGACTGCTCAACTCTTCAACTCTCTCCGAAAGCGTTTGCCCGATGGTGCGTCACGACCCACTAAATTATGGACAAAGGTTTGTTCCAGTCAGTTCCCTTATGTGAATAAGACCTGTGGAGAACTTGGATTTCATTCCCTGTGTGATATTCACTTCAATAAACCTGATGCCATTTCATCAGCTTCCCTCTCCCTGTATTTCCTCACTTCCTTATGGAAAGAGATTTTTGCCAGAATGTCTTGCTGGGATGCAAATCTCCATCCCTGATGTCTAGCGCACATTTTTTCGCAATGCTTCGTGCTTCAGTAAGTAACACATTTTTCCGTCGGCCAACTCAAGCATGCAGAAAAATGCACATTAATCCACCAGCAGATGTTTAGAGAGCAGCTCTAATCTACTTTTTAACGTTCATTTGAATAAGTCTCTTCTTTCAACTCCTTTGAGCTGTGTGACAAGTGAAATACATAAGCAGTGAGTAGATTAGGCTTTGGTTAACAAAAGGGTTTATCTCAAAGACAAAGACAAGCCCTTTGGCTGGCAGTTTAATTTCTTTTACTGCTAATAAAGTTTTCTGTGCCAAAAATGTTAAAGACCATTAATAACTCTCTCTTAAAATTGAACTTTTTGTTGCTGTTGTGCATTTGAAAAACACATTTATCCAAAGCAATTTACACTGGATTCAGTGTACTTTGCAATGTATGTGTGCAATTATCTTCTTCTTTATATGGCAAAGTAGTGCTGTGCTTCATTTACACACCATCTGCGGATTTGCATTCAGTTTAGTTTCCAGCCGCCCCGTTCTTCAATATCAGCCTCCTTGAAAACCCTGAAATTGGTTGAGTTCATGAAACAATGTACCATACACACTGTGAAGGTCAGGCTAAAATGATCAGGGACCTTGTTAAAACCTTGTTAAAAATAAACCTCAGCCGCTCTTTCATAACGCTGGGATCCCTCGTGTGCCACACGCAGCCAGAAACGGCCAAGTTTTTGACGTACATTCCCACATTTTACTTGTGTTGTTCATTTATATATTAGTTTAAGATGGTAGTATTTCTATTTCATTCTTATTACTTTAGCGTAAGGAAGTGGACCAAGTTTCTGAAAACTGAACTGGTGTGTGATATGTCGTGTTGAAATGTATTCAGCTGTTTGATGTCAGAATGTTGAGGAGATGATGCTGATTAATGTCACTAAATGGTCATTTGTCTCTTTTGTATTTTACTTTTATGATAGCTTTGTGGATGCTCAAAAATCTGGCTTTTGTAGCCTTTCAGAGTCTTAACTTTCTATCTTTTTAAGCTTTCCATGTGTTTTGTCTTATTTTTTGAAGCTCGTTATTATGAATAGGACAAAATGTGGAATCGTTTCGATAATGCCAGAAATGTTGTAATGAACATTTCCTGCACACAGTTATATCTGAATAAAACATATAAACTTACTAATCTTAAACCTGAAAATGTACTGGATGTAAGTGTATTTCTACCTTAACGTAACAAAATATCCTAATCATGATGTTTATCTATCTATCTATCTATCTATCTATCTATCTATCTATCTATCTATCTATCTATCTATCTATCTATCTATCTATCTATCTATCTATCTATCTATCTATCTATCTATCTATCTATCTATCTCTCTCTCTCTCTCTCTCTCTCTCTCTCTCTCTCTCTCTCTCTCTCTCTCTCTCTCTCTCTCTCTCTCTCTCTCTCTCTCTCTCTCTCTCTCTCCTCTTTTTAGTTAACCACAAATAGAGCAAATGGATTGCTAAGGGCTCTTGCAATAATTTTAAAAAGAATTATTTAATGGGAGCAAAAGCCTCTCAGAATTTGTAGGCCATGTGTTAAAAAAAAAGTCAAGTGCTTTAACACATGATTTATTGAACAGAGAGAAGCGCTTCACCATTTACTGGATGTAATTGATTATTAGGATTGAATTCATGCATTTTTATTTGTTTTCACTCCCTTCCTGATGTATTTCATGATGTAGTCTTCTCCTTTTTTCATCAACATCTCATGTGCTCAAAAAGACAGACTTCTTCAAAGTCCTGTTCTTCTTGTATTCATATTTGGTCATTGTATTGTTAGATTGGCGTGTGGAACTCTTACACTGGACTCAATCTGACCGAGAGAAAAGACAACAACAACATCACAGACTCCCTGGCTAACAGGACACTTATTGTCACCACAATCTTGGTGAGACACAGATGAGTTTTAATATGCAGTAATTCACTATAAAAATGTGTTTTCTAATGCTGTGAGTTATGCAGAAACGATAACTTTTTCATTTGCTGAAATGAGATTTGCACTAATAGCTGGCAATTATACAGCTATAATGTAATTCTTTGATAACTGTATTCATAAACACACTCTTACTAAAGAAAACATGACGTATGAAGCAGAAAATTACTCTTTTATGTTTCATTACTATTTTATATTTCTAAAGCATTTTTACTGAAACTTCCAAGACTATCAGAAGTATCACATTTTCAATCAGCAGAATTCAAAACAACAGTGTTCAGGACATTATAATCATAGTTTAAAATAATCGATCTGCACAAAATCTTTTACAGGAAAACCCATATGTTATGTATAAAAAGTCGGATAAGGTGCTGTATGGAAACGAACGGTTCGAGGGCTACTGTCTGGACCTGCTGAAGGAGCTTTCCAACATCCTGGGATTCACCTATGAAGTTAAACTGGTCTCTGATGGAAAATATGGAGCGCAGAATGATAAAGGAGAATGGAACGGCATGGTTCGGGAACTAATCGACCACGTAAGTCATTTGGCACAATTACAAAACCACATAACTAACATGTTACCATTCTGTTGACATCACTGTGCATCACAATGAATTGAGGAAAAACAATAAAATTATGTTGGCGCAACATCAAGGGATCCAAGTTCCCTTTAAGGTACTTTAACTCTGAGGACAAAGAAAAGTGAAAAGGTATTTTTCAGAGAAAAGACATTAAGAGTGCATTGTTTCCTTGATCAGGCTGTAAAGACCTTTATTACAAATACTTTCATATGTTTTTCTTAAAAAATATGTTCTTTGTCAGTCCACAACCTAAATGGTGGCCTTAAAAAGTCTGTAAAATGTACAAAAGCCTCTTTTACATCTTATCATTTTTCCAGGAGTCCTGAATTCACTGCAGAAAGTTCCTGTTTTTTAAACCACTTCAATATCTCTTCTCATCCCGTAACCAGATAGCTGACCTGGCCGTGGCTCCATTGACCATCACTTACGTCAGAGAGAAAGTCATTGACTTCTCTAAACCCTTCATGACTCTGGGCATCAGCATACTGTACCGCAAACCAAACGGCACCAATCCAGGGGTCTTCTCCTTCCTGAACCCCCTCACCCCTGACATCTGGATGTATGTTCTGCTGGCATGTCTGGGAGTGAGCTGTGTACTCTTTGTAATAGCCAGGTATGAGTTGAGACGGCAAAGAAAAAGTTTAAGGCACATCTAGGAACATTGACCCAATTGTTTAAAGGTGTCTCAGATTTCAGATGTTTTATGGTTTGATATCACATATTAAAGCACATCATGTGTCATTTGAAGAATACCGCTGCTATCTTTGACTTAAGGCAACGTCTTACAATAGTTTTTAATGTTTTTGTTTCCATCTCATTTCTCTTTGAAGTTTTTGCTCTCTCGACTTCCATCTGATCCATTAAAATTTAAAGTGGTTTTACAGGGTGCGCTGAATGATGTCTTGTTGCTTTGTTGGGTTGCTTTTAAAGTAATGCATTTTTTACGTGGAATATCATTGAGCTTATGAGATACCAGAATATAACTGCTGATTTGATTTTAAAAATGATCAATAAGTAATAAACAAAGCTCTACAATCGTATTATATTGCTGTCGGATCATGGATAAATGATGTAAACGTTTCGTGTAGGGTTGTCTTGATGCACTTTTGCTGCTTCATAAATGCATAATGCACTCGCTCAGGTAGCTCAGAAGTGTTTTGTATTTGGTATGGGGGCGCAAAAGGTTGTTGAGGTATTAAAGACGGGTTCATTAGCTGTAGCCTCGGGCAGACATCCATGTCTGTATATCTAAAGAAAACATCAAGTTACTGAATCAGAGCGGATATGATTGGTTGCTTCTATTAACATGCAAATTACACTGAAAATGCTGTCCGATCACAATGTGTAATGGACATCTGGTGGGGTCAGAGCGTTGGTGTTGGTTCATGTGTACTTTATAACCCATTTGTTCAGAGATATAGTGTGCAGGAAAGTCTTTGAAACCGTGATCTTGACATTTTGGCAGCTTTGCTGGAGCACACTGCAGTTTATTGAGTGGGTGTCTACAGACCGTGAGGCTTGACAAATGAGTCCTGTGACGTGTTCTGATCAGGAATTGATTTACTATGGGGTGGTATTATAAATGACCCAATTATTGGAGTGTTAGAATGGTTTATGTGCCTTTCAAACGCTCTTGTATAATTGTAGAAAATTAAATTTGGGCTAATTCTTTCCTATTATAGTTCCTAACACTGTAAAAAGCGAAAACATTAAGGCCTGTTCAAGGATGAAACACGAAGAGACTACCATTTTTTTCCCGCTGATAAATAATAAAACATTAACAGACAATCAAAATCTCTTCCAATTTAAAGGGCTCAAACATTTACTGTAAAATGTGAAGAATATCGCAAGCTTAGAATTAACATTATCGTTCATTGTTGTGGATTTTAATATAGTTAATATAGTGTATCTTTGCAGAAACGGTCCTTTATTTCTACCTGGTCAAATGCTGTAGCCTAGTGTAGTTCGGTTGATTCGTGATTGATTGATACCTTGAAAATACTGTGCAAATTTTCCTCCATTTTGCTAAGCTGAAAGATTATAAAACCGCAAAGCTTTCTCATTAAATGAGTTGGTTTGTAATCCTCAGACAGTTGTTATCGATAGCCAGTAGCAAGAGGAACATTTTTAGCAGTTCTGCAAAAGCAGTTTTAAAATGACTCTCAAGCTTAATAATAATACTTATGAGAGAGGCAAACGTATATCAGATGACTGTGTTAAACCTGTTTATTTTGTGTCTCTCTAGGTTCACTCCATATGAATGGTATAATCCGCACCCCTGCAACCCGTCATCTGAAGTTATCGAGAACAACTTCACACTGCTTAATAGTTTATGGTTTGGAGTCGCGGCTCTGATGCGTCAAGGTATAGTGCACACAACTTCAATTTCAGTTTGCTACGTTTTTTAGCAAATAGACATGCTGTGTGTTAAATGAATGGGGAAAAATACCAATGCAATCTGAAATGCTGCCATCTATATGCCAAATTTTATAAAGAAAATACTGTTTTTTTCTAAATTATCGGTTTCGCCATTAGATGATGATAAACACTTAAAAGACCACAAAACATCTTAAATATTGACAAGATTGCATATGAAATTCCATAATCAACTTACATCAGCTTTTGTAGTATTTATTTCAACATTTCACAAAAACAGCACCCAGCGTTTGGTTGGCAAATGTAAAAGAACTGATTTCATATGTCTCACTAAAATGCTCTTGTAACTGGTTATCAGTAATTGCAAAAATGGCTCAGACAAGTAAATTTAGTTATGTTTTCATTACGTAATGCAGTGACATTCATAGTTTTTTAAGTGTGGCTGAAGTGTCCAAATACTTTCTTACCCTCTGATCATTATAAACTAACATCGTTTTTTTATAGTGGTATAAACATGTCAACACATCACTGGCACAGTTATAAGCCATAATAGGTTAATGTTAAATAGGTTTTTCAGTCGAGGTTCCTCTGGTGTAATGGGTCTGATGTTTGGGTCTGTTGGTTCCGCTACATAAGGTATGAAGCGAAATGGATGACCTGTCAGGTGTGCAGGAAGTGTGAAAAGGCAAGAGCAGTTTTAATGAGCACTGGCGAACCGGACGAATCATTATCCGGCATATTCTGACCTTACGTTACTAAGAGTTTTCCTCTGAAATATTAGATAAATCTTTTTTTACATCAGAGGCCATTCGACCATGAAGAAGCAGTAGGAATGTAAATTTTGAGTTCAGTTGAGAACCTTCTTGTAACTTTATTGTAGAACATGACACTGGCAATAAGAAGATCATGGGTTTGAATCACAGGAAACACACAGATAGTAATAAAATGACTCACTTTGGATGAGAGTATCCGGCCAAGACATAAATGTATAATTAACTTTGAGTGTTAGAAATTTTGCTCATATTATAACGTTTACAAACAATTATCTTATCTTAAGTATCTTATGAACATACTGTATATTTACAGAACTGAACTACAGAGTTATTAGATCCCAGATTAGTAAAAAAACAGGGACCAAAAAGCTTTTATCAAGAAATAGGGCAACAGTTACTGTATAGAAAAGCATTGACCTAATACATAGTCTTAAACTTATAGCGACAAAAACTGATGAAGGTGGAAAATGTGCTTATGACTAACATGATCACAATAACTTCAAGAAAAAAAATACAGAAGATTTTTATGATATGACCTCTTTAATATAAACAGGCGTTTTGAAATCCTTCTACACAGTTAGTCATAATGAGAGTGATTTAGACGGTAATGTATTCGTCTCGTCTGTGTTGAAAGTGGGCAGATTTGTGCATTATTACCTTCTTGAGTTACACCACCTACATGAGGTTACCAAATAAACCTTGTTATCTTTTCAGACATCTCATCAATTAAAGTGTAAGGCTGAATACAAATGAGAAACTTCATTTCTGCTGTTTGTTTTTGTCCTTAAGGTGACAGAACAATATTAAAGAGGATTATTCGAGTTATGATAAGCCTGCGGTTTGATTTCCAGATGACTTTTGTATTTGTTTTACTGAATGATGTGGTAAAATAAGGGTTATGACTGACAGGCGTGTATTTACCGTGCTGTTGACAGTAGCTATAGCATCTAGTAATTTAAATGTCTTGAGATTGGCCGTACTGATAGATTTACCCTATGGTTTGTTGTACTATGTGCAAAATGAAGAGTGTCAATAAATTGATGTAAAATAGCTTTTTGTCAATCTCATTTTACTTTCATCTGTCAGATTTGCTGTTGCCGACACATCCTGTCTGAAGATAAATGCTATCATTTACATTTCTTAAAGAAATTTACGGTGTTATACATGCTGTTTCATTCATTTTTACATGACTCACAAATGTACACACACACACACACTGTGAATTTGTGCTGTCGCTTTCCACCAACCTCACCTGCGCGTTCATGCATGAATGACAATCAGTGGTTCTTCAGGATCATAAATCAGTATCGGTGGTCTGTCTTTCTAACTATAAAATTACCACATAATAATAAACTCATAGAAAACTTGCTATTCATATATCCTAATGACACCCAGTTAATCACAGTGATGACTTTGCTTATGGTAAGGACTCTGGGTTCATTTCAGGTTAAAGAATTTGCCTTTGTTAGAATTTGACAATGTTGCCGTGACAGTTTCATAAGTGATCTGTCAAATATGGATAACACATGTTAGATTTATCATATAGGCCAGAAGTTATAATCAAGAAAAAGTCATGAAAGCAAATGTAATATTGGCTTTGGATAAAAAACCCGCTTCACACGGCTGGTCTTGTTTGAGTATAATTTGTATGAATGTGTGCATGTATATTATGGGGAGGTGAGGAAAGAGGTGTGTCCTCATTAATCTACTGTAGAAAAATACAATTAAAAACATACTGTCAGTATGTTTATATAACTACACAGAAATATACAGTAGATGGGGTGTAACAGTATGCTTAGCAATGCAAAACATGATACTGAGTTCATAATTATGATTGTATCATGATATATTGAACAAAATGTAAAAAAAGAACTGATGAGAATTGATTTATTTTTTTCTAATTGAGTAATTTTTCAATAAAATTTTTAAGAATTGACAACTTTTAAGGTTTATTTGAATCATCTTTATGTAAAAAATTGAATCGGAATTTTGACATAATAATATGTTAACGATTGTGAAATAATCACCGTAGCTCTATAATATGTGTCTTAATTTTTTGTATCGTGATATGCAATACATCAATACACCCTTATACAGAAGTATTTGTTGCTTTTTGGTAATGTCAGAACTAGAACAACAAGAACTAGAAAGAATTTGGACACTTAAACATTTAAAATTGTATTTATATACTTACTAAACATACTGTTATATTCATACTGTAATATCTGTATCATCTTTTCCTGTAAAAAACACTTTAGGTATACAAGGATTTAAAAATACTGGAGCCACTGTACCGTGTATGTTTTTCTGATCACTTGTTTAATATTTTAGGATCTGAGCTGATGCCCAAAGCGTTGTCCACCAGAATCGTGGGAGGGATTTGGTGGTTTTTCACTTTAATCATCATATCTTCCTACACGGCCAACCTGGCTGCTTTCCTCACAGTGGAGAGGATGGACTCACCCATCGATTCTGCAGACGATTTGGCCAAACAGACTCGAATTGAATACGGGGCAGTGAGAGATGGATCCACAATGACTTTCTTTAAGGTAACATCTTACGCGTCGGATCGATTCACACCAGCGCTTCACAAAAAAGCTATTAAAATATACAGCAGGAGCGAGTAGCTGTAATCCAAACACTCACAAATAGATTTGAGCAAAATATCAATTTTACAAGATCCCCACCTGTGCAGGAGGAGCTGAGCCTTTTAGAAGTAAATATATTGGATTTTTGCCGGGCGGTAAAAAGCCGATCAATCTTTTGTGTCAGTCTCATGATAAGATAAACTAATAAAATTGATTCAAAGTCACAGACTGATGAGTTTCCCAATAAATATGCCTTCATGCTTGGTGTTGAATTCACTAGTTGCGTGACTTTTCGTGCTGTATTTCAGCACAATAAACGTGTCTCATTTGTGATTTCATCAATATGAATCTCGCAGTCACATGCAGTTCATTTGTTTGATGATGTCAGTGGTCTTATTCTTTTTATTTTCTGCTATTTTTTCCCCCTGCCACAGATCCCCTCAGACTTCCTTCTAATACCTTCAATGTAAACATCTGCACATCCGCCTCAAAATCCTTCTTTACCTCCACCAATCCAGCCATCTAAAATTCCAGGAACGCCAGTAATCCATATGTATATCCAATGTCTGATCTCTGGCGTGTGCGTGGGTCACACATATGCACCGTTCATTATTTAGAGAGAGATAGAAAAGGAAAGGCGGGTGGGTTTTATCTACTATGATTGTGATTACACTTCAGCGTACAATGCCGGCCTGCCGAGAACCAGGACAAATCAAACCAGCTGTGAGAGATTTAGAGGACAGATCCGTCCACTGACATGCATAGACAAAACATTTTAATAACAGATAACTGTGATTGTTCCACAGGTGAAACACTTTTCACTCAAAAATTTCATAGTTGAATTCTAATTTAATCGTGACAAACTATATATTGATGTAAAGGTCTAAGACTTAAGAATAAATATTTGACAATTGTTTTGAAAAAATAATTAAACAATTGTAATGTTTTTTTAAATACTTCAAATTAGGAAAAAAAAGATTTAATAAAAAAATGTATAAAATAAAAAAATTAAATATCCAAAATTGTAATTTAGAATAATTTGTATGACAAATTTTCAATACAACACATGAACTGAAAATTTATTAAAAAAAAATTGTAGACTTGTGTTAATAAACAAAATGAGGACTAACGTCATTTTTAAAAATACATACAATTAAAAAAAGTTTAAAAAGATAAATTAAAATATCTTAAATTTTAAACATTTTAGTTTAGATGCATTTGTGTATGTTCAAGATGTGCAGTGGCGGTTATCAGGTTAAAGATCAGAGCGACAAAAAAGCAAATCTGCAGCTTTTTGACATCTTTGCCTTTCAGAAATCCAAAATTTCAACATACGAGAAGATGTGGGCATTTATGAGCAGCAGGAAGAGCACAGCGCTGATGAAGAATAACAAAGAAGGCATCACGAGAGTGCTGACCACAGATTATGCCCTCCTCATGGAGTCCACCAGCATAGAGTACATCACCCAGAGGAACTGTAACCTCACCCAGGTCGGAGGACTGATAGACTCCAAAGGCTATGGAGTCGGGACCCCCATAGGTAATGACCTGCACCTTTGTGCCTTTATTAGAGAAAAATGTCTTGTATAATGCCTGGCGGGCTGCCGTACCAGCCTCAGGCAAAATGTGAGCCATCTTTATCCTATATGCACTTGTAAAAAACAAGTTGAAATAACACTTACACAGCCCTTTGAAAATGCAGTAGATATGTTATTCCCTGATATAATGTATAACACCTACATTGGAATTAAAGGTGTTGTAAAAACTCAAACCTGGAGTAAATCAAACATCACCGGCCCTAACATCTGATTGATTATAGGCTCACCCTACCGAGACAAGGTGACCATCGCCATCCTGCAGCTACAGGAGGAAGGAAAACTTCACATGATGAAGGAGAAATGGTGGAGAGGTAACGGATGTCCAGAGGAGGACAATAAGGAGGCCAGTGCTCTGGGTGTGGAGAATATCGGAGGGATTTTCATCGTCCTGGCCGCTGGTCTCGTGCTGTCTGTGTTCGTAGCCATCGGAGAGTTCGTCTACAAATCACGCAAAAACAGCGATATTGAAGAGGTAAGTGACGGGCCGGCTGAGACCTACAGTCATACAAGAGCTAATTACCTCCTGCGTGTCACTGCAGAAATGAGCCATGTAAACAGAAACGACACATCTGCGGGATGTTTTCGCAGCAGCCCGCAGGTCAAGAACATGTTTCAAGTACACGTGCTGTTTATTTTGCAGGTGTTTTCCCATTACCCATTTTTTAATGGTTTTTGTTAACTTGCTTGTTTTGCATAATGTGTATTTGGAATATTTTGCATTATTTTATTTTGTTGCATGTGAATGTTGCATGTTTTATGTGCAGCCTTAATATTTTTTTGGATACTGCTGATGACTTGTCGAATTAAATTACAGACAAAATGTTCATTAGTGTTTTTTTGGATTTCGTCAGCAATGACACAAACAAGATAATTAAGCAATTTTAATTTGAACAAACATGCTTAAGTTTAGATGCTATTTCACTCAATAATATTAAATATAAGTAAAATATTATTTTAAAATATGTAATTAATGTTGCAGGATTCTACGTCAAAATATTTACTATATTTAATGGACATTTTGTCTTCAACAGACCAACTATAAAATTCAACACTGAATCATTTGCATGTTACTGATCCCGTCTCTTGTCTTTCTGTTTTATTTTCATCATTGCTCTGCATGCACAAGGCTTTCTGTTTCTTTTACGGAGTCCAATCCCAGCAGCTGGAGAGGAGCGATTCCATCTCCTCCACTGGCACCTCCTTATCAACAGATTTAGAGAGCGGGCGGCTCCTCGGGGATGACATATGTTCTTCGCATTAGACACACACACTTATATCTGTAAGGGCTGTGCGTTATTTAAAGGGCTAAAATTTACTTCTTTCCCATATTTGCCATCCACTGGTTACTACCGAACTGTCTTCCCAAACCCTTGACCTCAATCCAAGGCCTATATACGACTAAGAAATTTAGTACGGTTTTCAGGGAGATGAGAAACGCTTTCATTTTTTATTCCTCGCCCTGTGGGCTGACAGATAAGAAATACTCAGAAGCACTCGGAAACTTTTATTTACTGCTGGAAACCTTTTGAGGCGGAATTTAAATGTAAAGGGTAAAATTTAGCTATGTGATGTCCTAGATTCTCCCTCTCATGATCTTGAAAGTTTGAACCACATGCTGGGGGTTGTGATAATAACAATGAATGTGATAACAAGTATATTGAGGTTTAACACAGAAGGGGAAATTCACTCTAAATGAAATCTGACAACTTTATTTGTATTTATTTGTCAAGTAATGGTCCAAAAGAGCTTGCAAAATATGACCTAAATGGGATTTGCAAAATCTCGCAGAGTGCTACTATAGGTGATGGAGGATGCGGTTTACTGTAATGAGACATAGGCTTTACTAAAACTGCATCACTTCCCCACTGTGATTCAGTCACCTTGAGTTTGTTCTTTACAAAACCTTGTCAGGATCCACAGAAATGTGCAGCAGTGGCCAAAAGTGATGTCCGGAGGGCATATTTCTACAGTATTTGCTATTAATTAAAGTTTGATTAAACCTTCAAAATATGAGGTTTATTGCACAAAATGTAGACAACATTAAACTTGGTTAAGTTATTAGGCAAAAAGCCAAACTATAGTGTATTGGGGAATATGGGTTTTAATGTAATCTAATAAGTAAAATAATAAATTGCATAAAATATTATGTAGTATTATACACTATGTAGTATTATATTATATATTTTCATTACATTACATTAATGTAATAAATTGGATAGAAAAACAAAATGCTTACAGGAAATAAACCATAAAACGACTACAATTTAATCTATTAATATTATGTTTTTGACAACTGCAGTCCTTTTTCTGGGCTTCGACTCAATAATCTGCATGTGTTGTAATTGTTTGCCAAGCCTGCTTAAATTCTTCCCAAAGCTGATCTTCACTTCAAGCTCTAAGCACAACACGCATGCAAACTTTTTAATACACCTTTAATAAAATATTTGAATACAGGATGAATACATCAATTTTGCCATCAAAATTGTTGTACATCAACCAAAGTTGCAACTCTTTTGGCCACTACTGTTCACAAACATCTGTCTTGGGTGAAATTTCATTATTAACAGCACACTTTCAATTGTGCCAGACAAATACAGTTAGAAGCTTCTTATAGTGTTTCATATTTTATGAGGTCCACTTCCCCTGGGAATCTCTTTAATGTATTTAACCTTTGCCTGCTCTATTTGGCATTGAGAAGACATCGGTTCAGAGGGGAGTTTCGTAATGACTTGATCACTGATTAATAATGATGGTCCCTTTAAAGGAAAGAACAATTAAAAGCATAAGATTATGTGTGAAATGAGTCAAGTGGATGAACTATAATCATCCAGGAGCTAATTCACTGCACACAGTGGATGGGCTCTTATCTCTATCCCACTTCCCCAGTGGCATTTTTCTTTAGCTTTAGCCTGAAAGCCTTAAGCTGTATTAAAACATCCTTCTCATAACAAACAAGATCAGAAAGGGGACTGTCAATTAAAAAAGCAAGAAAAATATCTAATTCTGTCTAGTCATGTCTATTGCAATATCAACTCCATGATATTCTGGTGCCTAGATATTGATGGAAGCCCGCACAGGGCCTTTATTTCATCGTTTATTTCAATGTAAGTCAAGGGATATTTTACCAAGCGAGAATTGTAAATCTGATTGCTTGATATTATTATTAACTTTGTGAGTAAAGCTTGAGTCGGCAAGAAACAAACTTGATTGCAATTGTATGAAAACAAACAATACATTGATGTCTAAAGGCGTATGTTTATTTGTCCGCCACAATTCTCAGTAAATATGGATGCGTGCAATAAACATCGGCTCATTAATCGTCATATCATGCATTTAATTCAACAAAAATTTTAATTGACTGACTGCCCCAGTGCACTAAAACAACAATAATATCAAGCCAGGCAGCGATGCAAGCAAATATTTGAGCCATGCCGAACAGCGTTAGGTTGTGATCGTGTGTGTGTGCGTGGAGACTCACGCAAGCCCTCGTGTTGTTTTTTTGACAGTGTGTCTCTTTCAGTGCTGTGATGGAGGACCTGGGCATGTCCCTCAGGTGCCACAAGGCATTGAGGAAGAGAGGCAGACACAGAGGAAAAGCAGGTCTGTCTGGAGTCTTATGTAACTCTAAACGCATCCTGAGGAAAGAGACAATGGCTTAGATCTGCCTCTAACAGCATCATGGGAATCCGCTCAGTTTTGGCATATTTGTCAGTGAAATGAATTTCCAGTTTTGAGTTTGAGGTTTTTTAATTTTTTACATGAATATCAGAGTTCACATTATCAGTTTTTACCAGTCTTGTTTTTCAGTAAAATATCTAAACATCCTTAAAACGGGTTAGAAAAATTACATGAGATATTGAATTGGGTTTTTTTGGGTTAAATGTAGTTTTATGTGACACAATTTTACAGAAAAACAAGACCAAACTTCAGATTATGACAGTGTTTTTTTGCAGCGTGTGGATTTCTTTCCTTTTGCATCAGAGGTACACAGATCTTGGTAATGTGTTACGCTACTGAAAAAATAATAATTAATTAAATTAATTAATTCAAAAAGAAAGGAATCATGTATTTTGAGATATATTTATTACTGTAAAAGCACATGCTGTTATAAATAGTAGCATTTTCTTGTGCTGTCTTTGATTTCAAAAATAAAATGCTTTACATATTTTACACAAACTCTTTAAGCGTTTATTTTCTTTTAATGCTCTTTGATCACTGATGCAAGTTATATAACAGATGAATGATAAAAGTAATACTGAATGAACAAAGAAATACAGGATGTTACTCAACTGTTTCAAAGCATGACATTACTTTTGTGTCATTTTGACCCTAACATTTCAAGACATTCTGTCTGATACACATAAACCATATGCCTCAAGGGACCGAACAAAAGTATTCAGCCTGAGAAAGAGGCACAATCAAATAGAGGTTAAAGGTCGACTTGTGTTCCATGAGCTACCTACTCCATGACCCAGATAAATTGCTCTTTGAAGATTAAATGCCTTGTGTTCAAGAATACATCAGACATGGTTTGATGCAAGTCACCAAAACTAAGTTCTGAGATCTTGATAATTAGATTTTAGTGCTTTAGATTTTTATTTATAGGTTTCATTTTGAGTCATTTGGCCCTCTATACTGAGCTAATAAAACCTTAGAAATTACAAATATTAATAATTTCACTTCTTTGTTTTACATTTTCTAAAGTGTTTCTTTTTACTTCCAGGTTTACATGACTTTGATTCACAGCCACATTCCCCAAATATAATACAATTTCTTGCTCAGTTTTGGCTTCAGGGAAATTTGGGCATTAAAGATGTTTAATAGTGTTTTGAGTCCACTTTGAATGTGTATATGTGAGAAGAAACTCGCAGGCTATTAACAGGCAATATGAATATCACCGAGCTTTAGAGAAACTGAAGGCCATTTACACTTATACTGTAGATAGAAAGATAAGAATTGCTGGAGGCTGTTCGGGTCTGCTAGTCTTCTTTAAAGCTTTTAGACTTCATGTAAGAACTATTGAAACAACTTTCATTTAGTCCTTGATTTAAAATTGGAAGCTGTTATGTATATTAAAATGTTTTCACCACAAATTATAAATCGCATGGCTATGCATCTACATGATGAGAATTAAAATAAAGTTCGCCCAAAAATGAAAGCTCTGTCAATATTTACTCACAAAAAAAGTTGTTTAAACTGTTGATGAAACACTTAAGGGGATGTTTAAGTGATTATTTTCTCACTGTCCTGCTTGACAGCTGTGGTCACCATTTGTGGACAAAAATAGCCTGATATTCCTTCATGTTCCACAGAAAAAATCTAGGAAGTACATGACGACAGAATTTTCATTATCACTTTTCTTTAACCTCATACTGTGCATATTCGCTTTGCAGGATTTAGATCAAATGTGAGATATTCTCTCAAATCCGATTTTGAAGCAATTTACTTTTAGCATAATAAATTACCACATAAGACAATAAGTGTAATAACATCTCAGTCATACAGTAGCTGAAGGTCAGACTGATGTCTGAGTTTAACAAACAAAACCCTGCAGATCTGATCTGAGATCAACCGCTCTGCTAAGTGCTTCTGCAGTGATTGATCAAAACAACTGTTAGAACAAACAGCAGTGTCAGTTTTAACACTAATGACAGATCAGTCTTGTGGTTTGTTTTTAATGGGAAATTGGGATGAAAAATGCTTTTAAGTGCTCTTTTTCTGCCATGTGAATCTGACATTCACAAACATCTCTATAG
Organism: Beaufortia kweichowensis; assembly: GCA_019155185.1. NCBI lineage: Eukaryota > Metazoa > Chordata > Actinopteri > Cypriniformes > Gastromyzontidae > Beaufortia > Beaufortia kweichowensis. Next base: position 2,032,057 of record CM032815.1, on the reverse strand, counting down.
CCTGAAAGCTTCAGCAGATGGGATTTTTCACACTGACCCCTGGTACTTTCCTGACAGGTCTGTTTGGACCCTGTTGAATAGCTGTGTTGAGCCTGTGGGGATGTGTATGTCAAATCAAACACACAGTATGGTGTTTTTCAAGAAAGGAATGGAGAGAAAGACAGCAGGTTGTTGTTTAGAGTTGTTGTTTTATGCTAAAACTGAATGTGCAATCTGAACTTTAAGCTTGGTGTGTGACTGTTTCTCAGCAGAAGATGCCCATTAGAGCTTATAATGCTGTTCTGCTGCCCACTGCATACACACACACACAAAAACTAAACCCTTCAGCTGTGATTCGGCAGGTGCAGTGTCTCTCAAACACTCTCGAGAGAACTCTCAAAACATCATTTAACCATGGAGGGTTACATACATTAGGCCAATTACTCCATTAGACCTAATGACTTCTCTCTTTTGCCAAATAACAATCTCCTTTGTGAGAGAGGCAAGTCCATGTGCTGGGACAGACAGCAGCGTTAATGGTCTTTGCATTGTGGAAGATGGACCAGAGGGTCACACACTGTGTAGCTGAAGGTCAATTATTCTAAAAATTGACGTCTTGTTCCTGTTCTCTTGGGTTCTTATTGGGTGAATTAAATTTGGGTTCAGCTAATCTGCTCTTAATCTGTTAACTGTCACCGTTCCACAGGTGGAACACTTATTCACTATTCACTTTAATGTTTTATAGTTGAATTCTAATCTAATCATGACATATATATATAATATATTGATGGAAAGGTCTAAAACTCAAAAATAAATATTTGACAAATATTTATAACAATAAACAAAAAATGAATTACAAATGTTAATGTTATTTTTTTTTAATTCCTCTTATTATGGAAAAATTAAATAATATAGAATTATTAGCTCATATACGATCTTGGATTTTTAAGACATTGAAAATCTGCTTCACTGGACCAGGTTCATAATGCCTGGAGTCAGTGATGCGGGGGTGAAACACAGCTAAGATGTTCTGAAAGAGTCAAATTAAACCTCCAAACTCCAGTACGTATCAATAGCTCACACACAAATCATGAATAAGGGTTTGCACTTCTGTAGTGCTTCTATCTAAATCCACACAGATGGCCTAATATTAGAGGACTGCTGAATGTGATGATGTTTACTGCCAGCTTAAGGTTTTTTCCGTTTGGTTTTAGTATTTTGATTAATTCTGAGATTCGGTTTAGACGGCCGTAATACTGTTTTCCCTGTCCCTAATCTGCTAACCTCATAACTCTTAATCAAACCCAAGCAGTTTTTTCTCTTTTTGTCGTGATATTGTAATCCTAAATGAGGTCACAGATTATGAGCTTGTGATATTCTTCTCATCATGAGTCTTACCTGAAACTGCTTTCTTTGCTTAGCACTCAGCAAATCAATCTGTTTTACAGAGAGATGCACCTGCGCTCTTTCCAACGACCTTTGCTGTTTTTGTATGCTCAAGGGACATTGATTTCTTGCTCTGTCATCTTATGATATGCTCCATGACCACAATTCTGGCACAAAGCATCAGCGCTCCTATCTTTCTGCGGCAGACTAACGGCATGACATTTTCCCTATTAGTGCTTAGACATGAATACACAAAAGGATTCGAACTAGCAGAATCTGCATGCCTTCTTCTTTCTATACTATAGAAGTGAATGGTGACCACCATGGTTGTCCTTGGTCGCCATCCACTTTTATTTTATTGAAAATAGCATCTTAGACATTCTAGGTCAAATGCATTCATGTTGCATTCCAGAAAGAAATTCATACAGGCATATTTTGAGTGAGCTATCCCTTTAAGAAAGACATTTAAATCCACTATAGTCTCATGGCCTCAAAGAGATGATGTGTTTGTGTTGTGTATGTGTGCAGTCTCAACAGTAATCACACACCCAGTAACTAAGTTTACACAAAATTGTATTCTTTGTACAGGTTTGGTTATATCAGTCGTTGATTGTAATTGGTCAAGAGTTGTGTTTATTCATGATAAAGTCACCCAACGATTCTGTGTATCACTGCGCAGCAACGTAAACGTCCATACCACAGTCGGTCAGGGACTATTTTTTTCAGCGGAAGGAATTCATTTGTTATTTTACTTCGTGAGTTCCATCCTGAAGTTTTAGGTGCTAAAAGAGCAACGAAATGTAAGTAAAACTTTTAATATTTGTCAACTGATTTACGACAGAAACCTAAAACAACCGATCTATAGGTGAAAGATACATACTAACAAAGACGAAAATGTACACGTATGTAGATTAGGGAGATCAAACATAATCCAAACTAATAACCAAAGATGTCTAAATTTTTGGACTGCAAAGCTAAACTCAAAAGTTGCCAGACAATAGATTGTAAATTGAAAAGCGTACACGTATTTGTGATGGGGCCAATAACATCTGGTTTGTCATGTGAAGATAAATGATATCCGATAGCTGTCTAAGCACAGATAAAACTGACAAGCATCCCGGAATAACCCCAAAACACAATGAACACACCGCTCTATAGCTGACAATCAGACAGCATATATTCATCAAAATGATTTAAATGATGAGAAATGCCTCATAGGCTCCAATTATCACAGCACTCCTCCTTATCCTGTAAACAACAGATGATATTTTGCTGCAAAGTCATTTTCAAGCTGTCTCTGCGTAAACAAAGTGTTTTTCATTAGTGATGTCATTCTACAGGTGCCATGATTATAAGAGTAATTCCTGATAACTAAGAGAGATGAACTTTGACGGGTGAGTTCTGCCATCTGTTGGTGGAAATGTGTCACTGCAAATATTACAACATAAATAATATGCATTGAACACTCCATAGTTTGGTCATTTTGTACTATTTTAGTTATGTGTAAATCAATGTAATATAATGTACTGTAGCAGCACTACATGACCAAAAGTATGCAGACACCCCCTTCTACTTTTTTTAACCAGCAACTTTTAATAAAGCCATAAAATCAAGCAAACGGCTATTTAATCCTAGATTAACATTTTCAAAGTAATGTAATTTTCAAAAAGACTCAATGTGCATAAAAATACTAAACATTAAAGCATCCGTATGAAAGGAAAACGAGTCTTTAAATTCACATATTTTCACAATGAATTTATTAACAACCACACTGTCATCCTTTCGTATTGGACCCAAGCAATACAGAGCAAAATAATCAAATCTATACATTATAAAAATGTATAATTGAGAGAAACTACATCATGTGCAGTTGTAATTTAAGCACCTGAGAGTTTAATCCCAGATTCACTTTAAAACAGGTAATGTGCTTATAATAATGTCACAGCTTTAACAAATGTTACAGCACCCTATACAGTAGTAAAAGGCAGTATGTCCTCCTGAGACGAAAAAAGATTGAGGTGTGTCGTGTATAAGTCCAGAAATCTTCACCCTGTGAACTGAGGCAGATTACATGAGTGTAGTGTGGATATTCTGGGGACGTGTGTGTTGAGATTATAAACGTGATTGATTTAGATGGTGGAATACTAAACACGGGCATCATCAATCACAAGGCACACAAACGCTTATTCTAAAAAGATACGAGTAAAATAAAGATAAGACCTACGATCAGATGAGAACAGTAGTGATGTCACATTTTTTAAATGCACCGACTTATACAAAAGAGTGGTTATCGAAAATAAAAAAATATATCTTCTTAAAAATATCAGCGGGTTACTGAGGTCCTTCAACCAGCAAATGTTCAGTTTTGTTATTCGTCTGTTTCCTGCTCACCGATGAGATCTGTGCTGAGGAGTTTCATGATTGAACCGCAGACACTTTTCTCATCAGCCCGACAGGGATGTGAATGAGCTTCTACGAGCCTTGAAGGCAACAGGTTCTGTAAGCTTGAGTGAGCAACACTAGCTGTGTTTTCTATTAAGGAACCAAACGGCGGATTGGCTTCAGAGCAGCAGGTGCGTGAGGAGAAACAGGAGGAGGATCCTGAAGCCTGGGGCTGGAGCTCAGGGCTGTCAGGGAGGTCTGAGGAGGGGCAGAGGAAAGCTGACAGTGGGCAGTCTGGAGAGGAGTATTTAGCCAGCACCTGAAGCTGCTCAGGTCTGAGAGCGGCTTCAGCACAGACTCTCTCATACAGAACCGAGTAACTCTGCCAGGTCTTCATCTTCAACTGATTCAGTTGAATCCTTTCGGCCATCAGCTTCACATGTTCACTTCTCTGCAGAGCAAACACAGAGAGAAACAACATTCATGTCTTATTAGCTAATGTTAAAAAATGTCAAATTATTTAAAACCCGACTTTGCTAACATTTAATCATTTATATAATGTTATATCAAGTTATAATGTGCAGGTTATAACTAGCCCTTTTTCTAAATTTCACAAACTGTCAAAGACATTTCACCTGCAAATTAAAATAAATATTTTTATCATTTTTTCTGCAATATTTTTATGACAGAAGTAGCATATTCCCCCAATTCAGATTACTATATTATTTGAAAAAAAAAACATTAAATTGTAAAATAAGCCTGCTTATATATTATATATATATATATTACTAGTTATACAGCCTTAAATTATCCTGCTGTAAATTGTAAACATGGCTGTGTTACATTAATGAGAATGAATGAAAATCATCATTGAGAATAAAAAGTGAAACATCTGGACACTTTAACAATAATGAGAATTTGAGGGATGGGGAGGGGCTTAAATTTTAGCAGAATAATTACATGACAAAAAGTTAATGAATGTAAAAATAAGCTTTATTTTCTCTAACCAAAATAGGATTTTATCATTTTCTGTTTTAACTTATTCACTTTTTTGGAATCACTAAGACATCACTGAAAAATTCAAACACTCACCAGTTTCTGGATTTCACACTCCAAGCTGTAGATGCAGTCGAGTTTCCTCTTGCGGCAGCGACGGGCTGCAATACGGTTCTTGCTTCGCCGGCGGATGTCATGCACGACATCGAGCTGGTCCCGTGTCAAGTACTGCTGCTTCAGCATCTGCTGAAAGTCATTTCTGCTCAGCGAAACGATCTGGTCCACAGAGAGCGGCAGGGCCATCTGGAGGAGAAAAACGAGAAATACCTTTTCTATGTACACCTATACAAATGTCTAATTCATATATAGTGTAAAGCTTAAAAATGTGTTTATTCGTATTAAGTATGTATTTTTATGACTTTTGACCTCAATATGAACCCTAACCAACATATATTAACCAATCTAGACACAGTAACTCACAGATGTGTTTAAATAAACGCTTTAAAGTTTGCTGGGGATTTATTTAAATAATAATCATCCCTCACCTCACATAACCGTTCACTGCTATAAGACTCACTGTCCCCCTCTGTGTCAAAACTATCCGAGTCTTCCCCTGATTGGTTGGAGGGTTGTGATGTGGCTCTGCCCTCAACTTCATGTACTTGAGAACCAACTGCGGCAAAGCTTTGCAGAAATGGACACTCCACCGCCCTGGGATCCTTAGGGCCCGACGATGTCTCCGCCAGGCCCATGCCGAAGGGAGATGCCTGGGTGGGATAAATATCCGGCCAGACCGTGAGCTGTTTGGCAACCTCGATCTCTTCTGTGCTCCTCTGTGTGTTGCTTTGGTCAGGAGGACAAGTTTTAGTGTTACTGTTGCAGCTAAAACCTCTTTCAACTACATCTGTTCCTGAGAGATGATACATTTCTTGTTTAGCTAAATCTCCTGAGTCCCAAACAGATTGTGCTGATTGACTACAGTCCCCATTGCTTGAGCAAGGAAGGCAGCTAAGGGGACAATTTTCTTCTGGTCTCGCAAGGGACGCCGGGACCGCTTCCAAGTTGCAGACATCTGGACAGGATCGCTCCTTCCCACAAGCTTTTTGAAACTTGCGGTATTTGGGACATAAGAGGGAGTAGTCTGTGTGTTCCTCGCTTTGTACGTTGTTACTTCCTGTTGCATCTTCAGTGGGCATCAAAGATGACTCCTTTTCCTGAAGTTCAGACTTTGAGGGCTGATGCAATGTTTTGTCTTTATCAACGACATCATCCGTGGCAACGTCCCGAGCTTTGCACCATTTGGTCTTACAGCATTGCTTTTTTTTTATTTGTGATGTACTTCTGCTGCTGTCAAAGAACTTAGGAAGAAGGAAGTCGAAGCAGACTTTGTCCAAGTTCTTAAAACCAAGAACAGACGCACAGTTCCGAAGTTCAAGGACATTCTCTTTGGTAAAGATAAGCTTTGAGGTGTAGGCGAAATCCAGTAAGGGTTTAAATCCCTCTGCAGTCACCTGCAGAAATAATGTAAATCAAACACAGAAAAATCTGAGAAATCGAGAAAATGGCTTTTAGATCAACCTCAAACTGCGATTTTGTCGTTACCTCATCCGGAAGGTTGATGACAAGTCCTGCAGACGCGGTAAGACTAGATACACGAGCACTGAAGAAATCACTGCAGGAGGCCAGAACCGCCCGGTGGGCTCGGAAACTCTGGTTCTCCACCACAACAGTCACATCACACAGAAGATCTTTCTTCCTCTGCTCATTTAGACATTGCAGAACATGGGAACTGTGCACAGACGACTGGAAGGTAAACTTTGAGGATTTCAAGCTCTCCATTGACATGTTGAGTTAATCTGTAACATAAAAACACATGCTCGGGAGAATTGCCAAATGGATTTTTGGCATGATTCACAACATGCTGACTAAAACAATGATCAATGTGAAAAATTATACAGCTCATTCAACAGACGAATATAGCAGGAACATTCAAACGTAACAAAAAGCATCTTAATATTAACATAATATACAGTATTCAGACACAATTGACAAAAATGTTTCTCATGAGCCTAAAAATCTTTTCACCTAAAGGTGTATATTTCAATGTTTGACATTACTTTTGTAGACAAAAATATAATTGCCACTATATTACATTCTTTAATTAAAAAAACTTTTATTTGAGCAAATACTGAATAAAAAGCATAGATAATTCAGTGCTTTTTAAAAATCTTTCCAGGTTGAGACCTCAAAAGCTGGATGATAAAAAACAAGAGTATGATGTTGCTAATTCTAGACAAAGTGTGACTACTTTTAAAGATGATCAAATATAACATAGTGTTATTAATTTATGCTTTTAGTCACAACATGATTCCCACAGTTACAATTGTGTTATTTTACATTTTGTATGAGTTACCTACTATTTCTAATATGTGGAAAAAATCAAAGTAAGCAAGTGTTTCCAAACTTTGACTAGTTGTGTAAGAACTGAATATGTTTTAAGGGAAATCATGCAAATAAATAATAAAAAAAATGTGCATATCAGCAAAAACAAAGTATTTAAAGTTTCACGGTTGTATTCAGTAAAGCACATCGGGCAACTACGTAGTCCACAAGTTATGAAAAGACTACGTGTCTTTACACACGGAAGTTGCTTATCTCAATAGTGTAAAGAGAGTTTGTTCCAGTCACGCAGAGAGAGCGTGTGCGTGCGCGTGCTCGCCCGTGCTCTCCGCTCTGCTGACTCACTGGCTTTTGCCGATAAAGGATGAGTAGGCATTTTCCTCTCGTGTCCCTTTTTCATTCAACTGCTCCACGTTACGATAAGTCCACATCCTTAACATTTATAAAGTGTAAACAGCAGACACGCTTTTGATAAAACCAAAGCATTCCTGCTATGTATTAAAATTCATTACACACGCCTAACCTTTGAACGCGAATATGATATCAAGCATGTTATCTAAGCACAGTAGATTTGTGACCGTAGCGTTAATATTAAAAGTATTTTTGTTTTTAAAGGCTTACAAATAATGAAAAAGCACTCACATCTGTTTTGTCTGAAAAGGAAGAATTCACCCTCTCATACGCTGTTACGTTTCAAACGAAGTTGAAAAACTTTACATTTCAAAGGTATTCATTTGTCTGTCTTTCTTTGATATAGAAACCAACAACCTGTAAATACTTACCTGTCATATCTTCGAAGAGTGACAGCAAAAGTTGGATTTGTTACAACATACTAACTCAGATTTCTAAAGCGCTCACTTGTAACTATGATCATAGGAGGTGCTTGTGTTGTACTCTGACGTCATGTGACATACTGAAGTTGTTATTGTCCCGCCCTCTACAGCGCTACACTCCGTTCATTGGTCTTCGGTTTTGTCTATCACGAACGTCACGACTTCCTTTAGTTTCTAAGCAGTTCACAGTTTAGATGCAACTCTTGTGCCTTCTGGGACAAAGTGCAATTGTGGTTATAAGAGTGATGAAAATGTGGTTAATCTGTGATTTATAGATATTAACAATGAATAAGAATATGAAAAATGAAAAATATAATGGAATTTTGATAGATTTATTTGATATATCATTTATTATAATACTTTAATTACTTCCCCTGTGAACATTTTGTATTCATTAATATACGTGTTTTATTTTGAAAGGATGTATTTCATTTGAATGTGTAATATTTTCATTCTTTATTTTTATTGTTTGAGTACCTCTCAAAATGGTACTTCGAGTGTAAGCCCACAGTTTAGGTTGACACATAATTTTATAATTTGTATCTGTTAACTGTTTGGGTGCATCTACTCATTCATTATTATTACTATTTTCCCATATTTTGTAATATCATAAAATAAAGCATGTTATTAGCAAAAATTAAAACTCTTTTAGAGTAGTTACCCTTTGCCTAGATAAATCTTTCTCTCTCTCTCTCTCTCTCTCTCTCTCTCTCTCTCTCTCTCTCTCTCTCACACACACACACACACACACACACAAAGATAAATAAAATATAATATTAAGGTATAATCCTTAAATTATGGCAAAAATAACCTAACATAACCTAAATAACAAAAGCGAAATTAACTCTTAAACTATTTTTAAAAGTTAAACTTTCCTGTTTTTAAACTGGTTTGAGGACATAGATTAGGAACTTAATAAATGCTGGTGTTTCAGCAGTGTGGGATGGCAGGGTGTCAGACATTGATATTTTTGAAGAGTTTCACAATCCTAAATTGAGCAGATCACATTTCGAAACCCAAGTTCCCTATTACTGAGTGACTAAACAATGGTGTGCAGTCATACGTCTGCTGTCACCTTGCCTGAACCTGAATAGTTTAACAGAAATGTAATTCCTTAATTCCTCATTTATGCAACTGAGAGACAACAGTAAAACATTTTACTAAGAGTAACATTTACTCCTTCACAGCACAGCATTTTAAATGATGTAACAGTGACACAACTTTAACTGTACAATATGCAGTGAAGAACATCAAATACGCCCTTTCAACACAATCTGAGAAAAAAGTAGTATATATTGTGAAAATGGTGTCAGACAAATATGAGTCAACAAATGAAAATAGCACAAGTCTGGCCACGTTGTCAAAACCATCAGTCCTGAAAAGGACCAAATTTAGCTTAACATACTGTATATAACATACATTAATTAAGTGTCTCAGTCATTGATTCAGGATCAGTTTTCTCATTAGTACATCATTATATAACCATGGAAAAAACACTGAGATGTTTGTAAGTAGTGGTAGTAAAGACCCAGTGAGGTCATGAGGAGCCCTGCCTCTTTTGACTGATGACTCGAAGAGTCTCGAGCTGTTGGGCGCGCTCGCTGTGAACCGTGATGAGATTGCGATTCTCTTCCGTCAGTATCATGTATTCTTCCTCCAGCCGTGCAAGCTCCATTGATGCCTTTTCATCTTCTAACAGCTCTGCAATGAGTTCTTTCCTGTGCAGAATACATAGAAACAAGCTTAAATGTAGTAGATCATTAGTACTTGTACATGTACTTTTGAGGTATCGCTTCATTGTCTCCTAATATTTGTAAGTCGCTTTGGATAAAAGCGCCAGCTAAATGCCTAAATGTAAATGTAAATGTAAATGTAGATCAATTTCTTTCTTTCATTACATCAACTTTGTACTGATTTGACACATGATTGCACAGAACCGCAACAAGGATGTTTGCCAAAATAACACATGACATGTGTCTTGTATGCCAGTCAGGTGATTACAGAAAACAAAACGGGCATCGCCATTCAGTTTGATACTTGGGTTGATGTTGCTATAAATATAAACTGCAGATGCAAAAGTCACTGATATGTGCTCTGTATACTCCCAATTTAACAGTTGGAACACAAAGGGTTAAAACGGTTTATACCTTTACATGGATAAAATCAGCATAACACTACTTTCCCTTGTTTACATTTCACATCTGTGAACAACTAGGAAATGTCAACAGCAGTGTTCAGCATGAGTCAGTAATAAATGTCTAATGAAAATTCTTGTCAAAGCAAACTCACACATGCGATTTACAGCACACATCCTGAAAAGTCTGGTGCTTTATCTTAACCCAGTCTATCTGAGAAATTGTGAGTGTTTTCCTATCCAGGAATAAAAAAAGAGATGAAAAGAGAACAAGCGCTGGAAATTTACGTTGGCATTTAGGCATAAAAAGTCTGTTGTGTTTCCCTACATAAATAACCTTTCATTCAGCACTTTATAAAATTTCCTGAGTATATAAAATTTACCATCTGTAAATTTGAGCCTGCATGACTATCTCTATTATATCAATTCCTAAAGTTCATGTAAGAGAGAACTTTTGATTAAATGTCAAATACATGCACTTTCATTTTCAACGTGTGGTTTTGCAATGTTGTCTGGTCAGAAAAAAGCCTTGTATACCACAATATGTAAGGTCTTGTCATCATACACAGACATCTGAACAAGATCAGCATGACATTTTAAGGAAACCCCACACACAGTTACAAAGAGAACTTTAAACAGTTATGTCCATATTTGCTTATATTCTAAGATTTATTATACTTATTAATTAATTAATTAATTAATTCAAATAATAGGGTTTATGCATGTAATCTATACAAATAATTAACAAGACTCCTAATGGTATTGTACATTATATACATTTGCTGAATTTGCTTATCTTGGTAATTATAAAAGCTTACTTTCTATCTTCCAGCCGGGCAATCTCATGTTTGACCTGGTTGAACTCATTGGCCATCTTGCAGTGGTCTTTATATACATCTACAGACTCCTTAAGGGACTGACATGGCAGGACTGGCTGTTAGGAGAACAAAGGATCACATTCATAATTCATATCAAAATTAGTAGATGTTGTTGCTCATATAGTTATAATATTCATTATATTTTCATTTATTCTTCAAAGAGTTATATTTGGATTACGTAACATACGATGACATATACACAAAATTAACATTCAGTTTGATACAATAGTTTTAATACAATGTGTGGAAACAGTTGGTTAGATGCTTGATGTTTTTTATTCCTTTTATGTCAGAAACTTCTGCTTTCGCAATGATTCACAGTTCATTAGAATATCATTTCCACAACAAGCCACTTCTGTTTTTCCCTGTTTTTCCCCTTAACTCCCCCATGTTTTATATAAAGTAATCAATATAGTCAAAATTTGATTTAAAATTGGAGCTCATATATATTATTACATGTTGTTTTTTATTAAATAATGTTTTTGAATTTTATTTTGTCCTTCCATGTGAATTGACAAAGTTTCCTTGTGAGCACTTTTATACAGCCATGACGAAAAGGGACAGAACAATCAATCAAATGCCATTTATTGTAAACTTTCAGAGTTTGCTCTCATTTCTATAAATAGCCTGTCTGAAAGTCTCTAATGTTGATGACATGGACTTTTTCCAAAACAATCAAATGCCATTTATTGTAAACTTTCAGAGTTTGCTCTCATTTCTATAAATAGCCTGTCTGAAAGTCTCTAATGTTGATGACATTTTCCAAAACATCCCACTGTACAAAGCAACAAATCTATTGTCAACGATCAAATTAAACCATGACATCTTGTAACTATTACATGACTTTTACATGTGGTCGTACTACAGCATATTCACCACAGCGAGAATCTGTCAGTTTAAGTGTTTTGTGAAATGATTGTAATATTATGTTGTATGTCCATAATATCCTTGATTAAAATGTTGTCAACAAACAGTATAAAGCAGCAGTATAGTGTTTCTGTGACCAGATAGTGGTGTACAGTGTTAACTATTAAGAATGTTGTCTTAACTTTTTCCACATTAAACTTGCATGCAAGAACAAGTCACTGCCCCCTGCTGGTCAATCTCACCCTAAATATTTCTGGTGTTCAGTTCTAACATTTGCAACAGTGGATTTAGCCTTTTTGCTGTTTTTTTTCCATACACCTGTCACACCAAACCTACAATATAAGCAACATTGCAATATTAGTTTTTAACATACATATTTATTTGGACAGTCAGGCCGGGGTTATCCTAATCCATATAATCCAAACATTGCAATGGAATGATTTTATGTAAAGGTGCTTTGAAACTATGTGCATTGGCAAAAGAATTATTAAAGCAGTAAATAAAATTACACAGAAAGGCATAAATATAACAATGAAAACTGATTCTGCTGTATAATAAGTTTAATGGTCACTGCACATATTAAAGCATACACATGAAAATGCACTATCCATATTCTATAATCTATCTATAATTTGTATAATTTAATTTAAATACATTTTAAATTGAATAAATGTTTTAATTTTAGGTATTTGTAAAAAAAAATTATTACTGTTATGAAATTTGTCAAATATCTATTCTTGAAGCTCATTGATCAATGCCAAGGTCTGGCCACCGAACAAACAATAATTTCAAACAATTTCAAAGCAGGATGTTAAATCTGGCAGGTAACTTCTGCCACACCAGCTTGACCAGCTGATCAACCATTTAAACCAGCTTACACATCTAACTATAAAATCTATCATAAAAATGAGCTACCCAGCAAGCATGGTCAGTGTTTGAAGCATAAATCATATTATTCTTTAAACAGATTAATAATAAACTTTACCTGCAGGCGTTGCTCAAGGTCAGGGAAAGATGGAAGGGGATCCTCTGCATCTTTCAACTCTAAAAGAAAAAGAAAGCCAGATCAATATGTCTGGTATGTGGATGCTAGATGCAACTAATGTTTGAGATCTTTACTCCAAGGTCCTAATGATGACATCTACATCCATCTAATCAGCCCAACCATACAGCATCTCAAATTGCAACACAATGACAGCATCTACAATCTGTTATCATGTGAGAGGTTTATACTGATCTAGGTCCACCCCCCTCAACCGTGAGCACCCCAAGAGACCTACAAACTGATCTCAAATCAGGGCGATAACCCCAATTCAAACACCACCTGTTCGGCCATGGACTCCATAATCCTAAATGGACAGATTGAAAGTAACTATCGCCCAGATTCTTCACAATGACTTGACTTTAATGAGCAGTCTGACAGACAGCTTATCTGCACTGATTCCTGCCATGCCAGCTATGTCCAAGTGGGTCTCGCTCACTCATGATGGGAATCCTCTGATGCAATCAGCTAAAACAGGGCTGTTTACAGTCACGCTTCTGCCAGAAGGCCAATTAAAAGATATATATATACATGAAATTTGCACATGGGTCTTATCTTAAACCTGATAGGCCCATTACTCAAATTAAGAATCTCACGTAATTCCCGCAGAATGAGCCTGGTGGGGGTGAACATGGTGGTTTCGTGTTTTTTTGGCTGACTGATCGCACGCCAGTGACTGTAGATAGAGTATATTTAAAAAACTACTTAAGAAGATGATGATGGGTCATATATACAACTAAAAATCGTCTTACTACAGTACCCACAGTTTAACCATGGTATTCAATAGTAATCAATCCACCAAGGCTACTGAACTTTTACTACAATAAAACCATGGTTAATTCTCTTAAGTGCAGCTACACGGTTGAATTATGGGAAATAGGGCATAACGACAGTATTGTTCCACATCTGCCATCCACTTTGGGGGAAACATACAAAATAAGACAGGGCACAGCAGCAACAAAGCAAGATGAAGTATGAAATGTTTTTAAATTTAGGCCTGTGTTCTAAAAGCAAATGAGTGAATCATGCAGCAGTGAGGTATTAAAAAGGAAACCTGATGCTGCAATGTCCCGGCAGCAGCTGCCATCAAAGCATTTGCATGAATAGCTGTAAAACACTTTGACAGCGCTGTTGACTTTGTGGCTAGGTAGATATCTTGTTTTTAAGATGCCAGAGATGAACGAAAATAGAGGGGGCACCTGCTTCTCTGAAAAGGATGGCAGAAGTTGAACAGATCCCACACGAGAGGCTTTGGGTGGCTTTTGTTGGTTGCCATTTTAGTAGAAGTCACGCATCTTCCTAACCTATTTTAGTCTCTCAATCACAGTCTCTGTCACAACCATGTCGTCTGAAAATCTGATGATCACTCCTCTAGTCTAGATAAGTTACCTGATGTTTCGTCAAGGCTGAATGCGATTTGTACTTCAGGTTTATCTGCAGAGACTCGTCTTGAGGTGATCATTTATTCCTAAGGGGCAAACACAGCAGTTTTTAAGTAAGCCTTACATTTAGCTATTTAAAATAGCCTATGAGATAATGATGATTTTAAAAGGTTATAAAAGTTTGCATCAGAGATTAAACAATTAGAAAAAAACTATTATAATTTTACAGGGGCTGCAGTGACAGCAACAACACAGTATTGCTTATAAAATCATTTTGTGTATAATAAGCAATATTTTTCACATTAAGCATTGTTCAAATTAAAGATTAAAATAAAATAATTAATGTCACTGTGTCGTGTTTTCATTAAAAAGGAGACGATTTTAACCTGCACAATGCTGTAAATTAATAACAGCATTTTAAAATAGAAAATAGCAGCAAAATTTGCATATAATTGTATAAAAAATATTTACCTGCCAACAGAAACGTATTTATAGAGAAGCGTCAAATCACGCGCTGAGTCGCTGAGCAACGATGCGGAGCTACAGACGCTCCATTGACACTCGTGTAGCTCTTCTGTACAGCGTTTATACTGTAAAAAAGCCTTGATATTAATCCCTTGATCCTAATGTACACTAAGAAGCCAAAGACAGGTTTACGAAACAGCCAAAGAAGTCACAGCCCTTCAACGCAAGTGCAGTACCACTCTGATTTTGTGTGTGCCAGCCAATTAAATGGACCAGATGACATGACTTTACATGAGAACAATGTCCATCTCTCCAATCAGCTTTGAGTGACCCAGACATTAACTTGAACAATGCGTAGGTTTTACGATGATAATAATTTTGTCCTCTTTATGCCCCCGTCTTTAAACCTATGCAAGGGTTGTTGTGATTAAGTGTTGTGACATATTCAATACAACTTGGAATTGAGTAAATTACTTCGGGAAAATATTTATTAAAATAATAAAAATAAATAAATAATAAGATAGAGTGCATAACAAACACTATAATGAGAATTATTGGAATAATAATGCATTACATTTAATTTAATAATTACATTTTAACGTTATAAAATATTTTATTTTAATATAATTTACTATATATAATATAACTGTATAATTATATTTAATGTAATATAGTTTATTTTTCTTATTTTCGGTTTCATTTTTTAAATAATAATCGAGAAATATTTTCTTAATTTCAGTATGTGGCTGTGACAATAAAACGCATCTTTTTATAATTATATAATTATATTTAATGTAATATAGTTTATTTTTCTTATTTTCGGTTTCATTTTTTAAATAATAATATTCGAGAAATATTTTCTGGCTGTGACAATAAAACGCATCTTTTTCTGTGATTTTTTTTACCAGAATATTTTTTATGTATTTGTGCAATTTCTGTTTCATTATTGTGTTTTTACATCTTTTTTAAAACCACAAACTAAACAAAAGATTTTAAAACATAAATGACTTTTCTTTTATGGGGTGGGGATCGATCGACGTATTCGGCGCTCGATTGTTTTCTCCTCTCGCGATCAGGAATCCGTGTGTCTGTTCTCTACAGTCACGCCTGTTCTTTCTTAGCTGCATGCTTTCCGATCGCTGCAGCCTCATCGCAGCTTCACTCTAATATCTACAATATCTGCTCAAAATGGCTCTTCACGTTCCCAAAGCACCGGGCTTTGCTCAGATGTTAAAGGATGGTGCGAAGGTAGGGCCGTTGAATGAATGTTTGGATTCTGTTGTGTTATTTTAGCGCACGCCCAGTGAGTTCCTATAGAGATTTCTAGAACATGGGCCCTGATTCCAACTAGTTACCGGTTAAACCCATCCAGCTTTAGTAACTGAGGAATGGTAGTTTGAGAATGAACGTATATAATATAGCATCTTAAGAAACAATTTTCTTTCAATTATTTTGGTCAGAAAGTATTGGATGAATGAAGTTAGCATGTTAGCTGAAGACATGTGCGCCTACCGGCACAGCACTGTTACTGACAGGCAGATACTGTTCATCTGACATCCGCCTCACAGCTCATCAAAAATGATTACTGTTGTTATTTGTAAGTATTTAGTTTGTGTTAAATCACAGCAGTACAGCACACTTTAAGTAGATCGTGACGATGGTGAATGATATTAATTATTGAAATAACAACAATCTCAATAAATCTCCCCAATCTGAATATCTTCTCTGTATGTGATCAGAGTTTTTTTTAATAGTGATAAATCCCATTTAAGCTGATTGTTCCTATATCTTAAGATGATTGTTTTGTGTATCTTTTGGTTATGACAATGTACTTTTTGGCAACCTCATGGGCTGTATTTTAATATCTGGTTCTTAGTGTTTACTCAAAACTAATAACAACATCTTTCAATCAGCACTATTCTGGTCTTGAAGAGGCAGTTTACAGGAATATCCAAGCTTGCAAAGAACTAGCACAGACCACAAGGACCGCATATGGACCCAATGGTAACTCTTCCTTCCATTGTGAAGTAGACCTTTTTGTTCAAACGACTTCTCATGATACTAAAGATCTGTGATATTTAATTGTTTGCCTAATTATTCACAGGCATGAACAAAATGGTCATCAACCACTTGGAGAAACTCTTTGTCACAAATGATGCTGCCACCATTCTCAGAGAGCTGGAGGTAATAACGTCATAGATGTACAGTATTGATGTACATCACATTCATGATGAAATAAATAGGCATGCTGCGTAAGAATATTTCAGTTAAAAGTGTGTTTTTGTTTTTCCACAGGTTCAGCACCCAGCAGCTAAAATGATTGTGATGGCATCACACATGCAAGAGCAGGAGGTTGGTGATGGGACAAACTTTGTGCTGGTATTTGCTGGTGCTCTTTTAGAGCTGGCAGAAGAGCTGCTGAGGATGGGCCTGTCTGTGTCCGAGGTCAGTAGACAATAACTCTAATCCAAAATATTACTTTGCGGGTAAAGGTTTGTGTTAATTTTGTGTGTGACTACTGTACATAATTTATGATTTGATGATTGTTTGTCCAGGTAATTGAGGGGTATGAGATGGCATATAAGAAAGCTCAGGAGATTCTTCTTGATTGCATTTGCTCCTCGGCTAAAAACTTGCACGATCTGGATGAGTCCACGGCACTAATCCGCACAGCTGTCATGAGCAAACAATACGGCAATGAGGATTTCCTGGCCGACCTTATCGCACAAGCTTGTGGTAAAATCTTTGGTTATTGCTGTAGTGTAATTAATAATATATTGGGCCTTTGTATGAGAAATGTTACCAGCCTTTTTAACAGGAGGGCTTTTTCTTTGTAGTGTCTATCTTTCCTGAGTCCGGCAGTTTCAATGTTGATAGTGTCAGAGTGTGCAAGATTTTGGTAAGTATAACGAAATTTCTGGTGAATTTTCTGGATATGGCTTATAGTATGTGTGGGACAGGTTAAGATATCTCCTTGTTTGTGTAGGGTTCTGGTCTGAACTCTTCAACAGTGCTTCATGGCATGGTATTTAAGAAGGAGGCGGAAGGAGATGTCACAACAGTCAAAGATGCAAAGATAGCTGTGTTCTCCTGCCCGTTTGACTGCACGGTTACTGAAACCAAGGTAAAAAAAAATGCTTATTAAAAAAGAATGCATGGTAAAATGTTTTTGCACATAGCTGTTATTTCCTAAATGCTGCTGTCTTATAGGGCACAGTGCTGATCAAGAATGCAGAGGAGCTAGTGAATTTCAGTAAAGGAGAGGAGGACCTGATGGAGGCCCAAGTCAAGTCTATCGCTGATTCTGGGGCCAGTGTGGTCGTTACTGGGGGCAAAGTTGCTGACATGGCTCTTCATTACGCCAACAAATACAATCTCATGGTGGTCAGGTGAGTGACATCACTTCCTGTCTTGTGCAGTCTATTTCTAAAAACATTTTTACAGAATCCTGCTTTAAAGTCTGTTATAAAAAGAGCAGATTAATGTTTGAAGTTCATAAATACTGTGTATTCTGTACCAAGGCTAAACTCAAAATGGGACCTTAGACGACTATGCAAAACTGTAGGAGCCACCGCTTTGCCGAAAATTGTGAGTTTTGCCTTTTTACACCTTTTCAGACTGGATTCCTACTGTAGACTTTTGCTGTGACATCTCAGTGTTGTTGTTATTCTTAATAAACAGACTTCCCCGACCCCAGAGGAGATGGGACGCTGTGACAGTGTTTACCTGTCAGAGGTTGGAGACACTCAGGTCGTGGTCTTTAAACATGGTGAGATTTTTATAGTAATATATAAAACAATGTTTTTACATTAGAATCCAACAGCTCATACAGATTTTTCTAATTTCTTTAGATAAAGAGGACGGTGCCATCTCTACTTTGGTAATTCGTGGGTCCACAGACAATCTGATGGATGATATTGAGCGTGCCATTGATGATGGAGTAAACACCTTCAAAGTCCTTGTCAGGGTGAGTTAATAAAACTTCTCCCCGTTTTCACATCACACCAATAACATAATCAAAAATGATAACTTGAGGTTTTTCCTCTTAGGACAAGCGTCTTTGTCCAGGTGCAGGTGCCACAGAAATCGAGCTGGCTAAACAAATAACCTCCTATGGAGAGGTAATGATGTAACATAAATTGTATTATTTCATTCTGCTGCTCATCTGAACTTGCACTATAATTGATGTTTTAATTGCTTCTAAAGGCATGCCCTGGCCTGGAGCAGTACGCCATCAAGAAGTACGCAGAGGCGTTTGAAGCGCTGCCTCGTGCTTTGGCAGAGAATTCTGGTGTGAAGGGCAATGAGCTGATCTCCAAATTGTACGCTGCTCACCACGAGGGCAACAAGAATGCAGGTTTTGATATTGAGGTGAGTGATCTACTGGACATTTTTACAGTTAAAGTAATTGACTTGATATACCTGCTTAATATGGTCCTAAAAATGCCCCCACCCCATATCATTGCTGTTTTTAGGGAGAGGGACCTGCTCTGAAGGACATGATGGAGGCTGGTATCCTCGATCCTTACCTGGTCAAACACTGGGGCATCAAACTGGCCACGAACGCTGCCGTTACAGTCCTCCGTGTGGATCAGGTTAGCCTTTTAGATCGTGTATCCATACAGTTTTTCCTTTAATCAGTTTAGGTGCTACGTCAAGATGTTTTCTGGATTATAATGTGATATGTGTATGTCAGATCATTATGGCAAAGCCAGCAGGGGGACCCAAAGCCCCCAAACAGCAAGGACACTGGGACAAAGATGACTGGGCAGAGGAGCCAGACAAATTTGATACACATCATTAATAAATAAACAAATAGCAAAGGTGCCCAAAAACATGTTTTGGACTGCTTAACCACTGGAGTGATGGGGTGTTGCATGAACACTAGAAATTTTACTAGTTCACATAATTCGTTTGGATAGTTGTTGATTTTATAACTTGTGCAATAAGTGTTTAAATCTCCTAAGAGGAGAATTTGTTTGCATTTCTAATCCATAACAAAGAACTTTTCATGAATTTTGACAGTTTTGTCTGTTTGCAGAGTATTAACATTGGTACCGTGAAGTTGTTTGAGCAGATTTGTTTAGGGATTTTGGCACGGTTTACTTGCATGCAGCATGCACTAAACGCACTTTTTTTCCAGAGCACTGATAACATTTCACCAAATCACATTTTTACTCTCTTGTATGCGTTTAAGTGTCTAATTGTGTTCACATGTACCCACAGATCATCATGGCCAAGCCAGCTGGAGGACCCAAAGCTCCACAAGGAAAGAAGGACTGGGATGAAGATGACTGATGTCACTAACCTGTGTGTTCCTCTGTCTGCTCCTCACTGTCTTAGCTTTTCAAGTGTTGTGTATTTAATATCAAGCCCCATTCTTTTGTATTTTTTTTTTAGGATAAGCCATCCATGTTAACAGTAATGAATGGCTTTGAGCTGTTTTTTCCCTGGTCCCAATAAAAGGCACTTGAGCTGTCAGCATGACTGTTTTCTTTAAAGCAACCTTAGCATTAAACTAAACTCATCTTGCCCTGAAGAAAACCTAAAAATTGTTTAAGTGCATAAAGGTTGGCATATTAATGAATATTATGGTTTGGTAAGCAAAATCGGTTTGGTAATGTTTATCTTTTTATTTCAGGACAGTTGTTTCTTGAAGATTGACTTTATAAAATAGAAAGAAAATAAGAAATATAATTTTTGGTCTTTGGGTTTTTTCATCAGGGTTAAACATAACGACAAATTAAAGCTGCTTAATTATCATTTATATTTTAAAAGATAATTTTTTCAGTACTTTTTTAAACTGATTTGTTTAATTATAATTACTAAATAATAAAAATGTACCAATGTACATTTCCCCCCTATCGTTATGTAAGTTATATCAACTTATGCAACATTTTATGATGTTTGTTGTGACCAACATTATGCACAAAAGTACTTATATAAAATAATAATTTAATAGTAGCCATAATTTCTGTCTAAATGAATAAACTACGATTATTATCATTACATTTATATTGATATGTGCCATATAATTTCTGTCTAAACGAATACAATATACTATTATTATTATTACATTGATATTTGTAATATTTTATATGGTTTAGTTTTTAAGACAGTGACAACTAGTTATTGTGGTGACGTTGTTAAATATGGCATTTTAAAGGATGCTGTGGTGACCTTTATGTTAAGGAACAAACACAAAATACAAGTTTTAATTGCCAACAACTATATAACTAAAGGTGGAACGCCCTCTCCGGGAGCGCGCGTTAATCACGAGGGCACGCGTGCTCACAGGACGCGCGCTCTCGCGGTCCGGCGACGTTAAACATGGCTGCTTTCAGCAAGTCCATACCGCATAACTGCTATGAGATCGGGCACACATGGAGTCCTTCATGTACGGCGTCCACCCTGCAGGTGACAGCCGGTGCTCTGGAGGCCTCCTTCAAGATATATGCGCCTCTCTATCTGGTGAGTATAATATCGTTAAATAAAACGTAATATCTTTAGCGCAAGGACGGAGTTAGCCGGATAGCTTCATGAGAATCCTGCAGGACGGTGTAAGCATCGCGGTACTTTGATGTCATATAATAATCGACACGCAGAGTCGTATTAAGACCAACACAGCTGATGATTTATGTAGTTATTTCGTGCTTTTTAATTCGTTATAAGCCTTGAAGTATGACAAAGATCTGATAATGATGTCATACTCTGACAAGCTGTCAGAGCCCTTCTGAGCGATCAAAATACTCTCATAAACTTGTCAGTTTTAACTTTAAACTCGGATAGATGTCAGGGAGGGATAGACTGACTGGTTGGTTTTGCACAATCATTGTCATTAAACCGAAAGTGTGTCAGTTTGACAGTCACTTAAAGCAGAAGTGCTAGATTGAGAACTTGACAAGCTGTTTGGCTTGATAGACTTTTGTCGTTAAACTGGTCAAATCAGTTACTATCTGATTTGCATTGTAATAATAGCACTGGGACTCGGATTGCCTTGTTCTTCATGCTAGATCCTATTCTACAGCAATGTGTTAGAGAGACAACGAATCATCATTAAGGTCACATTGATTACCTTAGCTTTTTGATGCCAAACCACACACATATAACCACAAATCATTTGCTTTTGTGTGCTGAAGGATGTAATGTGTGTTAGTTATGGTGCCACCCCAGATTCATTGTATATGTGTTTTTCTAGACCGGCTGCAAGTCTTAATGATGCAACACCTGTCAGACCAATAGGTTCAACTCTGGTTTTGTCATCAGTTTCCATTGCAAAACTGCAGTTACAGTGGGGCAAAGTCTGATGTGTTGAGTTGCAGTTAAAACATACTGTTATAAATTCTGGAAAAATAGCAAAAAATGAATTTTCACTCATGACTTTGTTGGCATTGAACTATTCTACCAGAGCATGTTACCTAGTTTTAAAATAATGCAGCAGCCCGAGTTACTTACAGCTGAAGACTTTGTGAAATCACGGTTTTTGTGTCAGCCAGTGTGCCTTTCTTTTCTTAATCCTCTAAAACTGGATAGTTCACATCATACCTTTCAGCCCTACATAAACTCAAAAAATGTATGCTATGACATGAATCTTATTCAACAAGTTCTGTTGTTTGTTGTTTGATTGAACAGCAGTAAATTACAGCTGTGATTCTTTCAATTTCACTTTTTATTTTTTTCCACTAATTATTTCTATAGCAGCTTTACAAAAAACATTTTGGCACATAAAACATTATGTAAAGAAGAAAGAAAATGCAAAATAATTAATAAAAGATTTGAAAACAAAGTAAAGGGGACCGGGGAGTCAGAGTTTGTCTGACATTCAAATCGTAAAACTTTCTTTAACATTGAAGTTTCTTTTTCATGCTTTAGATCGCAGCAATCTTGAGAAGGAGAAAGAAGGATTATTACAAGAAAAGGCTGATTCCTGAGATCCTGCAGTCCACGTCTTTTCTGACCGCCAATGGAGGCCTGTACATCGCATTCTTCTGCATTCTTCGGTAAACCAACATCGCAGTTAACATGCGATTCTAAGAAACGCCTGATATGTGAATTCCTGCCACATGCTTGGTCATGGCTTTCTGCGTGCAAGTCCGTTCAAACATATATTGCACAGCAACCTTTGAATCCCTGTCATTATCATGTGTTTAAAGTCTGCACGCTAGAACATTACCTTCTTTGATAAATTTCGTAATGAGATAAAGTTTGGATTTGGTGTTTGGCATGACCAGTTGAGACAATAAGATGTAGTTAACCTAATTTATTTAAATTCCCTCTCTTTTGCAAATATTCATCAGCAATATTATGTTCAGACTGTTAATTCATGAATATATTCAGAATATAAATGACCGGTTATTCAATGTTCCTGTAATGTTTCTTAAATAGGAGGCTGTTGGGACGTTTCTACTCCTGGTCGGCTGGTTTTGGGGCGGCCTTACCTGCCTCATACATCGCCATACTAATAGAGCGTAAAAGCAGGTCAGCTTTTCCTTTTATGCCTATTTTCATTCAATTTACAAAGTTAAAGCAAAAATCAGATCAATAAACAGAAACATACTCTGAAAAACAGTAACCATGCACAGGGATTTGATGGGTTTGACTTTTACTTTATTATTAGTATATTACTATCCTTACCAGTATGTTTGTTTTTATACAGGAGAGGACTTCTAACAATTTATATGGCGAACCTGGTAAGACGATTTTGCGTCATTTTTGGTTTCAGTTCTGCTCAGTTAATTCTTCTTGACAGTTCTTTCATACTTTCATGAGCATTTCCTGGCAGCAGTCAGGATCACATCTGTTACCTGTCACTTATGCTACTTTTTCTGGAAAGCTCTGGTCAAAACTGTTTAAATCAAGCAAAGCAAGGCAGATTTTGATGTTAAGTACTCTGTCATTTCCAGGCAACGGAGACACTTTTTCGTATGGCTGTCACACGAGGTCTTGTTAAGCCTATAAAACATGGAGAGGTACTTTCATTCCTGTTTTGATGGAGATTTATTACATTGTTATGCTGATGCAAATATGGGATGTACAAAAGCATCAACTTTGGGTTTTAGATTTGGATCTTCTTGATGACTATCTAATAATCTCCTCTTGCTTTTCAGGTTCTTCTTTTCTGCTTGACTGCGTCTCTCTACATGTTTTTCTTCAGGTTAGTATTGAAAAAGTTCTAATGATTTGCTTAATCTGCTTATAAAAACGATAAAGCTTTGTCTAACTTTTCTTTCTGGTGTTTTTTTAGATGTAAAGATGGTCTGAATGGCTTTGCTTTCTCTGCCTTAAAGTAAGTGTTTTTATTTGGTTTATAGTTTCGTGACTTTACCTGCATCCCGTATTTGCTATTTTTAGTTTTCTGAGGATTTAATACAACACATAAGATGCCCTGTTCTATGCAGTGTTATTTTTGTTAAAGATGATTATGTGTGTGGCAGATTTATAGTTGGGAAGGAGGAGATCCCAACACACTCTTGCCTGACCGAACAGGCACAAGCGCAAGGCTCAGAAAGACCCACGACACCAGAGCAAACACCTGCCTCTAGGGGGAGCTGCATCAGAGCACTTACACGCAAACTGCTAGACTCAATGTAAGTGTCGGATCTGCTTGGCGTGTGTACGTTACAGATGTAAAAATGGGACGTAGTTACCAAAGGCAACATTAACAAGAGTTTATTTAATGTTGACGTCATTGTCACACATGCACATTACCCTGCCTCATAACATACTGTGTGTTTGCATTATTTGTGTCTGTGTGTCTCCTTTAGATGCAAACATGGACCCAGGCATAGATGTTGCAAACACTATCAAGACAACTGCATCTCCTACTGTGTTAAAGTAAGAGTTTAAAACCCTGCTGTCATTGATTGAACCCATTCATCTGTTCGTTCTGAGAGTTTGTGTGTGAAAATGTGAAAGAAGTTTCAACTAGGTTAAAGGGGATGTCGATAACGGTGTCCTTCGCTCACTACCTGATACGCTTTCGCTGTTTTCCGGAAAGCACATTTTGAGATTCTTTCAACTTTTTGTTGCCTTGTTTTTTTAAAGGGTTTCATCCGGATGTTCAGCGTGGGCTATCTCATTCAATGCTGTTTGAAGGTTCCATCGACGTTCAGACACGTCTTCACAAAACCTTCTCGTCTGCTTTCGTTGCTATACAACAAAGAGAACTTCCAGCTTGGAGCGTTCCTGGGATCTTTTGTCAGTATTTACAAGGTACTTCATCTGCATTAGGATCCAGTGCTTCCTGTGAGACCAGCTTTTAGTGGGGTTTGTTTTCCTGTGTGAAGTGTTTGATAGACCATCTCACGTCCGTTTCATGACAGGGCACAAGCTGTTTACTCAGATGGATGCGTAACCTGGACGATGAGCTCCACGCTCTCATCGCAGGTAAATTGTGTTTTGCAGTCTTGCAGTGTTTTGCACAGCTGTTAGAGGCTCTCACGTCTTTTTTCCCTTATTTATCTCAGGTTTTCTCGCCGGGACCTCAATGTTCTTCTACAAGAGCACCACTATCTCCATGTACCTCTTCTCCAAACTAGTGGAGGTAATTATTAACTTGCTTTTCAGGGATCTCAAATAGTAGAGTTTACATCATTTGAACCCTTTTGATGTGATTTTTATACTGTTTTATTATACTGTTTTAATAATCTTTTTCTGTGTTTTCAGACATTGTATTTCAAAGGAATTGAGGCAGGCAGGTTTCCATACTTTCCTGAGGCTGACACCATAATTTATGCCATCTCCACCGCCATCTGTTTCCAAGCTGTAAGTTAAATATTTTTAAGATCTATCCAAAAGGAGTCTTTGGATACCCAATGACACTTCACACCCAAGTAAAAAATGAAAAACGAAATGCAGATTTTTTAAATTATAACATTACAGCATTTATTTTAAAGAAGTATAACACAAACACACTTTTCAAGTAGCCTATAAAAATAATTGGTTAACAAATAGGCTTAAAACAATATATGTATATTATTTTAATGTAATGATCCACCGCAAAAAGGACCAAAAATCTAATATTTAATCTTTCATTTAAACTTGTATTAAACATTCATACAGTTTAAAAAGTGTCTTTACTAGTTATGGGATTGATCAAAGTTTAAAATAACCTCCGTTGGGTTATGTGATTATATTAGGCTGTTATGGAAGTGCAAAATCTGAGACCATCCTACTGGAAGTTTCTGCTGCGATTGACAAAGGGCAGGTATGTATTTATAAAGAAATGTAAATAATAAATCTGTAAATGTGTAAATGTGAGTTCTTGAACACAGAAAGACATTGTTTTTTTTTGTCCAGGTTCGCTCTGATGAACAGGAAAGTGCTTGATTGTTTTGGGACCGAAGCTTCCAAACACTTCCGTGACTTCACACCTAAACTTGATCCCAGATATGTGCTGTGTCTCGTGGACATTGATGCATAGCTGGGCTGAGATGTCTTTCCATAGACCAAGATTTTGAAGGCACAAAGCTCTCTCGATCTCGCAGAAGATCTCCCTTTACTACAGTACATTCTCTCGCCTCACATTCTGTTATTAAATGTGAAGTATAAGTGTAAAGGCGGTTATGTTTACTTTAATGATGTGAATCTCAGACATATTGTAATGTAACCATCACAGGCAGGATGGGACATCTGTGTAAGCATTGGTTCATTGGATAGTGGTCCTTGTTACTTAATAGACGCTAGATGAGATCTCACCTGCAGTGGTAGTCTAGATCACCGTTAGGCTTCCAAAACTAATAATGTTTTGATTTGCTTTGAATTTTAATGTTTTAAAATTAATTTTCTTACAGCTGTTCACAACACAGCAGCTAGTACCTCATAGGACTGGGATGCTGGATTGGTCACTGTCATTTCAATCTTTAATGTTTGGAAAGTTCTTTAATGAACTTTCTACATCTGCCATAGTCAGGGTATGCGGGTTAAGCCATGTGGAAAGATCTTACAGACGTTGTTGTGTATGATCGATTCCTTGTAAGTTTCATATAGCACTATATTGAGTCATTCTCTATAAGCAGAGGCTTTATAGAAAGTTAAATGTCATCGGTATTAAACTTAACTCTTATAATCCCCCTTTTATTGGTCTTTAGCCTTCGTTCCAGATCTTTTTTTTAATTTAGCAATAACAATATAGTGTGAAATCTGACAATATACTCAGAGTATTGTTGTGTATTTGAACATGTAATTTATGTAAAAAGATAAAAGCCTTATGTCTTTGATGTTTATATAAAGACAAAAGCTTTATATTAAAAAAGATATAGAAAAAGTATTTTTTGAAGAGTATTTTATTTTCATTTCTAAGTGTGTTGTTGTCTGACCATTTTCATATGTCAGTTGTCTTGCTTATATTACAGTTAATGTTACATAAATATTTGAAACTTTATAAATGGATTAATAATATAAAATCGAAAGCATTTGTTGGTTAAACAAGTGAAAAATGTGTTTTCTGAATGCACAGAACAAATATTTAAAGAATTAAGTTTAGAATAAGTAGTTTGTAAAACCTGTTAAAATAACAGTGGCAACATTTCTCTAAAATTAGTTTCAAGTTTTTTTTGGAATATTAATTGTGTATTTTAATTGTGTATTAGGGTAGTACACTGATTGGGAACACTTTATCTGTATTTGTTAACATTAATGAATGCATTAGCTAAAATGAACAATACCTCTACAGCATTTCGTAAGATTAGCCAATATACTGAAGTAATATGTGACTGTCAGCATAAACTTGATTGATTATGCATAATTCTGATTATTTTATGACATGAACGGCAGCTGTCATTCAAGAAATGTCCACTGGATGGCGGTGTTGTACTATATTAAAATCACATCATCACAATCAACTAAATGTGAATAGACAGGTGCATTTATAAGTTTGCAAACATTCACAATATTAATTTGAGTGGCGTTTAGAAGTATTGTTATAATTAATATTTATATATTTTTGGCAGGGAAAAATTCACATACCTAGTGCTTTGACATACTGATAATTATTTGCAGTGTATATTAATTTGGTTACAATACAATAATAATGAAATTACTCACTGTAGCAAAGTTATGATCTTTGTGTTCTGTATTCTCTTCACACGTCACAAAGCTCAAGTTTAGTCCTGTGACAGAGTATTTGTTCATTTCATTGCGTACAAGGGCTGAATAGTGATTCAGAACTAGAACTACTCGAAAAGATTGATTCTTAATGGTTTTTAATGGCTTTTCAGGCTGAATCATTGAAATAAAATCTAATTGTGCTATTTTAGACTTGAATTACATTTTCCGTTCTCCAAAGGGTAAAGCGATGAAAACAATGTAAGATCTCCTTGACAGGCTGAGATATTTGCAGTGATGATTCTTCTAATTACAATTACTTTTTTAAACAGCTGTTGAGGACAGATTTTATCTGAAGGACAGATATCCATCCGCAATCACAAAATCCTGCCAACACCACTATAATTATTTTTGCATTAATATTTGCAGCAAACGCGCATTTCATCTAATGAGAGATCAGTCTTTATTAATCGTGCCAGTAATTTTGCAATGACCTTGAGCGCATGCAAACTTTTTTTACAGATTCACATCCCTCGTGCAGAGATTTCCCACTGGGCTTTTAAAAATAACGGGTTGATCTAGAAGTTTCCCGAGCACTTTTCAGGTACTGGCCAATCAATCACTTTCAGCTGTCTCCATGGCAACAGCATCTCATCAAACAGTCTGAGGTACCTCCGAGGAGGAGAGTTTGAATGTGTGTGGCCAGTGCAGATGAAAATCCTGTTTCTCAATTGGTAGAATATTATGTTCGCAACACAAAGGTCATAGGTTCGATGTCTGGCAACACACATACTCACGGTCTTTGGATTAAAGTGTAGATGTAAAATGTGAGAGATTGCAAGCTCTACAAAAATGGCAACGTTTCACTTTACAAGGTTACCAAAGACGTTGTGAACTTGCATTGTCTCGTGTCGTCTTCACACTTATCTGGGACCAGATCCAGAGGAATCAAACCCAGGTGCAATGTCAAGCTGTCATGTTTGTTAGGAAGCGGTGAGAGGTGCATGTGGTAGTGTAGTTCAGAAGCACACCGAATCATGGCATGTCCTTTATGTCTCTGCCAGGTTGTCAGGACTTATGGCAGAATGAGGCCAAAAGCACAAACGCTGCGATCAAAGTGATGCAGTTATGATTGATATTGATGTCATACTTACTTAAACAATACAAATTCTAAGGGTTTTTATCACAAATACCATTATTATTATTATTATTAGACATTATGAAATGTATTCCAGTACCCACACACTTATCCATTAAAACGTTTGTGATGGTTTCTATTGTATTTCTAGGGATTTTCATGTTGTCTGTGTTTTCAGTTGATTTTCCAGTAGAATATTTCATCAGCCATTAGTGTCACAGAAGATCTTATTGACTGGATAGGTTAACTTGCATTTCTGTGAGAAAGATTTTAATATGCGGCGGAATCGACTGAATACACTTCAATACTTCAGGCGGACTATTGGAAAGATTAATACAACCCAACACATTTATTAACACATAATTCTGTCTTCCTGTTAATGTCTGTTTTGCACAAAGTAATGAGGAACTTTAGATTTCTGCTTATGGGATTATAAAATGACATGCACTGAGGCCAGTAAATGTTAATATACTGTACAGAAGCCCCAAAATGTGAATGCCTAAAACACAGTTGTGCAAAATATTAAAACAAGTAGGAATTATTTATAAACATGGTTCTTTTCAAGCCAAACATTTTACATTTAGAAGTTTGGTAGGCTTTTAATTACAAAGCGATTCATATAAAAATGAAAACAAAATATATTTGGGTACTTTATGAAAATCTTACAATTATAGGTTGATGATAAACTGCATCTGTAAATCCAATTTGGATACCTGTGTAATTTATTTAACTTTTTAACTTTACAGCTAATTAAAAGTAACAGACTTGATGTCTAAACATATTTTGGGTCATATAAGTGATTTTTTTGGGTGGACTATTGCCTCAAGTATTAAGGAGGTGTCAGTTTCCCAAAGGTAGCCCTTATAAAAACCTTCTAGCTTTTAGTATCTCCAGCCTAAAATACTCAGTCTAATCGAAAGCCAAACACTTTCAATCGCCTCCATCATTGCAAACTATTCTATAAATCCTCTCCAGCTCGTTCACTGGCAGTATGCAAATGTATTCTTCCTCTATTTTAATTAAACTCTCTTCTTATTAGACACGTCTGCAGGGCAGGGCCCAGGAGTGCAGAACAGAACAGAACAGGACACATTTGGTCCTCTCATTCCCAAATTCCCAAATTCTCATTCAAAGTGTTGCTTTCTAATTACAGCAAAGAATGATTACTACTTTACTTGCAATATGAATGAAGTGAAATATATCTCTGCTGCTGACAGTTTTTGT
Organism: Beaufortia kweichowensis; assembly: GCA_019155185.1. Classification (NCBI taxonomy): domain Eukaryota; kingdom Metazoa; phylum Chordata; class Actinopteri; order Cypriniformes; family Gastromyzontidae; genus Beaufortia; species Beaufortia kweichowensis. The sequence goes on along the minus strand of CM032815.1, from coordinate 2,001,907 downwards.
ATCTCTGGATGGAGTCAGCTCTCTGTGCACTAAACAGTGTTAAACGTTATACCGCTTTGTGGCCCTCATAAAGCTGCAACATAATCATAAAATCTAGTACAGAATGTGACCCCTAATGACTTTGTCTGGTGCCATAGACGAGTATATAAAGGGACAGAAATGATGTTATTGGAGCCAGTGAGTCACCAGAGGGGCATCACTATAGGACATTATGTCCGGCCATAACACTGACTTTGCGTTTTGTAGAAACGCTGTCTCTGTTCTGTAATCATACAATGTGAGGAGGGATAATAGTCCTTTGTGGCAACAGGCCTCAGATATTCTTAAGATGTAATGTCCTGAAAATAAGAAATCATTTTGCAAATTGTAGATCCTAGGGTTGAAAATACAAGAATTATAGTTGTAATTATGGGAATTAACCCTTATAAAGAGACTGCAGATGAAGTATCAATGAACATAGCAATCCATAGAAGCAAGCAGGATATTTTTTACTTTATTATTCATTGTGCCAACTGTAACTGGCACACATTTAAGATGAGCATCTGAAACCCAATACAAGGGGCAAGAACAGATGGAATACTCAACATGGACAGATGTTGTCTGGTCTCTGATGTGGTTTGGAATCATACTGTACCTCATTTAAGACGATTTATATTCAGCGCTGGCTGATCTCGATTCATTTCAGTCCACTGAGAGTCCAGTGTTTCATATGCCCCACTTATCAATGGAAGGAGATAGGCACATGTCTTGCATTAACCTGATAACTGTCACTGCACATATTGGGCATACACATCTTTTTTTTTTTTACAAAATTTTCATGTTAGATATTTTTGAAATATATGTTTTTAATTTTAGGTATTTGTAAAAGTAAAACATTAACCATTTCTAATATTTTTAGTTCATGTTTATTGTTTATTGTTACTTGAGATCTTTCCATCAGTATATAGTTAGTCATGATAATATAAGAATTAAACTATGAAATATTAAAATGAATATTAAAATAGTAATGTTTCACATTGACAGTTTACAATTTAAGGAGATGACAGACTTATAACTTTGTGGTTGTGTTTTAAGATTATCAATGAGATGCAAAACATCAAATGTTTAAATCTATCAGTGCGTTTACAATCTTTGTAGTGCATTTTTTAAGGGCTTCCTATTAAAAACACATTAGACAAGGAAAGGAGAACCGTGTCGTATTTCTATCCATTCAAAGGCTTCGGTCTTCAGTCGAATCTTCTGTTTCACAGCATTGACTGATGTTTTTGCATGTCCTCCAGCGCTGAAATGTAAGCGTCTGCAGTATATTTTGAGTGACATACATTTAGAAGGCTGTCAAACGGCTGCCACTTCAGACAGCAGTGACGACAGACACAAAATCTGTTCATTCTTTCCTGGAATACTCTTGAGAGTTGATCTAAAAGCAGACACAACCTGGATATACAGGCTCTTTTTACAAGAAATTAAACTTCAATTGAGACGTGGCTTGCCAATCATTTGTGTATTAAAACTATAAATGGACACAAGAAGATTGTCCTTTAGATTACAGAGGTTAAGTATTTGATTTGGATAACTGGGTAAAATTAGCTTCTTTAAAATGATGATGATTAAATTATTTAATTATAATAACCTACTACAATTTAATGATGTAGTCCAAAGGGACATGACATACTTTTTTATCTCCTTCATAATATCCCCCACCAATTAAGTCATAAATTGGTAAATAATGTTACCAAAAAGCTGTTGACGAAAGAAACAATGGCTTGACGCTTGCATAGCAAGGTTTAAGAATTCTTTCCTCCTTAGAAATGAATAAATGTTTTCAAGAAAGCATTTGAGATCTTTTAGCATGATTAAATTCACCTACTAACTGGGTCAGTGATTCTCTTTCGTAAAACCAGACAAGGTAATTAACTTTATGGCTAAAGAGTGAAAGAAAAGCCAATATGTATAATGTAGAATTTGATCCTTCCTGCATACTAAAATTGTGCAATTGTATGATGCAAAGATAATACAAACAGTATGGCATTCCGAACATAACCATATGCCTTTTTATTGTTTATTGTCAAAAACAAAGTTTTAGTAAAACTGGCAACTTTCTTCCATTTGGTTTGACACTGACTGATAACTCAGGACACAAGCGTTGGAGTTACTCTACAGCTTGCACATTTGCTCTTTTTCTGTTTTAATCTCTTTAACTCGTTCTCTCTCTCTCTCTCTCTATTTCTCTCACTCTCTCTATCTGTCACACTTTTTTCTCTCACTGTATGAGTCTGCCTGTGTGCCTACAGGGTGTGCATTGCACTAACTACCAGATGGATGATACTGCAGATATAAATGTACTTCTAGAAGTGAGAACTGCATTTTAGAAACTGCCCCTGTCTGAACATATTGTTATATTTTTATATGTGAGATACTGCATCTTTACATCTTATGCATACAAAAGGGTCCCAACATTTTAAACCTTCATGACTTCGTACATCTGATCCAATATCCAGTAATCTGCTTTAATCCAAGCTGTTCCTTGTATGATACAAGAACATCAAAATATTATTACAAGTCTGGTTGGAGTGCGATGGAAATGAGAGAAAGAAACCACCAACAAAATCACTGTACCATAGTAACATCACTGTATTTATTTGTAAGATGAAAACAGGCGAAGGGAGAAAGATTTTCATCTCTATATCTCTGAACAATGCAAAGTATGTGAGTAGGTGGTGTTTATATGCTCATCTCAGTCTAAATGTTTGGGTGTGTGAGCGCATGTTGGTCTAAATGAGAGAAAGATCTATAGCTGTGTGTCAGGCTGTGTGGGTGTCTGTGTGTGGGTTGCTCTCTCCGGCAAAGCTAATGTGAAGTGTTCAGAGAGCTCAGGAGAATTGCATGGAGCTTTTAATAACACAGGTATCCATGCAAATGTCCACTCCCCCGTATACAGCACATTTAAATCAATTGGTATTCTATTTTAATGCCACCACTGAAATGGCAATTATACCATTAAGAGTTTGATCCAAAAACGTCCTTTTGGTGTCCTGTGCAGAACTGCCTCCCTTTCATCCTTCCAACTCAATTTAATGCTTTTGTGTTTATCACAGCGTATCTGTAAGAGTTGCAGAAAGTGACAAAGGCGTAGGGATGTTTCAGCAAATCAATTAAGCTGTTTAATTAGAGTCTTTTGTCTTTGTGAAACACTGAGAATGAATCTGCCCTACTGTATTTGAATGTCACTTGAGCATCTCTTCATCACCCAATTTATCCCCATAATGAACATTTTTCCTCTGAAACACAAATGATTTTACTGTGCATATATTCTGCTGTGTTGAAAAGTGTTGTTAGGTAAACTTTTGTTGGCTTGTTCCATAAACGTATTGAAAAATGCTTGCTATGTCAGGACGTCCTTGTTCCAGAACTTTATTTTTTAAGCGTTCGTCATTGCTTTGTGAATAACTGCATTATGGTGTTCAAAGAAAACTAATAATGCACAAGCTCGGAAAGAATTTCTCAGGCTACTTTATAAAGTCCCCAGTCCCCACCATACGCACATACTTTCATAATGAAAAGCATACGACTGAGAGAAAGCTTATGCAACCTGAATTTGTAACAAATCAAATTCATTTCCTTTGAGATAAGCAGATTCAGTCATCACGTGTTTGTCATGAGCAGTACTTACTTTAAAAAAGACAGAACAAGGCAGTGTTTGCAATGTTACAATAGTTTGCAAACATCTTAAATTAAATCTTCAATTACATTTCAAGATTTATGGGCTTCCTGCATCCAGTAATGGTGCAGCGGTTCGTATTTCCAGGAACCTGGTGCAAAGTACCTCTTCATGCTGTATAAAAAAAGTCAAAACACACCAGTACATTCTGCAGAAGCTCGTATGCTGAAAAAAGAAAAGCATGCAGTTGTCATGGTGATAACACTAGACTTGAATATAGGTGTGAAATAAGGACTGTAAGGCTGTAATTTGTCTAGCCTTCCCACAGCCCTTGTTATTCCAACTGAGAGATCACGTTTATGTTGTTATAGCAGCACTTAAACATAATTGGTGATAATAGTACTTATGTTAATAATGGTAACATTGTATGAATGAATAGTCAACAAATAACCAGAGATATTGAATTTCATTCAGGAAGATTATTGTGAGCTTGACTAAATATAGATTCACAATTATAAAGGGAATATTTCTCTCTCTACAAGAGCAAGTGTGTGTCATATTCCAGTTGTTGCAAAACAAAACAGATTTTATTATGTCAGTGTGTATACCCTAAAACAAGTTCTCACTGGCTCAAACGTCACAATAATTATTCAACAACTCCCACATAAACAAATAATATCAGGAAATAAAAGCTTTGTGTTTGCCGCAGGTACAGCTGGATATGGCACGACAGCAAATCAATACACACATTAAAGCGTTCGAGTACAGAATATGGTGATGTAGAAAATCATGGAAGATTTATATAATGTCAGTGAGTCATACACTGAATCACTGCGAACGGTGAAGAGGCTTGAGATGCGGGTGATGAAAGAGTGAGAAAGGAATGTAACGGAGGGATGGTGATAGATAAGACAGACCAGGTGTTCAGTATGAAGGCTTTGTTTAGTTTGAATCATGTTCATGTAGCTTCACTGGTACCAGCGATGCCAATTTGTACCACATACTAATAAAATGATTATCTTGAATGACATGTAGGGCGCTTTGGATGACTGTATTAATAGCAATATCATGTTTCTTAATATAATAATTAAATAATTGTATGTGTAATCTCCCACCTAGTGCATCCACGCAAGCTAGTCCAGACTTTTGTTAGACGTAACAAAAAAGACTAAAAAGTGCAACATCATACAAGAAGTCTTTAGTTTAACGCTCTACAGACAGGCTGTTAATTGATGAATCTCAATAGATTTTGGCTTGTCAATGACTGACCATAATGCTGAAATCAGAGGGATTCTGATGTGTCCACAGATCCACGGATCACCCTTGCTGATTTTGTAGTGGTTCAAGGTTTAAAACAGGCAGAACAGGGCAGTTCCTTCGTGGAGTTCAGCTGAGGCGAGATAGTGTCCGGTACCACTGATTTAAGGATGTCGTTCTCACTAGCCATGATGTGTTTCACTAAGAAGTTGGCTGCCTCATTAATGTTGATGTTGTCCTACAATTTGTTGGGAGAGAGAGACAGAAGTAAGTCATGAATCTTTAGGTTTCAGATATTTGGTTTGAAGAAGACACTGGTTTGATCCCATCTCCCATTAAATCTGACCCGAGAACAGTAATGAATTCTTAAAAGGCATGAAAATGATTAAGGTTAATTTAAGACCGCTTGGACTCTTCATTAAGGATGAAAGGAAAAAGGTGCTAAAATAAATGAAATAAATAAATGGGCCGCTTTGAAACATCTCTGTCGGATTTAATGAGACGGCTTTAGTGTCCGTTCTCTCGCACTTGGCAGCGGCTCTGCATGTGAGAGGCAGGTGTAATTAGGATGCAGATATTAATGAGCTTAAATCACAGGCCAAGGCCTCCGTATAACAATACAAATTCTGTCAAAACAAAAGATATTTCTTTCTTGCATAAACTACATCATGTTTAATCCCTCACACAACCGCAGTATTGGGTAAAATTAATTACTAATTATATTGTCAATATTGTATTTAAATGACTCCCTAATTAATGTCTTAAAAGTAACTTCATCACTTAATAGCTAGTTCTTACATTCGGTGTCAATCTTGACCACATTAACAACAGAAATTAAGCTCTTTAAATTGGAGCTTAAACATACTTTTTTTTCTGTAACATTTTTCAACAAAATGAACTCATTTCTAATGCACTTCTAACTTGTGTTTATAATAAGCTCTTGTAAATTTATCGTTTAAAACAGAATTGTTGAAAGAATGTAATGCAAGTACAGTACATCACAAGTAACTGCATTTATATTACTTACATTTCTTTTAACTTAAGATCAGATCAGTTTTTCTTGATAAAATCTAGAACAAAACCCTGTGCAATAGTGAGTCATTATGTAAGTTATGTTGGCTGTAATGTAAGTTGTGTCAGTTGTTTCTTATTGAACAAAATATGTTCAAAAACAGATATAAAATCTCACAGGTAACATCAGGTTACCTAGTAAAATATCTCTCTTTTTCCTCTTAACAGTGGCCTTTGGTACTTTTAAAATGTCATTTGTTCACATGATTCAGCAACTTTGGTAAACTCCTGAATAAGTGGTACATGTTTATAGGTTTATGAGCTTATAAATGTTCATACTGTATGACTTTAAGTGTGTTACAGTGTTTACAATGATCCAGACAGAATTATACAGTATATATAAATAATTATACAGTCTAGTACAAAGTGCCATCTACAATAGTAATACCATGGTATTCTCTTATCGTAGTATCTTGAATAGTATCATGTACTGTAAATGGCATGGTACATACATATAAGAACCATTTAAAACCAGTGCAAATATATCAACATATTACTAACTGATAGCATCACTGTACCATGATGTACCATGAACTTTTTGTAATGATAGACAGAAACAATCGTGTATATACTTTACCTTAGCTGATGTGTCATACCACCCCACAAAGCCATTCTCTTTGCAGAATTGGTCCATTTTCAGGCTGTTGTTAGTCAGAAAGTCTCTATTTTGGTCACACTTATTGGCCAGGAGCACTGTGGCAATACCCTGACCATTTGAAAGTATTAATTTTGAGTCCAGATCCTCCTTCCACTTAGAGACCGCCTCAAACGTTGCGGGCCTGGTAACGTCGAAAACAATGATCGCCCCCATGGCCTCCCTGTAATAAACCCGGGTCATGTTCCCGAAGCGCTCCTGACCTTCCAGTGCAGATAGAGAAAGAAACAAGGTAAGAAATTAGGAAAAGCACAGACTGTATTGAACAGATTACATGTACAAGTGCGTGTACGTAATAAGTACTAATGAGCTTGCGTGTGGTTTGTGACACTGTGGAGACCAAATGTGAGATTATTGGGTCTTGAGAGACTTTACATAGAAACACCTTGGATAAAAAAGATATGTCATCTGTGTTTTCTAGACAGGAATGCATGACTCTAACTATTTAAAATGCACTGTGTATGTGGTTTTCCACACTCAGCAGACTTTCCTGTGCTTCTTATTGAGTTGAATATGCTCATTACTGCAGTGGATGTTTCCAGCTAATACATCATTCTATCTCTCTGCGTCTCTCTCTTGTCTGATCTGAATACAGACACTCTTCTGGGCTGGACACATTGCACAATTTTGCATAGGACAGCTGTTTCCCATGCCAGTATGTTGTTATTTGTTGGAAATAAGAATCATGAGGTATGTGTTGATCTCCATGGAGCTGACAGCAGTCTCCTTCACACTTGGTGGACCACAGAAAAAGAAAATGCTGTATTGTTTTTTAATGCATCTGGGCTTAAGGGTGCTATATTACAACAATAACTTAATGTGTAATTCATTATCTTACAATTGTAACAATTAGTATCGTTATGAGTTTAAAACTAAATCATGCTTTCACTTAAATGATACTTTCCAGTTTTACTACTGTAGTTGTGGTGGGGAATGCCTATTACATAGTGTCAATGTCTGCTAACTTGGCAAAATGCATGCTCACAGAAAGAAGAAATGCTCAATATGTGATGTGTTATTAATACACTAAACAAGGAAAGATGAACTCAGCATGTTTCAGTTCATGAAATGATATGTCAGATGATTTCCTGGGAAGTGCCAGGAGTTTATGACTGATTTACATCATGTCTGGAAGAGAGTACAATACAGAAGGCAAACCCCTAATGGGATCATTATTGTCATGATGATGAACAAATCCACGAGGGCTCAGGGCGTCAGTCAAGTTTAGAAAACTATATGTGTGGATTTTAGGAATTATTATAATTAGTAGTTGAATTATACCTTTTGTAAAAACAAATATTTTGTTTATTGTGAAAAAAAAACTTCAACCGTGGTTTTATTACAGTAAACGTGTAAAAAGTTGATATTGTAGTAAAGGTGTTTTGGTACAGTAATTGACTTACTTTTTTTTTTGTGCAAATATCATGGTTAAACGAATATGTTAATACACATAAAACCACAGTGTTTTTTTTTTATGTTTACACATAAAAAACCAGTGGCTACCAGTTAACCTACAGTAAATTTTCGTAAGGGAAACCATGTACATTGGTTTTCCCACAATGTCATCCTTATCTCTCAATCTCTCTCACAAGACGCGCGGCCGCGCGGAGCTCTTGAGCGGCGCGTGCTTGACACGTGAGATGAATGACAGGCGTGGGCGAGCGTAGAAAACTAAGTGTATGTTAAGCCATAATAAACACATTTACAATTAAAAGTGAACTACCATCTTAAATTTTACATATCTATTCCACTACTTACACCTACTCCTATTTATTATAGTGCAAACTGTGGCAACTGTAATCGGGGTATTATTTATTATTATTACTTGTAACATTCAAACATTACTTCTTACTAATCTTGCCAATGGTTAACTAACAATAATAGATCAAAAGTATTTTGTAACATTAAAAAGAACGCCGTTTCAGACATTATTTCCGAGTTAAGATAGGAAATATCCTAAATCCGAGGTGTGTGGAACGCAGATGTGACCATTTTTTATCTGTACATATAAGTGTATAAACAGTACACCTATCAAAACGTGTAGACAGGCCATTGATTACTCTTTGCATTTTATCATATGTGTAATAAACGCTGAGATGTCTCTTACCTGCGATGTCCCACAGCTGTAGTCGGACTGTCTCTGTGTCCCAGTTGAGAACCTTCAGCGCAAAATCCACACCAATAGTTGCTCTGTAGTTAGTGGAGTATGTCTGATGAACATAGCGTTTGATAATGCTGGTTTTACCTACTCCCAAGTCACCGATGACCAGGATTTTGTAGAGATGTTCCTTCTGTTTAGTATGCATGGCTGAGGATAACTGTGGATGTAGATTATCATGACACCTACAGTCCGCTGTCATTCAATTTATACAGGCACCGCCCAGGGCGTGGACAAACTTGTGATCGACTGTCACACTCTTTTTACACTATTTGCTCTCATGTGAGATGGTTTCCTGTCATTGCACTGATCTGATTACCGATGTACATCCATGTTTTCAAGCTGAATAATGAATAAAAAATGTTTAAAAAAGAAAGAAGAAAAATGTCATTTAATTCCCTCTTTAATAATAATAACAACACTCACGTAAAGCTGTTTTACACACTTACTGAATAAAAAAAAAACTTATCACACCATTAAATTAAACTCTGAACCAACAGATACATTCTTCCCAATTCACAAAGCTTAATCCACTATAACCATTAAACAGAATCAGCACAAATGGCTAGTAGAAAAATACATCACACACATGGCCGAAATCTACATTCTATGAACGTCAGAAAAGGCAAAGAGCGAAAATGCAAAAGACTTTTAGAAAATGTACAAAAGTTCTCAAAGAAACATTAAGCACTTTCAGCTAATGGCACTGCTTCGCATGCAAACATGTGAACTTACAGTACACCAATTCAATAAGAATATTGCACATTGATTCAAAGAACGTTCGTAAAAGTTTGTTGGGAGTTACAATGTGCGCTTCTACTATAGGAATGTCTGAACACTTAAACTTAAATAAATACAAAATCTTATTTTTTTAATTGTCTCGTAGGTTCAATCAATAAAGAATGTAATGCCAAAACTGTAATGCCCTTTGTATAAAAACCATGTATCATGTCCACAGTGTAAAGATGACAGAAGTTTATCTTTTGGCTCATGTATACAGTAAGTGGCTTAAAACAAGGGAATAATTTGCAAATTAAATAATTCTATTTTTACTGTGTGTGTCCTGCATTCATACAGTATATATTGCCTTAAAAATGTAATGTAATGTCTGTTATTTTGTTTTGTTTTCTCTTTCTGTCTTAGATTAAAGTCTTTCCTAAATACTTTGCTGGGACAGTTTTTATAAACGACCATAAATGAAAGATTAGTCCATCTGATAAATATTGTTCTTAAAAGACACACTGTCTAAAGTCACTTGTCCTCTCTAAGTAAATAAACTCCCTTATATCCTTTATACCTGGCTTGCTAATAAAAATATATATTTATTTTAATCAGATATGAAAGTGCCACAACATGCAACCTCTAACCTAGAATAATGACGAAACTGACCAATATTAAAACTATATATTTAAACTAAAGACTCTAGTCTCTGTTTGGTCCTACATTCATGAACAACTGTGCAAGATGCTCAGTTGAAGGGCATCTTGCTGACAGGCAACAGGACAGATTAAAACGTAAAACATCCTTTACATCACCTGTTGCAGACTGATGTTATTTTACACCGTCATAGGAATGTTAATACACAGGACATCTTTAAGTTTGCAGACTGATCAAAATTTAGTGAGACCATAAACTTCCTAAAAAGGTCTTGGAGGTCCTCTTACACATTCACTACATCCTTGAGGATCTGTGAAGCAGTCTTGTGGAGTCCCAGATCTCAAACTATTCATACTTTGAGGACGGGCTGGATTCCAAGCACCATAAAATGTCCTTGATGTTGAGTTCTTCTCTATAAACAGCATAAACTTCTTGACATTATGCAATCAGTTATGCAATCTAAGCAGATGCATGCTTTAAGTAGCTGCCTTGTGCTGGCTGTCTGCTTCCTCCATCTCTCAGAGAGAAGAAGAGCTTTGGCTGTAGTGCCGAAGCACCAGCTGGTCGTATATCGGGGAGCAGGGCTCACACAGCGGCATCTCTGAGGCTGGAGATGTAGGAGACTCGCTGATCGAGTCCACTGAGGAGTCTCTGAACGGGGAAGGGGGTGTCAGGGCGCCCAGATCCTCCAGATCAGTGGTCCTGACCGCGCACGAGGAATCATACGTGCTGTCGTAAAGACTGGCGGGTGAAGCCCTGCTGCTGCTCGCACCGGCTATAATGCCCCCGGCGATGCCCACCGCCGACCGATGGCTGGTGTTCCCTGAAGCCACCACATCTGCATATGTGGTGACGGTGGTGGGGTGTGACCTCTCCTGTGGGTGGAGCCTGAAAGAGGGAGAGCAGGGTCTGGGGACCGGAGGGGCGGATTTTATGGCGGAACCGGGTGGGGAACCGGGCAGCATCATGTTGTTTAGCTCGCTGATGTTGGCTGTGAAACGATTCACGACGCAGCTGATCTGATCCATGATGGAGGTCTGGGGTGGGCCGCCCTGATATAAGCGCTCTGTCAGGTAGGAGGGCACGGCCACTATCGGCGCACATTCTTCATCGCGGTCTTCCTCCACGCGTCTCTGTGCAGACGTCGGCTGGCACACGGTCGGAAGGGGGGAGGGAGCGCAGGGGCGGTAGGTTACGGGGTAGCGTTGGTTTTTTTGAGATCCTTCATATACCATCTTTAACCCAGTGTCTGGGGGGCGGTCGCAGCCTTTGGAGAAGGGTTTAATTATAGCTGTCTGGTTTGTTTCTTCTTTCTTCTTAATGTGAAAAGAGATACGCTTCCACAAGTTTGGCCTGTAACCTTTCTCGTTTTGTGCCCAGGTCACCGTTTTCCCATTTGAACTGTGAAGAAAAACAGATTATATTAGCTTGTGGTTCGATTTCAAATATATGCCAGACTGTGACATCACAGCCTGAGGGTGAAAGAGAACTGACCCCACATTAACCATATCAGCACAGCCATTACAACCACAATTACCACTTTCATCCTGTACTCTACATCAAACAGAAAATCTTTAACTCTCAATGCCCCTGAGATCCATCGACCCAAATGCATGAAACCTCAGAGTTGTTCCAGGAATGACTCACAGACAGGGTAATTGGTTGGGGCTCTTTTCCTCTTTCGAGGGCAATACTGACTTTTTTGTGTCCTCTAAAATATGCTCAGTTTTTTTCAGTTTTTAGTCTAAACTCATTTACATCCTCAAAAGCAAACTTTTGGCAGGCATTACTGAGAGATAAACAGATTTAATGTGAGCTTTATTTAATTATCTATCAATTCATTGTGTCAGGACTAGCTTCTTCTGCAAGTGAGAGCAGTCACGGCATATTGGTTTACTATAAAGAGGATAAATAAGGAACCTGTTAACTGTCACCGTTCCACAGGTGGAACACTTTTGTTATTTCACTATTTACTTTAATATTTCATAGTTGATTTCTAATCTAATCATGACAAACTATATATTGATGAAAAAGTCTCAAGAATAAATATTTGCCAAATTTTCAAAACAATAAACATAAACAAACAAAAACAATAATATTGTTACTTAAAGTTTTAATAATGTTTAAAAAAATTCTAATATCTATGTGCAGTGACAGTTATCAGGTTAAAGTCATTCATTGTGAATTAAATCCAATTTAAAGTAGCAGAAGTATAGAAGAAAAGTATTTTTTTTAATAGTTTCTGCTGTTCTAAATTAAAATATGTATTTGTATTTTTTATTTAATATGTACTAGGTATTTTGCAATTTCTGGTTGTGTCTAAAATAGCATACAAACATACTGTATTTCTTCTGCATTACGCAGCATTTTTACAGTGGACAGTATGCAAATTGTCTGTATGCATAAAATAACATTATTACCCATTTGACAAAATATGCAGTATTCAAGAGCACTTTAGTGTGTGTAATACAACATCCCACAATGCAATGCACTTAACCTGACCTTCTACTTTCAGCTGTAATTTTGAACATTTCATCCTTTACTCACATTTTCATCTTTTGAAAGATCTAAATGTGAGTAAAGGATTTTAAAAATCCATTTGTTGAAAAATTTGAATTGAAAATGAAAATAAGTCTATTCATATAAGAACTTGTTTTTTATTTTGCAATGCCTAATGTTTTATTGACTAGCTTCTATGCAATTCCAAAAATAGCTTCTCATACCAACCTGACATTGTCTGTGCCAGACGTCCGGCGTCTGAACAAGTTAGCCATGCTGCTGGAGCGGCTAGCCGCCGAGGCAGATTTCCCGTCACCCACGTGCATCCTCACAACCGTTGACGTGGTAAATGCGCTCCGCACGTTCCTCTCAGGTTTGGCCAGCATTATGTAGACCTTGGGTGCAAACATGCAGCAAAGCGCGGTGGTGGCGCTGAGGCTCACAGAAAAACACATGGTGATTATTTTGTAGTTTGACCCGAAATAAATTGGCACGAAAGCAAGCCAGATAATGCAGGTGGTGTACATGGTGAACGCGATGTATTTGGCTTCATTGAAATTGGCGGGGACGTTTCGGGTCTTAAAGGCGTAGAAGGTGCAGCTGAGGATGAGCAGGCCGTTGTAACCCAACGGCGCCACGACCCCGAGCGTGGTGGTATTGCAGATGAGGTGCACCTCTTTTATAGACGGGTAGTCGTAGATCACTTGCGGCGGTTCCATGATGAAAAGAGCCACAATGATGCCCAACTGAATGAGGATAAGGATGAAGGCAATGATCAGCTGGGCGCAAGCGCTCATGAAACGGGGCTTCTTGGTGCAGATTTTCTTCTTGCTGCCTGCCAAGATGCGAGCGATACGGTTTGTCTTGGTGACCAGGGCGGAGAAGCTCATGGCGGGCGAGAGTCCGATGCCCAACCTCTGCAGATAACAGTAAGCCACGTGTGGCTTGGTGATCAGGAAGAACGTACACAGGTACCCTAGACAGATACCGGCCAGGATGATGAAGCACAGCTCCCTGCTGGAGGACTTTACCACCGGTGTATCATGGAACCTGATGAAAACTAAGGTGACGAAGGTGGTGGCGAGCAAGCCGAGGCAGGCGAAGACCACGGCAGCAATGGGCTCTGGATCTCCCCAAAGAAGATACTGCACTGGGATCGGTTCACATCCTGAGGAACATAAATATGAAGAATTAAAAGCAAAGCAAACATAATTTTCATAACTATCTAAGCCGGTGGAGAAAGACAGTAAAACAGTGGCAGAATTACAGTACAGCTTCATAATAAAGAGTGAAAGTCACAAACAAAACCATCACCATACATTATGCATCAGATTCTGGCATCAACAAGCGCTGATATATTTAGCATGTGTGATTTGCATAAACAGACAGTAAATAAGGGATGAACTTGAGTCCTGCTATGGATAGCCTTTATTGAGCCTGATCTCATGAGCATATAAAGGATTATACGCCTCTGGCTGTCCACACAGTCTGATTTTGCTTGGTTTAAATAAATAAATATGTTTGCTTGAAAAATGAACTTGGGTCTCTACGTGTCCTTCAGCGATATATTATTAGGTTTTCCATACATGGGTATCACTAGGGCTGTGTAAAAATTGCTTCATGTTCATTGCTTGGTGGGTTTGGGTTATATACAGTACCAGTCAAAGTTTGGGAACACTTACTGTTATTTAGAATAGTAGTAACTCATCAAACCATGAAATAACACAATTGTAACTGTGGGAATTATGCTGTGACTAAAATGATCCAAAATAAATGAACACTATGTTATATTTGAGCATCTTCAAAAGTAGTCACCCTTTGTCTAGAATTTGTAAAATCATACTCTTGGCATTTTATTCTCCAGCTTCAACCTGAGAAGCTTTTTAAACAGTACTGAAGGAATTTCTATCTATGCTGAACTGAACTTATTGACTGCTTTTTATTTATTATTTGGTCCAAGGAATCCTTCTATTAAAATTATTAACATTTATTAAAATTAGGTTTTCTAATTAAAGAAATTATTATGTTGGCGCAATTATATTTTTGTCTACAGAAGTAATCATTGAAATACACACCTTCAAACTAAAAGAGTTTTAAAATCATTGGAAACATTTTTGTCAATTGTGTCCATATTTTTGACTGGTACTGTAGATTTAGCTAGAAAAACTTTTTGTAACCCCTGATATGTAATCGAAAACTAATGTAATCGATAAAAATCCCCAAACTCAAAATAACCTTTTAATAAATGTCATAAATTGACATTAAGAGTCTTGCATGACGGGTTGAGAGACCAGAGCTCTCAGTAAAGTACTTCATGCTGGGAGACCACTGCTTTAGGGCTTAAGCTTAACAGCCCTTCTGGAACACTCTAAAGGAACCACCTGCCAAGCCCAAATCTCTGTTTTTGGCATTAAGTTGCTATGGTCCAGATTCTCAAATAACGCTCTGAGAGATAAATGGGTCTCCTACGATATTCCGTGACCCAAATACAACACACTTATATCACACGCTGTCGTACAAGATAGAAAGCTCGTATGCTCGATGTAAGAGAATCAAGGGTAAAGACAGCTGTTCTTTTAAGCCAATCTTATGTTCAGAACTGTGTGCTAAAGCTCAGAGACTTCTAGATGAAAGAAGAAAGGAAAAACATAGTGTTTTGAAGGGGGAGAATCACCTGTGAGGTCGTCTGTGGGCCAGAATCCGAGCTCGCATGCACGACAGGTGTATTCGTCAAACACAAACTCGTTCTCTTTACATGGAGTGCAGGTCCAGCAGCAGCTCACCTCACCTTTACGGATCACCTGAGAAGGTCAAAAAGAGTTATATAGGCGACTAGTTGTTTTTACATTTGCTGAAGAAAGTGTGGAGCTTTTATGTGCTTGGATGTTTACTTTTGTGATGGATGGATGTTGAAGGTGGTTGCCATGGCACTGCTGTGCAGGTGCTCAGTGAGTGATGTTGGTAGTTTTAAAGATATTTCCATGCGGTTGCTAAGGTGTTCTTTTGTGCCAATGAACTGTTTTTCAATAAAATCTTCCAGGTCTTGTATATATATATATATATATGCATTATTGTACAAATATATATCAAGTATATTTCACCTCTTTCCAACGGTGATGCTGATGTTGAGATGATCTCTTTACATTCAGGACAAATGAGGAACTCATAGTCAATGTACATGTACTAAAAGTGATTAAATATGCAGAAACAAATACAATGAGAAACAAATGCAAAAAATGTGCAGGACCTGGAGGAAAACAGCTTTCTTACCTTGATTTGAGCTTTTTCACAAGGATCGCTGCACACTGATCTGATGATCGCACTGCTATTTACCCAAATCTCCTCATCATCCATCTTCAGCCCCCTGTTGTCCCAACTACCCACATGAATGTAGCTGTAGTCTTCCTCACTCATCTGCTTAAAGTTCATGATCTCATATCTAGCCAAAACAACACACACATAACAGCTGCGTTATAAATCTTCTTCTATCAACACGGTTTATGCATACTCATTCATGCACATTTAGTCTGTGGGAAAAGATATTGTGTTTTTTTTTAAAATGACATCACAGACAAGTCTGTCAGTCCAGTACATTTATATTTCGGTTTTAAAGTAACTTAAAAGCACATTGTGGAAATGAAAGAGTCCCACCTCCCAGGAGAGTCTCCGTTCTCATCAAACAGCACTACTTCTCCCGAAACTCCAGTGAAGTTTGTCCTCATGAGGAATTCTAAGAGTTTACCTCCATCAATCGGCCGCATGGCTTCACAAAGACCTTTGTAATCGGGACACAGAGTCTTTTGCATCGCGTGAAGGCCGTAAGCCATGGAGTAGATGGCATTGATCACAAAACCCATCTTTGTGTCCTGAGCGTACTGGTGTCGCAGCAACTCTTTCTCTGTGAGTTAGCAGACAACAAATAATGTACTTTATGCGTTCTGTTTCTTTAAACCTAAAATTCTTTAGGTATACACTAACATTTTAGGGAATACGTACTTTTAAAATAAGCTAATATGTGCAGTTTTTTAGCATATATAAATACTTTCTCCTATCCCAGTTTAATAGGCAGAAACACTTTCTACAAAAAATTTGGTTCTTTATATTAAAACCAGTCTGCATTTTTGTTTCTTTACAGCGGTGAAAAAAAACAGCTTTACTGTGACTCCACTTTTAGATTTTAGCTTCACAAATAAATATATGGATGTGTGTTTCAACATATTCTCATAGTAATTTGTTAATTATTAACTATTTTACGAGGTTGCTAATTCACATAAACTAATGTGATCTCATTCGCTTCATTATTGCTTTTTTATTGTTTATACTTTATTGTTTTGTATTTGCACGCAAAAATAACGGAAACATGTATTAATGTGTTCAACATATCAACAAAAAAAACCCTAAACAAAAAAACATACACAAAACAATCAGAGTACTTTTATCAATATACAGTACAGAATTAATAACAATAATAAAAATGAAAATAAGGAAAAATAAAATGATAAAAAAATATATTTTTTCTAATAATCATATCTTTTTTTATAATTACCTTTGTACAAATTCATACAAAACAACCACTTTGTGAATAAAATAGTTACAAATTCCTTCAAGATCAGGATGTATATCCACAGGTTCAAACCATGAGCTGCGTTCTTGGTGTGGTGTAAAAGTGCATTAAACTCACTGGTGCAGGTCTTATTGTATTTGGTGCTCTCTTGTGGATGCCCCTTTAGTCGACACTGAAAACGATGCTGCCAGAATTCAGGGAACCAGGGATTCCTGATGTTGGTGTCTGGCTGCAGGTTCAAATAGTAGTCGTCAAACCAGGTGACGTACGCAGACTGTAGCTTAATCGTGATTCCCCCCGCTGCCTCTCTCTGAAACCCGTCTGTGACATCATAGCGATCTGCCCAGCCATCACTGCAATGTAATAGAAAGCAAATGAGTAATTCTCTATTTTTTACATACAGTAATACATTCTATTGAGATGGCCTAGAAATAGTGAGACACAGTCAGGGAGCCTCCCAGTCTAAAGTGACCCACATAAAACAAAGCCCAATAGTTGTGACCAGGTTACTGTAGGAATTGGGTCTTCAGGACACAGCCAGACAGTATTTCACACTGACATTGCTGTGACAGAAGGATATTAGATTCTTTCCTTTGCTTCTCTCTTTTTAATGCCACCCTGGACCAACTAATGACCATCTTGGATCTGCTAGAAACCAGTTTAAGCCAGATTTTCCACCAAGCTAAACATCTATTTCCTCTTCTTTCAAACAGAAATAAATGTTTTTCAATCTACTGTATAGGTTCCACCATCTCCTAAACTCACAGTGCTGAGCATTACGCAACTCAGCAGTGTGTAGGAGGTATCATTTTTATTCTCGTGGAACGTAAGGAGAGGCTTTCATAACTTCGTCCTTGGAGGCAAAAGCAATAGGAGAGAAACAGAGAGGGGCATGTTAGCCGGAGCCTGAATCATCGCATGCAATAGAGCCGAACAGCTCAGTAAACCCACACAATGACCCCAGCGGTCAGCCTCCCTCTGCCTACTGCTACAGCAAAACTTAAAAAGACAAAAATGCCAATAGCTTTATAGATAAGGCTGATAGCATTTACCAGCACATAAAAGAATCTTTCCCTATTGCGCAACTGTGGTTGGAAATGTATTTACGATTATATAAAAATATTTACAGCTCATAGGAGAGCAAAATGTTTCCCAAACCTCTGACTTGAGCAAAAATGATGCTAGAACGTTTCATTCATTTGCATGAATCTTTTGAAATGACAGTCACAATATATTCAATGGTCCAAAACACTAATTGAATGATTTGTTTGCATCATCACTCAAAAATGTTTACAGAAGTCTACAGCTTGGCAACAATGGCTGGTTTTTCTGACTGAGTAAAAACCCTAAAGCCATTTAAGAGCAAATACATACATTTTAAAATATTTTATATTAAAAAGGCTAAAAATATGGCGTTATGCATTTCATAACTAGTGTCATTATTAATATTGTTGAATGCATTAGCTAAAAGGAGAAAACAATAAGCAACATAATATTACAACATTTTCTGATCTTTATTAATGCTAGTTAATACTGTGCCTAAAAAGTTGTAGTTACAGTTTGTTGTGCATTAAACAAAAAAAAATTTTACTTTTTGTAATTGATTTTAAAAATGTATTAGTAATGATAAAAAAAAATGAATGTAAAAATTAACATTAACTTAATAATTTACTTTTTTCAATGCAACCAGATCAGATAAGCTTGTAAAGCATAAACAGATTACATATGGTTGGTGTTTTAAAATGTTTTGTGGGTGTTTCATGTTTTGGAACAAAACCTAATCTACACAAAACACAATTTTAATCTGTTACCAGTTATCCCACAGAGAAATGACACGCAATTATGTGGGAAGCTGCTGTATTAGGCACAGAAAATAATATCAAATTTACGCCAATAAACATTGCAAAAAAGCTATAAAGTGAAACTGATTATTAAATTAAATTACATTTTTATCCATCCCTCAAGGGGAATCAAATCAGTAATGGATCAGCTATTGTGCACACTTCACTTTTTAGACATACAGATAACAAAACAAACCGTAATACAAAATAGTCTCTCAGTAGAGACAAAGGCTCGGAAATAGTAAAAAAAAGTCAAAAGTCATTAAATTGTGAAATAGTGGAGTTTGAATATTTATATTTCTCATTGCTTTTAATTAGAGGATGGACATTATGTCAAATAAGAAAATGTAAATCTTCACAAATATCTCAAATGACTCAATATGGACTCAAATAACCATATTGTTACTGAAAGAAAAAATGCATGGCTACCTCTTCCCTGGAGCTAGTGTCTGACACCTCATCAAACAAATACACACACACACAATGACACACCCATAAACATGGCATCTTCTTTTAGCCCAACCAGGCTGTCTAGAACACCAAGAGACCCAGAATCAGGACCATGACACCATTTCTGAAATAGATCCTCTTCAAATATTCACAAATGTCATAAATAAAGAAAACACAGCTCTCACCCCAAAGCAAAGCCATCGGTCTGTTAGGATGTTAAGTATATATAAATTGATTATATCTAGAAAATACAGAATGGATAGAAAACAGCACACGGGATATTCTGTTATAAATAATTATGTTTAAATTTAATCCAAAAATAAGTCAAGAAGAACATTTTAGAAATGGCTACTGTTAGAAACAACAAACCTCACAAAGTGATGCTCATGAGAAAACAACAGGAAAACACTGCAAAAAAACTGTTTTTGTTAGTGTTCTAAGAAGAAGACTCCCAAAATATTCTCTCTCATTTTGTTTTCAAACACTAAACTCCATAGGCAGATGTAAATGTGTGTGTCCCTGTGTGTTATGCAGATAAAAGGTCTGCCAGAGATCACAGCTACTGCACTTCTGCTCACAGAGGTGCCAAGAAACTCGATCATTTTATTTTATAGGAAGATAAATGACCTTGTAACATTATTTTACATTATTTTTAATATAGTCCACACAGAGTTAATGTAAAGCAACTGTGCACAGAGGCACAGTTCTTAGTTTAATATATCAAAGGCATAATACATTATTTCCATCTTTAATATCCATAAGCGTCTTATTAATGGAGCAGTGAGAACTGAACTGGGGGTAACGCTAAAAATAGGTAATTTGGATGTCACATTCCAGGAGATTAAATGGGAAAGATCATTTCTTACTTTACTTGACACTATGCATAGCATGTAACAATTTTTCAAGAAGTCAATGACAAATTCAAATACTAAAGAATCTTACGAAACTAATGAATGTTGAATGTTGTTAACAATCTGTCGTAAACAGTTTTGTCACTAATTTAATGCTATGCATAAGTCATCTTGAATATGACTCAAAATCTGTTTGTGATTTGGGCAGAGATCCTATTATGAGCTCAAGCATTACAGTATTACTGTAGCTCAGTGTCACGCCACCTAAGACTAACATAAGCAAGGTCATTCTGAAGAAGAGACATTAGCATAGTGTGAATAACCTGCCTTTAATGAAAGTAAAGATCAGAAATCACATACCTTGTTTCAGTATGGGATGACACTGCATTATAATGATGATGATGATGATGGTGATGATGGCAACAACTGTGGTGACAATATACTGAAAGATGAGCCTGATCTCCATGTTTTCTTCCATCTTGATGATCACACAAACACACACTTAAGTAGAGAGTTGAGATGATGATAAACATGTGGGTGGACATTTCAAACGTAAACATGTTTTCCAGATATCTGAACTGTCTAAAGCTGTGGGCTTATATGGACTTTTTTATTTCTTAGTGGAAAAATGGCAATAAAGAAGATACAGAGGATGGGGAGACCAGGGCTAGTTGTCACATAGGGAAGTTGTAACCAGCTTGGCACACATTAAATCATGGTTCAATAGTTATTGGTATATACCATATATAATTATTTATAGTTTATGGTTATATAATTAAGATATATGTTGAATGAAAGTTTTAAGTGAATTCTCAAGACAAGGAATGTTTCATAAAGGTCAAATTGGGGTAAAGGTGTTCCATTATATATAATAAATTATAATATCTGTTGGACATTAATTTGTATGTTACATTTAATATTAGTTTATATTAATTTATATTATTTTAATATATTATAATTGTTTTATTTAATGGTGCATTCCCATTGTGACAACTTACCCCATATAAAATGTCATGGTATCGAAAATAAAAAAAAATCATTGCATATTAAATTATTATAATTATGACAATGCTTTTATGTTTGGCAAAACAATGTAAAAGTTTCATCAGCTTTTTTGTAGACAAGATCTTATGCTTTGTGTCTGTACAAACACTGACTTTCAAACATAAATCTACCATGAGAAATATTTTACAAGAGTAAAATGTGTGGCAACCGGACCAGGTTCTCCTACATCTCTCCCAAATATGCTGTTAAGTTTTTCCCACAGCATCAAGTATTATACATGTACAGTAGCTTCTAGCTTTTTAATACCACCCACACACCAAAAAAAGACACAGGATTTGTTTCCAATCCCGGCAAGAGCTCCTGCCACAGCTCCCAGGCATCATATCTTGCATTCACTTCACTAAGAAAGTTTCTTCCAAGAATATAAATCTAAATATAATCCTAGAATACACAATTTAAGTAACTCACCTGCCAACCAATAGGAACTCCCCGACCAGGCGTCGTCGTCTCATGGCCATGAGGATGCCGCGTACGGTCATGCCTTCGCAGAAGCAGGCCACCACGCGAGCTTTGGGGAGGTGGCTCCTGAGCTTATCAAGAAGTCGGTCAAAACTCTGCTCTCCGGCATTGCTGTAGATCTTGTCAGAATGGGCGATACAGATGCCCTCCTTAGCAGCCATGTCTTTGAAGGCCTCCATCCCACTCTCACCATAGTTCCCTGAAGATGAAAAGATTAAAATTGACTCAGAAAGTGTTCCTTTAGCCCAATGAGTAAAGCATTGTGCTAGCAATGGGTTCAGTTTCCAGGGAAAACATATAAGCCCCCTTTGCTGGAGCTGGAATATTGTCATAGTTAACAGAACTATTAGTGGAAGTAATGGCTTTCTGACATGTTCGCAACACAGGAACTGGGAACAATTTTAGAATCAGGAGTCTTTAAGCAACCAGGAAAATTTAATTTGCCCTCAGGAGATCGTCCTGCTGCTTTTTCTATAAATTAGTTTCCATGTATGAAAGTTGCTAATATAAAACCAGACTCATTTGGACTACTTTAATGTTATTTTTATAGCCCTTATTTGTAATTTTGAAGCTTGCCACTTTCATTAGAGGGAAAATGGTAGACAATATTCTTTCAACAAAATCATTCAATTATAGATCAAATAAAATATAATAATATAATATAAAAATAAATCATATTTTTCAGAAAATATATACTATTGTTTTGTTAGCTAAACTATTTTCAATAAAGAACATACACAGATTTCACTTTTAATAATGCTTATACCAATTAATGGAAAACAGACATTGATGCCCCTGTTTCACAAGGCGTCAAGGGTAAACTCCCCAATTTACATAAAAATCAGGTCACCTACTTTAGTGTGAGGAACTTTTCCAGTCTTCACACATTTTCACATTCAGATGTGAATTTTATACAATGGTAGGGATGTCTTGATAAAAAGCAAACAGAAAGCTTGATTAATACCTGAACAAATCTCTTATCTGCAATTTTCCAAAGCAGTACACAAAAATGGTAATTACATCAGAAATTACAAGCTCTGGATATTGGAATTAAGGATTAAAGATGGAGAATAAGACACATTTACAAAGTGAGAAATATCCATAGCTGTTTATGTTGTGTGTGTTGAAAAAAATTACTCTTGTGTGTCCAACAGTATAGGCGACTTCTGCTAAAAGTTGAACTACATACTAAAATACATCTACATTTTCTTGTCTTCGAAGTTTTAGATTTTATATTGTACTTCCAAATGTGCATGCTTTTCTCCTTAGGAAAAACTGTCAAAATCTTGCGCTCCATTCCTTAGTGCGTGTTCAGTAAATTAATTCTCACACTTATGCGCTGCAAAAACTTTGCTAGAACAAAAATAATGGATATGTAATTACAAAAATCAAAGTTATATAATATTCTCCAGACATTTAATCACTAAAGGGTAGAAAATAATGGTGGTAGTAAAAAGCAATAATAAATGTGTCTAAAATTATGTCCTCATATGCGGCACAAAACAATGAATAATATTTTGATGACCTAACCTCTCTCTCTCGCTCCTACAAGGGGAGACGAATACTGCTAAAGTGAAAAAACCTCTTTACACTGTGTTCCCTCAACCAGGAAATCTATTGAATGCCCACATGCAGTATAAACAGAGCAAAAGATGTAAATGATCACCATGGTCGCCTTTTACATAATAATTTAAATTCGTTGAGGCCAGAAACAGGCCAAAACCAAAGCGTTGTAAGACAATACCTGAGTGTGTCTATTTATTATTCAGTCTGTGTGTGTGAGCTGTATGCACGGCATCATTGTGGGGGTGTTTTTAAACATCAAAGACACTCTTGAACACGATGAAACAATAGATATACAAATCTACAGGAGGGATAATATTTGACACAATGTCTGAATGGCCTTAGGTTAAAAAGAAAGTTTTGCATTTTAATGCTTTCAGTAAATGGGATGCTTTTATAAATATTTCATTTATTTTAAATAAAGAGTAAATCTCTTTAAACAATGAAACAGATTTATGTAAAGTTGTTTACTAGGGCCTATAGACATCGAAACACTGAACCTGTTAATTCCTGTAAAGCTGCTTTAAATGCTATATGCACTGTGCATGTTTTGAAAGAACATGTATGCCAAAAGTGCATTAATTTTAATCGGAAGCAGATGAAAACCCTTTCACCCAGCAGGTTGCCTGACAAGCTGTTTATCTGAAAATGTCAAAGAACGATATAATATGAATAGAGCCGCAGATATAGAAATCTGTCTGAGAGTATTTTTAAGCAAATTAATCGACATTGTGGAGCATTTCACAGCTTCTTGTTCTTTAAGTGGGTGAAAACTAGGCTAGGTTCCATATTTAACTACAAGCTGGCAATTAACACCTGTCTGTGAGGTCATCAATCTTCTTGCCAAACAGCTCTGCTTTGGAAAGATACAATAAATTATTGGTGAGAGCTAATGAACATTTCAAATGATACTCATGTACAATGATTTTCACAAGGTTTAAATGGTGTTAAATCTCTTACTACTAATTCTAATTTCATAAACAGTGGACAAAATCTTTACTCTTTTAAGAACTTATTCTACCTACAAAAACATCATAATAACTGTAAAAATGTGAAGAAATATCAAACGATTGGCAGAGATAATTTTACCTTCAGTGTGAATGGCTGATACATAGCTCCAGTTGTATCTTTTGACAATGTCCACCATAGCTCTGGCCTGCTGGGCATCGGAGGGCACCACCCTCATAAAGTACTTATATAAAGATTTATCACTGAGATCCATACTGGTAGCTGAATATGCAATTTGTGGAATATTAAAAAGCTGTAGGAGATTCTGAACCTGGATGGCAACAGAGCTGGAACCAGGTCCGATGAGCCCCACAATGGGCTTCTTTCCTTTCATGGGTGTACTTCCATCTTCAGAAGAACATTTGGACATGCCCTCCTCCTCCTCTGCCGAGACCAAAGTATCACGGATGAACTCAATGCTTTGCTCCAGAGCCACGGCTGAATGCCAGCAGGAGTCTCTGATCTCACAGCCCAGCGTGATGTTGGGTAAGATGTGCGGGTCGGCGTTGATGCGGTCCAGGGTATGCATCATGGCCTCCACCCGCTGGATACCATACTGCTCGCGTACGGCTCCACATTTGCGCTCGTGAACCTTGTCGGCCGGCGGCTGATGGTGGACGGAAAAGAGTGCCCCGATGATGATGTCACCAGGGATGTGGGCCAAGACACGTCGCTCGCTGGCCTGGGCCTTCACTGAAACATCCAGTCTTGTAGGTACTCCAAGCAGTACAAACACCAATAATTGTAAAATCCCCATTTCCTAACCCAAATCGGATCAAACACAGTATAGAATGCAGGTAGATTCCTCAGGGCATCTAAAAGAACCAGAAGATAAAAAGTTTCAGAAAAACATTATCCCTAGAGATCATCAACCTCCCACTGAATCACAGAGGTGCATATTTGTTGAGTCGTGAGAAGGATGAGCTGTCGCCAGGGCAACGTCTTATTTTAATGTGTGAGGATTTTGCCTTCTCTAAATATCTCCATAAGATCAGGGGAAAAACAAAGTTGAAATGCACGTTTGTAAAATGTATTAGATATCATTTTTGGCCATTTGTACTTCAGTTATTAATAAAATGCTTTATTTGATGTAACCTAAAATCAGTGATTCATGTTATACAGGTTTCACTCTTTTAAAAAGCACAGATTCATCTTTTCCTTTAAGAGTCATACACATTGGCATTGTCCAAAGTACTGAAACAGACAAGATAATAATATACAATAATTATCAGCTACTGAATATTTATCTTGCCTCTTAAGCCTTAAGATTGTTATATCATATAAGTAAATACAAAATTAAAACGT
This sequence comes from Beaufortia kweichowensis, assembly GCA_019155185.1. NCBI lineage: Eukaryota > Metazoa > Chordata > Actinopteri > Cypriniformes > Gastromyzontidae > Beaufortia > Beaufortia kweichowensis. The sequence goes on along the minus strand of CM032815.1, from coordinate 1,976,126 downwards.
CGTGACAGAAGTTACAAGATGCACACAAGAAGTCTTGGAGCTGTTTTGGAGCTGTCCGTGGTGCTGAAATACAGTCAGCGACGTCAGTCAGTCTGAGTCAGTGAACGACACAACAATCCTAAAATCACTTCATACTGTTCAGGGACAAATACATAACCTTAAAAAAATGACCTGCTCACGAGTGATTCAAAGTGAATATGTAATCGCACCAGATCTCTATAGAAAAAACCGTGAAAGTAATTTTATCGCAATCTTTATTTATCCACTCTGCAAAAACGTCGTCGCAATCAGCAATACTTATAACAGCAATAATAACAGTAGAACTTACCGTTCGATCATCATGTTGGGTCATTTTCTCGTGTTCGTACAGTACAAGCTGAGTGTCTGTGGGTGTATGAGCTGGTAAGATGCGCGCGATCAGTTCAGTGCGCGTGTCACGTGACTTCATGCTTATATTTACATCTTGGTCTCACTGAAATCCACGCACAAGAAATATTTTCTAGGCTTTTATGTTTGAGGACGAAACTCTGTGTTTAAACAAACAAAGGAATTAGAAATAGAAAAACTCCTCTATTAACTTTAGCCTACACTTATCTTTCAAATGTGCGCTCGAATCTAAGGAACAATCACCACAATAAAATTATCACATTATCAAGTTAAAGGTTTATATATAGGCTATATTTTTAAACAGTCTTTTCGTGTTAATGGCCTTTTATAAGTATATTTTTTCCAAGTTCTGTCACTTTCCTCAAACAATATGGACACAGCGCCATCTGCTTGAAATAACACAGAATGACTGATTGCGAATTTAAGAGTTTAAGATTTAAGCTTTATAGTGGATGTAGAGTCTGTTTAATTCCTAGACACAACATCATCGTCTGTGCTTTAATCCACAATTTTTCTAAAATATTTTGAGAAGAGGTGATATTTAACACTTTTGCAAAAATGTGCCCTCTTCAGACATGATTATAAGAAACAATGTTCAGTACCAAGAAATGACACCAAAAAGAGCAAATTATACTTGAATAATTCAGGGTTTCATTCATTTCACAGCGAAAATACCAGTTGGTCCTGCATGAAACTGAACTCCAGGTCTATTTTGGGAAAATATTTAATGCTGCAGAATTGATTTCTATAGGAAAGAATGTCAGTCTGTGATTAATTGAGCTTTTAGATGTACTGTTTTATTAAAATATGTTTTCCTCTGCAGAAAAAAGATAAACATTGTAATCAATACAGATTAGATTAGCACAGATTTATTTGTCTTCATTTAACCAAATACATATTATTTATCTAAACAAACATACAAACTATGACTATAATGATATGCAAAAGACAATATTACATAAACACCTCATGTGCCTCGTACCAAACCATTGATGACCACCAGATGGCAGAAAAGTACAGATATAGCATCACAATTCAAGAGCTATAGACCATTTCATAAGATGTAAACAACACTGGTCCAGAAGCACTTCCTGTTTCAGTTTTTTGTATTTCACATATGTAAATTAAATTCAATCTTAAAGATGTTTGTTAAACAAGTCAGTTGTGTAGTGTTAAAAAACCGAGACAGGAAGTGCTTCTGGACCAGTGCTGTTTACATCTTATGAAATGGTCTATATTAGTTAACACTAGTTAAATTGTTGTCTTTCAAAAAGGATTTAGCACGTGACTTATTATTATGCCGTACCCGTGTGAACCAGAACATGACCATTTCACAGGGACTTTATAGGAGTCCCATCTGAAGCATCTCCAAATGAATATCACCTGTTTATAATTTAGCGGCTTGTATTTAATGCTGTTTGCAGACACAAGTTGATAGACACACACGCTTATCGGCTTCTGCGAGCGAGCAGTTTGTGTAACGTTTGTTGTTAAGGAGTCCTATAAATATCCTACTTTTAAGTTTGTTATCTGCGTTTGGAAAGTGTATCCTGTCAAAATGCCCACAGAAAATTTGTCTGATAAACGACTGTCGAAGTTTAAAAATAAGGGCAAAGAGCCAACGGTAAGCTTTACCTGCATTTTGGTTTACCTGTTGACTGTGAAATCGTCATCTGCTCCACGAGCTCTCCGTGTTCACAGAAAATGCGTGATCGCAGAATCGCGGAGTGTGTCGAGCTCCGAAAAGCTCAAAGGGTTGAAAGTATTTTGAAGAGGAGAAATATATCGTCTCAGGGCAACGAGGAGCCTCTGTCACCCGAATTTACCACTGACAATGAGCAGGTTTTTTACTAAAGTTTTACCTTTTGCAACTTTTTGTAGCGATTCTTTTGCAACTCACTATTTTAATTCCGTTCAGGTCATATCTGCGACGATTCAAGACATTGTTGCAAATGTGAACAGTGATTGTCCAGAGAAGCAAAGACAGGGCTGTCAAGCAGCAAGGTACAATAATCAAAGCTATAACTGTAGCTCAAATGATGAAGAATTAAGATAATTGTGACCCAGTCTGTGAAAACCAGGTCCCAAAGTTTGAATTCTCCTATTAATTTCACTGTGATTTCAATCTTTGACATGGCATTACTCGGACAATATTAAAGATCTCAATGTTAAATTCTCACAGAGTATTGTTTGCATTACATGGAATGATTTTATGTAGAAAAATCACAAAATGACTTTAGTTGGGTTTTCACAGATTGGGTCACAATTATTAAAATCCCATCCAATGTACAGTGCCATTATCCCGACAGGAAGTTGCTTTCTCGGGAGAGGAACCCTCCTCTGAAGGAGATTGTGGAAGCGGGACTGCTGACTCGTTTTGTGGGGTTTTTGGGGAGGCATGATGACCCCACTTTGCAGTTCGAGGCTGCCTGGTCTCTCACTAATGTGGCATCTGGCACTTCCTGGCACACACAGCAGGTGGTGGAGCATGGAGCTGTTCCAGCCTTCATCGCCCTGTTGGCTTCACCAATGCTGAACATCAGTGAGCAGGCTGTGTGGGCTTTAGGCAACATTGCTGGTGAGATTACTGTGCACCACGAGAGGCATTCTGCACCAAAACTTTGTGAAAGTTGGTGTTCCAGTCCCCTTCATCCAAATACAACATTTGTACTATAATAATCCTGCTGAAAACAATAGTGAAGATGATTGAGTTAATGTTTTTAATATTAAAAACGACTAAAATCAGTCATCTAGGTGGAAATTCTAGTGGTTTCCGTTACAAATGCCTTTATAAACCATCTGTCTGTTAGATAACATCAACAGAACTCAACGCATTACAAATTAAAGACCCAAAGGGACCATTATATTTAAGTAAAACCAGTACAATTCCCATTAAAACAATTCAGTCATTACTTTCTGTGACTGGTTGTTTTTCAACAGAGAAACTTCTTTACAAATCTAAAAGCAAATAAATAAGAGTCTTGCAGAAAGTTTAGAAACGTTGTCAATTATTTATTTTCTTCACTTGCCCTATAGGTGATGGTCCATCATATCGTGATGCCTTGATTGATTGTGGTGTCATTCCTGCGTTGTTGGCACGACTTGCGCCAGATGCTCCAGTAAGTTGTTTTTTTAATGATTTTGATAAAAAAATTAATTTATTGGCTTTATAATTTTGCACAAGGATACTGGAAGTTATAGAAAGGGTCACACACTCATACAAAGTATAACTTGTTCATTTTTACAGGTGGGATACCTCCGCAATTTGACGTGGACCCTATCAAACCTTTGCAGAAACAAGAATCCTTTCCCTCGTTTTAGTGCTGTCCAGCAAATGCTTCCGTCCATCATTCAACTGCTCCATCACGGTGACAAATCCATCTTATCTGATGCATGCTGGGCAATCTCCTACCTTACAGATGGACCCAACGAGCGAATTGATGTTGTGATCAAGACTGGAATCCTACAACGATTGGTTGAGCTCTTGGGCTTAGAGGAACTTGCTGTGGTGGTAAATACCATATTTTACCCTTGAGATCATTGAGGTATTGGGGCCATATTGGTATACTCATTCATATCACTTGATAGAAAGTCATTTGTCGTAAACCTTGTCTGTTTGTTAACCATTTTATAATTTTCCATGTACAGTTTTACAACACAATTCCCGTGTTGGTGAGTGGATTGTTTATCTTGATCATAGTGGTGAACATCCGTTTGCAAATGAGGCCCTTTAATACCTGCAAATGTCAAAAGTGTTTATTCTGAATACAGATTTGAGTTTGTTTGCAAATGCATTGCAATATTAGAGGTATTTTGGTATTCATTGCATTTAAATCTATTGTTAATCATTTAATATGCTATTTGCTCTTTCAGCATAATTGCATGCAGAACTTTTTTTACTAACTTGGTTTCTATATTGCTCATGCTACACAACTGACAATACAAAATCCCACCACAATCATTTACCTGACAGATGTCTTTAAAATAAATCCTTTTCTATTGATATGCTGCACATTCAGTGTAGGTCACAGTATTGGCTGGCAGTCATTGATATCCTCTGACGATTGCTTAGTGGCTTCTATTTGGGATTCCATCAGAAATCTAACTCGCCTATAGAGATCAGTACTTGGGCAGTCTGGAACTAAGTGTTCATTTCTGGTCTCATACTGGTACACTTTAGACTCCAGCCCTGCGCTCGATTGGGAACATCGTGAGTGGCTCAGACCTGCAGACACAAGCTGCGATTGATGCAGGTGTGCTGAGCGCTCTGCCCCAGCTGATGAGACACCCCAAACCCAGTGTACAGAAGGAGGCGGCTTGGGCCGTGTCCAACATTGCAGCTGGACCCTGCCAACAAATTCAACAGCTTATCACATGTGGATTACTGCCGCCTCTTGTGGATCTCCTAAAGAACGTAAGCAAGACTTAACCAGAAAGTTTTTGCCGTAAAAAGTTCAGGTGTGTATTTGAAAGTTACGTTACTTTACAAGTCTGGGACTTGAAACCTGTTTGAAAAGTAGTTTTACTTTCTAGTTGGCAAACTTTCAAATGAAGTAAGTGGCTACACAATCCGTTTCATGCAGGAGTTTAAGATTTAAGGTTAAGGTTTTATATTTGAAGCTATATTTGTGCTTTGCTTTGAAATTGAAAGCCTTGTGCTATGTCCCAAAGGCTTTAATTTTTCTGCATCTGTTTTTGGTAAACACTGCTAATAGTGGAAATAAGTTCTGTTAAAACTCACAAATGTTTGTGTCCAATTTAAATAATGTTAGCCATTTAGGATATTAAAACTTTGTTTGTACTCATGGTCCAAAAAACCCCCATCTCTGGTACTCTTAGTCACTGTAGCCTAAACATTTTTTGCAGGGTGACTTTAAAACGCAGCGAGAGGCTGTCTGGGCGGTGACCAACTATACAAGTGGTGGAACGGTTGACCAAGTGGTTCATCTGGTCAAATGTGGCGCTCTAGAGGCCATCTTGTCTTTACTTCAGGTTAAAGACACCAAGACTGTTTTGGTGATCCTAGATGCCATTAACAACATTTTCTTGGTGAGTCACCTACTGTTTGTGTGTGGGATTGAAAGACTTGTGACATTAACTTTGTGTCTTCTACAGGCTGCTGAGAAAATTGGGGAGGTGGATAAGCTTTGTTTGTTGGTGGAGGAAGTGGGTGGACTGGATCGAATAGAGTTCCTACAGAACCATGAGAATAACGCAGTGTACCGAGCAGCTCAGGCTCTCATTGAGAAGTATTTCAGTGAGGTGGGTGTTGCTTAATTATTGGGTTTTATTATTGCAAATGATGCATGTTTCCAGTGTTGGAATTTCTTGTAAATATTTAATACTTTAAGGGCTGTTTTCAGACACTCTTACATTGAAATCTGACTAAAGCACCAAAAACATTCATGCTGGTTTTTGACCCTTTGCACTCAGGATGGTGAGGAAGAATGTTTGACAACTGAAGCCACGGATGCAAACTTTGTCTTTGGAGCATCTGATGTCCAGAAAAGATTTGATTTTTGACTTGTTTTAAAACATTTAAATGGAATAAATAAAGTGTATTTTTGCAGTATGTCCAGCTCTAATTTTATTGTCTGAAATCTGAAGGATTGAGGCAAATCCAGTGCTTAAATCCATCAAGCACATCTGTACAATAGTTAAATTATTAAATCTAGATCTTTTAGAAGGCCCTGTAAGCACTTGAAGACAGCAACTGATTTTAGGCTTTTATGCCATCAGTGCTCATCTCCTTTTGCTATGGCCATGAGACTTTTGACAAACAAAACCCACAAAACATGTCTAGCATCTCTGTACATGACACCAAAATTAGTTTATTTCCTCATTTGCATGTAATGATGGCTAGAAGTCGACGAGATAAATTTGTTCAGTAGGAGAATACTAGGATTACTGTTTGAGATTATCTTTTAATTATTCAGATATTAATATACCAACTTTCCAAAACTATTTGCTAAATGCTTTTCTGCTAACTAAATATTTAGACTTTTTGTAACTGGTGTCAACCTTCAACTTAAAACGCCTCTGTATTTGAGGAATTGTCATTATGAATAAGATTATATTCAGAAGTGCAGCTTCAATGATAAGTCAATTTAAAAAAAGAATGTAAAAGATCCATTTAGACTAAACGGATTTAGGTTAATCAATGTGGCACATCATATGAGAAAGACCTTTATTTGCTTTCTAAACATGCCTGTACAATAAATACATTTTGGTATCTAGACAAACATGAATAACTTCCAGAACTGACAATGCATTCATGCTTCATTATCAAGTGTTTCTTATAACCAGAGGTAAGATCCAGTCCAATGCAGAGCTAGAATAATCTCTCAAGACACTATACTGTGAAATTCTTACAGTCTCTTATTTTAATCATCAGGCTCATCCTCACTGTCATTGTCTTTTTCTTTCTCTTTTTCCTTTGGAGGAGCAGGAGGTGGAAGATCCAGTCGGGCCCATGACATTGGTTCTGCCTTCTTCAACATAATCTCAATTTTAGAAGCCATCATGTTGACCAAACTTTTGCTAGTGTCAATCACCTATTATGGAAAAGGCAAATGGAGAATTGTTACAGAACCTGGTAAGAAAAACATGAGCTAGTTTGAAGTGTGTTATTTTATGTTAAAACACTTTCTCTTATTCCAGCCTAATATAAGAGAAAGTGTGAGCTATGCGTAGCTTGATTTTCCCTTAAAATAATCCTGTGTCTCTTTAATAATATCAAAACACTGCTCTGTTTATTTGAGCATTATAAGATGGGATCATCTTTTTGTCTGACCAATGGCAGAAGACACAGTGTTTACGCAACATTATGGAAAATGAAAGACAAGTTTCTCAGTTGCTTTCAAGATAAGAGATGTGCAATGAAATACTCACCCCCCACAAACTTATCTGCTGTTCAAATTCTTTTTCTCCTTCAAATATAATGTGGATTTTGAGCTGTAACAAGAAAAGAAATATTATTTTAAATTCTCATGTAAATTTAATGCCACAGTGGCATTAATGCTCAGTGTTTACCATCCACTGATTAGACCGTGTTTCTCAGAAATAAATCAATGTCAAGTACAGCCTTTTAATATGGGAACTAACAGATATTCAACAAAAGAAACAGGCAGCATAACTATAATGGTTTCTTACACAATATTGATCTGATACCATTTGAAAAAATCTTTTGGGCGTTCTGGATAGAGAATGATAAGCATCAAAGCAACCTGCGCTTGGGCTCATGGGGCGATTCTTCTCACTGCGCTTTAGATAAGAAATACTATGTGCGTGCAACATTAAGTTCAAGACATCAAACAGTTTGCTGAGCTTTTTATTCTACAGACATCAAGAGCCAAAGATTTAGCAACAGACTCTAGCAAAAGCACAGTCCTTCGGGTTAATAACACAACACAGTAGGAATAAACCTGTGGATTCTGCATAATAATGACAACACTACCTTCAAAACAGACAACGTTTCCCAATGATTATGTACTGCTTAATGTCGTTGAGCTTTAAATCAATGAAATTGGAGAGGGTTTTATTGCCTAAAAAAAATATTACAGTCACTATTTGATCAAATCAATCAGTTACATGTGGCACATCTACTCACCACAGTGCTGTTTGCCTCCACCGAGCTCAGCTCCGGTACTGAATTTTTGGCGTAAATAGAAATAATGACCTGACTTCCTGTTTGGTGCCAGTCAAACCTGCAAGGCACAACCTTCTTTCCCTGTGCAAATATATAGACAAACATCCCACATTATTGCTAAGATAAGTTTTTAACTATTATTTAGTAACATTATTTATTTACGGTATTATGAGCCTTTTAACGGCTCACTGTTTTACTGCAAACAAATGCAAGGTCTTTCATAAAAATACATTAGAGGTTTATGTCACTGGTAGGAAAAAGAAGGATAATTACCGCATCTTTCTTTTTCCACTGATGCTTTCCACGGGTACAGCCCTCCTGAGACAGAAAAGTGTTGAAGTCTGAAGTTTTCCTTTTACAGCAGCTCCAATATTTCATTCTTTTATGAGAAAATGATAATAAAAAAAAGAAGCTCTTAATTATGGTGTCCGTGGACGGGATTTATCAGAGATTGCTCCAGCAACATTTTCTAGTAGTATTACATTTTGATCGGTAGCTAATTTACCCTTCATGGAAGATAGGTACACCGGCGTGATACAAGCACGTCTCATCATCACTGGCTGGTCCGCTGAACGTCTGTGAAAGAGAATGAAAATTAGAAACATGTTGGCCAATAGAGTCAAAAGGGATAACCGACCAGAAGTATTTACTGAAAATAGGGATGGACATTGTTTCTTTAACATCAGATAACATAATCTTTGACATGAAGACAAAGCAGCCTGCATGTGAAATTATGTAGATTCTATTCATTTTTAATGTAGGCTAAACATTGACTGATGATATTTTGCCAGTAAACCGCTCTCGTTTGATGGCACATTCACGGTATCTCGCATACGGTCTGTGGACAGAATCCAGATGAGCGTGACAATCCAAAAACAATTGCTTATTCAGTTCACATTTGTGTTTGCAAGTTGTGTACAAACAATGCGTGACACAGTAAAAAAAAAACAACAATTAAAAATGAACTAATATTTCTGTTTGCTTTATACCCAGAAGCGATAGACCTGATAATTAAAAAAGCTAATTAAAAGAGCATTTCTTATTCTGCGTATGCTTGTTTAACCCCATGTATTACAAACAGTAATAGACCAACACAATGAAATACGTGATACATACATTTGTATTATCCACAATCAGTTATTTTGTGAGAGAGATATAAACTCATTTTTAAGCCACCGTGTTCTGTTTCCTGAATAAATAATGTGTACGTCAAAAAAGCATCTTTGGGAATAGAGTTCGGATGAGAATTTTCAATTCATTGCTTTACAAATGAAAACCCATTTGTTTATTCTAAACTCAAAGAAACCTAACGCAATGTACCATGGTTTCTAATCATAAAAGTGGACAGAAAAAGAGTACAGTACCTTACTGCATCCTCCATTCTTACAAGACGTCCCTATCTTGATTTCATCACTGTCCTCTTCTATAATACAAAAATGAGAATACAATGCATCAGAATATATAGAGGCATATACAGAAAGAAAACAAAAGAAACTAAAATACACAAAGATGACTGAGTCCTTACCTTTAACCTCCTGCACATTTTCATCAGAAAGTTTGAGCTTTTCTAAAGCCTGTTTGAGGGAAGAAGAGATCTTCTTCTGCAGTGTCGAGAAAGGCTCGTCTGAACTACAAAAACAACAGTCATTTTGGCTGAGAAGACTATTAATGAGAACGCATTGTTCTTTACAGTATATTTGGTGCTGCAGTACGTTTTTAAGATGAAAAAAGGAAAAAGGGGAAAGGTCTTCGTACCTTGGTCGCTGGATTGATTGAAGAGGTTTTGGTGCTTGGGTGATGTATTCATCAAACTTTGGTTTTAGATCGTTCACGGTCTTGTCCACAGAGGACTTCACCTCTGGTTTGACGGGCTCAGCGGGCTTCTCTTGATTATGAGGGCCTTTCGTGCAACCCTATAAGATAGTGCCATTCATAAAGGTGATGCATTTCTTTAAAATAAAATGAGGCTGGCAATCTATAGCTCCTTTCAAGCATACAACACTTTATCTAACGATAATTGTTCTTTAGACAAATTCCCATAAGTTGTATCATTACTATAAAGTTTATTTTCTGTACTGAAATTAAAAACGTAACAAAACGCGTTCACATACAGTACATCCCCTGTCCTGTTTTTAATCCAGACTTTTTAAAGGTCATTTCCAGCAAATGACATCACAAGGATTAATGGCTTTCTTTGATGTATGAATGGTAGCCAAAAAAATGTAAAAGCTGTTGTATATGGGAATGTTTACTAGAAAATGCACACCAGTTTATTGGTTGCATATGTGGAAGGGGCAAATGAGAACATTTATGTTACATTATAATCAATTCAATGTAGTACTCACAGCAATACTGAGGAAATCAGAAAAGTCAGTTGTTCGTCGTTTACAGCAGGACCAACCCTAGAAGGCAGTTCAGGACTATTCAATCATTTTAACTCAACAAATAACAGTGTTTGAGTTATATTTCTCATTATTAAGTAAAGTAATCTTTCCTCATTTCCATACCTTCAATGCATCATGAAACACTGGCACTCCTGGGTGGTATGTGCAAGCATCTGTAATTAAGAAGATACTGATCAAGTCAAATGTTAAGGTCCCTGATTTGAGTCCAAATAACATCATATTATAACAGAATATGACATGATCTAAACAGGCATTGGTAATATAGTCTGTTATTCATCTTATTACTAAACTGGATTAACCTTTTGTAGAAAGTTATATAAATTGCATGGCAGCAGTATCTATAAAACCAAATAAACAACTTAACAAAAACATATGCATGTACAGTATTAGAAAAACACACACAGAGACACATGATTTAGAAGATACTTCAAAACGCATTGATAAAACATTGTAACCTTAATATTATTGTAAATGCAACCGTTCCGTGTTACTCTTTTGTATTTGTTCCTTAAATGTATATCACTAAATGCAAATCAAGCCTGTTTTTAAACATCACTCGCTTTCTTGTTCAGATGTAACCTGCTAACTACCAGCTCACGTGTGTTAGCTTAAGTCTTACCATCTGAATTATTCTCGGGATCAAATCGCTGTCCACATCCTTTGTTATAGCACAACACAGACATGATGTTCGACAAAAATACAAAAAACACTATTTTCAAACGTGCTTAATATGTTCGGGAATTTTCCGAAGTCCTCACTAGCCGCTCAACGCTGCTTCCCGTCGTGAGGTTCCTTCCGGAATGTTTCGTGAATGTCCGTAAATCGTCGTTTTCAGCTTCGGCTCTAATCGTGTATTTTCGTAATGGCTCGTGCAGTCTTCGGGAATGTTTAAATGGTCGGATCACAGAGCTGAAATCTGGGATGCGCAACACATAACGCAGTACGAGCTAACAAAACATTATTGGTCACACGAAACATTACAGCTAAAAACACTTTATTAGCATTAATACGCAATTTTATATCGAAATAAGCGTAAGCACGTGTTGAACACCATGTTAAAAACCACATTTTGTTTGTGCTGTACAGCGTATACTCAAAACATATCACACTAATTTTAATTTAATGTTTAAACACAATTGTGAATCATCAGAGCCTCATATCGTTATGGGACAGGAACAACCTCTCTTTTTGTGACACCGGTTTGGTTTGCGCATTCACGGGATTGACTCGTGTGCGCGCTGTAGGCGGCGCGCGCTGCATTGATTACAGTCATCTGTGAGTGGCAGCGAGTCCCGTTTGCAAAGTAAAGGATGTAGTTTCACAGAGCGCGTTCTTCGATATCTGCCAAGCGGGGATTTCTTCTCTCTAAGCTAAAGGTAAGAGCTCATTCATGTGTTTTTGATGTACTAGTAACCAGTTAACGACTGATTGTTAGTTGTCAGTGACATATCCTTTAACTCCACCGTAACATGGCGGAAATCAAAGTTTGCTTTCAGTACAATCGCATCATTAATGATGACGACTCGTGCACATACAGTACAGTGCGTGTTAATTAAAGAGATCGTTTTTAACATTATTAAAGTATTTAATTGAAATAAGTTGTGATGAAAGTCACGGTTTTGCTTGTTGCTTGTTGCTTACTTTTCTGTTTGAAGTCTGTTTTAATGTTATTTTAAATGCATCTCTATTAAATGTATGCTATATGTTACGGATATCAACACGTTATTTGTCCTTGCTGTTAATCTAACGGGCTTCTCTGTGTTTTGAGCCCTCGTGAGGTATTACTGAGCACAGGGTCAGGTGTTTTGTATATTTATTTGCTTATTTATTTATTTTTTGACAATTTAATCCCAACCAAGGGCTTCTGGATAAATAAGTACCAGCCAAGGGGTTCTAAAGAAATACATGCCATCACATTTATTTGAGAGTTAGGTAATGTCTTAAGATGAATGTGCGGCATGGCATTGGCTTACTGCATATTTCTGTCATTTGCAGGCTGACTGGATGATGGCATGGCTATAAACAACTGCCCTTGGGGCAGTATGAGGATCCGTCTGACCAGTTTCTCCTTATTGCTCCTTCACTTGCTTCCTTGTTGGGGGCAAACACAGGAGCCAGTACCAGGGTCATCCGTCTTTCGATTTACCAGCTTCATATACAATGCCACCATTTATGAGAACTCTGCAGCTCGGACGTACATTAGGAGCGAGGATAAAATGGGAATCGCTCTATCCAAGCTGAGACTTGGGGATATCAAGTATTCCATTGAATTTGGAGATGATGAAGGGCTGTTTCAAGCTGAGGAATTCGTCTTGGGAGACTTTTGCTTTCTCCGCATACGGACTAACGGGGGCAGCGGAGCCATCCTGAACCGGGAAGTGCAGGAAAATTATACATTAACAGTGAGGGCTGTCGGTGAGGGCGAGCTGGAGGCTTTTGTGACCGTCAATGTGCAAATCATGGATGTGAATGACCTTCGACCTCTGTTCTCTCCCACTTCATATAATATTGATATTCCGGAAAGTACTCCATTGGGAACAAACGTTGTTCAAGTGACTGCCACCGATGCTGACGTTGGCTCCAATGGTGAGTTTTATTATTTCTTCAGAGACGATGTGGAGGAGTTTGCTATCCACCCGACAAGTGGGGTGGTATCTCTCGTAGCCAAGCCCAATGCAGATAAGAAGAACAGATTTGACATTGAAGTTTTAGCAGTTGATCGTGGAAATCAAGTTTATGGAAACAGCGGCTTAAGCAGTACAGCCAAACTGTTGATCAATGTTGTGCGTATCAACGAGTATGCACCAATGCTGATGGTGGTCGCGCTTTCCCCTTCAATATCCGACAAAGAGCCGACTTATGCTGTTATTAAAGTTGAAGATCTGGATGAGGGAGCTAATGGAGAAATTGACTGGGTTGCCATCATTGCAGGTGACCCACAGGAGCAGTTTGTCCTTGACAGAGCACCGCTTGGAAATGAGTACAAGCTCAAGATGTCTGAACCAGTGAACTGGGATACATTTCCATATGGCTGTAATCTCACTTTTCAAGCAAAAGACAGAGGATCACCACCGAGGCTCTCAAACTCTCAGATGCTTCCAGCTCTTGGTAAAAAAGCCGGAGCTTGTCCAGATGAGCTTTGAAAAGGAGATTTACAAGACTACAATTAATGAGATTGCACCACCAGGGACCATTGTAGAGACTGTCAGGATTTCTCCAAAACCACCGGGTGTCGTTTACAGCCTCGTCTTGTCCACAGATTCTGTTTATTTTAATATTAATACATTAACTGGTGTCATCTCAACAACACAACAGTTTACCACATTGAGTCGAGAGCTATTTGAATTAGAGGTGATGGAAGCAGTTAGTGGCAAGACGGCAACGGTGCAAATCGCCATTGAGGATGCAAATGACAACGCCCCGGTGTTTACCAGCTCATCTTTCAAAGTGTTTGTCAACGAGAGCGTTCCTATCGGCACTGTCATTCTCACAGTATCTGCTGAGGATGCTGATAAAGGTGAGAACGGGTGCATAACATACAGCATAGCCAGCCTTCAGTCACTACCTTTCATCATCGACCAAAACACTGGAGAGCTGAGAATATCTAAGGAGCTGGATTTTGAAACATCTTTGGAGACGTACACATTTGCGGTCCGGGCCTCTGACTGGGGCTCGCCTTATAGACGAGAAAGTGAAGTCAACGTTACAGTACAAGTGTTAAATATCAATGACAACCAACCGCTTTTTGAACGTGTGTCATGTAAAGGTATGATAGGAAGAGATTTTCCTGTGGGGCAGACAATTATCACCATGTCTGCCATTGACATTGATGAGCTTGCTTTGGTTAAATATAGCATTCTGTCTGGAAATGAACTAGATGTCTTTAATCTTAACCCCGACTCTGGCATGTTGACTTTGAGAAGATCCCTCATCGGGAAGAGTCTAACAAATGAAAATTTTAACTTGAAAATAGTTGCATCAGATGGTGAGCTGCTCTCCGAACCCACCTTTGTGAATATATCGTTGGTGAGAGGTAGAATGCCAGCAAGGAGTTTTAGTTGTCAAGACACTAAAGTTGCACAAAAGTTAGCTGAAAAACTTCTTAAAAAAGCCACTGTCATTAGCAAATCCAAAGTGAAGGAGGGTTACACAGACATGTTTTCTGTCAATAAACAGGCACCACAATTTGAATCCTTTCCATCAGATATTGTAGTCCGTGAGGACATGCCGGTGGGAGCCAGTGTCCTTCAAGTGAACACAAACGATGGTGACGCAGGCTTCAATGGTCGTGTCCTGCATGCCATATCAGATGGGAATATTGACAGCTGTTTCAATATTGACATGGAAAGCGGATTAATTTACATCTATCACCCGCTGGACCGTGAAAGATCAGACCGTTACCTCCTTAACATAACTGTGTATGACCTTGGCCTTGTACAAAAGTCTAGCTGGAGATTGTTAACTGTTAACGTTGAGGACGTAAATGATAACAACCCCAAATTCTCCCTGGAGAGCTACACCGCCGCTGTACCAGAAAACACAGCCATTGGCACGGAAGTGATCAGGGTCACAGCTTCAGATGATGACATTGGACAGAATGGTGAAATCTCATACAGCCTGTTAACAAATACCCCTCAGTTTACCATTAACAGTGAAACTGGTTCTGTTTATGTTTCTAGCCAATTAGACAGGGAGTCCACCTCTGATTTCACGCTTAAAATCGAAGCAAGAGATAAGGCATCAAGCGGGAATCAACTGTTCTCTGTGACAACATTAAGAATCTATTTAGAAGATGTAAATGACTGTGCCCCTATGTTTATTCCCAGGACCTACAGTTGTCGTGTGTTTGAGGACTTTCCAGTGGGAACAGTTATAGCCTGGCTGCAAACTCAAGATCATGATATCGGATCTGGTGGATGGGTGAGATACTCCTTACCCAATGACTTTAATGAAACATTTAAGATCAATGCAGAAAGTGGAGCTATTAAGTTGACCAAAGACCTAGATTATGAGAAGCAGCAGTTTTACAATCTCTCTGTGGTTGCAGAAGATCTGGGTTTTCCAGCAAAGCTTTGCTCCGAGTCCTATTTAGAAGTGGAAGTTATTGATGTTAACGAGAACCTCAATGAGCCGTACTTTACAGAATTCGCTGTGAGGGGCTCAGTCAAGGAAAACTCTCGCCATGGATTAAGTGTCCTACAGGTGACTGCTAAAGATGATGACAAAGGCAGAGATGGAGTGATCAGATACTCGTTTAAAGCTGGAAGTGGTCTAGGAACGTTCTCTATTGATGAAGAAACAGGTAGGCCTATATTTTGTCTTTTATTTTGTCTATATTTTGTATTTTAATACCATATAATGTCTTTTTTATTTGTTTTATTATTAATAATTATTATTTCTTTTGAGTTATAAAGTACTTTGCAACAATGACAATTGAATTGAATATTTTTATTGTTATTATTTTCTATGAGGAGTTTAGTTTAGTTTAGATCATGCTACACTGTGGTACAATGGTTTGGTTATGTCTTAAGTGTTTGTTATGTCTTGTGAATGTAAACAGTAGGGAGAAGATGGATTAGATGTCAGATTGTATCAAATTGTCAGATCAGTATACTAAATATGTCCATTTAGGTCTTAAAGTGACACTAGCCTATAATCTTGCTGCTGTCTAAATGCTAATGTTAAAAAGAAAGTCACGTCTGTTCTAGCTTCGTTCGGGTAAAGATTGTGCTTTATTTTGACATGGGATGAATCAGTTTCTGTCTTGAATAATACTGTTAAATAGATCTTAACAATTAAAGTGCTCTTTATCTAATTAGTTATTTTGTTAAAAAAAAAAGGTTTGGTCATATATTTTGCTCAAAAGATTTTGGTCATATTGCCCTCTCTTTCTTTGTCCTAAATGGTCTGTCCTTTCTGTGGTTTATGGGGGCAGTTTTTTTAAAATATGAAAATTAGTTTGGCTGTG
The DNA here is from genome assembly GCA_019155185.1 of Beaufortia kweichowensis. Taxonomy (NCBI): domain Eukaryota; kingdom Metazoa; phylum Chordata; class Actinopteri; order Cypriniformes; family Gastromyzontidae; genus Beaufortia; species Beaufortia kweichowensis. The sequence goes on along the minus strand of CM032815.1, from coordinate 1,959,718 downwards.
GTGATTATTAACTTTTAAAATAGATTTAACAACCAACTTAAAAACATAAGATCACAGATCTTCATATGATATGATATTTTTGCCGTATTGCACACCCCTAGTTAGTGTTGTTTTTCTGCTTTGCTTCTTTTTTTTTTTTTTAAATAACCAGTCCCGAGTTGATGCTTACATATAAAACAAAAACTGTGAAATTGTTGTGAATTTATGTCCTAACATTTTTACTGCAGTGTGCTGATTGAATGGCGTTAAAAGGTCACTGTGACATTATTTGTCTTGGCGATGAATTCGCGCACTGGTTCCACAATTGCCTCTGAATCTGCCACAGCAGACCAGTGACCTAGAAAAGCACGACTTGACCTCTATGAGGTCCGAAACACAGTTCTTTGAAGTCATTTTGTGATTTTTCACAGTCTGTGTTGCAAAACCTTTCTGTGAGATCAGATCTTTAAGCTTAACGAACAGAAACCAAAAGGCAGTTGAGAAGAAATTAAATGCTTAGTTACTTACACGACTTGTTGCCGGGTGCCAGCTTGACAATTAATCACAGCTAATGACTATTGATTAGAGAACTACAACAGGCAGTGAGATGTTACCGTGCTCTTCCATTTACATGTCAGCTAAATAGACCGAGTCTGTTAATCGGACCCATGTAAACTATAAGCGAGTTGTGCATTAAGTGTCAGATCCTCAAGGCTAATTGAAAGTCGTATAAAAGCAGGAATAGACAAGTTATAGAATAACTGAGAAATGGGAATGAGAGTTGTCTTTCATCTTCAAAGTAATATCTCAGAGACAGTTAAGGGCAGTGGCTGTATACGCCCACAACGTATTCATCTCCCAACATCCATTTAGCTGCCAGGTTGCGTCCTTGTCATTGTAACTGGACTTTTTAGATGATTGAAAGCAGGCAGTTCATGTATTGTACTCATATCTATGCAGAAATCAAAGCCCCTTGATCCAGGGCCCAGCTGAGACGTGTGGGGTTGAAGATCTGTATATGCTGAGTAATTTTGATATCGGAAGTGTCTTTGCTCACATGCAAGAGTGAACTAAAAAAGCTGGTGGGATTTATGAAGGCCTTATCGGCAGAGCGCTCTGCTGCTTCGAGCAGGCATTGGTATTCCTCCCCACACTTTGGGAAATAAATCAGAGAGCACTCTCACTCAGACGCCTGTCGAGAAACAAGTTCAGCTCTAATTTGCCTCTGAGATTTGGCCTCTTTTCTCCAGAGTCAGGTTAAGTCCTTTATGTCAGAGCTTCTCAGACACCTGCGCAAAACAGCCCTCGTGTAGCACACCCCCGCACGCCGAATCAGATTGATGTGTTCCTTACAGCTCTTTAAAAGATAACATATTTCGGAGGATATGGGAGTAGAGGATCTTTACCACAAGCTCACTTATTCCTACAGACTTCTTGAACTTTAATTGTAATTCAAGGGAAATATCAAGGGTTTTTCTTGTGATGCCTGCATGGAATACAAAGGAATTGTCTCTCTCATCGTAACAAAGATGTAGATTTGCAGAATGAAAGGGAAGGGGGAAAGATTTATGTGGAGGTAAAAATGCCTTTTCAGCATATATGGGCTTAAAGCTTGTGAACTCATCCTGGTAATTCAAGACACTTGGCATGAAGTGAACTGCCCTTGATATTTTGTGTAGACGTGAAGGATGAGTTGGAATTTTTTAACGTTTTGTGCTCATCTTCTAAATTCAGCTTAACTATAAATATTTGATTGTTTACATCTTAAAATATAAACTATGTTTTTCATGCAATATCAGATTACTATTAATGTGAATATTAATATTATGTAATACTATTAAAAATGAATTATGTTATCGCTTCTGTTTTTATTTGCAAAACAACCGTTACATGTTTGAGTATCAGCTTTTATAGAAAGTGACTTGCATTTGAAACTCTGAATACTTTCTGTAATTTGCAGTTCTTAGAGGATAATTGCGGCCTCTTTGTGATATTGCTAACCACAAAATACGTAATCATCCCTTTAAGTTCGTTACAGTTAAAGATCACGACACCAATTTTCTGCTTTCCAGCATCACAAGTAGTCCTTGATGTTTGTAATGCACACCTGTTGGTTGACATTCATGAATAATGATGAAAACCAATGGCATGTAAGAGGCAGATGCATTTGCCGCTCTAGATTCAATGACACGATCAGTGGTTTGAGATTCACAATTAAGTGAAAGCAAATGCGGCATGTCGAAAAGCTTCATTCATTTGCATTACTTTAGTCTTTTTGGAACCATTAAATTAGTTTTTCATGTTCAAATGCTTTACAAAATCAGGCACTTAGTGCAAATCTGAGTCTCTTTAATTAGAGCTTCATGTTTTGTAAAAATTTTCATCCTCTGCATCAGAACCTGTGGGATTTCAAGCTAATCCCTTCATCAAAACAACCTCAGCATCAAAGCTAGAATCCTAGAATCAAAACTTTGTCCAAAGCATGTCTAGTCTGTAGAGTCTCGCTCTAGACAGCGTTGAAGCCTCATGCCATTTTTTATGCATCTGCCAATCTTTTGATGCTGGCGCTAAGACTTGACTGATGTGGTTTATCATTGTATGAACGTGTAAAAGAAGAGCGCATACCTCCTGATGTGAGCAATATTTCTTGTGTGACCTACAAATTTATTGCAGTTTGGCTTGGAGGTTGTTGAATATGATGAAAGCGTGTAATATGACATGACATAAACGGTGACATAAATGAACTGTTTGTAACAGCGCAGGGGTTATATAGTTCTCTTGTGTCAAGAGTTAAAAAACACATTTCATAAATGTTTACCATCTTTAAACATTGTTTACGCCCAGATAACTTGGCAAACAAGCTGAGTTTCTCATGCTCCCGAGTTACAAGATGTCTTTAATAAAATTACATTTGGCTGATTTTCAGGCTAAATTACACCTCAATTTCCTCTTATTGCAGTGTAAAACAATCTTTTTAGCCTGCCTAAAAGCAAGAGAAAACTTATTAGTGAACGTTTTTCCATCCATTAACTACACTTCAGTTGAAATGATCTAGATGAAACCAGCAAAGTGACACACTTTTCATTTGAGTACTTGTACCACATAACCTATTAATTCAGTGATTCTATGCTCCATCAATATCATGTGGGATTTTTATTGTGATTTTATGTCTCAACTCCTTTGTTGACCATGTTAATTAAGGAGTTAAATAAGGGGAACTGATGTTGTTTTTCACATTTGTAGGTACCACAGTGCATATATCAGATCTTCTTCTTGCAACCTGACATGTCACGCTATGTTTAGATCAGTGAGCACCCCTTTGTTCAGCTTCAGATGTCCCTTTTCAGTTTGTACCCATCTTTTGTCTCTTCGCCCCCCCAGGTGTCTCACTTCTCAGTGCTTTTAAGGTTTAAGTAACAATCTGAGACCTGCATGCAGCTTTTTTTGCTTCTGGTGGCTATAGAGTCCCCTCGGCTGTGTCTGTTCACGGCCGAGCGCTTTTCTGCTGTGTGCCACGGTTGGCTGATCGACTCGCCACAAAATGGGTCATTCTGTTGCAGACGCCCCTTTCCATCACTGATCGTATTTACATGTGCATGTGATGCAGTCGAAGTGCTTCTAATCACAGAATGGCAGAGGCAGCATTTTGGTCAGGAATGATTAGATGTGCTTTGCTGAAGACCTGAAGGTCATACGTTTTCTGAGCGGAGCTGTTGTCGTTGTGCCCCGCGGTGAGACGCTCAGCCCATCTAAAGTTAGTGGGATGTCCAAGATGTCAGTTTGAATTGAGCCAAAAATCTGTCTGCTCAGCAAACCTGTCGTCCTAAACTCTCACTGGATTACACCTAAAGTGTAAACGGGTCAACTCTTTCTCATTTTTTTCACATTTTATTCGCAATTCTATTTACACAGTAACTTTAATAGATTAAAAAACGCAGTAATATAAGGACCCTGCATGACCTCATGACCAGATTGTAGGCAAGACTCAAATTGGCTTTTGACAAGAAATGCTGTTGACGCGCCCTTTTTGCAGTAACACGTGCTTATGTTTTGAGGGGCATTTGCACTGCAAATCTACTAAGGTTGTTGGTACGTTTTACAAAAAACACATTAGAGGTCACAGAGGTGTTGTGCTGGTAAAAATAAGTGTTTTTTACATTAATTTTCGCTGGCCACTGTGGCTTGTCTATGCAAAACTGTTAACTTTCATAGCTTAAAATGCTAGCTTTAAAAATCAGATATTGAGAAAACTCGAATTAACTTATTTGTTAAAAAGTTTGTTATGATTATTATGAAGATTGCTATTTGTCATTTACCATTTTTTCATTATTGTAATGATTTCTGTCTTATTTCTGTTGATCTAGTTGTAGGCTGTGAACTTCTGTATAAAAAAATTGAGTAAAAGAGAATTTTCTTTCAGTAGCTTCAGGTTGTTCTCAGGTATGTAGTTGAAAGCCAGGTAATTTCCCCAGAGACAATCTAAAGAAATTACACTTTACGCAGGTCAGACTAACCCAGTATTAAAACCTGCTGAACTGCTTTTGGTTTGTAAATGTGTCTGTCTACAAACATTAATCTTTCCACCTGACTTTAATCTCCTCAAAATGTTGGGCATTTAATAAAGTTTGACTTCTGATGGAACTGGACACTTTTGACATGTAGTTGGATCAAAAACAGTTTGATAAATGAGCATGTGCATGTTCTCAGACCAGCGTACTGATAGTTGATAACTCAGAAATTCTCAGATAAATTTGTCATCATAGCTCACAAGCTGTGTGAAGTATTAAGTTAATCAGATTCATGATCAATATGCAACTCAAATATGTTGTTCTATGTCTTCCTACAGGAATAATTTACACCGCTGGCACCCTAGACTGTGAGACTCAGAATTCCTATTGGCTCACAGTGTATGCGACAGACCGAGGCGTGGTGCCGCTTTCTTCTTCTGTTGAGGTCTTTATCCAGGTGGAGGATGTGAACGATAATGCACCTTTGACCTCTGAACCCGTCTATCACCCGTACATCATGGAGAACTCGCCCAGGGATGTGTCAGTGGTTCGTATCCAAGCCCAGGATCCTGACGTTACAGCCTCAGATGGCCGTCTTACATATCGCATCACCGCAGGAAATCCTCAGAACTTCTTCTCTATTGATTCCAACACAGGTAAACGACTAGATGACATGTTTAGTCACATGTTGGTTGTTCATGTGTGTAGCAGAACTAAAAAAGCAAAATATCATAAAAGAGCGAGATTATAGACTATCACTATTATGGGGCAATTTCATGTAAAGGTCAACTAAGTTTTCACAAAGTAGTGATAGCTCAGATTTCAAGATTTGATTTGTGTAAATGCTCATGAGTTGACAAATGCCGCTTTCAGAATTGTCACTTACTTAACTTTCCATATTAATCATAATTTGTATACTTTCTTTTTTACATAAATGAACTTTTTAATGTTTTTGTAGAGCCATCCCTTCACTGTTTGATGGGTATTACTGCTTCTGGTTTGTGTTTAATTTATAGAATTTTAATTAACAGAAAATTTAAATGAAATCCTACCACTTAATCCTTGCCACTTAACAACATGCATTATTTTTGTTACATCCAAAAAAACACATATCCCTCCTCTTAAATAGAAAATATGTGTATAGACTAGTATTTTTCTGATATCTGGACAGGTTTATAAATTGATAAAAAGATCACTATGTTTGTAATACATACATTCCCTGTGAATTTATATTTCAAACCATAACACTAGAATTGCCCTATGCAATATTTTATTTCAGTATATATTCTCAAGAACTCATTTATTTAACACATTTCTTTCAAAGTCGAGCACAATGTGTCCCAGAGTCCAACACATCCTTTTATTTCTAGGAGTACTCGCAGGAAATACCAAGTGCTGCTATTGATAAATTGAGCCGCACAGGCTGTGATCTGCATCATGTCCGGATATTCTTTTGCGTGAAGAGTTAACACACGCATGCAGAGTTCTGATTCTGTGGCGTGCTGTGAGCATGCTGCACTGCTGATTACTCTAGCGTGCTTCACTGTCACTTAAGTGAGTCATGGGAGCTTATGTACGCCGCTATAGTCAGTGAATTAATTAAAGGTTTTGGTGCCAGCAAGAAAGCTTTTCATTCTACTGTCGGCAAATCCCTTCAAGGCAGCATGTGCCGCTACATATTTACACTGGAATACAGTGGTTTAAGCTCAATAAATCTAACTCAATATATATAATGAGATTCCAGCGAGTGAGTGCATGCATTAAAGTCTGTTGCGCTGAAGAGCGCCAACAAGAGAAAAGACAGCTAATACTCTAGATCTCCTTCACATAAACTCTATAACGGCTCAAAGCCTTTGAATCAATATGAGTTTTTGAGAAGAAAGCAAAATGAAAAATTCTGCTGCTTGCAGATGAATAACAACAACTGAAAAGAAATGAAAAGAATCAGAGCTTGAACCCATTTCATGTATTGTAGCGTTAGGCTGTCATTGCACTGCAGTTATAGATTCTGTGTTTGCACTTAACTACTATTGGGAAATGGACACAAAATTGCAACCACTCCTCAATAGTTACGTTCTCTTTTTGAGGTTTAGTGTTTTATATTAACAAATTTGCTGTTTTGGAAAACAAGCAACCAATTACTGGACCTATAAACAGAGTGCTAGTTTGATTGCTTATTAAGAAACGTTGTTACTGTTCTAAGTGATGAAACCGATTAAAAACTCTAGTGGACAGAGCGATAACACCCTAGCAACCATCCGGCACATCTTAGCAACCACCTAATGCACTCTAGCAGTCTCTCAAAGCAAGTACTTGGACATGTTGCCAACGTATGCAATCATGGAGAACACCAACTGTCTGCAGCAATTTATGCACGTCTGAAGTTAGTTTCGTAAGCTCGTTTCCTGTAGAGTAATTTCTTAGTAATTACGCTTTCCCAACAATATCTTTATTTTGTATTGGTTAGCTTGCATATTGCTTTTGAGTAGTAATCTTTTGCTCACCCTTTCCTCACAACATTTTTTGTTTGTGTCGTGCGTCAGTTCCTTGAGTTTGTAGCGCCTCTAATTTCTATAATTGAGTCTCTGTGGATGAAAATGACACGCATTAGGGAATGCTGTGAATTCCAGCAGCGCTGTTCAGCTTCAGCATCAGGAATTTTTTTTGTTGCCATGGTTATGGTTCACAGACAATCACTGGCTCAGAAAGCATGCGAAATACATTTCTATTAGGTAAATGGCACTTTCCACAAATAGGCTGCAAAATAGGACCTGAAAGTTTTTTCATCACACAAGAAATGGTCAGCATACCTCAGAAGGTCGAACAAAATAAATTAGCCAATTTATTTTCTGTTTATTTTATATGAGGTTTCATTTTTAGCAATCCTTCAATCAGAATTTGGGATGTCTAAATGGAGTTTTAAGACTCTGACAATCAAAGTTTTCTGACAATAAACATTACATAACATTTAGCTAAATAAAAAAATCTGTATATGTAGAAACTTTCTGCAGCAGTATGTCTGCAGCTGGAATTGTTTCCCCACAACTTATTTACCCACTTAAACTTTATCAACAGTTTTCAGCATCCAGATGTCTTGTGCCTTAAGGAAGCATTTATATTCTAGTATGACTTCCTGTTCTCAATCTCTACTGCTCTCTTTGCATAGAAGTGCTTTTTTAAAGCCTATTTACAGCCACCGGGAACTTGAAAAATAACCCTGTTCTTTCACTACATGCCATCTGTGTGCCGGGTTTACGCCAAAGGCCCTTCTTGTCATGAGCAGCTCTTGTTTCCCCACAATAAACAAACAATGCAATTTATGCAGCCTTGACTGACATGTTATTTATTAATCATTGCTAAAAGCAGAGCGGTTCTTCAAACCGGTAGTCGCGACTGTTATATCATCCGTTTCGACTCATGCAATCCGAGGGATTTGACTATGTGGGGAGATTGTCGTGAAAGTTGGCTTAGTAATTGTGTTTTTTCATTGATATTTCAGGACTCATCACCACCACGTCAAGGAAGTTGGACAGAGAGAAACAAGCAGAGCACTTTTTGGAGGTACTGTATACTTTATCTGACTGATTATTTAAAACCTGTGTGTTGATATTTTTTTCTGTAAAGTAGGAAATTGTAAAGTAGGGAATGTGAAATTGAATGAATGAAAAAAGATGGTACCTGATGGTTTGGGTAACGATAAGTCCCATTATAGCTTTATGTCATGACCAAACAAAAATTTACACTTTTTTCATTTTAAAAATCTTTTCAAACGTTTAGATGCATCCCACAAAATGTGTGGCATTTGGTGTCAATGGCAATAACAAAAAATTTAAAGCATAGCATTCAAGTTGCATACATTACTTTAGTGATACTCTGTAATGTGGTGTAATACGTGTTATTTGTAATTGTTATATGGACAATTTGAGCATGTACACTGTCCTTTTGCATCCCACAGCAAAAATTGTTGAAATGATGTAATCCCACAGACAGTGACAAGTGCTGATGTTATGAAATACTAAAAAGCAAGTGGAAATGATTTTACTTCAACTGCCTGAAGTATTTTATTGATTGTATAATATAAGATTAGCTTCTCCTCGTTTGTCTATTGATCTGTTTTAATCACACATTTGTCAAACTATATAAGATGATACTACTATCCTATAGAAATAATTGGAATAGATAGCAGCCATAGTGTTGCGTAAGAAATATTAAAGGGATAGTTCACCAAAAAATATAATTATTTTATTATTTACTCACACTTATGTCATGTCAAACCTGTATGACTTTCTTGCTTCAGCAGAACACAGAAGACGACATTTTTAAAAACGCTGCTTACCGGCACCCATTCACTTTGATAGTATGGACACAAGGTACAATGGAAGTCAATGGGTGCCGGTAACCAGCGTTTTTAAAAATATCTTTTTATGTTCCATAAAATAAAGAGTCATATTCAGGGTTTGAATGACATAAGGGTTTAAAAATTATGACATAATTTTTGTTTTTTGGTGAACTATCACTTTAAAGTATCACAACTTAAGCATCTTAAAATAACTATTTGAACATATGCATTATAAGTGACAGAAATGATAAAGCCACTCTTTAACCTCAAGCACGTGCACATTTTCATATAGTCTAGTGAGCAGCTGTTAAATTACAGATTCATCAATATCAGCAGTACAGTAGAGGCGATCAATAACATGGGTGTGGCTCCCCGTGACCGCCCTACATGCACAGGGTGGAATGAAAGCCATTGATTTTGTGTTCACCAAGTGATGATTCACTTTACAGAGAGCCTTTAGTTTTGAAAGTTCACATCTTACAAACTACAGTCTCGAGGAGCGTCCTCTGAGACCAACCCCAACATCAGAGTCCTCCAATGCGTGCTGGTGACAGAAGAACACCCTATTAAAGATTTAGTCCATTGAGTCTTTCATGATCCGCTGCCTACGAGTGTGCAGTGGTGTAATGGCCCCTGGCTCCTTATTTGGTGGTCAGTGTCTCTGATCAGTGACATCCGCCCTCCGGGGACATCAGTGCGCTTTAGATGACTCCGATCTAATGGCTCATTGGGTTGTTTTGTACTGTATATTTTTCTTTTGATTGTATTTTTCTGTTCATATATTAAAAAATAATATGAATAGTGACAACGTATAAGACCGTGGAGAGTCACAAGAAAGGCACAGTTTCTCTCTAGATCGTTTATTGTACTTGTCTCGGTTTCTCTGTGTGAATAAGCAGCCCACCTCAGTCTCATCTGCCGAAACCATTACATTGTGTTCACGAAACGACGGAAACAAATCTCCTCTATGTGCACTTAAATAGAAGGCAATCATAAAACACATCCTATTTCATCTATTTCAGCTGTCCTGTTTCATCTTTTTTAAGTATTCCTCTTTCTACTTTAGCTTCTGACTTACTCTTAGAACTTGGCACTATGATGTACTGCAGATATTGTAGCTCTTATTCAAGAAAGTGCTTGTGATCTTCCTCATTAGTAAGTCGCTTTGGATAGAGCTCATGATTAACGACTCAATGTAAATGTAATGTAAGTCTGATCACTTAAGTAAAAGCCTGTGTTTGTGTAAGATGCATGATTGTAGACCAGAGACAAACACAAACGTTTAATTTAACCTTATAACATACTTCTTATCTCACACATGAGAAATTATTATAGTGATGCTTTTATAAGTTATTGTAGAGGATGTAGTCCTGCTGTGTTTTTAGTTTATTTTCTGTGTGGGTTTAACTAGGTGACTGTTATGGATGGAGGTGGTATACTCAGACAGTCCACCGTCTGGGTGATAGTTCATGTCCTGGATGAGAATGACAATCAACCAGAATTCTCAGACTCCATATATCGGATCAGCCTTCCAGAGCGGGACCGTAACAAACGCGGTGACCCTGTCTACAGAGTGTTCGCCTACGATCGTGATGAGGGGTCCAATGCGGATCTCACATACAGCATTGTGGATGGAAACGATGACGGCAAATTCTTTATCGATGCCAAGACAGCCATGGTGTCGTCCAGGAAGATGGTCACAGCTGGCGGCTATGATGTTCTTACGGTAACAGATTGTCAAATGGATATGAAACAAATCACTATTAGGGTTAGTGTTGTAGATATTTAATGTGCAATGTTAGAAGCATAAAATCATTATTTTCTGTTTTGTATGCTCCCTCTTCTCAGATTAAAGCTGTTGACAGTGGCTCGCCTCAGAAGTGGTCGACAGCCCGTTTGCATGTTGAATGGATTCGGAAGCCATTGCCTTCACCACGGGCCCTGCGATTTACTGCACCCGTTTACAACTTCACAGTGGCAGAAAGTGCCAAAGTCTATGAATCAGTTGGAGTGGTGTCAGTTCGGCAAACAGAAACTCCTTTATGGTTTGATATCATTGGTGAGCATCAATTATGCTACAGTTTCATTCATATTTACATTTAATGCAACTTACAGTCCATTGACATTTAATCGGATTGCATGTTTTGAAATCAAACCCATGAGCTTGCCATGTCTTGCCTACTTTAAAATCTCCAAAACTACTAATAATGTTACTGTCTCACTAAGATGCATCACTTTATTATAGTTTCAAGTTGTTAAAATGCCTACTTTTGTAAATAAATAAATGTAAATGTAATGTGCAATGACTATTTTTCCTAAGCTGTGCTGACAATGATGTACTCGGTTTGCTCTTTGCTTAGACTCGTTGCACAAATGTATTATTTGTGCCTATACATTCTGCCTAAAGTTATACAGCAGATGATGTATGAGTCAAATAAATGTGCAAAGAGATTTTTCAAGTAATTTTTAATAAACCCCTCAGTTTTTTTATTGTTCTGCCCAATGCGATAGGTACCTCATGTGTACCTCATTTATTTGAAAAGTACAAAATGCATAAGCATTTCTTACAATTTTGCTGTCCTTGAATGTGTTATCTCAATATAAACTCTCAAAATTGCTGTGTAATTTTTATTTTTCTCTGTATTCATCCGGATCATTCTCCATGAAGGTGGAAGAACATCACGCGAGATGTTTTATATCCCTCAGAGCTCTTGTGGTGGAAATTGTTCATCTGACAGCGGTAAGCTCGCTGTCTGTCGGTATTTTGTATTTATTTTGGTGAGCGTGAAGGGCTGGCTAGTATATCAGGTACTTCTAGCTACTCGCTTTAAAAACTCCATTTGCCGCAGGGCAAACGTGAGCCGCTCAATCCAGTGAACTCCTTGAGTGCTGAGATACCTTCAGGACTGTGGGTCTTCTGATCTCAACTAAGTGCAGTGGAAATTGAGTGGAATTGGAACAGATGCATGCAATGAATACTAAAATCGCTCTATAAGTTTGCGCTTATCCTTCAGAATGGACCTGAATTAATGATTTGCGAATCTGCCGTGAAGAGGCTTGAACCTGCCACAGATGTTTGTGGGAGTCGAAGATAAGACACCCGCGGCTGATGGGAAAGATCCCAACGTAAACGGCTGATGTTGCTGTGAAAAACATATTTCTCGTAGAAGCACCAAACCGCTTGATAGTTTGAGTTGTGACATGGTCATCTTCATCATTTCTGTTAATGCAGTCCATGCTAACTATGCTTTCTTTGGGTTTTAGGTAACTATGATGGTTCTTTTGATATCTGGAGAGGAATGGGGACTATAGTAATCGCCAGACCTCTGGATGCGGAGACACAGTCCCTATACAACATGACAGTACAAGTGTCAGATGGGACAAACACAGCAACCACACAGGTATATCTTCAGTGCAAACAACCGAAGCTCTTTCTCTTACAGATTTTACAAAACTGCAAACTGTGCAAGAAACGTTCTCTCCTGAATATTCTTGGCAGCTGCGCCTGAAATATCCAAGAGGGAAATGGCATATCTCTGGATTTAAGGCCGTCTGCCAACCCTTATCTAATTTTACCAACATACGTTTGTAGTATAATGGGGATATCTATATAATCTATCACCAAATGTGCCTGGGGTTCTGATTATTCCAGTGTCCTAGAAACCCACATTGTATTGTTCCTTTACCATATGCATTTTCTATTCCTTATTACAGCCTGTTTTGACATTTTGCAAGAATGTTGATTTCTTGTAGGTATCTCTTTACATGACATAAATTTGACTGTGCAAATCTAAAAATGACTCGCTGTTTTCTCTTTCTCCAGATTTATATAAAGGTTTCAGACAGCAATGACAACTCTCCCATGTTCTCTGAGCGTTTATATCAAGTCTCTGTGTCTGAGGATACGCCGGCTGACACCGAGGTCCTGCGCGTCCAGGCCAGAGATGGGGATGAGCGGGCGAAGCTGAGTTATTCTATCCATAGCAGCGTGGATCCGGCGAGCATGCGGATGTTTAGGATTAATCCTGGCACTGGCGTCATGTTCGCAGCAGATCGACTGGACTACGAGACACGCGCTCGGCACATCCTCACTGTCATGGTGAGAAATGCCACACATTTCTCAAACCAAGTGCAAAAAGATTTACAGTACATAATTAATTGACACAGACGATATGGGAAATAGGCAATCTACAGTTACAAATTGTCAGCTTTGTACTAGGAAGTAGATGGGTGTAAGATGTAACATTACCCTTAGGTTGATGTAATACAGAGAACTGGTGTTGCATATCGTATTGAAGCGATTTGGGAATTGCATTGTGCAAAGATGTGCTTAAGATTGAAACTGAAAAATATTTTTAGTATGTCTGTCAGCATTTAGAGCTACGTGAATGTAAGTTCATTTGTTTTATGTGTCTGTACTGGGTTATAGTGTATAAATACACTGGTGCGATCTACTAGGAATACACTGGAAATGAGAGCGATTAGGAATGGTCTGAAAAATGAGATCTCTTTATCTGAGACGTTTCTCTCAGACTGCATCAATAAGATCCAATAAAGAGCAAATTAAGTTTCATGATTCATCATTTTATTCTCCTGAGAAAGACCATAGTAATATCATGTGTCTCCTCTGGAGTTTAAGAAGATCTCAACAATGTTACCCGCTCTGCCAAGATAATTAATTGGATTGTGAAAAATGGGTGTTGCATATCAATATGAAGCCAGAAAGATTTAAAGGGAAGGGGGTGAAAATGGGAGACATTTGCAATGTCAGCTGAAAAGGAAAGTAGTTTCCGAGGCGGAGTGAGATATTTTGATTAAAGATTTCCAACACAAACATGTTTTTGTTTCGAAAATCACATGCAGCTACCTACGAATCATGCACGATGCATGAAGGTCATTCTTTTTATGTTGACTTTAAACAAAGCTTTAATTAAGAAACTAAATAAAGAAGTCTCCTGAGCTGTGAAAGAGCAGAGTCTCAAAAGCAATAAATTTTTCTCTCATCTGTTTCAAGTATGAGACAAATAGAATTGTTGCGTGTGCATTACAGCCGAGTGTAATACAGTAGTTTATATATTATGACAGTATATAACTTATGAAAAGTCCTTTTGATTTTAAATCTGTATTAGTAAATGTTAAAATGAACATGAACAAAGTTTATTGTTAATGTTAGTAGTTTTAAACGTTTTTAACAGTTTTTTTGTGTCTGTCCTTTTTCCTTCTTTTTATTCTTTTTCCACTTTTTGCTTGATACTTCGTTTCTATTCAAATCTTTTCTCTTCAGGTCTGTCGCTTTCTCTCTGTTTCTGTTTTGTAGGTGAAGGATCAGGAATTTCCCTATTACAGAGACTTGACACGGATTATTGTGGTTTTGGAGGATGCTAATGACCAGTCTCCCTGTTTCACTCGCACCGTTTATGATGGTACGGTGTTTGAATCGGCCTCTCCGGGTACATCAGTTTTGCAAGTGTTGGCACTAGACAGGGACTCGGGAAGAAACGGGGAAATTGTTTACTCAGTTGATGCAGGTAAACACTGCTTTTCTCTTCTCTTAAATATATTACAGACCCTGCTAACATTTCCACTGTTCAGCTGTTATCAATAAAATCGATTGTTTTTGCTTTTAAGTATTATGCATTAGCTTATTTTCAAATGTCATTCGTCTCAAGACGTCATTATATTTATTTGTTACCTGAAATGCCTATTTAATCATGAACTGACAAGCGGGTGTCATTTCTTTCTGTGTCTAGGCAACACAGGAGGCATTTTTGGAATAGATCCACTATCTGGCATCATTTCAGTGGCCAGAGAGCTAGACCTCACGGCTGTGGGCTTTTATACTCTGACTGTAAGTGCCACAGATGGAGGTACTCCAGCACTAAGTGGCACCACTACTGCTCGGATCGCCATCTCACTGTCGGATTTCTCCCGACCAAAGTTTGTCCAGCGGGAGTACCAGGCTGAGATTAGTGAAAATGTGCCTGTGGGAACTTTTGTCATAATGATCTGTGCAATTAGCCGGTCCACGCTAATTTATGACATTGTGCAGGGCAATGATGAAAAGAGGTTTAAAATAAATCGCTACACTGGTGTCATCACAACACAAAAAGATTTTGACTTCGAGATTACCTCTTCTTATCTGCTGATCATTCAGGCCGTCAACATGGCTGGAATTTCCTCCAGTGTTAATGTCACCATTCAGGTGGTTGATGAAAACGATAATCCTCCGTTTTTTCAGGAGCTTACATACACAGGGACCATTAGTGAGGCAGCACCCGTTAATAGTGTAGTTATGGGTCAGGATGGAAGGCCATTGGTTATTAAAGCTACAGATGCTGACAAGAATCAAAATGCCCTTCTGGTTTTCCAGATTGTGGAGGACATGGCCAAATTATTCTTTACCGTCGATTCTGGAACGGGCTCTGTCAGAACCATTGCCGATCTGGACTATGAAACATTCAGTGTTTTTTATTTTTCTGTAAATGTAAGGGACAGTGGTAACCCTCAGCTAACAGCAGAGAAGCCAGCCAAGGTCCAAATCAAGGTTGTGAACGTAAATGACTCTCCCCCACAATTCTCACAAGAAGCGTATGACACCATCTTGCTGCTTCCAACATATGTTGGTGTTGAAGCTTTGACAGTAGAGGCCACCGATCCAGACATGACCACTGATTTGATATATTCTTTAGCTGATAGCAACCTGGAGCATTTTGCAATGGATCCATCCTCGGGTGTTATTACGGTCAAAAACAATAAACTGTCTAAAGATCGTTATCGTTTCAATGTCAAGGTGTCAGATGGGCGTTACTTTTGCACAGCGCTTGTGACCGTGTTGGTCAAGGAGGCTATGGACAGCGGTCTTCTGTTTAGTCCGTCCTCATACTCGTCTTTTGTGCAAGAAAACAGTGTGAACATTACTATAGTAAGTATTGTAAATGCTGTAGGAAACCGTCTGAATGAACCACTTAAGTACACTCTTTTAAATGCAGGGTCTTGTTTTACAATTCAGCCTACATCAGGGGTCATTCAAACCACGGGAGTCCCTTTTGATCGAGAGCAACAGGAATTGTATGAGTTGGTGGTGGAGGCACGCAGAGAATACGACCAGCTGCGAGTTGCTAGAGTAACCGTTTCGGTAGAGATCGAGGATGTTAATGACAATGCCCCTGATTTTGTGGGCCTTCCTTATTATGCAGCTGTGCAGGTTGATGCAGAGCCAGGGTCATCCATTTTCCAAGTTTCTGCAACAGATTTGGACAAAGGGATAAATGGAGCTGTGTCTTATGAACTTAGGGAGGAACACTCGCATTTTGAGGTGAATAGGCTCACCGGCGAGCTCGTGCTTAAAAGAGCTTTTGATGCAGATGTGTCCAATGTTGAATACCCCGTTGGTCGTCTTTGCACGTGATGGAGGCTACCCCTCCCTCTTCACTGCTGTTGAGATTCTGGTTACAGTTGTAAACAAAGCCATGCCTGTGTTTGATAAGCCTTTTTATGGCATATCAGTACGAGAGGATATAGCAGTGTCCACCCCCATTTTAAACATTAACGCCACTAGCCCAGAGGGTCAGAACATCATATACACTATTGTGAGTGGAGATGCTGCTGATCAGTTTGACATTGGTTTTGACAGCGGGGTGATTAGTGTTATTTACTCTTTAGACTATGAGACTAAACCATACTACAGGCTATCTGTCAGGTCTGTGGACACTATCACAGGAGCCAGATCCGAAGTAGATGTAGACATAGTTGTGGTAGACATAAATGACAATGCCCCTGTATTTCGAAATATCTCATACACAACCACTTTGGCAGAAAACTCAATGATCGGGACCAGTGTTATACAGCTCTTGGCGACAGACCTAGACTCGGAAAATAACAATGTGATCAGTTATCAGATCCTTTCTGATGCGTTTAACAGCACAGACTACTTCCAGATTGACAGCATTAGTGGACTTGTGTTAGCAGCTCGTCTTTTAGACTATGAACTTTCTCAGCGCTACAGTTTTATCGTTAGGGCAACAGACAACGGTTCTCCACCTCAAAGTGCTGAGGTCACGGTTACCGTCTTGTTGAATGACGTAAATGACAATCCACCGTCCTTCACCCAACCTCTTTATGAAGCTTTTGTGAGTGAACTAGCTCCCAAAGGGCACATGGTGACATGCGTCCAAGCTACTGATGCAGACAGCTCAGACGTTGGGAGGTTGATGTACAGCATACTCTCAGGAGATGAGAAAATGAACTTTATCATAGACCCCCAGACAGGCATCATCTCCTTGTCCGGCCAGCGTAGACAGGTGATGCGTCCGGCATACACCCTTAATGTGTCCGTATCGGATGGGGTTTTCACAAACACTGCACAGGTGAACATTCGAGTTTTGGGGGCCAATCTTTACAGCCCCGTCTTTAGCCAAAGGTTTTACTTGGCTGAGGTCCGTGAGAATGCCCCTGCTGGGACCAGAGTTACACAGGTTTGTGCTACAGATGAAGACTCTGGGATTTTTGGTCAGATCATGTACTCCTTTATTAATGACCTTGGAAAGACGCAGTTTAACATTGGAGCTGATGGCGTGTTAACTACAGCTCAGAAATTAGACAGGGAGAACCCAGTAAACAAAGATATTGTGCTAACTGTAATGGCTCTTGATGGAGGAGGTAGAGCATCCTTCTGCACCGTTAGGGTAATTCTGACTGATGAAAATGATAATGCACCACGTTTTAGGGCTGTGGAGTACAGAGTTAGCATCAAGGCTAATGTGCCTATGGGATCGTTGGTAACTCAAATCCAAGCTCAGGACCCAGATGCTGGCGATAATGGTAGAGTTAGTTACTCTTTGTACAGTGAGGCAAGACTCCCATTAGTAGATGTGCTGGAGATTGAGCCTGACAGTGGCTGGATGGTCACAAAAGGAAGCATGACTCATCTCAGAGGCACCGTCCTCTCCTTTTTTGTGAAAGCTACTGATGGGGGAACCCCAGCTAAACATTCTCTTGTGTCTGCATTTATTCATGTCCTGCCACCTGATGCTAATGTGCCCATCTTCACCCAGCCCCAATACTCTTACACAGTGCCAGAAGACACACCTGTTGGGACTGTCTTGGGGTCAGTGTACCTAAGTCCAGGTCAGACTGGCTATTTTGCTGTGGTCAGCGGTGAAACCGGCGAGAGCAACCAGGGTGGAACGTTCTTGGTGGAGAGAGAAACTGGACTTCTAAGGCTTGTCAACCCTCTGGACTATGAACTCATCAACATCTACCGCTTCAAAGTTTCAGCCACCATGAGGCAGGCACTGGTGGAGTCCATGTCTGTCGTAGATGTAGAAGTAAAAGTTCTTGATGTAAATGACAACAAACCATCATTTGAAACCAGTTCTTATGTTGCTGTGGTAATGGAAGGCATGCCAAGAGGTACACGGGTTATCCAAGTGCGAGCGCTTGACCCAGATTGGGGTGCTAATGGACAGGTTAACTACAGCCTTGGCCCAACACTAAACCAAGAACAGGAAAAGACTAGTGGATCTAAATCTGTCACTGATGCCATGTTTGTAATTGACAGCAAGACAGGTTGGATCACCACACTTGGTGATCTGGACCATGAGGTGTGTCCATCTTACACATTCAGTGTTGTGGCCTCAGATCTAGGTGAGGGAATCTCGCTTTCCTCCACAGCTGTGGTAACCGTTGCAATAGCGGACGTCAATGACAACCCCCCTACCTTCGAGAGGGAATACTACCGGGGTGCCGTGAGAGAAAGCGATCCACTGGGGGAGGTGGTGTCCGTGTTGAGCACCCGTGATGGGGACAGTTCCGATCAGAATCGGCTTGTCAGCTTCCATATTACAGGTATGTATTAAAGTGGGCCACTAGAGGATGATTTATGGCTTGTGGAGGCGCTCTGGGAAAGATAATCACATTGAAAGGGTTTAATTTAATGAACTAAGCGTGCAAAAGCTATATGAGTAAAGAGCCATCTGCTTTATGTGTCACATTACTTTGTTAAAAGCCCATCTGGGGATGTGAGCAGATTGAGCACATTGTTCGAATTAAACTCATTGTTTCACATGCCAGTAACTCGGCATACTTTTTATACTTTAAAAGAGTTTTTGAGTGTGGGCTAGTTCACTTTGTAGTCTTGGGGACATTTTAAAGTGCATTACCATTCATCTTAATTTGTGTTCAATTTGAAACCGTTGTGTATTAAAATATATTAGACATTTGTTGCTCTCAAAGCTCACAGCCTAACAAAATGTTAAATCACTATTATTTAACACCGTAATGTGTTCAGAGAAATGAAATGCACATTTTTGGACTCTTTGCAAGACATCACAGAGGAATACAAAATTAGTTTTCTCATTTATGAGTTTTGTGGCAATCACTTTAACACAGGAGGAAACCCCAAGGGAGTGTTTGGTCTGGCTCCTGTTCAGGGGGAGTGGAAGGTCTTCGTGAAGCGGCCCTTGGACAGAGAGGAGCAAGATCGATATCTGCTTAATATTACAGCCAATGACGGCCTGTTTGTAACCCGCATAGGCGTTGAGGTCACTGTCATGGATGCCAATGACAACGGCCCCAACTGCAATCAGGTCTGTGCAATTGATTTTCACACTGACATTTGTCATCACATGAACACCGAATTAACAGCTACAATGTTTCATGCTTCGCATACTAAATGAACGTATCAAAGGCTTGTCTGCCAAAAACCCTTTGTATTAGGAAGTCAATTCTTCTTTTTGACATGATTGCAATGAATGTGTGTCATCTTTGTGTTGCAGGCTCAGTATGAAGCCTCATTTCCGGAAGATGTGGCCATTAATACGGCTATTTTGACAGTCGGAGCGAGGGACTTGGATACTGGTGTCAATGCGGAAATTCAGTACTCTTTGTTTGGCATTGGTGTTGAAGATTTTTACATGGATGCAAATACGGGTATTAATGCATAAACATTAGCATTTTAAATAGGTTTGACACTTTTAACACCGTAAATATATTCTGTCTTAGAGTAATTAATTTTTTCGAGTATTCAGACCCTTTTTATAATTTGCATATCATCCTAGAATGCCCAGCAACTTTTAATTGTGTCATCTTATGCTTGATTGGATGAAATATTTATAACACACAAAAATGTTTAGCCCCATCGCCTGTTATCATTTATTCATATGACTAAAGTTTGTACTTGATGCCTTCTGAACTTTGAGGTTTTCACACTTGTTTATGTCCTTGTTTGTGAAAGGTGAACTGAAGACAGCCTCTCTACTGGACCGTGAACGGACGGCAGGTTATAAGTTGATCGCCCAAGCTACAGATGGAGGAGGGCTGTTCTGTCGCTCTGAAATCTTTCTGACCATTCTGGATGTTAATGATAATGCGCCGTCATTTGCCTTCACACGGTTCATGGCGAGTGTATATGAGAGTGCCGTCCCCAAGGCCTTGATCACACGTCTTCAGGCTAATGATCCAGATGAAGGTATTTCAGATAATAGTCCATGAACGTTTACAATCAGAAGTCCTTGCTCTTCTTACATACAAGATCAAAAAAGTTTTGGGATTTTTGGATTGTGAAGCATCCATTTCACGGTTAATGATTTTTGTCTTTACTGCGCAGCATTATCATGGTACGAAGGAAGATTGTCATGTTTTTAAATTTACTAAATATATTATATACACTCATCCCCAAAAAGTTACTGAACAATCAAAAATACATAAAAATGTCTCAATGTAATTTTATTAGATGACTAAAAAAGAAAATAATTTCACAAAAAGACAATTGTTGGCAATTAAATTATACTCTTTAAGTGTTTAATTATTTTTTTGTGGCCATTGAACTTCCTTAAGAATTTTAAGGCACTTGTTGTTCTCTCCCAGGTCTCAACAGGAAGATCATGTACTCGCTCGTCGACTCTGCCGGTGGCATGTTCTCCATTGAGCCGTCCTCTGGTGTGGTGATTCTGGAAAGGTCTCTGGACAGAGAAGTGCAAGACTCATATCAGATCAGAATCAAGGCGTCTGACCGAGCAGAAGCCACAGGCTCGCTCTCCACTCAGGTGGACCTCACCATCATGGTGCTGGATGTAAACGACAACCCACCAGTGTTTCAGAAACAAGATTACGCGCTCACAGTGCCTGAAGATGTTGCTATAGGTACAGAAGTTCTGCGTGTCTTTGCCACAAGTAAAGATATTGGAGCGAATGCAGAAATCTACTATAGATTCTTGTCTGGAAATGAGCTGGGGAAGTTTTCCATTGATGCCTCTACAGGTACGGTGGGGGATGTGTTTGCTGCTCACAAATTTTTTGGGGGGTTCTGGTGTGAAATAGTTTTGTAGTCTCAAGGTTGATTGTAAAGTGATGCGTGTTGTTGTCACAGAACCAAAAACTCCTTCAAGTGATTACTTCTACAGTAATTAAAACAGACAAGGGCTGTTTTTTTATTTCCTTACTTCATCAATCACTTAAAAAAATCTTGAATGTTGACAGGACTTTGTGATTTGACAAATTGTGTAAGTTAAGGCTATGTAATATAAGTGCAGCGATTGGGAAAATTGAGTTATGAATGCTCCATAACACTAATGATGGTGCTAACACAGAGAACACATGACTAAAATTATTGCATGTCAGAGAGACCTTTGTCTTTAAAAGATGTGCCCAGTCGGTGGAAACACTATTAAGCATCTCAACGTTTCTTTTTATTTCATCATTTCATTTTCATTTTATCACTTGACAAAAGATTAAGTGCTTTAGTTTTATTCTCCACCTAAAAGAATTAAAGGAATAGTTCGCACACAAATGAAATCTTTTTCAAAACACAAAAGGAAATGCTTGGCAGGATATATATGCTGCTGTTTTCACACAGTGAATGTGACAAATAACCAGAGGCTGTCAAGTTGATAAATGAGTAAATTAGTCCATATGACTCGAGCACTACAGTATGTCCAAAGTCTAAAATCATGCAATAGATTTGTGTAATCTCAGCTACAGTGAAAAAGTTTAACAGTAAATAACAAATTTAATCAGTATATTTTGTCTAGGAAAAGCTAATGATTTCAAACAAGTAAAATATAGATGATTTATGATATATGATGTCATTATTTACTCACCCTCGTATCGTTCAAACCCCCGGTGGGTTTGATATTTCTAACCAAAGCGCTGATATTTAAAAAATGGTCCTTTTCTCAATTCTCAAAATGACACAAAAGCATTATGAAATAACTCTATATGATCATGTTTCAAGTGTCCTGAAGGCATACAGATATACAGAATAAAACGAATAAAATAACATGTATTCTGTTATTTGATTAAGCACCATTTCTTTGTGCTTTATACAGTATTTGTAGTCCTCCTTAGAAACTGCTAAATATCTTCATTTGTGTTCTGTGAAAGAAAGACAATCTCCCAGGTTTGGCATTTCATTAGGTTTTTTTTGTTTTGTTTTGGAGTGAACTAATCCTTTAAGCTTCCCAACGTCTTCTGTGAGAGACTGTAACCTAATTCTTAATTACTACCATGGTTAAGTACTTGCTTTTGGCTGGTATGCGTGATCTTAATATTCTGCCTGTCCGTGCTTTTGTATTTCTAACCGTGTACGGGAATTAATATGAATGAATTGGCTTCTCATTTTTTATTATTCCAGGTGTCATCTCTGTAGCTGATGATCTCGACTATGAACTCTGTAAGGATTTCTTTCTAAATGTCGAGGCCCTCGATGGTGGCACACCTCCACTAAGAGCCACCACCGTAGTGACCATAGAACTGCTGGACGTCAATGACAACTCGCCGTCGTTCAGCGAGAACGTCTACAACGTTTTGATCAGCGAAGACGTCTCCGTGGGAGAAACGGTCACGAGGGTAACGTTCTCTCATTAGATGGGCATTGAATTAGCTCCAGACGTACTTTCAATTTCACAGCTTGGATATAATTAAGTTTACTGTTCGCATAAATCTCCTTAATGAGCTTACATCAGCTACTCGTTTCCACTGTGTACCGGAGCTGTAATATAATTGCCTATAATTTGCTTCGTAATTTATATAAATTCCACCAAGTTTGTCCCCTTTGCTTTCGAATTACATGCCCTGATTGGCGTAGTCAACTTTGTTATCCGTGTTTATCCGCAGCTGTTCGCGGAAGACCTGGACAGTCCTGCGAACGGCCGAATCACTTATTCCATTCTCAAGGGGGACCGTGAAAACCAGTTTTGGATTGACCCCATCACCGCGCTTCTGAAGGTTAACAAGGCTTTGGACAGAGAGATGGTTAGTCCCTGAAATGAGCTCGGTTTCTTCGGCTAATGAATCTTGACATTTCTGCTGTCTGCTTCTTACCGACACACTCCTGGGACATTGCATGATTCTGCTCTATTATTTTCAAATCACCCGTAAAGGCCTCAGGTAGGGGACGTAGCGATTCTGTTGGTGGGTTTTTAGCGTTTGTGAGCAAGCAGATGGTCGTGGGCTTTTTGCAGAGTCTCATTCTTTTCACAGATGTTTATCAAGTGTAGAGTCGCTCTGAACTGTTTTTACTTGACATTTATCCACCCGTCTCGCTTGTTTAAGGTCTCCCGCTACTCATTGTCTGTGCAAGCGTTTGACAGCGGCTCACCTGCCAAGTCGACCACTGTGAATGTCAATATCGAGATTGCAGATGTGAATGACAATCCGCCCATCTTCTCTCCTGCTAATGCTTCTGCTGTCATTCAGGTTTGTGACATTATTATTTTCATCAACAGGAACTGTCACATTAATCTGGGCTACGTGTGACTTTACTAAGTCAAACTTGTAAACTTATGCATAAAAATCAGGGCAAATCATTCTGTCACGGACATGAATGATATCTCAGATCGTAGGGCTTGTTGGAAAGAGGTGTGCTGTTCATTTTCTAAGTGATTGCATTTCTGATTTTTGCGTGATGCATGAAAAATATGTGAAAAGGCACATAGACTTGCATTAAAATTTTAGTTAAATTTTACTCAAATTTTTCTTTAAAGTTAAACAAGGCAGCAGGAAGCCCCATCCTCACACTTTCAGTCTCCGATATGGACACTCCTAGAAACGGCCCACCGTTCGAGTTGCGCATTGTGTCTGGAAACGAGGGCAAGGCTTTCAGTTTGGACCAGAACGGAGAATTAAGGTCCAACAAAGTCTTTGGTCCAGGCGCGACACGGGAATATACGCTTGAGATACAGGTTAGTACACCTTCAGAAGATCATCGTAAAAGTAATCTGTCCATTGTTTGAAACACCCCGTGACATTTCTGAGGTGTAGGACATTTAATTTTGTTTGAGAAATGTTAGATATGCATCACGTTCATGCTCTTTTCTTCAAAAGGCGCGTGACTCTGGGAAACCTTGTCTGTCTTCCACGTCCTTCATCTTTGTACGTGTAATTGGAGACAGCCTCTTCAAACCGGTAGTCTTCCCTCTGGAAATCAACATTGTAATGGCGGCAGATGTGTTTCCCGGCGGGATTATCGGGAAGATCTACGCCACGGACCGAGATGAGAATGATGTTCTGTCGTTCAGTCAGAGATCACAAACAAAGAGTCTTTTCAAGATTAACAGGCAGGATGGAAAGATTGTGGCTCTGAATGGTCTGGAAGCTGGAAGGTAAAACATGTACATTCTTAATCTGTGTGTTGCTCCAAAGAAAAAATGGATCACATGGCTACTGGTTAAATATTTTTGTTGCAATATATAGCATATTTGTGTTGCATAACGTAACCATTTACATCTGTGCTTTTGATGGGGAAAAAAAGGCATTTATTGATGACACATTACATATAGAACATACTGTATACACATGCAGTATCAAGTGAAACAATGACACCAGCAGTGGATAATGTTTCAGAAGGAGGCTGTGTCTCATTGCCTCCTCATCACTTTCAAGCGAATATCCCACCTATCATGTTCCCAACTGGCCTGCAAATCAGCCTGAATGGGTCAAATTGGTGAAAATGAATGAACTAATTAGATAATAACCCACTCGGGCACTGCGGCTGTCAGGTCAGTCAGAATGGAAATGAACTTGAAATGATGTGCAAGCGAGCCCTTTTTAAGTAAAGTGGGTTAAATCACAGGGGCATCTCAGTGCCTGTGACCTTCACATCACCTGCAGTGTGCATTGAGAGTTTGTTGACCAAAAATGTGACTATTCATAAAAATGAGTAGTGACAAATTAAACCTACCCAAAATATGCTTTTTACTGCATTATTAGAGTAATGTGCAAAATTGTTTAATAATACATAATATTTGGGAAACTTTGGTTACTTAGTTTGTTGATAAAACCTTTTTATAGTAATTTAAGTTTAATAATTATATTTAATATTTTTTCTTTTTTAATAATAATAAAATTTGTATAATATACACATTTTTATAGTGTTCTTTAAAAAAATTCATCATTTCTGAATTCTATCACTTCTTGTTGTGTTTGTGAAGCTGCAAGTATAACTTATAATGCTTTACAATAATCTTCCACACAATTAAATCTTCCTAGGTACATTCTTAATGCTACGGTCAGTGACGGGCGCTTTTCCGTGACGGTGGGCGTGACCGTTCAGGTGAAGCAGGCCACAAATGAGATGGTGCAGAATGCGGTAACCATGCGTTTCCAAAACCTCTCCCCTGAGGACTTTGTGGGTGTGTACATGAAAGACCTAAAGAAGATGCTAAGTAGCAGTCTGGTTGGTGATGGTACAGGGGTCGCTGAAGGTCCGGACCCCATCCACATCCTTGGCGTGCAGCCTCTGAGCCGATCCGGTCAGCTGGAGGTTCTCCTTGCCGTTGAAGCTCCAGATGGAGGTTACATCGGCCCAGGGGAGCTGGCTCTGAAGCTGGAGGATGTGCGGGGTGTCCTGGGGGGAACGTTACGGGTGGTCGGCATCCAGGATCAGAGCTGTTCAGGGGAGCTCGAGTGTGGGGAACGGCTCTGCGAGCTCACTCTGAGTCTGGATCCCATCGGGTTAGTCACCTACACCACCTCCAAAGTGAGCTTTGTGTCTCCACGCTTCAGCCGGAAAGAAAGCTGCACCTGTCCAGGTTGGTGCTCAATGCTGCGGGCAGTGATATGCATTATTTATCCAGGTTGATTAAACTCAGTTTCTTGGAACTTTAATTTCCCTTTCTTCAATTTTGTACCCTGGCAGGTGGAATTTGTCCATCATCTCTAGAGCTTTGTGACGGTCAGACGTGCCCATCAGACATGCAGTGTGTGCGCAGCGGCCCCACAGCGCCCTCGCTCTGCCAGTGTCTGCCTGACATGCTGGACCAATGTGCAGGTTAAACTCAAACACACACATTTTACAGGATTAACACCTTTAGAAACTTTAGCTTAAGGTCGCATTTATCCCTGGGTAAATACTTTGAAAGTGTCTTGGTTTCACCTGGGTTTAAAACCCAGGGCTTGAAACAATTACTGCCATATAGTCTTCACCTTAATAAATATGCATGGGGACACTGGGTTTAGTTTTAGTGTCTGATGGAAACAGTAAAAAACATGGAGCAATAATAATAAACGCAGTTAGCTGGAGTAATGAAGGGACAGTTTTGTTTTTATAGTACGTTTCAGAACACTTAAGACAACCAGAGTGGATTTATGGAGGAAACATTTACACAGATGGATGAACAAATTGACAAGTGTGTGTTGTGTACAAGCAGAAGAGAATGAGAATACAAAATAAAAGTTGCCTCAGGGTTTAAAAATCTACAGAAACTGTGAAACCTAAAACTCAGAGTTAAATACTTAAATGTCACTGCACATATTGAGCATACACATGAAAACTTTCTTTTTATATCTTTTTATAAATAAAATAACATTTGTATTTCTTTTTTTCAGTTTATATTTGTTGCTGTAAAAAATTGTCAAATAAGTCCTTTTTTTTCTAGACCTTTTCATCAGTATATAGTTTGTCATGATAAGATTAGAATTCAACTATAAAATATTAAAGTGAATCTTGAAATAAAAAAAGTGTTTCACCTGTGAGTATTATTAATACGTCATTTAAGTGCCTAATGCATTTGTTTTCACTATTGCTTAAAAACATGCAGTGACTATAGTTTTCATATTTAACACCGATGTCTACAGATGTTTTTATTCATATTGTGATATTATAAAAGTAAAACCTTCTAGAAATGTATATTTTATGCCTCTCAGGCTCTTTCAAACTAGAATCCATTATATACATATACTATATACATATATAGTGAGTCACTATATACCATATACAAATACAAGTACACAGTTATTTCAGAATATAATTTACTTCTGTGTGCCAAAAGCCACAGCAACAACCTTTTCCTTCAGAAAGCATATTTTCGACTGTTTTCCCTGTTGTGGAACACCCTGAGGCTGTGTCAAAAATACTGTTTGATTTAATGACATTTCAGAGTCAAAGCTAAACAAACGTGTATTGTGGGAGTATGTATAAAAGCATGTATAAAACTGATCTTGGCTGTAAAGGATTGATTGACTGGATATTTTTACATGTGCTGACAGGTCAGACGTCTCTGAGCTTCACGGGAAACAGTTACATCAAATACAGAGTCACAGACGGTAACAAGAGTGGAGATATGAAGCTGAGCTTGAGAATCAGAACCTTACAGAACCAGGGAGTCATCATGTACACACGCGCTGACCCATGCGCAATGCTGAAGGTTAAAGACAACATTTATGCTTATATACGCATATAACTGTGTATTTTAGTTCACTATGGTCATCGGTTATGTATTTTGTGTTGTTTCAGATACAAGAGGGCCGTCTGTGGCTCCAAATGGACTGTGACAACAGAATGGACGTCCTCGGCATCTCCGGTCGCCCGATCAACGATGGCTCGTGGCACACCGTGACCCTGGAGCTCACCAGTAACTATACACTACTTTCTCTGGATGACAGCTATGTAGAGCGCCGGCGGTCTGCACGGGCCCCCGTCCGCCTCTGGCCCCTGGCTGCGGATGGTTCGCTGTTCTTTGGGGCTCAGGTGCTGCGGGTGCCGGTGGCCGGCCGGGCACGAGAAGGTTTCCAGGGGTGTCTAGATGCTGTGGTGTTCAACGGGAATGAACTACCTCTTCAGAACAAGAGGAGTCAGTATGCCGAGGTGGCTGGACTGAGCGACGTGAAGCTAGGATGCGTTTTATATCCGGATCCGTGTCTCGCAGGGCCATGTTTGAATGGAGCTGCTTGTGCAAAGCTGCCATCAGGTGGTGAGTGATGGATTGTGCATGGTAACTGTCAACCATAAAGCCTGTTCAGTTACGTAAAATAATTTATTTGGTACCATTTTGTCATTTATTCGTTAAAAGTCTCTGCTGTGTTGTAATCGCCCCCAGACTTTTTGTGCAGCTGCCTGCCACAGTTTACAGGCTCTCGCTGTGAGATGGAGGTGACCTCCTGCGTGCCTTCACCCTGCCAGAACGGCGGAGACTGTAAGGCGGTGGGCGACAGCTTTCTCTGCGGCTGCCTCAAAGGTTTCACGGGTCTCATGTAAGACTAATCTTTCTCTAGCACTCAGCAGGTAGTGTTTTAATATGAGTTATTCTATGCTAAGTGTTATAAATCAGATGAAGCCATGGGTAGAGTTAAATGTGACCCTGCATGTGTAAACCCAGCTAAAGTCTTCTTTTTTTACATAAAATCTTTTATACGTTGTGTGATAATATAACCTTGATATATTTAACACTGACTAATGCCACGTCAAAGATTAAAATTAATGTTTAGGAAGCCAGCTTATGTATTGTTATAATTGTGCAAAATAATGAATTTGTAATAATGAATGAAAAATAATGAATAATGTATTTAAAAATCTCATAATCATTTACTGCAGTAAACATGACCTATTTTCTTTATTTTTATGGCTATGAATGTATGCTCCTTATCTCGTAATATATTTTGAGACTTTAGCTTGGATATTAAAGAGGGGGTCACAAATGTAATTGCCTTTAAAAAAGTAAATTTACAGTATGTGCTTAAATTATTAATGTACTGCAAGAATGTGTCTGTGATTATTCCATTTTTAATGAGTTTAACACATTTTTATAGTTTAATTTAAAATGTTAGTGTGTAACACTAAGCATGTAATTACCCATGCAACCAGAAATACAATCCTTTTGAATTATTTTGATTTCTGAACATAAATGATTATTTCTTTGACAGATATCAATGTGAAATAATAACTTACAAAAACAATACATATTTTAATTAACCTTTTTGTCATTGATTGTCAAATATTATAAATACCTTTTTAAAATCCATGTGGTGATGCTATCTCGCATTTAAATTGTGTTGCCAAGAGCCAATTACCGGCAAGCAGTTTTTATTATAAATATAGCACAATAATTGCATGTCCTGAAAATCATTATGCGAAGCATTTACCTGCTGTTTTCCATCGAAGACTCTCTCGACTGTTTCAATACATAGTTCATGACATTGCTTGGGTTAATCAGGCTTTTCTCATTTATTATTATTACGATGATTATCTGTTAAATAAAAAGCAGGTTTTGAGCAGTTTATCATAAAGCTCTGATTAATGGCTTTAAGATCTCATGGGTTGTGTTTGATCATTATGTCTTTCAATGTAAGATGAATGGGAGCAAATGTTTCACTAGAGGGTGGTATTGTTACTCTTACAGTTGGAAAAGTCGTCGCTCATGAGATGCATGAAAACAAATGACTAACAAGATAGTGGGACCTGTTCTCTTTTCCTCCATGTGTCTTTTATTGTAGAGAGTAATGACAATCTAATTGCTTTATATAACTAGTTTTTACTGCATATCCATGTCATTATGTTACGCAACAAACACAAACCTCTTATTTTGTGCTTTTACACTTGAGGAATCCGCTGAACTGATCATTTAAGGGAAAGATTATATGTTTGCTGTTTGCAGCACAGAGAGGATTTTATTTGTGGGAATTCTTAATCTTTAAATACAACAAGGACTGTGTGTGAACACTTGGTGCATTCTGAGAACAGATAAAAAAGGGCTGTGCTCAGTAGTAGTAATAGTACCATACTATTCATACTATTGCTATATTAGATAGTATTGCACAAAGGTCAAATGTATTTATATGTGGGCAACTGATGCATAATTTTTATCAATTCTAAGATTTTTGGTTACATTTTATATCTTATGACCTGCTATTATAATAATTTCTTTGAATGTTTTTGCCAGTTTTTTGTCAATTTAAGATAATTCTGTGGTGGAACTAATTATTTTTTATGCATACAAACATATCATTATTATAAGGACATAAGTGTGCAAAATAAAAATAAAAATAAAGTTAGATACAATACAATTTAAAATAAAATAAAAATAAATATTATTAAAAATATATATAAACAAGGCCTTCTAGGAAAGATGACTTGAAATGATTTAAAATAAGACAAAACATTAAGCAACTAAAAATTAAATAATTTCTTTAGTGTTTTTTTTTAAATACTGAATATGCATTTTTCTAATTACTAATAAATATTTAAATGTTTAAATATTTTAAAATTCAATATTTGAATATTTTACGTTATTTTAAGTCTGAATATTTTATGTAGAAATTGTAACTGGGTGACCTTCAAATGTTGAGGACAGTGAGGGTCCTGCAGTCAAAAAGGTTGAGATTCACTGTTCTTAACACAATATCACAATGTTTAAAATGTTTGTTGACACTTGTTGGGAAGGTATGAACACAAATCCATTCTTTCATCTGCAGATGTGATGAAGATGTAAACGAGTGTGAGAAAGAAGAGTGTGAAAATGGAGGAGAGTGTGTGAACACGTTCGGTTCCTTCTACTGCAACTGCACCCTGGGATTTGAAGGTCAGTTTTGTGGACGGCCATCTGCAGATGGGTCGGACACTCAGTCTGAGGTGTTGTCCTACGTCGGACCAGGAGAGATCATCGGAATCGGCGTGTTGCTTTTTGTGGTGTTGGTTCTACTGACCCTGCTGGCTGCTTTCCATAAAAAAATCCTCCGGAAGGACTGGACTCGAGGGGAGGCCGTGGGAATCTCCACGGAGACTAACTACATGCTGCAGAAGACGGGCGTGGGAGCCGAGGGCATCGAGTTCAAAGCCGTACGGGTCAGCGGCGAGTGTCACGCCGGCCTGTACAGGAACGACAGTGCGGGCGGGCCGCCTCAGGTCATGGTGCGGCCAACGGCCTACACGCTTCCTCATTGTCAGGGAGTTCCTCGAGGAGAGATGGAGAAGGTTGAGATGGACGGGGGTTTGTCCGCCCTCTCCTGCCCTCCTCCGATGAGCACTTTTCAAGCGGATCCGCCGCACATTTTGGGGATGCCGCGGAGAGGCGTGGCCGTCTGTAGCGTGGCGCCCAATCTTCCCACTTCCATGTCTCCGAATCCATCCGAACGCAGTCCCGTTCACAAACCACCGTGGGAGGAGGAAGACGAAAGGGAAGAGGACGGCAGTACAGATCATCAAGCGCAGGGGTGGGAAGAAAGAGGTTATCATGAAGATGAAGAGGAGGTGTACAGTACAGAGGGTAACCTTGTCGCCTACAAACGCACACACAAACTCCTCCAGATCTCAGATCAAACAAAGGTCGACAAAAATGCAGTGAAAGGGATTTCAGTGATGACTCACAGATCTCAAGAACTCCCTGTGACCAATTAAACATCAGCCTTTGTGTGGATGATGAGATTTTCAGATTGCGTTATTATAGCAATATCACTCAAGTATCACTGGAGTGGCGGAGGGATACAAATGGTAAAGTGCTTCCCGTAATGATGAGAACTATACAGTTCTGTTGTAAAAACAATAAAAATAATAATATATAATAACATCATATTACACTAATGAATAATGTACACATAATCCTAAATAAAATGCAGAATACAAAAATCTGAAAATCAAGTGATTTAATTGAATCCACCATAAGAAAACACAATTTAATTCTACGTATCCTGATTTACGATTTGATTTTCCATGGCAGGAAAATTGGCTCCTTCTTACAAATTGACTTGGGACTCATAAATAGTTTCACAACAAAGTAGATCAGAGTAATCAGAGCCATCTGTATACCGAAGGCCAGGAAATGGACCAACTGGAATCATTTCCTTTTTAAATATTTAGGAGTCTGGCCATGTGTGTTCAGAAAGGCAGCATGTAGATATGTGAAGAAAAATCACACTTTCGTTGTAAAAGTGTGTTATTTCCAGTGGAATTGGATGACCTTGGTATAACTCGAGTTGTGTTTTTATTCAAGCTTTCCAAGGTGATTTGAGGGCTGTGCGTCATCTGGGACAAATACAGAATAAATACTATTTTAGTTAAGCTCTTCTGTGTTTTTGTATTGTAAATCATTTGATTGAAAAATATGTTTGTACTCTTTAAAATGACGCTTTGAATATTTAATTTTTATGCAAAGACATTCATGCATTTTGATGTGTGGATAAAATACTTTTTATGCTGTTTTTAACTGCATATGCACATGTGTTTGTGTACATATATCCACTGTTACTCTTCTGCAGAAGTGGAACATGCAGCAGATGAGGTCACCTGCTTCTCTGACAGCAGCACCAGTGAGGGACGCTCCCTCGGGTCCATCCAATCGGATTCTTGCGATGACAACGGTGAGATACCTTAGTGTATAACCCACCGACCAATGCCTGTAAACAACTTACAAAAAAATTGAACTTAAAAGAAAGTTAAACAAAAAATGCAACCACATGAAAGTGAAAAACGATCCAAATTTTACATGGTCTTGCGAAAACATCCTCATTAGGTTGAAGGCTGTAACTTCTGATAAAACTAGCAATTAGATAACATATACATATAGTAGCCTGCATACTAAATGAGCCAGTTGCATTAATGCATCTTTCTTCCTTCTGTCTCAGCAGAAATCTAGTTTTTGGTTATATAAGCCGTGCCTTTTTGAACTCATTGACCTTTTGTATGAGTAAACTTTCCAAATACTACCCATCTGCCATCGGACAGTTAGAGGAAAGACAGTCCCACCCCAGATTTATACCATTGGTTGGGTTATTGTTGCTATGCTGGGATGCTGAAAAAAAGAGCAATGTTTTGTTTATACAAGTTACAATTTTTTAAACCTATTAATGGCGAGCCTATGCATAATAAGCTAACATGTGAGAAACTATTTTTTAATTTTAAAAACATCAGGTATTTTATTTAATATATGCAGATTATTTGCTTGTTGATGCTGGTGGGCTCCATAACTAAAATAATGACCAAGAGACCATTACGTGTCACCTCAATGTGCAGTGTATATATACCGTTGATTATGAGAACGGTTTGTCTATCATCTAATCTACTCGGACCATAATATGTGGCCTTGTTAAGAAATGACCCACAATATTCGCTTTCCCTTTTACTAGTCATATTGTTTTGGATTATCAGTGTACATACTCTCATCCACCTCTACTATAAAAACAATCGATGTGACGCCGACGTGATAAAGATGTCTTGCATTGCCTGATCTTTCCAAAAGAAAATCATGAGGATTAGTAAAAATCCTACTCTGCTTTAAACAAATGACAGCCTGAATAGGTCAGAACAGAAATAAAATCTTTTCACCTTTGATATTCTTTGCAAACGCAGTCATGAAGTAATAATAAGCTTAAGTCAACTTACTTTTGTTTGGCTGATATTGTGATATAGGATTACAAACAAGACAATGTGATTCATAACAATACTTATAATTAAGGTTTACATTGATATTGTGACGCTTATGCTTGAGGTTTTATCATATTGAATATACATTTTTTGTTTCTCTTAAATTAGCTTCCATAGTGACAGTGATTCGACTGGTAAACAACACTATGGACACCATTGAGAATGAAGGTATGATGGAAATATAAATAGTTTGATTCGTTTGAAACGTTCATGTCAACTTTAAGGTCAGATAAACAGAAACAGTGTTACATATAACATCTTTTTGTCCTTTTCTAACAGTTGCAGAGCTTGGTGACGTGCAGCCACACAATGCTACATGTAAGTACTTTTTTCTTTTGCTTTGTGATGTGTTTTCTTTGAAAGGTGTCCTTGTGGTACATCTTTATAAATCTTTACTGTACACATGCCTCCTAATAAAAAGCTCTGTACATCTTGAAACGGAATAACATTCCATATTTCGTCAAGTGTGACGTAAATCTGTTGTTTTGATGTTTTTACTTCTTTTCATCTTGTAACGCAATAAAACAATTACCCTGTTTTTTACAGCAAGCCCACACCTTTGCTGTGACGATGAGATTTGCGTGGAATTCGTAAAGGAATATTTTGTGAATTGTAAGAGCTCACATATTTGGTACATTTAATAATTATTTAAAAAATCAGTAAGTCATATCCAAACTATTCATATATTATGTATTTAAATATTAGGGTCCTACAACATGCATTTGATGCTCACTCATATTAATGCTCACTCATCAAGTTAATCTAAATGTGTTTTTCATCAAACACTTTGCTAATCTGTTTTTTAATCATTTTAAGTTTTCTTTCAGAACAGCATTCCTGATTTTGTTGATAGAAACATTGTTTAATCTTAACACCTGTGGTGATGCTAAACCTTTCATTTTATATATCATAAACCCAATGCAAAGATGACTTTGCACATCCTCAGCTGTGTGTTTATGTTCCAGCGTACCAACTGCAGACATCAGAGTGGCTTCATGACACATGTCTCCCGGGCTTGGAGTCACAAGCGCGCGACCAGACACCCACACCACCACCTCCACCCCTGCCCGCTCCTCCGCCTCCCCTCACACCTACCCGTCTGGGTGGCAGTGTCCGGTTGGACGGAAGCACACTGTCCATGCAAACCGGCTACCCGTTACGAAGGTACCAGGGTCGAAGAAATTTCTGTTCATCTCTCATGCAAGATAACAGCAACTCGCCCATTTACGAGGAGTACCGTTATGACACCCTCCCTACCGTTCACCCGCCGGCCCCCATAAGCTTTAGCGAGGGACAGTCCAGAGCTGGGTACAATCACTCCAGCCGGTACCTGCTCTCTCGACCTCCGCTGCTGGCCTGGGAGGAACGCCCGCGCATGTGGGGCGACACTCACCCTTTCGGTAGCCAACAGGAGATTAACAGACTTGATAGGATTTCACTCCGGGCACAACGTTTGCGTGGTCAGAGCCCAAAGACAACTTTGTCTGGCATGAGGGAGTATTATTGATCAAAAACCAGACGCTAAAAGAGTTGACTGAAGACCTAAAGACGTGTGCAAATCTCTAACAATTGTGACCGTTCTTCATTTTAACTAGCTTGTGTGTGAGTAGATGCTGATTGTGTGTTTTTTGAGTATTGTCTGTACACACACCCGGCTTTGGGTTTAAGTTTCATCAGTGTATTGATTTAAAGCAACTGTGCAATCGATGGGAACAGAAAAACATCTGCTTGTTAAATCGTGATGTAAGGAATACTGTTTCCAGGCCCAAGTCGTTTATGAGCACTATTCATTCATATCACACGTTGAAGCTAAACATTTATAAACTCACGGTGTACACAATAGTCTCCGAGCTCATGAAATCTCCTGACAGCAATATTTTAATAACTCATATGAATGTTTTGGAGATGAAGGTTAGGATCATGATTTTTCAATAGTTTTACAGTACGCCATGGACCCGGAAGCGGTGGTGCCGTCAGACTTAACAAGTGGATTTTCACAGGCGAGTACAGAAAAATCTTCAGTCCAAAACAAACATAAACATCCTAAAGCATTATAAGTCTGTCTATGGTCAGCTAATGTGTTATGTGCTATGAAAAAAATGTGACAGAGGAAAAATCTACAGTATCTACACACTGACTGTATAGAAGCGGTGGAGAAAAACATAGTTGTTTTATAATGAATCTTTAAGGTTTATTAGGAAACAACTTTGCACACATACTCACTTTACGTTTTACATTTATGTATTGGCAGACACTTTTATCCAAAGCGACCTACAGGAACAAAATGTTTCTACATATAGTAAATTGTATTCATGTGCTTTGTGTGTCGTCAGTAACACGTATACGAGAAGATTGTTAATCACACGTACGTCTGGCATTTTAAATGTGTTTTATATTTAGAAACAAAACTGTTACTTAAATCACAGAGCGGTGTGAGAGCGTCTGTGTTTTAACATTTGCCTTTCATTGATTATTATTGTGTAAATGTAAGTCTTGGTGTTTTGGTTTAGTTTTTGTTTAGTTGTAAGAGGTTTCTAGAATGAGAATGTTATATTAAAGCAATAAATCAGATTGTTTAAAGGCTTTTCTGGATGACCCTGTGGGTCAGCGGTACTGATGGCTTGTACTGTATATATGCTTATAAATGTTGATGTTGTCCATTAAATGTGTGTGTATACATAAAAATACATTGTATAGTGTATAATAAAGACATAGAAAAAAGACAAGTCATCATCATATATTGACTTGCTGAGGGAAGTCACAAGTGTTTTTCTGTATTATACATAATGTTCCACTTTTTATAGAGTACAGTAGAGTTTAAAAAAAGATTATTTGCGTTTCATCTCTTCTGAGAGACAAATAATATGGCTAGTAAACACAATCAATTTAAGATGGTATAATTTTAAATACATCATTTTGAAAGTACTGGAGAAATAATAATACACAAGACAACACAATCCGATTTCACAATCCAAAGCTTGTTTACAGGAAGACGTTCCAGATATCCAGCTTATGTGATCGAAACATAATGATGCTTTCGTTTTTGGACGTTTTTGGTTTTCTCTCTGCCGTATCCAAGAATGCGCTGGTTTAGTCGGTAAATACTGTTGGAAAGAGAAGGTCTGTAAACGTCATATGTTGAGATGCTTTTATGCTCTGAATGTACAGTATTGAAGTAAACATGACAACCTTGTGCTTTTATGTGAAAGTGTTCAGTATAGATTTTTCTGATTCTGAGTTTGAAAGTTGAGTGACAATGATGATGGTGGTATTGTGCTTTGTGAAGGACTTTGCTTGAGAGTCTGTTGAATAGAAAGGGATTGTGGAGAGGGATGTAGGCTGTTGATCCTGCTTCTAGGTCAAGTATGTCAAATGCTTTTGGGAAAATGTGTTTCGGTGCTTCACAATGCCATAGAAGAACCGTTTCTGGCTGTATGTGGTTCCATAATGAACCTTTAACTTTCTGTTTCATCTAAATTCTCTTTAGACTATAAAAAGGCAAGAAATATTTAGTTTGACTGAAACTGGTTCATAAAAATGGTTTGTCTATAACATTGCTGTCAAGAATGTGTTGAAGCACCTTTATTTTTAAGTGTTATAGTGATATAACAAGAATTGTCTATTAATACAGAACACATATTCATTAATGTTACAATGTTACAAATGCTTATTGTGTCACTACAATAAAAATCTCAAAATTAATATTTTTTTATAAAATTTTATTAAATAAAATATGAAATTTTAAAATATATTAAAAAAATGTATTTATATTTACTTCAATTGTATAAAAATATATATTTTTTAATTATTATTTTATTATTCATCATTTTGTGTTTTACAGAAAAAGTCATACAGTTTTGTAACAGGATGAAGGTAAGAGATGTTTCATGTTTGGGTAAAATATTCCTCTAATTAAAAATAAGTATTTCATATCTTCACACTTTTTTAATTTTATAATTTTCCATTGCCACCTGTTACTTTACTAAAAATTCTCCATTTCTTCCCACAATTATGCCGGTCACATTCCATCACACAAGACTGATGGATAATTAAACCCAGAAGATAAAACAGAAGTGGATCAGTGAGGTCAAACTGCCATCTTGCAGTCTGCGTCCACTGAATCAAACGTGCAACCCTAAATGCAATGAGGATCATTTAAACGGAAATTAAACTAGTCATAATCCCTTTGAATTAATACTGATTCAACTGGTGTTTACATGTTAAACAAAACCCAGTCGCTAAGATGTCACATCAGCTTCTGTGACTTTTACAACTAAGCGGTCTGACAGAGAGACGGCTGGTTATATAAGGAGGGGTTTCTGGATTAGCGTTCCCCTGTCTCTGCTTGGAGACATGAGAGAGTTAGGGGCGATTATACCCACACAGTCTGCTGAATAATATCCAGATTAGACACACTAACCAGACCACATTTCAACACAAAACATTTGCTTCTGTTTTCAGAAAAACACACCGGCTCCTGCTGTGGCACAATAGATGTTAAACACAACATTTTGGAACAGATGTCTGTATGCGTCACAAGATTATAACACCATGCACCATGTGTGAATAACAATGGCACGTTTGAAGAGCACATGGCACTATCCAATTCCACAGTTGTACCAAAATCTATTCCTTTTTCTTTAGATGAAGCTGGTATAAACAGGAGTTCTCCGACAATTTAAGAGGTAAAATTGACAGTTTCATGAGGAGGATGACACATGAGGTAATTTGCAAAAAATCTCCAAACTATTTTAGAAAACACATGTTGGAAAACTGCACGAAATCAAAACTGACCCTATTGACGTATTAACATGCATTACTGGTATTGTTCTGGTAATATCTCCCCAAAATGACTTTCCATGTCATGTGACATCACTAAACCCCCCATTTTTCTGCCCTTCTTACCCCATTGGTTGCATTCTGACAAGTAGCGCCCACTTCCCATTATCCAATCCATTCTTGATGTCTAAACACTTGTTATATAATATCCTTTTGTTCAAAGTATCATCGGATCATGAATAATTTTACATACAGACAAAGAACTAGACAAGCTTAAGGCAGTGCACCTGGTTGAGATAAAAAGCTGACTAGATTAACACATGCCTGAAGCTATTTTCAGATCTTGTTCTGCGCTGAATAATTGCTGTCTGTTGACATTGTACTTGTCTAATGGGCTTTAGTTTGGAGCCTTGTTCTAGCTCGTAAATAACTCGTAAATATATAAATGAATCCACTTAATAATAAATGCTACATTGAGTCAACACATTAAATGATATACAATTTTTTTAGTTTACATTCTTTTATTACCACACAATGGTGTTGTTCTTTCAAACACAAACTGGTAGGATGCATGTGTTCAGTAAAGCAAAGTCATTTTTCCTCAGTTTTAAAGAGGAGAAAAAGAACAGCTTGGGTTTCAGATTCACATACTGTAAGAAACTGCACAGCAATGATTAAAACCCGCATATCCTCAGGTTTAGTCGGCCTACAGTGTATCTGTAAATAAATGGCAGGTTATTAGTGTCACTCCTGAATTTTCTACAAACTCCTATTCACATCAAAGGCACCTTGACTCTGAGCTCATGTAACGCGAGAGTCAAGATCAAAATTGTATTGTAATTCTTTGGCACGGTTCCCAAACACACTGAATTGCTGTCTACTGCCAACATCCTGATTGAAATCAAAGCTCTTAAATGAGCAATTTGGAACGTTCTACATAGCCAACAACTCAATTGTCAGACAGATTAAGCCTAATGTGAAGTGTAAGAGACTCAATCAACAGTTTGACATTATCATATTAAGCCTTTTAAAGCCTTATATGCTGTAGATTACATTGCTTATTTAAATATTAAGTATAAAGTCAGTTCTGATTAGATTTTGTATAGAAGCTTTTTATTATTAAGGTAGGAGTTTATATAATACATACTTTTCTCTCACAATGCACCAATATGAATTCATCTCAAAGTGGGTTTCTTTAGGAATACTCTATAAGTAACTCTAAGTGAGAGAGATGATGCCTTTCACTTCTGTCTATTCAAGCATCTCACTTTGATTTGTAACAGAACCTTTTTATTGGAGTAAATGGATTTACAATGCATGTTCTGTGTACAGTCTTCTATCATTAACCTGATCTAGTGCAGTCATGAACTCGAATCATCCACATTATCCAGTAAACTTTCTCAGTTTATTTGTTATGTTTACAAACTGTTTCATCAGTACACGTTTCACATGCATTGAAAACCCTAAAAAGATGGCTGTATTTAGTTGACTGAGTAAACTCATTCCAATTTAATTAAGTAATAGAGAAAACTCAATTTATTTGAGTAATGGTGTCTTTACTGGATGCTGATGTAGGTTGAACTTAAATTGTTAAATTGACTTTACTTTGTGCTATATCACCACATTATGAAAGAATTAATGATACAAAAATAATTGAGATGTTTAGGTGCAAGGAATTATTGGTTTTCCTTATTGCATTTTCAACTCTTAATTTTAAGTTCTTTTATTTATGGGT
This sequence comes from Beaufortia kweichowensis, assembly GCA_019155185.1. NCBI lineage: Eukaryota > Metazoa > Chordata > Actinopteri > Cypriniformes > Gastromyzontidae > Beaufortia > Beaufortia kweichowensis. The sequence goes on along the minus strand of CM032815.1, from coordinate 1,919,750 downwards.
CCAAAATTCAAACTTTTAGTTATGATTGCTTAATTTTTTTTATCATTTGGATGTATGGTTTAGGGTACAGTATGTAAAACACAAAAATTTATGTTTTTTGTCTTTTATAATGTCTTTTATAACATTAAACTTTTATAAAATTGATTTTTTTTCCATTTTAAAAATTAAGATTAAGATTGATTATAATATAAGTTTTTTTCAGTTTCCCACATTTTCTTTAAAATGTACCTCTTGGCAAGATGTCACATTTCGAGGCGTTTATGGTGCTTTGTAGTGAATGATGAAAAATACCCTAAGGATATTTTTCTACAGACCTGAGTTGGGTGTAAAGGTTCAGATCAGAGTGGAGTAATTACAAGTTCTCTCCAATATTATTTAACTCATATACTGTAAATAAGGGGAAATAACTGTCCTTTGTCACAGCAGATGGTCGTGCTTGTCACTCACTGTCTAAACAACTGCTCACATTACCAAATAAATGAGATTTATTCCTACATACAGTACAGTGGGTTTAAAGATTTTTATGGGAAATGTGTTTCTTTTGGATTTATTTAAACTAATACTTTTTTGTTAGTCAATAAATTACCGGCATACTGATTTGAGTAATACATTTAGAAAAATAACACTGCTCTGTCTGTCTGGTGTGTTTTTTGCTGTGATACAGCATGCAGTTGACCTGGACTGTAAAATTGATAAAACCTAATTATGCCTTTTATCTCAGTATGACTTGACTTTTGTGTGCATGAATTTAAGATAAAAATCTGGCTTTTGTAATTAGGGGAAAACATTGCTAATATCGCAGATTTTGTTGCATTTTATTTGTGCTTTTAAACACTTTATTTTATATTAAGCTTTTCTTTGTCTAAATTGTTTCAAATTGTAGGGTTTTACGTTTTATTCAGACTTTTAGATCCAACTCTACATTCACAAAATATAGTAAAGATACAAGGTAATTTAAGACTTTTCAGCAATGGAAATGCCAGTGTGTTCTATGGGCTTATTGGGTTATGTTTTTCAAACATCTTATATAACGCGATTTACGTTTCAGTGGGTTCCTACCCAGTGGAAAAATGATTTTAATTTTAAAACTGATGTGACACTTCGTTCACCCACATACTGCTGCACTCGATTCATTTGTTCTGGCTTCCCGGGGAACGCTGGGTGTTTACATGCGCACGCAACTGTGGAAAGTAACTGTGGAGTAATATTTTAAAATCGATAGAAAACGAGAAATAAATAGAGGAAAATGGTATTCCGTGATAATAGCACAGCGTGCGGTCGGAGTCCCGCTGCTTTAAACAGTGTTGGGTCTCAGATGTTGAGGCGGCTCGTGGGAATCATTTAGAAACACACGCTGCGCGCGCGCGTTACCTTTAACAAGAGCGCGTTTGGATAGCAGTCACTGCGCTTCATACATGCAAGAGTCAAGTTGTCGAGAAGATTATACACTACCTTTTACAGCGCTCGTATTGTGGATGTCATTCCTCACAAAAAGTAACCATGGGTTTCCTACAGTAGTTTAATCGCGATATTTGTTGTAAAACCTGTCTACCAAAACTAGGTTTTTACTATAATAAATCTACACGTTAAATCAAAACTAAAACTAATTAAATTATAATCAAACCATGGTACTTTTTCCTAAGGGTTGGAAACATACCACATATACGGAGTATTACAATGTGTGGCAACCTTGATAAATAACCTTAAACGAAGATAGCACTTTTACGCACGACCAAAATGTCTGCATTCCCAATAAATAATATGGTATCATTGTTTGTACAGGTTCTGCAAAGTTAAAACCACACGAAAACCGCAACCACGTCCCTTTCTGTAGTCTCTGTGCACTCGCCGAGCGCGTCTTTGTAGTAGGCGCGCGTTCAGGGCGCACACGCGTTGTTGACTACCGTCATTCGTCTCAATGAGAAGCTGAAGCCAATCACATCGCCAGATTCCGATCTGATATTGTGCTGGATTTACAATTCCGAGCAGCTGCGTTAAGAAATAATTTGGCGGGTGTCGCCATGGTGCAACAAAGCGCCAGATTCTTCCTGTTCCGTAGTTTGAGGGTAAAGGGTTGGCGAGGCGAACATTTGCGATAGATGCACTGGACAGTTACACAGAAATGAGTTTGAGGGCTGAGATGATGTTGAGATGGACTTCATCTCGTGTCTTGGGAAAGAGGAGTGATACCAGGCTCGCAGAAGGGACAATGATTTGTGGCTCGCCAACTGTTTCCAACTTCCGTTAAAAGACAGACGGAATGACTCGCTTTTTACAAGTACGTAACATGCAGTACCAAACAAAACAGTACTTTAGTATGTGAAGCCATGTTTGGTTAAGTTGAAATAATCTTTGTTTTTACAGGTTGCCTGAATACGTTTTTACAAACCGGGATGCCAAACAACATCGCTCTGCTGACGAACAGCACAGAATTGGGGCACGTTGGACGCGCTTTGGGTTCGAGTGCGCGCCCCGCCTGGGCGATCGCGGTGCTGGCCAGCGTGCTGATCTTTACAACAGTGGTGGATGTTTTGGGTAACCTGTTAGTCATCATTTCGGTGTTCAGGAATCGGAAACTGAGAAATGCTGGTGAGATGTTTTTTTCTTTATGGCTTACGCACGACGAGTGTAAAGATCTTTACGTGCCATTTATGTGTTATTTAGTAATCGGTGTTGAATGGGGATACATTAGAATGAATGAATACTGTATGAATTACTGTAATCTGTCTCCTTAACCACTGCCTCCCCTTTGCTTGGAGTAATCTACTTTGACATGCTACTTTAAGTGTAAATTATACATGGTAAAAACGTGCTTTTGTGCTCTTACATAATTAACTATAGTTTACTGAATGATAAGCTTTCTTCAATCTATATAACTGTTTTCTAAAATCCTAGTGTTGTAGTGTTTGTAGTGAATATGTTATTTTTTTAACATTAGATAAATACAATTCCCTCAACCTTACATGAGTGACGCTTGCAGACAGGGTGTCAACAAGAAACCTTTTTTTTTTTATTACAACTTCAATTTTGTGCAAAACTGCTGAATTATGTTTGCGGCCGGAGCTTTGGCTAATGCTATGAAAAAGTTCACTTCAGCTTGACCATGTCATCAAAAATTTACAGCAGCTTATCACTCTCAGCAGTACGGGCTTCAAAGACTTCCACTTTGCTTGGGCGTAATTGGACCTGTACATCAGAAAACCAGACACCCTCCTGAGCCATGTTAGATACTTTCTTTAATTGAAAATGGACGTGCTTGATGATTTTTCATCTTTAAATTGAACCATGCTCTCAGATTACCCCCTGCTACATTACCAAATTGCCTGTTTTCAACTTGCCTGATTTCTGTCTTTATTCTTTTATCGTTTAATTGTATGCATAAAAAGCTGTTGAAATGTAGTGTTACAATTCAGTGATTCAGAGAAGACAGAGGGAGGCTAAGAGAGATTTTAGTCCTTCATTTGCACCTGGGACAATGTATGTACACACGTCAGCGTGTGTGTCTGCTGATGTAGAGGAGGTTTTTTGTAGATGCCGTTTTCCGAACCCCCTGAAAGTTTGTGAATCTGCAAATCAGAAGTCTGTAGAGCGCTTACACAACAGACTTCAAAGGCTGTGCCTTTTCACACCAAGCAAACGGCAGACCTGTCTGCTTCAAAGGCACGCTCACAATCTTATGTCACTCTGTTAGATAGACACTCCTGCCTCCCGCTTCAGAGCTATATGAACACAGTTGGGGGTACGGGAGTCATCAGTGGCTCATTAGACGGAATAGATATGCTGTCGGATTATCTGTGTGGTTTCCCTGTGATGGCTGTGCCAACTGCTGCTATCTTCTTGTATCTCACCTGAGCGGATCTTCTCCCTGTAGGAGGATAATTTATTTCTTTATCTGTCAGCCCAGGGCCAATCAGACATCTCACGCAAGAAATAACAATGGCGCTATAAGACACAAAGAAGCATTACATTTACATTTACATTACATTTAGCAGACACTTTTAATCGCACACTGGGAGCAATTAGGAGTGAGGTGTCTTGCTCAAGGGCACCTCAGTTGTTTTCCTGCAGGTAATGGGAATCGAACCAGCAACTTTCTGGTTGCAAGTCCAACTCTCTAACCACTTGGCTACAACTGCCCCATTAAAGTACAGGAAACCGGCACAGAGTGATCTTTTGTGTCGTGTAAAGATTTTAGGTTTTCTGTGATCTATCTAGGAGACTTTGCTGAGACGATGTACCATGTCAGACTCATATTGTGTCCTTCAGTGTCCTTGGCCAATCTCCCCCACATTGTCCCCTGTGTGGTTATGTAATCCTGTTTCTAGAAAGGCAGGTGCCAAGTGAAGTTCTAATGCTGTCAGATTTATGGCACGGCCTCTGGTGTTGTGGGTAGATCCCGGGGTGCCACAGCATAGACGTTTGAGCGGTCAGCGAGACTGTCATCACATGCTTGTGAGGATTGAAGTGTGCCTGCGTGTGGCGAAAATGCCATGCAGAGCCACAGGAGACAATAGAGTGTTTCTGTGCTGTGCTTGGGACGGTGTTTTGTTACAGTTTTATATTTTAAATTAAGACATTATAGTGTATGTAAAATTAAGCAGAGAATGTGGAAAAGATAAAAGTTTACTAAATGACAGTGATTGCTATCGTGTATTAAGATTTACCATTTTCAGAGCTTGACAGACTTTGGTTACTATTAACTTTTCTCGTATAAATTTTTTTATTTTATGTTCCACTGAAAATAGATAGTAATGCAGTTTTGCAACAACATAAGAGTTGATGACTTTCATTTATGGACTGCCCCTTTAAGAAGTTGATGAGAAATATTCAGTTTGTGTTAAGGGGAATTTTGCACAGCCATGCTTTTTTCTTGGCCACAGGACTGTGCATGATTAAACCTAAATCAGGTCAGTGTCCATCCGCAGAGCTGTCAAAGCCTTTCAGCATCTGTGGTCCTTTTCGTATAAGTGTCGTATATCTGTATTTTCTGTTTCTTTCTCTCGCTGTCACTGACTGTGTGTCTTTTTCTCATTTTCTCATCTCAACTGTTGAGACCAGCGGGTGTGTGGTATGCCTGTACTGCTGTCTTCTCACCACCTGCCTTTGAAACAAAGTGGGGTGTGGATGTCACAGGAGTGTGGAACACCTGTGCTGTCACAAACTTGCACTCTTGGTGAAGAGAATTTACATCAACAGCACAGAGGATGAGCAGCTCTATATCTGACATTTAGCAAATCATGAAGAAGGAGGAAATACAGGCAGAAAAGTCTTCCAAGGAAACATTGCCAACAGCACAATTTACATCTGGTGTCCTAGAGACAAACATGAAGTTCATAATTTGGCTCATTGCATGTGTCTGAGCCAGTTCAGCACCATGGACAGCGACAAAACATCAATCCCTTCTACAGTTTAAAATGAATTTAGAAGAATCGTGTGCCGTTATAGACCCCTTGGCACTTTGAGAAGGGTTAGTTTAGGGTACAGAGCTGTGGATTTATGCCACAATGAATATTGAGAGGGAGCAAGCAGGCCACCTGCTGTTTTTAAGTGCCTAAAAAACCTTGTCTTAGGGCAGTTTTCATAAACATCAATGTTTAGCGTCACTAGGGGCTACTCTGAGAGACATGTAGATTTTAGGCACTTTTAAACCAGTCAGTGCCCAAGTGCTGGACTTGAGGTGTTTGCTGCAACTGATTTTGTTGGTAAGAGCATGCCGCCAGCAATCCCAAGGTCATGTGTTCGATCCCAGGGATTACACATACTATACATAAAAATGTATAGCATAATGCAATGTAAGCTGCTTTGGATAAAAGCATCTGCCAAATGCATAAATGTAAATGTGAATTTGTTGCATGCTTTGCTATTGTATTCCTGGAAGCAGTAACTAAGAAACCTCAGGTCTCAGGTCTCTAACTACTGTTATGTGATTTTGTCCTACTTGCATCCCACATTAAAGACTGCTTGTATATCCCTTGCTGAATTTTGTTTTGTTTTGGCAGGACAGATCATACTGTTCTATTCAATGTTTTCAGCCCAGCTAAGTTACTGTGGGAGAATTTGCCACACCAAGAGTCTGTCACGAGTAAATTCAGTAGTGTAATAGAACTTTGTTGGTGCCTTTTTTTTTCTTCTTACTTTCTAGGTTTGCCCTCACTGATCTACCAGCAAATGTCATTGCTGAGGGAGAAATTTGAATAAAATTGAACTGGAGAATGAGAAATTCGACCAGTCCTTTTATATTCAGTTTTACTCCACCGCAGGTTCAAATAGTAGACTTTAGGTTTGGTGTCACTTTCAGGTTTACTTGATGATAGTTTCACAGCAGTAACTGTTTGTCTCAGACTGTCTGTTCTCTGCGAGCACCATCTCTTTAAAAATTGTTGAAAAATTGTTGAAAGTTTTTTATTTCTGTCCAGTTTAACAGTAGCATACCTGATTCCTAATGGACCGTCTCAGGATTTATTGTTCTGTAGACACTTTTAACCAAAGGTCCTGCATTAAATTTACATTTTTGCATTTGGCAGATGCCTTTTATTCAAAGCTGTCTTCCATTTAAAACATCCAGTTTATCAGTTATATACTGTATAAACATATATGTATATGTTTATTTGACTATTGAACCCACAACCTTGGCATTGCTAACATCATGCCTGATCAAATGAGTTGCAGAAATTATGCAGAACTGAATTTATGCCAAGAGGTTGTGCTGATTTGCAAAGTTTACTTTTCTATCTAGGCTAATGCGCTTCTTTAAATTCTGTGTGCTGACACCTCCTTGGCAAACAATAAAACAGCAAAACCCCGGACAGCATGTGCGAGACATCACCACGATCTTCAAACTCATCCCTCCTAATTTCACAAACCAGAGAACCGGTAAAGAAGTTGCTGCATGTCAAGATTTCTTAGATCCATTTATGCATGCTTACACAGGCTGGATTTGATCACTTCTGTTTAATGAAATCCATCATTTTCCCCCTTAAACCAGTGATAAGAATGCAAAGCTCCAGACTAAAATCATTTGATCGTTGGGAATTGTGGGCTGAGGCGCACAATCTGAATTTCATGAAGCCAAATTTTGATCTCATCAAAGATGAAGGCCTAAAGCATTTGACATATTTCAAAGCTTTTTCTTTAACATCAGGCGAAGTAAAAATCCACAGTCTTTCAGCTCAAACTCAACTTTGTGACACATACATACATACAGTAAAGAATCACACCAATGGTATAACATCAAGAAGAGCCAAACGATTCTGATGCTTTGTTCATGTTGCATAACACAATCGGATATTTTTTTTTTGTTTACATTCCTCCATGACTTTTCTAATTTACATTCAGGGAATCAAATGTTGACATTTTGTACAGAGAACAGAATGATGTAATAGACTTTGGCTGGAAGGGACACTGGGCTCATAGTGGGTCTGCTGATTGTAAGGGTGGGCTGCACAGATGGCAATGTGGTTTGAAGGTTGATATTCTTTTGTTGTGTTGGTGGTTTATGCTGAACTGCATGCAGTATTTATACGGTTATGCTTGTAGTGTGAGCGCTCTTTGTATCTGTCATACTCTGAGTTAAACTTGTTCCTTATCAGTTGTTTTGTTGTTTTAATAATTGAAGAGCTGCTAGTTTCTTGCATATGTTGTGTGCCTCTGTAGAATATTTGATTCTTGGTTTAACTGTAGTGATGCCTAAACTTAACCGTTGTCTTAGGTAGCAGTTCTTTACAAGCTTTATTTTGCAAAAATGCAAAGTGCACCTTCTTTAGATGGAGCTGGGTAACGGTACCATGGCTCAAGGGCACAGTACTCGTGCCTGTCATTTCACGCCACAGAAATCGCTTCAAGGGACCAATTAATATTAGCCCCGAATGCTCTGTTTGGGAAGCAGTCCAGTTTTCATGATTTCCAGTTCTCATATCCCCAAGGACTAGTAAAGTAAAGAATAATGTTTTATATAAACATAATGCTACATAAAAACATGTCACTATACTCATGTGCATATCTAAAAAAGTTGCAACAATTCGATTTCTTTTGCAAATTTTAGTAAGGTTGAAGTGACCTTGTGAATAAGTTTTGCTTTAAAAGAACAAAAGATTTTCCTTTGACATTTGAGTTTGAGCTGCATATTTAAAAAAATCTATTTTATCAGTATAAAATTTGACAGTCCTGAGCCTCCGTTTGTGAACTTATTACAGTGTCAGTGAACTTCCATCCTTAAAATTAAACTTTGCACTGATAAAAACTTATAAAATGGTCAAGGCAAAGTGTCATTCTGATGAAAAAGACTACATTACTCATCACTCTTTTGGTTAAGACATATTGTAAAAATGTCCTTTCTAGAATTAAAAAGTAGCCTTTGAGCAAGACATCATCCTAATGTCCCTGCTGAAATTTTCCATAAGCATTTTCTATTTTAATTAAAGATTTAGAAAGTGATAATTGTTTGAACCCAGTGTGGACAATTTAAAAAAAGACTAAAAGTTGTTGCCAGATTCTTTGTTAATGTTTTGCTATTATGATACTTGGCAAGGTTGAAAGTGTGTGGAAAAACATTACATTAAGAATTCATTTTTAAATACGGATTTGCATGAGCAAATGATGATATAATGGAGGACACCTGTTGGAGCTGTGCTGCAATGTGTTCATGCTGACACATCAGAGCTGTTGTGCTCATCAAATTGATCAAATCTGCTTATATCCTCATCCGTCATATCTATATAAACAATAAAAAGAAATCATAACAAAAAAGGGTAATTTTTATTTTATTCACTGAAAGACTGAATTAATCAGTAAAAGTTAAAGTTCTTCATTTTCTGAATTCATTATATTTTTCTTTCTTGGTTCTTAATCATATGTAGCAGATGGGTCTTCATGTAGCTTTCATCAGTTATGACTAGGAGTGAAGATGTTGTGCTAATGAGCACATAAATTTGTCCGCTCCGAAGTTTCACGAGGTCATTCTCCTCCATTAGTAATTATACCACCAGCTCCAGGTGAACCGTAAGACGTGCTCGGCGAGGTTATGAGCTTCTATCAAAAGTTCATTTCCACCTAATTACACAGATCACCTTTTACTCCTTAAGAAAGTTTTACTCTGAGCAAGAACATTCTTTGTTATATTTTCTCTCATTTTGGATTTTATAATTCAAAAATTATATAAAGGAAAGCAAGAAGCTGTTGCATACATGTATGAGTCTCAATGCAGTTGGTATATGATCATGATGCATGTGAGCTGTTGTGCTCACGGTGACCCACTTTTAAGACAGACTTGTCATTTCCCTCTTTCTTTGTCTGATTTCGTATCTATGTCTGCAAGTAATAGATAAAAATATAATTATAGAAACTCAAAGAAAAATGTGTTCAATCCCGAGACTTTGAGATCCGTGTTTTGATATCTGATGTGTGTCACATAAAATAAAACAAATTTAATCACATTACAATCATTTCAGTGACTGCCACATCTTATTAATCCATTTTCTAATTTTCACTTGACATGTTTCACTATGATATTCACTATGTAAATGAGAATTTTTATTATCATTCTCAGTGTAACATGACTGGATTTGATGTCAGCAGAGCGACACGCTGGAGTTAATGCCTAAAGACTCCGGCAGCTGTCTGAAAAAAACAAGCAGGATTTGCACGGATCAGTAGAGTCGCTCTGAAAGGACTGTATGAATTTCTGCTGATAATTTCTGTCTGTGTTGTAGCAGTATTACTTACTGACTTCTTGCTTCTCCCGTGGTTCACTTCTATTATTACATTTCTGATTAAAAACCCCACAGTTTAATTTTGTATTTTTTTTTTTTGTGATGAAGAATTAATCAGACTATTGATTTCTTTTTCTCAAATAGCCCTTTGAGGCTATGCATCATACATTTCTGACTCTTTCTTATATTTTATTGATTTGTATGGGCATTCATTCCAAACTTTTTCAGTAGCATGAAAAATGAAAGATTTTCTCAGTCCTATAGTTCATTACAAACTGTAGGGTCAAGTGTATTATTGCACGTCCCATAGCTTTGCACATTTTGAGGGAGAGTAGTCAAGGCTGCGTGTCACATGGACTTTTTGATCCACAAGTGTTTGTGTGTTTTATAGATTCAGTCATTTTCTGAGCATATGGAGTTTGACATTTGACCAGGGAATGTATGTGTTATTTTATACCATTACCCATGGGTATTGTAACACTCTCCAGTGTTTCAATAATGAGGCTTGGACATGAAATAAGAAGCTTTGGCCTCAGGTCTCTCTGTCTCTAGTACATACATGTTTCTTCTCAGCTGTCAAGGTTTTCTTCACACGCTGACTGCGTTTCTTACTACTTCTGTCATCAAAGTAAAAGGGCATTTTCTTTGATTCTTTCATTCTTGCTTCATATCTCCTTGAATCACATTCACATCCTATTAAGAGAAATCATGACTGCTGAATGTAAATTGTGTGCATGGGTATAATTTTAACTGTTGTTTACTCTTACTCCCCATCTATACTTTGTTTATGTAAAATACATTTAGATTTATTTACATCAGACTCTTTATAGCCAGAATTTTTAATGTATTTTTTACTTGCAGTTTTTAAGACTTGAGAGTGTAAGATGAAGAGTAAAAGAGCCTTTAAATGTAATATAAGTACATAAAACATTTGACTATAAACCATTGTAAACATTATAGCAACATTTTGTTAACCCTAATTTTATTTCTGTGATGTTTAGGGAAATTCTAACTAGCCTTAATTATTTTCATTGCTCACAGGCAACATTAATTCAATGTTATCTAAACCCATTCTGTATGGTTATCTCATTATAAAATTATTAACTATACAGAGATTTATTATATAAGGAAAAATTGAATTCAACAGAAGCTTTCAAAATGCCCAAAAGCATTATTAATTAGCCAAATAACACAAACATACAAAAGTCCCTCTGTAAAGAGGATTATGTAGATAATTGATGAAGGTAAAATATTAAATAGCTTTTGGGTACTTAAAAAAAAATTGTTATTAACAGGTTTGTTCACATATAAAAAACATTTATTTCAGTCGAGTCTCATGTAGTGAACTACAGTATTTCACAACACAACAGCACTGTGACCTTGAGTCCTGTGTGCTACATGTTGAATTATGAGGGCTGTAGATAAAAGTCCAGAGAAAAAGAAGAAAACCAGCAGAAGAAATGTCGGGCTTATGGAGGTCAGGGTAATCGTGTTTATCATTTCACAAACTCTCTGAGTACGAAAAAAAGAATAGCTGAAAAAGAAAATTGGAAAGTCAGTGTCTTTTCAACATGTCAGGTTACAAAAGTTGGGGCTGTCGTTTTAAAGGCCAAAGTGAAGAACAGAGAAGCACATTTGGTACTAATCTCTCTAATATTACAGTTTGGCTTTTGGAGGAAAAGCAGGGGCCTTTTTTCTATAAAAGCAAGTTTGTATTTGTGTGCTGACAGAATATCATATGAAATGTTTTGCATCACTTTCAGCGAGGAAATTCGATTAATAGGAGTCTTGCGTTTATGGACCTCACGTTTCATCCACAGTGAATGGGTCGGGAGGGCTGGAAAGTGCTTACTGAATGTTAAAATGTTTTGAGGTCTAACAAGCTGTAGGGCATGAAAGCTTTGACTGTATTTCTGTTCATCTCTCACAAGTGTCATACAATTGACTATTTTTGTTTTACATGTTTTATATTTTTAATACTTTTTCATTATCAGTTACCATAGTGCAAACTCTTATTTTATTGCAAAACTCACATTCTCATGTTGGAAAACTGATCACATGCGAAACAAGATTTTAAAATATTTTCATGTGAATCCCATGTGATATAGTGTGAATAACGTGAAATGCATGTTTTTTTTGTAAGTATGTATTAAAACTAAAAGCCGTTATTTTATGGTAAGTATATAAATAACATTACAAAGTATTTAAAATCACTGTATATGTTTATATATAATATACTGTACTGTATAGAAAATTATTACTGAAAATAAAGGAAATGCAAAAACTCAAAACACCTTTACAAACTTTTTTGTCTCAATCATTGGAGTCATTTTCTTTATGACAAAATAGATGTTTATCTCGCCAGTGACCTAGAAAATAAATCTGAACTCTGTTACAGTACATTATTCAGTCGACTGTTTCTTAAGTTAAGTGTTTAATGTGAGAAAATGGATCGGTCTGTCATAACACAGTAGATTTAGACCAAGGTAGACCGTGCATGGCATTAATCTGAGAGAGCAAAGTCATGAATTGTTTTACAGAACGGTGTGTGTTTTCTTCTGTCACTGTGTAATTAAAGGCTTTCCTCTCCCTGCGTTTGAAGTCCATGTAAATCCTTCAGTCTCTCTGTTGCTTTGTCATTTACATTTTTTTCTCTTTCTGGTTAACAAAATATGATTTCACATTAGTTTGCTAGTTTACAGTCAATTCGATAATTTGGTGATATATATATACTCTATTATCTAAGACTAGAACACTGATAAAGTAATAGATAATAATTCATAATCAATAATAATCTCTCTTTCTTGTCCTTAATCACACAGGCAATGTGTTTGTGGTCAGTTTGGCCTTCGCTGACCTAGTGGTGGCTTTCTATCCCTACCCGCTGGTCTTATACGCGATCTTCCATGACGGCTGGTCTCTGGGAGACACCCAGTGCAAAATCAGCGGCTTCCTGATGGGCCTGAGCGTGATCGGCTCCGTTTTCAACATCACCGGCATCGCCATCAACCGCTACTGCTACATCTGTCACAGTTTCGCTTACGGACGTCTCTACAGCTACCGCAACACACTGCTGCTGGTGGCCCTCATCTGGACCCTCACCATTCTGGCCATCCTTCCCAACTTCTTCGTGGGTTCCTTGAGTTACGATCCACGGGTCTACTCCTGTACCTTCACCCAGACTGTCAGCAGCTCCTACACTGTGATCGTGGTGGTGGTTCACTTCCTGGTGCCCATCGCCGTGGTAACCTTTTGTTACATGAGGATTTTCGTGCTGGTGATACAGGTAAGGCGGAAGGTAAAGAGCGAGGAACGATCAAGGCTGAGGCCCAGCGACTTACGCAACTTTGTCACCATGTTTGTGGTGTTTGTGTTATTTGCGATATGTTGGGCTCCGTTGAATCTGATTGGGCTCGTGGTGGCTATTGACCCCGAGGTCATGGCTCCACGTGTACCGGAGTGGCTATTTGTGGTAAGCTACTTTATGGCCTATTTTAACAGTTGCCTCAATGCTATAATTTATGGACTCCTGAACAGGAACTTTCGTAAGGAGTATAAGCGAATTGTGACGTCGGTATGGATTCCCCGAAGATTTGTGACTGAGACCTCTAGGGCAGCCACAGATGGGATGAAGAGTAAACCTTCACCTGCCATTAATAACAATGAGTGACTGTTATTTAAATCCAGTCACTGTTTTTGTGAACACATGAAGCTTTAAATTGATCTTTAATGAGAACTTGATCGTTTTTTACTACAATATCATGATACACATCTCAGGGTGTTTGCTTTATTTTTGCTGTTGTGGTCCATTTCAAAGCATCAGTATTATTACCAAATATTTAACCAAAAACTAAAATTCTACTCTATTATTTATTCACCATCGTGTCATTAAAAAACCTGTATAAGACTCTTTCTTCTGTGGGACACAAAAGAAGATATTTTGTGCTTTGGTGTCCATATGATTGTTTATCAAAATATCTTCTTTTGTGTTCTGCAGAAGAAAGAAAGTCATACAGGTTTGGAAAGACATGAGTGTGAACGAATGATAAAAACTTTTGATTTTAGGGTAAACATTTGTATTGTAAATTAAACGATGTAGCTTTTAAATCCATTTACGTGAAAATGGTTTCTGGTCGACAACTTATATTTATATTAATTAAGAAACCTTTGTACATTTTTGTGAAAGTCTGTTGTATATGTTGTCTAAATCAGTATGCTTCACATATCACACAGTCACTCCCGATTCAGAAATCCTGCCTTAAATGTAAACATTCACATGAAAATATCTTAAATATACATGTGAATCTTTTTTGAGGTGCCAAACAAATAAGTTTGGTGCTGTATATGCCAAATCAATTTGTCATGTTGAACCAAATGCAAATCCAAAAATCAACTTTAAAGAGCAGATGTGCTCTAATGAGCAAAGAGCAGCACAGCAAGATGAAGCACAACTTTAAAAAACACATCATGTGGATTCTGCTAATACAAATTTAGATTTTTCAAAGTGAATGATGACAGTGTGCAGTCCGTCAGTCATCAGTTTCAATCTGTGTTCCCCTCTTATCTTTCAAACATTAAATGTCATCCATGAGATTTATGGGATTTATTACTATCCCAGGAGAAAAGGAATACGCACAGCCCTGAAATCATACATTTCTTTAACAAATGTACTTTGAGATAAAGGTTACTGCCAATGGGAAGGTATTAGTATTTGCCATTATCAGGACCTGATTCGAATGTATTATTGTCATCTGTGCTTATTTTAACAGCGTGCACTTTAATCTGCCCAACATAACAATGTGTTTCATGCAGTGAGATTGTGCTGTGTGAGAACATGTTTCTCCATTGACCTCAATAAAAAAGCTGATGATGAAAGGTGATTTTATTGGCGATTGTGGTATGAATGGGCAGCGGAGGGATTACATGGAGAGACTGAGATGAGTTTGTTCCTTACAGACACATCTGCAGGGGGAATTATGGGGATGTGTGGCTGAAATCCCAGCAGATGGTGCAGACCAAGGTGGATGATAACACGAATACTTGGCCGAACTGAGAGTAATCTTGTAATCAATTTGCTGTATGCATTATGCAGAAGAAAGAGGAGGATGGGTACAAATATATGGTGAAATAACAGTGAAGGTAAAGAGACAGAAACTCATAGATACTGAACAATTCTTAATTTCTCAAATCTTTTTAAATTGACTATGTTCATTAAGATTAACTATTCAAGAAAAGGTTGATATTATAGTAATCTGAAAGTGGTATTTATAAACAAATAACAAAAAATTAATTTCATCAGTAAATACAATCTAACATTTGATTTTAGAAAATAATTTAGTCTAATTTGCTTAATTTAGTCTAATTTGATGAATCTAATTTGCTTAATTTTCATTTCTAATTTAAATTTTATTTATAATAAATCAGATCAGGTTTATACACATATGGGTTTTATTTTGTGTTTGGACAAATTGTGGTAACAGAGTTGACAACAATTAAGTGTTTAACTTAAATATAAATAGAAAATCAACAGCTCATATTTTATTTGGTTTAAAATTCCGAGGTTGTCTGCAACATTTTTTTGAGGTAAAGCATCTCCTTGACAAGTTGTGCATGCCAAAAGGTATTCCAAAGTCCAATTTTCCAGAAATTAGCTTCAGTTTCGTGTCCAGAAAGCTATTCTGCTAATACAAATGTTCATAATGAAAGTAAATATTGTAAGAAGTAATTATTTTTTAACTTTAAAAATGAAAAACTGAAGCGCAGTGTGAAGTTATCGCAGAGCACTAAAAGTTTCCCTCAGCAGATGAAAGTCCCCTCTGGGAAAATTTCTTTCATCTTTTAAACAGAGACAGAGCACACATACATAAACTTACAACCTCATACAGAAACTTCCTTCAAAAAACATTTATACACACACCTAAACAGCACTTGAAACATTTTAACAAACAGCAGAAGGCAGAAAAACTTTCCATATTTTAACTGAATTCTTTCATTTTAATTTATGAACATGAAAACCTCATGATCACACAAACACACTTATAAAACACATTTTATTGCAGGATTGCATTCACAGATTCACATGCATGTATGCACTTAAAGACAGCTGAATCCAAGAATTTAATACAAGAAGTTTTTTGTTATTTTTTAAACAAACCTGATTTACATATAGCAAAACTTCCATCTAAAAATCCCATTTTTGTTTCCATCTATTCTGGGCTTTTATTGGCTGCTTTTTCATTATTCAGTCCACATTTTAAAGAAAAAATTATGTTTCGGCACTACTACATTTTGTCTGTAAATTTACAACACGTACAATACACATACACCTTTGCATCACTTTGAATGTTTTTTAAGATTGTGATAAATATTTTTATTAATTGATCTTTTGAATGGTAGTGTATATGCTGTACTTTACATCATGTCAAGCTACACCATGTTGTCACCACACATTTTTACATTTTATGTCTCCCTGAATTAAACACCATCAAACAGCAACTTAAAGATTTCTCTAGCACATGCCGTTGAATATTGTTGACATGCATGAATAAAAAAATAATTTGGGATGCCCCAGGGTAATTCTATGCAGTACAGGGTTAAACAAACACAATCAGACATGTTTTGCCCATACAGCTCACAGGAGGGTGTGGTGATGGTGACGCATCGTGACATTCATTTGTGCTCTCTCTCTCACAGCTAAGAGATCACATCTTACATGCTTGTCTTTTCCAAAATCACAGAAAACTTCACTGGGCTTGTAAAAGCGCAGCTGTGAATATAAATTGCGGATAGAAAACGCTCCTTTAGTCTCACTCAGCATGTGCAGATCCTCTGGGCAATGATGTCCCATGTAAATGTCACTTGGATGTATAAATAAGCGAAACACTCATGTGCACACACATACATTGTTTTGGGTCCAGCACCACTTACATCAAATGTTGATTTGAATCTTGCATGACATAAAAGCTTCCACTTAAGCTTTGGGACAAATTTATTTCAGAGCAAATAAATTGCCATTGTATTCCTTCACAATGATGACTACTTCATGAAGGCAAGGATGCAGTCATAATGAGGGCAATTTGGCTTTTGTGTGAGACTTATCAAGCAGAAGCAATGTGACTTTGATTCGACTGATGTTTTGGTGTATGTTGAGAATGCAGATACAGTGATATGGATTGATGGTGAAATGATCCGGTTCGCCAACCAAAAGTTGTGGGTTCAAACCACAAAGCGTTGCTATATTGTAAGTGAATTGTAAGTGGTATTGGATAAAACCATCTTTTAAATGACCACATAGTCATAATAAAGTCAAGTGTGTGCTGCAGTTTTCATTAACTCTCTTTAGCAAAATTACTATGAATCGTGTCCGTTTTGTGTGCCCACAGGTTCTTCCAATTTCATTTGATTTGTGCCCTCCTTCCACCCCAACCCGATGGAGACGTCCGCTCTAGCATCAGTAAGTAAAAAAACTCACCCTGAAATCATAAACCTTATTTCCTCCAGTGACCTTAAATCACTTAAGCTCGCAGCGCCGACTTGCCTGAAAGTCACAGTTCCCATAAGCACACGTTCAAAACGAGACGTGCCACCATCTGCACCATTATAAAATAATAACCGCACACATCTGAACTCAGCCGGGTTTCTCTGAAAAGGAGAATCTGCTCGTAATGACAGAGCATTTGTTCTGGTGGCATGGCAGGTAGATCTGAAAAGTAAATTACTGCGTATCTGTGCGAGCTGCCAACTGTCAGCTCAGCTAGCTGACGGTGACCTTGGACTACAATTGTTTTTCCATTGACCGGCTTGAGAAATTACACAAAGGACATGGGGGAGATCAAAAGCATAAATCAGTTACAATCAAGATGTGAGGGATTGAATGAGTGTGAGAAACAGAAAATGATGGATATGCATGTCCGTTAGGTATTAATGAGAATGCACATTCATTTACATAAACACATACATTAATATAAAATGTAATTTGTAATCGTGTTTATGTGGATGAAAATATCTTATGCTTTTACTAGGATTGAGGTAATGATAATATATGCCATGGATTATATGTGACCCTGTCTGTAAAACTTTTTTTGGTCATTTACTGTATTCCAACCATCCTGTATTATGTAAAAAACATTTGTAAAAATATAACCTTGATATCTTAAATATTAACTGAGGAATGACATGTCAAAGATTGAAATCTTAGTGATATTTATAGTCAAAGTTCGAGCTCATTATCTCATAATTTGAGTCTTTCACAGACAGGTTCAGATATAAGCAGTGGTAAAATGGCATTCTTTTTACTTATTACTTAAAGTTACTATAACTCACTGTCAACACAATCTTATGGCAATTCTTAAACTGTCTTTATTTAATAAAAATACCTTTTTGTACACTTCTTTTCACACAATTCACACGAACTAGCAACTAGCAAAGTTTAGTCTCTCACACTGCTTTTCTGTTTTCCGATTGTTAAAACAGCACAATAAAAAAGCCTCGTGTGCTGCAATCACCCCATCACAGCCTCGGATCAAACCGCATGTCATCCTGCAACGGACACACATTTGTCTGTGTCACTTTAACCCCGCTGCACATTTTTCAAAACACTTCATGACAAAGTGGCAAACGATTAGAGACACAGAGACCTTGGTGCACAGACCACTTCTTTAAGCCATGTTAATCTGTGATGGGCCGTGATTAAGGGTCGGGCAGAGGGGAAAGATGACGGTGGAGTTCTCCTTCATCATACTTGAATGCCCTGGAGGCTTCGGGCAGCTCAGAGTAATATGTTGTCAGTTTAATGACAGAGCGAGCCGGTGTAAGATTGTAAGACACTCTCTGCCATTACCTGTATTTTTTTAACACTTGTTCTGTCACCAAAATTGTCTTTGTCATGTAGAGTTTTGACATCGTGTTATACTTCACTGCTCAAGGTGAGAGAAAGTAATGAGCACTTACAGTAATAGATGTACTGTAGTGTGTTTCTGTGAACTACAGTTTTCTTTTAGTAAAAAGCTGTCCAAACATTGTCATAATCCAACAGAGACAGGTGTGTTATAGTTTGAAGGTTGGTTATGGTTAGACATTTAGTTAACTCCAATATGCTCAAGCTTAAAAAAGTTGTTTTTTACAGTAAGGAAATATGAACATATTTTAGACAATCATGCTCTTTTTTAATCTCTTTTCAGATCAAAGAGACTTGAGTTTGTTGTCCTTCTGCCACAGTCTGACCAGCTGTGAAGTCATGAGGGCAATTTACACACCAATAAAGGTTATTCTGAACCCATCCTGGGCTGATGTCTTCCTAACAAAGTGTCGTTCATTGCAATGCATTTAAAGACACTGTGTTTGCACAGACTGACACAAACACGTTCTGACAGACTCGTTTTATAAATACTAAAGGATGCTTTCACCTGAGCTGAACCATTCTGTCAGACCTTGTGTTTGTCTGTGTGTGTCCTTTGTGTCGAATATGTTGAAAAAGTAGAAAGGACTTACGCAGGTATCTAAATTACAGAGAAAGAAACAGGTAGAGAACAGTTTAAAACTATCTAAGAGAAATAAAAAACTCAAACAAGTGTAATGTTTTAATTCATACAAACATATTAAATGAATAATTTTGCTTAAATGAATTGTCACATTACAAAGAAAATCTTTGTGTTTGTATTTTAATATGAGAGTTTCATTTTGATTGGAAAGGACAAATTTGAGCTTTTTCGGCACAACTGGAAATGGTGTTGATAATGAGAGGTAGAGTACCAATTATCAGAGTCATTTCTGTTATAATAACAATCATTTTAAGTCTTACAGGCTTATCCTCACACTATAATTTAACTTGTCAATCCAAAAATCCCCCAAAAAATCCATGTTTTGTCTCTCACATGCTTTCTATCTATCACTTTTCTCTTGGTATGTATTTATTTTATTCTGAAATAGATACAGGCACCTTTTAAAAACACATAATACTATGAGTCTGCAATGTGATCATCTGCAATCATTTTAAAGAGAACATTTAAAATTATTATGCAAATGTGAGCTTTAGTATTTTCGTTCAGAGCTGTTTGAATGTGATCTGTATTTCAGATGCTTCGGTGATTGCAAACACGCTGCCATAATAGTGTATATTTCAGAGATAATTTAGAAGTACAACAGCTACCTCTCTATTTCTATTTAAGGTATCTGTTAGAATATTTCTTCTCGGTTCTTCTCAGTTATAGCTCAGTTGCCGTTACTCATCTGTTGCATCCCCTCGATTTCTGCTTTGCAATCCATGCTCATGGCCATTGAGTTGTGGATTCAAATGAAGTCCTTCAGCTCATGTGACTAATCATTCTGGAGCCACAGGAAAATGACATCATGTCAGCGCTGATGGCAACACAAGAATGTGCACAATCCAAATATCATGTGAGATGAAAGGCAGCAGGCAGGAAAAATATGATGATATTCATTTCACGTTTTTGAATGCTTGCAAAAAATCTGCGTCTGGTAAAATATCTGTAATGAAATGAAATATTTTCAGTATATACGTTGTTAGGTACACTAGGAGCACCAAGAAAAGCATTCATTAGAAATTCTACCGACATACTTTCCTTTTATACATGGCATGTATAAACTACACATCACCGGGTCACGCATTTTCATAAAACCAGATCTTTCAGGTAGTTATTGACAGTCACATTACCCATAATGCACCTCAGATGTTCACCCTCTTCCTTATTCAGTCATTCACATGGAATGACAAAGAGGAGAGATAGAACAGGCACCTACTCCATGCTGTTCCATAAATTAGTTTAAACCTTAAAGGCCAATTTCAGATTAGGATCCTGTAGCTGACTTAGCATGGGTCTAATCATGGCATATTAATGCTCAGTCTCTGGAGAGATTAAACTCATTACTTACATCCACTGACAAATGGGCACTGGCAGGGCCTGGCACGGCTGTGGTGGTGAATGCATAACGTAACCTTCAGCGCACTTATCATTGGTCAAGCAGATGCCGGAACGCACGGGTGACCCGCGTGTGTGCGCACGCATGCAGAAGAGACGTGAGATTGATCTGGCTCTCATTAACTTTTTCATGCGGAGATTCCTCCTGAGAACTGAAGATCTTTAGATCGTGACAATGATCTTCAAACACTAGATACTACACGCTTTGACATCCCAACGTCGTCTTAACCACCAAACCCAAATTAAACCTAAAACCTTATTAAATAAAATAAGAACCCTCTTCATAATAAATATTCATATCATATTATTAATACAAATGTTAAGGATATTACATAGTAAGTTAAATATATTTGACAAGTGTAAGCTGGAGCAAACTTAGTAGATAGATAAGTGAAAAGAGATGTATTTTCCCATCAACAGTGAAGTATGTACTTGTTATAAGTATGGGAATTAGTATGCAACCTGTGTGTAGAGATGCTCTAGGGCTGTTTCTCAAACAAGCGTACATGCTTTAATATCAAAGGCAACGTCAAAAGATTTAATGATATATGAATCTTTGTCACGAGTCATTGTTATCGAGTAGCACAAATTATTTTACCAGCTCTTATGTAGTTAACTTTCCTGAGTAGTAGATTCCCACAATCTAGATTCTAGATTAATCATCTGTGTTCTTAAACGACTGACTTTGCATATTAATATAAATGTACAGTATATTTTTTCTGAATTTGCTGTCATTTTCAGTTGTCAAATCTTGCTCCCTGTTGCATTGATTCTACAAGCAACAGATGTTACAGATGTAATACAGCGTTACATGTAAAAGATGAAAGGAGACACAGTTAAAGCACGTGTTTAAAGTATTTAAAATAGACTGTAAATAACTTTTTGCTGGCTTAAATTTTTAAGTCCAATCAACTTGGCTTTACAAGTCATTTCAACTGGTAAAATGTAAAACATTAAGTTAAAATGACCTTTAAAGCAATGTTGATTGGACTTTAAGGGAAGCAGCAAAGAGGTTTTTAATATTTCATAGTTTAAAATTTTAAGTATTTTAAAGTATTTAGCCAAATAAAAAGTAACAATGTTTTTCAGCAGGCAACATATTCTGTAATTTAGCCTCAAAAATGAGCAAAAAAAGCCTCTTATTAGACAACAAAAGTATAGACTGCATTGGTAGCGTGCCTCCAAATGTTACCTCCGTAGACAGCTCACTATGTTTTGGACCCGAGCAATAATGTAATTGACTCTTTTCTACAGAATTTTAAAATGAGTTCACAGTCCAATTGTGATTGAATCACAAGATGTTAACACTAGGTTACACAGGTGGTTAAAGAGAACCAATGCAGATCATTGCAGCTTGGATATACTATACAAAGCCAGAAGACATGCTGATCAAAAACTGGGGAAAAAAAGGGATGAACGAGCCCAAAGAAAAGAGAAATAACATGAATCACATCTTGTCATGGTAACCCTCTAATGAGGCCGGCATGCTGGTTCTGTGATGATCCTTGCTTTGTAATATCTCGAAAGAGCCGATGAAATCAATAGAAATGCTGAGGAGCAAATCCTCTAATGTAGCGTACAGAAGTGCAGAGAGATAAATACAGCGGTTACGTGTTGCTGTTATGAAACAAAACCTCCACTCATGACTTGGCATTTTAAAGCGTCTCGCTGATGTGCTTGTCTTATTCTGCCTTTAATAAAACGCAAATGTCTGTTGTATTTTTAGGGAAAATGTCCTTGGGACCCAGTGGCATAATGCAGCTGATTGTCCTGAAAGAAATAAAAGGGATGCACATTCAGCTGTTCTCACACACGCTCTATCTGTCTCTAAAAATATTCAGCGTCTTCCTCGTTTCTTTGATTCTTCTCCCCAAATCCATTAAAAAACGCTAAGAAGCTGTTTTCTTTCTCTCTTTACCTCTTTCCTTCAGGGCCCCTGATGAGTTTCAGAGACGTTCCGTCTTTCTTTGTTCCTTCTTTATATTTTTCTTACATTGTACCTTACCTGCTCTTGTAAGCTAGTTTGAAGTTAAGCTTCATTAGCATGTGCCTGTCTTTTTTTCTGTCTCTTTCTTTTGCCAAGAGAAACGTGGATTTCTGTGATTCTAAAAGTGATTTTTATATTCAGATGGACCAGTTATACTTAAGATGTCTTCAGGAACAACCAAAGATGAGGGTAAGTGATGTCTATTGCATGTGTAGGTTGACATCTAGAACATAAAGTAAATGAATTCTGAAATAAATAACTTTTCCACTTTTCTAGCCAGCAGATGTGGTGACTCTTTTTAGCATTAAACACACAATGGTGTCTCTCTCACACACACAATCCATAACAATCTCACACAGACTTTTCCTTGCACAGAAGAGAACTACTTTAGTGACACAGATTTATGCTGTTTGTTTTAAGTTCAGCATAATAATTTCTGCTAGTAATTCATGTTTTAGCACAGCTTGGTGCTGTTTTAGCACAGTAGGCGGTCAAAAACTGTGTGTGTATGTGTTTTGAATCTTGTGGACATTAAATTCTCAAACACAGTGTAAATGGGTCAAGCCTTACGAGATTTATACCATTAGAATTCAATAAGGCTCCAAAATGCTTTCAGGACCTTGTTAGGGGTGTGAACTGCATTTTAAATGCCACCGTTTATCAGAGGCAATACAAACTCAACCTTTCTCGTTTCAAAACAAAACATTTTATCTTAGTCACAGCACACAAGGGTAATTACTCTGTGTAGCCACAGTTTTATTGCTGCATGTAAAGTATCCAGCTGTAGATGAAATGTGTAATTAAGGTTACGTCTTGTGTTCTGTCTCAGAAATTCTCATTATTGGCTTGACTGTACATTTTTTATTTTGAAATGTAGATTTTGGATGCTTTTCATCAGAACGTGTTTTCTGGGATTCAATCCCATGACACTGATGTCTCTTAGTGCCCTGCGCTATTAATTGAGCTACAGAAACACACCAAGACCTCAACGTTACACTGTTACACAATCTAATGGCTGAAATAACTTGCTCTGAATCTTTGTACAAGTAAGTTAGTTTGACTCATAAGATGCAATTTTAAAACTTTCGCTCTCTGACGCCACCTATGTTTGAAACATAAAATTGTAGGTTATTATTTGTAAAATACAAGCTGATAGCTTAAATTATAAATCAGTATTGAAATCTTATGGTGTAATAGATCTGGGTAAGATTAGGAGATCTGAACATGATCTTTTATGTTCTTGCTTAGTAAATGATTTTTGTTTGATTTTAACCAAGAAAAGTTACAGATTGCACCATTAATGTTAAAATAATCATCCACCATTGCTGTTTTCTGTGTTTATCACCATGTTTATCAGTTCTTGCATAAAATAAAATCTTTACTGTAAAGTTACCAATGAAAGTTACCTGGCATTAACTTTCATTGAGTTAAGGGTACACTTTAACCCAGATAGTGTAAAGATAAACCGTCACCGAGCAGTGTAGTAGTAGTTGAAAAACACTCAGTGTTCACAGTTAAATATGAGGAAGTGAAAAAACAAGTCACAAAGTGCAAAGCAAGACTAAAGTAAAGTGAAAAGATCATAGAATCTAGTGTCTGATACTGTATGTTAAGGCAAAATACTATGTAATCACAATCTGTAACCTATTTAAGTCTTATAAGTGAAGAGATCCACTGTTTTTGGAACCTTTATGATTTGTTCTTAATAAACAACTTTAAACTTTAACTTGGCAGTGCAGTGTTTTAAACTTGCAGTAACCTTGAATGTCACATGATTTTAGACTTCACACATTGACATCGGACTTCCTTTTTGTCAGTCCACCACATGGTAAAAACAGCAACAGAAAGTAAAGAAAACCACTGCGGCCAACCTCAAACAAACTACTCAAGAAGAACCTTTATCATTTATTAACACAGTTTATTAATGCTTAAAAGTTTGAGATGGCTGAGATTATTAATGCCAATGCGATCATTAGTACTAAGGAAATGAACACAGAGAGAGTGGAGATGATAGTGGATATCTATGACAATGACGATTCATTATATCATGACATCGGGACAGAGATGGACTCCAAAGCAAACTCACACCAGTTACGGCGGCATACAGGTAATGACATTCATTTCTATGTTACTGCTTATTTAAAACACTAAACATTTCAGTTATAGTTTAACCATACTTTATCTGTTTTGTGATACATGGAGAAGTAACAATAGAGAGGATAAAATAACTTGTGTTGTCCTCAGATGGTGATTATATAAAGATAAGAAGTTGCAGATCAGTGACGGTGTGTTTGGTGGTGTTGTGTGTTCTTCTACTGACTGCAGTCATAGTGTTGTGTGTCCTGATCTATACAAACAATCACCAGTTTCACATCAAGAGCAAAAACATCACAGAAGAGAGAGTCACATGTGAGAGAGAACATGTTATATTTAAAAATCTTAATCTGACCTATGAGAGAATGAATGGACTTCAGATAGATCTTGATAATATGGGTAAGATTTTTTTTGTTTATTTGGTATCTCTATACAGCAGAGACACAGCAGTCTCTGGTAGTATGATGTAAAATTATAATATTTATTTTAGTAATAAACCTGAGACTAATATTCAAGCTCAACATTCTAAACAATCAGAGACTGTGTACACGTATTTGTATATGTGAGTTAATAGGCTGCTAAAACGTAAACATTTAGGTATAAATGAGAATAAAGAGCTCATAGCTGAACTATTTGTGTTAACAGGTGGATGGATGTACTATCAGTTTAGTTTGTACTTCATTTCATTTGAGAAGAGGAGCTGGACTGACAGCAGAAATTACTGTAGAGAGAGAGGAGCAGATCTGATCATCATTAACAACAAAGAGGAACAAGTGAGTGAAGATTTGCCTCCAGAAGTTATCTTATTCTGACACACACTTCAATAAAAACATACAGTTAGTTTTGTTATATTACTCTTAAATAGAAATAATACAAGCGTCTGGTAATCATTTAGAAGATTTAACCATGTTGTGTTTTCTGGGAAAATCATGTTAAACAATCAGCTTATGATATAAATGTGCTGTCGTTTCATCTTATCAGGATTTTGTTAAGAAAATGTTTGGTTCAGACAACATCTGGATTGGTTTGTCTGACAGTGATGAGGAGGGCGTGTGGAAATGGGTTGATGGCAGCACACTGACCTCTCGGTGAGAAATCACTAAATTTAACTGATTATTACTGAATAAATGATTCTTACAGTCAGTATCATATCACAAACTGAAGATCTAATGCTGATCTGTTGTTTCAGCTTTTGGGCTTCTTTAGAACCCAACGGCCGTAAAACAGAGAACTGTGTTGTGTCTTATACATCAGTGTGGTATGATTATCCATGTACCCATGTTTATAGATGGATCTGTGAGAGGAGCACATTAATAAATTCTTCTGATGTTTGTTTATGCAGTACATTGAGAACATAAAGAATTTTTTTTCTTAAACACATTAATCTATTTTAAGTCATTCTAGACCGTCATTTAAACCCAACCAGAAATCCTGCTTTATTAAATAAAATATTTAAGCGCCATATATTTCTCTTATACCATAACTGACTCACAACATAAAAATATATTTAGTTTTTAAATGTTGTCATGTGTAATGTAACATGTTTGTTACCATCAATATAAGTAATACTAAAGAAGTAGGATGTTGTGAGCATAAATCTGTAGTCTGTAGTTTACACTGTACATATATAACATAATAACATAATAACAGTAATACAAATAGTTAATGGCTCATCCAGCATTTTTATTTAGGCGCCCTAAAGCAAATGTAATGCAAATATGAAACCTAAACCTGCATATATTCACTAATAAAGCAACTTTTCTCACACTTTATGGACGTATCTTGTGTAATGGTGCAGCGGGCTTGCGCAAAGTTTTCTGCTGTATTTGTATTTTGTGGATATTTCACTTGTATGATTAAATCCCACAAATAGAGCAAATGACACCTCACTAGCACACATGTAGTTACATATGGTTGTTTTTCATTATTCTCATTCTGACGTACTGTATACAATCAAACAA
The DNA here is from genome assembly GCA_019155185.1 of Beaufortia kweichowensis. NCBI lineage: Eukaryota > Metazoa > Chordata > Actinopteri > Cypriniformes > Gastromyzontidae > Beaufortia > Beaufortia kweichowensis. The sequence goes on along the minus strand of CM032815.1, from coordinate 1,893,064 downwards.
TTGTTGTATGTACAAAATGTGAGCCATTATATTTGTTAAATATATGAAATGTATGGTGTTTCAAAAAAGGGTCAGTGTAACAGAGTGGACATGCAAGACATGTCATTTAAAACATCTAGGAAGTTTACTCACACTTGAGAGTTCACACATTTATTTCTGATGCCATACTTCCGTTGTTTTGCTTACAGAGCAACACGGGAGAAACAATTAGCTTTAGCAGAGCAATAATGTTTAACTATAAAAGACTAGAATTGACTGAGGTCATTTATGAAAGTATGAGCAGGACTGAGTTTCAGGGGATGAAGAGAGAAAGTGTGGACATGATGCTGGAGATATCTGACAGTGTGAGAGATCATGACTTCAGGGCAGCCACATACTCTAGTACAACCAGCCACTGCAGTATACAGGTAACAACATCCATTTCTAAAACCATGAACAAATATACTGTAGATTAGCTAGTGCTATTTATTTTCTATATGTGCTATGATATACAGTAATATAATAAAAGTTAACATATGTCATTTTCAGGAAGTGAGTGTATGAAGATGAGAAGATACAGATCAGTGATGGTGTGTTTGGTGCTGTTGTGTGTTCTTCTACTGACTGCGGTCATAGTGTTGTGTGTCCTGATCTATACAAACAATCACCAGTTTCACATCAAGAACAAAAACATCACAGAAGAGAGAGACACATGTGAGAGAGAACATGTTATATTTAAAAATCTAAATCTGACCTATGAGAGAATGAATGGACTTCAGATAGATCTTGATAATATGGGTAAGATTTTTTTTGTTTATTTGGTATCTCTATACAGCAGAGACACAGCAGTCTCTGGTAGTATGATGTAAAATTATAATATTTATTTTAGTAATAAACCTGAGACTAATATTCAAGCTCAACATTCAAAACAATCAGAGATTGTGTACACGTATTTGTATATGTGAGTTAATAGGCTGCTAAAACGTAAACATTTAGGTATAAATGAGAATAAAGAGCTCATAGCTGAACTATTTGTGTTAACAGGTGGATGGATGTACTATCAGTTCAGTTTGTACTTCATTTCATTTGAGAAGAGGAGCTGGACTGACAGCAGAAATTACTGTAGAGAGAGAGGAGCAGATCTGATCATCATTAACAACAAAGAGGAACAAGTGAGTGAAGATTTGCCTCCAGAAGTTATCTTATTCTGACACACACTTCAATAAAAACATACAGTTAGTTTTGTTATATTACTCTTAAATAGAAATAATACAAGCTTCTGGTAATCATTTAGAAGATTTAACCATGTTGTGTTTTCTGGGAAAATCATGTTAAACAATCAGCTTATGATATAAATGTGCTGTCGTTTCATCTTATCAGGATTTTGTTAAGAAAATGTTTGGTTCAGACAACATCTGGATTGGTTTGTCTGACAGTGATGAGGAGGGCGTGTGGAAATGGGTTGATGGCAGCACACTGACCTCTCGGTGAGAAATCACTAAATTTAACTGATTATTACTGAATAAATGATTCTTACAGTCAGTATCATATCACAAACTGAAGATCTAATGCTGATCTGTTGTTTCAGCTTTTGGGCGGCTTTAGAACCCAACGGCCGTAAAACAGAGAACTGTGTTGTGTCTTATACATCAGTGTGGTATGATTATCCATGTACCCATGTTTATAGATGGATCTGTGAGAGGAGCACATTAATAAATTCTTCTGATGTATGTTTATGCAGTACATTGAGAACATAAAGAATTTTTTTTCTTAAACACATTAATCTATTTTAAGTCATTCTAGACCGTCATTTAAACCCAACCAGAAATCCTGCTTTATTAAATAAAATATTTAAGCACCATATATTTCTCTTATACCATAACTGACTCACAACATAAAAATATATTTAGTTTTTAAATGTTGTCATGTGTAATGTAACATGTTTGTTACCATCAATATAAGTAATACTAAAGAAGTAGGATGTTATGGGCATAAATCTGTAGTCTGTAGTTTACACTGTACATATATAACATAATAACATAATAACAGTAATACAAATAGTTAATGGCTCATCCAGCATTTTTATTTAGGCGCCCTAAAGCAAATGTAATGCAAATATGAAACCTAAACCTGCATATATTCACTAATAAAGCAACTTTTCTCACACTTTATGGACGTATCTTGTGTAATGGTGCAGCGGGCTTGCGCAAAGTTTTCTGCTGTATTTGTATTTTGTGGATATTTCACTTGTATGATTAAATCCCACAAATAGAGCAAATGACACCTCACTAGCACACATGTAGTTACATATGGTTGTTTTTCATTATTCTCATTCTGACGTACTGTATACAATCAAACAATTGTTGTATGTACAAAATGTGAGCCATTATATTTGTTAAATATATGAAATGTATGGTGTTTCAAAAAAGGGTCAGTGTAACAGAGTGGACATGCAAGACATGTCATTTAAAACATCTAGGAAGTTTACTCACACTTGAGAGTTCACACATTTATTTCTGATGCAATACTTCCGTTGTTTTGCTTACAGAGCAACACGGGAGAAACAATTAGCTTTAGCAGAGCAACAATGTTTAACTATAAAAGACTAGAATTGACTGAGGTCATTTATGAAAGTATGAGCAGGACTGAGTTTCAGGGGATGAAGAGAGAAAGTGTGGACATGATGCTGGAGATATCTGACAGTGTGAGAGATCATGACTTCAGGGCAGCCACATACTCTAGTACAACCAGCCACCAGCCACTGCAGTATACAGGTAACAACATCCATTTCTAAAACCAAGAACAAATATACTGTAGATTAGCTAGTGCTATTTATTTTCTATATGTGCTATGATATACAGTAATATAATAAAAGTTAACATATGTCATTTTCAGGAAGTGAGTGTATGAAGATGAGAAGATACAGATCAGTGACGGTGTGTTTGGTGCTGTTGTGTGTTCTTCTACTGACTGCAGTCATAGTGTTGTGTGTCCTGATCTATATAAACAATCACCAGTTTCACATCAAGAACAAAAACATCACAGAAGAGAGAGACACATGTGAGAGAGAACATGTTATATTTACTAAAAATCTAAATCTGACCTATGAGAGAATGAATGGACTTCAGATAGATCTTGATAATATGGGTAAGATTTTTTTTGTTTATTTGGTATCTCTATACAGCAGAGACACAGCAGTCTCTGGTAGTATGATGTAAAATTATAATATTTATTTTAGTAATAAACCTGAGACTAATATTCAAGCTCAACATTCTAAACAATCAGAGATTGTGTACACGTATTTGTATATGTGAGTTAATAGGCTGCTAAAACGTAAACATTTAGGTATAAATGAGAATAAAGAGCTCATAGCTGAACTATTTGTGTTAACAGGTGAATGGATGTACTATCAGTTCAGTTTGTACTTCATTTCATTTGAGAAGAGGAGCTGGACTGACAGCAGAAATTACTGTAGAGAGAGAGGAGCAGATCTGATCATCATTAACAACAAAGAGGAACAAGTGAGTGAAGATTTGCCTCCAGAAGTTATCTTATTCTGACACACACTTCAATAAAACATACAGTTAGTTTTGTTATATTACTCTTAAATAGAAATAATACAAGCTTCTGGTAATCATTTAGAAGATTTAACCATGTTGTGTTTTCTGGGAAAATCATGTTAAACAATCAGCTTATGATATAAATGTGCTGTCGTTTCATCTTATCAGGATTTTGTTAAGAAAATGTTTGGTTCAGACAACATCTGGATTGGTTTGTCTGACAGTGATGAGGAGGGCGTGTGGAAATGGGTTGATGGCAGCACACTGACCTCTCGGTGAGAAATCACTAAATTTAACTGATTATTACTGAATAAATGATTCTTACAGTCAGTATCATATCACAAACTGAAGATCTAATGCTGATCTGTTGTTTCAGCTTTTGGGCGGCTTTAGAACCCAACGGCTATAAAACAGAGAACTGTGTTGTGTCTTATACATCAGTGTGGTATGATTATCCATGTACCACTGTTTATAAATGGATCTGTGAGAGGAGCACATTAATAAATTCTTCTGATGTTTGTTTATGCAGTAAATGTCCTATTTTTAGTAATTTTCAGTAATCTTAAGCAATATTCAGGTTTTAATTATTATTTTGTCTTGTTATTAAACACTTGTATTTAATGTTTCCCATCAATAAGAGTATTGTTGAAGTAAAATATATGGTGATTATATATCTGTGGGTTATAGTTTACACCATGACCTATATAAATAAATGCAATAATTGCTTAATTAAGTCAATTGCTTATGTAGCATATCTTAAGCTTATTTGAACAGTGGTGCACTTTCTACATTCTTAAATTGGCCACTTCCTCCTCTTCTGGAGGAAGTGCACTTGGCGGCCAGTTTTGCAATGCTTCCAAGCAACATTTTCTATAAGCTTGAATACGGGAAGACTGATATTTCTTAAATAACTGGATATAATCACAATTAAAAACATATTTCTGACCAACATATTTCTGGTTTCTCAAGCTCAAAGTGTGGTAAATATAGCATAGGCTGGTATATTTACCAGCCTATGGTTTTCTGTCAAAATAAATAAATCATGCTTAAATCAAACCTTTGTCATTGTTTACTCACCTTCATGTTGCTTCAAATCTGCACAAAATCCTAGTGAAATCTTTTCAGCATGGACATTCACAAATTCACATGATATCAAAAGTAGTTTTATTCACCCAACATGGCACAGAGGTAGAAGGAGGACACAGAAAAAAAGGAAAACTTTTACTTGTAAGTTAAGATACTTGTACGTGAGATTAACAATGATGAAGGACAGAACACCAATCCTCAAACTAAGCACTAATGCACATGGTATCTGCACAGGTCTTCGTGTCAGTATTTTTTTTCTTCTTTCAAGGCCACAATGTTTTGTCCTTGATAATAAAACTTGAGTATATTTAATAATTCACCTCACACTATTTTCCAGCAGTACAAAGCACTCAAGTGGCTGAGTGTTGAATGATAAGTAGCAACAGGAATTCACACATCCCATCCACACACAAACATTAACATGTCTTTACTGTACTTGAATCTACTTCTTATTCTGAACTTCTTTATCTTGCTTTGTTTGTCTGTTTGAATTTACCCAACCTTGTGATGGCACAAGCATGCATGTTTTTTGTGTCAGTGCTATTTCCAATTGTGTGAGAGCTTGTATTGAGCTTTTCAACACAAGATACCACCCACATTCCTTCAACGCCAACTCTAAGTTAAGCTGCCCGGTTAGTTATTGTCTGTTTTTGTTGGGATTGAAAAGGTGTCCTATTAGATGAATGGATTTCAATGTCATTTCAACTTTACATTTAATGTAAAAAGATCATATAAAAGGTTCCCATGGAAACAGTGATCTTGGTAAATGTCTTAGAAAGTGTAGCATGAAAATATAAGGGAGAGCTTGTTGGAAATAATAGATAATATGTAGTAATATTAAGCACTTATTAATAAAAAAATATTTTTTCACAAGAAAAAAATAAAGTGCTTAATCAACTTAAGTGCAGATATATTTAAATAGAACTTAATGCAATCAATCTAAAATTGATTCTCAGTGAGTAAGTGTTGCACCTCTTTCTGAGTTTAAACCATGAAACTTTAATTAAGGACATAATTTCAATTTGGACAAGACAGATTAATGGCACTAAAATGAAGTATGAAGTACATTCACAGCAGAAAAGATGTTGCTGCCACCACCAGGATATTAGTGGTAAAATCTTATTTCAACAGTTGCAAAGCCAATGATATAACCTCTGAATAAAGAAAATCCAGATTAATTCACTTTATGCAAAATATAAGTTATTTTGAGAATGCATATCATTATAAATGTACTCGTTTAACCTAATCTACCTGATTTCACATGTTTGTGTTTACTTTTAAGTTTCTCCTGATAGTAGTCAATCGAATCGTATCTGTCATCTTTCCTTTTATAACTTTTTTGGATGAGCTAATGTTTTCATTTTGCAAAATAATATTTTTTGCCACGAGAACAAAAGGTAATACATAGTCACATTATTATTATTATTATTATTATTGTCATTATTATCATCATTATCATTATTATTATTATTATTATTATTATTATTATTATTATCATTATTATTATTATTATCAGCTGCCCGTTTATTTCAACAGGTTTATGTATAATTAAAAAAAATATATAAAAAGAAAAAAAATTGTGTTTCCGTTATCACACCTGCCATGCTCTGACGTCAGTTAGCCCCGCCCATTACCATTTCCGAATCACAAGCAGAAAGTTGTGTTGTTTGTTTTTCCTCAACCTTTTAATAACTTAAACAAGTTTGATGAACAAATCATGCTTAAAAGAGGTAAGCAGCCGTAACTTTTTAGTGTCGGACTGATTTCGTTCGGATAAACGAAGTGTCAACTTTCATTTACGTTAATTTTGTTGTTTTACTTAGTATAATTTGAGGACTATAATGTTATTTATGATTCCTGGCTGTTATGTTAAAGCAAGATACAACTGAGGTTACTCTTCCTGAAAGCAGGCAATTAAAAATGCATTATTAGCCTGAAACTACTCAGACTAAAGCAATATATATGTTGCCGAGGTTCAACAAAAGAAACGTCTAATCTACAGTACCAGCCAAAGACATTTGACAGCTTGACATTGTTAAAATGTTTGCACAATTTTTAAAATAATAATTTAATGCAATCCTGTGTTAAATTAGATGCAGTACACACTTACAATACATACAGTATCATATCAGTATAACCCACTTGGCATGGATTGCAAAGATTTTATTTTAAAGTGCTTTTTTAAAGTGTCAAAAGGTATTTTTCCTCATTATAAGAGATATATTGCTAAATGCAGTTGTGAATTTTGTCCTCAGCACTTTATCAGCGGTTTATCAGACAGCAATCCAGTCTGATGTAGAGCATTAACACTATGAGCTGCTATACAGTAAACGACAGCAGCATCATTCACATGCACAGTTTAGGCATGTTATGCACATGCAGACGTACAATCCCAATTTTTCATTAATAAGATATATTTATGATTCAGATTTTGATTAACACAAAACTTTCAGCATTTTTACGTGCTGTATTTCTGGGCAGGAATTGTCCATAAGGGAAGCGGGGTCAAAAAGTTCAGCGTGGATCCAGTCAGTGCTAAAGGCTCATCAGATGTGATCTGGCTAAACTAGATCTGTACGTCATTGGAATCACAAAATCGGCTTCACCCAAAATAGCCCAGCTTCTGAGTGCTCGTCTCTGAGGCCTATAACAAGAGACAGAAGACAACAGCAAAGACAGAGAGACTTGGATAGTGTACAGGACAGTCTTTAGAGTCACATGCCCAAAGCCATCTACTTTTCTCGGTCTCACACTGTTTCTGTCTGTAGCGCCCTTTTCAGTCTCCTCTTAAATGTCTTCTGCCGCCTACTTCGCATTTCAATAACTCCACGCAGTAACAACAACAATTCCTGAACTGTTTTGACAGACGCAGCAGTGTTTTCTATAATAGTTCCTTCCCTTTATGTATCTTGTTGGATTAATCCTTAATTCTTGAATGCACAAAATCAGCAGATTTCTGACTTTACCTCTCACGACACTCACAATTTTCTTCCCCCGCGCCGTTTTACAGCACAGACTTCAATTGAGTTGGCATTTATGAAAAGCGTGTATGTTCCCAGACAGCGTATAATCCAGTGTTATTACTGTATTTTACCAAATGCCATAGGTGGCAGGACTAATTTGCAACAACTGAGGAGAAAATCTCTTCCTTTTAAAGATGATTGTCTGAAGGATGTTACTCTGTCTTTTTCTTGTCTCCAAAAATGGTTTTTGAACAGTGGAAATTACCGTGTTAGTAATAGTCATATGTCAATAGTAATAGTCAAATAGTCATATGGACTTGAACTCAGGGGTGGGGAACAGGGTGATTTAAAAATATATTAACACCTTAAGCCAGTCCACCTCAAGCTGTTGCTTAGTATAAGATTTATCTTTTCATCAGAAGTCTGATTGTTGGACATTTTGACTCTCAGCATAAAGTCTGGTGAATTTTTGTGTGTTCAATTAATTCCAAGTTTATTCTGTAAATCTGTGGTTTTGTTTTACTTTCATGCCCATCGAGGACATGGAATGTTATGCGTACTAATGTTAGTAGTTTCGGTCCTCTATCCAGATTTCAGCCCACTTTTGCATTTTGTCAGTCAAAAATCAAAATAGTCTCTGTCGTGCCCAGTGGTCGTGCCGAAACTCGTCTCGTCATTTCCATTAAACATTCTCCACTCCATACACACATCCTCCTCCAAATCTGTCTATCTTATTTTTTAGGAGAATATTTTGTCAGATCATGTCCTTTTGCCCTTATTTGCAATCTCTGAAAATTGTTTTGATGATGTCTGACACACTCTGGGATAACACTGCTGGACCATTACAAGTAGGCCAATACACTGAAACAGGAATAATTTGGGTTAGGATATCTTATCAAATTCAGTAACTGAAATGTAGGTGAGAAAAAGTTTTAAATAATCAAAGGCTCAAAGGCTGAGATCAAGTACAATGAATTTACCACATGGCCGCTCATCCAATTCTGCTAATCTGTTTTCTGCTAATTCTGCATCATTACAGATCAGACATATGTCCAGTTGTGCAGTTTATGCCAGATTTTAAGCCTGATTTTATCCTCTTTCAGACCACTCTTGTTAGACTGTAAAACAAATAGCTGTTTGTTTTGACTTTATTAAAACTCATTAACTTATTATGTAAAATCGCCATAAGATTGTTTTACTGTACTGTACATTAGACGTAACAGAGAAATACAGAGTACAAAGAAATGCTCAGCCAGTTTCTTTCATGTTTACATGTGTATTAGGGCATTTACAGTAAGTCACATGACCACATGAAACGTCATTAAATCAGATCTGTGCTTTTATAATTTAATCACTGTGCACTAGCAGTGGCTTTGTCCTTTTCAGTCTATATATTTATTTTATGAATTATATTGTTGCAGAATATTACAAGGTGTGCTTTAAAGTTTCATTTATAAAGTTGCATTGATAACTTACAGTAACTGCAATTTCCATCCATATCTGGCTGTCAGTTATTTATGGGTTTACATCTTGTTATGGTTTTCTAAAAAATAATAAAACAAAACTTGCCTAAAAAGGTATAATAACATTAATTTAGATTAGAATTTAGTTTAGAAATAACTTCTGTAAACATGCTGTAACCACTAAACGATTTATCCTTGAGTTTGCTGTTCCCAATAACAACAAAACAGGGAGTTTAAAGGATGAGGCAAACTGAGGTTATGAAAGTCTGAACCATTCTCACTATGACAGTAATAATCCAAAAATACCTCAAAGTATTATAACCACCCGGATAAAGGATTGACTGTACTGACACAACAATGACATATTGTGCAGTATCACATAAAAGCTTTCCTCTCATTGAGCTGGAATATTAAGAATATAAAAAAAGCTTAAAACTGTTCAAAGATATTTCCGTCAGCCAGTCTGGTACACAAAATCCCCAAGTGCCATCTGCGCATACATCAGTTACCAACTCCATACGAACCGTTTTATTCATCCACTGCATCAAACATTTACTGTTTTTAATGGGAAGCTGCACCGTTTCACTCGACTGTCATCTGAATAATTTCCGAATTGCTATTAAGTGTAGCCATAGTTTGAAGTAAGGGGAGGATAGAGACACGTCCGAACAAAGAAAATCCTCCAAGGCAATCAAAGCATTGAACAACAGAAAAAAGCTTTGAACTCTGGGAAGAACATGTTGGCTAATGATAGTTAAGCTGTGTGTAGTTCTATAAAAAAATCATCTTGGGAGTCAGTCTGCCTGGATGTTTCCTGTTAGACTGGCCAACACATGGAGCTGGACAGACGCTCCACTGGGTGTCTTTCTGTCCAGCTACCTTAAACTCCAACACTTTGATGTGCAACACAAACTGCACTTTGGCAACTAATGGAGACACACATACTCTTTCTGCACTAGGACAACATTAGCGACTGCATGCTGTGACTTAGTAAGATGTTGCAACAATAACAGGCTTGCATGTTAAAGTTAATGCAGCTTTTTGTATAGGATTTTGACCACCGAGGTTACTGAAACAAAATAATGTAATGAATAAATATATATAGAGTTGGAGGTCTGAGCGGCAATGCTATTGAGACACTAACTTCACTAAATGTCTGAATGTGCTTTTTTACAGCGTTTTATGAGCGTTTTACAGCTCCCCAACAAAGACCTGAAAGTGCCAATCTCAAACCATTTCAGCCAGCCAACAAACCAGCCATGCCTGCAGAGCTGTGAACCCAAAGGAGATGTTTCTTCCCTCCACCTGTCCTTCAGCCGTGCTTCATCTTAACCAGTGTGGGCACTTAGGTGAAAAGTATGGTGGAGAGAGAGAGGATGAAACACAGAAAGAGAGGGTGGAGAAGCGATAAGGGAAATGTACGACTGTGTCTAATATTAGAAGTAAGGTAAGTACAGAGTTTTGTTTTGATGTATTTGTCAGTGGAGGTCCATCAAAGGAGCGAGGTGAAGCTGAGCTTCAAAAAGTCTAAAAGAACTAGGGATGGGTCACATTTATCCTCTTTAAAGCACCGTTGCTACAGCCGCCACATTCAAATATATGTTTTAGCGTCACATCTTAAGCTGTTCTTCAAGTGCCTTGGAAGCAGAGCCGTGTTTTAAGAAGTTAAGTTGAAAATAGTCAAATGTTAAGAGACACATTTCAGGAAAGTGCATTTCGTTACTTTCCACTGTACTGTGACAAGGTACTGTGACAAACTTTTTTATAAGAAGGCTCAAGAAATGCATCTGATTTTTTAATTAGTAACATCAAATTTGTAGTCAATTAAAAAAATTCTAGAAAGCCATGAAATGAACATCCTCCACAATGCAAGTTTAAATAACTAAAGCAATAAAATTAGATGTTATTTAAATACAATTTCTTATAAGATGTAATTCATATAATTTATATACAACTATATATAAGTATATTTTTATATTTTTATAGTTTTTGTTTGCAGAAGCCCATGATGGCAAAGGATGCTGACAGCATAAATGAGATGAATTCATGTAGTTTTTCATCAGGAAAGTGTCTGAAATGGCAAAAGAGAAAATTTAATTTGCCTCTTTCTGTATAAATAACCAGCCATCATCAGAGGTAACCTTTAAAAAAAATTAGCTTTCAGTATCACGCGTCATGAGGCCTACGTGAGGTTAATGCAACTGCTGGAAAGAAATATAAATATGCAAATAAAAGTTTTTCTAAATGTAGATAAAGTAATAGGAGCCAAATACTGAAGGACTGTGAGACTGCATGACAGAAACACATTTGTTTCTCTATTGTCAACTGTTGTTATTTAACGTAATTTGAGATATGGATTTCATTAAAACATATAGTAAATATGATCTAAATGTTCTACTGTCACGTATTGTGTCACTTTTAGGAGAGCCTCTGTGGAACATTTCAAGAAAGAAAGGAGGAAAAGAAGTGTAAACGTGTTCTTTACTTCTTGCCCTCTGGGTAAGTGTGGAGATGCGTGTCAGATGCCTTCCCTCCGCGCTGCTTCTCTGTGTGAAGGGAACACCAAAAAAACACACATCACCTCCAATGAGTCTGATGACATGTGAATGAACAGACTTACGGCCACAGCAGCTCTGTCCACACACATACACGAGAAAGTTTTCCAAGCAACTCACTTGAAAAGGTTTCAATATCAGGTGTTAACATGTTTTAATTAGCTAAGATTTTGTTTTCGTCAGTCTCACAGGCAGATTATTTTCTGTCCTTATTTTCATGCAAAATTATTTCACCTACCACTCCAGATGATGTGATAATGGCTGAGCATTGCATTTGTGACTAACAGAAGCACATATAACAGTGAGTAACACTAAGTGGACCTTGATGTTTTACAGTAAGTCTGTGAGTAAAAGCCCCAGATTGTTGCTAACTTCATAGACAGTCTGTCCCTCACATTCTTACGTGTTCGCATCTGTTAGACACATTGCATTTTGACTATTATGTATTAAGTGTCAAACTGTTTTGACATCTGTCCGACCAGTGTGCACACTGAATAAAGTTAATTTATTTCTTTGGCTAGTTTTACACTTAAATGCTGGTTTGATTTGGTTTGTAGATACTGAAGCTCTTAATAAGTTCACGAATGCTGTAATACACCACAAAACTCACATTTATGATTAACCCAAGCAATAGTGCGTAAGTTGTCTTTTAATATGCGTCATGCTGTCTGTATTTTCAATATAATTAAATGATAAAACCAAGCTGCCTCTAAGGGATTTGTTGGAATGAAGAAAAGCTGTTATTGTACAGCTGTGTATCTAATGTTATCTTAAATTAAAAGGCATGCTGTTACAACGTGAACATGAGCTGAATAGAGTAGTCAGATGAACAATCAATTTCCACCTGGATTACAGTATATTACACTTGAATCTGAACACTTGAATTGTCTGCAGTCATTCTCGGTTTTGTTAACCCCTTCATTTGGTTAGTAATTTGAAAATAAAGGGTTCGATTGTATGATCAAGCTTATTAATTATATATATATTATAGATATAAATTTGACATCTTTAATGGTTTGGATTTTTGATTTGTAAGATAAGCTGTCAGATAAGATGATGAAGAAGTTAATGATGAAGAAGAGCATCCGCATTTCAGTTTGCATTTCAGACCTGCATCTTGATAGTCAGCCAGCATAAAATGAAGTCGTCCTCAGTGGGATGTTTTTCTGTGCTACACTACTTGAAGAAAAGTAGACATCTCATTTTTGTTATTAAGTAGTTTTCTCTATTGTGACCTTCCAAAAGTCGAAAGGAGCTTGTCGTCATTACGATCATTAATGCTTGATTCTCGTCTGGATTCTGGCTGATGCAATCTTAGCACAGCTTGAGTCGTTTTTCATAGTTTTTGCAGTTTCCTTTGTAATAAGAAAAGAGGAGGGCTTGGGAAAAGTAAAGCCGAAGATTTCTCTGCAGCTTTTTAGATGCAAGACACGCACTTTCTAAATGTGTGAAGCTTTGTCCTTTGTGTACAAGTTTGTGTGTGTATTATTACTTTAAATTCGTGTTTAGTTTTTCTATTTTCCTTGTCCCCAGCAGTGTTGAGAACTGATTCAGAAACCATAGCTTATCAAGGTACAAGCAGCTTATAATTTAAACCTCAGTCAAGCTCTACATGTTTGAAAAATAAATTAGCTACCTAAGGCCCCCAATATATTTTTTAATATATTAATCGATTAAAATGAATTAGACTTTTTAACACTAGATTTGAAAGAGGATCACTTTGCATCTGGAAGTAGCTTGTTACTTAACAGTTAACTACTCTGAAATAATGTTAGTAGCGTTAAGGAAACGTTAAAATAATGTAATGGTTATATCACTCCTCATCACTGTTTCATGAACCTGTTTGGACACGCTGTGGGGCTTTGCAATGGGCTTTATTCATGCGTTCATGTATCTAGGTCATTCCCTAAAGTAAAAACATTGATGAGTCTGGTAAGAAATGGACTGCAATTCCATTTGCATATAAGCGCTTGCTTTTTTCAACATCTCAATCCTTTGCAGACTCTACTTCACATGCAAGAAGCTTTCTGTAGATAACTTGCCTAACATAAAGAGAAATTATCAGAATGGGTGACATGAATGACATCCTCTGATCTGGTTCATATTGGCTCAGATGTCCAGATTAACATTCCAAGTCCAGGAACGAACACTCTTTATTCAAAGAGAGCTGGACATTTGTATTGAGAATGCAGGAGTTCTTTATTATGTTCTGTCTTTGATACACAAAGATAAAGGCGCAGAGATACTGCAAATTCGAGTAAAGCCAGAAGCATATGCTACGCAAGTAAGCTGATGTGAATTATTAGTATATAGAACGCCTGTTGTTATAGTGGAGGTTGCAATCATAACTTGCATTAAAAAGATCACCCAGAAATGAACATTTATTCACCCTCATGTTGTTCCAAACTTGTATGGCTTTCTTTCTTTTGCAGAACACAAAATAATATATTTTAAAGTACTTTTAAAGTAAAGTAATCAGACAACACTGACACATTTCTCAAAATATCTTCTTTTGTGTTTCAGAGAATAAAGAGTCACATACAGGTTGTGAACAACATGAGGGTGAATTATTTTTGTCTGTTTACGTTGATATGTTTCAGCTAAATGTAATGTATCTTTTCAGTGGCAAATTGCAGCATTAACCTATACTGGAAGAACAAAGATTGCTAATAGATTTTGAAAAAACATTGCTTTGTATGAAAGTTATTTTAAGGTTTGGTGAAAACCCCCAATAAGATCCATTCTGAATATTCATGTGAGGTTGAATAATAGATGTAATGCTAGCGAAAGTGAGAGAAAGGAGAAAAAGACTAGAAAAATAAAAGCATTCCACCTGAATTCATCTATACATAATACAGATGAGTCAACACAATGAGTGTCATCATGTGCACTTTACCATGTGCTAACATTGATATCAATTACGCCACATTACCGTTTTTTCTTGCTCGGATGAAACTGCATTAATGACTTTTGATAAACAGTTAATCAAATAAAGCACGCTCCTGCTCTCCAGCCTGAAATGGTAAATCGATCTCTATGGGTGTGGGTGTATTTGCATGAAGTGTTTCAGTAATGCATTACCGCTTGTTAATACTGATCTGACATCATAAATGACCCATTAGAAAGCAGAGTCCTCTTACAGTTCTGACAGCACGGATAACTCGTGTTTTTCAGCCATGAGCTCAAGCCTGATGTGGTTCACGCCCATTCAGGTTCTTCTCGAGTCAGTTTTGCTGGGTATTAGTCTTGTTGCTGTCTCAGATGGGGATGGCAAAGATGCTCACATGCTTATCCTCAGGGAGCAAATCACATGACAGTGGATTTAAACGACACGTATTTGTAAAGTTATGGTTGTAAAGCCCAAATACAGGTTTTATTGTTTCCTGACAGGATTCTAGCTGTCCCTCAGTGGGGAAATCAGTCATTAGTCGTGGATTGAGTCCCACAGCGCACACGGCTGCGAGAGGCTGTTTAAGCTTTATTATAAATTGTGTTTGCTTTGCTCTGTGGGATATTGGATGTTTACTGAGACAGCTGCACCAAATACTTATCTAGTCGAGTGCTTTTATCACTTGAGGATCAGAATTTTATTAACATGTGTTACATTTATATATACACACCAATGCCATTTGTTTGCACACATTAATTGTGTTTAATGGATTTTTCATACTGTAATGTGTGTGTATAAGTAGACAGACAGACAGACAGACAGACAGACAGACAGACAGACAGATACCATAGATAGATGGATAGATATTAACTGTTTACCTTAAATGCACTGAATTTTAATAAAAACTTTAACAAAAAATGGTCAAATGTTGTAAAACTATGACTTTATTATTCAAATACAATTTACAATGCATTCAAAATATACAGTTATCATTTATGTATTAATCCAAAAAAACATTTCTTTCTTCCCTTCTATATTTCTTTCTTTCCTTATTTCTTTTTTATTTAGTCCTTTATTCATTTATTTTGTTCTCTCTTTTTTTTCATACACACATCATATCAAGATAAACGCTGCACAGGCTATAGACACCTGTCGTTCTTGATAGTAATTGACATCTTTGTGATGGCAGGGAACTGTGTCTCAGTCCGTCTCTGTCAAGGCCATGGCTAATAGCTTTTGGCACTTTGCTACAGTAAGTGGTCCAGAGATTTGATCAGTCTTCTTGATTTTCCTCCTGAGTTCTTACTGCTGTTCTGAGAGAACCAATAAAGAATCCCTAGAAGTGAAAACGTCGGAGGCTACAACAGCTTGTGAAGAATCCATAAATAAATACTTAAAGTTGGAGGGGTTGATCAATCACTAACTCAATAGTACTGTGAAGTACCCTGTTTATCTTGTCAGTATAATTCAGACTCATTATTTGTACCAATACTGTGGCCTATCTTGTTTTAAAGAATAGTTTAACTGAAAATGTAAGTTGCGTGATGATTAGTGTTATTCCACCTTTGGACACGGATACAAATAATGCCGAAATACATTAGTGATATAAAAAATTATTATATATAACTGCATGATTTTATGATTGTTTTGCTTATGTAACCTCATATAGCCTCAAACATTTAGAAACCCTGGATCAGTCATTAGATTAATGAGTACATCTCTAGAAATCCTTCATGCGAAACAAAGACATCAAAACAGGCAATTCTTTATGATGAGGTCTGTTCGTCCTCAAGCAGTGTTGTTGACGTGGCGTAAAAGGCCCTTATGCACATCCCTTCCTCCATAATGGACAAATCAACTCTTTGCAGTCGTTTCTGTCCAGAAATAACCAAAGTAATTTATTTTTATAGGGACAGTTCTATTTTTTATTTCTGTATTACACAAAGCATTTTTTTAAGAATCTTCAGGCATGCTTTCATAGTTTATAGTAATCAGATATGTTAAGCCGCAAAAATCATCATAACAGTAGTCCGTGTTAAATCTGATTCGTGAACGGCATGCTCTGTCATATTTATATACAGAACCGGTTTAATGAACAAGTTTTTTCTTTACAAATAGTTTTGATTCGATTCTTGTATTATACTATTATTGAAATACAGTCATTGACAGAAGAAGACTGGACATCTTGATAAAGCTGACGAAATAATCGAAAAGTTCTTGTAGTTTAGCCATCTGCAAACAAAGTGATAAAAATGTCCAACTGGATAGAAACATCAGTCAAGTAAATCCATGTAAATATACTTCCTCCGTTCAACATAAACAAAAATGAGGAACATTTCTCACACCTTAGTCATCAAGAAGGACTGAAAACCACATTTGTAGGCGTCACGGTGTCCAACATTAACTTTCAATTACAGAAAGTAAGTAGGGAACGATGCTCAGACCATCAAAGGTAGTATTACACATCTGGGGGCTGGGGGTGAATTTAATCTCTAAAGCGAGCAGGAGGCAGCATCAGGGGTTTAATTAAGAATGAAATTTCAAACTTCTCTTAAATTAACCAAACTCCTGATTAAATCCTGCATATAAACAAGCCAATTACACAGGAGAATGAGGCATGGCAAACTCAATATCCTATGAAATCATGTTCTGTAATGCAAGTTTATTTTTATACAAAGAATGAAGAATGAGTTGATGCAAACATTAGACATTAGTCATTATTTACTCACCCTCCTGTCCTTCCTTCTGTCATATTTACTTTCTTCTGCTTTTCTGCGGCTTTAAACTTTCATCCAAAAATAAACCCTGGTTACTATTTCCCCATGTGACAACTTGCCCCGCTCTCCCCGCCCCCTTGTATATCACAAACACTTCAGTGTGTGTGTGAGACAGAAACTGCAAACGAGTGGACATGGCCGTGTTTTGGAGTGTCCGAGTGTTCTTGGCAACAGATAGAAGTGTGTGTATGAGTGTTCAGACCTTCATAGTTATGGATGTGATTAAGAGGCTAAGCAGAGCAAGCGCTGCACACTGATCCTCCCCTGAGCTCTGCTGTCAGCTGCTAAAGAGACACAGGCGCTAAATGAATCCTCTCTTTACACGCCAGTTAAAAGGGACTTCAGAGCCATGCCGACACCCCGGAGACCAGCCTGTCCTGTCTGTCTCTGACCGCTGAAGCCAGAGCCTGCCAAATACAGCTGGATCAGAGCCAGGCCTCACTTCAGCTCAGCTGTACGAGGCAACGTTCACTTGTGAATCCTCATTTTACAGAAATGAAATATTTTTATTTGAAAAGAAAAGTTTATTAAAAACATGATAACAAATAATGTATGATGCTTATTTATAAAGCTTGCCATTCTTGACAGACTGTCGGCCAAGATAAGACGTGCAAACAAGAATACGTAATTTGGTTTAATAATTTGTCATATAATATCATATATGTTAATAATCAGGCACTTTTCCCTCTCATTTATTCGTAAGTAAATCATTTTTGGTCAAGTAAATTATTTTATATGGTCAAGTTGACTCACAGTACTCGGATGATCCTGTGTTATTAGTTTTGAGCGGTTGTTGTCGCTCAATAGTTGAAGTATTCCAGATTTGTTTATTTCGTTGAATTATTTTATTATTAAAACATTCTTTTCTAACAAACAACGTAACGTAACAAATGATGACAATTTGAAATGAAAATTCTGTGAACGTCTCATATCTAACCACACATGCTTCTGTAGCATGATGAGCAGGCCACTTTTGAGAGTAAGCGGTTTTAGGAAAACCCCTCTAATATCTGCTGTATGTTTGATCTGATAGAATGTGCAGAGAGGCGCATAACATCCTGTGGATGTCTGACAGCCCAGCAGTCCATCGCAGAGGTGCTAGCGCCCCCTAGAGAACGACCTGTTTGATGAAACAGAGAAAAGGATAAAGCAAAATGACTCCCAGCCAACCATTTTTTATCTTATTTATTTATTTTTCTGAGCTGGTATCAAATCATACTCTCTAGGGGTCAGACAAAGTGTTCTGGGATGTCTAAGACACCCTTCATACAACCTTATAAAAAGGTCTGCAACATGCACTCGTGTGAGAGTATTTAATGTAGACACAGATTCACGGTTTAACAGACATGTCCAGGTTATTTGTCAGGGTTTATTTACTCAAACCTCGGTGAGCTGAGTGTAATTCAGTTGCAATACAGGGTCAGTGTCAGAGTAACTTTTTCAGAAAAATAACAGGGTTTCAGAAAGTAGGTCACACCGCAGTGTAT
The DNA here is from genome assembly GCA_019155185.1 of Beaufortia kweichowensis. Lineage (NCBI taxonomy): Eukaryota > Metazoa > Chordata > Actinopteri > Cypriniformes > Gastromyzontidae > Beaufortia > Beaufortia kweichowensis. Next base: position 1,874,304 of record CM032815.1, on the reverse strand, counting down.
CTCTTGCAACTCATCACCTTACAGGTGTTTGTGTCAGCAAGATGGCATAGAAAACAAGCTTTTAAATCAATAAAATGTTAAATAAAATCATATTAAAGGGATACATATGATGCATATTAAAGGGATAGTTTAATATGTCTCCTAATATTTGTCAGCTAAATGCCTAAATGTAAATGTAGTTCACCCCAAAATAAAACTCTTTGATTTACCCTCAAACCTGTATGACTTTCGTTATTCTGCAGAACACAAAAGGGAATAAATCATGACAGGATTTTTATTTTTGGGTGAACTATCCCTTTAAGTGCTCCTCAGATAACAGCATTTAAGCAATAGCTCACTCACAAATAAAACGTAAGAAATTAACGATTTCCAGCACGTTAATTACAATTTATTTCTCACACTAAGTATTTGGCTTCAGCAGTCTTGTAATGTAATGCTTAAGGTACTTTTGTAGTACTTTTGTTACTTTTTATTGTCACCATTAGTATTATTTCTACCATTGGTGAATCACCATGAGTAAACGTCACTCACCTCTCTTTATCACTGAATCTGAATGACCTGCAGGGATCAAAGTACATGTGAAGATCAGAAGCAGCATCCAAACTTCACAGCTCTCTGTGGAGTATTGGCTCGATAATGTCAGCGCGGTATGGAAGAGTGGAGAGAAGCAGAATACCGTGCAGAAGGTCATTGTTGTCTGCACGCTAGTTCTGTGACATCTCCTCGACATCCTCCTTGTGTTCCACTCGCGTGCCTTAAAGCAAAACACTTAAACCTTTTCTGCTCCAGGGGATATGGCTTACTTTGTAGTTTGACCTCTCTTCCAGCTTGCATGTACGTCTGTATTGAGATAAAAGACTAGTGCATGTTACCTTATTCACTTACCACCCACTGCAATGAATGCAATGAAGAATTGCGGCATGCAAATTAGGTTTAGGTCTAATTTCTTGGCGTGTTTGTGCAAATAAATTTTGCTGTTACCAGATGTCAACCTCAGCATCTTTTAATACCACAGTGTTAAGACCACTGCATCTTTGGCCTAGATATGTGTTGTCTGTTCCATGTATTCAATAACATGTTTCTGTGTTTGCCTCATTGTTATTAACAAATGGAGTTCAGATACTGTCCTAATTTTATCCAGCCAAAGTGTGCATTATGTGCGGCTTAACAAGCTGATCAACGGAACATGTTGCGTCCTTTTGCGTCCTACATCTTCACAGAGAAAAAAGACATACTAAAGATCACTTTTTCTCTTCTGCTGTTGTCACTAATAGAGCTCCCCTTACAGACGGGCTGTCATTATTTAAGTCTTTTGTTTATTGATTGTGCGCCAGATTAAAAAATCTGACACTGACAATAAAGCAAATATATAACACTATTGAAAATGAAGATGTTCAGTATGGCTTGAAATGTCAGGCCTGAGTCACTCATGGGTGTTATTGTAAAACTAGCGTTAATAACTGAAAACAGGGTCAAAACTGTGAAAAACTGTTATATAAACGTATAGAGAAATGCTGCATAACTTTTCCATCTATTCTGAAAAGCAGAATAATCTTATGTGCTTTTGACAAATCTGCTTCAGGTGGTGAAATAGTCACATTAAGAGGCAAACAATTCAGATGTAATTAAATTTTCTTATGTAAATTTTGGCTCTACAGTTAATTTTCCATTTACAAGGTAATGTGTTGCATTATAGCATTATTCCTAATAAAAATGAACTAATTATCATAACTTATAAAACATGTTTATTACTTCTGTAAGTATTAAATCAAGGTACCAAGTAATCATGCATAATTTGAACAAGAAAATTAGCTCTTTTTACCGAATACAAACCAAAAAATTATGTTGTTTTCTATCAGCTTTAGACACATTCAAACAAGACAAATATGCAATTTGGTTTAATCATTTATAGTATAATCTCACATACGAGACTGGCCAATCAGAATCAAGTATTCCAGAGAGCCGTGTAAAATGAAATAAATTAATAAATAATTAAAGTTTAAACATCTAGTGAACAAAACATTGTGTTGCACTGCTATTGTATGGGTGCAGTTTCTCATTGTTTACAAGCTTTAAAACATTTTGCCTTTGTGTTATTGCAGATAGAGCAAGAGTAGTTGTGCATGACTGCATGATTACCTGATTTGCACAACTTTATTCATCCAGTTATTTATTGGAAGGATTCAGACGGCACTTATAATATTCAGTGTCACTAAATGTGCCAGAGTCTTTGCCTAACAGGCACAAACACAGTTTTAGCGGTAATATATATTTGCATTACATCAGACTAGTTACGTTTCAGATTCAAATGCTCGCTGCGTTCTATAATGAAAGAGGTTATTTTAATCCTGTGTGCCAAGTGTAAGTGTGCCAAGCCTAATGTGAGATTTTTTATAATCAGTTTCTGAGTTTAGTCTCCCTGCCATCAGCCGCCACATTTGTGGATCTGGTGATCTTTTAGATTCTTTCCCTGCTGCATTCATTCCAACAAATAATAAATGAAAATAAAGCCATTCTTTTTTTATCCCAGTTGTCCAGCACTTATTTTTTCATTAAAATCGTAAAGAAAATTATACCAATGACTATGAGTCACAGACCACAGAGACACATAGACAAGTTGTGTGTGTGATTGTGGAGAATGCCTGAGATCCCTTTGGGCACTTTTTGATGTTTGCCATTTTCTTGCTGTTAGGAAGAATGTATTTTGATGGATCTTATAATCAAAAGTAAGCCAGAATGTCTTTAAAATTATATAAAACACCCTAAATGTCACCAATAAAAGTTTGTATCCCAGGTCTTATAAAGACATACAGTTGTGGGGTGATGAACAGATTAAAATTGAAATTCTTGAACTGATTATCATGTAGATTCCTTTGAACTGAACCGCTTTTGTAAACAAATCATTCTTTTATTTCATTCTTTTCAATGAACCGGTTAATCCAGTTCACACTGAACTGAATGATTTGTTTCCGGTTTCCCAAATTAAACTCACTGACTCAATTTACACTGAAGGAAAAATTATCAGCCAGTAGTCATATGCCTTTTGAAGACTATACATTTGAAGTTTTGATTATTTGATGCAGTGCACAAACATTCAACGGTAATGCGATCTTGCAGCACGAAACTACCTGTCTGCTCTTTGCGTGCATGTGTTTCTAAATGCATGTGTGTCTCATCTGCACAAGTAAAGACGACCGCAGTGTAAATTGTCACGTAGAGGCATCCTGACAGGAAATCCAGAGAAGCATGCTGACTGTCAGCCATTCAATGAAATAAAGTCATACTGATCTGTGTTGAAGCCTTGTGTGTAAGAAAAACACCAGAAGAAGTGAATTGTTTCACAACGAAGTAAAACTTATGAAAAGGTCAGAGCGATGACAAACCCATGCAATTCTGCTTTCAACACTAGCTAAGAATGAATGCTTTATGAAGCGCCACAGCTGAAGTGAAACCAAGTGACTGTTGATACAGACGGAGTGGAGAAGTCGGTTTTGGTAGATGATGAAAATAAACCTGTTTCTGTCTATCTGGTGGTGTAGCTCACTTCCTGCGCTGTGCTGACACTGTTGTTTAGCGCTTTGAGTTCTGACTTACATCTTCACAGATATGGATTTTTTTATGATTGAGGCAACTTGTAAAGTTATTTTTATGTGCATTATACAAGGTAAGTGTGGCCTGATTTTCTGTTTTATAAAGAACATGTTCACAAATAGTAACAATAAGACATAGACTAAAGCAGGTCATCTGTACGTGAAAATAGACTATAGGTAAAGTGAAACATTTCCTCATATAGAAATATAAACTTGTTTACAGTATTAATATCTATAAGATGTATTATTGACAACCTTTCCGGTAAGGTTTTTTTGTGTTTTATTTAAAACCTGATAATTTTGTAATTTCTTTGGTAGGAACGTACGGGACAAATATACATCATCACGAGTCGATAACTGCTGTGGAGGGAAATAACATCAGCCTTCCTTGCATTGTGAACGATACAGATATTATGATTATCCAGATGGAATGGATTAAAAGGCAACAGGGAATTGATGAGAAGATCGCAGTCTTTCATCCTTACTTTCCAATCACATATTTTAAGGATGATTCTGTCCTGGAGGGAAGAAACAATTCAGTAACCGGAAAGTTAGAGGGCTCTGTCTTAAACCTGTTTAAAGTAACAGTAAACGACAGTGGCAACTATATTTGTGAAATTACTTCTTTTCCTTATGGCTCGATTAAAAATACCACAAAGGTGTATGTCACAGGTAAACTCATCACAGTTCTTCAATATATCTGAATGTTCTGTATAGAGCAAAGATATACCTGAATCATCATCATCTGTTGGCTAATTCCAGGGTCTTCAGTATCCTTAAAGATGACATATCCTGATGGATTTGTAAAAGAAGGAGATGAAGTGAACATCAGATGCTCAACTAGTCCTCCGTCAGTCCGTTATGAACTTCGAAGGTCAAAGGTGAGTCTGATTAAACGTATTTTAAATGGAGAGTTCATCCAAAAATGAAACATTCATGTTGTTCCAAACCCATATGACTTCTTACTTCTAAAAAAAATTATGAAGAATTTAGTGATTGGGAATTTGGGAAATTATAAATATGGACTGGAGCTTGAAAGATTAACACAAGTACTATGATCCATTTTGTGATATATCCTAAATCTTCTGAAGTGTTTTGAGGTTTGACAGCTTCAGGTGACATTTATTGTGATTGCAACAATCAAAGATTAAGAAGTACGTTCCCTAAGATTTCTCATTTTATTTTATGTTTTAATTACACAGGTTTTGAATTTGGAAAATGTAGGGGTGTCCTGTCTCTTAAATTGTGTTTGTGTTTTTCTTGATTGAGATCAAGACTTCATGTCTCATTTTCTCTGATTCAGGATGAGCTGTTTTTGATGGAAAGCAGGAGTGGAGAGTTTAGATTAGCAAACATCAGCAGAATCGACAGCGATCTGTATATCTGTTTCCCTAAGTGGGACACGTCAGACCAACATCGGAAAGGTTTGAACTCCACCATGGAACTGACTGTGAACTGTAAGTGCTTAATTTAATACAAATGTAATATCCAGAATATAACAAATATGTTTTGGCATAATTACACATAAATCTTTATAGTAAGGCTATAAAAAAATAAGAAAATCCCCTTTTTCCCCCAAACAGTTCTTGACAGCACTGAGTGTAACACAAGCAGTCTCTTACAAGTCACGGTTGGTGAAAACGTGACGATTTCTTGTAAGACAAAAGCCTCTCAGCAATTGCTGTATAAGTGGACTAAGGTAAGATTCAGTCTAAAATATTAACATTAAAATTGAAACAGTTTTGCTTTAAATAGAACATTTGTAATGTAATAAATGCCTATGCTTGTTTGACACAAACATGTGATGGTTTACAGAGTGACACAACAGTCTCTTTCTCTGACACTTTGTCTCTGAGTTCAGTGACTTCTGATCAGTCAGGAACATACAAACTGACAGCTGCCTTTCCCAACAATCAACTCTGGACAGATGTGGAGTTTCTTATCCATGTTCTTCCAGACACAAGCGAAGGTACGAAGAGCGATTGTTTTTGTAATGGAGATTGTGTGCTAATTTAAAATTATTTTGTGAAAGCTACAGCTTTTTAAAAATATCTCTGAATAATAGACCATAAAGCCTCGGTTATGCCCAAAGCTGTGTTCACTGCAGATTATACGATGTATAAACATAGGGAAAACACTGAAGCCCTTGGGAATTAATTATACACTTGGAACAGAGGTTAATTGATCAATTTTAACTTGTTGTCTATATTGGCTTTTAAAGTTAGGGTTTTTGTGTGTGCTTGTATATGTGGTTTTTGAGGACACAAATGTGTATGATGACGTGTATAATAATGTAAACAACTCCCCATGGGGTTTGGTGTGTGTGTTTTGTATACTGTGTACTTATCTTCTAGATTATGAATACCACAATTCATCCCTGCACTTAGAATTTATTATTATAATAAATTAATAATAGCATTAAAACAGGAAACACCAGTGTGTTTGTGTCGTCCAAATGATTGTAAATGAATATTGTTACATGTAACGTATCCTAATATCAATTCTTTACATTTCATCTATTTCCCGACCATACTGACATTGAAGGATCTACAACTGTGACAACATCATCCTCACTGAGAGGCTTCAGCACTTCATATCCATTTCTCAATCAAACCACCAAACCCTTAAACAATTTCACTTCTGTTGAGACCAGTTTACTACCAACAACCATGACAACATCACAGTCTGGTCACATTCTAACAAGCACAACACAACCAAATGTGACAGTAACAACTGTAGAGCACAGAAACACCAGCCATCATAGTCCTCTCAATGACAGCTCTTCTGCCTCCCCTGCTGGCAACACATCCACATTACATCCACATTTCCAAAACCAAACCAGCACCTCATATACAGTCAATACAAGCACAGCTGCAGTTCCAACAAGCAGAAGGGAACTAGTTACCTTTATGGTAACAAACAAAAGCACCGTTAACTTCACATTGAGGGCCACCACTGTGATTACACAAAAAGGTACAGTAACACACTTATACTTTCTCTGATTTGTGACACTATTTAAATATGTAATAGATGTTATAAAAGGTTAGTTTCAGCCCTTGATTCTGATTGGTCAATAGCTGTGTTATTCACGATGACCCACTCGCTCAAACATCCTTAGCAACCACCCTTAGCAACAAACAAACATATATCGCAGTCAGTCAGGGACTATTTTTCTATCCCAAGGCTCAGTTTTTTTACTTCATGAAAGTAGCAGTGATACATATTTTTCTACATAGAATATATTTATGTATCATATATTTTTGTATCAGAAATATTTTTAATACATAAAAAGCCGATGTTTTCCTTATCGAGTATTAAGTTTTACATTATATGTCACATTTTGGGAGTAAAACTGTGATTGATATCAGTGTATTGTACAATCCTAAAACTACTATTGAATGATTGTGCAGCTTAGTTATGAAACTGTAAATAGCTCACATCTATCTCTGTCTCGATTAGCCCCAAAAAGTGCAAGATATATTTTAATCCCAATACTGCTGCTGTTGCTGATGTTAGTTGTGCTTCTGTACAGAAGACACCTCACTAAGAGAAGGTAAGAAAAATCTTTGCCATTGTCTGTAAATGGCCTTCTGTGCACATATTTTAGTCATTTATTTTCACTTCTGTGTTTTCACTTCAGAATGGATATGCCACCTCCATTCAAACCTCCTCCTCCACCAGTGAAGTACACATCTGTAAGGAAAGATGATATCAGGATGACTGACTTGTGACTGCATCATGGCCATCTACAGGCCATAAACCTCAATTGCACTGACTTGAGTTTTTACGTTATACATTAAGTTGTACATTAAATATTATTTTTTATAATTAATTATTTTGGTTTGGGTTTTTTTGGTAAACGTAAAATTGAATTTATTTCAATTCTGTGTTATACAAATAGGCAAATTAGCATCATTGCAACTGAAGGTCTGTTTTGATGTAGATGCAAATATAATATGTGATACACGTTTCACAATCCAGTTGTTTTCCAGTAGTGTTTGAGTGCTGCATTGTGTTGATGATATATGTTGCCTGTGACATACTGTAAAACATACTGTACTACCAGCATACATCCTCTCCTGTTTTTAATTACTGTAACAAGACAACTGATTTTCAGGCTCCATAAAACCTCAGCGTATACCTCAGATAGACTAGACAAACCAGCTGCCAAAACCACATCAGAGAAAGTGACCAACAGATAGCATTTATCCTCAAACGTCCTTAACACCAAATATAGCCTGGCTATATTTACTCCACAAATACTAACATCATCGCCCAGCTTTGGTTACCATACCTTATGATGACTGTAGAAATTGTGACACAAATAAATCTGTTTATGTGAGCTTAAAAAGCATTGTGTTGTATTCATGCTGTTAATGCAACGTTCTAGATTTAAAAATGTAGTTTGAATATGTAGTAGAATGAGTCTTTTTTTTATTGTGGATAAATATATGTGCATGTGTGTCAGAGAAGGAGAGAGAGGGAGATGCTTTTTGTACAGAGTTTTGTACATTGTGGTTCTTTGCTAGAACAGCAGCTTCATGTTCACTTAAAAGGACGTTTCCTGCTCTTGCTACTGTGGTCGGAAATGGAAAATTAAAAAAAGGATTGATTGTTTCAATGCTGAGATCATCTGTATCCTGTACTGTTGAACCATGTCTCAATATATTGTTGTACAATGTAATATTTAGCAGTTTACTATTAATGTATATAAAACCCAATTATTGTTTAGTGACAAAAGTTTTTTTATTGCGCATTGTATTTCTGCATTTATCTTTGCCTGTGTATATTCTGTTTAATATGAGGTTATATGGTCCTTTTTTTACCTCAATGTTATCTATATAATTTGTTCTAATACCTTTTCTAAAAAAATGCATTTTAGAAGTCAAAGTGGTCAAAACAAGATACATTTTTAGTCATACATTTGTATGATTGTGAAATTATTTGTTTGTTTTTACATTACATATTACAAACTGTAGCATTTTCATTTTTATTGCATTGCTTTGTATACCTAGATTACAATGAAGGTTTTGTTTTTGATTTTGTTTTTGTTGTCTGTAAAATTAATTTAAACATTACCAATAAACTTGTAATAAGAAAAGGTGAGGAGAAACTCATTTCACAAACTTGCACAACATTTCAAAAACTACAAAATATGGCAAGCAGTGAAGCAATCCATTCAGAGTGTTAATGCAAACACATTTTTAATAACCATTTTTCATTTTAATAAATCTATATCTTAAGCTCTAGAGAGATGACACAATGAGTCTCTTGTGATATGAATGCTTGCAACGAAAAATGTAGCCGCCACATTTCCTGTTTGTAACCGAAAAAGTCTAAAGACGACAAAAATAGCAGCAACACTCGTGCACTTCTTCTTGAACATGCTCACATACAGGTGAATGTTTTTATCATACAAGGTATTCAGTTGAACCAAGAAGCAAGATGTCAAGTAAGTGTAAATATAAATGTTTTTTTGGACTGCTGATTGCATATGATGCCAATTTCTTGTATTTTAGTGATTTTATTATGTTATTATGTAGGTGTCATTGTGCAATGGCAGACTAAAAGGTTATTTATTATTTTATATGTTTTCTTTAAAGGTGTTAGAGCACCAATGTTTGTGCAGAAAATTGATTTTAATGAAATCCTTTCATTAAGTCTCTTTCTACAATTTTAATAACACATATTGTAAGTGATAAATGGTAAAACACACATTTTAACCGAAGCAGTATAGCAAAGTGTATAGAATGACTGGTAATAGTAGTAATATCTGGATTATGTTAAAGGATTTTTTTCTATTTCTTGTGCTAATGACAAAATCTGAGAAATAAAGTTTATACACTATAAACTATATAAATTATTAAACTTTTATCATGTGCCTATAATATTATTTATGTATAATTAAAAGTTACAATTCATTAAAAGATGAGAAAAGAGAATCAAAAGTTTTTAAACAGAACATAACTTCACATGTCTGACTGCAATTTATGTGTGTCTATATCCTGTACAAATGATATAACAAATTATAATACAAATAATTATATACAAGATAAATAAAATGTATGATTTGATGAGATAACACATCCGATCTGTTATTTAATTCTCTCTTCAGATCTGCAGCCGTGCACTGGTCAATATGTGGCCATTGCTCTGACTTCTATTGCACTGCTGATATCTGTGTGTTTAAATATTGCACTCTATTTATTAAGACGAGAGGACAGACATAATGCAGGTATGCTCCATGCATTATAATTCAATTGATGTGTGTAAAAACATACAAAAATGTGCATTTTGTTCAAAAATTATGTTTTTGAACAAATTATGTTAATTATGTTTTTATTATATGTTTTTGATTCAGCTAAAGAAAATTTCTTTGCATATGGAGAGGAGCGTTCAGTCCATTCTGATAGGTGATGATAAAAACACTTTTTGCAAAGATTTTTTTAAAATGTAATAATAATCCTAATGCAAACTCTTTGAAAGATTTAAATTTTGGTTTTGTGTCCTGCAGGTTTGAGGATGATGAGATGGAAAGAACAGATAATCCGATTTATGGGAATATCTGTTTAGACGTAGGAGGTGGGTTTTCTTACAAATACATCAAATTCTTTATATAACTCTCTAATTTATGTCATTTATAGAACACATCCTTTACCTTACCTAATACTAATTTATGTGATTTATAGTACATATCCCATATCTAAAATGTATCCTAAAATGAATATGAAACATGTTCTAAACATCAAATAATAACATTTCAAACTATATGGATAGCTAAATGTAGAGAGTAAGATATTGGTATTCATTTAATGTTCTGCTAACTGTTATACACAGGATCTTTTGGAATGCCTGAGGATGTGTGCTATGAACAAATGTCTCTAGCAAATACATCAAAAAAGGCTTTAAAGGTACAGAATAGTCTTTTTACAAACTTTTTTGTCTTGTAACATTTTTAAATAATATGAAACAAGAAACCTTGATTTCCTTATTTATTTTTTGCTTTTCTTCTTTATTAATTTTACATTATACCACATACTTCTTTAATTATTTGTTTGCTTATTGGTTATTAGATGAAGGCCAACCAACCATAGCATGTGTACGTTAAACTCTTGAGAGCAGTGTGTCAATATGCCTATTACAAGACACAAACACTTTTTACTTACTGGTATTTCCAACGCTGATAAAAGAGCCTTATAGTTAAAAAAGAAATGACCAAATGTACAGTACAGAACTGCACTGTGTGACAGTTAACTCATGACAATGGCTTTCATGGTATTTCAAAACGTCAGCAGAGAGCTGTGTGTGAAAATATACATGAAAACTATTTTAGGCATGCCCTCCCACATATTTTATAGACAGCAGGCCTGTGTGTAGACACAGGGTTTTAAGGAATGCAGCTGTGGTCAGACATCTCAGACCACTGTGCAGCAGTAAAATGTGTCAAAGGCATCATGCTTATACCACATTAATAACTTGCAAACAAAACATTTACAGTTCATCAGCAATGATTGTACATCTGCAAAAACAAATGTAGTGAGTAGTGAAATTGTAATTTTGCATTGTGCTTTCAATAGCCTCAACACTTGCTTTGCCTGGATGCTTAAATCACAGATTGTAAATATTGTAAGTGTTTACTGCACACCAGAACTGTAAAATTTATTGTAAGGCCTTGTTTTTGTTGTAATTTAAATTGAAAAACTTGAAGTTATGGTTAGGCAAGTCCAAAGAATGTTTGTGAGACTTAGAAAAGGCTCATGATGGAAATTACAGATTGCTGAAAAAGATGGCTACAATATTACTTTATGTGACATATTTTAAATACTTAAAAAAATGTTTCTCCACTACATTAAAACCTAATTGTTACTGTACAAAATTATGATATTGTGTTTCATTGTCAGGCCGAGCCTGGTGACGTGTCCTACGCCTCTCTGGATCTGTCAGCCAATAAAAAGCGTAGGAAGAAACGGAAATACCAAAAACAGACTCACCAAGCCCAGACACATTCACAACCTGTTTTCCAGCAGAACTGCCAGGACCAGGATACCGAAGCTGATGTCACCCTCCCATCTCGAACCAGCAGCCTCATGGTTTCACGCCATAGTATCTACCTCAACAGCCATCAAGTAGCTCTGGAGGCAGAGGAGAGAGAAAGGGAGAGAGAGAGGGAGAGAAATGAAACCGAAGAGTTTGAGTTGAAAAGAAATTCACATGAAGGCTTTGATCACTCCCTGGGTAGATCAAGACAAAGTCTAGAAGAGAACAGTTAACAGTTTGTGAGTAAAAACAAAAACTTTTGCATCCTTAAAGATGAAACACAGCTGTGGGTGGACCTGTTAACAGCTCAGATATTACAAAAAAAAACAAAAAACGCTTGCATGCAAAGGTCACACATCTTTATAGCACATGGATTAAAAGTGAGATAATTCTCATATCAATCTTTGCAAAAGCATGCAGAGGAGAGCAGGTCTCTTTTAAGGTTGTGTTCTAATAATGTGTTCACCACATTGAATTAGGTTTTTTGCATTTTGAAACTTTCAATGTTGGTCCATGATGCAGTTTTACTCAAAATAATATTAACAAATACTTGTTTCATACTTTTTTGAGACATCAAAACAAAAATAAAATATTGTCTGTAAATTGATGATACATAGATTACATAAATAAATATCTGACATTTGTCATAATAAGGAAATAGCAGATATTACAAATTTTAATTACACATAATTAATAAAATTATATAAAATATATATAAATTATTCATTATCAATATTTTTATATTGTTTATAGAGTTGAAATTACATTATCTAAGTGTAAGTGTCTTTGGTTGCTTTATAATAAACTTTATGGTGATTTATGTGTTGCTCTGTCTTTTAGTTCTGCAAAAATTAACCATGATAACACAGTTTACAAAATACTAGGCTATAAAAAGGAGAGATAATTATAAATATATGTATAAATAAATATATAAGTCTAAGTCAAACGCACAGACCAAAAATATTGTTGATTTTAGCCTGTTTGTTAAAATGCAGAAAAAAACACGACATAAAATAATACCAAACGTCTTTCAGGGTCTCATGTGCAGATTTCATTTTTAATGTCCTTTTTAATATTTTATATAATCTGTAAAATTGTAGGCCTACTGATTGTATATCCTCCTAATAAAAAGGCTGTAAAAACTATTCATCTTTTAAGTAGGTACAATCTTTTTCTCACCCGCTCAATATGACATATTGTCATTTTGTATTAGTTATTTTATTTCATATTTGTTATATTGTTCATATTTTAAAATTTAAATAAAAAAATAAACAAAGACACACGTCACAAACTTCCGCCGAACCTCCATATGACGTATTTTTCTCCTGCAGTCACGTGATCACAAACATGGCCGCGCGCTGCTGAAAGTCATGCGACAGCGCTTTGACATTATTTTGGATTTGCCTGTCAGTTTCTTTCACTACGTTTCACACCTATATTGCATTTCCTTTGACATACTGTAATCAGTATTACAATGGACCCGGCTGGACAACTGCGAAATGTAAGTATTAAAGCTACCGCGTGCAGCCCTCTCACGTTCAATCACTTACATTTATTTTATAATAATGCTTTATATAATATAATGTTACTGCTCTGTGCTTGTTATCTAGTTGCGGGATTTCCTCCTCGTGTACAATCGCATGACTGAAATCTGTTTCCAGCGATGCACGAGCAATTTCAACTACAGAAATCTGACAATGGATGAGGTGACCACTGTCAAATTTAACTACCAGAAAATGCAAAAATGCAAAAATGCTGGGTCGAATATGAACAAAAGTGGATATAATTGTATGCATATGCACTTGAATATACCTTTTCATTGTTATGTAGATGAAAATTTTTGGGTAGGTGATGTTGTTTCTAAATCTCTGGTTGCTTGAAAGGGTTGTCACTGTAATACTAATAGTATACTGTAAATTACTATGAAAGTAAGTATTGCTAAATGACAGCCTGTTACTTTCTTTCTAAATATTAGTCAAAATAAATGAGTTTTTCTATTTTTCCTACATGTAATTACAAAACAATCACTCAATCATTTATACATACAGTAAGTACATATTTTAATGTTTTGTTGCAGGAGCGTTGTGCGGACAATTGTGCTGGTAAATTAATAAGGACTAATCATCGTTTAATGGGCACGTATGTGCAGCTGATGCCTGCAATGGTGCAGAAGCGAATGCAGGAGATGGAGAGCAAGGCTGCAGAAGTTGCAAAAGCCGAAAGTGCAGCACAGGGAGGTGTATCAGCATCAGAAAACCCATCTGCTGTAATGACAGACACGCAGCCTTTGATTCCATCAAACCCTGGAATCCCAGCTGCTTCATCTCCAGTGGAAATTCCTTCAAGAGCTTCTGCTTCATCAGAAATTAAGGCATCACCTTTGGTTTTTGAGCCAGCCACACAAGCACCAGAAACAGCCAAGCTGCCTACTGTGACAAATAATGCACAAACTGCCACAATTGATTCTTTACAAGGACAAATAAATGTAACACCAGTGATTTCAACATCTACAAATTCTAGTGTAGGTTCCATCTCAAGTGCTGTGGCAGATATCCCAGTAGATAAACTAAACCTAAAGCCCAGTAACGTGACAGCTACATCAGTTTCTGAAAAACGGTCCACAGGGGGAGCGGATCAGAATTCCCAGACATCATCTTGATATAGCAGTGTGCAGAGAGAGGACGAGATGATCGAGATGTTTTCGCTGCACTGATGAATTTCCCAACACATATGCAGTCTTAACAGCCAAAAAAATTAATAACCATGTAATGCGTTAAAACATGTCTTTTAATAAAAATGACTAAAAATAAAAGCTAACTGTTTTGCCTTCTTGATGTATTTTAAGTCTATGTGATGCATTTTTAGAAGCCCTGAGTGTATTTTGGAGAATTGTACTGTATTTATTTTGTTGTTGTGATTACAAAAATCTGTGTTGAAATAGATTTTTTTTAGGGTGTGAGCTGCTTAGATATATTTGTAATCAAGTTTCATTTTCCTTATTTCCTCATGCCTTGATGATCATTTTTCAACTGTAATCAATATTCTGCTAATATACAATAGACAAATTGCTAGTTACAAGCAGCATAAAAACAATCTTATATAAGGCGTGGCTACGTGTTACCACAGTAATCATAAAATAGATATTAAGTCAAGTAAATTATATATTTGGAATATTACAATTAAACAGTGTATGATTTCATTAAATCCTCTTAAAGATGTTATTTTAATTATTGCAGAGCAGGCTACATTAATACATTTTCTTATTATCTCCTTATATCTCTAAATCTGAAAAGATATACATGTTTAGTGTTTCTTTTTTGTAAAAGATAAATGTGTAGTACCAGTCAAAGGTTTGGAAACACTTACTCACTGATTGACATTGAATTATACATCTTCAGATTAAAAGTTTATGAGAAACATTTTTGTCAATTGTGTCTAAATTTTTGACTGTTAATGTATATCATGTGAAATATTTATAGCCTCACTTATGCACTATGGGGAGAAAAGCGTGTCTCGAGGGCATGTTTTCTTCACCGGCCGGCAGAAGGCGCTGCAGTGATGTCCTCTGCGGGGAATGAGTGCGTTTCTCTCGGCGGGGAGGAGAACACACACTTGGACTGTAGTAGGGTGTGGACGTTGGAAGAGTGTCGGTCCGGACTGTCCCAGTCATTACCGTTGGTCAAGTCCAGCTGAAAGCGGCCATATAAACAGGTAATGAAGGTTCTTATGATTGATATGGCGTGAGGGAAGACTTGAACCGTGTGTTGATCGTGTAGCGTAGAGAAACGGTGGGCGTATATGAGTGCTAACAGCGTTAGCGCATTAGCTCTGTGGAGAAAAAAAGTCAAATTTATTAATCATAAACAGAATGTGTAGTGACTGAGTTGCATTGTACATGAATGAGTTAATTTAGTTTGTTTAATTTGGTTTTCCCACAGTTTGGGATCCTTTAGCTTCTCTTTTACCTGGAGTGTCTGTTAGCTGTCTGGCTAATGTCACAATCACTGTGAGGAGAACTCACGTACCTCCGTCTGTCTGTCTGTCTGTCTGTTTATCAGTTTCAACATACAGTCTGTCTCTCTCGACCTGCCCATATGTTTTACTTACTTTCTGTCTGTCTATTTCTCCGACCGTCATTCTGTCTATCTGCATGCACATACAACTTTCTGTCTGAACACACATATCTTTTTATCTGTCTGTCTGCATCAGAATATAGCCATCTGTCTGTCTGTTTGAACAGCTGTCTGTCTCTCTCTCTCTCTGAACATATACCTGTCTGTCATTCTGTCTGTGCATACATCTTTGTATTATTTTCCTGTCTGCTTGAACATATAGCTGTCTGTCTCTATTATTCAATTAGATAATATTTTGTCATCTGTGTTTGACATGTACCTTTCCATCTATTTGTCTGACCACCTACCTGTCAGTTTGAACTAACAGTATAACTATCTTTCTAAACGTAGACCTTTTCTCATCTTTTTGGGTCTCAGTATTAATATGTTTAACATTAATATGTTTAACATTGTCTCCTAATATTTGTAAGTCGCTTTGGATAAAACCTAAAATGTAATTTTGTTTCTTTATGATGTACTACTGCACATTTAATTGAGTGTTTATTAGCTGGACTCCTTTATTTGTAAGAAAACACATTTGTTTGCCTCTGTATTTGCTCTCTTTTTAACAAAACCTCTTAAAAACACATTACAGCCAGAAAGAATTTGCAGTGATCAACATCCACTGTTTGATCAAAAAAAGAAACCCTTTGTTTCTTTTATTTCTCTAATAAAACTTTATATTTGTATAGACATGTTAGCAAAAGGTTGCTTTTAAGATTGTGACAGGTCTTTGCAAAGACCTTTTAACTAAAGTTTGATTTGAAGTGATGTCAGGGAATGTAAAAGAAACACACTGTCCTGGCAAAACACTGTTTTGGTCTCTGTGAGGGAGTGCTTTCTCATCATTTCAGGAAGAAATTTGTGTTTAACAGGCTGAGACCTGTGTGATCGCTTTGCTTATCTAATACCTGTCAGTGACTGAGCAACCTATTTGCACCCTTCACTTAACAGTATGTTAAATTGATTTATTTTTTCACCCAGAAATGAAAATGTTGTCATCATTTACTGCTCCTCATGTCAATCAATTCAAACCAGTTTGTTTGTCCAATGGAAAGATGACTAGAAATATAATGAAATTAGATTTTTATGGAAAAAACTATAACACATATATATACATTATTCATATATAACATATAGCATACAGGATTGGAAAAATATGAAGGTGAGTAAATAATAACAGAAATGTTTAGGGTATGTGATGTTAGTCACCATTCACTAGAGACTTTGTTAATATCAGCTTTTTTCTGCGCAGACACCAGACGCTTGCAAAGAGACTTTCCCGACGCACCCTTCCCTTGGCTGGATGTTCTGTCAGCCCGCAACTCTTCTTTTCCGGATACAGCTGCATCAGACGTCTCTCCCAGGACGCTCCTGGTAGGGGACGAACGACTTTAATAGTGTGAGAAGAGAGAGGGTTCTTAGATGGACGACATCTTCACTCAGTGCCGTGAAGGCAATGCAGTAGCCGTTCGCCTATGGTTGGACAACACTGAGAATGACCTCAACCAGGGGTGAGTGAATTGTGCTGTGTGTGGATGCATCTGCACACTTGTGTGTTATTTGGCATTAATTTTGATGCTGTTGCTATAGTGATTACTGTGGCTTTTACTATTGTGGCTGTTGAAACTTTCATGGTTGCTTATGTGGGGTTTTGTAAATTCGTGTCATAATTTTGCAACTTTTCTACCTGAACCGAGTAACAATGTGCTGCTTTTCAGGCATATTTAAATGCAAATGTCAATGCAAATGTATTTTACATTGTCACAGTGAGTTATTTGCACTCTTTGTATGGCTTAATTTAATTTAGTGCTGCACAATATTGAAAAACAATGCAGTAAATTGCTAAGTAATGCGATATGTGATACGATAATGCTTAAAGTTTGTAAAATCATATAACCAGAAAATTATTCAACCAAAATGCATGTTTTCCATTATTTCTGGAAAAAGAAAGCATCACTCTAAGTCTCGCTAGGCTCTCTGCTATCTGCAATAATCTAACACTTTTACAATACATACCTTCTTAAAATTAAAGTCATTTAGTTATTGCAAACCATTGCAATATGCATACACATATATACACATTTGCAATATTTTGATCATTTCAATATATCTTCTAGGGGTGGGAATCTTTAGGTACTACGCGATTCGATTCCGATTCTGGGACTCACGATCCAAATCCAAAACGATTCTTCATATAATTTTTGCAAATATGATAAAATTGCATTTTAAATAAATAAAGAGTTTTTATGCTTTTTGTTTATAGTTAGAATCTCTTTGACAGTATTCCCATCTTGAAGTTTAATTTTATTGCTTTTATTTTAACAAAGTTATATTCAGGATGAACAAGTTCTGACATAGAATCGATTCAGAATCGTTAGAGAAAGAATCCCGATGCATCGATTTTTTTTCTCCCACCCCTAATATCTTCTAGCCCTAACTGAATTATTATCTACGCTTACCAAAAATAAAATATAGTATAATATGGTAAAGTAAGTTTTGCTGTAGTATTCACAAAACCCCAGCAAAATTAAAAATATATTTATGATTGCAGATTTGCATTGAGCTTTGTTTGTATTTTACATCTAATTAAAGCACTTTTGTTTGTGGACTTTCACAGAAACAGTTTCTGACATGTCTTGTCCTTTAGTTTACTCCTCACCCTTTATCTCTCTTGTAATCCCTGGGCACAGTAGAGCACTGACTCAGTAAGACGATGAGGGTAGATTTTATCATGAATCGTCTGTGTTGTGGATTTCATTCAGTTATTTGGCTGTGGCACTATACACAGCTCATGATTTCTGAGGTTAGACAGTTTTAAGACATTAAGGTATTTTAATAACCTCTCACCCTAACTTCTTGCATGTGTCATGACTAGTTGTCATATGCATCAGAGAGTCATTTTTTCTCCCACTCCAAATTTTGAAAGCCGAGATTAAGTATCCCAAAGGTAGATGTTAACTTGCTAAGTTTTATCAACGTATTGTTTCATCGGAATATCAAGATGTTGCTTTTCAGTTCCATAGCAAACTGTCTTCATTGGTAGCCAAAGTGCCTTTAAAAATGACGCTCTGAAAGGTGCAGTATTTGTCCTGTAAACATAATAAATCACACCGTGTTGAGACAGAGAATTCCAATTGTATCCCTATATGGTGCAAGGAATACACAGAGCTGATCCATGCACCCACTTTAAATACCTTCACCTCTGCCAAGCTCCATCTCACAAGGAGCCTTGGCCTGCCTTTATTAGCTAATATGTCCCAGAACAGCTGGAAAGCACAAAAAGCGATGAATTCTTTGCGGCAGGGGTTCTGGAAGATAGACCTCCGGGTCCCGTAAGTAATCTGATCCGGACCCTTTCTCTTGCTGTCAGCCACGTGAATTATTGCGTGGAAGGAATGGACCAGGGAAGAATGGATAGACGGTGCAGATTCAGCACAGAATCAGCAAATTGTAATCAGTGGCTAGTTACATTAACAACTGTTTTTATTTTAACTAGGGAGGCACATCCGATGTAGATCACTATCTAGGCATTTCCTGTACGCTTCACATGGTTGAAGTTGTGTCTTTGAAATGATTTGGCAAAGGAAATGCTTGACTTGAGTAGATCAGCATACAAGGGAAACATTTCAAATGGCTTGATGACCCCAAAAATAAGAAAATACCTCTCATTTTTGTTTTATAGTACCCGCGTCATCTGCTGAATGTCATATACGTGCTGTAAACAACATTAGTTGCTTTACAAAGAAGTGTGTGTCTGCGTAGGAGTAAAACAGTCTAACAGAGGAGATCTATGATGTATGCCTAATTTGTGACTCAGAAAGACAGGAGGAGGGAATGGGTCTGGCTCTAAACGAATTGGTTGAGAGGAATAGTTTCCATACGATGAGATCACCAACCAAAGCATGCTTACTTGAGCCATACCAGTTCTGTTACTCTTATTTTTTTTCTCTCTCTTTGCTCAACCGTTTCGAAGTGTTTTCCTTTTCCAAAAATAGAAAAACTCCTGCTAAGGGATTTTTCGCTTTTGTCTGCTCACTTTGAGCACCTAATGTAACTATTTCACTGCTGTTTGGTAGGGATTCACATGAAATGGCAATGAGAAATGGACTGAAGGGCCATGTGGAATTTTAGTATGGCTTTAGATGTCATGACCTTACGCATTGGAGGGAGGAGACAGGAAATAGCAGACATACATGGGTGTTGTTTATGCTGTGGTACAGTGAGATGTCAGTTAGGAAACTGGACTTATCCACAGAGACGCCTTATCTAGATATATATTACTTCCTATAATGTCTTTAGAAATTGGGATATTATGCCATTTGACGTAAACCTTTGAAGTTAAATGCACAATTGTTGGGTATTTGTCAAGCTTAGAAGTAAATAAAAGACTTAAAATCACGTTCCTGTTAAAAAATAAGTTGTGTTAATAAATAAATTCCCCCTTCTCAAGATTTTAAGCAGTTTGCCTTGTAGCTTACTACTTTCTTTCATCAACCTTTTCGTTACCAACTTGTGACTCATGGAGGAACTGACACATTTTGGTGTCTGGACAGGAATCAAAATAGCTTATGATAGTAGAAAAGCAGAAAATGGAAACTGGCTAAATACGGTGTTAAAGCGTGTCTCTTTAGCTTTAAAACAGACATTAAACCTACCACAGCTTGACCCTGCCAGAAAAGAATGAAAGTCTATCTGAAGCAGGTTTGCCATGTTTATTGGTCCATTTTTCTACTTCTTGTTTTTGTTACATTGTCTAGTACATCCTCTTTGAAACGCGTACATTTCTGCAAGACTAACATCCCCAAACAAACCTTCAAAGCAGTTGTTTGTAAATAAATGTTTTCGAACAAGTTTCCTCTGTCTTTTATTAGTTAAAAAAGCAGACGGCTGTGTTGGATTAGGCAGAATGCTCAAACAAACAGGGTAATGTTTAAAAAGCACCACAGTGTTTATAGTTTCCGAAGAAATCTAGCTATCTGCAAACTTCTACACACGCACCTCCTTATAGTCATCTCTGCATATTTAATTGGTTTAAGTAACACACTTCAGCTATAAATGTTTCCCTGTTTGTTCTGTATAACGGCCTTTCTTTTACGTCAACCTACCTTGCTTTGCTAGCCTGCTTTTAGACTGTGATTGCTTATTCACCTACCTAGATTGGTGTAAAAAAATTGGATTTGATATCTTCAATGAATACAATCATATTGTTGGTTTTGGCCATTCAGACTATAAGATTTTGTGGAGAGAAACTCTTTGATTGTGTGACCGCAGACTCGAGACGTAATCCTTCAGCTGTGTGACTCCAATGTCAATGTTGACGCTGTCTGGCTTTGTAGTACTTCTAGCGTAAACTTTTTTCTTTCTGTGTAACTGTGTGTGTGTGTGCATGCTGCACTCCCATACAAGGAAGAGAAATTAACTTTGTACGAATTGACCGCAACGGGCGCGCTCAAAAAAGGCAAGGGGAGTGAGCTGCTAACTGTGGAAGAGAGAGCGTGGAATATCATTTCCTCTCCTTCCCAATCTCCTTTCCGTGGTCCAACACCCGCTCCTTCATTTTGTCCGGCCGTACTGCTGAGTGATTCGATAAGGGCTAGTTGTCACACTTTGTCTTTTTTTCTTTGTTTGTTTGTGTGTTGTTTCTTTCTTTATTTAGCATCTCTCTTTGTTTGTTTGTTTTAAAATAAACAACATTCTAAAATCCTCTGTCTTTTTATTTATATATTTGACTTCCTGTTTACATCTCTTTATTATTTTGTCTTTATTGTTTGTGGTCGGTTAACTGGATATTAACCTTCCTGCTTGCCCGACCCAACATTTTTGCACGAATGTGCAAAAAATAGAGTATTATGTGACGTAGAGTATGTGTGCGAGTGTAGTTTGTGTGTGTGTGTGGTCTTTTCCGACAGGACCTTGTGAGAAGTTTCAGCAGCTATCCTAAGTTTAGCCGTGCTACCAAGATACTTCCTACTATACTGCACACACCCAGGTCCTAACCAAACGCTAAATAACCTCAGACAAACGCCTTCAAACCAGTCACTCCAGGGACGAGCAGCGGTTCCAGCTGCAGACATTACACCAGGTGTATTATGAGGTCATTAGTAGTGGTTTTAATAGTAGTTAACCACATGTGTTTAAACACTAAATGATCTCCATGGCTGCACTAATGCACAATAATTGCCGGGTTGTTGTAACTTTTGTGTTACGGTTGACCTAAATGTTTTACTGCCGTTTTGAAAAGGAAACAGGGCCTGAGAACGGATCTTGGACTTAAGTGAAGTAAAATGATGTAGATGTATGTGTGCATGAGAAAGAGAGAGAGCATGTTGGGGGGGTGAGAGGATATACATAATGTAGAGGAAAGGGCTAGTTAACTGCCAGTTTATATTTAACTGGCTGGTGAGAGATGTGGAGACAGACATCTGAGAGCAGGATCACTAGCCTGACCGGAGACAGTTGACCACAAACCACAGCGACAAACGGGTCCCTTGATTTAAAGGGACAGTTCATCAGAAAACAAACTTTTGTTGTTATTTGCTTTTATTATTATTTGTCATTCCAAATTTGTATGATATTTAATAAATGTGGGGAACAGACAGAATTTTTTTTTTTTAAATAAATACAATCTGCTTTATAACGTTATACCAATGACTCATACATTTTCATTATGTACCTTAACACATATAATTTTAACACAATCTCTTTGTCACAGGGACGATCATGGGTTCAGTCCGCTGCACTGGGCGTGCCGCGAGGGCCGTTCAGGGGTCGTGGACATGCTCATCATGAGAGGAGCCCGCATCAATGTCATGAACCGCGGGGACGACACGCCCCTGCACCTGGCTGCCAGCCACGGCCACCGAGAAATTCTGGCCAAGGTGTGAACTGATCGTAACGGATAAACACTCGCTTACAAATCACATGCACCTGCATATGATCAACCACAGTAACCAAACGTTCATGGAAGGTGTAAACAAACACAGGTTGAGCACACAGCCACAAAAACATCTTAGTGACAAGTCATAAACACACATACAAAACACCTTGACCTCTCTCGACAGGGAATAAATCCATAGATTTTAAGGTCTTTGTTTGTTCTGAATTGTCTGTTTATGGTTGCTTAATCATGTGTGTATATATATATATGTTGTCCAGCTGATCCAGTGTAAAGCAGATACCAATGCGGCAAACGAGCACGGCAACACCCCTCTCCATTACGCCTGCTTCTGGGGCCATGACCTGGTGGCTGAGGTTAGTCTATAGCGCCCTCTGTTGGGAAAAAGAGGACATTTAGATATTTATACAGAAAATGACAGCCTTGGATCCTTGTTTACTTTCATTGCATTAAAATGAATAGCCACTTTTGGTAAATTGGTAACATTTGAGCTGAATTATCTTGGCATAAGATTCAGTGGTTTTTAGAGGATGGTGTTTTTATTGTAAATCGTTGATCTTTTCTGCAGGATCTGGTTAATAACGGTGCTCTTGTCAATATCTGCAACAAATATGGAGAAACTCCTGTGGACAAGGCAAAACCGCCGCTTGCCGCAAATCTAAAAGGTAAAACTTCGCCTCTGTTAATTTAGCTGTTGTGACGTCAACAATGTGCCACTGTGCTATTGTTACCAACATTGTACAAAGTTGCCCAAATGTGACCTGGCTAAAGTCATTTTTCTGTGTGATTTACTGTTTTCTAAATAAATTCATCATGCATAATAAAGAACATTGTGAAAATATAAAGGTGATATTTTTGGCCATGTCAAAGATTGACATTTTATATGTAGGGTCATAAATAATGCTGTTGTGTTTCAGAGCTGGCACAGAAACAAGGACAGAGCCTGACCAAAGTTCCCTTTAAAGACTCTTTTTGGAAAGGAACCACCCGAACACGACCACGTAAGCACCGTCCGACTCGGTTTTGCTCTCTAACAAGCATTTTTTGTCACATTGCATCATCGCTTTATAAATGATAGTATCCGTAACTAGTGTGTAAAGGTTTGATTGTATTTTTCTTCATTATTCCTACAGGTAACGGTACACTAAACAAACATGCTGGCATAGACTATAAACAGCTCTCTATGCTGTCCAGAGTCAATGAGAACCACTCCGGGGAGGTGAGCTTGTTTTTCTGACTTTTTTTATCCAAAGTGATTTACATTGAATTCAAGTTCCACTTTAGTTTGTGTTTTTCTTGGAAATGGAACCCATGAACTTTACATTGCTAGTGCACATAAACATAGTGTTCTTGTAAAAACATGTCTGCTCTCCTCTTCCTTGCAGTTGTGGCAGGGTCGTTGGCAGGGCACAGAGATTGTCACTAAGATGCTCCATGTGAGAGAATGGACTACGAGAAAGAGCCGTGACTTCAACGAGGAGTACCCAAAACTGAGGTATGGAGTCAAGTAGTGAACGTCTGATCAATAGCTGGAAACAAAGAATTTAGTTTTCTCCATCACGTTACCTGTGTATCAGTGTATCGTGTCATGCCCCTCTTTGTGTTTGCCTCACTGTAGAATCTTCTCTCATCCAAATGTGTTGCCCGTGTTGGGGGCATGTCAGTCTCCACCCGCCCCTCACCCCGTCATAATCACACACTGGATGCCGTATGGCTCCCTCTACAATGTGCTGCATGAGGGCACCAGTGAGTAAATCACATGTTACTGTCACAACATGTTTCTCCATGGAGACATGTCTGTTTTCAGTGTTATCTAATGTAGTTCATGTTTTTTTACTTTGGTTTTTGTCAAAGCGAAAAGAGGAAGATCCAGTTCTGCTAGTGTTGTGCCATTTCATCTTATTTACAATCCTTCTGTCTGTTTTTCTCACTATCCATCTGTGTTTTCCATTCATCCAGACTTTGTTGTGGATCAGACACAGGCTGTGAAGTTTGCTCTGGATATAGCATGTGGAATGGCATTCCTGCACACGCTGGAGCCCATGATTCCTCGTCATTATCTCAACAGCAAGAGCGTCATGGTGAGGAATAAACCCGATTTTTTTTTTTTTCCGTGGTTTGAGGAACTGCCGCTGTGGAAATTACAAATTTAGTTCAGATTGGCTGCTGTTAAAACGAACTGCTTAAAATATGTGTCCGGTCACAAGCTGAGAAATTCCTGTTGTAGAGAAAAGCAGTGAAACTTCTTTGGTGGTTGTTTTCTTATTGTCTCTGAGGAGTAACAGAAATCATCTGTTGCATTGTTGGGAAGCCACAAGTATATCCTATCAAAATAACTCTGCTTTCATCACACTGCTTTAGTTTTTGTCAGCTTTTGTTTTGTTGACCATACTGCATGAGTGCACAAACAAATTCTGATCGCTATGTTTGTAATTTATGATACCAGATTGATGAGGACATGACTGCCAGGATAAGCATGGCAGATGTGAAGTTCTCCTTCCAGTGTCCTGGCAGGATGTACTCTCCGGCATGGATGGCACCTGAAGGTATTCATTTCTCCATTACTCTCTCCCCATCTCTTCTTTTCTGTTTCCAAAAGGTCTCCAAATGGAAATTCCACTTTGCCAGTTTAAACCGTTTTGATCTATTGATACCTCAACATCTCTCAATCTTCTCCTTGGTCCTCTTAGCCCTGCAGAAGAAACCAGAGGAGATTAACCGGCGTTCTGCAGACATGTGGAGCTTTGCTGTGTTGCTCTGGGAGCTTGTCACCAGAGAGGTGCCGTTCGCTGACCTATCAAACATGGAAATTGGCATGAAGGTGAGTCGCTCACGTTTCTTATTCTTCTTTTACAAAAGCAATACAGATGACGAACTGTATTCGCATTAGCAAGTTCAGGTTTACCTTGAATAAGCACTAATTTGTGTTCCTATTTTTGCTTTCTCTCCACTAGGTGGCTCTAGAGGGACTGCGGCCCACTATCCCACCAGGCATCTCCCCCCACATCTGCAAGCTGATGAAGATATGCATGAATGAGGATCCTGCCAAGAGACCCAAATTTGACATGATCGTACCCATCCTAGAGAAGATGCAAGACAAATGAACAGCCCTTCTGGGACGTCCCCCGAACACTGAGTTCACAGTATTGCCTTAAATATTCACCACTCACCAAAGTGCTCTAAGCCACTGTAGCCCTCTGCTAAAGAAAAAAAACGCTTTATTGAAGCACTGTTGAACATTTTAAAGCCACATCCTCAGTATCTCATATATTGTTATATGCAATCATTAAATAATGACGTGTGTGTTTATGCATATATGTGTTCGTCGGTCTGATGTCTCTCTCAAAACCTCTTTTCTATAGCCATTAAAAAGGAAGTGTGACAATGGTCGTTGGACACAGTGAATGTACAGTAAAATCTGTTTTCAACTAACCACTCATCATTTATAGATCTCTTGACATTTCGGTCATCTTTACTCCTTCAGTGTGATTATACATCACCATTATTAGCCGTTTTAATTGATTCAGCTATACATCAGTCACATTTAATGTTAAAAATGTGATGGTCTGGTCGTGTGTGTGTGTGTGTCCTTCCTTAGGGGCATTTACAGAGGAACAAAGAGAGGTTCTCGTTGCTTTCTGTGTTAGCTGTATGCAAAAGAAGCATGCAACATCAGCTGTTAGTATTTAAAAGCATCGTGCCATTGTCAAATACCGTATTTTCATTTAATTGTCTAAAGGTTAAAGACTGAGTTTGCCTGGCTGATGTCTGTACTTTTTACATTTGCTGAAAATGCAGTGCAATAATATTAATAATAGCTAATACCAATTTTATGCCTTATCATGTAACAAATCTAAACCAAAATTGCAAGTTCCACTGCATTGTGAATGCATTATCCCTTTCAGAGGAGGAGGGAGATGTGTATTATGGAAACCTGCTGGTTTATTATAGAAGGTACCATAAGCAAAGGGAAGAGCCCTTTACAGATGTCACATCAAATGTGAGAACTGTTGTGCCGCAGATTGACATGCATCGACTGTTCATATTAGCAATCTGCCCTTTTTTGACCCCAACACTGTTACTTGAGCTATACAAATGCATGATGTTACCCACCCAGTGCTATGTCCTCTTTATGTAACTAACAAGTCTCCTACTAATTTGCATTGTACATGTTAAGCATGTTAAGTGCGGTAGGTTAATGTCAGATGTTTTGCCAACTGTGGGAAAAAATACATTAGGTTCCCCACAGTTTATTTTATTATTCGTATTGTTTGCTTTTCTAAACACTACATCTGTTTACTTTCTCATTTCTCCTTCATAGTGTTCCTCTTTCAGCTAGCCAGTATGTAATAGGAAGCCAAGAGAAAGTGTGTACTTGACATGCATTCATGTTTTTTTTGTTTGTTTTTACTTTTTTAAAGCCAACAGTTGTAATGATGAAATCGGACTGATTATCTAACTTATGCTCACTGTTCTTTAAGGTTTTTAATGAAACAATATGTGGCTTTTCATTGTCTTATTTTGGAGATTTGGGCTGTTTATATTTTATTCATTGTAACAAAAGTTTACTAAAGGAAAACGAGAACAAATAAAATGTCGGCCTTGCGGAAAGCCTTAAATGTTAATTTATTAGAAGGGTGTTATAGCAAATGATGGGGTGGTTTGAAAAAAGAGAAGCGCATAAAACGTACATATACAATAAATTCAAAATTAAGTAAAATGTTATTTTCTAATTATACAAAATATAATATGTAATAAAATTATATTTAACAATAAACGTTAATGCCTTCTAAACTTTTGACAAACTACGTGATCAGCTACGTTTGTAAAACTAATTACGAAAGTAGCGGATCACGTGATTTGAAGTTTAGAACAGTCACGTGATCAGTCAGCTGACGCGCAGTATAAATACGTCGCCGGGGCACGTTACCGTGTTATTGTGGAGACGCGTAGTTGTTGATTTAGCCGAATTTACCGTTTACAGCTGCTACAAAACACGAAGTTTGCTGTCGTTCGACTTCCTGTTCATACACACAGTATTAACAGGGTTAGATCAAGAATAAACACGATCGTAGTTCTTGACTGTCAGTAATGGGAATGACGGAGAGCTGATATGAGGCATCGCAGTGTTTTCAGCATGAAGCGTCCAGCGTTCGGGTTGTCGTCTGTCTGCGCTGTTTTCATAGTTTGGACATGGTTTTTAACGCCGTTTGGTTCGGCCTATCCTCTGGAAGCAGAGACGAATTCCTCTCGGCTGAGGTTTGTGGATCAGATCGATCGGTTTAAAGTCGGATTCAACTGGCACAATGTGTCGTGTGCGGTGTGTAAAGCGATCTTCACCACTCTTGATATTGCGCTACTGGTGAGATGTGCTTTTCATCTACATTCTGTTTTATTATTTTCATTATAGAAATTCTGTATTTAACCTAATTTTTTGTTATAGACTGTCGCAAATTCTATTACATCTGTAATAAGAGCTGGGCAAAAAAATCGATTAATCGATTAATCGTTTTTTAAACTATGGCCGATTCGATATCGATTCTCAAAAGTCGTGAATCGATCTTTTTTCATATTTATTTCCATGATGTAAATATATATCACATAGCTGTCACAGGTAATCCCTCTACAGCCAAAGTCTGTGGCATTTAATTTCTTTTCATTAATTCACCATTTGTAAACTGATGTTCAGTTTTAGGAATATCTATAACATTTGTATTAAATCTTTATTCATTGAATCGAGAATCAAATTAAGAATCGAATCGGGACATCTGAATCGATACCCAGCCCTACTGTTTATCATAAGACTCATCATAAAAATTCCTTTTTGTAGTGTTTTGTGCCTTATTTCAAGGGGGTTCTATTGGTTCCCATTCAGGAATGCAATATCCAAGCTTTTAAATTTTGATTTGGCACAACTCATGGCTATTTACAGAAATTGCATAAAAGATCTTGCAAGATGATTTAAACATCTATTATTAGTGACTAACAGGTGCTTATCATTGTTAACAGAGTGACACAAACATGGAGCGTGTGGCACATGCTGTGGGAGAAGCTTGTGTCCGCCTGCACCTGGCCGACCCACATGTGTGCCGAGACATCACTGAACTCTTCCGAGAAGATTTCATCCGTGCGCTTCAGGAGTCTTTCCTCTGGCCCACTGAGGCTTGTGCCCTACTGTTGGGACCCGCGTGTGGTCATTTTGATATCTATGCCCCCTGGAACGTATCATTGCCAAGGGTACCCAAACCCCCAGTGACTCCACCGACCCCTCCCAAAGAAGGCTCTCCGCAGAGCAGGATCCTTTTCCTCACAGATATCCACTGGGATGCGATGTACGCTGAGGGCAGTTTTGCAGATTGCAACGAGCCCCTCTGCTGTCGAAATGAATCTGAGAAGTCCAGCAGGAGTTACCGGGGAGCGGGATACTGGGGCACCTACGGCAAATGTGACCTCCCCTTGCGCACGGTTGAGAACCTACTACAAAATGTAGCCAAATCCGGCCCATGGGATTGGGTGTACTGGACAGGAGATATTCCAGCACACAATGTCTGGTCTCAAACCAGAGCTCAACAGCTCAATGAACTCATTACTGTCTCTAGACTCACACTCAAATACCTGGGGCCCAATGTAACGGTGTATCCTGCGGTGGGAAATCATGAAAGCACCCCGGTAAATAGTTTTCCTCCTCCATTTGTACATGGGAACCGGTCCTCCGGCTGGCTGTATGAGACCATGGCAAAGGAGTGGGCATCCTGGTTACCTGCGGAGGCCCTGGAGACAGTAAGGTAAAGGTTTTAAAATGTTAAGTTTTTGTTTAATAACAGAAAACCTCTGATTTAGATTAAAGCAGCGATTATAGAGCACTATAATAAAAATACAGGAAGGTTTACTGGTTCTAAATTTGACTGTAAAGTAAAATAAACCATAAATACTGATTTTAACCTGGTTACTGTCACAGTGGAAATTAAATAATTGTAGTTCAGATTTTCATATTTAATTTATATTATTTTGTGAACATTTTAAGGCTTTTAAAAAAGTTTTTAATTTCAGGTATTTTTATAAATTACAGTATAATTACAGTTTTGTTGGTTTAATGATATGAAAATTTTTCAATTATTTAATCTCGAGTCTTAGACCCTTCCATTAAGTTATAGTTTGTGATGATTAGATTAAAATTTAACTATGAAATATTTAAGTAAATAGATTAAAGAACTTCTGAAAAAGTGTTCCTCCTAAGTTTACAAAAAGTAAATAGCTTTGCTGGATACACTTTGCATCTTATTATTAAAAAGACAATTCTATGTATATCCATTGAAATGTTTTCCACTGAAATTTACATGTGTATCTATTAATTTTGTATTTTTAATGTCTCTTTACTAGGCGTGCTGGGTTTTACACAGCGGAAGTTCAGCCTGGTTTGAGAGTGGTGTCTCTGAATATGAACTTCTGTGCGCGAGAGAACTACTGGCTGATGGTGAACTCCACAGATCCAGCAGACCAACTCCAGTGGCTCATTCACATACTACAAGAGTCAGAAAACAAAGGCGAGAAGGTCTGTATATGAAGCTTATTATTGTGTTCGAATCAGAATGTGAAAGACAAAAATTTAGCACATTAAAGTAGGTGTTGAAGCTTTTGCATGCTGCAGTAGTTTAACAAGTTGCAACATCACTGTTGGTGTTTGTGGATTTGAGGTTAGAGGTGTTTGGACTGAATCACATGTGCTAAAGTCTCTTTGCTGGAGGAAAAAATGTGTAAAGAAAGCTTCTTTATAAATTGTATAACCAAGTTTGAATTTGGTTCTCTTTTTGTCAGGTCCACATCATTGGACACATTCCACCTGGACTCTGTCTGAGCAGCTGGAGTTGGAATTACTATCATATAGTCAACAGGTCAGTTGCAGTTCTGTAAATACGTTTGACCCTCTTATGTGACTGTTCAAATAAAACAAACTTTGATCATTTGTAACCCTTGTTTGAGTCAACATGTCTGCGTGACTTTAGCCTGACAGGTTATAACAGTTCCTATAACTTTTATGATTTGAAATGCTATATTGTTGGCAAAACCGGGTTATGTTGACTATAAATGGCTGTTTCAGTGGTTAATGGTTCACAGTGTCTTTGTTGTGTTAAGTGGTGTTAAGTTGTGGTAAAGAGATCAACTTTTTGCTATATGATTTCGGTATTTATTTTTCTTATTAAAATGCATCATTTACCAGGTATGAAAGCACCATTACCGGTCAGTTTTTCGGGCACACGCACGTGGATGAGTTTCAGATGTTCTACGATGAAGACACGCTGACCCGTCCATTGGGTGTGGCGTTCATCGCACCAAGTGTCACCACTTACGTGAATCTAAACCCAGGTACGGCAAAAAGAAGACTGTTTGCTGTGTCATAGTCATGCACCGCTTTATAGCTTATTGCAATAACAAGCTTGTTTCGTGTTTTATGACCAGGGTATCGCGTGTATTATATTGATGGAAACTATGCAGAAAGCAGTCGGATGGTGTTGGATCATGAGACCTTCATTCTTAACCTGACACTTGCCAACAACCAATCAAACAGCCCAGCTTTTCCTGACCCCAACCCATCATGGACTCTACTGTATCGTGCTTCTGAGGCTTACGGTTTGTCCACACTCTTCCCATCAGACTTTGAAAGCTTGATCAAAGAGTTTCTAAATGACGACCGTGTTTTTAAGCGGTTCTGGTATCTTCATCATAAAGGCCATGTGTCAGAGCCCTGCAAGGAGACTTGTAAAACTGCGCTCATTTGCTTCCTGCGTAGTGGGCGATACGACCTTCTGACGCAGTGTGATGTGATTCATGGTGCTAATGGAGAGATTGTTCACTCCGTTAGGAAGACTATGTGTTGAGATGAACCTCAAAAGACGAGAGCACTAGTGAATTTAATACCAAGCCTGCAGCACAAAGACTTTTGCAGATTTTGTTTGGTTTGTTTTCAGGAAGTTGTAGCATTTGGTGTCACACGTTTGTTCTCTATACACCATCAAAATGTTTCTGCTGTACTTAATTTGATTGCTACTATCTAACTTAGCATTACCACAGTTAAAGCTGTATTTGGTTGCGACATGAAATGTTATTGCTTTTGTCAATCTGTCATTTAAAACGACTCACCTAGTGTATTGCGAAAACATTTATTGGTAAGTTGTGACTAACATCACAAGTGAATCATGTGACATGTTTGCACTTTATAAAAAAACCACATCTGCTCAAACTTGGTCCTCTTTTCTCACTTTTCTGTGGTTTGAGTGCTTTCATGACAGTGGAGGGTTTTGACCTATGTACACTAGAGTCTGTGCAAGATTGTATCTAGATATGGTTTGTTGATTTGACCTAAACTCAATTAGTCAAGCCAAAAAAAAATTCTGAACCAAAACTTGCAGAGTTTGATTTACTGATTAAAGAAATATTTTGCTTTGTTGTTTGTGTTGATACGTCAAGGCTGTAAGTGCATGATTGAATGATACATCCACTCCAGGAACAAGTCTTCCATATGGTAATCTTAATTTTAAAGGAATTTCTCTTTAAATATTAAGAAATAAAATTGTTAATGAAAAACTGTCAATGACATAATTTACATTAATAAACACTGTGTAAGAGCGACAAGGATCCTGAATTTACTGAAATACACCCTCTGACACACATATGCAAAGCAGGAAAAAACACTAGAGGTCAATACATAGCTAACATTGCATTTACATGACTACTGCAAAAATTACTACAAGATTCCTATTCGAGTGCTTTTCTAAACAGAAAAGACAACAAAGAAAATATGATTTTATTTGAAAACAAAAACATATTTTATACATAGTCACATTCAGATATTAGTTATAGGTTTGTTTGAACGCCTTGTCATTATATATATATATACATAATATCCCCTTGTGTCCTTCAATATAGGAAACTATAAAAGTACCAATCATTGAAAATAAAAGTAAAGTCAAGTCCATTTCTGAACATAGAAGATAACAGGAAAATTTCTTATGTAAAACTGATGCACAAATATTTCCTACAGAAAAAAAATCATATTCAAATCTTTGTCATAGTTAGGTTTATTTGGACAGCTTGTCAACAGAGACACCATCTCTTATAACGTATGAAACTACAAAAATAGTAAACAGTAACATTAAATCAATGGCACAGTGAACAGCATTAAACAAAAAATCTCTCTTTTTTTTTAAGGGTCTGTGAAAGACAACGTTACACCAAAGTCCTCCTTATAGATATTCCATGTTTTGGACTTGTGTGGATTGTCCAGCTCTTCCCTTGAGAGATGGAGTCTAAGATACAAACATCAAATCATTACATTTCAATTTACCCTTCTGGGAAACCTATAGAAAAGGTCCTGAATCATATTTGAAAGCACCTACCTGTTGTTCTCTACAAAAGAGGTGTTAAACCAGAAATAGAACGGACAGTCCTCATACCCGTTTGGAAGACCCTGGGAAGAGAGAGAAAAGACCTCATTTAATCTTTCCAGCCAATAGCATGTGAGTAAATGAAACATCCCATAATAGATACAAGCGCTAACTTACAGCACTGGATTCAAACATAACTTTGACATCACCAGTCACAACCGGCCCTTCTTGTAAACTGATAACCACAGCATTGTTCTCAGTGTCAGGAAACAACTAAAACAATACGTAACAACCACAATTTAAATGTATAAAATACAGTAAATGTTATACTGGTCTCTTAACATTACGTCACTTCTTTGCATAAGTAACTTTTCAGTAGTGTAATTAAAATACTTTCTGACGATTGAGATGGTAGATAATAGCTATTTAAAAACACACTTACCGCACAATTCTCCTGTTTGGCACAAACACACTGAAAGACCAGTTCTCGCTTTACTATAATCTTTACCTTCAGGTCACTCCCATTACTTTTTCCAACACCTGCAGAATAACCACAGCATAACCAAAATAAAAAAATTGCTGACACTGCATATACAAATAATCAAAAAATGTACCAGCCGATTGTAAAAACGTATTATCCGATGCAGATTATTAATTTTTTTTTAAAAACATTTGTATGTAAAAAAAAAAAGTTACTGATAAAGTAAATATTGAGTTACAGTACATATCACAAATGCCACTGGGAAATGAACATTGACATCATTAATACATTTTAAGAAACCAAAATAGGCTTTTAATTATAATTTATTAGAACATTACATAATTGATACAATATATTAAAATCATATACTAGGTCTGACCTGCAATGGAGTGGATCCGGATACTCTTTATCTTCAAGCTCTTTGGAGGTGGCATCTGACGGTTGTACTGGTTCTTCATGATCTCATAATAACCAACGTACCTGCTCTACAAATGCAAAAAGATCATTTATTAACAAAATGGATAACTACATACATTCATTCCATTCAGATGCTGTGTCACTCACCTGGGAGGGAGTTTCAACACCCTGAAACTTTGAACTCATACTTTTATCAGTTCGTCTTTCTCCAAAGTAGTCCAAACTCTCCTGTAAGATGGTTTAAAGAACAATAATTAGAACAAAACACAATGGCAAACTTTCCAAATGTATATATTCTACCAGTTAACTTCTTGTACCTGTGCGTTCTCAAACTGGTCACTGTCAATAAGCCACGTGCACACCATAGTCCCAGTTCGCCCTGTTCATCAGAATCAATAAAGCATTTTAAACCAATACAAGTTGGCAAGTAAAACCGATCAATAAACCAAACTTATAGATATTAAATGACATATTAATGAAATGTTGCTTAAGATGTCAAAGCTGACGCTTTTAAACAAACATCTAACCTTTCCCTCCTTTGCAATGAATGGCAATCACATTCCTGGAGTCTGCAGCCATCCATTCTCTCACGCATGCCGTGTACCTCAGCATGTCCCTGTGGCATTAAAATCAGATTGTTATTCATAAACCTTATACTGGAGCTTCAAGATGACCTCATAACCATGGTGGAATCAGTTGTGAATACAGCAAACTTACTCTAGTGATGGTACATTATGATCATCTATCATAATGCGTTCCACTCTATAATGAAATAATTTGGAGTCATATCCTTTCTCACCTAAAACAAGAAATTAGATCAAGTCAAGTCTTTATTGTGTGTATCGAAAATGGTTTGAGATTTAACTTTATTGTCTCTAATGATTATCTACTGTAGTACTGACTTCTACTAGTACTGCAAAAGTCAATGAATGAGGAGAATAGTCTACTCACTACAGAGATTAAAGACCTTGTAGTGATCCAGATGTTTAGTGTCAAGGAATCTAACAACCTCCTGCAATGCAAAGTGTTGACATTTCACATGTTTTCATGCACTTTTCAACAATTACACTCTAAATGTCTATTAAAATATCTATTCACACTCCTTCAATCTCACAGTTCTGTGAAATCTGTTTGTGTGCCGTCACTGACTTACTCTGATAGGATTTCTATAGAGCGCCTGTTTGCCAGAGGATGGAAATGACATGGCAATAACTCTTTCTAGGTGAGAAAAATGTGCTTGTTTTTATAAGTTACACTGAATGTCTAAAATTACTTCAATGCAAAATAAACAAATAGACAAAAAGCAACCAAACCTGTGACATATGTGAGATCAAGATCAAATCCATCTTTCTGGTACCGCCTTTTGTTCTCAGACACCTGTTAATGTTAGAAACAAATGCACACTAAAGCATATATAAATATATAAATGAAGAGTTCAGATGCAAAATCCATCAGACTAAACCCATCTTTTCTTTTAAATGAGCATTTTTTTATCAGGCTCTTATGTTTAGGTAAATCTTATGCGGTTTACTTTTTTCAAAAATGTCACTTTAGACGATGCGTTAAAACCCGGTAAATCCACCTCTTTAGGAAGTAAACGGTTCCATATCACTAAAGGTGCAACTAGAAACACTAAACAAGATGAAAGCACAAACTAAACAGAGGAAAAAACTCATACGCGGGGGATGGGGACGGTACATCCATATCCATACACATGTTTGAATGAGATCTGCGAATATTTACCGATCCCAGCCCATTTCTTTGCAGACACTTTTCTGCTTTGTCTAAATAAAAGCAAAAGCCCCCAAAAAACACGCAAACAAAACACTCGGTGCTCCTCAGCGCGCCGCCATGTTGAAATCGTTTGGAATCATGTGACTCGATTCGCGTTTTCTGATTGGTCCATCAGCACAGAGCGGCTTCTGCTTACAAATCGATATTTCACACCGGACAGAATGTGATATTTTGCACGTTTTGAAGCAAAATGATAACACTATGTAACGTATACTATGTGTGGAAAGCATTCACTCAACATCGTTATCTGATTTTTGACGGAGATGTTGGATTTTGCATCTGAATTCTTCAAATATATCTCAACACACTCACCATTCTTCTGGTGACCTTTTCAAGCTCCCTCTTCTGAGAGGCCAATCTGAAGATCCGTACCAAGATTATGATCCTCAGAGATCTCAGAAAAGTCACAACCCTGCAAACACAGCATTATTAAGATATTAGAACTATTTTAATTTGGGAAATACAGATAACAGACATGAATTTGTTGTGCTATACCTGGGAATTAAACTGGATCCTGAGAATTCAGAGAGTGTGTAAATCATAGTGACCACCAGAGTAATGGCCACGACACATGCGTCTATTATATTCAGCTTTGATCTGAAGTACACCGTGAATCTGAGAAACAAAGTTTGACAAGCGTTTAATCAGAGATAGCTAAAGAATGCATTCTGTGTACATGCATGTGTATGCACATTTAGCACTTTCTACCATGTTATGATAAGACTCATCATAGTACTATAGTAGAGCTTATGGCCCAGTTATCATAGTTGTGTGTGATGGCTATAGGAAACTGGTCCAGAGATATAAACTCATTCTGGAAAGGCAAATATGAGGAACAGCTGAGCTTAGGGAAAATCTGTTTCCTGTTGATCACTTCCTGTCATGAGAGCCACATGTCATTGGTTCCTGTCCTTTTTAAGCGTGTGCAGTTAGGGAGGTTGAATATTACCGGATGTCCTCACTCAAACTGACCCTTCCTAGTGATGAAGAGAAATTATTTTGAAAACTACAAACCCCTCCACATAGACACGTAGCAGAACGTCAAAGAGGAAAAAGAAGGCGATGACCAGAGAAACAGCCTCCAATGCATTTCCCACATCACGGCTCTTGTTCGAAAGAGATAAGTCCACTATCACCAAAATAATGTCCACGACGATCAGTATCATTCCAAACACACTGGAAATCAAACCGTTATTTCATTATACAGCAGCTCAGGGTTGTGAGACCCCTAA
The DNA here is from genome assembly GCA_019155185.1 of Beaufortia kweichowensis. NCBI lineage: Eukaryota > Metazoa > Chordata > Actinopteri > Cypriniformes > Gastromyzontidae > Beaufortia > Beaufortia kweichowensis. The sequence continues at coordinate 1,837,361 of CM032815.1, read as the reverse complement.
TTGTGTGACAATTACAATAAAATATCATGTCACTCACCGAAAACCAAAGGACATCACAAAAGGAGCTATCATTTTGCGGACACGACTACAAAACAAACAGAAGATTGTGAATTGAGAAATGATAACATCCAACATGTGTGTAGTTTTACATCATAAGTTTGTCACTTACTGATACATGGTGTCTGGCTCTGTTCTCTCCTCCTTCCCATCATCAATTCGCACCTCAGATTCCTCTTTCACTCCATTACTGGTACACATAAAACAAAGATTCGTTAATAGAGAGAAACTTAAATTAGAGAAAATTAGCTGTCACTTACTTCTTTATTTTATCAAATTTAGAATAAATGTAAACTCAGTAAAAGTATGAAAACACAAGATTGATACCACAGTTTTTTGTTCAGTGACAAACATATATAATTGTCTACAAAGACTTTTAATTTGATCTTACTTTTTAGTACTTCTTATTTAATTTCTACATTTATTGTAGTGTAGTTTAAAATATTGATTACTCAAAGTTTTATTAAGTAAATTGATGTGTAACACTTTAGCATTTACTCATTTATCCTCTGAAAATGCAACTAAATTACTCTTTTAAAAGGAGTAAAGGTCAAAATTCATGTAAAGTGCTGGTAACAGTAGATGTACACTTACCCATTAACTTCATTGGTATCGAGCCCAGGGTTAAAATGCACAGATGTCATTTTGAAAGGGAAAGTGTCTTTCTAAACAATTGCAAACAAATCAACATTTCAGGAGAAGTCTGGGGTTTTCTACTGTTACACATGTTTGAGAAATAGTAAAACATATGAACCGTCTATCATTTGAAATAAAGTGTACTTACTTTAAATATAAAAGAATCCTCGAAGGTTGCAAATCGTAGATTTCAGATGTTTGAAGATGTTTGTGGAATGATTCCCAAAGTTTAGAAACGCACCAGATCTTTTCTTACGTTCCTTAAAGAAGTCTGACTTTCATTTTGAAAAGTTTGTAAAAGATAATATGTATTTGTCCAGATCTGAACTAGTTCACGAAGGATTGGGAAAAGCAGAGCGCGCATCCGGGAAAACCGTTTTCCTTTAGCTTGCAGCTCTTCTGCAGAAATACGCATTTCTCAAAAATTCATCCCTACATGATTCACTTTATGAGTACTGACTGTCCCGTGATTTCTCTGGGATAACAAAGGAAGAAGGTTCAAAGGTCGCCAGTGGTTTTCTTATTTCTTATTCACACCGCCCTCTTCTCCTGTTGCAGACGTAGCGGTTTCTCAACTAACTTCCTGCTGCGCGCTCCCGTTATGCTCATGAACTTTATTAAATGCCTTTATTTTAAACTTTAGATTTTGCATTTAATTGTAAGCAGTAAAAACTAGAAACCATCACAAAATGTATATTTTAATATTGGGAATTAATTTGGGAAGCAATGGTGGAATTAATGGTATTGGTTTTAATGGTGATTATAATGTATGTGTTGGGTTTGGGATGTTGTCTGGTGTATGGAAACCAGTTAAACACCATTAAATCCTACTAGAGTAAGGTTCAAACACACTAAAGGATTTTTGTACAAGTCTTCGTATTTGATAGAAAGCCTTAGAAGTTGTATTGTTTTTTTTAAGCAGGGCAATATACCCAAACCCTTAAAATCCAGACAATCACCTTGAGATCCAAATTCAGATGCTGCTCTTTTTTTATAAAAACAAACTGTAGAAAGTCCTGAATTTATTGCAGTATTTTTTCACTACATTTTCCAACAACAAAATTATAAATAAAAATTTCAGTTTAGTTCTGACATGTGTGGAATGGGGAAAGATGAAACGTCATTTTAACCCAGTGGACACACTAATGTGGACCATGCGGAACCAACGCGCCTATAAATATTAGGAAAGTCTGGAGGACATTTCATTGAAGAAAATAAACCAGGAGAGTGAAGAACACAACTTTCGTTGTGTATAAATGTAACTTAAGTAAGTCTATTTTATTTTTTTAATTACAGTATCTTCTTATTAACGTCTCTTCAGTTTTAAGTTGAAAGATATTATATATATTTAGCATTTTAATACAGAATGTCTTGTTTTCATGTCAAGAATATGTCACAGTTCCTGATTGTTTTGATGTTTTATGCACTCTCTTGGCTCCAGATCATCTCAGTAAGTTAACATATCAAATGTTTGTGTTATAGTATTTAGATATTAATATGGCAAATAAACCATGTTGTCTTTTTTAAGGCAGAGGAAGAATGCCAGTTATCTGAAGTGTCAATGCTCAAAGAAGAGATTCGCAAACTTAATAATAAACTGTTGGTCGGGGAGTGGAAAGTTACGCATCTGCGTGCTTACCGTCGCTTCAAGTTGCTACCACAGGAGCACAATAAGACATATGAAAACAACACTGGACCGTTACTGACTTTACCAAGTACTGGAGGTGCCTTACTAGTTCATGACAGAGGTAATAATTACTCTTTACTTTATGAGCTCAGTTTGTTTAAGAGAATCTAATAATTTGTATTTCTGAGAATCCCCAATTTAGTTTTATAATAATAAAAAGCTACAAAACAACTTCTCAAGGACACAAGGGTTAATTCTTCTTATTTCTGTAATTTACTTTTACAACAGATTGTTCTGAGTTATATGATAGACTGAAAGCAGGATCTGGATTCTACAGGATCAAACCCAAACCGTCAGTAGAACCGTTTCTGGTGTACTGTGACATGAATGATGGAGGGGGCTGGACTGTGATTCAGAAACGGATCAATGGGAAGGTTCATTTTGACAGGTAGGTCCAACACACATTATGACTCAGAATGGTTTTTCTCTAATTTATTTTCTTTACACACACCAACAAACAATTTGCTAAAAGCAGCATTTATACCCACAGAAATTGGGAGGATTATAAAAATGGATTTGGTAACTTTCAATCAAGTAGAGATGAATTCTGGCTTGGGAATGACCACATTCATGCCTTACTTCATGACGGTAGGATTCTGCATTGGTAAAGGCTTTCCTGTGTTTGAGTTGGTCATTGTGCATCTGTCTACAATTATTTTTCCTAAATCGTTTTTAGGTGAGAATGTGCTAAAAATCGATTTGATGGACTGGAAAGGACAGAAGTCTTACGCAATGTATGACGAGTTCAAAGTGTCTGATGAAAAGGTGAGTTGGAAGTGACAGGACAGGAAGACGGGAAGGTGATTGGTTGAAAGTGTTCTCACTGTCAAGGCAAAATAATTATTCTCTCTGAGTCTGCTTACGTTCTCAGGATAAATACAGAGTGCACTATGGGATATACAGTGGTCAGGCAGGAGATGCCCTGTCTGGAGGGGCTAATATGGTGGAGCAGTGGTCAGCCTCTCATAATGGCATGCAGTTCAGCACCCACGACCAAGATCATGACCGCTACATGCAAGGCAGCTGTGCTGCCGAGAACAGAGGAGGCTGGTGGTATAACAGGTCAATCTTTCTAATGCTAAATCCTGCGATCTAAAGATATACATATTATATAGAACTATAAAAGGATTGTTCACCAAAAAAATCAAATCTCTCATCAATTATTTACCTTTATGTTTTTCAAAATCTATGTTTATCTTCCGTGTAACACGAAAGAAGATATTTTAAGAGATAATTCAATGATTTTGTGTACATACAATCAAAGTCACTGGGGGCCAACGTTGTTGTTTACCAACATTCTTCAAAATATCTTCTTTCGTGTTCTGCGAAGAAAGCAAGTCATAAAGGTTTGAAATGACATACGTGAGAAAATAACGAAAGAATTTTCAGTTTTGAGTGAACTAACCATTCAAGTGAACTAGCATCCGTTTTTTACATTTGGGGTTGTGAGGAGGTTTGGGCTTATCTCATCTATCTTGCTATCCAGATATTTATCAAGTGTCCCTAAATTTTGTGTTATCTGTTTACATATTTGTGTAAAAAAGGTGCCACGCTGCCAATCTTAATGGGAGATTTTACAGAGGTGGCGAGTACAAAGCCAAGTATGATAATGGTGTGGTCTGGAGCACCTGGAGGGGTTTGTGGTACTCTCTTAGACATTCCACCATGAAGATCCGACCCAGCACCTACATGGATACTCTAGGTAGCGGAGCAGGACCAGCAGAATAAAACACAGTCAAATATCCTTAAACACATTTGCATACTTTACAGTGTATTATGAATTCATGTATTATTTGCTGTGGTTTGCTAAAAAACAAAAAATTGAATTTATGTGAATTTATGATTCCTAAAATGCATGTGTAAAAAAATAAACTTGGATGCATGTAGAGTATCTATGTAATAATACCTAATAAACAACCTAATAAAAAAGCTTCACTTGAGTATCACTTCTTTAACAATGCAATTTTTATGATTTTGGTTAATGACAGACACAATACAAACATATACATATTTTTATCTATTTTTTCCACAATAGCTTTCACTTTTCCAGTGTACAAACAATCCTAACATTTGTGTTATCCAAAATATAAATGATTATTCTTTCATATGTGTCATATTTATATAAACAATATATAATGTTTTAAGGTACATTGCATAACTTTAAAATTTTTACTTTATAGTAAAATGCAGTATTGAATCACTGTATTATATTGACCATACAATTCATTTGACGTAAGACATGCTCGTTCCAATAACATGCTACAAATAGCTTTTAAGAGCAGACAATAAGAATGTCCTGAAAATGAAAATGACTTTCAGTCTCCCACAATTATAAAAAAGCACTTAACCTTATCCTCAAACTTTGATTATGTGAGTCTATGAACATTCAGAACTTCTACTCCATCTTCCTCACCCAAGTATCCAGAAATGTCCATCATGTGCTGTTCTGACTCAGTGAGACTATAAGGGGAGCTGCTGTAGTCTGCAGACAGAGGAAGGCTACGACAGCGACCCCTCCGCTGGTCTGAGGTAGAAAACGTGGAACTGCGTTGCCTATGACAATTAGATGAAGTAGCTTCCCGTAGTTTCCTGGCTAGGATGTTCCTTTGGATAGGGGATGGACCTCTTCTGCTCCAGTTTTGTTCTGCCCTTTCCATGGCAGAAGATGGACTCCGAGCGATCCTTTGACGATCCACCAAGGGTTCTTTTGTGGGTGTCACAGGAGCTGATTTAGGAAACATTAAGGTAATATCTTTAGAGTTTGACTGAGATGGAGGCATATCTACCCATGGCTGCCTGCTGTGGTCACCTGACCTATCAGTCAGTCTAGGTTTGGAGCATGACCAGACCTCGAGCTCAGGTAGTGTATGCTCCCAGGTTCGGTTTCTACAGCTCCCGTCTGGAAGCTGCCGGGGAGTCACTTGGGTCATGCTTCTCTCTCTGTAGGGTCGTGATGGAGGCAACTGCTGTTGGTTGTTCTCGTGAAAGCTTAATGTTCTCCTGAAATTTGGATTCTTGGAGTGGTTCATCCTACTGCACTCTACCATCTCCACCCAATCAGCTGTGCGCTCCAGACGACGGGAGCTGGCACTAAATGAAGACTTAGGTGGACCCAGCAACATGTCCACTTTGTGTCTATCTGATAAGGCTCCTGTGTTTTTTGGAGGCCAAGTAGGTTCAAGAAATGGAGACTTAATGCGTAAATAGCTGCTGCTGGCTTCCTCTGGGCTGTCAATGTCCTGAGGCACTGGAGTTAGAGCAGATGGGCTTGAAGCTGTGGCTTCCAGCATGGTGTCATCAACAGGACTCTGGGACACATGGTAGACGTGAGTGGCCTCTTTTAAACCCTTCATCTTCATTTCTTTGAGCTGCTGTTGTGCCAAACGATATCCAAAAATAGGTGGAACAATCTTTTGGCCAGAAGGGGACAACCTTTCTGGGTCTTGAGGAAGGGGAAGAGGTAGAGTCATGCTTTGCTGACGGGCCAACACACCTCTGTCTGATGGTCCCTGTTTTGCGGGCAAGGTGAACCCTTTCTGTAGGGGAGCTGCCTGTAGACTGTCAGAAAAACTGGGTCTTTGCATGCTGTGACCACAGATAGATGCTTCATCCGAGTTTTTCCGGCCACTGGGGGAATGTATAGATCCACGCCGCATGGAACTGCACTTTGGAGCACGGCAGAGTTTCCTCCACACTGTAATAAAGATGGTGGCTAGGATCACAGCCAGGCACAAGGAGATCCCAGTCACTACCACTAGATTCCCATCAAGGGGGGAGGTCACAGATGGTGGAGGGGTGAGGGATGGAGGTGGAATTTCCTCTAAAACAGAAGATAGATTAGAAGTCCAGAAGAAATGTTGATTTGTTCTAAAAGCTAAAATAAAGTGATATTAAACTTTTTAGGGTCTAGACTTCTAGGCTAAAAAGAAAAATGCTTACCAGTGCAGTCTTCTAAAGAACAGTGTGACTGTTCCCTAACCATGCCGGTGCACTGCATCCCACCACCAGATGGCAGGAGACATTCACGCACCCGCTCTCGAACCCCTTCCCCACACGTCACACTGCAACTGCTCCATGGCTGCCATGGACCCCACATTTCTACAGAGTAATGACAAAATAGACATTAGCAATTAGAAATTACAACTTCTTCAATTTTGCAATTCTCTACACATGTTCCTACAAAAACATAAAAAATGGAACAGTAACAGATCTGTCAAAATCTTGACTTACTTGTATGCCGTTGCACAATAATACAGGTGTGTGCCAAACTGGGAGCTTGACTGTAGGCGAGTGTAAAATGAAAGCAGTACTTATTTCTGCCGGTGTCAAAAAGAGAACAGTTAAACTCAGTCTCATTCTCCACTTGAGAGAGAAAGTTAAAGGCCAGATGAGAGGATGCAAGCTTCTCTTTGCCATCTTCCTTATACAGCAGAACATTTCCATTAGTAAATGTACAGGGAGGAGAGATTCGACGGACAGACACAGTTCCCACACAGCCAGTTTTGTAGATGTTATCCACAAGAAGCTTGTAGGAGAAGATGCTGGACAGGTACAGAGGTCCTGAGGATTTGATGTCCTGTTGGGTGTGAGGAGATTTTATGGAAATCTGGATGTAGCTGCGCTCTGTCAGAGAGGAAGCACAACCCATCTCCACATGCTGGGACCTAACCACTTTGATATTGTGTCTTATCCGGTTTTGGACTTTGTCATGGGTGTTTCTGCCTATCTGGACTTGCTCAAGGTAGTTTACATCAAGATACAGAGATGAGGCTTTGCTATTAGGACAAGGATGGAAGTGGTCATTGGTGTACACGCCGATCCTGAAGCCATCAGTGCTTTGGCTGTTATTGCCACGATCAACAGCAAGGTGAAAGGTGGGCCAGTGCACATGCAGGACCGGGCTTAACCACCAGATGGCGCTCTTGTTAGACACTGCCTGGTTTTGTGTCTGCTCCAGTCTGAATCTGAAGTTACCTGCATATAGGAAGTAGGAGCAGTTGAACTCCAGTGACCCCTCTGATTGGTTAAAGGGAAGTGGTTTGGTGAGTACTGTAACATTCCTGTCGATGTCAATCAATGAGACGGTCAGTCTGTGGTTGGTAAAGTTGCTATCAGTGCTGTAATCCACAAACACACTGGCATTGCTCAAGGCAATGTGCATTGAAGGCCAGAGATGGATAGCAGCTGTAGCTACGTAAAAAAAACACAAATTAAAACCATTTATTAGAATCTAATAGTTAATTTTTAAAATTTCCTTTTTATAATTTCTATATAGGTTAATTTTTGTAGCAAATAATTTCAAGTTAAGTTTATAGCTAAGGCAACATTTCAAATTTTTTGCATACTTTAAGTTTTTTAAAATGATATTGTATTTGATTTCAGAAATGTTTTAATAGTTTAAGTTTTGGTAAATTACATTTCCAACATGTTGCTAGGGTGTTGCTAGATGGTTCTGGGTATTGAGGTTGGCTTGACTCAAAAAAGTGCACTCTTAAGTGTTTTTTGATATACCTCTGGTCACCTGTTTTAACAGTTTTTTAAAACTTTTTTAACAGGTTGTTTTATTGCTCACCAGACAGATCTCAAGTGTAATTACTTAGAAAAACCATAATTTCACAAACTGGTGTTTAAAGATGCAAACATTTTAAGGACATATTGTGATTTACAAATGTGGCTTTGTGTGTTGGTCACTTCCTTCATAAAAAAAGCATCAAAAGGAAGAGAATGCAGGAAGAGTCGGTGACCCTCCCTTCCCCCTTCACCATTTTCCTCTCCAACTGAGTCTGATACACTGTAGTGCACTTCAAACTGCCAATCACAGACCTGCATTTAATCTCTATTTTGCATACTGGATCTATAACTAAACTGATTTATGTCTTGATCCCTTTGGATGTGTAAATTGCTTCATTTCACCTGTTTTTAAAGAATGGTAAGCCTTAAGGTAAACTAGTAGGCTACTTTACGTATAAGAAAGCCAATCTCACCAAATCCCATCAGGAAAAGCAGCAGAAATGGGGTCACTGTAGGAAAGCCCCGTGTCATTCCGTCTCCTGCAACCTCTTATATTTCTCTGTCCACATCACATCACTGCACTGCTTTTCATTCTCCTGTCCTGAAGATCAAAATCAGGCAGACACAGGGGTAAATAATATACAAACTATATAGAATTAAAGAATAAAACAGACTGTAAACATTTAAATATATAATTGTATGAAGTTGACTCCTGTTTGAATGTATGCTAGTGTGGTTTTATTGTTCTCATGTGCTTTTACTCTCATTTGATTTATTTAATCATTTAAGAGCTAAAATTAAAAACAATTCTCAAGAGAGTTTAAACAACAACCACAAAACCATGTATTTATGTATTTGAACTTTTGGCTCAAAATCCTAAAGCTATTTTACTGTATTCTTCACTGTGTGACAACAAGCCCCGACCTCATAATACACCTAATAAACACTGTAAATATTCCTGGACAATTGCAAAACATTTATAAACAAAATGAAAAATATTTGGAGATTAAAATCTAAATCCCAAGAACTACACGTAGTTACTCACATTTACAAAATTATACACCAAGTCATAGCAATTTTCCCAGATAAGAATACAATCACCCAATGAACTTGAACGCGCAAATTAAATGATGAAAGTAAATCAGTAAATAATAAAAGTTACTCTACTTACATATGACATCGAGTCGCTTAAATACCAAATTATCGTGAATCAATATCTCCGGGTTGGGCTTAAAAACAACATTTTCCCATCAGTTTTGTTTAGGAGCGTTAAATGAATGAAAGCGACGGAGACTGCTCACTGATCGTGAGCGCGCATTCAGACGGAGCAGCGCCCGTGAGCGCGCATTCTCCTGCTTCCTCCACCGGCTGTTAGGGAATTTCATTTAGGAAGCGGTCTGTCTGCTCTCCACAAATATCCATTTCGTTTTCAAGTCTAGCCGAATTACGATAAATTATAGATAATGCGAGCAATTCTGTCCGTGTATTCAACCACAGAAGAGGTTTTTGCTGGGTCTTTTTGGCATGTTACCAGACAAGATGTCTGAATTGTGAATCCTCCCCACAATTTACCATAAATCCTCTTCTCAATAAATCTGTTCACAGTAGGGTTTGTCTTAAGGAGGCTACCATTTAATTAATATAACTTCATTATTTTTCCTTAATGTATCCGACTATAATTGGAAACAGTCTTTCCTTTATAATCTTAGTTGTGATTTTTGGCACACACATTTTCTTGGAATAGATCTGGAAAAACTGACAATCATTCTTCAGTAATGCCAGTTCACGTAATGACCACCTCTGTAATAAAATGTGCATTTTGGAAAACTGACTTGCTACTTATAAACTACGCAGCACTCCAAAATACTGATAAAGAAAAAGATAAAAATCAAGGCAAAAAATCTGGTAAAGATAAAAAATGTTTAATTCTTTTTACACAACAGTCTGATATAAATGTGATACTGTTTTATGAGAAGAAACACAAATAGATGACTGGCTAAGAAATGTAAAGAAATGTTTTTTTCTCTTATCGTCCTCTGAAATTTAAATAGCATTAAACCTGCTGAAATCACACACGTTGATTTTTAACTGGTATGCATCCTCATCACTGCTTAAATAAAGAAATTATTGAAAATTTTGATCACAATGAGTTGTCTGAACTCATGACATATGAAGCCTTCTTTAGGCAAAAAAACAAGAGAGATGGATGCACTAACACACGCAAGTACCTCAACCAACATTCATGAAAGATGCTATTGACATAAAACAGTGGAAGGTAGAAGCCCCCTGTGTCCGGAGAAAGGGCTAATCGGTTATCAGCTCTGTTCTGTAAGGGATCTATGGGCCAGCAGGAAGCATCTGAGAGTCACGGTCGATAATATATCAGCGCCATGCATCAGAACAGGTTTGGATAAAAACGCAGACCTTCTACTGAATCGTCACGGCATAAGTGACCCATTTTTTCAGCCAATAACAACCTGTAAAAAGAAATGCATTAATATAGGAGGGATATGATAAGATATTAGTTATTTATTACATAAGCAAATATACTGTTTCTGCAAATATACCGTTCTTTAGCAAGAAGAACTGAGAGTCCTAACAGCTTGGCAAACTCTTCAGCTGTAAGGGAGCCTTTATCAGATACCTGGGATTGTGAACAAAACCACAATTTAATTAGATGGATGTGCATCATAACCACTGGCATTAATGCAAAAGCTAAAATCTTCACTAATGTTTTAGATATATTCGAGAATACCAGGACAATAAGCCTTATTGTGAAAAATATTATTCCTGAAACAGGTTTAATATTCTTGAAACAAAAAAAACCTGGACATGTTCTTGGCAGGTTTTATGAGCTTCACCCGTACAGTATATTCTAGTAAAGCGGTAATTGTTGCTTCACATTGAACACTCAGAAATCTTCTGATGTGCTTGTTTTTGAACATTCCTCTTTTTTACCACATCTGCCTTGGACTCTTCAGTGTTGGAAATTTCTAATCTGACACGCCTCTCGTTCCAGCCCTTTGACCTAAAACACCACCCCCAACACATCTGCTAACCGCGTCTTGTCCAAAACACTTGTGTGTTCATTTTATGAAATAAAGACTTTAAAGACTAATGGTTCTTTTAGTTGAAACCGTGACCTTCTCCCAGTCTCCTGACTACAACTATTAAATGCTTGGGAAAGTATTGGAAGTATACAAGTTTGTGGTTAAAAATCTGCCCCAATATCCACTCAACAAACCCACAATTAAACATGACATGTTTGTGATGTTCGAATAGCCACAAGTGATTTTAGAGATTGGGGGATATGGAGGCATGACACTCACATTATCTAGAGCTGAAGCAATCATCTCTTCTTCACTGTGGGACTGGAGCTGTACCACCATCACCCCACTGTCAAATATTCGCAACCTGTAAGAAGAAAGAAAACAATTTCTCGTGAAAACAAGTGCGCTGCTAAATCACATGAAATGTAATAGTAAGCAAAATGCATTGTCTTATTGCGGTCAGTGACCCAGATTGCTGCTTTACTTTGAAAAGTGGAAAATTAAGACAAGAGACAGAGGGCGGACATGAGTCCTGAAAACAGGAAGTCTGCCAGGAAGTGGCTGACCGATCCCACACTGACCTGCCTTTGCCTACAAAGCCTGATTTACACACACAAATGCACTTAGACTTCTTACTCACGCAAACACGTATACACACAAACTGTCACAACCTTACCGCAGAGGAAGCTTAAGGGACTCAAATATCTTGCAGGCATTGACCAAGTCCTCTGGAGAGAGAAGCTGAGAAAAAAATCCAAAACTGAAATTAGGATTAATCAGTTTTGAAATTATGCATCATATTGTTTCACATACATTCCCATGCTTCATGTTATTACGGAAATATAACATTTTAAATAACGAATAAAAACAAATATGAACAGTACCATAAAATTGTTAATTTCAAGAACATTAAGAAAATCATTATCATTAAATGATATATCATTAAATATGCATTCAAAAGCAAATACAATCCCACTGTGACAGCAAAGGTGACCGAATACATGTGTCTCTCCAGATGGTTGCTGTGCCTAATGCCACCGGGCAAGAGATCAAGATCAGCTTTAATTTACTCTGTCACGAGCCACACTGTTCTATATAGTGAGTAACACAGGCTTCTAAAGTTGCTATGATACATTATAAGATGGTCTGTGATTGTGCCTATGCAGATGCATCTTACCTCCATCCCTCGGGCTCTGTTCACCAGACAGTACACCTCGGTGAGGGCCATCATTCCTCCCCGCTCCTACAGTGATCGATGGACATAAACGCAGCAATAAAGAAAAACAAAAAGTGATATTACATACATAGCAGATCCTTAGAAGATCAACACACATGCCCAATAAGGCACATGTCTTCCTAATAAGCATATTTGGTTTGCCAGTCATATGAGAACATAGAAAGAGTAAAGTCATTACCTCCAGTGGGGCCTGAAGCATGTCCCCGAGCTGTTTGGCGAGCTGAATGTGATACTGTGTTCCTGACCCATGTGTTTCTCTGGTCACTGGGTTGGCTATGCCCATACTCAACAAATATGACTTGAAGCGAATTGTCTGTCAGATGGCGGACACAAACATACATGAGAAAAATACAACCGCAGCTCTATAGTAACTACATCTGCTGAAATAATTTGTAAAACTGAGGAGGAACATTTAACATGTAAGAGCTAAAATGTTTAGCATGTCAATATATCTATAGCCAGATTTTCCTTATTTTATTGAGGGTGTAATTAATGAATGCATGCCATTAACGAATGCATGCCATTTTATGCATATATAAAATGTGATTAATAATTGGCTGACACCAAATATTTTTCGGTTTCGCTCTTTCTGCCCTGCTAGACCACCTGTACGAGGTGCTTTACTGAATCAACATGTTTTAGTTAAAGCTCACCTCATCTTCTGTGATGTCACCCTGTTTGTCTTTGATTTTATTGGCAATGGATCTGGAGACCTCCACCATCTCTTTAGCCTGCGGGTGGAGATAGTAAGTCACAGAAACTTGAATGTGACAGTATGATAACAGACTGACCCACCAGCCTACTGAAACTGACCTTTTCCATGAGTTTGCTGAGATCCTCAAAGGCCTAAAAACAGAGACAGATGAAAGAAAACTGATGATGAAAAGAGACCAATGATAAACACAGCCAAATCAAACAGCACCACTTTATGCTCTTTAATTAATATGTTTATCTTTATTACATCCCATATCAGCGCAAAAATTATTATTATTATATTAGGATATTCCACTGCACTTTGAGTGCCCGCTGTGCACTTTCTTTTAATCTCTTAATAAAACTGTGCCAGGAAGTCTAATTAGAGTCATGAGGTCATGTAGTGTTAAAGCCGGGCCCCACATTAGGGGTCCATCAGAGGCCGCAGCCCTTACCGCTTGATTGTGGCCACAGGTTTCCTGCACTCTGATTATCTGTGTTTATCTCAAGCATACTGGCATATGGATAATATATCAGTCTGTTTTTTCTTTTTAGACCTTTGTGAATCTGTTAATCTGCCATACCTCTGAAATATTTTTATCTGTCTCTTTTCTCTTCTCCTCCAACTTCCGTTCAATCCCCACAATCCCCACTGCGCGTGTCCTTCCTGCCTACAGAACCACAAAAAAATTCAAAAACACAGATGATGAATGACCCTCGCTCATTGTTATACATGCACACAAACAATCAGTCAAACATACATGCAAACAAAAAACAAAGGCAAAGGAAGGAAAGGGTTTGCCTTTCAGGACTGGCCTTTAGAAATCTTCTGTTCTTTACAAGCCACAATCTCTAAGCACCTTATAAGAGTAATGCAAACTGTGCAAGCTGTCTGTCACATATCTCATACACTGATACAAAATAAATAAATACCATCCTGCAAATATTTGAACAGCAATTATGACTGACAACTATTTGACTAAAAGATCAAATACTATTTTTAGTAGATCAAGTATATTATTATAGTGCCACCAAGAGGATGTATGGAATACTACATTTATTTATTCAAAACAATATTTTAATATATTTATTACATTTACTGCATACATAAATACAAAACCTCTGACCTTGGGTCCTGTTCCCGTGGGGATCGGCTGTGACACAGGCGTATTCTCCCACCGTTTCTGAGTCATCTCCTCTGTAAGACGTCTATAAAACTATATATGAAATGCATGTTACCACAAATACCATACCTTCTCTCTGCACTATGTCTGTCTAAATGTCATGACTGCATATTGCTTGTGCTGCAAATGGTTTTAATCCAGATTAAGTTATTAAATCTTCATGCACATTTATGGAAGCAAATCTAATCTACACATTTTGAAGATGCAATATGTGTTTTTGCTGCTACAGATTGCATTCAAAACAATAACAAATGTACTCTTCACCTCCTCTGCTGATGGAAATCAATCAGACATGTATAATGTTATCTTTGTAATGTTATCTTTGGTGACAGAAACTGTTAATGAACAGCTGTGAATACGTCTGAAATAACAACAAAGATGCTACAACTACTACTACTGCATTTCTATGTTATGGCAGTTAAAGCGGAAACCAAGGATAAAGCAGACATGGCAGCATTGACAGGTAAGCAAATTGCACAGTGAGGTGGTTATGTTAGGATAAGTACACAAGTAAACAAAATGTATAACACTGTGCTGGTGATTTTTGCCTTTAAATAAAATATTACTGCTATGTAAATTACTGACCTCAATCTGCCCATGCTCCTTGAAGGACAGCTTTACATACGGATACTTGCTTTGCTGGTAGGGGCCTGGATCCTTATTTTCAGAGTTTGGATGCAGGTGGATGACAATTTTGGCACTGAGGGGTTTGAAAAGCAATAGCTTAGATAACAAACTCAATACTGATCACAATAAAAATGTATAATTAGCATCAGTAATACATGCTCTTATATGTCAGTGGTCTGTCACCTCTTTCCAATGCCTGCTGCTTGCTCTTCAAAGTATATAATCTGTGACAAGGGTATGCATATACAACACTCCTGCAATGAAACACAAAAACACGTGACAGTTATTTAGGCTTTGTGGCTTAAACATTATGACGTTCCACCATTTAAACCAAATGGATCATCAATCAGACTGTGCGTGACGTAATGTGAGAGCAATAAGGGATACTGAAAATTAGATTACATGATTTTTTTGGTCTCTCCATATCAAGCGATGTGTACTGAGAAGAACAATTCCCACATCAAGTTTAGCCTGTCATTAGGGAAACAAATGAGATTTGTAAGTTATGGAACATTTGTTTTTGCAAATATAAACTATTTATTTAGGTGTGACATATCGTACAACAGCCATGTTATAACAAATTAGCAACATCTGAACAACATAATCTAAACTATATGCGTCGCTGACACTGTTTTTTAAAGTCATTTTATAACGTTTTGTGTTAGCAGACTACATCATCTGTAAATGAATATACCTTGTCTTCCCCATCGTAAAGTCGCACCCCTCTTTGCTGAATTACTAACGTTTCGTTCATCTCAAGGAGTCCATTTGTCCACATAAATCTGTCCATTGTATTAAAATCATAAAATATTTGGAGTGAAAACGAAGAGAACTAAAGCACACATGAAGCTACAGCTGTTTACTTCCGCCTAGCTGTCTGAGATTGCGCCTGTCTAAAATGTCACAATTCATTCCAAATTTTGTTTTCCACCCTTATTATGTTCTTTGTAAATCCATACACAAAAATATCATTATAATCATATTATATAATCAAATATTATATTTAACATTTTCAGAATGTTTTACATATTTTAAAATGCTGGCCAATGTTTTTTTTTGGACTTTAATAGAAATTGTCATATGCCTAATCATAGAAATTGTTTACGAAAAGCCAAAGAGACGTTTACGAACGTGGTTTATTGCAAATTGAAATGTAAACTCATCTTAAGGCTTATTTATGTACAGACTCTTTCATGGCGGGGTCCTGACGAATACAGTCGCACACGATCTGTGTGATGAGAAATATCGATGAGATTAACAATACAAAAAATTATTAAGAAATTAGGAAATTAATTTGTTTTTTAATGAAAATGTTATGTTTATTGCTTTAAAACACTAGCAACAACCCAAAATTAGAGAATGCATAAACATTTATGTAAAAGTGGTATTTATGTTTTCAGTGTAGTTCTTAGTTTACTAAATTTTTAAAAAATCCCATCAGTAATTTGTGTTATGTTTTACACATAAACAAGATTTACAATATTTATGAAAGATCCACATGTTTTTACAGAAAGCATTCCATTTTCTAAGGATCATTTAGTATCATTTACATGATTTTTGGGGCTCAGACACTCCCAGTTTAAAAGTTTAATTTACAATCACACTTCTTTATCTAAGCTTTTACATTATGTGCATAAACCCTTGCATTTTCTTTACATAAGGGTAAAGAAATGGGGTTTAAAAAAACCTGGGGTTTAAAAAAATTAGTGTACAAAATAGGTTGTTTTCTTATGGTTTTCTAAAAATATTACTTATTTTATCTAAGCAATGCATTCAGAAATATATGGGACCTAAAGAAGTGGACTGTGGAGTAGCACAGTGGAGGCAGCCAGACTCCCGTGGAGTTTTTGTTTGTACTGTTCAAAAATGTATATTTGTATTTCTCATTGTGTATTAAATATAATTTATTAAAATATTGTTTGACAGAAATGGAGGTATTGCTGCCATCATTATAAGCATCTTGCAAAGCCAACACAAGAAACATGCTTTTCCAAACTGCAGCACAGTGGAGGAGGTGAAAAAGAGAGGAATTGCTTCTCTTGTCAGTGAATCTGAAATACAGGTGTGTTTCAATATACAGGCACTACAATCAGCGAGGGACAAATGGTGGCAATCAAAGACCGGAAAGTTCATGCCAGCACCCAAAACTTTTCATCCTGCATTGTCATCACATATGGAGGACGTTATAGTGAAGATTTGCAGTGTTGCAGTGAACCAAATGAACAAATTCTGTTATGTAAAACTGTTAATTAAGTTATACTTAATTATACTTATTTATACAGGAACTTAATAATAACATTACAACTTTAAAGGTTTATCAGGCCTACTGATATTTATTAAGAAAATCCATGATAACTTGAAATAAACTTTCAATTCAATTGTGTAAAAGTAACTTAATCACTATTGTATGTATGTATTAAATGTGGTTCACTATTTACAGACTTTTTAACTGTATTGTATGATGTTAATGATGCTGTTTATGTTATGAGGTTAGTACATCGTTATATTATGTGCACAAAAAACACGCTTACCGATTTTTGACCTCTTTGTAATAATAATTATATTAATTAACTGCATAATAAACAAATTGGAAGTACAACCATGCCTGACATGATGTAGTTTGATCACTATTCCTAAATAATTAAGACTAAACAAAACTAAAGAGCAGGAATGCTGTAATTTGCTACACTTTGTAAATTAACTTAATACAAAATTTTCACAATACAAATTACAAAATGGTACAGCATATAACACTACAAGCAATTGCTTACAAGAGAAAACCCCATTAATTCAAGCCATACACATCAAACGCCATTCATTTAAAAAAGGTTACTATTGGTTACTATATTTATCACTTGCTAAACTAAATAATAAAACAATAATGATAATAATAATAAAACGTCGTTGTTATTATTAACTAAAACAAACCATTTCTTTGTTTAGATTTTTTTGTTCTGCGCAACTGGCGTATAAAAGAAGCTAGATAGCCGTATGCTATGCTAGTGCCCACCAAAGCTAACTAAAAACAGTACAGAACGAGATTTGTTTGATTTCGTTCATCATTTTCGTTGACATCAATCATAACGTGATTTTTTGGCATTGTATGCAGGCGCTTAAGCGAGTACCCGTCAGAGGAATCACGCGGGTGGAATCAGCCAATGGAATCACGCGGGGTCCTAGTGGGCTCAAATTTGTCATGAAACCTGCATCCTTTAGCATCTATGCTAAACACCAACAAACAGCGAAAATATATGAAGCTTAACGGAATCAGCGAGAAAACTATGACCTTGCACCACATCGTAGACATAAATAATCGCACAGATATAATAAACGAGAGGCATTTGTGTAAAAAATTATGCATTTGACGAGTGTGTGAATTTAGCACTGGGCTATTGTTGTTCCTCATGTCAGGGATGTTAGTCTCTACTTAAAGAGACCGCCAGACCTGTTTTACACACGTAACAGAAATGCACTGTTCTTAGATTAGGTTAGGTCCGAGAAGCCGAATGATATAAAAGTCAGGGTTGTGGATCATAATAACAGGTACTGCATAAAGTTTTCCATCAGCAAGTGAATGAAGGATTGTTATTGAGATGCTGTAGAAAGGATTGGTAATCAGCACAGTGATCGAGCAGAGAAGATGGACAAGAAATCTTTTGACATCGTCTTGGACGAAATTAGAAAGGTAAAGTGTAATTTAAGTAAAAATAATCTGTGAGGGTGCCATCTTAAATGTCATAAATGTTTTTCTGCAGTGTGTTTTGACAGATCAGCGAATCAAAGCTATAGAGCAGGTTCATGGGTATTTTTCCAGTGAGCAGGTATGTAATAATCCTAATAACAATTCACTTGAATGTTTGTGCTTTTAAAGCTGCAGTATTTTGCATCTGATTACCTGTCAAAATTCACTCCCCTCCCTCTTAGGTGATTGACATTCTGAAATACTTCTCCTGGGCAGAGCCACAAATAAAGGCGGTCAAAGCCTTGCAACATGTAAGAGATGTGCTTTCCATTGATTTTAATCTGTCCCGTACAGTCTTAATTTGTTTATCTAAATAACACCACTTGATTTTTCTGCAGAAAATGGTTGCAATTCCAACAACTAAGGTTGCAAACATCCTTAATTGTTTCACATTTTCAAAGGACAGACTCATTGTGTTGGAACTCATAGCTCTGTAAGTTGTCCGCTATGGAAATCACACATCATCAACAAATATCTAAAGAAAAATGTTAAGGGAATAACGATTATTCTGTTTTCTGGACAGAAATATATGTGATGCGCAAAACTACCGTCCTGTGGAAGATGTGTTCCGTATTCACCTAAATGAAAAGAAGCGTGCAAGAAGGATCCTAGAGCAGGTAAAACTCAACCTTCTCCTTCATGGATCCCATTTATTCCTGTAGCTATGTCCACTTCTACAAAGTCTAACTGTGTATGTGGTTTTGTATTGTGTCCAGGTATGTAAGGTGGGATGTAAAGCTCCTGTAGCTATGGTTTCATCATGCGGGATGATCCCAGGGAACCCTTATCCCAAAGGCAAACCCAGCAAGGTCACTGGAACCTTTCCTGTAAGTTTCCTAACCCTCTTACAACAAGAATGCGCATCTTCTTTTAAACGAATATTGCCTATTTTGGGCAGCCTGATTAAATATGTTTCTTAAATGTTATTTTTTTGGGGACCTTTTTAAGGGACTTCCTCCCAAAAAGGATGGAGAGGATGCAAACCTGGATGGAAAGGGGATTGCTGCACGCATTCTTGGACTAAGCAAACCGGTATGTTTTAATAGAATAATGTTATTGCCCATGCGTTTGTTTTTGGATCATTAAAATCTTAAATAGTAGATAAGTGTTCTTCATTTGGCTCTTTGTTATTGTTTTACATTCAGTTCTCTTTTTTCACCAGTCACCATCAACGTACAATCCACACAGACCTGTGCCATACCCTATCCCACCTTGCCGACCACATGCAACAATCGCTCCAAGTAAGACCCTGCTTTTTCAGTTTGCACAAGTGGGATTAGAAAGAATAAGCTGTTTGTTAAATGCTGTTTTCTAACATGCAAGTAATAAGCAGAGGACTGTTACATTAGAATAATGCTGTGACATTACATTAATTTAACATCAGATGTGTTTACTTGATTTAAGTTTGATGAAGTGACCCATTTTAGTATTTAAAAATGGACATGCTTGTCAACTGCATGTTTTAAATCAAACTCTGAACATTGTGTTGATGAACAATGTGCCTTATGCAGTCACATAATTTATAAATGTTATAACATATAAAAGTTTGCAAGAGGCTGGATGTTCTTAATCATCCAGCATTACAGAGTGTTCTCACCCTTTTCTCCGGATGCCACTCAGGTGCGTACAACAACGCAGGTCTGGTGTCAGTGGGCGGGGTCATCACTGCCAATGTGCCACCCCCACCCTACCGAGCCACTCCTAGTTTGGCAGGTACAATGTGCAGTTGCTAGCGCTGTATGCTGCCTTTAACAGCTGCGATGACAATGCGGTCTGTAGATGCTACCTCACCACAGCATGCTCAAAATTTGCCTGCAGCATTGATAACATGCAGTTTGATCATGCTTAACTCTTTTCAGGGGTTCTTTTCTGATCACGCCAGACTATTATGGTTTTTATATATCACAGTGAAGCACATTATGGTCATTTTTTTATATATCATAGTAGAGCACAATTTTTGTTGCATATTTTAATACACTTGTCATGCTTACTTAACATCATTTCATCAACAGTGGCTGTTATTATCTGCTTTCAACAACTCACAAGAGACCATTGTTTGGTATCTTTTAAAAGACCCCAAAAAAATTGTCTTGCAGTTTGACTTCTAAGTCTATGACTATTAGCTTTGAGGCCAACTACAGTGTAAATGATTGTTTGTTTTTACCCCAAAAATAACTGATTACCTTAACAGATAAAATTAATGTACAGTCTTTCTCTTCCAAAAAAATGGTACAAAAATTTGAATGATTCATTGTACGAACATGAAAATGTTTTGTCCAATAAAAAGTTTTACAAAATGAAGTTGGCACCCATAGCCATCACATGTGACATGTTACCTCTCTTACACCACATATGATTTTCTTTTCTTCTCTTTTTTTCATTTTACTAACTAATAAAGCTGTAAAGGCAAATCATCATTGTTTGTCCATGTCTTTGGTTGCATTAATGCTTATACTTCATTTTGTATGTATTTCCTTAAGTAAGACACAGGGAAAGTGTCTCCTCCAAAACTATTTCATAGGGTTTTTGAATAAACACTAAGATGATAAGTGCTTGCTCTTTAGCATTGTGCCTTTTAAGATACAGCTACAGTATAGGAGACGTCCTGGGTTCTATTTTGCTTCCTTTCTAATGCATCTTCTAATGCAACACTAATAAACCTGGGTGCATGTGGTGTTTGTGTGCCTTTCATTTTGTCACTTACTTGTTTCTCTTTAATTTTAAATTGTGCCAATTCTTTTATATTTCCAGGTTACAGTCGACCTGCAAGTCAGCAGAATCAAACCAACAACATTTCTGGCAAACCTGCTGTCTCTTCGCATAGCTCCACTCCAACAACTCCTGGCACGCCTCAGTCTACCACACCAATCACTCCAGTGTTTCCTGGCATGGTCCCATCCCAGAACCATCTAACCTCATCCCCTGCTCCTGCCCCCTCACCCTCAGTCATCAAAGGCCCTCCTGTTCCAGCCAGTTCTCCCCATGTTGCCTCTAACTCCAGTGGTCCCACAACACCTATTTCCTCCCCATTCCCTGTCATGCCCTCTTCTGGTAGAAACACTCCTTCTGTCATTAAAACCCCATCTGGAACACCCTGTGGTACACCTGGGCCAAGTACAAGTATCCCTCCCTCACCCTTTCATGTTGCACCCCGCTCAGAAACACCTTCCGGCTGCCTCACACCTACAACAAGGATGACCGGTGACCCCTTGACTCCTCATGGAGCTGCTATGGGTGTACCCTCAAAGAAGGGTTACCCAACCTCCTTAGATTCCCAGTCTGCTCACTCATTCCATGGGGCTCCCTCTCCCCAGTCGCATTCAGTAATCCGTAGCTACACACCCTCAGGGATGCCCTCTGTCACTCCTGGCCGCTCGACTCCCAGCATGCAGAGTGTCAGCGGTTTACCGGCAATGTCTGGTGCTCCCAGTCCCAAACCCACTTCTGGGCTGTCCAACCAGCCGGCCATGAGCAGTCCTGTTGGGGCGTTCTTTAGCGAGCAACATGCTCATGCCATGGCACGGCACGGTGGAGGTAGTGGTAGCAACAGCCCAGTCCCTTCCGCTTTTAAAGGACCCTCGAGATCTGGCACACCTTCTCTTAGCTCCTTGGTAATGCCAAACTCTGGTGTTCTTGCCAGACCTGTGGGCATGCCCCACGGCTCTGCCTCGCCACAGCCCTCTTTTCCCAGTGCTGCTGGTGTATCTGGACTCCATGGTCTTTCCTCAGCTCTCGTCTCCCAGTCTGGAGGCAGCCCTGCTTCACATTTTTCAGCAGTCTCTCCATTCCCTGGAGGCCAATCTTCTGTTTCCACCCCATCCACTCCTACTCCTTCCGCATCTTCTGTGTATTCAAGCCTGGCTCACTCTAGTGCTCCTGCTCCCTCCCCCTTTGGCCTTGGATTGACCACTTCTCCCTCTGTGTTTCCGGGTCTCCCTCCTGGTCCCAACCCTGGCTTTCCAGGTTTTGGGGGCTCGGGTCCTCCCGCAGCAGGCAGTCCGGTCCTATCCTCTCTAATGGGGCTTCCTGGAGCCTCTTCATCAGTAGCCACCGTCGCACCTCTCCAGGCAGCAGCTGTCGCAGCGGCCGCCGCAGCAGGAGTGCCATCCTCCTCTCCAGTGCTTCCGGGTTTTGCCTCTGCATTCAGCTCGAACTTCAACCCTGCTCTTGTTGGCCAGGCTGGGTACGTTTCTCTTTTGATATGTTGAGAGTTTAGATGACCTTGTTTAAGCATTTAGTGAAGGTAAGAAAGTAATATTTTCGTATCATAGACATGCTCCAGATGTAATACTATGTTTAAAGTCCAAAGTCTGATGTTCCCATTCTTAGTATTATCAGAGTGTTTTACACTCCCTGAAGATATAGTTACACTGTCAACGCTGGAGTAATTTATGCTCACATCTCTGTTTGACTCGGTTTTAGGTTGTAGTCCATGTGATTGCCATGGCAGTAAAACTGTGTAACTTAAAGTAATCATTTTGTAAGATAATCAGTACCACATTGCACAACTATTAGTCTCCCCTAATATAATTTACTGTGTTTTCTTCTTTGTCTATATGCTACCCAGGCTAACTGGTAGCCTTCAGGCGCCTGGTGGAGGAGCTTTCCCAGGATTGCTGTCTTTTCCCCCAGGGATGCCCGGCTTCTCCACTACAGCATCTCCTGCTGCGCTCTCTGGTTTACACAACCCTGCCATGCAGTCTGCACTTTTGCAGGTAACACAACCTCTGTGATCCACATTTGTGTTGTTTCCCCCCTAATATTTGTGTTTAGTTTTACCTGTGATCAATAAAGATGACATGTTTGGCTGACATCTTGGTGGTGTGTGATTACAGGCTCACTCGGCATCACCACTGGATAGTTATCCCGGCCAGCCGGGCGGATTCACGAACTACCCTGCAGCCGCTGGCTCAGGCTTCCCACTGCAGCCGGGTCTGCATCCATCCCTGGGCTGGCAGTAAGAAAGAGAAAAGGAATACATACAACCCGGGTGTTAGCATTTGTGTGTGCTAAATCATGCGTGACTTGCATAAACAAAGACAAACATTGTGGTGCTCGAAAATGAGAGAGTGTGGATGGAAAAAGATGCGTCAAAGCAATTGTGGGTAAAATTCAGAAATGAATGCAACAGTTCTTGTGTGTCAAATCAGAACCATGAGGTTTTGCTCTGCACTGAACTTTCTTTGAAGTTTGTTCTCTGTGGGCTGGACAGCATTTAATATGTTGTGGGTATTTGAGTAAATGAGATGAATACTTATTTCTAGTATTTTGTTTGTAGAAGTAATTAGGACTCTATTTGAACATCATAGTAATCTTAAAAAAACGTAATATTATCATTTACTAATGATAAATTAATTTTAAGTATACACCAGTAGATGAACTGTGAATAGTGTGGGTGTCTACATTTTTTTAATACCGTTTGTTTTCTGTATCATGGCAGTTTATGGATTATTTGGATGTTATTTTTTTAAATACTGTACCTGTAAATACCCTTTGAGAATGGGTAAAGACTGTGTTTTCTCTTCATTCTTCAGCTGTTTTTTTGTTGTGTTTACCCCCAAAATTGTTTTTGTTTAACAGTAAGCCTCAAATCAACTGTTTTGTTATTAATTTGTTTTGCAATTCTAACATAACATTAGTGTTACAGATTTTACACGGTTGTGCAGTTTTGCTGATGTTAAGGTCAGTACCATACAGTCTGCATGTATACAGTGTGTAGACCTCTATCATGCATAGAATCTGCAGAACTCCATTTGTTTTCACCAGTATATACTATAAAATATAATATGATAGGATTAGTCAAGTATGTAGTATGAAATAAAAGGTCTTTTTTTCAGAGACGTCTGTTGTTGGTTTTGATTTTCGAATTATTGAATTTTTTTATATTTTGATTTGTGATTTATCGGTCCTGGACTTTTTCCAGAAAATACCACAAAACCCACAAGAAGTTACTGAAGAAATGCAAATGCATATATTCATGCATCCATTTGTTAGAATAATGTTTATTAATCTGATCATAACACAACAAAGTTATTATGTGTTTTCGGATTACATAAAACGCTATAAAAAAAAATTGCGAGCTGTTACAGGTTAAAGAAGGTTAAAGGTAAAATGGTTAGGTTTGTATGACAAACTCATAAAAAAGCATGTGATGAGTATTGAAAACATTCACTAACCTCTACTCCTTACCACGTCATAGTCATGAGACTCCTGGTTGCTCATGGTTTCCTCTTGACCCTTGGTTCAGTCTGACTTTTCTTTTACTTTGCTGTGTGAGATACTACAACTCACATGTAGGCCATGTATGAGGATCTTCCTATTAGACATATTCTACCTGATTATGAATTATAATTACATTATAAGTATTCAAAAAGAAGACCCACATGAGCCCCATAAACACAAATAACCTGATAACACTAAACAATAAAAGTCCTATTAGCATAAGTTGATGCATTCGCAAACAAACTAACAATGAAAAATATGTTTTTGGCTGATATGGTTTAGGCTTTTGCTTTCACAACCATCAAAACAAGAAAGTTACAAAACACAATAGTTGGAAATTCCTTATAGTCAAATAGTCATATGTTACTTGGGAGCTGCAGAGTGATTTAATACCTGAACAACAAAGTATCTTCTATATAAATATATTAAGAACAAACTAATCAAATCTAATAAACATTATTGTTTCAAATTTTAGTCAGTCAGATATTGTGGTTGTGTCACGAGACCATTAGTGTCTGTAAATGATCCTCTAATGGTATTATACATAAGGCCACACCCCCAACAGGAAGTCATTTACAAGTACAAATAGATCTCTCTCTCTCTTACAGTTACTCATAAAGCAAGTACGGTCTTTAACACGCCCTGTGTTGTACCACGACGCATGGAAATGGAGTCTCAGATGGAGCGAGGTGCTCACAGTAAGCAAGATCTGATCAGTAAGTCCTTTCTTGGCTCTTTCTTTACTACCTTCCTGACAACTGACTTGTATTTTTATCACTGACCTGAGCTTATAGAGTCTGTCTTCTTTAACTGTCAGAAATGAGGTTTGTCTGTTTTGCATCATTTGCAATTGCAAAGTCAATTCTCTGCACGTTATTTGCCGTATCTGTGAGAGGAAAGAGAGACAACATGCGTGCGTATATCAGGTTACACAAATGGCAAAACTCGTTCAGACAGTATGGAAAATCCACTCTAAATGTTTACTAAACAAACCAAACAGCAAGCGGAAACCAGTAAGCCATACTTCATCAAACAGCACTTCTCTTATTGTTTAACTGTTATCCATTCAGTTGTTATTATTTAATTGGTTGAGAGCATATACATGACCACTTAAAACAAAACACAGAAAATACATTAAAATTTTTAATGTAAAAAAGATTTTAGTTTTTGATGCTCATGATCCTGATTTAAATAACCACATGTACTTATGGAAAACATTGATACTTTATTGTTATATTTCTTATCATAAGTGCCTTGCTCAGCTATATAGATTACTTAGGCTGGAAAAGCGCTTTCAGAAAATGAATCTTTTTGTGATGAAAGGAATCATCGAAAAATGCAATTTTGATTCTCTATTGTATTTCACAACCATCATTAACCTTGTGAACTGAATTGTTCACCACAATGTGTGCTTTAAAAGTGAAATGTAGAAAATATAACCACATCTTATTTGATGATCTGCTTGTTTATTAAAAAAGCATAAAGCGTGGCTGGCGTTAAACATGGCCTTGGTTGGGTGTGTAGAATCTGTCTGACCAATACAGCCCTACCCATGAAACAGACACATATGATACTGATATGCTTAAAACAAACATTAGTGACAACATGGAACAATGTCCCAAATACGCAAAAAGGATCACTAGCTGATATGATTTCTGATGGACTGATGGGAGTCTCCTCGATGGCACATCCGGTGTTTAGTTGAGCTATCACATTGAATGGTGTAAAAAGCATTCTATAGTTTATAATCAACTGATACCCTCACTGTGAACATGATGACATCTAACTGCTTAGCAAATTGAGTAAAAGATAAGATGTCTGATAACAGTCTGAGTCAAGGTTAGTGTAAGGGATAGGCGCTTGGTTAGGAAATAGTTCAGAGAATTTTAGTATCTTTCATCATTTCTTCACAATGTCATTTTAAAGCTTTATGACTTTTTCTTTTGCAGAACACAAAAGAAGATCTGTTGAAGAACATTTGTAACCAAACTAATTTCTATTGTATGAACACGAAACTACTAAAACGTTTACAAAATATCTTCTTTTGTGTTCCATGAGTGTCATATACAGGTTTAAAGTGACATGAGGGTGAATCAATATCAAGAAACACATTGTAATTTAAGTTTTCTGTTTTCTGTGTTTTCAGGTGATAAAAGAGGTCTAGGGTGCTGTGGGTGGTTCATAGTCATCATGTCTGCTATTTTCTCCATCTTAGTATTTCCAATTAGCATTTTCATAAGCATCAAGGTACGAAGCATGATGGGACATTGTATATTAGTGAAGGAAACACTGTATAAACAAACTACTGTATAAACAAGCTTCAAAAAAGGGAAAGTAGTCTGGATGACATTTAATAGTTAATCATTATACTAAATAAATATAAGTATATGATTAAATAAATAAAGACAACTCTTATTTGGATGTAGGTGAAGAAATGTGTTTTATCTCATGAGCTTTGTTTCTGTGGTATAGATTGTGAAAGAATATGAGCGCGCTGTCATATTTCGACTGGGACGGATAACAGACAGAAAAGCAAAAGGACCAGGTAAAGTGGAAACATTTGGTACCCAGTTACACGGAAGTTTCTCAGAAGTGTTATGGTCGGTAAAACATCAGCTTTAGTTTAAAAGCTGCGTTCAAGACGAAACCAGAGGTGGAAATATTACAGCTTATATATCCTACCTCCGACCTTAATGTGTTTCAGTCAATATTGCACGTTAAAGAGGTATTTATTATTTAAATGTATTAATGAAACTTACAGAGGATACTTTCTTTATCATTTTAAACTGTGAAAATACTTTAAAGTTAATCTCACCAAAGCAATTTGGACGTGACGTCAAATGACACGGTTGATGGATCTACCTCGAGTTTGTATATCCAACTTCAAATGCGGTTCCAGACAGTTTTTTAATTTTTTGTTCCAGACGTTTACTTTGGGGTTAGAGGTGGGAAATGTCCTAAATCCATGTTGTCTGGAACGCAGCATTTAAATAATATTTGACTTGAGACTTGGGACAAATTAAAAGTCCCCTACTCTTTTTTTCACCTCTTCAAAATGAATGAAAAAATGTATTAATTATCAAACATTGCCTTTATCTAGGAATCTTCTTTATCCTTCCCTGCACGGACTCCTTCGTCAAGGTTGATCTGAGAACTATCTCATTTGACATTCCTCCTCAAGAGGTAAAATTACCTCACTCTTAAAATCTCTTAAAAACCTCCATACAGTCTTTTAACTTTCCTCTCTGTGTAGATCTTGACCAAAGACTCAGTAACAGTCTCTGTGGATGGTGTCGTGTATTTCCGAGTAAATGACCCAATTGCGTCTGTGGCAAATGTTAGCAATGCTGATTACTCCACACGTCTCCTGGCCCAGACCACCTTGAGGAACGTACTGGGCACCAAGAACCTGTCTGAGGTGCTTTCTGACAGAGAGGGCATTTCACACAGCATGCAGGTGAGCTGCAGAGTCTTGTCAGGTGATGTTAATACTGTGCATATAAGCAATTATATCGATAGTAGCTATTCTCATAATGCTTCTCCGTGCCGCAGACGAGTTTAGATGAGGCCACAGACTCGTGGGGTATAAAGGTGGAGCGAGTGGAGATTAAAGATGTCAAACTGCCGCAGCAGCTGCAGAGAGCCATGGCAGCTGAGGCAGAAGCAGCCCGTGAAGCCAGAGCAAAGGTGAGCATCAGAGTCGCGCATACACATACAATATGTGATTTACACGTACATACGTTAACTGGTTTGCATTGGTGTTATGTGATTCATTTTAATGGTTAATAATACAGGTCATCGCAGCAGAGGGAGAGATGAACGCATCCAGGGCTCTGAAAGAAGCATCTCTGGTGATTGCAGAGTCTCCATCTGC
This sequence comes from Beaufortia kweichowensis, assembly GCA_019155185.1. Classification (NCBI taxonomy): domain Eukaryota; kingdom Metazoa; phylum Chordata; class Actinopteri; order Cypriniformes; family Gastromyzontidae; genus Beaufortia; species Beaufortia kweichowensis. Next base: position 1,808,841 of record CM032815.1, on the reverse strand, counting down.
CCTTCAGCTGAGATACCTTCAAACTTTAAACGCCATCGCGGCCGAGAAGAACTCCACTATCATCTTTCCTCTGCCTATGGATGTCATAAGCCACTTTATGTCAAAGAAATGACTTTAGGAACATTTTAATGGCTTTACATAGATTACAGATATTTACAATTTACTTTATTTTAAATAATTCTCTGATGTAGTTTATTTACGCATTTATTTTAAAATTTTAAATAATTTTCTGATGTAAAATGTTTTATATATACATATTCCAGTTTTTAAGTGTTTAAGTTATGCTCAACAGTAATAAAAGTTACGGTTTACAAATGACAAAAAAAATAATTGCTATATAAATAAAACATATTACTGAACATGCCAAATACTGTCTGAATGTTAATCTTGCGTACTTGGAAATGTCCTGTCCTTTAAAAGTTTCACTGTTAAATGTCCATATTAATATTAATATGGACATATTAATGTCCATTAATTAATATTAATGGATTAATGTTAATTATATTAATATTAATTTATGAAAATTAGTCCTGAATACCTGAAGAAGTTTGTTGTTCAGTAACCTTGAACCACCGCTCACTGAGAAACCAAAATGTCCATCAGATCAATGTTCACTGAAGTTGTAAACTCTTCATTCAGGAAACTGTTTCCTATTATTTCACTAAAAGGTGGAAAAGTGCCAAAATCCAAAGTGCAGAATCAGAATCCAAAAAGTTTTTCAGAAAGTTTTCATCTCAAGGTGGAAGTTCAAAGATTTCTGTGTGATTATCTGTGCTGTCTTCTATCAGTATGCTGGATTCCTCACACGTGTCCAGACGCAGACAGAGAATAACACTGCGGGAGTGTTTACAATATCATACATTAAAATATGTTAGAGAGTCAACAGAGTATTTTAGAGTTAAACAACTACAAATTTAACAAATATAGTAATAAGAGGAAAAGATACAGAAGATGTTTAATAAGATGCTTTAAAGGTGTAGTTCTCCCCAAAACAAAAAGTGTGTAGGTGCTAATACAGACTCATTTAAATCATTTGTTTTTATAATGATGATTGTACAGAATGAGCAGTAGACTTCAGTTTAGGAGGTGGTGGTGTACTCACCACATCAGTGCAGCTGGTATGATAGTGAGACCTACAGCCAGCAGGAAGGTAAATCCAGAGAACCATGACACTGTAGCTGCGTAAATACTGCTGAACATCGTAAATGAAATGCCAACACTCAGAAACTCCACGAAGGCTACACATGCAAACATGGCACCTGTGCACAAACACACAATGAAAATGAGCTCAAATCTTACAAAGCCAACAATCATTTAACAATCGAGTCCCTGTTCATGTAAACGAGGAATATTGGGGAAAACTTTTTACTATGTTGGAATGACAATTTTCTCTCTTAAAGCTTTTCATTTATTACCTTGTTCTGATCCTGGCACCATTTTGGACATCATGGATCGTAAGACTGGAGTCGGCATGATGGACAGCAACAAAGGCAGACGCACTGTAATAAACAATAAAATATTTTATCCATCCATTCATCCATGTTTCTGGCTGCCGGTCCATCAATTTGATCATTTATCTGTCCAGTCTTACCCAGAAACATCAGCAGTGTAGTCTTTGCAAACGCTACCATGATGAGGCCGGCCGCTACAGACATCAGACCCAGCAGGATGATGTAGACGTCATGCAGACAGCGTGACAGCAGCGTCACACCCACAAAACTGACCATGAAGATTGCAGTCGAGAGAGCCGAGCCAAAACCCACCAGCACCTCACTCCAACACAGAGGAGTGTTTAATTCATACAAGATAAAGATAGACATGCCACCCTGTATTGAGAACTGTGAAAAAAGAGATTGGTGCCAAAAATATGGTCAATTTCTTATTTTTGAGCTACCATTAACATACATAAACAATCAAGTTTATAAAAAACATTTATCCTGTGTTTGATAATAATGATGAGGGGCTTTCAAGGTCAGAAAATGAGAAAAAAGATTATTATTAGTATTTATTATAAACTGGAAGGGACCCAGATTTTAGGGGTATTATATAGATAATATTTTCTTCTGCTGTAGCAGCATTAGGTAAAAATATTTAATTGATTTATTTTTATTTTATCTTATTTATTTTTCATTTTATATTTTATTTTATTTACCTTATAAAAGGCAAAAGCAGCGAGCATGAGCAACAGCGCTATATTCCTTCTCCTTGTTGAAGCAGCAAACAGCAGGTAAACGCCCTGCAGACGGGTGGACAGAGCATCAGACCAATGCAACCGAGGAACTTCAGGGTCTGGATTGGATGTAGACAGAGAAGGACTTGACAGAACCTGGGACTCCTTTAAAACCACCAGCACATAGAAGAGGTTCAGAAGATGCAGAAGCATCGCAGTGAGGAACGGCCAGGTGAAGCCTGCAGCTTTGATGTAGAAGCCTGTACAAAGAGAAGCTAAGCCAGACAATACCCCGAGAATCATGTCCACACGAGCCATTCGGACAGTCTTCCGTCCTTCTGGATCTTCTCCGCAGAGGTCGGCCACGTAAGCGAAACATCCTCCGATCAGAGCGGTGGGTCCTCCCATCAGGCCGGTTAGGAAGGAGGCAGCTAGTAGATATTTGAGGCTGAAGGAGAACTTGCTGACAATAACGTAGCTCAGGGTGAACAGTGTGTCACCCACCAGAGGGGGGACGATGGCCACTTTACGCCCGTAGTGGTCACTACATGAGACCAGGAGAAGAGCGGATATGAGACTGGGGATGAGGAAGAAAAGTTCACTCTGGAGGAGGAAAATAGACGTCTCCTTTTGTACTGCCTGTACGAGTAAAAAAAACACAGAATTAGAATGGTGTCTCGTGTTTATTAGTCATGCGTATAAAGCTTTCTTGATTTTAAATCCCTAAAAGAGCGACACATGGGGAGTTAAGGAGGATAATGTTATTTCAGATATATCAAATAACCTGACAAGTACTTTCACAATAAGCTTTTGAGAAAGACTTGGAATTTTCTTTCACACACAAAGAACGTAAACAGAACAAGGTAATTAAACAACAAACATGAGCTTCAACGGTGAACAAACAATACCAGTTATTCACAACTACTGTAATTATCATCAACGACAAACTGTAAACTTTAAAGTGACTATAAAAAGCAAACAGTACTGTAATCTACAATGATGCTGCCAAGATAACTTCCATATCGGCCAGTGCAACATTAACACAAAACCTGAATAGAAGCTTATTTTTTGTTTAACTTTTAAAGCAATCTAGTCCTGTTTTATTGGCCCACATATTATACCTGGTGACATCTCACCTGGTGTATAGATGCATTGCTATGGTTGTTTGAGCAGTGGGACAGGCTCTCGGCTGGGTAGGGCGTGCCGCTCAGCTGAAACCACAGTCTACGGTACACATACTGCTGAAGGAGTGGGTAGATCATGAACAAGGTAAACGCATACAGGCCAATCACCGGCTCTATCAGGAACACACGACCCATCCCACTTCCTGTTCTGCACTGGGAAATAGGAGCTGGAAGAGAGAAAGAATGTTGTTGGATTAGGTTGACAGTTAATAATGACAAAAATAATAGCAAAATATTAGCTAAACAATTGTAGTTATTGCAAATATTAACAAAAAAATCTATATATATATTCATTCATATATAGCTCATTATAGCTTTAATATTTCAGCATTTTGACTTTTGTTGCACCTGCCAACAAGACTTTGCTACCATACATTTGTACAATGTAAATATAACTTAGCTGTATCTTTAGGCAGATTTACAGTTTAACATCTTCAAGTAAATTAAATCATAAATTCATAAACAACACCATTAGAATGATTAATTGTAATAATCACTAGTTGCATAAAGATAAAGAACATTTAACTTTCAATACAGCTTAAAAATATTAAGGAACCTTGATGATCCTTACCCTGAATGTTATGATATGGTATATCTTTCCATAATTGAAGTATATATCTCTGCCTAATAAAAATCCACTCAAAAAGTCTGAAGGCACAGACTGGATCAATGCCTCTTGAGTTTTACAACACTCGCCCCATGATATGATCATCTTTGAGCCATTACTTCCTATGAGATGAGGTGTCTTCCACTGCTTACCTCAACACTGACGATACACTTTGTTTGTCAAGACTGCAAATCCTCAAAGGAACACACCCTCAGGTGAAACATGCTGTGTGTTTGTGAGGCTAAGAAAGACAGAGAATGCTATAGGTAGAAGGAAGTGAGATGGAGATTTTGAATAGGTAATTACACACCCAGTACCACCAACCCACTACACATTTTGCATTTGTACAGTTAAAAACAAGTCAATGATAGAATAACAAACAGGCAATACCACATATTTCCTTTCTTTTGAAAGATTTTTAATATTCATCCCCACTCCCCAAAGTAAATACAAATGTATTATATAAATTATTTCCATTCCTTAATATTATATTCTCTATGCTACAGTTACAGCATCACAAGTTTGAAAACATACACAGCAGAGAAGGAAATGATCTGCCAAGACAAACATGCATCGATTTTTTGTGCACTACAACACAATAAATACTAGCTTACAAGCGACTGTAAATCCAGTCAAAAAGACGTAATAAAGCCAACTGGTAATAAACAGATGAATGGACACATTTCATTCAGTACAATAAGTAATTCCAACCACCCCAATTAGTTTACATTGACTGTGTCAGTATTCAGTAATAGGTTGACATTCAGTAGTTTAAATGTCCACAGGACAGAAAGGTCAGTGCAGTCTCACAACCTGATTCATTAACATGTAGATCTGTGATCTAATCCTACTGTATAGTGATGGTTGTCTTGAGGGCAATAAAAAAACTCCTAACTAGAAACCAAGGAGCTCTCGGGACTTTACAAGTAAAATAAACGGTAATGTAAATTTGTCACAATTAATAATGTACTTTGTTAAAAACCAGAGCGGGCGCATTATTGAAATATGATTATTAAATTGAGGTTGCTGAGGTTTCAGTTGAGACAAAAACATATAAAGAACATAAGTATACAAAAGAACACAGAAAGTAAATTATAAAAAGGCAAAAAATTAACCAAACTTTTACGTTTTTAAAAAATAATTGCATTTTACTTACATTATTGTTTATACAATCGTTTCTTTTCCCAGTAATATTAGAAGCACGTATTCTGTTTATACTGTATAAACAGTATAAAAAAAATTTGATGTGAACCATTTTTGCTACTTTGCACAGTAAAAGAAGGCACATCCATAAAAACTTATGATTCAAGATTAGCAAAGGTCATTTTTAAATTTGTACAAATTTCTAGTTCAAACTATTAAGTAGTGTACGCTAATCTGATGCTGTTTTACATACATTTAAAAATTTTAAAAAGATTATAAATAAGGTGCTGGAATATATTTTTTATTTGAACTTTTTTCATTTTAAATGTAACATTATTGTGCTTTAAACATCCAAATGCTAGAGTAGCAAAAATGGAACACTGATAACACACAGAAACCATTTGTATCACAGTGACAGAGCTAATTAAATGCAAAATGTAATTAAGAATGCAAAGCTACATAACTGAAAGTGCTTCAAAAATATAAACTTCAAATAATAATAATAATAATAATAATAATAGAATATATAGCTAGTTAACATAAATGTGTGGACTGCAAACAGCACTTTTTGTTGATAGCTGGTCTTATATAGCAGATTATTGTACATCCGTGTACGATACCCTGTACAAGCACCAACTGATAATACTATAGAAAAAACATTATCAATAGATAAGAGTTTTACAAAAATTCTCCTTTAAGACATTTGTATCAAAAGTTTTAGAAGGTTGAGCGTTGAAAGATCAATTGTAAAAAAACAAACTCGCAATCCAATTTTTTCAAAAATTAAAAAAACTCTTTGCTCTTTGCTTTGAAATATCAAAACCCACTTTGCATTAGGAATGTCTTAATGCTATTTCAAATAAGAAAATGAGAACTGCCTTTGACAGCGTAAAACAATTTCCCTGAACTTTATCGCACATCGTTTAAAGAAACGGTTACATTCCTTTCTAGTTCATCCGAAGAGAGAAAACTTTCTCTAGGTTATATGCTACACTCTATAGAGGTAATACAAGGGTTTATCAGCATTAGATAGCTTAAATTACTCACAAACATACATCTAACTGCTATTTTTACCTCTGTAAAACAATTTTACATCTGTAACGTACCTGCAACACCTCTGCTTTTACAGGTATACCATGAGGTGTTAAGAGAGTATGGGTTAACTATTTTCCTCAAACATTTCGAGGTGGAAGCTATCATTCCCAAGTGTCTGAATATCTATGCTAACATGACAACTATCCTAGGTTTCACATTAAGTATGGAAGACTTACATAACATGCACATTAAGTAGCAAAATGTCCATTATGATAAATAATTAATAAAATTACAATAACAATTTACAACCTTTTTTCTGCAGTCGGTACTTTTATATTTAATGGATCTCTCGGTTTGTTTTATTAGTCATGCACCAAGTGAGAGCACTTGAATTTATCTGATAAATTTAGGACATCAACTGCAAGTTAAAGTTACAATAAACAGACTTAATGCTGGAGAATACATGGCTTAATCAAAACCATAAGAATATTTAAAATGATTCTGTGTAACAATAAACTCTGGCTTGGTTTTGATATTCGCTTGGGTCTTGTGATGGGTCCATTACACAGCTGCCCATGGACATGTGGATGCATTCTGGATTACACTTGCAGGAACACTGGGGGAAATAATATAATAATAAGATTTTGTTTTATAGAAAACTAAACCAGACCACAAAAAATGCTGGTGCATTTATAATAAAAATCTTCAATCTGTAGGAAGAAGGTTGAGCAGAAACCTAAAGTGCTTTTTGTTGTGTAAGCGTTCTCATATACCAGTCAGGAGAACCAGCAGACATTTGTGTTGGAGTCCAACAGCGTGTTATTGAGTTATACAGTCCTATCTAAAGCCAACTAGTCCTGTCTCCATCTCAGCACATTTAAATTCAACTATCATCTCTTTCTTTCTGAAGCAATGCTACTAGTTTACATGACAGAAGTTCGATCCCCAGAGACAATTTTTTCGTCAGATGTGGAAGTAAAAGAGATCAGTGAGGCTGTTTCATCTTTGTCTGGCAGTTGGAGTCATCGGTATCTGTATGAATAAAATATGAACATAACATGAACTGCAATAGTCTCTATTATCAAAGACGATCATCAGCAGTGCATCAAATCAAAGCACTGTAATTCACAATAAAGTCAAAGAAAGACAGGATGAAGATGACTTTGAGACAGACTTTGACTCCTCATCTGGGTAAAGTGTTGGCATTTCGAGCGGGTGACGAGCGTGCCGCTGGAGAACCTCTGAAAGTGGGCGTTCCTGTTCCAGGAGACACGACCCGGTGAGTGGGGGTACAGGGGCCGGGAGAACCGGAGTGTGTTGGGGTACCAGGACCTGGGGAATAAGGGTAGGGAGGGATGTCAGGGCCTGGAATAAAAGCTCTGTGAATCGGGGAGGAGGAGGGTGACAGGTGAGGACTCGTCTGGAGAAGCCAAAGCAGCTCCTCGTTGTTCCGGCTTAGCCGTTTTTTCTCGTTGGTCTCCTTCTCCACATAGTCCTGAAGGTTAGCGTTCTCCTCAGACAGTTGTCTATAAAGACGCGAGAAAAAAATTCACAGTTAAACTATAAGAACATTATGTCAAATGCAGACTTTATGCTGATACAACCGTACGATGTCAGCATATTTTGTGGATTTGACGCTGTAATAGGATGGGTCAGGGTGTTACCTTGACACCGTAAGGTGTCGGTCGATGCGGGCCATCAGGTCTTCATTCTGCTGCTGAAGCACCTGGACCCGCTCCTCCAGGTGCAGGTTCTTCTGGGCCTGCTCGAAGGATCGAGTGAAGACAGAACTCAACATTAAATTCTTATACAAACCTCCCTAAACAACACTGGACTTAAATGGTTTTTGTTTTGTCTGGACAAAACAATGAAAATTCATAAAAGTAAAAGGTTTTTAAATGGAAGCTGGTCTTATAACTGTAGCTGAAAGAGAAAGAGGTTTTAAAAATTGAGATTCTATAAGAAAATCATAAATAATATATAAACCAATTTTTTTACACTGAAAATATATATAACATTAACATTTTAACCTAACTGTCACCGTTCTACAAGCGATTTCACTATTTAACATTTCATAGCTGAATTGTAATCTAATCATGACAAACCATATTGATGGAAAGGTCTAACACTAAAGAATAAATATTTGACATATTTTCATAACAATAAACACATTTTTTTTATTTAATTTAATGGCATTTTTAAACATTTAAAAGGATTTAAAAAATCAAAAAGAATCTAAAATTAATAAATAAAATGTAGCTTGGTGTGCATATATTAATGTGTAACAGTTATTAAGTTGAAATATTGAATTAAATCACAAAAAGAAATCTGGATCTGGATCTGTAGAGATACAGCAACACCTTTATTCACCTGTTATTCAGCACACTTTTTTATTTCGAGCTTACCACTTTCTCCAGCTGGCAGATCTTCTTTTCCTGGTCATGAATTTGCTGGTTTTTCATCTCTAGAACTTCCTTCAGACTTTTCAGGTCTTCTTCAATATGCTGATATGGGGCCAAAGCATCCTGGAAATATTTATATATTCTTTAGTGTGTTTGTGTCTATTTGTATTATAGTGTGTGTACATGTGTGTTTTCTAAAGAGACGTACGACAATCTGCTCATCTGTGCTTTTCCTCAGGGCCTCTTCAAAACGTTTGGCTTTGTCCTTCAGGGTTCGGTTCTGGAATGTCAGAGTGTCCACCTGGTCCTAAAAAAGCCAGTATTGTAAAATCACATGGATGAGCAGCAAAACATCCCATCGATATTTACAGAAGTACTGTAGGTAGCAGTGTATTCTGCTCTTCAATAATCAACGAAAGAAATCAAAATCACCTGAAGAGAGAGACGCAGTTTCTCAAAATCTTCTTCTAGAGAGGCTTTCTGCTGCTCGTGGGCTTTTCTTAAATCTATAAAAGATGAAATGAAGCGTATATAATTTAACTTATGCTCCCTATCTCTCTCTGGTGGTTAGCAGTGATCCAACAAAACATCTCTTACCTCTCATTGTCCTGGCATGCTCCTCTTGCAGTGTTGCCATGGTGATGTTATGCATGGTCTTCAGGTCCTCCAGGGCAGCCTCATGGTTGGCAGTCAACTCTTCGATCTACATGTGAACCAAACAAACAAACAAACCCTCAATTAATTCACAGGTTGCTAAATCTGTATTTCCCATGATCCTCATTCAGGATACCCGACCTGTTCCTGATACTGGGTGTGAAGCTCCTCCATCTCTGACTGATGTTCAGCTTTCAGATGGTCTCTGTCTGACGCATGCCGCATTCTCAGGTTCTCCTCTAAAGTAGCGAGTTCAGATTCCTGTTGGACCTGCAATTCTCTGAGTTCCCTCTCGAAACATTCCTCCAGGTCTCTCTTCTCCTTCTGCAGACGCTCCCAGCGAGCTGAGTTAAAGGCTGGCCAATGCAAAAGGACACAGGCTTGTTTTGTCTTAGCAGATTATTGAAACTGGACACATATTAATCTCAGTGTACTCACCCACTTCTTGCTGAATCCTACCGAGTTCCCAAGACAGCTGTCTTTTATCCTCCTCAGAATTTTCACTCTGAAATTATAACACACAGATATTTATGCTTATTAGTTGCTGACAACTAAACAAAACATTAAACTAGAAATAACACATAAACAAAGTGTTTTATCCAGATAATTAAGCACACACGTGAAAATGCACTATCCAAACTTTTTTATTTAACCAGCAGAGGGCAGTGTTCTCCTAAAAGCTCTTTTCACTTTTTGTTTGTGTGCCAACCAAAGGGCTCAGGGTTTGGCTGGGGTAGAATCACCCTGTATAGCTCCTGCTGGTTTATTTCATAACCACACCATCTGGTTGCAAAAATCATCTTTAATGAATAGTTGCTGTATAGCCTGAAAGAATGCTGTACATCCTGCGATATCCAATAATGTTATTGACTTATTCTGATTAAGTCTCTGCTTTGGCAACATGAAGACTATAGGTAGCTGTGTCAGGTATAGCTGTGACATGTCATCTGAAGAGTTTCTAGGAAACCAATCAAAGCACCTGACTGTATCTGCAGAGGGACTGTTTGTGCACTTACCGTACCATACATCACGTTATATAAAAATCATATGCAAATAACAAAGTTTACAAAGCAGCACCTTGGGGATTTTGGGATGCATGTTTGTGGAAAAAATGCTTGACTGTCTAAACAGAAATTACAGTAAAAAAAAAATTTAATATCCAGTATCACCTTACTGCAAGGTATTTGTTAACATTAATAAATGCAATAACTTTTTCAGCATTTATTATTCTCTGGCTATGTTAGTCTCTGTTTAATGTCTCTTAACTTTTGATTTTAAAACTAAGAAGAATTAAGAAAAATAAGCTTGAATTAAGTAGGAAGGTCAAATCTTTATTTTTTTTACCCCACTGATGAAAATTTTGCTTGTGTCAAGAATAAAATCACTTATTTGATTTATTTGTTCAAAGTACAAAATATTTATACTGCAAAACAAGACAAAAATACAAAGAAATTCATATATGTTAAAGAAGCTCTGAAATACTGACTTTGTAAATTTGTAAAAACAGAAAAGAACAACAGCTAAAAATAACTTCTGGCCTGTTGCACAAGCCCAGCGTTTCAGTAATGTATATAATGTAGGACGATGTGAGACCACAGAGGTCTGAAGTACCTTGAGGCAGAAGTGTTGAGTACAGATCACAAAGACCTCCAGACTCATGCTGGTTTTCTTTAGTTCAGTCTGAAGAGCCTGTAGCTGCCGGGTCTGATCGTCACATCGGCCCTGTAAAAGCTGCAGTTCCTCGCTCCTCTCCACCTCCTCCGGCTCTTTTACCTTCTTCTGCTCCTCATCTTTTTTCTTCTCCGGGCCTGGAGAGCCAGTACGAGGCAAAATGGGTACGCTCGAACCTCGGACAGCAACTGTCGCTCTCTGTTGCCTCTGGAGGACTATATGAGGTAAACGGGAGTGAAAGAGAGAGCAGTAAAAAATCGATTTCATTTAAGTTTACCCCAGAACTGCTGGTCCTCTGTAGATAAAACGGCCTCTGCAATGAAAAAACACCCTAGGGAGTCCCGGCTTAACAATTTACATAAAGCTTTACCGTAATTTCTATACCAAACTGGATTACTTGAATTTTAATGAAAGATTCAATGAAAGGGTAACATAATGTAGGTGATCCAAATCTAATGCCGAATTACAATCTTTTTATTATTTTAGGACTAGCCAGACCTTGTAAGTTTCACTTACATTTCACACATTTAAAGTTGATTATTTATGATCTGTGGGAATTTTATCCCAATATACTACTAAACCACTAAACCACTAAACCATTGGACATATAAGGATTGCATAACAGAATCATGGTTTGCATCAAGATAAAACAAAGATAACATTTAAAGACAATCCAACACACACACACAGTCTCACACGTCTCCTAACTCATCTAACTTAATCCACAGTCTGGGAATCAGTCTCTATGACAACAAAGAGCAAATTTTCTTTTTCAGGTGGTAGTAGTGGGCGAAAGTAATGTCAGTAAGTGAATTCTCTGCTTATAAGAAAGACAAAGAAAACACAAGAGCAAAAATGATATACTTTAATGAAGCAATAATGTCCTGTCCGTAGTGTGATGCTAACCATGACATATATATATAGCGAAGCTCCAGTAACCAGACTGAATCCCGACATGACATGACAGACAGCTGAACTTGAACCAGTCCAGTCTGTGTTTGCTTGTTGAGTATGTGTGTAGAAAAGAAGATTGTAGGGTTATAGTGGTGGGACGATCGAATGACAGCACTGAACACAATGGAGCAATAGCAATAACTTGGGTTGATCTGTGTCTTGGTTCGTTACCTGGAGACTGCGGTTTAGGAGAGACCACCGCCAATCTCTTTGGGGATGAGAGAGCTGAACGAGAGCCATCAGACGTCTTCTGGAACTCCTTACGGGAAGCTGCAGATGAATAAAGAGAGTAATAGCAGTTACAACACACACACAAATCTGTGACTGTATACAGAGCAGTAATCGCACCACCCCTTTTTCCATCTCTTGTTTTTTCTTCCATCTAGTTGTAATAGGGTGTCAGTGGTCCGTGGATCGATTCCAATAAGAAGCAGCCAACCACAAAATAGCATCCGATTGCCACACGGACTGGCTGATATGACATTCTGAGAGCCTGTAGCCATGTGTGGCTTTCATACAGCATAAAATATATTACCAAATCCATATCAGACTGACTTATGTGCAGAGTAGCAAGTGTGTCTAACAGAAATAATCCTAATGTGTGTAATGAAACAGTATTGTTAAATGGTCAAGCATCATGATAAGGTGTGTAGTTATTAATGGTACTTGCTCATTTTACACTGTTACTACTGATCACACTTAAGTTAAGCGATCTGAATAACATTTAGGATTTTTGCCTGGTATGGCAACCACCCCGTACACCTCAGAAATCACTTAGCAACCATTTATAAAAATTTTCAATTATCTCTTGTTTGTAAGTTGCTTTGGATGATAGTGTCTGCTAAATGAATAAACGTAAACGTAAACAATGTACTAAGAAAAACATCTTAGTAAATGCATAGCAACACCCAGATCACCACCCACAAAAAACAAGAATTTTGGAGGCTACTTATCCATGAGCAAGCACCATTTACATTTTCTTCACACTGTATCAATCTATTTCTGAATTTCTTATCTAGGGCGTGATTATCCATCATCAGAATTGGGACAAGCCTTTTGAAAACATCTAAAGGCATCTTACACACTTCAATGACAGGAACAGAAAATTTAATCTCTGACGAAAAAATCTGATTAAGAAACTCTCTACCACCAACACAAACACATCAAAGGTTAAAATCACCTTAAACATAAAACTATACATTTTCTTTTTATTATAAAGCTCTGTAGCATCATGACAGTGTGGTTTGCAATCGGTCAAACAGTATGAATAACACACAAACTCATGGAATTATGGGAAATGGCTGAAGGTACTGACAGGATTGGAACTCATTTCCAGACATAGAGGCACATGTATGTTTTGAGGGCTTGTTGCTTTCTTTCACCAAAGACAAACACTACATTGCACAAGGCTCCCAGGACACCTAATTACTGCCAGCTCATTTTGACATGTAGCAGACATCTAAAATCCCAACTGAGCCTCCCTCCCCTGGACCCAACCTTAACCCCACCCTCCATGCTGAGACATCATGGGTGGATGCATGTGTGTCCTGTAACTTTAACTATGCCGGTATAACGCATGTGCAGTATGTACAGAATGTACTGTAGTAAGCGTCTGTGCTTCATTTGTACTATTTTCAGAATTGGCCGACATTTTTGTTTATAAAAGTATACTTTAAGTATAACAGTAAACATATGAGTGCACTTGAAAGTGTATTTCTAAGAAGTACAAAAAGAGACCGAATGCATACTTTCTTATTTTTAGTTTAAAATAAGTATTAAATATTAAATTAAAATTCAATTTTATATTCGCTACAAGTTCATCTCAATGTATTTTTTGAATGGCTGTTTGAACATATGTTTGTCTTAAATCTTTTATTTCTTGTTGTAGTTCCTGAATAATGAAGGAAAACATTACATTCACCCCTGCTCCACGATGGCCCAGAAGTCCTGGGCAGCCCATCTGCGCCTCCAGGGCACTATACAGGGATTTTGTTTGGATGACACAGAGAGAAGCAGCAGGCAGACAGCTATAGACATGTGCTTAAGAATCAGCAAATGCAGCACGGAAAATGGGACAGAACTGATAACAAATACAGCAAGAGAAGGTAGAAAAATAAAAAAAACCTTCAATAAATTAATTATCTAAATGGAAACACTAACTGGTAAAATGGTATCACTCTGTGAACTTTAATTTTAATTGGATAATTATTTGTTAATGATTGAGTTAATTATGCGATGAGATGAATGAGTTTGCTTCAGCAAGTAGGCCACACAAAGTCCACATTTCAGTCTTGACTAAACATCGGCATCATCCCCCATTCAAGTCAGTGTCATTATTCACACACAGAGTGGAGATTAATAACACTGCACATGCCAGTGACAGGGAGGTACTGCCGCTTATTTACGTCTGACAAATACGCTATGGTTTTCTGTGTTGGTGCCGTGAGTGTAGGGCTTTCATCAGACCGGACCGGTTCTCTGTGAATTTAGCTCTGATGACACTCGACAGGTCAGTTCTAGCATCTGGGACCTCTGAACGATCTGTACAATATCTGAACAACTGAGAAAATAAAACACATAGACCAAACTGATTTCTGCATATTAGCTAAAGTCCATACTTGTTGAAACAAAGTCCTGCTTGATTTTGTATTTTCTGCTTGATTATGTAAATTCCACACCCCTCACAGTTGAAGTAATGTGGATTAAAGTTGGATGTACATACCCACAGGAGAGCTGCGTGGAGGGGGCAGTAGAGATCGGCGTGTGGGTACAGGAGTGTTTGGGGGTTGAGGGGTGCTGCGGCAGGGGGCTCGGGGTCCGTCTGCAGGTGGGAATGTGATGACACGGTGGAGAGGTGCTTCATCATTTACACTGCTGGGACCTAAAAATCAAAAGTCATACACATATTTTACAGCCACAAAAACCATACAACAGGCTTTTAAATGTTCAAACAAAGTTTGTGTTGAGTATAAATAAAAGAAACTCAAATTGTACTACTTGCATTTGCTCACATGTGATTTTCTTTGACCACATTATTTATCATCTCGGTTTATTTAACTGTATATTAACCCCACAGCTGATCCCAGACCAGTTGCTTATTCCACCCCCAGGCTTGATCAATAACCGCAGTCCAGTACAATAAAACCAAAAAGAGCAATAAAACAGGAAAATACCTTAAGGCACAGCATTTCTTCGCTGATGCATACCAGTTTTGCAATTCATACAGTTATGTTTACTGTACATAACAGGACCGGTTTAAAGGCAATTCCCGAACTGTAAGGCAACATCATCCTATAGAGCCTGTACAGAACGCATCTCTGATCCTGTGTTATCTCTCTGATTTATGAAGTGCTGAGAGAGGATTCCAGGAAGAGAAAATAGCAGGCAGATGCAGAAACGCTGACAGTACACTGTCATAATGCTTTTAAATACCATATTTTATAACTCCCATGTAACCTGAGGACATAAAGATGAAGCTGAGGAGAGATGTTTAAAGTCAGCTGCCGACAACTGCTATCAATTCACAAAGATTTTGTCCGGATGAGACTTTCCATGTCCATTAAACACAAGCATGCTAATAGAATCGACTCAGCTGTGGTAATACTTTACTGCGGTGAAACTCCAGCATGATGGTGATATGGTAAGAAATAGATCTAGGGCAAAGTTTTGGCTGCAGAAATGAAGCTTCGGAACAGCAGGAAGTGCAGCACAGCCCTCCAGCTCACAGCAGGGGACGGTTAGGTGCCGAACAGCTGATTTGATTGGCTGGTGGAGAAGCATTCTCATTGCTCATTGGTGGATTCTCCCCCAAATTTGTGCGAGAACCAGTTAATAGCCTGTCTTGTGTGGAACTGGGTTAGTTGCGCAGAGACTCAATCCTTAAGATTTTTCCCAGTTTCATCACTGCTCTGGATTTACATAATCACCCAAATGATGAGAGTATTATACTTGTGTGGGATGGAGAGCATTCTGCACCTAAAATATCTACTGTTGAAAGTCTGCTAAAAAGACCAGTTCAGAATAAATTTCAATGACCAAGGCCAAACATCATCAAGAAGGCTTTTTTGGAAAAGCAGCTGGTCAGCATTATTTTTCATTTATTGCTATTCTAATGTTAGATAATATATTTACAGTAACAAATCCAGTTTTTAAGAAAACATAATATTTGTTCCACTTACTTCATTCAGTAACACAAATAACTGGTGGCGCTTTGTAGTTACACAGCATTTACAAAAGATTACATGAGATTTACATTTTGATTCATACAGCTTCTCTCATTCTCTCAGTCTCTTACACTTTCTCATTCACAGATAACACAGTCTTTGCATCCTGAGCCCCATCATAATCACAAGCAGGTGGATTTGTATTCTTACGCTGTTTTAGCTCCAGTAGTTGACTAATTGCTTTTTAATTTAAAATTTGATTTAAATGTTTGTTAAGCTGGTAAAAAACACAGGCAGACACTAAATAAATCATCATATAAAACACATTATTTAAACTTCCTGAAAGAATATGTAAAATCCTTCTCTAGTATTATAAATCACACACTCAGACAAAGAAATACAAATGAAGCAACACGTTCTGAATTGAAAATACTGCTGATATTTTGATTACAATGAAGACAAATACTCAACCTAATATCAGTCAGAAAAATGTCAATTCAGTTCTATCCAAATAATATATCATACAATACACCAGAGAGGAATGCTAAAAACAATAGACGGCTAATTTAATGCCACGCCGGTGTGGAGAAAATTCAGCTTGTAAGGTGCACAGAATCAAACAAACACCACGTCTGTTTCTATCTTCTGGTACACAGACAACAAAGAGCAACAAAAGCAACAGAATTTAGGCAAATATGAGAACAACATCATGTTGGCAAGAAGGAGAGAAGAGATTACTAACACAACAATAGCAGGAAATAATAGTGTGTGAGACAGATAAAAGAAAGGAAAGTTGATACATTTATATGGAATGGATAGTAAAAATTAGAAATGGAAAGCTTGAACAAAGAAAAACACCATAAATACCAATAGTGAAAATTCAGACCTCACTTAAGATAAAATGTGATAATGTATAACAGGGGAAAATGTGATGGGACCAGATGTTATTCCAGCACAGAAAGCACAAAGAAAAAGCAGGACTACTGAACGCAGCAGTGACCCATTAAGAGATGGAGTTTGCAATGCATTATTAAGCACACAGCAGCAGAGGAGCTGCTAAGGACATCCGGAAGTAAACATTATGTAAATCAACCCTCTTAGTATTGCACCACAGCTACATGCCAGAACAGAAGCCTTTAATGCCAATAGTATATAGCCACAAGAAGAATAAATGAAATACTTTTTTGGTCATTTTGTGGTACAAAGATAACTAAACTAAGTATGGCCAATAAATCTTTAGTATAGTAGACAGTAGTGTGTGCTCCACAAATTGATGTAAAACACTGTTCAACAGAAAGCCTTATTAAAACTGAACCTGATGCACATGACTGAAGAACATTTCTGAACTCAGAAAGTGGGATAACATTTTGGAATATATTTCAGCATTGGAGAATGAGCTAAACTGGTCTGGCAGAGGTTGGGGAATCACACTTTCTCTGTCTCTCTCTCTGGGAGGCTTAAGGGGGATCAGAGAGATGGAAGCCGGCTGAAACAGAGAGCTGGAGAAGGGTTGGGATTTTGAGGAGGAAAGCCTGGCTTTTCTCCAGTCAATCAGGAGGACTGATTGCTCATCTGCAGAGAAATCCTGTGACAGCTTTTAGGAAAACAGAAAGAACGAGATTACTCTCATGTACGGTTATCAGCACAACGCTAGCAGGTTCTTCTGAGGTTATCAAACAGAAGATGAGATAGATAGGTGAATCAGTGCTCATTCAGGTGAGGTTAATACAGACAGGATCAGTCCACATATCCACAAAAAATAACCAGTGAGAGAGAGTGAGTTCTGTTAATAAAACCATTTTTTAATGAATAGCAGCAAAAGTACTGCTCTTATTAAAAATGATTCAAAAATAAATACAAATATTTCTATTATATTTACATCTATTATATACTTTTGATGCTGAGTATTTTTTTTATGTCTTTTGCACAATAGAACAATAGAAAAAAGCATTATTCTGCGCAGTAGGATTTGATAAAGCTCAGCAATTTATTGTGAGTGAGTCAGTAGCACCCAGACCAACACAGACTGCCCGCTGTTACAGCTGAGAGAGAGAGAGAGAGAGAGAGAGAGAGAGAGAGAGAGAGAGAGAGAGAGAGAGAGAGAGAGAGAGAGAGAGAGAGAGAGAGAGAGAGGGATATGACTCTCTTTCTTTCTCTCTTTCTTTCTCTCTTTCTTTCTCTCTTTCTCTCTCTCTCTCTCTCTCTCTGGAAAAAAGAAACCATTGAAAATGGTGAGAACTTTCTCTCTAAAGCTCTCAAATCTGTGTTTGAGAAAAAAACCATTGTATGTGGTGAGTAATCAAGACTTTACGTGTGTGAGAATGTAACGTTGGTGTTAGCGTGCGTGTGTGTTGTGGTGTGTTTGTGTGTTAAACCATCTGTTCTCAGCAGTGTGAATGAGTCAGAGATGGGCTGCAGCAATGGCATCTGTGTTCCCTCCGCTTCTCACATTCTACAACACCTTTCTTCTGTCATTTCCATTCATCTTCATCTCTCCAGCGCTCACTTTTGTCTTTCCCTTCTGTCTCCTGTCCCTTTTCCTCTTCTTAGCACTCATTCTACCTCTTTATCTGTCCTGTTCTCTTACACATTTTGCTTTTTGTCATTGTGTAATGTGCACTAGGCAGTGTGCACTTTAACAGTAGTACACTAGGTACTACTAGAGTAGGCCCTTATTGTATACAATATTTTATTAAAACAGTACTTACTGAATTAAAAGTGATTTGGTTTTGGTTGATTATAAGTTGTACTATATGGATAATGGTAGTGTGCACTACAAAACTAGTATCTTAAATATATTGCATTGGGCCACTACAGAACCAAATCACTAGTTTGTACACTAAACATTGCACCATAAAAACTGGCATTTGGTCTTCCTTTATCATTTTACCAGCTGTGCAAAGGTGCAAGTCTCAAATCTCAGGACAATATTCACACCTGCTTTCCTCAGAGATTGTTCTTAATACAGGATGTTTCATAACCTCACAACTACACATGTTCAGCTGTATCAAAGGGATGTGCAGATGCTACAGCAATCCCTCCAGAAAACATTAACAGCTGCGTTTGCACAGGCAAGCACCACTTTTACTCACTTATATTTAGAAAATGTACAAATTTTTACACAAACAAGTTTATGGTGCATGGCTACTGTACTGCATATCCTGTCTCCTGTGTCTACTTTCAAAGAAAACAGATCAAAAAGATTGGTTAAGACATAATCAATATTTTTACAGAAAAACACAATGACTTTCAGACACAAAGGTACAGATGCCCATGTATCAGAGCCATAAACCTTGAATGGAGGTCAATGTTTCATTTGTGTCGTCTTGTTTGTTTGGTGCTATTCATGTTTCTTAGATACTTATATAAAAAATTTGCAAAAAAGTAAATTAAGCGATACAATAATTTAAAACAGATGATAGATGATTACAATCCTTTCAGGAGGATCTTAAGATGTTAACCATGTTATTGTATAAATAATAAGGAAAATTATTTGTACAAATATTTCATATAGCAACCTGTGTAAAATAGTCTGCACATGTGATTTACTTTGCGGTGGCTAGAAAGGTCACATCGGAAATTCTCTTGCCTTCATAAAGCACTCAACAAGCTAAAAAATCCAGTCCATACAAATCATCATGTCACTGTACGCTGTATGATAAAAAGCAAAATTTTAATTGTGGCATCTTTATAATTTTACTTGATGAGCACATCTGAAAGATCTCAGAGATCAAAAGACGAATTGCTTTCAAGAGACGACTGTCACCGAAGACCCATTATAGGGAATAACATGAAATGGGACTGCTACAGACTAAGACAAAAAAGAAAAAATAAGGGTTTCTGGCATAATCCCATGACAGAATGATGTGCGCGACCACATACATCAATGTTGCTGACAGTACGCAATCACCAAAGATGAATTACATCCAGATGGACAAAAAAGAGATGCGAGGAGAACGCGTGATGAACTGAAAGCCTGAGAGAGAAATGAGAAATATTACCACAGAAGCTCAAATATTGCATTGTTTTCTCCTGGCTTTAATCTAGTTCTCATCTGAGAGTGTGAGGTTGTGTCTGTGATCTCTCTATATAGAGATGTTGTGTCTGTGTCATGGTTAAGGTCAGATGATGCTGAGTTTCCTCTGAACCTCACAGTCGGAGGCTGACCGCTTCAAACGGTGAGCAGCAGCTAAAATAAGTCTGCTATAAACTATTCAGTGCCCTGCTGAGAGAAATGACAGACAGAAACAAAGACAGAAGAGAGAGATTGAAGCAGATTTGGATAGATAGATCTCATCTAAAACACAACAAATTGCCGTTTGGCCTTCAGATGAAAATGAGAGGCAAATATTGACTTTCTTCTCAGCCTATCTGAAGCATCTCCAGCTCTAATGACAGCTTGATAAGTCCAGTTATATTTGCTCTCATCGTTCACACTCTTCAAACTGATTTAGCCAATTACAAGCGGACATGCCCGCTTCGGTCAGACCTAAGAAATTGATCAACTGTCAGTGGTGTCCGGTCCCGCAGGATCGCTCGGGTATCTACAGAAAGCCTGAATCAATATTTAACACTGATAAAATAGCAAGCCTAAAGCAACAGTCAGTCATCACAAAAGATTTCAAGTACAGTGTTTACATGTCTGGCAAATACCCTTGTTTACCTAAGGGCAAGGGCTCTTCATAGACCATATTACTCTGAAGTGCTATTTACACAAGATCATTAATGATGATGATGGTTATGATGTCACAGTCAGATCGTGACAGCCAATACTTAATTATTTTATCTACAGCAGGCCTAACTCTAACTCTTCCTCCAGGGCACAGGCATGAACACAGTCAATATGCTGGTAAAACAAATCAGATCTGCAATGGACCCACAATTCACAACAGTTCATAGAAGCGGAAAGGAAAACTCATTTGCACCTGTGACTTACATGTTAAAATGGTGTGAAAGGATTGTGATATACACAATAGATGAAGGCATATCATGTTGGTTAGCTGTGAACTGTGGTAAAATAAATAATGTGGAGATAGACTCTTAAACCACAGTCTTTTCTGTAACTCCATTACATGTATTGAAATTCATACGCATCTACATATAAGAAAATAATTTTATACACTTTAGGTCACACTAACAAATGTTTTAAATTTTATTGCATGAGATTTATGGAACGTAATTTCAAACAAAGCTGCATTTGCACAGAACTTATTATTACTATAATTGCATATTTTTTTAACAAGGTCATTTTAAGCGAATGTACAGCATGAGCCCCTCAATTTCATTACATTAACACTAAACATGTTCTATTACATTTGGCAACCAGAAAGCGAATAAAAAGCTAACAAAGTAAATGCTTTATGGGTCCAAAGTATCCAAAAGCTTCAAGGGGGCCAATGCACACCAATGTACGCAGAAAAGACGTCACGCCTATTACTCTTGTGCGTCTGTTTGCTTGATATTCACACAACTGTAAGTGCTGAGGGATTCCACATCCCAAACGATAATAAGAGGCGATGATATAACTCATCCAGTGACGCGTAAAACTCCGGATGCCTGAATCTGCAGCCACGTCAACTGTTACCGGGAGAAGCCCGGCCAGCATCACGTATGTAGGTCACATTAAAAACACATGCAGGCACACGCAGATGCCAGTTTTCAAAGATGGCCCATCTCAAAGCAGACTGAAGTTTACTTTAGTGAAAAACGAAAAAGTCTCTGATCATACTGAGGATTACAAGTTACGCAAGAAGCCCGTTCGGATCAAACAAAAAGTTTCTGCTGTGGCTTAAAGCAAAGTTTATAATTATGACAGGAAAAACTGTTAATTGCTCTAGCTGTGTTTTTTTTACTGTAGTTGTCGAATGCACTTTATATATCCCATGATTCAATGTGAAGGTCTGTGAGAATGAGAGGTATGAATATGGTAATGAAGGAGGATTAGCATGCTGTATGTAGGCGGAGTTTCCAAATCTATGCAAACGGGGTTATAATTACCTAAAGAAAGGAGAGCATTATGTTTTCATGTAAACCGTACCTCAGGGATCTCGCAGGAATTAGGAACAACATAACAATGTACTCAGCTACAAGCCTGTTAAACAAACTTCAATGACAGAATGACAATTTATAAAACTTATACGTATTGTATGCGTATCTCTACAGTGACTCACGGTAGGCGGGTCGGCAGGGTTCACTCTGAGTGCTGTCTGTCGAGTGGTTACTGGACACGGAAGAGACACTAGAGTATGGTCGGTAACCAGGAGGGTTCACTCTGAGTGCTGTCTAGAAGTCTATGATTAGTGCTTAAAGTAAAAAAACAGCAAACTTTAACAAAAATGTGCTTGTGTTACTGAAATAAAGAAACGGAAGAACACTCAGAGCAGTGAACAAACACCATAGGGGTCAGCTATGCATAATATTCCTGTTACAGTATACCACTGTGACATAATGAGGCATGGAGAAGTTTCCCAAAGAACAAAGAAAGTGCGTGTTTGAAGCTTATTGATGGACAGGAAGAGCTGACTGACATTTAGGGGTTGAGCTTATATAAAAAAGTAATATATATTATCATGATAGATCAGCATGGAAAAGCTGCAAAATGCCATTTCTTTGCTATTTCTGTGTGCAATATGCATCAGACAGAGAGTTGAATGAACTGTGGGCAGTGAGTGGGTGTATTGTCTGTGGAGAGAGAGAGAGAGAGAGAGAGAGAGAGAGAGAGAGAGAGAGAGAGAGAGAGAGAGAGAGAGAGAGAGAGAGAGAGAGAGAGAGAGAGAGACAGAGACAGAGACAGAGACAGAGACAGAGACAGAGACAGAGACAGAGACAGAGACAGCAACCAGTGGCTTTCTCTGATCTAGAAGTAAGAAAGACTATGATTAGTGTTTAAAGTAAAAAAACAGCAAACTTTAACAAAAATGTGCTTGTGATTTGTAAATAAACATAATAAAGAAGGAAATAAAGATAAAGAATCTCTTTGGAAATAAAGATAAAGGTAATTGCTAACTAACAAGCTGCCTAACTTTTAACTTCAGTCAATTAGCAGTCAAACCTAGGAAAGTATAATAAATTGTGGGGTAATTGTAATGTTAGGGTTAACTATTCCTTCAAATCCTAACCAACATGATTTATTTTAAAACAATGCTTTTTTTAAGATTAAATGCCACCACATTTGCTAATTTGCACCAATTATGTTAATAATTGAAGTATTTTGTAAGTGTCCAAATACTTTTTGGGGTCATAATAAGTATGTAAGATTCTGTACTCAGTCTGACCAATGACACCATATGTGGGGTCAGAGAAACATACAATAAGAAACTCTAAATGAAATAATATTAACCTGTTCACACAGACAAATACCAGCGTCGACATAAGTTTGAGCTCCGCGATGGAGAAGTTTCCCAAAGAACTAAAGATTCACTGCTATTTACTCTACTCTCATATTATCAGTATTTAAATAATTCGCTCTCTCATACTAATACTATATCTTTCTAATGGCGGATCTATCCGATTGTCTTTCAGCTGCTATTGATGCCGAACGGGAGACGGAGAGTGTTCACGGAAGTTACACCGGTCCCGGTCTGCTGTGACTTGACAACATTTAACCGGGGTTGAGCATATATAAACCTACTCCATCGCTTGTTGTTGTAACTTATATATTATCATGATAGATCAGCATGGATAAAAAGCTGCACAAATGCCATCCATTCTTTGAATAGTTTCTGTAGTATAACGCGGTAATATGCGGTTCAGTGACAGGCGAAGCGATATGAACTGCAGGGCAGTGACGGTCAGGCAGCGTAGTCGTAAAGAAAATGCACCACTCTCCCGCCCCTGTCAAACCGGTATTCTCCACTCAGCCACACATGCTGAGGCACCCAGTCAAGCGCCCTGGTTATTGGTGATTCTATTTTACGGAACGTGGGAATAGAGACTCCAGCCACCATAGTCGAATGTATAGAGAGAGCGTCTGACATTAGATCTAAACTGAAAGTGCTGGCTAAGACGAGAGATTGAGACGATGAGACTCCGCCAATCGGAGAGAAGTGTGTGAAGCAAAAACTTTGAGACAGTAATAGAGACCGGGGTGATGAGACCTACAGTAGACTACTGAGATGGCTGGATGTCTAGAGGAAAATAATATAGCTATATAGACTGGAGAGGAGACCTGACCTGTTAAGAGAGAGACGGGAAGGGGCTGCTGTCCTCTCTAGAAATTTGAATAAGAGTCTTAAGAGTAAAATCTGACTATCCGGGGAGGTCAGGAAGCAGACGAGAGAGCCTATCCATCCGAGCTGCCACGACATGTCACTCAAGTCACATAAATTACAGACATATAGAGAGAACAAACAAACCTTTATTATACTCTAAACCAAAATATACAAATCTAATTAATATTAAACTAGAAAATAACCTACAAATAGATGACAAAATGGAGAGCTTAACATCAGGTCAGACAAAGAATATATTGTCAATGAAATTATTACAGAAACTAGATGCTACTGTGCCTGACGGAAACATGGACAGATGATTTTACTAGTCTAAAGAGTCTACTCCACAAGACTTTGACTATAAGAGAGAGAGAGGTGGAGTATTGAGAGAAATTTAACTCCTTTGAAATAATGAGAGTCACTTCCAAACGGTGTAAACAAACATTTGTCCTTCATAATGGCTACCATTTACAGACCACCGGGAGACTTCCTTAAAGAGAGAGATTTTCTATCAGAGAGAGAGAGAGAGAGAGAGTAGAGAGAGAGAGAGAGAGGAGAGAGAGAGAGAGAGGACAATACAGACTAGCTTTGAGCCAAAGGTTTCACGTCCCCGCATAAAGTCAGACAGAGACTAACCATATTAGAGACAGAGAGAGAACCCCTAGTCCTACACAGACAAACTTTAACTATATCAAATTAGAAAGAGAGAGAGAGATGGACGAGAAACAGATCAGAGATAGAACAGCAGAGAGAGAGAGACACTTCAGCCCTAAAAAAGCAACTTTGAGTAAGATGGACGAGATGGAGAGAGAGAAGATGTAGTAGATGCATGGAAAAGAGCACCAACAACTGTGCAAACAGGCTCTAAATAAAACCAAAGCGTCCTATTTTAGCAAGTTGATTATCAACAAATCTACCACCAAAGATTTTTTTTTAACATAGAGAAAGCTGATGAAACCCTAAATCATTTATCCTCCACTTTTGGACAATACAATGGCATGCAATTAGTACAATAGAATCATGTTTGCCAACTAAAAGCAAAATGTTTTCCCATCCCAACAAAACTACCAAAGAAGTTTTTTAGCAGTCTCGGAACCTGTACTCAAAATAACTCATCCTTAGAACACAGTCGTTGACAGTCTCATAATACCTCGCACCCCCCATAATAAAATGTTCAAAACATTGCATCTGACAAGCCATAATGGGGAAAATCCCGCATGCCAGCACAATGATAATGTCAAATCTCTTGTGCCTAGTCATCTTTATAGATTCATATGGTGCCATAGCAATTGCTAACTAAGCTATTAACCGTTTACTCTCACACATTTGCGACAAAAAAAACATAACATTTATTAATTCTCTTCAACGGTATTATAGTAACTGTATTCGGCTAAGAAAGGAAAGTCAAACCTAGGAAAGTATAATAAATTGTGCACTATATATGGGATAATTGTAATGTTCCAGGGACGATACCCACTATTCCTTCAAATCCTAACAAACCATTTTACTAAGCTAATGACTGTATATTTATTAGAAAATGGAAAACAACTTGCTTTTTTCCAACAAGACAGAGATTTTGATTATTAAATGCCAAACATGACACAATAGCCCACAACTTGCTATAGAAGGTTGCACCAATCAAGAACCTAGGTGTGATTCTAGATAAGAACCTGTACATCTCTAATTGCATTTTTTCACCTTAGAAATATTTCAAAGATTGCTGTCTTTCTCGGATATAGAGAAACTAATCCAGTGACCTCCAGAAACTACTGTAATTCATTTGGGGGGTCATCAAATAAATAAGCTTAGCTGGTTCAAGATTGCTAGAGTTCTACTAGATCAAAAAGTATGACCCATTAACTCCTAGCAACACTGCACTGGCTACCTGTAAAATACCGCATCGATTTTAAAATTCTGTTAATGACATACAAAGCACTAAATGGCTTAGCACCTCTATAAATGAACTATTATGCTACAACCCATCCACGGACATTACGTACAAAACAGTCTTATGTTCTATCAGCAGTAGAGAAACATAACCTTCCCAGTAAAGTCCGGGACTCAGACACAGTACAGAAACTACATTAAAGACTTACTGTTTACACTTGCATTCACATAATCTTTGGAAACAAGCTAATTCATATCAGATATCACATAAAGACAATCAACTAAAGGATCTTTCTCCCATTTAGCTCCTAAACTATGGAATAACCTTCCCAGTAAAGTCCGACTCAGACACAGTCGAACAGTTTAAAACTACATTAAAGACTTATCTGTTTACACTTGCTGTATTTCACATAATCTTTGACCAAACTCTCTAAGGCATAATAGTTAACTCTCCAACTGGAACCGGGCACACACACATAATTCATACTGCATAATGCATGTGATATCACATAAAACTGCTTACAATCAACTGCTACGCTAATTCTGTTTTGTCCTTCTCCCTCCTCCCTCCTCTCCTCTCTCTCTCTCTCTCTCTCTCTATCCCCCTACCCCCTTTCTCCGAGGTATCCTGAGGAATGAGTTCCAGCTGGCGCAACACTGCCCCACCTGATGCCACCCTGGTGCTGCTTCAGACTACCCAGGACAACCTCCGGCACCTGTTATATTAAAATCAAATTTACCACACACTTAACATTACATTTTTATTAACTCTCTTATAGTGAAGTTCTGCATCTTATAATGTCTGTATCTGTATCCTGTAAACTATAGTGAGTTAATGCGATCAATGGCAATTTTGTCCCCATCCCAGATTGCACATGCTACATGGATTGCACCTATTACATGTCAGGGGTTTTTCTCTCCTAAAGAGTTTTTGAATCCCTGACCACTGACTGCTATGTCATTACATGTAAAGCTGCTTTGATACAATGTCCTTTGTGAAAAGCGCTATACAAATAAATTGAATTGAAATTGAATTGAAACAAGCTAAGCTATCAGTCATCGGCTGCTTTTACAGCAGTTCTGCATGAATAATTACAATATTAGTGCTTAATAAAGGCCTCTGTTTAATAAATTAATGGATTTTGCCCATCCCAGAGTTGCTTACACCAGTAAAAGGACAAGCTGTTTATGTGTCAATTAATATGAGTATCAGGAGTATTGTCTATTTTTCTTTGTGCTCATTTCACTGTGCAGTAGGTCTTCAGATCAAATACCCCCACAACTGACACCATTGGGACTGGGGTAAAGGCTCCAGCATGATGTCATTAATATTTTAAGATATACCAGAAGATTTTGACAAACACAGGAAGACAGGATGCAGCTAAGCAAAATATGTAAAAGAAAGATAAGAAATAAGAAAGTGAAAATGGTACAAAATAAATGATTTGTTTACATTTATTTCACTTTAAAATCGTTGCATGACAAGTACATTAGATGTGCTTAAAACAAGCAAATTTTTGTTAGAAAATGGTTTATCTAATATACATATCCAACAGATCTCACTACAAAAATAAAAAATGTGTGGCTCTTATACTACAACAAAAAGTCACCAAAGTGTACTGTATTTGTAAAAATGCACACACACATAGATCTACCGCAGTCACAGGGTGACATTAGGGACCCACTTCAAGGCTTGCTTTGAACTGCCAGACTCCCCCAAGCTTGAGACTGTAATTTGGGGCAGGTGGAAAGAATGATCCCCTCCTGCGCTTGGAGATAAAGCACCCGACTCCCCCTGTCCCCCATGACACTGTTACTGGAGCGAAGCGCAGTGCATACTAAATGACAATCCACACTTTCTCATTTCCTGTCGTGTTCTCAGACATTTATTAGACTGCACTGTCAGCAGAACGCCTCAGAGAGTCATCCTGTACAAATGAACCAAAACACACACATAAACACTTAAGAAACGCACACACACAGCAGGTTCTCATGCATTCATCACAAATCAAACGTGCCTCTGTTCCCATCTGGACTCCCCCCACCCCAAACCCGGGCCATCAAGGTCTTTAATGAAATTGCAGGCAGCGTCTCCTCCGCGTGAGGGTCATGATCATTAACGATAAATGTGATCCTGCCACCCACATTTTTTCCTCCATGAATCCTTTTTTTGCATTTATTCTTCTTTAGGGGACAAGGGGTGATGTAATTAATAAACATGTAGTTCTGGTCTTGGCTTGAAAACCCAGATTATTCTTCCATCATACAGTATTTTCAGCTTAAATATTTTTTAAAGCGTAAAGCCAAATGGGAGCCATTTCAAGTGTTTTGGGAAGAAATGAATGAAGATGAGGAGTGTGTGTGTGTTTGTATGCAAATTTTTAATTATGGATTGAAGCTAAGGAATTCATTGATTTCGTACCGAGTTTGAAAATGCATGAATACATTACTAAAGCTCTTTTATCAAGGCCTCGCTGGCGCGATGATAAACACTTAGCAGTACTAATGAATAAGAAAATGCAAATAAATTGTCTGTAAAACAAATGAGGCTGAAAATACATTGCATTCTGATTGCACACTGGGTTGAATACGTAAGTAAGGTACTCTGCTATTCTCTATAGACACAAAACTCATTTTTATAATTGCAAAATAATAACTTAAGAAAGCTATCAGAGATTCTCCGTTATATGTGTGCTGCGTTCTCAAGTGTTGCTTTAATTTGTTTGATAGTGGTGATGCTTCAATTGTTTTTGCTTCAATTGAACACATAAAAAGATAAAATTTATGCTAGAATGCACTTTAACTCAATGTCTGCTAAATAAAAATTAGGTACACTGTATGCCAAAGAATTAGTATAGTTTTATTAAGATTTTTATTAATAGATATAATTAAATTTATCATAATTAATTACATGTATAGTCCATGTGACCATGCATAGTCAGGCCCAGATACCAGCATGACTCAAGCGTTAATTGCTTTGCACTTCAAAGCATCGCAAACAGCAAGAAATCAACATCCATATGCATTAATAGAGACGGCAATGGCTTTGCAGTGAGATAACAGCATCCAGATAGACAGATGCCCTCTGGATAAAACACAGAGGACGACACCAACGCTGGTGGTGGATTTAAGATGAAATAACTCCTTGGCAGGCAAAGTTGTCAGAAATGGAGTGTGCTTGAGGAACAGTGAGGATTTTTTAAGCTCAGACAGAACTCCCTTATGGCAATAGATGAATGAGAATTTTACCAAACGCCAGGAGGTAACGTGTATTCACGCTGACTAGAGGCCGAGATGAGTTTATCTGTAACAATTACAAATGCATAGCTGACAGGGAAGAGAAGACTTGCATATTTCATGCTCTTCCTTGCTTGTATTTAAATTTACTCATCTCAAAATACTTCAGAGTCACCACTGCCTGTAGGATGTTTTACCAGTCCAAAACTATTTTAACTATAGACTGCACTGCATCTTCTGAACTTGCACCAGGGTGGCTTTTCATTTTACTGCTGACTATAAGACTCATTTTACTATGCTAAGTAAAACAGTAATCATATTACATAACTTACCTTGAGGTTCCTGAGGGATTTGAGTGGTTGGGTTTACAGCCTGCATTGGTTGACTGAGGGCCAGTGGTGACTTTGTCAGGCCCATCCTATTTTTGGCAGCTGCAGATGGAGTCCTGTTAACAGCACCAACACCAAGCTGAGGTCTTAGACCACGTGGAGAGCGATAAAGATTCCCTGTGTCCTGTGCTCCCACAGCCGGTCCTGAAGTGTCTTCGGCTCCAGACATTGGAGACCCAAATGAAACTGGAGATCTGCTCACCTATTTGGACAAAAAAATTACCACAAATTCACCTGTAGTGATCAATAAACAATTTTAATAGAAAAGTGCAGCATTTGAAAAATACTACAATGTTAACACCAACCCATAAAAGTTCAAGGAGAAGTTTTTTTAAAGCTTGAAAGAACAATATGCCATCAAACTTTAAAACATTTTTTTATGTGTATAAGTAAGTAATGAAAATAAAATATTTATCAAAATAAAAAATTCTGTAATCATTCATTCACCTCCATATGGGGGGTTGCAAAGGGTTGCAAAATGTCCAGTAAATTTCTGGTAAGTTTCCAAATATTACCAAATAAGAAGATATTTTGAGAAATTGTCTTAGTGGTTTTGTGCTCATACAATGCAAATAAATGAGGTCCAATTTTGTTTGGTTAGACTAGAAAGTCATACAGGTTTGAAGTGACATGAAGGTGAATAAATGATGAAAGAATTTTCCTTTTCTGGTTAACTATTCCTTTATCCCTAAATGTACAGTATAACTATCCCTATATGTACAGTATAGAAGATAATATTAGCAAATATTTTACATAGATATTGGATAAGATTGGAAGGTTTGTCTAAGTTTAAAACATTTCTTACCACAGCAGAGGTGGGTTTGTTGAGAGACCCATAGAAACTATCGGCCCTGCCAGTCATTTTGTGGGGCATGGTGCTACTGGGTGGCTTAATCCCAGACACCATAAGTCCAGGAGAGAAGAACCGGACTTTCTGCATCTCTTGACGATATTTATCATAGAGCAAGTTTGAGGCACTCAACACAGGGGCATCCCCTTGATCTCTTGAAGGTGGTTTGGCCTGAGCACCACTATATGACATGACTTTTGTAGGTAAGGAAGACACCTCATAAGTTCCTTCAAGAGGCTGCGGTTTCACCTGTGGGGTCTTCCGAATGTATGTGATGATTTTGGGCCTAACGCTTTTTGGCTTTGGTGGGCTCTTGGATGGAGGGGAGGTCTCTGTTGGAGCTGGCTGTGGAGGAGGTTTATAGATGCTTGTGTTGATAGTAGTTTTCACTGGTGCTCTTAAACCGGAGCTGTACCCCTGTGATACAGCATAACCCAACTGAGGAGCCCGAGAAGGTAACGTCCTGATGGGCGAAGACGAAGGCTGTCTTTGAGGTGATCTAGTAGTTTTGGGGGATGGAGGAGTTGACGGCCTGGTTGGACTGCTGTTGGTCCGGCGGCTAAAATGAATTTTTCTCTCTAAGCTCGAGGGACTGGCAGCACGATCCGCAGAGCTCTGTCTCTTCAAACGCTGGCTCTCTCCTGTGAAGGTTTGGTTAGGATGTGTCTCTGAGCTTATGTTAGAAGACTTGATTTCTGCATTCTGTTGAACTTGTTGATGGCTGTGACTTGTCTCTGAGGAGTGTGAAGGCTGGTGTCCTGCCTGGATGTCGGTGCTGACATACCCTGAGGTTTGCCTTTTTTCTGTATCTGTAGAAAGAGGCCGGACAAGTTGCCTACAAGAAGGTAGGACTCTCATCATACCTTTCGTCAATTCGGGTGAAGTCCCTTTCCCCTGGTTCTGATCTGCATCCTTGGTGAGTTTTTGCATTTTTACTCCTCCATGTGAAGGATACCCCACACTTGGAGTGATTAGCTTACTTCTGTCATATTGTGTTTCCTGAGGCAGTGTGGTGGAGTTGTGGTTTTGGTCCAAATCCCTGGGAAGCTCCTTGTTTCTATCTGAGCAGATGTAGGACTCAGTAGTGGATGGTTGCTGGTTCTTGCCTTTGTGTGAGGTAGACTTTGTAGACTGGGAAGAGAGAGGCTGTGCGCGGCCCGCACTGTCCAGGGCACTGGCTAAACTTCCACTGAGGCTGGTAACTGCAGAAAGAGAAGATGTAAAGACATTGCTTTCAGAACCACTCCTTGTTTCCCTCAGACTTCTGTATCCCCCAGAACGAGAACTGGACGTCCTGAGGTCAAGGGGTTGACTGTTCTCATTTGCACCTTCATCCACACTGTGATTCTCATTGTGGTCTTTCCAAGCAGATCCAACAGTTGAGGATATAGTTGTAGATTTTGGCTGTCTGTCAGAATAGATCTTGGACACCTTTGTGTTTCTCTTACTGTGATCCTCATGTTCTTCATCCGGAGTCAAAGTTTGAAACTCTTGACACTCCAGAAGTTCAAACTCTTCCAGCTCGGGGTCTTTACTCCGAGCATGTGTTCCCCAAATGATGATCCTCTCCTGAGCTTCAGAGTGAGACTTTCGGTCATCCGAATACATATCTTCTTTGGATATTTGGTTGGCATTAGCATCTCCCCCTTGTTCTAGAAAAGTCTGCTTATCATTGTTCTTTATATCTTCTTGTTGGTTGTCTTCACCAGCTCGTATCACTCTTTGCACACTCATGTTGTATCAGCCAGAGCCTTCGTATCAAAAGCTCCCCAGAAGTGCTGGAGCCATCAAAGGTCTTTTATCTTGCTTGTTGTCACTACGGTTTCAGTTCAGCGTCACAACCTCATCTAACATTCCTTCCATTGGTTCAGCAAAAGTGGCTCTTTTGGTCACTTGTCAACAGGGCAGAGATTGTGATGACATGATATCCACCACAAGGACCTTGAAATATCTTGATTATTCACCTGATGCCAACCTGCACAGAAGGACAATAAATTGTGTCAGCAATGCAGAAGCTGTTTCAGCAAAAAGTATCACAAAATTTCAGATCACAAAATTTACATCACAACATTATATTTACAAGATTTGCATTTTGGAGGTACAATGCACATTCTAGCAAATACAAATGACAAAATAGCAACTAGATTCCAGTGGCTTTATAATTCTGTTGAAAAGCTTGTTTATTGTTTCACTGCGGTTTTCAATGAATATAAAATAGCTTACGGGTATGCACCACGCTCTGAACACAATGTAAAATGTTGTGTACATTTAAACTTGACTGAACCATGTAATAGAATAGAGAAAACTTAATTTATTCTATCTGCAAATGCTGGTGAAAACAAAAACAGGGTAAATATTGAATATTTGGTATTTTAACCCAGAATTAATGTCAGCTAAACAAAATTAAAGAATTATTTCCTCTGGTTTTGATTGATTATAGCCAATTGCCTATGCAATTTTTTTTTACTATTGCGTTATTAATAAATATTCATATAAAGCAGAAAATGCATAGACCACTGTGTATAACATGTTCTGTGGGTGGTAAAGTCTAGAGCGACTGACATAAAAAAGCTTTTGTATTTCCGAGGCGTCTTTGGCTTACACTTTTAAAAGCAGATGGAAGTACCCCCTCCTCTCAAGTAATTAATTTTTCAGATCTCCATTGGTGAGAATTACGTACGGCCAAATCAGGAAACCAATTTGCATAAATGAAGACTGATGTGCTGGTTAGTGGAGGTGAGAAGAGCCGTGTGTTGGAATCTCCCCGTGCAGGTTTGCCCAACAAAAGAAATGAAAGAAAAACGAAAAAAGGCGGTAGGGAGGGAGTAAAATATCGAGTAATTAACAACACTGTTCGCATGGGACAAAAACCTCCCATTCGGTGGGGGGATTTATGAGAGACGGGATGAAAATAAATCGCTAATCAAATGTGTTTTGTTTTCATCTCTACGAAACACTGACACAAACAACATCTGCATGCTTATTATTATGATCTGGACAAGAATCAACAGACAGCATATTCTGTTCCCTTATAGGTCCGAACCAGAGAGAAGAACAAAGCAAGGTCGGTTTGACATTTTCCCACTTGGAAAAAGGGGGGTTGGGGTCTCTCTATGTGCTGACTAGGGAATGTGCGTAGGTAGACGATGACTTTGGTGGGCTTTAATCAATCTCGAAATGGTGATTTAAAGAAGGGGGTTGGTTTTTTTTAACAAGACTCGCTTTACACATTGACTTTAATGATTTTGCTTTTACTGACTTCAGTCTTTACGCTGGATTAGTTAACAGGACGTAGTAAGCCAGACGAGAGCTTACGGATCCACCAGTGACCACTAAATCACGTCACCCGTCAAGTCTAAGATATCAGAAAGGGAGACAATAGAGAAGCCCACATGATCTATATCACAGCCTGTTAAATGGGCAACAATCCGGGGACGAGCATATTGATGTCACGGCAACAGACTGTCACATAGTTCCACCCACAATACTGCAGACTGCAGAAGTGTTAAAATCAGCCACCCACACTCTCACTACACTGATTAAGACTGATATCAAGGTACACCGCGCAGACCGAATCTCATAATCGTATCAATATACATATATGTACATAAATAAAAACCCCTGTTGACACAAATTATCAACAGGGAGCTAATCACAAACCTCAGAATAATCAAGCTTTTATCAGTGGGATGTGTCAGTGTTTTGACTGGCTTGTGTGGCAATCTGTGCTGCTGTAATGATGCCCTGGTTATATCATCAAAGGTTATATCCTGAAACAGTTTCCTCTTTTAATACATTTGTATAGTAATTAAGAGCAATTACTCTAAGCAAATCTACTATCTGCTTTAAAGCTGCATAATTGTTTGTGTATTCAATGTGTATCTTCTACAGGGTTGTCACAATATCTTAGTATTGACAATAACAGTGACATTAAAACCATATTTAGCAATATTTTGAGTGTGATTTACTGGCCACAAAAGAGAAAACACTAAGATGAATTTGACTGACAGAATTATTTATTTAATTAAAAAACATATTAGTAGATTTTAATATCACTATTGTAAATTCTTTTGGAAAGGATAATCGTGTAGTTTAAATCTGATATCAAGACAAACATAATCTACAAAAGTAACTTTAGATGAAATTCATCTCTGTCATTAAAATGCTGAATTTACAATGTAAATTCACAGTGTTTTTTTGTAGCAAGCACAAAAAATACAAAAAGGACAATGCCAGAAAAAATACAACGATTTTATCTGGAGCACCTTAGTGTATAAAAAGAATATGGCAGTCAATATGAATTATGCTGTATAATAAAGTAACATGCTATAACTATGTGGGAATCTTTAGGTACTCACGCGATCCGATTCTGATTCTGGGACTCACGATCCGATTCCAAAATGATTCTTCATATAATTTGTATGCTTTAGTTTTTATGCTTTTTGTTTATAGTTAGAATCGCTTTGACAGTATTCCCACCTTGAAGTTTAATTTTATTGCTTTTATTTTAACAAAGTTATATTCAGGATGAACAAGTTCTGACATAGAATCGATCGTTAGAGAATCGTTAGAGAAAGAATCCCAATGCATCAATGCATCGATTTTTTCTCCCACCCCTAATAACTATCAATATACAATTTTTTGCAAGGGAGAACATAACAAGTTAACTCTGTCTTCTGTACATATACTGTATTGCAAACTAGGGAATATAAAAAATGACAGATGGGGTAAATGCCTCTGGTTGTCTTGTTTTAACAGACTGACTCTAAAGCAGGGCCAGGTCAATAGGGAGCAAGGAGAGAGAAATAAACCCTGAGACCTTGTTCTAGTTAAACACACAGTGCCTCCGAGCTGCTAACAAACTCCTGGGTGCTTGTTTCTCTCAAGCTGTAACAAAACATTCACGCTGAGCGAATCTCCAGCAGTTCCTGAAACAAACCACATATAACACGATTTCCACAAGTAGGACATACTTCTCAATCAAGAACAAACCACAGCCTTGAGCCTTAAACAAACCTACAAAATATGCCTTACGTGCACTTTAATATGGCAAAACACTTTAAGTTGTCACATTTGTTTTGTGATTTTTATCATGGGTCAACTAAGGTTAACTCTTTTTAAAGCTCCATGGTCTAGTTAAGCATTCATGTGTTGGAATTACTTTAACTACAAAATGATAATGTTGAGATTGTACTCTGGGCTGTTCACATCTTAATACTCAGAAATGAATGGTTTATATAGGAACACTAATAACACCAATATAATGTTGGCTATATGTGGCTTTGTGTTAGATGACAGTGCAATATTTAATCACAACTATAATTAGTTAATTCACCTCTATTGCTTATTTACAGTTGCCATGCATCATACTGAAGCGATCTGCAGCCCGTTTCCAGAAATATATCTGAGCAATTGCTTGCAAATATTAACTTTACCACGAAAAATATATTTTTACCAAAGGTTTCCCCATCCTGATAGCTCTGATGTCATTATTTGGTTATTAAGTTTTTTAGAATTGTCACATCCATAACGGTCCATATTCCTCATGAATGCAGAATTTTTATAAAACGTTATTTGAAAACAAAAAACTATTTCCTATGTTGCATTTTCATTTCACACAAATCCTACAAAATATGTTGCTTCTCAAAACCGTGTGTTCTTTTTTGTCACATCCATAACACATGTAAATTTACCTCCTCTTACATAGAAAACATGTTCACAGACTGATATTTTTCTGAGTTTTGGACTTTTTTGGATCAACATAAACAGATGGTTCAATATATTGTTAAAAAAACATACTCTGAGAATTTATATATCAAGTTATGACTGAAAATATCTGATCAATAACGTTGGAATTGCCATCAAATTCCTATGGCTTGCAGCTGGAAAGGGTCTGATAGAAACTGCTAAACAACACCTCCACCCCCTGTTTTCTCATCCCTGTCTGTCTGTATTGTCAGATCTGATTAGACTGTTGTTGATCCTGCTAATTGGCTAGCGCAACACGTTTGATCAGTACGTATGTGCAAGGGTGTGAATTTGTGTCGAGCTAATAAATCAAGCCAATGCTGAGAGATCAATCTGTGAGCACCGAGGGCAAGAGAAACAAGCTATTATACATTTTTGCTATTGTTTTTTAGTCCTGTATGCTCATTAACCATCTGCATTAAATTCCTCTCCATATTCATGTTGTTTATCTGTTTATCTGGAACATAGAATAACTATGCAACACGCTAAGAAAAGCTTATTTGACTAATAAGCATCAAGGACCATTTTTATAAAGTTTATATTGCACACCACAAAAACCTCTCTTTACATCGGGTCTACAAACACTGTTTAAATACATTGGGACAGTTTGGAAACACATCTACAAATAAAGCAAATTGGCCCCTTTAAGATTTATCTTGACATCAGCTAAGTCACGTTTTATATCTGAATTTTCAGTTCACTGTTTTCTATTTATAGAGGTGAAAAGCAACAGTAATTAACACATTCGAATCCAAGTAATTAAAAAAGAAAAACTTCACAGCAGGTAAATCTGTTTCAGACAGAAGTGTGTTATTCACGTTGAGCTCTGGGGTGTTTTGCTACCTGAAATGATGAACGTTCTTTAGACGTGTAGGTTTTCTGTGTGATTCAGACAGGTCTAAAGAGCATTTTCCCAGCACCCCTCCAAAGATAATTAACCTTAGCCTAAAGATAGCACACATGACTTCACAACTTCAGCATGAAGCCATTGAATTTCCTTTTCCATTCAGACCACATTTATAAGTGGGTTTAAAGCTGTGATTCATAACCTTTGCCTCTAATATTGCCATATGCATTGAAAACATTCAATTGTAGGTTACTGCAATGTATTCATGCTTGATGCTTGGTTCTGGGAAATCTGAGATAATTTAAAGACAATTTCAAAGACATTTAGAACAAAAAAACTAATGAAATATGAAAATATGTCTATATATAAAATATATATTAATATATAAAAAAGAAATATGTCTACATATTAATCCACAATACCTCGAGATCACTTACAAATTATAAGCAAATCAAACAATATAGAAGGACATGCCAAGTTGATATGTCGCTTGGCAACTGCAAACAGCCTACAGTTACTAAAGAATTATATTATTTGGAGCAAAGAATTTTAATTTTCAAAATTTTTTAATTATGATGAAATGTGATAAATGCACTGTGGCCTTATGGCATTATATTAAATTGGGAAAAATAATGTAAAAATATAGTCATTTCACTAGTGACTTTTACTTTTATGCACCACTGCATATACAACAAGTGCAAGTTGGCACAAATTTCACCTTTTGTAGAAGAAACCGATGCACCATAAGGAACAACTGCTCAACCCTGTGCTTGATGTAATGTGCTCTGTAAGCAGAAAAATCTGCACCAAACAGCACCATGAGGGTTCCTAAAAGAAGCCAATCAAAGCAGGAACAGATGCCTCGGTCAGGGTGAGCATGCCAGACAATCTTGAAAAGAGGTTTTATCAAGTGTGAAACTGGGGCATGGTAGACTGTGACAGACGTGGCACAAGATCTCCTATTCAACGTTTAACTCCTACTAACAGAAAATGAAAAGCGAGCATCCTCAAATTACTCAATCAACACAATGAGCTAAGGAGATGGGCTTAATTAGATCGAAATTACACTGTTCTGGGAATTATTGATGGTTCATGGTAATTGCAGCCATATTTATGCTGCCCTTGGACATGGCGAGAGCGATCAGGGTTGGAAGAAGAGAAGCTTCGGTGAGAAGCGGAACCGACCGAAAGCTCGGACTTAATTCAGCGAGACTAATGGCACTTGAAAGCCCTTCTTTTCCTGTCAGGAATTGAGGTTGTGTGTGCCAATCAAGGTACGAGGAAAAGATTAAAAACCAAAGAGTCACAATAAGAAGTATGTGACAGAAGGAGCAATGACAGTGAAGAAGAGAAAACTGTCCAGAATAATGTCAGGAGGTGTCCAGAATATCCACACAATTAAAGCAGCTGTGCAACTAACAGAACTAAATCTCTGTGAGATCGTTTATAAGAGCCAGAGAGAGGTTTTCACCTCAGTTATACCACACATCACATTTTTCGGGATCTTGTGAGTGAAATAAACTGATAAAAAGATAATCTATTGGAAACTAGGCTGTAAAAATTGAATGCAGGACTTATGCAAGCAGTAAATCTGTGGCATGAATAAACATTGCACATTTAAAGAAGGTGATTACATACAAGCACATCCACAAAAAACAACATTTAAGTAACATACAAATATTATTGATGATGTATCACTTATCACTGAATAACAATATAAAAATAAGACTACATATTAATGAAGCCTTTTTTAACAGCCAAGCAAAAATTTCAGATGACCCCATGAGCTAAGATAAGATGAGCAAGTCACAAATTTACACAAAACCGCTTCTGACGTAGAAATCCCAGGACAGCACACTTATGGATAATTCATGTACTTGATGTAGCAGCAGCTAGAAACGCTTGATACATTTCCACTGAACGAGATGCAAGACGCCTCTTTACGGAGGTCGAGTGTGCTCTAGTTTATCTGTCAGAATCCTCTCGTTCTCCGCTGGGACGAGATTTTGACAGCGCCTCAAACATTGTGACAAGCGAGTGAGATTGTAAGTCATGTTTTGACTACAAACAGGGTTCATTCCGGATACAGTTTACAGAATGGCTGGAAATTTGCCCCAATTCATGCAGCTATCAACAGACTCGACCTCAATACCACAAACACAACTACTGTTCAAATATATCTATAATAAAATGCATTAGGAATATATTTATAATAGATCAAACATACAGGCAAGTTACCTGTACATGTTTATATAATAGAAATCTTAATGATTGAATTGTCCTCTATAAACTCTATAAGCTAAATTTATATGAAAACCAAATGTGGCGTGTAAGAGATAATTGAAGGTCTAGCAACAAAGGAGGATAAATATTTGCATGCAGTTTGCTGACTAAAAGGATGCATTTGAACCACATCGATTGCCAGGAGAACCATCTGGTATACAGCAGCAGTATTTTTCTCCAGGCTCGTCTGCAAAGCGAGATGCTTAGAAACAAACGCGGCTAGAAATAAATATACGTGTGAGGAAAAACAGAGATTGAGTCAGACAAGAGAAAGAGTTATGGACTGCTAGATCAAGCCTATGTGAGAATGAAATGACAAGGTGGGATAGATGGAGGCTATAGTGTTAAATATAGCTAAAGTGTAAATAGTGTTAAAGAGGGTGGGAAAAATGAGATAAATATATGGATAGTGAGAACAGGAAGGGGGAGGTGTTAAATGAGAAGAGGGAGGGTAAAAAGTACAGTGGTTGTACTATGGAGAGAGAGAGAGAGAGAGAGAGAGAGAGAGAGAGAGAGAGAGAGAGAGTGAGAGTGAGAGAGAGAGAGAGAGAGAGAGAGAGAGAGAGAGAGAGAGAGAGAGAGAGAGAGAGAGAGAGAGAGAGAGAGAGAGAGAGAGAGAGAGAGAGAGAGAGAGAGAGAGAGAGAGAGAAATAACTTCCCCTCACCTTAATGCTTAAGTAATACAAAAGCCTTGAAATATAATACACCAATCATAAAACTGATAAAACTAAAAATAATAAAATACTTCAGGTTTGAAACAACACGAAGTTGAGTAAATTATTTGGTGAACTATTCCTTTAAGTGTGCGAGTTTGTTTTTGTTTTGTATGTGTGTCTCGTGGGCTTTGACCTCCTCAAGGAGAAGTGCTTGTTTAGTGCTGGAAGCATCTGTGACTAACGCAATGGAAAGTTACTAGTTACTTCTAACCAATCAAAAACACACCCTGATATAGAGATGTTAACACATCAACCTATAAAAATGTTACTATGGTAATCTACTAAAATGCATGCCTTAGATGCACAAAATAATATATTACACAAAATAACACAATGACTGCAAAAACATTTTACACTGTGCAAGATACCAAATTAGGTTTTCCTATAGTAACTATAGTATGTTTTTAGACAATACGGTTAAATTTAAGAGTTCACAATCTTCAGAAGAAACATTCTTTCAAGCTTACAGAATCTTTCGTTACATAAATGTCGGGGAGAGAACCAGACAGTAAGATTACTTAGAAACACGGTCATTATAAAAATAAT
The DNA here is from genome assembly GCA_019155185.1 of Beaufortia kweichowensis. Taxonomy (NCBI): domain Eukaryota; kingdom Metazoa; phylum Chordata; class Actinopteri; order Cypriniformes; family Gastromyzontidae; genus Beaufortia; species Beaufortia kweichowensis. The sequence continues at coordinate 1,768,145 of CM032815.1, read as the reverse complement.
TCTTGGGAAACTACTGTATAGGTCTAGTCCCGTTACCATGACAACCCCATCTCACAGACTCTCCTTGTAGGAGAACTCCTTCCTCTTACGTGTGGGTGTGTGTATAAAGGTGAAAGATAGTGATGGGCATAGGAATCCTGCCATCCATATGCCTTAAAAACCAAACCCTTTCTATTCCATCCTGCTCACGTTTTCATGTTCTTTTTTAGTAAGACAGTTTACAGATGGGGAGAAAAAGCTGACCTATAAATAGACCTAAAGGTGACATTGTTGTTGTTTTGTCTTCTTTGTGTTATAGTTGTTATTCTGAGTTCTAGACAATTAGAGATCAGGATTTGGCTGCTCCCTGGAAACGGTACCTGGGACAGAAGCAGGTAATTAATGCCAGTTTGGGCAGCACACACACACACACACACACACACACACTTCAGGTGCAGCATATGCTCACTAAAGCATTGTGAAAATAGCTCGCAGCCTTTATGTGATTCAGAGCTCTTCCCACTCCATCACATCTCATTCTAGGGTTATTTATCTGTGAGGAATGGGGCTAAACTTTAATCTTCACTACTGATAGAAGTCGGTCAGGGAGAGATATAGGAAAATGATCCCATTATGGTAAAACTATTGAGTTTTTGAAATCTCTTTCTTTAAACTCTCTCTGCTTCTCAGTGATTATGTCTAAAAATGCTCATGATTGAAGAGATCTGAAAATGGACTTCATTTGCAGACACAAATAAATCCAGACTAATGTTTCATAATCAAATTATGAGATTAGAAACAAAGTAGTCATACCTAAAACATGTTGAAAATAAATAATGTCTGTTTACTGCTGTAAGTGACATATTATATGATAGATTTTGAGTTCTCAAAATAGATTTATAATATAATAAATACTGAAAATTAATGATTCTATTGACATTGTGTTTTATTATTTTGCAGAAACAATACTGGAAGTCCTAAACTTTGATTTTAATCTTTGACACTTTTCAGTCAATGTTAAAGATATCAAGGTTATGTTTTTACAGTATGTTGTTTACATGTACTGTATGATAATATTATGTAGAAAACAGTAAACAAAAAATGACTTTTAGTCTTTTAGACTGGGTCACATATCTGTATATCTGCAGAAAAGCCTTATAGAAAAAGAAATTAAATCAAGATAATAAATGGACTCATTTAATTTGGACTTAATATATAGGACACACCTACTTGTGAAGTAGTTGTTTGTAAAAACTTCTGAGATTGTTTGGCCATGGGTTGTTTTGAGCAAGGATGTTCTGTCAATGATAAACATCTGATAAGATTCTTGTATAACATTTTGTTTATACCAATATACAGAGTAAATTTTGTAATAAATTTCATACTGTACTGTCCCTGACAAGCAGAGGCACAAGGCATAAGCTTGTCACCTAGAATCGGATCTAGGCGTGTTGAATAATACTCACTCGTGCCTTTATCTGTGTTTGGCATTTGATAAATGACTATCTCCACAGCAAAAAGCAGAATAAAGCAGCAGCCCAGCGGACCAGAGGCAATACTCACAGACAAAGATAAAGTGTGTAGAACTGAAGAGACAGATGCAGAGGCAGCGTGCAGCTCTCAAACTGTCGCAGTCAAACGTGTCGACGGACAACATATGACAGTGACAACTTACCTACAATAAACAGTCCTAAACAGCTCAGGTAATAATAAACTTCACTGTTACTCAAAAGACAAAAAGCATTTTTAAATGATCTAGATATAGACCATTTCGCAACATGTAAACAGCACTGGTCCAGAATCACTTCCTGTCTCAGTTTTTTAACACTACACAAAATACAATCAACAGAACATTTACAACTGACTTGTTTAACAAACATCTTTAAGATTGAATTTAATTTACATATGTAAAAACTGAAACAGGAAGTGCTTCTGGACCAGTGTTGTTTACATCTTGTGAAATGGTCTATACTGAATTGTCATTATGGGGTGATGGAGAAAAGTGCAGAAGAAAGAGAAAGATCCACAAAGAGGATTAAGGAAAAAATACCCGAGGAAGCCACTTAGCACTAAGTCAGCTCTGTTCATCATACAGCCCTCAGAGAAAGAGAACAAACACAGTTTGGGGTGGGAGATTGAATTAGGAGATCTCTAAATGTTCTCCAACCAAATTACTCTCTCCAAAAAATGTGTTTGTCCACAGGAAGCTGTGTGTGGGATAGAGAGGCTTATCTTCGCTTGGTTAGAGAGAGCTGTTGGGCCAATAATAACAGATTGGTATCAAATCCTGACCTGCAGAGTCAAATCCTGCTGTGTCTACCCACAATGCCATGCTCTCTAAACGAAATATACTAAGACACTAAAGAATTAGCACCGTTCATCACACAATACTATCACATTAGCAAACAAATCAACCTTCTAATTACTAAAAATACATTTCCAAACATTTACACTTGTGTACTTCATCAAAGATTACTGTAATACAAAAGGTCAAGGTTTGGCTACATTGGTCTAATTTCTTTTAATATGTTTTGTAAGCGACAAATAAATCATAATTGTTTCAACTTATTTCCCCAGTGACACAAAAAGTCATTGGCGTCACAGCTCAGAATCTATTATGCCTCAGGTGATCGGCTCAAAATATTGCTAATGTCATTTTAACAGACAGCTCTCTTTTACAGACCCGTTTGGTGTACCATCTATTTTACCGTTTAAACAACCGATCCACGATCATTCTTATAAAGCCTCTAAATAATATGTTAAGGTTAAATGAGGTCATGACTAATGATTTGGCATGTGTTATATCACACGTGACACATTTCATCATGCTGAAATGGAGGAGCATATGGCTGCAAGGAGTCTAAATGCTGGACAGAGAACGGAAAACACCAAACATCAATGTCAAATGACTGCAACAGTTTTCCAATACTAAGACTTTTTAGTGTGACTTAAAACTTAAATCATTCCATTTGCTCCAACTGATAAGTGTCTTAATCTAGTAGCTGTGTTTGAAAACCTGGTTGTTGGTTTCTGGTTGGTCCAAGCTGTTCCAAACTGAGGCAAGCTGTTCATTAGTTTTGATATCATAAGATGCTCAAGCTGGTTCTGGAACCCTATAACCACCTAGAAACCATCCACCGTGTTTTTCGGCAGGGCCAGATGTCATTTTGTTCACGGCAGGTTTGAGAGTCTCATTATATCAGTGTTGCCTGTGAATATCCAGCGTGGTATGGAGACACAGAGAGGGGTCAGAGATGCAGAGAATCATGGGAGCAGAGCTAAATGCAGCTTCAGCACCTGCAGTGCGGCTGGGAGGACTCATTGATCTGAGAAGAAAGCTACGGGATATTATTCGCACAGGCACAAATGGTATCTGCCTTATTCTCCCGGGGGAACAGGTGACCGTGTCGCTATTGTTTTCCTTAAAACGGGAACAAGGGGCTACTTTAAAACAGGATGTGCTTTGAGTATAAGACTCACCATTTAAAGCAGCTTTCAAGGAGTATGTTTAAACATATTTGCAATAAATGTGTAAAACTATTTACTTACAATTACAAACTCAGAATGGCATTATTTTTTGGGGATTTTCTTATATTTCACATAAATTTTGGTGCACCAATAGTTCATAGTAAAGATATCAAGCCCAAAATAAAATATATTGAAACACTAAGAAATATATATTTATAATAAATATATATATATTTATTTGTATAAATATTTATGTATAATAAATATTTGTGAATATGTTTTTTGTTCTTTTTCAAGCAAAAAAGGTATTGAACAAATTAAGAATGAGTAAATAACTAACTATTAGGCAGATAACTACGTCTTTACATCAACATTTATGGATAAGCTTTTGGGTTTTCAGCTGCAAATGATTTAACAACGCTGTTTGTATGTGACATATACGTGATTTGGAGATCTGCACTGTCTGAGATCATCATTAGTTGTGTAAGTAAAAATAAAACAAGGGTTTCTAAGCTGTGGGCAAGTGATTCACTTATGCACATTGCACTTCAGTGCCTTTGTTGGAGATAGTGGTTTAAATCCAGCTCGGATCATCTGGCACCCCTCTCCAATACCTGTCGTCTCTCTAGCACAATCTGACAATAAAAGGAAAAATATACACAGGTGGGACTTGAGAGCTTAAAGAATCAGGAAAAGCCCTCAAGCGCACAGTCGTCTGATTCACGTTACCTATTCAAATCTCTACAGGTACACATCCCACACTCCTCATTAGCCTCTTGTGCTGCTCAGATTTTGGAAACGGTCATATTGCAGCAGCAAGAAAAAAAGGGAATACAATCGCTGCCAGTGTCTCTAACAAGATTTCCCTCTTCGGCTTCTAAATGAATCCCTCCTGCCGAGAGCTCTGAGCGGATCTGCCTACTGCGCCCCTGCCACCAAATCCATCCTAATTATGTCACATGTAAATCCATTTGTCAGATGCATAATCTCCAATCCATTCATCAGAAGGTCAGGTTGGTGGGGGAGATTTGGAGGAAAATAGACAGAGTTATTACTCTGTGAGTCTGAAATCAGATTTCAGTGGGATAAACAGATCCCACGGACTGAGGAAGGGCTGTGAATAATGAGGAGATATGCAGAACGATTACACGTCTCTGTTCACCCCCCGCGCCCTCTACATCAACACGGGTCTAAAAGATCTGCTTAAAACCCACCTTTGTCATTTTAGGGAAAGCCAAATACTAAGAGGCTGTTTGATACAAGTAATGTAAAGGTCAGAAATGACAATAATGATCTGTATGAGGTAAGAGGAAAGAGATTTTAAATAAAGTTTAGGTTTATATAATCCTGCCAATCACAACTCATGCTGAATATTCCCTCCTGTTCATTAAAGCAAATTAGAAAAAGCTGATTTTCCACCTGAGTCAGCTTGTATACAACAAAATAAGTAGAACAATTTATTGTTTCAATCAAGTTTCTGGATTTTAGTATGAATAAGTATAAATGAGTGTGCTCCAAAACATTGACACAATTTGCATGACACAATTTTTCAATAAAAATATAAAAATATTACTCATTTATTTCATTATTTTATTTTAATTTATTTTGTTTTATTTCATTCCCCATTTCAGAATTGGATATTTTAAAAGGGGAGGAGACAATATGTCTAGCTTCCTATTTGACCCTTGCATTAAACAAAACACATTTCAAGGCATTTCAGTGAGTTTTACTAACAGATTATTTTCATTGTAAAACAATGTGGGTTAACTACCCCTTTGACTTCATTCTATCTGGCTGTTCTCCTAAAAATACCTTAGCAATCTCACCTGTCTCCTCTGAAGTATCTCTCAACAGTATCTCAGCAGTGTCATCAAAACAAAAGTCTGTGCTTCTCATTCTTGGAAGTATCTGTTATTCTACACACATTGATTTACTCTCACTGCATGTGAATAGGCTCGTGAAAAGCTCTTAAAGCTCTTGAGATTACAACACCACAGCAACACATAATATTACAGAACACAATGAATTGAATCCATGTGAAGGTCACATGTTGAGAACATCAGCCTTATAGACAATGCTGTCTGACAGACCATTACGTTTCTAGTATTGCTTGACTTGCAACATTCTATATCTAATTTTCTTTTCCTACACACCACACATGTGATAACGACGGCATAAAGAATGTGTAATCCTGAGGTTACAGTTAGTTTTCCCACATTTCCAACAGGAAAAAGGCCATATCTCTATATATAACAGCATGCAAATGCTTTAAAAGTAAACCAATGCACAGCGTGTTTATGTTTCTGCACTGAGGCAATTACTGCCTGGATAACACAAACACACACACTCTTACACGTCATTCACACATCACAGACACGCATAGGCTTGTGGCAGTGTATCACACCAGCATTCTGTGCCTAATTGCACACACAAACACACACACACACACACACACACACACACACACACAAACACACACACACTTGCCTGGGGTGACTGACATTTGACAGAGGAAGACAAGCACACATCCACACACAAACACAACTGCTTCTCTAGGCAGAAACTAAAACACGGACCCCTCAGCCCTACAATTATTGCCCCCCTTTACAGTGAGAAAATGACACTTTCTCTGAGATGCACAACACCTCTCTCTCTCTCTCTCTCTCTCTCTCTCTCTCTCTCTCTCTCTCTCTCTCTCTCTCTCTCTCTCTCTCTCTCTCTCTCTCTCTCTCTCTCTCTCTCTCTCTCTCTCTCTCCATCTCTCTCTCTCTCTCTCTCTCTCTCTCTCATCCCAAGCACAAATCTTACTAAAAGTAAAGACTTCTTCACAAGACACATCAACATTCCCAAAAACATTAAACTATACAACAAAACCTCAATGTTTACAATGTATACAGCTGTTGTGATAGATGTTTAAAACTATACAAACATAGGTACGTATAAACCTATGTCAGGTAGCGTGATGATAAAACGTCATCACAATGACACTCTATCTGAAATAATCAGTAGTAAAACCATTCTTCCATCACGTTATTTTAGCTCGTGTGGAGGTCACTGTTGAACCACTGAGACAATTTGACTCAAATGAAAACAAATTTAGCCTCTGTTGTTCCTCCTGGTGTTCTCTTCTCCTCGCCTCCCCCTAAAAAAACCTGCAACAGTAATTACACCCGCAGTCTCCACACAGGACAGGGGTTGCCCGCACACAACAGGGTTTTCATGAAAAATGGAACAAAGAAAGATTCGAACCCTCCCCCAACACCTCTCTCTCTCTCTACATCCTCTTCTCCGTCTCTTACTCCCTCATTCTCCACCACCACCTCAACTGACTTCAGGAAGGCAGACGCATTTTATGACTGCAGCGAGACACATGGGTGAGCGAGGGCAGCTCTTTGTCTAGACTTTGCTGTACAGAGAGTTCAGTATGTACACACACACACAGAAGCATGCGGTTATAGGCATGCCTCCTTTACAGAGTGACTACATGTGCACATCACCAACACGTGTGTGCTGTATATTTGTCCTGGTGCTGGATCGTCCTGTTGTAGCACACACACATCTGTCAGTCACGGTCCCCTGATCACACGCTGCATTGCAACACAGCGTTACAGACCACCAGCTATCTCCACAAAGAAAAAGATTTTGTAGTGTAAAATTTAATGCAGATCTATATTACTTTGTTGTAGTCAAGCTTACGAAGCAGAAAAAACTCTAAATTTACATTTAGGCGTTTAGCTGACGCTTTTATCCAAAGCGACTTACAAATATTAGGCAACAATGAAGTGACACATCAAAAGAAGGAAACAATAGTACGAAGAAGTGCTTTCCTAAGTTTACAATGTTTTTAAATTCTACATTATTAACATAAATATAAAATCAGATATTTATTTTTAGAATAACTGGTGACACTTCGTAATAAAGTTAGTGCGGTAATTAATACAAACTAGCTATGGACATCTTAATTTTTTTTTTGAATAATTTCTTCATATGCATTAGTATGTGCAATCAATTTATAATTTAAAAATCTTTTATATTTCAAGGTTATTTCCTATATTCCTATATTTCTGGGATGCTGGGGAGAGACTTATCCCACCTACAGCACAGGTGGAATGTAAAACAGCCTGAAAGGGTTAAAATATTCTGCAGAGTGTCTGGGGAGTCATGGGGGAAAGCAGGGGGGTGTCAGCAGGTCTGAGCCAATAACTGCACAGATTTATTAAGATTCTTCCATTGTGATTATGCTGTATGTCTCTCGTTCTCACTCTACATATCTTCAGCCACAAAATGTTACATTTCCAGCCTTTTTTTGTTACGAAAAACCAAACACAATGATTATTTCCTTCATAAAATATTTAATCTTACTCTCATTTCCGTATTTGTTCCCTCTATGTTTCACTTTAAAAAATACAAATGAGCTTTATTCTATGTTTTCCGTGACTTGGCTCTTTGTCTTTTTTGTCCATGATGCATTAGTGGTGTAAACAGAAAGGCATGGCTGAGTACACACAATGCCTCGTGCCGAACAGCGTGGAGAGGACGAGTGACAGCGTACTGCAGTGAGACCCCGCCCCACACACACACACACACACACACACACACACACACACACACACACACACACACACACACACACACACACACACACACACACACACACACACGCACACACACGCACACACACACACGCACACACACACACACGCACACACACACACACACACACACACACGATCATATCTCAGCTTCTCTATGAAACCTACACCAGCCATAAAAATGCAAAAAGACTTGATTTGTGACCCTGCCCGTGAAAACCCAGCTAAAGTTATCTATTGTTTACTATTTTAGGATTATATTACATAATGTAAAGAGCATTCTGTAAAAATATAACCTTAATAAAATATGGCAGTCTGCACTGGAATCTTCCTCATGATCCTCAAAAACACCTGCAAGCAGAGAAATTCACCTCTGTTGATATCTAACCTCTGCGTTCGTACCCTAACCTCAGAATCACCATCATTATAGCCCGTTACAGCCCAGCACCCTTGAGCTGTCAGCCAATTATAATCTCCCATAAATCATCATCACTCTACACTAAAATCAGGTCTTCTACACCCATAAGGGTTTTCCTTTTATAAAACATTGTAATGCAAAGAGAGAGAGAGCATTTTAGTTGAATGTGGTAACCGTGGTCAGTGAGTTCTTCATTACAGCTCTCTCTTGGCTTTGACCTCGGCGGCTGTCTGGCGCGAGACGACGGGCCATAACCGTTACAGTGACGTGATTCATGGGATGGAGAGATACGGCTTCCTATCCAGACACAAAAGCAGGTAGGCTAATTAATAAGAAAGGAAATGAGGTAGCTATGAAAACATGAAGAAGGGCTATCAAAGAAGAGATGGTAAGAAGATAAGAATTAGAAATTTTTCAATGATGATTTATACTGACCACGTTATTCAGGTGCCAAAAATATTTCTGTTTCACACAAAAAATAACAACATATGGGTTTGGGTTGAAAGAACATGAGGGTCAGAAAACGATGACAGAATTGTCATTATTTTGGTAAACTATCCCTTTAAGGCCATCAGCGAAGGTGTTATTGTGTGAAAAGACAGACTGGAGGAAGAGAGAGATGCTTTAAAATACTTCAGGGCTTTGGAGAGCAAGGAACCAAGATGATGCTCGTGTGAGGTGAACGAGGGGTAACTTACTCCTCGGGGGGTAAAAATCTCACCGTAACCCTGAATTGACCTGCTGTTTTATATAAAGAAGAGATTTTCCAGCACTAGCTTAATTCTCCATGCTGCACTCAAAGAATACATGTGACTATATACATACAGGAAGAGAAGAAGCAGCGGCACATTTCGGTTAGGTGGAATAAGATCTGACTTGGCTCTGGTTCCAAACTAAGTGCAGTCACAACATGCAACTGAGCCATCAAGGTCAATGTGAAGGACAGAAGAGAGCTGAGCTGTGACTGGCCATTAGCGAAACGCTCCCGGAAGCTTTCAGTCGACACTTATCAACTAGTCTCAATTTTCTCTCAAACAGCTAATAATCGCAGTGAGAAATGACAGGCTTTACCTGCTAGACCGCAAACGTGCATGAATTCAACTCTATGAAAAGGCTCAGACAAGCAAATCACTCATAGATGTGAGGCTTATAGATGATACACAAAGCACCTGTGTAAACACAAACACTCCAGAGGCATTACACTCATCTAAGCAGTTTATTCAAGCCAACACAATCTCATGGCAATTTGTAACTATTTCAGGAGGTGACTAATCTGTATGAATTTGTATGAAATTTCTTTTTTGTGTTTTTTAGTAGAATCTGCTTTTGCCAAAGAGATTGTTAGGTTTGGGGTGGGGCTTCATTCATGCCGTTTTCTAATAATCGCATGTTTATGTATAATTTGTATAACTGTACAAAATCATACGAAATTCACCATCTATATAAATTAGTTACATTTTCGCCAAACCACTCACAAGCCAACAGAATCTGAAATTACACAATCACCAGTGTGAAAAATAAATAAACACCCTATAGCTCTTTAATATCTTGAAAAATGTGTTGCCTAATACCTTTTAATACATATCACTCGGTGTATGTTTATACATTAAAAAGCAGAGACCATTAAAAAGCTCGACCCAGGTGTATTGCAAGCAAATTGCACCATTTCTGCCCACTCATCCAGACAGTTTTAGCATGTTTAGATTACCAAGCGACTCTCCACATCCATCCCTGCCAGTGTTTCATTAAATGTAAGGGCATGATGCCCAAGCCCTTCAAATCGTTCACTTTTTACAGTTGTTTTATTTTATCTCTATTCCTTAAAGACGAGAGAGTAGCGTCTGGAAGCCAGGAGTCATTTTTCACTATTTCCCAAACGCAAAGCATTAAAGAAAAGTAAAGCGAGCCAGTTTTCCTCAAGGCGATGCGATGTATCAAATGCATGATAGAAGTTTAATTGCATCTCTGTTTACTAACCACATTAAGAGTTACACAAAATACAAAACAAAGCCATTACGATCTACATAAAACTAAAATAATAAATCCTCTGGAGATGTTTAAAGCGAGGATACGGAGGAAGATGATCCTCTTGGGTAAGCATTTAAGACTTATTAACTATTTTATCACTAAAGTTGCACAACCTTTATGAAAAGTTTGTTGTTATTTTGTGATTTGACTATTTCTACCAATAAAAGTAAAAATCACTTTACTCTGTTGAGACCACATTTGATGAATTAATTCAAACGAATGAATATTATATTTGACAAGAGACTGCAGAACGGCAGAAGCAAAGAAACATCACAAACACACAAGCTTTAGTTCATATTGCACTTCCTCTCAGACTCGTATCATGCACTGACATTAAGAAATCAATCCCCGAAAACTACAGGCCCCCAAAATACAGGCATCACACAATACAGCAATATTTGATTCCAGTCTTCCTGACTCCCTTTGCGTGACAAAGGCAAAGCACAATCGCGGTGGGCCGTGCTAAATAAATTAAAAGCAGGGAAGGAGCAAAAATGTCAGTGCAAGAGGAAAGGAAGATTGATCCAGTTGAAAGATCAGAGGCCACACGGGCGTCTCAGGGGTAAAAGGGGATGAGAGCTGCCACAGGAAGATAGGAAAGAAACACGGCACTTTACAAGACCTCTCTGCAGGAGACGAGGGATTTAAAACAGTTAAAGTGTGAAAAATGTGATGTTCTCCACAGGAAAGTTTTTCCAGCTCTGTTATCTGAATCCTGGTAATAGAGGAAAGAAGCATTTCTGTGTTGGGTACGATTTCTATTGGTGTTGATGACAAAACAATACAGAGCCGGGCTCTGGAGGTCACTGACAGGTCAGGCTTGGAAGGTGACCCAAGTTTAGGTCAAAGTTTAAAGCAAAATACAGTATGTCAATAATCACTGAAATGTAATCGCCCCCTTAAACGCATACTTGAAATTCTCATAGGGAGAATGTAAATCCATTAGATCCTATTGATTCACAACTGGATCACCACACGGTTCAGGGGCAAAGCCTTTTTAAGCCTTATTGGCAACTAGCATCTCCAAAAAACACATCCTTGAATTTCTTCATCCATTTCAGCTCTTCTTTTAAACCAATTCAACACTTCCAGCTAGTTAGGAGAAACAACAGGATTATCTGTTATCTGCATCTTTGTGTGTTAGACATCAGAGCATAAAGCTAGTAATAACAAAATCATGGGTTTGATGCCCAGGGAATGCAAACGCTGAATGCAAACACTTTGAATACAAGTCAAAATGTCTAAATTCTCTTTGTATAGATGTATCCTTGACTTGTTCAATTTTTGTTGTGATCCTGGTTTATAAGCCCAAATAAAAGAAATTAAAAGAAAATGGGTGCTTTAATAAAAAGTAAACTAAAAAGATTTTATAATGCAAAAATTTTTTGTATGTTTTTATCATCAAGTTTATTTCCCAGCTAAGTCAGTTAGTTTCTAGCTGTGCCTGAGGCTCTGCCTTTATTCTGGTATATCCCATAGAGAGGATCTAGACAGCTTTAGTTGAATATTTACATCTTTATCTTATCAGCCGACAGAAATGTGGCTATCTATCTATCTATCTATCTATCTATCTATCTATCTATCTGTCTATCTATCTATCTATCTATCTATCTATCTATCTATCTATCTATCTATCTATCTATCTATCTATCTATCTGTCTATTAACCCCAATTGTCATACTGTCATGTTCATAAATTCTTGCATGTACAAATATTTAATCTCTTAACTTTTGGTTAACTGTTGGTAACTGAAGTACAAAAATTAACCATGGTTTATTTATAGTCATTTATTTATAAATCTTGGGGTCTCATTTGTAGTTAAACCAGAATAACCTTAAATTTACCATGGTCCCATTATAGTAACCACATTAACAACATTTAGAGTTAGAATATGGTAATACAAATGTAAAGGGTTTCCGCACACCTAGAAGCATCTCTTAAGAAGTTAGCACAGTTAAATACATAATAATAAACAGTTTTTATTAAAAAACATCATCAAATCATTAAGAAAACGCTTCTGAAATGCTGTAAACATACACATGCAATTACATTAAATGACCAAAGCATGGACATGCAAAAATTCACAAAAGCTCTTAATGCAGAACACATTTTAAAACGACTCTTGCACACTTACCTTACAGAAGCACCGCGTCTCTTTCCGTCCTCAGTCTCGACTGACTGCTGAGCGCTCCAGCACGCTGTTTTCAGTGCAGCATCTCTCTCTCTCTCTCTCATCCGGGATGCTGCTGTCACTGTGTGGTACTCTCACCTTCAGCCTGTAAATACTGCTGCCCCCTGCTGGCCACAGACACGAACTGCTGTCAGAACACTGCTGCGTAACACATCCGTCACCAGACCACTGTTGTCATGGCAACAAAGAACAATAACAACCAATACAAATGTGTAATTAAAATTAATGTCAAGTTTTAAACATGAATTACAACGATACAAATTTCAAAATACATTTTTTTATTTACAGCAACACCTTAAAACATTAGACAACAATTTACAGTGAACATACACGATAAACAAATCCAAAGAGAAAATGTTATTTACACCAGATGCACCACATCCTGAATGGTCCAAAATAAGCATATAACATGACAAAAACTAGTGTGAAGAGCGAAGACATAACAGGTTTGCAGGTGAAATCTTTTACTTCATTAATATTATACATTTTATTGCAAATGTATTTTTATTTCTATTATTTATTTACTGAATAACGATTTACTATTGCAGTGCATACCCAAAAGTTGAGCTGTTTTGTGTCATTTCATGTTTTCAAAAACCCCATGTATAATATGTTTCACCTTCTCAATACACAAGTTGACCAACACAATTATTCTGTACTTAAATGGCTTCTGAACATATACATTATCTCTTTCAACATTTGTATTGAGTATTTTTGCTATTTACAAATCATTTACTGCATAAAATATAAACAAAGATGTCAAAATATTAATTGTGATGGATCATACATTTAATATTGCGAGATAGTTAGCATACATGAGTGTTCTGCTTCAAACTCAGGTGTATTTCAGGTGTGTAATTTCATGGCTATACCTAATTGGCAACCCTTTGGTGGATCCTGTAGTATATCTTAGCATTTTGTAAAGATAGCTCACCCAAATTTCATTAAGACAGAAATAAGCTGATTTATGTCAATTAGGGTAAGATTTAACAATACTCACCCAAGTTCTTACCGACTTCCTTATTTAAAGGCCACATTTATAACAGCTTGGATGATGTTCGCAGTGTCTGGTATGTTTGACCAATAAAAACTTCTGTATAGATTCTTTAGTTGTAGTTACAATGTGGCTCTGCATACGTGTTAATCATACAAACTGCTGTTTTAAAAGAGATCTTCATCAAGCATTACTTGCATATAAAAGTTCATCTATATGCTAACCCTAACCCTATAAATTCAGATATTTCTTTAAAAAAAACTAATTGCAGCATAAATCCTGTACTCTCTTCATAGCCCTATTTTGGATTCCTACAATATTCAGACAGAAGCTTCATATATCTTGACATATATGTGTGTATATATATGTACACATGGTACAGTATGTGCAAACACATTAAATTAGTAAAACATCCCCCTAAATTAGTTTTTCTCCCACATTATCTAAAAGATTTGCAACATTAAAAGGCAACTAAAGAGTCGGACTCCATCTATACTAAACACACAGTAGCCAGCACTGTGACATACAACTAACACTTTAGCAATTTCTTTACCACGCCACCAGGTGGCCTTACTTCCTAAAGGTCTATTCGGGGTAAACTGGTAAAACCTACAAATTCTGGATTAGGGCAGTTTAAACCAGTAAAGTTTCCATTCTAACTAGAGCATTAAACATACAACACAGTACTGCAAATGAAGTAGAGAAGCAAAGCATATTCTCTCTCAGTTTCTTAGGGTTCACATACATACACCCCTAAAGATCTCATGTTAAACCCACTGACTCAGATTTTGCTTCAGCTGCAATAATAAGAAAAAAAGCACAAGTTCATTTAGATAACAAAAGCAGCCATCAACCTAAAATACTGTTTGACCTCATCATATCAATATCTCTATAGCCACCCAATAAAAGGTCCTGCGCCTGATTTGGTTTCTTCAAGATATGTGAAGAAGGTAACAAAACCCTCGAGTGAAAATACTGAAAATGTTTTCAACCATGTGGTGCCCCCCTTTACAGAACCCCTCAGACTTCATCACCAGGAAGTGACATAGTGTAATTACATCAGCCATAGAGCTCCATATGATTAGATAGCAAAACTGTGTTCTCCTCAGAACCGCCTTGTGCTTTATGTAAAGTAAATAATGTAACACTGTTCCACACTCTTAGAGATCTTCATCCAGCCTCGATTCACGTCCATTAGAGAGAAACGCTTCCTTCTCTGGGGTCACAGAGTCCCTGTTTAGACTGCTGGCGGGTTTGTACACATTAAGTTCCTCGTCCATACTGGAATGGGCCAGTGAGGCTTCGGTGCTGTGCCAGATTCCATAGCCAAAGTAGATTACGAGTCCTGAACAGAACAGAGGGATAATGGAACAAATTATTGGCCGTGTATGTGCCAAGTGTTTCTTGTCGAGTATTTCCTGGAGTTCATTCATAACTGTCAAATGACTGAAAGGATATTATTGAGCTTTACAAGTAACTCGTGTTTATAATTACTGTAGATTAGGTCAGTTTCTGTTTTGCTGCTTAGTTTAAGTATGTCTGCTTTGTGAGCATGTACCTATAGACATCCAGATAGCGAATCGTATCCAGGTGCCTCTATCCAGCTGCATCATCAGATACACGTTCACAAACATGCTCACAACTGGGATAAAAGGAAGTAATGGAACCTGGTAGAAGAAAAAAAACAAAAACAATAAAACCTTTAACAAAAATCTCTTAAAACACAAAAAATACATAAAAAATAAGAGAATCGTTAATAACTGCAGTGCAAATGTACTATGTGCCAAAATTACATCCGACAAAATAACAAAAAAAAGTAAGTTTGAAGGTAAAGGAACCTGTTATAAATAACAAACATCATTAATAAAATAAAAGTGAAAAAATGACTGAAAACAAACTTAAAAATAAAATGACAATGAAAATGTATTACATGCCAAATTTACATCAGTGTATATAACAGTGTATATTAGTTTATAAAGTCATTGCCTATGTTTAATGTGATATCATTAGTGATCTACTTGGAATGCTCTCAAGTAAGTATAATAATTAGTTTTATATTAGATTGTTTACAGTTTTCAATCTGCTTTTTTCCTCATCACAATGCATTCTGGCACTGGTTTTCACCATGAGGAATACTTGAAAAGTAAATAAGGTATCTTAGCAGACCTCATATACAGTATATACCCTTTGAAAAAGCCTTAATGCCCGAATCTATAGTGCCTACTATGTCTTAAAATGCTGCCTATGAAGGCAATAGTTTTTGAATGGAACAATTGTTTGGTTTTCTGTGTTTAATCATTAATAACCATCAGTGGATTAAGCCCTGCAGGATAAAATAAAACAAACTCTATAAATAGTAAATCTTCCCTTAAAATAATTGCTCTAATGGGTGTAATTACATCCTGGTACTTTGTTAGATGTGGAGTTACAAGAATTAGCCCCGGGGTCTAACCTTAAAAGAGAGCTTGGTTTTACTCTCTGGTTGTCTCCAGATGATAAAAGTGAGAATGAGACACAGACTGAACAGCACACTGAGAATGATGATATTCCACACTGCTGTACCACCCAGAACAGCCAACATGCTGAAGGTAAGAATCAGCAGACCTGGAAGAAAACATGAACAACATCTTAAATCTATGAGAACTGAGCAAATTTTAATTTATATTTAATAAATTATAAGATGAAAATTCAATCGACTTGCATTCTTGAAACTACAAAACATGACTGAAACCACAATTTTAGACCAGAGTTTTGGTGCAAGATCAAAGTGTTTCATACCGAGCAGACTCGCACAGACATTAACCGTATAGCCGGACAGATTGGAGGGTTCCGTGATGTCGGGGAACAACATGGTTCTGAAGCTGAAACGCTCCTCTATTCCGGGTAAAATCCCCAAGCTAGGTGTACTTATAGACTCGCTCATCTCCAACTCTTCATGTGTATTTGCTATGTGATACGTCTGACTGAAATGCTCGGGCTGGTACCTGCAGAACAAAATTATGTTAAAGAAAAAACTCTAAATAGCCTGATGACAATGAGATGTATGTTGTGTGTTTGTTTAAGGAAGTTATTGTACCGAAGCACTAGAACACAGGCAGCAACCAGCGTGTAAGCCAGAAGTGTTCCTATAGACATCAGATCAACCAGATCCTTCAGATCAAAGAGGAAAGCCATGATAGCTGCATGAGATCAGAATAGAAACTGAAGTTATGGATGTTTATTATTAGGAGAGAACGGTTCATACTGCACTGATTTACAGTACAGAGTTTAATGAGGACACTAAACTGTATGTTCTCTGTACAAGACCAACATAAATCATATTACTATATTTACATTTACATATTTGGCAGACGCTTTTATCCAAAGTGACATTGAATAACAGTGCATTACATTTTAGCAGTATTTAGCAGCGAACCCGTGAAGTGATGAGATAAAAATAAAATTAATCAAACAAATTCTATATTACAATTTTTAAAGCTTATATTATAAAAGATTTATATTACATTTTTATGTTATAAAGTTAATTGCTATGTAATAAATAAAGTCATGGTTTAATTCAGACATTTTAAAGAGCTGGAAAACAGCAAATGTTTTGAATACAATAACTAGACAATATTTTTAGTATTATTTACCGTAATCATAGCACAGTATAATGCATACTACAGTACACCAGTAGTGAAACAAGCATTAACCAAACAATAATATTTTGTATTTTGTTAGGCTTCCTGAGGTGGAAAGTCAACATTTTATATTAAATTATTCTGTACACTATCCAGAAAGCAGTCAAACTTTAAAAAACCATGAAACAAAAGTGCATGATACATTCGGAAACTTTACAAAATGTAAATAAAGTTTTTAGTATGACAACACTGACATCATGCTATCAAATGTCAATGTTGCACAACAAAGCAAAGTCTGTCTTACAAGTTTCTATTCCAGGAAACTACTGGAATCATCATGAAAAGAAGAAAAACGAACTTTAGTAATTCCAATTACATGTAACTGCTCCATGTTTGTCTTATAAACAGTGAGTTTCCAACCTCCTCCCTATAGATATGTACAGGCTGTTGTTTCTAACAGCAACAAGGAAGCCCACTGGAGCCGAACCCTTTATTCCCACAACATCCCTAAAACGTTTCCCTCTCTCTCTTACCCGACATGACCCCGGCAGACAGGGTGGACACGATGGGAGTCTTCCTCTCGCTCACCCGTGACAGGAACGAGAAGAGCAGACCGTCCCGGGCCATGGCAAAGATTATACGTGGGAGGGGGAACATGGACCCCAAAAGACTAGTCATGAAATGATGGTTGCGTAATGCAACAAAGAAAGAAAGGAAGAGAGCAAACAAGAAAATAGATATAAACACATAAACCAGCTGGACAGTCGCCAGAGATTGTGTCAAAGACAGAAAGGGGTAAATCCAGTTTAAATGTGAAGAAATTGGTTAAATAAAACCAGTCGCAGCGAGGCTCAGTGTGACGAAAACGCGGTTATTGCATGCACGTCTGTTGCATGCTACAGGGGTACGGATGCACTGAGGCAAACGCGACGTCAGTAGATTAGTTGTGTTAAGATTCGTTCTCACCTGCCATAAAGCCTGACGTTACAGTGGCGAGTACAGGTGTTTTGGTTCTCTTGCTGATTCCAGACATGTATTTGAAGAGCAGGCCATCGGCAGCCATTGCCCACATGACCCGTGGCATGGGGAACATGGCGCCAAGCAAGCTGCCGCGAAAAGTAAAGAGAAACAAACCATGCCATGCAAAAAATGAGACACAGACTGCATTCACACGCTGCTGTGGTGTTATAATAACAGGTTTGATAACATTCAGATACAGAGCTGTTCAGTTTTTGATACTAAAACGCAGAAGAGAAGTGAAATATCTAATGGGTTTTTAGAATAGTAGGTGGGTAAATACTCTTCGAGTTACTCTTCACTTCAATGTCTGAACAGCTGTATATGATTAAAGGCGCCCAAACACACACCCCAAACATCCACACCATTCATCAGAAGATTTGCTGAGATGTACATTGATTCGCAAGAGCATAAGAATCAATCGCTTTGCACTGTGAAAGATTGTGAAATAATGATTTTAAAGGTGAAGGGTGTAATTTTTGCAGCATTAGTTGTGCAAGATTAAAAATCGCAAAAATAATGATTGTTTACAAGCAGGGTTCCCAAATCACAAATCATTTGTCATAAAAGCTGACCTCTTAAATACATTCTGCATACAAACCACAAGATCCTTCTCGATCGGGCAGGATTTCATTAGCTGGTGTTACACAACTTTTAGAAGTCAGGACAGCGTTTCTCATTCATATGGAAGTGAGTAAGCAAATAAACTATCCATTAATCGACGGTTCTAGTCTAAAAGAAGCTTTTGAAGATTCAAGTCTGGCTATGCAAACCTAACATATGGAGAGCTTGCCTGTTTCTAAGCATTTAACAATAATTGAAAAATACTGTATATATTATCATGGAAATGACACACTTCACCTTTAAACAGATTCTAGCCAATACAAAGATTCAGTAGACAAAAAAATGTTAAAATAGCAAACAAAGAGGAAAATGACAATAAATCTCTATCAGTAACTCAGAAATTGAATGTTAGGGAGAGAAGATTAGGACATCACAGATCATGCAGAAGACACTCTTGGTTATTAGATATTGAGAATTATGAGTATTTCAATGCATTTGACAATGAATTCACATAGCACATTATAGTAAACAAATGTCAACATCTGCAGCATATGCATCTTGGTCATGTCTATAAATTACTGCTTAATGGCTTTAATGTAAGACTGCACAATATATGAAAAATATCAAAATATCATAAATATGCATATCATGCATAAAACATTGTCAGATTTGTTTGCTTTCTTTTCCAAAAATATAAAATATCTTTTTTTGTGTTTCACAGAAAAAAAGCTATGTCCTATACAGGTTTTGAATGAAATAAGGCTAAATAAATGATGGCAAATTTTTTTTTTAGGGTGAACTATCCCTTCTAAGAATGATCATATTGCATATCATATATTGCATTATTCAGCAAGTTGTAGCATATTGTTTCTTCAATATTGTGCAGCCCTACTTTTATGGTAAGAAATATATGCCATGGGGCCTTATTTCCACTCATGGCTTTAACTGAGAATCAAGATACATAACTTCACAGCACACCAAACTTCCCTTCATATTTTTAGCATGGGGCTCATATGAACAGATAAATATACACACACACCATCACGCAAACCTGGGTCCAGTCCCACATTGCACTCTGTTGACCTCCCGGGGGTTGCTACGGTTCGTTCAGCCAAACTAAAGGATCGAGTCAAAGTCAAATTCCTAAAAGTTGTGCTATGAAAATCACTGAGCTCTAGTAAACTGTAACAAGGCGTGTGGATAATTACGTACGTTCCTTTCAAGGAACAGCGGTAATGTTTCATGTCAAGTATTATTTACCCTGCACCTCAGGGAAAGACCAGGAGTGGATTTACTCAGGGACTGGACCGCAGTTCATGTTAAAAAACAAGCAAAAGCAAAGACTAATGGGAACGTTGCTTACCTGGTGGAAAGGGCACAAAGAGAGCCAATCGCTACAGCAAAAGTGGCTCCCTCCCAGCCGACATACTTAAATGCCACAGGCAGAGGGCTGTTGTTATCCAGCATGTAGTATGGCATCATCATGGTGAGGGCAGCGGACACACAAAAATATGCCACAAAGCAGATGAGAAGGGAGGAGACGATCCCGATGGGAATGGCACGCTGGGGGTTTTTCACTTCCTCACCTGTGAAATGGAAAAGCATTTTATTATTTTATTGAACACAAACGGTATTAAGTGATAGAAAGTATTTATGAAGAACGTGATTAGAAAATTGCATGTTGGATGCATCTTTAACCTTCTAACTATCACCGTTCCACAGAAAGAAAGTTTTTTTTACTTTATTATTTTATAGTTGTATTCTAATCTCATCATGACAAACTATTGTGATGCAAAGGTCTAAGAGTCAACAATAAATGTTTGAGTAATTCTCATAACAATAAACAAACAAAAAAAGTGAATGTTATTTATGAAAATATTTCAAATAAATAAAATGTAAAAAACTAATACCAAAAATGTAGTTTGTAGCTCAATATGTGCAGAGACAAGAGCACATATTAAATTATTTATTAAATAAAAAAAAGTTTATTTTCAGCTCTTTACATTATTGATAAGTGATGGGGACTTAATCATGTACCATCCAATCCTATTACATTGTCAATCTTTATTGTGTGAAACTGAATATGGATAGGTGGTTTGTTATCTTTAAGACAGCGGCTCTAGAAATATGTAAATGTGCACGAAACTCAAGCCTTTGTTTAAATTTGCTCTTTCAAATCGAAAAAGGAAAACATTCAGAAGGCGTCTGGAAACATTTTTGCAATGTAAACGTTTACATGAAACTGAAAGATTAGATATGATCGTTGGACATTTTTTTTCTCCAAAAAAGAAAGTTGGCATAAAGCAGGGGTAATAATGTCCCTTTGTTTGAATAGCCAATAGCATGTCATTTACCCCACACCCGATTTGCTTTTGCTATTGTCAAACAAACAAAGTTGATCGTTCAAGGCAGGAATTGTAAAGAAATGCATCATCAAAAATTCTTTCTAATTTTTTCCAGAAAAGTAAGAATTACAATTTTTAATGTATATTCCCTTGAGGTTATTTTCTTCACTTTATTTAAAAGCTACATACTGTACTGTAGGAACATGCTACAAGTACTGTTCAGATCCGTCTAAACACATGAAATATGAATTTTACATGCATTATACGCTCTGAATGTGACAGCTGTAGTTTCAGTAAGTGATGTGTAATAAGTAGGGGTGGGAATCTTTAGGTACTACGCGATCCGATCCGATTCTGGGACTCACGATCCGATTCCAAAACGATTCTTCATATAATTTTTTTGCAAATATGATAAATTTGCATTTTAAATAAATAAAGAGTTTTATGCTTTTGTTTATAGTTAGAATCTCTTTGACAGTATTCCCATCTTGAAGTTTAATTTTATTGCTTTTATTTTAACAAAGTTATATTCAGGATGAACAAGTTCTGACATAGAATCGATTCTGAATCTTTGAGAATCGATTCAGAATCGTTAGAGAAAGAATCCCGATGCATCGATTTTTTCTCCCACCCCTAATAATAAGTGTTGTCGTTGTTTGACCTTGAAAAGCAACAGAGGAATAGTGTGTTACTGCCAGCAGCAGTGCCATTGAAAGCACAGACATGCGTGTTAAACACCATCTCTGATCGGCATGTATGTGAGAAAAGGTTTCTAAGAGGGTCTTATGCTCTCGTCGTAAAACACACAGCTAGAGGAAGGGAGACGTGCCTGGACAGGCCCTGCAAATTCCAACCAATCACACGCGTGGAAAAGCGGGGGGAGTGACCCATCATAAAGAAGGGGCCAAGCTGCAAACCTTAAGCAGAGATCTACTGAGAAAGTCCATGCAAGCGAGATATAAACATAAACTAAACTCTAAATAACCTTGATCCAAAGTGACATCGACGTGCAAACAAGCAGGTGATATACTAGCTTTACTGTTGTACCCTGTAACTTATTGTACCTTTTATGCAATATAACGTCATTACTAGCGTTTGTGGTCACGCATCATATATTTTTCCTTGCAGCCGAGAAAAATTTCATGAAAAATACAGGCACGTTTTAAAGATTATAAATATTGTGAGATCACGGCGGTCTGGTTACCTGTGGTAGCGATGCAGTCGAACCCTACGAAGGCGTAAAAGCAGGTAGCCGCCCCTGACAAGACTCCTGTGAAGCCAAATGGCATAAATCCACCCTCACCGAGAATCTCTTTTGTTGGCAAGGGCTCTGTGGAGCTTTTTAAAGAGGATAACAGAGATTTGTTGTTTATCACTTTTCCGTTTTGTTTTCTTGTGATAACTTTGCACGTAATCTTTGGACTGCCTTTTACTTTGATAGAAATTACATCCTTTAGTTATGAACCTACAATAAAAACACTTCCAAACGTTTGCAATGTTTAACTTACTTGAAAGTGGAATTGGTTCCATTGAGAATCGCAGCAGGGTCCAGATGCCAGTTCTTTAGCGTTCCTTTGACCAGTCCAGATACCACCACGAACAGCAGTACCAAAACATTGATGCAGGTGAACACTTTGTTGACCATGGCCGATTCCTTCACTCCAAAGGCCAGCAGGCCTACAGCAAACAAAACGTAGTTCAAAACACTACGGAGCAAAAGTCAACACAAACGACTGCTAAATATTTATGCTCGACACCCGGCACCATGCAGGACTATTCTACTCCGGCCTTATCCGCTTGTTAGGCCGTGATACCGCATCCGGGTCCAAGCCTTCAAGCGAGGCTATTATTTAAACAGCCATTTATAAGCAGTATTTATTCATATCACACTTTAAAGCCAATCTGAACTCGTTTACCTGTGAGAGTGAGGATGATAACAACAGCAAACATATCTGGGTACTCTGCCAGGAAACCTGGAGCGTTCATGGTCATGTACTGACGGCAGAAATTCTTAATATGATTTCCGATCAGCTCATCAAACGTGGCACTCCATGCTCGGGCGACACTCGAGGTACCTGAAAAGT
The DNA here is from genome assembly GCA_019155185.1 of Beaufortia kweichowensis. NCBI lineage: Eukaryota > Metazoa > Chordata > Actinopteri > Cypriniformes > Gastromyzontidae > Beaufortia > Beaufortia kweichowensis. The sequence continues at coordinate 1,744,845 of CM032815.1, read as the reverse complement.
TGTTGATAAGAATGAAACACTACGTAAGAGTGAATATATACTTTAAATGGGTGTTATCTTACCTATAACATATGAAAGAATCAGGTTCCAGCCGGTTATAAAAGCCCATAATTCCCCAACAGTCACGTAGCTGTACAGGTACGCCGAGCCCGTTTTGGGCACTCTCGCTCCGAACTCAGCGTAGCACAGCCCAGCGAGCACGGAAGCAAGAGCGGCGATGAGAAACGACAGCACGATGGCCGGTCCGGCGTTTTCCCGGGCCACCGCTCCTGCGAGGACGTACACCCCGGCCCCAAGGGTGCTGCCCACGCCAAGAGCCACCAGATCAAAGGTGTCAAGACATCGGGAGAGCCTTGATTCTTCTGAGTTGCAATCCACAACTTTCACCCTCAGCAGTTGCTTCCCGAAACTCACGAGTTTCTTCAAAACCATTGTCGGCTTGATAAGACGCGAGGCTGTTTTTGTGCCCTATTTTTCTGTCCTTCTCTTTCTCTATTTTTCTCACTTGCACACACCAACGTAGAGGATTCACAGTGTTCAGTGTGTTGGTTGGAAATGTGGTTCGTCTGGAAGAGGAAAACACAAAGTAATGGTCCTCATGAAAACCCTGGCAGTTTATGATGTCAAATGATTTATAAACTACTTAGATTTAAAGAAATCGTTCACCACAAACTTTATATTCAGTCAATTAGTTGAATTCTGGTCCTTTTGAAGCCAATTGTTTTCTTTTTTAATTCTTTTAGAAAGAGAATTAACATATTTTTTAAAAGCCAAATGGGTTTGAAAGCATCCGAAAACTAATAAACTACAAGTAAACTTCCTTTTTGGGGCAAACAATTCCTTTGGGGCAAACAATTCCAAACAAAGAAGCTAAACATTCTTAAATGATTATGTAACATTAAAATAATATTGAAATAATGTCCAAACATGTAGTCAGATAAGATAACGGTTTTAAATAGTTTCAAACCTCGATTTCTGATGTATTTACAAAATTCTTGTCATGACATCAATCTGCACATTACGGGTGCGGTTGATACAGTTCATTTTTCCTTTAGATATGAGTGTTTAAGGATGATAAAAATATGTCTTTAAACTTCAAGACACAAAGCAGCTTATTTGTAGGGAGGACGGCAGCTATTTTATAACATCTGACTGAATACAAACAGAACACTGATTTACTCAATCTCAGTGTAAAATACTGAACCTCAACTGTATCCCAAACCTCAACCAAAACACTCTAAAATGAAAACCACATTGTGATTCCCAAAGGACAAGATTGAAAACAGGCCTTGTTCTCTACTGTATGTACGAATGGGTGGGAGTAACCAACAACTTCCCAGTGAATCGGTCTCCAGTTCTCTTTTAAAGCACTGCAGTCTTTCCCAACTATTGAGCAACATGAACAGAAACCCATGAAGTGTGACTGGTGGCAGTGGGAGAGGCCCACTGGAGGCCAATCTATAACACTTACACACAGACATGTGTTGCGTAACCCAGAGAGGAACTTAATGGCAAAAATACATGCAATTCCATAGGAATGTGTGTTTGTGTTTGCAGGCTCAATGAGAACAGCATGTATTCAGATGTTCCAAGTGGTTACACTGATGACAACAAATCTTAAGCAGCTGACATTAGTGCTTATTAAGTTGGTACTACAGATTTAATATAGTACATTCTGTCCTACATTACATATATACATACTAGAGGAAAGTACCGACCTAATATAGCACATTCTGTCCTTATCTTACACTAGTGCCTTTTAATGTACTTCTAATTTTATTAAAGTTACTTATTATGTACTTACATTACATACTGTATATACTTTCTGAATAAAGCAATACTGAATGTCAAATCTAAATTTTCAGTCAGTTTATGTTAAAATGAGTGCATTTGACTAAAGTTCATATAAAAATATATGTATTTAACAATGTTTGTCTACAAAAGTTGTAGAGTAAAATTTCATTTATTTATTTATTTATAAGGGGACAGTATATATTAATTAACATACAGGCTAGTTTTCATCTGTAGTGCCAGGCAGGTTAATGGTAAAAGTCCATAACTACATAAAACATAAAGAAAAAATTTTGGGGAAAAAATCCTTTTAAAATGTTATTGATGTTATTCATTATTGATTACATTTCGTAATGTGCCATCTCTTCTTTTTTTTTTGATACTTCATTGTGCATAATTTTTTTTTTAATTTTAGCAACGCTATTTTTATGAGGTTTACTGGGGCAATTTATTTTTAGCCATTTCCAATACTAACTCAACTGTATCTTAACCATTACGACTAGCGTGTATGTTTGGAAGCCACACTTTCAAAGCAGCTTCTCCAACACTAGGTGCAAGCACATAAATTAGGCTGCTGTAATTCATGACCGAGTTTACTTTCTTTAGAGCTCTCATCTAAACAGCAAAAGGGACACACTTCCTGTCATGCCATACTTAAATGGAAAGTTCCACAGACGAGAAGGTGATGACCTTTTCTTTTTCTCCCAGGGTGCTTTGGGGCCTATCGGATGTCTCAGAAACATGGATCGCACAACACAGGACGCACATGGAAGCAGGTTCACACGAGCAGTAATGTACGTTTAACTGTTGATATTGAAATCACGCAAGCATGGCATGAGGGCCTAACTGGAACGAACCTGTTGCTCAAACAACAAACAATAGCTTTGGTCATATTTCCCAACAGCTAAATACTGGAAGTGTATTAAAATGAGATTACTGGAGTGACTGAGAAAAGACTTTTATAATACCTTCTCATAAAAGCTGTGTGTCTGACAGAATCAAGAGAACTGGATCACAGGTTTTTGCTTAATAAATTCACAGGTATAACGTGATCAGTCTTACTTCATTTTCTGATGAGTCCCAGATTGCAGATATAATCCTTGCATTGCACAATGGATACGAGACCATTAAATTAAAACGGCATGTGCAACTACAAAAATATATAAATAATATGCTGTTAAAAATAGCATGTTGTCGGGAATGCTAAGATCATGGGTTCACACACACTAGCTGTGTTAGGAAATGTATTCCTGGAAAGCACTGCAAGTCACTTTGGATAAAGACATCACGCAGGGGGTCGTAAGGCACTTTTCTTCATAAATCTTTTGTAAACGTATCTGTATTATAATAACGCTATGAATTTATAATTAAAAATTGTTCTAAAGAGCTGCAAACTCACTCATAAACTCATATGTAGTGGCAAAGAGAGAACAGATAAAAGTGTGAGTCTTCTAACCTGAAAAGAAGACGATCATCCACTTACAATTATTCCCCTCTTTGATTTACATCCAAAGGTTAATCAAAGTCAAATGTAATCTTAGCACAAGCACTTTCTCAAGTACTGCTCTCCAGTTGGACCTCATTCAGATATCCCAGCATTCCCTGAGTTCTGTGTGGTCGGTGAGCTGGTCTGAACCGCTCCGCTGGAGTGAGACAAGACGTGTTGAGAGGTGTCTGTCTCTCTGTCATGCGGCGGTAATGCTGTAAGACTGCGAATGGTATTCGCATGTAACAGATCAATGTGATTGCAATATCACAATTTTAAGATGGTCATTCTGTGATTCCACGTAAAGAGATACTACTATTTAAAATAACTTTTTAACTGGGGTACTTTTTTGGTTTGTTTGAATATTGTATTGCTTTCAAAGTTTGATTGAATGTTTGTGCGTTTCAGTTCACAGAAATCCCACAAAGTATGTTGCCTCTCAAAAACGTGTGTTCTTTTTTGTTACATCCATAATGCATGTATATTTCTTTTTTATTTTAAATAGACAACCTTCATACAGACTGATATTATTTTGATGTCTGGACTCTCAAGGGGAGGATCAACAGGGCTTTTGTAAAATATAAACAGATGTTTTAATATATTGGTAATAAATACTGGTACTAAATATTAAATTTTGACTGAAAATGTCTGGAAATGTTCTGGAATTGCCCATATCTCAATAGCTTTTTTCAATTGCCCAGACTTGTGTCTTTGGCATCAACGCCACATGCCATTTGTAAAATTGACATTGCAGACTTTTTAGATTTTTAAAAATCAACAAAATCACCAATTAATTATCTAAACTATGCTATCCACATTTTTTGCTCTGTACCCTTACAGTATGTCAGCAATTTTCTTTTTACATCTTATTTTATCTCTCACAAGGAATCAAAGGAGAAACATCACCTTGATATCTCAAAAAGAAACATCTCAGCAATAAAACCTTTCCTCTCAGGTGACATCACACAAATGCCAGGTATCTACTTAGGTTTGATGCACATCTAAACTAATCCTGATAGCTTCTGCCAACAGGGCAAGGTTGGCATAGTTTTTGTGATCCGGCTCAGCCAGGAGGTCTTGCATTCAGCTCTGAGGTGACCATAGACACGCACATGCCGTTTATCTGTCTAAATTAAGCAGGTGGGCTGAGTTGGGGTGTGTTTGGTGGCACCAATCGTTGTGTGGCTTTCTGTGATGCTGTTTAACACACCACGACATAAGAGTTTAGCTTAGGGACGCTTGGCTCTCTACATTTAGTTTTTAATAAACAATTCACAGCATTGCAACAATGAAATTATAGTAGCATGTGAACAGTGAAATATTAGACTATAGAAACCGAATCTACACTACCAATGTGGGCTATGACGTCACAACGTTTAGTATATCACAACAACTGCAGGACAAGACACTTCTGGAAACAGCGAGTGTTTGAATAGGAAATAGGGTCAAGGACACAGACTATATCCAGAAAGAAAATGGACACGGTTTGTTGACGTGTTTTTTCCAATGTCTGTTTAACCACATGAGTGTGTTTACAGTGGGCACAATGTGCCTGGCAGTGTTAGACCATCCCATAGCTCACAAACTTGTGACTGCTGTTTAATTTTGGAACATGTTGGAATGTGATAAATGTTGTTTGGTTTGGTATTTGGGGAAAAAAGTGACAAAAACTCACTTAGGATGCGTCTAGCCAGTCTGTGATTTGACAAAACCCTCACTGTCTGAAATCTCTCCACAGATTTCATAAAACTGTAAACAAGATGGCAAAAACAAGTTACGGGCAAAAACCACAAGCATGTCAAGGTGTCACAAGCCTTTGCAAAAAACATAACCTTTTAATCAAAATTAAACTTTTGTGGTATTTTTGTGGTATAAATTTACTGTACTCCTACTGTTTCTTTTCCAGGAAAACATTAAAAATATTGATGACTAATCAAATTCTCTAGAATAATAAGTATGTTCCTCCTCTAATACCATCTAAAACAACTGACAGGTAGCAAATCACAATTTAAAGCTGTAATGTAACCAAATCCTATTGGTGGTTTCTTTGGAAAAAACAGCCAGCTCAAAGTTGTTTTTATCAGAAATATATCAACATTCCATGACAAGGATTACATTGTATTGTATAGCGTATTGAACGTTTACAGCAGCAACATGTACAAATGCCACACGATATAATAAACGATCAATAATTCAACTGGTTTAAATCAATGTCACTTAATTAGAAAAAGGCCAGTTCACGAGACAGAAGAGTCACCGAGGTGGACAGAGTCTCAGCTGTCTGTTGTCAAGAGTCGTGCCAGTTTTACACCTGTGACAGCGCCATTGACCTTCTCACAAACACAACACAGTCTCTCCAGAGGAACATTGTGTTTGGTTGGTTAACACTAATCCCGGAATATGTAGATTGTGATTTTCGTGTACACAAACTGTTCTAAAACTAATGCGCAGATTGACAGCCAAAGTGAAAAACAGAGATCCTATAACTTTTTTCTGGCCCTACTTGTCAGTCATCATTATCATAAGCAAAAATGCATAAATAGTTAATAATGGATTCTAAACTTTCTAATGGATCTAAAGTCACACAGCCAATGATGAAAACCCAAACTGCATTTTCCACCACAGACAGCCGCTTAAACTGTTTTGTACATTTTTAATTACATACCTGTGGCATTGAACCTGAACCTTTATGTCTGCTGCCCAGATTCCATTACGCCTTAATATAAGTTGACATTTATTCGTAGCAAGCTAGAAATGGGGTCTTATGTAACACTGATTATACAGTGTTTTGTGGTGAGCCACAAAGTAGAAAAGTAAATAACAAAATACTTTCGAATCATACTCTAGACACCTTACGGTTTCTTTTCAATGCATCCAGCCCCAATGATGTTGTTTGCGTCTATAATCTGTTTTTCTGATTATTTTGGGTTTTAAGTACCTACATTTAGATCTGGTGGTAAAGCGGTAAAACCACAATTAAATAAAGGACAGTCACAAGGTCTTTACAGAACTATAATAATATTATCACAAGGACCAGCAAGGGGGAGTGTAGGATGCATTAACAAACACACACCCACATACATAAATATTTCAGCATGATATCTTTATCTAAATCAGGAGGTAAATGCGTAACTTAACAACATAAACCATCCAGGATCATCAGACCTGTTCTGTATGACACCAGTAACTGTGATCTATGCAATATGGACTCCCTTTAAAAAATTTAATGATGAGTAATTTCTCTGACCTTCAAGCAAACTATTGGAGGATTTACCAAGACAACCTAAAGCATTAAAGACCCCTGTTGTGTTAGAAACTATAGGGTCTCAGGAAGGAACAGTTCACATTCAGAGACTAAAGAAAGACCCCCTTCTGATCTCATTCAACAACAAACTTTTCCTGGTGGTAAAGCACTAGCAATGTTTACATATAAATACAGTTTATAGTACGGTATGCGTTCCTGAAAAGATACTGTTGATGGAACAGGGCTTTGTTTTGCAATGAATGATCAAGGTATTTTTGCACTCACTATATTACTCAGACTTCTTTTTCTGTCCTGAAGGGTTAGTAAGAAATGTGTTTTACAAGCATCTGAACGCTTGTGACATGAGGTCTCTTTCAGATCAGTATTATCTTACTAGAAGTCACTTATAAATAGGCAAGATTTACCTGCAAAACATTTCAGAAATGCCAGAAAAATGTGATGTTTCCATTTACGAAAGAAACCAAAAGGTCACAGTTTGTATCAGTGTTAATAAAACACTTAATACAAATGAATAAATATATGTAATGCACATATGTGTCTAATTGTATATACTTTTATATAATATTATTTGTCATTTCTGTTTAAAAAACAAGGTTGATAAAATCAGCCAGAACTCAAGGGTGATATAAAAACAACGAAATTATGAATTATATTGTTACTTAATTAGTTGTATTTCTTTCTTGTAGCAAACTAATAAAAACAATTGTCATGCAATGATTGAAAAGAAGACAAAAACACTCCTAACCCAAGGAAACGACACTAAAAAGCAGTCAAAATAAAACGCGCCCATAACGCCCCCAAAACCGTAATCCGCAAGCGCTCGACGCGACGCGAAGTAGCAGCCCGAACTGCAATCGCGCGTTTTGCAACTCTTAGCTTCATAAAGTTGCATTAACATGCATTTCGTTAATAATAAACACAATCTATCACTGCTTTCTCCTGCAACCACAACAAATCTGGAGGGGGAGACCCCGTGCGCCCCGCGTCCCACGTTTTCCTGCCCCGTAAACGGAGCACATGTCCTGCTCGTGCACGCTTTAAACACACGTAAACACGCACATATTTACATTCATGCATTTGGCAGAAGAGTTTATCTAAAGCGAGTTTCAGTGCATGTAAGCTATAAGACTCGAACCCACGACCTTCGCGTTGCTAACGCAATACACAACAATGCTCTACTTAGTGAACTACATAGTAGAAGAGATTCATAAACTATCGTCAGTAAAGAAATGGAGTACCTTGGTGTCTTGGAGCGGGATACAGTAGATCCAGTGATACTCGTACTGTAGGGAAACTTCCTCAGATGTGTCCGGCGACTGAAGGTTTGGGCTGGTTATGTGGGCTGAGTCTCCTGACAGGTGCTGTGAACGTGCGTGTGCGTGCGCGTGTGCGTGTGGTCATGCGTGATGCGTGTATGTGGATCGGGTTTCAGTCAAGTTTGACTTTTACATTGGGTAAAAGTACATTAAATTCTGCTTTGTGGTTTTCAAATCGACATCTACAAAGAATAAAAAAAATGTAGAAATATAATAAAATAAAAACCATTAAAAACCGATTTATGTTTAAGAGAAATTGTTCAAAATAATAAATCACATTTCAAGACATTCAAAGATTCATTCAACATCTTACAAATAAATCATAGAGAATGTTTCATAACATCTAATGACTTTCTAATAAAATACTAATATATCCACTTAAGCTTGTTTTACGTAAATAATTACAAATTCCGTAAAATCATATCATTGTAAACACTTTTTTCTATCTCAGGCTTAAGCACAGATAAGATTGATGCATCTAGAAACTGTTGACACAATTATACTGTGTAAATTTTAAATCTAAACATTAAATATATTTTAAAACATTATCATGTAAATAAATATTATTATTAATAATAATATATGCTTTTATTAGGTTTACTGCACCATGTGCATTTGCAGTAGTGCAGTTTGCAGTTTTGTTTTTATAAATAATAAAATAATTGATATAATAATATAATATAAATTTTATAATATGCTAGATTTTATATGTAATAATTACGTAAATATAAAGAAAAATATTTGCTTGAATATCCATTAACACTTTTTATTTATGCAATAACACATTTCAGGGTCCAGAAAAACAAACAAAAATATTAAAGTAGTACATTCTTTACTGCAGCACTTGGTTTTGCTTGGCAGCATGTAAATTTGTTCAGGGAAAAGGCTGACACGTCAGGTTTGATGGGTCAAAAGTTGTTTAAAATGAACACAGATGCTGGATTATTTAACCCAAGCTGCACACAAATGTTTCTTGACCATTATTTAAAAACAGCTGTAAGAAACCTGCTCTGAAAGAAACGTTAGCCAATTGGAAAATAGGGTGCAGGTAACGGACTGAGGAAAGTCACTTTTTAAGAGATCTTTTAGAAATTTTGTTTGTTAAAAAAATAAATTAAAAGTGGAGATGTGTCCACAGGAAGGGATTAGACAACTCCAAACATTGGTAAACCAGCGACGGTTTCACTGGACTCCAACTCTGGTGTATACGATCTGTTATGGAGAAACTTGATGGATCAAGTTCCAGTGTATCAGAAAACAATCACCTCCAAAATGAGAAAAAGCCTTCAGCCACAAGCAAGCAAAATGTACAATATCCACATATTTACAAGGTGGTCAGGCAGTCCTTCACTAGTTACCATGTCCTGATGGTCATTTGGTCTCTAGTAGAGTTTTTATATCTTTAATGCCATGTTCTGATGCAACCGCGATCACATAATCTAAAGCATTAAGCCGTCCCAGAAGTCTAATCATCTCCTTTATGTGTTCTCTGTAAGAGACATAACTGGATTAATAACATTTCATGGCCAATGCAAATTAAAATTTCAAATATGTTAATATTTACCTGGCGTTCCTTTTCTCTGTATCTGATCCTGCCACACAGCTGCGGTAAACAGAGCTGGCCACGTGTTTCATGTATCTGCAGAAGTTCTCCAGCTGAGGAAGAGTCTGTTCATTCCTCAGACTGCTGAACCACTGAATGGGAAAACACTCCACCACCTGAGGGCAGCAGAGAGAATAAACAGTTAAAATATTTCAGAAAATTCTCCCCCAGAACATTTCACAACACATAACCATTTGACAATTTAGGAGACTCATTTATTTACTTTATTGCCATGCCAATAAACCACTGAAAGTGTTCTTTATATCAGTTCATCATGGTACCTTGCGACATTTCTCCACACATTCCTCGCTGACATCAGTGGACTGCAGGGTTGAGAGGATGAATCTGTTTAGTGTGCTGTCCACAGCGAGCTCCATCAGCGTAGACTGAGACAGGACTCCATCCCACATTAGGATATTCCCCAGTAACTGAGAGCGAGAGCGAGAGAGAATTATAATACAAGCAGACTTCACATGGCTACAAATTTAGGCAAAAAACAACACTAGCCATACCTTTAAACAAGACCAAAACTGCCTTTGGGAGAAAAGGTATGGACCAGAGTTCTTGTTCTCCATAACACTAAAAAGGAAAAAAATGGAAATTTGTGACCCTGTCTGTGAAATCCAGATTAAAGCCTTAAAAACTAAAATAGGTAAAACAGATAAATAGGTAATGTGTGTTTATTGCAGTAAATGCTATGATAGATTTTGAGATACAGTATTCAGATTTTAATTTATAATACTGAAAAATATTAAGCTAATACTTCCACAGAATGTTCTTTGTATTACATAACATTTGTTTATGTAGAAATAGTAGGATCACCAAAAAAAAACTTTAGCTTGGTTTTCTCAGGCAGGGTCACATTTACAAAACAGTTATAATAGTATTTCCTTAACACAGAAAACAAGAGGCAGGCAGCAATACATATATGAATATTTATATTATATACATAACAACAGGCAACTGTTTTATACAAGAGACCGAACTATTTCAGACTTACTTTTTTGGAAAGAGAGGTAAGAAAATGTCATCATCGAGGGTGCGTCGTATTCGCACGACTATAGTCCTCAGAAGCTCCTAATAAAATAATGAAAAATAATGAAAATAAAACAACTTTTTCCAATGACGGCTTAATATAAAAAGACAACTGTGAATTATTTGCAGGTTGATTTCACCAAAACATTGCATCAAGGCTCTCTGTATGTATACCATACATATATATACCATATCTCAATGGTTTGTTCACTGACCTGTGTGTTACGGTTGTCGCCATGAAGCACAGTGGGATAATCTTTGATCAGCCTTTGCATGAAAGCCACCAGTCTTGACGTCTGACTGCTAGAAAGGGGATCCCATATCTGATCCGTCAAAACTGAGAGAGCAACAAGCCGGGCAGAAATCACATTTTAAAGGTTATTTGTGTTTGAGGTGTGTTTCTGTAATTAAATATGAAAAGATTTAATAAATAAATTAGATTGAGATATGAGAACCTACAGACCTGCCAGTTTGGGAAGAATGACTCTTTCTACAATAGCAGGCAGAAGTCCGTTATCTACATCTTCCTCTTTTTTTATAGCGCTCTGCTCCTCATACCCATAGAACAACAAAGACTCGAACCAGAGCATGTACTCAAAGTTTGGACATTCCACCTACACGTAAAAATAAGCACACACATAGTGACAAAACACAAGTTGCTTTGGATATAAATGTTATGATAATGCAAGACAGAACGCATCTTTCTCACCTCCAGTGGAGACCACGAGATAAGCTGCAGTCGAATAAGGGGGTTAAACAGTTTGGGCAGACAGAGACCGATGTAAGCATCCCTGTAGGATGTAAAATACAGCTTCCTCCAGCTCTCAAAATGTGACTTTATGTTGTCCAGAGAGTGGAAATCCTCCAACACATCTTCAAACACCTTCTTGGATTCTTTTAAAATTCGATCTGGGAACGGGACAACAAAGAAACAATATTGTATCTGTCTTTAAAAAAAATTGATGTGATAGATATAGACTGCACTTAGGGGTCACCTCTCTCTAGATTGTAGCCGGTGATGTCAGTAGACGTCTCCTCATCATCACTAGACAGACCCTCCTTATGGTCGGCTCTCTTGCCGTTCTGTTCACGTGCTTGTCTGCGTCGAGTTCTGTTTGAAAAACACAATACGTCATTGAAATCAAACAGCTTTGTGGTAGATTTTAAAGGCTCATAGGTGATGTACACAATGAGCACTACTTAAATATCATTATTATGCAAGCACGTACCGCCTGGCTTCTCTTTCAGCTATTCTTCTCTGCTTGGCGAGCTCTTGATATGCCGCACGATCACGTCCAAATGAGTCCAGGTTTGGGGCCATAACAGCTTTATCTGAAACAGAAAGTACTGATGTTAACATTCAGTACAAACATCTGCTGATACATTTGTAAAACATCTGCCTGTACACACATTAAAACAAACTAAAAATGCACACATCTAGTCATTTTTGCATTGAAAAACAATGACTTTTTGTGATCTCTGTGATGAACTGAGAATTCTCCTCCCAACTTACCGGTTCAGCATCCTAGCAATCTTTAGATTCATTGTTATAGGATTCAGCTTTACCATCGGAAAGCCAAATACACTTTCATGACACTCACATCCACACATTTTGTCAAATTATGTCTATTGTTCTGATATGCAAATAACTGTAACTGTAAACACTACAGTCGCTGCAACTAAAGGAATAAGAGGATGGAAATAATTGAGGCCATTCAAATAAAAATAAAAACCTTCAAGATGGACTGACTTGAAAGGCTGGAAAACTCCGATGATTCATCTTTAATATCATCTTGTCTTCTCTGGACGAGACGAGACGCCTGTTGCTGTAGTAACTGGTGCATGGCCGCCTCAAGCTCCAGAATAACAGGCACCTGAAAGATATGATGGTTTTTGTGACAGCTGAAACACAGATAGGGGGCGGGATACCAAAACGGGGGCTCTGTGTGTTCTGCTGAGGCATGGGAGAGACTTCTGTTGAAACAGACCAAGTAGCTAACAACACAGCTTTATGGAAAATTTCTGATAAATAATCTAGTTAGCGAATTATATTGAAATGTAGTATGAACAGCATGTATCCAAATTTCAAAATGAGGTGATAAGGCTTTTCCAAAGATTAACAAATTTTAATGAATAAGACTGGGATGTGTCAGTTCTCCATGCCCCACCAAAAACACCATGATTTGGGTACATAGCACCTCTTTTTCTGAAAGAAATGAAGCCATTAGGAGCAAAACATATAAATATAAGTGATCACTGAAAGACAGAAAGCCCATCTCCTAACCATTTCCATCAGCTGTGAGTGAAAAGGATAAAAGATTATACCATAACCAGTGGTAAAAAAGCCAAGCTTACTAAACTAAATACACCCTAATTTCAAGTTCTAATGCTATTGTAAATAAACCAAATTTTCTTTACAGTTTTTAAAATGTGACAGTCCAATTACACATTTCAAAGATAAGTAACATCAGAAAAACTTCCAAGTTTAAAGTCAATAAAAAAAATACAGCAAAACCCAAAAAACAGAATCAAATACTTAACAAACAATAACTCAAACAAAACGCATAATTATAAACCATAAGTTCATTCTCACCTTTTCACTGAAACACTCAAGCAAGTCTCCAACATACCCTCGCATTTCTTGCAAGAATCTATATTTGTCTGCAGCCTCCTGCGAGGAGCCCTCCAGGAGCTGGATGGTCTTTTTAGAGGCCTCCAGCTCCTCCTGGATCTGCTCAAAGCGCCGGGCATTGGAACTGTGCCCCTGACGCAGGAAGTTTAGCCTGGAGTCAAAAAGAGATTTATCATTAGTGACTTATGAGGGAGTTACTGGGGTGGCACATGTCCTGACAGCATGTGTTGGCTAAACGATTGTTGTCCAAGCAATTAGATTGAAGGTTCTAGAGTCTGAATGTTTAGCTCATTACGTGACAAGTGAAGATTTACAGAAAGTGGTCATATATATCAGTTCATTTCCAGGCTGTCAAATCCCACCAAGCTTCAATACCTACATTCACTGACAGCAATCCCGTCAACATAACATTATTATTCAACTGGACAGAACTAAACTGGGCGATTGAGAGGTTACTGTAACCGCCGGACAGAGGGTAGCTCAGACCGTACCTGTCCATGAGACGTTTCTTTACCAGATCTGTGGTTATTGGGGTCAGATCACTAGAGGGAATGGGATAGGGGACTGAAGTCTCTGCTTTCATTGGCTTGTTGCCGTCTGTTACAAGAGTGGTAGCCGCGTAGGTAAACGGCATGGCGTAGGAAGCTCCGTAGGGCTGCGCGTCATAACCGCCTTGGTAATACATGGTTGTGTCCTCTTGGGTGGCTTGGACCTAAATTACCAAAACATAAAATGGATTAAGCAGATGATCACATCCAATAATCTAAAAACCATTAATTAAAAATGTAAAAAAACATCCTTTCTGCAGTATTAATAGCATTTATTTAAACCATCAAGTGCCTTTGTGTGCATACTGTGACTCACCTGAGGGATGCTAATGCCCTTCCTGATCTGTTCCTGCTCCCAGCGACTCACTTCTTCATCTTGTCCATTATCTAGAGCTTCATCATCGCTGCATTCAACACCTGAATCAGGCGACAAACAACATAAACAAACACAAATATCAGACTTTGCTTCAAGAATGACCTTTCCTAGGTCTTAACTCGGAGCTTTGAGCACTAATCAGCACGCGTAACACACTAACCAATCTCCTCGGCTATTTTCTGCCTCTGACTCTTCTGATTGACGCCACTGAAGACAATTCTCTTCTCATCATCGTCGTCGCTGCCGCCATGCTCATCCTCGTGAACGAGACGCTTGTTCGTCACCTCGTTCTCCACCAACGGGGTGTCACCCCCGAGCTCCCTAGCCATTTGCCTACGCTTACGAGCGGCGTGGATAAACGCAGCATCTGGGATCTCGCCTGTGGGAAAGTCAGACTTATTATTAGTGTAAACAGAATGACGGAGCGCTTTCACATGAGCCGTAGTTTCATCAGAATTTATGACCGAACCACCTTTGTTTGGCATACAAAAACGCAGATTTGAGATTGCATGCATTGTTTGACAACAGTGAATGTTTAAACACAATACCCATCAGCAGGAGTTCGAAGTGTGCATGATAGATCATCACGTGTTTAAACATCAAAAGCAGCCTAATCATGCTGACTACACGTCAGGTGGTGCTCACCTGGTCTGAGGGAGCTGAGGGCGGACAGAGCCTGACTAAACGCTCCACCTGCGCCCTTTTGATCACTCTCCTCCTCCTGTTCCTCACTGCTGTCCACCTCCATTTCCTCTTCACCATGCTCACTGCTGGCTCTGCTGACCTCTAAGGGCTCTTCTTTAAACGTCTGATTCTGAGCCGATCCACCTGGAACAAATAAACCAGTGAGCAATAACCCAAACCTACGGTGCCGCTTTTATCTAATGTTGCAGTCCAAGATGGTCTAGCTGTATTAGATTAGTAAGGATCGTAATACTATGGGGCTTGTAAAATTAATAATATTGAATATTTGCAGACATTTGTCAAACCGTCTTTCCCGTATAAACACAGCCCCCTTTTGATTTATATAGCCCATATGATATATAACAAAACTCAATACCGTCAAGTCGTGTGCTTTTGTCTGGTAGGCCGTGAGAGGTTTTTTCCAAATCTTCCTTGTATTCTTTCTTCAGCTGCTTGACAATCTTTTTGCTGTGGTTGGATTTCTTCACACGAAACACTTCAGCCTCATCTAATAGTCAGATGCAATAGGACAGGATGGAATAAATGCAGACACATCGGTTACTCTGGTTAAACCACGGTTACCACAAATTAATCATGGTTTTGATATAGTAACCACAGTTTAACACCATGGTTCTGTAGTACAGTACCAGTCAAAAGTTTTTCCACATTTTAGAATAGTAGTAACTCATTAAAACCAATTAATAACTACATTTAAGTGTGGGAATTATGTTGTGACTAAAAGCATCCAAAATAAATGAACACTATGTTATATTTGATCATCTCCAATTTGAAAATCATACTATTGACATTTTGTCATCCAGATTCTTGAGGTCTCAACCTGTGATGCTTTTTAAACAGCACTAAAGGAGTTTCTATCCATGCTGGACTCTTATTGACTGCTTTTTATTCATTATTTGCTCCAAGTAATCCATCACAAAAATATTTGAAATAACATTTTAGTTTTTTATTAAATAAATTAATACGTTGGCACAATAGAGTTAATGTTTTGCCCAAACAAACTGCAAGTGTGCGATGACTGCAGTGGCAAATATTCACGTACCTTCATCATCTTGGAAGCTCAGCAGACTCGCCTTCGATTCCTCTCGGTTCTCCTTCTTTTTCTTCTTCTCCTTCTCTTTGCTGGATTTCACCAGACCGGACTGAACCCCGTTACCGTGATTGTTCAGCACGTTTGCTCCGGGGCAGGTGGTGGACTCACTTGGTTTCGCCGAATCTTCAGCGCCAGGCCCTCCAGACTGCCGATCCTCCTCTTTCTCCTCATCTTCAGACTCATTCCGCCGTCGGAAATTGCACCTTTTAGCTTTCTTAAACATGGTGATGTAATCTAAAGCGCATCTAAAACACGGTTAACAGGCTTATTAGGATATTTTTCCGGGCGCCAAAAATAATGACAATTCCACCATTTTGCCGTTGCCGGAAGAGTTTATGTACATTTGCGAGTTGCTAAACGGTAACGAGAACGCGCTACTGCCGCGTAGAGGTGCCGCCCCGAACTGCAATGTACCAGTACTGCAAAACCATGTGTAAGAAACTTTCATCTGTTGTTTCTGTTCTTTTGTATTGTTTGGTTGGGATGACAGTGGTGGACAAATGGCATTTGCTTTTCGGCAACTACTTAACTACCTAAACCTCTGTGAAGGTAAACTGTGTTTTTTCTATGGGATGAAAAAACACAGTTTGTAAATCTATTTGTAAGTCGCTTTGGATAAAAGCGTCAGCTAAATGCCTAAATGTAAATGTAAATGGATGACACTGGCTAAAAATGTATTAAAAAACAACTACAGTCCCATTCTGATTCAGTCATGAAAATCATTAAAAGAAACTTCAGCCTCTTTTTATAAGAAGAAACTTTATTTGCATATTTAGTGTTTTTTTTAAATGAATGAAAAGAAAAGGTTACAAATTGTAATTAAGACATGCAAGTTAAAAAACAGAGCAATTCTTCCGAAAAACAGATAAGCAATGTTTTTAACCTTGTACAGAATTAAAGGAGACTAAATGTTAATAATGACAGATACACACACCTTATCTTACTTTTAATATCACACTAAATCTGAAAGTTAAGCTCTATCAAACATAAGTTTTCTACATTTTTTTCTACTTCATTATTCAAAATAGTTTTTTTTATTTTGGTAATATCTGACAAGTTGATTGCGTTATTAATTAGAAAAAAAGAAACATCTCCCTGTTATTGTCATGTAGCTTAAAGCTGTTATACAATGCTATTTATAAAGTCTCTGTCACACAGTTTCATCTTTGTCACACAGTTTCACTTCTGATCCATTAGCAACACTAAAGCCAGGATAGAGAGGCTGAGTGAATATTTTCTCTAATCTGCTCGATTGTATTTGCAAAGAATTTCATGAAATCATTACTATCGTGTTGTAGTTTAGCATCTTTTTCTGTTAATGATTTGATTTTAGTCAGTTTTGTGACTGTATTAAAAAGAAATCGTGGGTTATTTTGATTTTCTGCGATCAGCTTGCTAAGATATGAAGATTTGGCGGTTTTTAGAGCCTGTTTGTACTTGTTAGTACTCTCTTTTCATGCATCACGCCATACTTCTAGGTTTGTAATCCTCCATCTACGTTCCATTTTTCTAGCTGCCTTTTTTAGGGCTGAGGTGTGGTTATTATACCATGGTGCTGGCGTTCTTTCTTTAATTCTCTTTAATCTAATTGGTGCGATAGTTTCTAAAGTACCAGAGAAGGCTTTGTTTAATGTTTTTTATTTTGTTATTGGTGGACTTTAGCCACAAGAGACAGAGCAAAAGAAACGACTGAGAAATGATTGTAGTTTTTATCTGAGCCACCCTGAACAGATAAGGATTCAAGATCAGCTTGGTTGTCAGAAATCTTCCCCTCATTAGTCTCCAGCACTGTTTTTTCAGTGCTAACAGGACTACTACGGTTCAGAATTAGCTGCTGTCAGAAAAGTCCTCAGTATCCCATAACCAGATAAAGAAAGCAGAGACGGATTTCAGGGCCACACCCTTCCCAAGCTGCTCTGCAGGGTCTTTGCTCGACTCCCATTTGTAGAACGCCTCCACTTTGATCACGTCCTCATCGTACAGGGCATCAAAGAACATGCGTAGTAAATTGGCTGGCTGCTCCATCTGCACCATGAGCGCCTGGAGAGCGTAGAGCGCCTGCAGCTCCTTCGATTCATCAGACAGGTACTTCTGTAGCAGTCTGGCCCTTTGGGTAATCTGCTTCACATCCACTTTGTAAGGGTTCTCACATATAATGGCAGACTGACACACGGACGTCATCAGTGCCCGCACAAACTGATTGGAGCTTATCTGCAGCTCATCTAGGTTGGCCTCAACCCAGTCATAGATTCTCTGGTTGTTGGCTTTATCCTGCAACAACCTGTCCAAATGTTTACTCAGCTCGTCTGCAGTCAGCTCTTTTTTACTGGGCTTTTCAGACTCCTCATCCAGTGTGAACTCCATCTTCTTCTCTGTAACAAACTTATTGACATCTTCATCCTCAGGCAGGAAGTCTTTCCAGCTGAGTCCTGCCTCTAACCACATTAATCCAGCCTTTTTGTGACTTAGTCCTTTGCAGAGAAGGTTAAGTATTTCTACCAGCAGGACAGCTGCTTTTCCTTTAGGCAGAAGAGGTTTGGACACCTCCCTAAAGAGCTGGCCCATGGGGATGCCTTCCTCTTGTAGCATGGGTGTGATAATCTCAGCCAACCAAATATGAGGAATTTCAATGACATCTGCGATTTCGAGAATCTTCTGCAGTCCCTTGTAGAACTGTTCAGGAGGAAGTATTCCAGCGCCAACAAGCTTCTGAAACAGCAGACCTATGTGCTCCCTAGCAATGGTGCTGTGCTCCAATGTGTACTTCACACCATTCCGTACAAACACGAAGAGCAGAGAGGAACTGTTCAGATCCTGCACGCATTGCACTGCCTCCTTTAAGTCATTGATGTAGAGATACTTTTTAATAATCGCTGTAGATTTCATTTCCATCTCGTCCAAACTCAGGGCTGGTTTACACATAATAAAGAATTAAACATTAAAATACAATGTTTTAAAAATTAAGTGTTTATAAAAAAAAAAAAGAAAACACTTTTAAACACTTTTATTTTCCAAATATTATTAATTTGTTTCCAATATTTATTTTACATTTAAAGTTGTATCCGTTTACACGCACAATAAATAAAAAAATAATAATAATGAATTCTGATTCTGCTCATTGTTGGTGTATGTCATTTTGTGTATTTTATTTAATTGGATATTATTTTATACCGTTCTAAACTTACATTGCAAGAATTCCTGCCTAGTCTTTGGTTCAGAGTTCGGGATGATCTCAACGTATCTGACTGGAGGTGTGATATTTTAATGCAGAGATCAAGTTAATTCAATATACACAAAATATATGCATTTACAGCACAAAAAACACAACACAAAAGTTATAAACATTTAGTGCTTTACCTTTTTGTGATATCATGTCTATCTCTTCTTTGCAGAAATCTTCAACTTTTCCTCTTAACAGCGATATACCTTTTGTCAAACCATCAAAAGACAACTGAGAACTGATAGTCATGTTGTCTAAGTCTGCAGATTCAGGAAGAACAGAGAGAGACTGGAAACTCTACACAAAAGGAAACACAATATCATTAAAGTTACATATAGTGAAAATGTTTGTAAAAGGCATTTTGTTATTTACTCACCCTTATGTTTTTCAAAACACATTCTTTACACCACTGTCCTGCTGTTATAGAGCTGTTACCTGAAGAAAATGAATGTCCTCATTGGTGTGTGGAAGCTGCTCCAGCTCAGCATTTCTTCTTCTCAGATCAGCAATCCCCTGCTCCAGTTGCTTCATGAACCCTTCAGCTCGACTAACTGCAGCCTTTTCCTGATCTCTGATCAGCTGTGTCACCTCAGAGCGGCTTCTCTCAATAAAATGAATAAATTCAGTAAAGATCCTCTCACTGTCCTCCACTGCTGCCTGTGCAAAGCACTGTTAGGACACACAAAGATGATTCTCAGCTGTTCATGATATACATATATACACCATGTGTTGTTTATTCTTTAAATTATTAAAACTACAGTTAAATAAAGTACACAATAAATGGGCATTGAAGTCCTAAGTGATCCAGATCTTTGCAGAACTCACCTTGTGTGATTTCACAGCATCTCTCAATTCCTGAAGCTTCTCCTCTCTTTCTTTGATTCTCTCCTTGAATTGTCTCTGTATTTTACCAAGCTGTCTCTGTTAAACAAAGAAAAACAATAAACTCACAATGTTTTTTGATGAGTATCTCAATCGGTAGTTTAAGTTGTTGTCAGTGTATCAGAGATTTGATCTACAGGTGCATATTGCATACTTATGCACAATTCTTCTATGCCATTTTGTAGTGTAAATAGTGTGTGTATACATTGAAGATTTAAAAAAATAAGTACCATTTGTTTTACTTAGACAAGGATGTGTCTTCAACTGAATAAATGAAACACTCGTCTCTGATTGGTCCATAGTTGGTGTTTGCATGTTGCGTGACGTCACAATAATGTAACAAGCGTAGAATCATGTAACACTGACGTGACCAAATTCATTACAAAAAACAACAATCACTAATTACCAGAGCAATATCTGCTTTCACATACCTGTTTCTCTATCCTCTCTGCTGAAGCTGTTTCAGTGTCATGGTTTTTGTGTTTGTCCATCACACACATCAAACAAATACATAATTGATCAGTACGACAGAAAACTTCGAGCGGCCTGTCATGTTCACAGCAGATGAGCTCATCCATATGTCCAGTGGCATCCATCAAATAGTGCCTTTTACCTTTAAAGAAATGTTCGTGTTGTTCGAGGTGATTTTGACAGTAAGAGTTGAGACAAGTCAAGCAGGACTTGACGGCTTTGTATTTTCGTCCAGTGCAGACGTTACACTGCACATCACCACGTTCAGCACAGCATTCAGGAGGAACAGCATTCATCTTCTTCAGTTTCTCCACCATTTCAGCCAGAATGGTGTTTTTACCCAAAACAGGTCTTGGAGTGAAGGTCTGTCTGCACTGAGGGCAGTTGTACACTCCCTTGTCATCGTCCTGATCCCAACATCCTGTTATACAGCTCATACAGTAACTGTGTCCACAGGGAATGGCCACTGGATCCTTCAATAGATCCAGACAGATTGAACAGCAGAACTGGTCTTCTGAAAAAGTGGCTTCTGCCATTTTATGGCAACTAGATATAAAGCGCAACAACTGGTTCACTTTCTGTCAGCTTTAGTTTCCTGGTTTCGTTTTTGAGAAAACTAAACTGAGAACATACCGAGAGTCAGCCAGTAGGTGGCGACCAAGCGATATTTTATATATCAGCCTGCAACAGGAGTATAGGCAATAAATTACTTAATAAATTAATTAATTAAATGTGACAACGACAAAACATTTCTGTCAGACTGTAAATACTAATATGTATTAATCTGTATCTATAATTAGATTATTATAATACACACACACTGTCCTTTTAAGGCAAAAATTATGCTAATTGTTTAAAAATATGGATAATCTTTTTTGTGAACCATAATCTAAGTGGATGTTTTCTAGGAAGAAAAGCAAAGCTAGCAACTAACTACAAACACAAGCATACAAAAACTTCCTAAGAGACCCCTTTCTGAGAAACTGTCAGACCACTTGGAGCCAATGTTAGATTTATTGCGATCATCCTTTCCACCTAAACATTTTAACCAATTTTCTTAGAAATTCACTATTATGGATGTGAAAAAAACAACAGCACTCCATGACTATAAATTTGTTTTTAAAAGAGACCTTACATGGATACCTTGTGGATATAAACCACTAAATATTGACATCTGTGCTATCATGGTAAAAACTTTTCATAATAAGGTTGACATTTGCTTGGAAGTGTCCACATGCATTTGTAAACAGTGTGAAAATTATTTTATGATTTTATAAATGCTTTTCATAATGCTTTCAGGTGCTTTAAATAAAACCCTAAATCCCTAAAAAGGTAAATAATGACGTACTTTAAATTAAATTTGAAAAAGATCTACTTGATTGATACTGCTATTATGGGGAAATTACTGAATTTCAAAAGGCTTGGTCACAACAACTTTGGGAAAGAGCTCAAATCACAGTAAGTAGCAGTTTAAAGTGAAAAACAAGCGCAAACTAGTTGGAGCTTATGTAATTGGGTTAGCAGTTGTTTTTGTTCCTCATGGTAAAGTACTCATTTTGGGTTCATTCTCAAATGAATGTAGTTCCTCACGTAGGCTTAAAGCATGACCAGAGCCCATAGGATTATGATGGGGGAAAAATCATAATTTGACTTTAAAATCCTCAGTAACTCGTTCTTCTCGGAATACAGAGACCTTAACTGTTTCTATTTTAAGATCAAAACTGTGCTTTTGTTTGTCGTAGATAATATGATTGATCAACTCTGCAGTGATAAAGCTGGAGACATTGATCAGATATACCTGAAAAAAGCCATCAGCTCATTACAGTGAAGAATGCAAAGCTCATTCACATAAACAAGATCATTGACATTCATTGTTTTGGAGATTTCAGCGAAAACTGTTTCCTTGCTATTAATCACCATCTGCTTTAGTAAACAAAGCATGTGATGCAGAATATACTAAACTTTTACAATAGTACAGCTTGCAGTATGCATGAGACGCTCTTTTGGCATATGACAGCTATAGTATCGGTCCATGTAGATTAAAGTGATCAATAGAGAAGATTGTGTTATGAAATAATCTAATTAACTACTAAAAAACATGAATAAAAGTACGTTCATTGCGGACGTCTTCATACATTCGGGTGTTGTTTCAGTCTAAGAAAACGTTGAGTAACGTTTATTGTATTTTTTTTTATTGCATAGAACGCACAGAACATACAGAGCAGGAGAATAGGCATACATCACAACCACAAAATTATAAAGGAAACAAAGCACAAAAAAATAAACAAACAAATAAATAAAGTAAAAATAATATAAAATTAAATAAGAAAAATAATAGAATAAAAAAATAAAATAAAAAATAATAAGAAGAAGGGCCATCATCTAAACATGATCACATAAAGAGATCAAAGGCGGAGCAAATTCTAACAGTCCTTATGGCTTTCTTATTAGTAGATACTGAAATTACATTTAAATAATTTTCCATTTCTTTTAAGAAGACAGAGAAGACAGGTTTACAATTGGAGAATTTGCATTTGTGAAATTTGCTTAGAAAAAAATAGATTTATAACAAAACAGATATTTTCATTTGTGGGGTGTAACGTTTATTGTATGTACAAAGATGTACAAGTAATATCAACGCAAGCGTGCGTAGTACCGAGATTGCGCATGCGCAAATCAAGAGAGCTTTATGTTACCAGAGTAATAGGGATTTATACCTTGTTTGTGTTATAATAATTACGTACCAGGTGACCAGTGTGCATTACTAAAACGAGCATGTATAGTGCACGAAGGAAAACAATATAATTCTTCTGTTGTAAATGAAATTGTATCGTCTTTCACTGATCAGTTTCCGCTTAATGTGGCTGGCCGTGATATTTTGTAACTTCTCACAAAACTTGGAAGTGAAACAGTATCGTGCATTTTGTCACATCCCACTCCGTCACCTTTTCAGACACTTCGAGCTGTTTTTGTTGACTTGTGAAGACGCACATTACTGCTTTGTTTTTGTCGTCTTATCTCCATTTTGCAACTTGCAATCTTAGTTCACATGTTCACAGAAACAGTTATCAAGTGTTTTGTGTCAACATTTATCCAAACTACAATTTATCATAGGAATATTTGTCCCGTGAATAATGAACGTTTGACAATTTGCTTGTGATCTTCCTTATTTTAAAGTCGATCTGGATAAAAGCGATAGTAACTTAATAGCATGTTTTCTCCAAAGGTGTAATCTGAAGTTTTAGGAAATACCCTATAATCAATCAACTCAGTCGAAAAAAATGACCAGTTCCACATTGATTAAAAAGCAAATTTGACACGACAAATGTAAAACACATTTCCTGAACTTTATCAAATCTCATTCACACGCTATTTTAAACCGAGATTAATACCTGGCCATTGCGTCACGTAGTACAGTAAAAAGTGATTCACCTGTGGACTGCCCGTGCTCCGTGAAACTCTCATCTGATTGGCTGACAGGCACGTACTGCCTCCCAAAGCATCCAATAGAAACACTCCGATGCATTCCCACATGAAATCGCTATAAAATGGGACATTTGCTCTAAAGTTTTTCTCAGTAAGTGCCGGTCACTGCAAGGGTGAGAGAGAGAGAGAGAGAGAGAGAGAGAGAGAGAGAGAGAGAGGTTACAAAGACATTAGGGGAGAGAAGACTTTGCTCTTGTGAAACCAGAGTTTCTCTGTCATTTAAAGGTAAGAATTTATCATGTGTACTGTATGTTTTAATAGTTGTCCTATATATGAAAAAAAAAAGTTCACAATAATAGTAATACTATGTATAATTAATACTAATAATAATGAGGTGTATCATTAATAATAATTATAAACTCTAATGAGGAGAAATTATTTATGCATCATTCTCTTGAATAGCAATTTAGTATTTTATATAAATTGACTTGATATAACTTGATATAATTCAGATTCTTCTTTATTATGTTTTACACTGGTTTGCAAAAGAGCCTGAAAGACTTTAAAAGAAGTGTCAAACTGATATACATAACAAAGAAAGTGTAAATCTATGAATTTCACTTCTTGTTAGTTGATCCTGGTGTTGCTGGTTGCCATGTGCTTCCAATCATATACAGATACAGAATATATAAATGTAAATAAATATATTTATTTTAAAATATAAATCTGTTTTTGTATAACAACAAATGCAGAACTTTTATACATAGTTATTCCACATAATGATCCCAAAACACCTCTCTTTCATCAACAGATCAAAGGGTCCCCATCCACACCACCTGTTTCCTCTCATCTTTCAGCTTACCTAAACCTTGCAGCCATGGCACCGACTTTGGCCACAGCGTTTGCCCGTCGCTGGTGGATGGCGGTGACGGCCATCATTGAGAACTTGCTCTTCTCTGCCGTTCTGCTGGGCTGGGGCTCCTTACTCATCATGCTGAAGTCTGAAGGCTTTTATTCGTACCTCTGCACAGATCCAGGTAAGAAATAGAACTTAAAAGCATTTTATAGCCTTTTCAAAAATACTAAAAATAACATAAATTAGGAAACAAATTTATGAAAGGTTGTTTGTGAAGAAGAACTTAATTAAGCGAAACATTTAAGCCACGTTTCTCTGCCATTACTTGTAGGAACAAAAGGTAACAAACTCGTGTTTGTTAGTGTACACTATTGTAATCTGTCACTGACAGTAGTGTTTTATATGGTGTAACTGATCCTGAGCAAAACACTTTTGTGCTCACCTTCTCTAAGGAGGAGGAATCTTCCCTTAGGACACAGACTTCCATTAAATCAGCTTTTAATCACAGTGCCATAGCTCTGTGACACACTGGAATGTGTTGTGGTATTCCACATGGAGACCTAATCCAATGAAGAGGTTTAATTTAAAAGAAAAGGTTTATGATGAGTAAAGCCCCATACCTAATGATCGCTTCAGAATTGTTAACTATCTATTGTATTAGTGGTGTGTCACAATAAAGGGCACCTAAAGAGTCTTTTGATGCCCTTTAATCACTGTCTTGTTCTCTCTTGGGCAATTGATCTTGATTTAAAAGAGCATTCAGGGCTATTTAAG
This sequence comes from Beaufortia kweichowensis, assembly GCA_019155185.1. Classification (NCBI taxonomy): domain Eukaryota; kingdom Metazoa; phylum Chordata; class Actinopteri; order Cypriniformes; family Gastromyzontidae; genus Beaufortia; species Beaufortia kweichowensis. The sequence goes on along the minus strand of CM032815.1, from coordinate 1,719,369 downwards.
CACAAAAGCTGGTGTGAAATTTCCAGAGAGAAAACAAGAAGGAGGGGGAGAAGGGCAGACGAGAAAAGGAGTCGTTTGTGAGGGAAACTGTAGGAGTCTTATCATTTGGATAGTTTTGGGAATACCACATCTTCTGGGTGAAGTTAAATGCTTACATGATTTTTTTGCACAGATTTTTGTTGATGTCGTAGTTTTGGTTTTCTGATCAGCGTTGCTCAGCTGATTAACCGTCCTTTGGTTTTGTCACGTTGTTATGACGTAATAGGTCTGTCTCAGCGAAATTTATTGACAGCAGCAAAAAAGCTGAAGTATGCAGCATCCACAATGTGTCATCTTAAAGTCCACAGATAAGAATCATAGGTCGGCCAGGACGGTGTCATGAGGCAGAAGTCAGTGTAAATACACTGCAAAATGTTGCATGATATGTAATATATAAAGACACTTGTTGTTTATTGTAAACCAGAACATAAAGCTTTATCAGCAATATTTGATTAAAAACTTAATACCAACAAGTTCTTATCATGCTTCAATTCTCTCAGCAGAAATGGGGTTAGGAACGCTTTGTATTGTGTGTGTCTCTCATTCACCTTACAATGTTCCTTACGTTTTATCTGATCTGGCTACTACTAGCTGTGAATGAAAAGAACAACCACTCCTTTGTATTAATACATTAACAGCTGTTTAAAATGTATTTTACTCTAGTAATGTATGTATATGTATATATTATATTGCAATCATACTGATGTGTTACAGGATAGATTATTATAGTAAAGGCACTTAATAAATCACCGGGTTCATTTAGTTCATCTGACCTCTATCTTTTTCTAATCAAGCTTTCTATCAAACACAGAGACATCAGACACACACCCCAGATTGTTTTTTTTTGCTGAGTCCAGGTGACTGCTATCTCTCAGGGTGTGTCGTGACGTTAATCAGCAGTTAGCACACCTATGTGGCCTACACCACAGGGGGATATCATGGCCTTTAAAGTGCCCAAATGGGAACATAACTCACACAGCCAGCACCTCATTGAAATAGATTGCGTGTGAGAGTTCACAACCAGGTGCCAAAACGTCAGAACATTCCATCATGAGATCCAGGAATGAAAACATGTGTATCATCACGATGAGACTGGCACTAGCTATTAAATGCAGTCACATCTGCCCAACACACATCATGCCACATGGTTTTTTTATTAGGATCTGAAAAGACTATTGCTATTTTTTTAAGTGCATTTGGCATTTTTTAAAACAGGAGTTAAAACAAATCATCTAGTTCATAAATCTTAATCGTGGCAATTCTTTTATTAATAGAGTTCAGTTCGCCGTCACACGGCTCAGTGTCAAAGAATATATATCTGTGCGCATGGAGAGATAATACGGAACAAGATTGTACAACAGTCCAAAAGGACGATTATAAACTGTGTTCCTGCAGATGAACAAGATAAACACATGTGCTTTTTCCTTTCTACCGTATCATCCCTGTATCATTATCTCATGTCTTTATTGGGAGCACACAATAATGATTCCACATTCCCAGCATTTTACAGCTTGGTAAAGGTCTGTGTCAGACACTTTGTACAGTAGCTGGAGTCAAAAAGAAAATACTGCTGAGAAGAGCGGCTTAATCCAGAATTAATTCCACGCAGATCCAGCTGGTTTACGCTGGATAGTGCTGGTCGGGTGTTGATGTAACAACATAGCCATGCAAAACTTCAATGCTGGGGACCTACTGTTGGTCAGTCAGGGCAAAAAGCAAACTAAAATTAAATATATAAACATTTTGTACATTTTGACGGCTACATTTATGTTACAGTGACACATTAAATAGTCTATGTATAGACAGCTTCATAATTCCACTGACCGTTTCACCCGCGGCATGTTGACAAAGGCATGACATGTACAGTATGTTTGGAGGAAACTCACTTGTGAGATTCGTGGAACTATCATGAGGTACAGCGGTCTGGAGATATAGCGTGTGTATGGCCTCTGAAGTTACAATTATTTGATGCTTACGTCACATTGGGGCTCACAGTATGGGTCATGTGACTGACACATCCAGCATTACTATCTCTCTCTCTCCCTTCGCTCAGTTTTTACACCAACACCTCAGTTTTCTCACTTTCTCCCAGTCCTGGTTCAGCAGAAATGGTAGCTATATGCGTAGTACAACTCCAGTGTGTGATTTAAAGATACATCCTACTGTAAGTTCATGTTTATGAAATTGTTCCTGTTCAACAAATGCTGATGTCACTTTCTCCCTCTCTGTTTTTCTCTTTGTCCCTCTCATTCTCTTCTGAAGGCAACAGCTCGAACATCTCTTCGCCTTCCTCGCAATCCAACAATGCAGAATTCGATTATGATGATTTCCAGAGTAACGATGAGGTTGAGGTGGTCCCTCTGAACCATCCTGATGACCACCTGAGGATGAACGGCTGGCTGATCTGTAAGGAACAGGATGAGATGCTCAATCTGGCCTTCACCGTGGGCTCCTTCCTCCTCAGCGCCATCACGCTACCTCTCGGGATCGTCATGGACAAATACGGCCCGCGCAAGCTCCGTCTGCTTGGAAGGTAGATAGCGTAAATAAGCCCAGATGTCAAATTTGGTGTTGATCTCTAAATGATGTGTTCTGTTTTTCAGTGCCTGCTTTGCTCTCTCTTGCCTCATGATCGCTTATGGAGCCAGCAATCCAAATGGTAGGAACATCATATATTTCCGTTTGTGTGATAAAACAGATGGCAGCAAATCTCTTTGCACATATTAGTGTTTTTCTGATTAACATAAGATGCATGTCTGTCTTTTATAGATCTTTCCGTCCTGATCTTCATCGCTCTTACCTTCAATGGCTTCGGAGGAATGTGTATGACCTTCACTTCACTTACAGTAAGTGTGTTTTTGTCTGCAAACATGTTCATGTGTGTTCACTTTCCAGTTTTTTATGTGTTTGCATTTGGTCTTTCCTGGATGCATGTGATCTTTATGGTGTGAGTTCTCGCTTTCTGCTCAGTCTCTTAAGTGCAGTACAACAGGTTAATCATTAGACCCATCTGTCTCAGGCCTCTTTTCCTGTTGACTTGCTTGCTTTAACTCCTGATGATGTACAATCCAGTGTAGTGACCCAGTAAGAACAGCCTTGGGTTATCATGCACTCAGCATGATCTGAGAAATCATATGACCTCACTGAACTCACATGAAACACACACACCCAAGGTCCAAATTCACCTTTTGCCAATTTACTTTTTAATATTTTTTTACTGCATTTAATGTTTGCTAAGTGTCAACATTGGATCATTGTGTTCCAGTTTACCCTGTTGAACAGTCCATACACAGTGTAGATGGAGTGTCGACCACAACCGGTTGCTTTAGGAGACCAGTTTTAACAAAAATAAGTCAAAAACCATGGCTGTTCTGTTAAAAACCTGCTGATCACATACTTACGAACGTTCTCTTACGTAACAGGACACTTGCTGATGCTCATCCACTTGCTGTCACAAGAACAAGGCATAACTGTGGGCAGTCCCGGTCTGAGCTCCAATTAGAGTCATAAAAGGACTTGGCTGTAGCCGGTTTAGACTGGATAGGTCATACCTCAGTTCCTACTGCTCTGTAGTCACTTTCTTTTTGATGACATAAAGGGAAAAAAAAAAGGGTAGAAAATACAACATAAAAAGGACAGCAGAAGCATAAAAAAAACTTTCCACAGCGAAACTTTTCTACAGTTCATTTGATTATCTTTTTTACTCTGGTTATTGTGCTTTGACAACTGTGTGAAATGACTTTAATAATCCACTAAAATGACCTTGAGACCAGCTGATTTGTAAGTCTTATTAGTTCAGAGAGTTAATATTTTTTCATCTAAAAATTCAAATGCATACATTTTTAAGTATCAACAGTAATATTAAACAAGATATCGTCACAACTTTCTCTCTTTCCTCTTTCAACCCCCAACAAACTCTCTCTAGTTACAGTCAAATGATCTGAACTGAACAGGCTTTTACAGCTGATTTGCTGGGCTTTTGTCAGCCCATAACTGTTGGCCATTTCTCCTCTCCGGCATTTACAGAATGACTAGAGACCATTAGTCTTGACAGTAAAAATACAGTAAAAATATCTAGCCTAGCCAAAAATATTTAACCTAAAACAAAATATACTTTAAAAGGATGTTTAAACTTTAATCTTTACATAAAACATTATGTACAATACAGTGTTTTTAACCTTTAACCTGTCACCATTCCACAGGAGGAACACTGGTTATTTTACCATTCACAATATTTCATAGAATCTAATCTAACCATGACAAACTATATATTGCTGGATAGACTGAAGTATAGGGCTAAAGAATAAATATTTGACAAATTTTTGACAAACAATAAACATAAACAAAAAATTAATTAAAAATGTTAATGTTAAATAAAAAGAAAATATATATAATGTAAAAAAGTGCATTTTCATGTGTATGCTCAATATGTGCTGTGACAGTTATCAGATTAAATTTCCATATGTTGTTATTTAGCAGTTTTATTTAAGAAAATTATTTATTTAAGAAAATTATTTGTGTGCAAGCACCCAGTTCATCTTGTTTAAGTCTAAACAAAGTTAATTTTTAAGATTTAATTTTTAATTTTAAGATTAAGTAAAATGATTAAGTTGTGCTCACATGTTTCCTTTTAGTTGCCCAACATGTTTGGTGACCTGCGTTCCACCTTCATCGCGCTTATGATCGGCTCATATGCTTCTTCAGCTGTGACGTTTCCTGGGGTCAAGGTTTGTTGATTAAACAGATTGCCAAGACATTTTTTTTATAACATAGGATTGTATTTTAAGTCAATGGTTAATTATGCTATTTTTTTGTAGGTGATCTATGACCTTGGTGTGACCTTCATCATGATTCTGGTGGTGTGGGCCGGCTGCGCAGGCCTCGTCTTTCTCAACTGCTTCTTCAACTGGCCCCTGGAGCCTTTCCCTGGACCTGAAGACATGGACTACACGTAATAACACACACACACACAATGCTGCTAAATGTTAAACAAAATTGTAAATGTAATACTGACTTTCTTCTAAATATTTCCCCAGTGTCAAGATCAAGTTCAGTTGGCTGGGCTTCGACCACAAGATCACAGGAAAGCAGTTTTACAGACAGGTGACGACAGTCGGCAAGCGTCTGAGTGTGGATCACACTCAGAAACTAAAAGAGCTGCAAACCAAAGAAGCAAACAAACTCTGTCTGTCCACCATGGACCTGGAACTGAAATGCGAGACAAAAGAGGAGTGTAAGTGACTATAGCTGGCACAATAGACTTCTATGTGATCAAAAGGGAAATGGGGGGCGATAGAGTTACCTTAAAATGTAACTGTGCCAACACACCGATCGTGTTACTATAAACATATTGACAATTTAATTAATTTGCTTGGAAAGATACTCTTTAAACTGTTGATTTGACATGAGGTTTTTGGCCCATTGAGATAGTTTAGTAAACTCTGTTTTTTTTTTTGCAGCTCAGACGTTTATGCAGAGCATACTCAGTCCACTCTTCATGTTGAGTCTGGTGACCATGTGTGTAACTCAACTTCGTCTCATCTTCTACATGGGAGCCATGAACAACATCTTGGAGTCCCTCAGTGGTGGAGATTTTAACACAGGTGGGTGTGATTGTATATGAGGCCTTGACTTGCTTTCCGGGTTCCACACCCGGAATCAGTGCAACTTTCATAAAGTAAAATTACTAAAAGTCTTCCTTCCTCTGGAAAAAATAGTCCCTGAGCGAATGTGATGTATGTTTATGATGCTAAGAGTGCTGCGTAGTGATACACAAAATCTTTGGGTGAGTCGGTCATAGCTGTGCTTTATCATAAATAAAACACAGCTATTGACCAATCAGAATCAAGGACTGGAACTAACTGTTTTATAAAAGCATGTTAGGTATAGATTTGTTTTTTGTGATATTTTATTGCAGCCTGTCACACTTTCTTTGTTAGTTCTGGTTCTCTAAAATGATTGGACAAATGATGGACGCTTCACTGTTAATATCACTTGCTTATGTGATATCGCTTAAATAATTAGCTAGAGCTGAATTTATTCAGTAATATCATATTTTGCTATCATTACTGTATCTGGATTACTATTATAAATCACAAAAGCTACATTAGTAAATGACATGTTTTCTGGCTGGTTTGATGTTATTTTCTGCTAAATCGTTGCTTTTATGACTGTTTTTTGCAGTTGAGAAAATGGAATTAGGTAAGAAACTCAGAAGGGCAGTAAAGTAGCAGTAGAAACCAGTAGAGCGAGTTTTTCCTAAAGCTTGTCGTTCTAACATTTAACCTTTTCACAATCTGTCCCCTCACCTCTAAGATACAACGTGAACACAGAGTGCATTTAACTCAGCCATTAACCAGAGTAGTTATTAACCAACCAGTGGTGTTACCCATTAGACAGTGATATAGTCTCTCACTCTCTCTCTTTTTAAAGTAAGTCTCTACACATCCATTTTTGGCGTGATGCAGCTGTTGTGCCTGATGACGACGCCGGTCATCGGTCAGATCATGGACTGGAAGCTGAAGGAATGTGACGATGGAGAAGTCAATGAGAAAGAATTAAATAAGTAGGTTATGAAACCCTTGCGTGTGAACTGTGGAAATCATTATTAAGAGTGGAAAAATGTGAGTAAATGAAGTTTTTTTATGTTTAATCAAGCATCTCGTGTTTTTTAGGGATGAACCTCAGCCCAAACGCAGAGACAGACAGATTCAGAAAGTGACCAATGCCACACGAGCCTTCGTCTTTACAAACATCCTCCTCGTCGGCTTTGGCGTCACCTGCTTGATTCCTAATTTACCTCTGCAGGTGTGTGTTTGTGTGTTTCATCTCACTCAGGCTGGAGAAAGACATAAATGTAACAATGAAATAATAAACAAAACACAGACTATTTCTGCAGTAATGCATAGTATGCAAATTTTTGGTGTACATAAAATACACCAAAAATGTGATGGTACAGTACTGTATCCCGCAATGCACTTAGTTATAAAATAAACTATATCAACTATATCAAATATCAACCTATATTTAACTTTTTTAATCAATCTCCAAAAGTTAGTGGGTGTCTGTTTAGTTTTACAGTATCGCCCCCTAGTGGCTCAATTATGAAATAGCTTTTAAGTCACTTTTTAATCACTTGTCTATGTTATCGTATTAAAAAACTGTAACAAATTACTATTCCATTATAACATATTAAGTCTATTATGTTTTGCTTAAGTAATTTAATGTCAAAATTCTCTCTCTCCAGATGCTTTCCTTTGTTCTTCACACTATTGTCAGAGGCTTCATCCACTCAGCTGTTGGTGGACTTTACGCTGCTGTGTGAGTTTATCAGTTATTATCTCTAACACATGATTACATTCTGCATGTTATCATCACATTTGTGATAAATTTGTCAATAATGACTAGAGTAGGCATATACTGTGATAATGTTGGGAACATTCTGGGAATGGTGTGTACTTTTAAAAACATTGTAATTTATTTATATAGCACATTTATAGCTCCACAAAGAACAAAATACAATATTGTATCAAGGATCAACACATGATACAATTCTGAAAATATTAAAGTATTTAATTATGTGGGAAAGAAATAAAACAAAAAGAGACTTATTAATTTCTTTAGGGGGCGGGTCTTATTGTGGGACATAACAGGATTGTTTTCTTTGTAACATGTGTCTTTGTGTGTCTCCAGGTACCCATCATCTCAGTTTGGCAGTCTGACGGGAATGCAGTCTTTGGTTAGCGCTGTGTTCGCTCTATTGCAGCAGCCTTTGTTCATGGCTATGATGGGACCATTAAATGGAGACCCACTCTGGGTAATGACATACAGACACGCTACATATGAGAGACCTTGAGTGATACCAAAAGGATGAAATGCCTGTTAGGCATGTTCTGACCTTTCATCTTGTGTCTGTTTCTCTGCAGGTGAACGTGGGTCTGCTGGGTGTCAGTATGCTGGGGTTCCTGCTACCCATTTATCTGCTGTACTTCAGGAAGACTCTGCACAAAAAGAGGAAGGAGAGAGAAAACAATGCAAAAATCTATCTGAAAATCAACGGCACTGATGTACCAGAGGCGTTTGTGTAAAGAAAGAAATTAAAGGGAAATAACAAAGGCATGAGGAAGAATAGAGAGGCAAGGACAGTGAACACTATCAAAGCCACACGAGTAACACGCATGCAGTGATGGTTACACACTTGTGCCTCTCTCAAATTCAGGCTTATTTAACTTATGTATGAGTAACACAGTGGATGAAAACAAGAATGAGAGAGACTGAAACAGAAGGAAAAGTAAGATGGGAAAACTGACGCTGGCATTATATTTTAAAAACTACTTTTACATTATAATTTCACATGTGGCAAACCCTAATTTAAGTACAGTGAAAGATATTTTGGTATATTGCATATAAGTATATTGAATATTTCTTGCTATTGCAAGGTTTATATACACACTGTATGTTTTTAAGGATGGCTGAAGCAGGCCTGGTCACACAGACTGTAATGATGCCAGTTGGGTCTTTTACATGAACACACCCGAAATCCCACATTCATTCGTCTAACCCTCACAAGGGACTTTAACACAAAAGAATAAATAAACCATATATTTGTGTATGTCTTTTGAAATTTGGCTCGGTACATCACTTTCATTTTCCATTTAAATGAAAAAATAAATGCATTATTTAATCAGTTTTGATCAAGTAGTTTAAGAAAGCCACAATTTATGCATATCAGTTTGTATATATATTTTTACATGCACATAAGATGCATAAAGAGGTTTGACTGAACTAGTTTTGATCAGCGAGGTGGGAACAACAGCACTTTTAACACACATATCCCATAAACCCCTCATGACCCATAATTCCTTCTCTGCCTTTCTTTTTCTTGTGCTCATATACTGTAATAACCTTTTGTGATATTTCAGAGTGTAAGTCAGTTGACATTGGATTAGATGTCAGTGATTATATGAACAAGTTCCCATGGACCTCTGAAGCAAAGCATAACTCACAAATTTGCCTTTTGAAAAAGACTTTTGTGCAGTTTACTGTGCGATTAACAATATTGGTGATGGCTGACGAGAGCATTGGAGCCAACAAATGGTTTTGTTGTTTTGTTTTATGTATTTATTTCCTTTATGTTCCTGAATCTAACAGACAAAGTGGACAATGCAACCCTACTTGCAAAAGTTAAATTGCATATTTGTGTTGCAGTACTATAGCTGTTTGTTATCAGTTTTTTTCCATTTGTCATTCTATGGCATTACTATTATATTCAATAAAACAAGATTTTAATTATAGCTAATTTTGCTTTTGCTTTTATTTGTTCTGATGTATGAAAATATTCTGTCTACTTCTGCCCTTAAACAAGGCCATCACATTGAAATATTAAAACAAAGATTCGGTTCAATGTCCTTTCTGTGTCATCATGTCAAACCTGGGTTAAGATTTAAGATAGATCACAGTAGACAGGTCACATCACATTACCATCGATCAAAGTGTAGGGTGGACAGACAGACAGCATCTCAAAACGTTTATGCCAATATTGTAGCACAAAATGTGTTAATTGTTTGAAGTGATGGCTATACTCTTACATTCTCATATGTATTTATCATAGATTTTAGTTTGAGTATATTATATTATAAACAGTAATTGATTTAAACTATGTTATAAATGAAAGTACAGGGAGTACAAAAGTCCAGTGTGGTCTTACTGAACAAAATGTTGGAATAGCTATGGCTTTGTGTCTGGATTAACCAAGAAAAATGACCACACAGAGACTTAGTTGTGCAATGTGTGCTTTGAGAAATGAATGTAACTACAGGAAAATAATCGGATGGTGGGATCTGACAACAGATGTGCTATAAATAGACCGCACCGGTTTATTGTTACGTAATTTCTGACAGATTGCCATGAAAGATGTAACTTCACTGACACAGAGAACTGCTCAGCCTGAGGTTTGACCACCAAATAGGACCACCAGCTGTTACATCACAAAAAGGGACCACCTCGGACCATCCACCTACGGTCCTCCCTGGTTTTTCAAAGACATCAAAGGAGTCCACCCCCTTATGACGCGAGGACTCCACGCCACGCCCCCCGGCCCTGATCAGGAAGTGAATCTGTGGGAAATAGAAAAGAGCTCCCTAGAATGACATAGAAGCGGTGAGGTGGGGTATAAGGAGACCGTGGGACTAACGGAGGACTCGACACCTATTTGCATTCATCCAGGTGCAAAACGACGTTATCTTAGGAAGGCGCAGAGCACCGGAGAAAATGCTCATTAAAGAATTGTAAGTGCAGCTGTTATAATATTGATCTGGTTGTGATGGCAGCATCCTCTGGCCGTCCGCGCAGCGCGGGTACCACGACCGCATCCCACCGCCAGAGGCCATGGCGACATTGTAAACTTGACTTTATGTCAGTTCACGATTAATCGTAATTATTTTTGATGCATTTCATAAATATATCTCTGGTGCATATATTTGTCAATTTTCACAAAATAGGCCCAGAATGCACTTTATTTGCGCTTAAAAATCCGTCGACTGATGCAGTTGAATTTATTTTGTCATCTGTTAAACGCGTCTGTTTTTTTCAGTTAGTTTAATTGTCTCTTCGTGGTGTTATTGATACGCTGGTGAAGGTGAAACGGACCGACTTCAGCACACCGCGTTCCGATATTAAATGGCGCCCGCGTGTCCATCCAACACTTTCAGAAAGATCCCGTTCATTTATTTATAGTTACGTTCACGTTTTCACCAAACCGTCCGCTTTTCTCGACAACCTTGCGCGTGTAATTCGAGCGTCTGTTTCATTGACCCCAGCGACTAACTATAACTTGATCATATACTCCAATCCTCCCCCGTCCTTCACCTTTGAAATATTAATAACCTTAACACACAAGCCACCACCAAAAAGGTCATTGCTAAAAACCACCTAATGCTTTTTAGCCATCTCAGTGTAGTTTAAACAGCGGAATTAACGGGATCCTGTACAGTACAGAATAGTGCACTTGGTGTTTCTTATGTAATATTTGCCCTTAAATGCATATGCTTTTCTTGAATCCCACGCAAACGCTTCCCAGGTGTTCTGTCGCGCAAGAATGCGCACTCACGAGTCTTCCGAGTGACTCAGACGCGATGAATCGCGAGGGCGCATCATCAGCATCCTCACGCGCGCATCCGCACCTCGTCACCGGCATCTCTCTGACGTCATATTCGAACACGTCATGGAGATTCGGAGAAATAGAAAGGACACCGAAAAGCGAATTGCCCGTTCTGTAAAATGAACCTATACGCATTATTTGTATAACATAGTCTATCGTAATCTTGTGTGGATGGTTTTAAAGGAAAGCAAACAACGTTACAACGTTTTTATCAGCAGTTTTCAGGATTCCTCTAGTCTTTTAAGCCGATATGCTTGTACACGCGGTGTTTTCTGTGACGTCCCTCAGGGATGTTGTCTGTGGAACTTGTGCTTTCGGTAATAGACTAAAAATAACCTTCAACACTTAAAATAGCCTTAGGTGAAAATTTAGACCTTTAAATGTAGTTGATGTTTGAGTCTCAGTTCTGATGAAATGCATTCAATGCAAAGTTTATTGACAATCATTTTTTTAAAGCTTCTTAATACTGTACATGATCTGTATGTGTCTTGTTCTGTGACATATGCTCTAAAACTATTTTAAACATTTCTTTTCCATTATTATGCATTGACATTTTAATTTATTTAAATATTATAAATATATAGGGCAACGATAAATAACTAGTAAAATGTGTTTACAAAATGTACTTACAAGAGCTATAGTGTATACTTCCCATTAAAGATATAACAAAAGCAATCATGCTTATTTAAAAGCTTATGGACACTTATGCACTAATTGTGGAATGTTTCTATTTGAGCTAAATCATTATCCACCTTTTCTCAGTTTTAACTCACTGTACTGACACTTTCCTGTGACCCGGTTCACTTCCGGAACCCAGACACAATGTCTGCTGACTCCAGAACTCTAGATGACCCTGTAACAGCGCTTTATATCCCATAAAAATCTATATTATTAAGTCCTTCCTGCCCCGACGTAATGCATGCTACTACTTCAACATATCACCTTAATAAACCTCAATATGACAGTATCTATGAATGCATGCAGTTTTTACCTATATTTAATAAAAGAGAAGCTGATCTTTCCTCAGTATTGATTTCCAGAATCAGTTTGTAAACTAGACTGTCTTGTTACCGAAACAATAAGTAAAGTCTGTCCTGTCCAACGAAATGCAGCCATGCGGTCAGAGACATTTATAATGCAGAAAGTAGCATGGTGTCATGGAGGCAGAATAGATGAGACACAGAATCCACAGCGGTGACCGATAGTCCCTGTTCAGGGCAGTGCTCTGGAGGGCAAGGTGACTCCCGCTATTAGCAGTAGCTAACGTGAAACAGTAAAACACACCTGGGTAACCATAGTTTCTGTGTGATATATGGTGAAGCGACCCACAGCGTGTATAGTGCACTTGATATGTGAGAGATGCCTGAAGATGGTGAGCGTCAAAGTTTCTTCAGACATCTGAGTGCTTATCCAAATCCTCTTTAACCTTTTATGAAATGCATTACATTTAAAGTATTAACGTTTTTGATGAAGATCATGTTATTTCATATACAAGGAAAGATGCAAATGAGATCTCTGTTATCTCTGTAATCTCACACGTGGCTCTTTTAGCCTTTCAGAGATCTCAACAGTGTTGCACATAATGTAGGTTTTCCATATCTCATCAAATTCTTTCAGGACCCTATTAAATCATCTACTCTCCAGATTAATTTTATGACTTTATATCTTAATAAAGTGTCCTAAGCTACTGTACAAGCTTAAATCAATATTCCTCTGCACATTAAAACCTGATCACTGAAGAACTTAGTGCATCCCATCACAGAAGTCACATGCGAGGACAATCGTAAAGTGCACTCATGACATACGACAGATTATTAGAGCGCCTAGCTGGAATGGAGAGAGGCGGTGTTGACTTACTCCTGAGAAGTATTGATTATATATGCAGGCTGCACGACGCTTGCTATGTTGACAACAATCATTTAGAAACAGTACATAGATATTGGGGATGCTCTTGATAAGGAATAGCTTTGGTAGGTTTGCTAATATGAGCAGATTCATTACATATCATATTGTACTTTAGACAACTTTGTGGATGAAAGAAAGCCAAGCTTAATGCAAACTAAGAATTCGTTTCTGAATGATCGTTTTAAGCTTTGAAATTTTATGAAATTCAAAATGGAGGAAACATAAATGCGTCAATCATAATGGATAATAATTTAGCATATTACTACTGACTCTATATATCACTGTAGTCACCAAGGGGGTATTTATATTTTTATGATTTTAATTAAAAAATGTTACAAAAGAAGATATAAAGAATGTTTGACTTCTGTTAAACACAAAACCATTGAAAGATTTCTCAAAATATCTTATTGATGAATGACATGAGAGTGAGTAAATGATGAAAGAAGTTTTACATTTTGGGTGAACCTTTCCTTTAAATATTCAATAAAAGCATATTATTTATTTTTATATAATATGAGACCAAATAAAATTGTATTCTAGATCGTACTGGACTGTTGAATATCAACTCCAGTTATATCTAATATGTTTTTTTCTGAATTGTCAAGATGTAAATCACTATAAATATGCTGTACAAGACCAAATGATGACTAAAGTAAAACGATTCATGATGTTATGCTTGTTTGTGAAGTAGCTCTCAAATAATTAGTTATGTTTGCTCTTTTGCAGTCGAGTGATCCTACCGATTTCTGTGGAGGAGGTAAGTGCAAACTGAGTGTTTGTGTTTGTGTTCTGCATGCTATGATTTCTAGTAATGGCACTAATTTCAAACATTGTTTTCGTATGCACGCGTGTGGTGCCAGTCATCGATTTACATTTGTTTAGTGTGGATGACTCAATTCTGGCTCATTTTGACAGCAGTCACGACATTAGTGTTGTGTCTCTCTCCGTGTGCGCTGAGCCACAGATCTGTAATATGGAAACGGACGCCGCTATGCCACTCAGTCAGTTATGAGTCAGTTATCACAGCAAGACGATGATGATTTCTTCTCTCATGCTGTCTAATCCCAGTACGGACTATGCAAATCACTAATGTATCACGCTTCCAGGGGTCCGTCCTTATTAATAGCTTGTACATTTAGCCAAGTCAGCAATTTTTCTTTGCCCTATCCAGAATGAGCTTTCCCTGCTTACACTGTTATGTGTTTTACGATCTCCTCATTTCCCATGAACAGCGATCTGATCTTGAATTTGCAATGAGTCACCTGATACCACCTGCTTTTGTCTATCTCTCTCTCTCGCTTTTTCTACCTTTCCTTTTGAGTCTAGGCAGGGTTTATATTTGTGTATGCTGTGGTCTTTTTTGCAAAACTATATATTATTCGTTTTAATAGTGTGAATTTGAAATCAACACCAATATTTAGAGGCAAAGTTTTACTATTGCGTTTCCAGTTGTTTATGTCTTTACCGTCATCTCCTGGTTGTGTCTCTGGTCCTGTTACTGTACGAGACAGTTGGATCAGGCCTTAAGGGAACAAACCCTCTCTCCGGACTGGATTATGCAAATAAAACGTCTGCTTCCAGCGTGTGAGGTCTCCCTTTCCATCTGCACTGGTTTCTCCATACCTCAGCATATCCTGCAAAACAGGACAGTCAGCCAAGTTCCATTTGGATAATAGTAAAATCTGTTCTGTCACAAAGTTAGTTTAGTGAAATAAATCTAAGCATATGTCCTTCCTGTCAGATGAAGGTCTCCTTCTAACATCCAGGAAATTTGAGAAAAGCTAGTTTTTTTTGGTAGCAGTGGATGTTAAGCTGTATGAATTGTGGTTAACATATCTAGTTCTCATGTTCATTATCATTTTTACTGCATTATTGATTGGTGTATTTTTAGTCTGAGAAATTATCCTTTTGTTAAACTGTTGTCATTAGAGTAGGCGGAGCTATGGGAGCTATCAAATCTCATTGATTCCCATTTTTAAACACTATTGGTTATGGGAGACCATACCACAGCTGTATCACTTGATCTGTAATTCAGGGAGGTTTACTGCAGTATCACACAATTTGGCAACCATAAAACACTATTTAACTATTGAAATTACACAATTCATAAATATTGAGAGTATACACTCTATAAAATGCTGGGTTATTTTTAATCCATGATTGGGTCAAAAATCTACAAACCCAACTGATGTTAAGTAGCATAGCAAATGTCTGTATTTGAACTAACTAAAAACCAGCAGGGCTAAACAACCCAGAATAGGTTAATTTATAACCCAAATGTGCATCCTTCTCATTTGAGAAAGTCGAAATCAGCTTTAAACTGTTTCTCATGTAATGTTATGATAAAAGCACTTTAATTTCTTGTAAGCTCTGGTAATGAATGGGTGAAGATAATTAAATGAGAAATTTCATAATTATATATTGTTGACTACATTAAGCTTTTTCGTCATCTTTTTGAAATTTCTTACACAAGATCTAGTGATCACTGCTTGTCATCTTTATGATTTTGTATGTGAGCAAATAAAGACAAATGGATGTCATGTTGTTTTGTGAGCTGAGGGCAGATGAGTTCATATGAATTAAAGCTCTGATCCCTCATCTGCTTCCAGGAGCCTTAAAGATGTGTTTTATTCAGCTGGTGTTGCTTAAAGCGAGAGGACACAGTGCTATACTTGGAGATCATTCATTCAGCAGGGAATGATGGATTAAGAAAGCTTACTTGCTTAAGGGGCAGCTGGGCAGTTTATTGCCCCTTGTGACCCTTCCTTATTTACACTCACTTGTTGTTCAAAAGCTATACGGTCACTCAGTGACTGTCTCTGGTTAGTTGGTGAGACATCGTCCCGGTCTGTTAACGCTTGAATCTGTCAATTAGTCTGTTGGTTTAGTCTTTCACCAGTGGTGAACTATAATCAGGGCTTAACCAGATTTTGCACGCAAATACATCACATGCTGTTCATTCAAAAAGATTACAGTTTTATGCAGTGTAAGTATAAATATAGATAGAATAACACGCATGTACAAAAAAATAGCACATCTGAATCTCTGCCTGATGGTGATGGTGGTATGATGCTGCGTGTGTGTGTATGTGGTCTGCAGAGAGAGTGGGGTGATAATGTGTGATGTAGGCTGGATTTACAGAGAGTGCTGCAAAGTGACGCATACTGCTACTGGCCTCTGATTGGCTGGTGGAAAGACGAAGCCTCTGATTGGCCAGGAAATGATGACACTGCATGTAGAAACAGAGACACATGCAAACACACACTATCTATTATCAGTTTATCTATCTATCTATCTATCTATCTATCTATCTATCTATCTATCTATCTATCTATCTATCTATCTATCTATCTATCTATCTATCTATCTATCTATCTATCTATCCTATCTATCTATCTATCTATCTATCTATCTATCTATCTATCTATCTATCTATCTATCTATCTATCTATCTATCTATCTATCTATCTCTCTTATCTGTCTGTCTGTCTGTCTGTCTGTCTGTCTGTCTGTCTATCTATCTATCTATCTATCCTTTCTATCTATCCTTTCTATCTATCCTTTCTATCTATCTATCTATCTATCTATCCTATCTATCTATCTATCTATCTATCTATCTATCTATCTATCTATCTATCTATCTATCTATCTATCTATCTATCTATCTATCTATCTATCTATCTATCTATCTATCTATCTATCTATCCTTTCTATCCTTTCTATCTATCTATCTATCTATCTATCTATCTATCTATCTATCTATCTATCTATCTATCTATCTATCTATCTATGTATGTCTTGTGTAAGAAGGGACAGTGTATTTAGGGATTGTACTCACATTTTGACAGCCAGGGTTGTTTCTAGGTTGGATTCTGGAGGTGTTTTTGGGCTGTGCTGTCTCAGCTCAGACTCTTAAGTTGATTCTGCTGACACTAAACAGAAAAAACCCACTCAGTTTAACTCAGTTTAACTCACATAGGATTCATTTTACACTAAACAATAACTGCTGAATCTCTCCCTCCATCAGTATCAGACAAAAACTGCCCACTTGTGAAAGAAACTCACAATAAAGTAAAAGCATAAATGTGAATGGAGTAAACAAGTGGCATTTCTTATATTTCTTATGTCTTATGTGTGCATTAGATGTATGCAGTTGTATTAGCTAGATTATGCATTTCCTAATATATTCAGTTATTCACAAATGGTTTAGTCAGGTACGGGTCTCTGTAAGCATGTGTGCATTAATTCTTCTTGAATTAGAAATTCTTCACAGGATTAGAAGTGATTATGGTATGAAGGGGTTCATTGTTTTTGTCCACTTTGTGAATATTCAACATAAACCAACAAATGGGGGAGGGCTCTGCTGAAAAACAAAAACAGCTTAAACCAGCCTAGCATGTGCTGGTCTCAACTGGTTTAAGCTGGTCTCCCAGTTTGACAAAGATGTCAAGTTTACAACTAACTACTTCTGTATAAAATGATCTGTTTACTAACCAGTAGTTGTGAATGTAAAAATGAATGTATATTTAAATGGAGGCTTGATGTTGCTACTTGTTTGTGTCTCACAGTATCAGGTAGGACAGCTGTACTCAGTAGCAGAAGCTAGTAAGAATGAGACGGGTGGAGGAGAGGGTGTGGAGGTGTTGAAGAACGAACCCTATGAGAAGGATGGAGAGAAGGGCCAGTACACACACAAAATCTACCACCTGCAGAGGTAATCACACGTACACATGCCCACAAGTGCATAATAATAGAAATTGTTAGCTACTTTGGTTTTGATGGTACCTTATGTCATTTTCAGAGCTCCACAGCATTTGTACCCGTGCACTTTTGTTATATCCAACAAATACATTTTAATAAATGTCATTGAATAAAAAAGAAAACAGGGTGAGCGACATAAGGAAATAATTACAGAAGATACATTTTTGTATGAACTGAAGAGAAAGGTTTTGTAACATCTAAACATCCCACTTCCCTTTTAACTCTTTTCAGTAAAGTCCCCTCGTTTGTGCGAATGCTTGCACCAGCGTCAGCGCTCAACATTCACGAGAAAGCTTGGAATGCCTACCCGTACTGCCGCACAGGTAACACACGCACAAACATACATGACAGACCGGCTCCCGGTGTCTTTCTGTAGTTTAACCCATGCTCATAGTTCTTTCTATCTCTGTGTTTGAGGGTGCTGAATAATTCACTGTTGGAGCTAAGCAGGAGTGAAGTTACAGAACAGAAAACTACCAACACATGTATATTTATTCTTACAGCCCCATAATGTGTTATTTTTTTGTATAGTACAGGCACCAGCCACTCTAAAATGTTGATATTTAAAAATATTAAATCCTCAAATGATCTTTTTTACACTGGTATTGTACATTGGCCAGTTTCCCCCAAAACTTCCAGCTGTTTAAAGATACAGTGACAATGTATTTTGACATCAGGGTTGTTCAATTCAATTTCCAGAAGGTTTAGAGCTTCTTTCTTTCCACCCAGAGGTCTAAAAAAAAATCACAATTTCATTGTTTTAAGAGTTGTATGGTTATAAAAAAAATTCATTGTTTTTTGTAAAAGCGAGAACAAATAAATCCCAAATAGATTATCCAGTATATCCTGCTGCTGGCCAGTATAAAATAAGCCTTTAAGCCATTTAAAATAATTTTTGAAATAAGTTTAGTTTAATAAGTTTATAACTTATAAACTTATTAAACTAAAAAAATAAGACAGAAAACAAAAGCCATTATAAATGAGATGTTTTAAACTGAAAAGTAATTTATATCTTTCTTTTTTTATTGCCTGTGCCACATCACCCTTCAGTAATCACTGTAAGTATTTACTGTTTACAAGCACATGCCCATGCATTTCATTACAGCTGATCTAAAAAATCTCTGATTCTCTGAAATTCTCTGAGATCTCTGATTTTATAAACCCTAACTTTAAAAAGTACACACACATAGTCTGAATATACTGTAAGGGGAGAAAAGAAAAGCAAACAAACGTGTGTCTGTCGATTGGTCATTATGGTTTATCAGTTTGTCTGATTCTGTGTTTCAGAATGAGTATATGAAAGAAAACTTCCTCATTAAGATTGAGACGTGGCATAAGCCTGACATGGGACAGCAGGACAATGTAAGTGTTGATGTGTGCGTGAAAGCGTGTATGATGATGTGTGAGAGTGATGTAAGCACACAAGATGCTCTTTGGAAATGTTTCTAATCTTACTGCTATAATATGAATCATCTGCAAGCATTTTCCCTGGTGGTCTCTGCACCCAGTTTGATCACCTAGCATTGTTTTCCTGCTGTTCCCATCTATCTGTACAGGTTCATGGTCTAGACCCAGACACCTGGAAAAAGGTGGATGTGGTGTACATAGACATTGCAGATCGGAGTCAGGTAGAGCCAAAGGTAAGACGTTCAACGCGCCTCACGTGCTAGATTTAGATATTTTGGTTTTTACCATGTTACCATAGAAACCAGGTATGAATCTGATCAGAGTTCTCTCTCTGTAGGACTATAAACCAGATGAGGACCCCACCAAATTTAAGTCTGTAAAGACTGGGAGAGGGCCGCTCGGACCTGATTGGAAGGTGAGAGACGCATCCTTTACTTTAAAACATTTTTATAGGCTGTTTACCGATATAGACTGTACAACAGTAGTATAAATGTAGTAGAAGTTATAAGCTTGAATTACAATTATGTCCAAATGCTTAATAGGTTTTGATTGTGTGTGTGTGTTTAGAAAGAGCTTCCCAAAAAGACAGACTGTCCACACATGTGTGCCTACAAACTGGTTACTGTCAAGTTTAAGTGGTGGGGCCTGCAAAACAAAGTGGAAAACTTTATTCAGAAGGTCAGTGTGTGTCAAACATCTACTATAACTTAATTAAGTATTTTTATTGTGATCTGAAATACTGACTGGCCAGTCACAACATTTCAAAGTACGTTATTCCCCGATAACAACTACTGAAAAATAATAACACCGGGTCCTGTCGCGTAAACTTAAATAAGTAAAACTTAAAATAAGTAAAAATAATTGACTTAAACTACAAATAAATTAGAAGGAAATATGTCTAATTAATAATATATGAGATCATATTACAAATAATTCAACCAAATTGTGTGTTCGTTTGAAGATCGTGTCTAAATTCGAAAGGAAATGTTTTTCCCTGAGGAAAGTTTTTTTATGTATTACAATTAAGCTAAATTTAAATCAATATTTAATAATTCTGCGATTACAACTATCCGACTGAATTTTATGTTTCTGCATGTACATTGTAAAACTGTTTCTTGGTTTATGTTGTCTAGACGCATTATGACATCATGCACTTTTCCTCGATGTCTTTTCCCAACACGTTTTCTCTCTCCTTACAGCAAGAGAAGCGCTTGTTCACTAATTTCCACCGGCAGCTGTTCTGCTGGATTGATAAATGGATCGAGCTGAACATGGAGGACATCCGCAGAATGGAAGAGGAGACCAGGAAGGAGCTGGATGAGGTCTGATGACTCATCTCATATAAAGGAGAATGGTTGATGGCTTATAACTTGATTTACTGATCACTCCTCTTGGTACTTATTAATTTTTTTGACAAATACCTAACAAGATATTGGGGTAGTTTTTTTATAGAAGAGAATAGATAGTTTAGCTGATCTGAGTCGCCGCTTATGTTCTGTTGTTGTCGAGCATGTAAAGAGTACGTCACCTTCTGGCAGTATTTTCCCACAGCACAATTATGCACAATGAGGCAGATGAATAATTGACCACAGCTCATAATGAGGTCTGGTCACTGTGAACAAAAGGGGCAGCAGTGCAGAGCGGGTCGCGGTCTGCTGTTCTCATGTGCTGAATGATGTCATAACATGTTGGCGGCATAACAAGATTCCTAGACTCTTCCCTGGACTTCCCATAGAAGAGGATTACCACATGGACCCGCTAGACTCCCAGTGACCCCAAACAATGAGATACTACAAGTGGTTCACTGTACATAATGAATGATGTGTACAAGCACCCATACAACTTTAACCTATAAAAAAAAAATATGGTATCCAACTGTGATTTATGTAGTTATATAGCTGTTATTTGTTTAGAAGGAAGAAGTCTGCTTACTGTATTTCCAAGTGAAGTCAACTGCAGTGGGGTAAAGCAGATTTATTCATAGTCTTTCTTCTTTCCTCTGTTGTTTCAGATGAGAGTGAAGGATCCAGTGAAAGGGATGGTGGCCCTTGAAGACTGATGTTGCTCTGTGGTGCTGGATGCTGTCATACATAATGGTAATTTTAAAACTTTGGCGCCACCTAATGTCATTTATTTACAACAGCAAGTGAAGTCTGACAAACTAAAAAAATCATATAAAATGTTAATGTTATTTATATTTATATTTAATGTTATAAATCCTCATAAAAATGGTTTAAAAATATAAAAAAAGATCAAATATATATAAATATACTCAAATATAAAACTTAAGTGCATTTTCACGTGTGTGCTCGATAGGTGCAGTGACAGTTACCATGTTGAAGTTAAAATTACGTCTAAATCTGCTCTACTTTCTCTTTTACAGATCAGACCTGAACTACTGGTGACCAGCAGCATCACACGCCCCTGAATCAAAGCAAAACAACACTTTGTTTTAGTGTAAAGTCTTTCATCCAGCCCTCTCATCCTGAGCATTCTTCCTTTCTAATGGAGCACATTGAATAATTCAATAGGCTGTTACACCTGTTCAAAAGTTTAACCCAATTAATGAAGTCTCCTACATAAACCAATACAGGGACGATCAGCCAGAGAAACTTCAGATCATTACTTTAATGTTTGGCACTCAACAAAGTTGTCGAGATGTTGAGTTGAGCAGAAAATATTTGTGTGTACATATATTCAGAATATCTATTGGCAGTTATTGTGACAGATGTACAAACAGGGTTTTGAGTGATTGTTCTTCAAAGTTTTTCAACGTCTGTTTATGTGTTTTGTTTTATTCTTGTAGTGATTTGTTTTTGTTGCTGTATGGTTTCATTTCATTCTACCCCTTGTTTTTTAATCTATGACCCTTTTTATGTGTGAATCTCAATCTTTACTATAGTATAGTAGTGTCAATTTATCATCTCCTGAACCCGTGACATGCTTTATAAACTCATTTTTCGTCTGGAAGCTGCTTGGTCACGTTAAAGCAAAAACTTGACAGCTGGATTTAAATTACAGTTCATAACTGAACACAGATCAGGGGTTTAATCTGATCACATCAGCTCCTTCAAACAGTATGAGACACATGTCTATGAAATAAGCTGAAGTTAAAAGTATTAACTGTTTGGTAAATGATCGGTTACGTGTGCATCAGTATTAATGATGCAGGTTGTCGTTGTCCTCTTATGTGTTCAGTGGTTTTTGTTGTGTGTGATAATTTGATCAAAGTCATTTTGTAGCTGTCCCTCCCACTGCGGTTTCCATAATAGATGAGACCCCGCCCCGACTCTCTTTTATGCTTGTTCACACATAGAGGCAACACTAAACCATGTCGATTTTCCGAGTTTTTGTCCCTGCCTACCGTGGTGCTCAAAGAAAGTGTTTTGCATTATCTGCATACAGAAACGTGTTTCATTTTATGTTTAGGATTGATTATCTTTTTCCCCTTTTAATAACCTGCCCTGAGGATAAACAACAACATTTATCCAGATATTAGCAATAATACCTCCCTTTCATTTCACCAACCCCATCAAAGCACCAAACATTGTGACTTTAGGAATATATAGTCCAGCCCTTCTCAGAATGTTGTGTCATTAGGACAAAAAATATACTCTCACTTCCAATCGTTCCTAGTTTTATTATTATTGGTTAGAGGGATGATGAAATGGGTCGAGTGTGGGTTTTTAAATCAGTCTTTTCTCTGTCACGTGATGTGCGTATGGATGTGTGTGCGTGTTTGAAGTTCTCAGTATTTGTTCTTTTTGCGTGAGGGACATCCGACATGTAAGATAACTAAATCGAGGTTTATACCCCCCGTGTTTCTTTTCAGCAATGCTCAGGACCCGTGATATGCAGTACAATAATAACCTAAATTCACTAAGATAGAGTTCAATTTACTCTTGAGGTTAAATTGAATTCTTGAGAAGTGAATGCAGGTTCTGTGGTGTAGATCGAGTTGTGTTAACATTCTTCACTTTTGACATCATTACCATAACACATCCTTCAGCAATACACCAGATCTGCGTTGGTCCTGAGTTTAATCTAGGTGATGTATGGATGTATGTAATGAATTGTATATAGTATATAAATAAATGTAGATGAACACATAAATATATATAATAAATATAAAACTATATTCATATAGTTCAGACTCTCCTGCCAGGCTATCAGCACAGCCTTCCATAAGCCCATCCACGATGTCTAGTGGGTTAGTAATGGGCTGGATGTTGTCTGTGGGTTACTGAGGTTATTGTATTCTGATATGACTTAATGTGATCATGAAACATTAAACAAAAATGTGGCTTCAGTAAAAGATGGTTAAAGGAATTTTGCTGCCTCCTCTTGATAATAAACAAGACCCTCAGATAATCTCCGCCCATTACTGTCACTGACCCCGCCCCTAAACCTAACCACTCCTTATTGGCAGGATGGTGTCTAAATATCTTTTCATTCATTGATTGTTGTTGTATTTTTGCTGTGAGACGTAGAAATCTGTCACTTTTAAATTCCTTTTGAACATTACACTGTGAACAAAGCCACGTTTCTGATCTTTCAAAGCCCTTCTAAGGGTGTTTGGTCTCATATCTGAGACTGGTGGGCTATGTGATATGGACACATGTCCTAAACCTGTTTGATTGACAGGTGGCATCACTATCCACATAAACTGCTCATGAAGACATTACATTACGTGAGGAAGATCACAGTAAACAGGACTTAGTCATAGATATGTTGTCATAGATTTCACCATTTGTTGTCAGATTTAAAACCCAATGATTCCAAAAAATACAAAAAAATATGAATTTATGATTTCCCACAACCCACCCTGTCATGTCATCTGTTTTTTTAATTTCTTTTAATGTGAATTTGTGCCTTTTGTCATCTTATCTTCCAATAAAACTACATTGGAGATGTGAAAAAAATAAACTTTTAAAAGTAGTGTTTTATTCTTTTTACGGTGTAAATTATATTTTATAATTTTGTTTTCAAATAATGTTTTAAAATTTTTACTTTCTGTAGTGTCCGGCACAGATTTACCTATGTATACTAGGTACATTTTTAGATAAACAACCCAGTAACGAGATGCTGTGCATATTGAGTAATTTAAAGAAAAGGGAAGGGGATGGTGGGTCACCACAAAGTGAAACCTTCAGTCTAATCAGGATTTGAAGAGAGATGAAGCCAGATTAAACTAAACCCTTCTTATGAGGCCCTCAGAGAGGGTGACGTGTTTAGCTGGAATTTCATTTTGGGTTGAATTTGATCAGTAATTGGTATATGTGACTTAATTACTTATTGGCTAAATTATTATTTATAAGCAATCACATGGCAATTAGCAAGGAAATCAATTTATCTAATATAATATTAAATGGATTATTATAATTACAAATGAATATAATAACATTGAAAAGATCATTATTAATGATTAAATTTAATCTGTACAAATAAAAAAAGTGTTTCCGGAATTTCTGAACCTTTTAAAAGCAAAGGACCATTCGATTTTTATTAGATATAAAATACAAAACTTAATGAAATAAATCCTGTTTCATTCGCTCAACAAAAGAAGTGTATATCGTCTATAACGATTAGTGTGGACACAACCGAGTCCTTCATTGCTTTTGCACTGTGACTTTAAGAGGTTTCTGTGGATTGGGAAGCAAAGGGCAGTAAACCCAAACCCAAACTCTCTCACTGAGTCCTATCGCACATGTTCAGTGCCGAATACAGCATTAAAAACATCTACTGACACTGAAGGTAAGACATTTGCTTTGATTTACTCGTTTGAGATGTTTTGATGAAGCCAGAGTCGCGTAAAGTGTGTTTCGTTTCTGTGTTCGGTATCTAAAAAAAGAAATAAACTTCGTTTAAGGATGAATAATGCGCTTTTGCCCTCATCACTTAAATATCTCAAACTCATCATGTTTAAAAGCTTTTCGGGGAATATGAGGCTGGATTCAGTTTTTGTTCAGTGTTTTGCGTGTTTGTTTGTCCGCAGGTTCGAGTATGAGCGCGCACGATCATCACACTCACAGGTAACAAACATGAGTTACATTTGTGCCTCATACCGCTGAAGGGAGAAAGATGAGTAAGATTACTGGTGAAATGCTTCAGTGCTCAACATTCATTTACATTTGTGCATGTAACCGTGTGTTTGAATTTCTCAAGAATTTCAGGACTGTCACAATACTCTCTCTCTCTCTCTCTCTCTCTCTCTCTCTCTCTGTCTCTCTCTCTCCCTCTCTCTCTCTCTCTGTCTCTCTCTCTGTCTCTCTCTCTCTCTCTCTCTGTGTCTCTCTCTCTCTCTCTCTCTCTCTCTCTCTCTCTCTCTCTCTCTCTCTCTCTCTCTCTCTCTCTCTCTCTGTGTCTCTCTCTCTCTCCTCTCTCTCTCTCTCCTCCTCTCTCTCTCTCTCTCTCTCTCTCTCTGTGTCTCTCTCTCTCTCCCTCTCTCTCTCTCTCCTCTCTCTCTCTCTCTCTCTCTCTCTCTCTCTCTCTCTCTCTCTCTCTGTGTCTCTCTCTGTGTCTCTCTCTCCTCTCTCTCTCTCTCTCCTCTCTCTCTCTCTCTCCTCTCCCTCTCTCTGTCTCTCTCTCTCTCTCTCTCTCTCTCTCTCTCTCTCTCCTCTCTCTCTCTCTCTCTCTCTCTCTCTCTCTCTCTCTCTCTCTCTGTCTCTCTCTGTCTCTCTCTCTCTGTCTCTCTCTCTCTCTCTCTCTCTCTCTCTGTGTCTGTCTCTCTCTCTCTCTCTCTCTCTCTCTCTCTCTCTCTCTCTCTCTCTCTCTCTAGCTGAATGCTTGCTTGCTCCCTAAGAATTTGCATGTGACTATTACAGAGCAATGATGGATTAATATTTCAGTTTATCTTGAAATTGCTGTAAAAAGTATTGTTTGATACTAATTAGTACTTTAAATTGATTTAAACAGTTAACTTTGGAAAAGACTTCTAATCTTCATGTCGGTAGTATATGTCTGACAGGTGACTTATTTGGTCATCGACTTTGGTATGTGTTTCTTAAGATGATGAATAATTAAGAGCTTAATTTCAACATCACAAACTAAATTAAAGCACAAATCTGATTAATCTGTTTTAAACCAGTAATCTGAATAGCAAGTTCTCCTACACACTGTAGCGTATTGTTTTAAAAAGATACAAGAATGTTTGCTTTATTGTTTTCACATGTAGCCACTGCCCCAAATCTTTATTTTCTCGTAATTATGTTGTTGAGGCCAATGCTTCAAGAAACTGGATTATCATCTTTCAACATTTACTTTCGTCACACAAGTCTCTTAACAATATACACAGTGATTTAGAGATCAGACCCGTTAGCCATTACTGTATTTGTACTCCGGACATGTTTCACGTGGCTCCAGGTTGGTTTCTAATCCCCAAAACTCTCCAAAACTAATTGGTTTTCTCCAATTTGCTGGAAGGGACGCAATGAGAAGAGCCAGAAAATGAAAATAAAGGATTGCGTCTTACTAAAACCGCTTAGTACTGGGTAAAACCGTTTCATCTCCGTGTGATTTCCAAGGCTTCATTTTTTTTATTAAAAGGTCAAAGGAGACAACAAGAACTCTTTTCTAGGACTCTTTTTGGATGTTACTTTTTGCGTAAGCAATAAAAGCTTGGAAAAGAATAATCCACTGTCGCTTTAGGAAATCAGATTCAGCACCTTACACTGGATATCCAAACATTTATTCAGTTGACTTACAGCACAGAGACTTCTAGTCATGTACAGTATGTTAGTGAATCTATTTACCCACTGAACTCTTGGTTATCGGCTCTCAGTCCATCAGAAGATGTGTGACGCGTCGGACATCCCTCGTGCTCGCTCGGACAGCACGTCCAGCACTGCATCTCAGTCGACTTCAGGACGAATGATACTGCGCCAGCGGATCGCACAGCTGCTTACCTGTCTGGAAGATCTCAGCTCTGACGATGAGGCGAATGAGGAAGTGTCCCGTACACTGGACGAAGCCTTTCATCTCTGTGGAAGATACACAAATAAAGAGTCCTTCAGGTGTCTGGACGCACAAGCCTAGAAAAAATCCTCATCAGTCCTGTATCTTTTTATTCATCACTACTTTGTGATGTTCAGTGATATTGTTGGCATTCATTTTTTCAAGACAGTGTTCTGATGATTGTCTCATGATTTTAAAGTTTGTAGACAAGAGATTTGCTTTAATAGATGTTAAATGAGATGTTCGTGCTAAGAAATTAAAATCCACCTTTTTGGTAGAATTGTATAAGAGAACATAACCAAATATTTTAAATATGATTTAAAAGACTATTAACTGTTAGTCTAAAACATTGGCATTATATATAGTCATACAATTTAGAAAAAAATACAAAAAATTTAAAAGGAAGTTAAATTAAATATAAACAAATAATTTCAACAAATAGTTTAAATTCCGTTTTTATTATTGGCTCGTATTCCTTCACACTTTCCTGTATATACAATATATTTATTAATGATATGATTAAAAGTTGATTTAATTTTGTTGTTCTTCTGTCCTCTCTTTTGTTTAGACTGCACATGGTCACATGGAATGTTGGTATAGCAGATCCACCAGCTGATGTCAGGTCATTACTGCAGCTCGACTCCGACCCGCTCGCTGACCTCTATGTGATTGGGTGAGTTACTGTCCCCTGAAACACATGATCAGGATATTGATATTCACTGCCTCTATTGATTCTTAAATGTATAAAATTATATTATTTTACAGGTTTGAAAACATGAAGTCCAACAAATTTGACATTACTGTATCTAAATAAAAAATAAATGTAATTAAAAATGAAATAAAATTTTAGCAGGCCTGTGAGTTTATTTCAGAGTAAAAGCTAACAAAAGCTAAACTGAAAATAAACCCTACATTAAGTTCCCATCTATGTTTGTCAGTATGATCGGATGTGTTTGTGTTGTAGTCTGCAGGAAGTGAATGCCTCTCCGGTCAAGTATATCTCTGATCTCATCGCTGAGGACTCATGGAGTCGTCTTCTCATGGACACACTGGCACCAAACGGCTACGTCAAGGTATAGCAATACAACCTAATGAGTTGTATTGTAATAAGCATCTCAGATTCTGTTTTGAGGCTCTGAAAGTGTCCGTGATTGTTTTAAAATATGTTTTTATGCAGTCCAACGGCTACAATAAAATAGAGAAGCAGAGATCAGGATGAAGTGTTTTCTCATTAAGCCTGTTAAGCTTCATTGTTCAACAGAGGCCATTGAAAACACTAGAGGCTTTGTTTCACACCATTCTGTCTTTCATACCTAATTAGATCTGATGTTAAAAACATTCACAAACATTACAGGAATTTCCAGTAGCAGTTTTAAGACCCCCAAGGTTTAAAATAATGTACACTCAGTCATTTGTGATCAGTGTTTTGATCTTGTGTTTGTTGTGTAGAAAGACCTATTTCTTTCAAACACAATTCATGTTTCTTTGTTGTTTTCAGGTGACCTCTGTAAGAATGCAGGGTTTGCTGTTAATATTGTTTGCACAGCAGGTCCATCTTCCCTTCATCAGAGACATTCAAAGCACATACACACGCACCGGACTGTTTGGATACTGGGTATGAGACGGTTTTACACATTGGTTTGGAGTAACATCTATCTGATATGTTTGTCTGCCATGTTATGTATTTTTTCTATGTAGAACCTAAAATAAAGATAATAAATATGTCTAACCCTACAAAAAGTATCTTTTTAATTTAAAGCAAAGACTTTAAGTATCATAAAGTATCTTACAGCTAAACTAATAATATTATTTATTTATCATATCTTCTCAGGGAAATAAAGGTGGTGTGTCTGTGCGTTTCTCTTTCTACGGTCACATGCTGTGTTTTCTGAACTGTCACCTGGCGGCTCATATGAACTACGCCCTCCAACGCATGGATGAGTTTGAGTACATACTAGACACGCAAGATTTTGATATTTACAACACGTCTCATGTTCTTGACCACAAGTCAGTAAAAACTCCTTTTGATTCACTTTTGTTCATCCATACCATACACTTTTCCTGATGTTTTTGTCCTGTTGTGCTGTCTTCTAGGGTTGTCTTCTGGTTTGGTGATCTGAACTTCCGTATCGCTGACCATGGGATGCACTTCCTTCGCTCCTCCATTAACAACGGCCGCTTTAACCTGCTGTGGGGGAAAGATCAGGTCAGGCAAATATCACAAATTCACCCCCACACACTTGGCTTTGTGTTCAAACCAATGCTGAGTATCTATCACTTGGTCATTTTAAGGTGTTATACAGACACGCCCCAAAATTAGGCAGCATATGCTATATAAGATGCATCTTTCGTTAAAAAGAATCAATCCCAAAATGTATTGCAAGACCCACAATACATCCTGGTCTAATAAAGTTGAGAATACTTTTTTTTCAGTACTAATTGACAATTTTACCCAATAGTTGTGCTGGCCAATTTTTTGTCTATCACAGTATTTTTCAGGAAGTGAAAAGTAGTCGGCATAATATTTCTATGATAATGTATGCATATTATAATTGATGTACATATAACATAGCTATTGTTTTTTATGTGGGTATTTAGTTGACGATGATGAAGAAGAATGAACCTATCCTTCAAGAGTTTGAAGAAGGACCTTTGTGCTTCAAGCCCACATATAAATTTGACCGTTTTTCTGAGGACTATGATACAAGGTACATTCACACAATCTTGAAACAATACAAGCACACTATTTTAAGTGCCTGAACAAACTTCATGATGACCTACACAATTTCTTGGGTGAAATTCACAATCATTTTTTCTCCACACAGAGCATCGAAGACGTGGTTTGGCTTTACGTAAGATTGAACAGGACAAATGTTTTTTTTTAGAATTCCCTTCACAGAGCACTCAAACTCACATCCATCACATAAAAACCCAGCGTGCTGTTCCACTCGGATGCCCAGTAACTCTTTCTGTCATATTTATACTAATGTAATGCTGTGATTGCTTGATGTTCTTGTGCAACTTACATCAGCAACAGCCATCAATGACAAGCATCTGTATGTTTTAGCATGTAGTGTTTATAGAGGACAACTTGTAGGATGAGTTGTAGGAAGGAATTTATATTTTTCATCAAATTAAAACGAACAGATGAAGTCTTGCATCACTGAGCACTTAAGTTTGTGTAGAGAAGTGTCATTTTCAGAAAGGCAGGCATGTCATTTAGCTGTCAGAATTATTATATGTGCAGTGAAGTATGTTTTAGCTGTTTGGAAAATTGTGTCTTGCTGTGGTTTTAATATACTTGTAATATTTTGAACAGGAAGAAAGATTATTTCCTTTATTTCCTGAATCAACTTTAAGTTATTGCTTTGAATAAATGTCAGTCTGATGATGATTTAAACAGACCAGGATTAGTCATACAGTCTTACCACTTCTTACTAATCAAATGAGGTTTTTGTTTTTAGATAACTCACGATCAGGGTTGATTCGATGTGCATGAGGAAGTGGAAATGTTTCTGAAGAGTGTAGTGTAGATTGATTATACCTATTTCTCCATCCATCCATCCATCCATCCATCCATCCATCCATCCATCCATCCATCTATCCAACCGAGCCGTCTATCAGACCCTTCACCTTTAACATGACCACACACAGTCTCTGGAGTTGTTTAATAACACAATAGGTGTCAGTGGGTGTGGAAAGCTGTCTTAGAGACCCGTCACACAGCATGTTACTGATCACTGCATGTCACTGTCTGCTTTCATGTGTGCAGAATGCTCATCTCTCTCTCTCTCTCGCTCTCTCTAAATATATTTATATAACTAAGTATACAGTATACAGTGTACACTACATAGTACTCTAATAATTTGTTTAAAACATTCCACACTGTCTTTTTTTGGGTCAGTGGTAAGAAGCGGAAACCGGCCTGGACGGATCGGATTTTATGGCGAATAAAGCCCAAAGCTAGTGAGAATGAGGATGAGAGCAAATCGACGGCATCATCAGCTGATGATGATGATGATTATCGGGTTAAAGTGATTCAGGACATGTACACCTGTGATGTCTCGTATGGGATCAGTGATCACAAACCTGTCATTGGGACCTTCCGTCTGGAGGTAAGAATCACAACACACAAATATTTAAAATCATTAATATTTATAGCCAGTTTTCCTGTGAAAAAAAGAAAAAAGTTATTCTCAACTTTTAAGAGCACACTAATATATGGTTACAAAAGTCATAAAACCTTATAATTTAATAATATTAACACTATTTACATGCAATAATTGCAAATTGATTTAGACTGCAATTACGTAAATGTTAATTTTTTAAGGTATATTTGGACAACAAATTAAAATGAGTTAAACTTGATCACTCTTGATCTTCATGCAGATGAAAAAGAAAGTGGACACACCTCTGGTCACACTGAGCGCAGAAGGACTCTGGAGCGCAGATGAAGATGCCACACTCACCTACACCATCCTGGAAACCTTTGAAGCTTCAACATGGGACTGGATTGGACTTTACAAGGTGAGAGACAGAGACGTTGATTGACGACCATAACCGTTGAAAGAGACAAAAAGGAGATGGGTATCATGAAGCAGGTCACTAACTAGAGGTGATTTATATCTCGACGTGCAGATCGGCTTCAGAAATGCCTCCGATTACATCACCTTCACCTGGGTCAAAGATGATGAAGTGGCTGCCAACGGAGAAGCCGTGACGGTACGGTGGACTAATATTTTCTGTGTGGAGTGAGTCTGTACTGATGGAGTGCTGCTGATGATCATAATAAAGAAAAAAAATAAGGGTTGTTTTCTCTTTAAAGGTCATTGTTAGTAAAGATGAGCTCCCCCTGCTGGCAGGGGAATATGTGCTCGGCTACTTCAGCAGCAACCTGCAGACTCTTATTGGCTTCAGTCCCACTTTCCAGGTTTGGTTTCGCCTCTTTTTCCCCAAACACACATCTGTTCCTAAGCATTGGTTTATTGTACCTCTCGACTCACCTGCTGTGTGTTTTCTTGGTCCAGATTTTAATGTCCGAGCGAGCTGTGATGGAGGGTCTGATCCCCGAGAACATCAACGGTTGTGAGAAGTAACTGGAGTATTTGTGGACCTGCTGGACCAAACATTACAACATAACATCTGATTTGGAATCAGCTTTCAGTTTCAAAATGTATAACTGCTACTGAAACAGTTGTCTAAAATCTCAGGCTTTAAAATTCCTCAAATGCAAGTTTAGGCATTGAACATACTGTACTTATAATTGTCTTTCTCTCTTCTTAAATTGTTGAATTGTGTATGTTGACTCTCTAACTCCTACTATGCTGGTATATATTGTGCTGTACTAATAAAGCCTGTTGCCAGATGACAATAAAGTAAATGA
The DNA here is from genome assembly GCA_019155185.1 of Beaufortia kweichowensis. NCBI lineage: Eukaryota > Metazoa > Chordata > Actinopteri > Cypriniformes > Gastromyzontidae > Beaufortia > Beaufortia kweichowensis. The sequence goes on along the minus strand of CM032815.1, from coordinate 1,686,763 downwards.
CAGAGTAAATAATTGTAAACCTACATTAATATTTCTGTGTAAGTTCACCAAAGTAAGTTTGTATAAGAACAGACATTATTCTGAAGCAGCAAAAATATTTTTGTGGCTTTTCTGTAAGGGCTGTTTTAAGTTGTTAAGAGATATTTTTTAAGATCATACATGCCCCAAACCATGAATTTGATCTTTTACTTTTAATATCACTCACTTGTCAACTGTATGTGATTAATGTTATATTTACTGTAACTAATTTGTTTTAACCCGTTATAAATTATGATAAATGCATTAAACGGTTTATTATAAACTGATGCACATAATTCTGTAATGTTTGAAGAATACTCCATTTACGCCCCATTACTGTATTCATTCAATCATTTCTCTCCAAGATTCCTGTCATTTACTCCAGGTGGCGCTGTTTACCTTCTTATTGGCTTGCTCATAATTCACAGCGCTTTAATAGTCTGAAATATTCACACCACCTAGCTGTGTACAGTACTCAATACAGGAGATATTGTGTGCTTTTACCTCTAGGAGCATCTTCATGGATAATTACAGCTATAAATCAGTCTGGAGAGCTCATCGCCACATCCAAACCAGAACAAAGAACACAATGAGAGTCAGTGATCAAGAGATATAAACAATGCCACTGGATCTGTTGGATCTCTTGTGCAGACGGTAAATCTATAGTTGGGATAGTAAACCTAGAAAACATCTTTACGATCTTTCTTACACACAAAGTTGAATTTCGGAGAAAGTGTATTTGTTCTTTACTTTGCAATTATTCAAGCTGTAATGTATGGTACAGGACAAAGAAGGATCTATATTTGAAGAAAATCTGTAAACCTGGCTGATGGCCATAAAAATGTATGAATTTTAATACTATTTTGTTGAAGTTAAAGCTATTTTTCTATTTTTAAAGCTATTGTTTTAAGTTTTCTAGCAATACAAAACAACTTAAAAGGTTTTGTAACAGCAGACCACCCATGCTGCTGTTCACAGGATGCAATAAACTCCACTATAAAGATATGAATGTCTTCAATATTGATATACTGTTTTATTAGTGTGTAAAAGCTTGGGCTGAGAGCTCAGATGAAATTAAAGTGCCGCAATAGATTAAACCGAAGCAATTTAATTAAGTGCATTAAAGAAAAAGGCAATAATTAGAATAATTAGGTGGGATTTTTGTCTCCTGTTGTGTCATAGCAGCCGCTGAGACCTCAGGGGACCAGAGAAGAGGAAAGTCTTCCCAGGAGAGGACACTATAGGCATTACGGGCCCAAAAGATTCATTCTCCTTAACACATCCAACTGGCCTATGATGTCAGCAGGGGCCGTAAAACATTTTAATGGGCCACTAAATCAGAATCATGGATTGGAGGCATTTAAGGCTAAAGTGAAGACACGACAGGAGGACACAGAGAGAGTGAAATGACCTTCATGATGTCATAACCTGTTTAATATCCAATAGTTCTAGACCTGATTTAGATGTTTACAACAGCACATTAAATGGGATGCAATAACATTCAGAAAACATTGTTTAACCCTATTATCAATTTTGCAAAAAGCCACAGAAAAGAGGCTTTAATAATTCAAATAATAATATAAACTTAGACAAACTGAAAAACTGAAATCCTGTACCAGCAGCTATTGGTGAATGTAAGCAGATGAGGATTCTGGGATATGATGTAAGGTCCTGCTCCACTCATCTGAACCGTCTTCAGTTTCTGTCCTAATTTACTAGAATCAGAGCCGATCTGTAAGGATAGTACAATCTAAAGAGAGAAAAAGAGCAAACACTGTACACTGAAAGTCAGAAAAGCCTTGATGAATTTCTTAAAAGAAATGGCATGGGTACGAAACACGCATTACAGACCGTTCTTATCACTACTTGGAAATGGTTTTTGGGCACAAATAAAAAGATTGTCTTGATTAAACCAGATCTTAAAATCTTGAAGGGAAGCGACGAGCCATATTAAAAAAGATCACTTGGTCATATCTACCTGAGCTTAAAATAATATACAAGTATATTTCTCTAGTGAGAAAAGCTTGACAGCAAGTTATTGCACTCTTAAACAACTCCTCCAATCTGCTGAGTAAAAACAATTCGTCATGTAACCTGGGAATAACATGCAATATTGTTTTTATTAGTTAAATCACTGTTCTTTGACCTCCTCCGTCACAGCAGGACACATAAGACTACAGGTCCACTGGGAGCCGAGAAGTGATTGAGTCCGGTGGTCTACATGCGGACAAGAAAGACTGGTTTCTCTCAGAGGAGGGAAGAATATATCTAGTGAAAAATCTCATGAATAAAACATTGTAGGGAGAGGTATCTGAGTCATTCTTGTAGGGCAGGTTCTGGTTGATTTCCACAGGGAGCAGACGTGAGCTTTATTAACTGTGTCTGTTCTCACCTGCTGCTGAAACTGGACCTGGATGCACAGCATGAAGGTGACGAGCAGCTTATAAACGCTGCTGTGACTACAAACACACAATCACTGTTTTGCTCACATGAACCCGTTTTCACTGAATTTCACTACATATGTGGTCTATTTTATAAGGGATCATTTTTGTGAATGATCTGTACATGACTTATTACACAATTATTGGACTTAAAATGAAAAATCATAATTTTGGAGTTTTAAGATGAGCTGCTTTTGCTTTAATGACAGCATGAACTTGATCTGGCATAACTTACACAACATAGTCAAAGGCACAAATGCTGATTTATACTGTTTTTTGGTGTTCATTTTTCAATATGAAAAATAAAAATACATATTTATTTAAACAGCACTGTATGGGTTATATATATCTATCTATCTTCTCCACCAGCTTTGTATTAGCCCTTCATATAACTCCACAGATTGTTGGTTAAACCCTTGGATCTATGTTTCTGTAAATGTCTGCTGCTGAGACTCAAGCTTCTCTGATTTCTAAGGTTCACATTAAAATCCATTATGAAAGGGACACAGCAGGAACTATTGATTTTTAAGTCACTAAAGTTAATCTCACAGTGCCGTCGGGTGCAGTTCTCCAGTTGACCATTAGATGTCACTGCTGGAGTTTAGAAACAGACTCGAAGACTCCGCAGGCAACTTCATCCATGCTAATATATACACATTTTAGACTAAAGTGTGCCGTCTAATCTTTTCACAAATGGGCTCTCACTTCAAAGTTTTGTTTTTGTGAATGTCCTAAGGCTAAACTGAAATGCGTTGAACAGAAATACAATCCTAATGAGGCAAATAAAATCAACAAATTTCTTTAAGTGACTCGAGATGAGCGGCGTTTGGAAGTCTGTGTTTGTGTTTTTTGAAGAATGAAAAAGAGAAGATGGTTTTGTAGAATATATTAGTGTTGACGATAGCAGAACACCTACATCTACTGATTTTACATTTGGCAGACAATCTTATCCAAAGTGAAAAAAATTGAATCAATCCATGTGTTTCTGGGTAACCAAACCCCTGACACGGAGATATAAGATCACAGCAAAAAAGATCTGAGCTAAATCTCACACTTTTATTTCACGACATGCCTTTAGAACAAGTGTATATTTTCACCAGACCACCGTCCGAGTCAGACCAGCGTTAATATCTCGCTCAATTAAAATGCCTGCTGTGATTAGCCGGATCTCTTAAAAGACACTTTGAGCCAAAGCGGTATTAGCAGGCTCATTGATTCCTGGCATAACCATCTTTCAGTCGGCTCATCAACGCCGGTAATCACGCAACTCAGACCATTACAAACTACACGGCCGCCACTGACCCCTGACCAGCCGGATAATCCATCACTGACATTTAAAACAAAGGCTATCGTCAGGTACAGCGGCCCAGGAGGAAGTAGGACACGATGTGGGACCACAGTCAGGCTCTGCTCTAGAAACATGAAGATCTAACGTGATGATTCATTTGTTAATCATTGCCAATTAAAACGTGTTACTGTATGGTGTCCTTAAATGCTTCTTCTCATTAACATAAAGAATAAGATAATAGTGAGATTCCCTGGATGATATGATCTATGCCTGTCTTTTAGAATCTGCTATAATCAAATGTTCTCACATCTAAAGCATTTCCTTTATTTCTTTAACAGTAAAATGTATGTATTGATTGTTCATATCTTCATTGGTGCCAGAAGATTGGAGCAAGTCATTCATTTAATCATATTTATTGTATTTCTCTGAATGAAATGGGATATTACAGGATGAAAAAACAGGACGTGATTGTTACCATCCAAACTGACTGGATTATGAAAAGTTGTCTCTATATTCACCGTTGCCAAGAAAATCAGCCCAAATACTAAAACCCCAAAAATATGCCACAGTTGCATGTTATCATAATGCAAATACTTCATAAAGACAATGTTTTCATTAAATATATCATCTTACCTTAATATTGATAGATGGTAAACAAAATCCTTCCACCTTTCACCTTCTGATGAAAGGCCAAGCTGTGGACTTGGCAACAATATCTATATGACAGGTGATTGGAGAAGAGGGTTTGGTGACATCAGCCAAAAAGCACAGTTGTTATAGAGGGAACAAGTTAATATAGTTTAAAAAAGATCAATGTTTTTCTAATTCCATAATAAGCAAATATAAAACCAACCAAGAATGTAAAATAAACCGTGAAAGACCTTTAAATTCATTTCTACTGATTTGGTGTAAGGTGCTAAGCCATCATGATCTTTCCCATGAAGCTTTTCGGCTACTTCAGTTTTTCTTGTCAAGCTAGATTACCAGCCTGGTAGGGACAAAACCACATGCCAGCATCTCATGCTGTGTCCAAAACACAACGTAAACCGAGTTAGTCTTTTAACAAGGGACAATTGATAGAATGACACACAGATGAAGAGAATAAGAACAAACCGATGAGAGGTGTGATGTAAGACACGTCCGCAAGAGCGAGACTCGGCAGCGGGATCTGTTGGTGTAACAAGAACACAATGAACTTTCTGCCATTTGACTCCAGCTGTTTTACCTCGTAACACACACAGGTTTGACAGTTTAGCGGTTAAAACTCATCCGTGCTGAATAGTAATTGCAGAAAGACTAACATGTCCCTTTAAGCATGAGCGGTATAGATGCGTTTGAGTGATGGTGATCACATTTGGCACTAGGGTCTGAATTTATAATAGAAACTTGGGCTCTCTTGCCCCAGGGGTAGATTCGAACGACCTACTGGGCTTATAAATACGAACCAATTGTTCTTATTGCAAAACCATACAAAGAGTACAAAGACTAGCCAGCTGTCATATTGAGAACAAAGTAACTTTTCAATTCATGTTTTTGCAAAGTAGAGCAACAAAGTTGTCAAATGATTACGAGCCCATCAGGCATTCCCAACACGTTCAACGCTCCGACCGCCCACGATGAAGGTGTGTGTGGCTCGTAGTGAGTTTCTTTCAAAAAGTGAGCGATGCCTTTGGGTAGAAAATATATTTAAACACTCTGATCAACATTTTATAAGCGTATAAAGCAGACACCCTTGAGTCCTTCAGACTATTCCTAAAGGACCCTGATCTTTCCGGTCACCTTGTTCTTCACCGCTCGATATATCTTTCACCACAGTTCAGTTTGTCCTGCTAATGAAGGCCATTTCCTCACACGGAATGAGAGGTTACCAGACCCATAAAAACGCCATCACCTGTAGAGCAAGTCACTCCGCTACAAAGAAATTGGAAAAACACTCAATAACAAAGTGTCCTTTGCAATGCTGTGACTGACTCTGAGTTTGGTCACTTGGACTGTGAATGTGGGTCAGAGGGAAAGGCTATAAATTAACATGAAAACTCCCACTGGTTTTTTCCCCCCATTACTCTTCCTTATTATCCGTACAGTGTGGCTGAATGTGGAAGATTCATATTGCTTTAGACAAGACAGTAAAATGAAAGAGAGCTTTTTTGCTTCTTTGATCTCAGAGCTTCAGTCTTCTGGATCTTCACACTGTTCCTTTCTTCGGGGAAGCGTCAGAAGATCCACGTGGCCCGTCTTCAGTGGCAAGGATCTCATCAAGAAAACATCTAAAGGCTGTAATTATTCAATCCTGCTGCTCATTAAGAAACCTTCCATTGAACATTCTTCAGGGAAAGAGACAAAGACGAATATAGACAGTGGGAAAGTGGAAAACAGAAGAGAAAGAATTAAGACAGATACTGTAAGACAAAGCTGGGTTTGACTCTTCAGTTGACTCTGGGTCAAGCAAACAAGCCTCTCTGCTATCAGATTCAGATTGAAGGGAAACAAAATCCTGTTTCGCAAGTTCCCCAAATTGAGCTCTTTGCCGAAAACTACGAGGGATAAACAGAGTAATTCATGTGGGCCGCTGCCCATGGAAAAGATGTTCAGGATAACAGCTGATGCTTCCCATGAGTGGCTGTGATAGAAACCAGCGTGATCTTAATTCTGAGTGCTGCGGTTTCCACGTGAAACCTGCAATATTGAACACTCGCCGCGGTTATCCAGCCCGGCTCATCCTTTCAAACTGTGATAGCTGTCAGGACAGAAACACATCCAAATGTTAGTTTGTCTTTGAGAAAGAACGAGTGAGATAACAACAGAACAAGTGAGCGATAAGGCGGAGAAAAACGGCGAATGAGAAGATGGGTCCCGTAAAGACAAACTTTAAACCGACTTTGAAGCAACAGTCTTTTAAATAAATCATGCGAGTCTCCCAAAATGGAGATTGTAAACGGCACCTGCGTCTCTTTTTAATAATTCATTTCCTGTCACAATCAGACATTCCTCTAAAATGTGTGCGTTTGTTTGCGTGTGAAAGACGAAAGGAGGATTTTTTCGTTTTTATCAGATGTTTAAAACCCACGTATTACATGACAGGCTTAAACAGGAAAAATGGCTTAAACTTTGATTGCGTTTGTTAGCGCCTCTAATGCTACAAGATTAGCACAGGACTCGCTGGATCATACTCGAAATTCACAGAGAGAAATACACACAAGATGAAATTCTGTCATTTAAAGTAATATTGGAATGTAGGAATTATGACTTGAGAAGATATTTTGGCTTAAAGGGCCCTTAAAGTTTTGTGACTTTTATAAAATAAACTTTTAAAAGATATACACCTTACACATTATAAACACAGTACAGTATTTTTCTTGTGGTGAAATGGACCATAAGTATAGATGAGAATTTTACGGATTAAAAAAATATATATATATCTCCTACAAACAGACATGTAAAAAGATTACTTTCCTTATATCTTAACCATCATCTGAACATTTCTTCATCTCTCCAAAAAGTCTCTGGATGTAATTAGCCACAGAATGTGCAATTACACTTTCAGTGTCTGTTTGTTTCTCCATCCACCTATTCATTTATCATTTTTATGCATCTGTACACTCCTAACAACCTGCCTTTCCAGTGAAATAAAAGGCAAACTAGACCATAAAGGAAACTATTTGGAAGACGTCCAGAAGCTAATAGGCTAAATGTCTATCCTATAGCAGAGGAAACAAATGATACATTTAGCTCTTTATAAATATGGGACAGCAAAGATCGATAGCAATATGAAACCAAAGGGCTGTGTTTATGGACCTGCCCTGAGACGATGAGAGAGAGAGAGAGAGAGAGAGAGAGAGAGAGAGAGAGAGAGAGAGAGAGAGAGAGAGAGAGAGAGAGAGAGAAAGAGAGAGAGAGAGAGAGAGAGAGAGAGAGAGAGAGAGAGAGAGAGAGAGAGAGAGAGAGAGAGAGAGAGAGAGAGAGAGAGAGAGAGAGAGAGAGAGAGAGAGAGAGAGAGAGAGAGAGAGAGAGAGAGAGAGAGAGAGAGAGAGAGAGAGAGAGAGAGAGAGAGAGCTAAACAGAAAGCTTTTATTATGAAGAGAATGTTAGTCTGCCTTTCACAGGCTAACTGATTGGAAACGGCTCTTTCAACTGTTGGTTACAGGTCTGCCTTATTCCCGGGCCGTGGCGCTCCATCTAAAAACAGCCTGGGGAGATGACTGAATGGGCAGTAACAGGAGGAGAGGAGAGAAGAGAGAAAGATAGAGACAGATTGGGAACTTGGAAAATAAATCAAGTATGTGGACATTATGAACTTCAGCCTAAAGCCTCCCTCAAGCCTCACCTCCATCTCCAGAGTTGTGTTTTGTGGACTGTATCTGGGCCAAAGCAGGGCGAAAACATTCTCGAAACCTATAAGCAAGACACAAACTATCAGCTGCATTACACTTTTTAAAACGTATGAATAACATTTATACAACGCTTACGCACCTCCAGCCGATCTCAGTTCTGGAAGCTCCGCTAGAAATGAAATCTTTGCACCTTCATCTAATTTATGGAAAGGGCAGATTCACTCACCTTGGCTTAAGAGACTATATAAAGTGGATTGTCATAAAATTCAATGAGCTGTAATAAGGCAGAAATGAGATCATGATTTATTCAGTCTCTGGTCTAGTTTAAAGCTGTATTTTTTAATAAATGACATGCTATACCTGCTCAGTATTGCATAATGAAAAAGCGCTGCTGTGTTCCTCTCTTTAAAGCGATGCAGGTCAGGTAAAGCATTTTTTCACAACTGTAGTGTTTTTACAGGGTCTATGTCAAGGTTGTTTACAGCACATCAAATTCTATGTGCTTGTTTGGACTCAAGAGAACGCAGATTTACTTTTTAGCTGCAAGTGTCTCTAAAAAACACACAGTTACGTAACCTTAAAGTACTAGATAGACAAAAGGCAATGGCATTTTAGTTAACTGTTCAAACTAGCACATGAAGACGTTAAAAAATTGATACTGTATCGGGGCAAAATACTCCACATGCATGTAGATAAAGCTGTACAATGGTACACTAGTTACTCATGAGAACAGTGCAAAGCAGAGCATCAATCCCAGATCAAGTCCCAGATTACACATATACTGATGAAATTTTATTGTTTTAATACAAATTTACGTAATCTGCTCGTTAAGTCTGGCAGCAAAAACGCTCGGATGCCAAACACAAACGACTGATAATGCTAATATACACTCATGGCGTGCTGCAAGACTATTGAAAATCTAACTTTTCTAACTACCTTTTTCCAAATGGCCAGACAGTGATTTATAAAAAAAGTATTATTATTAACTATATCTGTCCAATATTTCGTGCACTTGGAGACTGTAGTGTACACAGTGAGTCTGATTTGAATAAATCATAAGCTCATAAATGGCTATTTTAGCCTCATTTTAAAGACTGGAGGCCTGGACCCAGAAATTGTTTTCTTACATCGCAACTTATCAAGTGGACAGAAAAAAGCATGGCTTGACGTTTAGGTGCACAGACTCATGATGAGCCTCGTTTTAAGTGCACAAATTGAAAGTTTTGAAAGAGCCTCTTTTGACCTCCATACTGTAGCCTATCTAAGTTCAGTCATGATTTTATATCTAACACGAAATATAACCAAGAAACTCTCTTTGGCCTTGTGACATTTATCTCTCTCCTGCAAGCAGGATCTCAGGAACAGATGCTCGGTCTGATAATGATCAATCCAGATGTGATGGATGGCCACTCGGTAACAGCAAAGGACAAGATGGAAGCCACCGGACTTGTGAAACAAAAGACAGATCTCTGGGCAGTCCGTTAGGGAAATGTCCAGGGAGGCCGATACGTATATAATCATATACTATAATTACGTAATAAATGAAATCTATACTGAAGTTCTTTGGCGGTTATAAAAATTCACATACTTTGTGCTACTCTATTATACGTTTTTATTATTATATGCATGAGTTACGCACATTATCAAGCAAATTGACACAAACAACAGTTAATTTGATCGCTTTTTTGAGGAGACACAAGAAACATCTAATCAACGATGCTTCTTATCCAGAAAAGGCTGAACAAATCCATATGTGTGTAGGAACAAAATAAAAAATTAGGGTGATGCTGTGATTGTCAGTAAGTAGACGTTACGTGTCACAAGGACCTTAATAATTATAATAGCTGATACATCTTAGACGCAAACCCTTGACGAAAAGAGCATATTTCACCCTTACCTTCCTGTGGAGCCCCTCCAGCAATCCTCCACGCCTCCTGCTGGCTACAGTAATCATTAGCTACAACATAATTTACCTCCTGTGGGTACAGTGTTACTTTACGAGCGAGTCCAGTGAATAAGCACCACATGGGGAGGAATGGAGACAGGGAGACCTCGCGCTCTCTCTCTCTCTAAACTCTGGCCTCATGGGACGAGAAAATCTAGGCAGAAATAATACAGGTTAATGAAATATTCTCAATAAATGCTTTAAAGATGGCTGTCACCCAAATGCAATTGAAGATTGCAAAATTTTGCATTCAAAAACAATTAGCACATATATGTTTTTGTTTATGCAAAATATATATATGCAACCAGTTATATATTTTGTTTGCTCGTGTATTAACATCATCCCAAATGCCTCTCCCTCCTCATTGCATGCTTCGTTAACGTGATTTGACTGGACCGCATTTTAGGCAAAAGGTGATCACTTTAATTATGCTAACAGTTTATTTTCAGTCACAAGATAATCATCACATATGCTGCGATACAACATGCTATATAACTTGTGCTATATAATAGAGTAAATTATACATTTTTGACATATATATTTCATACATTTGGACAAATATTGCTGTGTTGATGTTTTGCAAAGTTATAAAAGCATCACAGAGCATAGCTGTAACCCAAATTCTAATTTTTAGTGTTTTATATGACAAGTCTTGTAAAAGCTGCCAGCTGCTGTCAAGATTAAAGAAAGTCAAATGTGTTTCGTGATTGTGAGCTGGATGAGAATGGCAGGTGGCAAACTTATTCTCATTTAAACAAGAAATCTACTTGAAAAACTGATGGATCCAATCCATAGCCACCCACTCCTCCACAAGAGGTGTATATTCCTGTCATCTAACAAATACAGTACATGATCAAAACCCTCAGAAAGGTTCAGAATACAGCAAGCACATCATATCCACTGAATGTCGTTATAGTTTTAAAATCGCTATAAAAACTTCACGGCTTGGTGTAAAATAGAGGATTTAAGAGGGATTGCGTAGTAAACAGAGAACAATGCTCTGAATCTCATCCTTCTTAAAAAGCCCAACAGCCCTGCTGCTGGCGTTTCAGAGAATTTTTGCATCTTTGGGGAGATTGCCGGGCAAGCAATTTCTCTCTCGTTCAGATTTCAGACTTTTTTCCTGCGTGCCGTCATGCATTGCCAAATCCCTTCCCGCTCTATTTGTTTCCCTATTTCCTTCTTTACCCCCCGGATGTTTCTGTGTGAGCCGCACACCGCCGGCTCCAGCAGACAGTATCAGAGGGAGGTCTGAACGGAGATGGGCTCATCCAGCATCCACGGAAGGATTGAGCAACAGCTAAGAGTCTCCCGGGGTGAAAATCAAGTCTCCAGACCACAGGAAGATATCCCACAATAAAACAGCCACGGGCCATTCACCTAAACTCATTGAACTCTAATATCGGAAAATCTGAAATCTATATCTTCGTGACCTTTTCTTCTTAACCGTATTTCTCTCTCTGCTTTGAAAGTTTTCTCCGCTGTGTCTGATTCATCATTTCAAACAGCTTATCGTTTTTTTCCTCTCTTCAATTCGCCCACTCTTCTTTTGATACTAAAGGCTTTTCTTCATTTAATTCTATCTTTCTTTCAGATCGTCTCTTTTGAGGTGGTGGTTAAGCAGTGGAAATGTCTGTTATATGAAAGAAACAGGTTTGGATGCTTACCATCACATTTGCAATAAAGGGTTGTGGGAAGGTTGCATTGTGGGATACAATATTTAACGCTGTTCTTGGAAAATAAGCGTAGGTCTTTCAGAGAATTTGCATACTTTCAGTACACACAAGCTACAATGGAACACAGTCACAGAATTAGACAGACAGCTTCAGACACTAAAGACGACATTACGGTATATATTTATCACACAAATAATGTTATTCTTTTGGCTCACTGTCTGTGAACCTGTCTGAGTGGCAGAAATCTCTAATAAAAGCCCTAAGAATAAGTAATAATACACAATCTGCTGCCTTTTACCTCAACTTTGTGCATTAGTCTTCATGAATAATGCAGAGAAAAGTTTCTCAAGCTCACACTAAGTCCTGCCGTCCTGGATATATGGCTTCTCTGGAGCTCAGCTGAAGATGGTCCTTCCGATCGATCTGAAGATAACTTGCCCCTGGACATGTTTTAACTGGGGAACACTTAAGGCTGATATAGACCTGAATGCACTCTCTGCACTTCTGTCTGTAAGGAAAACGCTTGTATGGTTTTATTAGCATGAAATGAAAGAAACACTAGAAGCTGGTGGTCAAATGAAACACAGCAAACATCAAAACGAGAAAGTAACTAGAAAGTAGAATGGAAAACTGAGTATGTGAAACCACTAGATAGCGATTAGATTGTGAAAGACATATATTAAAAAAGACTTCAGTATCCTTCTTATATAATGTGTGTGTCCATTGGTACTGTACATGATGAATAAGATCATCCTGAGCTTTAAAATCAATGTGTACCCATGTATCTGCCCAAAGCGTTTGGATTATGCTACTTAAAGTTCAACACTTATTAAATATTTACCCTAGAAAAATGCATATTTGAATACTTAACTAAACCATTTCTTAAATCTTTTTTGCATGAAACCACACATACGTTTGCTCTTTTTGGACTGTCCCTTGAGCACATCTACTCAAGGTAATCCAGCATACGAAAGCCTGACTGTGATAACCTATCAGAAGCCGGAGTGAACCAGCCACGTTCCTATCGACCGGTCTGATTGGCTGAAAGCTCCCTCTGCACTTCATGGCCCTGGAGACCGGAAGGGTCGATATCTCCTGCAAGGAGAAATGATTGATCCTGAACATCAACCTCCCATCCATCCCTTAAACAAAACTCTCCAGTAGAGGAGAAATCTGCCACAGCGATCAGATTAAAGGGATGCTGCGAACAAAACAGATATGAAACAATACAACTGAACTTGATATCGGGCCACACACACACTTACATGTGTGTCAATGTCGAGAGTTAATAAAGACGTGCTGTTTAATCTACTGTATTTACACTGAAAAAGACAGAAAAGTATAAATCTACAGACAGGCCAAAAAAAGCACTCGAATATTAAAATACTAAGTGCCCTCTTAAGCATTACATTAAAGTTTATAGCTTCAGGCCGAAAAGAAGGAAATAGTTCTTCAACCTTTAAAATGCACAGCACAAGCCCACACCAGTTCTGGTTAAAGGCGATGTTTTAATAAGAAGAATAACACAAAACGTTTAGGAGCTCGGGGAGGCCAATGGGAGCCCTATTTACCATCCTATCTGCCAGTCTTAAACGGGACCCTGCACTTCTGAACCCCTCGCCTCTCATCTTCAAAGCACGACGGTTGGTGGCATGGAAAGAGGGCTCCCCCACACAGAAAGGGCACCGGCAGGAGCTGATGGAAGCCTTAGTGGCCTTGGCTGAAGGGCGTCTTTGTTCCCCGCCATGCGAGTTCGCTGCCTGGGCCGTGATTAAATACAGGCTCCGGTGGGAGGCCTTCAGCTGGCGAAGCTCATCTCCGGCTGCTCCCCGCCGCTCCTTTTCTCTGAAGAGGAGGGCAGGGGGTATGAGCGGCGCCGCCGGGTGGGCGAGGGCCTCTGCTCCGGGTCTGTTATAATGAGCGGTCGCTCGCTCGAGTCCGGAGCTGCTGGAGAGAGCATTAGACACATGCTTCAAACCGGTCGTTCAGTGATACAGAGCTCTGCGTCTGGCAAGGGTGAGTATTACTTGACAGCGGGGGCATTTATAATTGAGCTTGAAAGCTGATTTCGTTCAAGACTGCAAAAAAGACATTTTTCTTTGATCAGTATTTTTTTTTAAATGTAACCATTATTTATAAGATGATACATTTTCTTAAGAAGCAAAATTGTATATTTAAGGAGCAAAATGATTTATTCAACTATAGTAACTTGTTTTCAAAGAACACGTTGTAGAGAATGTTAAAGATGATTTGATAATTTAACCCTTTAATAGAGTTCACGTTTTTGTAACTTAGCCCACAGAATTAATCATGTTTTAAATGAATACAGTAATAATTATTCATGTTAAATTACAGGTGTTAACTTTATTATAACAACACAACAACATAAATGATTATAATTTACTATTTACCTAAAAAAAAAATCACATTTACAGTATGAACAAAGGTGCATTTTTGTGCATTAATTGGTTAATCTCAAATAAATATAAATGTCTGATAAATATAAATGTTAATTTTCGTTAAATATTGTCAGTATCATTTAGTTTAATCAGTTTAACATTGTAAGTGGGTCCACAAGGGTAAAACATTTTTCTTTTTAAAACATCAGTAGTTTTCCTACAGAATTTTAGGATTTTTAATCTAACGTGAGATTTGTTCTGACAAAAATACAAACTAAGAGAATTGTTATTTTTTGCAATGCAAACTTTGAATAAAAAAAATTCAAAGAACATAAAAACAGAGTTACATAAAAATCCAAAAGACTTCCTGAAAAACTAACAACATTCAGTTTAAAAAATGCCATTTGATATCACCATTTTTAACCTACACAGCACACATGGTTTCAGGCACTGAGATTCTTCTACCAATATCTGCAACCTTGCAATGCACATGTAATGTTTATGTCTTTATTTATTTATAAAATCATTGCCTGGCCAAGTGCGCCTCCTAAACAATCATTGACTATCAAAGTCAACCCGTCCTCATACACTTCCACTGACTATGAAAAGATGCAAATAAAAAGAAACATAAGGAGGAGAGCGTTCAGGAGAAACATCTGGAGATATGCCTCCACAGAGATCTCCACTACAGCGCATTATTGATCCAGCTCTCTTTCCCCAGAAGCATCAAGGCTGCGGAAAACCCTTGAAAGAAACTCAAGCCTCCCCAGCTCTGTTCTCGGGGGCAAAATAAATAGATCCCAACCCGTCAGAGGTACTGCCATGGTCTGTTTGCACCACCCGTTGCTGTTTTATTGATCTGAGATATAGGCGCTTCCATTCCACGCGGCACACAAACAAAACTAACGCTTCCAGGCGACTCGTGCACGAGCACAGAATCACAAGAAGATACGCAAACAAAAGCCTTGGAGAAAGACAGTGACTAACATTTTTTTATGCATACAGTGGCCCAAACCAGACACTCGAGACTTAAAATGTTTGACCTTTCAACAAATAACAACTGTGAATTTATGCCGTCCATTCTCTTCATTGCTTTTGAGTTATAGTACATATAAATATTTATAAGTTACCCACTAAAAGCTTTTTCTAACAAAAACGTGCACTTGGAAATTTGACCGGGCTTGTGCATGAGGCTATTTGTAAATATATGCGAGTGCAGGCTGATGTTTGATCGCCAGAAGATTCTTGTTTTTTCATAGGGTGTTTCTTTTCCTTCCTTCAGCTCCATCTCCTAATTGGGACTATCCATACAAAGTCCCATCAGTGCAACCCCCGAACGCCCAATCGCGGCATCGGGTACGCACGCCCCCACGCACGCAACACGCAAACACGAGCGTGTGTTGTGTGATGACAGTCACCTCTAGCATCTCTGCAGCCAATTAAATGTGTTTTCAAGACTTGTCAGATGGTTTCCCATCCCACTGCCTCCCTGGTGTACGAGCTTGTCTTTACACATCAATGGATGTGTGTTTCAGCCAATGGCGGAGCGGCATCTAAACAGACACGAAGGGTTGAACACACAGGATCTGGACATGTCCGTGTAGTTAGTGTTCGTCACGGTGCTTATATCATAAGACATCAACCTCGTACCCGAAAGAGAAATAATCAGCAAAATACGCTCATTAGGATTCCTACAATCTCATTCACCACACACAGATACACAAACACACACACACATTAATGTATATATAATCAGTCACTTAACCTCTCTCCTACACATCTCCTGTGTATGCTATAGCACCACGTCTACACACATAACCTCACACCTACACATAATACTGTACATAAACACAATATGTTGTGGACATGTGCTACTATTCTGGAGCTTTAAGGTGAAAGGATACTTCCCAGAATGCTCCACTGACACACCGTAGGCCATGTGGATGTTGATGGGTCGGATGCTGGAAGACATCGCCTCATGAGACTGATTTGATGTCGTGACCATCGCCTGGACAGAAATAAAAACAAGCAATAAAATATGCAAATGGCAGTCAAACAAAAGGAAAAATACAGCTGCAAGCAATATGTTTTATAAAATCATGTACATCACACTAATCGTGATCAAAGGAATATGTCGATTTCCTGTAGCTCAACTGGTAGAGCTATAGATGTAACACACAGGTCACAGTTTAACACTCAATGCTAAAACCTTACCTTAATGAATTCATTACTGACAAATATAAAAACGTAAATGAAAAAATGAATGTAAATTTATGCAATTATGATTAGTTTTAATATGAATTTATAACAAGTAGGAGGCGTTGTGGTCAGATTTGGGACCACAAGGTCACATGCTAACTTATTTTAATATACTAACGATTGCTAGGATACAGCTTTAGTATATAGGAAGCATTACATAAAACAAATCTTTTACCTAAATATTATCAGAGGAAAAATTGGATAAAAGCTGTAAGATGAATTTGTTAAGGAACAAGACATTTTTCACTAAATGAAACAAAAACTTTATTGGATGTCCCAGAGCGATCAAGTTTTCTACTTTATTCAGAGACACAGAAAATTAAACAGCTTGATGTTTACAGCCTTCCAGATCAGTCTGCCAATTCAATTTTAATTTCAAAATATGCCATTTGTCACCATACATTTAGGAGTCCAAACCAGAGAAAAGATGACAAATGGAGCTTCAAACCTTTGGGCTTATTTCTAAAATATAATAAAGCATTAAAAAGAGCATATTTTATTGCTCAGATGTTGCTCTTGAGAGACATCAGTTATGTTCATTCAACTCAGCAGGAGATACATGCAAAACTCCTGATTTGTTTACTGATATCTAGGGAAATCAATTGTGGTATTTTAATTTAATTTTTTAATTCTTCAAGAAAGTATTTCTCTATTTTTTTTATTTTAAAGAAAAGCCTCTCTATGCTAATAAATTATATTTATTGGACAAGTGAGCCTCTGAGATTAAAACTGCTTTATACAGTAAAATCTGCAGTACAGTCTGCTATGAAGAGTCACGCCTGGTTGACTGTATTATGTAATTTCATTATCATATGGGCTATGCATCTCATCCTATTTATTAGAGGAGATAAACAGCTCCCTACAGGTTAACAGATGGCAGCAAGATTTACATCGGGTCTTTTCTATAGGTCAAAGGAAAAAATAACTTAAAATGAAACATGTTCAAGTAACGGCATCCAGGTTTGAAATGCGGGGTGAGTAAATGACAAAATGTTCATTTATGGGTGAACTGTTTTTTTAAAACCAGTCTGAGGAATGAACATCTCTGAATGTGTCCATGTGCATCTCCCCCCTGACCAGCAGCCAGCCAGCCGTGTTCATGTTGTGAGATTCATGTCACTGTCTAAAACGCGTAGCGGACGGTAACACAGATGCTCAATGTCCACAAGGTTGAGCCGGCACCAGTCATAAAAGCAGCTCTTATTGTTTTACACCCAGAGAAAGTCAAACCATTCCGGATGGGTAAACCCATTACCTAGAGGAAGTAAAGTTTGAAAAACTGAGATTGCAAAAGTTGGTAAAAGCTTTTATCAGCAATACCTCAGAGCGTTCTTAGGTAATTTGGTGGGTTATGAGAAGATTATAACTTACATTCCCTACAGGTCCATTTTACAAGATGGTCTCACACTGTGTTGTTAACTAAATAAGATTTATTTTTAATTTTACCAGCATTATCATGATTGTCTGGCCATCAAGCGCTGGAAAATCAGCCTTTAAATATCTTCAAGCAAAATGCTAAAATGATTTTTTTGCACATTCAGTCTTTATTGGATTTTTGGGTTTGGTGCAGAGCAGAACTTTACAAATCCTTTACAGGTTAGAAACGCTGCTGGAGGATTAAACAATGTATGAATTGGAATGCAGTATCATACAGTAACATTTCCTGTACAAAAATGATAAATAATTAATGATAAGGGAACAAAAAGAGCTTTCTGATTTCTGACAACAAAATAAACATCCTCTATCACTGATAAAACTGTCTTTCTTCTCTCTCCAAAGTTGCACTGCTTACAGTAATTAAAGCATCTCGCTGCCTCTACACTAATGAGTCATTAAACAAAGACATCATCGTGTCACTGATTAAAAAAAATAAAGATAAAGAAAGTGGAACACTTCAAAGCTATGAAACTAGTCAAGGACTCGTAACAAAAAGATGAATGAGCGAGAAATAAATCTAAAAGGGGTAAAAAAAGAGGGAGGGTATCGCAGCGATCAAATCCCCCAGCTTCCACTTGAACTTTACTTAATGTGCACGGGGACCTTCTCCAGCGAATAATTCTGATAGAGTCATATCATGTGTCAACCGAAGAGAGACGTAGAATGCGTGGAATGTGACGGACGGTCACACAAAGAATCGTGACAGACTCCATAATTAAACGGAGGGAGTGGAGATGACCCCCGTCACCTCCGTCATGCGGCATATACCGCCGCCCATGTGTTGAATACAGACACGCCGATAAGAGACTTCCACCGCTCTCCGTCCGCACATATATTAAGATTATCTTAAATTATTCACTCTGTACCTCTGGAAGTTATGGAGAGCATTGAAAAGAGGGGTTTGGCTCAACAGATTTGCTGTTTGCGGGCCGAACGGCTCTCCCGAGTCAAAGTTTGACCTGAGTGAATTCTTTGGTGAAGATGCTATTGATTCACTGGCTGTGTTGTGCATAATCCAGATGTTGTATGCATGAGCTTTTTGAGAGACATTTGGAGTTTATGCCATGTCAGCGGTTGATTGACAGGTAAGAGAGGGTGGATTCTATCTTTCGAAAGTTAGGCCATGTGGATGCCCAACTGAGCTTCTTATAAGAAAGACTGATGCTGTCCTGGTATGTTTATAATTACAATTTCACCCGTATTTCTTCATATAGCCATTATAGTACATGGATATGGAGACAGAGAACCTGTCACATGAAAAAACTTGACAATCTCAAATATAAGAAATTTGTATTACATTTTAAGCCTAAAAATAGTTATCAATCCAAGTTTCTTGCAGTAAAAGTCTCGCTGAAAAACTAGTCCCTGACTGACTGTAATGTATTTTTAGGTTGCTGTGCAGTAATACACAGAATCATAGGGTGAAGCGCTCATAACTACACAACTATTGACCAGAATCAAGGACTGAAACTAACCGTTTCATAAGAAATAATAATAAAGCCTGACTCAGCAAGCATGACTAAATATGCAGATTTGATCATATGTTTCTACACAGTCACATTAACGAATGAAGATCACAAAAGTAAGATCAAAAGCCTTCTGCGGTTTCTCCGCTCAGATCTTCTAAACACGATGGAATAAGACTTGTCAATTAATGTAAACACGCCACTTTCATTTCAGACCAAGCAGTCTGACCTCAAATAAACAGAAGAGTATTCACAAACACACACGCACGTATCTACACACGCTTCCCTTTTAAGATTTCACTAAGCCCATAATCTGATCTGACGTGTAGTGATGTTTGAAGTTTTTCTTTGGTTACTATAGCGTGAGGCCAAAGATCCTGGTGCGCTGCAACAGGATTTAAATAGTTTGCATGAAAAGCCCTCCAAATGAACCCATAAATAAGAAATGGACTTCTTTTTAGCTCTCCGTCTCTTTCATGTGTAACAAGCTGCAAGGTGGAGATTAGATGCTCTTTGAGTTTGGTGTCAATTTGAAGTGAAAGAAAGAAGCTCTTGTAAAAGATAATGTGACTTGCACGCAAAGAGATGCAGCTCAATCTGGATTATATACGTGGACACGCAGTGCTTAAAAAGTACATTTTAGCACAAAACAATACAAAGGAATATTAAACTTTCACAAAAAACACGGAGTGTGACTTTATGAAGAACAGTGTTTGACCGTAATTAGCTCAATACAAAGCAACCTGTTATGTTTGAATTACCTCTCCAAAACAGGTAATTAATTGTATGTTTCCAATTTCCTTCACACATTTAATTGGCTTTGTAGGATACTATGAGCAGTCAAGTGCATCTGAAAACCAAATTCATTAAATTTGATTTATTCACAAAAGGTACGAGTCACACCAATTTTTAACTCTGGGGATCTTTTTTGAATATTAATAGCGTTGTTTACAGAAGGAAAATACTTTTCTATAAAATATATTTTCATTCACTGCATTACCACCAAACAAACTTGAACTTGACATTTTTTTTATAAATATTTATTTATTTTTTAAATATTTTATTTACTGCATTACCACCAAACAAACTTGAACTTGACATTTTTTTTAAATATTTATTTATTTTTTAAATATTTTATTTACTGCATTACCACCAAACAAACTTGAACTTGACATTTTTTTTTAAATATTTATTTATTTTTTAAATATTTTATTTACTGCATTACCACCAAACAAACTTGAACTTGAACATTTTTTAAATATTTATTTATTTTTTAAATATTTTATTTACTGCATTACCACCAAACAAACTTGAACTTGAAATTTTTTAAAATATTTATTTATTTTATAAATATTTTATTTACTGCAAAAAATAAATGTCTTACTTGGTGTGTCTATAGTTTAGTAGTAAAATACTTAAAACAATACACATTTTCTTCACAAGCAAAATGACCTAAGATATTAAGTTTATTTTCTTAAAAAAAGATAATTTTTTATAAGTTTAGCATAAAACAAGCAAAAATATTTGCCAGTGAGGTAAGAAAAATAAACTTGAACTTAAACTTTTATTTTTCTTAACTCATTGGCAGACATTTTTGCTTGTTTTAGGCATAAACTCACCCAAATGTAATCTTTTTTCTCGAAGCCAAGACTTGAACTCGAAGACATATTCCCACCACCAAGTCTCTCCAAACAGCACTAAATATGCTAATTGTATCAGTTTATACAAAAAAACCTGCTTATATAACAAAATGTCACATTTCGCTTTTGTTAAAGACAGTCACAAGAGTGCATTAAAGCAACAAAACAGTCAAATCCAAAGTATTTTGCATCAGGCCACGACCTTGTGGTTTCCCTGCCGAGGCTGTTAAGACCGCTGCCAACACAACACTATTACACAAACTTCTGTCTTAATAACCCTGAGCCAACTCTTGCTGGACGCCTCTAATAGATGTCTGTGTGTCTGACTGCTTTAGTTTAGTGTGCAGTTGTGTCTGTTGTCTGCATCTTTCTGTCTTAGTTAAGGGCAGTAAGAGTCTGTCTAATGGGAGAAATAACCTCTTTGCTTCTGTAAGAGTAAACTTATGCCTACACTTCCACACACACACATACTGTAAATATATAAATATTGTATATGTATAAATATATGCAGATTATAGCTGTTTATGATTCATGAAAATCAGGCAGAAGTTGTGATCTGTTAAAGTCAGTTTTGAGTAATTTTCTAACTTTTACTGCTGACTACTTTTTTTCTTCCTTGTCCAAGCGTAGATCGCTCATAATGCAAATCTAGTCTAGCATCATTTACATGATAATTAAGCGCTTTACAGGCTTAAATACGAAATTAATCTTTATATATGTTTTGTATTGTCAGTTTTCCTGTGTGTCGGTTAAAACCAAGGAGCTCTTTGGTACACGATCAACAGTTTGAGAACCACTAGTCAAGATACATTAAAACTTCTGATAATACTTTTAAAATCAAATTTAATTGAGACAATTTTACTGTAATTTGTTATCACATCCAGACACATTTACTGCAATAAAACCAAGTACATTCTCCAAAACGTTTCTCTTATAAAATCAGATTCTGTGTTTCAACAATAAAAGCACACTGGCTATAGTGAAGCAGCGGGACAGAACAGAATGTCCCTTGAACAAATGGACCACCGCCAGACCCGTAAACTCAACAACAGCTATTTAAAACAAACAGAAGAAGTGAGGAAAGCATTCTCTGTTCCCTCATTTCAAGCTCTCAACCTTCCCTGTTGGAAACGTCTGAAGAGGTTTTTAAAAAGATGAATGAATAAATAAATACAGGCCAACACTTTCCGCCCACAAACCAAACCAAACTCTTTCGCTGCATGGAGAAAATGGCACCCCTTTCAAATTGAATTAAAGCCTCTTCAGGCACACTGCCTTCCTGTGAGCTTCTCAGAGCGTCACTGGCATCCTCCGCGCTGTCAGCCTAATGTCGCTCTGATCTCCCGCTGAAATTTATATTAATCAGGACTGGTGTCTTCTCGCTTTCGCTTCCACATACACCAGCGACAGCCTGATTTGTACTTGTTTTTATTTAACTTCTATTTTACTTTCATTCTTTTTCGTTGTGTTCTCCTACGCTAGGAAATGGAGGTTAAAACTGGTTTCCTGGCACGCTGGAATCAGGAAATGAGTCATTTATGAGCCAAAATAATCTTGTTGTTGTTTTTAGAAGAAATTAGAAGAAAATGAAAAAAACAACAACATTCTTTATACTGTATCTGACCTGGACGCAATGACTACATAATATTGCTGTCATAAATCACAGTTTATTTATTGTTAATACAATCTATTAATGACTCAAGAATAAATATTGGACAAATTTTCATAACAATAAACAAAGAAACAAATTCATTTCATAAAAATTTTTTATCATATGTAAAATAAAAAAGACTAATAAATAAAATAAATAGATAAATTGAATAGATAAATAAAAAATTATACAAAAAAATCTAAAATAAAAAGATTAATCTATTGTTTAATAGATGCTTTTCTGCAAAATTTGACAAATACTCATGAAATAGTTAAAACAAAAATAAAAAAATGTCATTTTTACTTTCTGTTAAGTTGTTCATTTGTGGTGTCCTTTAAGGCAATATTGCACTTTCAACAGGATTAAAATGTGAAATGGTTTCAAGATTTCAAAAGTGCTAGAATAGTGTTCATGTTTAATGTGATTAATGATGTGGTGCTATTTACACTGTATGTAAAAATCAAGAAAAGTTTAGATACACAATTTAGATACATATGCAACTTAAATACCAGCAACCAGCAATGAGACATAAAAATAAACAACAAAGCAAACAGACGTAACGATTTTTGATCAGTTCTCCGGTTTCCATCGGCGAGGAGCCAAAGTCAATTTGAGAGAACTACTAATCAGAAGAGGAACACTGCTAACATCAATGTCCAATAGCACAATGATCCAGAGAAAAGAGGTCAGAGAGGAGTAGACGTGTAGCACAGCGGTCACATGAACGGACAGATGTTAATCTTTCAAGCCTGAAGCAGCTCTCGCAGATCAAACATGAACCTCTGAAACCAGAATATTTACAGAGCGGCGCGAGATGATGTAGCCGCGGCATGCTAATTAACACCGTTAGCGGGGAGAGAGTGAATAAGATCGATGTGTTTGTGTGGATGGATTTAAGCAAAACTGAACATCGATTTGAGAAACGCAGACTAGTCGTGTATCTATACAGCGTGTTCTGTGTGAAAGAGTAAAGGTCCATTCACACCATGAATGAAAAGTATAATGATTACTATATTAGTACCCACTCCAATGGATGATAACAATATGTATCATCAAATGCATACAATAAAAAATGTAATAAATAAGGTGAATATGCAATTATATAAAATATTATAAAGCGGTTAGTACTAAGTATTATTTACATGATTTTATATGTTAAATACTGTTAAATAAGACAAATATTTTGTATTTCAAATATAACACATTTTTTATCTTTAAACAAGGAAGAAAAAAACCAAAGAAGTAATACAAAACTGAACATACCTTATACAGCATATACCCTGACGGTATGCATTGTCCTTAGACTGATCTTTCAAGGACGTTGTTGTGAATATTTTACTAGAAAACAGAAGAAAAGTATTGATTAACAACATAGTTCTTGCAGTCTTAGCTTACTTCAAACTTGCTGCAAAAGTTTTCCAGAACACAATGTTTTCATAAGGATATTGTTCACCCTACACATAATCAATATGACTCAACAAAAACCTGAGAACATAATGTTCTAGCTAGTCACCAAAAGATGAAAACAGTCACTGATGACTGTATAAACGATCCTTCAATTTAACAAATACACAAATTCTGACACATCCAGAAATTTCCTTATTAAAACAGGCGTCTCATCTCCCAATGTTCTTTTATACGGTTCTCGTTTCATTTTTTCACTTTTCGAGGATGAGGAGCTTTAGGCTCGACACGTCAGATTGATTCTTTTGCACGAACAATTTGTTCTCGCTCAACGCGGGCTAAACGACTCTCTCACCATTGATCCAATGACGCCTGCGTTTGCCGTCTGGCCTTGACTGTTTCGAGTCTCAGGAATATTTTTTTATTTCTATCTGAATGTGTTCTGCTCTGTGGCAAAGAGCTCGCCTCCGCGTGCAATTACACCAAAGTGCCTTTACTCACTTTTCGCTGATGTAAAGGCACACAGAGATGGTGACCTTTGGACGTATTACTGTTTTTTTAGTCCTTTGTCACACAGATATGGATGAGTAGACAAAGTGAAATGCTTTTATGCGTTGATAGAGGAGGAGAGTGGGACATCTTTACTCATCCAGACAGCAATCTTTTACCACCTCGGGCACGGCACAGCTGAGCGTGGTTTATTCTACTGCAGATGTGGTGGATGCGTTGTGTATACAAGCATTTTATTTTATACATTGATATTACAGGCAAGTTTAAATATGTTTAGAAATGCATTTGCCCAGAAAAAGCCAGCAACAGACAGTGTTGTTTTTACATGCCATGTAAAAAACATTTTAGTGCCATGCAGTAGCATACAGTACAAAACCAATAAACAATTATTTTTATAACAAATAATTTTTATAATATTTATCATTTAAAAAATATATATTTTTATAATTTAAATTTATAAGCTAACTAATATTTTTATAATTTTTCTAACAAATTTTTCTAACAATAAACAAAAAAATAATAATGCAAAGTTAATGTTATTTTTAAGAAAACCTAATATTTAAAAAAGATTTTATCTGAAAGATATAAAGAAACTATGAGAGCTGGGCTCAGTTTTTTAGCTCTGTAATGGAGTAAACATCTTTGTACAAATGAGAAAGTTTAAACTCATCTCTGCAGTGTGGTCTAATGAAATTCTGCTTTCCTCTAAAGTACTTAAACTATCCCTTCACACCAAAAGTGGGAACTAACAATTTCAAATCCACTCAGAATAATCCTCAGAGGACATCCAACATACTCTATGATCCACACGTATCTATAGACTTACTCAATAATGCCTTAAAATTTCCAAAACTTTACAGTGTAAACTAGTTTTAAGAACACCAACAAACCAAACTTCTACTTTCTCAGTGAAGGTTCACAGTACAAACTAAAGCAAGTAGACGGTTTTCAAGAAGACTCACCCATGAGGAGGCTGTTTGGAGAAGATGCAAGAGAAGCTGAATGTTGCAGAGGACGTTCATTTCAGAGACGCTCATTTCTCCTCAACTAACATCTAGAAAACATACTAAAGATAAATGTCCCCTAAAATTATTAGAAATCAATGGATCGATGTCAATGTAACAAATGTTGACAAGCAGTAAGAGTACAACGCTAAAAAAATACATGAGAGATGTATGTAGTGATATTTCTCTTCCCTGTACAGTAGATAGTGGCATTATCAGCAGCAATATTATTTCATATTATTTCTCTTTGTTAAATTACAAAATGAACATTTAAAAAAAAAGGCAAAATACAAACCTGGCCTCCTATAACTCACAGAAGTCCCTTCATCTCTCAACATATTTCAGCATTTTTACCAAACAAAAATATATGTTTTTCTGTTCTACGTAATCAATGTAAGATACTTAACATGGTAGAATAACATTTGACTATTAGAACTATAAACTATACAAACTGAGATTTGGTATTTTAAGTGCCATTTCGAGCTGAATGTGAATCCGAGTTCACACTGTTCACATTTGAGGTGAGATACATGATCGCCTGAATAAGAGATGACAGGCTGACCGCTCGGGCAGCTAGAGTTTTTGCCGCAGTGTCAAGCGGACGAAACTCAATGTAGCGAGCTGTGAGAGTCCTCCACAGTCCAGGTGTGGGATCGCCCATGTGTGAAATCCCACATCGCTCTTGTGCATTCGGACGCCCCGACGCTGGCCTCTGTCCGCCCGAGTCCTGTGTGTTGGAACAGCCATCTCGAAGTGAAGCCTGGCTCATTGACCACACTAAAGGTATGAGCGGGCGAAGCCCATTGACTTCGCCGGTACGGACTGCAGTTGTGGGTCGGTGGGCTGGCACACTCGATGGCTGTGTTTGGACTCATCAGTGTTCAGGTCATTGGCCGGATCAGCGCTCCAATGACTTATTTGAGAGTCAAACCGGAGGATGAAGTTCAGTATTCACAAGGTGACCTAAAGGTCATTTTACAATACAAGTGCTCCATGTTGATCGCACACAGTTCGAGGGTCAATGAGCACAGCTGGATAACACAGCGTCTCCGTTCTGCTGAAACTCTCTCTAACCAGCACAAACACCTGCACGCTGTGAGACACCTGTTTCTGATTACCAGTATTTACCTCTGGATGTTTTTTCCCCCGGTGAGCATATTCATTTGGCACATCAGCTCATTTATAAACATTTCAGAGCACACTGATAACTAATTCAGAAAGCTGCTGTTTGTTTAGAGTTTGGGTGAGGAAACACAGACACGGAGTGAGAGAAAGAGTGGGAGAAATGATTCAAACTTCAGAGAAAAATTATAATGCAC
The DNA here is from genome assembly GCA_019155185.1 of Beaufortia kweichowensis. NCBI lineage: Eukaryota > Metazoa > Chordata > Actinopteri > Cypriniformes > Gastromyzontidae > Beaufortia > Beaufortia kweichowensis. The sequence goes on along the minus strand of CM032815.1, from coordinate 1,659,975 downwards.
CACAAATGTGGTATTATAAGATGAACAAACCAGATTTTAAACCTTACCATAAAAAATACATATATACACCTTACACAAAGTCTAGTAGTTTACAATAGTAAATCCTGAAGTATACTAAAGTATTTTTTTATGTGGGCTATATTTCTGCAGTCTGATCACCAGGAAACACTTGAAAGTTCTAATGCAGTAAGGATGCATTTCAGTCATTACCGCAATTAACCAGCCACTTATGTTGCATATGTAAAACCAACAGGATGTTAGCAGTGCAGCGGAGGGAATTACTCCTGGAGACAAAGAGACAGGAAGTAAGTGACTCTGACAGCCCATCTCTCTCCTTCTTCTCTCTCCGCTCCTCCTCTCCCGCTCACCATCATTGCGGCAGAAGGGTGACGGACAGATAAAAGAAACCTTTTAATAACACTGCAACCTTTTAAGAGGGGGAACAATCGACAGAGCCCACAGGCGAGATGGAGCCAATCAATGTGGCTGTGCCCTGCCATCCGCTCTTCCTCCAAGCCTCCCACCATCTATCCCTTCTCTCCATCGCTCTCGCTCGCTCATTCTGTCAGCAGAAGGGGAGACATCTTCCACCTACGTTTTCACAATCGCTTCTCTGAAACTTCTCCGTTTAAACGGTACTTTTCCTGGCCTTATTGGAACCGCTCCTGATGGGACCGCATCTCACTTTGTCATTAGCAGCAATGTGTTCTTACAGATAGAGGACAGCCTGTGATAGGATCAGCTCCTCAGAGAAATGAATTGACGGTGTGGTGACTTTTTAACAGCTTGTTGTTTTCAGCTGTCTTTTCTCTTCACATTCTTGTTTTTTCTTTGAGTTTTCAGTGAGATTAGACGAGTCTCCTCCCACACAGAGTCTCGCCTGAAGCTTAGCTGTAGAGTAAACAGTCTTATTCTTTTTTCTCCCCGTCACGCTCTTGTTTTCTTTTTACATCTTTTTACAGCTTTTCAGTTTCCAGTAAGTCATGTTAATTGCAGAATTAAAGCCTTTGTAATCTTTCATTAAAATGAAATAACTAGCTCCGCTTCTCAAACAACTGATCACCTGGGCCCGAAGACAACACGAAACGAAGGTTTTCCCCTTTCGTAATGCATGTCCAAATAAAACAGCTTCTGAAATGAGAAACAACTGTAGGGCGGGACATAATTTCATCCATTGGGAAGTGATTTGCTAATGAGTGGTTGGAGGTTACCATTTCTGATTTAAGATTATGACGGCACATGAATAAAAAATAATAAAGTGCACAGAATTTAAAAACAAAAAAACAAAAAAAATAAACCATCAATTTTGATTTCATGGTGACTTTAATGGTAACCGTTCACCAAACAGTGACCCAATATAGGCATTGGTTTAGACTACTGTTTTTGGTAATGCTGCTTTTCTAAAATCTGGTCAAATTGAAACAGTAAATTAAGGCAGATTAATATATTTAATAAACAAAAATTAAAGATCTAAAAACTGTTACCATTGGGGTAAATCTCTTGAAGGGTGAACTCTCAAAGTGGCTGAAGGGAGCAGACATTCACAATCCACTGCAGACCCCCGTGTTTTCTCACTGAATATCCTATTTGACATAAAAATACAGTACATGACTGAAATGAAATAAGTTGTACATTTCATCATGGGGATCGTAGGGATAATTAGTATTTTTATGACACATATGATTTTGTAAAAACCAGTCATAAGCATTACATTAGCAGCACAACAGTTATAGGCTCAACCCCAAGAAACACACAAATACTGATAAAATATATAAATGTATACTTTAAAATGCGCTGTAACTTCCTCTGGATAAAAGCATCTGCCAAAATGCATAATGCATCATGAACGCTTTTTAGTGTCATCGCAGAGACCACTTACTCCATCAGTACTTCACAGATTGCTTTACACCAATCAGCATTTGATAATGAGCTGTAAATCTTTGCCATTGATCTTGATGTTTAAGCTACAGAAGAGAAATCATATAAAAACAGCATCAGTCATGAGCTGGAGAGGACAGCGCGTTCATTAACGATTTTACTGCCTCGTCGCCCTTGTGCTTAAATCATAAAGGAGGTGCTGACCAGACATGAAAAACAAAAGATGAATTATACTTGCCTAAAGTCACTTTCAGATTTGCATTCAGTTTACACAAGATGTGCACTTTATATGTTTAATTAGAGCTTTTGTTATCAGCTGTGGTTTATGATTTGCTTTTTTAACGAACACAATTGTTCATTTATGTATATGGATATGAAACAGTCTTGCCCATATGTGTGTGTAAATTGTACAGTACACGTTTAATAAGGGTGTTAATTAATGTGGCAATACTGAACCAGACAGGTTCATTTACATCTGTTTGAATGAAAAGATTTATTAAAGTCAAGTTAGTAGCATCACTACTTATCACTACTTCTACAGTACAGCACTTACAGAAATGTAAACTCAACTAATTAGACTATGTTTGGACATGTTTAGAAATGTTTACACACCTATAGTCGACACTAAACGCTGGGTTTGTTTTTCTACTTTAGAAAGACCAAAGCAATACAACACGAGGCTTTCCTGTGAAGGCAACGCATTCATATCAGCACACCTACACCGTCATACAAAGCCAATCTGCAAGAATCTTTCCAGTCAAAATATGCTGCAGTCTGATCATTTATTACAGTTCACTGAATGTGACGAGAATTTAAGCACACGTTTCCTTTTAATGCAAGCTACAGAAAGAGAAATACTGAAGAAGTTTGGGGGAAAACTGACACAGATTTCTGTTCCTCGTCCAGCTGAGCGAATGCGCGGTAAAGCCCAAAACTGTAAGACGCAGATAAGCGACATGAAAAGCAAGATCAGAAATAGAGACGTATTCTGAATATATTGTGAAAAAAACAAGAGCAGAAATGAAATCTTGCAGAAAATGGTTTTCTTTGCTCAAGCCATTTCTACTTTTAAGTGATAGAAAGTTGGAGTTTGTGTTTTAGATGAGGTTAGTATGCAAATGCTTAGGGACCTACAGGAGATAGGAAGCAGAAACTACAAACTCAGTGTTTTTCTCACTCAAAGGCTCTCAAAACTGCAATCTTTATAAACAGTCTTCAAATTAATATTCCATACTGAACGTCTGTATCTTCTAGCCACAAACTAGAAACACGAGTCTTAGTAAGAAACTGACTTAAATCTGACTGTAATTCAGTCTTTGCAATGTGTATCAGCTCTTATTTAGCTTGTGGTTCTTCCTCATTGTTTAAAAACTACACAAGCCTGTAGATAGTTTGCTTTAATAAAAATACAGTACAGATTTGTATTTATGCATTTCTTAGACACTTTTATCCAGACAGACCTAAAGCGCATCTAAGGTATGAAGTAGATTTTTATCAGTGATTGTGTCTCTTGGGATTCAAACCCATGTTCATACCCCTGTCCCCAAGGTCACAACTACCACTATAGCTACAGTAGGACTATGTATAACGTTACAGCAATGTTTTTTCCTAATCAAATGTTGTTTTTGCATAAACTGAAAAGTTTTTGCTGCACCCTGATTAAATAACACTAAGTAAATAAATGCACAGACTGTATAATTTGGATGCGTTTTAGTAAACTTTATCATTAGCAAACCAAACGTCCTATTTATTTAAATTTGTAATAGCATATTAAAATGCGGGAGAGGTTGCGTCTGTGTTTGTGTTTATGAGTGGAGGAGCATAAATAGATGAATCAATAGATGATAAGCTGCTGTGGCATCTCTAAAGAGACCGGTCAATCCAGGTCAGACAGGTCAACATCCACACACAGACACATACTATAAAATGTAATTTAATCAATATTACGAGTTTCTGACTTTCCAAAGTTGTTTTAGATAAACTTTTTCAGTTTAGTCATCGGTGGGAAACAACTGGTGAGGAAGTTTTCTATCTTTCTATCCATCTATCTATCTATCCATCCATCTATCCATCCATCCATCCATCTAGTCCAGTTTAGCTGTAATGTCTCAAGTGTCCAGTAGGGGGAGGACTGAGTACAGACACCTGCTGTTGAATACCTTATCATATTAAGAATATAGACTTAAATCAATAAACACATTCAGAAAGCAGATGCTTTGCTCTTTTAGCAAATAAAAGCCCCATGTAGTCAAACTATCATGACCATCACAACGGATCTTAATTCACAGCATCATGTTAGCTCAACCCTGCTGCCCGTGATACTTCCTGTTCAATATTCAAAAAGAAGCATATTATTATCCACTGTAGTGTATCCTGTTCTCTCTCTCTCATTGCACATTTATGATAATTCAAATTTCATGAAATCCAGCATTTAACCCAATAAGCAGCGAACGCTAAACGCATGCCGTACACGACCAAACCATAGACTTAATTACAGCAAACACTGCTCCCACGCAATCTCACACAACTGTAGTTCAGTGTGATGAGAAGAGAGAGATATCTGCATCTCTATCATCATCTCCACCTCTTTCTCTCTCTCTCTCTCCCTCCCACGATCTCCGTCTTAGACCACAGGAAGAGGAATAAAAGTATATCGATACATAATTCATCCGCCGGAGGCCTAGCTAAAACCCTGATGTTCTCTAATGAGGAAGCAGAAATCAGACAGGCTTCCCATCACAATTATGCATTATGAGCTTTAATTGTTCCTCTTGAGATCGGGTGGGGTGATGACGCGAAGGGTGGGGGTAACGGAGAAGTATTTGATAATTTGAGTTGATTTGCTTAAGCAAATTAATCAAATCAACAGCCACATGAAGCTCAGCACCAGGATATGAATTAAACAAATAAGGGTGGCGGAGAGCTTTTTAGCCAGAGAGGACAGAAGGATATTAATCTGTTTTCTAGTGGCACTACTGGTAATTATAGACAATAGGTTTATTTGCCATCATGACCATTTGCCATCATTTCTAGCAGAGAAAACGAGAGATCTGTCACATGTACACGCACACAGAGAGGTTTTTTAGGTTTTACTATAGATTTTTCAGATATATGGTCTTCAAAGGGACTTTACTAATACAAAATAAAAGGTTTCAGTCCTGCATTCAGTATTGTACTCGGAGACTATATATAATCCAACAAAAGGATTGTGTTTATTGGAATTACTATGAAAAATTTGAATGAATATGTCGTTAATATTGTTTAACAAGGGATAATGTATAGCCAGCCGGTTATCATCACAGAATAAACCCAGAGATCATGACTCGGATGTGAAGTGGAGGGCTCTTGTATCACTCGAAAGGTTTTTATTTTGGTAATAACAACCGGCTGGCTGTACTTTTTCCTGTATTTTACACAGCTCGTCACAGAAGTAAATACAGTAATTGGACATAAAGTATTGATTTGTTTTATTAGTTTATTTTGTAATGAATATAAATCTTTTGTGAGGAAAAAACATTTCCTTTAGTCAGCCAGGACAAAATATTCAAACAAGACAAACGCATAATTTGGTTTAATCATTTGTAATATAATCTCATATACAGTATGTTATTAATTAGCCTAATTATTAATTATTAATTTTTTCTTAGTAAACTAGTTAAGGTCTGGTTAACTCACAGTACCCGGATGACCCTGTGTTAATAATTCTTAGCGCTTGTTCCTGGAAAATAACACAGCTTAAAATTTTTCGACTGACCAATCAGAATCAGAAGTCAGAGCGCCGTGTAATAATAATACTAAAAAGTTACTAAAATACTTAAAGAGGTCACCAGCACAGACAATCAGATCGTCATTTACCTTTGTTATTCTAAACCTGTATGACTTCTTTTGCAATCACAAAAGAAGATGATGAATATCCAGCTGGGAATATTATTTAATACAATGACAGTACATTAAGACTAATTTTAAAGCACTGAAGAGTGTCGGCAAGAAAGTATATGGAGCGTTTTTCAGTTACACAGATTGAAGGAGAAAAGTCAAACACATTTGAAACAACATGAGAAGTACTCCTTTAAGTACTGAACCCCACACACTTATTACATCTTTCGGTTAAACCTGACCTCTCCACCCGACAGGAAGCAAGCAAACACTACAACTGCCACCGGCAAACAGAAACTCACCTCCTGATCTAATCATCTCCTCAGTTATTCATTCATCTCCAATTCCATTTCTCTTCTCCTAGAAGTATGACAGTGCTCTCGCTCTCCGGCTCACAAATCAAACGGCATCATTAATAAAACTATTGATTCTGCACATTAATGTATTCATCACTGAATACAGTGCCAGAGAGGGAACATCTGCTCTCTTTCTGGAAATCTTTAATGATTTCATTAGATTCGGGGAGGTTTCATTATGGCCGGTAGATATCTTCTCTTCCTGTTTCTCTTCACCGTGTTCATCATCTGCATTATCGATTCCGAGCGGGACATTTTAATTTCGCGAGCGAGCCACGCTCAGCCGCCCTCCGTCACAGCGGACCGCGCAGCTGAGAAGCCCTAACGCTGCTTGTGACATGAAGAAGAAGAACACAGAGAGACAGAAGTCTGTAAATTAGGAGACAGTTTACCCTTTTGAACATCATCGTGATAAAGACAGAGTTACAGGCCTGGGAAAGTGCAGTTTGTGTGTATGAGGATTTGCAGACACAGGGTTAGTTTAGCTTGTTGAAGGATTAAAGAAATATTTCACCCAAAAATGAAATTCTGTCATCATTTATTTACCCTCATGTTATTCCAAATCCGGATAATTTTCATCAAAAGACAGTTAATGCAACTCGTATGCTTTATATTCAATGTCTACTGAAGCTTTAGGATAACTTTGTGAAAATATTTTTTGTTATTTGGTCCCCTGTAGTCTTTAAACTCTTTTTTGTTAAGACTGGAAAACCCTTATGAAAAACACATGGTTTTACTACAAATAAAAAAATAAATAAAAAAAAACATGGCTGCAAACCACAAATTAACAATGGTTTTACCTCCGTCACCATACTTTAACCATGGTACTTGTAGTAAAACTTTTACTAAAGTAAGAAAAGATGGTTTTCTTGACAAAAAAGGTTGGGGCATGTGGCTCGATTCTCCAGGTCTGAAAACCGCAACGCAAATGAGATTTGGAAACTATAACAGAGAATTTTCAGTGATATTTCTTTAAGATTGTAAACCGCAGGTACAGTTAATATTCTGTGCTCAGCTAAAATGCAAAACAATTTGCAAGGCTTTTTATATGATTAAATGTGATTTGTTTCACTTGTTTTCAATTATTTTTCAGGGTTGTGTTCTGGTTCGGCGCCAAGCATGAAATTTTTGATTTTCCTATGCAAGACTTGAAAGTCATTGGAGTTTTGGAAGTCATATTGAATAGGCTTGCAGAGTGTGTGAGAGAGACGTGTGTGTGTGGGTGTGTGCGATGGAGGGAGAAAGCAAACACACACTTGCATAAACGCCAAAGCTTATTATAATAGCTAGGCAGAGACAGGAATATCAATACACAAACCTTTTAATGGCCTTCAAAATGCTGCCAAAGGACGAATGAAAGATGGACAAAGTGGAAATGAAATAGAGACCCCGCAGAAAAAAGGGGCCGCTATCTAAACACGGCACGCCAGATCTCCGAGTCAGATTACACCTCGAACCCACGCAGCAAACTCAATCAATAGTCTTCCTTTTGTCATGTAAAAAGGCACTGCCATGCAAAAACCTGGACTGAACTGAAGCGGAAATACCCGTGCGGATACATCCGAGCCAGCGGTGAATTTGGATGCGAGACAGCTGCTGAGGAAACGCAGCGACATAAAGAGGGATGACCCCAAAACGGTGAACTTCAGACATCAAACAACATCATTTGCACAGAAGCAAACACAAAAGAACAACATCTGCCTGGAGAGAGACAAATCACAGGAGATAGAAGCTCACCTGGATCCATTTGTCCGGCGATAATCAAAGTCCAGTCATCCCTCATCAATGGACCTGCACGGGCCTGGCATCCCTGATACATCCTACGCAAGCGTCCGCGAGGAAACGGGCAGGAGAGAAAGGGGGAGATTGAGGCGAAACTCCAGACGATGCCAAAAACTGCAGAACACAATATTTAGACAAGGCTTTGCACAGACAGGCAGCACTTCATTCACAACAATTTTATTGTTTGCAGTCTGAACAGTAAATAAACACATAAATACTTGTATATATGTGATTTGATCTAGTATAACATGTTAACTTCACTATATTTTTCACTAGATTTAAGAATTGTTATATAAGAAAAAATGTGTATAACAATAAAAAATGTAGAAACATGTGTTTATTGTTTTTTTTTAAATACCTAAAATAAGAAAAATATATCTAAAGTGTAAAATACTGTAGAGCATTTTCATGTGGCTCAATATGTGTAGTGACAGTTATCAGAATAAAAGTTTTTCCTTTCACTATTTTTATAGTTAAAACACCTTTTTTGTAAGCAAAAAAGACGTGAAAACCTTTGATGAAAATTATTATTTTGATTATATTAAATCTTTGAAATATCTGGCATTGATTGTGTATTACTGTAAATATGAAAACATTTATAATTTCAAGTTCAAGTTAATAGTTTGTATAGCGCTTTTACAGTTCAGCATTGTTTCAAAGCAGCTTTTCAGAGAAAACAAAAACAAAAGAATACAATGAATAAATACATTTTTATTACAAAGCAATGCTTATTTTACAACTGAATATACATTGTATGCGTGTTGAATCTTATATATGATTGACAACCATTAGTGTAAGCATTCTGTATGTGCAGTGTTACCAACATATCATCTGACTTGGAAAGTGCATTTCAAATGACTATTATTTTGGAGTCTTAACCCTTCGAAGCTTTCACAGGGCTTTTAACATAAGCTTGATAACTTCCTAATGAAACATTACCCTTTGACTTAAGAGTATCTGCAAAAAAAGTCCCCATTGGTCTGGGGGCACATAATAACCATACCATTAAATGTTATGAGATAGCTGGTAGCCGCAGCATTAAATTTTACCAATTTAAAAGAAAGGTCATAACCTGAGAGACAGAATTCACAAACCTACATGCAACAATGACACTCAGAAAGAGAAGTACTAAAAGTATGTTGCTATGGATTCGCAGATGCAGATTCGGCCGTGTGCTGCCATACTTTTCCCAAATCATTCTGTAGTTTTGATTAATCACATTGGCAGATGGGCAAATTAAAGCAATTTTTAAAATGCCTGCTTCTATTACAACCTGCCAGTGGGTCATATGAGACCAGCAAAAAAAGGATTTTGAGAGCGAGAGAAGGGGAAAGAAGAGAGACTTTGGCACAGATCCATAAGGTACCTGCCCTGGAAAATCTCTCCTGCTCTTTTCTTTAATCTTTTGGCCCTAATCACCCAATTATCACCCTGATCCATTAACCGTGCTCCGCTCCCGCCTCTTAGGAGCTCAGCTTTAAATAAAAGAACCTGCACAGAGTGAAAGAACGGAAAAGAATGAAATGAAATTTTCACTCCGGAGTGAGTAAAAAAGGTAATGGGAGCAGTAATTGGTCTGAAAGAGAAAGAAAACGAGCAGGAACAAAAAAGTATACCTCTTTATGAAAGAATGGAAAGGTAAAGGTGGAGGAAGTCTCTCACTACAGTGATGCATTGTGGGTAGAGCCTGTGCAAAATATGACTGACTTAATCTGCATGCATGCTGAAGAACTCGCTATAGTTTGCCTGCAGAAACAATCCAAACAGAACTGATGAACAAAAACAAGAACAGCGACATTAAACCTGAAAACTGACCTGGTGGTGCAATGAAAATGCCCAGTGGATGTGGATTTCACTATAATATATGCAGAGAAGTCAAGATCTCTCATCATCTATGAAAATGATATAAGATGGTTTGTGAATGTAATTTCATGTGCTTTTTCTTCATACAGTATGCTGTCATTCAGAGTATCAACAGAATAATAGATGTGATTATAAATAGATTTAGATGTGATTAGACATATTTCTAGACTAGACTGATCCAAACAAGGCCATTTCATAAATAGGAACGACACCATTTTACAGCAAAAAAGTTAATTAATATGAGAGAGAGAGAGAGAGAGAGAGAGAGAGAGAGAGAGAGAGAGAGAGAGAGAGAGAGAGAGAGAGAGAGAGAGAGAGAGAGAGAGAGAGAGAGAGAGAGAGAGAGAGAGAGAGAGAGAGACCACCCCTCTCTGATTAAATAAGAGTCAGAAATCCAATCAACACACATAAACACACCACAAAACGGAGCCAAAACAAAAAAACACATTTGAGATTCATTATTTGATTATAACATGGCGGCATTTGCTTCAGTTGAAAAAGCCAGATGAAGTGAGAATAGAGAGAGAGAGAGAGAGAGAGAGAGACACACAGCATGACAGCAGGCTGGTGGTGCAGATTTCTTGAGGAGAAGCCTGTGTGAATGAGGGGGTGATGAAACTAACTCATGACTGAAACCACTTCATCCTCTGAGCAATAACACCCTCCATTCTGAGAAAACAACCTTCTGCTCTTCATGCACTGCTCTTAGCCGGTTCGTCTCCTCGCACGCGATAACATTTTACACGTTTAAACCTTGCACACTTTGAAGGAGGGACCATTTCTAGGCTCTTGAACTTGTGGATTGCTTGAGAGAAACTTTTACCTGGCAACCACTTAGTAATGTCTCAGTATCCAGTCATCAGACTCCCACAACACACATGCGACAGTATGTGGAGACAAATTTCGCAGCACACATGAAAGGATCATAGTACACATCATGAGAATACATTACATCTTCTGATCAGACATCCACTCACATTTTGCTGAGGCTTTTCATTTAGGCATTTAGCTGACGCTTTTATCCAAAGTGACTTACAAATATTAGGAGACAATAAAGCGACACATCAAAAGCAACAATAGTACTAAGAAGTGCTTTACTAAGTTTACAATGTATTGCAGTGCTAGATAAATACCTGTAGAGGAAAGAAAAGAGTTTTTTTATGATATCAGGTGTTCGTGGAAGAGGTGTGTTTTTAGCTGTTTCTTAAAGGAGGTGAGGGATGTGGCAGAACACCTCATACTGATAAATTAATTCATATACTGTATATACTGTACACACAGAGGTGTGCTTCAAAACATGTGTTTGAGATGCATGAATAGAGATGATAGCAAATGTCCACTGCAGAACATCACTACAGGCCTTCAAGAGACTTCAGGGGCAGTTAAAAGGAGTTTTGCCTTGGCTTTGTGGAAACTCTGGAGTCAGAGCGGTTAGACCTGCAGTTTTCAGATATAAAACATTTGGACAGACCCCAGGAGTCCACAGCTATGAGCCTACAGAACCAAAGCTCATAGCCAAAGCAAAGAAAGAAAATAAACAGCATCATTCATTTAAGATGAGGGAATCTGCTGGGGTGTTATCAAGGACACAGCTAAGAGGAAAGTTTCACAAACATTCTTTTAAAAAACTATTGTACTTATTTTAAGGTTGAACCTGAAGTCAGTCACAATTAGGACTGACCCAGTCGGTAATGCAACATGTTAAAGACCAGAACCTGGAAGGTTTGTGAATAATGTACTATCTGAAATTAGATTATTTTACAGAAAAAGATATGCGTTTGTGTGGACCATACATGGTTAAACCAGCCCAAAAACCAGCTCACTTTTCATTCTCTTACATTCATACAAATACCTGTGAATAGCCATTACAACAATTCAATCTCAGCAAATACACCCTCACTGTCCTCCACCACCCACTGACACACAAAACACTTTAAGCAGACAGAGTTTTGCCACACATTGATAAAACGCTACGCATATTACCCTAGATATGAGGCTCTCGTAAACAGAAGCAGATTGCATTTGTGCATCTGCAGAATCTGACAGGAAGCTGCTTTGATATGATAAGGTTACAGAACCCACACCCCTACCTCCACCGTCACCATAAACAAATTACGACCAACACACCTAAAACTGACGAGAGAGAGAGAGAGAGAGAGAGAGAGAGAGAGAGAGAGAGAGAGAGAGAGAGAGAGAGAGAGAGAGAGAGAGAGAGAGAGAGAGAGAGAGAGAGAGAGAGAGAGAGAGAGAGAGAGAGAGAGAGAGAGAGAGAGAGAGAGAGAGAGAGAGAGAGAGAGAGAGAGAGAGAGAGAGAGAGAGAGACAGAGGAGAGAGACAGAGAGAGAGAGAGAGAGACAGAGAGAGACAGAGAGAGAGAGAGAGAGAGAGACAGAGAGAGACAGAGAGAGACAGAGAGACAGAGAGAGACAGAGAGAGAGAGAGAGAGAGAGAGAGAGAGAGAGACAGAGAGAGACAGAGAGAGACAGAGAGAGACAGAGAGACAGAGAGAGACAGAGAGAGACAGAGAGAGAGAGAGAGAGACAGAGAGAGACAGAGAGAGACAGAGAGAGACAGAGAGAGACAGAGAGAGACAGAGAGAGAGAGAGAGAGAGAGAGAGAGAGAGAGAGAGAGAGAGAGATGGGTAGGAAGCACAATAAGATTTTCCACAGAGGACAGATGAAGATGAGTGATGAATTGTTGTGATATCCTGAAGTGAAGGATTGCGGGGGTTTCATCTATTTTCAAACAAATCAGCACTTTTAACCTCAAAAAGTGCTCTACTTTACACTTTACACTGCTGATCTGCCATGATATTAGGCCCGTTAACATCATTTTCTTACTAAAATTATTAAAACAACATTACAGGATGGTCATGATGGTCCAATATGCAAGACAATTTGTAAGGGGGACTAGTTTTAGAATTATTATTTTTTTGGTTATGTAGAAAATCAGTTTAGTGGCAGAATGGGCAAATGGGTTTATAAATGAAGTTTTTGGTGAGTAAAACTGTATCATGGTATTCAGAGAATAGTTGAAAATGCATCGTTTTTATTTATTGAGAATAACCCGATTCTCTCTCAGTCATTTTCCAATGTTAAACATTGTCAGGTTTGCTGAATTCTCATCTGCAGATAATCTGTAATTGTGTTCCTCTGTCTGAAATCAAAACGAATATTGCAGCTCTGCATGTTTATAGATTCTGTTCTAAAGGTCATGATTAATTAACGTTGCTTTTTTGATGTTTTTTATTAGTTCTTAAATATTTGCAAAGTATTGTTTGTTGCAGTTGATTGTTTTAAATTAGTCAATATAACGTTGTAATATAGTTACAAAACTTGTGCAAAGCGTTGTACAACATAAAAGGATTATTGATTTTATAAATGTAAAAAAAAACTAAAAACATCTAAAAAGTACACTTTAAAAACAACAAAAGCAGAAAACTCTCTGTAAACACTTCCCAGTACGGTCAAGTTTTTGGAAGTAAGTGAAAATTTTCAGCTTTCTTGCTTTGCTGTGTAAACTTAAAGTGCTGTTTACACATGAAATGAGATATTTCTGTGTTAAAGGCGACATTTTTACATTTACAAGAAAACACCACGGGCTTTACTCAGTTATAGGATAAGTTGTTCTCAGGGCTTATACCACTAAACATGCATTTTATATACAGTAGTGATAAAGCATTGTTTTTAGAATTTAACTAAATTTCACTACATTTTTCTACTCTGTTAAATTATTTGTAGATTTATTAGTATTAAACTAAGGAAAAGATGCATTTCTATAGAGCTTTTTTTCTACAGTTTTGCATCGTTGCAATTCAGCTTCACAGAAACACATTACAGACAACCAACGTAAGACATAAGAAAAAATATGAATATAGAAAATGAAGAACACAGGAAGTATTACTGCAAATCTTCCATCGGATGTGTCTTAGTGATACTGTAATATCTGAATAAATGTCTATTGGATTTTAATCAGACTGTTGTATTCATCAAATAAGTATATACACAGTGGCCCAAAAACATACTTAGACAATTGATCCATAGTCGTGTACAAAAGACTTTCTTAAATGTGATGAACTACACATACACAACTACACATCTGTGTAAACATTCCCTATAAAAAAACCCTGCTGCTTAAAAGTGCAAAAACGGTTCAGAAAATCATTTGTTTGCAACACTGATATCTCAGCATTCGGGTTCCATTCAAACAAACTCTTTGGTATCTATGTGATGGAAATCATCAACAACACACATGAAATGCCTCAATCCATTTGCTTGAAAATAAAACGTCTGTCCTCAGCCATTACACCGACCAAACCGGCTGCAGACCGAGCGATACGCCGACTGAAAGGCGGACGGCTCTGAAGCTGTTTATGTCGTATATGTGCAGTGACTAATGACCAGAGCGATTTCAGATACAGAGAGACACACACGCTGGCAGCTCATCTACACACTTTCTGCCAAACACTAAAAGCGACAAAGACTGAACGCTGAATATGGGCTCATTATGTTTCGCTGCAAAAAAGGAAAAGATTTTTCAAACAATCCGGCTTCTCTGCCATCTGTTGCTGTGGGAGACTGAAAGAGTCTGTGTCTCCCAACAGAGGGAATGAATGTAGCGAAACAGTCCCGATGATTAAAAACGGGCTGTGTTAACGCGGCTAATCAATAGCGGGAAGTGCAGTCAAGGTCAAACGTATCCTCATTTACACAGAGAGAACTGAGATTTCTGTGCACGGTTCGTTCAGATCACCCGTTATAAGATCTATGCAGATGAATTCTTCGCATTGCTTATCGAGTCAAAGGTGATGAGCTCTGCACCCTTTACATCAGATTATCGACCAGGGCTTGATGGTGGCACAATCTTTCGGCACTTTTCTATGAGTCACACACGCACGCCCTGGGTCAGGCCTGAAAGGCTCAAAAAGCACCGCAAGTTTAATTGCAAAATGCAAATGTGGGACAGGGTGAAAGGTCTAGAGACAGCTTTGATTTTCTCAAACTCGACACATGGGAACAGAAGAGAGGCAGAGGATACTACAGTTGTTGCTGTTTGAACCCAGAGTTTTCTATCAGTGCAAAACCCCGTGTCTTTTCCACTAAACGCCCACAAATCCGCTTATCCAGCCACTAAATGCACTGAAATTAGTTTGTACAGTATTTACATTAAGTCACTGACATTGTTTTCAATGCAAATTGGATTTAGAAATATAGATATTACAAAACTAACCACTAGTTTTTTGGTTTTATTTGTAGCAAATAAGAAATTTACTATAAATTTTACTGTAACGATTGTTTTTTAATTCTGCCAAAAAACAAGTTAGTAGACTTTCACTGCAATAGAAGTATAAATAAAAACGTTTCTTAAGCAAAGCTGTGTTGATACTTGTTTTTTACAGAATGAGAGACGTCTTATTATTATAATTTATCACATAATTTGCAAACACTGTCTTTTAGATTTGCAAGACAAGCAAAATAAAATAGTGAAAAATAAAAAAACTTGTTTATTGTAACTATAATGGGAACTGTTTAACAACAGTAGCAAAGAATTTCCATTATTTTTTCAACTGATATATACTTTTTCATTTTATGACTGTCATTAATGTATAAAATTGTTTTCAGAATGTAAAACTATACTGTAATTACAATAAAAGCACTTCTGAATTAAACTAAATTGAACTGAATCAAATTAAGCAGAACGAATCCCAATCAAATTGATTATAAAGTGCCTCTCAAGAGAAGAAAAAAATCTCCCTCGAGAATAATGAAGAGAATCTTTACGAGTGACTGCGAGCTTTGATATCCCACACGGCGTGTTATGATGACCTGCGGAGCATTACGCAGCTCTCTAAAAGTAAACCGCACAATCCCTTTAATTAGTTGCGGATCTCGGGCTGGCCTGCGAGCCGTCGTTGATTGTTTTGGTGTCAATGTTGGCTGGGAGATTTGATGGGACTCACAGGAGAGGTTCAATTAATCCGACTGTCAGCTCCGAGAGCAGCCAATCAGCAAACACACAACAATGTAACACTCCAACAAGCCACTAACAAAGGAAAAAAAGAGACGGTTGATACAGGAAAGGGATTAAAGACACAAACACATGTCCGCGTGGACACACACTTGAAATTTGTTGACCATCTTGTCAAGACAGAAACAAAGAAATAATGGAGCAGATTAAAAAATGTGGCAGATTTAGTTGAGGCTAATTCAACACCAAAGGAAAATAAAGCAACAACTTGTTCTCTGTGAAAACGCCACATGCCTCATTCTTTTGATATGTTCATGTGAAAGACAAAAAGGCAGAGACAAACCAGATAATCAAATCACTTTTACATTACACGAGTGTGTGTGTAAATCTCAGGCATCACAATGTCTCATTGTTATACATCCAACTCTGTCCCTTAAAAAGTTCAATTTTCAGCCTGACTTGTAGAACAAGTACCATCACACAAGTTCACCTGTTCACCTAAATACGGCTTTATTTCTCACATCAATAATTGATTAAAGACAAAACCCTGGCACGCTGCCCTTGATGAGAGATAAGGTGAAGGTTGAGAGTGTTAGTTCAGAGAGTAAGGAGGTGACAGAAGCAGCGCTTCCCTTCTGCGAAGCTCCCCGGGCATTGAAGACATCGAGTAAAGGCCCTTGGAGTGATAAGTGAACCCCCTGTGGGGCAAAGCGAAGTCGATCAACTCCTACGGTGTCTTAAGCTCACAGCCAGAACGGCTCTGTCATACTGTTAACACCTTCTGCCATCTCAGGAAATCAATAGACTTGACAGCAAAGTGACTCAGGAACCGTTTCAAGTTCGTTTTAAATCATCTACATAGGTAACGTTTTTAGGCATCTTGGGTATTTTTGCCGGATTTTTCACCAAAAATGAAAATTCTTTTATCATTAACTTTTCTCATGTCATCCCAAAACCTGTATAACTTTCTTTCTTCTGTGAGAGAAGAACAAAAATTATTATATAGTTATTTTCACTATTCACTTTAATATTTCATAGTTGAATTCTAATTTAATTATTAAATCATAAAAATAAACAAAAACTAAAAACATTATTTCTAACAAATTTATGTTAATTATGTTTTTACATAAAAACCTAACCTTATACCTAAATAATCATTACTATGTGCATAGTGACATTTATCAGGTTAAAAAACTAAATAACATTGGACCCCATTGTATAAACCCATAAAACACAAAGACATTTTTCAGAATATCTTTTTTGTTTTCCAGAAAGAAAAAAGAGTCATAAACGGGTTTTATACAAAAATACAATAATACAAAATACAATAATACAATAATAATGTATGAATACATAATGACAGATTTTTTTGGGGGGGGGTGAACTATCACTGTAAAAAAAAGCTATTGCTGCATTGCTTTAAAACTCTTAAAGGTGAAATTGCCAAAGCTTAATAAAAAAAAGTGCAACTGAGCATTTCTTGATATCTTCCGTACTTCCAAATCACAAAGTCTAAATGCACAACTTTTCACTTGTGCAATCAAAAACCACTTGAAGTCAGAGCTCAAATTTGGAAACTTATGCATCACATCTTGCAAATAATTTTGCATCATATGCCTGACTTATCAACAGCTGCCCATGTTTTGAATCTGTCATTTATGAAGTTTCATTTCAAAGGATCTAAATATGTAGACAGCACACAGTGAGACGGCACACGGGATTCTGGATGAGAGCTGGTGTTTACCTGCAGGCCCTCACATTACCACATCACCTGAACTTCGCCTGACCTCGTGTTTACACTCCAGAGCTCTGGAGACAATTTATCCACACATAGTAAACAACACACACAGGACCGCTCATAAACATTTCACCTGCGGATGTCGGCGTTCCTATTAAGCCATCGCATTTGCTACGCATCATTTACTTGGGCTGGTTCCAGGCACAGCTGAGGTACTAAAAATAAAAAGTTCTCGCAAGGCTGGCAGTGCACTTTAGTCAAGGACTGGACTCGGCACATTATCGCAGTAAAAAGATCTCAGCGCTCCCTCTCGTTCTCTGTAGGAAACTCGGAGCACGGCGTGCATCTCGGCTTATAAAAGCCTCTTTGATGGGCAGTGTTTTAGAAGACAACTGAACAGACCGGGGAAAAATACACAAGCCGTCTCTCTCCTCCACATTTCTTCTGAAGAAACCATCGCAGACAAAGCACGACCCTTTGGGATTCAATTATAACCAGTTAAGCGAGATCTGCTGGACTGCAACTGAATGTGTAACGGTTTGAACTCCACAACATCATAATAACTTCCAATTAGATTTCATGAGTAAGAAGCACAAACTCAGTGGAGTCTGCAAATTAGAGACAATGCACAAACAAGTCTATGGGAATGAAGCCACAGCTGGAAAACACATTAATGCAACGGCAATTCTGGATCCAAAGTTGCTTAACAACTCAAACATTAATATCTGGCGTGGTTAGGGAAGGTGTAAAAACGAGAAGCTTTAAACAGAGATTAAAACAACTATCCTCTAACCTGTTGTGTAGTTTACCTCACAGGATCAAAGCAGATTTTTGGTGATGCCCAATAACAGAAGGACCATGATCTGTCGTGGCTTTAGACCTGAAGATTAAAAAAGAGGGTAGTAATATTACACTGTATAACATGTATAATAATTATCCACATTGATCATGTCGTGGTCCTCATCACTATGTCTGGGTTTATTTCGTGAAAAACGGTTCAGATCTATGCCTGCTTTTGGTTCCAGCATACATTTTAAGCAAAATAAATCCACTGCCAAATGCACTGTTTGAACTAATGTGCTTTTGTTCGGTAACACTCCTGCAGAGGCCGGGCCCCAGGGGCCGATGTGGACTAACATAAGTCTGTTCTATGTCTTTGTGTTCGGTAAGCCTGCTAAGCTCTGTCAGCTGTTTTTGACTTTGTAGCTAAACTTTTAATGGGTCCGGCGAGTGCATACGTTTTGATTTAGATGCTGCTTATCTTGCCTTCACAACCGATATGATACTGATCTTTCTCTCTCTCTCTCTCTGAAGAACTGAGAACACCTGATGAAGACATCAACATCTTTAAAGGTCCATCCGCTGGGCTGTCACATTAATGAAGCCCAAAGGAAATAACAAGAGCGATAGGGGCTGTGACTGACAAACTGAGTTTACACTATCAGAACTGAAATGGTCAGATGTGGTCTCTCGCTTTTCATTTTAAGAGTGTGTTTAGTGTGTTGGAAAACTGAAATATGTCCAAACGAAAATGCTAGTAGTGATTTAATAGCACTGATGATCTGAAGATAATCCATACCATATCAGGAATTTAAAATATTTAACTGCAATCTGCATGGGCCCTTCGTTGGATTACGGCAATTACATTTTCTCTTTGCGACGCCGTGCCCTGCAGCATTCTTTTAGATCCTAAAAATCACATTTGAAAAAAGTGACAATGGCAAGAACAACAGCCAATTCTTTTGTATATCAAACCTAATGAGGTCTATTTCCATTAGAGCGCTTGCTTTCCTCATCTCAACACACATTTGTGATGCCAAACGGCCATGTGCAAGTTAACTGTATGGTATATCAGCTAAAGCTTGTGTTTTGTTTTGCCTCTAGGTTTATCGCTTTTTCCCATTTTTAGAATAAGATACATTTTCAAAGAAAACTCAAGCATAGAATGCATAGAAAGCAGAGTACAAAACCCTAAATAAATAAAGTCCATGTACCATTGGGTTCGACTGGAGGCTGGTCTAGATGAGTGCAGAAGACACAGATACTGTAGCATCTTCACAGCCGTCACTGAGTGTGTCACTGGATTATAAACAGAGCACATCAAACATGTAATTACAGTGCAAACAGCTCCAGACACAGTGTTTATTACAGAGTGAAGTCTACTGTAGGACAGCTGCTAATACCCGGTGACGGACAGCCAGTACAAACAAAGCTGTTGATCTGAGATGAAATACATACAGTACACAAAGTGTGTATTACAGCATCTGCTGCACTTTCAATTTCTCCGTCTAGGAATTTTTATAACAACACCAAGAAATATTTAAGTATATTTCCAGTGATACATATGCTTGTATACTATAAAAAGTCTCTATTGTCTCTATTTTATAATCTATGTTTGTAAATGGCAGGTTACTTACATGCATATCTTCATGCGGGTCGAACTCAATGACTTCGAACAGACATTTCCAGCGAAATTGTACCTGGAAACTCAACATATAAATGATTATTAAAACATTAAGCAAACAGTATTGAACACAGATTTTTTTAATTACTACTTATGAATATTAAATATGATGCATTGTAAGTCATTGACTGACTTTGGTTTCCAACTAAGCCTTCTGTGTAAAAGCTCACGGACGTCACAGCTATTTACAGACCAGAAAAGTGAGGCGTGTCTCCTTTGATTGAATTATAACGTAAACAAAGGTTAGACGGTCATCCTTCAGCTATTTTTGACAGGGCGTGTCAAATCCATAAGGATAGTGTCAGGATGTGAAGTCGCCACAGTTATCATTTGCAATCACATTCAAAAACCGTAAACACTAAGTGCTTCGCTGCTGGTCAGACGCTTCATTCTCCAGCACGCTGAATTTATGCATGATGAAGGGATGTGAGGGAAGGAGAGCGAGATTGTTAGATGGAATTGACAGGGGTAAGGTTAGATGAGACGGGCTCATTTACACCACAGAGACGGCAACAACTGCAGCAGGCCACAGATGAAAGACTTTCAAGAAGAATCAATATATTACTGCCACTCTACCAATCCACCATCAGTATCAAAAATAATTGGTGCTGGACAAACAGCGAAAGAAAAACAACAAGATCAAAGCCTTCAAACGACGGTCCACGAAATAACAGATTAACAAATAAAACGGAATAAATAAATAAATTAATCGCAATACGAAGCTTTGAAACTGTACCGTCTATTGTCCTTTAATTTAAGCGCTAAATGATCCTCTTAAAAATGTATTTGTGCAAACAAACAAAGAAAAAAGAAGTTGAAACGTGGGATACTACAATGAATAAAAAACTAAATTAGATTAAATGAATAAAGAATAGAAAAGTACATTCCACATCAAATAAGCTATTGTATTTTACAGATCACTATAAATAAATGACAAATGTTAAAAAACAAAGAGTCAAAATTATTGGTGCAAGTTAATTGAAATCATAACAATACAAAACTGTTTATAAAACTTTGTGTTAAAGACAAATTGATATCAGTTGCATTCAAAGCTTTTGCTGCATAAATAGTAAAACAGCGTAGGCATTAACAAATCCATATGTTATATATTGTTTTTCTTTCTAGAAATATCAGGTGACCTCGACTAGTTTATTACAGTAAATATGTAATGTATTACTTATTGATATGAACTAATCTAATGTTATACATTCCTCTTACATGATGTTTCATAATTCAATGTATTGTATGCTTAATGGTGCACGATTTCCTAGGTTTAACAATATTTCCCTACCTTAAGCACAAGGCTGGATTAAGATTTAGGATTTAAGACCGAGTCTTCTGAGAAATTGCATAAGAATGATCATTAGAAATTTTAAAGTAAGCTATAACACATAAGTTTGGGAATGCATTGCAACATTTTCTGCATTTTTATTTCAGCTTTTATTTCAGAGATACTCTAGCCTACATCAAATACAATATTATACATTATTACATTTTGTATAAAGAAATGCACGTTACACAACGCTGCCTTTGTAAACACCTGAGCGATGTGGCAACCTGAGCGATGGCCGGCACCCGTTTTGCTTTCGCACAAAGCTGGGCTGAAATTCCATCTCGTCTGTGCAGAGCTACGTCAAAACAAAACACTGTCACCAGCGAGCAGAGACCGCAAGGAAAACAGAAAAGCCGAGAAGGAACAAAAGGCATACGGCCAGAATCAATAACAAAGGTATGACCAAAAATCAATGTTCATTCGGAGAGGTAACCATCAGACAGCACTATCATTTTAGCGGGTGAGACATGACCCTTCAGATTCAAACAACAGTGATCCCATTAGGGAAGAGGGCAATGGAGGGCACCACTGAGACTTCTAATGGCCCGGCGCTGAAAGGTGCTGTAAAAGTAGCCTGTCATCTCAAAGACTAAGAGGGAGAGAAGAGCCGATGGGAGAGATTTCTTAAGGCCAAGGCGACGATTTACCAAAGAAGAGCCTGTTTGTGAACTGTATAGTATGGGGCATGGCACGCTTACCTGCTAATAAATATGAATCACAGGTGAATGGTTGTCAAACACCTTACTGCCTCTTATACGTGATTTTAAGATCCATTAGTGGGCCATTAGCATTTGAATACTTGTGGAAAACTCAAGGGCTGTTTGATATGCACAAATCTGAACTCATTTAATATAACAAGAAGCGTTTGAGCATGATGTACTCTGCGCGGCAGAACATACGTATTGCATTCTTATGAACATACCGGACTGTCTATACTCTATATATTATGTTAAATACTGTACTGCATATAAAAGTTCGCCTTGAGTAAGTGAATAGCTCCCCTGGAGATACTTGGAAAGATGTCGGCCTCATTGAAGTAGTTCAGCTCACCTTCTGTTTTGCACAAGGCAGAATTGTGGATCACATCTAGTAAAACTAAAATACAGTCTGCAACATCAACCAGATGCTTAAGGTCCTCAGGAGTGCCAGATAGCTGTGGGAAAAGTGATTGAGATTGGGTAGTATAGAATGAGTATCTGCAAAAGATCATAATGAAATCCCCTAAATTCCCAGAATGCCTTTCACTATATCAGCTCCACTGGGTTCATCAAAACAAAGAACAGGGAAAGTGAGAACAGAGCTAATGATATTCACAGTCACCTCCCTCACATCGCCCGGCAAAAAGAGGAATAGGTCTTAAACGTGCATGAGTGGTCGATCATGAGTGAAATTACTCTGTATACATTGCACTTTATCTGGACTGGTCCACCAGTGCCGGCCGCCTTTGCCAGCCAAAGCCGAATAAAGATTCCCAATGACTATGTCAAATCTTATTAGGCTGAGGGAGTTGCTCACTCCCCACATTCAAAGATGCAATTTTCTTTCATGAGAGTTTATTTATTTTGGAAACTGAATTCTATTTTTTACTATTGTTATTTATCAGGGCTTTCTTCTATTCAGGGATTAACAGCAAATGTGTTTACAGTAAGATTACCGCCCTTGACAGAGGACCTCATCCTGATTTAAAGACTGAAATTGCTGCTGCACGAACCCAAAGACAACCCCGCCAAACCCAGAGCTCTGATGGAAAATGAAAAGCGTTTAGATGCTGTCACAAGCTCGGTCCACCGGGCCTTGAAGATAGAACACTAATAAATAAAATGTGACCAGGGCACAGCATGCTAATGTGTTTTGGTGAACACGAAGTGCATGTTCTTACCACACTTATGACATCTAGACTTGAGGTGAGACAAAGGTTTTGCTGGTTGTTAAAAACTTTTCTTTTGTTACCTTGCTAATGAAAAAACATCAGTTATTATCAGTAACAACATCAGCAATTATTATTTCATGTAATGTGTCATAACAGAGAGAGGTCTATTTTTAACAAATGTCTGGTCCTGAAACCTACTTGGATGATGCAAAGAAGTCTTGTGTTGTTGACATCTTCCAGGATTGCCATGATCTGAATGTTGAAATCTAAAATGAAAATACAGAAAATGTGGGGGAAAAGCATTTCAGTAACTGTAACAAGTTATTATCTTATTAATGTGAATTAATATCATTCAAAGTTATTTTAATTCCAAACTGGCAAATGTAAATTGATTACAACATAATTAAAATGAAAATTAACCAAAGCATAAGTGTACTGTTGTACACTCTTCAGACACTGATCTGAATCTTAAATAACTAACCGATGACATGCCAAATTAAAATTAAGATCCTGTTATCATTCAAAGAGCTGTTTAAAAGTGTATACACACTACAAGCCTGTGAAACGCTGAATTGTATTTCCAGTGTGTGTTCTGGGGGTTGTGATGATGTTCAGGTAAAGTTCTCTTCTGGCTCCATGAAACAGGAGAAGAGCGGAGACAACCCGCTTTACCAAGACTGGATGTCCTGATGTCTCATTCACTATACTGGAGCTCAAAATCACAGCCGAGCGGCTTTGGAAACCAAACTGTATAACAGCCAAACCTCAGGAAAACTCAATCTCCGCTCTGTCAACACAATCACACAGCAGGACCTGAAAGAGAACAGAGCAGCAAAGCTGCACAGCAATTACAATTGATGCTTGTACAATAACAATTTATTGCAGTGGGTATTTACTGTACATTGGTGGTTTTCCAACATCCTACCGGCAAACATTTTTGAGCAAATGTAACACAGCAAAGGCTAAATGTTGATGTGACAGAAATAATATGTCATTGTTTCATCTGAACTGTGTAATTTTTTGTCATTGTGTGTTGACTTGAGCAGATGACAGAAGAGGTAAAACAGTAATTAAAGCAAAGCTATTTTCCCCTCACACCATCTCAGTTCACTCAATTAATCTGGCACCACACCGTCCTCAATTATTCCTCAAAAATGTTTCAAACATAATCTAGGAATGCAGTCATTTTACTGCAAATAACATTTCTGATACACAATAATATCAAATCAGTTTGATGTATGACAAGACAAATTTCCCCTTATTTTCCTCTTTTGCTAAAAACTAAGGCAAAGGCTCAAACGTATGTGCTCCGGAAAAATGTAAAAAATATTATTTAAAAAGACAAAAATGACTTGATAATAGTTCTGTAATCAAAGAAAAATGAAAGAAAGATTTAAGGGCAACTGCAGTGTCACAACGAGTCACTATTATAAACACGGTGAAAAATAATTTCATGCCAACTAACTCTCTTCTTACAAACAGATTTATTTGCTGCAGGCAGAAGTTACTGTTTCAACCCCTGAGAGAACAAACAGCAGAAGGTAATGTTTTATGGATCAGGACAAATGAAATAAACACTGATGTTTATGGTATCCCACAGCTCAGAAAAACTCATTTGGACCACTGTGACAGAAATCATACTGTAGACTGGTTTCCTCTCACCCTTCCATGTCAGAAGCTCTGTATGAGAACAATCATGGAAAATGGCTCTCCGTGCATTAATAGAATCACTTGAGATGGCAGCTGTTCTCACATCTGGTGACTAAACCTTACAGTTCTACTTCCTACGGTTAGCAAATGATTACACATGGACCCGCTTTTGTGGTGGCATTTTAATTTCAACCTCGCTCTATACCATCATAACATACTGTATACTCCTGAATGTTTGCAGATCTAAACTTAAATCAGTTTTAAAGAGCATATCAAGATATGCACAAACCAGTTTACACAAACACGTTAACTATTATTGTTATGACCTAAAGCATCGTACCAAACCTACATGGCAAAATACCGCCAGACACCAGTTTCATCAGCCCTGATACTGTGGCCATAAATAAAGAATCAAAATAAATGCCCCCACAGATAATAAAAACATCTGGCTCAACCGTACGTCTTTCAACTCAACTTTACCAAAACCACAGCACTCATAGAGATACTTTGATAAACAGTACGTTTTTCCTCTGAAAAACCAAAGATCCATTTCTTCTGCCCACTGAGCACATGGTTAGCGATTGGCCCTCGGAGAAAGGTTTGTTCTATTCTGTTCGGCTCGTATCATTTTGATGTGATGCGCAAGTGTGTTTTCGTTGCGTTTCTGTAGATTTCATCACTCACCTGGATACTCATGCGAGGAAGCACATTTTGGGTGAGAAATTTTGCTAGAAGGTTCTACAACCGAGCATCTGGCTTACCTCAAAGATCCTGATGCAACACAAATCAAATATTTATCTTCATTGAACGCTCGGAGAATACAATGGAGACCACGTTCTCTGGCGCTTGAAAATCTACAGAATGCAATATAATTTTAATATAACATTGGTTTTGGTATGGCAATATTTTTTCGTTTATTTCCAGAGAGAATATATGCAATTATATACATGCTGACTCCCACAAACCCAGAAGTGAAGTGCAAAAAAGATAAAACATTATAAGCTCACAGAAAATGGTACCACTTCTAAAATGCAAAAAGTAATATTTCCTCCCTTTAATCACGCAGCAACCACTAGAAATGTCAGATGACGTTGTATCGCCAATACATCTCCCCAAAAACCTGATTGCGAGCATGATGTCGTTGACCACGGCCATGAACGGATATCAAAGGAAAGCACGTGTCATTGTCAGCGTGAAAGAACCGCCCCATATCAAAGCCGTTTGCAAATGGTTCTTCAGCGAAATGAAGACATCAAGAGGGCGAAGCAATTGTTGAATCGCCTCAGATTAAATTGGCTCTTTAATGTGGTGGAGCACTTTAGAAGAGGTGGTTTTGGAGTGTCATTACTAACACGGAAGAGGGGTCGCCATAAGAGCGAGATGCTTCAGAGATGCTAATGGCTAACGATAATAAACAGTCGAGAGCCACGGGAAGGCCATAGGCTCGTCTGAACGGTGCAAGCGTTTTTTCCTGTGTTCACTTGTATTGCACAGCGCTAAATCCTACATAAACATGAAAGCTAACTTTCGACAAAGCTAACTTTTGACTAATTTTTAAAAATGGAAATATACATGTGGTTTGAATGTGACACAAAATAACACACGTTTTTGAGAAGTAAGATACTTTGTAGGATTTCTGTGAATTAAAATGAATAAACCATAAGCAATAATACCCAACAAACAGTAAAGAGATGATTCTTCAAAGAACATCGAATAGTTATTTTAATTGCCCATTTATGAGGAACATGGACTGTTATGGATGTGACAATTCTTAAAACAGGACTTTAACTTAAAAATGATAAGAGAGACCTCACATGTGTATTACACCAACAAATATTAACATCTAAGTTAACACAGTATAGTTAAAAACGTTGGTAAATTTACAGGCATTCTGCAGGTCAATTAGTGATGAATGCAAGATGATGAAAGATGAAATATAATTCATTTGAATAAATAAAATTAATAAATTTGCACATACTCAAATATAACCTTCGTATCCTAACAACAAAAACAACTTTCTTGCTTGGATGCACAGATGCACATCTATCAGCATCGGACAGATCAATCTTTTTTTAGATGAAAAGATCAAGAGACAGATGCACCCTGTGTGTGTGTGTGTGCAGTAAAAATGGAAACACAGTCAGTGGTTGTTGGAAACAGCTATCAGTCGATGATGACTGGTGTGATGTATGATTCACTGCTGACCCTCTACAGGGTAAAACCGGCTGATAGCTAACCCATGCCAGAGTCCATAACTCAACCCTTTTACTCTGACAGCTCAAAAACATCCAGCCTAACTGATACACCACAAACCGAGAATGGGTTTGTGTGTATATACACTATTCAGAAGTGTATCTCTTTAGCTTTATTTCAGTGTTCTGACAATCTGATCTCTTCATTCACCTGTCTTAAACAATGCCAATGTTATCCATTACAGCCTCTTGTGATGTCAATCAACTGCCTCAGTAATCTATATATAGATGCCTCAGTAATATATATATAACTCACATCATAACAAGAACGAAGAAGCGGAGGCCAATGCTAAACGGTTTGTATTCTGTTGTACTCTAAAGAAAAAATGAATTATTAAAGACACATTATGATTTAATATTTTAGTTTATTAATATTTTAGTAAAATATTTTGATACTTAAAACAATTTAAATCACTTAAAATTACTTTAACCAAAAAACACACACCCCTTTCTGAGCAAATAACTAATAAGCAAAGACTTTTTCACATTTTACATTACATTTACAAATATGTCAGATACTCAATTTGTAGTACATTCAAGCAATACATTTGATCAGTATGTGTATTTCCCAGAAAATCAAACACAACACAATGCTCAACCAACTGAGCTACAGAATCACATCTCGGTTTGTTACTTTCATTTTTACCTGTTTTATATTATTCGTGTGACTCGTGTAATGCTGTAACACTAACAACGGACAGTCAACAAACATCAGGTTGACACGCTCTTAATAACAGCACACAAAAAACTAACTAACAACTATCACAACAACCATCTAAATTAAACCAGCAAACAGCTCAAAATAATCCTCATATTGCAATGCATGCTGGGAGCACACATCACCCACTCCAAATCAAGAAACTACACAAATAAAAGCAAGAATTCTAAAAAAAAAAAATAATAATAATAATAATAATTGGACTACAAAACTAAATATGTAGAATGTGACAACTATGGTATAGACAGTGGATCATGATGTAATTGTTGACTTACCAGACTTCCACAAGAGTACAAACAACATTCAACAAAATGTTGAGTATAAAAAAGACCAATTACCACAATCAGGAAAGATACAAAGACTGCAAGAAAGAACTAGAACTTCAGAATTAAAGCACAAATAAAATTTCAAAATAAGAGTATATAAATCCAAACATCCTATAATACCCTGCTAAAAACAATGGGTTACTGGTCTAACCTGGTTTAAAGAAGTCTCCTAGCCTGGTCAAACTAGTGCTCAGCTGGTTTAACTGGTTGACAAGCTGGTCCTGTGGTTACAGCTACAGAGAAAAAAAACATTTATCAAAATACTACTAAAATAGTATTGTTTGTTATATGGAAACAAACAAGCTAAAGTCTAGGTTGTGTCCTCATTTAAATAGCAAAGTAATGCACTTTATATATATACAAAGGAAACTTCTACACTAAAAAAGTCTTTAAATCACTCGTAAACAATTTCAATGAAACATTTATGAATCCATTTAAAACCACAGGCTCAATATAATCTCTTGCCACAACAGCCCCCAGTGTATTTAAAATGAGGATTCACCCGCCTCACACACACACCAGGTGGACAGTTGTTTGGTGATGCGAGCTGACAGATAGAGGGAGAGAAGCAGAAGAAAACAAAGCACTTTAAGATGGTCCATCATTGCCTTCAATCTCTCGGGGGGTCAGCTCGGAGATTGTCACAGATCAATAGCTGCTTTGGAGAGACATCAGGGCGGGACGATACATCCTTAACTTGCTCTGCTCAGCTTTGCACAGGCTATTACCAAGCTAAGAACATACCAGAGATTTACTGACAGGAGAAATAACACAGTGACACTGAGAAAGACCAAGAGAGAAAAAGAGATTGGTGTGTGACTTACTGACTGATTGCGAAGAGCAAGAGTTTAACAGTGATCTTCCGTCATTCAAAATCTCTATAGCGAAAGTGATCTTAAGAGATGAGCTCTGAGATTTTATTTATTGTGTTAGAATGATTTCTACAGATGCTTACTGATAATAAAATACATCAAAGAGAGCAAAAGCTCAAACTGTAAAGCATCAGCAAACATTATGGAATTTACATACTTAATAAATATATATGTTGAATACACTGTAAGTAACTTTGGATAAAAGTGTGTGACAAAAGAATAAATGAAACAAATAAGATGAAAACGTCAAACACTGTTGATCTTTATACAAAGTGTAATTGTGCCTGTGTGTCGTATAATTACAGCAGCTATGTCTGGCAGGTACCTTTTTCAGCCACGTAGAGTAGGCCAGACAGGACCATTTATGGATTAGCATGAGTTTAATTTAGAGTGAATGAACAATCTCGTCTCCATTTAGCGTGAGAGTAAAGTTCAGCTAGGCACGTTTCATCTTGGACGTGGCATCAAACCTTTAATTATATTTCATTCCTATCAAAGCTCTCCTGCCTCTGATCTGCCATAACACCTTCTGCCTGAGCCCAGGCAGTCACATCTCATATGACAATCAAAGAGTAAATGACCCCGAGAGCTAACAGAGGGGTCACGCTAGAGAACGGGTGCCATTTGCGTCCCTCATATACCTGGGCGTAAAACATGACTTTATATGAATGACTAATGTGTTCATGTAGACATTTTTTTATCAATGTATTAACATTTAGTAACTTTGGTCAGTAGGGAAGACATTAAATGTCAACCCTGTTAAATGAGTTTATATCGTAAACAAGTGGATATTAAAAAAACAAGCATATACTAAATACGCTTCCACAGAAGAAACTTTATTTAATGACTTCAAACAGAACGTCTAATCACGATGTCTATAAATTGTCAACCCTGTTACTGTATGTTTCCAAAGGTTTTAGCCTAATTTATATGAAACAATATGGAATATATTACATATGCTTGTTATTATATTACGTAATAATTTCCTTTGAGATGGCTTCATGCTATTCATTAATGCATATATACAGAATGTTTAAAATCATCCAAAAAACACCTGGAAAAAGACCCTGAATGACTCAGGCTGATCCAGGCTAAACATCTGGAAATACGTGCATTTGGACAATAAGATACGAAGGGGTTTAAGTTGTTTAGATTCACACACACAAACCTCTTCCTACACACCTTCAGCAAGAAAAGAACTCTAGAAATCTCTATGTTTCTCCTTGCTTCCTTCAGACTTCAGTTAACAGTTTTTTGATTTCCCTCGAGACGACAAATATACCCCTGAACCAGCTGTCTGGAGCCACTGAGGTATCTCTCAACAAACAGAAGCAGAAAAAAACGAATGTACCCACACAGAGAATTAAACATGGCCTTGCTGGAGAGCTTGCTTTGAGATCTGTGATCCACCTGGGAACCCGTATTGATCACGTTTGACTGCTAAAAGTCTTTGAGCATCTAGCGTTACTGATGTTTTTAAAATGCATTATCACTCTACAGGGCACTGAAATATTCATGTCTGAATAAATGAAGATCGGGGTTGTTGAGTTGATTTTAACTAAGGCTTACAGCAGGTCTCTAAGTTGTTTGGAACGCAGCAGAAGGTGGTCTGGGGGAAATGCATTAGGCAACATTGATTGCGAGGACCATGAAAGAGAATCTCATGAAACATTGAACGTGTGCACATGTGTACAATAATGCTGACATACTGTACGCTGATCTCTCTTTCATACACCTGTTTGGAGTTTTACCCTAAATCAGGTCTGTCGAGATACATACTGATTGTCAATGAGATGCCTAGATGAATGTGTGATCATCTGCAGGTTTATCTCCTATAATGCATCTGGGTGTTAAAGTAACAAGGCTTTTTCATATTTAAATCTGCAAAAACATCATGCTTGATCAGCCTAAATAAGACACCAATTTGCACTAGTAAGAGTTATTTTCGTGGTACATTAGAGGCAAAATTGAACCTGAAGGCTCAAATTATAAATCAATATTATAAGCTTACCTTTGCTAAACGCGATAAACCGAGAGTTCTGAACATTGTTTTTTTCTGGTACTTGCTCAACAACTGATTTTTTCTTTATTGTTAACCAAAAACGTTTTATTTAAGCATATACAAGTCTGGGGCAGAAAACTAAAATATCTCTCACAAAATAGAGATGACCCATAGAACAAACACTAGCAGTAATGTAATTTATTACAAAATGTAATCAAATTTTACATGCATCTAAAAAGCAAGGCAAAAAGACTGCATAAATATCCCGAAAAAATACAGCTTTTTTAGAGTGAGTATATAAATTGCTCATCCAATCAAAGTAAGTTTTTGGCCTCACTATACATGAGCCATCACAGCACCTGTCCAGCTGATTATTTTCAATAAAGAGACTTAGACACACAACTCCACCTGAGAACAAATATAAGAATAAGAAAAAGTTACAGGGAGAGAGATACTATACATTTTAATAAAAGTCTACAACAGAATATTCTGCAGGAAGGCAGGAGAAAAAAATGAACTGGCTGAAGTTCAGTACCACCAGTTTCCATATGTTAAGCCCAGCCCCCCCCCATTAAAATCCCTGTCTGGATCTCCTCTGCAGGCTTAAAAGAGCTGCGTATGGCAGCCAATTACCGTATAGAAACCTCCGACCAGACCTCAAGCTCCATCTGTCCACCTGCCACTCAGAGAAGGACAATAAAAAGGAGAAAATTCACTCACTGACCGCTTGTGTGGACATACACTCCCACATTTCCTGACAAAAACACTCTTTCTCTCTGCCCAGTAATGGTCATGCAAACCTCTCTTGTTTTACAGTCGACCTAAAGAAGCACCAAACAGGAAAAAGGGAGACGAAACTTCGGTAAACTTTCTATTTGAGTCAGGCGCTGGAAATTGGAGGAGGCAGAACTCACAGCAAATCACTGCTTTGGGTAAGTGCTTTATGACAACAGTTCCCGAGAGAGATCAGCTCGGGATTAAATTAAAGGGATCTGCTGCAGGTTTTCATTCAAACGATGAAAAAAGCTTCCTTACTGGGCAGAAAGTGACCCGAATAACACAAAATAGAGCACAATTCAGTCTTGTTTGCTGATCGGTGATCAATAAACCAAAACCAACATCAATGGGTAGACCCTAAATGTTAAAACTCTGATAGCAAAAAAATGAATATTAGTTTGATAAAAAGGGACAAAATTGATTGAGGTCTCACAAAAATAAACTAAACTGACAACTAACAAATTGTACGATTTACTTTTTTCCAACTCGTGCATAAGCAAAGAGAAAAAATGTGCCATATCACATTTGGTTATAGTTGAATTTAAGCAATAAGCAACATGTTGTAAAGGTTTAGAAGTAAAAAAAATGAATGGAGATCAACTGAAGCAGCACTAATGTGATGCAATCAACCTCCGGTGTCCGATGGAGTCAGGGTGTTCAAAACCCGTAGCATGACACCGCTGCAAACTGTGCAGGACATGCAAATCCCGCCAACACTGGCAAATGGGAACTTGTTGGGCACTCAACGACCCCATCTGCTCCCTCTTTCCATCAACCCCGGATTAACCCTGAGAGCCAAGTCAAGCTGCTTTGCCCCACAAATGCCACCCAAACCCGACAACAGCCATCGGCCTTCACAGAGAGAAAGAGCCAAGAGCTCGTTCTGCCTTAGCAGAGCATCTAACAGCTCCTAAACGGGCTACAGAGACACAAAACCTTTGACTAATCCTACCTCACAAGATGACAATAAAATACATGTTTTAAATTCTAAAAACAAAGTTGTTAATACTAGGTTTATTTATTTATGATTTTGTCTCCTATAACATTTGGCCTCTTTGGATGATTATGTGGACAATTATTATGACAGGATGTACATTATATGATGAATTATGTGTACAGTGTTTTGGGTACTCTGTGTACGCGGTATCTTGAGTTTAGAGAGTAGTGTAACAACAAGGGATTAGTTCACACTTTCCAAACTTGAAAACATTTTACTCAGGAAACTAAAAGGAATAATATTTTTATGCAATATCAACATATTATATAACATATTTAAAACCAACTCGTTGAAAAAGAAAGCACTATAGTGACTCTAAATGTCAACTGTCAACTGAAAAGGCATTAATGTAATGTGTAAACAAACAGAACAAGCTATATTATACACTATGTTATGTCAATTGTCAAAAACGTTGTTGCTTTGTAAGACTACTCACAATGCACAAGGTCAGAGTTTTGCTTTTGAGATAAACATGTGCAGAGATTCATGTGAAGTAATGGCATGTTTTATGGTGTTATCCTCTCATAATTTAGCTGACTGGTGCAACTTTAATCTCTTTACACCCATTGAGCACTGCAAAATAGTCAAAATAGTTTTTTATGCTTTCTAGTTCACAATGACATTGACCTTTTCCAGGAAATACCTGAATGCTTTCATACAGTGTAACTTCTTCTAAAATCATCTTCCTAAAATTCTGAACCAATGCCTAAAGAGACATCCAAAGGCTGTGATTTGTTTTACACTTCTCCTAATTTATACAGACATTTATCTATAATATATTCACAATGTTTTTCAATAATAGTTTTTTAAAGCTTTTGAAATTTACAAAATGAATAATGAACTCAAAACTCCAGAAAATATAGTTCTTTAATAAAAGCCAATGGCAATGGTAAGATAAAAAAAATAATGCCACAGTAAAACAATGAATTTTTATTGCTTAAAAAATGTTGGAACTTCATTTAAATGCAGGATATGCAAATGCAATGCACTCGGATAGAGCCTTTCCATTAATTTCCATGCTGGTTTGTGCTGATAAAGCTCTGGTCAGAACATCAGCACATAAGCATCTAGTATCATCCAAAACACAACCTACACTGGTCTTTTGAGCAGTTTTTTTATATACCCTGCAAAACCAGCAGTGTTCATCTAAAGCTTTAACAGCTGAATATGTTTGTAGGCAGAGAGAGTTCAATGTCGCAGATTCTTCATTCAGATTGCTAAAAAGAGTGTCTTAACGCACAGGAAAAAATACAAATTTGTTGTGGATAATTTCTGTCACTCTGCCCTGTGTATGTCTTTTTGCATTACAAACTCTAATGGAGGGGAGAGAGAACGAATATAAATAAATAAATCAATACAAGAGCAGTGCCAGTGTAATATGCCTACACACCTGCAGCTCAATGACGTAGATGAAGACAGGCTCCCCTAGCCCCTAACTTTCTCTCTTTTTCTCTCGCTCTACCCCTCATTCCCAGTGTGAAATTGAAACCATATAATATGAGCCATGTCAAAATGCAATCTCACGCCAAATTGGAAGTTGGGATTTCCTATGACACCGCCTCTGGGTCTCAGGGAGAGATAATTACAAAAAGGCACAGGGATAAATAGAAAAGGGAAGGATGTGATATAAGAGGTGGAGGTGGGTGGGGGATGAGGCGAGAGAGGGGCTACTGGTCATACTGATATAAGTAGTGTCAATAGAGTCAAGACAACATTTTGCTGCAGTCTACAACTGTAGTAAACAGCCTCTTTTCCCAGAAAGAACGATGTGCCATTTTCTACCCGGCAGTATGGTTGAACTAACTAGAACAACACGGGTGTACAAAACCATGATCCACACAAAACCACACATCACATGCTTGCTGACCAAGAAAACTGGATGAAGGTTACCAGATATTACACTGTTTTTCTACGTTAACCATGGATGAAACACCACATCGAGAGTATTAATGAAGTACTCATAAGATTCAATACCGCAAGCATAACGTAGGTAAAGTAAAGGAATAGTTGACTTTCCATAGTAGGAATAAAAATTACTATAGTCAAGTCAATGGGGTCCATTTTAACAATCATCACATTAAAAGGTGCTTTCTGGCCCCAGATCAATATTCTCCCTTAGGCAAGTAAGCAGTGTATTAAGAGAAAACAGATGGGTTCAATGTCAATATGAATTATGTCTTCCAGGTATAATCAATAGCTGCTGAAATAGCAAAAGTGGCGCTCAAAGGAATTAGCTTCATACTGAGTATGGATTACATAAGCGTATGAAAGCCCATATTTAAAGACAATTGTGGTTGTCATATTACTAAGCAACTGTTATAAGACACTTTTAAGATTTATTGTTTCTAATAATACCCATAAATACGTTTTAATGTAAAAACAGATTATACTTATCTGTTCTGCAAGGAGTCACATAGTCACATCCTGTGCGATGTGTTTATAATTCATACATTTATTTTTACTCAAATATTAGGCAAAAATGTAAAGAGAAAGTAATTTAAAGTGGATTTTTTCATGGTTTTTATTTTTAATAAGGGGTAGAGTTTTTATATATTTTAAGGAATAGCTCATCAAAACAATTTAATGACACTTATGTTGATGTCTTTCTTGTATCTGTAGAAAACAAAAATGAAACCAAAATTGCTTCCCTGCTACAGGGGCACGGTAGCTTGTTTCTAGCAAGCCTTCTCTAGTCATCGGCTAAACTGCTAGAAATCAGATAACATTTAGTTTGGTATGGCATCCTGCAAATATGACCAGGTTATAATGTTTAGGCCTACGAAGAAAGCGACACAAAGTAAAGAATAAAACCAAGTGGGTGTTTTTAAACAGAAGGTTGAACACACAGGTCTCTGTTTCCCTGCACAGTCACAGCACACGGCATCTACAGCGAGATCTCACTTAGAAGAAGTCAGATGCCGACCGGAGGCACTTCAGCTGCTTTCTAATAAGACACCTGGTGCATTTGTCGAGCCGCGCGCTTGCTACCCGAGGACCTCCGAATGAGGTGTAAGCAACGAGGCTGTGCGAGGAGCAGTTGTAGGAGAGAGCACATAATGCCCACAGGTACACGGACCACAAAAGTTTTTTGCACCAGAAGTGTTTCTGCAGTCACAACAAAACAACCTAGTGCTTTTGAAACAAGGAGTAGTTAACGTTAAAGGCCAGGGAGCGGAGCAAGGTGGGGTGGATGTTCTCAAAATATAAAGTTTTCAGAAACTGACGTTGAAAATGGCTAATGGAGTGACACAGCATGCATTCAGACAGACATCATGTACCCGCCGAGCTCCAGCTCGGGCACAAACACTGTTTTAGAGAAAAACCTGTATGACGCAATAGTTTCATCGCTAACTTTGTGTAAGAGAGGGAAAAAGAGACTGCCGGTACACGTGTCTGTGTGTATTGAGTGTATTAACCAGCAGGAAAACCAGCAGGTTTCTCTAATGGATGACACTGTCACACCTCCCCATCAGCCGATCCGAGTCGAGAGGGTCAGAGAGACGCACCAGACAGCAAGACAGACGCACAGCATCTTTTAAACACGAACTCTAAGACCCCCTTCCTCTTTCTGCTGACAACATGAACTGACACAAAGCGTTCCCTTTCCTATCGGCCGTCCCAACGCAGGGACTCCACTGACAGAAGACGTGATCCGTGAGTTTAGAACAGGTATCAGACGCTCCCTCTCCTGCGTTTGACAGCTAAGAGCTCTCACTATGAGATACAAGGACAGCAATGGGTCAAAACAGATGGATTCGAATGGAAAAAAGAACAAAAAACAACTTCAACTTAAAGTTTCCAACAACAACTACCCTCTCCGAGGAGGAACTGTGCTCTGAGGTGGAAAGCGAGGGATTTTTGCTTGTGAGAAACGGAGGCACACGAGCGAGGTGAAGGCAGACATTAAAGGTAAAAAAGCAGCTTTCAGCAGAAGGAGAATAAAATATTAAATGGTAAAAAGCGAGAATCGCGCCAAAAAGCTCACAGCAGGATTTCTGCAGAAGCTGCAACAGGGAACAAACAAGAGAGAATGGAGCATTTCAATCTCACACTATCTGGCCTAAGACTTTTATACTGCAAATCATATGGAAATAATAGATCAACGTATAAGGTTTGTACAGAAAACACATAAATAGCAAAAAATATGACATAAGGCAAATACTGTAGATTACAGTACAGCTTGTGTGCAATATGCTTCAGATGGTAATGAGGAGTTTGTGGGTGGGTGCCGTCTGGGGCTGAGATTGCTTATATAAATGTATACTGTGATATACATATTTCATTATGTATATAATTCAAGATGCAATCAGGGTTCAAAATAAACAAAAATCAATTATTGAGCAAGTATATAAAAACTAAGGGTTGAAAACTCTTTTTATCGTACTCTAATTTTGACTTCAACCTATATCAAGAAATTCAGGAAAGTAACCTAACATTTTATGGTGATATATGGGGAATAAAGGAATTTGAAGATAATACCTCACACTGCTACTACTGCAATCCATAACCACTGTCTTTGCACTGATTTAATTTTCTTTTCATATCAAATGGCCTGTCGGCGGTACCTGAATCACCAGCTGTTATTTTACCCAAAAACTTGCCTATAATTTCCTGCATGCATTGTTTCTTTGAGAAAGAGTGCATGAAATTCATTACCAAGACCAATCAATTGATCTCTATCTAACTTTCCCAACAGGGCATCAGGCGAAATGGTTTGGCATGCGACACGACGCAAACTGCAGGAAGCGCTTCTGTTATTTCAAGATTAGAGGGAATTTATCTTGAAATCTGGCTCTAACAGACTCCAAATCAGCTTTTAATGGAGTAAAACTTACCAACAGAACATCAGTCCAACTCTCGCTGTCTCTCAAAGTCTTTAAAACAACAATACCGTCACGCTACTTGTAAACAATCCAGAAAAGCACACAATTGGCAATGCACATCATTATGGCTTAATAAATCACTCACAGTGAACCCCGCAGATTTCTCGCCCTGCGAACACGAAGTGCATTTCAAACATTAGCAGCCTAAAATTAAAGCTTGTTTCCTTGGCAACAATAAATAGCTTGTACTTTGATTTACAGATCTATAGAAAGATGAGCTTGCATCCGGATGTGACAGAAATGGACACGATTAAGAGGATGCTAACTGAAATCCCCAGAAGACACCGGCCCATTCTCTAAAGAGCAGAACGGCACTGAAATTTGCAGGTCTCCACGTGAACCGATGAAGAAGCTGTGTTTCGCAACCCCCAGCTGTGCCAGACGGTACGCATCCCTCCTGTATCAGTGGATCCAACAAAAGAGAGAGAGAGAAAAGACTGATATCAACAAACATAATAAAGGTCAACCAGAAACCCCGAGCCTCAGTTCTTGCTCTTCCAGCATTTTCCTCACACACACAAATCTCTAATCAGCTTGCAAAAACCATTTCCTACAACGTCTGAGCGAGATCACTGGAATTCATGTCAGCTTTGAATCTCGCAGAAAACTTTTGTTTCAAAGTTATTTTGGCTAATGATTCGCAGGTGCAGAAATCCAAACACAGCTCTTTCCAACAGCAAGTTTTCGTGTACAGACACATATAGTGAATAAAACAAAAACTGTAACACACATAGTGATTAAAAGCAAAGTTCATACCTTTTAGAAAAAAAGTTCAAAGATGTTCCCTGAGGTTCTGGTTCGGAGACACTAACAAATCCGCTTTTGTTATGTTTTCACAGAAAGAAATGGATTCTGTCGATCTTGGATAAAACATGGGTGTAACTTTGCAATG
The DNA here is from genome assembly GCA_019155185.1 of Beaufortia kweichowensis. NCBI lineage: Eukaryota > Metazoa > Chordata > Actinopteri > Cypriniformes > Gastromyzontidae > Beaufortia > Beaufortia kweichowensis. The sequence goes on along the minus strand of CM032815.1, from coordinate 1,621,478 downwards.
AAAAAGTTGTGAAAGCAGTTTTGGATAACCCCAACATGTATGTGTATATTCACGGTAGACTTTAAATAATACAAAGGAAAAATAATAATTAATAATAACAGTAAAGATTAATAATGATCCAATTTAGTTGTGCAAATTACACACAAGTTTACCCAAAAACAACAATTCTGTCATTATTTCTCACACCTATGTTCTTATAAAAATGTAAAATAAAAAATATACAGCTTATAGATTTGGTATGACACAAGAGTGAGTAAATAATGAAATAATTTTTCATATTAATATCCGTTTGAAAGTGTGAAATATTTTCTGACCTGAGGAGATGAGAAAAAAGAAAAGGGATTCACCCTCTGTTAAAATCTCTGTGGCTTGTTATTTTTAAACACTTTGCCACATCTCTTCATGTCTGTTCAATTATCTGAAAAAATAGAAGAGATCAGTCTCTTCCTGCAGGCAGTTAAATGATGTTTCTACCTATAATAAACTATCATTTAATGGCATATAGTTAAGTAGCTAATGCAAGTTCTCATTCTGATGAATTAAAAGCATATTTTACAATTTTCCACCCATGTTCTCACTTCACGCTGTTAGGCTTTCAAATGCTGATATGAATTAAATGGATACAAAGTAATAGCTGACAGCAAAAATATCTCAAGTTATACTACACTTTTGATAAATATATTTTATTATATCTGCAATACCTGCTATTAATTAGTATTCCAGACTCCTCCCCAATCATTTAGCCACTCCCTCTCTACAACCCCACCCTCTTAATACACGTCAACTGATGCCAACATCACAAAGATTGCCAAGTGCCAAGTTTACAGATTGGCTCATATCCGTGGACTAGGCAGCCTAGAGCTGTCACTGTGACAAATATGATATTACAGGACACCTATTTCAGGGATACCTGTCAACTTACAGAAACATTGTATGTGTGGTTGTGTGCTATTTCAAGAAAAAGCTTACAGCAGCTTTAAGTAACAGCTTATTGCTCGCTTTGAGTGAATGTGTCTGCTTTTCTAAACCTTTAGACTTTCCCAATGCAGCAATATTTCATTTCCTGTAAAGGTTACGAATACCACTAGGTCTAGAAGAGCAAAACACGCACAACGTTTAACTAAGAAAAACTAAAAACAGCAGCGGATCATCATGCAGATAAGAAAATCATATGTTTGTTTGTAATTTTTGCACTAATAAAGTCATAGACATAATCAAGCAATAAAAAGTTGGGCAAGTAAAATGCAATTTTAAAGACTGCATTATAAAGATTTTCTGTTTATGCATTTACAAAACTGTTCTTATTATGTCATCAATAATATTATGTATTATTGGGCATATGCAGTTCATTGTAATATTACTTTACATTAAATTTGAATGCATTCTTATTAACTTCTGCTTGAAAAACAATTGCGGTACCTTTTGTGGCATCACCCAGGACTGCCACCTGCCATATTTTCCCATCCATTTCATGTAGCGTATTACTGTTAAAGAGTGCCAGACCTTTGAGTTGAAATGCCCATGTCTGAATGTAAGGAGTGCTGGGCCCAGCTGGGAGTTCGGTGTGCATATTCATGGCAGTGTTAAAAGTAATTACCGATGGGAACTGCTCATTTGGGTTCCACTGGGAGTTTAAAGTGCTCATTAAAACTTGAAGAACAACAGCGTGATGGGTGCTGTCAAGTGCCCTCTCTAAACACTGTTCTTCATCAGAGAGACAAAGAGAAAGAGAGCGGTCGAGAATAAGAGAGAACGTCAAACAGACAAACAAACGAAAAGACAAAACCAGAATGAGAGAGTGTCTCTCCTAGACATCAAAAAGATGAAGTGAAAATCAAATTGTTTCAAAATCTGCAACCAAAATGTAAAAATTTAAATATGATCTCAAACATTTTCCATTAAATTCTTGTATGTATGTGTTATAAAAATAAATAAATACAAAATGTGTCTCATTTGTGTAATTTTATAATTCTAAGCAATTCTAGGAGAAACATCTGAGAGAGATAAAACTTAAATGCTACAACACAGAAGTTCATTAAATGTCCCAGGCAATAAAAAAGCAATACAATTTTACACCGAGTATTAAGGATTAGCTAACAAAGAGGCAGAATTAACACTACATTAAGCTGAATTAGGAAAAAAACAATCAAGCTTTAAATGTGGTTACTTGAAGGCTTTAAGCCCACTCCGTTATTTCTGACGGACCGCACGCTGAGATGCAGTAGACTTTTTTTGCTGAGGTCTGTCAGCACAGCTGGACGTAAGAAAGGAAAAATATGACCCCTGTGGAGCAAAGGGAGCAACTTAATCACCCCCTGAACAAATCCTTTCAGCAGGCCATCACATATTCAGTCCGGCGGTCAAACGGACCACAGAAAAAGACCTCCGAAAGAATCGACGCTTATCTCAGCTCTGCTGGAGGCAGTGAGTAGCAGAAAGGGAATTCGGGGAACACCGCAGCCTGCCATTTCAGATATAATAACAAGCTTTCCGTCACTCTCTAATAACAATGATTTTAGGTGATCGCAAAGTGGTGCGGAGGCTTGGCACGGCGAATCTCTGGCTGCGTTCTGAAAGAAGATCTCATCCAACAAAGATGCTACACTTGACTGCTCAATCTTGTATGACGTTGCACAAGAAATGCAAGAAAGATTGTAAGGTGCTCACGTGGATTTTACCTTCCCGCTCCCAGCAGCAAGGTGAGCCGAGTCATCATGACACAGTGTTTCCTGCACATACGCAGGGATGAAAACGGGCGACAACAAACAGTCTTTGTTTCTGCCCCTGGCGTCCCCTACGAAATCATAAAAGAATAACAAAGGGTCTTTAGAAGCTCTCCTGTGTACACCCAGAGGCACTGAAATCCAAACTCACGTGTACATCTTTGGAGTAGAATGAGAGGTAAACAGGAACTCCAGAGACACATGAAGTGCTGATGGTTTTAATGTCAGGCACCCTTGCACTAATGGACTTTTTCTTGAAACATTAGGTGGTTCCTCAACTATGAGCACTTTTATGACCCAAATATAATGTGCAACATGAACCATTAATGTATAATTGGACAAAATGCGAAAATTATCTTGTGATGCATCTAAATCCACTGTTAGTAGACAAAAAAATGATAGAAAATGTGTTTTGAGTGAATATATATTTTAAAAGTCCATAGGGTTGAAAAGTGCTCATGGTTGTCTCCTAATATTTGTAAGTAGCTTTGGATAAACGCGTCAGCTAAATGCCTAAATGTAAATGTAAATGTTGAAAAACACCCTAATATGAATAGGAAAGCCAGAGAATCAGATCTTGCTGACCTGCTGTTGACACAAACCTCATCTTCACTGTTAATTTATCCAATTAAAAATGAAGAATGAAGACGCAAGGCTTGTTTTTGTCTTCTGGATTTGCCATCAGGGACTCTCAGAGACTCAAGCCTTTCCCTGATTAAGCCAGTCTTGGACACTGACTGCCTCTTTTTTAAATAGAGTTTTTTCGAGTTGAAGATATGCTTGCTTAAAATCATTATTGTTGTTGTCTTGTGGTTAGATGCATGTTAGATACATGCTCCAGATGCATTGACCACTGTTGTTTGTATGGGAGATGCATTTGATTGGTTAGATTCCAGCTTGAATCGAGTACACAAAGAGCGCAATTATACTGTATTACTCAGAAGATGGACCTTTATGTGATAAGCATAGCTCAGATTTGGTGCTCTAATCTGACAAGAAAAATATGAAGTTCGTATTAAAATGTATGACTTTTGCTTGCAGTCTTTCTGGTAAAAGAAAACCTTCAAAAAGTGATTTCTGTTATGTGAGAAGAGAAAAACGAATCAGTCGTATCCAAGAGGGTTTAAACAGCCAGCAATCAGGAAACATCCTCAGGAAGCTGATGACACAAAAACATTCATGGAGTTATTATCTTATGTCCAAATGCTATTTTCTTCAGCGCAGTGTGAAACTGTCCAGGTGGATCTTAACCTGAGGCTTCTCAAAGACAAAGAGAAAATACACCCATGAATAATAATGGTCTGGTGCAGAGCGTGAGAGCTCAGCATGCACAGCTCAATTGCTGGTGTAAAGATGCATGCTGGTGAAATCTGGTATGGTATTGAAGGGCCGCTGTCTCCTCTCTTCCCCTGATCACTGGCATTTAAGAAAGAAACTTGAGTCAAACAATTGCTCAGGGTTCCTGCAATATTCTGAAATAGTCTCCCCTCATCCATGAATGCACCGTAGTGGTTTTGCAAAAGCACAGACACTACTGTGAATAAATAAAGATGTATTTTCCGAAAAGAAAATCTATCATAGGTATCATATCGTGTTAAAGCCAAAACTATAAACCCTTCGGATTTGGTCTGTTGAGGCTGAAAACAACATAACAGCCTTAAATCAAGCAGAAAACTTGCAGAAAAAACAGTAAGAATGAGAAACAAACTGATGTCTATTAAAAAACAACACATCAACTTCAAGTTTTCTGTATATTAAGACTTATCCAAACAATCCCCAATGACAAATTGTTTTTAGAAAGATCAATGTTTCAAACATTAAAAAAGTTTGCAAATGGGTAAAAAATATATTTTTCAGTTCATGTTGAACCATCTGTGTGTTTCCTGACAATCTTAAAGACAAATTTCAACAGCATATAATCATGCAATCATCTTGCAGAGAAGCAACAGCTCAAGTAATTCATAAGCTCACTGGTCCTATTGCTTCAGCAAAACACGACAGCTTTCACCTGTAGCAAAGCAACATCAATCCATCCCCCACTGATGCACAAAATGATCAAAAAGATCAACCACTCCCTCCAGATAAAGGTGTTAGTTGCACATTAAATTAATTCAGGTGAGGGGTAGAAAATAATGTAATTGGATCTTGTTTGATGTCAGAGGAAATCTTGAAACACGCAGCTTTGCATTGCATATAGATTACATGCTGATGAAACTTATGACCAGAGAACAGCAAGAGATCTTCATGTTTGGCTTACGCAATACATCATTTAATAAATTCTTGTAGCTATACATTTTTGTCCATATGAATCAAAATATAATATAAACCAAAAATGTATATATAAAATTTTTGTGATAATTCACATGCCACAAATGCTTTCGTTTACAGTAACTTGTTTTGAACAATGATTGTGCAACGGTATAAACTATGGCATCATAAAGAAAATGTTACGAATAAAATAAATAAAGACATAAAATGTCAAGCACAACAGATATTTCTATTCTGTTTAAACTGCGGTATCTAACATATATATCTTTTACTTCATCCATAAAGTCAAGTCTGGTAACATGAACATTACAGAATAACAAAACTTTTCCATATAGGAAAAACTCAATACACGCCATCCCACAGTTGTACTGTAGCCATGCACAGCATACAAAGATTCACACATAATACGTCGGAAAATATGAAACCTAGAGGCTGGAAAACTGACAAATAAGCTCACAACTAAACAACCACCACCTGCATGTCACAAATGCGTTTCACAGGAGAAAAAACAACCCGTGTAGGTGTGCGCTTGACAATTCTTGACAACGCTGCTACCTGTGCATGCTAACCGAGCGCTCCTCATACATATCACAGACGCAGGCCACAGCATAACCAATTCTTAGTCCCCGCGTGGACCCGCTGAATGCCTGACTGCTCGGTTTTAAGTTTGATGCAAACAAAGTTACACACTCGAGTTCACGAAGGAACGAGTTTATGCATTCCTCACAGGTGCCACCTGCATCAGAATGGGCTTAATTGGTGTATGCCATCTCATTCAAATGTACACTCTAAATAACACTACTTTTGTTTTTTCCTCAGCACCCTATTTAAGCATTGCATTTATCCTGTCCCCTGTGAGCGGCATTCTGAATAGAAATGAACCTTATCAAAAACAATGTTTGAGGAAGGGAATATTAAGAAGGCTGGAATAAATGAGCCAGCGAAAAATTAGTGCTTCTCTCTGGCAACAGGCAAAGGTGATACGACATGTTCACTTAAGAAGGGAAATGCAAAAGGCCAACACAATTACCTAGTTTGGGTCCTTACAAATGCAATTCCAGATTTATTTTGTAAGAAGGTCAGAGGTGGATACAGACCCGGCAAAGTCACATGCTAAAAAAAAATCTTTCTTTCCTCTACAGGTACTTATCTAGCACTGCAAAACATTGTAAACTTAGGAAAGCACTTCTTAGTACTATTGTACTTAGTACTATTACTTAGTACCGCTTTTGATGTGTCGCTTCATTGTCTCCTAATATTTGTAAGTCGCTTTGGATAAAAGCGTCAGCTAAATGCCTAAATGTAAATGTAAATAAAACTAACTTTTGTCTCCTTGACAAATCTAAGTGTAGACATAAGGGATGCCACACATCAGAGGCAGCCACATCATCATTTAACGCTGTACATTTTGTACACCGAACATAATGACCGAGAGGGCCCTAAAGTGCCAGCAGCATCATCGTCTCTGGCAGAGCAGGAGAAAAAGGGCCATTATCAATGATGAAAGCAATCAATCAAACTGATTCATTTCTAAAGCAATAAATACAGCAGTTCATGCAGGGCTGCAAGAGACAGATATCAGGCCATAATGAGCCTCACTAGGGTCTAAAATGAGCACCTGTGGTTCCTGAGCACGTACAAAAAACAGAAGAGTCACTTCGCCTTTTAACGCTTTCTTTCTCACATCGACCATAAAAAGTCAGCTGATTTTACAACTCATAAAATAACAACCAAATCTTGATAAAAATGTCTAGTTTTAGCAACCCGAGAGAGTCGTTGTGATTATATTCTGTCCAAACTAGGGGTGGGAGAAAAAAAATCAATGCATCGATGCATCAGGATTCTTTCTCTAACGATTCTGAATCGATTCTCAAAGATTCAGAATCGATTCTATGTCAGAACTTGTTCATCCTGAATATTACTTTGTTAAAATAAAAGCAATAAAATTAAACTTCAAGATGGGAATACTGTCAAAGAGATTCTAACTATAAACAAAAAGCATAAAAACTCTTTATTTATTTAAAATGCAAATTTATCATATTTGCAAAAATTATATGAAGAATCGTTTTGGAATCGGATCGTGAGTCCCAGAATCGGAATCGGATCGCGTAGTACCTAAAGATTCCCACCCCTAGTCCAAACAGTATTAGAAAATTTTATATTTAATAAACATTAAACCCAGTGGCATTAAGTTTATATAGGTTAATTATTAAGTGCTGTTAATATTATTAAGGGTTTATATTATGCGATGAAATTCATTTTTAAGTATGACTTAGGTGTCCAAAATGATTCCTAAAAAAATCCTGGGGTAACTGTATGTAAATCACCACTGTTAACATACATACCAGATGACATTACAAATGCAACTCAATCAGATCAGCCTGCAAAAAATATATCTTTACCCTCTTCCAAACTTTTGAAATGTTCCTCACTTATTTGAATGGGTTGGTGAATATTTTGAAGTATGAAACTCATTTGCATACTTCCCACGTAGAAAGCCTTTTTTCAAAGAAAGTTTACTGTCAAACCCTCCCCATGAACCGAAACCCCCTGTGACAATATTCTGCTGACAATGCCTGACTTAATTTTCACTTTCTGTCTCCCAGCCTCACATAAAACCATGCCATGAAAGTCTGAAGTGTGCATGTGCCTGATCCTGCGAGAGTGTGTGTGCCTGTCTATGAGACTCTAGACATTAAAGCGAATTTTAACAAGGTATGACGACAGGCTGGTGGTACTGGGGAAACATGCCAAGCCCAGACGCTGTCTCTCTGTGTGCGATTTCGCCCTGTATTCGCAAGCTCCGGCCAATTAGCTGCCTGCTCTGTCTGCTGGCCTGGTTGACAGTCCTATATCTTCCACCATAAACTCTGTATGAACATTAATAATCTAAAAAAATCATGGCTGTCACAGAAAAACTGCTCACACAATGTATGTGGCAAATTCAACTACATCAATCCCACAGTATTGCTGAACCTGACATGGTGTTTTGGAAATTTTGAGAGAGAGAGAGAGAGAGAGAGAGAGAGAGAGAGAGAGAGAGAGAGAGAGAGAGAGAGAGAGAGAGAGAGAGAGAGATTCAGAGGACCCAGAATTGTTAATAATAATAATAATAATAATAATAATAATAATAATAATAATAATAATAATAATAATAATAATAATAATAACAATAATAATAATAATGCACAATATTTAAGGCTCTTTTAACCATGGTAACTGGTTTGCTTATTCTCTCACTGTATACTATCCAGGTTAATAAACAGCTGCTTACCAAACAGTTTAATAAATACACATGAAATATTGATTAACTTTAAGTAAAATTATATGAAATCATATAGCTTCATAACAGAATTATATGAGACATGAAACTAGCATGGCTATACAGGAAATCAATGGAGGTGAAGAACTACATAAGAATCTTATAATAAAATAGGGTTGTGTTGGGTTTTACAACACCCTTGGGGAAGTTGTATAAAAGTAAAAGAAGTATTCACGTTTTTGGCAGATTGATAACATGGTTAAACTACGGTTATTGTGATGAGACCACAAAGTTGTGATTAATACTAATAAAGGCACAGAAACGATTACTATAATGAAGCAATGCTTAAATTTGGTAAAGGGATGCAAATACTGAGATGTGAGTAGGACTGATAGCCCAGGTGACTACACAGGTACTGATACTGAATGTGGGTCAACGTAAAGCACGTCAGAGACGGTCAGCTTTGTGATTGGGCCATCACAGACCCGCGAAATGCACCTGCGTTGTGACATCGCACTGACAGGAACGGTAAGAAAACTAAAATGAATTATATTTCAATGCTTCTCGTGTACACTTGGAAAACCAGTCATATTCCCTTTGTGTTCGCTCATAAACACTACTTGTATGAACGTATTGTTAAACTAACAATAATTCAACCCAAAATTAAGACGCGTTTACCTGAAGTTCTCCCATATACAGCCGTACTTTCTATGTATCTTTCTATGTAAAAAACAACATTTTGTATGAAACTACGGAACCCCTAATGGGACTTTAGGTTCTTGCAAAAAATGCGTTCGCAGTTGGACTTTATGCAGCGGTGCGCAAACGCATCAGCGCGTGACATCAAAAGACCGCGAGAGAATACTGCGCTCTCTGCTTTCGGATCGCTCTCGCGGTACTTTGTGTACCGTATTAATTCGACACCGTATAATTTAAAAATGTATGTTACTCAGGATAGTGGAAGAAAATACAATGCTACTGTGCTCAATAGTGCTTATGGGACGTTGATGTGTCCTGGATTGTGACGTGCTGTATTCATACCTTACTGTTGTTGATATATTACTTCACTAGATGTAAAGCTTAAATGTGCTGTAAGTTGCTTTGCACAAAGCAGCTGTTTAGATCAGTATTTTGCTAACTGTTAAATAATTATTATGCATGACCTTATATTTAAGTATATATTATATTTTGGTTGTGACCCTCATATGGGTAACCAAACCTATACTGGCATACGGTTCATACTTGAGATAAAACTCCAGTCCATTGAACTGTAATGCTGGTAATAAAGGTATATAACCAGCCAGCCAATAAACTGGATTTCAGCTTATGAGATCATAAAGCCTGGAGTCATAGGTCATGCCATTGTTTATTTAGCGCACACTGAAAATAATGGCGATTGGATGCGTGTTCCCCCAATGAAAGCGCTTATACATAAAGATGATAAAAGAAGAACATAAAGAGTATTGTAGATATTGTCACCAGGACCTCCACCGTGCATAATAGAGTTCGGTTCCATTATATCAGGCGGGCTCTACTGTGAAAATCAGTTACATTCAGTCTTGACAGAGTTTTGCTTTATTCCTTGAGGCTGTGAGGAAAACATATTTCTGTTGGATGGAGTTGCACGTATGTGTCTTGAGATTTTCCTCCTCAGGATTAGCTCAGTAATCTTCAAACTCTCTTTATACTCAGTGAATGTATGATTATTGTATTGCTGCTCCAGGCTATACAGTCTCATCATGGCCCTGAACTAGCTAGGCAGGCTTTCATTCATTTTCTTTTAATTCATGTATTACATAATTACAGTATAGAATGGTAATGTATGAAGTAAAATGAGAATCTAAAAGAAAAGTGCTGTGCTATATAACTTATTCAGCAGTTGCAGTACCCTGTGTGACTGAATTTCAGAGGTGAAGTGAAATTGTCTTCACTTAGATCCTGGTTTGTGCTCTTCGTGGCATTGCGCAACGTTGTAATTTCGGAGCTTTTTGTTGTCGCACAATGAATATGAACTAACAGGACAATTTGCTTGATAATAACACATTTTTGCTCCTGTCATTTGGTGTCTGAGACATCATACGACTTTCTGTCTGTCTGGCCCATAAATGAATGAAATAGGAAAAATATGATTTGTCTGTCCCAGACCTACATTTTTACCTTTATTGTGTACAATAACTTGGCTGGATGAAAAGTATTTCCAGACTGAGAAGATAAAGGAAGAGTGAGTTACGATGTTATGAAAAATTTGCCCGCAAAGCATATCTCTTTCCGCATCCTTTTTCTCTCAGCGGCATAGTTTTCCCTGGTGAAATGCAGCGAGAGGACAAGACAGCAGCACAAATTCCCTGGGTAGGGTTGCCGAGGCGACATAAAAGGCCCTCAGATCTGGTAGCGGGGTTATTATGGGCTGTGAATCGGAATCAAAAGGCCATTTTAGAGCTGTCACATGACCCCTGGGGCTATGTCGCCATATCGCTTTAGAGACATTTCCTTCTAGTATCATCCCTGGAGACGAGTCAAACAAGACCTTACCCAGGCACACTGAGACAAACTCCAACCCTTAGACGTTGAGGCAGAGAAAGGCAGACAGATAAGCAGAGACCAGTTTGTGGTCTTTGTGAAGGAGTTTAAATGAAAAGAAATTTTAAAGTGATTTCCTGAGGTTGTTTGATGTGTGGACTGTAAGTAATGGAACGGTATTTAGATCTCATGGCACTGATGTTGTAATGGACCCGAGTTTTATAATGACTACATTAGGTTGCTTAAGTACAGAAGTGGTACATTTATGTGCCAAGATTTACATACGCAAGTCAGGATTTGCATACGCATGGTTGGATTTACATACATATGCGTGGATAAGTGGTCGAGGGTCACTTCTTTCACACATCAGTTTCTGACAACGTCCTTAAACTACTGTGGTCTCTTTGAAAAAGATTTACATAGTCATGTTATCATAGACTAGCGTTTGTTAGTTTATACACACAGTGAGGGAATAGCACTTTTTAATAAACACTGTGCACATGTTGTTTGTTTTGCTGTCAGCCACAGACTCTTATTTCATTTTCATCTTGTTTAAACAGACCAAGTGCATTCTCGATACGATTCTGGTTCCATGCCATACCAAACAGACCACAGAGGCTGTTAACACCAACACTATTGCCAGTATCTGCAGTACCAAACTATAGAAAAACAACATGGGTAATAGACTTTTGTAATGTAATGTAAAATGACTTTTTTTAGACAAAACATCCAAGTAATTCATGTGTAAATCAACAGCATAGCTTATCATTTTGATGATAAAGTGTACCCTGTCACTTGTATATCCTCCTAAGTTTACATACTGTACCACATTCATTCTCGGGTACAATCTATATGTAAGTCCCTGACTATACACACAGTGTGTCCTAGATGTCACTTCATAAATATGCACTTCATTTCTTTAGAATGTGCCAGTGTTGCATCAGATCTGTTGTCCGGTCCTTTGTGATGAAATCAATATCACGGGGGGCTCAGGCTCAGGGTAATCCATCAGGACACACAATACACAATAATCAATTGTCAGCTTATCCACAAGGGGGAGTATTTCATTCATTTTCATGCTAGACATACCACTTCACTTCTTTTATTCCATTATTTATTTGTTTACCTGAATTTTTTTACAGTAATCAGAAAATATGATCAAAAGCATGTGTATTTCTTCTAGCCTAAAGCTCTTTTTGCTGTGATGATGCAAAAGCCTCTACCCCACCATTGTACTGAGCATCATTCTACAGACAAACATGTAGATAAATACAAAGACTAGATGAATAGACAGACAGATCGATTGACTTTCTTCCGAAGGTAAACAATGTAATTTTGGGTATGTTTCTGCATTAGTTTAACGACTTTGAGGTGGAACTACTGTATGTGATTTTGGGTGACATGTTTGTAAACAGTCATTGCACGTAATTACAGTCATTATTTTTGCTACACTGTTGCACTAATGGCAGTAAGTAATGTAAAATTAATTTCAATTTGACCTTTGAATTCCTTCCCTCGTGCTTTTAATGCATCTTGAGCCTGTGGAAGCAGAAAGCAGGTAGCATGCTCTGATAACTAGAAACGTTAAGGACATGACGGGTGTTTAATGTTTATATATGGAGACGCGTATGGATTTTTTAATCACCGTTTTCTCTCAGTCGTAGTCTGAGTTATTCTGTGTTAGTGGGTGTAAATGCAAGGTGAAAGAGGGAGAGGAAAGAAGGCTTTGAACCAGCCTTGTTTAAGATAATTGATCCAAATCACCAGTCACTTAAATTCTGCATCTTGTGCCCTTCTAGAGGGTCAACATTTTCTTTAACCCAAATTGTGTAAATGGCAACTAGCATATGACATGTATAAAACATGTTTTTTTCTGCAATGTACAATGCAAGAAGCATCTACAGTACAGTACATATTTTTTATTAGTTTTTTTATAGGTTTTATTAGTGCCAGTGAAGTCCGATAACGTCAATAGTTCTAACAAACTCTTCACAACAACCACTGTGTGTTTGCGCGTTTGCTGTGTGTTTGTGTGAGCAATCTGGACGTATTTGTCAGGTTTCTTGTTCAATGTGAGATTTAAATAAAACAGACAGGATGTGGATGATCAGGGTTCATTGATTGATTTAGACTGAGCTCATGACACCTCCCGCCCACCGCATTTCAGTCACAGTCACAAGCACTGTGAGTCACGGCTCTGATGCTTTTAGAAGACGACACAGTTAATTGCAAGAGCTTTTACAAAGGAAAGCATGTTAGCCCATGATTAAATGTTAAAGTCAATTTTTTGTAGCTAAAACTGCTGTTTTATTTATAAGTAATTGTATTGCCAAATGTCATGCTTATTACTCTTGGTCAGGTCACTTACTTAGTAGTAGTAGTAGTAGTAGTGTGTCATTTTTGTGTCACTTTACCTAACTGAAGAGTGCCATTACATTGATGGAATTGCAAAAAAAATCACTTTTTTAAAAAGAAAAATTGAGATGCTTAATTTAAAAGTGCCAGGGATCTCAGAATGGAGAAATTGTTTTCACATAAAATATAATTACATCTGCTTTTTACCCGTATGACCTTACTTCTTTATTTCTTTTATTTACACATATTTCTGCTGTAAAGATGAAAAAAAATGTTCAAGGCAGCTGTGTGCGAGAGGAGGAGAGCTCGGTGGGTTGAGACTCGAGCAGCATGTTCTTGTAAACATGACATGAATATTGGACTCTGATGAGAGCAGGCTTGCGTTATTGGTGTGACTCGTGGGTCTTCACCACAGCTTCGCATACTGGGTAGATGGACCAGGTTCGAACAGGGGTGTTCAATAGAGAGAGAAGAAATGTAGACAAAGGGAGAGAGAAAATGTTTGTATTTGTGTGTGTGTTACTGTACATGAAAGTGATTGAATAGAAAAATAGAGAAAAAAAATGGAATCGTTAGGAATGTTTTGACAATTTAGCCTAAAATTGGACTACATGTGTGTGTTTAAGGTGAGGTCACATTAGGTTTTGAGCATGTGATCTTGTTCTAGACTTGATCTTGCAACAAATATCAACAACAGGATATGATGTCACACTCAAGGGGCATGTTTTTGTGATTACAGTGCATTACATTGATTTTTACTTCACTTTAGGATGTTTAGGAAGTCATTTTATAACAGCTTTGAATGTGGCACATCTACACAGGGATCTGGACTATTCTTTAAAAATGTAATGCATAAAATCTTAAAATCTTAAATGTAGGCTACTCAAAGCTCCTACAACATTGCAGAACATGCTACATTAAAGTTTGTACTCTTTGTATTGAGTCATCTTTGAAGTTTGGGTCAAACTTCCTTTACCTATTCAAATTCAAAGCTTATAGTTTTTCTAATCTTGAGTACATGGCAAAAGATGAAACATCTCTCTAGATATCCGTGTGCACGCTGCCCAGCATTATTATGCATTTAAATGAAAATGAAATGAGCATAAGGTCTGCGGTGAGCACATCTTTGCAAGCAGCAAGTAATGAGACACACCTGATGCTGTATCAACAACTCCATTTGCAGACCTCCATTTTGCACATACTCTTTTAGGAATGGTTCACAAGTCTGGTTTCAGATAATCAAACCAACACTTTTACCTCTGATGCTATTGTTTAAAATAACACAACCACTTTGACCAATTAAAGTAAGTTTAAAATCTCCCACATTGGGTAGTGTAATTGACATCTAAAATAATTTTCTTTTTGTGTGTTCAGAATTCTTACAAAACACTTAAAGCAGCAAAAAACACTTGTCCTTTAATTGGGTTCAGGAAAACTCTGCAGCTTCTGGTGCATCTAGGGCTTTTTTCCTCGGTTGCTTTCTTTGAAAAAAGAAAAGAAGAAATGTTAGGAGAGCGACTCAGACAATGCCTCACAGCTTTTATAGAGCTCAGAGTAGACACGCATTAGTATTGAGTCATCAGGCGAAGTGGAGCTGTGACACGGATGAGATGAGCAATGCATAGCAGAGAAATGTTTTTAAAAGCCATCGGGCAAAAGTCTGAAGGCTGTTGCATTTCATTGAGCTCTCCTCTTTTCTGAAAAGAATGCAAATTGGTTGTATTTTAAGAGGACTGGATGATTAATGACACGTAAAAAAGATTGCCACTACGAAGACAAGAACATACAGTTTATGTCACTAATATGTATAAAAAGATATACATGTAAAACAGTTACCGTAGTAAATAAAAGTTAGCAAGTTTGCTTTTTGATAAAGCATTTAAGCTACTTTCTTCTAGCCTTGAATTTATACACCATTACAATTTTATGAGGTGGCTAATTCATATAAATTCATATAATGTGAAACATCAGAAGCAATATTAAAGCATCACCCCTAATCATCACTAAAACAAAATCAGATTGTACTAAAACATACAAAACATGCATTGTACAAGTTCATACAAATTGCCACCTCGTTAAATAGTTACGAATTGTCATGAGACTGTGTTGGTAATACACAAATACTGCCTCCTAAAATGGGTACAGGAGATGAGGCTTGTCCACACACATCCCAGCTCCTTTTCCATCTGATGTGAATTTACCTCATGAGGTGTTTAATAGAAGTTTTATACTGATGGGTTTTTTTTTCTTGCTCTGGGATTTCAAAGATTGAAGCTGTATTTTAGTGAGGGCAGAGAGGCAGTGAAACGCTTTGATTTACTGTTTTAATGCATTTAAATTACGGCACTAACGGTCTCGTTAAAACAATAGTTTACATTACAGGGATCATTTTATGTTTACACTGTGCACATGCTGTATATTTGAATCATTTTTAAAACGTGAATTTCCGTTTATGTGTTTAGAACGTCGGCTGACTGAATAGCTTGTTATTAAATGCTATTTATATTTCTTTAATTATAATTGCTGTGGAAGACTTGTAAATGTAAACATGGTAAAAACAGTGCTCGAGAAATAAATCCAATCAATTGGATGATGTTGGTGGGCTGGTTGAGTGATGGGCCTGTGGTAAGTGGTCTGGTGTTGTGCTCATAATAGGCTGATGGTGGGCTGGTTTTTGTTATGGTGTAAGTTATGGTAGCTTTGGTTTAGCAGATGGTGATGGTGGGAAGCCGTTGGGTTATTTTGGTTAATTGTGGGCCGGTATTGCAGTGATGTGAAACAGCATGATGAAATCCAATCTGGTAAACCTTGAACAAAGTGGTATTGACATGCATTCACAGAGGGACATATTGAAGGATATTTCTACTAACATGAATAAACGTGGATCATAATTACACAAAATCATGGTAATTACTGAACTGGAAGTCAGAAGCATCATGCATACTAATACGAATACACCGAGTTTAACCAAAGATAAACGGGTGCAAAGCAAAGAAACATTATATTTAAGATGTCGTTATTCACCCAAACTCTCATAACTACTCAATTACTTACAAAGAAAACGCACATAAGACAGATGGTATTTAGAAAAAAAATAAGAGAATAAATGAAGGATAAATAAATAAAATAATTCACAGACCGGCTACAAAAACCGCTACAGTAATTTTCGATGGAGATAATGTCCCATCTGACAGGTTGGCTGTAAAATATGTGGCGATGCAACTTCACTTCAAGAATTTTTAAGCAGTTATACATCTTCAGAAAGAACAGGGAATTATCATTGCTTTCATACGTTTAGTCTTAAATACTGTTTGCCAGCGTTTGTCTGTTGGTAAACAAAAAAGTTGGCTTGAATAATGATAGTTGGTGGTGGCAATTTCTAACAGATGAAATTGTAAACGGACCCTTTAAAAAAAACACTTTCCATGTTGACGTTCTAAGAACATCTTCTGTTCTCATCTAGAACAAAAGAATCTCTACAGACATATCATTCTGTGTAGGCATTAATGACTCTTTCTCTCAAGTGTGTTTTCTCACTTCATTTACACAAAATCACTTCAGTTCATTTTATTCGAGGTGGCTGAATGGCCTTTAGTCCACAAATAATTAGCCTGCCACCTATTTGCTTCGGGAAAAAAAATCATTCTGATATTCCGGGAAGTGAGGATGTACTAGCAGACTATACTGTACATCGGTATGAAAATCTTCAAGAAAAGCAATTAAGAGTCTTTTAATAACCTTTAGTTTTCACAGAGCTGAACTGGAGAGCATGCTGACCTTTAACAATGCATATAATGTATGTTTCAGATGACATTATTTTCATCCAGTTATCATACAGTTTGACTATGAAGCTAAATTTATTTAGGAAGTTAGCAAACTTCCTAAATAAACACGAGGTGTTCCTCATGTTTCTCAAAAATCTAGGTACAGGAAGTACAGATGAATTGAAGTAGCATAGAAAGGGCTATTTTCTGAGAAGAGGGTTTGTATGACCTGAAAAGGTTTTATTTTTATGTCTTAATAAACTCACTGAATTATTCTTATTATCTGATGTCTCGCTGTTAAATTCTGGAAAACTTCAGGCAGAAACACAGATGCTGATGTGCCTGTTGAAAATGAGAACTGAAAATGCCATTTTGTTTAATGCAGTGAGGCATAATTTGTTGTAATTTACTTATTTCTGTGCACTCATAGTTAATCACTTCATAAAATCCTGTTTTATATCTCTTCTGTTTTGACATATCGTGGGTCACATCGTGAGGAATCAAAGTTTCACTGATCTTTTGAGACGAGTTTGTTATACAATACAAAAAGTTTCAAAACTCAAAAATGTATAATTCAAACTCCAGCCAGGTTTTAGCTTATGTCAATATATCAAAATGCTCTTGTGACTTTTGATTGATCTCAGCAGATCAGTCTCACAGAGCGCACTTATCTTATTCCTTGATTTTTCAAACAGACTATCTTCTCTATCAGACATCAGACCGCAGCAGTGACCCTCTCCACAGACAGGGCGAGCAGCCCGACAGGAGTCTAAGTCCTCTTGTTCAGTGCAGAGATGCCATATATAAAGGAACTTTCAGCCTGACAGGGCCAGATTCTTCTCCAGACGCTTAGATCTGTGAGGTGAGAGACAGAGAAAACGCTTCAACTCAAAGATTCTAAAGATCATCTTAAATATTTATTAACCCCTTTTGGCTCTCTGACATTTATACGGACATCAAAGAAGTCCGTCTCCGAGCACAAACAGTGGAATAGGGTCACCGCTGATCTGGTAGTGGATTTCTTTAAGGGCCAAATCAATGACTGATAAAAATGATTTTGTCACCTCAGGTAGGGTAAAGCCGCACATTTATACGCCATCAGATACGTTTTGCCGTCTCTGACCTCAAGTGCATCCTTTGGTGGTTCTGGTCAATGGACGGGGGGAAATAGAGGTTAGGTTCAGAAATGCAAAGGTCTAGCATACAGTTCGAAGCTTTAGAAGTTTCTTCTTGACAAGCTGTAATCAATTTTGCCGGAACAGCGGTTTGCAGGCGGTTCTTATGTGAAGTTCACTAGGGAGGTAGTCAAACAGTATCTTTTCTTTGTGGCACCAGCACTGCAAAAATAGATGAAAAGGTTTCAGGGACTTTTATGGAGTGTGTAACCTCAAACTCATTGCAAAAACCTTGAAAAACTTTCAAAAGGACAAAATGGCTTTTAAAGAGAGTTACAACTACCTCAAACATTTCGGTGGAATACCAGGTTCTATCAAACAACCCAGAGAACCAGATGAGTAATTTTCATTAGATGACTGAAGCTGTATATTGATTTCTGTCCTGTTGTTTGTTCACAAAGAGTTCCCGCTACAGTCAGCTTCCTGCTGTGATGTCTCATGTGCCCTTGGCTTGCTTTGTCATGCTTTGTCTATCCTGTTCTGTCTCTTTTCTACCCATGTGAACTCATTTGAAATTTAGAAATGAACTGCTTTGCTCCTCAGCGCCCTCTTTTGTTTTCCTCTAACACTGCAGGATTTTTAGGAGTCACAAAAATAGGTTCGTTCCAGGTGAGAACAAGAGCTTTTTAGTGTTTAATTCCTTGAGTCTACTTTCAAATGATATACAGTATAGTTGTTGTTGACATTAATTTGTATTTTGCATTTATTAAAATGTGCAGTACATACATAAATACACATGAGTCACTTTTAACCCGCCTGCCTTCAATAGGCCACACAATTCAGTTTTATATCAGTCCCTCATTTGAGCTCAAAATGAATTCTGACAATCACAAATTCAATTAGATCTCAACACGGATTCGCACAGAGAAAGCTCAAATTCACCAAGGCTGGAGAATTACCGAGCTTTAAATTTGATAAATATCTTATTCATTCCAAAGTTAAACTTGTTGAACTTTTTATTTCCCCAGAAAGCCCTTCTTCTCTGCAGGAGGTGGCTGTAATGTCTGCTACCCGCAGCGCTTCGCTAAGAGGGCCGTTCTGCCCAGAGCGTTTCGTATTCATAGGTCAAAGGTTGCCATCATTAAAAGTGCCAACACAGAGTTTTGATCTCCTGCGGTCCCCTTTTGCCTGGGCTCCTTAATTGAGATTTTTGTCCTCGTTATCTAGCCAAGCCGAGGCCTAATGTCTATACGCACATGTCTCTTTCAGAGCACAAAACCGATGATGAATGCCAACTGCGAAAAAGATAATTTTGCTCAAATTTGGTGGTCACTGTCTTTTGATATCCAAAAAGCTTTTGCTCCAAAGGACATTTGACCAAAGTTTGAATGAAGAAAGTTTGCGAGATCTCAGATCTAGAGAATGCCAAGTTGGCACCACATGATACTGAAGTGACCTTTTCTGACGGTAATGTTAAAGAAACGCATCTGGGGATGAATGCCTGAGCTTTACGTTCATGCTTTCATTATATCTCATTATAATCACTTTAGATTTGGAGAAATATAGGACATGGCTGTCTGTAATTGTGGGGGGAAAAAAATCACGCTTGTCAAAATGAGCTCAAATGCCAATATAATTGACCATAATGCATATGTGTATTGTTATTCCAATTATGATTGCAGATTTGAATTTATGCTTGAGAATATCAATTATAAGGAGCTGATAGAAAAGGTTGTTGATGGAACCCATTCATTCGGCTGTAATGTGGCTATTTGGATAAACTAATGGATGTAATTATCCTAGAGCTATTGAAAATGTAATTTTTTGTCTTAAATTTATGTAAATGATTCATTATGATTTAGTACAGGCAGTGGTTTGCATGTCGAATTGCTTTTGCATGTTCGGCTCAGTCTTTTAGTATTTCTGTACAATGGCAAAACTTTCATTTCCTGAAGCAATGAGATCTTCTACTTGGCCTTTTCAATTAAATTTTAATGCATAATTTTTGTAGATTTTTCTCTTCCATCGTAAAGCAGACAGTTTTTTTTCTTTTATTTCTGGTCTCTGTTCCAGATTAATGACAAACCGTGCTAAAATAGCCGGTTATATTAACAGGTCTAATGTAAAGCAATATAATTGCATTGCTACTGAGTTTTAATTAGCGTGGGTTGCATTTTGTGCACCACACTGCTCTTCATTTATTCGATTAAGACCATTAGGTTATATTTGAAAATGCATTCCCACAGGGGACCAAATATAACTGGACAGTTGAAAGAAGTTATCCTCATTGCCGCCAGGGAAATGAAATAGTTTATCTCCCACCAATAACTGTTGAGGTTGATGATGAATGTCTCTTTTCCACAAAAAGTCGCCCTGGGCTGACAATAAATCTTCATGTTGTCCTGGGGTAAAGAAAAACTCTTTTGTCGTAGCAGGACAAATGTTGCTGTGCTACTATTCAGATGAGTTGGACAGAAATGGACAATGAAAGAATTTTTTATAACGGTGTTAAAAGGACAAGTGGGTATTTTCTTTAAAAGTCAAGACATTTTTATGTCATTAGCAATTTTTCTCCAGAACTTCATTAAAACAGCCACATATTGAAAATAAAAGCATAGATGAAAATGCAGGTGAAAGTTTCACGTAGGGTTTAAATCTGCTGCATTTCATTTGTTTTAGAGAACTAACCTGCAGGTCATAAATATGCATGACTGAAATATCACATTTTAAATAATTAGACTGCTACTAACACATTTTAAATGCAAAAAAAACCCACCAAAATTTTAAGCCCTTACAACAACCTGTTCATTTTTTCCCTAATTAAGTATTTTTAAAAAGCATTTGTTGTTTTTCTAAAACATCCAGTTTGCACTAACTAGAGGCCAATGAAACATGGGTTATTAGTATTGTTAGTGACAACAACTATGTGTAGTTGTTTCAGCACAGTAATGGAGCTCATTAGCATGATGTGTCTGATAGCTCCACTTTAACCCTGATCATGCTTACAGGAGGACACATAATTAACCAGAATCTATCCAAATCTCCAGTTTCATATAGCTTCACTTGTACTTTCACGAAACCACACTGGATTATTTGTACAATGTGCCAAAATATTACTTTAAAATGAAAGCATATGATCTGATGTCAGTGGAAAACACAGTATTTTTTACTTGGCAGTTTTATATAAATTTGTATGTGAATTAGGGGTGACAGAATATTGTGTACTGTCAAGCCCTGTGATGTTAAAAAGCACAATTATCACTATTTTGTTAATTCTACTCACATAATAATCATAAACAAGATTTTCATGAATATTTTAAGATCCACAGTGTTTACAGTTTCTCTCTCTCTCTGCCCCACAGTTTTTTGAGTATTTAATTCATGGAGCAATAAAAGAGAAAACACAAAATAAATGAAAGTTAAATTTGACGGATAGCATTATCTGTTACTTCAGAAAAATCATTTCGTTTGATGTCCTGATAATATCCTTATTGCAAATTCTTTTGGTCATGTTAATCGTGTAGTGAAAATGTTGTGACAGTGATAATGTATGATTAATGTGAATGTATTAAAAAAGCAAGAATAAGCCAAAAACATTACTGGAGCAAAGCAGTTTGTGCTAAAACGTATGATTGAGATTTAATGAATTTGTAAAAATTAGCCAGCTGGTAAAACAGTTGCATGAAATTGTAATGGAAAATCTTTGGCAAGTTATAACATGCTAAAACTTACGTTATCTTAATATTTTTAAAAATTCTTTTGTAGTCATTTATTCTTGCAGTTTCATGGATTTATATTAAATACTACATAGAATGTTTAAAAAATAAATGCAAAGATATTTTTATACAAACTTTACCCTAAAATCTAAATTTTGATTACTAAGAATCCATAGATACAGTAGAAATGAACCATTTCTAAACCTGATCACTAATACATTATATAATGGAAATGGTGTAGTTTTATTTTTATATTTACAATAGAAACAATAAATGAAAAGTTTGTCAGAGAGAAGTATTTTATACAGTATCACTTTCTAAAACAAACACGCCATGTTACAATCTTGAACTTTTTCAATTCCAGCAGTCAAACAAGGAGCAGTTTTATCTGCAGAAGCTAAACAAATACCAGCTGCTCAACGACTATCATACAGACTGCAATCTTCTGAGAGATTCTTGTTTCTTGTTTTTTTTTTTCATTTATTAATTTAATTTTTCAAGCAAAAATCGTGCCTATAATAAGCCAATGGTATATAATGTGTTATAGGGTATTGCTGTCTGTTTCTTTGAATCCTCTTCTATGTTGTCATGACTACACATACTGTAAAGGCAATGGATAAAGTGCAAACCATACAATGTTGATTACCTGAGCAGCAGTTTATCTTAATTTTTTTTATTATTCCTAATCACAAAATTAACATGTTAAATTGACCGCCCTTAACGATAAATAAAATAATAAACTAAGGGGTGAGTTAAAATGATTTTTTTATTGTAATCGACTCTATTCATTAAGATTTTGTAGCACAGTGTGTGTGTTTTTGGTCACAGGTCTTTATGGATGAGCACAATGGCATTTGGCATGAGCTATCTAGTGCAAATGTCAGTATTCTCCATCAAGAAGTATCTAATTGATTGGTGTTTGCGTTCTCCTTTGTGTCACCTGTTGAAAAGGGCAGAGCAAGGCCGGGGCCTTTAACACACCGTGATGTGCTTCTCACAAAAGTACATCTAACTAGCTGACAGTCATTTTTACCATGTCAAAGTCCACAGTATATTTACTGTAAATTATATAAATTTTATCAGATGCATACTTTGATTTACAGCACATTCATTATTATGCTTTTTTAGTGTTTTTGTCAGTCATTTGAGAGAATAAAACTCATTATTCAATCAAGGCCCAGTAGGGAGAACAAACGTTGTGATGGAGTTTAAGATATTACAGAAACTCAGTTTTAGAGATGCAATAAAGGGATGTAATTATCCTGTCTTATATCATGAAAAACATTATGCCGGCTGCATTTCCAAGTAGACTCGCATTAAATGCTGCCAATAAGTCTTTCGAAACTTTCATGAAAACAAATAAAAAGTAAAGCAAGTGGGTGTGAGGTGAAAAGAAAATAATCAACATAAGGCCTTCAACAGCAATCAAAGCACTGCGAACATAAAGGTCAATATGACTCCCTTGCATTTGCATTTATAGATTTTGCACGGCATGTCATCAGACAAATGTGACATATGCTGATACACGTTCAATGAATAATAATTATTTACATTATTGCCTAATGAGCTGTATGTTGTAAATCACCGAGCATTGTGAAAGAGCTGGAATAGAAAATACTGCCGTGACTGAATAAAATGTCAAGTACCCACTTTTTAGATACAGAATATTTACTATTTGGAATGAAAATATATCTTCATGTATTTCTTTATCCATCATTAGCCAAAATCAACGCTTTTTCTCTTACCCGTTTATTTATTTGTGTGGCTTTGTGAATTATTAATTGCCATATGAAAGTTCTGCTTTGAAGTTCTTTAAAATAACTTAACATTAGGTTATTTGTTTCTCCAGCGTGTTGCAAAAACTTTACAGAGCAAAAAGCGAGCAGAAATTGACATTTGGGGAACAATCTACTTGTTGAATTTACCCTGCAGAAACTAAAATGGCTCTGTAGATGCATGTTTCTGATTGGTCAATTGCAGCAGATATTTTCAGGTCAGATGTATTTGTATAATGACCACTAAACTAAAATTGACCATTACCAAGGCAAACGAAATATTGTTACTTCAGCTGTGCTTGTTTTATGTCACTACTACTTTTGTGTACATTCAGCTTAGCCTATAGCCAAGAAATGATCACCAGGTCTGCTCGTACATTATCCATGATATATTTTGTAGCATCGCTCCTTCAATAAAGAAGATCTCAAAGTAGAAGTCTGTATTATATATTTTCAAACCTCTTTTATCCCGGAGCACTTTGTACAGTGTTTCCAGCCAGCTGCTCCGGGAGCTTTATTTGTCGAGCATCGGGTGATATCAGTTGATATGAAAAGCTTTTATCTTTTATTATTTTGTTACGCCACTGTGCTGTTGGCTCTGGATGGAGAGGCTTATTGTGTCCGTGGACTTTATAAAACCGGAACAGGATCACAGGGGTACCTGTGAGACCTTTTGTGCCTTCTTCAAGTGAACGCTTGAGTCTTTCCTCCTGTGTATGCTTTTGCCCAGTAATCACTTCTACAAATTGCATTGACTGAGGACACGAGATTTGCGCCTTCTGTGTAAAGCTCACAGCAGCGAGAGTAATCCCTGTTTCTGAGAGAGGAAATGAGCTTTGGTTTTTTGTAACACCTGCCAGAGCCTTTTGGTTGAAACGCTCTGGAGAAACGCCTTGATGTGGACAGCACATTGATAAATGTTCATGTAAAGATATCTCTGAACTTGTTATATGGGTTATATTGCGTGTCAATGCAGTACACACTTTTAGAACTCTGAATGAAGTCTTTAGTGTTTATATGTTAACTGATGATGTTTCTTCATAATTTTTTATGAAATACTGTAATTGAAACAAATGATAAAGCTCAGATCATTGTGGATTGATGTTAGGCATGTTTCTTGGTACGTAACAGCTCTTTACATTATATAATCAATGCACAAACTCAAATCCTGCCCAGATAATTCGTTAGAAATATCTAACGAATATATTATTCTAAGAAAAATATATTATTCTTAGAAATTTTTACTTGAAATATGTCAGATTATATATATTTTTTACGGTGGTTTATGTTACCTTAACCTGATAACTGTCACTGCACATATTCAGCATGAAAATCCACTATCAAAATTAAAAAATATATATATTTTAGTTTTTTTTTTTAGGTATTTTTTAAAATAACATTACCATTAATGTTTATGTTTGAATTTTTTTTAGATTTATTCTTGATTCTTATACCTTTCCATCAATATACAGTTTGTCATGATTAGAATTTAAGTATAAAATATTATAATAAATAGTGAAATAACCTTAAACGGGGACACTTCACAGGTTAAAGCATCATTTTGTTATAATTTTGTTATAATTTTTTCCTGTAGACCTGCATCTCATCTGTAAGATTTACAGTAGCGGTTATGGTACTGATCACACCACCACTCATCAGCTGGCATGAACCCAACGCAGCGCTCCATTGCAAAAATATAGAAACAGAATATTTTTTCTCTTACTGTAGCTCTATAAACCCACATAGTGTGGAGGCGTTTCTTTGCTTCACCGAGAGACAGACGCCAGAAATGAAATGAGAAAGGCAATTAAAAGCGTTGGCGTTCACAAGATGTTTTCAAGCATAATCCCTGCAAATAATGTGGACTCTGAGATGGATAAAACAGTTGTAGCTCATAGCGCTGTAACACTAGATATCGTGATATTGGACAACTTAGTATTTTTCTGATGTGTGTCAGCGTGTTTTATATCAGTAAGTAAATAACAACCAGGAAGAAAAGCGTAGTGCCAGGGCGGTTGAGGAAAAGCTCCATAAGGTGGAAGGTGGTGTTGAGGGTACGGAGAGGGCAAAAGAGAGCGGCAGAGCAGGGTGCCCTCACAGCCATATGGGCCCCGCCACCACCGGACCCGACCTGCGGCCGTCCTCAGGACAAATAACCAGCCAAAGAGAAGAACCATCTGTGCTCAATGCCCTCCGTGCCGCCGGGTCATCGTCTCAAACTGAGTGTACGGAAACGCCAAGACTCTGTGTGTCTTTCACTGTCTGTCTACTTTTTATTGTTCCATCCATACAATTGAATGGACGGAAATGGTGATAATCTGACGGCCATAAATGAACTTCCTTTAGGCCCGAAATCATCAAAGTCAATGTTAACGGGTCCATTCTCACAAAACCGCCCTGTTTACTTTCACAGATGGTGTGATGCCAGCCAATCCCATGGGACTCTTATTGTGATTTATCAATGCCGCTCCTGAACAAGCATCCTACAAAAGGTCTCGGGGATGAAGCAAAGTCTGCAAATCAAACACTGCTTTACATGCTGTGTGCAAGCGGTCAGGTCTGCGAAGGTGTCACGGAGGAAGGGCAGGAGCCGTCTAGAATCCAGAGAAAAATGAAATGCCGTGACTCATAAACAGTCCGCAGTGTAAACGTGGTGTTCATAACACCGTCTGTGTAGCTGCCAGGTAAAATTATTCAAATCTAGATTGATTGCTAGATAAGCTTGATAAGTTGATAGATATAAAGCTGATTATTGATTGACAAAGTTTTGATTCCACCAATTAAAAAAACATTTTGGCCTAAATATGCTGCAATAAAAGGCTAAATGAACCCAGAAGTGACCTCAGACCGAGCACTTATTTAAAGATGGACGTTGAATTGTGAGAAAGAGAGATCCCAGAATTGCTTGGGCTCTTATTAAATCTGCCCATGGCAAGCACACAAAGAAGAATAGAAGTCTTTTTGTCATCAGATAGATTGCTAACTAATTGGGTCCCAGTTGGTCTCCAAGATGCCTGATAACGGCTGCCGTTCGGGTGAGACCCAATAGTCTGATCTAAATATAACGCAGAAGCGGATACACAATTACAATGCAAACAGTTCGGCAAGAGCCCATCATGTCTCGATGAGCCCGGCGGCAAACAACCCGACCGATATAAATATTCCCTCAACTCTTTCTCGTAAACTTTATCCCGCTTCAGAAGATTCGTAGAAACCGCAGCTGTGATCTCAAGCCGATACTGTTTCAAGGAAGGCGTAAAATATTTTGATGAAGCATCAAGATACGCTCTGTATTTGCTCCATTTGCTTATGAATGCAAGTATTGTTTTCCACACTGCACAGTTTTATACAACACCCTTAGAAAAACTAATAAAAGTCTTGTGTTTTTTATTCAGCAGGCAGAAATTATTTTTTGATTAGGGCTTTTTGCATAGACAAGCCCGACACCGCGTCTGCCGCTCTATCGAGAGTGATCCAAATGAAGAAATGAGATTAGAAGCTCATAAATATGGAAATATTTCTGTCTCCCACTCACAGCTGACTTTATCTACGTGTGTAATTCTGTTTGATAGTAATGCTGACTTGTGATAACGTCCAGCGCGTTTGGAAAATAAACCGATCAGGACAGTGAAGGGAGGGTTAAAGAGACAGTGCACTTTTTTTAATGGTGCATTTACTGCGTTTGGCTTCGTTTTTATGTCACCGGTGTTGTAAAGAGACCGTTTCAAGCATCACACCATGTTCTGACCCTGAAGCTGTGACATTTTGATTTTTTTATTCATCCAATAGAGAAAAATACACTGAACCTCTTGTGTCTTGACAATTTCATCTGGTGGCAATTTTATCAAATTGTGTAAAATATAAAGGAGCCAGACTGATCCTGAGCAACATGACAATGACAGTATCCATATTATTCTTTTATGTATATGGCCATAACTAAAAACATTTATTTTATTGGTAGCACTTTACAATAAGGTTGCATTTGTTAGCTCACATGAACAAACTATGAAAAATACTAATACAGCATTTATTAATCTTGTTAATTTCAGCATTTCTTAACAATGTTTAAAAAACTACAACAAAAGTTGTAAATGTTAACATTAGTTAATGCACAATGAATTAACTTAAACAATTCTATTGACATGCAGAAAAAACTATATTGTTCATTGTTAGTTCATGTTAGCGTTTGCATTTAATAATGCTAACAAATACAACCTTATAGTAAAGTGTTACTAATATAATATATGGCACGTTCCATTGTGACAACTTACCCCAATACTGATGGATACATATAGTATATAAATATTAAAAAAATGTATAAGTTGTAAAAAAAATATAACAACTTAAAGACAGAAAGGATTGTGAGACTAGTGTATTAGAACTGACAGATCGGCGAGTTTCTCGCCGAGTTCAATAGTCAGGACAAACAGGGCGAACGAAGAGGTCAAATTTTTATCTGCCACAAAGCTCAGCTGGCTCCAGAGGCTTAAACTGTGATATTTATCCTAGAGGTCTTGAGGGAAGAGGAGAAAGTATGTGTAATTTCACGGTGTCTTCGGGGAAAATTTGATCCCTGCCGGGTGACAGGCTGATAAATAGCAACGAAGAAAACAGTGCCCTCCCGAAACTGAAAATAAGCTGGGCTTTCTGTGTGCGTGATTCCTGAGGACAGGACAAGACTCCTTGAGTGCTGTCTATTTCTTCAGGTACCTCGGTGTGAATATAGACTATGGAGTGTATTCCCAGTTGCTATATAGACCTGATTTCCAGCATAGAAGAATTTTTCCTTCTTCTATTTTAAGCTTATGGGCCAAGGTGCCTTTCTTGCCAGATATCTTGTAATGCATTATTACATCATCGCCTCTGGCTTGTTAGTGCTCTCAATGTGAATCTATGATATATGAATATAATGAAGTTGGAAGGCCACAGCCAATCCAAATTATTTCTGGAACTAAAAGAAGACATGGAACTTTCATTTCATGAGCAATAAACTAATGACCACTCATACTTTTAGTATTTCACACAGAAAGTGTCAGTGTCATTCTCAGTATTGGCTCTTCACAATTCACAGTTCTCTAATGCATCCTTCCCTTTAAAAAGTCAAATCAGCCCCAATTAATCTGACAAAGTCTTTTATAATTCAGTATAATGTCCAAACAATTTGACTTTAGTGCCTGTCAATTTGAATGCGATTGTTCGTACAAAAAGTACACAGAGCCTTTTAAGTAAAAGAATATCTCGGCTTTTGTGTAAAAAGACTATTGTTGGGTTCCTTTCCACGATGAATTAGCTAAGGTAATTTCATTCTTACAAGTGAGGTGTAAATCTCAAAAAACGTCTGCTCAACAGTCTTGCACGGTTCTTCTCTGCTTGTGCTGTCAGGTGCTGCTGTCTGAAGATCAAGCCTAATGCTTTTACCTGTGCAGATCTTTTTGATATTTGCTTTAATTGTCCAGCATGCAGTTAGTTTGTAGAGGATGTGTTGACTGGAGGTTAAGCATCATTTCTACTTTTAGAAAGTCTTGGTATCGGTGGTATTCTTCCTGTTTTATGATTGCTACGTTCACGTTGACAGCACATGTAAGGTTTGTTATTTTCTTTCTGAAAATGACAAAAGACATTAAAATTGACTCCCCTTGAAGCTATCTTGTCCAAATGAAAAGAATTTTAAAAGTTTAGTGAACGTTTACATGCTTATCACAGAAATGATTGGCATTACCTGTACTCCGCAGCGGCTGTTGCATGTTTCTATCTGTCCTGATGTCGTGATCTTTTACAGAATCTATACTTTCATACAAAGTCCTCAAATTCTCAGATCTTAAATGTTTACAATGGTGCACTAAAACACTAAATGCAAGGTGAATGCAATGCTGAATGCACTTCCTGTGTTGTTGTTTTCAGTAGGTTAGCTGCTCTGCTTTTTTTTTTATTTTAAGCAGAATGAAATGACAAACAAAACTGATCTGAGTTCAGTGTGTAAATCCAAAAATCACGTGACCTTTGAATACACGAAACATTTAGAGACGCTTGGTTATGCGGGGTGCATGATTATAAATGATTATGTGTTTGTTTGATTCATCTCTCAATTCTCATAAATGCTAAATATTAGCATAAATGCAGAAAAAAATGTTTTGTGTTATACTGTATAATTCACTCTTTAATAATACAGATTTAATTGCTCAGTTTGCTTGGTTGTGTGGCCACTTGTCAAGACCTGAAACAACATACAATGTGAAGTATCGCGTATAATAAGAATTAGCACGAGATGCTGTTTATCTTCCTTTGAGGGGTGAAAAATGGGTGGACTTCACACCTCTCGCTAAGATCACAGGTGACCTTTGACAGAATGGAAACATGATATATAATGAAGTCTAACATTTCCTGCACTTGAAGGTCACATGATCAGAGAGCACACCGTTTACTGTTTGCTGAAGCATTGCTCTCACTTCCTGAAGATGAATCGAGACCTTTAATTTTACTGTCCGATTTTTTCTTCCTAGTTACAGGACAGTGAAAAATGTATAAAATATGCAGAATATAATTATTTTAACATCTTAACACGGAAAGAAATGTTTATTTTCTAAGCAAGCATCCAAAGATGTTTAGATTCAATCTGATGTTGATATTTAGAGTGTTTATATAAATTAAATGTATTTTTAAATTAAAACAAATGTAATAATTAAAGTTACATTTAAGTTTAGATAGTGTATATAGTTGCAAGTAAAACCTAAGTTCAATTTTAACTAAACTTATTGTTCTTGGCCCATTTAAGGTGATATTCGAGCCAATTTTGCCTCCAACAAATTAGACACATGTACAATTACTTTCATGATTTAATAATAAAATTGTATTGTTAGAAAAATGCCAAATGCATAAACAAATCAATAACCAACTTAAATGAAGTTTTACATTTGAATCGCATGTATTGTATATAATTGTATAATAAAACTCTTTATTGTTCATTCTTACAAATCCATTTCTTAGAACTATTACATGGGTAATTAAACCACTGTTATGAATAAGAGGCAACAGAGTCTTCATCACCTGTATGATTATTGGGTTCTCCAGGTGCCCAGAATCAGTATTAGATCTTTCAGTGTGATATGATACTGACTGTAAAAATTATTTATTCAATAATAATCAGTTAAATTTAGTGATTTCTTACCCAAAGGTCAGTGTGCTGCCATCAACTCATTTCCATCTGCCCTCTACATTACTGTCAGACAAACCAATCCAGATGGTGTTATTACCAGTAATGTTCTTAACAAATTTATAAGAAAATAAAAAAACAACTGACCTTGTCTCATAATGTAACCAAATACACACACAGACCTTTGCATTTGCTTATGTGATTATTCGAATTTATGAGCCTTTAAAAAGTGAGTACCACTTTTTTTTGATTGCTAGATTATTGTTCTTTAATTGTTTCTGAAAATATGTCTGTTTATTATCAGGCATTAAGGCATCTTTACCTGTGTGTTTTCTCGTGGTGTCTGCGTCTTCTGTTTCTCTTTGGACTCTATGACTGTGTTTATCTACATTGGCATAGACAGTCATCTCTTTACTATGTTCTCTTTATCAATCTAAATCTTCTGCGTCTTAGGAATGTTCATATCGCCCAAATAATTTTTCAGAATTTTAAATAATATTAAGATCTTGTGTGGTTTATGTTAAGATGTCCTGTGCTGATCTAAAGAGTTCTGCCTTTGGGCTTTCAATAGTTACATTGTGGTCAAGAGCATGTGATATTCTGTTGTTAGGAAATACTTTATGTTTTTCTACTTTTTTGAATGATGAATTGTAACAATTTTTATAACAATTTTGAAACAATTTCCACATATAGTCATTTACTGTACTGTACTATCTTTGCATTGTATGTGGACAGTTGCTTTTTGAGCATACACATGAATGTGCACTACCCAAACTTCAAATATTAGATATTTGAACATTTTTCAATCTTTTTTTATATTATTTTTATAAATAACATTGAAATGAACTTTTTTTATATTTTTAGCTCTCAGGCCTTGCAAGTGGCCTTGAACTCTGTCAGTTTAACCAGGACTCTAGATATCATTGGTTTAGTATTTAATGCTTACTGTGTAGTCTGCTTATGCTGTCTGTTCTTCTTCATGCTGCTATCTAACTTCAATTCAGACCAAAAAAAATGTGTAAAGCGTAGTTGAAAAGTGTGAAGTTTGATCATGTAACTTTAGTGCAGGAAATGTTTATGCACGCTAACAAACTGAGCTGTGTGTATTTACATTACTAATAAGCATACAGACTTTTAATGTTTAGTTTATACAATAGCTTTGAGGCTCAAAATGATTAAAATCTTCATTAATAAACAGTGGCTTTAAATGCATTGTTTGTACAGTCGGGGAGTATAGAGCTTTATGTACTTTACGATTTACAGTACTGACACACATAATCACAAGGCCTTATTTTATGACAAAATGCAGTGTCAAAGAAACATTTGTTTGTAAATTTATGTAAATGTTTGTAAATGTTCAACATATTGCACAGTATAGACCATTTCACAAGATGTAAACAGCACTGGTCCAAAAGCACTTCCTGTCTCAGTTTTTTAGCTCTCACACTACACAATGTCAGAACAAAATACAACCAACAGAAAGAACATTTATAATGGAATCAAAATGTTTAACAAACATCTTTAAGGTTCAATTGCATATGTGAAATACAGAAAAACTGAAACAGGAAGTGCTTCTGGACCAGTGTTGTTTACATCTTGTGAAATGGTCTATAAGGTCTCATTACAAACAAATCTTCTCACATATCTCGTTATACTTTTGATTACATGGGAGATTAGCCCAACCTGATGAATTCGACAGAGCACAGTTCCCAGTTTTATTGCTGTTGGGTTCTCCAGACCCCCAGAAACTGAAACAACAGATCAGCATTAGATCTTCAGTGTTGCTTTCTGTGTTGAAAAGTTATTTATTGAACAATAATCAGTTAATTTAAGTGATTTCTTACCCAGTGTTTAGTTTGCTGCCATCCACCCATTTCCATGTGCCCTCTTCTTCACTGTCAGACAGACCAATCCAGACTCGATTCTGAGGAATAGTTCTCTGTATAAACATCTAAGAACATGAAAGGGTAGCACATTTATATAAGAAACCTAACTCTCACATAGCACCAAAGTACACACAGATAGACCAGGATGACTCAAAGATGCACTTTTGTTGACACTGAGGTAATGAAATCTAATGAAACCCTAAACCAGCCCAAACTACATCTTAATACCAGGTGTAAACAGACCTGGTTTCAACTCACTTGTTCCTCTTTGTTGTTAATGATGATCAGATCTGCTCCATTATCTCTACAGTATCTTCTGCTGTCAGTCCAGCTCTTTCGCACAGATGAGATGTGATATAAACTGAATTTATAATAAATCCATCCATCTGTAAATACAGATGTTTGTGTAAGATTATATACTTTATTTTATGTGTGTAGTTTAGTGTGGTTCAAGATTACCCTTTTCAAAACATTTCCGCAGTTTATTTTTCTCTTTATTTAACTGATTATTTAGTGTAATTAGCTTGGTATTGTTGCTTAGTAGCTGGTCTCTCTCTTCTGTGAGTTGTTTGTTCTTGATGTGAAACTGGTGATTGTTTGTATAGATCAGGACACACAACACTATGACTGCAGTCAGTAGAAGAACACACAACACCACCAAACACACCGTCACTGATCTGCAACTTCTGTTCTTCACATATTCACTTTCTGTAGATAACACAAGATGAAGTGTAATTAAACATAACTAAGTTTCTTTTTTTTATTCACAGAAATAAATGTCATTACCTGTAGGCTGCAGTGGTTGTTGTGTGTTTGTGTCTCTCCTGATGTCGTGATCTCTCAGAAATTCTGCGCTCTCATAAATATCCACCATCATCTCCACTCTCTCATTCAGTCGTTCAGTCGTAGTCATGTTTTTATTAATGATATCAGGTATTTCTAGTCTTTTTACAGTCCAGCACTATTAAAATGAGCTAATGGTGAATGTTCTTCCTGTGTATACCACCTTTGTTTATAAGGAAGCGGAAGTGATAAGCAGTCAGTGTGTGTGTGTGTGTGTGTGTGTGTGTGTGTGTGTGTGTGTGTCAGTGTTTGTCACATTATGCATGCTTTTCTTCAGTTTAGACCTACATGAAACTAATTTGCGATGTGTTTGAGGGTTGAATAAAGAGAAATCTGATGAATGATGGGATTTATGAACAATAGGAATATCACTACAGATAGTGTATGGATGTTGTGTGGGTTAAGGGCACTAAACTATGGTGTTTTTAAGAACTGAAAAAAACTTGCTCGCTACCTTCCTGTCACACATTGAAGTGGCCAAGAAGTGTGACGAGTCATATGCATGTCTTCAGTGCAAAATATAACAAGTAACAGTCATTGTCAAGTGAAATGTTGTAAAGAATACATTCAAAAATGTACTCAAGCAGAGAATTAAAGTTGCTCATTTCATAGATACTCAAAAAAGATATCCAAGTACAGTAACTAAGTACATTTACTTGAATACTTTACACCACAGGCTGAAGTGTGATGTAGTTTTAGGCCTGAGAGCAAGAAACTGCTTTTGAGACGCATACAACTGCAAAACTTTAATAATAGAAATAGAAAGTGTAGAAGACAAAAATAATGCTGACTTCTTTGTGATATGGTATTGATTGTCTGTGAGAGTAAGTTATTGAATAATTATCAGTTTTATTTTTTGTGATTTTCTGTTTTTTCACTCAAATTGCAAGACACTTTAACATCATACCCTACGGCACAGTTGCATGGACAGTATAACCGCTAGATGGATGTATTGCATGTTTTAGTTTGTCCAGTCTTTTCTAGTGAAGCTAGATGTGACAGCGTCCAGTTCCTGGCGCGGGTCCCAGCATGGCTAGAGAAGAGCGCTGGCTAGCATATGTAAGGCGTTTGGCACCGGGCCACACAGAATCGAGCTTGTGAGTACCAGCACCTCAGATGCTGACCCATTCAGAACCAGACAGGAACGTGACAAAGCTGTGAAAGGCACAAGAGCAGGTGTCCTCTGACAGAACTCTGGAGAGCAATGTCATTTGTTTCTGCATGCCCTCCACAGTTAGCCAGACAAGGTGTCTCTTCTGGCCTTGACCAAGTCTGTGTTAATGTGGTGGTATAGACCGGAACTTATCTTAAAGGGAAAGAGCGCAGGAAAGCCGAATTTTGTAATTATTTTAGCTGCTAAAAGTGTACAATATTGCACATGTCAACGAGACAAAAACTACAGGACGGTTATTTATAGCATTACACAGAAATAGTTTAACTTCCTGTCTCCTCTTTTCTGCTCTGTGCCATCATAGGTGATATATTTTCTGCGCTCAGGTTTCCTGGAGCATTATTAACCTATAAATATGTTCTCCCCATCATGACTTATTAAATTCAATTTATTCTCTTTTGATGTGGGTTAAGCTCGTAATCAAAGCTTACCTCGGTCGTCTTGTTTCCTTGATTAAATTTATATGGTAGCATAAATTATGCAACCTCATGCATAATGCAGCATTTAAACACATGTTTTAGGATCTGCTTTTGATTGCCTCTTTTAAATAAAAACTATTTCTAACTTAGTAACTTCGGCATTTGTTTCTTGGTTTTGGGTACTACATGTAAACATTAGACTCCTTTCAAGGACAACTTCAGAAAAGTCATGGGAGATTTATTTGATGAATTATTGACGATCAACTGTTTTATTTAGGAAGTAATCGAAGTTTCATTCATGACGTATAAAATGATAATGTGTGCGCAGTTTATATCCGTCTTATATTTATTAGTAATATATAATCTGCTATCAGTGCTCCATCATCTGCTGGTGTTTTGTAGCATCTGTGGCGTATGAGAGCAGGACTGTACCACAGAAGACCCCGACCCATCCTGCATGTGAGCATTGCTCCTGCAGAAGCACTGAATAAAACATCTTGACATGTCACAGTGAGATAAACAGGAACACAAGCAGAGGATGTAGTGATGTTGAGAAAAGCACGCGAGCACAACTGCAGAATTCATCATCCACGCCTTGCACGCATATTAATAACGCCAGAGAAATCCCACTTGAACTTTTCAAAATGAGATTCTACGGAGGTGAGTATTCTCGGCAGAATTTGATCCGAAGGGACCCGTAAAGGAATTTAATGAGACCGAATTACCCTAGATAACTATTAAAACGTTCACACTTTTTCTGTCATAATGCAAAAATCCTGAAAGCCGCTTTACGCTTTCTTTCCATTCCTGTAAAGGTCAAACGTATCGTATAAATGCTTCACCGTAAGAATGTTCGTTTTCATCTAGACTTAATAAAACACTTTTATTTCAATACACATAGTGAGATTTCTCCTGCTATTTACTGAGCTGGTGGGCGCCGTGACGGCCGACGGGGATGTTTGTATGGATGACATGTTGGAGCGAAGCAGAAACACGGACAGGCAGCTTGACATTTGTTGCTTGTGAGGAAGCTGCGGTGTGCTGGCCACTCGATGGGTCAGTCCTGGTGGGAGATCAGGCCCACACGCTGCTCCACTCGCTCCCCACTGCGTCTCCTCCATCGGCCTCTCCATCTGGAGGACCAGAGGGGCTCTGCCGTCTCCTCTCACGCTGGCCACCGCTCGGGTGTTTCATTGGGGATTAATTAGGCGCAGGGAGGAGTTCTGGAACGGGGCCACAAGTAATCTGTTTTATTTTGCGTGCGTAGCTTCTTAGTCACAACTGACAAATTGGTGGAGAAGTGTTGTGCTGTTTGTTGTAGTAATTTGTCTTAATATGCTGTCCTCGGAGACGATAAATCTGTTTAGGATTGTTTAGATTTCTCAAAGATACAACGCTAAAACAGCGGTTCCATTATTGTACATAAATAAGAATTGGGTGCCCAGGTTAACATTATGATTGTTTGATTCCCTAAATTCATCAAAAGTGAGAAATATTAGTGACCGTTGTTTGATAACTCAAAACTACTAAATATAGCCTATCAAATATATCAGCTGTTTTTGGAAATGGAAGCAAGCACAATAAAAGGATAACTTGGCACATTTATAGGAAGTTACATGGATAAGTCCTAATATAAACGGCACATCTGATCCTAGCAGGAAGACAGTTTTTAACATTTGTGCTGGGTTTCAATACAAAAACCTGCTTCTTTAAGTATTTAAACCCACACACAATCCAGTTTTTTCAGATGCTGTATGACTGTCTTTCTTCTGCAGAACACAAATGAAGGTAACCAAACAACACTGACCCCCATTGACTTCCATTGTATGGACACAAAACCACTGAGACATTAATCAAAATATCTTCTTTTCTGTTACACAAATGAAAGCGTCTGGAATGACATGAGAGTGGTTTTATATTTTTGGATGAACTATCCCTGTAACACTGTGCCGTTTCTGCTTGTAGACAGCAGACAGTAAATGCATTTTCATTTAATGACTTCAGTTCCTCAACACTAATTTTATGGCAGCGTTTGCATATAAATAGCGCCACCAGCAGGTTCCTCCTGAATTGCATGTGATGTACTTTACAATGAAGTTAAATCTTAAAACATGAGCAAGCGCATTCCTACACATTATGTGCAAGAACATGTGATGTATGTTTTCCTACTCATTGTGTTGTGAGATGTACCCAGACAGCAGTGTTGGTGAAAGGCAGTCATTTTGGCAGAAAGAGAGAGAGAGAGGCAAGGGTTTCGTCTGGCAGAGCAGACGAGAGGATTGAGAGAAACGGCAGATGGCTTGATGTGTTGGGGGAACTCATCTGCAAGTGGTTCAGGGGAGGTCCAACAGAGACACACATACACGGTGGTGAAGGGCATGTGGGGGCGCAGAGGGGAAGAAAATGAAAGAACTGGAGAGATGGAAAGACAGAGAACAGGGGAGAGTGTTAAGATGGCCTGGGAAGTGGACCAAAAAGAACTTGCCTGAGGATATTCCAGTCAGGACTGAATAAAGAGGGTAACCACCGAGGGGCTGATGGGAAGGGAACAGAAATATAAAGGAGGGAACATAGACTGTCTTGGAGCAATGTTTCCTTTAGTTTTTGCAGTTTTTCACCCTTTTTGCATATATTATAAATATTAAAATATATATTTCTATCATTTTTATTCTATTTTATCATACATCAAACTGACATTTCTCGTAAAATCTCACCCAACAGCTCAACGCTGCGAATCAAACAGTTTTGAATTCTGATTATTTATGTAGTTACTATATGTACTTTATCAAACATGGATTTCAACTTCAATTACATATGTAAATGAATAAACAGCAAAATATTTATATGACATCATCACAGATTTAAATTGAAGGTCATAGATGTGAAATTAGTTATTAGTACAATATTGAAATAAAAGCTCTCTGCATTTCCCTTTCAAAGTCACAATTATATGTTGAATTATTCAGCGCTATATATTTCACACGAGATTCATTACAGCTTCAGTTCTTCACTTACAAAAGGTGCTCATACTGTATTTTGGATCCTGTCGTGGGAAGCGAGTGGGCAGCAGCAAAAAGGAACACTGAACTGACGGAAACATGTCAAAACATTCATTTATTTACTTACAGATGGACCATTTCTGTTGCCTATACATCTTTAGACAATGTGATTGAGATTTTTTTGAAGGTGCATTCTCAACACAGCAGGGATTAATGCCAGTCAGTACACGCTTCTGTGAACTCATTCTATATGTGATAGATTTTATATGCAAATAACTGTATTATTCTAGATTGCCTGAGGTTCAATGCAAAAACACACATTAGTCTAATGAGACATCATGGTTATACAGCAGGTGGCACACAGACTGAGATCAAAGATGGACTGGAGAGGTCCAACAACTAAAGATGAAGAAAGAGAGAGAGGGAATTCTTTTGCTGAAATGGTGATTTTTTTTTTAGTTTAGCAGTGAAGATGATGATGAAATGTCTTTTATAAGAAAATTATTTTTATGTGACAATTTTCATCTCATTCTTCAGGGCATCTGACCAGCACGACTCATTATCTCATTTTATCAGGGAATTCATTTGAGGTTTGTTGCCAGTCAGTTTATACATGAATTAGATATTATAATCACTTCATAACTTGTTTGGAACATCATTTTAGTCTGTCTTCACTACAGTCAAAACATCTGTCAGAATGAATTACTCTCATAGAAACTCTGCTTTTAATGTCACCACCATCTTATTTAATCATTGGCTGAAACAACAGAAACAGGATGTGACAACACTGAATTGGCTCGCATGATTGGCCAGTCACGAGTGTTAGCGTGACATATTGTCTCAAAGGATCCTCTATTTTCAGTGCACTCCGAGGACCTTGATAATATATAAGTGATTACCATTTATATAATATTGTTTTATATTTTCAGTCCCATTACGGCAACTGCATTTTCCAAATGTATTCATATTGTTTACCGGCAGCATTACTGTGGCTAGTGAGATGAGATTATTGTTTGGGACAGTTTCTGCACATCAACCCCTAATTTAAAGACAATTGAGGGACAAATTGAAGGACAATTTACCTTATAGACCGAAAAGCAATTTTCACTGTTAATGAAAATTTGCATTCAGTATGTATATCGAGCTGGAAAGTACAATCCATGACCTGGAAATTGAGTTTTGAGTGAATTTAGTAAAATTAGTGAGAAAACTACATTTTATATTAAAAGTATTACTGCATGTGCTAAAATTTGTCAACACATTTCTAGTTTCGAGTCGAGCTTGTTATTATGTGTGTAGTTGTAATGTAGGAGATAATATACTGTACAGCCTGAATAGTACTATTATTTGGTGATGACAACCGACGGATTGTACGTACGTTATCCCGCTTGCCACATGAGTAAATAATTGTACACTAAAATTGATTTACTTATTTGTGATAAATACAAACCTTCAGTGAGGAAAAAAGTTTCCAATCGGCTTTGGACACGACTGTCAGCCAAGTTTTTGGCTCTCATGTAAATTATTAATTTTGCATATTTTTATCTAATTTATTCATGAGTAAATTATTTTCAAGGTTATTTTAAGTTGAACCGCACTACCTGGATGAGCCTGTGTTATTAATTTTAAGAGGTTGTTATTGGGGAATTAAAATGTTGTGACTGACCAATCAGAATCAAGTATTTCAGAGCGACATGTAATAAAGTGGTAAACTGGCATTAGCATAAGGTGGTTGTTTTAAATCTAAGTATGGCCAATAACAATAGTCATGTTTGGCTTTGTAAACACTAAAAAACAGTAATTTCATACAGCAGTAATTTCCCTCAGAGAGGTTATTGAGAACAAAGAATTATGTCCAATTTGAATATTAAAAAATTCAGTGTTTTGTAATCTATTGTGCTGATTATATAAGCACATGCTTGATATGTTTATGAGGTTGACTGCTTTTGTCGCTAATGTCACTGTAGGAGCACAAAAAACCTCAATATTAAACAGCTACCTTAAGTCATCCGCAGTGCTGAGTTCAATTAGCATAAATCATTTCAACAAACATGTCTAATCATGTTATGCGGGATGAGAGCGTTTAAATGACAACAGAGCCGTCAGCCCAAGAGAATCAGGGAGAACAGGTGCATCTTTTAGTTTCTTTTCCACCTGCACTGTCTGAAATAAAGAGCTGATGTGAGACTTTAGATGACTGGAGGGAAAATCTCCAGCGGGATGATGGTGTATAAACGGTAAATGACCGCTCAAAACCTCAGCCGGCAATTTTGTTCTCAGCAAAGTGACTCTTTTGAGAGGAAGAAATGAAGGATTGTGTGGCTTTTAAAGACTTGACATATAGTGCACAGGTCATATGGACTACTGTACATTTATTTTTCTTTCATTGTGGCTTTTTGTCCTTTAAAGGGATAGTTCACCCAAAAATAAACATTCTTTCAGCATTTTTTCACCCTCATGTCATTTCAAACCATTTCAAAGACTTGGTTTCTTCTGCAGAACATAAAAGAAGATATTTTGAAGAACGTTTGATTTTGAACCCCATTGATTTCCATTGTATAGACACAAAACCACTGAGACATTTCTCAAGATATCTTTTTTGGGGTTTCAGGGAAGAAAGAGTCAGGTTTTAAATGACATGATGGTGAATAAATGCTGAAAGATTTTTGATTCTTCATGAACTATCCTTGGACAGAAATGGCCACCATGAATGTTTTCTTGAATTCTTCAAAAATGACAATTTCTAAATTTAGGGCTGTCACCCTTTTTGACATTACAAAATTTCATATACGCACAATTATCATTAATAATTCATCCTAAAAATGAAGCACCCGCAACATAAAACATAAAATGAAGTTCTTCAAGAGACGGTGGGTTTTATTTTTTTTTTTTTTGAGAATGAAGCTGCGAATTAATTAATTATTGAAGGAGGGAGAATAAAACAAAGAAGGATCATGAGACAGAGAGAGAAAGAGGACCAGCATTGATTTTCAAAGGCATCAGTTTTTCCCTCGGCACGTATCACAGTCTCGCCGGTTTAAGTGCAGAAAATATGCAGCCGGTTTCCAAAGGAAGAAGATGTAAAAAAGTCTGTTGGTCAGAAATGAAACAAACCATAGTGTAAAAGCTCTTAAAGGAAAACCTGAATGATAGAGCTACAAAGGAAGAAATAGAGCACCTGCTGTGCTCCAGCATTCAATTACTTCTTATAAGATTTCAATTTAATAAGGTTAATTAGCCACTATAATTAGTTAAAACACATTTGGTGACAACTCACAGCTGCTAACTTGTAAAAAACATTCACATTTGAGGTGATCCTTTTGCTTGTTCTCATCGCTGCTGGGAATTCTTTTTAGCATCTCTGTAATTCCCAGGCAAAGATATGTTGTGGTGTGGGAGGCATTATGATCCTTCATTACAAGACGACGCCATGCACACGAGTGATTACGGTTTATAATATTACAGCGCTGAATGCCAAGTAAATTACCAGTTGTGTTTTTGCGAGTTGTTTTTTTGGAGACTCTCACTTACTGTCACACACACAAACATTGTGGGTATAATCTGTCTGTACACAGCGTACGGTGACGTACAGTACAATATGTATCTTTTTGCTGTTTCTATATCAGCTGCTATAACAGCAGAAGCTTAGAAATCTTCACTTTCTGTACCTTCAGGTCAGAACAGAGTGTTTTGACTCTCCAAAGTAAGAAACATTGTGTGAGGCTTTGACACTTTCTTTGTGTGGAAGATTCTCGAAATCCTTTTTGGATTTAAGGCACTATTAAAGTACCAGTCAAAAGTTTAGACACAACTGGCAAAAATGTTTCTCATGATCTTTTAATCTGAATGTTTGAAAATTACTTTTGTGTACAAAATATAATTGTGCCAAAACAAAATTTTTATTTTTAAAAAATTGAAATCGATTACTTGAAGCAAATAATGAATAAAAAACAGCCAATAGGAGTCCAGCATAGATAGAAATTTCTTCAGTTCTGTTTAAAAAGCTTCTCAGGTTGAGACCTTAAAAAGCTGGATGATAAAATGAGGATGATTTTACAAAACGTGACTACTTCTGAAGATGATCAAATATAACATAGTGTCCATTTATTTTGATGCTTTTAGTCACGACATAATTCCCACAGTTTCTATTGTGTTATTTCATGGTTTCATCGGTTTAGTACTATTCTAAAATGTGGAAAACATTTGAATAAAAGTATTATTATTAATATTATACCCTTTATTTTCCCAGGAAGTAATCCCATTGAGATAGAAACAGCAAAGAGAAAAATATTGTACTGTAAATAAATATGCAGACTGGGTTCAGCAATAGTTAATTTTCTAGTTTCAATAGTCCCTGAATATAACCAAGAGCGCAAGATACTTCTAAGCATAATCAGTTAAACCAACGTATAATCTACTTTTATAGAAATGTATAACAAACAGATAAGCAAGGGTTAAGGGATGTTGTGAATGACCAGGACTCTAATTCTACTATAATTGTGTGTGGTTAGTCTTGTCATGTATTATTAGTCCGTCCTCAGTGTTTTTAATTCCACAGTCTAGATTATTGAATTGCCTCATTCAGTCTCAAAAGTGACAGGCTTAGAAACAATAAAAAACTATAGCCCATGGCACAACTTGGGAAAGTTGCCAGAAAATCTCCAATAACGCAACCCACAGAGAGATTTAATTAAGCATTCACATATTAACATTGACCACACAGTTATAAGTTTAATTGGAAAGCTGTGACATGTAAATGTGAGGTATACACCACAATCCCAAATACAGAGCCTGCGGGTGTCACGCTAACACTACAGTTAATAACGCACATGGCCTTCAGAGGATCAAATCAGTTGGTATTAAGTAAGCCTGGAAATGAACAAAATCACCCAACATAATAAAGCACAAGATATTTAAAAAAAGATGTGAATTTACTCGGCTGAGATTTGATTGTTTTCATCTTAAAGCATTATCTCTCAGTGACTGCCGAGCATCTTTATATCATTACAGGACTGTGGGCTGGTTTTCATCTTATGGGATTACAGTGACAAATGTTAGCCTGCAGTAAATCACAAGGTGGACACAATACTTTTGTGTTTTTTTAACATGCAACAAAAGAACGTGCACTAAGAACTGTAAAAAAACTGAAATGTGCCGTCCGCCTCCATCCGATCGTATTGAACGAAACAATTGGTGCTTCCAAACCTTCTTCATTCTTTTCTCCGTCTCTACGACATCAGTTTCCCCGATGTCAGCTTTCAATCTTCTCTTTGTCGCGGTCTAATCCTCTCTTTGTTACCGCTATCATGTTTGTATTTCCGATATAATAGGCAGAAGCTTTTCCGTCTGAAGGGATTGACGTTTCGATTGTTACCAGCAGGCCTTGTTTACAGCAAGACTGAATGTGTAAAATGAATCCCTGTCCAAAATAGAATAAGAAGAAAGAAAGGACAGGCCAAATTCCAGGGTTTGAGGACTGTTAAGTTGAATCCAGGAGCAGATCTCTATTCCCTCATGTTTTCTTCTGAGTCTAAATAACAGGTTTTAGCAGCTTGCAGAAAACTCCCAGCTTGACATTCAGAGACATTCTGACAGGTTTGTGTTGTGATATATACATTCCTGCCCCAACAAATCCTGGCACGGTATAAAGTTCGCTGCAGAAAGTACAAATTTGCACACAGTTATTGAAGTGTTGTTCTAGATAACAGGTCAATGTTTCAGACTAAAGGCTAAATGATGTAATGCATAATATCAAATAATACAGGTCTAAGACAAAGCCTGTGTCAACAAACATGACTGTCTCAGTGCCCTACGTCAACTGCAATACTATATTTTTATATAACTACTAAAAACAAACAAATATTCTTATTTAAATTCCAAATAGCTACGTAAAAATGTGTGTAGCAAGAATGATGTTTCTGGTGTAGTGCACAGATGACTTGTTACTACTTTTCATGCCCCAATGCTTTTGTGCTTAAATAATGATGTTTGAGATTGTTTGAGAGAAGATTTTTGTATATGTTGACCTGACGATACCGTGTGGTTGCCAAACATTCTTAAAGTCAGCATGAAGTTGTAATATTGTTTTCATCCATATTTTGATGTGTATCAGAGTGAAATGGCTTCTTAAATTACACAAAAGATGCAGTTTGGAGGGGGAGAAGAAGTAACTTTATGACTCTCGTTTAGTTTTTGTGATATTTTGGTTAGATTTTGTTCTTTAAATAGCTTTACATTATCCTGGTTATTACTCTCATAAAGAAGTCAAATCTACAGGAAAGATACAGATATACAGTAGAATTGTTTTCTTTTTAATTGAATTGTTAATTGTTTTCTTTGTTTCATTGACACATTGAGACCATTTAGTGAATGGAGAGCAAGCATTCAAGGTCATGCTCGTGAGTCACGTGAACAATTCTTCTGGATTCTCAGCAGAATAGCAGCATTAATAATCTTCCGTGCCAAAACTGGCATGAGGTAAATAAATAAAAAACTCCCAGAATTTAAAATGTCATCTCCCATAATGCTCACAGGCATCGCTGTTCAATCCCTTTTCCCCTGGTCAACACCGACTGGCTCATTACAACGAATCAGGATCCTAGGGGACGGATTGCTTTTGAAGTTTTGGCAAGGAATGGCGCGCAGCTGACAGCTCCATGTTGGGCAAGTAACGGAAGAGCATCTCTTTGGTCCTGTATGAATTTCGTGTAGCAGCGTTATCTGAATCAAAGTCCTTTTGGAATGCAGTATTTACCATGTGACTGATGCAAACGTGTAAGTGTGTGCGCTACAGAATATCTTTTCTCGCAGCTCAAAGGGACTGAATGGACTGCATTTGTGTGCATGACATTTTGTACCGCTCCCATGTGTGCATATTAATGACACGTGGTATTTCTGAAGCCCAATAAAATATGCCCCTTGATGGCGTCGGCGGACGGTGCGCGAAGTGGCAGGG
This sequence comes from Beaufortia kweichowensis, assembly GCA_019155185.1. NCBI lineage: Eukaryota > Metazoa > Chordata > Actinopteri > Cypriniformes > Gastromyzontidae > Beaufortia > Beaufortia kweichowensis. The sequence continues at coordinate 1,576,557 of CM032815.1, read as the reverse complement.
GGGTTGGGATGGAGAACGGCTTTCAAAGGTGACCTGCCTCTTGTTTGGTCTGAGAGAACAAGCTCAGTGTGATGGGCTGTGTGCCCTGAATAGAAGCAGACATCATTGTGGATTAAACCCGCTGAACGTACACAGCCTGTGAGAATTTCTGTTCTGAAGTTCAATAATAGTTTGGGAACCACCTGGAGTCTTTGTTTTTGCATGATCTGGAGTTTTGAGGCAGTCTCGGCGGTTCATGATAAATTTGGTGGTGAACTATATCTGAATTTGTAATTTGCTTATCAGAGGGATGGGTTGTTAGAGGTTGCTCGGGTTTTGCACGCATTTGGATGTATGCTATTTTTGCAATATGGCCTTGTTTTTACATAAATTGATAGCAGGCTTGTTCTCTTTGAAGTGAAACAATTTCATAAAGTCACTGTATTCCTTAAATTCAGAGAGAGAGAGAGAGAGAGAGAGAGAGAGAGAGAGAGAGAGAGAGAGAGAGAGAGAGAGAGAGAGAGAGAGAGACAGAGAGAGAGACGGACAGACAGACGGACAGACAGACAGAGAGAGACAGAGAGAGAGAGAGAGACAGAGAGAGAGACAGACGGACAGACAGACAGAGAGAGAGAGAGAGAGAGAGAGAGAGAGAGAGAGAGAGAGAGAGAGAGAGAGAGAGAGAGAGACAGAGAGAGAGAGAGAGAGAGATATCTCACTGATCTCACTGGCCAGATCTCACTGGCACCTGTAAGTGAAAGAAATCTAACAGCAGCTGTTGCTGACAGATACACACACACACACACAGTGAACACCACTCCTCTCAACACTCCTCACTCATTAATGCTTTGCTTTTGACACTCATCCATCTGTGATCATTAAGACTGAGCTTTCTTTACTGTATAAATATCACACACTACTTACTGTCTCCAAAAGTACAAACACAAGAGGGCACAGATGCTTTAAGGGGTCTCTTTATGCCACTAATAGAGGCAATTTAGCAGTTTTGGAGTGTTGATGAATCTTGCAGAACAAATCACACAAATCTACAATTTAAACTTTGCCAAATGTTGAGGCATTGTTGAGTTGAGTTGCCACTTTTAATTATTTTTTTCTGTGCAACTGTGATATATCTGATAAAGCTGATATTCTCACCAGATTTGTTTTTAAGGTTTCTGATGCAGAACTGAAGCAAACTGAGTAATAGTGCAAACACGGCCATGAAATTAGAGATGGCAGTTTTCATTGGACAAATAGCAGACGTTTGAAGAGATTTGTAATTAGCCTAATTTACATATATATTTAATTGAAACTGTGATATTACTGCCTAGAAATATCCCGTCTCTCACACACGAGTGTTGAAGATATCTATGATTGCTAGACAGACACCCTTTTTATATAAATGTTCATTTACAGCCTGCTTTAACTATGGGTAATTGCATCAGGCAAATAGCACATAGTTTTGTGAATGAAGCACAGCATCTATAATGAACTTCATTTACATAGAAAGGAGGCGTCTTTGCATGGAAATTATGACTTAATTACTACTTTTAGGTGTTATTTCTAAGGATTTTCTGGAAAAATATATTCAAAGTTTCTAAGAACAAATGCACATACGCTATCACAGGAACCCACTCTCGTCTATATAAATGGTGTCAAATTATCTTCTAGAGAGAAAATAATCTTCTGTGAAGATCAGTGAATTGTTGTTTCTAAACTAAAATCAACTCATGTCTGTTGTTATGAGTCACAATTTGAGTAATTTTAAGTACTTTTAAGACTTAATTTACTGTTGGTTTGAAGCTTTACACTGTTTTCAACTTGAAACTAAAATCATTTTGATGTTTTAGACATACATTGGGGGCCTGAAAGTGCACAAAATTGGGAAAGCGGTGACGTCATGTGTAGTACTCTACATGTTCAATTTATAGGCATGCTTGTAGGTTTTTTTTAACAAATTAACATCACCAACTACTGGCCTGGCATGCATAATACACTGATTTCAGTCGTTTACACATATCTGTATAAATAAGGATTGTTTTGACAACATTGCTGTCTGTATGCAAAACTTTCAAAAATGCAAAAGAAAAGTGCGTTGTTATCCTTAAAACATAGATTCATCTCCTTACATCTCAATGCACCTGAATATCTCCTAAATCTTTCTCCACCGCTCCCCTCAGAGTTACCCACGTGTCCCAGCAGAAACGGTATTAATTGCTTCAGTGTACAAAGTAATTATCTCAGGTAATTAAGACCCTGTATAGAATAAGAGCAGGAGGACTTTTCTTAGTCCCAGGAGTGAATGAGGCTGGAGTTTCTTTCTTTCATGTGTATTAATTGAAAGGGATGGGTTCTGAAAAACTCTTGGGCAATGAGCCATGCAGGGACTTTGGGCTTTTAAAGTCTAGGCCACTGTAATTGTGCGTCTAAAGCGTTTTATGTCGCGCGCTGCGTGTGTGAGGTTCATAACAATTTGTAATCACAGGAGAGTTTCGAGAATGTAATTGAAAATCTGCAAAGCAAGACTCACACCTATTCAAAGCAGAAATCCTGGTTATGATCGATACCTTCATTTCATTATTATTTATTTTTTAGCTTATTGAACTATATATAATTGCTTCACTCAAAGTCATCAAATACAATCATTTCTGTTCTTTCTTTTCAGTTTAAAATTCACTTGTAAAAATTACTGAAATACTTTTCTCGTAAGTTGAGATGGCTGTTCATATAATGACAGGAGCAATCTTTTCAATGTTATGACACGTGCAATAATGCGTGTGAATGCTGCAGTTTGACAGAGAATTTACAAATCTGTTAATGTGTTTCGCTAACACGACCTCAGTTTGATCCAGTTGTCGTATCGCCGGCAGATTTATCGACAATCTGTCAGGTGCATTTTGCAAAAAACAGCCACTGAGGAAAAGAGCTCATGAATAACCCCGGGTGATTAACAATTAAAAAGTATTTACAGAGAATATTTGATAGAAATAGACATAACGATGATTGATTCATTCTTCCCTTAAAGTGATAGTTCACTCAAAAATAAAAATTATGTCATAATTTTTTTCACCTTTATGTCATTTAAACCCTGTACGTGATTCTTTCTTTTGTGGAACACAGAAGAAGATATTTCGCAAATCGCTGGTTACCGGCACACATTGACTTTCATTGTACCTCGTGTCCGTTCTATGAAAGTGAATGTGTGCCGGTAACCAGCGCTTTGCAAAATATCTTCTTCTGTGTTCTGCTGAAGCAAGAAAGTCATACAGGTTTGACATGAGGGCGAGTAAATAATAAAATTATTTTAGATTTTTGGGTGAACTATCCCTTTAACAGGAATCTGAATTCTCACTCAAAAAGTTGCCCAGTAAGGACTATCTCTAACTTTTAATACAGCAGAAACACACACAAAGCGAGAATACGCTCATCTCCTAACCGAGCCCTAACGTCTCTGGGGAGGCAAGAGCAGAGTACTGCCTCATGGTATGACATTGACTCTTATAATAGGTGTTTATCCACTCAGCGCTGTCTCAAGCCAAAACAAAAACCTCATAAGCGTTCGATTAACTGTAATTATTTTCTGTACTCCTGAGATATCTCGCGGACAAGGCCTGTTGGGGTAGAACCACAGGGTATATTGCTCATTCAGAGTAGGGATGACTTTCAGCTGACAATCTGGCTTGTTTTGGCACAGAGGATGATGTGTATGACTTTGACTTTGAGTGTGTTCATGAACAAAACCACCCGAATTAGCCTAACCTTGCTGGCATGTTCGGCTGCTTTTAAAAAGGTTGACTCATAGCACATAATACATTTTTTTCATCAAGTTTAAGACAATAAGCTAAGCTCAGTTTAAAACAGAAGCTTGTCATGTATAACACACTATTAACTATTAAAGCCTTCATATGATGCTTGCATGTAAAAGTTTACTGTCCCCTCGGTCAGTTGCTCTTGGAAACAAAAGGATAAAGACAAGAGGAGTAATCATTTACAGCCACTGCAGTGTGGATTTGCGGTCCAACGAGACAAGTTGCAAACAAGAGCTACAAATTTCCTTTTGCTGTGAACCGACTGAACATGTTTAGCTTATTAGCATGTTTGTAGTGCTGTACCACCACCAGAGGTCAGGAACCTTTCCTCACAGTTCTGCTAATATTGTTCGCTTACTTGACTTTATTTAAATTCGGGCCCTTAATGATGTTTACAATACTTTTTCTGTGTATGACATTCAAAACTAATAGGTTTACTTTTCTATTCCTGCACGTACAGAATCAGATGCATTTCAATTACAGTTTTAATCAAGATACATTTTGCCAAAGTGAAGGTGGTCGGATCACACTTAAAACTGGATTAAGACAGTCATTCTTTTGAGCTCGATATTGGATAGCATGTCTTTCTTTGTGCACATGTCTGTGTTTGTTTAGTCTCAGACAGCACACCCACAGATGGCCGACAGTCCATCCACTCGTCATCTGATGTATATTACACATAACTCATTCGTGAATATTTTTAGCTCCCACATAATTCATATATGATTTCTGGCATTCAGTCTTGTGTAAACATGAAAAGGTTTTAAAGGTTGTAACATATAATGTGACTCACAGAGACACAAAACAAGACGGACTGTTTGTTTGCTGTGGGTTTGACATGTCGTGGCGTAAATTAAAGTAGCATAATTGGTCTTCATTTTTGGCATGAAACCTATTCTGTAAGTTATTTTGTTAAAAGAGAAGTGAGCAATAGGTCAGTCAAATCACATTAGCAATAATAATGATGTAGAAATATTTCCACGTTTTGTTTACAGCCTGTTTCATAATGTGAAAAAAACAAACTTCACAGGGTTAATTTTAATGACTTATTTTAGCTAATTGTTACATCATATTTGACCCATGAAAATCAATAAAACATATTTGAAATCATTCAAAGATTTTCTTTGATTTTTAACACATTGTATATTGATTAATTATTTTTGTACAATGTGTTTTTGCTGGGGTTAAACTCATACCAAACATCTTTCCCCCTTCAAAATATTTTCATTATAAAATTACTTTTAATTCTAATCCATTCACATATTTTTCTCTTTAATAAAACATGTGCCGTAGTTTCCTGTTTCACTATCACCAGATGGACTGGATGAAGAAATAAACGCTTAATAATAGCTATTCTAATGCTGTGGAAACTTCTGCAGAGAATTTCACAGAGATCTTGATGAACCTGCAGCGTTGCTATGGCAATACATACCCCCCTGTGGTTAAACATAGACCCGCTCAGAGAGAGAGAGAGAGAGAGAGAGAGAGAGAGTGAGTGAGAGAGAGAGAGAGAGAGTAAGTGAGAGAGAGAGTGAGAGAGTGAGTGAGAGAGTGAGTGAGAGAGAGAGAGAGAGAGAGAGAGAGAGACAGAGAGTGAGTGAGAGAGACAGAGAGTGAGAGAGTGAGAGAGAGAGAGAGAGAGAGAGAGAGAGAGAGAGAGAGAGAGAGAGAGAGAGAGAGAGAGAGAGAGAGAGAGAGAGAGAGAGAGAGAGAGAGAGAGAGAGAGAGAGAGAGAGAGAGAGAGAGAGAGAGAGAGAGAGAGAGAGAGAGAGAGAGAATTTTTTGGACACCAGCAACAGTAACAAACACTTATAAAAATCAGTTAAAGATCCTATGGTGATATAAACTGAAGCTCTTCACCACAGTAGGGGTTGAACAAGAGCCAAAATCAAAGTAAACATCAGAGAGATGAACAGACACATGCTGTGGTGCTGTTTAAAGCACAAACACACACATATCTGTTTATGTATCTCTACTGTAAATAGTGTATATCTGGAAAATATTATATTAGAAGCAGAGTGTTTACATTAACCTAGACCAGCTAGACTGGTTCAGCTGGTTATTAGTGTAAATAACCAGTTTAAACTCATTTTATTGATAGATAAGGTGGTTTTGGCTGGTCATTCATAAATATACTTGTAAAGATGATTTACCTACTATATAAAACCCTGCTGGGAGAAAGCAGTCTCAATTGTTTCTCTGAGATTAAAAGGACAATGTTTTGAAGGACCCGTGTACTTTCACATGTGCTTCTTCTGGGATTTACATCTCAATAATGTCACAAGCTGTGCATTTGGCAAGACCTGTAATAAGAGATTTTAATTTGACCTTCAATATTTCTCATCTATTATATCCAAGATTAAGGTATTTGCTGTAGCCATATAAATTGTATAGCTCTGCAGCATGATCAGCTTTTTAAGTCTCCTTTAAAGATAGCTAAGAAAGTCCAAATTTAGTCTACTTTTTCTTCCTAGGGGTCAACACACAAACATGGCATATTTTAGTAAACAATCATTTGCTGTCTTAATTTTTAAGTACCTGGCTTTATAAGTGAATTCATGTCTTCACATTAGTTCAACTCATTGAATTAGGAACAACTTATTTGAATTCAATTTAAGTTGAATTTCAACTTTCAATCACTGCCCAGTATTTAAAATAGTCGGCTTGTAAAGACAAGTTGATTCTACATAAAATATTAACAGCAGCAAAGACTTTTTTGCACCGCTAAGGATCCTTTGCATAAAATATAAAGACTTATATAAATCTAAATTTATTTGGCCCTTGAAATGAAATTAACTAATTAAAACTCTGTGCAGTTGGTAGCAAATGTGCACTTGAAATAAAGTGTATTTTCTAATTTAGGTTGAGAAAAGAAGCCTTTTAAATCAAACAGACCATGAATGTGTAATTGGTAATATCAGCTTCAGGCTAGCTCACCTCTCAACATCTTTCCGGGGGTTGAAAAAGCAGCAAAGATTTATATCATTTAACCTTCCTGAGGCGAGAGGACACCAGCACCAGACAGCGGGTCCTGCCGCACACACGTGTGCTGTGTTTTTTCCTCTGTAATGGATTGTGTCATGTCAAGAATGAATGATAAGTCTGGCAACTCATTAGTATGATGTGGCAAATGACCAGAATATGTCTGCCGGGAATGACCTTCTAGCCCACGGCTTTCCGTGACTGCTATTTGTCACTTAATTAGCTGCTACTGCAGGCCGGTCAAACTGCGGCTCTGGTATCTGTCTTAACATTATGATTGCCACGGGGAAGGCAGATATAAGGCCACAGGTATGCTGAATCAGTCAACAAGTATGATTGTGTGGCCCGGAGCGATACGAGAACAGCAAACATTAGCCGCAAGTCACTTATGTGCTTAGAGAGACATGGCGTTTAGCATGAGATATGTTCATGTCAGAGCTGTGTTAAATTCCTCGTGAGATTTGTTCATGGTCGAGCTGAGGTTTGCTTTGAAACTAATGTATCCAGGATTACATGGGCACAGCCGAGAGATCACACAAGATGTATAATGATATTTGACAGGTGAAATGACCCACTGCGTGACCCATTATTTTCCACCTTCTGCATTTATTACCTTCTAAACCGTAATATTACACTTTATGCTATACCCTGCGAAAAGTGCATTTGTCACCTTAGGTGTGCTTGGTAATTGTCTCGATTTACATATAAAGACATAAATATGTTTTTAATCATGTACATTAGATGGCCATTTCTACTTGTCTGCTGAATTAGCAATTAACGTTAATTTAGCAAAACTGAAATATAAACGGATGTGAGTGAGATGTTTAAACCCACTGGAGTCATTTAGTCTTTTACTTTATTGATGGATATATGTTAGCTTTTCCATTTTATAATCATATAAAATATAACATGACAGCATTTTAATAGTCAATTTTTTGTTAAGAAAGTAAGCCATGTATCCGGGACGGCATGATCTTTTTCATATTCTGTCGAACTATTTATTTTCTAATATGCATTTGTATGAAATAAAATCAGTTTCAAAGTTATCTGCTAATTTTTATGCAAGTTACTCCATTAAATTAAATAAAAAAATACCCAATGCACAGGTCTGACATTGGATGTGTATTTTATGATTTATCTTATTAAAAATGGGAACATCTGCCCTACAGAGAGGTCATTCTAATGGCCTGAAAGATTACGTGATTATCACCTCTTTAATTAAACACATTAATCCACACGCTCTCCTCAGATCATTTTCCATTCCTGTACTTTACTGATCCCAAAGCTTTGCAAGCAGAAATCCTGGTGCTCAGCGCGCGGCAAAATTCATGCTTTCAACACATTTGTACTTCAGGCTTAAAGGTCAAAATCCCGGCTGAGATGTCAGAAGTGGCCATTTCAGGAGTCTTGTTTCAGTCTTGTGTATATAATGGAACTCTGTGTAAAGATGTCCCAAAGTACTGCTTTGGTTGTGCGGTAACAGCGCTGTGTCAGGGCTACAATGTTTTCCTGTAACAATCCTAGAAACCACCCGCTGCTGTTGTGTCTCCCTCTTTCTCTTACTTTTCACTCGCTATTTCTGTCCCTCTCTCTTTATCCTTTTTGTAGGATTTCAAGAAATACCACCGGGAATTTCTTGAAAGAGTCTTCAGCCGGATGCAGATAATGAATAGGTTTTGCAGAAAGTTGATAAAAATGTCTGTCTTTTAAAGATGTCACTTGATGAACAAAGTGCACTTGTGTGTTGATGACGTTCCTTCTGAAACAGGGGAAAGGGGGTCCCATCTCAAAACCCCCTTTTTTATTTTTTCATTTTCAAAAGTTCATTCACATTTATAAGCATGATTGCAACTTCTTACCACTTTTGCATACCTTATTGGGGACAGGAGACAGTTTTTTTATCGGACCCTTTTGCTCTGGTCTAAAAAGTAGACTATTCAATGGAGAAGATCAGTGGGTATTCTCATTCTATCATTTGATTGGACAAAACGAGCGAGTGCAAGATGAGTCATCAAACTTTTGTATATGTTTTTATAGCATGTAGATGGCCTCAAAGATAACACTAACAAAATCAGAATCTGGAAATTCTGGTCTTTATACAAGATGGCCATTCAGTACGCAATAAGGCTTTATCATGCAGAAGTCACAGTTACCACACTGTTAGAAATATTAAAGCTTGAAAATATGTATTAGTGCAACTTTTATGAAGTAAAATCACTAAAACCCTTCCAGAACTAAAACAAAAAAAATCATGAATAAAACACACGCATTGACCAATCAGAATCAAGGACTGAAACTAACCATTTTATAAATATTCATAACAAACTATTTTATAAATATCATTAGTTTGGGACTTAAAACATACTGTGGCGCTTTGCTTCTTAAATGCCAAAATGTATACTTACACAGAGCAATGCACGGTTGCATTTTGTAATGAATAGAATAGTTAATTAATTTAGTCATACATCAAAGCCCATAAAACAGCATTACTCTTAAGTAAACAGAATTTAATCCAATGTTCAGCATCCATAACAGCACCCCAACATGCAACCTTAATATTGCATTACATGAGAATGTTTGCGTTACTCTTTACCAGAAGGTTTCAAGGTCCTTTACGGAGCAAAAGAGCTCAAACGTACAGAGCACGGGTCACATTTGAATCCAGATTCTCCACAGGTTTCCTCCTGTGCTCTCACCCCTGACGCCTGCCTGAAGGGAAAGTGTGTCTCTCAGCACATCTAATGTACTATTAAACATTTAGATCCTCAGCCTCCACTAACAGCGATTATGTGCGCAGGTCCAGCCGAGACGAGAGGGCGTTATGATTCTGACTTTAGCAGATGGGTTATGATGTGAGGTAACATGGGATTCATTTGGATGGCCGTGTGTAGTCTCTGCTGTTATCAGATTAATGAGGTTTACACATGCTGTGTTACTGTTTCGAGGTACTTTTTTAGCTGTTTGGATTTGGTGTGAATTGTCTTCTTCGCGATGACAGTCTAACGGTGTACTGAGTGTAAATGAAAGCTATGTATGAATACATATAGTGACAGACGTGTGTTTTTACATGTATTTATTTGCAGCATGTGACACTGATTGATATCATGTAGACATGAATTAAAAAGTCAATATCCACAATTTCATTCAAAGACGCATCAGCAGTTCCTTATTTACCTCAGACTGTATAAGTGTTGCGTCTCTGATCTCTCTCTCTCTCTCTCTCTCTCTCTCTCTCTCTCTCTCTCTCTCTCTCTCTCTCTCTCTCTCTCTCTCTCTCTCTCTCTCTCTCTCTCTCTCTCTCTCTCTCTCTCTCTCTCTTTTAACAGAAAGACTTGCTCTTTGTTCTGTATTAAAGTCAGCTGTAGGCTCTTCCATATTCTGCAGAAACACAGCGGGGGTTTTTAGAGTAAACTTTGGTTCTGTTCTCCAGGCTGACACAGGCTGTTGACGTGCACTTTTATCTGATCTTGCTTTGGGTTTTGGTCAGATTGCTTTTAACAATTATTCTTTTTTGTTTAGAATCCAATGTCCAAGTTTGCATTACTGTTGCGTCACATGTATGCATTTGGTAGACACTTTTATGCTAATCAACTTGTAGCTTTTATCTGTTTGTGCGTTTCCCGGGAATCAAAAGCAAAGTATTGGCATGTCAAGCACCTTGCTCTACTGACATTGCACTGATGTTTTAAGCCAACATAAATATACCAGATATTGCTGATTACGGATTTTATCATTTACTGTTGATTTTAAATCATAGATGAGACTTATTCAGCTGAACAAATATTAAATGTTAACTGCATTTACTTGACATTTATTTCACTCTTTTAACTGACAGACCGCTGGATCGCCTCACTGGGCAGAGGGAAATGAACAGCCCTCCTGCCACTTCACAACTGACTGCCATGCAGCGTTCAAAATAAAAAGAGCAAAGAAGAGAATACAGAGCTAATGCAAGAAATGATCAAAAGAGGGGAGAGAAAAGAGAGAGAATATGAAAAAACGGGCTCTGGCTAGTCATCAAATTACTAGATAACAAACAAAGATATTGAATGTGCTTTTTCTAAAAACAGTGTGGTGGTGGTTGTGGTGATAGAAGCTTTTGTCACATTGTACAGATTGAATTCAATGCTGCTAACATCACCTAATTATTCCTTCGGTCTACAATTGGTTGACAAAGAGAGAGTCCCACCACCAAGCTCCTGTGATTGGTTGAGCCAATATTGCCTTTTTGGACTGTTGAGTTTAGATGGTTGGCCACCTGTACAGATGTCTTGCTTATGCATTTCAAGCTGGTATTATAGAAAGTTTGATAACATTGAAAAGTTACACAATTAGCTTAAAAGTTAAAGGATAACCTTTTCATCTTGGTTATTTCATTGCAATTTTCTTGCAATCATCTTGCATAACACCCTTGATTAAAAAAAATAAAACGACAGAATTCTTAACGAGACATTACAGAGACAGAGACAAAGTTAATTGCAAGCATAAAAATAATGTAATGTAATAAGGTGTAAAAAAGTTGTGCCATGACTGTAACTGTATAGCTTTTCACATGCGTTTCATACAGCATTCATGCATGCCTTAGCATTAACTAGCTCCTGGAGATTTCATCATGCATGACTGGCATAAACATCTCATTTCCATACATCATGTTTTGAAGTACAATGAGTCAAAACAGTATTGACGTTTTATGCTGAGCTAGTGTTTTTTAATGAGAATATTGCTGGAAATAGGAATAATTAGGCTAGCGTGCACAAGTTTTTAACAGTGTTGAATGTAAGCTTGACTCTTAACTAGCTGGAGGTGAAAATATGTCTTTGAAACTTCTGGCACTGTTTTTATTACGTTTTGAGTATTTTTTTAAATAACATTACCATTTTTTTGTTAATGTTTATTGTTATGAAAATTTGTATTTAGATATTTAGTCTTATGCCTTTCCATCAATATATAATTTGTCATGATTAGATTAAAATTCAACTATGAAATATTAAAGTAAATAGTAAAATATCCGAAGTGTTCCACCTGTGGAACAGTGACAGTTAACAGAATAATAATGTGTAAGTTAATTTACGATTCTGTTGAATATTTTCTTATCCAGAAGGTTTTTTAGGAGACATGCAGTAGTCTTCCCTGCCTCTAAGATGAAAACGACACTGTTCCCCACTGTTATCAGTTCCCCAGCAGTGACAGTGGAAAGGTGGACATGTTCAGTGTAGAAAACCATTCACCATTTGATATCAGAAACCCAGGATTACAAGGTCGTTTAAGGTCCAACACATTTCTGGGGGTAGATGGAGCAGAGCCATGGAAAGGGGACCAATTTTGTCCATTGTCCAGCTTCTGCAGCGTTCGGGTAGTCAGATGCAGTAGACTAGAACTGCCGTGTCATAGGGGTACAGAAAGCTCATTTAGAAGACTACATGGTGGACAGCCTGACATTTCAGTGGCAGATAAAATGGAAGCGAGAGAAGGCCACTGTGGCAAAACTGGAATGTTAAACCGAGTGTAACGTCCACGGTGTGTGTTGGGAAATGAACGGCGAGTGTGGTCTTTCGCCTGAGCCCCAGCTGCGGATCGTCACGCTCTTATTTTCATGTATCCCAGAAGGCTGTGCAGAAGAGAGCTCATTGCAACGTGCTATAGACCTCATCAGACTTTATTTCTCACATTGCCCTGATATCACGCTACAAAGCGATCATCTTTCGGATATTTATCTAGATTTAAAGTGTTTCTCATGCAATTTTAGTCTGTAGCGCAACTAGGAAATCAGTTTATAGTCTGGCTAGTCTACCTCACGTTGATGTGGTTCACATATTGAGAATAGTATGGAACGGGCTGATGGCGTCAGGAGAATTCATTAGGCTCGTCATTTGGTAAGCGATAACTTTGGGAGGGTTCAGTCGTTCTAGCTTTGTTCCATCTGCTTGGCAAGGCACTTTTGTGCTGGGAAACACTGCTGGCCCATTAAATATGGAGGACGGACGGCTTCGCTCACCACAAATGGGTCATATTATCACTCAGGCATACAGTTGCTGCATCAATTTTGGAATCTAAATGATGGAATAAAGGGAACAGATTGAATGCTTTCACTTTGGATGAATCTTTTTATTTGAGGAGGAGGCAACAATAAAACAGCCACATCATGACACAGCAACAATAAGTGTAGAAAGTAGACTGAAGCAAGTGCAATTATGTGATTCTGTTTGACTCTTTTAAAGTGACAGATCACATGTTTTTTTCTGGTTTGAAACATAAAAAGAAGATATTTGTCAGAAATGTGATGGACAGCCCTAAAAAGTGTGGAGCTTCATTTACTCATCGCTTACAAATTCATCATAAAAACCAAAATACACTGTTGTATTTAATCCCTTTTTTTGTGTTTTAAGGTTTAGTAAATTGTAAAATTGAATTACTGTATTACATAACTGTTTAGCGCTAAATTGAAATGGTAAAAGGAACACCGAGGCCAATTCAGTGGGTGAATAGAGATGCGTGTTTCTCACCATGTGCTCATGCCACCGAGTGGCCACTTATCCATCTGAGAGCTGCCTAGATCAACCCGTTCCCCCATTATACCCTTCACTCCTCCTGCCAAATACCATTTAAACATCTTTCATTTCCTTCCCTTGTTCATCAGCAAGTTATTTCTTTAGTGAGACCAGCAATTTCACTCTTTGTGAATGTCCAGAACCTTTCTGCCAAATTGCATTGAAGAATTGCCTCAAGGCGTTTGGCATGGCCTAAAAACACTGTAGGAAAAAGGATTAAATGAGTTTTTTCATCATTTGTTTTTATATAGCCATTTGAAGGAAGCTGATTTGAAACTAAAAGTGCTGATTGCTGTTGAGAAACTTGTGTAAGTTAAGCCCAGAGAGGGCGGTAAAGTATTTAATGAGGTTTTTTGGGGGGTATTGACTTTTCAAAGTCAAATTTGCTTGAATTACACTGAAAAGAACCAAAGACTGTGTGGCAGGGATTTTTTTCTTATTTTTTCATGTTAGACTTTTATTTTGATATGTCATGTTTTCATTATTGAAGTCTACTATTTTGAAAGTTATTTCCTCTTTAAGTTGGTGCTTTGGTCTGTTTTATTGTGCATTAAATGTTTGTTTCTGTCTTGTTGGTGAGTCGTCATGGTCAAGGTATTTAATTTACCAAATGATGTTAGTTTAAGTAGTTCACATTAAGTAGTTTAAATGTAATTTGTTTTTGTAAGCAGTTTACATGTATTTTATGTGTGATTGTGTTTTGCATGAGGTGTGTGTAGTTTAAATGTAGGCTAGGTGTGTACAGTATGTAGTTTGAGTTGTTCGGTCCAACAGGTGCGTGTAGTGTTTCAGTGCTAATGTACAGATTTTTGTCGTTTGTCTAAAGCACTGATGTAAATATTTTGTGATTTAAATACCCTTTTTTCAGTCAGATAAAGTGCTGTTTTCAGAATTGTCACATCCATAATAACAGTCTATATTCTTCATAAATGGCACATATTTGAATTCTTTAAATTTTTAACGTTCTTAGAGCATTTCTTCGCTGTTTGTTGAGTATTGCGTTTGGTTTGTGCATTTTACTTCACATAAATCCTACAAAATAGGCTTTTTAAATATATAACTTACATATACTGATATTTTTGTTGACGTCTGAAGTCAACACTATTAACATGTATTTATTATAATTAGATTTTTATCAAAAAAGTTTTTTATTTTAATTAAAAAAACATTTTGTGAGAATTTATATTCCAAATTTTATAAAATAATTGCCTGTATAGTATTTAAAGTATATGTAACTTGTACTTTTGATGTACTTTTAAAGTCTCTTTCTTGTGGGTATTATAAGCAAACTGACAATGTTGATGACTCACATTAACTGTTCTGTACAATGAAAATATATGTTCTACTTTACTAAACTAGCCTTAACTGTAAATCATTGTTCAGAAATGTGATTAGCTTTTGTGTGTGTTTGTTTGTTTTTACAGAGTGGTTTGCTTTAACTGAATGATGATATCCATAAAGTACAGTTTACTTCATCACCAAAACACTGCTCAAGTACAAATTGACTGCTGTGGACAAGCTGGTAGGTTATCAAACGTTTTTAAATACTACAACCAAATAATACAAGTATGTTTATTACTGTGCTTACCTTTCCAAACTAGTCAAAATGTGTTCACATGAGTTCCCTTTGAGTGGAAGATGTGTTGGCTTCCCGGTCCTGTCCAGTGAACCCCGAATTCATGGATGAAGGTGAATCTTAAAGGTGAGAATAAGGTTACTTATTTTTATTTGTTGTTTTTTTACAGCCATTAAGCTCTTATTGTGGATAACTCTGAAACATTAATGTATCTTGCTGGGGTGCCTATACAAATCTGAATAGCTGGAAACTTCAAAGACCACAAATTACCTAAAGGACTGAACGACTCAGTAAATGCGCTTGACAAGCATAGTTCTTTTTCCACCTACCAACAACCCCATGTATTTTTTAGCAGATTTTTTTTGCAAATTTATGTTGCTGGCAAGATGCTAAATAAAGACTAGAACAACCACAGAGGATGTGCGTTTACCCTCTTGCATCAGCATAATCTTTTTTGGCATATTGTTAACAACATAAATTTGCCAAAATATTCATGCTTGATGGGTGATTGTCCAGGTGCGTGTATCATAAATTGAATATTGGCATGTTTGGGAAGATACTACCATATAAGTGACCTCAATAATGATGAATTCCGTACAATTCAATAAGAAAACAGGCAGTGTATTTGAGCCACCTTGTTTGCTTTGTTGTCCTTTCATAGTCCTGTCATGAGTAAAAGACCTCTTATATCACAACTTATAGACATTATGATCATCTTTAATAGCTGGTCATGCAGTATGGTATGTTAATACAGTATGGTTTATTAGAGATGCTGGGTTATTATTTACAATAGTGGTTTTCTGCATCCTAGAAGAACTTGTTCATCAGTCTGGTTCTCGACTGCCTCCTGCAGAGAAACTTGTATTTTAAGGCTAAGTGTGACTAACATGTCCCAAATAATGGTTTTTAGTGATGTACCTCTTTACTTTCCTACTCTGAGGACAGCCAAAGAAGTTTCTGTGCACAGACCAAGCTAATAAGGTACTTTTTGAGTGTGTTTGCCTATAAATCTGATTCAAATAGTCTTACTGCACTTTCTCATGTTTTGAGTGTGTGCAGCAAGTTACATTCTAAGCCTATGCTGTTCATCCTGGCAATTTTATATGTATAGGATTATATAGTTTGCATGACATGCAGTACTGTAGAAAGCTAAAGTTTTTACTTTGATTACCATCTCAGTGTTCAGACAAAAATGCATGAGTGATTTAAGAGAGCATGTTTCTCTCTTGGTATGTTTGTTTTATTATAGTCGTTAACAAAAACATATGTGACACTGTTTGTGAAAACCAGACTAAAGTAAGAGAAAAGTAAGAAAATAACAAAACGTTTGATTTCAACATTTGACATGTCTTTACCTAGTCAATATGAAAGATATCAAGGTTGTATTTTCACAGAATGTTCTTTACATTATGTAGAAAACAGTAAATCACAAAATATGACTTTGGAGGGGTTTTCAAAGGCAGGGTCACGTATAGTTTTTCAAAACTATATTCTCGCGTCTTGTGAGCTTTCTGCCACCGTTTTCTATGGTCTGTAAAGATAATTTCAGTACCAGCAGTTAAATAATTGTGAGAGAGTGAACATGCACGGTATGAGCTTTAAATGTATACAGCAGACTAATCCGTTTGCTATTATGTAAACCATAACCTTTGGCTCCAACTCCTGTCAATTCATACCGAGTTTCACTCCCTGTTGAAAGCTTTATCATCTTGATGCCTTTTCAACTTCCTGATTCAATTTTGCAAACCTTCTCACCACTTCTATTTACCGTTAGCTTGTCCAAGTGTTCTTTAAAATTTAATCATCATTATGCTTTGGTTCCCTGCCCGTCTGCGTTTTGAATGGTGAATGAATAATTGTGGGTTGCATTTTGGACTTGATGTAAGCCAGTTCAGTACAGACTGTGATTTCTGACCCTTTTGTGCACTGCTCCATAGGGATGTGCCATTGCAACAGTGCTGCTAACAGTTATGAGAGGCATGGTCTAGATAGTCTAGCACCTCTCCTACTCCGTGTCATCTGTGTTCATTGTTTTGCATGGAAGGAACCATTTGTATGTCTTTTGGGGGGGATCTTTTTGAACTGTTACCTAGTAAATACACATCATTGTTTTTTGTCTAACTGTAGTAGTGGACTGTGTGAAATATGCTTAGCTTCTTCCTCATAATTTTGTTAAATATTTTTTACATTTTGTTAAAAAATATATAAAAAGAGCTTAACTGTGGTGATTATTACATTTGGAAAGACTTTATGGTTAGACTAAATATGACTTCTAATTATATTAAACTAATGGACAGTTATGCTTGAGGGAATTATTTCTATTAAGATGGGTTCAGAAGATAGTTTAAAAAGGGCAGAGTAAACTTGTGAGCTTTACATATTGACCTCCAGAACATGTGTCGGCTAAGCATGAGCAGCAGCTGATAACTTTTAGGGCGAATTTCGGCAGAACATGTAACTTTTTATAAATCAAACTTATCTGGGCCTGCAGGAAGATGACTCGTATTTTCTAAAAAAAAAATTAAATTGGATTTTCTACTGGAGTTTTTTTTCCAAAGGTGACTTCTGAGTTATCACACCAAAAACATTGGAAACATAAAAAACCTACTTCATTTTAACAGTCTGTCTCTCATATGAATGGTTGGTTAAATCATTTGAGCTTCTTTTAAGTTGTCCTCAGCTCAAAGGATGAGATAAAACCGCTGCCTCTCTGTGATATGAAATATTACATCATATCTTAATGTTAATATTTGACATTTATTTTCCACTGTAGGGAACATGTCTTAACAGGACCTACAAATGTTATATCTGTGTGGTGTGTACACTGTCAGAAAACAATGTCAAAATTTGTACCCTAGTTGTCACTGGTGCTGTACCCCTTCAAAAAGGTTCAAATATACACCATTAGGTACAAATGTATACAATTGGCACCAATATATACCTTTGAGGTACTAATAATGCACTTTCAGTGACAACTAGGATACAAATATTTCTGACAGAAAATATAATTTATGGGATTTCAGAGCTTTATAGTCTTTATATTTATAATTTGTATTAACTGAAAAATATACTGTAGAGTACACAGTGATGACATTGTTCTTTTGTAAATTGATAATGTACAGAATGACGATGCGATATTATCCACCTAGTGGTTTCAGCCAGTAGTAATACAGTGAGCACATCCGAGTCAGTCTGATCCCGGTGAGATTCTCCCACGCTTGCTGTCCATTCAGAACTACGGTACCGCACCTCCATCTGCGTAATTGTCAAAATGAAACGCATCCTCCTCCAAGGTGCCCAAATTACTATTAGAGCATACACATAAACACTGTTTTCATTACGCAATAGTGCGTTGCACGTACTCGCATTATATATCCCTGCTCCTTTAATCCTACAGACTGTGGAGTGCTGAACCAGTTTGTGCACAGAAAATTTCTAACCGTGCGCTATTGGTTCCCCATCCTCATCTGTCAATGTGCGGAGGCGGGACTCTGCGCGCTCGCGCTCCCGGGAGGCGATAGATGCGCGAGCTGTACTTTTCTACTGTGTTGGAACGCTTCGCACTTCTCGAGCTCAGTCCGAGCGTCAAGTGAGCGGCGTGCGGTAAACGCAGTGGGACTTCAACCGAGGAGAAGTTATCGAAGGAGCCTGTAGTATTGATCGCAGCAGCTTGCACCTGGATAAGCCCCATCATCGGCACACGGAGAGGCAAAAGAAGGAAGAAAGTGTGTTGACTGGAAGCTGTTATAGAAGGAAGGCAATATGATGGTGAAGCAGCATATGCTGTTTACCCTGTACAGCATCTGCGGGATCGTCCTTAAAGGTAAAAGCGCTTCAAACTTTAAGCAGCCTGTTTCAGTGGTTTCGATTCGGAGCGTTGCGTGCCGACGATGTGAAGCTGGTCTGCCGTTACGCACCGTGTAAAACAAACATTAATGTTCTGGAATGATGATGATTTGTATTTGCATAATATCTCAAAGGGGCCCGGGAGAGAATAGGGACTCGCTGTTGTTCTTGCTTTGACAGTTCCCCGTTAGTCACCATTGCAGTGAAGGCATTGTATGGGGCACATTTGCCCAACACGTAACCCACTGATACAGAATCTTATCACGGATAAGCCTGCACAGACTGCTGAGCTAGAGTCCCGCTTTTATGGATTACCAGTCAAGATGTGTTATAGATAAACTCACTACCGTATATTTAATATGGTGGAATTGATACAGATCTAATAGGTTTCTCCTGATCGCAAACTTGGAGTAAAAGATGCACGTCTTTTAATGATCCCCACCCATATGCATCATATATGCATATACCTACCTTATATTTATTTTGGAAAATATGTCTTGTTCAGCATTTTTGCATGTCGTCTGTAAAGCATTTTAATGGATGCATCATAAATTTCGAGGTTTATGTTGTTTTCTGACAAGCATGTGGCATTTTAGTTATAATGTAGTTATTTTCGTATTGCGTTCCTGGAACGTGGTCGTTTATTGTCCTGCATCTTTTGCTCATAGGTCTACGGACTATAAAGCTAAAGGCTTTAAAGATTTTAGTAGTCTATACGCATGCATGACATTTTTTTTGGCACAGCTAGTCTCAGTCGAGATATTTTGGTATTTGCGGCAGTCCGCATCTTGGGGTCGTAGTAGCATCAGCCTTTTTTCCCTTATCAGCGAAAACACTTGCGAAGCGCCGAGCTACACCTGTCAGTTTACAGTTGCATCTTTTTAGTAATCCAAACACGAATTAAAAACTCTAATAATACGTTTAAGAGAGATTAGAAATACGACTGTCAGCGAGTTCGTGTTATTAATATTTCGCACAGTTTCGGCTGGTGCTCATCATTCACGCGCGGCACTGTAAACAGGATCAGCAGGGCAAGGTCACGCGCGGCGCTCGCGCGGGGCGCCCGTAGTGTGACAGGAATACTTGATGAATGCGTCAACTGAACGTGCCTTATTGCTTTTTGGCGCACTGGGAAGGTAATGTTTGCTGTAAGCGAGGATGTAGGTGTTAGTGTGAGTCTCAGTAGGAAGAATGTACGAGCGTTTGTGTCATTTTAAAGTTTACTGCCGCCCGAAATCCTGCCAACATGTAGGGACGCCACCGCCCCGGACTATAATGATAAATAAATCCATAAATATGAAGAGACAAGTCTTAATTGGCCTGCAGATGGCATAACGTAACAGAAACGTGTGTGTTTACCTCATAATTCATTCATTATGAGTCCAAATGTACTTAAGCTACTTCAAACCAGTCTGGCATGGTCTGGATGAGCCATCCAACCATAAATGTTTACATCACAAACAGTCTTGCAGATTATGAATGTGCAGGGTGAATGCATTTTTGCTTCACCCTTCAGCCCGCTCTTTTGATGAAATGCCCCATGCTGTGTGATGATAGTCAGAGAGGCGAGTCATTAATAATAAGAGATAATTAAGCACATTCCTCAAGGCTTCACTTCTAATGAGTCGGCAGCAGGCGAGACCGAAGCAATGTATCGATTTCTCCCGGCCGTTCCTCTCTCTCCACCCGTAAATCACCCTGTCCGTGTCTTTCAGCGGCCAGTCGACAGCCTGCGCTTCTTTAACGCACCTCTCGGACACCCTTCGAGTCTGGCTGCACTTGCTTGCCATGTGTGAGCGTGTTAATAGGCTTAACAGAATGTGGTTTCCCCATAGCTTTTCTTTCTTTGTGTGATGGAGGTCAGATGGCTATTGTGACCTTGTTTGTCCTTTGATAATTGAGGTAATTGATTGGTGTAATTGAAATAATACAGACCAGCTGGATTTGATTTGATGTACTTTGTAGGTCTAAAATGTCTGTTTTAGTAAACATTGATTGAATTTGCAACACTGTAATGCAGTTTGACCTGTTAACTGTCACCATTGTACAGGTGAAACACTTAGATTATTTTACTTTTCACTAGTTGAGTTTTAATCTAATCATGACAAACCCTAAGAGTAAATATTTGACAAATTTTCATAACAATAAACTTTAACCAAAAATTTTAGTGAATATTTGAGTTAATATTTTTTACTTAAAGTAAAAAAACCAAATTAAAATATTTAAAATATAAAAAGTTGTAGTTTGGATGGTGCATTTTCATGTGTATGCTCAATATGTGCAGTGACAGTTATCAGGTTAATGTGTTAAGTATTGTAAAAATCATGTATTGTATCATGCATAAATTGAGAGATTACTTAGTATATTTGAAGTTTTTTTTAATGTTGAACTTATACTTACCCTTGTATAGAAACATTTATATTATATACTCAAATACATTTTTATTAAATAACATCTGTAAGCTACTTCATCTGTCCAAACTTAGACTGAACTTTGCAATTCTCTAGTGTCCATATGCAGCCAGCAAAGAGTCCCAGCTGCCTTTCATGCGCTGGTCATCGATTACTCTTAAAGCCATGCCAGCCTTCCTTGGTGAAGTTAAATGTCTGAAACACAAGTGTGACACATCTGTCCGCAGGGAACGGCGCATGCTGCCAGCAGCTGGGGGAGCATGGCAGTTATGCAAAACATGTGGCAGCTCCTCCCTGTGTGTGGAGTACTAGTCTCTGTGAAGTGCTGTTGTGTGGAGATCTGCCGTGAGTAATAGCAAAGCTTGGCTTCGTTCTCAGAGACGCCAGAAAAGAGTGGGAGGACTATCGTGGTCCTGCTTCACAGATGATGTATGCCTTTCTACTCATTTCTGTTTGTGGGTACATTGCCTCTTCATGGACCGCTTGTGTACACAGAATCTTTCTTCTGTCTTGGCTCCGTGGCGTTTCAACAATCCGCCGCTCTGAAACCCTGCCCAAATCATGCAAAGCATACCCAAATTCAGCAGCCAGCATAGACGGCTTATAAAAATAGAAAATAACGATTTTAGGAATGGCGCAATGACAAAAGATATTTTGACTTTAAATGCTTCTTTCATGAATATACCACAGAGTTGGAAATGTTCCTTATTGAGTGTATCAGTGTGCATTGAGAAGTCTCTGGCCCTCTGCCTTCCAGCAATCTTATCCCAGTAGACTGACTCCAAGCTGGGCAGTGCCCTTCCTGGAACCGGGCCTTTTATGGAAGTAGCGTGGGAAAATGTTTCTTTAGGGAGTGAGCGCATGTGCACGGATGTGCTTGTGTTGAGGGAGGGTGGTGGTGATGGGGGGGATTAATGGCCTTTTCTTCATTCCCACCCTGTTGTCTTTGTCAGTCGTGGAGCGTGAAAAGCATCTTTGCAGGTGAGAGGCAGCACAGGCAAATGTGCTCAGACAGGTGAGAAATAGAGTCGGGCGTAAGCTGCCATTTCTGCTGACTAGAATAAGCATTTGTTTGGCATTAATTTAGCAGGGGAACAACACGGATTGCACTAGCCTCTCTTTTTTGGCTACGACGCCGGCCTCTTCCTATGTCACGTCCTGTCATGTGCGTGTGGCATTTCAGTCCAAGTCCCTTTCTCTTATTTCTTTAGAGTGCAAAGAGACTGAGCGTGTCGCTCTCTCTCTCTCTCTCTCTCTCTCACTGTATGTGCGTATGTGGGTGTTTGTTTGGCTGGCTGATTGAGCTAGGATGGAGAACAGGATTAGAGGTGACTATCCTCCTCCTCTTTGTATTTGCCCTCTTGTTGGGTTGCTGAAAGGCGCCTAAACCGAGAACCCAAGATATTTGCCTCTATCTCACCCTTTTTCGTATTCTCTCTCTATCCGTGTCACCGTCTCTTCTGTCTGCGTATAGCCTTCAAGCATTTCCCCCAGACTCAGATGAGTGGGGAATAGAGCCGATCTGAAGCCCTGCTGTAATCGTGAGGGATTTCCCATGATCAAAGGCCCTCTTTTGTTCTTTCAGGTGTTTGAAAAAGTTAAAACAAAAAGTGGGCGGAACTGTCAACTGTTCGGCGGTACAGCCAGTGCCTGGCATAGCACTACCTCTCTGTAAAGAAATTCCCTTTTGCAGTGATTTTTGAATCTGCTTTCAAAATTCAATCTCTTCTATGAATTATTGAAAGAAATTCTGATCTGTTAGAACTGTAATTCTCAATTATGATTCTGAGGCCTCAGATTTACCTGACACACCAGTTTTGTTAATTGAACTCTAATGAGCTAATGATTTGAATTAGATAATAACATAGACATCCAAATAGGTTAAATAAATGATATATTAAAAATGTACAGTGCTGTTGGCTCCCAGGATTGGAACTGAAAACCACTTTGATATATCATGATGATTTTAGTTTATGAAAAACCCACTTAGTTGACCTTTGTCTTGATGATTCTCAAGGAGGATGTTTTATCGGTAAATGATTGACAGGCTTTATAATGGCTTTTCTTAGGGTTCTTCTATCCGATTAGCCTTTGTGTTGGCTAATTTAAATGATGTTCTTAAGCTCACAGTATGTCTGGTAATCTTATTGGAGCTTATGCAGAGAGACACACAGGAGGAAATCTTTGTGGAATTAGCACGAGATTAAGAGATGACTTGGGTACAGTATAAAAGAGAACAGATACAAGTCCGACAAACATGATGCTAAATCATTTGTGCTGGTAGAAGCTGTTTAAAGACTTTAAAGAAGTAGAAAAGGAAGAACAGGAAGCTGTCTAAGGCCACTGTTGGCTGTTGTCATTGTTGCCTCTTCTTTATTTTATTTTCAGAAGGATTTAAAATTAGAAGAAATTAGCTACCCTCTCTTGCAAATAATCTCATATTTTGCCAGAGTCTAACGTGATCTTTTACAAAAGATGTCATGTGCCCTGGGCTTGCTCAGTGATTGGCTAATCAATCACCTTTATTGACAAAAGTAGATAAAAGAGTTAGTTCAGTAAGATTGAATATCTGCAAACAGTGAGCCAGAGGCATTGGGGAATGAGGGTCAGTGAAACCAAACAGCACAAATACCCTTCAGCAGGTTTTCCTATGAGAGCGATTACCTACAGATATTCGTTTCCTTCTGCCGTCACCTGTCACTCGACATCTTTCCTACACTGATAGATGTGGCTTTGACTGTTGCTTTGTAGGTTTTCACAATTACTTTGTCTGGCTTTGAGGTCTGAGGATGCTTGGCAATAAACACTGGATTTAGTGGGAGAGGAAACGCATTGCAGAGAAGGATTGTAGAGATCAGAATGTTTGAAACAAATATGCATTCAGCCAAATCCTCACACACTGGTTTGCAGGCGAATAACACCTGCGGTATGCCATCATGGAGCCCACTGTTACAAACTTCCAATAGTCAATTATTTATACGTCTTCAACAGCGTTACCGGTCAGTATGCATATATATGCAGTGTATTGTACACCTTCCCTAATTTAGTGCTTCTCTGTTTCTCTCTCCTCCTCTGTTCTCTTGTTGTGTGCTGTTGGGGATGTGTGGGACCATCTGCCTCTTGTGAGATAGAATTTAACACCTGCAAATACAGTAAACAATCAATTAATCAGTAGCTCAGGACAATATGCACCTGCCAAATTGTGCGTGCATACACACACACGTCCCTCCTCTTTTTCGCAGTCAGTAACGGACCATCAGCCCTTCGGCAGCCAAATGAATCTCATCTCTCCTTCACATTTACATATGACGTTTGTTTGATTTGCAGCGGGGACGTTTCTGTAAACACGTCTGCTTTCCAGATTGTCAGTATTGCGTTTAATTGACCATAAGTTGGGCGTATGTCAGAATAAGTTGAATAACCCGGTCGAATTGACTTATACGACAAACAGGTTGGTAGTGCAGCCATTAATCGCAGGTGTTATGCTTAGTATTACAGGAATGCTATGCAAAGTATAAAGGATGCATTCAGCAACCGTTAGGAATGATTATAGAGCGTGCTGTTAAACACCAGCAAAACTAGATTTGTTTTTGTTAAGGACGAGGTGAGTTGCTTGCCTGCACAAAATACTTCTATTGCACAATGCATACAATGCTATGCGGTTGATAAGGTGCATGAAGTGTTTTTGTTGCTAGATGTTTACGGAAGTTTATATAGCTGTTTTCATGTCAGCCGGGTCTGTCTACCTGCTCAGAGAAGGTCAGCGATTCTCTGTAGTGCATTAGACACGCAGTCTTTGTGTCTTGGCATGTGTAGGAGGAAGGCTACTACGTTTCCCCTTCTACAGAGTTACTGATACAACTCAGATAACGGATAAAACGGAAGTATTTTCTGCACTTCAACTTGCTGTATGTCTGTGGTTTCAGTTGTTTCAGAGGTAGCTCAGCGTCTCAGTCACTTGTTCTTCCACTTCGCTTCCACGGTAAATTGAAATGTTAAGGTAGTTGCTTTAGTGCAGTTTCAAAATGGACAATTATGCAGATTTAACGTTGACAACTTGAAAATAATGCATTTCTTATGACTTTGCAGAATCATGTACGTCTGTAAGTTTTCTTCTTGGAGATTTGCACTCTTGCCGCACTGAAAACATACATCCAGCTATAATGACATTCTAACCAGCACTTTTCACCCCCTGCTGAAGAGACGCAGTTATCGCGCTCTTCGGTTCTGTCATGCGAACGCTAGTTTTTGTTCCCTCTCTGTGTGCCTCCAGTTCAATTTCCATTTGAGGTTGAAGGCGGGGTGTTTGCTGAACCGCATGGAACATAAGAGAAAAGAACTAGTCCATATCAGCAGATCCACATGAAGAGGATTGTATAAGTCATTTAGGATTTCTCTTCTTTTAACTCCTCTTTTTAAGGCTGTGTGAATTTGGTTGCTAAAATCTTTCGGTCTTTGTTATTTGTTGCGGTGTCGTTATCAGGTCATTGGTTTTAAAGACATTCTTTCTGTTATCCTTGGTAAACAGAACTCTTTTACAGTTTTGTGCAAGCACGTTGTTATGTTTGCAGATCAGGACCTGTTTACAAATTACTTAATGTTAAATTGAACGTTGTTTGAGTTCGGTTGCATCAGTGGGCTTGTCTGAACTGCTGCTGTGGTTACACACCCAACTGCAACTATGTGTGCCGAGTAAAAATTGTGACTCTAGGTGTTAACCTAACCATACAACATAAACCCAGTCCTAGATAGACAATGCTACTAAAAACACAGCCATGTGGCCAGACGCTTGACACACACAAACAGACCACGCTCCACTGTCACTGTCTGCGCACACGAATATGCTAAGATTAGCTAATCCAGGGGTTTACAATGACCTTTCACCATCTGTTAGTCTGCTCTGGTACCCGAGTTCAGGAATTATTAGCATGAAAACCCTAGAAAAAAGATATTTTAAGAGGATAATTTCCTCACACAGAATAAAGGGTGAGGGTAAATTTAGCTGAGGATTTGTCCCTCCACGGGATGCTCGGGCATCTCTATAATTGCCAGTTTTTAGAGGGCACAAGAGTTCTTAACTCATCCACCATTCATAATACCTCCTCCCTCTAATGAGTGAAGATAAGACAAGCTGATGGATCCTGAGAGGATTGGAGACGGCTGATCTAAGATGGCACAGCGCTTCATTACGGCCCATCCCGACTCTCTCGCGGCAACTCGCGCTCACCCCGGCACTTTTGCAGATGCTTTGAACGAAAAGCCAGACAAGTTAGCAATCAAGAGGTTTACTTCTCATCCCTTTTAGCTGTCTCTTGAGATATGAGAGGCTTGCCGGTCAGGTCTGGGCCTGAGAATAGGACGTAGGGTTGTTAATCCTTCACATAATAAATGCATTTAAAGTGGAGAATTGGGATTTATGCCTGATAGATGCATGTTAGGATTGGGATGTCATGTAGTCTGTCTGATGTGGTTTATATAAGGACATCACTTTTGGTGTGTGGATTTTGTTGCTGTAATGAAGCTTCTCTGGTTGCAGGATTTGTTCTTTCAAAAATGAAAGTTCTGTCATCATTCAACCTCATGTTGTTTGAAATCTGTGTGACGTTTTCTTTTGTTCTCAGGAACACAAAAGGAGGTAATTTAATTGTTTATTCAAGGAGTACTCTGTTATGAATGGCGTTCTTTGTTGCATTCTTTGTTAGTTTATTATTTTACACAATATTCGTGGCATACTGTATCAGGAGGTTAACTATTGCGGTTTTTTATGTCTATTTTTCCTGACTCCTGATGCAGAGAAAAAGAAGCATTGCATAGGCCCCAACGAAAATCAGACAGGGAGTATTACAGCGCTTTGCATTTTCCGAAATGAAATAAGACGGTAGAAGATAAGACGATAGAGAGAGAGAGAAAGAGAGAGAGAGAGGGATAACTGCAGGCTTTTGTACCAAATTGATAATGTTGGTTTCAATTCTCATGCATTGTCTTCCTCCCCAGTCTGCATGGATCTGAGAGAAGAACCCGGCTCCGTAGCGGTTTCAAACAAATGAAACTCGTCTGCTTCCCCGTCTCTTTATCTAATGCACACGCTCATCGCAGCCATGCTTTTCCAGTGCTCGCCTCACAGCCTTTGTCTGTGCAGCCACAGAAAAAAGGTGTTGTGAGAAAGATGGAACACTTGTTTGTTTGTTTCCGTCTCATCACAGCAGTGGAGTGAGTCTTCAGCAATGGCCCCGGGGATCACTCTGATGTGAAGCCTCCCCACAAATGAAAGTTGTCGTCTCCGTGTGGGCAGCGCTGTGAGTTTACAGGCCGCAGGCCGCATCGTGATGAATTCGGAGGGGTGGCGTGTTGCTGTAATATCCGCGTGTGTGATTTGTGTTCGGGAGTATTAATGCGTAAATTTGAGACATTTCATTTGATGGCATTTTAGTAAACATTAGAAGATTACCCGATTGTGTACTTAAATCAAGGAGATTTGATTTAATTTGAGAATCATTGCTTATGTTTTGTTGTGGCAAATATACTTTTTTGAAATGTACAAATGTGTTTTGAAATCAATGCTGTCATGTGATTGACAGGCTCTTATGTCTTACAAGAGTCATAATATATTCAGGAGGTTCATTAAGCACGGTTGATTGCCAGGGCGGCATGGCGTTTGAATAATGCAAGACAGGAACATTTTTTATTTTAAAAGCAAAGGTTTGGAGCTCTTGTCTCCACTGGATATAACAGGTATATTTCCTGCTCCCATAGCGTAGAGAATATCAAGCCTTTTAATTAAAAACACATCAAGTGCTAGAAGTATATAATCTAGAAATATGAAAGAAAGCGGTTGCTGAATTAATAAAAAAAGGATAAGCTGAAGAAATGCTGTTAGCCGGGCCTCGCAAGAACCAGCAGATTCTCGCTCTGCGCTTATTAACGGAAACCTCAATTAATCCAGGACAGATTTACGAGTCTTCAGGCCCAGCTCTGTAATCGAACCCCGGTATCCAAGCAAAACGAATCTCTTCATAAATTGCTTTTTTTTGTAGCTGAAACAATTCTCTCTCAAGCTTTTAGATGCTGAGATCAGTGACTAAGCCTCTGAGATGCTGAGAGCGAGAGAAAACATGCGAGAGAGACTCGAGCAGAGATCGAGAGGATGAAATTGTTCACTGGCTATTTTGCTTAAGGGTCAAATTATGCCGCGTCTGTATCCACCTATGAAGAGCGACCAGCTTCCTTTCCATTAGTTACAGGAACACACTCGATAAGAAATCACATGTCCTCATATCACTGCACTCTCATTACCAGAGCCCAGCCTTTAGTATGCCAGTACCATCACTGGCAGCAATACTGTGATGCTGAACACAACCCTGAACTTCCAGAGGAAGAAATAGAAAAGAGATGGACAGGGAACACATTTATCTGTAAACGTGCAGTAACAGAGTTTGTTTTTCACCATGCGAATAGCTCAGATGTCAGTGTTAGTTGGTTTAAATACCCATGTGAGGTCTCCATTAATGTTTTAAAAGCATTTTTTTATAGTCAGGTGAAGTGATGTTTACAGAAAGACATGAAAATTAATATAAAGTCAACTATTTAATGTTTTTTTGGTGTTTTTGCTTCCGGTTTGTTTATTTTAATTTATAGAAACCCTGTAATGCATCTTGCCTCTCAAAAGCGTTTTTTTTCTTTGTCAACATGTATATTTCCATTTCTTGCATAAAGTGATATCTTTTGACGTCGGTCTGTACTTTATCAACAGGGCTTTAGTAAAATACAAACAGATGGTTTAATATTGTGTTTTTACATCATTCACTCTGACAGGGTTGCAGGGCTCTATTACATTACATCTGATGATCTAAAACAAATACTTTATTTTTAATAAGGAATATAGGAATATTTAATGCCTTGCCTTCTAAACTAACATTTAAAATGAACTGAAGTTGAGTTGAACCATTCCATTTTTATTTTTTATATCTACTGTCAAACTGTATGCAGCTTATCACAGGCATACATCTACTCAGCCTTCAAAAATCAACCACACGGATACGTCCCGGTTGACGGGATGTTACGTAAACGCTCAATTCGGACCTGCCTTTAATGCTTTCCTGTCTCCGGATACGGATGCGGCTGCGTTTCACAGATGCATTCAGCAATAGGGAGGGACGGACAGAATCTATAAGATGTGTTTAATTTCAAACAAATCAAAAAAGCTTTAATATATGGCCAGTCTTAAATGTCAGAGGCAGATGTTGAATCAATTTCTGCAACGGATGGTTTTCTGAAAACCAGAGAGTTTTTGTGGCTGATCCAAATGAATCTGATATATCAGGACACATTTAGCTCTCGGCTGATATTGCGAGTAGACTCCTGATGGGCAGTTATCAATCAGCGAGTCCTTCACTAAATAATAAACAACTTCCTCTGTCATCTCTATTGTAGGGCTCGGTTGCAACGCTAATGGATTGTATTAACGCTCGCAGGTTTCCCTCCAGAAGACCTATAAGGCTAATGCTTGATCTTCTCTGTTCTTCAAATAAACATGTGCTGCTTCATTTAAGAGCGTGTTGAAATGGGGTTTGTCTCCATATAAATCATTTGCTGCCTTTAATGTTTTATGTATTCCCATTAAGATAAATGCGTCTTACTCACCTCCGCAATCAATTTGAAAATTTCCTATAGATGCGAGGGTTTAAATTGCTCTCTGTTGAATAAAGAGCGCCTTTGCATCCTTAAATAATTGAAAATGTAAAATGAACCTGCTAGATGGGAATAGTTAAAAGGGTGCATACATCTTTGAAATTATTGAATTCCTATTCGGATGTCTTCATATCTCTCTCTTTCTCTCTCGTTTTCAATCTTTATTTCTCGGTTTGTTTTTGTCTCGCAGCTGTCTCGTAATTGCTGAAATGGTAAATCTTGTCTGTTGTTTATCATATGTTATTGTGGTGGCAGCAGAGAAGAATTAATGCCGGTGTCATGATATATCACACCCATCGAGAGTTTGTTCACTGGGGTTATGGAGAAGAACATTTGGATTTGTGCGTTTCTGTTCATTGGCTGCACGGTATGCAGATGTCGTATGCTTAATGAACTCTCATTAAATGATAGTTTGGGTTTATGAGTAGTTACCTTTGTACTCCCAAATTGATTAAACTGACTCTTTGTAATATAAGATTTTTGTAAAAATGCAATATTTATGTTTTCTAGTGACATCATTTGGTTTGCAAAGACATCAAAAAGTTGTATTCTTTTATTTATTCTTCTTATTACGATTAGTATTAAGCATGGCAATATTTTGACTAAATGGATTTATCAGATTTATAATTTTGTCTCTTTGGTGACGTTTATATCTTTGAGATGTCACTTTATTTAATTTCACCTGGTTGATTCATGAAGGCTCTCGTGTGCTTTCCGACACAAAAAATTAATTGCTTTGAACCAAAGTGATTTTGGTTTAGCTGTGTTTTCAAAAGAGGTTTTCACTTGAGTAAATTGAGTTTAACTGAAGATGAAGTTATTTAAAAGTCAGATATAGATTTTACATCTTTATTCAGATGGTGTATTTTTCAGTGTATAAATTCCTAAGCTCATTTCCAGAGCTTTGAAGTCTTTCATTGCTGGAGTCTTCTCAACCCTTCATGAATTCCCTCCAGAAATCCTCATGCACGTGAGGTGGTTTCCAGGCCAACGAAGAGCGAGCGCGCTGGCCTGTATTGAGACGCGTCCATGCGTGAGTAAGCAGAGGCTCTCACTGAGTCTCCATGAACTCTCTCTGAGCTCCTCGATCCCTGGCCCTATTTACGACCTTTTACCATCATCTGTACGAGACTGGATTTAAGGAAGCGGTCATCCGAACAGGGCTTAATTAATAACTGTAACCTCACCGTAACATTTTTAAATTCTGGGATTTATGACTGGTGACTGACACTCAGTGGATGGAGATGCCATAGTTTAGGTTCTTCTCATGGCACATGTTCAGTCAGCGCTCCCCGAAACCCCGTCATTCAACAGCCTCCCACTTAAACAAACACAGTCAGTTTTCTTTCAAAGGCGATGTAGGAAGAGCATTGAAAAAGGGCATCATGGAGATGATCTGGAATGTTTGGCATTGTTGTTGCTCACTTGTGCATATGGTTCATTGCAATGCGGCTTATATCACACGCGATTTAACAATGCAATTTAGCTTTAATCTGTAAAGTTAATCAGTTACGACTTTCTCGAGTACCGCATGTATGTGTAAAGATTTAGAGTATGGTGCTGATTTGCGAAAACAAATTTTAATCCAATGCATGTTGAGAAATTCTCACATTTTTGCCTGTAGTACTGATGGGAAAATACATCTTGCCGTTTTGTTGCATAATAAATGACACTTACATTCATTGAAAGTCAAATATTTTAAGCGTGTTTTGACTTTTCCACATCAAACCTTTTTGTCATTTCAATTGGTCCAACAGGATCCTCAGTAGTTCAGAGCGGAGCTTCTTTAAAGCTCATTTAAGCAGCTCATTAGATCTCTTTTTGCATGCTCATTAATAGGACCGCTCCACCTCTGAAAGCCCCAGCTGCATGTAAAGACAGGCCAAGGTCATACACAGAGAAAGAGAATACAGATTGGATTTAAATACTGGTATGGGGATCGCTTCTACACATTTTAGAACTTCAATTTGCTGAAAGATGAGAGAGGAGAATATTGAATGGGACGAGACAGAGACATATGGCATGTTAGCTATAGAGCCACATTTATGCTCTAAATGTACATCTAAGCTAAAAATAATGGATATTAATGAATCATTCTGAATGTTGGACAGGATATAATATAACTTGATTTAGTGCTTGATATAACGCGTTATCAGAATAACTAAAATTGATAGAGAAGATGAATGCAAAAGTCTTGTCTGGCTTCAGACAGAATTTGTTTAAAAATGTATGAAGATCATTGTGTTAAAAAATATAAACAGTTTGGCATATGCACAAATTAGTTTTTTCTTGCAATTTGTGTCATTTTTATAGAAGGCATGAATCATGTTCCCCTCAGGTGCACAGAGGTGTCCTAGCTGACTTTTTAATATTTTATTACTGTTTTCCTTTAAGGCACAAATGAAGACATTTTATTCACTCAGCCAAGCAATTTGGCTGCCTTTCTGTGTTTACGGTGTATCTTTTACCCTGTATCATCAAGGCAAAGATTTTCTGTTCATTCAGTCTTCCGAATGGCACAGTCTGTAAAAAACCCAAAATCAGTCTAGCACATCTCAGATCATTTTTCTTTTCGTACATTTTCTTATATTTTTACTCAGAAACTTGCTGTGAATTTCTTGTGCGTCAGTGTCACGTAAAATCAGAGGAAGTCAAATCCACTTACTGTGAATCAGATGAAATATGCCAGAGATACGGGAATAAAGGGAGTGTCTGCTAGGATGATGGGTAAATCCCCATTCATTCATGCTGGTTCTGCTGTAAAGAGCAGATTCATGTTGATAACGGAAGTAATTGGATTATATACCCTTTTTACATCTCTGCCAGCTGATCGGAAGAGCTCTCCATCCTTGACGTATGAGTCACCAGCTCAAATGTTACTGGAACATTCTGGCTCTGCTCCGAAACCTAGTGAGCTGTCTGCTGCCTACATAGACAGCTGTCTGATACGGCAAAATCTGAACTGAAGTGGATGATCTTAAGTGACTGAATTGGAACAGTCTACATGGGCAGAAACTCTGTCGTAGATATAAATGATTTGCTTTTTATGACAGGCCATGCAGAAGAAACAACATAGTACTTTTTTAGTAAACTAACACTAATTAGTAAAATAGCACTAATTAGTAAACTAGAAATGTTCAATTTCACATTTTAGAATGAAATGAAATAAATTTATAATGAGCATTTCTCTTGCTTCGTCTGCCATCTTTCAGATTTTTTTTTAGCTATTTTGAGCGTAACCGTTGACGTCTCCAGCCTTCATGTCAGTGGCTTTTCTTGAAGGGAGCTCGCTAGGATGTAGAACATGGCATACATCTCTTTCTCTCTGTTTTTGTATCCGTGTAAAACTGCTTTTTCCTGCTCACGTGCTCTTTTTCTATCAGCACCCATCAACACTTTATTAACTAATGTCTAGATAATTGACG
Organism: Beaufortia kweichowensis; assembly: GCA_019155185.1. NCBI lineage: Eukaryota > Metazoa > Chordata > Actinopteri > Cypriniformes > Gastromyzontidae > Beaufortia > Beaufortia kweichowensis. The sequence continues at coordinate 1,543,293 of CM032815.1, read as the reverse complement.
CTCATAATTGTGTCTCCATTCACCTCCCCAAACACAAGCTACTTTGTCCTTTATTTCCTTCTCTCTCTCTCTCTTTTCTGACTGGAACCCTATTAAACTAATAAGAGGGAAAGGAGAAGCAGATGATCTGGGTGTGACTGTGTCATCTCCTCCCCGGGGCGAGGAGGTTAGCCCTAATCTGGACCAAATGAGCACCTTGCCTGGCCGCTGTGATCTTCATTGCCATCTCTGCAGCCGAGGCATGAAGCAGGTTAGATTTAATCACCTCCCCTCGCCCATCACCCTCATGTGAGTCACGTCTGGCTAAATTAAACCAAGCAAGGCACCGAGCTATCCATGCTCTCCTTCGCTCGGCCCCGCCGAGGCCCGACGTTCAGCCAACCTATACGTGACCGCACTGCCAGACAGCTCTCTGCTCGCTCGCTCTGTAGCTCTCTCTCTCTCTCTCTTGTCAGTTTGCTTTGCCTCAGTAATACATTTCATAGAAGCATTAATTGAATTTTTCTATTCCTGTTCTTGTTACCCGAAAGCATGCTGTTCCATATCCAAAGTGTTGTGATGATTTATGTACAAAGCCCCTTTAAGGATCTGATTCGCACACACACAGCGACAGCACAGCTCATGCCAGGCTCGCTTGTAGCCCTGAGGGATGCCCAGCTTGATTGGCAGAAACATTGTCTGTTTCCTCCGACTGGCACGCATGGGCATATGAGCTGTTTAGCGTGGTGGAGGTAGAGGCGGGTAAGGTTTGCTCGATGGCATGAATTAAACGCCAGAGGGGAGAGGAAAAACACACAAATTCTGTAAGCTCGGGCTAAACCGTCGCTCATTCATTCTCTTGCTTCATCTTTTATACAATTGTACAAACCAAAAAAATATTTTTTTAACGAAAAGCCTCGGGTTGCTGCCTAATATAAAAATCACGGTCTTTTCGCAGAGCTGTGCTCATATCTCCCTCCCGCATATTAATGCGAGCATGTCTTTTCTTTTAATATCACAATAGCTTTTTCTTTTGCACAGGGAGTCAAGGGCTCAGACAAACTCGTGCAACATTTGATCCTCACGCTGTCTGAAGATCCAGCGTGGCTGTTTGGTTTAAAGCTCACAGGCTTAATTGGGATATGTGATTGGCTTTGAAATTACCCTCATTTTACAATTTAATGTCAGTGGGGAAATGGCTTTTTCGCTTTATAAAGGTTTGAATGAGGAGAGCGGCAGTCTTTTTGATGAATCCGAGCGCACAACATGAGCTTTGGTATTCTGATCCCCTCTGATACATTTTTTGCTCAGTTTGATTGTGCATGCTTTGTCTTTTCATGAATACTGTTAAAACCCAATGACGGGCTTAAGAAATATCTCGTGGAAAAAAAAAAAACATGTTGTTGTTGCACTTTTCCAGCGTGAGATTCTTTCAGAAACTTTGGCAGAGTTGGGCTGTAAATAAACAATACTAAGTGATTGAAAAGGTCAGTTTTGTTTGTGGGAATTCTCAGTGAAGTTGGTTTGAGCCGAGTTGGCGCTTAATAGCTCTGGCCGTCTTTTTACTCCTGTATTATTTCTAAGCCGAGCCTTCCTCGGCGCGCTCTCGGCTCATTCCTATTTCAAAAGAGAGTATTAGCTTTCCATTTACTTATTTATTCAAGCATTCATCTTTTATCCACGCTTTCAGGAGGGCATGATTCTTTCATTGCCTTCAACCTTTAGAATATGTATCGTAACATTTCTGTTTCTCAATATGTGCCAGAATATGCAAAGCGTATGTGGGATTTATCATTTTTATAATTACCTAATATGTCTTCTTCAACCCGTCTCGCTCGTCCCTTTCCTGTCTCTCTCCCCGTCTGTGCCTCCCTGGACGTGGGCTTTATCAGAGGGTAGATCGCTCTATAATCTCAAGGTGAAGAGCTAATACCATTTCCCCTGTGACCTTTAGCTTTCCTTCTGCGAGCAGACCAGACTGTGACAGCACCTCGGCCCTTCTTCAATTAATTCCCCGCTCTTCAGAATCAATCCACTGACTCTATCTGCACTGACTGAAAGCTCTGATAAAGACTGAATCCTTTTTACAATCTGGTGCTTTGACAGTTCATGTTTTTTGGATGGGGCATTCTGTCTACTGAGTTTTACCCACACAGTGGATATATTTTAATACAAGATATTTTTATTTTGTGTGTTGCCAAGTGCATCTCTAAAGGGCTTTTTTCTCTCTGTTTGTACTTTTCGTAGTCGGCGCTATAGACCAATTCATTATTTTTATTGCCTTGTTTTCCTGCACATGTCTTTTATAGTCCTATTAGTTGCTGTGGGTTAGTTTGTCTGGTAAGAAAAATAAGGATGAAGTAATTTCATTAGAAGTTTATGGACTGTTTTAATTTATAGAGTTCAATGTGTTTGGTTTGATAAGCCTTCTGTGAAAACAAATGTTTTTAAAAAAAAAAGTTGTAAGGACATTATAAACCCGAGTATAATTACACCCGTTCTGTGAGATTCACTTGTAAAATTCAAGTGTGTCTGTTCCCTGTCTGGAGTGACTAACCGAGGTTGAAAACTACACAGATGAGAAAGCAATTCAGCCAGGGAAAGACCAAAAAGAACTGAGAAATGGAAATAAGATTTCATGATTTTCACAGCCTGTTTTCTGTTGCATAAATACAAACACATACACGTTCTCAACCCACACATACACACACGTGCACACAACTCATTCATTACAGTCACCCATCTGCCACGGTTGGCAGCAAAAACACTGTGATTCGCACACACTGGAGACCATTACGAAGTTCTCCGGAAGCTTCTCCGTAAAATGTGTCGCCTATGAAGGAAATGCAGAACAGCTTTGGTTTATATATGCATGGCTGAGCTTTAAGAGAGAGAGAGAGAGAGAGAGAGATGTGGACACATCTCGTTTTTTTCCTACTTCCACATTTTTTCCTACTGCCATCTGTGATAGTGGTGGAGTTCAGTGACGTACACCGAACACGTGACATCACAAGTGACCCGGCTGAATGGTTTGCATAAATGTAAAGCAGTCATTTATAAAATTGAAGATCAAATACGTTGATTTGCATTGTGACATTATCTCTCTTTACCCATTACTGTAAGTAGGATGTATCTTTAAAAGTCTATCTATACATCTAAATATATGTGGCAACAGTCTGTTACTTAAATACACAAAACTTTAATTGAGCCAATTGAGATGCAAGTCAGTAGAAAATTTTGAGGTTTCACATTTTTACAGTGAATGGTCTTTAAAATTTTTTATTGGAAATATAAATCTTAATATTTTTCCATTCCATTTTAGCATAAATGATGACACAGGCATATCATGAGATTCACTGCTCCAGTTCAGTAGTATTTTCTTTTCTCCCGTTTTATTTCTGAATCCCAAGTGGTGCATATGAGCTCGCTGAAGTTCTGCCAGAATTTCTTTAAAATCGCAATCATTTTTGACCCTTGAATAACGTAATAACGAAGAATATCCTACATTAACCTCAAATCATAGTCAAAAGGAAGAGCTTTAAGTTTTTTTCTGATATCCCCAGTGGCTCTCAGATGGGTTTTGGGAGAAATTGTCTGAACGTCTGTGGCAGCTTTTTTCTGCCCCAGTTGTTCAGCTGCAATGTTAAAGCCTCTGGGAGAGACCGAATCTCTTGTTTTTGTGTTTTTGTTGCATGTGTGCCTGACACGTGTGTGTTCCTGAATGAGTCTGATTACTGTCTGTCCATCTGGTTGAGTATGTGTGCATTTCTGTAATAATCACAGTGACTTTTGTTTTACCTATCCATTAAACAGCTTAGACTAATTTAGTCAAATCATTTATATCATTCTTATATTTACTTGTGCCTATACACAGATGTTGAATTGTTGACTGGGCTGGAGATGATGTTTTCTGATGCTAATGAACAACAACTCGAGTTGGCCTTTCCCTGACCGGCTGGGCTTACTGGACGCCATTAAATGCCATAGGGTCAGGAAGTCACATCTTGATTTAAGACACATTCACACCAAGAACTATAACGATATTAGCATCCACACCAGTAGACAATAACATTATGCTTATTCTAAGCTTGTGTGCAGCAGTTTTACATTTTAAATATGTGAGTCCTTTAAATTCTAATGGTTTTTCTTATTAGTCATGAAAAAAAATACTCCCAACTATATTGTTTTTTAAGGACTTTTTTATGGACTTTATAGATAAAAAAAAAAGAGTTGAATCTTAAATAAAAATTGAATTATTAGTAGTTCTCAGAAAAGGAAACTCTTTCTCTTAATAGTAAGTTTGTGTTTGTGTAGTTGTGTGTGTAAAAGGGTAAAGAGACAGGGCATTGGTGTGGTGAATGTCATTGCTACAGAGAAGCAGATGGGAGAGCTACAGCCAAAACGAATGACCAGTATAAAAGCATCTGGTAACTGCCTTTGTCCAGACACACAATGTCTGCCATGCGAGAGTCATTACGGCTCGATAGATGGGCCGTCTCTAGTGTGCGTCTGACTCTGTGTGCATGTCCTCACACCCCCTTTTGTTCCCCCGTGGTTCTTTTAGATAAAAGGTCAGAAGATCCTCTCCGTCTCTGTCTTTATTGCAAGAGACCCTGAAACATGCCAGTCATTTGTACTCTGCATTCTTGACTTTTGGTAAAAGTTGTCTGTTTCCTCTAAAAGTAAAGGATGACATTGGCTTTTCAATTTGACACTTATTGTGCAGAGATCACATGTGATGGCTTAAAAAGACGGAGGTGGAAAAAACAGCTAGAACACATTTTATCAATCCTGACATTAACAGAAGATGTTTTTAACTCATTTAACATGTCTGCTGAGATAATCAATAACTCATTCAAAGTATCGTTTCAATAAATACCATGGCAGAGTTATACAACAACGCATCTTAGTTCTGTTTCTTCATTTGCACGCGCCTCGTCCAATCAGATTCAGGGACTGTAAATAACTGTCGTATAAAGCCATTTATCTAGCAAGGTCTTCAAATTCTATACATGTGTAAAATGCATTTGACCTTTTCAGAGCTGTATATGATAAAATGACAAATAATAGACTACAGTATAATAATACAGTGGCATATAAAAGTCTTGGAGTAAAGCAGTTTGAAGATGTTTTTCAGAGGAATATAGAGTCACAGGACACAGGAATCAATAGTGGCAGGTGAGGAGAGACTCTCCCTGGCCACATCACTGCTCCAGAGCCCCTGCCACATCCATTCTGCCCACCTGTCGGCCTGCTGCCGAAACCAGAGGAAAACCGTGGTGACATCTCACAAACACGTACACGCACACACACGCGGTGCTGACAGAATAAACATGATGTTCCTTTCCAACTCATAGAAGCTCGGGCATAAGAAGGGATAGGTAAACAAACATTATATACCTCATATGCACATATACACGTAGACACGAGACATACCGGGTGAAAAAATATTTTTGGTGGTAGCTTTACAATGTTGTTTACAAAGTTTACTGTGTTATTAGTTTTGTGGCGTTGTCTGTGAATAACATACACTAGAATGTCACGACTGGCCAATCAGAATCAAGTATTCCAGATCGCTGTGTTTGTCAACATGATATAGGGGATGAGGCTATTTTTTTAGCTAGTTTCTGACCTCTAGCTTGCTGTACATAAATGCACACTGATGAATCACACACACAATAAGAGTCATTTATTAGACCAGTAAATTGGGCCAATTTTGATTTCAATTTAGAGTTTTTGGTTTCCGGGCAACCGCAAAACTGCATGTAAAATCCTTGACTCTGATGTTACAGGCAGGAAATTGGAGCTTTTGCCGTAATTCAGCATGTGGCTGTTTGTAACCTGTCATCCGTCTCCATACGACATGCTAAGTGGTGTCATAAAATTTCAAATGACATGTTTTTTTCCTCTGTGAGGATGCAGGCGAGAGCTCAGAGACATCAGTGTGTTCAGCTTACACTCGTAACACATGCCGGATCACTTGTGTATTTAGTGGAGTAGTTAACATATAGTTCGTGCTTTTCAGTCATTAAAATACTGAGCTTTAGTTTAGTGTCTGCAAGGCAAAACTTTTATTCGTGTTTTTCAAAAATCTTTCTAACAATTTTGAAACACTGCAGTTTTGAAACACTGCTTTATCCATTGGACATCCATTTATTTTCCACTTATTTATTTGTAGTTTTACTAAATAAAATATTTTAAGACCTTTAAGACTAAACATCACAATTGTTATAAACAAAAATAATAAAATGTTTGCAATTCAAAATAGATGGTGTCTTTGTAAATACTGGATTCTGATACAGGCTTTGTTTTGACTTTGTTTTGTAGATAACTTCTGCTTTAGGTGTGCTGTTCATTTGTAGTTTTCATAAACGTAATACTTTTAAGAATTTTAGGACTAAACATTACAATTTTTATTACCAAAGATAACAAACAATTTTTTCTTTTTATTTAATTTTATACTTAAATGTGATTGATCTTCTATGTCTCAAATGTATTATTCTATAAAAGCCCTTTACGCCAAAGTCTCACTGATTTAGCATTTTAAGTTTTTATTTGAGGGTCAGCATGCTCAGAGCGCATGCACTAACCACCAGGCTAAGACCCTGAATGCTTTTATCATCTCTGAATAAGATTTGAAATGAGCGCTGTGTCGGTCTGAAATTTCACAGCATTAAGAAACGTCTCCAGCGTTTTAAAGGATGCTGCTTGGCCTTTGTCAGCAGCTGGGTTTCAAACGTGTTCTATTGCGTTTCTTTTAAATACAGCCGAATAATAGAGAGACAGAGCGTACGGCAGATCTCGCATGTCAATGGAATCTTCAAGGTTAGCTGTTATTGTGCGTCACACAGAACCGGCATATTCTATCTGATTAAATCCATACTTATATATTCACTCTCAAATATATTCACGCTTATATATTCTGTCCCTCCAACCGCTTCTTTTCACTCCCACATGCTTTTACAGACATGCGTAAGGTGTTTTGCAGTAAAGAGGATGGTGGTTTTGTTAGCAGATGATGCACTTTAAAGGCGCGTCCCTGTCGAACCTTTTTATTGCGAAAACGCAGCTCATTGAACTGGATTAAAATTTGAGTTCATGTGCGACCATGATACATCCCTTGCTCTCAAAATGAATCTATCGTCTGCACATACACACATAAACACACTTGAATGAAGAAGATATATGTGCTTCTGGAGTATACAAGCATTAGCGAAACATCTAATGGACCGATCAAACGGTTTTAACCTTTACTGAAAATCAGTTTGCTTCTATAAATCAAGAGTGCCATACATGCTTATATAAATAATGTGCTAGTGGTACAAAGTCAAAGCCGAGATTTGTTGAAAAAGTGCTTTCTAGGGAGAGAACCATTTAAAACAACAAAGGGAAATGGGTCACATGATTAAATATGAACTCCTGCCATTAGTGCAAGCAATAGTGCTCTTTGAGAAACCGTGAATGGCTTTTATTCCTGACATAAAATGAGTTATGTGTGCTTTTAATCTTTTTACAGAATTATAGAGACGAATTAAATTTAGGTAGTAATTTCTTATTTTTTGCTAGTAAATCATATTTCTGCTCTTTATGACTTGAGGGTTCTCAGATTATGCATCTAATTTTATATTACACTAATATAAATGTTCAATGTTCAGGTGAACATTTTTGTTTTGCTTTTGTATGATAAACAGTTTTGGTGTTGTTTCAGGTCACCAGCTGATGTCAAATAGGAAACAGTCAGATATATTTAAACTGAGATTAATTTGATCTGTATGATAAACCTCTACATGCATATTTGGATTTAGCACTTGGTTTATGTTCACAGTGTGCCATATGAACATCATCTCTGACACAGCAGCAGGTGTTATGTGGAAGTGCTACAGAAGGATCGGGTTGTGCAGTAACTCGAGAGGTGAGGGTGTGAACAGTACAGACATTAATTTAATACTGCGGGACTATTCGACACCCTTACACCACCGCATTTGGTCAGTCTTGGTAACAATTCTGTGACGAGAGATGCTTCTTTAATGATGTTTTTGGTATAATGATTGTGGCTGTTATTGTGTCACATATTGTAGCGTTTTAAAGGCAGATGTAGATAACTCTAGACAACAACGGAAGTTACAAACGGCTTAATAGTTATTGTAAAAGAATCAAAAACATTATTTTACATCTTTAGCTACATATATCATGTGGTCGTACTATACAGAATGTTGTTACCTATGGAGTCATTTACATGACAGATTAGTAATGATCTGCAATCGCGTTTAAAATGTTGTTAATAATCACTTGTGTCGCCTTTGCCATTTCACATTATTGTGACTCCGCAGGCTGTGCAAATTTGTCAATAGTCTTCATTCCACAAACGGGCACTGAACGCTAATGTTGATCTTTATCCTGAGTTAGTATGTGTGTGTTGAGCTCTACATTCATGGCCATCCATTATTCAGTGAGGTGTATTGACTACCTGCCACCTGCCCGGGCCGTCAGGCGCACCGTCACGCACCTGACCTGCAAACATAGCCAGGTGTTTCTGCCCATCAGTTTCGTCTTGAAGTGTAAGTTAACCTATGCGGACGTATGTGCGTGTCATTCTCGCAGTCTTTTATGCAGATTTTATGCAACTGCGTGCATTTGCGTGTTTTCTCTGTGTGTTTCAATGAAGTGGGAGGTCATTGAAATTCATCACAGGTTTTTGGTCACTTTCTTTCCATTAATTTTTGTTTCCAAATGAAGAGTTTTTCCAAATAGGCTTCATTCTTTTTCTAATATAAAAGCATATGCTTGTGGAATAGCAATGCCAGTGTCAGACTAATTTACAGAAAGCTTGCACTTAGCATATTTGTGCAGACAGTCTAAGGATTTCTCAGACCACGTTATCAGTTCGTAGGCTTTCAGACGGACTGGTTTCATGGTGCGTGTTGCAAATAGAGACGCACAGAAAGGTTGTTTTTGATCAAAGGGACGTCTCGGTGTATCTTGCGTTTCAGTGTCAAGAAAGTACGCGACAAAGCCGTTTAATGAGGCTTCTGTAGTTAACGTAGCTTTTGATCTGAATGTGATCTTGGCAAGTTTCATCTTGGCTAGTATTTGAGCTCTGTAGAGATAAACTGAGTTTAGTGTCGGAGTCTGTGTGAATTAAGAAGCTCACGCTGGCTGCTTTTTGCCAAGCCGATTATTAGCAGGCATCACTAGTGCATAAATCTTTATGATTAAAAATGAATTACAGCATCATCAAATCAGATGACATGTAAGATATTGGATAGTATGTGTTCCCCAACACATTTTACTTTTATTGCCAGCTACACAGATCCTGTAACCAGAACAGATTAACTTGCATGAAGACAGCTATAGTTAATTTAAAACGTGTGACCGTGTTCTCATGCTGTGCTTTTCGCCGCTCTGCGGGACCACCGCTAGGCTATCCCCGGGTTGCTCGCCTGGGAGATTAAAGGGCCTTATTCTCCATTTAGCCCTTTAACACCTGCTTTCTCTGGTGGGCAAAAACACGCCGTCGAGAGGACAGCTGGGCTGAACGCTTTATTGAAAAAATATGCTGTATAAATTGTTTTGGGCACCGCAGCAGAGCAGAAGCTTTCTAAAGACCTTTCTGATTCCCCAGAGTCTACGCTGGTGGCATTTTAGGACATTTAGAAGAAACAACAACAAACAATGAAGGAAGATGTCATTTTGAGCTACGAGTCAGGAAATCTTGATTTTTATTTATTCAAAAGGGTCTAAAGGGTTCTAAGCGATGGAATGAATTAGTAATTGGAGGAATATATTTAGTGCAGAGTCAGAGATTGGGTGATGCTGGGTCAGAGCATCACAATTAGCAGTGTTTTGACAGATTTATTTGTTTATTTTCACAAGGACTATATATAGCTCATATTTATTTATTTAACAGCTGGTGTTTTGCCAATGTCTGTTTTTTGGAGGGCTCTTAACAGTGTGGAATTGACTTTTATTTTATGATATTATACTTCACAGCGGGTTAAGAGCTCAGGACTTTGACGTCAGCCGATCACCATTGTCATGATGTCAGTTGTCTGTTAAATGAGAAATGATGGCAGATTTTAAACATCTTATAAATTTGCAATTCATAACTTTTGCCTCTGTTACATTACATATCTTTCCTTAGGTTGAAATCAAAGGGCATCATCTGCAAAAGCCAACCAAGCTGCTGTAGATATCATTATTATACCTGTTAACTGTAAATGTTATTTCCCTATTTACTTTAATATTTCATAGTTGAATATTAAAGACAAATTATAAATTGATAGAAAGGTATAAGGCTCAAGATAATATATTTAACAAATTTTCAAAGCATAAACAATCTAATCTAAAATTGTTGTGCATTTTCACATATATACTCAGTTTCTCAAGTTATCAGGTTAAGTTGTGAATGAATTGTAAGGAATTGTGAAACAGGTTTTATGTGCTTGCTGAATAACTTTTTTGTTTCTTTAAATGAGATGAATTGGAAATCTACCATAAAGCATTATCCAGCTGTTAGACATTTTTCTAGACATCTTTCCACAATAGCAGCTTGTGTTTGTGTGAAACAGATGCTGTTACTGTTCTTCACATCTTGCCGGAAGTGTTTACATATTTACATTTCATATGTTTCAAAATATCAAAGTCCTGATGCCAAAGTGCTTCTGTGTGTTTGCTGTATGGAGCTGTATATGTTTCTCTTGATCGCATTTACCATCACTGCTTTACTGCCAAAGATGGCATAACTGCTGCTGACTGCCAGCTAGATTTACACTTAATTGTGTCTATTGTCATTGCTGCTAGTTTTCATAGCAGAAAAGTGAAGAGAATACAGATACTTGACTGTTTACTCGCGTTTATCTTCTCCTGGGGACTCATGCATAGGCCATCTGCTGTGGGGTTTGTAGTTTAGGTTAGTTACCATGACTACGTTTGCTTTACTCGCCTTAATGCTCTGCTCTGATGTGTTTTCATTACATTTGAACTTTTTGCCTAGACTGATCACGTTTGTGCTTGTAAGTCACTTATTTCAGTCTTGAATGCATTCCCCTATGCCCATCCCTGAAAGAGCACACATACACACTTGTGCAAATACAATCACATGCACATGAGATGAAGTAATAGTCTGAACAAGTGCATTGTGCAAAGATGTTTGGCTTTTCTTTTTTCCATTATTTGTCCAAGTGATAGGTGTCATGCACGTGTTACGGTTGTGCGGCATTCAGATCTGAATTAAGAATCTATTTTTGAGTTCACATTGGCTTTGAATTGGTACCAAACTGGATGCTTTAAATTAGGAAGTAGAAGTCAGTTAATAAAAGTTAGGCCTATATACTGTAGATTTTAATGTAAATGTTTTAGTCATTTTGTTCTTTTTCAGTTTTGATGGTATAAAAAATTGTTTGACAATTTTACATTTTTATAATTGGTTAGGCATATTTTCAAAAGTTTTGTTTAGAAGATTCAAAGGCATAATTAGTCTAAAATAATGATGTCATTATTAGTAATATCATGTAGGTGTTAGTGTTTTTTTGTGCGTTTGCACAATTGCCAAATTCATACCTATGGCACAAGTTTTGTAATGTACGTGTGTCCTGCGATTCTGCAGTGCTTATAATCACACCTCACGTGATCCTTTAAAACATGTGATATCCCTGAAATCTAAGACTAATCATACCAGACTATCATTGTGCCGGATGTACTCTAGCTTCTCTCTCTTTCTCTCTCTCCAGAAGAAAATATAATTTATTCCTCTCTCTGTATGTATATCCCTGCATTGCTAATTTAGGTGCAGCGTTGCTGAATCTGCAGTGCCACTGCAGAAGTACATACATTTTGAGTTGTGAACTTGAAATGTATGGGATGACACCCAGTGTGTCACAGAATATTTACTAAAAGTTCTCCCTTTCAAAAGCTCCTTTTTAAAAACCCTGAAAATAAACTATTAGCTGTCATGATCATTGGTTTTGGCACACTTTAGACGGGAAATCACTTCTGCACTAAATCACCACATATTTCTCACTTTGGAAACATTACAAATTCAAATTTTGAAGGTTAGTGAAACCGTCAGTTGTTTATATAATAAACATAATGTAATATCTACAATATAGTTGTAATGATCATTGTAAAATGGAAATGATAACTCTACTGTCCTTTTATTGCCCTTCCAGTGTTCACAGGGATCTGCCACGTTGCCTTATTTATCTTCTTCTTCTCTCTCTCTCGTTACCCGTGCAAACAGGGCAGATAATTGTATTAATGTGGTGCATGAATCAGCAATGCAGCCATGTGAGAAATCATGACAGGGGCTGGACGCAGCTGCCGCAGAGTTCCAGCGTCTGACCGCTGAGTGTGGATCACCGCAAACAGTGTCCGTCTTACTGAACCGCTAAATATAATTCATCGCTCAAGTCTGTTTTCACTGCACATCGCTAATTGTTCTTTTCTAACTGACCTGGCGCTCTGTGACCTCACGCTTGATTTTCTGCCGCTAATCGATCAGTGCCCATCATTTAAAATGACGTGAGGCTCAATTAGCATGCTCCAAGTGTTTGAATTGGATTTAGACGTGCCTGTTGGTCTGTGCCCATTTGATGAGTTTTACCAAATTTGTACATATTTATTTCGCTTTCACTCATAATTGCTGCAAATATAGATTATGTCTTTGAAATTAGCCTCATTTACAATTTTGTGCAACCAAACTCATAGTGTTTCTGTAGCTCAAATGCATATGGCAATTCCATGCAAAACTTTTTACTAAAGGTTTTTATGATACTGATAGCTCAGATGTCAATGTTTAATGGTTTAAATACCCATGTGTCTCTCTCAAAAAAACACGATTTTTCATAGTCGGGTAAAGGGCTAATTTCAGAATTGTCACATCCATAACAGTCTATATTCCTCATAAATGATGACTGTAAAATAACTATTTGATGTTTGTGAGGAGTCATCCCTTCTCCATTTGTTGGGTATTATTGCTTCTAGATTGTGTGTTTTAATTGTCAGAAATCCTACAAAGTACGTTGCCTCTCAAAAATGTGTGATCATTTTTCACATCCATTTCCTAAAGCAAGTAGATTGTGCATTGAGTGATATTTTTCTGAACAGGGCTTTAGTAAAATATGAACAGATGGTTTAATATATTGGTACTAAATACATTCAGTGAGAATTTATTTATGTTTTATTTATATTTAAAAATATAGTTATGACTGAAAATGTCATATCCATGATGCTGAATTGCCCATATGCTTTATCTCTGCTCAATGTTTCCCAATGTTTGACAACCACAGTGAGAAAATATGTATGGGAAAGGCTTAGCTCACAACATTTTACCTTTCAACATTCAACCGATTCAACCTCCACAAAAAGCTTTTCTATGCAGATGACACATATGTGACGTTTAGATCTGAAAATAAGCATGCTTGTCTGTCCATCACAAAACCACAGGATATGAGATTATACACTGTACGTTTCCATAACCATCAGTTCACATTGCAGAGCTGCAAGATGATTTTTGCATGTTAGGTTGCTTCCACAAAACCTTTTAGATGGTGTTTTTAATATTTGACTATGAATTTCCATCTATACAGCAGACAAACGAATAATTTTTCTTGAAAAACTCACACACTAGCGTTAGCGTAAGAAGACATCAGATGGCTAGATGTGTGTTTTGGGGTTTCTGGTGACAGGTGGTAAGACAAATGTGTAGGAAAGTGATTAAGTGAGTTGAGTGGAGGGATTAGAGCTCAAATATTTTCTCTGAAACAACTGTTAGCAAGAGGTCGGGAGAGGTTAGCAAGAAACCACATTATTTTTGTCAACTTTGTTTTCTTATTCCTTACGGGTCATCAGGTGATTTTAAACCTGCCTCCACGCTAAGAATGGAGTGTGTGATGAACAGTTGTGTTTATTTCCTAATTAAGCTTCATAATCCAGAGCGCTGTCATAAACCGCTGCTGTAATTGTTTTGTTCCAGTCATTATGAAGAGGTAATTGAGGGGCGCTGGGGTGGAGAATTTGTTGCTGTTTACTGAGTGCCGAGTCCAGACTGTCACTTTTTACATAACACGTTGTCCTCGAAAGACACGCAGAAATTGCCAGCAAGCACGAAACATTTTTACAATGTTGCGATTTGGTTAAAGTGCAATGTTTAACCTGATAAATGTCACCGCACATATTGAGCATGCACATAAAAATCATCAACATTATTATTTTATATATTTTTTTTAGTTTCTGTTTATTCTAAAAAATTGTCAAATATTTCTTCTTGAGTCTTAGACCTTTCCATCAATATATGGTTTGTCATGATTAGATTAGAATTCCAATATTAAATATTAAAGTTAATAGTGAAATATTAAGTGTTCCTCCTGAACGGTGACGGTTTACGTTTTTTGAAATCAAATACATTAGAAGTGTTTTACCAGCTAAACTACAGGCTTACAGCTTTAGTAATGTTAGCACTGTAGGTAGTTTGCTTTTCTGTGATCCAAGTGTGTTTACGTAACTTGTTTTCCTGCAGAAAAAATAGGACTCTGGCATGCAACACTGTTTTCCCATTTGAGCTCCATTGTGAAGGAGAGCTCTCCATCCCAGACAGCGGCACGGCCTCGCTCCCGGCAGCCACGTGGGTCACGGCACAACCCTGCCAGCTGAACTCATCAACCAACATTAGACAGGATACGGCTGGATGAGAGAGAATTGTTGTGATGCAGTCAACTCGTATACACACAGGCTGCCATTGTAAACCTAAACGCTCAACGCTCCAACAATTCATTTGGTGCATTATTGGCTGCTTTCTGCTGCTGCGTTGACTGATTGGTATTTTTCTCTTGTTCTCTCTTTCTGTTTCCGTCTCACTGTTTCTCTCTCGCCCGCCCTTCCCGCTCTGTGAGCTGAATACCAATCGCAGAATTGTTAGGCATCAGCGTCACTCTTTGTGTCTTAAATCATTTCATCCAGACATACGCACCTGCTGCTAAATGGATCCTTTTGTAACCGTGTTATGGTTGTATAAAGTGAAAACCTTGGTTTTGTCACACCTGCCTGTCTCTCCGTTTCAGGTCTCCGTTGGTCCCTGTAGTGATTGTTTTTGAAGTATTTTCCTTCGCTGTACATTTGTCCTGCCTGTCGGATTCGAGCTCCGCCGGGCAAACGGTAGCTGTAGAAATATTGTGTTTTGGTGCGGTTTATTTGGATAATCTTGTAAGTGCACACTCAGAAAGAGTCACTTTGAAATCGATCTGTGGCTCAACCGAGTGATAACAAAACTAGACTTTTTCGGCGGTGCACATTGATGGGTGGTTGCTAGGTGTTTTGGGTGGTAGCAAAAGTCAAATATTTATATGTGAATATGTTTTTTTTTATATTTGTGACCCTGTTTGTGAAAAGATTTTAAAAAATTAAATTAAAAATTCTGAGATAACAAGCATCAAAGTTTGATTTCAACTATAAATATTACTATGATTTCAATCTTTGACATGTAATAATTCAGTCAGTATTAAAGATATCAATACCATCACATAATGTTTTTTACATTATGTAGGATGATTTTTTTTTGTAGAAAACAGGAAATCACAAAAAATTGACTTCAGCTGGATTTTTTCTGCGAACAAAAATCAGGTCTGATTGCATAGAAATGCAACACAGCTCTGTTTCTGAAACAACCATTTTATTTGAGGTATTTGGACCTTTCTATGGCACAAACATGCAGACGGGTTGCATGAAGTTTAATACTTCAGAAGCAAAAGTAAGAAATGACAGAAAAGCAATAGGCCTACCTCTAAATAAAAACACTATTTTTAATTGTACCAGGAAACAAAATCCATACTTCGAAAATTCATAATCCATAGCTCGAAAGACCTTTATGTTAATCAACAACAAAAAAGGGTATTGCTAAAATGTTTAAGGAGAATGTTTTCTATCTAATTTTGATTTGAAGTTTGTCTTTAGAAAAAGAAGAAAGAAGAATACTTTTTATACTTTTTTATGTACTTTTACATTGTATGGTTCAAAACTGTATGATGATACCTGTAATTCTTATACTGTAATAAAAAACTCATCCTGCTTAAAATAAAAAATAAACAAACACAGAAAAAATAAGGAAATGTAATTTATATACAGTGTTATCAATACTTAGTAACTAGATAAATAAATATAGCTTGGATGAACAGACTGGCATAAAATCTTTACCGCATATCTTAATCCTCTTTTTGGCTCCAAACCTCCGTTTTAAAAGAGGAAAGCTGTGTTTGTGTACGGCAGTGTGTGGGGAAGCAGACCTGCTCTCTCTTTTAAGAGCCCTGAAGCGTGAAGTGCTGCTAAATTACATATCATTTGCTCGTCTTTTCATTGGGCCTAAATGGGGCTGTAATGAACCTTTGCCGCTTTCTCTTGATCTTTCGGGGCCTTCTGATAGCGAGAATAGTCAATGATTGAATGTGTCTGCATGTGAGTGTGTTTAGCATCTAGAAAATGACCGACATTGGTATCTTTTAGTCACAATGTGAAAGGTCTGGATTAAACAACAATTTTTTTTTACAGATCCACTGCTTGTAAGACAGAGGTCTGCAAAAACAAATATTTGAGTGTGTTTAAAAGTCTCTCTTGCAGCGTTTAAGTGTACGCTTGCCTCACACGGAGAGGTTTTTTGGTGTACACACCCCACATGAGAGGTCTTTGATGTGTTTGTTTATGGAGCATGTAAGGTTCAGTCGGGATAGTGCAAGCGGCCCAGAAGGGTGGGCCGAAAGCAAAACATACAAGACGTTAGATGTTCTGTTTTTGAGCAAAGGAGCAAATGAGGACAATTGGTACGTGATGCAGCATCCTTTCTCAAAGGTGCTCTGTGTGAACACTTCACAGTCTATATCTTAGTGTGTTTTAGTGTGACAGTGACAGATGAAGTCTGACTGGCGCTTGTAAAGCTGTTTGATTGGTCTGATTGCATGCTGGGTAACAGACTGACAAATGTTTCTCCTGGAGACGGACTACATAAGAACACCAATGATAGGTTAATACTCTCCTCTCCGGCACTTTGTTGGTGAAAATGAGAAAATCTCCGTCCATGTTGACCTCAGGTGTTCGATATGTAAAAGCTAGTTTTGTTTATTCACATCCGTCCGTGCTCACATTACCGTATTTGTGTGTGCTTTGTTCTTATGACATTTCGTAAATAGATCTTTTGTTTACCGCATTCTGTAATTCCCTCTCGCGTCAATTTCTGAGCACCTCTGAAACTTTCATAATAAACAAGTGTTGTCTGTGGGTGATGGGAGCAGCTGTGACATGTTTGTCAGCTGACCCACTTTTGTCTGATTATGAATTAAAATTGAATGATGGAGTCTGAGATTGCCAATTAAAAATGCATGCGGCGCCACGGTCAGGACCGAAAGGCCAAATGCAGCATCGCCTCGAGCTTCCTACAGGAAATAATAATGCACTGTTAGGCTTTAAAAATTGATTTTTGCTTGTGTTTCTTAAATGATCCTGTTGTTGTTGCTAAGAGAAATTGCGAGGTAAGTGTGCCGTGACAAACTTGTTTTGACTCCGCTATTAAATGTTAAAGGTAATAAAGCGTTGAGAGAGCGTTCCAAAGTCAACTCACCTTCCCCTTTGGCCTGCAGTGTTTCCACTGTTACGCTGTATATTTAAAGAGCTCTAAAGCTCTTCATTTTTATAATATCAGGCATGTTAATGATTTTTTCCTGGTTATTTTTAAGGGCAGTGTCACTGTTAGTTTTGCTCATTTGTTTTAGGGCTACAGGTTTGTTCAAATTTCAGTTTACTGCATAACTTTGCATCATGCTGTTTGTTAAAAAGTAATGTATTAACCTGTTAACTGTCACACGTCATCGGGTGGAACACTTTATCTACTTTAATATTTCATAGTTGAATTGTAATCTAATTATGACAAACTAAATATTGATAGTTCTAAAGGTCTAAGACTCATAAATAAGTATTTGACAAATTTTCATAACAATAAAAAATACACAATCCACTTTCTAGTACAGTTACTCACAGTCTGAGGATCACATGGAAAGGTTTGGGCCGTACAGACGGGGATGCTGAGCTCAGAGTTTAAGCAGGACTAGAATCAGGATGCTCGAGAGGAAACGTTTCCTCTTAGCGTCAGACGTGCACTGAGACACCAGCCTCAACCTCACCAGAATAACAATGTGAATTTCTCAAGGCAAGGAAAAGAGCTCGAGTCGTGAAGAATCATATCCTGTTGACCTTGCTGTAGGAGTTGTGATTTATTTTATCTACCATTGATTTTTCTGTCCTCTTTTGTTGTGTTTTTTCTCCCATCTGCTGGTCCGCATCTACCTCTTCACAAAATGAATTTCATCTCAACTTAGAAACGAAACGATCACAATTTGGATTACACTTCTTCAGAAAGTAAGAGAGGAACTAGATTGCCTCGCGAGTGGACCGATGTTTGAAAATAATGAGAGTGACTGGTAATAATCATAAAGGGACCTGTAGGAGTGGGTAAAAAATACAAATGAGTAATGTTTTGCGTCATTTGCAATCTTTTTTTTTTTTTTCACTTTTCTAAGCTGGCACCAGTGATAATATTGGCAGGGCGAGGACAAATGTAAAACCTCTCCTGATAAAAAACAACATTGTTGTTGAACTATGATTATTCTGGATGATGAAAGTTTTTCACAGCTTCGAAATGACTTATATGCATATGTCTTATGTGATAGGGGTTTATTTTGGTATAGTTGTAATATCTAATAGTTTAGTTGATGTTTCTAGTGGTCTTTCTAGTGGAGTGTTTGTGTGTGCATGTCAGCTGCAAGAACCCTCGAGATCAAATGTGCCGGTCAGATAAAATGTTGATGTCTAGTGCTTGTATCGGGTCAGTTTTGTTGAGGAAGAGAGAGATGACGGTTCAAATGTTATAAAAGCACTGATTTAACATTTGGTATCTTGTGGAAAATTGACAGAGTGACAGTTTGTCATTTTTATTGTACTGTTGCTGGCAAAGAACTGTGGCTTGCAAAAGTCATTCAACATTAAATCACTTTTTTATTTTCTTTTTTAGCTACCCTCAAAAAGTTCTTTACATTTTGTGTGTTAATAAACAAAGTATTTGAATAAGCAAATGTGGCCTAAGTTAAGCTGTCACTTGGTAGGACTATAGTCTGTTAATGGAGATCTATAATTAAGTTTGGTTTTTAAGGGCCAGATGTCTTTTCAGAGACTTCAGCACCACCAAATTTGCATAATGGATGGTAATAAATTGATTCCCATTTCTGACCAGTTGACCGTACTGTCCTTCAGGTTCCTTGAAATCAAAATATCATGCAGATAATTTATGTAACTTGTATAGTTTGGGTTAAAATGTTGGTTTGTACTTAATGATGAATTTGTGTTTTCCTGAAAGTAATGAAAAGTCTGTTTTATCTTTCCATTTATGTATTAAGTCCATTCACGACATAGGCTGTAGATTTGTCTTGAAATGGAGCGTCCTGTCACCGAGTCTGCAATAGATAAGCTTTAATAACAGTAACTCAGATATTTGCAAGCTGTCAGATGAGCTCTCAGGCAATGGAAAATGGGCATTTGTTGCATAACATGCTGTCTCATTTCCAGACTCTCATTATGTTCTTAATTTAGCCATTAACACTTTTCTTAGCTTATGCAATCACATGAATGCATCCGCAGCCGACAGACTAATTACCAACGCTTTTTCACTTGCAGGATTTTGATGTTTTTTGTCTCTGTTTTTAAATGTAAGTGAAAGCTTATGCAACAGTGTGGTTTTTGTGTGCATTTGCCATTACCTTTTTCCATTTCTTCTGTTTTTGTTTTTTATGTATAATGTTATGTAATATTTAGCGAAATTATACAAACACACTTTCAACAAAATTGTTTGTGAAGACTTTGTAAGCGTTGGTTTGCATGGCTATGGTTTTTAATCGCACCTTTTTGTTGCTAATCACACCTATTATCTTAACAAAAGAAAGAAATACTTAAAGTAGGTTTTTTTTCTGCAGTTAAAGCTACTTGCAGAAGTCACCACCACCCACATAGCAGAATATAAACAACACTTCCAAATCCTGCTTTAAGTTTTTGGAAGAGCGAATAAAGAAATAAAAACATCCGCCAATATTCACCATCATTTGCATTTCTAATTGAACATTTAAACGCGTCATTTACAAGCGCTCACGCAGCGCTGTCACTTTTCAATATTTTATGCAAATCAGTCAATTAGCCCATCTTACATGATGAATGCCACATCTCTACGTTCCAAATCGAATGTGTAGAACGTCATCAGTTTTTATTTTGATAGGTGTGCTGAAACCTTGACAACGGTTGAGGTTTCTCGAAATTCTGGGAACTTGGCTGGTTGTTGGTTTGTGGCAGGATGTGGGTGGAGTTGGTCAGAGATGGGAAGGAGAAGGAGATGGAAGAGAGTGCTGTGAAAGAAGCAATTTGCAATGAATAAACTGAGTGCAGTTGAAATGAAAGGTGCCCTTTTATGTTTCTACAAGGCAACTTTCAAATACGTTGACTGACGGTAATGAGCTGGTTGCTTCCTCGCTGTGAATCGTGTGGCGCTGACGTGTCAGGAATGATCAGATTTGGAGCTTTCCTTTGTTCATGGCAATTGAATTGATTCACATTGCTGATACAATGTCAAACAGTTTGGCTCAAGGGATGTGGTGGAGTTTCTTTTTCTAGAAGAGGTCTATGTTGATCACAGAGATTTCAAATTGGTGTTTAAGGACCAAATGTTATATTAAATGGTTTGACTACACATAATTTGACATAATAAACATCATACGTCGACAGCACTCCTCCAGGTTCTTTGAAATCAAAATGGTTTTAATTCAGTTGTCTTCTGAGCTTTTAGAGCCATTTATATGCTAATGTGCCTCTGAAGGTTGAAAAACTTTATGGCAGACATACATATGCATTTAAAATATACTTAATCTTCTGGAAAAGAAGAAGAAAACTTTGATAATTCATCATGGGGCATATACAAAATTTTGCACAAAAATATTCATACCTCCTGAATACCACCTAATTATAAATAGCTTTAGTACTTTTTAGATTTTCCGAAAAACAATCCGATTCTTAAATTCTTGCTGTTTTAATAAAAAACAAGTGAACCCAGGATAGACGACTAAATTTGTTACTGTACTGTACTGTACTGTCATTTTATAGGATCTTTTTTTAATTTGCAGATTGTTTTATAATAATCAATTTGTTTTTCATAAACATGCCACAATACTCATATTTGAGATTAAAATCTGTCAATGCATGTGTTTGTGATGTCGACTTGTTATAAGATTGCGTTGTAAAGGTGCTTTTGAATCATTTTGCTGCTCCGGCATCATTCTTTAACTAAATAAGTTCCTCAAATCTCATTAGTATCGCTTCCTAACGGTAGTTTAAAAATTAAATGTGTATTGATCTTTGGTGAAAAGAAAAGTGGCTAGACTCTCCCGTTCCACTTTCTTCCGGTTAGAAACAGACAAAACAATTACCAGTCAGACGCTGTAGCTCAGCACAATCAACACTTGCTAAAAATGGAACAATTACCACTTGCTTTAGGTGTGTGTGTGTTTGTGTGCATGCTCTTTTAATGACATCAGCATTTTTGTCCTTTATTGGTTGCTGTTTCTGGTGTTTGATGATACTTGTTGTTGTACTTGTTATTTTCTGATAAAAGCCTTAAATTTAACTAGACGATAAAAAAGAGATTGTTTATATATATATATATATAAAATGGTTTTCTTACATGAAAACTTTAAACTGGCACTATGTGACTTGACTTTAGTTAATGTTCATGTGGTTTTGTTAGAACTACACATATACTAGCCTGCTGTATTAATAATACACAAAAACTATCTATGGTCGTTTTATTTCATACTTTTCTGCTTTTCTACACACTAACAAGCTTAAAATCAACTCCTCCTCTTGTTTGTAGTGCGATTTAGATTTTTGCAGAAGCACTTGAATCAATGGAAATGAAATTGCTCATCTAGCCAGACAGTCAATAGTCTCCAAACAGCCGACACTAAATGTCAGGTCCCCCTTCATATTTACTGTGAATCAATGAAGAGTGTGAAAGAATGATGGAGTCCAAAATGGCACGTCAGTTTATCTACAGGCAATCGGTGTTGCCTTTTGCTTTTGTGTAGGAGTTATCCTTTCCCTTTGATCCAAGGTTAGTATCTCACTTCTCAAAGCGTGCGTGAAAAAGAATGATACATGCAAGAGAACTGGTTTCAGATTATAAAACAAATGCTTTTAACTTCATCATTAAGAAAAGAATGGTTGAGCCTTAGTGCTCATGCAAGAGATTACAATCTTCTCTCCATATTTTCTGCTCCATCCATATGATTTGTGATGATGGCAAATGATGGACTTTTTAAGTACCGTATGAATCAACTGTAGTAACGTTTGTCATATTCAGCAGTATCAGTCAACATCATGTTTGTTTCAAAGGTCATATAGCCGGTGGTGTTTTGTTTTTAGTGCCCATAAAAAGAAAGATTTATAGGAAATGCATTTCTTTGTCTCAAGTATGTATAGTGTTGCTGTTACACAGGTGTGATGTATTACACCAGACTGTGAGCTCATTGGCTGTCAATGATATCTGTGTTGAAGGGTTCTCAACGCAGTGACAGCATGGATCATATGACATTGATTCTATTATCCATCCTACTTCCTTTCTCATGCATCATCACACACCTCCCCGCCATCTTTCGGCCACGCTGCCGACGGCGATTACGATGGCCATCGCTGTGAAAAATGAGTAATCAATATCACAAGTGTGTTGAAACATTCCCCCAGTGCTATGGTTAAACGTTTACAGACGGGCTCGGTGCCAACGTCGAGCGCAGGTTCGGTCTCATTCATAGTGATTTATGTGAGCGTGCATCTGATCTGATGTTGCTCTGCGCTATTCAATGTGGTTGGATAATGACCGGACCTTGTTGTCAGCTGATGAAATTACTGATGCATATTTTTCTCAGCGTTATCAAGGAAAATCAACTGATAAAGTATATTAGGGAAATCTCATTTGTCATGTTCATTTCCAAAGGGAATGGCGAAAAATGGAAATATTTCAACTGATCCTCATCATTAAGGTTTCAACGAGTGTCTTCACTCACCGAACATCCATAGAGAGATTTTTCTCCCATTGGATTTGAAAACATCTCTAACCTTGAACAACAATCATACTCTGGAGATTTTTCAAAGACTCTTTTCTTTGATGAGTCTGTTTTCAGCGTCTGCGCTGAGCCCCGGCAATTTGCTGATATGTGATTCCGACAGACACTTTAGCCAGTAAAAGAACAGCGTGTCTGTTTGTCGGCCCTGCGGGATTGTTCTGACCCACTAATGGGCTCTTGTGTGTGGTTTTGCACCCTTTTGCAAACAAGCTGTTATTTTTCAGCTATGTTGATTTAAACAAACAAAGGAATAACAATACTGTGAAAACATATTTGAATGTTATAATGCTGGTTTTCTCCAAAAGATTTGTGAGATTTGTCAAAAAAGCAATTGGAATAAACCGCAGTACTACATTATCGCTGCACTGCGGCCTGTGAATTGTCTGTTGTGTTGCTGTGAGACTGTTTTAATGTGTTATTTTCTCTGCTCAGTATTATTAAAAGTGTTATGTTATTAAGAAAAGATGATCTGATAATTTGGTGCAGTATTTCAGCCATCATTATACTTCAGTTGTTAATAAACTCAGAGTTTATTTCCCATTAAAGAAAACAGCAGCACACGTCTCTTTGGAATATCAAACACACGTTATACATCCAACCCGACTAGTTGTGCTGTTTGTCGTTTTGAATCTCCATTTCGCTTGTTTAATTCCTGCCCTCTTTTCTATTGTGCCGCAAGATTCGTTGCAGTATAAAAGATGGAGAAAACCACAGGGAGCGAGAGAAAGATGGACTCCGCCATGCACAGAGTTTCTCTTCCTCTATTTTCCGCTCTGTTGCTTCTGAGTGACCCGTGGTCCATGCCCGTGCAGAAGAAGTGTTCATAGACCCAGACTTCTTTTCTCTGTGGATGTAAAGGGTCAGACCACCTCCCGGTGAAGGGTCCGACTCCCCGTCGGTGCGGCCGTTTCCCGTACTATACTTCTGCAGGTGATCTGCCTTCAGTTCTCTACCGGAGGGTCAGGGGTAAAACATCAGCCTGGAGAAGAAAGTGCATTTTCTTCTATAGTGCAGATGAGATGGTTTTCATCTTTCTAGGTTGACTTTAAAGCAGACCGTGCTGTTGTGTTCTGAAAAGATTTGCATGGAGAAGTGTGTGCGTGTGTGTGGGGACATCTGATCATGGTAATATAAAACCACAAGAACAGAAAGGTGGTCTATAGAAAACAGACAAAAGCTTATGTTTTTTTTATTTCTATGCCTCTCTAAGGACGTACTCCAAACAGTATAGTGTTGGCATAAAATAGCTTCTCTTTGATGTGATGATAGTTAGAGGCGACAGCATGATCTGTTCATTTGAGGAAATTTCTCTGTGTGGTTGAATAGAGGAATTTCAGACCCTGGATGTTGATGAAAGGGTGACCAGGGCCTTGTTGATGGGAGACCTCTTTCAGATGTTTTTGAAACTCTGTTGCGGTATAGAAACCATACAACAGAGTCGTCATTTTTTGGTCTTGATGTTGTGTACATCCACAGATCTCAGAGTCTTTTTGTTGGTAAAGATAAAATGAGCATTTATATCTAGGTAGCATCACCAAAACAAACCTGACCCTGCCTGTGAAAACCCAGCTGAAGTCTTTTGTATGATTTACTGTTTTCTACGTAAATGTAAAGATCATTCTGTGAAAATATAACCTTGACATCATGTCAGGGATTAAAATCAATGTTTAGGAAGCTAACTTATTGGTTTGTTTTGTGCAAAAAAATTAAACACAGTGACTATAAAAGTATTTTAAATCATTAATTTTAGTATTATAAATGAAATCTATAATATAATCTATCTTTCTGACGACAGAAACACACCTACTTTTGGCTTTTTGTACTATGACTACCCTGATGCTCCTTATCTCATAATTAGATTTTCAAACTTTAGCCTGGATTTCACAGAGGGTCACATTTGTTTTCATCCAGGTTTTCCAAACTCCATCCCTACTGGAAGGACATTGGTCGGACAAATAGACTGTGTTTACCCTTTTCCAAGAATAAGAATAAAGATAGCTTACCGTAGCCATCTCATCACGTTAAGCTGTGATAAGAGAAAGTATTTTAACACTGAAGAAATGACATCTTGGTGTGAACCACTTTTCACGTGCAATCTCATGAATGAAGTATGTTTGTGACTCAGGTGCTCATCATCTCATCTGAGCAGTTCCTCTAATCTCAGGTCTGGTAATCATGTTTTTGGGAAGAGGAAATTGCTTTTACCTCACGCAGATGAAGGATTCGATAATACAGAGATTTCATTCTCCAAAACTCGCCTTTGATCCCCATGACTTCAACATATCAGGCCAGAAACACAGGAAACGAGCACACAATGATTACTTTGACACTTGTTGATGCATGTGGCATCTTGGCTGGAAATGAAAAGTCACACAATGAAAGGAGGAAGGCAAGAAAACAAGACAGTGAGTTTATTCTGTTGCATCTTATAACCAACCAGAGGCATCCTTGTAGGGGGTGTGGGCTGGTTACTGCACGGTTTACTTAAAAATATTTCTGAATGCCATTTTTATATAAGACATATACTTTAAATACTTATCTAACCTGTTAACTGTCACCAAACACTATTTCACTATTCACTTTAATATTTTATAGTTAAATTCTAATCTAGTAATGACAAACTATATATTGATGGAAAGGTCTAAGATGCAAAAAAAAAATTTGACAAATTTTTAAAACAATAAAATAATTTAAAAAGCAAAAAAAAATGTAATCTAAAGAAAATCTAAAATACAGTTGTTTCCCAGTAAATAAAAGCTACAGTTCATTGAACACGTTGAGGGATTGTTGTCACACTATATGGGGCAAGTTGTCACAATGCCATTAAACCTTGTTTATAATATACTTGTAAGAAAAATATAATGATGGATCAGAATTTATGTTTGGAGTATAAACTCTTTATAATAGGTCACCAGTCGTATAATATTGCATTCTTTACACATTTAAAAGGAAAAACAGACAGAAAAGGTGAAATAATTAAACAGCCCTCATCCATCAGTACACTGCTGATTCATGACTGTTTTGACACAGTTATTTCAGTTACATCATTAGATCAAACTCTATGGCTGTAAATCAAACTGTATGGTTATATCATTTGACAATTTTACATTTTCTGAAAGAATGAAGAATAATGCTATACAAAACTTGCCACCGCAGTGTTGTCCCGTGTTGCATTCTGGGTGGTTTCTGGTGCTTTTCAAAATCTCTATGATGTTCAAGTTTCTAAACATGGTTTGGGTCACTTATCTAGTGTACTAATTTGTCTAAACAACTGTATATCTCAGGCTACTATTGTTACATTTTTAGTTCATGTGTAACGTGTGTATTGAGTCAATGTCCAGACAGTCGGTGTCGTCCCATACAGCTTGCCAATCCATGACCGGATGCAGTGTAAATACTCTTCTGACCACTTCTCACTCGACTGACCGTCTCTCTTTGTTTTCAAAGCTTCAGATTTCCACAGAGACATCTTTGCCTGTCAGGTTACAGCTCTCGGGTTTCTCCGCCGTGCGCACGTGTCCATCTTCTGTTTACACACACTTCTAAATATCTGTATGTTAAATTTAACCTCGATGACAGGTTGTGCTTGTTCTCGTCACGGTTTGGGTTCGAGCTGTCTTCACATGTAATGTAATGCTAAAAAGGAATGTCTCAGGACAACCATTAAATCTCAGTTTACACCATAAATCACATAGTTGATATTTGTAGCATTAGATACAAAGGAGTTATTGAAAGGCTGTCGTTAATAATTCAATAATTATTTTTGTCTCGTATGTGTGCATTACAGTATCTCGCATTAGATAAATCACACAAGCTCCACTGTCTTCACTTCTATTGGTTGTCAACCCATTGCGTCACTCCTCATTTGCATTTTGCATTAATTTTCACAACTTTGTGGCTGTGGTGTGTTTCTATTTCCAAGTCTCAGTGGATTTATGCAATGGGCGAACAAAAGGTGCAAATGAGCTAGCGAAAAATGTGAGATACGGCAGTACCTACCCGCCTGCGAGGACCATCAAAACAACTTCTCGCAGGATGTACATCTCGAAACCAGAATTGCATCTTATCGCGTTAAGACTTCCTCAGTTGTGAAGAAGCGTGGCATAACACTATTTGTGTTTTGATATAGTTTGCCTTGTACCTGAGGCTGAACCCTTTAAATAACTTCATTCATCAGAGTTTCCTCTGTGTGTTGGTGTGATGTGAGATGCTTGTTGTGAAATGACTTTACACACTTCCACAGTAAATGGAAAGCCAGAGGGCATAGCTGCTATATTTAACCACACGGTTTACAATGAACCAGACTGTTCGCTGAAAATGTGTGTTTTGCCAAGTCGTTTTGTGTGTCTGCAGACTTGTTTTAATTGGGGTGTGGTGTATATTGTGCATTTGATGGCTTTTGCATTCTGTTCCTCCTACGTTGCTTTGGTTTACCGTATACTGTTTGTGTATTATTAATAACAGCAGTTTTTCTTGTGATTGTGTTTAAATGCAGCTTATATTCATAAGCAAAGACAGTGAGAGAAAAGAAGGTGTATTAAATGATTAATTCACCAGCATGTCCTTCATCTACTCCAGGTGACATTACTCAGAGCGAGCGAGGTGGAACGAGTGCCAGGCTGTTTTTCACCTCTGCACTGTATAGCAGGATGTGATTAGATTAATTAAAGTAGTGTGTTAGGGGGCATGTGTATCACAGCGGGCCACGTCATAAAGATGAGCCGTTTTCTCTCTTTCATTCATTGATCTGCTGAACACCTGCCGTCACCTCTGACTCACTTTCAATCTCTCTCTCTCTCTCTCTCTCTCTCTCTCTCTCTCTCTCTCTCTCTCTCTCTCTCTCTCTCTCTCTCTCTCTCTCTCTCTCTCTCTCTCTCTCTCTCTCTCTCTCTCTCTCTCTCTCTCTCTCTCTCTCTCTCTCTCTCTCTCTCTCTCTCTCTCTCTCTCTCTCTCTCTCTCTCTCTCTCTTTCAAGCTAAATGATCGATCCAGTGGAACAGATTGAATGCTTTCTGACAGATGTTGCTTATACACCTGTGCGATGGTTTCAGTCATTTCTCTTGCTATCTCTCAGCCCATTAATAACGGCACGTGGCGCTGCTCTTGGCTCGTCTCGTTGGTCAAGGTCAGTTTTGTGGAAGAGCAACCTCAGTGTTTTTGTGTCTGTCTTTCTTCCTTTGGTTTGATTCCCACTTCCTGGAAGTGATTAAAGAAGCTGATATAGTGGCTGTTTGTTGCTCCTACTGTTAAAAATACAACCGCAGCCTCAGCGTACCCTCCAAAGGTTGTTCACAGATGGACTTGTGCATTTATGAAATATATTAGTATAGAAATAGACTTTTATATTAATCATTTGTAGTCTTTTCTATGCATAAGATTATATAAAGTTACACTGAATATACAGTAATGCTTTTACAGTATTATTTAATATTTGACAATGCATTAGCTAAGATAAACTAGCAACAAACTAAATATTTAGACAAATATTTTGTTAATGTAACTGTTATTTAATGTATTAGTTATGTAAAGAACCTGGTAAAGAATATATTTTAGCTTGATAACTGTAACTGCACATAAACATGAACTTTGACTATCCTATTTTTTTTAACTATTATTTTTAAACATTTTAATATTTTTTGAATTTTTTAACTTTGCATTTATTTTTTTTAAATGGCATTAACCTCAATTTTATTTAATAATTTTCTTAGTTTATATTTATTGTTATGGAAATTTGTTAAATATTTATTCTTGAGACTTAGACCTTTGTATAAATATATAGTTTGTCATGATTAGATTAGAATTCAGCTATGAAATATTAAAGTGAATAGTCAAATAACCAAAGTGTTCACATTGTGGAAAGGTGACAATTAACAAGTTAAAGTAATTGCGGATAAAATTGTAGACAAAGAGTTTCCAAATAATTTGATCAGCATTCTACAGTTTAATGCTTTTATACTTTCCAATGAAAACAGAACCAGATACAGTAGCCGAAACATCAATCGCTCCTCAGCGCACGATAAAACCAGCAGCCGCCGAGAAACCGCAAGAATGTCGTTCCTTCAACCCCTTGCGGTGTGAGGAAAGTGTCCGAGCTGTCACGCACATCCCCTGTGTGATATTTGTGCGGGCTGGAGTATGTTCATCACCGCGGTGAGCCGGTAGGAGTTGTTCGGTAAACAGTCGGGGCTGAAGGCATAATTAAGGGGATAGCTGAGGTCTATCACGGCAGGCGGAGATAGGCAGACAGAAGAAGAATTCATTTAAATGCCACGGCTCGGATAAAGGGAAATAATTACGGAGCTTAGCGTGTACACCTGCCACCGACTGCTAAAGGCGTCACCTCGTCTGCCACCATTTTGCGTAACGTAGTGCAATGAAGCTCGAGCTTCTCTGCTGGAGCGGCTGAAGAGACGATCTGGTCCTTCTGTGCTTTAAAATCACTGCTGTGTTGAGTTTTGTTCATGTACTTAAAGTTCTGGTCACGCACACCTTACCTCTTTCCTTTTTTTTAAGTGTTGCACATTTTTCATCTCAAGTCAGCTTATAACATCCAAGAACAGTAGAAAAATACTGAGGTTCTGAATGGCCATTGTCTACCCTCTCTCTGATCCTCCCTGTTTTATTTGTAAATGATTTCCGTTATGATTGTTTTTCTTTTACTAAATCTAGTCAGTTTTGTAATGTCAGTGAACATCTGCTCTGTGAGAGCAACAGAAGCAGTGAACATAAACTCATTCTTGCAAACAAACACAATAGCCTGTCATCTCGTGTGTCCATCACGTCTTCCCTGGAGGGACTCCATCTACACGCATGTGTGAGCGCACGCACATGGGGATGGCTTTATGTGATAGTTTTATTTTTATAGATGTGTTGACCATTGCCTCAAGCTGATGGAGGAAAGTCATGTTTCTTGTTTCTGACAACAGCCTTGAATAGGCTAAATATATCATTTCACTTTAACGTCAGTCAGGCAACTTTCTCTATAAAGATTTTTGTTTTGTCTGATTGATAGCTGGAACAGCTGTAGGAAAGGTATATAAATTCTGTATCATGTACATTTATGCCTCTAAATTATATATAAGGTGCATTTCACCAAGATATGGGCAATTCCATGCACATGTCTTACCATGAACAAAGGGTTTTTATTAAAGATTTTCATCATACTGATAGGTCAAATGTCAATATTTGGTGATTGAAATACCCATGTGAGGTCTCTTTCAAAGGTTTTAATAATTTAAGCATGATTTTTCAGTCAGGTAAAGTGCTCTTTTCAGAATTGCGAGTCCATATTCCTAAATGGGCACATGACAATTAAAATAAAATAACAATTTTGTGTTCTTTGAAGAGTCATATCCATTTGTTGGGTATTATTGCTAATGATTTGTGCATTTTAGTATTTTCATAAATCTTAACTGAAAATGTCGCATACATAATGCTGGAATTGCCCATACGTAGGATGTGAAACAAATAAAACATCATCAACATGCTTATATAATACATTTATTCTTTAATATTGATAACTAGTTACAACAGAAAAAGTGGCTCATCTAAATCAGTGTGAGCTATGTACTTTAAATCATGTTTTACCTATAGAGTGTTTTTCAGTATGTGCGCCAACACTCAAGTGCATCTTTAAAACACAGGGCATCTTTCATCTCACCCGCACGTGTAATTTTTTAGCCGCCTTTCCAGAGATCAGATCAGTCTGCTGTCAATTGTGTAAGAAATACATGTTTCCCCGTCTCCTACTAGCCAATTGTCCCCTTTGCAGTGCACTCATGTGAGAAGAGTTACCAAGCCTTCCCAGGATGCTAACTAGACTTCAAACAAGCCCGGCCGCTTTTTGAAGACGTGAGGAGAGACCCAGACACACTCACGGTCATTATGTGAGGAATCTTGGAGGAGAAAATAACTCCTTAAATTGAAAGCAACACAAAGAGGGTTTTTTATTTCCCGTTGCTGTTGTTGTGCTCTGTAGCACATCAAAAATGGTTTCAAGGATGCAATTATTTAAGATATATTTTGGACTGGGAATTGCTGTTGTGTTGCTCTCCGTGGTTGACACGGGGTGGGGCGGGGAACATCGTGCAGCGTACAGAAACAAACAGGCACTTTTACAGCTGTTTGAATAGGGGCTAAAGGAAAAACTGATGAAATATGAGCTTTGCAAATCCTCGGTTTCTGCTCATATGTCTGTTCATAAACACTAGATCTGTATGAAGACTGCATATATGTGTTTGCACAATGCAAGAGTCATGGTTTGATTCCCAGGCATGGACTGATAAAAATATATACTTTAATACACTTTGGATAAAAGCGTCTGCCGAATGGATAAATGTAAAGGCTAAAATTATAGAATCGACCTTCTCTCACCCTCTCTCTCTCTTCCTGTCTCTCTTGTCCATGTAATCTTGCAAGTGTTGTGCACATTAAAGTGAAAGTCTGTCTGCTTTTCTTAAGTAAGCACATTAATGCCTGCGCTGAGCATTAACCTTGGGTCCTGTTCGACCTGGGCAAACACATTAATGTCTCTGGTGCTCGCCGGTTTGTTGACCCAAGCCCTAAGTGTGTACTGTCTGACAGATCCATCATTCTTAGCATTCAGGTCTTATTGACAAATCTGAATAAATGGTTGGCTAATGCAGACACCATCATTGTTTACCCATGAGTCTCCAGCTGCCGGGCACAGACTCAGATGGGCTGATAATTTGCCCTCCACAGCAGTCGGGCAGATTTATGGAAATACTCTCCGTTTCCCAGAGAGTCTAATTGAGTGTGCCCGGCTCAAGATCTTCCGATGTCAGTCAATGTAAGAAATAATGCCACATTTGACTGTATGGGGAGGTCTTGTCACTCCCCGGGGCGATGATATCGGTTAACCTACTCGTTATGGACATTGACCTGTTATTTACTTACGGACGTGAAGTCGACGTTAATATGCTAAAGGTCTCTGGGATCAAAGGATAGATTGTGACTCGCTGTCAGTTCCCCAGGAAAACAGGCTGGACAAGCCAATAAAACACAACAGTGACTGCCCACTGTTTCAGAAACCTTATTCATTTTCTCCATGGGGATTTAAAGAAAAACTCAAGAAAGTCAAAGCCGTGAATCAAACCAAGATCAATCGCAACATTACAGACTTTGATTTGAAGCAAAAAAGTGTTTGAAAAGCGTGGAAAGAGACAAAGGAGCAGGATGACTTAACATCTTTTATGAGGCAATAAGCTAAGCACCCCATGAAGCCTTGGGAATTACATAATCAAATACAGTGTCGCAATATGAAACTTTTGATTTATAGTTATTCAGAAGTATAAAATACAATATATTCATATTTATTTATATATTAAATTTCATTTCATTACTATTTAGCTTTATGTTGTATTTTTCTTAAGTTCATGGTACATCTGTCTTTGTATAAAAATGCATAAAGTTTTATGCATTTTTGTTCAAAATCGATTTTTTTGTTCCCACACCCCTTTTTTGTGTCCAATTCCTAATGGGTACAGTGAAAGCGCAAGAAAAACTTGCGTGACAAGCACTGACAGCAAATATTCAATTCCTCCTCTCTGTGGGGTGTCCAGAAACTCGCTTTCTGACCCTTTCTCTCCGGTCGCGTCCTCTGGACATGGCTGTCTTTTCCTCTTTAATCAAACCTATTGTATTGCCCTCCATTAGGGTGCAAATACCAGCTCTCTTCGATAGGCAGACAGTGAGAAAGGTTCTGGTAAACCTGAGGCACAGAGGACGGCGGGCTGGCGGGGGTCCTCGCTGCACCCGCTGGCTGTGTGATGTCCAAGCAGCAGGAAGACTGATCCACAGCTCCTCTTCAGCAGCTGCTCTCCCGATACACAATTAAAGGCCATTGTGTGCGGCAGGCCACTGGCTGTAATTACATTAGCAGAACTCAGATAGGGGACTCTCTTTGTAACGTAGGTTTACTTAGCGTTCTCCATTCCCTTTCTTTCCTCTCAAGCGGGGCTGCACAATTAATCAAACTATAATCGGAAAAGTGACCCAGTGTGATTGTTAAACTGCAAAAGACTGTGATTTAATTAAATAAATATAGTGTTCATGGGCCACATGTTTTTTTATAGGGATGAGAGGCTATTTTGTCTGTAATTGAAGTGTTTTTAGGAAATTCACATGTGAGCGGACCACACGATCCGTCAGGATATTAGCTTGATATAAGTCTATATTGTTTTTCTGCCTTGCAATTAATGTGAAAATATTTTATATAATAATTATTAGTAGTACTTATTGTGTGATATATATAAAGGATAGTTTAAGAATTTATTTCAAAGTGTTTTATTACATTATTTGTAATGAATACAAACCTTCTGTGAGGAAAAATGTTTTTTATCGGCTTTAGACGTGACTGTCAGCCAAAACAAAACATTCAAACAAGAAAAACTAGCAATTTTGTTTAATAATTTGTTATATAATTTCAGATGTGTTATTAGGCAACTTTCTATTCATTCATAACTAAATTATTTTCACAGTCAAGTTGACTCACAGTATCCAGATGAGTCTTTGTTATTAGTTTTGGAGTGGTTGATATCAGAGAGTAACATACCTTGGGATGTTGTGACTGGCCAATCAGAATCAAGTATTCAAAAGCACTGTGAAAAAGTCAAGTATAATAGGTTTGTATTCTTAGGATTGAGGATTGTAGTCAGGAATGAACAACAGAGAAAGCGGAGTGCAGACACAGTGGTTTGGCTGTGTGAAAACAAGACTGGCGGAGGTGACAGCAGATCAATGGAGGATTCAGAGTTTGGGCTCCCAAACTCACAACTCCAGCGGTAGAATGCTGACGCCTTAATCAGGGAGTCGTAAGGCCATCCCCTCTGCAGACTCCAATTTGGGGGCGGCAATGAACTGTCTTTAGTGTGATCAGGACAGACGGAGAGATGGGATTGTTTGATTTGCCAGCACGTCACTACCCGGGATTCAACCAGGGCCTTGTGGGAAATCACTTGCCAGCAAAAGAGTCTTCATGTTCATTTTGTAGCAGTGGATGGAGCAACACTTAAATAGAGCCAAAGAGTTTAGAAGTCATGAATCACCTGTAGAGAAAAAAGAGGATTGTTTGTTATGGATGTTTTGCTTTCTAAGGCAAGAATCACTTACTATTGCTTATACATCGTGTTAAACTATTACACATTGGCAGCCTTTGTACTACAGTCATGAATAATATTTTGTGGTGCTTGTTGAGGGGAATTGTGCAGTTATTTAGTGCTTGTAAGCTTTTAAAATCGCTTAGGAGAAATAGACTTAAAATACATTTGTTGAACTACAGTAAGAGCTATGAAACAGATTGTATAGCTAAAGTAATCTTATTTTGGATACATTTGCTGAGAAATGTATTGAAATATATTGCTTTTCAATTGCCCGTTGGACAAATCTATCCTTGTTGAAAACTCCTAAAACTCTGATTAGTGATTTTTGTTTCTCATACTGCAGTGTTTATTCAATGACATCTGCATTGTGAAGTCATCCTGTGTGTAATAATATCAGTCTGAATGTGACTTATCCAAGCATGAAGAACACAAGAAATGCAAATCTAGCAATACAACAAACTCCTAGGGGAAAATAAAAGCATTCTTTTAAAAACGTATTATCTGTTTGTCAGTGTGATGAAGGCAGCCGTTCATAACACATGACAGGCTTTAATCCTAATGATGTGGTGATGATGATGATGATGTCATAATAGCGTGGCGTACAACACATCGTCTCAGTTTTCTTATGCGCTTGATTTGATTAATGGAGTTTACTGCATTGCAAACACATTTGAATGGGAAAAATAAAAGCTGGGTGACAAACAATCACAGGGTTTTTACTGTTCTGCTTGTTTTACACTTCAGAAATGTTTAACAGAAGTTGTGCGCCACTGCCGACAGCAAAAACATAATTTCCTGATTGAAAAGTTCTCCCGGTGGGGGCTTATTAAAGTACAGTTGTTTCCCCTCCACTTTTATTCCTTTGTTGTACGGGACATATAATTATACTCAAAGACAAATTATTTTCTGTGTAGCCTTGGAGCTGTGCTTGTTACGTGCAACACTATTGATATTCCTCAAACATGCCTTTTTTTCTTTCTTTTCTCATTTCTCCTTCTCTTTCTTGCCCTTTTCCTATTATATTTTTCTTTTACTTCCTTTTTTCTTTATCTTTTGTTTCTTACTCCTCCACAATTTTAAGCAATTAATTGAGCTGAAATGACATCATGTTCAAGCCTTGGACTATGTTTAGAAATCATTGCAGCCTTAGTAGTTTGGTTTCCTTAACAGCGATAATGAATTTATGTCATTGTGAAGTTTTCATGCTGCGTCATGACTGGACAATTGGCTGGAAATTTGTTTGCAAATTGAACTGAATGGTCTCTTACCATTCACGGTTGGTCTTTATGGTCTTTACTACAAATTAAAATACAAATGAAGTTTTATTCAAAGTTACAATGTTCAATTTATAGTGGTTTCATAGTGTGTCTCGTTTAAACTCTACTGTTGTCAGTAATATCACAAAAGTGGATGAATATCACATAATATTTATATAAATGCTTAAACCCTAATGTTATCCTGTTAAGTACAGTGATGGTGTTGATTTCTACATTTGTGTACATCGTGTCTGACCATCATTCTCTCTCTTTCTCTTCTTTTCCAGGTGGGTAAATCCTTTATGAATCCTTCAGAAGCATCACATGGTGTACTGTAGTGAGTTTTTAACACTTTTAAATAGAAAGTTGCTTTGTGACATAACTTGCGTTTTACCTACTTAACAGTTTGCATCCAACTTTTAGTGTTGCTGATGTCAATTACTGTGTCAATACATCATGCCAAAACCCTAAGGCTGAAAAGGACAGGGAGTTGGATTTTATGGCTTGTGAGTGCATGTGTGTGCGTGGATCTGTCTGTGCATGATTATATTAATTTCAGAGCAAACACAGGGCTCAGTGATCTCTGTGTATGTGTGTACATTGATGTATTGTGTATGTGTGTGGCAGGACTAGCTGAGGTGTCCTTCTGTGTGAAACCCTGTCCGTAATGAATCTCTGACAGAGATAAACCTTTTCAGTCCAGTGTATTATTGCGATGACCTTTCTTCTGACCCTTTCCTGTTTCTCTATTAGAAATTTCCCACAATTCCCTCCTTTTCTTAGCCTTCCTCTATTGACAGAAAGGCTCAAAAATACAGACAAAAGATATTTTTTCCCGATTTTGTATGGTATTACATCATTTCCTATGATACAATTATATTTTAGTGATGATTGTTAAAAAAACACAGTTTTTTCTTATGAGGGGGTTCAAATAAAGAAGCTTGTGCCTTTATCTAGGCCCTTATGGAGTAGAAAAGAAAGGAAGTAGGAAAGTGGCAATGACTGGTGTGAAATGACTGTTAATGAAGTTTCAACATCATAGGGAAGAATTTCAAGTTTAGAAACAAAGAGTTGACCTGGCTGGAGTCCTGCATAAAAACACATAAAATATTTATTTTTAATGTTTTTTATTAACTATGACAAATTATTACATTTAATATGGTATCATTGAATTACTGGCAATTAATTGTGAATTTAAAATCTCTACAATGCATATCCTAGCATGCTGGTACACACCGTTAGTCTATTGATGAAAACGCTTTTATCCAAAGCAGGAACATGTTCACATGCAGATACTGAAGGCCGATGTTACGATGTTCTTTTGGATTATGGAGGTAGTTTTGAGTTCTGAACGTTACAGTATGTTTTCAGAGTACATCAAGCTCTTTTATCGTAATAGATCAAGGGAAATTGGATTCTTTGTGATATGACCCTTTTGGTGCTTTCAGGGGCTGATGACATGGCTTATGATCTCCTGCTGGCTTGATATCTTAATAAGCAGATGTAGTATGTGTATATAGATGAGAGATAGTTGGAGCTTTAAACAACATACTCTGAATGCATAAAGAACAAATAGTTTGATTAGACACAGACGGCTGAACTTTTCTGTTTTTATATCTTCGGTTTGGACCCCTGACTTCTTTTCCGTGAACGCTACCCGACCGCAGTGAGCTAATTTGGGGTAGGGGCTTGCGACGACCTTAAATGCTGTTTTTTCTTTCTTCTCCTCCCATGACCACACTGTAAATGCGGGTTGACCGTGCTCCATTCACGGGCTGGTGAGTGAGCTCATGTTACCCAGAACTGAGACTGCCGCAAAGTATTTGTTGTGGGCTGCAACACTGCTGGGAAACCCACAACCGTAGGCTTTCATTACTCTGGAACACATTAGTCTTGCCTCTGGATGGTGTAAATCACAGAGGGAAATGAGCCCTGTTTTCTGTATTTGGTGCAGGGAGGTTGAGGTTGCCATGTATCACAAGACAGGTCCAAGTGGCTACCACTTTTTTTCGTCATCCAGACTTGTATTCCTATTCTACACTTCTTTTAATGCCAATTTTTGTGTTTGTGAAGACTAATGCTATAGGCTTGCTCTGTGCTTTGTGGGCGTTGAAGTTCTTTTCATTCTCTTTGACAGAGTAATTGCTGTGATTTATTTTATTTCCATGCTTCAAATCAGGCCAGATTTAGAAATGTGGTAGTGTATCTTAAGCAGAAAGCTTTTCCAAATTCTTAAAATATCCCTACCAAGTAAATTATAGTCTAGCTAGCCATCTATTTTCATTCAAAACAGAGTTCCAATGATTTACAGAAGGCAGTCATGGCCTAGCAGTTAGTAGTACATGTGCTACAGACATGATAAACTTTAATGTTCATTTATTTATCATTGATTATCACACTTGTTTGCAGTGACACACCAATGCTTGTCGGTCACCGCTTCTACAATGTTAAACTTTCAGAAATGACCTTTCAGAGCAGCTTATTGCATCTTCATTGACCTGCGTAATATCAGTTGATGAACGAGGTAATAAAGGTCCCTATCAATCTGCGATCCAACTTATGATCCACCTTTCGTCATTTCTGTCTGCCTTTGTTTAATATGGCTGATGCCATTGTCTCATTGACCTTGTTGATACTGACAGGCCTTGAATCGCACATGTAATTGCTGTGTATAATTGTCTGGACCCTTTTGATTTTATTGTGCTGAATGGCATTGCTTTGACTCCGCTAGTGCTTGCTAATTAGCAGCGAGCAAAGGGCATGAATCAGGCTGTTAATCTGAATTAAAGACTTGATCAATGTTGTTCACAGTAGCAGAGGGCTTCCTCGTACGTTTGCCTTCCTTTGTGACTTGTGTGCTGCTGTTTCATTTGTAATGATCGCTGATAGCTGAAAGTTTTCTGGTGATCTAAGGCTGTGTTTGGATACTACCTAATGTGCTATAAATACTATTTTTACAAAATATCATATTACTTCATTACTTGCATGTTTATTTTTGAAGTAATGATTCTATACCTCGTAATTATGATTTGGATTTTAAATATTTGTTATCAGATTTTTAGCAGTCTGATCAATTTTAATGCTCAGTTAAGTTAGACATGAAAAATATTAGTATGGGTCTGTCATGAATGATTTGGTCATTTTGAAAGAATCTTTCATTTGATTTAGTTGTCTTAGAGAGTGATTCATTAATCTTGTTTTGATCACGCCCTTAACACTTATTATGTGGCACAAACTCAAAAATGTAAAATATCTGTCCCAGATAAAAAGTGAATGTAATATATATTATACGTTTTTCTTATTTACATAGATTTTTCCTAGGCCCCTCCCCTTGACCCATGTTTTAGCCAATCACACACACACATACTCGCATATGTTTAAGCTTAGAAACAGAGGCAGGATCATTTCCAAAGCAGTTTATTCTGATAGTCTGTATAGGATCCTTTCTACTTGGTAGTTCTTCCTCCAGTAGGAGTTTCTAAACAGATAATCTTCATTATGTATAGCTGATCGTCTCAGGGAATTTTCTCTGTACGCTTCGATTCAAGGCTCCAAACGCTGCCGGCCTCGGAAAGGATACCGCGGCTCTGTTTTAAACAATAGGATTGTCTCTCCCGCACGGCACAGGCTGATGAAATGGCTGGGGAGAAATATTGTTTTCTCTTCAATTGATGAGCACAAGTATTTTGGGGCTTCAATAAAGCGTTAGAGGAGAGAAAAATATACAGCCGCATTTCTCTGGATTTTCCTCGATTTTGATGCATTTTTGCACCTTTTTCTTTCATTTCTCTTTGTGTTTGTGAATCAATATCTCTGTGTCTCATCTACAGTGTAAACAGTAAACAGACTCACATCTGCTGTTTTTGAGCGTGTTTTTCAATCTGCAAGAGGTGTTTATATATATAGTAGTCAAATACATTTGACAGACCAGCTAGTGCCAGTCTGTAACACACACACACATACTGTAAACTGTATCCCACACCAAAAAGAAATATTTGAAGATGTCGGCTATCACACAATTGAACGCAGTGTTGTTGCTCGGCCTATTAAGAATTTGCAGCTCATCTCTTTCCTCATACACATGACAGTTCAGCAGTGTATCTAATCTGCAAGAAAATATGCCAGTGAATGTAATGCATTACACGTCTCATGTTCTTCTCATTCGGGGATGGAATTGCAGAGCACGCAATAAACAAGACTATGAATAAAAAGCATTGAAATAAAGAGGTTTTGGGCTAGAAGCATACAGCTTATCTAATGGGCAAACAGAAGTTGTATTTTGTTTGGATCAACTAATATTTTGAGCCACTTGCATGCAGATGGTACATTTAAAGATATCGTCTACATGTGTCTATTTAAAGATAATAAAAGAAAATGCTTCGTTTCTTTCATCTTTTCATGTTTCTAAGTAGATCTTTTTCAGCTGTGATGAAGGTCACTCATTTGTCCTGTAGAGTTTTGTGTGCGGCTGTCATGATTTAATTAAGCTGAATACCCATGTATGTAATGGCATAACCTATTTGCTCAGCTATAAAACCCTGAAGGCCGACCACCCACAGTCCAAGATGCGTAATTGGTCAGATTGTCTATAGTATCGTATGAATATGGTGTTGTATGAAGGTATTTGTATGCAGTATTGTATAACTACAGCTTTCATAATGAGTTTTACTGATTGGCAGTACAGTATCTTTTACGAACTTAAGCAGAAAGTAGATGCAATGTGAATTATTTAAGGTAAAAGAGCGAGGTTCAGTCTTGCTGTTTAATATATAATAATTGTATCAGATGATGATGATGATGATGATGATAATATTATCATCAACAACAACAATAATAATAATAATAATAATAAAAATTATTATTATTATTATTATTTTATTTATTTTATTTTTCTTTTTCTTTATTTATTTATTTATTTATTTTCTCTTGTGTATTTATTATTGAGTTTTGCAAAGGCTGACATACTTTTATAAGCTGTTTTATTATTTTATATAGGTTTTAGCTTTCTTTTAACCGTTATTGCTGATGTAAACTGCTTTCAGTTGCTCCACATTTTGATAATTTTTGTGTCCGTGTTTGTTATTTAATGGATAATGATAAATGTTATCTTCTGTCGTCACAATTTTTATATGGCTCTTTTAAATATTAGATTTTTTTTTTCAGTGGCATCCTGCATATTAAATAAAGGTGGTGGATTGTGCCACATATTGCCATCCACAATAAAATGTATATCAATCAAGCATATTATTATAAGATAAAATGCTAAAGAGTTAGCATTTCCTCAAAAAGACCCTACACAGTATAACGGCATTTGGTTTGACTTGAAGGCATCAGTGTTTCCTTAGAAAGAGTTCAGTATGGTCCATATTCTATCTGTCTTAGAGACAAATAACCGTGATCATGGTGGGAACACACACGTATTACAGTTTCGTAGAAGGCCACAGTCTCCAATGTTTCAGAGCTATTATCCAGCAGTTCAGATGAGATCCACATCTCCGGCTCAAAATGCCACATCGAATACAGATAACCAACAGTGTGTGTGTGCGTATGTGTATTTATAGCTGTTTTTAAACCCAATTTTACAAGAGCAAATCAAGCCGTCGTCTCGGGGAGCACAAGTAAAAACATTCAGTGGCAGAGCTGGCACGTTTCACGTTCTTCTGTATTGCATTAATATGTCTTTCACTTCATTTTTAAAGAGACCCAGATGTGAAACAGATGGAATTATAATGAAGATCAAAGAGTGTGTGGTTGGGTATTATGCATAGACTGTGTGTGTGTGGGGTGGAGGGCAGTGGTTTGTTTTGGAGAGAGGGTACTCGCCTCCCGAAACACAGCAGCGTGCGCTCTGGTGCCTTTATTAGTTCCCGCTGAAGTCACAAGCCAGATGGGTGAAATTGACCACAACTTTTTATTATAAACAGGATATTTTTAGCTAGCGCTGTATAGAGCAGAATTTCCATTTGAGTGATGTTTCCTTTCCGTGTGTTTTGTTTTTCTTGCTCAATTCACTTTGAATAGCATGCAGATAATTCTCACAAAATAACTCTTTTTGTAAACTTATTTTTACAAAAGTTGAAGAGTTTTAAACCTAATAGTCTACAATCACTGTTCAACCATCGGTTGACCCAATGAAGCCTGGTTTGATAACATGAACTTTTTAATAAACCTGATCAGTT
The DNA here is from genome assembly GCA_019155185.1 of Beaufortia kweichowensis. Classification (NCBI taxonomy): domain Eukaryota; kingdom Metazoa; phylum Chordata; class Actinopteri; order Cypriniformes; family Gastromyzontidae; genus Beaufortia; species Beaufortia kweichowensis. The sequence goes on along the minus strand of CM032815.1, from coordinate 1,501,571 downwards.
CTTTGTATTGATCAGTAAGATGTGTCTGCTCAGATACAGCATTCATTAGTTCTCCAAGTCTGTAAGTGTGTTCATTCTGGAGGGGTGGCTATTAGGATTGACCGCAATGGATTGTGGAGGATGTTGCCGTGTCCTTTACCAGATCAATAAAATGGAATCAAGTCAGTAGGAATAACCATCAGTGAGAAGGAAATCGTGAGATGTTTGGAAAGCCACAGATTGAGGGGGTTAAATCTAAAATGAGGTTGAAACGCTTTCGTATCGATATTGTAAATTTAAAACAAGGTCGTAGTCCGAATATTGACTGGGAACCATTAGGTTAGTTGCCACTGGTAAATAAACAGCTTGTGGTTGTCCTCCCGCTGTGGTTACGGATGTATGTTTTGGTATGAAGTTGGTGTGTGTTTTGTACCAAGAATCATATTTCCTCTAGTTTGAAGAGAAAGCTGGTAGTAATTTTCTGCTCTGGGTGTATTTTGGCTTGGCTGACAGACTCCATGTAGCACCTTCATGGTTCAATAGAGACAACTGGGAATCCATCTGTAAGTGAACATTAACTTCAGCAGACTTCCATGAACCTCGGAGGACACTGGGGTTAGTGCCACAAAACACACAGTTTGAGAAGATATTTCTGTGGATGGACAAATAGATTGAAAAATGCATAATTGACTAGTTATGAAATCATAGAGATTGATGTTTGATTGAGGTCAGCTCAATATTTAGCTCATGAATTTCTTTTGACAGTCTGCCCATCTCTGTTGTGTCTGAGACTGTAATATAATGGGATATTTTCCTCATTCTGGGATGCCGGGAGAGAACTGATGAATGTAATGAGTTAACGGGCAGACAGAGAGAGTTGTTAATGCTAATCAGATGGATGAAGGATTTGATTAGCCTTCATTAGTGGATTGGGATGGTGATAAACAGTAAGTCTCTGGAGAAAGCCAGCAGGCCTGCAGATGGAAGTTAAGGGCTGGATTTGATGAAGGCAGTGTTTGGTTTGTTTTGCTAACTTATGCCCCATAAATACTACTTGGGTGTCTTTGAAGGAGTATTACTGATGAGAAACGGTGACCATAAAAATAAGATTGGAGATTTGTTTATGTATGAGCCATCTTGTCAGTATGAGTATTTCTGCCTACCTTACTTAAGTAAAAAGAAAAGAAAACCACACCTTCAGGACTAACCCTAACCCTGATCTGCAGATAGTTATTAGTTAACATATCATGTAAATGTAATGTAAAATTGAAAAATGAATAATTCTTCCAGTCCACAGGAAAACTGTTGTTGCTACTTTCTTCATAGTTTTGTTTGGTTTATGGTACTTCCATGTTTCAATTTTAAAACGTAGCATGTCATAATAACGAGTTTCCCATTTGCAATGTGCAGTAAAGTTTCTCAGCTGTAGTTGATATTGCATGCTTTGTGTTCCATCATGACAAACAAGTTTAAATGCTAATGTACCGCTAGCGTAGGCATTATTCTGGTCTCACACTGCATCTCAAGATCAGACACCTCAACCTCAATGATGGATGAGCTCCACCATGTGTGTGTGTTTCCGGTGTGTCTTTACTAAAGGACAGAAGGGCTGTTTGTGGCAGTAAGCAGTCAGGACAGTGAAGCAGATCTCTTCAGCCCCTCCTCTCTGCTCTGTTAACATGTCTTCTGTCTGTCTATAGTAGCTAACATGCGTGTTTGTGCTCCTCGCTGTGAGTGACAGTGAAGTTACAGCAGTGGAAGAGGGTTATTCACACTCTTCTCCTGGAACAGATTGTCTTTTTCTGCCCTGCCACCCCTCACACCGTTCTGTCCTACACCTATGTGTGCGTAGATCATTTTTCCATAAAGAGAAATGCCTGAGATACTCTTATATTCTTATATATAGTCCATTTCACAAGATGTAAACAACACTGGTCCAGAAGCACTTCCTGTTTTAGTTTTTTGTATTTCACATATGTAAATTAAATTCAATCTTAAAGATGTTTGTTAAACAAGTCAGTTGTGTAGTGTTAAAAAACTGAGACAGGAAGTGATTCTGGACCAGTGCTGTTTACATCTTGTGAAATGGTCTATAAGAGGTACTCTGATTGGTGCTTTGCTTCTCACCAAAAAGTCGAACTTTCTGTGACAAATAAAAACTAATATTTTTTGGAGTATGTATACTGTACATAGTAAGTTACTTCAAAAGAGCATGTCAATTCATTGTATGTGATGCATCCACTTTAAATGTCAGGGCCTGTTGTGTTTATCCCACTTAGGCATTTTGGAAGTGAGGTCTATCAATGCCTTCCATACACAGCGCTATACTAGCATTTAACATCAGTTTGCTGACCTTGAAAGACTTGAAAGAAACCGTACCCCAGGATAGCCTCGCTGGATTCGCTCTTGAGATGAGAGAAACGAGGGGTAATCTTTTTTTACAAACATCAGCACAGCGGATTCTTATGGTTCAGTACTCCTGATTGAGTTCCAATGAAGGACGGATGCTCACTTCAGCGGCCGTGAAGCTTTGCTGGACGTGAGATGTGCGTAGATGCGGGGTGATGATTCTTAGTATCTTAGTATTCTTAGATGATTTTTAGTATTTAATGTTAATCATAGTTTTTGAGTGTTAAAATTAAATTAGATCGGTATTTAATTATACTTTATTTTATTCATTTTTTGTAATGTTCAGTAAAATCACGAAAACAATTTTGTAAAAAAATGGCAAAGCATGTCATATTAATGAAACTTTTAGAGTATTGAATTGACTGTATAAATTTAGCCCATCAAAGGAATATTAGTAAAAAGTGACTTTCATGCCTGATACTTTGAGCTGTTTTCCTTGTTACATTTACATTTAGGCATTTATCTGATGCTTTTATCCAAAGCGACTTACAATAGTCGCTTTGGGAAAACGCAGCATATACGTTACAAGTGACTCTTTCAGGCGGGTCACTGGATTTTGTAATCAAACACATTTATCACAACGAATTTCCCAGCTGGAAACAGTCTGAATCCATGGGCAAGTTCATCCAAGACCAATGCAAGCTGGAGATTTCTACCCATGTTCCTTTGCAGGGTCGACTCAGGCTAAGACATTCAGCATGAATATGTTCTTCTTTTCAAGCCTTGGGTGGTTTCAGGCAGAGGAAGCTAGTGTGAAAATGGCTGAAATGATGGCAGGCTGAGCGGGAGGGTCGGCCTCTCCTCACTTCCTTCACTGGACTTGATGGATCTGGTGTCACAGATGATATAACTAATACTAATCTGGCTTTGTCCGGGGCCTTCTGCTCGGTCGTTTGAAATTGGATTTGTCGGGGGGTTTATTTTCTTTTTCCTTTTTGTTCTTATACTTTCACTTGGTTCTCTGCCTGTCTTGTGCTTTTCCAGCCACATGAGCGAGAAATAAACACTATTTGGTTGGATTATTATTGCAGTTTAGATGTTTTTAGGGGTAATTTGTGGTTTGCAAACATAAAAATAGGATAGCATTTCTAATGTAGCATGTTTTAAAAGATGGAAATTCAATGCAAAACATACAACAATAATAGCAAAATCTACTTGCATTTATATTTTTACTAAGAGGAAACTTTAACATGCTTCAGGATTTCAAATGAATTGGTTTTAAATGACAGAGAGTCGAGAGAGAGAGAGAGAGAGAGAGAGAGAGAGAGAGAGAGAGAGAGAGAGAGAGAGAGAGAATATTGCAACAAATTCCAACTGGATTTTTACTGCTAAAGTCAGAGATGACTGTCTGAGATACTCTTATATTCCCAAGAGATACTCTTGACTGACATTCTCTTTGAGAAAGTTGATGGCCAAATAAAAAGCAGTGCCTCTAAATCATTGCGAAAATATTGTGAAAATTTGCAAGAATGATGCCATAACTTTGAACATTCAGTAGAATAAATAAAAGATATTCATAGCGCAAGTTTCCTCTTTGATCCGATATAAAGCTCGTTTTTAAGAGCCGTGCGGCTGTGACGATCTTTCTCGCTTGCTCTCCGTCTTACTTTCAAATCCATTTACATCTCAGGCATTAACAGAAATGAGGGAAGTGGCGGAGAGGAAAAATAGAGGAGTTATTTTTAACAGGAGCTCAGTCTTGCTCGCCCAGTCAGGGGTCTGTGAGGACACAGGCTTGCCCTGACAGCACATTAAAAGAATGATCCTTTCTCTCCCACCCCTGCTCTTTCTCATTCCTCTAATTCCTACTTTCTCTGTCTCATTCGCTCTTTCACAAGTGTCACACACACACATACTCGGTGGGATTTCACTTTGAATGAGACTTGCTCATTGACAGCACTGGTTTTTGCGAGCACTATCTGTGGGTTTTTATTTAGGACCAATTCACTAAAGGCGAGACAACGTGATGACACGTACCTGTACAGTTGCAAACCATGAAGTACTGCAAAAGGCAATTCTGTTTTTGATTGTAAAAAATGTTTGTATTGTAAACAAAACCCATGATATGATATAAACACAGCAGTATTTTAATGCGTTTAGCACCTGCTCACGATGTGTTTATTAAATAAGACACAGGTTTGGTAATAAAATATTTTATTTCCAGCCCATTTGTACATACAGATATCTCAGACTGCCTCAGACATTTGCAGATCTGCTCTGAATAAGGCTTATTGACAACTTTTCCTCTTTTTTTTCCATTTTCTCTTCTCACTTTTTCTCTGTGGCAGTTTTTGCTGAATCTGTGTTTAATGAAACTGATCTGTTTAATTTGGTTATAGTATGTTTCTTGTTCTGTGTGTTAGAAAATACATCCTCTAGAAACTTAACTTACACCGTTGTTCCTCAGGGAAAACCGTTAGCTGTGGTTGGGAATAACTTAAAAATAGTGCTTAAAAATAACTAGACTAATTATTAGGACGAATGGCATTGTGGTTATAACTCCATTGGGACATGCACGATACATGGCTGTTAAATCATCTGGTCACCTCGGTGTGCATTGACTTTATAAATTGCTGCAGTTACTGTATAGTATACTGTGTTTGGAGTAGAATACTAATGTAAGGGCTGGGTGATACAGCAAACACATTTATTGACAATATAATGTTCATATTATTCCGTTTTGATAATTATTGTTACCGTTTTTAGGACCAGCAGAAAATAAAGTTTTTTGTTTTATTCACTGTACTGTATTATTCCCATTTTAACTGTATTACTGTCAAATGTCTTGGTAATACTGTAAATAGACTTTTTAAACAGCATTTAATAAATATCCAAATTCTATAAAACCAATATTGTTTTATTGCCCAGCCGTACTGTCAGGTATACATGTGAAATGATTTTTAACATTTCAGATTGTAGTATGATGCACACCAGCATGCTTTGTGTATGAGTGGTGGTCATCTGGGAATGCATCTTTAAATACATAAACATGTATGTTCACAAAATGCACATTGTAATATTGTAATACAAGTAGTATGATAGGGCGGTCACCATGTGTTCCATTCATATGCATGTGAATGTGTCAGACCGTAAACTAGTAGTAGTATATTATGCTGGAGCATATGGGGTTTCTAAAAAAAACCCATTCTTCACACCTTGTCCCCCCTCCTCATCCTCACGTCCAGCCCACTGTGTTATACAGATCTGTCATTATCAGCGATTAGTGCCTCCGGTTTGATTGACGTGTGTGGGTCTGTCTGGCAAGCCCTATGGGGCATGCTGGAAGGTGAATGTTCAGAGATCCATACTGGAGAAAGATTCACCTGAGCAGACAGTCGGACGAAAGTGCAATACTCCTGCTTTTACACACACATACCTGCACACATACATACTTTTTTAACCTAAGTTTTAAAGTAGGACAGAGAGAGAGTTACACTTGGATATGTTCTCTGCCACCCACACACTTTTCCTGTCCACATTGATGAGATGTTTGTGAAGAGGTTACTGGTGGAGCTTAGAGAGTTTTAGGTAATCCACCCACCACACACACACCAGACCCTCAGGTGTTCTCTGCTCATACAGTATGATGTGAAGTGTCACTTTCAGATTTTATTCACTTCCATTAATGAGCTTTCGTACGGTTATTCTCCTGTATAATAATAGTACATGCATAATCATTACAATTTTCAGTTTTTGTATATTAATTTCTTTGTTTAATAGTTCTTGTATTATACAACAGTAAGGTTGGATACTTAAATTTGATTGGTCGAACAGAGTGGCTGTTCTGTAGTCTATGCGGCGGTTTTCTGGACAGGACTTCACCTGATAACCGTCACTGCATACGCATGAAAATGCAAACCCAAACTAAAATTTTTTATTTTAGATATTTAATTTTTAAATTAAAATGTAAAATTATTATTAATTTTTATTAAAATATATTTTATTAATTTATATTAATTTTAGTATTTTTCTTTTTTTTATTTCAGGTATTTTTTTAAATATCATTAACGTTAAAAAAATTTTATTATTATTTTGTTTATGTTTATTGTTGTAAAAATGTGTCAAATATTTCATCTTGAGTCTGTACACCTTACGATCAGTATGTAATTTGTCATGATTCAAATAGAATTCAACTATGAAATATTAAAGTTAAGTGAAATAATATAGGTGTTCCTCCTGAGTTACAGATTAGATGTAAATCTTGTCCCAGATTAAAATCCATGTTATCTTAAAATATATCAGTGCTATTGTTTTGTCTCAGGATGCACCTCAGTAACAGTCATTTTTTGTAAGGCACGTTTGTAAAACAATGCTTGAATATCCTAATTTAAGGCCTAGTCCCGGCTTAATCTAAACCCTGTCTGGGAAACCGGCCCTATAGTTTGCCACATGTCTGCATCTGCTGCATTCATGAACTGGACTTCTTCAGTGAAACAAAATCAATGAAGTAACTGACCGGTTTTAGGCTGAGAAGATATTATCTGAAAAGTACTTTGTATTCATTTCTTGTTGGAAGAGTTGTTGTATGAAAGCAATATCAATATCGACTGTGCGAGGTAATCAGAGGTCCTGTGGTCGACTGATCACACGAGGTCCCACGCATTGATACAGAGTCGAACTGCACTCCTCGCGTCATATAGCTTTATTGGTATTTCCTGTATCGTGATATAGCGTTCCAATATTCAGACAGAGTAGCCACAAAACGTGTTTTGGACTCTTAAGATGCACTTACAGTATGGAAGTAACTGCATCAGAGAATGTAACAAAATGTCAAACCAAGTGGAATGGAAAAGAAACACATAAATACTGTAATATTTCCAAGCAACAGTAACATTAGTTTACTTGAACTAACAATGAACAGCATTTCTACAGTATTTCCTTCTTCTAGAGCATTTACAAATATTTACAAAATTACATTTTGTATTTTGTTTATTGGTAAATGATTTCATTTGACCCAACTAACTGAACAGTTTTATATACTGAAAAAATACTGTTGTGTGCCATAGTATATTATCATGCTAATTAATTACTACACTTTGTTATTTTATGTTATAATATTCTATAGGAATAACTATAACTCCTTAATTTGACTATAGACCATTTCACAAGATGTAAACAGCACTGGTCCAGAAGCACTTCCTGTCTCAGTTTTTTAACACTACACAACAGAACATTTACAACTGACTTGTTTAACAAACATCTTTAAGATTTAATTTAATTTACATATGTGAAATACAAAAAACTGAAACAGGAAGTGCTTCTGGACCAGTGCTGTTTACATCTTGTGAAATGGTCTATAGTTTGTTATGGTAAATATTAAAGTATACTACATAATTTTTTCATGGTGGATCATTATTAGTCCATGTAATATTGATAAATACATGAACTATTGTCAATGAATGACAACTTATTGTAAAGTGTTACCGTTTTAAAAGATTAGTTGTGTAATAAATCTCTCTGCTGGGATACGTGTGCAAACTGGTTGACTGGCTTATAGTCGGTGATCTTGTGAAAAGTTGAAAAAGTTTACTTTTTAAATTGAAGAGTAAAGTAAGTTTGGAAAAGTTGGAGCTTTTTCTAAAAGTTTGTAAATGTCTGATATTTTTAGAGTAATTTACAGGTTTTAAGTGTTTTATCTTGTCTGCAGTATTGTTTTTAACAGTTATTTTTTACACAGTACAGATATACCCGTGAACACGCTTGTAGACACGTTCACATGCCACTGCGATGAAAACTTTGAAAACCCTCACGTCTCCTCTGCCTTTTGATTAAAACCCGATGATCTCGAACGATTCGACAGATTGTACGGTATGCCGTGTCCATTCCTCGGTGCGCGGCGTTGGCGTGTTCTACATCTCTTCTCATTCCTCTGCGAACATCATTTCTGCTCGAGCGGATCATGATCAATAAAGTCAGGCACCCGTGGAATTATGATGGATTAAAAACCTCTCACTCTTCATCAATCCATCTATCTCTCCACCTATCCATTCATCCCCCGCTGACCTCTGCGCATGTATCGACGCTGATGAAATGAGATGTTTGATTCTACCTGGATTCTGAGAAATCTTCGAGTAAAACTGTAAGAAAGTAGTGGTGAAGATGAAAAGTTTACATAAGGATCTGACAGTCCCTGCAACATCTCTTCGATATGTTAAGTGAACTTCCAGTGATGAGGTAATTAGCACTTGATACGGTTATCTATATTCACCTCGTGAAGAAAGAGAGGGAGCTCATCTGTAATGAAAGATTCGCCGACCAAAACGACCTCCTTTAATGTCTCAATCACACATTTCCAGAGCGTTCTCAGAAAGATCTATACGCTTCCTCCACCTGCCTTCTCACATTAAGCGGGAGTCCAAGTCTGTCTTCTCCCAGACCTCAGATCTGCTAATCCACTCGCACACGAGGCTCCGTCTTGCATTTTTATAGCTTAATTCTGCATGTGAGATGTTCCATTATGACAGATGTGCTTGGCAAGCGAATATTTATATATGTGGATCTAGACCATTATGGGTTTATGGGAAGCAGTGAATGAAGATGTCAGCCCTTTTTTCCACAATTTGCATTCGCAATATGTTGCTGGTAAATCACTCATTTAGCGATGACGGCTTTGTTGGGTATGGGTTGAGGTATTAGTGGCGTGTGTCTTCAACAAGTTCAGTCTGCGTGTCAAGGTAATTATTCTGGTCTTTCATCAGGGAGGAGATAAAAGATCATTCTTGCTTGCTTTGCGCTTTCTCTCTCCTTTTGCGTCCCTCCGGTCTCGGTCATCGAGTCCGTGTCTGCGTCTGACCTTTGAACCCTCCCGTCTGAATGTTAATTACTTATCATTGTTGGTCTAGCATCCTCTTCGGCTTTGTTGAACTAATTGGTTTCCTTGATCTTTTAATTGGGATTTTTTGCAGGCCATAATTCTGACATTTATTTCGTTTTTAGACATTATTTGAAGGTGGTTATAATTACTGTTCTTTTCCATTGAACAGACACACAGTGACACTGTGCTGTGAATAGACACCACATTTTTTCTTTTCATACATCTATTATTTATAGTCATATTTTTGCTTTTTATTTCATTTTAAAATTCATCTGCAAAGTAAATGAATTATATTGAGTTTCACATTCTTTGCTGCCTGCGTCAAGGTCTTTTTACCTGATATGGTGTTCATATGGAGCTGTATACAGTGAGGCATCACACGACAGGATTGTAACTAGACATGGGATTAAATACAGTGCTATGCAAGAGAGAATCAAAGATTAATCATAAAAACACTTTTCCTTCATATTTGTTTTATGCTGTTAACTCACTGCAAATACTGAGTAAACACATAAAAATGCATCCAAACTACAAATATTTTACAAATTTTAATTTTTTACATATTTTTTTTAATTGAAAAATTTCATTAACATGAACATTTGTTTATTATTTTTTGTTTATTGTTATGAAAATTTGTCAAATTGGCAATTTTTTCTTGAGTCTTTCCATCAATATAAAGTTTTTTTTTATAATTAGATTAGAGTTTAATAATGAAATATTAAAGTGAATAAGCGTTTCTTCTGACGAACTCAAAAGCTTTAAAAGCAAAAGATCATTTACAGTGTACACAACTATTGGCAAAAACGGTGTAATAAAATACAAAGATGCTTCAATGATTTACTCTGAACTGTTTTGAACTTGTTACGCCATCTTTAAAGCAACCTTTTTAGTGCGCGTTCCTCCGTGGCTCTGAGTCTGACACGGTGTTGCCTCCTCGTCTCCTGTCTCTGTTTCGCGTTTGATGGAGGGTGTAATGTCAGTCCGAACAACCTTCAGACTTTCACGTGGGAATTTATAAAAGCCTGGCCCTTGTCCGCACAAACACACAACACAAGCACTAACGTGCGTTTGCCCGTGTCAGCAGTAGCCTAGCCCGGAGCAGAGCAGGACTGCTTTAAATATTTAGCACACACAGATCGTGCCCCGTCTCCACTCGAGAGAGACATTACAGCCTCCCGGTCCCCTCTGTTCTTACTGCCTGGATGCTGTAGAGCGGTCTGTGCTCTGTAGCGTGATGTTTTACAGAACTTTTATGGAGGTTTAGTTCCCGTGAGGTGTAGACCTTCAAGTCCTTTTCTCCTTTTTTCGGTTTGTTCATATGAGGTCAGAACTCTTTATTTTAATGCTCTCAGCGGTGCTTCAAAAATGTTAAGAAAATGGATGAAAATTGATTTTTTTTTTTAAAGAATCAGGCAAGTTTTCTGTGTTGTATGTGCATTAGCAGGCCTTTTATATAGTTCTATAGTCTTTTATATAGTGTTTGTGTCTGTAATGTGGCTTGTCGTGACTTCAAAGAAATAGTCTCAATAGGTCATGTGCTCCAGTGATGTCACCACAGTTGTAAGTGATATAGTCAGTTAGAATAAAACAGAATATAAATAAAACAGAATTAATATTTTGATTAAAATTGCTGTTTTAAGGAACATCAATGATTTGTTATAGGGAAATATATACAATATATGACCCTGGACCACAAAACAAATGTTAGGATAGGACAATATTTGGCCGAGATATTTGAAAATCTGGAATCTGAAGGTGCAAAAAATCTAAATATTAAGAAAATCACCTTTAAAGTTGTTCAAATGCAGTCCTTAGCATTGCATCCACTCACTAAAATAAAACTTTTGATATATTTATGGTAGGAAATTTAAAAATATCTTTATGGTACATGATCTTTACATAACATCTTAATGATTTTTGGCATAAAAAATAGATTATTTTGACACATAGCATGTATTTTTGGTTATTGCTACAAATTTATCTGTGCTACTTGTGACTGGTTTTGTGGTCCAGGGTCACATATATTTATTTTGTGGGGCTTAACTGTCATGCAGATAATGTCATGATACTAAACAACTAAAAATCTAAATAGCCCTTCATGGAATATAATAAGTTTTTTCCCTGATTTTGTGGTGAAATATAAGATTTTCCCATATGCCAGCTATTTTTGCCAGACATAGCACATCTATTAGGGCATGGCATATCCATTTTAGATCTGAATCTCTCAGTTTTATCATATATATTCTTCCTCCATATGGAATTTTTGAAAGAAATTCACTTTTCTCTGTGCTATTCACAAAGTGGACCTGAGAGAAGCATTGAAATCTCCCGAGGTTCTTTTTCCCCATCAGAAAGTTGATAAAAACTTCTAGTAGTGTTCTGATTTGAGCAGGATAGATATTCAGGGCTGTGTCTGCGTGTGTGAGAGAGACTGTACGCTGACGGGCTCTTCTCATTTACAGCCTTAAACTTCTGAGGCAGATCTTCTCTCTCCTCTTCCATTTTTTGTCAAACTGTCAGAAATATGCATCGTCTGCCTCAAAATATTCATCTCTCTTTCCCTCTTCAGGCAACTCTGCGAAAGCCGCACTTGTCCGCGGAAAAGAAGAGATGGAAGCAGGGAGAGGCCGTGCCTCGATCCCACGCGTCTCTGATCAGAAACCTTTGAGAGCGGTGGCTCTCTGACATAGGTCAGACATTGACCATGAAAAATACAAAATCTGTGATGATCATGCTGTTGTGAGCTCAAGTCTGTGTGCGTCATACCTGAAAGATGGAGGCGGGATTTAATTGCCAGGAAACGCACATACTGATGAAATGTAGAGCTTGAATTCACTGTAAGATGCTTCGGATAAAAATGACCAAATGCAATAATAATAAACGTCACTCACTCAATTTGAACCAGCTTGGCAAAGCTGTGTGGCCAATCAAACCATCATAGGCTAGTTTGCTTTTTTCTGAAGTACTTTCTTGTTAACATTTAAAAGTAGTTATTAATTGCAAAGTGCACTCTCACATGCAGTTGGTATCAATCTGCCGGTTCCCACAGGTCTGTCATTGAAATGAACATCTCACGGGTATCTGAGTCAGCTAGCAGCCGCTAATCACATGACAGCAGACTCCTGGAAGATGAATGGAGCGCTGCTGTTTTCAATATTTATTTTCTCGCCTATTTGCATTCATCTTAATTTACAGGATGTTATTTATTCAAGGCTATGACATTGCACCGGAGTAAATAATTCCACAGCAAAATAATTTGCTTTCTTAGCGAAACACCACGCTAAGAGTTATTTGTGCGTTTATTGCTTTTTCCCCTCCTCGTGCTTTCTTCCCTCTTCTTTTCTTTATCAATTTGACAGGGCCGAAAGCTTTGAGAGTCTATCCGTGCTGGTAATGTAATGCCGTTCTGTAATTACCTGTGGAGGCCAAACGGCTTTTGTTAGCGGCGCGACTAAAGCTCATTAAAAGAAAGTTGCATGTTCTTCTTTTAGCTGAAACGCACATGTAGCTTTTAAATTCACACTTTCAACAGGGGTCTTTGATTTAGTGTCCTCACACACAACGCTGAATAAATTAGTCTGGGGGGTTTTAGTGATTTTGACTCTGTCAGGGTCCGCCGAACAGAGGCGCGAGTATTACGTGGAGGGCAGACCTGTCACTTCTCTCCAGGTGATGTGAAATGAATCATAACAATTATCATACCACTGCGCACAACAAATGGAAAGTTGTTTACTTTTATTTGTTTGCTATATTTTGGAACCTCAGGTAGTAATGAATCAACTATGACTTTAATTTACCACCTTAACAAGTCGTCATTGTCATGGATTTACGGCATGCTGAAAATCATTATTGTGACGTAACGTGGTATTGAAAGGTGTGTTTGGTGGTCAGAACGGTAGCTTGGTGGTTATCTTGCGGTGACAAAAAAAATCTGTGTGATGCCAAGAGTTGCTCACATCCATAACGCTGGAATTGCCCGTATGCATAAGACAAGATAAAGAAAGAGCCGAGTTGCTGACTATCCAACAGACTTTGCTCCAGAATTGTAATGACCACTTAAACGAGAGTTTTCAACCCTCCTGCTGTATTTTCCCTCCAATCAATCTCAAAGCCAAATGAGGCGATAATCTAATAAAAGCGCCATCCATTTCTGTGAGCGTGTTCATTTGGGACTGATGTCCGTGTGCTCACCTTTGGCTGGTACAGCTGTATAGCTGTGAGCAAAGGGAACAGGGCTTGTCCGAACCCACAGGTTTCCTTCCACTGAGGATTACTGTTGCAGTGCCTGTTCAAGTTAAATATTAAAAGCTAGAATAAATTTACCAGCTGCTGCAATTTATGTTAAGCATACAAAACCACACAGGTTTGTTAATGGAAAAAAATCTTTCATTAAAATCTTTCATCATCAGTTGCTCCATCTCTTTCGGTGATGTCACAAATTTTTTTTTTAAATATTACATTACAGAAGTAAAATGAATCCAGAGAACCCTTACATATCCATTTTAAAAAATGCCCCATGTAAATATATTATTATTTGTGTCGTGCATTTAAACTTGATTCTGTACCCGCTGTGCATGAACAATAAACCCGACCAACAACAAAGCAAGTATTAGGTTAATCTTTTTATCCAACTCAAAACTTCATTTTTTCCCACTCAATCTCACGGATTTCGTAGCATCTCCCCGTATTTGGATTCCATTTCTTTGTTCTTCCCAAATCAGCTTTGTGTTTACCGTGTTAGTTCACCTGACTGGGCAGCTTCAAGGCAGTTAATCCTCTCAATGTCTGAAGGAATCTGAGAATACAAAGCAGATCCTGAAACCTTCTCACTGTAGCTCAGGTCTGTCTGATAATGGCAGGTTATGGAAATAAGCGCCTTTCTTCAGTAATTCCAGTGTAATTTAACTCTGTTAGGTGTAGTTGCACTTGTTTTCTTCTGTATGAAATGTGTCGCTTACTCTGCATGTATCGCATCACATTACCTTTAGTTTTTAGTACAGAATTCTGTTTTTGCAAACCATTCTAACCATATACTCTATATACTATAAACATAAGAAAACTTTTGGAACTGAGACTGTATCAGCTTTGTTAAATAACAAAAACTGAATGTGTATGTAGCCGTGCAAACATCCAGTCAGGTGGTAATTGGCTTTTTTATTAACCTGTTAACTGTCACCGTTCAATAGCTGCAACACTTTTATTTCATTATTTCATTATTCATTATTCATATTTTATAGTTAAAATAACATATTAAAACACGTTAAAATATATAGTTTTTAAAATAAAAAAGTAATGCTAAAAATGCCTAAAAATATAATATATAAAATATATATTTTTGGACATTTTCATGTATATGCTCAATATGTGCAGTGACGGTTATCAGGTTAAAAAAACAATTTAACTTTTTTTTGATGAATCAGATTTTAGTGTCTAGTCAGTAACAACAGATTCATTGTATAATATTTAATTGAGAATGCAAACTTACAACCTGGTACAATATAATTTCTCTTGCCGTAACACTGTTGATTCAGCTGTTATCAATTGAATTCCTTTGCTGGTGAGAATCGTCCCTGCCACGCAAAACACCCAAATCTGTTTGGAAATGTGCTGACATCTATGTTTTATATTTTATCAGGGAAATTGGAGAAGCTGCCCAGAATGAGAGAAAGACAGATAAAAATAAAAGGGCAACAAAACATACAGGGAGTTGTGCTCGTTTTGTCCAGATTGTTCAGTAAAAACAGTAGTTTGAGTTTGGGATCCTCCATGGAAAAGTGAGAGAGTTGTTTGGCTTAGGCCAATTACTCAGCACACTGCGTGAATGTAATGAACCAGGAAGAGTTATCTCGTGACGTTTGAATCAGGCTTCTGTTTGTTGGCTCGGTATTCACGTCTGATTAGATTAGGACTTCCCGTTGGCTCGCGTTCAATGTTTTTTTCCCACGGAGGTTATGTCTGTGCGTTCTGACTTTAGGAGTCGAGATAAAGTGCTCAGGTGGATTGCGAGTTTGACTAACCGATGGAATGCATCACAAAGCCAGGGACAGATTTGGCCTTAAAGACCCAAACACGCTGAGTAGGGTAAATATACAGTGCAAATAACACTACACACTAACTCGCCCTACGTCTCGCGCACACATTTGGTGGATCGCTGAGGTAATTTATTTTAAACTTGAGAGACCTGAGAGTGCAATAACAGCAGACAGAGGTGGCTGTTCCTGGAGCTCTGATCAGGCACTGTAAATCTCCCTGTCACGAGCTGCAGAAGAAACCCATCAATCTCTCTCATGAAGTATTGAAATGGGAGATTGTCACGTCACAGCCAAAACAAAATAAATCACGGTGTCGTAATGACCACTTTGCAGAAAGGCCACAGTGTTCTGTGGGCAAGGGTGGGGTGTAGACGTGTACTACTGGACTGAAAGTGTGTTGAAGATGCTGTGAAATTAAAATTGAAGTGTTGTGGCTTCTTCATTCAGCTATATTCCTTCAAATTTGAAGGAATATAGCTTATATACACATTTCAAATTGGTACATTAGAAACATGAAATAAAACTGAAATATTGATATCTCATATTCACCAAAAAATGAAAATCATTTTTTCATCCTCATGTCATTTCAAACCTGTATGACTTTCTTTCCTCTGCAGAACAAAAAGAAGATATTTTGAAGAACGTTAGTAACCACAACATTGACCCTCATTGACATCCATTGTATGAACACAAAGACATTTCTCAAAATATCTTTTTTATGTTCCACAGAAAGATCATTTTGAACAACATGAGGGTGAATAAATGATAACAGAATTTTATTTTTGGGTAAACTTTCCTTTAATTTTTAATTCTTTCTAAAATAAAATATTTCTACCTGTCAATGTTGGGTGCAGTTTATTGCAGTCAATATCAAAGTCCAATAAAAACAGACTTTCAACCAAAGCAAACCAAACTTTAAGGTGCCCTAACAGTTTCTTCCTGATTCCCTGTAAGCTTTAACTGTTGATTCTGCACTATTTCTGAAACACAAACCCCAGGTCACCACAAACTGACTGATAGCAACATCACTCTCTTTTATTTTCTGAAGCTTGGGTCGAGCTGACTCGGCACCCTAAAGTGTTCACCGTGAGCCGCGGTCATTACATCTACTTTTAATTGGTGTCTGTAAACAGCGGAGCAAGGTCAGCACACACCTGCTGTTGACATGGTAACAGTGTCCAGGGAAACAAGAGTGTCTGATTTGAGAGCTGTCAGGATACACGGCCTCTTCTTATCTTAGAGAAAAGCGTCGGGAGAAAAAAGAAGTACATTCTCTCTCTCCAGTGCTTTATTTTTTCTCCCCACGTACAGCAATTCATCTTACAAGACTTCTTTTTCTGCCCCGCGGAGTTGAAGATGCTCTGAGGATCAGGGGCTGATTATTTCTCACCGGCGCTCTTGAGGGAAAAGCAGAAAGCCTTTGTTGATTGTCCGTATTTGTTCGGCGTGGCCTGAGAGAGGGTTGACTCTTGTTCATATAAAGGCTATGCCTCAAAATAGGGTCATCCAGACCCGAGCACCCACTCGCCTGTGATGGACATCTCAGAAATCTTTAAAAGTTCTGTTGTCTGTATTGAGTCGAGATATATGATGGCAGTGGCTTGGGAAAAAATCGTGTTTGAAGGGTGATAACAGGGTAGTGGTTAAGGATCTGGGCATATCAAAAGTTACAAGTTCCATCCTCAGTGGGGGCAGATCGGGTTGGTTTTGATCAAAGTGTGCTTGCTTTTTGCTGGCTACAGAGTTTTACAGTGCACTGTATGTCATCCACCCATAAAAAGTTATCGTTCTTAGTCTGAATAGGCTAAATGAGCAATAATTACACAAATCCAAAGATTGTCCTGCTAAAAACAGTTTAAAGGGTTTTGGCTATCTAAGCTGGAAAGCCAGCAAAGACTAAAACATTTGATAAGATTGTTAGATGTGCAGTTATAGGGGCAATTCCAGCGTTAAAGATGACTTTGACTTTTTCAGTCAAAACTTGAAATATAAATGATTAGAGAGTTTATTTATCATCAATATGTTGTAACATCTGTTTATATTTTACTAAAGCCCTTTTGATAGACATGCCATTGATGTGACAAAATAGAATACACGTTTTTGAGAGGAAACATACTTTGTAGGATTTCTGTCAATTAAAAAGCAAACCATAAGCAATAATACCAAACAAATAGAGAAGAGATGACTCTATAAAGGACATATTTTAGTTATTTAATGTGCCCATTTATGAGCACTGACTAAAAAAATAATAAAAAAGTTCCTTAAAACCTCACATGGGTATTTATACCACCAAATATTGACATCTGTGCAATCATGAAAATCTCATTTTTTTTATGGTAAGGTTGACATTTGCATTGAAGTGCCCATAGATGACTCTTACACCTTTAATTCTTCTATAATTATTTGCTGTTGTGTAATCAGACAAAGCCACAATTGATCTTTTTCAGTGGTATTCTCTAAATATAAGAGTGTAATTTTAAATTGATATGAATGAGATCGAGTCAACACTGATTTTTCATAATTAACTTTTTGGTGTGGCACCAAAAAAAGCCAGAAATATTGGAGGCGTCGCTAGCGAGATTAATATCCATTTATGCATGAGTTCTCATCTGTCTGTTCCACTGGACTAATCAAGTGGTGGTCCAAAAACACAAACAAACAAACAAAAAATGACTGTCCTCAGGGTGAAACATATCAGGATTCAATTTGTTTTGGAGTTCAGATTAGACCACCAACCTCACATGTTTACATGGATGTCAGGATTTTGTTGATTTGAATGCTGCTCTCCCGTAAATTTCTGACAAGTTCCTTCAACTTAAAAAATGACTAAAATTTGTGGATAAATGTGATTTATGTAAGCATAACGTGGATCAATATCCTTTGCTGGTGTTGTGACATTATTCCCATTAATAAATGATTGCTTTCAGATTCTAAGAACGGGGTCAAGGCTCTCACCTGATTTCTGTCAGGGCTTTAACACAAGAGCCATGACCTCAACATGAAAAGTGTTGCAATTAGTGTCAGAAAGGCGGTTTTACAAGGCTGCTGGGTAAACAGTAGAATGGGCAGAATAAAGTCGTGTTAAATTGCAGAAATATTACAATGATTGATTGATGGGTTCACAGAACTTTACTGTCCCTCGAGGCTCATGGGGTAAACACCTTGACTAAAACGTAACAAGCATCTCCTCGAAGTTTGTCAATTTTTAAACATTTAACGTTAGAATTAGAGTAATGATTATAAGTGATTTGGAGAAATAGATGGACAGAATGATAAATGGATGATATTGAGATGTTTCAGAACAAAGAGAAAACCAGAGACGGCTTAATTTGGCCTTCGGAGGCTGTAAGAATGAGGTGCTCACAATGTGAAGGCTCAGGACTCGTTCTTCCCAGCCAAAAGATGAAGTGTCTTTGAGCTGCTCTAAAGTGTCTGAGAAGAAACCGATCTCAGAAATCCCCACTGACAGCCGCAGGGGGCAGATAAGGTGCTCAGGGCTTTATAGCCGACAGCCTTCACTAGGGTTGAGTGCAGAGAAGAGAAAAAGAAAAGAAATATAATGTGGTCGCAGATAGACAGATGTCACAGACCATTAAAGCTTTTTAAGTATTTTCTTATTTCATCTCCGCAACACATCACACAGACTCTTTCAGTTGACGTTCTGTCACATTGTCATTAAAATACACTTAACACAGACATTAACACACGGTCAGCAGCTGTTTTACATTATTAAGTGTACGGAAGGTGCCATATTGTGATTTGGATGTAATCATGGGTCTCATCCAGCTAGGACTAATTAGGACAAGATCACAGTAATGAACATTTTGATAACTTAGTAGATCCTTACGCAAGGTTAGTACATGCAAGTTTTGTTTTATTATGCAGGAAACTCAGGTTCAAATTTCTATAATCCCAACATCTCTCTCTTTCCCTGTATGAGAGTATTGGCTAGCAAATATCTGGTTCGCTTTATGACCTACAGAGATTTCCCAAAAGGTCACGTACACGGCAGTGGTGTAAAGATGGGCGAATGAGGGGATGATTGAGGAATAAAAGTTAGTTTGTTTGGATGTGCTGTTGTTTAATGAGCCACTTCCAGCCTGTTTACATTTCTCTCACCTGTAAATGTGTTTTAGATGGGTAGGGGAAATTCAGCAGCAAAGTTAATGTGGGAGCAAATAAAGTATGGCAGCTGTAAAACGACAGGAGGGGGAAATTGCCGACATGACCTTGCATACTGAATCCAAATGGTACCGCGCTTAACGGCGCACCTCTGGAGACGAGAGTAAACCTGGTTTCTAGTCGAGTTAAATTACCGTTCTTAGAGGTGACAGATGTGAGCCAAAATCTAGGCCTGATATATGAACATACAACTTGTTATTTTACATTTTCTTGTTTTTTTGTAGTTAATGTGTTGTTGTTTTTTAAGCTGCAATCTGTAACTTTTGCCTCAGAATCATCATCTCTGTTTGAAACGTAAAATTGCAGGTTACTGTGACAGTTTTGTTTGTTTAAATTGGCTATTTACTTTATTCAGCTATAGCCTATAATGTTTAGCATAATTTGGCTATATATCTAAAACACATGCATCTGTCAATTGTTGTTTTTTTAAAAGAAGTTTTACTGTTTAAATCGGTCTCAGCAAATATAAAGTCTTTACTCTTTCAGCGTTTTTAAAGGAAAGACAGAGCCAAGATAAACGTGTTTGATGAATATAGACATTTGGCCTCATCTGCAAGATAAAATCCTCACTTTTATCTCAAACCTAAACGTCACTTTCTATTCTGTCTATCAGCTCCTGATATTTATCTCACTTCTAGTCAACTTAACGTCTCGTCTTGACGTTCCGGCCTCCCTCTTTTATCACCGGCCTACATTTGACCGACGATGATGTAGTCGGGCGCAGAGGGCCAACATCTGTGGCCCTTTTTAGAAAAGTGACATTTTTCTATGTGTGATCCCACTGGGGCAAATGGAGCAGAATACATCAGTCATTCCTCTCGGAGACTAAGAAGCGAGCGGTGTTAGAGATAGATCGTCCAGTGGTCCATTTATAATCTACCACTGAAATTCCCACAGTGAACACGCACCAGTGATGTGAATGGGAAAATGAGCCGAAAGATGGTCTTAGACCCTGGTGAGGTAAATCACTTTAGTTGAGACCCGCTGCTTAGCAAGATCGTGTCTTACGTGCTGGGAAAAGCCAAGGTGAGCAGCCGACACGTCTGAACGTCTGGGAAATATGTGGTTTAGATCTTTAAAAATAAAGCTAAAGGTGCTGTCATTTTAAATTAAATAAACAAGGTGCAAAAATATATCAGTAAATAAAGATTTCTTTTAATTACCTTCACATTTGCAAAGATATAATTTATTGAAACTAATTCAATTAATATGATTAATATACGGTTCCAAAATGATGTAGCACTTTTTAAACATCAATCATCCGAACAGACCAGATGGAAGCTAGAAAATAATGATGTTCTGACTAAATGAATTATATCAAAATCTGCAGTCTTGTCCATCTTAAAATAGTTCTCTAAACTTCATCTTACAGTCACAGTTCCTCAGACCCTTACACCTCCAACTTAATCATGTCCCGCCGAGTCTCTGTCCCCAACCCGCTGTCCTGGTGTATTCTAGTTCACAGCCGAGTCTCGGACATCAGTCTTGCTCAGCAGACATCTGCATGTGGTCCTCTGTGACGCCTCCGGGCCACCTGAGCCAGCGCTGAGACGTGACGAATGTGTTTGATACGGAGGAGTGACCTCTCTCGTGCAGAGCGACTCAGGGGCCACTGCCTCTCACGAGTCCACATTTATTAACACGCTGTCACACTCGCGGTCAGTAAGTGATGGGCTAGATTAATTCATCTTTAATCTCTTTTTTCTGCTGTGTGTCAAATGGCTCTTTGGCTGGGAAATGATGGACTTGTAATTAGGAGGAAACGGTTCACGCAGTCTTGTCGAGTCTGGTTGCACTTGCCTACATTGTTCACAGTTTATGTTTGAGAAGTGTTCAATTAGACGGGAAGAGATGAGAGTTTGACTGACATGTTGAGCGGCCAATCACAGTGTGTTTTTTTGTGTTTTGTTTTGTCAGTAGGATGTGGATTGGGTTTGCTGCCTGTTTAAAAGTTATAAGTAGATCAGATGCAGATTGCGAAACTCTTAACTCATCTTTCTCCTTTTTCTCTCTTCTAGGTAAGACCTGTCCTGTGCTGAAATGCCACTGTTCAA
Organism: Beaufortia kweichowensis; assembly: GCA_019155185.1. Lineage (NCBI taxonomy): Eukaryota > Metazoa > Chordata > Actinopteri > Cypriniformes > Gastromyzontidae > Beaufortia > Beaufortia kweichowensis. Next base: position 1,480,101 of record CM032815.1, on the reverse strand, counting down.
AGTATGTAGCGTTTTATATATGTATTTCTTCCGCTGTGTGCTAGTAAATCGGATACTAACAAAATAAGGTTTCAGGGCCCATTCAATCTGGACAGCATTGATTTTTTTTTACAAAATCAAGAAAAGAAAAAGAAAACCATTTTTCCATCTGGCACCTCACGATGGAACTTATTTATTTACTGACAGAATTATTTATTAAAAGCAACTCCAAAGCTAAAGGAATATTTTAGACACTGTACTATTTTAAGGTCACTGGCAAATAAGCAAACTTGTGACGTTGTACACAATCCAGATGTGTTTTTCTCCTAAGAACACATGTCTCAAATGACCATTTTGTTAAAGAATAGAGACTTTTTTTCACATATAAACTCCTGGTAAATCAGTAAAGGCTTTTGGATGATTAAAGCAGATTTTAGTAAGCTTGGTCATATTCAGTGAATTCACATGGAATTGAATCAGTACTGTAATCATGGCTAGTGGAGAAATGAAAGTGCAGCCCAGAGGCATCATACATGTAAATGCTTGAAATTTGAGGCTATTGGTGAAAAATTGCCTCTTTTTACTTCTATTATTATCTTTTGTGGTTTTGTGGTTGTTTGAGGTTGTGTGTGTATTTTGGGTGTATGCTTTTCACTTCGGTCATTTTTACTGTTTAGACGACATACCTACATCATTACGTCCTATTGCATGTAATCCAGTTCTAGTGAAATGATTGACCAATCTTTGCCAGGATAGTCACTTTACACTTTTTTACTATTTTGGATACATCCATGAATGTCAGATCTTTCAGATCTCTTTACATGTCCATAAAACATCTACCGGTGTAAAATTTGTGAGTAAGACCTTTTGCAGTCTTGTTAAGTGTCTGGCTTTATAAGACTAGGTCATTCCAGCATGTATAAATAATGTTATTGGATACTGGCTGTGGACTCAGTTTCAAATCGCTAGTGTTTCCTTCAATTTTCCTCACAGCTATAGCACAGCCATGAAATGCTAATTCCTCTGGGCAGAGAGTTTCAAACAGCACATTTGACAGAAAAATGAATAATAATAACTAAAGTATTTTATAGAATTTCTTTCCGGATCAAAGAGCGATCCGGCCCTCGCTGAGTAATGACTCAGAGGAGTCTGGCATTGTAAAGGGGTCTCCGATAGTTTAATGCATTATTCACTTAGATGGTAACACACTTTTCCAGAAAAAAAATCATTTACTTTTGCTTTTCTGTAGTAGGCTTATAGAGTGGATGAACTCATGATGCTGTTTGTCTGCTCATCTGATGGTTCATGACCTTGTAGTTCAGATTTGTAGCCTGAATGCAATATAGTAATTATTACTCTCTCCCTCTCTCTCTCTCTCTCTCTCTCTCTCTCTCCCTCCCTCTCTCTCTCTCTCTCTCTGTCTCTCTCTCTCTCTCTCTCTCTCTCTCTATATATATATATCTCTCTCTCTCTCTCTCTCTCTCTCTCTCTCTCTCTCCCTCTCTCTCTCTCCTCCCTCTCTCTCTCTCTCTCTCTCTCTCTCTCTCTCTCTCTCTCTCTCTCTCTCTCTCTCTCTCTCTCTCTCTCTCTCTCTCTCTATCTCTCTCTCTCTCTCCTCCCTCTCTCTCTCTCTCTCTCTCTCTCTCTCTCCCTCTCTCTCTCTCTCTCTCTCTCTGTCTCTCTCTCTCTCTCTCTCTCTCTCTCTCTCTCTCTCTCTCTCTCTCTCTCTCTCTCTCTCTCTCTCTCTCTCTCTCTTCACTATTCATTTATTCATTTATTCTTTCATTTATTTATTGCCAACACGAGAAGCATTTGTTTTGACAGATGCTTGCTCTGGGGCGACTGCCAAAGCATAGACAGATTTTCTGGAGATGGGCACGCCGGCACACACTGAACGCAGCGGGCAAGGAAAAACACACTCCACGCAAGTCAGATTTGTTAACAATTATCTGTGCTCAGCCCTTTCGCTGTTGCTGCTTCCGTGCACGAGGATCATTTTATCCCCATGTGCCAAATTATGTCTGAAATATGGAGTGGTTAGAGGTGAAGCGAGAAGGGTGATGAGACACGAAGGGTGATGATTTGTGTCACACGGGTAACACCCGTAAGCCATGCTGGTTCCTCAGTGTACTCTTGCAACCTGACCTATACACATTGTGATGCTTATTTGAGGATTTTCGCTTGTTAATTATACTAAATTATTATTTATTCTTAGGTTTGCCCCTATTTATAAACTATACAAAATCTTACCTTGTTGTAATGGAGATGACATTGTGCAAAATAATAGGTGTTAGTGCTTCTATGTAAATATAAAGAATGATTTTTTTTTGTCAACAACAAACAAATTTTTTAATGTTATAAATTCAGCAAACATTCAAAGCAAATCTAGTCTAGTGTAACAGTATTGTATTATTACTGTCATAAATCTGTGTCAGGTTTAACAGAAGCGTTATGCTGCCAGGTAACTATTTTATTTTAGGCATATTATTATTTTAGATCTTTTGATATTTTTATTGACAGTGTAGTAGAAATGATGGGGAGAGGAAGGGAATGATACACATTAGACATGAACTTGTGTCGCTTGAATAATCACTGTGGTTCAACGTGTCAAAGTCTGTGTCTACTGCCAGGCTGAGGTGCCAACGGTTTTTATTTTATTTATAGTGTAGTAAAGAGAGAACTGGAAATGATAGAAAAAGGAAACGGATTAGGGAAAGTCACTGGTTAGATTCCATCTCACAACACCCGTACTTACTGTACTTCAAACTAAGGTGCTTCACGAACATTTCTGCCTGAATGGTTTCATAAAGAACTTTCAACATCCTATAAACCTTTCTGTTTCTTAAAAGGTGAAAACATTTTTAAGAACGTTTGACAAAGTGTGTGCACTAACTACTAATCTGTCAACTTGTGCAATAATTATCTGTCTAAATCACCTGCTTATCACCCTTACGTTCACTTTCACATCTCTCTCTGTCTTCCACTTGAATCTCTTTCACACATTTATAACAGAAGTTTAGAAGTGATGTGAGTTTGCCTGAAAGGCGCATTGACCTCCATCATCTGTTTCGAGCGTGGGTTCAAAATAGGAGTTGGGTTTTGTTTTGCTGGAAACACTAAGCCCCCATGCTGCTGTAGCTTGCTGGGTAACAGCATGTTTTCTGTTTTTAACAGTCCGACCTTTTGAAGGACCCCCCATCCGCTGGTCCAGCCAGACACATCAAATTGCACCTCTTTCCTTTCATCAAAGGCCAGACAGAGGTGCTGTATGTGATGCTGTCACTAGCATGGGCGTCCTAGATGCGATGATCTCATTCGGTTCAGCTGTTTTGTACGTAAAGTGCACATGTGTGTTTTTGAGGGTTTCTACAGACAGATTAGTATTAAATATGTAAACATTTTTTGTTAGTACAGATTGTCTTACAAAATCTTCTGATGATCAACTGGAACTGAAACTCTGAATCAATGTTTATTGAAGTTGCTGTGATCGTCACTACTGCTAAAAAGATAGCAACACGTATACCACAAATCCAGCGCTGAGAAGATTTTACAGAAAAGCTGATAAATGGATAAAGCTTTAATGGGATTATAGCACAGCAATTACCAATTTAAGATTATAGAACCATCTTCAATAAAACATCCATCCATGCAAGTCTTTATTTTGAAGCGTGTGGCGCTGTTTTGACTCGCTGCATCCGATGACAGTAATTTCTTCCTCTCTAACCCCGTCTTCTCTCTCTCTTTTACCTTGATAGATAAGCATCATGCTGGGCTCTCGGTAGGACAAGTGGCTAATTACCAGCTAAAAATACCACCTCCTTAGTAATAATTACAGCACATCTTTGGATAATGACTCATATTTCGAGTGGTGCGACGAGTGGGTGTGTTCAGTAATGTGACGAGATGCGTCGTTAAGCAGTGTCTCTGTGACCCAGAAGGTCTCTCCGAATGTGAGAACGGATGGGGGGATTTTCAGGAGACTGCGCAACTGTCTGACAGACAAAAGAAACCATGCTGTAAAAAATGGGACGAATGCTTTTCTTACCTGTAATCTTCCTGGGCCAAAAGTTAAGTGCCAAATTTCTGCAAAATTGACGTTGTTGAGAAAGTAAAAAACTTGCAAGAGTCACTTGGACTTTAAAGAGTAACTAGGAACTGAAACATAACATAACATTATGCATATAATTAATTAATAATTGGAATTTAAAACCTGTTAAAACCAGATATTACAAAAAGTTACAGTATAAAAATACATTTTCAAAATTAAAATACAACTTTCAATTATATCATTTTAACATTTTAATATATTAATTTATGATATTTTTTAATTTTTTAAGTTTTTTAAATTTAATTTATTTAGTTTTAAGTTTTTTTTATAATATTATCATTAACATTTAAAAAAAAATTGTTTGTTTATTCTATGAAAATGCGTCAAATATTTCATCTTGAGTCTTAGACCTTTTTATCGATATATAGTTTGAGATAAATAAATTAGAATTCAACTGTACTATATTCAAGTGAATAGTGAAATCCACCTGTGAAACCTGTGGAACGGTGACCGTTAACCGGTAAAATTTGTAATTTTTTGTTTACTTTTAATACATTATTAAAAAACTACAGAACTGAAACGCTTCTAAAATCTTTCAGTCTGCTACAAATCCCCATTAATTTGTCAGTATTGTTAATACTGTATGCTTTATAAGCAGTATCAGATTTGCTGATACAGATGACTGGAAAAACACATTTTCATACATATTGACTTTTGCACGATAATGGGCAGTATATGGAGTGCACTTTTAGTGATTATATGGTCTGGTAGGAGTGTAAACAGTGTATGAAGACAAAAGTATGAATCTAGTCTTGTTAAGTTCCTCTAGCTGCATTGGCCTCTCCTCCTCCGGCATGCCGAATGCTTCGGTCGCGAGCTCGGAGAGGAAATGGGCGGCCAAATGAGACATCGCGGCTGCTGCGCAGGAAGTGCGCACTGATTTGTTCTCTTATTTCACCTTATGATCTACAAATGGTTCCTCATTGCTTACTTATAATTACCTGCCTGTGTGTGAAGAGTGAAGAGCTCTCAATGGAGTGCTTTCTCTTTGTGTACAACTCATATAGGCTTGGACATTTGTGCTTCATTTAAACCGTATGTCTCTAAATTATGGATTGTCATTGTATGTGCAGATAGAAAGTACATAATGTGATTTGGAAGATGAAATGTAAGTGTGGTGCTTTTAGCAATGATTGCTCAAATAAGTAAGTGCTTTAGGGTTTACTTTTATGAGCGAGTACAAAAACAGATTGATCTTTCTATAATGTTATGATGTTTCTAGTCTTGTCTGTGAAATTGTTTAGTTTACTTAGTTATTAAATCATTTAAAGTGTACTTCGCACAAAAATTACATGTTGACATTGTGGCCAAATGTCGTATCCGAAGAGGATATTTGCACAATATTTGTAAAACGTCTGAATATTAGGAATAAAAGAAAAAATCAAGAACCGTAAACTTGGATAAAGTATGTATTTTACAAATTATTTTATTATGAATGAACAAATAGAAATACGTTGACATTATTATTGATTATTATTTGATGTTATTATTAATATTTTGTTAATCCTCTCTTGTTTTTCACTGCAGCAGCCATTCTCACATGTAATTTATTTGTAAGTGAATTATTTTCATGGTTAAGTTGATGTACAGTACCCACATGAGGCATGGTATTAGTTTTGAGCGGTTGTTTTTCGGGAAATAACGAGTCAATCAGAATGAAGTATTCCAGAATGCTGTGTAATAATATGTTTAAATAAAAAAGACACCTAGGGCGGACATCTTTTTTGGCCATTATACTGTGTATATAATATCACAGTTTTGTATTTGTAAAATATATGGCCCACATATTGTAGGTTTGTTTGTCTGGCAGTATAATTTTCTTTTAAGAAAAGTTTGTTTGCTCATGTTTGCGCATTTAATTATTGAGGAGGAAGACATTTGACGGCTGATATCATGTGGAACGTTGAGCCTTCAGGCTATAACTCCCTGAAATTTGTACTTGTCATTTTCAATGTGACATCGACCACAGCAGGAAACACTCATTTTCGTCTGATTATACCCCTGCTGTTTATCGCTGCCTATAAACAATGCATTGAATTAAGACCTAATGACAGCTTTTAATATCTGTCAGACATGCCCCGCCCCTTTTAAGATACGCTTCCTCTCTGACGTGTGTCACATCCTGTCGAGGGGGTGATGGATGTCTGGAGTCCCAGAGGTCTGGCTGTTTTTCTCACTTGGGGTTACGTTTACCGTCTGTCGCAGAAAATGCAGAGCTCCTATTTGAAATTGCACCAGGGGATTGTGGCTTACAAACAGCGTTAAGTCGCTAAGAGTGGATCTCAATGCGTGTAATGCAGTTTCGATTACAGGTGACAGCGACAGGCGGGGAAAGGGAAGAAAAAAGATCAAGCTATAGAGTGGAATTGAATGTGAGAGGTGTTTTGGGAGGGACATGTGATTTCCTGCAGTAATTTGTCTTGATTGACAGCTCATGGCATGTCATAATAGGAAATTGATGATGTTGGCTAGCAGACACCGTTGGTTGATAATTGATTGAGATCTTCTTGTCTGAGCAGGCTGACATCTCTCTCGATGAACAGTTAAGTCTTTAATCGAGGGTGTGTTTATGTTCAGGAGGGGGATCCTGTACAGTTTGCCTTTTGAGATTTGGGAACACATTTGCACGTGATGAATTGGGTAACAAAAGACAATCTCGCTGCAGATTTGTTTACTCAGGTAATTATTGTCGGACAAATAGGTGGCATATCGTGCCTTGTAAGCTTACAAATTCTCAAAAAACTTGCCATCATGATGGGAAGTTGTTGTGGATGTTTGCCAGGTGGCTACTTCCAGTCAATAAGAGACCTTTTAAGATAAGAGGTCTTGCTGGGAACACATGTGGCTCGGGTTCCTAATGTACCTTTAAGGTAATTTTACATGACGATGATGTAGTAAAATATGGAAAAGTTTCAGAAACTGTATTGTTAAAATGATCCACATTTACAGTGATCAGGAAAAAGATTTCAAATGCTAAAAACCCTTTTAATAATAATGTTGAAATGTCAAAGTTCAAGATGAAAGTTTTGTTTAAATCCATATTTTATTGTAATAAAATGGTCTGATTGACAATAAAGTTCACTTTGACTAATAGTGATCTTAAGCAAATCATTCAAACCAGTCTGGTTCCAAGTTTTCAAATGAAATATTGGTCTAGTTTTGTAATATACTACAGCAAGAAGAATTTGCTCTGTTGTGTTTTTCTGTCAGCCAGCAGATCATTTGGTTGTTCTTCACAAAGCTCCTGTTGAGATGGAGCGTGTGATGTAAATCCAGGACACAGGCGGGACTGAGAGGTCTTTTGTGGGATTAGTGCAGACTGGGGCATGTTATATTGGGGCCCGTCTCCTGTCTTTGATGTGAATCAAGACGCAAATACATCAACCAAAAGCTGCACAGCGGGATAGATTTTGCTTTCCAAGATGCAAAGAATAAAACAAGAACAAACCAAACATAAAAACTATGTTAGATAGATAGATGTGTCAGTACAGAATGTGCTCGAGTTGAAATATAAGCAATAAAAGTAACATCACTTTTGAGCAGAACATTTTATTGTGCATCATTTGTAATGTTCATTTTATAAACGTTTATTTAAATCGTAAGTTTCTGTTAAAAAGACTTTTTCATTTTATTCAAGAGATATTCAAAATGTCATTTATACATTTCTGTATGTCGACAGAATTAAGAAACACCCATTTAAATAAATTCCCTGTAAATTCTCAAATCTACCCTGACTATAGCCTATAACATCAAATGATTGAAGAATGCTTCAGATGATATGCTGTCTATCTGTGTTATGATATGAGATGTCTTGACCAAACACTTTTCGTAATGGCCATCCAGATCAGCGTGAGTATAAATGAATCCCCCGGCGGCAGTCAGCCACTACGTCAGCACGTCACCGAGACACTAGTGTAGAACCATTACAGAGACGAGCTCTAATTATAGCGTCTGTCCTCTGAATATGATATAATTCTGTTATGTCTGATTAGTGAAACTGTCAGTGTGGAAGTCATCGCTCAACACGACCCATTTTATCCAGAAGATCGGCCACACTCTCTCTCTCTCTCATTGGCACTGTGAGTTTTTGTTTAGCGAGATGCCGAAGGAATTATTGAAATGAAATATTATTTTGTTGACTGGAAAGCAGACAACGCCCCCGAATGCTACTATAATCTCTGTGACGTTCTCATCTGTAACAGCTAGTGACAGTCTCTCTGTTGAAAGCCAGACTCTCTATCCCGTCATTCTCAATATAAACCCACGATGTTATCTATCTCAGAAATGAATTCCCCACACCCTTTAGGGTGACATTCATCAGAATTTAGCATGCATTGGCGTTCGTAATGTAAAGCTCAGATGACGGGCCAATATGTTTTATGAAAACACGCTCTTACGTAAAATCTCGAGGTTATATTCCGGCACTCAATTTCTCCGACACGACTTCTTCCCCGGCCCAGGTTTGATTAGCACCTTGAACGCATATTCGCAGGCATTCCGACGGCAGATTCAGAAATGATGAAAGAAATGGGATTCCATTTGCTGGATAATTGAAACTGCTGAATTTGATTGATGTCTACAGGCTGTAAAAGTGGAGGAGTGGAATATGCATCGCAGCGTACCGTCAAATAAAAAAAATAAAAAATGCTTTATTTCATGTATGACTTTGCCTGACCTTCATGGGTTTTCAACCATTAAAAATTAACAATGTTCGGCTAATTAAACCAAGCGGTCGATCGCCTGAACGTTTCCGAGCTGGAACGCTCGTATAGATCAGAAAGGTTTTGTTGTATAAATGTCAGTAAACTAAACAATGTTTCCCTGCCGAATGAATCGCATAAGATAATTTTTTAATTCTTGCCGGTTCAGAGCGCATTTCATAAAGCAAAACTCTATTCATGTTTATCTCAGAGGCATCCAAAGGCAAAAATCCAAAGGGAATTATGGTGATTATGACCGGCAGATGTGCTGTACACTCTTTCTGTAAATGTCAATGCCCGAGGCTAGTTTGTTGTGGCTGTCCATGAGTGTACATCACGCAATGCAATCATTCCCCATGTAAATAATTGCATTGCAAATGATTATTGTTTTCATCACTCTTTCATCCCCAATGCTGATTCCGGCCCTTCTGTACATGAGTAATGAGCCTCTCCTGCACCTGATCTAAAGTGCTGTGTTTTTTAAACTGCTTCCATCAGCAGGAAGCTAAACTACTCCTCTGCCAATAAACAACAGCACAAAATGGTTCCTCTGTCTGAAACGGGCAATAACAGCATAAGCCGTGACCTCCTGCTCTGCAAGGTTAAGATTTATAGCGCTTGGGAGCCATGTCCTGCTTTCCAAAGCCCAGCTCAAAAAATAACAGAGACGCTGAGAATTCTGGGATGCTTCTTTTAGCTCGTGAAAGGATATCTTCTATACGTGAGGGGAATGAAAGTCACACTAGGGCCCTGCTCTTTTCATGACTGGCTTATTATGGTGAAGAGGCTTCTGGCCTGTCCTCCAGGAGTGCTTGGAGCCAGACGTGGCGCCTGAGAATCTCAGCGGCCCGTGGAGGGTGCTCAGATCTAGGCAGAGAGAGCCCGTGTGTCTAGATGCTGTGGTTACTACACTCATGGCTGTCCCTGGTGGTTTGGCAAGGTACCCGATTCTCTGCTGTAGACCGAGATGTGTGTTCTTAGCTCCGGAGGGAATAAGATAGTACTTGGCGCAAGGCCATACCAAGGCTGTAAAGATTGATACATTTATATTCTTGTGCTGTTGTGTTTCAAATGTTGGTTAAAGGACTATAGTGATAAATATGTATCTATGAAAATAAATGGTTCTAAATTAAAGTGAATAGTAGAGCCCACGTCATAGCCATAATGATATGGAGAAACAATATCACTGGATCACTTTTGGAACATTTTTTTTTTTGCTAATAATGATAAAACATTGACAGTAGTCTTGTTCAAACATCTGGCTGAATCACTGGCAAAACTATTTTATAAAGGAATAAATTTACCCAAAATGAAAACTCTCTTGAATACTTGATTCTGATTAGTAAGTCACAGGATTCATTGATCAAAAAGTCTATGTAAAGAAATTGCATTTTTGGTGAACTTTTGCATTTAAATTTTCATTTTTACCAACACAAAAGTCTTTTGTTTCTTACGTATAGGATAATGTCTTTATAATTGGTTTATATTATAAAGGATAGTTCACCCAAAAATGGCCCTTATTGACTTGACCATAGTAATTTTTATTCCTACTATGGAAAGTCAATTGGGTCCAATTTTTGGGTTTAAAATATTTAAAAAATGTTTTAATAGATCGATTAATATATGATGGGTCAAATCTGGAAAACGGCAACACTATACAATTCAGTTGATCTCTGTTTAATTTACTGTGTCTATAATGAAAACCACATAAGGAAAACAAAGAGATGAACACTCACTCACCCATTACTTCTGCTGTCATGCATGTAGCCGAATCAAAACAAATCACAATATTAGGAAAGGATATGTGATTCATTTTCTTCGTGTAATGCTCAATGCTGCATGAATCACATTGTGTGTTTGAGATTATGGATGTGAGGTTTAGAGGTCTGTGTGAGTGTTGAGGTAAGTAGCTATGAGCAGTAAATCTCCTGAAGGTCTGCTGATCTTTAAACCAGGTCAGGAAAGGTGCTGAGCTGTAAACAAAGACTGTAGAGCCGTGAGCAGATTCATCGCCTCCAGCGAAACTCATTCCTGACTGGAAGGCAATTACTAGAAAACATATGATCTCACCAGAGAGCCCATTCGGAAATGTTTGTGCAAAACCTTTCAATTGTCCAAAAGAGACCCATAGAATAGTGGATCAGATAGTACAACAAAATCATTGCCGTTGTGAGTTAGGGTAAGGAGACTGTTTTGAACAAATCTTTTACCGAAAAAAAGTTATGGATTACAACTTTAAAGCACTAAAAATGTTAACCAAATATGGAACTCATGACATCAGTAATATTTGGTCTTGTGAAACACAAGAGCCAGTGATGTTTCAGAGTCATAGTGCACGGCAAGTTTAGCGATAACAGTAGTTAAGTTTATAGTGTGCTGATAAGAATAACAAGAGTTTCCTCAGACATTAATGATAAGACTTAGTCTGTGAGGAGATGCTTAAAAACTAATGAAGTTCATAATTAAGAGACAGTATGCCTGCGGACAAATCTGCTCAAGCTGCAAAACGAATGTCACGTTTTTATAAAGCTTGTAGTTTTTAATTGTGTGATCATTTGAAAAAACGTCTCTGACAGATAATGTTAAATCATACACGGCTTGTCCAAACATTTCATTGAAATAAGTATAATAAGAATACAGAAACAGAGTGGCTTTAATAGTTTGTATTTTTCTAATAATGGTACAGCTTATTTCTGCATGTTATTCAACTTAATATGCTTAAGGCAAACAACTAAGACGTAATAATACCATGATAAACAAAGGATGAGCAAAAAAACAGGCTGAAAATTTTAATAAAGATGAAAAAACGAATTACATTAAATTACACATTACAGCTTAGGATGTGTCGCCAGCCTATGTGACAGATGCATTCTGGGTAGTGGCAAATAAACATACTCCCCCTTCTCACAGATTCAATGCTTCTAACAGGTGATGAAAAACAGAAGCTAATTTGCAAATGTAAATGAATGCAGAGCCGGTAAAAGAACAAAACCGAATGCATTTTCCATTCCAGTAATACTCCTGCATCTCGAGCTGTGTGTGTGTGTGTGTGTGTGTGTGTCAGCGTGTGTGGCACCTCTGGCCTGTGTGTGGGTTTGGGCAGATGAGTTCTGTATCTGTAATTAGAAAAGCAAATGACCCTGATTAACCTTCGACCCTGGTAGATTGGGGTCATCAGATAAAAGCTACAGAATAAAGCTGAAGGCATGGCGGCTCTCTGAGGTTCTTCCTTTTATTCTTTGTGGAAAGTTTTTTAAAGCTGCCCGACCTCACCTTATTTGATTGGCCCTGGGAGCGTTTCAAAATGAGCAGCACACAAAAGGTGCACACTTAAAAGATTTTTGGATCATTATTTCTATTATTTCTTCGTTTTCGGTTTTCATCTCAATACAGGCAGGAAACAGCATGATCTGTTGTCTGATGCACCGTGCTGTTTTGCTTCTTTATGCGCCTGATAGTGAATCGAAAGGAAGCTTGTTGTGTTGTTTGTAAATAATCCCGGTACAGGAGCGTTGTGGAGAGCTGGGAGGACGGCCCGGACCTGTGGCTTTGTAACTGGATCTGGATAGAATAAATTGCAGCTGAACAAGACAGATAACCTTTACATCCACGGCAGGAGAGGGAACACTGTAAAAGAAAGATTCGAGAGGATGCTGGAGAGAGATTTTACACTTCGCTTGAAAGTTTCAGAATGGAACGAGGAGACCAGACACGGTTGTGTGTTTGTTTAGTGTGCTTCAGAAAAGCTCTGCTAGGGAAGATGCATTTTTTGCATCTAAGTTTGAAGTTTTGCATTTTAAGAGTTTCAGAAGGGGGTCGAGTGTTTATTATAAGACTTCTTGCTTGCTTGTTTTCTTAAATTAAGTGAAATGGACTTGAGATACCCAAGCCATAGCTAAGCATGATAAGATCATAAAGACTTGGCATTTGACTTTTTATACCATGTACAAATGACCTAGCATTTATCCGTAACACCCTAGCATTATGGCACTACATTTTCTTCCAAAAATGTAAAAATCTTTGTCTTCTAGCAAGAACAAAACGCATTATTGTACAACATGGACAAACGCGTTTAGCTTCTCTAAACAAGGTGTCAAACCCCACTTGTATCCCACATCATGCTTTTATGTTCATGTCATTGTTATCCGTTGCAGTCTTTTAATGAAGAAAAACATATCCCACAGGCACAAGACAGCAAGCAAGGATATCACTCTGTGTAACCAAGCAACAGAAGCGTGTCTATAGACGTGTATGTGTGTTTTGGCACACGGACAGCACGCCATTGCACATTGATTCATTCATTTGCAGCTTTGCAGACTCGGCGATGAGCGTCTGCACTGTCAACATTAGCGCGAATGCTAATCACTCAGTGGCTGGTCATTACCTCAGCAGGGCACAAAGCCAATTTAAAGCTAACCAGCTCAACCATTTCAGCAGTTCCTTTAGTTAAGATGAGAAGCCAGTTTCAACAGCATTACAGAGTAACATATTCAGTGTAATGGAAAGTAACTAAATAAAAGTAGAAACTGCCCGAGCTTTAAAGTAAACTTATAAATCATTTTAGCAGTTTATTTGAATGAACTAACTGGAACAGATAATTCATTGATTTGAGTCATCACTCAATAGTAATCCCATCTGTCCCATTACTGAACTTCCATTTTTGTCTGCAGCAAAATAAATGAAAGCCACAAGAGTCTGTGTGTTGGGATACTAATGTTTTTTTGGCAGATAACTTTCTATATTATGTTTGTAACTTTGTGAAAAAATTTTTTGGTGTAGCTTGAGTAGATTAATGACTTTATTTATAAGCAGCTTGGCAAACTATTGTTTCAACGTAACTTTTTCAACATTGCACCGTCTTGGAGTAAAACTCTCAATGTTGTTAAATTTATTTCTGTTTCGCTTTTTACAATTTTGCATTGTTGCAAAACACATACAGATTTTGCATGGGATGTATATTAGTACTAACTGTACTAAATGATTGTAAGGTTTTAAGATTAGGATAGAACTGTATTCACAAAAATATATTTATGATGATATATTAAATGATTAGATGATTTCATATTGATTTTATATAACTATTTCCTCCTATTTACTCTTGTTATAATATTTACATTATTCATTTTGCCCTGCAGTTTATCAGACCACAAATGAACGTGGTACATTGTAAAGCTGATCTGGGATCAGTCAGCCTCCACAGGGAAGGATTTGGGGACTTATAATTCCATTAGAGCGCTGGATGCCTTATTGTTACCTCCACAGCTTCTCTGTAGTTTTAAGGCTTACCGTATTTTATTTTATATCCATTAGTCTTGATCATTAGCGCTGTGTTGATCTCAGTGTAGGTTCTCTTTCAGATGCAAATCTGCTAATTGCATTGTTACTTTTTGCCCATGTGTTTTCCCTTTAGACAGAGCTGTCGCATTGAAAGATGCATAATTCCATATCTGCAACTAATGGGGTGTGTGTGTTGTGCACATCATTGTGTATTCTGTGCTCTGATAGTTCAGAAAAAAGGGGAAAACTTTTCCAGCTTGCAGGATTTTATCACAAAAGCTCCTTCCATTGCAGACTTTAATATCTTGGAAAATCTGAGGACAGTTTGTGTCATACTGAGGTTGAGATTGCAGGGAAACTCTGGAAAAGATGCATGTGAGATTACAGGGCCTTTTCTTTCCGAGAAACATCAAGAAGACTCGAAAGTCTCAATTTGCTTTCGATTTAATATCAAAGCTGTCTAGGAGAAACAACAGCACATTGACCCTTCACTTCACAGTTCTGTGTTTTCCTTTAATGTCATTTTCTCATCCAGCACTATAAACTGGCAACCGTCTAAACAATCAACATACAGTAGTTGCACATACTGGCATGCGAGTTATTTAACGCGGCACGCATCCCCGTACTTCATATCCCTTCACCCCCGTGAGTTTTATCCATCCCAACAGAAATCCTTCAGGACACGGGTCCCTCAGAGCAGAAAGACAGATGGCCGACCTGTGCGATGTGACCGCGTGTTGAATGCAGAGGTGGGTGTGCAGGCATTCGCATGCTGGCACGCGGCCAGTTTCGTGGGTCCGTGCGGCACAGAATCCATCAAACCTCTGTAGCGTTGCATTGTCCGGTGGAACCCTGTAGCTGTCAGGCAAGCTGTTTCAGAGAACGCCGTGTGTGTGTGTGTGTGTGTGTGTGTAAAAGGTGCTTTGGGACATGGCTGTGTACATTGGCTGCTGGACAGGCTTGGCGCTAAACCACATCCATCATCCTCAGCAGTCATCACCTCAGACAGCTGTTTAAAATCGGGTATGTACACCGAGGAAAGGAGAATCTGCACACACAAACACACACAGCTCAATCACATATACATTCATGCATTTTATCATGCAAACAAGCATGTGCCCCGCCTCGCACCGCGTCCTAATCAGACATAACATGACAAACGGATATCTTTTTTAACCAGCTTTGACAAGCGAGAACCCGTGCTGCGTTTGTTGTTGTCTATTTTTTTATTTTGGCAGTCCATTCCGTCAATCATGGATGGAAAGAGATTAATTGTGAAAGTTGTGAGACATTACAAATCAACATTCACCATAATATAAAAATCTGTCTGTTAAAGCATCACAGAAGATGCAGAATTTTAATGTTACACAAAACCATTTCATTATACGTTTTTTATGGGTTGGCTACAGTTGTGTATGTCTTTTTCTGTAAAAAATGCAGACTCAAACACACGCTATATGCTTTGTTATTATTTGTTGTCACACACCTTACCTCTAAACACAAGGCCAAATGACTGTGTCACCCACCTGACTGTGTGCAGGTGTTTGATTCTCTCAGAGGGATATTTGTGTGTGTGTATGAACGCGTGCCAGGCTTTCTAATCTGCTGTGTGAAAATGCAAACTCTGCCAAGCAGAGGAGATTTCCCCTGGCATCAGGATGTGGCTCAGATTAGCCACAGCAGATAAACCTGGAATAAGCTGTTTAGTTTATTCCACCTTCAGACGTGGACTGGGTTGAAACCAGAAGACTTTGGTTGGGAACTGCAGTCTGTCGAACTAGCACTTTGTGAAAGAACTTGAGCTTGTTTTTTTTGTTGTTTAGATTCCCTCAGTAAACACAGAGAAACTCCATATTCTAGTGGGTGCTAACTGTTTTAACCTTGTTGGTTCAGTATGAAAATAATTATATTTATATTTAATTACATCAAAATCCAATAACTCTGTATCCTGTAAACTGCATAGCGAGTTATAGATGCGATCAATGGCAAATTGTGTCCTTTATTACGGATTGCACATGCTACAGATTGCAACTATAACACGTCATGTCAGGGTTTTTTTTCTCTCTTAAAGAGTTTTTTTGAATCCCTGACCACTGACTGCTATCTGTCAGTACATGTAAAGCTGCTTTGATACAATGTCCTTTGTGAAAAGCGCTATACAAATAAAATTGAATTGAATTGGATTGTTTGAAATGTTTCTCTGTGTTATTTTTGAGGCAGTATGTGAACTAAGGATGTTCTGGGTGGATGCCAGGGTGTTGCTAGGGTTTTCTTCGTGATTGCTGGGAGGTTGATACAATGTTGCAGGAGTGTTGTGGGCCTATCCCTAAGGTGCTGTAGATTTAGTACCTCTTTGTTACATACCATATATGGATCTGCTTTATTATATACAGCTTGTATTTGTAAGATTGTGACGTTATCAGCCGGTCTGGTGTATGCGTCTAAACAGATGTGACGTGATTTAGCATGCTGCAAGATTTCAAAAGATTGTGCTTCAGTGTGAGAATGAGAGAGCTGGTAAGGTGGGGGTATGTTTACAGTATCTCTTTTTTTTAATATGTGAAAATCACTGGTCTAAGTGCAGTTCTCAAGAGTCTTTGATTACAGTGATGTCAGCGTGGGTTAAAATGGCGGGTATCACCTTCACCCTGCTGTTCCAGGAGGAACGATTCTGCACTTACATGCGTTCCTCAGACACTGATTGCTCTCCGGGGAGTCTGCGCTCACTTAAGTTGATACTGTAGGGAAGTCTGGGGTGCAAGACACACTTATTATCTCTTTTCTGCCTCTCTCTCTCTGTATTTATCTCTTTCGTACACCCTTTTTATTTCTGCCACCCTCGATCTGTCACTTTCTCTTTAGAGTTTAGTAACTCTCATCCATCTGTACTGTGATGGGTGTGGAAATGGTACCACGGGCGGTTTTGTCATGTGATGTCACATCAACAAAATCAAGGGTTGATATTAGGCAGGCTTTGGTGGCATAAATGACAGAAAATATTAAAATTGTGTGAGTATGAAAAGATTTTGTGTGTGATCTTTTGAACGATTTCATTTCAGATTTTACCCATAATTCTTTGTAACTCTTCTCTATATTTAGCCATTATATTTTCTATTGAAAATACTGTATTGTATTTTTATGACAACATAAATTCAGCATGCTCTGAAATTAGAAATGGCTGTTCTTTGTATACAGCGTAGACATGTGTCATCTATTACAGGGATCAGAAAATCTTATCTAGCAACATGTTTATTGTACTATGACATCTTGTGCATTATTTACATATTACAAATGTGTTGTTTGTTATTGGTTTTTCCTTTTAAATTGTATTATAGTTAGCAGCTGTAGTTAGATTGAGAAAATAATTATATTTGACAGAAAGGATGACATGCCTTTTTCTTATTTGTTAGAGAAACAAAATAACATGGATTAAAATGCCTCTAAGAATCAAAATAGGGGGAAATATCTGCCCTAAATTGCCTTACACCTAATTTTCGTAGCCTTCTTGTTAGGCAGGTGTAAAGACTCAGAAGTGCCCTGACAGTTTTTTGTCATGTCTGAACAGTGTGTTTACATCACATCAGGGATAAGAACAGTCAACTACATTGTGTCTCAGGCGATGAGAGTAAGAAAAAGGCCATCTATCGCCAATCTCACTCTTTAATTATGGAAAAGAATTACGCAGAATCGATTCCCTGTGGTCTGTGTAAAACATAGCGCTGCATTTTGTGACTAATAGGTGATTATTTCACTAATGCTGCTTTTTAGCTGGAATAATTGCATTTATTAACTGTGGAGAAAAAAATCTCCACCGCTCCATTGATCAACTGTGTTTTTGCAAGGCAAAAGCTTTTTTTATCAGGAGTTTTGTAATAGATATGTTTTAATGGGTTTATGTACCAGCAATGTGTGATGATTCATTTACTGTAAACAGACGGTTATTGGAGAGACTGAATACAATGTTTTAGCAGTATGTAGTGTTATAGTTTGTTACGGTATGAACGGCACAGACATCTTTCTGATCCCTATAAGAATACGGCAGAATAATCATACTAAACAATGTTTATTTTATAATGTAAAAATGCAGAAAGGTTTGTGTGAGGGTTACAACATACAATATACAGTTTGTACAGTATAAAAGTCAAAAGTCATTTTCTATCAAAAGAAAAAAAAGAATTTTGTAGTTTTGTTTTCTAAATATTCTTAAAGCAGTGTACATTTTCTTGCAAAATGACCTAAGATATTACATCTTTTTTAAATAAAATATCAAATTTAACAGAGTTTATGCTTAAAACAAAAAAATCTGCCTTTTCATTTAAGATGAATTTAAGCTTTTTTAGTGAATAAGAGTTAAAAATATATCTTGATTCATGTATTTTTAGATATATACGTACTGGAAAACAAGAAAATTATTTATATTTTATTTATTTATTTTCATATTTATTTTTTATTTTTCCTATCCTCTTCTTCCCCTCATCTGGTATCGACTCATCTTGTCTCTCCTCTCTTTCCTTTACGTCCCTACTTCGTCTCGTCTGGTATCGACTAGTCAAAACATATTTAACATAAAATCATATAAACACGGTTCTCTGACTGAATCTCAGTGGACATATTTACAACTCAGTGTGTTTGTTTAATGACTTTGGGATTTGCCATCAAGAACACATCTCTTTTGACTATACTTGTTTTTAGTTGTAAAATCTATGGAGTTTGAAGGCAGGTGAAAACACCTGGGGATGTGCAGTCTCAGATTGAACAGTTTTTCTGTATCAGACATGCTAAACTGTGTGTGTGTGTCTGGAACACGTGAGTGTGTTATCACTTAAAACAGGTGCAGAAATTACCTCCGCTCATGACACCTCTCCAATCCCACAGGCTCTGTTTTTTCAAACATCCTCCCATACTCTTCATCCCCACCATTACTATGGCAACCACATCTGCTGAAAAATGAACCATTTAAAAAAAATAAAAATAAATAATACTAAAACTTGAGGCAGTGAAATATCTGGGGTGGTAGAGCTTGTTGTTGTAAGAGACAAGCAAACCATTTCACACCCTTATCACTTCTGTCTGAAAGGAATACAGTACTCAACAGTCTCTCTTTCTCTATATACGTTTCTATCACTCTCTCTCTTTCTATCACTCTCTATCTCTCTCTATCACACCTGTTATGTGTCTGTTATGTGTGAGGGGTGTGTGTTTTGTACATCTCTTTCATTGATTTTTTGTGAAGTGTGAAGTTGTTCTGCTCCACATTTGTGTGGAAAACATACATACTCAATTTCAATGTTGTTTTGGTAGATATACTGTCTATGAAGTCAATACAATAGCAGTGCAATATGATGGGTTTTTTTGTTTGTTTTTATTCATTCTTTTTTACGTTATTTTACTTATTTATTGTGCATTACTATTTTTTGCTTTTTCACTACTATTGATGAAAAACTAATAATAAAAAACTTTTTATTTTACAAATTTTTCTGTGTGCAGCTAAGCTACAAACACTTTGAAATACAGAGTAACACAATGCACTTGGTATGTACACTAAAGCACACTAGAAATAAGAAAATGACATTGACATAGAGGAAGGACATGATAACCTCTCTACTTGTCTTCAAGAGGTGTCATGGCTTCAGAATTGAACACACACACACTTTCACACTTGTTGTGTGTTCTCCAGCAAGGAGGATATTACAACTGTTGATTTCTGGCTGTTTCGGCCCACCTATGAAATTACAGCTCACACACATCTTCACATTGATGGTAGTTATTTTTCAACAACCACTTGGAGTCCTCTCTTGTAAGAAAGCGATTTCAGAATGTCCTTCACCTCACTGTCTGTCTCTTGGGGCTTCACAGATGAAGTGAGCTAATATCTAAAGGCTGTTACACATCAGGACAGGCGCATGGCACAAGATATCCTTTGGCTTATTGCCTAGCATGATTTGCCGGTGTGTTTGTGAATTGCAGTACCCATGCTGAGCCACAGGGGGCGATGTAGAATCACAAGCACATGCACTTTAGGCTGGTTTCAAAGATGAGGCTAAAGCCTGTAGTCCCAGACTAAAATGCATGTTGAACTGTATCTTTTGTTTCAAGATGCACACCAGTAATGTGTTTTTATGGCACGTATATATTTAAATTAGGCAAAAAAAATGATATTGGTATGTAAGATTTGTATTTATAGTTTTGTACTTTTTTGTTTATATTATTACATTTTCTTTTTAACATTTGGTATGTTCCAGAGTTTTACCCCGCAAACACATTTACGTTATGGCAACGTTGGTGCCATATTCTATTTTCACTCTTTCAACGTTGATATTTACATGTGTGCAACATTGTGACGATGTAGAAATTTTGTTACGACATTGCGACGGTGTTGTGACAACCTTTACCACACAACACAGAAACGCCAACCTTTTCATTGTGTTGATACCACTTTAGAAGGTTGGTTATGTTAAGACAACGTTATGTGTTTGTGTTTGCAACTTCGTTCTTGAAGAAAGAAACAAATGTCTTTCATTTTTCTAAAATTCTTATAGACAAGAGAGCTAAAAAGAAGTATAAAACTTAACCAAAAATTGCACATGTAGATATGCACTTTACACTTGCAGCGCCGCTAGACTCGGTTTAATGGCACATCTTGAAGTCAGTCAAGTATCAAGTTATCAGCACCCTAGTTCCTCCACTTATTACTGTCATGGTCTTCATTCAGCTTTTCAGAACCTTTCACACTGCCAGAAAGCGAGAGAGATAGAGCGAGAGAGGTTTTGAAAAGGCCACATCAACTATATGAGCGCAGAGCAAAGCGTCCCCGCTGTGTCATTCTCCCAGCACGCTGAACTGAGGGCCCAGGGTGACAACTTAATTATCTGTCTCGACCAATCAGGGGAGAAGGCTGGTAACCTATCCCCAGCCATTCAGCGGGGAACATCGTTGGGGGGTGATGTGATCTCTGATGAGGGACTTTTAACAAGGGATGGCCTTAGACCCCTCTATCTATTTGTCCTCATTCACCCGCAAACACTGATGAATTGTCCACTTTGCGCTGTTGCTGCAGTAATTGTCCCTCTTTTGCTGTCCTCCTGTGAAGCCTTATAGATTTCACAAGGGTTCAGGCAGTGCTGTTTATCAGGGAAGATCAAGGCCGATGGGCCACTTCACGCACACGTGAGAAAATGTTTGTGTGGAGATGGTTCAGACACATTGAGGTTTTGGCACATTAAGATCTTGTTTATATAAACTTAAAGGTTTTATTTGCGAACTCATGTTTAGTGGCCTCTTCTGCATTACTAGTTCTAGACAGAGTAATATGACATAATCATATTTCATATAAAACAAATTAAGTTTGTTCATTTTATTAACCTAAAGCCGCAATCTTTTAACGTTTCCTCTTTATCACCATTACTGCTTAAAACGTAAAATTGCAGGTTAACTTATGTACATATAAATCTTTACACCCTAAAATATGCTGGGTTACTTTCAACACATGTTTGGGTCAAAAAGGGACAAAGACAACTTTTGGGTTACAAACTAACGTATGCCGGGTTATTTTAGCCCTAAATGCTTGATTTTTTTTTTTTTAACCCATGGTTGGGTGAAAAATACACAATTTTCTAGGTTAATTTAACCCAGCGGTTAGATTTGTCCCCTTTTGAACCAGCCATGGGTTAAAAATAACCACACATTTTTTTTATGTATATGGGTTAAAGTCATGATGTCAAACAGCCATGGGTTAAACCAGCCATGTCAAACCAGCCATGGGTTAAAAATAACCACACATTTTTTTATGTATATGGGTTAAAGTCATGATGTCAAACAGCTTGTTACGTGTAAAACTCAATATTACCAGCTTACTTGTAAGGAGATAGTTTTGAGTTCTGAGTTTTAATTTCAACCAGAAAAGTTATGAATTGCTTAATATGAAAATAGTTTTAATATGGAATTAATATAGAATTGCAGAGCTCAGTTTTCCTGCACTTCTTTAAATGATGTTTCTTATTAAGGAGAGACATGCTTTTACTTTTCAGGCTTGCAGTGCTCGCAATTGTATGAATAAAGCCCAAGCGAATTTCATAGTCTTTAGTAGGAACTTCTGTTAGCTCTTTTGACTTTGGCCCAGTAAGCAACACAAAAAATACCCTGAGAATAGCAATGCAGTAAAAACCACTCAGAACATCTTAGAAACCAAATGCTCACAGCGTCATTGTGGCAGCCTGTTTTACAGAAGCAAGCAGTGTTATTTAAAAAAGATTTTTCAAAGTTAAAGAAAGTAAAATTGTCTCTGCATTCTAAGCCGGGTCTGGAGAAACTATTTTAACACAGAAAAAAGTAACTTCAGCTTGAAATTGTTGAATGAAATGAATTAGAAATGTCTGAGTGCTTTATTGATTTTTCATATTTGGTTTAGGTGTAGCGGTGAAAAAGAGTTGCACTTAAAACGGTTTAAAATGTAGTATCTAAAGTTCACGAAAGTGTTTGGAAGCAGTCGTGTTAGCTCGTCTTGCTTGTTTTGCTGTGTGTTTATTTGTGGAGCACGTAGCCGTTTACTGTCAGCACCGATAGTGACTTGAGCCGCAGGAATGCTGCAAGCTCATGTCCTGTATTAACATTCAGAACAACGCTGCTAAACAAACCTACAGCTCCACTCGAGTGTCGAGACCTTTTCTAACACATAACCTTTTATACGCTTTGTGCAGCCTGCTCCCAAACATCCAAAAACACCCCTCGATCGATATACCCAAATCTCCCCGCTCGGCTAACTGCAAAACACAGCGTGCACAAACTCCAGATTTTCCCTTTTCTTGTTCGAAAGCGTCCTGCTTTCTTGTTTAGTATTGCAGCAAATGTTTTCTGGTTAGATGTTGTTTTTGCTGTTGTATCTTTAAGACTTAAATATGTAAACTTGGACTTTGGGTAGCTGAATTCTGTTTAATGTATGACTCTAATTTAATAATGTATGACTCTTCGTTTAAAAAAAAAAACTTGAGTAATATGTTTTTTCATGATGCAGTTGAATTAATATGAATTATTGCGGACAGCCTGGAGGGCAGGAGTGTTGAAGTGCTGTGGGGTCTTTGGATGCGGAAGCCGCTGGGACAGTCACCGTTCATTAAGGGGGCGAGCGCTTTTCTTGAACGCCGGGTGGTTGGGCGAGGGGATCAGCTGGCCTGTAATCTTGGCCGCGGCAGGAGTGCGAAAGCAGCGCTGGAGAGCAAAGCGTGTGTCAGCTGTCGGACTTACACAAACGTTTATACAGTTAGACCAAATTAATGAAAAAACACTGCATTCAGCAGTGAAAAATACAAAAATGAAAACATAAATACTTAACAAAATTGTTTTTTTAGTTTAATATATAATCACATTCTTTGGTAGAATTAAATTATCATTAATGTTCAACAAATATGCAGTATTGTATGTTTGTACTGACAACTAGGCTGGATATTATGTTACTCCCAAAAGTTTTTAATTTTCTTTTTTATAAAAATAAAATCCCTGTAAATGTATAAATGAATTCTAAAGTAATCGTATTATGTTATTATATGTGTTACTTATATACTTACATAAAGACAGTATACATTCACACACACACACACACACACACATATATATATATATCCACTATATGTGTAATACAAATAAATTATCATTCAGAGGAAAAATCTGAGATAAATTACTGACATTGAATCTATTCACAGCTCTTGTTTCACCCGAGTCTGTTAAGTTATTGATTTAATATTAGAAACCAGAGGCTAGTATCTTACCAAACCTGAGTTTGTATGTCTCTCCTCCAGTCATCCTGTTGATTTGTGCTGAATTTAGTAGCGTAACATAATGTACTTTCCTCCCTCGATGAAGTAACACTTTAATGTGGAGCTCTGACCAAAATATGTGTCTGCTTACGTTTCTAAGCAGATGACTAATGCAGAGCAATTACATGAGCAAGGCCAAGTGGACTGGCAGTAGTGGTGAATAATCTTTGCAATTATATTTTAGGGGGGAAATGTGCTCACGAACCAACCCAGGGGTCACCATTAGCTAACGGCCCTAATGCAATGACCAGGTTTGGCTGGAAAGGCTGATATATGATTCAGCGGAAGTCCTGACTGTCTTAATTAGATACTTCTATTCTCAAAACTCTGGTTTGCTTTATAACCTGTGGGCTCTGGAAATCCCTTTGTTTTAGGGGTGATGCAGAGATGGAGCTCTTCTAATTTATGTTAAATTGAGATCAGCCTCTTAAAGCCCTCGGCTGAGATGGATATACTGAGTAATAGTATGAATACGTTCGGGAAAAAGCGTACATCAAATTAATCTTGGCCTTGGATGGCACACCTACACACCTACACAGACTGTCTGATGGATATTGTATGTATCAAACAGCTTCTTCTAATCTGATTGGCCACTGCGATCACACCAACAGCAATGAAAAGGGATCATGTCTTTCAAAACATGTGTATGACTTTTCTTCTGCAAAACATGAAAAAAGATATTTTGAGAAAGTTTGAGTATTATGAGTTTTTGTGCTCATACAATGGAAGTCAATGGAGGTCAGTGTTATTTGGTTACCAGCATCCTTCAGAATATCTTCATTTGTGTTCTGCAGAAAAATGAAAGTCATTCAGGTATAAAATGACATGAGGGTGAGTAAATGATAACATTTTTAACCTGTTAACTGTCACCATTTACAGGTGAAACACTTTCTAATCTAATGAAACTATCTATTGATGGAAAGGTCAAGAGATATACACTATAAGTGTTGTTGGTTGTTTTACTTGCCTGCATTATCCAACTGTTTTAGATCACATGATTACGACATGATATTTTGATCACGTCATGATGATATTCAAACATCTATTAGCCTGCTTGCTTCCTTGGCAAGCTGTTAACCAAACCTAAATCAGTCCAATCAGAGAATGCCTAGAAAAACTGATCTATAGCAGATGGCCTGACTCTCAATGTACTCACAGTCTCTTTTCATTTGTCTTCTGATCGGTGTCTGCCATCGCAGCGTCCGAGATGCCATTTTAACAACAGCCACCTGTTCGCCGAATAGTTTTCGAGGAACACACAGCAGAAGGCGGTTTTGGACTGTAAACCTCACTGAGTTTATTAAAACAACGCATTGCTAGACTTTCAATACTTTGCATGCCATCTGCTCTCTATCACCGAATATAGGATGAATAGCACGTCTGGGAAATTATTTGCTCATAGTTTTGTCTATTTCCGTACGATTGTGTACATACAGTAGTTTCACATGTGACACATTGTGTTCGTAACAGCTAAAATCAGCTGCCAGTTTAACGATGGCTGCTCATTTATTATGAAGACGGGTGGCCGTGTCATAAAGGACGATTTGTATGATTCATGCCGCACGCTTCGCTTTGCTATTGATTCAGAGCTGGCCTGTCTTCAATTACCGCCCCATTACAACACACATCACTCAAAGGAAATGCTAGTGAAATTACATTAGTTCTCTCTTTTTGCTTTCTTCTATCTCTTCTCGCCACCTTCGCTTCACCATAGCAACTAAACCCATTTGAAAACATTACCACGGAGTTCGAGAAAATAACAGGCAGCAAATTCTGTTTGTGTTTAAGTGCTGAAGCAGGCAATTATAGATTTGCTTCTTCCTGTTTGGTAAAACGTTGACTTTTTTCTCTGTGTATGTAACATGGTGCATTTTTATACTGTGGAAAACTTGCAGTTAAAATCTGATTGCAAACAGTAGACAACATTTGTGGCAAGATTCGGTACAGTTTATAATTAATAAAAGATGTAATACCTTCAAAACAAATATAATGCAATAAACATTAATGAACGGACAGGAGATGCACTCTAAGGTACATGACTAATAACAAAAACGGTTTTTAAATTAATATCCTAAAATGATGGATGAGTCACAGATGAGCTTTAGGGAATGTTTTCTTGTTTTTGTGGAGTTGCATGTTTTGTCTTGAGATTTTGCTATAGGCTCCACCCTCAATTTTTTTAGCAACCAATCAATTATTATGGATTGTTATGGATATGCATTATTAATCAAGTTTTGGCTCTTTTTCTAATTTATATGTATGGAAGTCCTGTGTGTTATTGTGCAGAAATGATCTGTTACGAGGGTTCTTAGGAGTTACACAAGGTGCCCAAAAGAATACATACTAATACATATTTTTTGTCATTATTGCTTTTTGCATTTTTTATAATAAGTTTTTTGTGGATGACAATTGATGTAGTTAAGTTTATACATGAATTCATTGCCTTGTTGAGTTCACCATAGTGATGTTACGCCCTGTTCTGTTCACGTGGACTAATGTTATCTGTTGTAATTCCTTTCAATTTGTAATTTTAAGCATTAAGTGGTCTCAAATCAGTGTTTAATCATGTTACTGCAAGCATTTAACCGTTTCTTTGAAGACAAACAACAGTTACATCTGCTTAGCTATACTTTCAGTCCACATAAAAATCTTTCTTCTGTCATTATTTAAAATTGATCTGCTCACGGAAATTTTTGTATCTTTCCAATTGAATGTTTTTCCAATGGAAGCTCATCCGAGCGAGCAACAGTAACCCAGGCAGAGCTTTAGAGATTATAGTGATGTATACACACTTTATAATACTCATTAAAATTGTATTGTAACCTGCTTTGTTCAGACGATGTTTAACTCTGTAATTTATTATGTCCGAAGGGGGAAATTTCTATACAGACATTGCCTAGAGGGTACTCGTGGGAAATGAGCACATGAACATTATTAATTGCCTCACATTTCCATTCAGTCAGTTTATTACGGATCAGCGAGGTCCGAAGTGCCGTGTGTCATTAACTAATCTCTCAAATACTCGTCTAAGCCTGGTCGCTTTATGAATTATAATAGCCATGTAATGAGACTTCACCTAGTAGTCTAAACATCAACAGAGATCTGTTTCAATTTCCTTTACAAAGCTCAAATGTAATTACATCCAGCTGTATGATGGCAAGGTCAGCATTTGAGATCTTAAAATAACTTGATGTTTTCAGTCTAACCTTATATGTACCACTTCTTCATCAAGATTGTTTACATGTTCTCAGTCAGTTTTTATTTCTTGGACAATATTTTCTTCATCGTTAAACAGCAACCGTTGTGGTTGTCCAAACACCCGACAAACCTGAATAGCAGTGATCTTTATTCCTAAATTGCATGTTTGACCTATCACATCCTCATTTTACTCCTGTGGCCTGGATCTTCTCTGATTAGCTCATGATGACGCATTGATTTCCATTTATTTCTTTTGTCACCTATGGAGACATGCAAAAGGGCATCAGCACCAGTGAATTTTAAAAGGGAAAGTGCACCCAAAAAAAAGACTTTTATAGAAAAATATGTTTTGTAGAACGCAAGCAAAAAAATGTTTCTTGGTCCAGTACAGTGTGCAAGTGTAAAGTGTCACAAAATTGTATTTTTTGAGGTGAACTATTATTCATATGTAAAGAATTATACAAGTAAAAATGTAGTTTTATTCCAAGAAAAAAATCATCTATTTGTAATGGTTCTTTACCTTATTATCGCATCTCTTTTTTTTCGTTTCATTCTTCCAGGTATTATCTATGCTTAGCTGCATCTAGAGAAACAGCCACTTCGAAAGAGAAAAAACCTGGACCGTGTTCTGAAAAGGCGTTGCGTCGGCTTATCAAAGCGTTCATCTTTTCATTCGTTCGTCTTTTGAATCCCCTGACTTTTATAAGCGTCCTCTCCGTCTCCAGTAGAGCAAACATATTTGCTTTTTTCATCTTTACAGGAGACATTCTCAGGGACAATACTCATATTTTCTCCTCATCCCTAAGAAAAAGCATTGCGTTGAAACTATAGCAACAGATGAGCTGTCTCTACGAAACTAAAGCCTCAGTCGCCTGACAAGGCCTTCTGTTCAATGGTACCAATTACAGAGAATCTCTGTGGCTGACCCTGAGCAGACACATTTACATTGAGGATGTTTTAGCGAAGACACGGTTTGATTCAGTCGCAGACGGCTATTAGTTGACAAAGACATTTTTACATTGGAAAAGTCAGAAAAGTTTTAGACTTACGGATCTGTGGCTGATTAGAAAAAGTTTCTGATTAGGTCAATTGGTTTAGATGCTAATATAGTTAACATTATAGGTATCATTCTTGGTGTGGCAATGTTTGCTGTTTATTTTTTTCTTTTTAACCAGGTATCTGTCACTGTACATATTGTACATATCCAAACATCTAGATATTTCTTTACATTTTTTGGTATTTTTAAATTAACATAAACATCAGTATTTTTTGTTTATGTGTATCGTTATGAAAAATAAAAAAGTCAAATATTTATTCTTGAGTCTTAGACCTTTTCATCAATGTATAGTTTGTGATAATTAGATTGGAATTCAACTATGAAATATTAAAGTGAATAACCTATTCATCCTGTGGAACGGTGACAGATAACAGGTTAGAAAAGAGCGATGAATTTAAATGAAGTTGGATTAAAATCAGTTTGTACCGACCCTGAAACGTTCCTCTGACATAAAGCTGTAAGTATTTTATTTCAGCAAATGCGATTTAGTGTGTTATAAAAGCTCTTGTAATCTCGTGGCAAGGTCTTGCACGCAAGGCCCTCATAAGGTTGATTGTGTGTCGCCTTTCTGGAACTAGCACTTGGTGAACACTAATGAGTAAAACTCCCAGCGGGACCCAGATGTTGAAATAGACTCATTTGCGGTCAGCGAAGAGCCGCAGATTATCTGACAGGAGCCGGGCAGCGCTCGAAAGGTGGATCAGCCCCGTCTCCACGCACCAGCCATCAGCCGAGTGCCAGAATTACATCTTCATGAAGAATAATAAGATTTACAGCAGATTCTCTAGGGACACAAACATATCCAGAGATCCTTACCGAGCGAGCCTTCAATCTGGGTTCATAGCTGGGCTAATTTAGTCATTAACTGAGCTGACGAAGTAATAAGACAACACAGATAAGAATTCTGTTTCATGTCACCGTCTTGATTCGGCTGGTATTTACTTCGAATGGGAATCGCAAATAGTTTGATGTGGATGTTGTGATTGCACAGTGATTATCTGTTAAATGACTGTTTGTTTGTTGGGATCCGTCTCGTCTGATAGGCACCGTTTCCCCGGGAGCGTCGCCGAAGGTGATTCTGCTGAGGCGAATACGAAAAGACGAATCAATAGCGGTTTGATTCGTGAGAACGAGGCTCTGATTGTTGTCGAACAGCACTCGTTTTCACTCCTTGGACATTTCGCACTGCCACGTGGAGTCAATAATGTAATTCAGCCAGTGGCAACTCCGTGTTTTTCCTTTCTAACACACCTTTATCGACAGGGAAAGGGTAAAGTAGTCTAAGAGGTGAACATTTGTTGATATTCACGATCACAGCAGACTGTCAGGTACGTGCTGAAACCAAATGTAAAAGTTTAGTTTTTCCTGTATGATGCTTTCGCCTCTTGCAAATCGGTTTTGAACACCATTCCAGTTATCTTAAAAAACATTTTGCAGTGCAAATTGAAATCCGTCCAGATTAAATTTATTCTCCTGATCGTTTCCTGCTGTGTCTAGCTCCCAGTTATCTGCTTTTCTGCAAAACAGTTAGCGCTAAAATTACACCCCCTAATGTTAGGCGATATTTGCTGTAACAAGCTGGCACATTTAGTCATTGAGAATTAAAAGTGATTTCTCAATACACTAATGCGTTAAAGTGAAGGTTTTGGGGTTCAATCCAAAGGAATGCACACACTGACAAAATCTTTAATGAAAAAAATTGAATTCACAGATGTTTTGACACTAGACAGTTCAAACTTCAGTAGGTGGTTTAAGCTAACATTGCAAATCTGTCTCATGCACTCTTCCAATGGATGTTTTCTTTTCTCTAAAACAGAAGGTCATGATGTTTTTAGAGAAACCATGAAGGTCCTGTCATTCACACCGCTGGTATAACCACATAAAGAAACCATGTAGAAAAGTGTCTGTGTGGACGACCTTGTTGCTTGTGTTCTGCGTAAGTGGGTGGAACTTTTAAAGAAAGGCACTGTGTTGTAGTGGGCAATGCGATCTGATTTCCTCTTGAAGAATGGAGCTTAATACAGAGGAAAAAAAGAAACGGGCTGGAGATGTGAACACTGACCTGACCGGTCTAGTGGCGTCTGAAGTGTACGGGCTGAGAGCTCAGAGAGAGAAAAAGATGTATTATTGATAAACATCAGAACTTTGTGAATTTGGAAATGGGAAGGAATGTATATTTTATGAACTGAAGCACACAGTCGATTTAGATGGTGAAGACGTTAACATGTTTATATCATGATGGCGTAAATGTGTCTGGGTGGGAGAGAGAGAGAGAGAGAGATGGAAAGGGGGATTAATTATGCTGTAATGTAATGTTTAAAACGATATTAATTGACTATTTTCAGATAATACTACATATATACTGTAATGTACAGGTCATTTCCATATAGTATATCTGATCAAAAATAAATTCTTTCTTTTATTCGGTTTTTATTCTTTCTTTTATTTTTTATGTCAACAGAAAGTAAAATTTAGCCTTAGATGAGCTCCAGAAATATAAAAATGATGATTAATAAATTCATTGCAGTGTATATCGCTATTTTAGAATCATTGTGACCTCACGATATTAATGTTTACCTCATTAGTTGCTGTAAAATAAGCTGTTTTAACTCACGGCGTTGTTTTTGATTTAAAATATTGTAATCCAATAAATATATTTGCCGTGAATTTTTATTTCCTGAAGAGGATTAAACAGAATTTGCCCTGACACGGACACAGTTGACCTTAAATTGGCACCTAAGTGTGAATCATTAAAGAAACATTTCTCGATAAAATCCCACGTTAAACGGATTATTATTCAACTTGTGAATCTCAAAGATAGCTGTGGAAATAAAGATTAAAGAGCATTCCAAAAAAGATAGATAAAGTAAACAAACACATAAATTGTCCAAGTCTATGAATGTCCCAGTGGCCTCTGGTGTTTGTTCAATTATCAACAATTGGAAGTTTTATCAGAGCAGACCGACAAGGTCATACTTTACTGTTTGTGTCACTAAAAAAGCCAACTTTAAAGTAGAAGAGAGTACATTTGTGCCAGTCAGCTACACATACTTAGTCCAGCAATGAAGTACAACCATGTGAACACTTTTCAGGAGTGTGGCTTTAATATAATGCAAAGATGTTAATGTTATTTTAAGAGTGGCTTAAGTGTCTTAGTACATTTTGTGGGCACTGTACGTACCCAAAGAAATAAGTTACAAAGCTTCTCAAAATGTAAAACCCTACCATAGAAAACCTGTGTGTACTGATGGGCGTTGAATAAGCGGTACTCATGAACCACTCATATGCATGTGTAAGCATCATTATTGTGTAAGGATTCATGCATATGGTGACAATGATCCAGCCCACAGCCTAATGTTCATAATGGAGATAATGGCCCTCCACGCTGATGCATCACCGAGGAAAAACCAAGAGGTATGTCCCCTTCATGCCCTTGAACCACTCTGATCTCAGATTAATTTCTGCAATTACACGCCCATCATAACAACAGACCTGCAGTGAGATGAAACTGGCACAATATCATATAGCATATACAGTATGGAGCACACGTGCAAGATCATATGAAACATGGCCTTTGTTTTAGTTGAGTAGCAGTAAATCATTATTTGTTAGAAGCTAAAGATTTTTTTGACTGACAGGTTTATGTTACATTGGGTTTGTCTGTTTATATAGCTCCCCATTGCCAGTCCTGCTACTGTACAGTATGTCATATCAAAATGTCAGTTCAGACCATTGAAAACATTGTTTCTCCCCTGTGACTAAAGCCATATTGGCTCTCACATTAAAAAAAAAACAGCAGTAGTCTTGAATCTGTCTGAAGAAGGTCTTCTACTTTCTTGCACTTCAATGCAAAAATTTTGGAAATGTTAAAAATGTACACATGCAAATTGTGTACAAATTAGACTAGTGTTGGGCCTTTATGGTTGCTTTTTTCTAATAATTGTGTGTTTTTGTACGATGCACATCATACACATTCATACAAATTAGCCACCTCATAAAATGCATTTCTTATAATAAAGGGATAACTTCCCTTAGGCTGGAGCTGAGCAGCCGCTTGTTGATTTATTGCTCAAATATGCTGATTATATATTTGTTATGTACAAACAAAGACTCAATTTTGCTGTTCATCATCAGCCTACATTTGTTTAACAGTAAAAACATGCATGTTTTTTTCCTAAAGCAACTGGTTCTTAACTCTTCTGTGCTCTTCTCTCATCTTCTCGGTGTGAGATATGAGCCAGCCCAGCGTAACAGTGAAGCTAATCCATGTTTACTCATCTTTCCACGATCTATATCTGACTTCATCGGCCTGTGAACGTGACACTATAAAGATAGGTTAAAATCGACACCTGGAAGTGGCCTTTTCCACACAAATGGCAGATTGTGGATGGGACCAGTCAGACATTTGAGGGGTTTCTTTTAAAGATGCAAGTCTTTGTTTTAAGTGAGTCCAAAGTTAATAATTGACTGGAACGGCTGTGCACTTGCGATGTTTTTATAAAATAAAATGAGCTGGTCTGTATTTTATTTAGTCCAGAACCAGCAGGGCCAGATTATGTATAGGGAAATAATCATTTAAAGTAAATATAGTAGATATTTGTGTTGTTATGCAAAAACTGTCTGCAGTAAAAGTAAAATCCCTCAACAATGGAAAAAGAAAAAGAAAAAAACATTTTCACGGCTCTCTCTAATCCATTAATTCTCAAGGTGTGTGTTTTTGACCGTGCTAGTCACCTCAAAGCTAATGTCCAACAGCAGAAGCTGTATTACATGCTTCATTATAAAGGAACAGACAGTAAAGCCATTGAACTGAATCCAGGCTCTTGTTTTGAGGAGTATGAAGAGATCTTAAGACGCACTGACTCAAACTAATTAGTTGCTGTATTAAAACCCTCTTGTAGTGCCATTATTTTCCTGCTGTTCAGTTACTCTAATAAGACAGAGAAGTACATTGAGGTGTTAATGGGCTTTGCTCTGTCCACACGCAATGCTAATGAACATGTAAAGTGTGTTCAGCTGAGATTGAAAAGATTTTCAGCACTGCCGTTACATTCGTGGTCATGTTGTTTCTTGTACTGCGATTGTTTCACACTTCTTCCAATACATAAAAACGGTGATTGTATAGCTAGAATTATCTGTTGTTTCAATTTGTAGGTTTTTCTTTGTTTTGTCCAGTTTAAAGTGCAGACCAAAGAAATTGAAGTTGAAATCCTGTTTGCTTTAAATATTCTTATTCACAGTAGACACTGAAAAACAAAACCTGGCCCCAGATCAGCTTTGAGACCCATTATAATATCTCTTCATTCAGTTTCCAGATCTTTTCGGTTTCCACCCATCCAAGTACCGCAACATTTTATAAAAACACTAAAACTATGTTTCTTAAGCAATCATATCTTTGTCCATCTCAAAACCAGAGCTGTAGTATATGATTATATAGGCTGAAAGTCAGCAAATGCTTGAAACACAGACCCTATATTTAAAGATGCTGCAGTTTAGCTCTGGTGTACCATAACTGTAAAAAACACAACCCAAAAACACATACAATGAGCACATTTTCCAGTGTTTCTGTCCAAGTCTGTGTGCCGTCTGAATCCCGAGTCCTGAAACGGGTACTCCGTCTGTCAAACCTCATCAAGAAATGTTCACAGCGAAGACCAGATCCGGTCTGGCATGTTGGTAGGTCTGCATTAAAGTGCTTACTCAATCATTTATAAAGGGAGGGATGGATAAGTGGTTGTTCTCCTTAAAGTGCAGTTTTTTCTTTTCGCAAAAACCATATGAGATTTCAGCAGGTGGCCTGGAAGAGGATGCTGGGAAGTCATTTTCCACAGCGTGCTCTTGGTTTTTCCCAGTGTGGGGGCAGATAGAGCAGTTTGATTTTCAAGGAGAAAATAGGCTTTCCTGTCTTGCACTTTTCTGGTTTAAAATACAACACAAAAGATTTTCTTTATGGAGAGATGAGAGGTTTGGTGTGTATATTGAAAAAAACAAAATAAACAATACAATAAAATCATGATGTAAGTTATATACGTTTGGAATTGTAACTATGATGCTTTTGTTTTGTTTTTCAAACGACAAATTTAGTATTCCTTTTGTGTATTCGAGAAGCATAAAGATGCAAAATTATGTACCATAAAAATATGTCTGTGTTTTGAATACAAAATTCAGCGTGTTTGCATTTTATCACAATGAACATAAACGCTGTTTCGTTTGCTGCCATCACGAAAGATGGATAAAGAGCTTTACGAGTCAGACTGTGGGGTCTAATTACCATATATTGTGAATCATTCTGTGAGATATGAGTAAAATTACAATCAGAAGTCATAAAGCACATCCACGCCGCTGATTGGATAAGATTATAGAGCGTTTGATGACATGCTTGATTTGTAAACATACTGTGCTGTGCCATTTTATCTTCCTCGCTGTTCTCCTAAGAACATTTATTACTTCATAATGGAGGGGAAGAAAATCATATTTGCAGTAGCTCTTTTGTCCCAAAGGCATGTCTTAAATCATGTTTAAATGCGATTTTGCTTTGCAAGAAAAATGGTCATCAAGGAAACATTGTGAACAAAATTCTTGAGGTGTCTGTCAACATATTAGCATTTTGCCATGACTGAAAAAGTATCTGTCAAAGTTTTGTTTTCAAGCCCCTAATCATTCTTTGTCTTTCTCCTCTCCTTCTCTCTTGTCTGTCATGCCAAACCACATCCTCATAGTAAATAGTGTTAGTCATTGATTTCTCTGCTTAACGACACGATCAATAGACAGGAAAGCAAGAAACCACACACCAATATATAAAAGAAAACTCAAAAAAGATCCTTTTACTGCCACAAATGCAAGAAAGACAGAAACACACAGCCAGACATCCTCAGA
Organism: Beaufortia kweichowensis; assembly: GCA_019155185.1. NCBI lineage: Eukaryota > Metazoa > Chordata > Actinopteri > Cypriniformes > Gastromyzontidae > Beaufortia > Beaufortia kweichowensis. Next base: position 1,445,097 of record CM032815.1, on the reverse strand, counting down.
ACGGTCCAAGAAAAATGTAAACACAGCCCTGCGTTGACAAGCTGTTATGGGATCGCCGTGATCCCCTGCTTAACTGGGATTCAACAGAAAATCCCTTCACGTCTTTATTTAGCCGTCATGTTGATGTCTAATATATGATCAGAGCTGAAATTACTCAGCAGTGTGAGAAGAGACGTGCATTTTACCGTACATCTCCCGATATGCTTAATATCTGAACCATTTAATGCTCTGTGCCGTTGAAAAGCGAATGCATTATGTTGACTGTGTACTGTAAGTATTTAAGATGGATTGAAGCACTGCACTATTGAGAAAACAAGTGTTAGTGATTCAGCAGTAGCAACCGCTTTCCAAACAGCCGTGCTAATGTGACTGCAGCCATATGTTTACAAGTGTGCAAGTCATTCCTGATGTTTCATTTACTAATTAGCAGACAGCGTGACTTACTATACACTAATTGAAAGGTCTCTTCGGAGTAAAGCATTTCCTGAGTTGACTGAACTGTAAAACAATATGGCTTTATGGTTGTATGTTTTTATGTCACCCTTATAGAAGTCGAGATCTTTAACCCTTTATGTACCAACCACTACAGCTACCTTTTACAGTTTTGATAAGTACTGAAATGTGGAATAGTTCATCTAAAATGACTTTTATATAGCATTTTGAAAACACGTCTATAGAGATTGTGCAAGCAGCTTTTTAAAAATTGTATTACTTTTTAATTGATTAAGTCATTTTATATACTTTAAAATATGTATTGTAAAACCACACAACCATTTACCATAAGCTATTGAAAATAAAATGCATAAACTACTAGGATATGTATTATATATCGCAATACAAAATATTACTATATCTTGTCAGAAGACTATTCATTAATGTGATCCACAAGCTCTTTATTTTAGCCCAGAAAAGATAGAAAAGTTTTTTTCAATCCAGCTCTAATTCTCAAAGAGAGAAAACTGCCGTGCCCTTCCCTTCCCAGGCTGAAGAATATTAAAGCCATGGAAGTTGTTGAGTGTGTCAGGGGACTCGGGAGACCAGGCTGTGAATTTGTGATTAAAACAAGGTAAATGAGTCCATTAGAAACAGAATAGCCCTGGAGACATGACAGGAGTAAATCATTGTGGCTAATTTCCCTCCCTCAAAGACAGAGAAAAGCAAAAAAGAGAGAGAGAAATGGCCGCTTCATGAAGTGATGGAGCTGAGGGACTCTTTTCAAAGGGATAAAGAAACACACCACCATCGTTCTGGCATTTGGTATTTCATAAACTCATTTAGAGTTGACGATTTCCAAAGTTTAGATGTTTCCGTTCTGTTTCTTTGTCTTTTTGTGTCAGTGCAATTAATCAGCCCAGGAACATTATGAAGACATTACCATAGTCATAAACTTTTAACAGAAACGATAACGCTGGAATCTCAGGGGCAGGTGATCAGATTGGTTACACTTTGACACATGCAAATCCCTGAATGTGAAAAAGTACATGGTCATATCAAAGGATGAGTCTCATCAGATCTGAATGCTCCATGTGTCCAGTGGTGAGCGAGTCTGGCAGCGTCCCCAGCAAATAGATCCCCTCTGTACTGTCCGTATGGCCAGCGTTGTGTGGAAACACATTCACAAATTTGCAAACAGTATGTGAATAGTTTGGATTCACCTGGATTTGCGCATAAATTGGTCATCAGATTTGTCAATACAAAGTCAATACAATTAAAAAGAATATGTTTGAACACACAAGATCTTTTCCCCACAAGCTATTCATGTTGCTAAAATCAAAGTGTGTTTGGATGTTGGTGATACAACATAAATCTTCCTTTAATTCCTCAACAAATAAAGAGATGTGTGTTTTTTGCCTGCCAGCTAGTCCGTTTGTTTGTTGTTCTGTTACGTTTATGTAATTCCTCATTTGCAATGTTTATTCACAAAACCCATTAATTTCCTGTTACAGACAAATGGGAAGTAAGAGAATCAATTCTGCTGCTCAATTCCTATAATTCAGTATAATGCTGCAAAATCATATTTTCCTTTGATAAGAAGAGAACATCATTCTTCAGTGCTCATGATGTGAACAATTGTTTTGTTTTGGTTGGTGAACTAGGCGTTTTAATGGATAATTTACAAAAATGTGTAGGTAAGGAGGCATCGCATGTATTTAGCAATGTTAATGTGTTTGGAAATGAGGCTGTTCGGCATCATCATACAGTTCGGCCCATTAAGGTTCGTAATTTCTTTAAGTGTGTTTGTCTAGTTGTAAAGAAGTGTGTGTGAAACCTAATGTGCATTTTATGATTTTGAAGGACAAATCTTTATATTCTTCTCCTGTGAAGTTGGATCGTTAAACTCGTGAAATTAAGTGGAAAGTTATCGGGATTGTACGCAAATTTAATTAGCGCTATTATCGTGAATTATTTCAGTAGTGTACAGTTACCGCTGTGTCCTCTGCCTTATGAAATGTGAACAATGACATAACTTCTCAATTATCATTAAACAGGGTCATTTAAAGTCATAACGTTGAAACGCTCCTGACTGCCAAAAAGCTTATAGATGTAGAAATGTCTATTTGTTTTCATTGCAATTAACTAATTATCACATTCCAGATAATGTTTTTTTATTGCATCTTTCAGCTTCAAGTGTAATTATTTGTTTCTAAATGACTAAATTGCGGTTTGTCTTTGTATATCGTTTCAAAGCTGTGATTTATATGATTTCCAAACAACCCTTCAGAATGCATTTGAAAGGATGCAATGCTTGTTTACGCTTTCTGCTATGTTATGAATACAGTATGTCTTGAATTTCACAACTGGCTTTGTATTCATGTGATGCACCATTACATCAATGAGACACAGCATCAAGAGCTCCGAGGAAAATCACAGATGGGCTGATTTGATGTTTCACAGCGGTTTAAAACAAGGAGTTATGCAGTTAACCCTTTCATGTACACAGTATAATATAGAGATTTTCAGGACTGTAAAGGTCGGTTAGTTACAGTGATACTTATTAATAAGATTGTGAATACAGTACAATACTAATAAGATTATATGTAGTTACATTTTTCAAAACGATTTTAATTTTAGGGATGTTTTATAAATAACATTATTTTATTTGTATTTTATATTTTTATAGTTTATATTTATTGTTATAAAAATGTGTCAAATATTTATTTATTTATACTTATTTATTTTTCCATCAAAATATAGTTTGTCATGATTAGATTAGAATTCAACTATGAAATATTAAAGTGAATATTGAAATAACCAAAGTGTTTCTCATGTGGAACGGTGACTCTATTTTTTATTCACCTGGAGTCTGTTTATACATATTAATGCCCACTTCATTACTCTTTGTTGTAATGCATCGGTGTTGCATACTTAGCAGCTGTGATTGATCTCCACCCTCAAAGGTCACTCCATGCCCCGCTGTGTCTCCACGCAGCGGTCAGCAGGTGCTGTGTTCTATGGGACTGAACCTCACACTATATTCTGGACTCCAGTGGACCCCATTTGGCGTCGGTTCTGCCTGTTAAAGGCCTTACGCGTTGATGATGGTGCCAGCTCTTGGTGGGAAATGGGCAGTTAAGCCATGCCCTCTTGGAAAATCACTCCTGATCTTGATGAAACGTCTGGTGGTAGCCAAAATCCGCTGTTGGCGCGGCCAACCCAATGTAATAGCCCTGCCAATAGGAATCATGGGGCAAGGGATAAAAAGAGAAGGTAGAACTTGTGGAACCTGTGAGAAACATGTGAATGAAGATTAGGGTGCAAAGGTGCATGAAAGAAACCTTCTAGCGGTTCTTCAGACATCAATAATGTACAACCTGATTGGTTTGAAGTTGTGTTCAAGTGCTTAGGTTTAGTTTGTGTCACGGCACTGGTACAGTATGTATCACCCTGTTTGTCTGTGATTGTGGTGATTACAGTTAATTTCTAGGGCTGACCTCCTTAAGAAGTATAATTATGAAGACTACTAGTTGGACATTGAGAATCATTTCTTCACAATATGTGATCAGTGTTCATTGGCAGCTCCATTACCTGAAAATAGAAGCCCAATCTCCAAAATCACCAGTCAGTTCTTGTTTTCTTAGCGTGTGTAATTATATACTGTAGTTGAAGCTTGAAGGAATAATAGGAATGAGTCAGGACTGAAAAAGCAATGGCTCTCTAAATATAAAGTAAATTACATTTTACCAGCATGACTGTGTTCGGTAACAATTAGGTGTATTTAAAGCCAAGGACAGTTTCAGCTTTATGTTGACATGGTGATATGTGAATTTGAATTACTAATCCATGCAGAAAATGACAAAGCACAGTCACATATTCAAATGTTCTTCATCAGCAAACTTAATGAGGCTTTTGAAGAATTTATATATTTTGTCATTAGCGACACCTGTGGCCATTAAGTGAACTGCAGCCAGCAAATTCAGCATAAATGCCTTTAAAGATAACCTTTAAAAGCCTTAAAAGTTGTGGAAGATCTCATTTTTACGTTTTGTTTCAAGCTTTTCTCACTTTGGTAATAAAACATGAACAATTTTTAAATATAGTCAAATATAGTCATTAAATATAGTTAAATTTTTTTTTATTTTCTTGTGGTTTTCCTTTTGTAAATATATTTTCACTTTTCAATTTTCTTATTTCTGGTAAACATAATGTGCAGGAGAGAGAGAGAGAGAGAGAGAGAGAGCGAGTCTGTTTGTGTGTGTGCAGTGATGTGTTGAAAGAAGGGCTTCCTTAAAGAGCGGCTAATCCTCTTCAATCCATATTTCTTTCTAACCTGAGCCCTTTCGCAGGTGTTTTGTTATGAATCTGTATAGAGGGAGCTGTGTGTCTTTGTATGGGAGTTTGTGGGATGGTACTGTTACTGCGTGAGCAGAACTAATGTTACTCATTTAGATGTGTGGGGTGTGTAGATCGTCTTTGATCAGCAGTGTTGCAAAAAGCGTCGAACAGAAATGAGACCATATAAAACAGTTTATGCTAAATTTTCCTTTCCTCACCCCTACAGCACTTACACGGTGACTACAGCACTTAATAAGAATAGGCTCTCTCTCGCATGAATAACCTGGTGGTACAGCCTAACCCCCAAAAAAAGAACATTTATTATACATTAAATTGTTAATCACGTCCCGTAAGCAAAATCATTCTGTATTAACCAGTTACTGTATATTACATAAATAATAAATCATTAAAATAAACCATACAATTTATGTATCATTTATTCTAAAATTAATGAAATAAATTGTTAATATTGTCTTGTTTTGTATATATAAATAATATATTTATAGGAGGTTGGAGTGCAGCATTGGCCATGGCTGAGGAAATGGTGTCAGGGCACTTGGCAACCACTGCTTTGGACCCGAATGTTGGTAGACCAGGTGTCATTCAGAACCTTGGCAGAGTTAAAAACTTTATGGCAAGCTATCAAGTCCTTTTTTCCCCCCTTATCCACCCGATTATAGACACCGTCAGCCTCTCATGGCCAATGCTGCCATGATATCGCCACCACCACCTGCCCCCTTATAAACCAGCAGAGACCAGAGCTAGATGTTACGTGTGTGTGGTGTGGATTTACCATCTTTTTCTTTCAGTCTGCTCTGGGCAGAAGGTCTACAGAAATAAAATGTAAAGCTTCATTTTATTACCTTTACCCGCTCTTTGTGTCCATTTGCACACCCGGGTTTGATACACTACATCAGCATGTATTTCTCTTAGTATAACTTTTATTGTTTTCATACTCCTATTTATCATCATTTTTATACAAATCATATTTTTGGGAAATACATCTTTCATGAATTATTCAAATCTCCGAAGTACAAAGCACACCACCTGGTATCTTTAATTTCTGTGATATCTCTTCTACCCATATTTTCATACAAACAATCTTTCCTGTTCCAGATGATATTTATAGTTTTGTTTGGGCAGATAAAATGAAGTAACAGCATCAATAAACTTATGTTTTCTAAAGTTTGTTTGTAGGCTTGTAAACGGCTTGTTAAATGAATTTCCATCTATCCACTTTATGTGTCTTTCATAGATTTCCAAATACCTGTTTGGTCAGATTGTGATAACTTGTATACAGAGTATTATTCGCTGAGAAAACCCACACACAACTCATCTGTTCTCTTCCAACACCTTGCATTGCATTTACTCAGCGTTTATAGAAACATAAAGTGGAATCAAGCAGTAATGTATAATTTCGATAAATTGAGTATTCACCGCCACAGCATGCAACATGAATAGCTACGAGCAATCTTTCCATTACAGCGTTTTTCTACATAATGTGAAGGCCAATTTTATGTCATCAGGGAATCATTTTTGTTCTTTCATAACGTTGTCACAGTTGTTTGACATTTTTCATCTGAAAAATAGTGACCACCTGAGGAGGTCCTTCAATGGCTATTAAATTGGATTTGATGGCGATTAAATCTAATGGCGATATTCATTTGGGATTGATTGATTTCCTTAGTTCTAATCAGTCTCTCTCTCTCTCTCTCTCTCTCTTTCTCTCCCTCTCTCCCTCTCTCTCTCTCTCCTCTCATGTGCTGCTCGCCGTATCAGATATTCTCGCCGTTTCAGGTAAGCCCAATTAAAAAATACGGCACATTTTGTTTGTACTGGTTTTTGAAGATCTCAGAGGTTTTCACAAAAGCTATAATACCCCTGCGGAAGGCACAGAAGTCAAACGCTAATCTGATAATGCCTTTTTAAATAAGAACACAGGGATGTGAGCGATAAGTTTATGTTGTTAGGATAATTGGAATTTGCTTGCAAGGAGCTCCTGTAAGCTCACAGCCGTGTGACGGCCCATACAGCCTTGAGATGCGATGTGAACGTACCATTTAGACCCATCACAGCATGAGGTAATGAGACCACTTAGAATACATGACGAATATTTTTAGGGGCTAATTCTCATCTTCAGGAAGCTGAAGATGTTTGTGGTTATGCAATATTTGTGCAAGCCTGTATTATTTTAGAATCTCACAGATTCTTGAAATGATGGTGGCCAATACAAAGCACTCTGTGCTCGGCTGTACAAATACCAGAAACCGAGAAGGCAACATTACTCTGTCTGACTAAAATCCAGTCAACCCAAAAACTAATATTAAAATGAATGTTTAAGGCAGTGTCGCTTGAAAACATCCTGGCTTACAGTTGAATGTGGGGTTTATGAATGAATGGTTGTGTAAAATCCAAAGGAGAAGGATGGATCCCAGTGCATTGGGCTCTAGGGACAGGAAGTGATTTGGTGACACCGTTGTAAAGGATTTAGTTGGCACAGTTTCTTGGTTGTGGCAGATTGGATTGTTTTAGACTTTAGCCCCATTCATCTGGGATTTTTGGCCAATTTGATTTTGTATGTTATGTAACAGCGTGTTTTCATGCTTTTAAGGTGGGTGCATTCCCAGACCCTGCCACAAGGGAGATGCCATGAAAATGTTGTCTTAGCCCCAGAAATTTGATCAAACCACAACTTCTTGTCAACATAAACTGGTTTATTTAATATCAGACAAGAATTAGACTACATAATTTGCTGTCAATCTGATTACAAACAGATTTTCAGTGTGTTCCTTTTTACTTTTTTGTATGAAAAGGAAGCAACCCTTAGGTTTAGACAGCAACTTGAAACAACATCTCTCTCTCTCTCTCTCTCTCTCTCTCTCTCTCTCTCTCTCTCTCTCTCTCTCTCTCTCTCTCTCTCTCTCTCTCTCTCTCTCTCTCTCTCTCTCTCTCTCTGTGGTACTCTCATGTTCTTAATGTCTTCCTTATAAACTCATCATGACTCAGGGACAGTCCTTCCTTGGATGAAGAAAATGTAAGAAATGTAAGAAAAAATGTCAGCATGGAGGTAACTTAAGGAAAAAACGATCGAAAAACGAAAAACAGTCTAGCCTGAGGTGATTTTAACCGTATTCTTTACAAAGATTTCATATAATGGTCACCTGGGGCTAGCTGAGTAGCCGCACCAATTAAATTAGGTAGCAGCAGAACTACCGCACCCCCTAACTGCATCCTGTTTACCGGCGGTCCCCGCGGACCCTCTCCGCTCTGCTCTGCTGTGTACAGTAATTGCATTTAGGACACCGACGCCTGGCAGAATATTCTAGAGAAAGGAGACAAATGAAAAAACTCTACACCTGAGAGGGATGGCAGGACATGCTCTTCAGTATTACAAGCATGGACTACATTACCCATGAGGCCATGCTGCTAGGGCATATTGAATGGGAGGGAATGCTTGTTCATGTGTTTACAGGGGCATCAAAAGGTCACACTAGAAAGTTTCAACCAAAAAGTTTCTAATTACACGGATGCTTGGATATCTATGACAGTAGGGATGTCAAACACAACAGTGAAACTAAATCTTAAAATTAGGACGGTATGGTTTTATTTTCTTCTTAATATAGCCAACAAGGCTTTTTAGCACACGGGATGAATTGCATTATCTGGATATAGTGTTACTGGAGCACTAATGCACGTATTGATTGTGGGAAGGTTATTAATAGATTGCGGCTGGGTTCGGTTTCATTACAAGCTCCTGTTGACTGTTGAACCAAATCTTGACTCCATCTCTAGCTTTCTGTCTGAACGTATTGTAATACGACATTGTGAAACCGGTACAGTTTCCACAACAAGCTGTTGGAGTTTAAAGCCGTCCAACAGTTTTGTCATACATCCACAACACGGTGTCGGGCATTCTGTGGAGGGGACGTGATTCCTGTGATCTCACGAGCATTTAGCACTTCTGAAGACCGTCGGCCTCCGTTTCCCGCCAGCTTTCTCTTGGCCTGCAAGAAGGACGGCATAGACAGGTTAATTAAACTTAAATAATTAAAAAACGCACTTGTAATGACCTGTGGTTTGGAAGGGCAAAAACATATGGCAGTAGACAACTTCCTGTCTCTCGGCTGCCAGTCTGGGGTGACGCCCTACGCTGACTTGCTTTGATGATGTCAGCCAATGGTGTGGCTGGATGCCAGGATGGCATTAGGTATGCTGGACAGGTGGCAGAGAGAGAGAGGACACTGGCACCGTAATGAGAGGCATGCCAACTGTTTGCCCGTCTGCCGCTGGGCACAGCTCTCTGGACCGTTAAATCACTCACATAAAGTTTGAGCTGAGAGGCGTTTCTTTTATTCTCTGGTCATGTCTGTCTCTCTGTCTGTCTCGCAGGATTCATGCAGAGTTTGGGTTTTTTAGTTGAACTGTTATATTTGCAAGGTTAAATGTTCCTGGAAAAAGAAGTTTAGAGAAAGTTTGTCAGGAGTTTGTCTAGCTCCAGAAATAACTTGTCAAATCTTGAAATTTTTTGAGAAATTTTAATCATTTAAATCAATGTGCTGTCTGTGAAAAACCAGGCTCACTTTTCATTTTCATTTAATTTATAATGCTAAAATGTATAATTTTATAAACTCCACAGTTTATTATTTTGCATAACAAATACAGGACGTTGGCTTTCTAAACATTGATTTCAGTATTTGACATACTCAAGATACAAAGGTGATATTCCTCAAAATGTTCTTTACATTATACAGAATAATCTTATGTAGAAAATCACAGAAAAGTGACTTTGGTTTTCACAGACATGGTCACAATGTGTATATCTGTTGAAACATTTCATAATATACATGTAAATACAAGCAATGGCATGGGTCAGCCCAGATTAAGGTACACAGAAAGTGCTGGAAACCTGGTCTCAAGAGCTGTTTATCTCTCTTCAATTCTCTCTTTCCTGTCCACCTTTACATAGAATCCATTTATCTCTCCTCACTGATGGAATCAGGTTCCATTTTCAGTGGCGTATCTTCTCTCTCTTTTGTCGTTTTTTTCCCGTACATGTCCATTACTTCCCTAGCAATTTCCGTGGTGGTTTGGTCTGAACTTGACAGTTACTGAATGACACAAAGTGACCGGGCCCCTCAGAAATCATGAGGTGTTACACAGAATGATCTGGTAAGAGGATTTCCTGTTGTCAGCCTGTGATTTAGTTGTCAGTAATTGTCAGTTAGGATTGGAGAGGGTGAGATCTGAAAACTGACCCAGTCCTGTGGCTTTTGCAGGCCTTAACAATAAGGATGGCCCTTAGTTCAGGGTCAGTGTCTTACATTTATTATGAGTGATAAATTATTATACCGTCAAGGAAAATAGATCTGTTATATAATTTTAACAACTAGATCTTTCAAGTCTTTAAAGTTTTAAGAGTGCCAACCCAGTAAGTTTTTGGTAAGGAAATTATTTAATATTGTCTTGGGCAGGATCTTAACCTTTTTGGCTTTTAACCCCACCTATTGTCCATAGCAATATTTACTATCAATTACTAGCAATATTACTTTCCAAGAACATATTACAGATTGGTGTGAAGTGTAAAGATGTGTGTGTATATATATATATATTATAGTACAAAAATAAACACTAAGAAAATTCTTGCAAATTATTTTTAGCTATTCTTATTAACCTGATAACTGTCACTGCACATATTGAGCAGACACATGAAAATCTGTACTACATTTTTTTTTCAATATTACATATTTTCATTTTTGCTTAAATTTTTTAAATCTAAATAAATTTTTTAATTGTAGTTATTTAAAAAAATTATATCAACATGAACATTTTTTTATTTAGAATTTATTAGTTCAAAATGAAAGTGTACATCTATTTTAAGCAATTTTTTTGAAAAATTAGCAAAGCAAAAAGATCTTTTTAAGTGACGTAAAAGACATTGATATTCCTATCTCTTCATCAAACCGTCTTCCGCTCTCATCTATGTTGAACCAAACATCGTACCCCATCTCAGATAAATACAGTGTGACATCTTATCATATCAGATTCATATTTAATCAGGATGCAAAAACAGATGATTAGGGCGATTATGAGTCGTTCTGATCAGGTCTAATTGTTTTTGATAAACAGCTTCCTCTCTGCTTTGAATTGCGATTCATTATACAGCGACGACCGAAAGTTAGGAGAACAGACTGTTGGAATGTGGGCTCATCACGGCTAATAGTGGACGACGGCCATAATTAACCCAACACACTCTGTCGCCATAGTCACAATCTCCTGCAAACAAAGCCACGGCAGGGCCTTTTAATGCGTGTTTGTATTTAACCCAGATTAGGTTGAAGAGTCGTGCAATCACATTTGAATAAATGTCTCATTACGACTAATAGCGTTGGCTTATGGTCGCATGTTATTGTCGGAAATCGGTTCAGGTTAAGACGATTACACAGCCGAGGGACGCCGGAGGAATATATATATGCTGATTGTTACGACCTTGTGGTTCTGTCATTTATCATGGGGTGTGGAGAAACAAAACAACAGGAACTTGGTTTGGATTATTAGCTTGTTTGCTACATTGCCTCCAACTATCTAGTTATTTATTTACTCAGGATGACAATATTAAAGGAACTTTACTTGGTTAAGTTAATCAAATTACAGACGGTTGTGGTATTTGTAAACCAGTTTTGCAGACCAGCGCTGGTCTGAAAGTGGAAGTGGTGGTCCATTTGAAATCATTGTGCTACGAAGATGACTGTGATTGAGTAAATGTTGTACATTAGCTCTGTAGAAAGACAAAGAAACCATTATAATATTTATTGCCACTTTTAGAAATGTCTACGTTTCCCCTTCACGTATGAAAGGCGGTGTTTTTATAGCTAAAGTTGTGTTTTACCTGGTCACGGTGCAAAAAAAAGCCTGCTGTGTGAAATGACAACCGTCAAAAGCAAGCAGTAATCCTGCTATGGCATGTACTTATTTTTCAACATCAGAAAAGAAGGTTTTGGGGTTTTGAAAGGTCATTTTATTGCATGCGTTTCATTTCCTGTGGTCCATCACTGGTTAGAGAGACTGCAGAGGCTTGAAGGAGTATATGATGCTTTTGAATAGAAGATAGCTTCATATTTTCTCCTTTACGTTTGACTTTCTGTACCGTAAACACAGAGACCGATACATTTTTAATTTCACCTTCAGCCTCCCCGTCACCCCTGCCCACCATTCGCACCAAAACCCAAATCTGTGAACACCTCTTTCCTGAATGTCGCTGAACTTAAGCACAGGACAAATACCCAATAATTGTAACAAAGTAGAAAATCAATAAAGGGTTGCTGAAGGGCTGGGAAAGGTTGTAAATCGATAAAGCAGAAAGGTGAGGGTCTCAGAGGGCATTTACATGGTACAGAACGCTCGGTACCCGGCTGATATCACCTTTCCACTTAATTGGCTATTGACATTAAAAGTGTGCGTCTGCTTCATATTTCCCCTGTGAGTTGACCAGATGAGTTTCAAGAGCTTTTATGAGCATATTTTTCATTATGTATGTTCTGCCCTTACATCGAGCAGGCAACTGAGAGATACATCACCATCAGGTAGGTCTTAAACCTCCCTTCTGTGGTGTTTTGACACAGCACAAGGTTGCTTTTTGTGTTATGTTGTACCGTTGACCTGGTTTGAGGAGAATATTTGGCAAGGAACTGAAAGGATATCCTGGGGAATGGAATTTTAAGCACACAATGGTGGCAGGATGTAGGGTAGCGAGTTTGTGTCGAGCAGTCCAAAAGAATATTATCACACACCAGACTGCGTTAGAATATCCTCCATTCAAAGACAGGCTGGAAGAAAACCGATAATAATGTGTGTGTGTGTTTGTGTGTTGCTTGAATTGACTATGATACACTTTACAGCACATGACCACATGGAGCTGAGCGTCAGAATAGCGCAGGGGATTATGGGATTGACAATGATGCTTGAAGAGAGGGCATTGAAATGTTCATCTTTATGTAAATGAGAGGTGAATCAGCCAATCACTGTGTGAAAGTACAGATTCCTTGATTTCTGTGGTTTTATGTATCAGAACATGATACAACATCTCTTATTCCTTAGCATGTCTTAAAATAAGGTTAATACGGCCTAAACTAGCCCAGAATGAAGAGATAATGTGTGTAAACCTAAGTACACCGGATGATTCAAAATCTTAAGGGAACCATCTTTAGCTGCAATTACTTTCTGGCATCGTTGGGGTAAAATTTTCATTTTGGCCGTATGATTATTTTGGGCATTCAGAAATGACATACTGTATGTAAAAAACATTTTTTAACAGACACCTTCCCTAAGCATCAGACTTCTCACATTTTAGCACACAAAGAGCACACAAATGTTTAGTTTCCCCTTGAATCCAGCGTTTAAAGCTCAGGACTTTGTAATGTTGGGAACATAACATCACCTGCAGTTGCTATGAGACACCAGGCCTATGTGCTGGTTAAAGGCCAAGTCGCATACAAAAACCCCTCCTTATTTCATGTTCTCCATTCTAATGACTCTTAAAATGTCAATTAGTATGTCTGGAACCGTCTCAGAGTCTCCTTCTCTCTTTAAGACCTTGAGAAGTCACGAGGTGACAATTGTGCTAGTGGCTACATCTTTAGCCATTGAGGTTTTGAGTGTACATTGTTTACATTACATTTATGATTTTGTTAGATGATTTTGTTGAGATCTGTGTGCATGCATTTCCTGGAAATGAAACCTATGACCTCGTCATTGCTATCACAGTTCTTTATCAGCTGAGGCATAAGAAATCCAACTAGCATCGGAATCCACAACTTGCATTGTCTGCTATGCAAACATGTTGCCTCGAGCTTTCGTGGGCTGATTTTATAATGCCATGACAGCCATTTTGTGTAATGCACAACAGATGGAAGTTCATTAACAGCTTTCTCAGTAGTCAACAGTCAGCTCATCTGAAAAATCTCCATAAACTGCTTTCTACTTAGCTCTGTCATCAATCAACTTTATGTGAGGACATAGTTTAGACTGCCTTTCTTTACCTTTTTACATCAAAATGTATATATATATTCAGTCTTTTACGTGTGAATTCTTTATATTCTGATCATAGTGAAAATTTAATTTTGGCATTAAAAGTGCTAATGTTGTTTTGTATAAAATCTAAAACGTAAAAATCTTTTGTAAAAACTTGTTGTAGGAACCACATTTACCAACATTAAGTTTGTATTGAAACTTGGTAAGCTTTGTAAAATTCTATAGGAAATCTGTGTTTGGCAGTGGTCTTTTGAATATGAAACTACATCACTGTCAGACAGACCAATCCAGATGAGTTCTATAGACATTTTCTGAACAAAATCCTGAGAGGATGAAACAATAACTTATTATTAACATTTTTTTATTCATGTTTAAGAGGAGACAGGAAATAAGTGTTGAAATCCACTTTTCCAAGGCGAACACCGAGCTTTTACATGTCAAATGCATATGCTTTACTTATGGCATATACTGTAACCATCATATAAAATTTTCAGTTCCCTGGGTCTGCTTTTTGTACTGTTGATGATGAATGCTCTTACTGTGTAGTTTTTGCTATTTCATTAAATAACATGGCTTCCAAGTACGTGTTTTCAAAAGACAAAATATCTTTGAGATGTGCTATTTAAAGGTGTGGTAAATGGTTTGGTATTTTTACAGGTGAAAGCTCATGTGCAGAAATGGCAAAAAAGAAACCCTTCTTAAACATTACCAATATTTTGCAAATCAGAAGTCCACACCAATACAATGTATATATTTTATATTTTTAACAACATTGGGGTAAAATACACACACACAGAACAAAGCTTTATTTATTAAAATATATCATGTAAAGTAAAAGGTTATTGGCATAATCGCAATATAATAAATGATTAAACATGTTTTGTTGTGGATGATATAACCTATAATAAGTATATGTTTATGTTTATATCATTTATCAAATTGTATCCCGCTCAGACAGTCTCTGTATTCAGAATTTACTAAATATACATTTAACTCATTTTACAACTTATTAAAAAATGTTTTTCTCACAGATCCATTTATAATCATCAGTACATGGATAATCATACCACCATTCTGAATAAGTTATAGCACAGTCTTCTCTTCTATGGCCGTTAGGTTCTCCAGACTTCCAGAATCTAAAACAACAGATCAACATTAGATCTTCAGGGTTGCTTTTCTGTGTGATATGATACTGACTGTAAGAATCATTTATTGAATAATAATCAGTTAAATTTAGTGATTTCTCACTCAGTGGTTGGTGTGCTGTCATCAACCCATTTCCACATGCCCTCTTCTCACTGTCAGACAGACCAATCCAATAGCTTTCTGAATCATAATTTCTTCGAAAGAAATCCTAAGAGGATGAAATAGCAACTTATTCATATAACAGCAATTTTACTGACCTTCTGTTGCCTGCAGCATCGACAAAGTATCTTCTACTCACTTGTTCCTCTTTGTTGTTAATGATGATCAGATCTGCTCCTCTGTCTCTACAGAACTTTCTGCTCTCAGTCCAGCTCTTCTTCTCAGATGAAATGTAGTAAAAACTGGATCTGTAGTAAGTCCAATCATCTGTAAACACAAACAGATTAGCTATTATCCTATAATTCCCACCCATGCCAACACAATCTCGCTAGAATTCATGCATACAGTATTTTACTAGTTGGCTAATTTGTACAAATGTATAAGTATGTTTTAGTATGATTTGCCTTCTCCCCAGTGACGCTAGGGTTAGGGGAGGGCTTTTAACATTGCCTTTTTATAATAATCATATGTTTCTTTATGATTCACATTGTACACATTCATACAAATTAGCCTTGTACGATGTGTATGAATTCCCATGCGATCAGGCTCCCCATACTGACTTATGGCTATGTACAGTACGTGTTCATTTTGCATAGTTTTTATTTGTGCACAGAATTACCTGCTTTGTTATTAATCGTCCAAAGTGCAGTTTTGTTGTACAGGTGATTGTTTGTGTAGATCAGGACACACAACACTATGACCGCAGTCAGTAGAAGAACACACGACACCACCAAACACACCATCACTGATCTGCAACTTCTCTTCCTCGTAGACTCACTTACTGTAGATGATAGACATGAAATTTAACTCATCATATTCTTTTCAATCTGGTTTTATAGCAAATAAATGAATAGTATTACCTGTATTTTGTTGCGGTTGTCTG
Organism: Beaufortia kweichowensis; assembly: GCA_019155185.1. Classification (NCBI taxonomy): domain Eukaryota; kingdom Metazoa; phylum Chordata; class Actinopteri; order Cypriniformes; family Gastromyzontidae; genus Beaufortia; species Beaufortia kweichowensis. The sequence continues at coordinate 1,429,109 of CM032815.1, read as the reverse complement.
TATGTATTGAACTCTGCCTGTGTCCTGAAGTGTTCTTCATTCTGATGTTTCATCTCCATTCTTTTTCCGTCTGCTCCCTCTTTCTTGAGCACATTGTGATAAGTAACATAAGACATGTCAGGCATTTAATCACTAGTTAATCACTAGTAAACTGCTAATGGTGAATGTTGCTCCTATGTTCTTCTCTTCTCTCTCTTCTCTTTTGACGTTTTTATCACTATTTATATACACAATAAAACGGAACTGATACAGTATGAGATCAGTGGGCAACGTCCAAAATCATGTGACCAATGAGATCAAAAATAATCTAGATCTACTGTAGCTGTGGTCCATAATATGTAGCTCTGTTCCACAATAAAACTGTATCATATACTGTATACATTCATATAATTGTAAAGCTGTGTGAATATCTCTGTGTCCTGCTGCAGATACATAAAGTGGTCTGTGGTGTTTCTGTCAAAAGTGTTTTGAAAACCTTTTCTTTTATATAGTTTAAAGAATCTTTTCCACTGCAAAGAACCTTTTGTGCCATGGCGGATATAGGCATGGGTGACATGGGCACTCATCGCTCTAGTTTTCTTTCTCGGTGTCATACTTTCTGCGCAGGCAGGACAGTACCGCTGTATCACATCTAACACCCCTGTACTTTTACTGGGTAATACGAGAATGAACGCAGGCGTGTTTACATGTAATAAGAGCAGCAGTCATCTCTTGCACATAATATAATGCGTGTAATCAATTAGTTTATATTGTTATATAACATATACAGTAATAGCTCTGCCCCGCCTTTCGTAAAATTTTTACAAAGCTCATCGTTCTGAAAAGCGCAATGTGCTCTGATTTGCCAGCGATCCAGTGCGTTGTGATTGGCCCGAATACCTCAAGTGTGTGACAGTAATGATATTTTTTAAAATAATATTTTAAAAAGCGAGACAAAAAGTCTTTCTTCACCTTCTTTCTTTGCGTATACGTTTGGGCGTTTTTGAATGAGGTGTTTTAGTAAAGTGTGGCTCTTTAGGTTTGAGACTTGAGCTTTCTAGATCTTATACATGCAAAAACACTAAAGAAAATTAGACATTGCATCATATGACCCCTTTAATTTCTGCATTTCTTTTACATATTGTAAGTAATATTAATGATTTCTTTAATTTGTTTAAATTTATGCCTGTATGATTTTCATTAGAAATGCCTGTAGCAGTATTCTCATTTGCTTTTGAGGATGAACCACTCTGTTCAGATCCTGCTAGATGGACTTCAGTTCAAGACTGACAGGATTGTAACACAACTTTGTAACCACCTAACTTTGTTTTCTTAAGGAAATGAGTGTGATGGAAGAAGTTGCCACCACAAATATTTTAGAACATCTTCTGCTTTTTATTTATTATTTTACCATATTATTTGTTTGTATTGTACCAAATCTCGTAATAAATGTTTAAGTGTCTAAATGACACTTAAACATGTTGAAGGTTCTTCATGGAACCATTTAGGCAAAAACTGTTCTTCTGTGTTATCGTAAAGCACCTTCACTCTCTCTCTGTTTATTTCCAGGCTTATATTTTGGAGCATATTGTGATTATTAAAACCTGACATTTCAGGTCTTTAACAGTTAATCACTAGTAACTACTAATCATAAATGTTCTTCCTGTGAAGTTCTTTGGTAGTTTTAGAATACAACAAAAAACGGAACTGATCTAAAATCAGTGGGCAAAGTCCCAAACCACAATAAGAACCAGAATAGTTTAGATCTGTTTGCTGTAGCTTGTTAAGTACTTTGCACCAGAAAGTTTCTTAAACGCCTCTCTTGTGTATCATTGGCCAGGAAATAGACATAGATAGTCTTGTCTTGAGCAACACTGAAAAATGTTTTATTTGCATGAATGCAAGTGCAGAAAATGTGGGCAACACAACTTCTCCATGTCAAAAACATGTGGCATATGATCACTCTTGTAAATGAAAACGTTCAGGGATGAAGCGGCATTATGGTTTGGTACTGCATTGCTGATCCTTTTTGTCATATTGTTTAAATAGCAGTCCATACACAGCCCTATCCACAAAGCAGAATCCTGACATCATTCGTGATATGGACTAACATCTATAATGTTTCTCTCTACTGTTAAATGTGTCATCTGCTTGTTCAGCTGTTTAATGTACTACATGCGCGTCACTTGTGGATTTGTCATCTGACACTATATGAGAAAACGTGAACTCCAGAGCTGCTCTAAGAAATGTATTTCATGAGCATTTTACCGTTTCCTTTGAAAAGGGTGTTTAGTGCAGTTTGAACTTAAGAAGCGAAAGTTACGGTACAGTTGATGTGAGGTGTAAGTCAGAAATATGTTGTTTATTTCAGCAATTTTAGAGATATCAGTCTTCCTCTATACAAGTACATGAGACTGCGATTTTGCATTGACTGAAATAGCTATTCCTTAAAAGGTCTTTTTAAAAGGCTGCTAGTAGTGTTCTTCCTGTGTAGTCCTTCCTGTGTTTTTAACACTAGTAAGAATAAAACAACAAAACAGAACTGATCTGAGATCTGTGTGAAGCCAAAAATCGTTTGACCAAAAGTACTTTAGTATATGACCAGTGTTTTATTTGCATTTCAATTCATTTATAACCTTTGAGTCCTCTTTCAAAGACAAAGATTGAAATGGTTTCTGGCCTCTGTGGTGATAGACTCTCTTATTAATGGCCTTAAAAGACACAGGCGTTTGTTTGGGGCGAGATTAGCTGTTTGACCAATGAGTGATTATAGATTACAGCTTGTGTTTTCTCAGAATATACAGGATAGTACAACTAAATAAGAGGATCACTCACAAGTTTCTGTGTAGTCTTGTGTATGCTGCATATAGCTTTATTCTGTATTGTTTAAGAAAAGTAAGGAAATGACATCACTTACCTTGTCTAATCATGAAGAAGAGCCCACGACTTCTTAAATACCTGTTTGATCTATAGCATTGCTCATGTGTTGGTCCATCTTTTCACCTTTTTAACAATATGGACGTATTTTTATACGAATAGCATGACATCAATATGTGCATCATCAGTGTGTGAAACAATCGAAAGTGTGTTAAACAAAAGAATAATATTATGATAATGGCCTTATACTGGCTGAATCAGTAACATGATTCAGAGCTCTCAAACACATTTGTAATTTGGGCCAGTGCTGTAGATGCGTCTTTATACATTTATGCTGTAAAAGCTACAGCCTGCACAACAATGACACAACAATTACATTGTTGTGTACTTCATCCCTGAATATATATGTATATATTTGTTGCCTAATATTTGTAAGTCGCTTTGGATAAAAGCGTCAGCTAAATGTAAATGTAACAATGAACACATTCCAGTTATTTCATGTTACTCGCATTCTTTTCAAATATTGTATCTGTTGCCTCATTTATAAGTGTTGCATATGCACATAAACAGACCCTAAAAGATAAGTAAACCACATCCTGTGCTAGAGTTGGGATTTATAATTTGCACAGGTGCATGCAAAAACCCATGCGTATGCACATTTTGGAGACGAGCAGTTTGGCGACACCCGATGGTGAGCTGAGGGACTGATGGCAGATGAAGAAAATGAAACATATCTAACTTGACCTGTTGTCAAATAAAACATGCTCTGAAAAGCTTCATTTATTAGAGCACATCATGTGAAACAAAGGGTTTTTTCATAATCACAATATAGAAATCATTTACAAGACGTTTTTGCTGTAAAACATACAGCCTCTATTGCTTGATTTTTGATTTGGACACATCCATTTTCGAGTTTTAACACAATAATAATCATTCCATCCTGATGAAGAAGAGAAGATCTTCACCTCCTTTACTGGAGGTTTTTATTAGGTCAGTATTGTTGGTCAGTATCTCTTTTATTAGGTCAGTATTTTTGGTCAGTATCTCTTTTATTAGGTCAGTATTTTTGGTCAGTATCTCTTTTATTAGGTCAGTATTGTTGGTCAGTATCTCTTTTAATAGGTCAGTATTGTTGGTCAGTATCTCTTTTATTAGGTCAGTATTTTTGGTCAGTAGCTGCTTTATCTCTTTTGTGTGGCTGGTGTATTTGGTTAGTAGTTGGTTTCTCTCTTCTTTAAGTTGTTTGTTCTTGTTGTGACACTGTTGATTGTTTGTACTGATCAAGACACACAACACTATGACTGCATATTTAATTATTTGGAGTTTTTGAAAGAAAAACAGCGATACCATAAGCTTCACTGCGTATACCACATCACTCCAAACACATTGACATAAACTTTATTTAATGTTGTATTATTATAACTTTTTTTATTTTTTAGCATGCAGCACTAAAGTCATATATATTTAAACAAACCAAACATAATATAAACAGTAAATTAATTAATGAAAAATAATAATTTCTGGTTATTGAGGGTTAAAGTCCTCACCTGAAGTTCTTTAAAAAAAATACAAAGTACACATTCTTAGTTTCACAACATTAGCGATCTTTACCACACTGCTACTAATCTGAAAAACTGTGGCATTATCTCATTTTGGTAGATAAATGGTGGTAAATGTTGTAAATGTTTCTCATTACTCGCTTTTACATCAGAATTAATGGTGAAGCATCTGATAAAACCTCTAAATTGGCTTCTGTTACTCTAGTTATTGGCATGTTTGGTGAATATGTTGTTGTCACTGTGTGATTTTGTACTCCAAAACATGCTACACAGTTCTGCTGTGTTTTGAAGAAAAATAACAATTGATGTATAATTAATTTACTTCAGAAACATTTATTTAACTTTTTCATTCTTCCTAATACAAGTTAACATCCAGACTTTAGCATTTGCGATACATGTGTCAAGTAGAAGTCAATGTTAGATAAAGACAAACCTCTAATCAGGTTTAAAATCTTCTTAGTTATAGTAACGTGTATTACTCTACATGTAACCGGTTACTTTATAATGTTCTTCTCACAAATCCATTTATAATCATAAGTACATGGATAATCATACCACAATGATGTATAAGCATAAGACAAAGCACAGTTCTCTTGACTGAAGCCGCCAGGTTCTCCAGACCTCCAGAAACTGAAACAACAGAGCAGCATTAAATCTTCAGTGTGATATGATACTGACATTGAGAATCATTTATTGAATAATAATCAGTTAAATTTAGTGATTTCTCACCTAGTGTTCAGTGTGCTGCCATCAACCCATTTCCATGTGCCCTCTTCTTCACTGTCAGACAGACCAATCCAGACGGTTTCTTGATCAGATATTTTCTCAACAAAATTCTGAGAAAATAAAACAATAAAATGTATTTCCTTGTACTCATCCCTCCCCAAACACACAGTATCTTCTACTCACTTGTTCGTCTTTGTTGTTAATGATGATCAGATCTGCTCCATTATCTCTACAGTATCTTCTGCTGTCATTCCAGCGCTTCTTCTCCTTAGTTGAAATGTAGTAAAAACTGTAACTGTTGTAAATCCATCCATCTGTAAACATAGACAGTTCACCTCTTAAATCTTTCTGACCACACCAAACTCCCCATTATAGTAGACCGTATCCTTTAATGTCGTCATGCATGTGTTGTAGTTCAAGATTACCATTAAGATATTTCAACAGTTCATTTTTCTTCTTGTTCAGCTGTTCATGAAGATCTGTAAGATTATTGTACTTGGCTTTTAGTTCGTCTCTCTCTTCTGTGATGTTTTTGTTCTTGATGTGAAACTGGTGATTGTTTGTGTAGATCAGGACACACAACACTATGACCGCAGTCAGTAGAAGAACACACAACACCACCAAACACACCGTCACTGATCTGCAACTTCTCTTCATCTTAGACTCACTTCCTATAGACGACATACATGAATTTACATTTTGTCACAATTTTTACCTCTCCTTTTTTTACAGAATAGATTTTTTTCACATTTAACACAGAAATAAATGTCATTACCTGTAGGCTGCAGTGATTGTTGTGTGTTTGTATCTGTTCTGATGTCGTGATCTCTCACAGAATCTGGGTTCTCATAAATATCCACCGTCATGTCCACTCTCTCATTCTTTGTTTTTTCAGTCCTGATAACGGTGCTATAAACAACCTCAGACATTCTGCCTCTTTAACAGTAAAACACTGTAACCGTGTTGTTCCTTGTCGCGTCTCTGTAGATTTGCTCAGTTGAGCAACTTTCTTCTTCTTTTTATCACTAGCGGGTACAAAATCATCTGTGGTCGGTGTGTAAGGCGTGTAAGCTATTTTAGCAACTAAAAACTGATTTCAGACGGTATAATTCTGATGAGATTCGTGTGAGGTGCGCGTGCGTGTGTGTCACAGAACTACTTGTATGTTTTTACTTTATTTCCCACTAAGGAACTGAAACTTACCGTACAGTTATGTTGCAACCAGATGTGTTAAGCAAGCGGATGTGTCTCCCTTATGTGCTTTGGTAACTGTGGTGTGGTAATGTGATCAGAAAGTTTGTCTCTGTAAGGTATGAACAGTCTTTCCTCTCAGAGTTCCTTTGATCCCGACGTGATGTGATCACCTACTTAATTGTTAAGACTAAACCTGAACATTCATTGCAATCTTTGCTTTTAATGTAATGCTTTAATGATGTTCTCAATGAGAAAAGCTAGACACAAGTCATTGTACTGATTAAAAGTTTATTTCAATTTGTTTATCGTGTATATTAGCTAAAATGGGCCATCACATTTTCCTCCTTAAAAATTTGATTGCATCTTATCACCACAACAGGGCTTTGATTTGTTTGTTTGTTTAAGCATCTTATAATAAATACAATATTTAATTGATATAATATTACAGAATTTGGGTCAATTCTATGATATATTAATATTAAAATTCATATTGAAATCTTTAATAATTTGAGCTCGGTTTAAAATCTCTTCTGAAACTGTAATGGAGACATATATGAGATTTGTCCAATTAATTTGATTTGGTTTTTAGACGATGAACAGAAAAGTGGCCCATTTTAGCTGACTTCACCCTACAGAAATAAATTTGTTTACTGAATTGTGTAGGATATATTACAGAGAAAATGTACAAAAATAGACTGGCACAGCTATTAAGATATAATCACACAAAAGCATTAATTTAATCACTGTATATCAGAAAGAATATTCGCTGTAGATGTGTGTTTACTGCATGTAAAACAAAATTGATTTCAAAGCTTTGTTATACTTCTAAACGCCTCTGTTACGGGGTGAGATCAGAGGGAGACGATGAAGACAATATAGTTAAACTTAAACAAAACTTTACTTAACAAAAACCACAGGATAGTACAATAACGGTGACAATATCAAATGGGGTCAAACAACAATGGCAAAGTGAATACAATTATCCGACAATAAACAACAATGGCAAATGGTGACAAAGCGATAAAGAGAAAGATGAAGAAGGTCAAAGGGCTCGAGAATGAAGGGACATCAATAAACGAGATCTGTGTGAAGACATGGTGGTTTTAAAGAGTCCAGGTAATGATGAGCAGGTGATGACAATTAAAGATGGCGGAGGTGTGGTGCAAAGGATGATGGGAAATTAAGTTCATGGTGAAGGTGAAGGGATGTGCGTGACAGTCTTTCACAAATCCATACAAAAGTGTAATTACAGGGATAATCAGCCCAGCCAAAGAGTGATACAGCACAATTCTCATGTGATAATTTGTTATTGGGTTCCCCAGGCTCCCAGAACCTAAAACAACAAAATAACATTATTTTTATGTGATATAATATTGACTTTAAGTCACAATTCTTTCATTTCTTCATATTTCTTCATTTACTCATATTTTCTTAAACATATACAGTACAAATCCCTTCGTATAAAAAATCATACCCAGATGTCACGTTGGTACCATCAACCCATTTCCAAAGCCCTTCCTTCACACTGTCAGTTAGACCAATCCAAACCTTGTTCAAACTTGTAACTTGTGTAATAAATTCCTTGAATAAAATAATAACCATAAAAAAACATAAGCAGTTAAAATTACATACAGCATGTGCTAAAACAGTATGTTTTACTTACTTGTTCCTCTTTATTGTTAATAATGATAAGATCTGCTCCTTTTTCTAAGCAGTCTCGTCTGCTCTCGCTCCAGTTTTTCCACTCAGATGAAATGTAGTATGAACTGAGATTGTGTGTTATCCATTTGGGATTATAAGGGGACTGGTCTGTTAATATAAACACTTGAGATGTAATCTTTTTTTAGGCTGAAATCTATTTCATTATAAGTCAATACTGTACATCGTACAGATAAAAATGCAGTCTGTTTTATATGTTTCCATCTGTGCTAAGATCTTATTGGCTGATCTTCTTCATTATTCAGTCCAAGTCATACATTTAATTTGTTTCATATTTTGTTGACCCATTTTTATATTTTTGTCTACTAAACATGCACCATCAGATTTAAAGATTTTTCATTGTGTGATGTGATGTGCAGATGTTATACATACCGCAACTATTACTTTGTTCAGAAAGCCTGTTGAGGAGTTTCTCTTTCTCGATCTGCAACTTGTTTGTTTCCTTTGTAAACTTTACACACAGAACTGTGATGGCGAGCACGAAAAGCAAACACAGCAGCCCCAAACATACTGCGGTTGACCTGTGCCTTCTTTCCTTCTTAAGATCACTTCCTGAGAATGAAAGACATGACTATATGTATCTGTCAGACTCTTTACTTTTCCATTTAATACAGCAGAGATGTACAATAAATAGACACAAAGAATAGGTGTGATAACACACTCAGTTGTGCATTTGTCTACATTTAAGGACATGATCTTCATACCCGTGTGCTCATGTAATAGGTCGCTCTGTTGTATGGGTTGAAATGCCTTTGTTCGTCTGTCATGCTGTCCTATGATATCGACACAAACAAATGTAACCACAGTCATATCGTCTCGGTCCATCATTAGTTTCTCTGCAGCGTTCATATCTTCAGTTCTGAGAGAGTAAATGATTTTAGTATTGTGAAAAATTGTGGTTTTGATCATATTTTATTAACATTTCATTTATATACCCATGTCAATCATACACAAACTCAGACTTTTCTTTACTACATATATGGTAAGCTCTTTTCAGATTGATACTGAATGTTGATTTATTAAATCAGTTTAATATTCTTTACCTTTCTAAGAGGACACAGATAAAAAAACATTTTCTTAATCAGCATTTTGAATGAATTAATACATTTTTTATGAAGATTAAAACAAAGTCCTTAAAACAAGAAATAAGTACGCCAGTGTTAGTAGTAGTGGCAGTACTTTCATTATAATTTCTAAATAATAAAAATTGTGTTAAATTTACAAAATTAATATGTATTTAATTAAAGTCAATAGAATTTATATAATAGAACTTATAGAATAGAACTTATTTAAATCAAAGTAAATCTTATTTACAACACAATGATGCAGATTAAGAAATTATTTCTTTGCAAAATGAAAAGCTTTTTTAGGCAATATAAAATGCACTGTTTTAGTTTGAAACTATTTCAAAAGTGAAAAAATACCTTGTATATTAAAGTTTAGTTGAGGTTTAGTCCATTAGTAGTTATATTTCGTATTTCTCGACATTGACCATCCTGTGTGCGGTTCAAATAGAAAGACATATAACCTCAACGCACACTTAAAATAATCTGGGTCATAAGGGTGTTGTTTAGTTTCCTGTATGCTGCAGTTGCTGCGATACGTGTTTTCATCCTGTTTCACACAGTATGTTCATTTAAACAGGTGATTTATGTGTTTTAGGTCACTGAGCATGTTTGTTAGTCTTGTATGAAAGTACAAATTCTCTACATTAACAAGAAGAAAAGTCATTTCGAGGGGGGTTGGAGTTTAACGTTTTTGATTAAAGACCTAATGCAGTTATGTAGATTGACTTTTATTATCATTTTGTTTTTTTATAGTTAAGTTAAACGTTACCACATAAAACACTTTGAACAGGTGCGGCTCGTCTGTATGGGCAAAATATTCAGCCACTTGAAAACATAGAACTCTATATAAACTGGACGAGTCCTAATTAACTGTTAACTCAAAAATGTTCATCCTTATTCTGAAAACATTTTAGACTGTTATACTAAACAAACACACACACAATTAAATGAAACTGTTAAATGAATATACTTCATTTATTAGAATATATCATGTGAAAAATATTTTTTGCATAATCATAAAGTGTAAGTTATAATTGTATGTCCTGGTGTTCATGAATAAAAGCGCATGTGTGTTCACAATGAACTGAATTCATGGCATTAATGTAGTGAATGTTTCTTATTTTACAACTCATTGAGAAATATTTCTTAGATTGTTTGCACAGCGGCCTCGTTTTTCTTCTTTTATTATGGTGCGTTAATGTGTGTAAATAACTTCATGTAGAATAATTCACACAATTATGAAATTTTTATTTAAACATTAAAGGGGACACATTTCTCACAAATCCATTTTCGAGTCTTATAACAATGATGATCATTCCACAAAGATAAATAAGACTCAACACAGTTCTCCTCTGTATAGCCATTTGGTTCTCTACCCCCCCAAAAGCTGAAACAACAAATCAGATCTTCAGTGTTGCTTTCTGTGTGATGTGAAACTAATTGTAAGAATCATTTATTCAATAATTATCAGTTAAATGTGGTAACTTCTCACCTAGTGTTCAGTGTGCTGCCATCCACCCATTTCCATGTGCCCTCTATTTCACTGTCAGACAGACCAATCCAGACGGTTTCTTGATCAGATATTTTTGTTGCAAAATCCTAAGAAGAAACACAAGAACATATATAGTCTAATGGTTCTATTTTTTCACACAGTATCTTCTACTCACTTGTTCCTCTGTGTTGTTAATGATGATCAGATCTGCTCCATTATCTCTACAGTATCTTCTGCTCTCAGTCCAGTTCTTCCACTCAGATGAGATGTAGTACAAACTGAAATTATAGTACAGCCATCCATCTGTAAACACACACAATTCCAGCTACTGAATCTTTTCTGAGCACACTGAACTGCACAACTTATAGTTGCTTATGAAATGTATTTTAATATGAATTATTTTTGTATTACTAAGTATTACCAGAAATGTAAGTCTGTAGTTTAGTTATCTCCTGATTCAGTTCTTCATATAGATTAGTAATATTATGGTACTTGGCTGTTAATACATCTCTCTCTTCTGTGATGTTTTTGTTCTTGATGTGAAACTGGTGATTGTTTGTATAGATCAGGACACACAACACTATGACCGCAGTCAGTAGAAGAACACACAACACCACCAAACACACCGTCACTGATCTGTAACATCTGTTCATCTTAGACTCACTTCCTGAAAATGACAAACATTATGTTAATCCATTTACGTTACCAGCTCACAGATACTCGGATAACATTACAGCTATTATGTTTACTTTGTAAGCTGTAATGTTTTTGTGTGACTTAAACCCGTTTATGACTTCAATGACTTAATCGTTTATCTTCGGTTGTTAACAAACTTCCATACATTTAAAAACTTCAAATGCAGTGACCTTAAATTACCAATGATTCGTTTTAAATGTAATGAGGAATACCCATAAAGCCTTGCAATTATGTTTGGTGAAAGAATAAGAACTCATGGGGCATTACTGTAAATTGTTTTTGTTTTTTAAAGGCGCTGTCATAGAGGTTTTAACTCATTATGGTATTACTGATGTTGTTTTAAAATACAAAATCGTTCAGGTGATCAGTGTTTGTTTGAAACATGGACCCTGTAAAGGCACTTTCACAATAATTAAGATATGTGTCGTATATCTGTGGAGAATCGAATTCATTCAATGGTTGACATGGAGTCTGTCACAAATGTTTAATTTCATAAAGTACATTAAATAATCACACAGATAACAGTCTGAGTTTAATCTACACGAGCATCAAGTTTAACTTTAGGAAGTTTTGACATTTAACTAGGAATGAGTTTACTCAATCAGCCAAGTACAGTCAATGTCTTAGGGTTTTCAGTGTATGTTATCTTCATATATGAGCAGATTTCTTTACCTGTATGTTCAGGTAGTTGAGTTGTTGTTGTTTCACATTCCTTCGTCTCTTTCTTGTGTTTAATGTCTCTTACAGCCTCCGCAGTGATGTAGATATCAACAATCTTTTCTTCTTTTTCTCCTCTGTCCATTATTGAACTGTTATTCAAATGACCAGACATTATACTGCAGGTAAGATGCTAACAACTGGACAACTGACATTCATATTTTAATGAATTAGTATGACTAGTACCAACTAAATAATCATTCTCCTGTGTGTGACTAGTGCGCGTCTGCTGATGTTGAAATATTTATGCAAACAGGAACTTCTCGGTCGAGTAATTTGCACATAATAGCAACTTACTGCATAAAGGAACTTACCACAGATAACAGAACTAATTAAACATTTGCATGTGAATATTAAAACACGTCACAGTAGGTCCATTTTTATAGATATTACTGATATAGTATGATAGCATGCTGTTGAAATGAAACATAATATATGTTTCTTTTTACATGTTGACATGTATTGTACATGCATTAGCAAAAACTACACACTCAGTTTCTCTGAGGAAGTATCTTATTGAACTAAGGGACTTCTTAGGGACAGGTTTGATAAGTGTCTTAGAATTTTGTCTCTGAAAATCCTTCACTTGAGACTTCTTTACACTCTTGATCTGGAGCTTCTTGCATGCGTGTCATAGAGTTTGAATACAAATGTGTCCACTGATCCAAGAGAAAATCGATTATGTTGCTTGCGTCTGTATTGTTGGTTGAGGACAATCTACTGATGTCAAACCCGGGGTTTTAATGAACAATGTTTGACACAAATGACACCTTCCAATTGTTCAACCTACTGTTACTAGATGCTCGCACAACATTTCCTACCATACATACAGTTACCTTTAATACTGTTATTAGGTTACGCCAAAAAAGGTATTTAAGGTCACTTTCCAATAAAATGAACAATTGCATGTTACCACTTTTACAGTGTGTAGAGATGCTGTGGATATGTACATCATAAAGCAAACCAGGCCAAAAATACAGTTAAACAGATACAAATGAATTTACTTGATGCTTTAATAATGAAAATAATTATATAGTATTACAATGTATCATTTAGAATTTATTCATTTTTACAATATTTTTATTAAAACAAAAAGTGAAATTAAACATTTTGTTACAAGAAAAACAAGTATTTTCAGTAAATTATAAGTATAACTATTACTTTACATTACTGATTGTTATGCAAATAATCAAGCCGCCATGATACATGTAATACACGTGTAGGTTAAAGCTTTAATCTTCAGTTGTTAGACACAATTCTACATGAAGAACATCTAAAAAAAAAACTCAGAATCATTTTGTTTAATCTTTAAAATGTTTAAACGGTATGTATTGGTGTAATTATTCATTTAAAGTTCTTTTCACAAATACATTTTATTGCTGCATAACATACAAAATAATCCCACTCGAACAAATAATTTGCAGCACAAGTTGCGTTTTTGTGAGGTTCACCAGCCCTCCAAAACCTGAAATTACAGATCTGCATTACTTTTCTAACTTAAGTGATCATTTATTGGGTAATAAGTTTAGTTCAGTGATTTCTCACCCAGAGATCAGTGTGCTGCCGTCGACCCATTTCCAAATGCCCTCCTCATCACTGTAAGATAGACCCATCCAGATTAATTGTGTACCAGCCATATGCGAAACAAAACCCTGAGAAGGTAAACCAACAATATTATCATAAACAATTTTACATCCTCACACACAGTATCTTCTACTCACTTGTTCCTCTTTGTTGTTAATGATTATCAGATCTGCTCCTCTCTCTCTACAGTATCTTCTGCTGTCATTCCAAGTCATTATCACATTTGAAATGTGGTACAAACTGGATTTATAGCGAGTCCATCCATCTGTAAACACAACCAGATATTTATCACAACACTGCTGGTTGTTCCAGAGATGCTTTGCATTGCTAGTAAAAAAGGAACTTGGCTATTTTACCAAGACAAATGTGAAGTTCATTGGTCAGATTGTCAATCTTGAGTATTAGCTGTTCTCTATCTCCAGTGAACTTCACACACAACACTATGGCTGCAGTCAGTAGAAGAACACACAACAGCGCCAAACACACCGTCACTGATCTGTAACATCTCATCTTCACAGAGTCTTTCACTGAGGGAACAAACATACTGTTAATCTCTCATACAGTTACAAACAACTGCACAAATGATGAAAAAAAAGCAAAGTAATAGTTAAAACGTAGTACCTGTGAGTTGAGGTGATGGTGAGGTGAAGGTTCTTGTTGTGTTGGAAACTGCATTCTCGTTTCCAAGGTTACCTCTTATAGCATCAGCATTGACATATATATCCATGTTATCCATTTTCACTGTTGTGATATTAGTAAGTGATGCTGTATTGCTTGTGTGGTAATGTTGCAAGTATTGATGCATTAAAGGAACTTATTTGCATAAAGGAACTTCTGTGTACAGCTAAAAGTCACGAGACAGTAGGGATGTAGGGATGTGCTCTATGCTAATTTGATTGTTTAAATGGTAGTTTTGATACCGACTATTCGACTAGTCTAAAAATAAGAATCCCCAGAGAACAGTCAGAAACACTGTAAGTGTATATATGATCCATTTAAAATATTTAATATATGAATCAAATTTGTTCTTTTAAATGTAGACGCACAGCCAGCATGCTCAAAGAGAGAGCGACATAGTCATCGTGCTCATGTTTTTCCCGATGCGGCGGCACCTTTTTCTCAAATCAAACAAATAATTATAATTAAGTATTTCTCTAAAAATGTAGCTTCTAATACAGTAATGACAGTGTATGTTTAACTATTTTTTTATTTATTTTAACCTTCTCACAGAAACCGTCTAAAATGACGTAAAGGTCCTGGTGTTTACAAATCTCATTTGAAAATGTTTTTTCTCACAAATCCATTTAAAAGTAACATCACATGGCCAGTCAGACCACCTTGATGTGTAAGACACAGCACAGTCTTCATTACCAGCATTACTGTTGGGTTCTCCAGACCTCCAGAATCTAAAACAACAGATCAGTATTAGATCTTCAGTGTTGCTTTCTGTGTGATATGATACTGACTGTATCAATCATTTACTGGATAATAATCAGTTAAATTTAGTGATTTCTCACCTAGTGTTCAGTGTGCTATCATCAACCCATTTCCACATGCCCTCTTTCTCACTGTCAGACAGACCAATCCAGACGGTTTCTTGATCAGATATTTTCTCAACAAAATTCTGAGAAAATAAAACAATAAAATGTATTTCCTTGTACTCATCCCTCCCCAAACACACAGTATCTTCTACTCACTTGTTCCTCTGTGTTGTTAATGATGATCAGATCTGCTCCATTATCTCTACAGTATCTTCTGCTGTCATTCCAGCTCTTCTTCTCATATGAAATGTAGTAAAAACCAGATTTATAGTAAATCCATCCATCTGTAAACACACACAATTCAGCTCTTAAATCTGTATTTCTGACAACACTAAACTACACATTTTATGGTAGATTAAATGTATTGCATGTGTTGTAGTTCAAGATTACCATGTAGATATTTCAACAGTTCATTTTTCTCCCGATTTATCTGTTCATTTAGATCTGTAATATTATTGTACTTGGCTTTTAATTCATCTCTCTCTCTTGTGAGGTTTGTATAGTTGGTTAACAGTTGGTTTCTCTCTTCTGTGAGGTTTTTGTTCTTGATGTGAAACTGGTGATTGTTTGTGTAGATCAGGACACACAACACTATGACCGCCAGTCAGTAGAAGAACACACAACACCACCAAACACACCATCACTGATCTGTATCTTCTCTTCATCTCACTACCTGAAAATGACAAACATTATGTTACCAGAACCGTGCAAAGTCTGATAACATTTGCATATTTAAATGCTTATTTAAGGTTTTTTATGTTTCATAAAATCATTAACAGAACTCTTTACCTGTGTGTGCAGGTTGAGTTGTTGTTGCGTTACATTCCTCCATCACTTTATTGTGTTTAATGTCTCTTACAGCCTCCGCAGTGATGTAGATATCAACAATCCTTTCTTCTCTTTCTCCTCTGTCCATTATTGAACTTTTATCTATACTGTCATTCACAATCCCAAACATTTTACTGCAGGTGAGATGGTTACAACTGAACAACTGCGTGAACAGAAATGGTATGGCTAGTACCCGGCAAAATAATATCACATTGTGCGTATGTGCCAGTAATTCAAGTATGTGTGCAAAAGGGAACTTTTTTCTGTTAAATCCTTTATAAAAGGAAGTTAAACTTAACACAGATAGAAGGTCACACAATAAACAATTACAGCAGAAACTTGCAACCAGTGACTTATTACAGCGAGTTTAAAAATGCCTTTCTTTTGTGTATTAAAACTCTCTAAAATAGTGCCAAAGCGCCACAGTATTAAAAATGAGTTGTTCTTTCTCTGTCACTCAAATGTTGATTTTAAATAAGTATTTTTAGGAAGCAAATGCTCTTAATTTTCCTTTTGTTCCATTGCCAAATGTCATGTGACTCTAATCCTGATTTAAATCGAACACACACAGTTTTAGACATTGCTTTTTATTTTAACTACTAGCTGTCAGGATGGTTCATCATGGGCGCTTTGTTCCCCAGCTTTTGAAAAGCCAAACTCAGCAGGTAAACCAGCAAAAACTATAACGTTGCTAAACCGTCAAACAGCTTCCCTCCCTTCTGCCGTTTGCAGTTTCCCCCACCTGAGGTTTTAATTGTTGGAGCAACCGAAGCGACGTGACATAAGTCATTTTGTGGTTGTGTGCGAAAGACAGGCTCAACAATTAGGATGTCATTGAACAAAGCATTGTTCCACACTTCCCAGTCTTTAAAGGTAATCTTCCTGAAAAATGCATTGTTTCATTCAGCCATCTGCCTCATTTGTAGGAAGAAGAAATCAGGCCTGCGTTACGGTTAAAGAGCTGCTGTGCAATAAAATCCTATTTCTAATCAGTGTCGTTTTCACTGCTTCCTGTGAAAACACACAAACATATCAACAGGATACACTCAGGCAAGATTTTAAATGTGTATTTTGTCGTAAACATATATGGTATATATACAGAACCAGTCGAAAGTTTGGAAACATTTACTCACTGTTATTAAGATTTTTTGAAAAAACATCCATTCCACAAATATATTTATTTTTAGTTTAGTTTTTTAATTTAAGAAATTAATGTTTTGGCACAATTATGTATTTGTCTACAACAGTAATATCAAACATTACAATATACACTTTCAGATAAAAAAAACATTTTTGTTGAGTGGTACAGAGTGGTCATGTATGTGGTGAAATGGATTATTTTCTGTAAGGTTTAGAGCATGCTGTCCACTAGAGAGTAAAGTCTATATAGTCACATCTTACCAAGTATTAAAAGGCAACCTAATGTGTCGAATCCAAGGACGTCAGCTGTGCCGTACGGTGTTATATATTCCAAATTATACAGTCAGTGTCCTTTTCCACAGTTTCTTACTGTCAGTCAATCTCAAACGTTGTCTATACCGAGAGGAAATTTCAAATGGCCCCTGCTTATTTTCCGACGATTTGATTGGCTCCTGCTGTGGAGCGTGCATCAGGTCTTTGTCTGGCTTGACAAGAAGTCAGGCATGAAGGATATGACATCGTAATGAGTCACTGTTATCGCAGCCATTAGAAGGCCCGCACGCCAAAGTTTGACGGACTGCTGTAGGAAGGCGGACGCTAACGGGCCGCGTGGATCCATCAAGCGCCTGCCATTGTTCGTTCGCATTACAGGGGCAGCTTTCTAATGGTAATTGAGTTTGTTTCAATTGGAGAAATCAGGAAAATGCCACCAGGCTCGCTGATGAGAGTCCTTGATTAGGCTTTAGCTTTATTTGCCATTCTTTTTACAGAGCTGGAGAGTCTGCTCCACATAAATGATGAGACGGTCTTTCTTCAGCGGGGTCCTGAGAGAGGCTTTGGCGGTCCCGGCGGGCCGTACGCGCATGCATATATGCTCTCAAGCCGTCGTAATGTAGAAGCTTTATGCTGATGTGAAATGCCAAGGGTGCGAGCAGCCATCCATCATTATTACAGCTGTGGCTTCTGTTCGGGCTCGCTGAGTGAATACTGGAGATGAATTTTATTCCCTGTATTAATTATTCTTAGTCTCATCACAGCTTTGGTTTGCTTTCTCACTCTCTCTTGATTAGCGTGTCTTAGACCTTACTAAAATTGACCTCTTTTTATTGCATAATAGACTTTGGTAAGTTTTCCTCAGATGTGAGAGATTATTTATATCTAGGCCTCCATAAACCAATAACTAACGTAAGGACAACATGTGCATCTTACTGTACATTAGTTTATTTTACATAATCCATAAGAGGTCAAAAGTTAATTTTCTTTTGGTAAACAGAACAAACATTGTCATCATTTACTCAAATGTTGTTCCAACAGGATTAGGGTGAAAAAATAATAAAATAATAACATTTTTGGTTGAACTGATTCTTTTGAAGCTGAAGGTTTTTGAAAAATAGCTGTCCTTATCTGATAAAAACGGAAGAA
This sequence comes from Beaufortia kweichowensis, assembly GCA_019155185.1. NCBI lineage: Eukaryota > Metazoa > Chordata > Actinopteri > Cypriniformes > Gastromyzontidae > Beaufortia > Beaufortia kweichowensis. Next base: position 1,410,568 of record CM032815.1, on the reverse strand, counting down.
TACATAAAATGTTGATTTATATCAGCCTTTGAGACTGAAAATGACAAATGCAGTAAACTTTCATTTATTGATCATAAATGATTAAATTAAAAAATTTCAGATCCATAATAATACTCAACCCCATAACTTGAGATACTGTTTATGAGTTATTATTAATGAGAGAATGATTTAGTGAAATGACAGTAAAACAGAAATATTAAATTTGATATTTTATTTTTAGTCTTTTGTTTTAATAACAAGTGTAAGACATAAAGAAAGCTTGTAAGGGAATCCTCGCTGGACTGTCCTCGGCACTGCTGTTCTAGACAAATTTCATTAGAGTCACATAGTTGAAAGATGTCAGTTGTCAGCGAAACAGCAGTGCCCCATAGACTAAAGTAACTGAAACTTTAAGCTCTTTGGCTGGGAATTGAGATTGAGTCTCATCTGCTTTAGGCTATTATCACACCCCTAGTGCTGCTCATAGACACCCATCCCTACAGCGAGAGAGAGAGAGAGAGAGAGAGAAGGGCCTTTAGGTAGATTCTGGAGGATCACAAAGCATCCGTTTTGTTCAATAGAAAATAGAAAATGGCATTTGGATAAAAAAAGCCTACGCTAACATTCAGAGTTGTTGAAAGGCAAAAAATCTACACGTCTTTATCCCCGTCATCTCAAAGACCCGGCCCCTTTTAGAAAAGCTCTCCTCCTGCGATGGTCCCTTTTCACGTTTTGCTCATTACAGCAGATGCACGGCTGTCCAGTCGACATTGATTTCACCGGTCATTGATGAAGGGATTTTTCTCTGGAGTCGTCAAACTTCAAAACTCCGCTCAGAAGTCTTTGTTAGCAAGTTTTCACTAGGTGACACAGTGAGGCGAAATAAAAGTAGTTTGAAAATGAGAGGCCAGGTCTGGTTATGAAATATTGACAGCTTGACATTTGCTTTGTATGGTCTGTATTTTCTTTCACAAGATTCTTTGTAGATCTGAGAGGGTTAATGTGGCACACTTACCTTTTCCTATTTCTAACAATCAATATGTGGTTATAATATCAACTTTATGTGCTTTTTAATATTTATAGACGCTATACTGAAGCTTAGGATAGGTTTTATTACTGATTACTAAGTGAATCATTCATGCGGAGGTGGAGATTATTTAATCGTCATGTATATTTTATTCAGGTTTAGCTTGAACAATCATCCTTTGAGGCAATGAGTTTAAACCTTCTCTTTTCTCCTCCTGACTGTTTTATTATTTTATGCGGGTTTAAAGATGTCTCCTTTATTTTCTTTCTCTTTGATGTGCAGAAAAGTTATATTTCATTGTTACCGGGCCTCAGCGTTGGTGTCTGTGAAAAAAAATTTCGGCCACCATCCATCAATCACAAGATACGAGCTCGTTCTAAACTGTTCATTTGAAGAAACACAGCAAGCTGAGAGAAAATATATATATATATGCGGTTGAGTAATGGGCATGCCCGAGCTGTCCGTCATTCTTAGTAGTACCTGTTTGACTCACTTATTTGAGAGATTCATGATTTCTATATCCTTCAGCTTACTAGAAATTGGAAAATGTAACAGCGGCACATAAAGGACTTTTTTAATGTCCATTGTTTTATAGAGCCGCTGGCTACGGCAGTCGCTACAGGGGGTCTCGGGTTTAACTGAACTACTGTGTGAAACAAGGCCCAAAGAGACGGGCAGAATATTTAAAGATCAAAGTTATGTCCTTTTCACTTTGCCTTCAAGAGATATATGGCAGAATGTTTGATTTTGAGGCGGTTTTTACATCGTGACCTCAGGCTGACTTACATATGGACTACAATGGTTTGTAAAGTGTTGTGAATAGTCAGAATTTGAAAATGTTTTTCAGATCAGAAAGGCCACAAGATTTTGTAATTGGTTACGTACAATCAGTCATCAAGCCCGGTCACTTCTTGTTCACTACATCTCAATTATCGTATTTTTCCTACTTCTTTCTGGCAACTTTGAAACTTTTTTAAAATAATATACTTATTAAAAATATTTCTTTAACCGGACGCACATGAAAATGCATAATCCAAACTACATTTTAAAAAATTGTATATGTTAGATTTTTAAAACATTTTCAAATCTTTTTATTCTCTTTATTTGAGGTATTATTTAAAAATAACTTAAATATTACATTTTTTTGTTTATGTTTATTGTTGCGAGTCATGATTAAATTAGAGTTTAACTAATGAAATAATAGTAAAATAAAGAAATAATGATGTACGATGTTTGCTGGGTAGTCTCCTGTAAAATCCCACATCTGTCATTGGTTAGACAAACTAATTGCCCCGCCTTCCAATTTACATCATTTGTTAAGCAAACATTCATGCATCGAGCTGGTCAGATGGTCAATGTTTGAAATCACTGCATCTTCATATTGCTTACACTGACTTATTTATGATTCCCTTTTTTATGTTAAATGAGGATAGGGATAGTGCATTTTTCAGCATCAAAATAATCACAAACTTCACTTTAAGGGTTCATATGGTCCTTATAAAGGTCAGATTAGAAATTCCTAATATTTTTCTGAAGTGTAGTAAGTGAATTGAGGAAATAAGGTGTTATTTTGTGTAGGAAAGCAGAGGTGCCTTTCCATAAAAGGAAGTGAACCATTAAATATCAGTTGCATGCACTGATGCAAGGATCACAGGATCTGATCTATAGATATATGATCAGCGAGGCTACATATAGCTATTTAGCGACTGTTTACCTAATTTATTTGCAGGGTCAAAGAAAACTTCTGCATTCATGCAGGTGATTATTTGCATACAAGCATCCGCAGCACGTATTGTTTGCGGAGCTGATTGTGTTTACTGCTCAGCTGGGTCTTTTTGTTTATTTAGCTGATGAGCACGTTGCAGAGGAATACCAGCATAATCACGTTAAGGAGCATGAATCAAATATTCCAGATTAAATGAAAAACAAACACAACCGTGCCTCTTTGTAATGCAAGACAACAAGGTAGATTGAAGGAGATGCAATAAAGATGACTCGGAAAAAGCTTGTTTTAGTGGGCGTGATTAGATATATTAGCCCATTTGCATGAAGATGGTCACCGTTTGCCTATCAGGCAATGACTCATGGATTAGCAGAGAGAGGGCCGTGAAAATACCCAGATGATATCATTTCCAGTCCAATTTGAGAGCTTTTGCTAGATCTAATTTGTTTTCCTCTGCTACTGAGCATTTAGTTTGTCATTTAGGTCCGTGTTAACACACCAGCGAAAATCATCACATGTACTTACTGTACAGTGTATTTATGCTATACGTGGCATATGAGTATATGCATCCCATGGGGATTGAAACCATGACCTAAGACATAAAACGTAAGGCATAATTAACAAGTTAATGCATTTAATTAAGAAAAAAAAGCTAAATGATATGCACGTGCCCTTTGTGTAATTGAGTTCAGTTTGTGTGGACGATAATTTGTATTCTCTCATTCAGACTCGATGTAAATGTGCCATAATGAAATAATTTATTTGACTAAACGATGATTTACAGTTATCTTTATATTTTAGCAAGAATATTAACAGCGGCTGACAAAATAGCAAACTGTGCATTAAGACTTCCTGAGATTTTACATTTGTATAAAGTGCATTTTGTGAAAACCTGTGAGCAGAATGTACATAAAGTGAGTAATATTTCTGTATATCATAGCAGCAGACACCCACAAATCCTGAGATTCAAAACGTGTGCATTACGTCTTTCGTCGATGATAAAAGAGGAAAATGTTTAAGAATTTCAGTCACTGTAGCTGTAAATCAGGTGTTCCTGGTGGACGATGAAAGATCTGGTGACAGAACATTGACTAACAGTGGGCGGTCAGGGGGATTTGTTACACAAGCAACCTGTTCAGAATTAGGTGTTAAATATCCAGCAGTGTTCGTTTATTTATGTCCAATTGTGTTAATTACTACTCATCAAACCAAACGTATGTGCTGTGCTGCAAAAATGCTGTTTTTTACACATTCATGAACAATGCCCTGCTGTTTAACCAGTCAGACAGACAGCATTTAACTCATTAAGAGACATTTCTGAAACTTTTTGCAAATAAATAACACAAGCATTGTACTGTAAATCCTTAATACTGTTTCAGTCTTTGTATGCTTTATTTTATAATTGGCTTTATGAATAGCTGTAAAATAAAAATGTAAACAAGCAGTCATCGACTTGCTTTTACCAAGGAAATGTAATATATAATAATGTATACAATAAATATATAAAGCAAAGAAATTAACATCCAATTTTACTTATTTTATAGGTTTCTTAAACTATTTGCAACAACACAATAAAAGCTCATTAGAAATGTTAAATTGTTCGGACCACACAATTAATGTGACGTTTTATTTTCTGCCAATCTTTTCAACAGTTCAGTACTGCCGGTAAATTGCAGTTTTTTGGAATAAAGCGGAACAAGGATTTTAGCAGTGAACATTTTTATGACTGAAAGTAATTGTCATTTTTATGAATTTGTCTAGTGACCAATTTTGTCTCATTATTTTCACAGCAGCAACATACTGTTTCATTGTTTAAAAATAAAAATAATAAAACGTGGATTAAATATTAAAAGGCATTAAAGATGTATTAGCATGCTTAGCTTGCTGGTTTGAGTCCTTTCAGGTGGGCAAGCTGTTGCTGTCTGAGTTAACAAAACAATGTCCTGTCATGTGGATGATGGAGGAGTCAGACAAGATCCTATTTTGCCCAGCGTGTCATTTGTACGTCTTTAAAGCCGTGAGATTTTCAAGAAGCCCTTGTGTGACATTTATAATATCTCAAGTGAGTGACTGAGATTAACCTGGATCCAAATCACAGGCTGTATGTGTCAGGCACGGTTCGCTTTTGATTAGGAGTGTGAAATGTGAATGTGTGAGATGAGAGAAAGAGGAAAAGAATGAGAATTGTACAGAAGATACTGCAAACAGAATTTATCCACATCAAATATGTGTGTTTAAGTGAATGAAACAGAATTTCTCAGATCAAACAATTCCTCTGTTGCTGTTCCAGTATGTCCTTTCGATAGTTACAATCTGAAGCATATAGATTCTCTTTCTGTCTAAAGGCTTCTTAGTGAACTCATATCATCTCTCTCTCTCTCTCTCTCTCTCTCTCTCTCTCTCTCTCTCTCTCTCTCTCTCTCTCTCTCTCTCTCTCTCTCTCTCTCTCTCTCTCTCTCTCTCTCTCTCTCTCTCTCTCTCTCTCTCTCTCTCTCTCTCTCTCTCTCTCTCTCTCTCTCTCTCTCTCTCTCTCTCTCTCTCTCTCTGTCTCTCTCTCTCTCTCTCTCTCTCTCTCTCTCTCTCTCTCTCTCTCATTCTGTCTCTCTCTTCTCTCTCTCTCTTTCTGTCTCTCTTTCTCTCTCTTGTGTCACTATTGTTATTTTGCCTCATTTAGGTTCACCTCCGCAGGAGTGGAAACGTAATGAGCCCTAAACGCAGACTCTTCCTGATTTTATTTCATGTTATTTCATTTGATTTTATGCTATTTATTCCCCCTCTCACTGGGGCGCTATAGCACGGCAAGTGCTCGCGGCTACGCTAAATTGCCAAATTACCATTCTGAAACAGCACAAACAGGGTATTAGCAATCAGCCGCTATTGCCACGTTGCCACTTCTCCAGCGTTTGAAAGGTGCAGAGCGCCGACGTCCGCTGTGATTTACACCGCATGTGGTATGACGTTAAAGGACCTCGCTTTAAATATTTAAAGGGTCTAAAATGAAAGAAGATGAAGCCGAGTCAAAGTCAATCTGCATGAGTCAACTGTCAGGGCAATGAGATCAGCAAACAAAACACAGTGACTTGACCACACGTATGATCTCATTTTTTGATCAGAATCAATAGCAAACATGCAAATCTATATTTTAGTGTTTGTTATGTGATATTTACGTTTATGCAGTTGTCAGATGAATTTATCCAAAGTCTAATGTTCTGTGTTGTATACATAGTGCTTTTTACGCCAAATAAAGATTGGATAAATACTGTAAATAATGACAGAATTTTTATTCTTCAAATTACCTGTTCTGCCACCAGATTCATCTGATTGTTTAAAAACTGACATGGATGGAATAAAATAATTTCACCTCCTAAAAGCAAACACTATTTGGATGCTGTCTGTGTGTTTTAGCGTCCAAATCACTAAAGAAATTATGCAAATGAGATGACAGCACAAATGATGTGCAGAATGAAATTTTCACACCACAGTTCCTCATATCGAGATCAACCGCTTTCTTCTTTGTTACTCTCCTCATTTTACACATTTTCTCCTTCACTATAAATCTCACACCCTGATTTCGGTTCAGCCTAAATGGCTTCAAAATGGTACCCGTGTGAAGTGCTTACAAATAACAAGCCGTTAAGCATTAACTGATCAGCAGGCCAAGACAGATACCTGTAATTCCCCCACAAATAGCATTATATTGAACTTCTCTGAGGAATGTTGGGCAATGCGGTGAGAAATGGGTCCGCTGAACTGGCTCTGTTCCATTGTCCACCAATAGTGAGGGATTTCTTCAGTGACCCTAAAATCAAGTCCATTTGTTTCCGCTCTTGTTTTGGTTGTTCAGTCACCGTAATGGTGTTATGGACAGCAGAATTTACTGCTTTGATTCAGCGGGAGGTCTTTCCTACTGAAAGTAAAGTTTAGTGCTCGAAACGAACTCGATAAATCTTCCCAAGATCAACTAGAAGCATCTTTCATTGTTTTTGTGTGTGTGTGTGTTTAGTGTATAGTTTATCATGGATGGATGATATTTGCTCAGCTACAAGTTGTTTTCCATAGTAACAAAGGTCTTACCTTCTTGATCTAAGTATTTTCTGACATTGCATGTCCATTGAATTATTCAGTGATATTTGTCGCCTTTTCTGGCTGCAGGTGATAGAGGCCTTTTCTTCTTCCTTTCCATGTCTTTCTGTTTCTCCTCCTACACACTTACCTTCACAGCCAGTTTTGTGTAATTTAGGCTTTGGAGATGTCACTTTGTCTCTGTCACTCTCTGTGTCCTGCTATCAACCTGGATCTGAACATTTAAGCAGAGATGCAAGGTGAAAGGTGGAAAGCATTCAGCAAATCTCCAACTGCAGGGGCTTTTCCTCACTTCTACTTTCTCTTTTTGGAAACGTGGATGCAGTTTAACATTTAAGACAAAACCATATTAAAGCTTCATTTTAGAGTTTTACAGATGTGAAAATGCTGCATTAGCATATTGACACATTTATCCAAAAGATTATACAGGGACTTTAAGGTATTTTTCGGTTCTGTGTGATCTCTGGGTTTTAAATCTGTGACCTTTTGCATTGCAAGAACATTGTTCTACTTTTATATTTTTGCTTTTGGCTGACAATTTTATGAAAAGTGACATATAGTGCATTGAAGTTATATATTTTACCTGTGTGTGTGTGTGTGTCTCTACCAGCTGAACTAACTTGCGTTAGAGGATCTCTGTGATGTTAATTTATAATTTCTGCATTATTTTATTTTCTGCAGCTTTGACTTTAGTTTCTGGTAAGCATGTAGAAAAAGTAGATGATTGATGGTTGTATTTATATCCCCAATAGAAAATGATTCACAGTTCGCTGTAAGGTGAATTTAAGTTACATGCACTTTTGAACTGTGCTTGGGGGTTAAATCTAGTCCCTTTAAAGATATTAATACCAGTAATTTTTTAACATTTTTTGGTCTCCATAAGAAAAGAAACAGCTTATAAATCAAACTAAATACTGTTTATTTGAAAATGTAAAAAAGCAAAATGGTTGTGTGAGGGTTACGTGATACAATATATAGTTTGTACATTATAAAAGTCACGTAAAAGTCAGAAACTCAATGTGTGCGTGCGTGTTGTTTGACTTTCAACTATGCCAATCCAAATTTAAGAAACCTGCACGGCCGTGTTGATTGCAACAATTATCTGAATGCCCCCACAACTCCACCCAGATTTGTCAGTGTTTCAAGCTTGTAGAAAAACGCATTAAATGTATAGAAACCCAACACACGGCCAGTCATTGTGCTCTTGCTTTTTGAAACATTTAAGCTATTTCCCTCTTTCGCTAGTTTCAGTAATGGTGTATACAATAATTAGACATTGTATGTGATCGGCTTTAATGGAATGTAAATGGAAAGCTTTGTTAAAGTGGATGCTTTTGATGCAAAAACATGTCAAAAGATGAACAGGATTAGGACGGTTTGTTTGGCGGTCACGGACAGCTTGTTGTGTCTAGCTAATTGTGAGTCTGTAGCAGAGCGCTCTTTGGTCAGATCAATAGCCATTCACAAAGCAATAACACAACAGAGGGTTGAGGCTTCACTCCAAGAGAAATGTTACTGCTAAAAAGTTGCTCTTTTATAGCTCGGGAGACTTAATGGAGATGTTGGTTTCATGTGGATGTTTCATGTAAGCATCAGCAGATGTTTCTCCTTTTTCTTAAAATTTTTTTCAAACAATCAGTTATGATTAATCTATGCTATAAAAAACTAATTTATGCTGAAATAGAGGGTTTCATGATAACAGAGGCCTTGAATCGCATATAAGCGATTCATGAAGTTACGCTCTTATGCGGCAATATTCACCATCAAAACCATTTGTGTGGTATTTGGAGAGGCATTGGCCCGCCCGTCAGTGCCGTACAATTTTATTACCTGCATATTATGAATCTCTGTAGTGGATATTGTTTACAAACGCTAAGCACTCTTGAACGGTTTTGCACCTCACAAACCAGACAGGTACGAATGAAGTTTCCACAACAGGAGGACCGGCGTGCACATTCAGCACATTTTGCACCGTCTTAAATCTAGTCTGTTCTCTTCTAGTGTTTTCTCCTAATCTTCTTCTTCTCCTCTTTCTCTCCCTCCAATCCCGTCTTTCTCACCCTCCTCGTCCTCTTCCCCTTCATCCCCCCATAATGCTTTGCGATTCCAGTGGCGGCCACGAAAAACAAAGTGAGAGGTGAGTTGGATCCTCCATCTTCCCTGCTGCTTGATAAATAGGCAGACACAGTTCCCAATAAGCCGAGCTGAGATAGCTGTCTTATCACCGCTATGAGCCAGGCAGGCAGTACCACTTTCTGTTCCTCCGCACACACGGGGGGTTCAGACCATTATTTTTGCTATTTACTACCCTTGTCTTTTGTCTCTACCCCAGCCCTCCTCAATCCACTCCCTCCCCACCTTTGCTTTACTCTCTGTGTCATCTTTTCTTCCTTTTTTCATCTTTGCAAGCCATCGGCAAAGCGCCTGAGCTTCTAAACGATGCTGCATGGAGCTTCGTAGCATGTAGTGGCTTATAGCGAGATGTAGACTGTAGTGCATTTATTGGGCATTTTGGCTGATGCTCAATATAGAAATTGTCTTAGTTTACCAAGTGGCTAATTCTTACGAATTTGTATGAAATGAGTATGATTCTTAAATGCAATAATGTACCTCCACCCCTAAACCTAACATCACAGGGCCAAAAGCAGACCGTATTAACATGTACAAATAAGATTGTATAAATTCCTACGAATTAGCCACCTCATAAAATAGTTACAAATCGCCATGAGATTGTGTTGGGAATCAAACCTATGACCTTGGCATTGCTCGTACAAGTTGAGCTTCAGTCTATGGAGGTATATTTTCAGATCTCTCTACAAAAATAAGAATAATTTTAAATACATGTTTAAAAATCACATGCCTTAGCAAGATCTTCATGGGTCAATATTTTGCATGAGAAATGTATTTGGGGTTTTATAATAAATATATACTTCAACTTTCAAACTGTCTATTTAATGTCAAATTTTGTATTTATTTTTACATTAAGAAGTAGCTATTAATATAGACATTATTGGCTTAGTCTGTATGATACTGGTCTTGGCTATTAATGTAAAATATAATTGTTTACCTGAGAAAGTGAGCCACCAAAAAAAATGTTTGTAAATGATCTTACATGGCAAAATAAGTAACCAGATTTAAGGACTCAAATGTTTGGTTTGCATTATGCTGGAGCACAAGACAAAGCATTATATCATAGACACAAACTGTATGCATGAATATCAATTCATTAGAAATGAAATGTAAAAGATGCTTCGGCTAAAGTGCTTTAGAGAGAGCCGGTGAAATATTTACAAGGGGAAGTTCACAGAGGTTATGTGTGATTTGGTAAGCCACAAGGAAGTGAGATATCTTAACCACAAACACACAACCACATGCAATCTGTTCTGTTGATTTATAAGTATTTATTATTGCAAAAAATGAAAATCTTCCTCCCGCAGTAGATCTGATTGTGACATTTGTTAGCTCTCCCGGTGGTCCGCCTGATTTTGGGAGGAAGAAAAACTATCACCTGCAAATATTTGTGCTCAGGTAGATGAAATGAGGCTTTGTGTGTACAGAATGAGCGAGACGCTATCAGCGACACAGTTCTCCAAACCACCTGCTCTCTTCATGAATAATGCATGACCCGTACTATACGCACTCACCTCAGACGGCAGTTTTACCTGCGTGCCATCTGCCTGCTGTGGGACACTTCCCAGCTCCGCGCACGGCCTTGTCTGGGTACACGTGGGGGTGTGCGTTCGTGATCGCCGAGTGAGAGAGCCGTTTTTGTCAACAGCACTTTCACGGGCAAACTTGATTCACACGGAGGCATCTCTCCTGTACCCTTTTGTCGCAGTAAATTACAGCATTAAAATGACAGAAAAAAAAGACTTGCTACAATTAAGGAACTGTGATTGGGATGTTTGTTTACGATGCCAAGAGCAGCTGCACACTGGTCTAATTGTGCAAATGAAAGTGGAACCGCTGAGGCCAGTTCATTTGTTGTTTGCTAATTGATTCGATTCTTCTAAATCAGAAATTACATTGTGTATTGAAAAAACCAATGTGTGGGTGTCCATGTTTCTGTTTAAGGACTTTTATTTACAGCGAAAGCGCTTCAGATGCCTTTTTAGTTTGTGGTCAATTACCGGAAAGAAGTGATGCGAGTAATTTTATTTAAAGCTAAATTTATCTAAAACTCTTCTGGTAAAAAATCTACTTATCTATTTATTTTTGCAACGTTGCAGCAAAAGTCACTATGATGTCATTTGTCTTTGCATGGTTACATCACATCCATAAACAGAAAGAAGTCCTTTTAAGAAAAATGTTAAAATGCTTTATACCACCTGAAATTAAAATGTAAGCAACATATCAACAGTGGCTCGACCAATAAAGTGAATTTTGGGCGGGACTTTCTCTTTCCACAGACAGACAAGGAGAGTGTTCATAAAAATTATTAAAAACCTTTTAGAGGAAAAACATTTTATTTGTACATAATACTTTATTTTTAATAAAGATTTACCCTCTCTCTGAAATGTAGAATTAAACACTTTTTTCACAGTGTCTGTAAAAATAATATTGTGAAAATGTATAATTGACTCACTTTTTGTTTATTTATTTTCTATAAGTGCTTTGAGTGGACTGTATGTATGTCTAGCACATAAAGTTATTATTCAAATGCCTTTATTGATATACACTCTTTACAATTTTATCAAAGACTATAAAATATATTTTTGGCTGTATATACAATGTGTTATAAATAATGTTTTGGTTGTTTGTTTTCTCCTCAGATCTCATCAGTACAGAAACGCTCATAATTTCAGTCATATTTCCATAAGGAGAATCAATACTGATGAGTGATCATAATGAGGCAAAAGCAGCACTTTACAAAATCACAAAATAAACAAACATGAGGGCTTTTTTAAGAGCAATAATCCAATGTGGGTTAACAAGGAGCACGCTTCGCTGTCAGGGCGTATTAAAATCAACGGGGGACCGCTATTAGTTTTTAATCTGTGTTTTATCTTTTCATCTTTTCTGCTCAGCAATATCTCTTTGCAGAATGTCCCATAGCTCTAATTAACTCCACAAACATTATTCTTAGCCCCGGGGAAACACACTGAGTGCTGTATTAAAAAATATCCAGGATGATCCGCCTCGATTTTCAAAAGTCCCCTACTGGTGTCCACTGGGATGAAGCAACACAGCAAAGAGAACAGCAGTTATTAATCTTACATTGACTCACAGGCTGAAGGTGGTTGTGTTCACAGATGTCTCCTAAAAGTACATTCACACTTTTACAGCACGGTTTTATCGCTGGAGGTCGACAAGTCTCTGTCATGTTGGTTGCTAGTAAATATTTCTATTTCAGAATTAGACCATCTGTGGAGGCTCATGATTCTGTCTGGGAGATCTCAAACTTGAATTAGCTTTTTGGATTTAGTCAGAAAACCGGGCTAGTTGTGGGGATGAATCCAACAGAGATTAAACAAAACATTAGTCTGTTGCAAAAGAGCTTGTGATCCAAATATATGCCAGGATCTGTAGTGCTCTATTTATGTCTTATCACAGCGGTGGATATGTGCCAGAGTAATTTGTCCTAATAATATCTTTCTTCATCAGCATCAAGTCGTATCGGATTTGTCTAGGCTCAGATACTTCCAGCATTGGCTCGCCGGCGTCATTTTGGTTGTCTGTACACAAAACAGGACGCTGGATAGGGTTTGCATGCAGTATGTGTTAAACTAAGTTTTTTTTAATGTGACTGATTTGCAATGAAAAATATGATTCTCTTGTATTCCGTCAGCGTGGTCAGGGCTTAAGGTCAAGGCCATGACTATCTGCAGGCTGACTTTAGCGACTCACAACACGAGGGCAGATCTGCTAAAGGTCATCTTGTTGCGGTTCTCCATCGAAAGGTTACGTAGATACGTGGGCCATTCATGTAACAGTTTCATCTGTAGCTTCATCCAAAGTGTTGTAAGCCTCTGAACTGCAGCAGATTGTGTGTGAGAAACAACAAGGTAACACAACAGCTGGTAAATGTCAGTTTTGTGACTATATTTCAAAAATATGTGACGTCTATATGGCTTTTGTCTCTGATTGGGTCTTCTTAGCACTGTAAATGCAGAATGTGAAGTGCTCTCTGTTGTTTTTATACATGATATAAATTAATTTATTAATTTTGTTTTAAATCCATATTTCTGTGAAATACGAAATGTTATTTTTAATAATGACATTTTGAAGAATGTTTACATTATTAATGAAATCATACAGTAGCTAAGCAACCAAAACAAACCAGAAATGACATTAAAGTAAGTCACTTGTAACATAATATATAATGTTTCTACAGTAGAATCTGAAAGTGAAAGTCTTTCACTTCTGTTTATCCCTTTTTATCCCTTCCCTTCTTCCCTCTCTCTCTCTCTCTCTCTCTCTCTCTCTCTCTCTCTCTCTCTCTCTCTCTCTCTCTCTCTCTCTCTCTCTCTCTCTCTCTCTCTCTCTCTCTCTCTCTCACACACACACTCTCTCTCACACACACTCTCTCTCACTCTCTCTCTCTCTCTCTCTCTCTCTCTCTCTCTCTCTCACACACTCTCTCTCTCTCTCTCTCTCTCTCTCTCTCTCCAATTTGGTGTTGCTCAGAGTAGCAACACTAAACACATGTTCTGTTATCACTTTAATGTTTATTTTTTTTTTTATTGTTATTATTGTCATTTTATCCAATTTGGTGTTGATCTTTGGACCAACTTTTTCTTCCAATTGAAGTTTAACAACAAAGTTTTAAATGTAATCATTAATGTTTAATTGTTAATTAAGTATAGTTCACCCAGGTGAGCAAAGAGAAGAATACAAGATTTTAAATTAGATCTGTATGATTTTCTGCTTTGACCTTTTAAGTTCTTGTTGCCTTGTATTATACTGTCTGAGTTTCTACTAAAAAAGTTTGCACATTTGCACACGACTGAAATCAAACTTTCAGTGCACTTTTATTCATCCATTTTTTTCATTTATTCCCATTCCTTCAACTTTCTTAACACCTCTCAGTTTCATTTTTGGAGCTTTTTTAAACTCCGAAGGTATTTTGGTGGATTGACTCTATTTTGAAATCCTTTTTTCTGGATGTTTCAGAATGAGGTTTTCAGCTTCTGTGTTGTTGATTGTGCTGTTAGGCATTGTGGGTAGTTTCAGGTGTCTCTCAGTGGTTGTTTGTTTTCGAAAAGTGCTCTTGGCAGGAAATATGCAAAACAAGAAGCATTTTTGAATTGCTGGAAGCACATCATACAGTTACTCGTAACATTAATGGTACAGGCTGTCCAAAACTTTAATTATTTCCAGTGCAAACAGACTCCTGTGAACGACAGTAAATGTCTCTATGCAACTAAAGAACCTGGAATCTAATGCTTTCATTATATATTCATCCAAAAATGCTGAATGTCTTTCAAAAGGAGAATCATTTTGTTTTTAAGCTATTTTGCTTTCAGACTTGATTATATATTATTATACAAATGTCATAATGCATTTTAATTAGAAATTAGAAAGCAAGGTAGTTCAAACCACAATAAAATGTTTAAAAAATCCCTTTATATATGGAATGAGAACCATCACAGATACATCCTTGTTTTATCACAATGACTCCTTATTTACAGCATAAGACTCTCCTGGGAATTTCTGTTATTGATTGACACATTGCGATTGACCTGTGTTATCAACCACATGCATAAAAATAGTACCAGATTTACACATATATTTGTGGTGTCATTTAAACTGATTTCCCAATGGATCGTGACCCTTTCTCCTAATTATAGAGAGAAAATAGAGGAAGAAAAAGATGATACGGTGGAGATCAAGGAAGCAGAAAGCAGAATGAGAACTAGAGAAAAGAGTTGGCAGGTCATGCTTCATGCAAAAGCCAGAAGAATAATGTATTCTGCCTACCTAGAGTAATGTGATTTCATTTCACTTCTTCCACCTAATGCCTGAACTGCAGGAGACCTCAACTGGGGTCGTGAAAGATCTTCTCTCTTCACTTCTCTGCTCTTGAGATGCTCACAAAATTGGTTTGTCAACCAGATGTTTTGTTGCTTAAATCTATTAAAAATATTCATGTTACAACCATTAGAAATCATTACTTCATACTTAAATCACAAAACGACATTTCTTGTGTGTGTGTAATGTGGCTTCCAGAGGCATGGAAAAGAATCAAGCAGCACAGCTGGCCGATGGGCTCTTCAGACAGGGAGACTTTGAAGAGACTCTTAGCTGCTCTCTCTTTCTTCCTCTCTCTCCCTTGGTTGTCTTATAAAAGCTACACCATGTCTGAGGACAGCCCCTTGAATCAGGCTAATTGTGACACATTGCAATTAGCAGTAAGCGAAAAAAGATGCAAAATTTGTAGCGTTGCATGAAACTACAGACTTTATTTATCTCCGTTTCGCTCATTAGCCGCCATAAATCCAGACTGTTTTCACTGTGTCATACTCATGCGATTAATTTCCTTAATGGTAAAGACTGCATTCAATGAATAGAAAAGTTTTGTGTGTTAGATTTGAGCCTTTTAAACTGTATGTTCATCCTCTTAAATAATTGCAAAATACTTCTATGGCACCGTGAAGCATTGTCATAGGGACTTTAATGGCTTTTACTTAACCAGTTGTGATGTAATAAAATGTCTTTTGACATTTTTCACACTGTTTTTGTTGCTAGATAGTCTCAATAACAGTAAAATCTCATTCATCTGAAATCCTGCTACAGTATTCAATGCTTCAATGCAGCATTTCTCCTTCAGTGAGGACCTAAAGGGATTTACACAAAAAACGTCCTGCTTCAGGCCTGTTCAGGACACAGCGTTTCTTCTCCATCATGCTTTTGTCCTTCTCCTTTACCTATTACATCATGTTCACATTTTAGTCCATACTGACTTCCCATTGGCTGGCAGCAGTACTGGAGATGTTGACCGCTGGAGTCGTCACTTCTTCACTTAAAATAACTACGGATTATTCATCTATCATGTCCTCTCCAGGACTGTCTTTATATATACTGTGTGTGTGTGTGTGTACAGTTTTTCATTAGCTCTCCTATAAGTCCTTTCCCTACACAAGGTGATCTGTTATTGCCTGTCCAACACTGGGGTACCATGATGGATGTCAGTTTGTGAATTATTGCTCACTGAGCTAAACCTTTATGCAGTTTTCTGAATGGCCTGTGATTATTGTCTTTAGCTGCTTAGGGGACATTCTTAGTAGGTGAGGATGTTTACTGTGTATAAACCGATGCTGCAAAATCTGAACTAGGAATTTAAAAATGAGTGCTGGATTGATTCTGGATGTTGATTGGTTGGTTGTATTCGTTAGCACACAGATCCTATAGCTGACAGTGATGTCATTTTCGTTGCATAGCAACATCCTCTTATTCTTTACATGTCGGCAACTGCATCCCTTAAAGAAGGCTGCAATCCATAACTTTAGCATCCGTCTCGTGGTTTCTGTTTGAGACATAAAACTGGTGATGTCATCATGTACTTATCTTTACACTGGTCAAATGATGTCAAAATTACTTTTCCTGCAAATTCATACCTGACAGCTTAAATTATAAATCATTATTACAAGCTTACCATTGCCAATCAGGAAAGGCAACAGTTTTAAATAGTGTTTTTGTTTCTTGTACTTCCTTAATAACTGTTTTTTGTCTATTTTGAACCAAAATTGCAGGATTATAACTTTAATAATTGTTATTTTATATAATCCTGATCTTTAATACTAAATGGGAAAGGCCATTTTTTGTATTTTTAACCAGAATTGCACGATTGCAGCTTTAATAATTGTTATTTGATGAATGGTTTTTGGGTATTTTTTGACTTTGGTACAGGCAAGCAGCTTTCATTTTTATCAGAAAATGTAAAAAATGTTTTATTCTGATTTTGTTTTCCCATAGGTCCTCTTTTTCTTTAACACCCCCAGAAAAGACTTTATACCTGCCATGAAAGTTGCTTAATGTCATCTGGTTGCTTTCCAAAATCTAGAGATACTCAGTCCAAGATCTTAAATCTTCAAGAGTTTATCTTCAGCCTACCCTTCTCAAGTTTTTCTGACTCACTTATACTTTCGCGTTAAAAGATGCAAGTAACTTCATCACCTTCTGTGCTTTTCACCCACGTTCGACATGAATAGCTCCCGTCCGCCGTTTTTTTGGACGTCTTCCACCAACCAAATCAGCAGAACATGCTGTAGCTTCATGTTTGGCTCTAAAGCTAAAGGTTGAATGCAGCTCCGTATGTTTCTGCGGTGGTAACTGTCTCTCACCCAGATTCTGTCTGTCTCTTTCAGGAGCCCAAGGCCAGTTCCCTATTGTCCAGAACATAACTGTGACAGAAGGAGGGATAGCCAACTTGACCTGTCGAGTGGAACATAATGACAACACCTCCCTCCAGTGGTCAAACCCGGCACAGCAGACGCTCTTCTTTGGGGATAAGAAAGGTGAGTGAGGTTGTGAAAGCCACAAAACCCACATGGCTCTTTATCTTTGTCCACTTGAAGGTTTAAGTTTAATTAGCCATACATTCCAGCTTTGTGTGACCAAAAAGATTTTAGATTACTTTTAGACTACAGTATGTGCATATTCAGATTTGTCGTGTTTTGATCAAATGTTAATCGAACTACTCCGGCATCTCTGATATCAAACCTGGTGTGACATGTTTTGACATGCCATATTTAAAAATAATAAATGCAAGCATGTCTCTAGACAACTATTTAACATCAATAAAATGTTTGAATACAGCCAAGCCATTTGAATAAAGAGCAAAGATGTCAATTGTCCAAACCTTTGGTCACTACTGACCAAACAACATGAGGATGGATGAAAGAAATATGTTTCTGTTGTTGGATGTACTATCTCCTTAAACACTGTTTAGGTGGGTGGAAAAGACAGATTGTGTGTTACAGCAGTAAGATCTACAGCAGTATCAGCTGTATAAATTCAGAGTCACATTTGTATGTACAAAGGTAAACAACAGTATCTCATCGTACATTGTGTGGATTTTCTTGCAAGCCGGCCGTGATGTTGTAAATGCCTTTGTGTTCACCTGTTGTGCTATCGGTATGCTATAAATTCAGGTAGAGAATCGATATCGGTCCGAGCAAGCTTTATAAGACGCACTTTCACCCATAAACACCCTTAATCAAGAGCAGACGCAAAATCAACAGCTAGACAATCTCCCTCGCTCGCTCAGACTCCCTCACATACATCACACGCTCGCTCATATACAGGAAAGTGGGACAGAGGTTTGATTAATGCTGCGGAATACTAACAGATTACATTTGATAAATGAGGTGTAGGAGGCGAGCCATTTAAAGACTCTTCAATGCAGCATTGAAGATATCTGCTGTTCCCGGATCAGATCGATACACAGCAGAAGCGCTGTTTTATTATGTCAGCACTGGAAGTAATCAGGGGATATATTCAATACACATGCTGGATTGTATTTTATGATGCATAAATATTTAATATGATTATGATCATATTTTATGATATTGTGGTGCTCTGTATCAGAGAATTCCCAAGAGAATTTATGTGTCAAAGAAATATCTTCTGGATGCGTGTGTGGATGTAAAAAGCACAGAGACATTGCACAGTTAATTTTACTTAATGAAAAGAACCATAAAATGGTCAAAAATATCCACATTTTATGTATGACACTGAAATAGACAAAACAATTTATTGAAACTGACTGATAAAATTGAAAAACGGTGGGGATTTTCCTATGAAGGTACTTAAAGTTCTTGTTTAAAGCCAACAGCACTTATTGAAATTACCTGTGGTTTTATTATAGTAAAAGTATAGCAAGAATGTTTTTGGACTGTATTGCATAAAAAAATTATAATTACATTTTTAATTTACTTTATTTTATAATATTTTTTATGGTTTTACTACAAATATTATGGTTAAACTATGGTGAGACAATATTAAATCTGTGTATACTGTGGTTTTACTACAAATATCATAGTTAAGCTATATAGCTTCTATGATAAAACCATGGTTCATTTTGTAAGGAACAATTTTTAGTGTAATTAGTAATTAGACCTTAAAAAAGTTTTAAAAGGTTTTTTTTATATTACCATTTTGGTGGCATCCACTTAAGAGTGGCTTACTGCTAGTAGTCTCTGCGTATTAAGACAAGATAGAAAAAATCCTTCACTTTAGAAATGAAGCATCACTCGAGTACTTTACACCCTGGTTAAGTGGCACCTGTAGCGTTGTTCACTTCCTGTGCGTGTGAGAGAAGAGTTGTTGACTGCAGTACAGTGGCAGGTGTGCAGAAAACAAAGCGATGAAAAGTGTCAGGACGGTTGGCATCTAATGGCAGCACGTGAACTTATTTATTAACATCACGAGAACTTTCAGATTTGGTAAACAGCAGAATAAGACTTGAGGAAGTGATGATATGAGGATGTGAAATGTGCCTGTCGTGGATGCGGTGTGATTTGATTTCGAGTCGAGTGCCGTCCAGCTGAAGCAGGAGGACGTTTGTTCGCAGTGCCAGTAGCAGCTTGAGGAGTTTATGTTTGCAAGCTGTCAGTCTATCTGATCGGCCCAGACGGAAAAATCAATTACTTTCTTACTTGCGAATGTGAAACCACTTGTCTGTTGCATTGCAGTTGTGCACCTTGTCACTGTAAAACATTTACTTCTCTAGTAGATATTTATGTATTTGTTTTGTGTTTTTGCTGTTACAGAAAGAGACAAGTTTTCAAAATCTCTCTTTCCATACAAAATATAGTTACCTAATGTGAATTATATAGAAGTATAAGAGGTGTGATGTAAAATGAAAAACAGCGTTTTTTGAAGTAGTACTGAGATACAGTATGAGTAAATAATATGCTTGCAATGACCTTTTGTTTTATACTCACTGCTGTTGTTGAATACATTTATTACAATTTCTTTCTAATATCAGAATTCTATTCATATACTGTACAGTGATTGTTATCGTGTTTCAGGTACCAGGTCTGTGTTTGGCATTTTGTGAGTCATGTTTTCATTTCATTTCATTTATTTGCAGCTATTTATTGTTCTCATTGTACATTTCTTCTAAATACTTTAGCACATGATGTTGAAAAATATCTTACAGAAACCACTTGTATGTAAGACCTAATATAAATTGGCCATTGTTACATTGACGGTAGTTTTTAAGTTTTTAGCAATTTACCGGTATGTTTACTTGATCAATTTAACTCAGTAGAAGCCATGCAAACCATTGCCATAATGCTTTTGTTTTATTGTTTCATTAATGCCTCTTTGTTTTTATAGCAAATGTTGAAAAGTATGCCAGCCTGCGGCCCTTTTAAAAAGTTGGTCTGTCGCCCAACGGTTTTGTCCCTCCCTAATGTCACCCGAAGCCGCGTTCAGTGTGTGTGTGCTCTATTGTGCAGCTTTTACAAGTTTTGTATAGTTTTGCAGCCTTGAGGAAAGTGAAAATGAGGGAAGGGAGAAAGGGAGATTGCAGACATTTTGTTCCTGACCAAAGGGGGTTTGTGGGAAATATTTACAGCTGCTGTATTTTATCATCTGCCAGTGAAGTCCCGTTGAGTGAATGCACAGGTGCAGATGTGCGTTCTCAACAAATGCCACTTAGGCTAATCGCTGAAGTACCTCAATGACGTGTTTGTTCTGCACATATGAGGTCGTATGCCGTTCCACACTTCTCTCGGATTTGAAAGTGATGTTGGAGGACACGGTGCCCTTGAGAAAGAGATGTAATTACTAGAGTAAAGAGTGTGTGATTGTGGGCCCTCAACCCCTCCTTCCATCCCGCCGCGCTGATTTTTGACGCGCTCTCAAACAGACGTGGTGGAAGGAAAATGAGTAGGAAAATTCCTTTATGTTTTTACGGGTGCTGCGTTATTCTACGGCTCCTGATTTCCATTATTATTCTTCCTGTTCCTTCGTCTGTTTATCTTATTATATTTCTGCTCTGTTTTATGTGTGACATTGTTGTATACAGACGTAGGTATACAACACCTACATGAGTAGTTCTGCATGTCAGCTGTAAAACAAGTTTGTATCGGTCAACAGTTGTGTCTTGATGATAACCATCATTCTATCAATAGTTTCTATGTGTTGTGAAAATGATATGCAATATTTATGATTATTCAGAGCTCTGCAGTATCTCTGCTGTCTTTACGCCTACGCTTAACCCCGAGCTTTGTACAGCAAATGTGAATCTCACAACAGTTTTACAATGTAGACAAAACCTTAAAATCAACCACATGAACTGGTTTGAACCAGCTATAAATCGTGTAAAAAGCTATCATGGAGTTTTAATTTAGTATAGGTACACGACCAAACATGTTTTTCACTTCTAAGTCAAATAAAAATGAAAGAAATCAACCAGTACAACAACAAAACTACATTTGTGTCTTCATATTTTAACTGAAAAAAGTACAATGTTTTGTTGTTTTTAAAAGCTGTTAACATTACTGTAATAGTTTCAAAGGCTGTAGAATTGTACACAGCTGAATCTCACCGCATCTCGTCTCGTTTATATTGCGTACAGTTCTTTATCTTTCTCTTTTATCCATCTTTCAACCCTATGAATAAAATTAGCTTGTCTCTTCAGCGTTCATTCCACAGAGAGATCCCTGCAGAAAGCGAGAGCGTTAAGGTGTGATGAAGAACAAGCGTGCCATCTCTCTCTTCATCTGTCTATCTGGCCCGTCCTGGCCCTGTCAAGCGCCAACACCGTGCGTAATGGTGCGTCATCAGGCAAATCCCTCTCCATTTAAAAAGACAATTTTATGGCTCTACAGCATCTGTTTATTACAAATACGGGTTTATTATGAGCCGAGACCTCATTTATTTTTCAGCCTGACTCATGTCAAGCAAACCCCCAGCCTCTCTCTCTCTCTCTCTCTCTCTCTCTCTCTCTCTCTCTCTCTCTCTCTCTCTCTCTCTCTCTCTCTCTCTCTCTCTCTCTCTCTCTCTCTCTCTCTCTCTCTCTCTCTCTCTCTCTCTCTCTCTCTCTACTCTCTCTCTCTCTCTCTCTCTCTCTCTTCTCTCTCCTGAAATCTGATTGACTGTTTTCTCTCTCAACATTTAACTGCGTCTTATTCACCCTGAAATTGATTGACTGTTTAATTCAACATTTAACTGCTCGCACAGAGTGCATCTTTATAGTTCTCTCAAGAGCCCCGGCAGTTTTCCACTGCTCAATATTTCTGCTGGCTGAAAGCATGTCGATACCCACAATTCCTCCTCACCTTCGTGCCTGCGCAGCCTGACCGCTCGTAACGGGATTTGTGTGCCCACCAGACCAACAAATTAGCTCATTTGGAATGAGCGTTATGGCATATTACACAGAAATAATGCACAGAATAGCCATTAACCACGTGCGAGTATGTGTCCGTACGTTTATTTAAACGGACCTTATCTGCTTTGACTCTTCCATCTGCTGCTGCTACAGTATATAAAAGTGCAGAAAATTATAGAGCGACTCTTGATCGTAATTACTCTAGTGCTCTGACCAATCAGGCGTCCGAGCGTGTGAATGTGATTCACCTGCTGGTGAAGGTGTGACGTGATTGGCTGGTCGTTGAGGCGGTCGTCTCGGTTATTCTTCACAGTTGGACATGCAGATCAATAGAAGAAAAGTGGCTCTCTGAGTTTATTCTGGGATGTGGTGATGCAGTCTAGTGTCAACAAAAATACAGTAATCACCACAAGCATTTTACTGTTTATCAGCATGTAAGGTACTGAGACTGAGAGAGTCTTATTGTTTTGATTTTACATTTTTATTAAAACCTGTTATCTGTCACTGTTCCTCAGGAGGGACACCTGTGTTATTTCCCTATTATCTTTAATATTTCTTGTTGCATTTTGTTCTAAACAAACTAAAAATTGATGGACAGATATAAGACTAAAGATGAAATATTTGACAAATTTTCTTAACAATAAACATAAACAATAATAATAAAATAAAAATTGTAAAGACTTAATCTAATATTTACAAATATTTTTAAATAAATGTAGTTTCAGCAGAGCATTTTCATGTGTATACTCAATTTCTACTTTGACAGTTGTCAGGTTAAATAATATTGTATCCTGATAAAATACTTTCACAGCAGATATTGAGTATATACATGAAAATGAACTGAACTTCATGAACTGAATTATTTTTTGGTAAAAGATATTTTTAAATATTTTTTATAAATAAAATATATAATTTTATAAATTACCTTAACATTAACTTTTTTGTTATTTGTTTTGTATGTTTATTGTTATGGAAATATGTCAAATATTTTATCTTTCCTTCAATTTATAGTTTGTTTTAGATTAGAATTCAACTATGAAATATTAAAGTATAAGTAAAGAATAGGAAACAGTGGCAGTTAATGGGTTAATCATTAAAAATTCATATTTTTTTTAATGAAAGAAACATGAAAATAAAAGATGAAGAAAAAATCCAAATATGTTTGCTAAATTTTTAACAATAGTTTGAACAATAGTGTGCCATTTTAAATAACTTGAAGTACATTCTGTTCATGAATATTTCAGTTTGTTAGTACACAGAGTGTTAAAGTTACACTTCAAACGAAGGACCTAAAGATCTTAAAGTCCACTTTCTTCCTCACCATGATGTCTGATAAAGGCCTGAAAATGATTGTGTGGTACGTCTTGTTACACCGGCCCGAGTCACAGGTAGCTTATTAGTGAAGTGACCCGTCATCCCGCAGTATCACTGTGAGACAGACTTAGGCAAACAAAGAGAGAAATATATAGAATTCATTATTTTCTTCCAGTGTGTGCCAAGCTGTCACAACCTGTTCTTCAGGAGCAAGAGCCTAAACTAGCATACATCTGTGTTCAAAAATACTCTCCAAAACACACACACACTTTCAGACAACAAACACACTCGCTGCTGCCTGCTTATTAAGTCATCACCGTTCAGTGCTCCTCATTGGTGCCGTCAGTTATGGAGGGATGTGGGGATGAAGTGTTCGGAGAGGTGTTTGCCTGCTTGCTTTTAACAGTTGCTGTATGTCTTTTGACTAGTTGACAGGTTGCCTGAACTAGTAATGAACTATAATTTGGCTGCTTTCTGGTTTACTTGATCTGATTGGGTGCATGTCTTAGCGGTTGTTCATGTACGAGGCGTTTTTGCTTTCAAAATGGGACAAACTTTAAACAAATTTTCTCCGAAAAATTCTTTCATTATTTACTCATCCACATGTCGTTCCAAACCTGTAGGACTTTCCTTCTTCTGCAAAACACAAAAGAAAATATTTTGAAGAATGTTGGTAACAAACAACATTGAGCCGCATGGACTTTTTTGCAAAATATTATCTTTTGTGTTCCACAGAAGAAAGAGTCATACACAGTTTTTGAATGACATGAGGGTGAATAAATGTTGGTCAAAATGTGTATTTTTAGGGGTGAATTATTCCTGACATGCCATTTTAAGAATATAACGGCTGTTGTTGGATTGTTTGTATGGCAGTCTTTGAAGGATAAATTTCCATACACAACTTTTCTAAAAGGGTTGTACCATGCAAAAAAACTAAAAGCTCGATATGTGTGTTTACAAGAAAAGATTGCTAGTCATGGCCCGTTTTTAGTATGAAGGCACTCAGAGATGTGTTGGGGAGATGGGATTGGATAAACTTTAAGGAAAGTGCTTTTACTTTGACATGTTGGAATGGAGACTTTTGCTTGTGATTTAAAACAATTCCAATCAGCTGAATGGCTCATTTCTTCAGACTCTTGTCAAAACATTTTTCTTCCTCTCTGCCTCTGTTTCTCTGTAGCGCTCCGTTGAGCTGACATGCATTACGATTGCCTTTCTTAAGAGTATTTTTGGGCTGTGTTATAGCTTATGAACGGTGTCCTGAGAGAACCCGGAGAATACATCTGTGGAGCATCCGCCCCTTGTACTGATTAATGTAACTACTTTAAAAGCAATTTATTTTAAGAATGGGAATACTGCATGACTAAGAAGAGAAACAATCGACTTGTATTGGCTATGTTCTTTTGGCACTAACTTGAGACCCGCGTCCCATCAGCCCTGAAAAGTAGGTTGACTGCCAGTTCTTTGTTTTTGTAATAGGAATGGAATAAAAGGGAAAACATATTTTTGCTGAGGTGCAGATAGTTTATATCAGTGTCACCGTGTGCCGAGACTGATGTTGCTACTTACAATTCATAATTAGCCCATTCCCACATCTAATTTAACACCTAAGATGACAGACTTTGGCAAGAAGCTTCGCTTAGCAAAAGAGCTGATGCATGCATCTTAAAATCACCCCGTCCTCAGACAAAACCATTTATATGCTGTTAAAGAGGCCGATATTGATTCAGTCCCAAGTCGTTGCATCTCAGTTGTGCTGTGGTGCCTGTGTGCAGTTTATTTCCTCTCATCTCAGAACCAAACATTCGTTGTCATTTTGGTGAGCAGTAGAAATGATTTGCAGTGCTTTAACTCCAGTGAGGAAAAAACCTTTGCCTTTGGTCCCATAAATTAATTTCTGTAAGTGGAAGCATCATTCCCTCCTTCTCTCAGAAGAATCACATGCATCTCTTGTGTTCAGCTGTGTATCAGATAATAAGCTGCATGCATTGTATTAGTTTAATGTGACATGAATCACACTGGCCCATAACTGTCTGAATAAACAGCTCTGGGAATTTATGCATGTTAGTTTTATTATGGTAGCGTGTTGTTGTTCAAAATGAGCTACATGTACAGCTCTTTTTACCGTGAAGTCTTATCATTGCAGTTTTGAAGTTTAATTGAAACATGATCATCTTGGTTTAGGTGTGACTGGATTGTTTTGGTTGTTGTTTTAAAACATAAAGCCAGAGACAGGCATAATTTTTATAATAGTTACTTGTTCTTTGCACGGGTCTTCTTTATAAAGTTGTGGGACGTTAAACAGCATCTCTGAGTTTTTATTTGACACAATAACTTTACTCAATAAAAGATTTTGATTAATTGGTTTAGTTGTAACCATTGCTTTATAAAAATGAAAAAACAAATTACAATTAGATCCAACATTTCAATAAAACTATAAAAAATTAATTTCATAAAAATTTAACCAGTACAATTCAGTAAAAATTTCCTTTTTTGCTCCTCAGAAAAAAGAAAGTACAGACTCAGAACTACATCAGGACAAGTAAAAATCGAAAAAGTTTTCAATTCTGGATGAGTTACGGGTACCATCTTCCATAACGCCTAGTGCTTTTTCGCTCAAATTCAGTCTCTTGGGATTTGCCCACCTGCAAATATTGAGTCGAGGGTTCCCAAACCAAAACGAAAAAATGAGAGGCGGGCATATCTTTTCAGGCATATTGTCTCAGAAGAAAAAACTCCAAAGAATCTTTTTCTTGTGTATTACCTGAATGTCAAATACCAATGTTACGGAGATTGTGTGTTTGTGTTGAGTGCTGAGCCCGACACACAGAGGAAGATAATGAAAAGTTTTCCGGTCTTTTCCATTATCCCAGCAGAGAGAGAGAGAAAATGAGATACGCACTTTCGTGACATCCAAATGTTATAGTGTGTGAAATAGGGACTGTAGCCGGGTGATGGAATTTATAATGTTTTTCAGGGTGTGTGTGTGTGTGTGTTTCGGGTGGCAGATGATGTTCAATGATAACACAAGTATGAAAATCCTCTTTGGCTTTGTTCACCGATACTGTGTAGTTGGACTTTTTTGGACTCGATTGTAAGATCCCTTGAGGTCATTGTCACACGGCCCTCAGAGTCACGAAAGTCCTGCAGAAATTTAAAATAACATGTTTGATACTAATCAAAGGCTTAATATATGATTGTATAAATGAATTAAACTAAATAAAAAAATGTTTGCACCATCAAATGTATGCTTTTCACATTCCACACGATCAATGGTGCTTCTGCAGAATTCACGCAGAATAAAAAATGGTCTCAGTTGTGTGCCGATGTTATTGAATCAGTCTCTTCTGTAGCCTGTAGTGCGAGACGCTATTGATTACAGCTTTGCTCTGTGTTAGTCTGTGTGTGCCTAATAGGGGTTGGTTAAAAAGATGCATTTTATGAGCGAGCTAAAGAGCCATTTGAAGTGACATAGTTTTATTACAGGTTATTTGCCTCCATTTGATGTCAGAGGAAATTCTTGCTCGGAGGAGAAAACATTGCTGACGTGTTTCTCAATGGTGCTTCTGTAACCGCACAAAGGTTGTTTGAATTTCAAATGAAGCAACCCCGAAAGTACACGATTCTGTCCTTATTCCATCAATCAGAAACGTGGGAATGTTCATGGTAAGTGCTAATGAGCGTTGAGCTTATGGGAATTCTTTTATAAAACCAAAGCACAAGCATCACCTTACACATTACACACTGCTGTTAGTCATTGCATAAACATGGTGTCCCCGGATCAAATCTTTGGGATATTTTCAAGCGGCGGCTCGGTGAAATGAAATACTCTGAGCTGAATTACCTTTTAATAGCCGCACATTTGTTTGTAAAATACTGAGACGTTCTTGTGCCCATATTATTCCTTTGCAAATTACATTTCATGATTATTTTGTGCTCATAAATGTACTTTTAGATATAAAATCATGAAGACAGCCGAAGATGCTATGCTTTTTCCCTCTCAGTTCCCCAATTTAGAATGAATTCTTATTTATTTATTTATTTATTTTTGACTGTTTTCCTGTAATCAGTATAATGCGTTGTTGTCTGTGACAGCATCTGCCAGTCACCTGAGATCGGGCAGGTTACCATCCACAGTCGCTCCATAATTAGCTGCTTAAAAAGGAAAATGCCATCACACACCTAATTGCTTCTGTTATGCGTTCATTAAAAATGCTCAACAGAGCACGATATTGAAAAAATAATTGCAAAGGTTAGCGGGAGCATTTGTTATCAACTGTGTTAGCAGCATTGAGTCAGTTACGTTATTTTTTTTTCCGTGGAACGTAGCTGTTTAGATTTAATGCGTGTGTCTGTCATCCAAAACCAAACGCAGGTAAACAAGTTGGTATGCGGAAAAACTGCTCAGTGCTGCTCAGTCGCGGATGATTCCTTATTAGATTAATGGTACATTGGGTACGGGGATGTTTGTCTAGTCGTCTGGTTATTTATTGCATTTGACGTGGGCTGAGAGAAGATGTTAATGTTTGTTAATGTAATGTACAGAATATTGTAAAATGGAGAGAATAAAGTAGTAAGGAAGCTTGAGATAGCAAAGAGGAGATTTGGTCCAGGTATCCAGCCGCTCGGCTGATGAAATGTAACACTTTTATGGTGATTTTGCATCCTGTTTGAAAGCTCTAGTTCCCATTCATTGAAATTATATAACAAGAATAATTAATACATATGTGTTCTGAGTAGAAAAGGTGTTGAGTAAATAATGATATATGTGATATTTTGGGTGAACCGTTTCTTTAAGGTCTACATACATACTAAATGTATGAATAGTTCAACCTGATCTCACATGAAAGATGGCGATTTCATATAAATTCATAACATGTGAATTATGCAAAAATTGTATGATAAGCAAGAATAATGCTCCACCCTTAACCCCGCCCCCAACAACCTAAACATCATAATGAGATGTGTGTTTGTGTGCTTTTGGAATACAGTAGCCTGATGATAAAGTCTCAAGCTGCAGGTGTGAACCCTTTTAAAGGTTGATCCACCACCCTTAAAGAACATAATTAACCCCATGTAACCCCAAAGACACTGTGAAAAGTGTACTGAATGTCAGATCTAAACTGCATAATTAAGACTCATCTTGCAAATTTGTTTTTGTGGGCAATTTACTACAACACTTCATTACATTAAAATGCATTTCCCGTTTCTCAATGAAACATGAATTTGTTTACCGTGATAGTGTATTCAACCGTGGCCTTTCGAATACAGAAAGAAAAATTATAGGCTATTACAAGTCTGACCTACTCTGGCCCATGTTACACTGACCTGATGAATAGACTTGTTTTCTGGGTCATCTAAGCATGACTGACCTTCAAAGCTGCATGAGGGAGGTGAGGAAAACCGAGAGGAAAAATGAAATGTTTGCCTTTCCTTCTCTGTCAGGGCTAGCAGATCATAAGACCCCGGGCAGCCTCACTTCCAGCATCTATACTGTACCTTTCTGACTAATTACCCATAAGGCCTTATGCTCAGGACTGTGATGTCCACCTGTAGCCATGGCAACCGTGGCTGAGAAGTTGTGTTTTGATGATGCAAAGACAGTTCTGTGTGTTTTGCTTATTCTATCAAAGACATAAGCGCATGAAATATGGATTATCCAAATAACTACATATGCATACTTGGCACATCCTCATGAGAATTATACAACCTGTTTTTGTAGTTTTTTTTTCTCTCGTGCTATGTTTTTCTCTGTTATTTACTGCAGTATACCTTAGGAAATGTTAGGAAAGTAGACTGGATTTGAAGCACACAATAACTGTCACATCACTCGCAACACAAACGCTCTCATTCAGACATCTTTAAATAAATCACTGTCTCTGGATTAAAGATAATTGCCAGTTGTGTACTATATCCCAATGCATCAAATCTTCACGCTGCTTAAGTGGAAGAAAGCACTGAACGGCACACGGGCTGCGTATGTTAAGAGCCTGTTATGTGCGCGTTGTGCCTGTGCATTTTTATTTATTCGTTTTCGCCTGAAAGGTTCAATGTTCGTATGAATAATTTTCCACGGGTTAAACATTTTTATGAATAATGTATTGCAAATTGCACAAGATATTAGCCATTATAGTGCATGTTTAGTGCTTATTGTGTGTATGAGAGATATGTGCTATCAGTGTGATTTGTTTACACAAATTTCTGCCAGCACTTCATGGTTTTGGCATTCATGAATTCTGAGTGAATCAACTTGTGCTTTTCTCTCTCTCTCTGTGCTCTGCATTCGTATAGCGCTGTTTCTTGAGAAACAATTGCTCGGTTGCTGTAAGTGTAGCCTTTTTGAGTGGCATGTAATTTCTACAGTTTTCTACATGCATGAGCAGATGAAAACGCTTTGTTTTCCAAAACAGGGGCTGTGGTTTAGCCATAGACATTCTGTTGTCTCTGTAAATGTTCGTCTTTAAGACCTGTAGCAAATTATCTTTTGTATAGTTACAAGACATGTGGAACTCTGTATTTGTGTTATTTAAATGTAAGTGAAAGGAGATTTATTCACAGGGTGTTGTAAATGAAGTTCACCTTGTAGAGCATTGGGTTAGCAGCATAAAAGTCAGGTTCGACTAAAATTGTAAAAATGATTAAAATAACTAATCAAATACACTTTATATTGTGAACACTGTGTTAACTTAACTTGGCTTATTTTTATGTTGGTTTTGACAAGACTGTCTTCTGCATCGCTACGTTCCTTCAACTCATACGAGGAGGTTTTATTCTTAGATGCAGTTGGAGATTTGGAGAGGTTTGGCTCTTTTGTGCCTTCACGAGTTTCTCCCCTTGGTGAGTCATGCCAGATTTATTGAAATATTTCATGGTATATTTCGCACAACTGGACCATTGGAATTTGAGTTATGGATGACCAGTGAGAGGTGCGGTCAAGCCAATGCTCAAATGCAATCGCAAAGCAGCCCGTCTGAATATGAAACTCTTCAGAAAGCTAATATATTATTCAACTGTATCAATCTCCCTGTGCTCCAGCTTCTCCTGCTCAAAAATCTATTAGTCAAGCCTTTGATGCATTTAAAATTCGCTGTGCCTGAATAAAGTTGGAGAGTTTGGAAACTTTGGAATAGCTGGACCTTCTTGCTGTATTTTTGCTGTAAGCGACATTGTGTGCTCCCTGTACAGCAAGTGATTTTACCACATATATTTTCCACTTTATGGCGGTTTTAAAAAGACGTACGCTCGTCTTTGTGAAATTCATCGGCATTAGTATTGTTATAAATCTCCCGCCGTACCAAATAAGCTCTGCTCTCACACAGGGCTGTAAAACACCCGGACCTGTTCTGCGGAAGGACTGGGAAAAAAGATAAATGAAAAAATTAAAGGGCCATTTTATGGCAGCCCCCCACCTGCTTCATATCAACGTATGAAGGCCGAAAGACAAGGAGAAAAACTTTCTATTCTCCTTTGCTATTCTTTTGTAACCGTCAGCTAAACGGACAGCGTGACTGTAAGTCGGCTAACCCGGCCCTATAGAGTTTCAAGTATATCACAGGTTTGGGTAATAAGGATTTGTATTAGCATAATGTCAAGGCAATAAGAGCTTCCTTTCCCGTCTCCTTGACTTTCTGACAGTGTTGTATGACTGTGCAATAGACACGCTTACCGACAGGGCCTCATTAACTGTGAGCTCCAGCTGAACACTGCTCAGACGAGAAGCCCGGGCTTCATATAGGTGGTGCATACTGCTGGGAAATCTCTGTCTGTCTCAGTCCCCAAGGCAAATATAGTCCTGGCAAGGTAGTTTGGGCATTTTTAGACTTGGAGAAAAGTTGCAATTCAGGGCTTACGACTCGGCTTCCTTGCACTTTGCAGCCTCCATTTTACGACTATACATAACAGAAATAATATGGAAGCAGACGGCTGTGCACTCTTGGGATTAAAGGCAAGTTGATCAGTTTGCATGAAGATAAAAACTGAATGTCTCTCCTAAAATTAGAATTTGCAACACATTTTATTTTGTCTTATGGTGTCTTTGCAGGGTTAAGTGTGAATTCATGTGGCCTTCATTAAAGGTGATAGAGCCTTCTACTGTGTCCAATAAAAGAGGGTGTGAGATGTGTTTAAGGGTTATCAGAAACAGCAGGTCATCAGCATCCTACAGCAGAAGTTTTATCTACTTCATCTGCTCCTGGGAGGCCGAAGTGTTCCTGCCCATCTGTGCTGACCTGCCGGACTGCGTGTGGACAGCTTGGATGCAAAGTAGCAGTCCAACAAACATCGTGATTATACATGGCGAAAAAATGTCCAAACTCCCGAGTCATGCCTGTCACATGGTACCTTTTAAACTCTGTAACCTTTTAAATTATGTTATATTTGAACATCTTCAAAAGTAGAATTTGTAAAATCTTGACATTTTATCATCCAGCTTCTTGAGGTCTCAACTTAAGAAGCTTTTTAAACAACACTAAAGGAGTTTGGACAACTATGCTGGCGGCTTTTTATTCATTATTTGCTCCAAAAATATAAAGGTTTTCTAATTAAAGAAATTATTATGTTAACACAATTATTCTTTACTTTCAGATTTGACTGGTACTGTATTTTTTTCTCTCTCATCTGCACGTAAGATTTAATCCCCATCTTAACCTCTAAAGTGAGAATAATGAACACCATAGCAACAGATACAGGGGGGCAAACATCATTTATTAACAGCGTAATCCTGTGTTACAATATCCATCTGCTCTCTGCCGAGCTCAGCTCTATTAATAAGAGTTCAACTCTTTACCTTTTCCAACACATGGATATGTGGTTAACTAAGCGTGCGGTAGGAAAGACAGGCACGGTTAACTCGGGATCACAGCGCTAGCAAACTTCACTAACTGCACAGAGGCGCTGCGACTAAACATCAAACACGTTATTTAAGCCTCGTTCAGACAGAAAAGCGCAGTGGCCTGAAAAACTAAGTATTACTTTGAGCTCCCCCGATATATAAAATGTGATTTTTAAAAGCAAACTCTTAGAAGTCTCGCAACTTGCATGTCATATTTTTGTCCCTAATGCACCGAATCCTCTGTCTCTGGGGAAACAACAGCTGCGGAGACACACGGGCGGAATATCTCCAGATCCTAATGGGCCAATGTACTGTCAGATTTTATGACCCGAGGCGACTGTGGAGCGCAGTGTTTTGGTTGTCTTCTCAAGGCGATCCTGAAAGGCTCTAACAAAGCCTGCTCTTTGAATGACACCCAAATCCCGCTGTGACACCCCATCACTATAGCCAATGGTGCAGTAAATTCCCCTGCCAGCACGACTCAACCTCGCAAGGTATCAACCGCAGCACCTGCTGTCGTCTCCGGCTGCTGGATGCGCCGTCTCGACAGCGCGAGGGGGGTGTTTGAGGTCAGTCGTCTGTGTGTACGGAGCATGTGCGCTTTGATGGATAGTGCGTGTAACAACATTACATCTCGGTTGTTTGGCAGGCTTGTTCGGCTGGGGAGATGTTCGCCGCGTCAGGCTGCGCTGGAGCAATCTGCGGAGGCACTTAACGCGCGCTGCATACAAATCACCATTAAGCGATGCTAAGTGCTAGTTCAGCAATGCTAACGTAATTTACCGCAACAATAATAGCCGCAATCTCCGTCGCCCTGTGGGAAATTGATTTAATATAAACTGTTAGCTGGACGTTTTCAGAGAGATGCATTGGCACAGATTCACAACGCAAGGTCACATGGTTTAATGTCGACTATTACACATATGCGTTTTCTGTGATGCCATAAAACCGTCATCATTTGTCAATAACCATCAATACTTTTGAGGCTTTTATTTATTTTCTTGGAAACCAATATTAACAACAATAGAAAATGGGCAGGTATGTTCACACTTTAAACTTGTGTTTATATGTGATTCTATCAAATTTCATCCAAGAATTCATAGCCATACAAATGCTGAAAATATGTGTTTATTGCTGTAAATGATAGATTTTCCGACACTCAAATGTTCATTTATAATATAATATAATACTGAAATTAATCATTTGCACAAAACAATAATGGAAGGCCTAAATATTACTTTTTAATATTTGACATGGTTTTACATAGTACAGTAGAATGATTTTATGTAGAAAACATAAAAGACTTTAGCTGTATGGCAATATAGAACGACTAGACAGCGACAGGAAAAAAAAGTCCTGATCTTTTTAAGACTCTCCTTCCTCTAACATGCAATGTATGGGCTGTCATCCCGGCATAAGAGAATATAGAAAAAGAGGGAAGCAAGAGTGACAAGTACAAGAGAGAAGTAGACAGAAAGAGAGAGAGAGAAGGAGACCAAGAGACAATACTTGTATTTTGCTGTTTGGACTGGCAGTCCCATAAAAACACTGGCTCAGAAGCCTGCTGGTTTTTCCTGTGGAGGAGCTGCTGAGACGTCTATGAGAATTACTGAGATGTGACGGCCCTGGGAAGACTCCCGTCAGATGAGATTTTGAAGCAGGGCTGACCAGGAAGAGGCAGGAGGGTCAGCGTAGTGAATTTATTTTGAGAAAGGGCACTGGGAGACAATGGGAGGTGGAGGGGGATACTTAAGCCTCATTTGCTTAGATTTTAAATATCATGGCAGTAAAGCAGAAAACAAAATAGATAGAAATGACAGTGTAATACATCTTACCAGTTACCGTTCCACTATCTTAGCGAATTGTAGTTCCTGAGATTTATTATCAAAAAAATGTCTCAGCCTAGAAGACACATGCAATATGAAAAAGTTGCCACCTCCTCTTGACCTCCCGTTTCCTTCCGCTCGTGTCAGCTGTAGTTAAATCCCACACGGGATGTGCTGGATGTATTTCCTCTGAAAGAGATTTGAGACAGTAAGATGTAATGAAAGACCTCATTAGTGATTCTGAGGGTGGTACTTATTTATCAATCATGCTCTGATTTATGGTATAATTAAACATGATAATTAGATGGTTGTTCAATCACTGGTGAATGGATGGCACTATTTTTCTAACGAACATCATTTGTTAATGAGGGGAAAGAATGGGTGTAACTTTATGATAACGGCTTGTCAGACTTCATATAATTTCCTCTGTCATTATCGCACATAGACAAACTTCTTCTGCATTTCCACCACATAAATCTAAGTAGGAATATAATATGGATATCAGTGCCATTTTTTAAATTCAGAAGAAAGTTGTGCTGCTTGTTAAAACTGTAATTTTTGCTTCTCTATCCCCCATAAACGTAAATTGCAGATTACTCAAGATACTCTGTTTGTTAAGGTCAAATGATGTCACACTGACATTTTCCAGCTCAAATTGTATAGTTGTAAAATTGTCAAAGTACCACAGCAAATTGGGGTATTATAAGGAGACCAATTTGAACCATTTTTAAGCACTTTTCACAATGAATAAAAAAACGAAAAAGTTACCAAATTGCAGCTTTAAATCTAAAGTTTAATATACAAGTGACTTTTTTATATTTTCTCTATTTATTTCATTTATTTTCTTAGTATTGATGGTAAATGAAAATAAGTGGAATCCAGTTGCACTTGTTTTTGTAACAGAATTAAACAACAGAATTGTTGTTGTTGTCTGAGAACAGTGACAGACTTGTTGTGTCCTCGAGCTTGCAGGTGCATCTGCCATAAATTGTGTTGTTGTCGTTGTCATGCTTGTTCAAGTAACATGTAACATTGTAACATATTTCTTTCAACAAAAATAAGCTACAGTATGTAGCATAATTAGATAAATTACATAAAACATAATATTGTAACACTGTTTCCCAGCACTGCAAAATCCACAAAACTTTACACACTAAAAAAGGATGTGTTATTTTTTAACAAATTTTTTGTGTTATGCTGTTTAACACATAATGTGTCATTTTGTGTTAAATACATAAAAGGGACACATGTTGAGTTGAAAGTAACACAAGTTGAGTTAAAAGTAACACAAAATGTGTTGTTTTTAAATTAACACAAAGATGTGTCTAGTTAGGGACAACACATCTGTGTGTTGTCCCTAACTAGACACAACTTGTGTTATTTTAACACATCTGTTTTTAGAGTGTAGTACCAGCCCCAACCACAACCAAAAATCAAGCAAAAACTCTCACAGCGTGACATTTAGTCGTGTGTAAGTACATCAGCTCTAGGGAGGAAATCGAGACACCGTTTGTTCACTTCGTCGTCTCCTTTTTTGTAATCCTGTCTGGTTGATCTTTGTAGAGTCTCTGATGAGAAGAGGTGCAGATGAGAAACAGGTATTTTGTGTTCCTGTTATGCCACGAGAGTTTATTATCAAACACACAAGACATTCTTCAACTTGTGTAATTTCACTTCGGCTCTGATGACCTTTCCCAGCAATCTGAGGAGACGCGTCATTAATTAATAGCTTTGGCGTAACAAAATTAGAACTTTAGAGACTTTGCAGGAAACTTCTTTAAAGTGTAAAACCCGCCAGAGAGCTTCTGATACACTTTTCTGCTGACATAGGAAGATCAGTTTCCTAATCAAAGGGCATTTATGTTTTCTTTCACATTTTAGATCAAACCTTTTTGTGATGTGATAATGTCTAGTGAGTCCTAATTTGTATGTTTAGTTTTTTTAACAAGTGCTGTTTTTATATCAATTACAACTGCTTCATGAATATTACAAGATCCACCCAGTCAACGGCGTAAATTAAACAGATGTTTCTCTTGTGAAATTGAACACACGCGTCTATCAGTTTACCTCGGGTTTGGTTCCAATAAGCTATTTGTGAGGAAAAACATGTCATGTCGAATACTGTTATTTTGAGGGAGTCAAAGCATGCATGCATTATATTTTAATGAGTAAACATCATCACAGATTCTGCCTAATTTTCTAATTTTGATTTGCTAAGTTTGACTGCAACTGCCTTGTTGATAAAGTCTGATGAAGACCTATACATCTATTTTAAATTGCTTTCTAAAATAAGTTTGCATCCCCTTCCAGTCTTCTATGTAATCAGATCTCTGCAGTATTTCATTAGTAAGACACATATAAAATAAGAAACAAATGGGAAATATATATTCCTTCCTATTCGCTGTAAATGGATCAGAATAGGAGCAGACTGTTTTGTTTGGCATTTGACAGAACCGACTGAATTCACTGGCATTTTCCTGAAGCTTCTTAGTTCTGTTCAGTAGTCAGGTTCGTGTTTTGGAAATGGGCTTAGTGCCCAGAAATAAGCAACATAAGCTTCCTGATATTTGTGCCGTGAACGATGGTCGTTTGACCGTGTGTACAATGTAGTAGAGTCTGTTCAATATGTATGTGTATGCCCAGAAAGCCCTCGTTCCACAGAATACTTGTAATGCATTAGATTCAGCAGAAAGAGCATCTATCCCTCAACTCATGTAGAGTCAAATATCACAGTGTGAGGTTAGAATTCAAAAGCGTGTGCGTTTGAGTGTGTGTCTTTGAATCTGTGTGTGCATTTTTGCATTTTAGTTGGTGCTTTTGTCTAAACCGTACACCTAAACCCTGTCACAACACTAGAAAAGTTAGATAGCTCCTGTTATTGAATGTGAATTCAGTCAAGACTACTGTCATTTAAGTTCAAAGTTGTGAGAATTCTCAATGAGTATACTGTAAAAAATGCCGTTTTATTTTCAACCCAAGGTTAGGTGAAATATGAACAAATCTAACCATGTGTTAAAACAACCCAGCATTGATTAATTTATAACTTATATAATATAATATAACTGTATAATTTATATAATAAAAAAAGTTTGAAAATAACCCAGTATTTTTTGGGAGTATATAGACTTCTCATTGGGTCCCTGAAAATGTACCGGGTGTTAGAGTACCGTTCAAGGTAGACGAGAAGACTTACTTTTCCAACAAATCTTTACTTGAAGAGTTTTCAAACTGAGAAGAAGACAAAAGTAATTTCAAAACATATACATCCTTGGAACAATAAAAGATAGACAAACGGCAACGTCAAAGTAACAACAACACACGACAATGCACAGTGAAACAAACAGGGTTTAAATAATAGTCCAGGTAATTGGTAACACAGGTGAAGGTGATCAAACATGGCGGTGGGTGATGTGCAGTGCACTATGTACCTTTGAATTCAAGCAACAAGTTTTAGTGACTTATTGTTTACTACATAAATCAAAGTACACAATGTAAAGAACGTTCTGTGAAAATATAAACTTGATATCTTTGATATTGACTGTTTTCACAGACAGTGTTACATATTTTACTCACCTTGGGCTGAAACAACCCAGTCGTCCCTGGGAACAATTTTATTTACATTTGTGTTAAATACTTGCTATTTGTTTTATTAGTTACATATTCAAATAACTGCTTTAACATCAAAGCCAGCATCTGATGACGGACTATGAATATAGACAATCTCAATTTATCGTGTCATGCCGCTGTATAGTCAATAATCAAGATGCTGCTTGGTCACATTACATTAATGCACATCATGGAGAAAAAGCATAAAAGTCTATGTACCGCCGGTCTCTTTTTCATTACAGTTGCCTTGCCTCTCTTAGTGTAATGAAGCTCATTATGTTCAATTACCTCAGAGATGCTGTGGTCCAAAGGGAGCTACACTCAGGCCTCTGGGGAGACGCGTATGAAAGTGCACAGTCAACACACAACATCAGTTAGTCTGTTTCATTAAAGGCACCAGAGGTCGGAGAGCCGCACTGGTGTGTGGGTGAGTCGGTGGGAGGTTTGTTTGGATTATCGGACTGTTTCTGTGTGGTGCACTTTATGGTTTCTTTAAAGTTCTTTTAACGTTATAATTGGTGTGTTTGTTTCTGTCTGACTGGGAGGGTTAGCCTGCTGTGATGGCATAATGAAATTCATCTCCGTAAAGGTACTTTTGAAGAATTTGTCACATGTTGTAGTGTGACAGAAGTCGAAAAGAATCAATTTGTATCTGAATTTTGACTCTGCAACTAAACATAAACATAAACTGAACATAAATCATAGATTTCGTTTTGTATTGCATGCTGCTTTTTTCAGACAGTATTCAGTATTAGAAAGACTAATTAATTTTACTGTAAGATAGTTTTGTATTTGAATCAAATGTATATATTATGTTGTTTTTTAGTTTTCTTCATGGTCTTTTCAGATGGCAAAACAAAAAATCATTGTCTGGTAGCTATGCATATAAAAAAAGATATGATTATTCAGTAGCAGCATATTGTTAATAGCTTGTGATACAGATCACGTTTTACTTGACTATTCTTTAACTATTAAAATTACGAGAAACCTTGTTGCTTGGGAAGCTGCAGTTTCCCCAACCCTGCCATATTCAATTTAAAGTTTCCAGGTAGTTTGACAAGGGTAACGACTAAGGCATTGACCAACTTTTTATTAACGGGGTTCCGAAAGGTCACAGCAATGATTGACCACGGGGACGTGTCTTTCCTATCCTCTCCGGGACGAAAAGATCCATAAAGCGCACCTGTGAATATTCCGGCAGGTTGTTACGCAGCGTCAATGAGGCTAAAAATGTCTGAGTGAGTTTTATGGAAAGCAGAAGGTTAGGATAAGTGACCTTGTCTCTCCGTTGATTAAACCGTGCCGGCACATGGCAAATATCTCACGACGTGCCGTACTCTTTCCCGACGTGGTCATTATCATTAAAAACGTGTTAAAGATGCCTCAGGAATTCTTCTCGTCTTGAGCGTTAACCTTTGAACTTTGCATAAGCTCAGTGTAATGACAGTAACTAAAAGGTGTCATAACTTAAATCGTATCCTGAGGGGTCTTTTTCACGTGGGTTAGAATCATAATAAGTTTGAACTTCACTTTTATTCTCGGTACAGAACTCACGAGTGTTTTAAATACCCATAAAACCACTTGTTCTTTTGTTTTTTCAGTAAGAGAGATCAGGCGTGAATTTTTTAAATCAATGAACGCTCATTCTGAACACTCCATTGCCTGAAGTTGAATCCTGCCTGATCCATATTCCATTTGGCCTCTGACTGAAATCCATCAGAAAATAATTTTTTCGTGTGGTAATAGAATTGATCTTCATCCGAAGCACAGCGTGGGAACAAAATCACGTACCTTTCTTCGTTAATTAATTTTTTTTTCCAAAATTACAAAACAGTTAAAAATGCAGTGCAACCTCTCATTCGTAGGTTTGCTGGACAAGCATACTCATCTTGTAAATATTCAAAAACTCAGGCCGGTTTGGGAATACTGGGAATGTCACATCCTGCGCTCTTAAATGCTAATGAAGGTGTCATAATTAATCCTGCTCTCTCTGTTGTTTGTTCTGGCAGCGCTGAGGGATAACCGGATCGAGCTGGTCCGAGCCACGTCGCAGGAGTTGACGATCAGCATCAGCGAGGTCACGCTGGGAGACGAGGGGCTGTACACCTGCTCTCTCTTCACCATGCCTGTCAAAACAGCCAAGGCCTTTCTCACAGTCCTGGGTAAGAGTTCACATGATAATTCAGACGCTTTAACAATCAATTATATTGTTTAGCAGTGAATTTCCTGAACCATTGTAGTTTAGTTTAACCCTGAATTTGGATTAAACCAACCAACGGTTCGTCCTCAAAAGCATTTCTAACAAATCAGCTTCATACCTTTTACATTGATTATCTATTCATAATTGAGTAGAGAAAAACTGTGAGCTGATTTCTTTTGCGTCCTTTATCACAAATGGATTCAGTGTTGGTGTCTATTACTTTCAGTGTGATTCAATGTATAGTTACAACGTAAACAGATATTGTGAGACATTGTAACGATAATAGATTGATGCCCATAACAGTTCTGAAATTCTACCTTTAGCCAATTCAAGCATATAAATATTTCGGTATTGTTACTAAACGTGTGCAATCAGGCTCAATAGGGTTAGAATGAGATTTTTAAGCAGTTACATGAAACCATTAACATCTTGAAAGAAAATGGCAAAATTTGCCTTTTGCTTGCAGATAATGAGAATTTTACCTCAGAATGCGACGGGGGCGTCTCAAATCAAACTTTGGCCGGGATCAGAATTTAATTAAATGGATTCACCCGGTCGCCTTCTACAAAGGCGCAGATGATCACAGAACAGTGTCAAGAAATGACACAGAAAGAAGTTTAATTAGTTCTCCCTCTATCAAGTTTTTCTTACTTTTGTCAAACAGACTTTGTATCAAGTTCCAGACATACCAGACATAATGTCATCTGTGGCAGCCCACAAATGTTGCTTAATGCCATATTTTTGCATTAATTAGGAGCCCAATTAGCCAAGCTTATTTTAATTAGTTGGCGTACACCATTAAAATCATTACAGTTGTGCGCTCGTCGTCAACAAGCCCTGCACAGCATCAGCGTTTTGTTCATCGTGAATACATGAATGGCTGCAATTAATTTGCATGTTCTAATTACTAAGAAAAACATGCAATAATATAATAAAACAAAATCAACAATGTTTAGTTATTAATCACAAATATTGTTACTTATGTTGTTCAAATTATCAATTGAAAATCTACACATTTGTTTGGGATAAAATCTTACGTATATGTGCAACTGTGTGTGAACAAGGCCCAGTCGATAATGAACATATTTTTCATTAGATGTGTTTGTGCTGAAAACAATTACAGTAAATACTTACAAAATAGCTTTATTTCAGAGCAGATAGCTAGTTAAAGTCGATTGCACTGGGTTAATGAATAAAACATGTTGAAGTTTATCTTTGTTTAGCAAATTTGCCCCAAAGTGGATATAAATAACCCGAAAGTTTTGAAGTAAATATCAAGAAGGTCTTCTGGTCGTCCTCCAGGCTTAATCATCATCTTAGTACAATATAAAAAAGCTGCACAGGGTCCAGCGGAGGTTACAGGTCGCACTGCTCCAAACCGCCTGATGTATTTACTCTGTTGCTTTTTAATGCATGGTACATTGTGGTTGTTTTTTCTGTGATTTATTTCTTAGGAATGTGATTAAGGCCTCATACTCAGGGGAGCAATAAGGCCTGTGAACTGAATGCCAAACGTCTGATCTCATCTTCAATCAGAGCGAACCCAATATCTAATTTTCCTGACTAATGTTCCCTATTGATTTTTCTTTGTCTAAGTCCGCTACCTCAGAAAGGAAGCTCATGACACAGTAATGTATTTGTGGGCCGCAGAATTTCCTGCGCGCTCGAAATATTTCATCAGATTGAAATCCTGATTGCTTTCGTATATGGCGGGCAAGAAACGTGACATCATCGCAAGTTTTTGAGGTTCAGCGTCTTGATAGTCAGGATGAGCTGTAAGCGTTTTTGAAGGTGTTTGAAAAGGTCTGAAGAAGTTTGTCTGATAAATCGCGAGTAAAGTGAAGGAATATTTAAGCCGTATGAGGCTCTCGTATGTCGTAACCCCTATTTTATTTAAGATACACTATTACTTTTAAACTCTGCAATAATATGATCAAATAACCACTTTGTGTAAAGGGTCTCAATTCAAATTAACCCCAATGAGAGATGAAACCCCAGGCCAAATAAAAAAGACTGCAATATGTGATAGCAGACCATAAATAAAAGATCTTTCATCTAGTTCTATTAAACTCTCACATACCTGTTTCAGTTCAGGCAGGGCCGTGGGATGGATTTATACTGTGTGATGCAGAATGTTGTAGATATATTTGTGTAGGTATTAAAGGGCATGACTGTATTATTGTACCACAGAGTAGCTTACAGAAGCCAGAAAACTTTACTTTCTAATACAAAAGTAATATAAACTTTACAGGCGGACAAGTGTGTGTACATTAGCTGTTTTAGGCTTTAGACATGTTTGAATCTATCCATCTTATTTTACTTTATTAATAATGCAAGATTATTTAGGGCTGATTCAAGAATTGTATTAGACAATATTACAGTAGGTAATCTCTCTCTCTCTCTCTCTCTCTCTCTCTCTCTCTCTCTCTCTCTCTCTCTCTCTCTCTCTCTCTCTCTCTCTCTCTCTCTCTCTCTCTCTCTCTCTCTCTCTCTCTCTCTCTCTCTCTCTCTCTCTCTCTCTCTCTCTCTGTCTGTCTCTCTCTCTCTCTCTCTCTCTCTCTCTCTCTCTCTCTCTCTCTCTCTCTCTCTCTCTCTCTCTCTCGCTCTCTCTCTCGCTCTCTCTCTCATTCAGGTGTGCCTAAGAAACCAGAAATCAATGGACTCACTAAGCCCGCAATGGAAGGAGATCTCATCACTCTGACCTGCGTGACCTCTGGAAGCAAACCTGCAGCTGAAGTCCGATGGTTCAGGAATGAAAAGGAAATCAAAGGTGACAACACAGGTCAAAAGATAAATACGTACTAGCTCAAATGCA
Organism: Beaufortia kweichowensis; assembly: GCA_019155185.1. Taxonomy (NCBI): domain Eukaryota; kingdom Metazoa; phylum Chordata; class Actinopteri; order Cypriniformes; family Gastromyzontidae; genus Beaufortia; species Beaufortia kweichowensis. Next base: position 1,367,882 of record CM032815.1, on the reverse strand, counting down.
AAATGTCTCAAATCACACCACAGATGTTTCTGTATTTAAGTGCATATTCCAAACTCAAAATATGAAAACCTATCAGCATTTAAGTGACTTTCTCTCAGGAGAACACATGTGGAAAGAAGTTAATGCAAACGGCTGAAAAGAGTTCTCGTTTTGCCTCGCGTACCATGCAGATGGTTTTGTCGCGAGTGCGCGTGTGTGGACGTGTTTGTCGCACTTCTAAAAATACACCGCTCCTAATTAACAACGAGACTGTGTTTCCCACGCTGACTGATTATTGTGTCTCTAGTGGACGGACGCTTGGGGAGAAACCTCCACGGTGAGGAACGTGTGAACCTCAGAGGACAAAGCAGAACTAAACCATTTTTCATTCTTTGTAATGACTTTGTAGCCTATTTTTTTAAATTAAAAAGGATAGATGTCATGAAGAGACAAAACAATGACAAAACAATGACAAAACAGGGACTTCAGTATCGTTCAATAATTTTCGTTATCATTCAAAACAAAGATTTATGTGATATATTCCATGTTATTCACTCAAAACCTGACCACTCCCCATTACTTCATATAATACAGTAATGTACAGCTGGTCATTCTCAATAACAAGTCCCTTTGTGTTTAAATGTAAGAAATAAAAGTCATGAGTACATGCCAACATTTTGTTTATCGCTGGATAACCTATTTCTTTAAGATTCTCATTTAGCCATAGCAACAATGGAGTTTTATATTTTTCAGGTGTTGGAAGAGCACTTATGAGTTTGTATGGCTTTATGGAAAGAAATGTTCAAGCAATCAAGAGCATTAAGACGTATCGCATCCCACGACACTCCAGACATGCAAATCATGCCAATTTAAAGTGGAACTCTGTTGAAGTGGAGTTGCGGTGGAAGTGGATATCTCTCCATTTGTCAAGCTACTCTTGAAGGCTTTTCATAATTCTGCATTCAGCAAAATCCGTCAAATCAACGCTTTAATCTGCCACTGAAAGAAAGAAATAAGAGCGATACCTAAAGCCAGAGCTAGAAAGTTTAGCCTCTTATCAGAATCTAGTCAAGGGTTCTCATAATTTTGACTCCGAACTGGATCCTGATTAGACGTCTTATCAGATATTATGTCTGCGGTCAATCCCTCTGGTCATGTGAATTTGTGAGCGGGGCAGGATTGTCAGAGCTTATTTCATTTCATTAAAGGATCAGCGATGTTTTAGATGAGAATGAGGAAAATGTAAGCTGCTTTGTTTTGGATTCTTTTAAGAAACCGATACCCAATCTGCTTGTGTGCCACTTGGTTTCGCTGTAGTCGTATCGATACGATCTTCGAATTCATTAACAATCTCAGTCTCAGGTTAGCTCAGATGTATCCTTTAATTAACAGTGATTATTTAAAGCCTGACAACCAAACAACAGATTGGTCTACGAGGCGATGTGCATTTAATCTTGGATGCGTGAGACATGAGAAAAGTTTTGGTGTTTTAAAAAAACAAAGCAACTTTCTGAATGTTTTTAGCATTATTTTACATTTTTGTACATTTTTTTGTTAAAATAAGATTAAGCAAAAAGTGTGGTCTTTTACCACAGCTAGTATTTCTTCTCTTTATTATAAGCCACATTTCTAAACAAAAACAAGATTATACAATACAATATTCATGTATTTGAACAAAACTATCTGCCTCACATTCACATTTTTTGGCAACCGAAATGTAAAAACTCATTTAATCCATCCAAAATGCAAAAGCATTGTTACCTCATGAGTTGTGAGCAGATGGAAGTAGCGTAAATGTGGTAATTTTAGTATATTTCTGGTATAATTAGATAATGCAGCATGTTGCCTCAGAAGAGGTTTACTGTGGTTTCTCTGAGCCACAATCTCATAAAGCGTGAAGTTTGATTGTGAGGTGTCAGACGTAGATGTTTTCATCATGAATGTGTGCAGTGATGGATGAATTCAATAAGACAGTAACACTTTTCAAGGATGCATACAGAAACTGGATCACAAAAGATGTTGATCATACAATAAAACATTAAAGATAAAATTCAGTTTATCAGTCAATATAGCTCTGTTTGGTTTGTCTGCTTGTCTCGGTTTCTTTGTCTCGGTTTCATGGCAGACGGGTGTAAGTAAACTAAAGGATATTGCTTTCTGGCCCCGCTCACTCTGATTGGTCGGCTGTTTTCCTGTAGTGTCTGCATCTGTCCACCTCTGTGTGTTTGTGCCGGTTGCGTCGGGATATTTGTGAGCCTCGGCATCTGTTGTCTTTGCTGTTTTTACCACTTCTTCAGCGGCGTGTGAGGTTGAACTGTGATAAACGCATTTATTTTTGAACTCTGGACTGGGAATAGCAGTCGCATTATTGTGGGATCTTTGGGACTGTAGCGACATTCAGCCTGGTATTAAATTTGCACTAGTCTCCAGGAAGCAGAACATCTCACACTTTCTTCCCCTGGAGTACGCAGCCCAAGTGTGTGTGTGTGAAATTGACAGCTATAATGGCATCCAATACCTCACACAATCACATACCTCTCATGTCTTTCTCTCTCTTGTCTCTTGTTTTCAGAACCATTTTCTCATCATTGCAGAATTGTGCATTTGTTAATATTTTACACTTTAATCCTGACAGTCACCTTCTGCATAAAACATGTGCATGTCCAAAAGTCTGAGATCACAGTGTTTTTTGCTATTTTGATTTATTATATTTATTTTTAATCAAATTGAGAAACATAATTTTAGTGGAAAGTTGAATTTTATTTTTTTAGAATGTGGTATGTCCCTTTTTGCATTAATGACATCATTCACTAGAGCTGGAAGTTTGTACTTTTTTACATTTGACATTTTCAGTATAGTCAGTTTTTTGAGGTGAATATAAACATATATTTGCAGGTAGCTTGTGCACAGGCTTCTTTTCCCCATGGCTTCCTTTTACATCATATTGAGAGCAATCAATCAATAGTCATTAAAAATGTAATTCTAAAATGCCTCCCGTGTCTCGGCAGCAGCATGAATAAAACATAGACCATAACGACATTTTCCATCAGCCTTCCTCTCAAAACTCTTTCATAGCCCCTCAGTCTCAGGTGGAACTTTGAGTTTTATATGTATGCATTAAGATATAAATGTGCTTTTTGAGGACTTTTTTTAGTTGTAATATTCACATCATGTGTGCTGTGTGGGAATATTTCTCATCTGGTTCCGTCGAGATGATAAGGGTGCGAATCCATCCCCAGACCTCCCTAAGGGAGGATAACTCCCCCGAGTAAAACTGTGAGAACATGTAACAGATTAGCTGACAGGAAAATCTTCAGAGCCCATGAAAGAAAGAGAGATTGTCCCGTTCCTTTTCTTTCTCCTCCGGGGATCGTCTGAAAACTCTCTTTATTCTCACTAAATACAAAATTGGAGAGTAAGGCACCATGTAATGTTGATTTAATTCATTTATTTTTATATATGCAGTACTAGTCAAAAGTTTAGAAACACTTACTCACTGTTGTTTAGATTTTTTTCTACATTTTGTAATAGTAGTAAACTCATCATATCTATGAAATTGTAACTGTGGGAATTATGTTGTGACTAAAAGCAAATGAACACTAAATGTTATATTTGATCATCTTTAAAAGTAGTCACACTTTGTCTAGAATTTGCATGATTATACTTTTGACATTTTATCATCCAGATTCTTGAAGTCTCAACCTGTGAAGTGTTTTAAACAGCACTGAAGAAATTTCTATCTATGCTGCTTTTTATTCATTATTTGCTCCAAGTAATCCATTTCAAAAATATTTTTGTTTTAATTAAAGTTAATATATTGGCACAATTTTTATTTTGTCTACAAAAGTCATTTTAAACACTGAAATCTACACCTAAAATATGTTTAAGATCATGAAAAAAGTTTTTTGTTAGTGTCTTTCTCTGTTTCACGCTGGCTGGTAAAGCAAGGACCAAGATACACACGTCCAAAACATCTGTTGAGTTCTGGCTGGTGAAAATAACAAACGCCCAGGTGTCTAGATAAAGGCTCACAGCCAAACAAGACAGAGAGGGTGTGATAAAGAGAAAAGAAAAGTTCTTTAGCGCTGCTTACAAGACCGGCGGCGACCGCTGAGTCTGAACACACAGCGATCCTCGCGGTTTTAGCTTCCTCTTTCATCCTGCCTGCAGGGGCCGGGAATCAGAGTCCAACTTCACAGCGGCACACGGGCTGGATAATCTCCAACATGTGAAGAAAGAGAGGTCATTCAGACTGTGGATTATTCCTTGTTTATGCTGTTTGTATTTGATCGACATGACTAAAAATCTAAGACTGTTTTAGCCCAATACAAAAGATGTCACAGTTTTTCCCGTCGCACAGTCGATATGATCACACTGTCGGCAGTCAGGCGGTGTGTGTTGATTGATGTGGGTGTCTGTACGAGATCATTAACTCCAGACTCAGACAATCGCATCAACAAATCCCATCTCAGTCTGCCGTATTTGACCCCGACAGGGGAAAGACTGCTCGTGTGGATTAGAGAGACAAAATAGCACAGCGTCAAAAGAAAAATTCAACACCGAGCAGTTATAAAGGATATTTGAACAGACAGCGAACCGGCAATAAGACTAACTGATATTTATAGCAATTTAGGAGGGGAGTGGGAGGCGTTTGTTAAAATGATATTGTCATAATCGGGTCTCATGTCTCTGGGACATAAGGATTAGCATTAGATAGATGCGATGCGCTATCAGTCGCTTCACTCGCATGTGGAGAAACCTTAAGAGCGTCTCACCACGGGCAGGAGATTATGGTGCATAAATAAACATAAACCGACAATTTTTCTGAGGGAGTTCACAAACTGCTGCCTGGGATTTCAGCTTTCAACACGCAAACGCACAAGCAACTTCAGTCAAGAACGCACGTAAACATCCATCCAGCCATTTGGAATGACCACTGTGTTTAGCCTGAAAGCAGTTCATGGTGATAAAGAACAATTTGCTCGCTTTCTCTCTCTCTATCGGTCTGAGTCTTTTTCATATCCCTCTCGCGCTCCTAATGGGCTCGCAAAACGCGGTAGTGGCGATGGAGATGAGCTGCACACCTTTGTGTGCCTCCTGTTGTTCTAAATACTCTCCTTTTAGGTTGAAAACAGCATTTGAATTCAGAACTGCTCACCGCTGAAATGAAATGCTAATCTCTCCCCACATTTCTTTCCTGTTCTCGCTTGTTCTCTGGGCTCACCATATGCTTCAGCTTTCGCAGAGTTCCAGGAAAACGGTCCAATTTCGGAAAGAGCGCGACTTTGGGTTTTTAAACCGATATGAGCTATTACACGTTAAATTGTGTCACGTTGCATTTCGCCCGCGTGCGTAATTACACATGCCGATGTGTGTCTAATGAAGATTAGAAACAGATTAAATGCTGTTGCGTGCGTTATATGCGATCTTGCGTGTGTGTGGTTGTGTATGTGGGCCATAATGTTTCTATTACTGGTTTGCCTTCATAAATATTAATGTAAAACATGCTGACCTTAATTTTAATTCTGTCTGCTGGCAAATCTCTCTCTTCTCACCCACTGAAGGAGACAATAGATGTAGACAGTTCTGATAAATCCTCATTATGCTGATTTTGTCCTTATGGATGGATAAATGGGTAGATGAATGAATGAATGAATAGTTTTCACTTTCAGCTAATATTGTCAAACAGTGACATCAGTGAAGAATGTTTCAGAGGTCTGTTTTTGTTTTCCTGGAGCTCATTGAGTTCTCACAGAGGTCCTACTAAAGGTTGAGGTTATGACAAAATAGTGACACATGAGAGGAGGCGGAGCCTATAATAAGTGTATTGGCACATATAGGTCAAACTAGTGGATAATCAGCAATATTTTTCATCCTGAAGTAAATAAACTTTATCTTACCTAAAATGACGATCGGTGAACTTTTATAAAATATCATCCATATCCATCATTTGATGATTCATTTATTCATTGATTGATTGATTGAATTAATTGTCTCCTAATATTTGTAAGTCGCTTTGGATAAAAGCGTCAGCTAAATGCCTAAATGTAAATGATTGAATTACTGGAGGAAGAATTAACATACCAAAATCTCCGTAACATAAACTGAATCTAAAGTTGATCTAAAGAAACTTGTAAATCATGCTGTGAATCTTCATAAGCTCTAACCGTGAGGTGGAACAATCTTATCACATCCACATCTAATTGCTAAGTGTGTTTCTCTGCTCTCAAACAAAGCTTTTCTCGCTCCGTTCACAGCCGTAGAGAGTGTTATTCATCTGAACGCTTTTATGAACAGACTAACAGTCTGTTTGTTTGTTTGTTTGTTATACATCCAGAAAGAAGTAAAAAAATTACCCCCAGCCTCATAGCTGCATCTCATAAGCATCCCAGGAGTAAGACTGCCCATATAGCTGTACTTCCGTCTCGGTGTGTATGTGTGTGTGTTCAACTTTCTAAATGATATCTTCTGCATGCTCAGATGCTCCTGAGCGGGTGGCGACACCCCCAGAGGAGACTGATTGACAGCTTGGCAGTGATAGCAGGAGCAATGCTGTGAGCAGTGAACGTTGAGAAGAGCAAATGGAGAGAGAGAGAGAGAGAGAGAGAGAGAGAGAGAGAGAGATGAGAGTTTTTATATAGAATTTCTGCTGAAATTCTGCACGTGGTGTGTATCTTTGAATCTATAAATTGTAAATGGAGCAGATCGACATTTTTGTGTTGCGAAAGCTTTATTGTGTCACTGTTGGAACTTCATTACTTTATCACTTAACCTGTATGTGATTATATGCCCAGCTAAAGTACATTAAGTCATATGGAGTTTACTCTACAATTGGGATTTTCTTTGTAAAATATGATTGAGTGTGTAAGAATGTCTCATACAGTAACTATTGCAGTTTACATTTTCAATGACAAAGAATGTTAATAAAAATATATGTCAATATATTTTGCTTCTTTTAAATGCCGTAAATTAATTGGCTTGAGTTTATACGGTAATGTAAGTGCACCTAGACAGCAGAACATAAGCTTACAAACATAAAATCCATTATCACATTGAAACAAATAAAACACAATCTGTTGTTCGACTAATGGAGTTTTCAAGTATTTGTCTGAGACAGGAGAATCCTTTAATAAATGTCTTACCCACAATACTACTGTAGACATCCAAACTAATTCTACAGACAAAATTACCATATTTTTTGAGAATTTCAATTTCATAGACCGCTAACATTAGCCCATGACAAAAAACAGGAGGAAGTGCCTCATGCTTTATTTTCCACGAGAAGTGCAGCAAAACATAAATTAAATAATTTTTTGTTTTCCGTAGCTTAACTTCATAACTTTCACAGTTTTAGATGTGAGAAAAGATAGAGGCAGATTTCAAGAACGCTCCAAACACAGTGATATGCGCCAGCGACTGGAAATAATGAATGCAACCCAACACTGCCTCTTCACTTCAACGAAACTTTTCTCAAAAAGAGAGGTGCTTCTTTCTGCTTCAGAACTGCATTCACATGCTGACTGTCACTTTGACTGTAAAGTGCATGTAGATGACAAACATGTTTTATCTTTGTTATGCAGCAAATGTCAATGTCATTCTTACCTGCCTTTACCAGGTGCCAAAGAGGTGAATGCCAGCGGCAGGACGTTCACGGTAAAGAGTTCCCTGCGGCTCCAGGTGGACAGAAAAGATGATGGTGTTGCCTATACTTGTAGAGTGGATCATGTGGCCCTGACAGCCACCCATCAGCAGACCACAGAAGTGTTGGAAGTCCACTGTGAGTAGATACATCATGAAAAACTACTAAAATATTTTATATAATTTTCAATAAAAAATATTATTATTTTATTATTTAAATTATGTTTTAAAATATTTTTTTAAAAATAATTTATTAATAAAATATTTAACCATATATATTGTACATCATCTAAACCATTATATTCAACATAAAATTGCCTTTTCATAAAATGAGCATTACATTACATCATTCACATTTCAGATAAATTTCCACCCAAAATTTATTTTGGAAACTTTTTAAAGCTTAATATATAATAATGTATGTCTAAAATATGGTAAACAATTATTTCTCTCAAAGCTACAGTATGAGATTTATTCAGTCTGCTGAAACTTAGAAGAATTATCCTCGCGATCTCCACAGATTTCCATTCCCATACATGAATGCTGTTGTCTGAAACAGTATTTCACTGCTTTTTGTCTGTCTCACAGATGCTCCCCATGTGGAGATCAGAACGTTCCCAGAAATCCCACTGGAGGGACACAACCTGAAACTGGAATGTGTATCCAACGGAAACCCATCGTAAGCATACACAATTTATTAGTATCTTGCTGAATTACAATGTTTGAAAAGAGCTTTGGGAAGATGCATTGCATATTTGTATCCCAAAGAAGGAAATGGCACTGTAGGCAAGCCTGCGGTGAGTGACTTCTGACCATCATGCCTGCATTAATGTCATGATTCAAATGTGATTCTGTTTAAATTAAAAAGCTATGAATATATAACCATGAATTGGAAAACAGAACAGGGTGGACGACTTTAAGAAGCGTCACAACTTCACCTTAAATATAAAATAAATGGCTTTAAAAAAATTAAATACCTTTGTAGATAAATCGTGATATTCAGACTTGTACAGAAATAACTTTTTTGGAAGCTGTTCAGTCATTTTTATAGGTATTTTAGCCTTTTTAAAGTCTTTAAAGGTTAGATTCCGAACTTTAAAAGTCCATCCGTAAATAATATGTGAAAATATGAAGGAAATGTCTTTTTTGTTGTAGCCTAATGGCAGTGTTGTCCTTTCACTGATTTTAGCATTAGGGCAGAGCTTCATTAAGGTATAAAAAATAACTTTGAAATATCCTAAGCGTGTTGTTTCATCAGGCCAGACCCAGTCCTCTGGACTAAAGATGGAGGAGAACTGCCAGACCTGGACCGCATGATTGTTGAGGGACGTGAGCTTACCTTCACGTCACTGAACAAAACAGACAACGGCACCTACCGCTGTGAAGCCACCAATCACCTGGGCACCAATCACGCTGAATATAAGCTGTTTGTTAACGGTGAGTGACAGATGGATTACATTAACATCTCTATTATGCTAATCTCGCTGCTGTCTTTGAAAGCATCTACATCTTCTGCTAATCAAAATAGGTTTCTACCCTGCTAATAACTGCCATTTTATTTTGAAGCGCTATTGGAAGCTGAAATGCCCTGGGGTTTGTGTTGGTTTGATGCATAAAAAATGTCTAGCTTCATTTTGTGAAAATTTATAATCACTTCTATAATATAATATATATAAATGTATAAATATATAAAAAAAATTTATTGGTTTTCAAACACCCTAAACTTACGCTAACTACCATTAGTTGTGCCACCTTCATTTTGTAATAATAAAATAAAAATATTGCACAAAAGATGTGTCGGAGAGATTGGGGTAAGATGTGTCAGCGGGTAAACTACACACTTAAACAAGCAAGCAGTTGAGAAATAAGCATTTTTTATCCTATGAGCTGTTCTGCTATACAACTTACACCTTGACATGACACAGCTTAACCCACCGCAGAGACTTTAATAAAGTCTATGTTTTAGACATTTTCATGTCAACCTAGTTGATAGCGGACATCCTGAAATATAATTAGCCGTATTCGTTTTACTTCTGTTTCTCCTTGCCTAAAGGACAACTTACGTAAAGCGTGACACGGCCTACCCGACTCTCTCCAAACCACAGATACTCTCCGTGTCCTTCCATGACTTAAACGAGTTGCACTACCCACTTAACGCGTAGCAGCAAAGCATGATGGGTATCTCCACACCCTGAGGTTCAGAGGCTACGCCGCGTCCGCATCTGCCATCTCTTTCATCAGAGGCAGCTGTGCGGATACGCTCACAGGCTCAGAAAGGATATGACTGTGGGCATCAAGCGGAAGAGGCAGACAGCATCTCTCCATCACCTCCGCCATTCCTCTGCCTTCTTGACTCTGAACCCCTCTGGGCACCAAAACACTTTCTCACCCTCTTACTTCCAGAACTTTCTTCTCTTTCTCACTTTCTGCTCTCCTCTTTTGTCTCTTCTCCCAGGGCACCTTAAGAAGATTTAATTAGCCGTTATGGTGCAGTGTAGGGGTCCAGCCATTGGCTCATTGAAATGTCAAGACTCTGTAACAACAAGAAGAAACCAAAGCCCTTAATGATGTTGATGCTATAAAACTGACACCTTCTCTGTAGGAATAAAAAGCTAATTGGGTGGCACAAATATGAAGCACCTTGTCTGAATTAATTACTGTCTTTCTAAATGGCAAAACATGATGCAGTCCTTCTAGCAGTGATTAGCGCAAAAAGCAGAACAATATAACGGTCGCCGTCCTTCATCACCAGATCGGTTTTCTTTTATTGGGACCATCGGAAACGTAATAAATCCTCTCGTTCAATATGCGGAAAGTCACTTGATATTCCAGGCAGAGGGCCGCCATGCCAGTTGGGTACTTGAGAGAGGTATAGTCAATATTATTTTCAAATCTCACCCTTAATTAAAAATGGGCCATGACATTTAAATAAGATATTAGAGGAGGCCAATAGTATCGAGAGTGTTTGAACAGGTAATAACACTTTATTAAATCACCATATCCCCCTGAAAAATCAAGAGCCTAAATTTCCCATGATGCACTACATTGTACTTTTTAATAAGACAAATTTTCTTTAATATCTAAATATAACGAGTCTATAATATAATTACTGTTTTTAAAGTACTACCCGACTTTATTGACAAAATTCTAAATTTTAATAATTAATAAAACTAATTTTAAAAAATTCTAAAAATATTTTTCTGAATACTCAAAATTTAATAAAATTAATTTTTTTTAATAAAATGATTATTATAAGTATTTAATGACGCACTTTGAAAACTTCCTCTTTTTGCTTTAACATATGTATTTGTTTACATATGTACATACAGTAAATGAAAATTGCGTGTGATTTCACACAATACTGTATGATTAGAAAGCTAATGACATAAAATCATTTCTCTACATTTTTCTGTATTGTGAAGTGTTTATCTAAATCCTTGGGCAATAATCCATTGTTATGTGATAAATGTTATGTGTCCTACTGTAATAACCATCCAAAACCCCCTAGAGACTGAACCACAACAAGTTAACAGCAAAACTGTGTAGAAATGCTGTGACAATCACCCACATTTCTCATTTCCATGCTTTTCAAACCACTCAGAACGCCCTCACAACCACCCTAAAAACAAGCACCACTTACAGTTTCTTCCAAAAATGTACAAATCTGCCTACGACCTGCTGTTTACTAATATCTGATCCGGTAACCTGTGGTGTGTCTAATTTCCAGCAAGCCGGAGCTTTTTGCCACTGTGTAATTCAGAGCTATCAGTTGAATTACTCTGCTTGTCTGCTGGACTCCATTAGTGTGAAGGCAGACAGGTGATTTAGCTTATCAACCCGCGTCCAACTCTCCTCTCCGGTCCTTATCATCGCAGCAAACTCGCTTTACGCATGCAAAACAGCTGATTGTAGCCTCGGCTATACCTGTGGTTTTTAAGAGAATAAACCGCTCAGTTTGAACTGTATGTGGAAGTGATACACGATTCAATTTGATGGGTGTGGACATTTCGGCTGGTTAGTGACATCGCAGAAATATTGAAAAGTTTTATGTTAAAGGAATAAAGAGCTCTTATACATTTTTAAAGATGCGCTAATATTGAGTTCTGAGGACGTGCTTATTTTCGAGAACAAAAAGCTTGTTATGGTATTTCTCACATTTTCTCCAGCATGAAGGCATTACTGACTGCTTTCATGGTTCATCAAATATTGATGCTCGTCTCTCTGCTTGCTTTTCTACCATTTTGAGAGCAAAACTATCACTTTTGCGAATGCTTTGAAATAGTATACACAAAACAGCCATTATGTGTAAACATCATAAACAAAGACATTTATTACGTGTCACATGCACTGTGCAGTTTATTTAAATCGTTTTTTCATGTGTACATTGTTGTATTAAACATCCATTTTGCATTGTGATGTCTACAACTTGTGTTTCATTTGTTCCCTTGTTACAATTTTTTCTCCCCTTGTCATTGTTGTGTTGTCCGTCTTTTGTTTACATGTTTGTTGTTTGTTGCGTATAACAGATGCCCCCACCACACCGTCACCATCCACAACTCCCACTGCACCCACCTCCCCAGACACCACAGGCCCCTTAGACTCCAAGCACCTCAATCCTGCTGTCACCGGTAAGAGAGGTACTGTACAAGCCCACTGCCCGTCCTCTTTGTTCTCCTCACACACCTCCTTTTCCAACTTCCTGTGGTCTACAACTTAAAGGACCATCACTGTTCTCCATCTGAAAAAACGCTATTTCTATTTACACATCTGTGTCTGTTATTTCACTTCTCTGTGTGGGTCTTTTTCTGCCTTTCCATATTAAAGTAAAGTTTACTCATTTGTCAATCTAATGTCTCATTGTTCCATACTTACGCTGACATTTCTTCTGTATTCAGGTCTGGAATTACAGGGTGAAAAAATAATGACAGAATTTTCTCATTTAATGAACCTGGTGAGACTTTTAGTGCTCGATATATGCACTTATGGTCAGCCTAATTATCCTGTATCCTCGGGTAACAGTTGTACAGCGAGAGAGAGAGAGACTCAGAGAGAGAGAGAGAGAGAGAGAGAGAGAGACTCAGAGAGAGAGAGAGAGAGAGAGAGAGAGAGAGAGAGAGAGACTCAGAGAGACTCAGAGAGAGAGAGAGAGAGAGAGAGACTCAGAGAGACTCAGAGAGAGAGAGAGAGAGAGAGACTCAGAGAGAGAGAGAGAGAGAGAGAGAGAGAGAGAGAGAGAGAGAGAGAGAGAGAGAGAGAGACTCAGAGAGACTCAGAGAGAGAGACAGACTCAGAGAGAGAGACTCAGAGAGACTAGATAGATAGATAGTTGCATCTGAGGGACCTGCTTATCTTGTAACTTTTTATGTTGTAACTTGTTTCAACAGTTTCAGCTATTTGTGATGAAATTTATCTTTAAGGTTGTAGTGCTGAAAGAATTCAGTTAACAGAGCTTATTTCTCTAAATGCATTAGCAGCTCATCTCTCCCGCTTGCGATCAATGGGGGCGTACCAGCCGAGAATCTCTGGCCTCTTCGTTCTGACGGCCTTAATGGGAATAATAAGTCTTCAGAGAAGAAGCACGGGCCCAGACGATGTCATCAGCATGTCTACCGTCCCCGTTAAATCTGCCAAATGCATTTTTATGGCTTGCAAATTAGCTGTGACCTTATGAAGCTGAAAGGTTGAATAAAGTACTAGGGATGCTGAGAATTTTTAAATATTTACAGCTCACTTTTCATAATCAGCATGAAAGCTCCCTCCTGCAGACCCCCACACCATTATTGCCCCACGGAGACACTTTTACAGGGATAATGATTGGTCATGGCTTTTGTCTCTGGATAGGGAGAGGAGAAATTCATCTGTTTTAAGGGGAGGGCCTGGATTTGGGTTCATTAACCCAAGGCTAAAAATGAAAGGGGAAAACAAAGCACAGCAGTTTTGCAGAATTATTGTGGAAGGTTTTTGCTTGCCAAAAATTACCTAGTTCAATTAGATGAATACATGGAGATGGACAAAAATGCAGATGTACTGAAGTTTTTAGGTCTTGGAAATTAGTTTGCTGAGAAAACAATTATTTCAAATTATTTCCACCGTAAGTAAATAGTGGATTCTTTAAAGCCATGCAAGACACGTTAAGCGTGGCAAGCAGCTGAACTCCTGCTTGGAATCTCATGGTGTGGAGTGAAACATATGTTTCTTGAAGCGTTGACCAGAAACCCAGCAATTACTCAACATGGCCACGCCACAGGAGCATAATGGGCAGACGTGGCCTGTCAGGCTGGATACGGTCTCGTTCATGGGCTCTGGTCCCAGTAAGAGGCAAACAAGTGAGCAATCTTCAGAGAGTCATTTGCATGTTTCAACAGTGCCAGAAAAGCTTTGTTGATCTCATTAGTGCTTTATGAAAAAGAACAACGTTTGGTTTCTTGAGTTAGTTCATGAAATCGGGTGAAAACGTTTTACGAGAGTTGAGTTTGATGCAACCAAGGTTAGAGGTCGGGGATAGGTTTGCTATAAGCAGGACTTTGGACCAATCAGATTTCAGAGTGGGCGTGGCTAACAAGTACAGGGACACAGAAATGAAGAATGCTCAGGTCATAGTGAGCTGGTTAGGAGAAAAACTCTGATAGTTGGCTTTTTACCGCTAGACATCACATCGCTAGATCATTTATCCTCCTGTTGGTCCTCGATGAAACAATTAAACTGACTTTTAACTCCATATCAATAAACATCTCCAAATTATTGATTGAAACCCCAAGAGAGGCGCTAAGAGACATTTCAAAATGAAAAAGCACTTCCTCTCAGGGTCTGCCAGAGGACACCTGCTCTGTTTAAACGAATAAGGCAAAGTTTTAGCTGCCGCGTCCCCCGAGGGTCAGTTAAATATTGCGACAGCACTCCTGGCCGCCCGCCTCTCTCTCCTTCCTGAAAGAGACGGAACACAGGAGGAATTAAAATGTAATGCAAAGGTCTTTTTCCTCAGTCAAGCAGCGCGGTTATTGATGATCTGTCAAATTAAGTCATGTCGGGGGAAGACTTATGGTAACAATTTAAAATAAAACAGAAGAAAAATCATTAAACTCTGCCACTGAATATGAATTACGAATAAGTCTGTCCTCATTCGTTTTGTTTCTGCGGAAGGAGACACTTAAAGTAATCCTTTGGAACTCTTGAGCTGCCTACACTTGCCAGAATGAACACCCTTGCCATTTCCCAGAATTTATAGCAGATTAGCTTTTAAAGTATGATGGTATAATTATGGGATGGACACTTTCCACAACACAAATTCCAAATCATTTGTATAACGTGCGTCTCTCAGTGGATAACACCTCCTTTTTTTCCGCTCTATTCGGGTTTAATCATTTTGTCTCTCGTGCCCACCTTTTTTTTAACCACAATTAGAAGATGTAATTTGTTTTGAAAATGTAATTAAACCGTGCTGACCAACTCAGAGACCCTGTTGCCCCGGCTTGACTTTAGATCAGCTCTCACGAGCGTCCGGTATGTAAATCACCCCTCGCAGGTCGTTTCAGATGCTGCTGGCAAGAACCAAATTGCTGTTTTCTTATTGAAGAAAGGAAGGTTTGGACGTTTAATGTTTATTTTCATACTGTATATTAGAGGTTGGGCCCCAAGTCACGTCAGCTGTTTCCATTAGATATCATCCATTAAGTTCTGTCTTAGCAGAGAATAGCCTTTTCAATTAAATAAACAGTGCATTAAGATGCTATTTTAATGTTTATTTATTTATTTAATAGCATTTAATTGGCTGGATTGTGCTGCTCGTGATGAGATGTGCTCTTAAGGGAACAGTTCGTCAAAAAATGAGAAGTCTGTCATTGTGTACCGTACCTGTATGTCAGTCCGTACTCATATGCTGTTGTTTTTTCCCGTGGAATGAAAAGAAAAGTGACAGCTCACGGTGACAACGGCTGTCAAGTTTAAAAAAATGATCAAAGAAATGACAGAAAAGGCATTATACATGTAGTCCAGGAGATTTGTGAGATGTACTGCAGGTTTTCTGAAGTCATATGTCTGCTTTGTGTGCTTCTGTACTGACACGCATGTGAAGGGCCGTGAGCAATTTAACTTGTTCTTCAAACAGAGCTATCGAGGGACTTCAGGAGTTATTTAATACTTTTATTAGTATTAATTCTAGACGTTATTCCAGGGTTTGTAGTGGGAAATGTCCAAAATCCAAGTTGTCTGAAATGCAGCATGCAATATGCATGCGAGTAAATATTTATAAATATTTAGACAATTTATTTGTATTTTTGGGTGAATTATTTTTTTAGTAGGTTTGTATATGCAGAAACAGAAAACAATTCAGAGGCAGGGCATTCATATGCACTCAGTTATCTTCATTAACTGTGAAAAAAGTATGGTTTTAAATCGTTTGACGATAAAATACTTAGACGTAAAAAATGATTGAAGTAGCTTATATACAGCATATAATGTGTGTATATATACAAATAAACAGTGTATACTGTATATTAATAGCGTCAGCAGCTAGAAATTTTAGTCTGGATGTCCAACAAACTGAATATTTTAAAAGTTAAAAAACTATTACACACATTACCTTTTATTATATATCATTTTATGAAACTGAAAATAGAAATAATATGAAAGATTAAAAAAATAATTTCAAATAAAATGTAAAAAATTCAGATAACAATCAATATAAAATATATTATTTTAATAAGTACATTTGTGTTTTGAACGTTTTTTATCAGACAGAGAATCCAGACTAATGGCTCAGACTAATGTTGATGTAAATCACGGTAAACAGCTTAATATCCAGCAGAGTTTCTAATCAAGTCTAATGAGCTCACACTTAAACTCATAATTTGGTTAATAACACCATCTTTCCATCCCACTGCATTTGACAATTTATGAGTAATTTGGTTGCTTCTGGTTGATTGTGGTGGAACGTTTAAATCCAAGAATTGAAGCAAAGCATGCGTACCGCAATCAAATCATAAATCCCACTGAATAGCTGCAGGATTTTCATATGAAGAAGTTTTCATTCCACTGTATTTGCTTCCTACATCGACTTTTGATTAGATCGGTTTGTTGTTATTCTTCTGGTGGGACAACCATCTTTTTAGTTTTGGAAGCTTGGTTGCCCTTTAAATTTTTAGCATTCGACTTTACCATAAAGGTGAAGTTTTTAGATTTAGCATTTCCTCTGTTACGTTCCTTCAAGATCACTGAAGCGTTCATCCATTTCCCTGCATTCATTTTACACTCATGTCACCTTTTAAGGCATTTATATAAATATCTCCAAGATTACTGTAACAATAATCTCAGGGGCCCTCGTCCCGAGGGTCTGCGTCAGCATGGTGTGTGGAGTTAATAGTAATGCTCACCTTGAAATGTCATCTTCATGAGGGAGCAACATGGCCGCCCCGCTGCTCCCCCGAGGCCTCCAGTAAACCCCCGCTACGCGGATTTGTTAAGAGAGTGTTTCCTACATGTTTTTCTCCTGTAAGTGTTTCTTTAAGAATTCATGTGACTGTAGGGGTTTGTGCACACTGGGTGCTGTTGCCATTTTTAGCGTTGTTTAGCTGCAGCCGGATTGAAAGCCTTTTTTCTCAAATGTGCCGTCGGCGAGTTTATACCGCACTGCCTTTAATTTGTTAAATTTGTCGGAGCCGCACAATGGCGGGGCCAGGGGAAAAAATTATAAATATTAAAATAGGATTTTGCGTGTGGTGCTGCAATATTAAATCATGGGGGAAGGAGTGTCGCAGGCCTTATTAAAAGATAATGTGTGCTAGGGGAAGAGGAAACGTATCATTACTCTCCAAGTGAATCCCGATGTGTAACAATAAAAATTATGCCGTGTATTCAATTCTCAAACCTGTGTATGACTCTTTCTTCTGTGGAACTGAAAAGAAGACATTTTGAGAAATGTCTTAGTGGGGGCCAGTGTTGTTCCTTCATCATATCTTCTTTTGTGTCCTGCAGATTAAAGAAAGTTGTACAGGTTTGAAATGACATTTTTAGATTACTGTGTGTTACATGCAAAGCACAGAAAAGGAGAGGGTGAAAATTACAGGAAGTCAAAACAAAAGTCTCAGAAGCTATGCTAATGTGCATACTAAATTACAAACATCTTAAAAGCATTTTCATATGCTCAATTTAGAAGTGCCATGCTCATTTAAACTAAGACGGGCGACCCGTAATTCGTGTAATTTCATCTTTTTAAGTGTAGAAATGATTCCTTATATAGTTAGAGATTAGTATGCCCCACACAGTGTCAGTGTACTTGCCCTAGGACGGCTCTCAACATGGCAACCCTATTGTGCATTGATAAAAATAGCGCTAGGACAGCAGAGGGCTAATTATCAGGACACGGAGGGGATGTACTTGAGATTCACAGCCTAATGTTCAGGGACAAAACTATTAGAACACACATCGGTACAGATATTTTGAATTATTATTATTATTTTCCTCATATACTTGTACCCAACATAACCCATGTTCTCCCGAGGGCCATGACGGATCCGGCACCTTGTCGGTAGATAAAGAGTTAAACAGAAGTGAACTCCAGTTAGGTGCACCTGCAAGGTACTTTTGGGAGCTTAAGTTTGATTTATCGATGTCATAAAAATTTGGAGAATTTAATACCACATCTTTTCGCTGTTGGAAATTCAGAAACATGTGCCTGTCAGATACAAGCAGCCCTTCCACATTTCACATTTCTGCGAGCCGATAAACGCGCGATAGAGATCTGCACATATCTGGCTTTTTATTGTGATTGATCGTCACGGGAAAGTCAGACGGAGCTTGTGGGTTTTATAGTCCACCTGTAAACACAAACATTGCAGCGAGTCTATGATGATGTCAATCAGCAGTACGGGAGAGATGCTCTGATCCGAGGTGGGATTCTCCGGTAGTGAAATGAAAGCTGAATGCCTCTCTGGCCCTGAGTTTATTCTGGCTTTGTGTGGCTGATACAGTAATTGCAGACAGTGATTAGGTGGCTCCCGCGGCTCATGCAGAGCTCGGATTAAACGCACACGCTGTGGCGGATGCCACGCACGCTGTCAATTATAATATACCACTCCAAATTGCACTAAGCAGAGAGAGAGTAAAGAACCGAGAGAGAAATGAGATGAGGTCTATCCCACGAGTCGGTGTTTGTCTTACGTTCCCCCACAGGCTCAATTAGTGCTTCATCAACAGCAAACTGGAAACTGGTTTCTTTTAAATCGTACTAGATTTCATTTAGCATCAAGATTGTTGAAATTACCATTATAACTGCATATTTTAACAGCAAATTTCATTTGCTCTGACAACAGAGAGGAACACTGTATGTTTGTTGTCCTGTACTTTTATTCTGGACATGCACAGATCCCTGTCTTACCACCATATGGCTCAACATTTCAGTTTACAGTCACTTTAAACACCTTGACCAGTCAAATTACAGATAAGCAGACAGGAGAGGACTAATGTTTGCTTTAGTTCAGTCGTTGTCAACCTTATGTTCCTGTAGCTGTGAAAATTAAACTTAAAAATTGTTGTTTAAGTTACTTCATAACCTTTGCTGAGAACATTTTTTAGGTTTGAGTATTTTTTTTATTTTGTGTATACTGAAAAAGATTAGTCTAAAAATGTTGCTGGCAAAGATTATTTTGTTGACTGAATTTAAATACTCCAGGTTTCGTCCAAAAAGTTGTTTGCCCAACTTGCCAAACTTTGCTGTCTGAACAGACACTTTTACATTTTGGTAGGTCCCAGGATGCATGTGGCATAGATTTGGTGGTTAATATTATTTAAAAAAGTCATTTCTGGTTTTATTTATGATGTTGTCACTGTATGTTATATTTAGAGTCATTTTTTATAATTAAGGTTTGTGTTTTCATTGCTGAGGTTTGTTGGATTTAGTTGAAAGAGTTGGGTAAACTAAAAATCCCTAGTACTGGACTGTAAGTGCATCTGTCACATGTTATCTTAGACGGTAACATAGTATGATGAACTGTTACCAGGTTAAAAGCCAGTTGTTACTATCTTTTTCTCTCTCTTACAGATCCTAATGCCATGGGGCAGCGTGGGCCAGATCACGCTCTGATTGGTGGAGTAGTCGCTGTCGTCGTTTTCGTTACTTTGTGCTTAATTATCGTATTGGGACGCTACCTGGCACGACATAAAGGTGATTTCTGGTTTTGTAAATAAATAGTCTATGCAACGTATTGATCCAAGAGATTAGATTCTGGGTTCCAAAATCAAGAAAAATGTCACTATTAACAAATCTAAATAAAAAGTGGTGAAAATTAGAAATGCCTATACAAAAAAGCCATAACACAAAGTGATCAAATATGACAAGGAACAAATATGTCTACCGTACTTTAAACAGTATGCAAGCATGTATCATAGTCTATAATAAAAGAGAAATTATGTTACTGAAAAACAGACAGAACTAACCAAATATCACTTCTTATTATAGTGATACACACATATCTGTAGTTCTCCAAAACAGACGTACCATTCTAAAGTTCTGGAGCCCTGAAAAAGGGAAACAAATTGCAGAAGTTTCAGCTGGCATTTGCAAAATCATGTTGGTTTTTAAATAAAGATCTTGTTGGTTATTTCAGGCACGTATTTGACAAATGAGGCCAAAGGAGCAGACGACGCCCCGGACGCAGACACAGCCATCATCAATGCAGACGGCAACCACGCGCACGCAGAGGAAAAGAAAGAGTATTTCATTTAGACTGCGAGCGGCACTTCATTCCTTTCCTTCCCGCATCGTGTAGGAACTTCTTCAGACAGCAGAGGATTCTTTTCCCACATTCCTCTGCGTTCCTTTGTCGTTTTTTACTTTCGCTTTGGTTCCGTTTGCCTTCTCCGGTAACAGCTCACCTGCTACTTTTTACGAGCAACTTATTTGCTGAAGATGTCACCTTTTGTAACCATTATATAGCTGTAAATACCCCAGAGTAATACACACAAGTCCTAAATCTTCAAATCTGAAAAAGAAGAATAATCTGCAGCCATTTGTCAGTAAGGACTCGCCTCCATTTTCTCACAGTGCCTAAATATACAGACGTCCGTTGAGTTTAATCAATGCCTTCATGTTTGTCAGTAGACCTCTGACTGGTTGCTTGCTTTGTATCTTCAGCGTTATGATTTTTAGAAATGTGCTCTTTTGTTTCTTTTTAATAATTTTGACTTTTTTGTTTGCGATTCATGCTGAATCCATTTGTTGTGAAGTTTCTCCAAAAAAAAAAAAAAAAGATGTACAGTAGTCAAAATATACTCAGACTTGAAATAAGGGAGGTTCCCTTTTTATTCTGCAGATTTTTAGGTGTTAATAATGTTATTGGTATGTAGAGATGCTCCATTCTCCAAATGACCATTACATGATGTGAAACTGACAAGCTCACACTAAAAACAGTATTTTGTACTTGAAATGTAGATATTGGTAAGAAAATGATTAGTTTCACAAAAGGTCTTAGTGAATTACACCCAAAACTCACATCGTATTTTAGGTTCACCAAATAAACTTTAGCGGTCAAGAAAGAACGCTCAATCACAGCATCTCCGCTCTTTGCTTGGTTCTGCACTAGTCTGTATATTCCTGCACTGATTGGCCCCCCAGCCATTGATGCTCCCCGTTCGGAGCGTTGTCATGGCAACAGATCCACGGCCAAGTGAGGGGTGGGAATCGTACAATATGTCATCCTCTTAGCTGTTTACACAACCGTTGTGCCGAAGATTCTCATAACACCAGAAAAGAAGTCATACGTTAGTTTGTAAAAGAAAGTGCAACTATATTTCAGTGCTGTTAAACCATCATCACTCAATTTATAGCTGTTTAAAAAAATCCAAAAAACTTTTATGCGAAGGTCAAATTTTAAAAGCATATATTTACATATAAAAACATTGTGCAAAGCGGCGTCCACTTACGTGTGAGGTTTCGGCCAAACAAAAAAACAAGCACAAGACAACTTATGAACGAGGTCTGATGCGACTTTTGAACACTTGATGGTCACACTTTCACCAAACGAAAATAACAATTTCATTGTCATTACCAGAACGTTAATACATACAGCCACTGACGTTGCAAATCATGTTGATAAATGGTTGGAAGTGTTTCTGAAATTACGGTATCTTTTTCTGTTCCTATGTTGATTTCTACAATGAATAGACAACCTTGCTAAGGCTGTATAATATATCTGCTAAATGTGGTAACTAGTGAAAATTGTTGTTAGACTTTGGGATCCCTAATTCCATCAAGTTTGTATATTAGCTGATTTAAATATTGGTGGGAATTTTTTATTTTATTTCATTTGTCGATTAAAGAGTCTTTACTTCACAACTTTTCCTTTTAGCTCAAGGCATGTATATACTGTATAAGTATCACATTTTGGTAAAAAAAAAAGTTTTGAATTTTTTTTGTTCTACTCACAATGTAAATTATTTAATTTTGCTTATTGAAAACCACAATGGGTACGACAGCGTTTGTGAGTAATGGATTCTTATCTAAACGGCAAAGCTACGCATTTGTTGAATGAGAGAAAACCTGATTTTCATTTCCTGTAAATGATGAAGATTAGCGTTCATGGCTACCAGCATTACTGTCTGTGAAGTTTTTTGCCATTCTCACATACTGTAGGAAAACATCACAGAAGCTTCTAAAAACCAATAGCTGGTTAAGCTTTAAATGATCAATGTAGACTATCCAGACCAGTTTCTTAAACCATAATAAACCACAGTAACACGTATCATATCCATATACAACTATCTTACTCAAATATATTTGTCTCGTCACAAGTATCCTTAATTTTGTGAATATATTAATGGTTAGGAGAATAGTCAGGGTCACCGGGTTGTGTGTTATCAAGATCATCACATACTTCTACAGTCTACAACAGCAAAACAATGAAATCAATCATCTTGAGCCTTATAAAATGAAACACAAACGCTGATGTGCTTACAGTACATGCTACTGTTAATATTTCCTTCATTTATTTCTGTTTTCCTCCTGTTCTGTCTGTTTCAGTGTAATGTTAATTATCTCAATACTTGTCTACATAATAATTCCTAATTTTTGATCTCTGATTGTAATGCTGACCTAACGCTGCATTTTGTGGTCAGTAAATCACATGCTATTATTAAGACAATATATATCCAACTGCTCAGATTTTGGACGGTTAAAGGATGCGCTCAACTTTCCCAACAATTAATAAATCGGCTTCTTTTATCACCATGTTTGCCTTTGTGTTTGTAGTAAAAGCTATATGTTGTTCTTATATCTCTTATTGAAGATTTGGTCGCCTAATGCCCAGTTTTGTTTCTGTTCTTTTCGGCTTTCTTTAATACATTGCATGATATATTTTTACCTCATTTGCACTTTTTCTAATTTACTGGAAAGCATTTCCAGGTGAAGGCTATTGATTTAGTTTTCATATAATTCTATAATCATAATCCAGTCAATTTCTGATAAAGTCAAATTCGGCCCCAAAAAATGTCACATCACAGAACCAAAAATAAGTGGTAACACTTTTTACAATAATGTTGTATTTTTTAATTTACTGAAAAGCATTTCCAGTTCAATTCTTTGTTTTGTTATGCATTAGCTAACATGGACTAACAATGAGCAATATTTTGTTCATTTAAGTTAATGACAATACAATGGTTCAAGTTAATTCATTGTCCATTAACTAATGTTAACATTTACAACTATGGATTGAAAAATGTATTAGTGAATGCTGAAATGAATATAAAATGACATTAATAAATGCTGTAGAAGTATTTTTTTCATTGTTGGTTTATGTTAGCTAATGCAATGCATAATGTTAACAAATACAAACATATTGAGTGTTACCACTTATGTCTGGTCCTGTTATGTGACAGATTTATGTTGTAAAGTGTTATAAGCAAGCTAATAATCAGACCTACACTGACATTTTTTGATCATTTACCATTGATCATTTACTGTATGCGTAGAAAGACCACAAAAATACACAAAAAATTAATTTCTTTCCTCAACATTTGTTGTACATAAAAATACAGGTTGAAGATATTTGTGTATAAGGAGAACATCTCGCAAAGATGCAACAGAAATTGTACAACTGTAAATTAAAAACGGTTCTGTAAAACTGTAAATGTCAAACACGGACAACCAATCACATCATTTGCATTTTTTCAAATCTCAGGTTTGAATCAGTTTTGTTTTTCTACATCGACAGAACGTCAAGTACCACATACCTGTTCATTTTATCTGCAGCATCTCTTTTTTCATATCTAAATATTACATATCTACAAAATACCAACCCTAGACACAAGACGTATCTCCCTCACATAAAGCGAATCCTACCACTGTAAGTTTGCAATCTGTTGCGAACTTTAGACCAGAAAAACATATGTCCTAATTAAGCTTGTAATGTGTTATACTGAAAGGGCAGCTGTCATAGCGAGGACAAGATACATGTAGGTCAAGATCAAATAGTTTGAGGAAGACTAATTTCACAGTTTTGCGCATGGCCTTGCTAGAATTAACACCTGCACCGCCGACACCACAACACGCACTGTTCCAGAAACTTCTCTAGTTATAAACTTCAAAAAGAAAAAACGCTACTTAAATTTCACTTGAGCACACCATGTTCCTCTCGCGTCTGGAAAACATTCAGAGTGCCAGTGAAACAGATGTAGTGGGTAGCATATTGCGCTCTGGTAGAATCAAGTACCCGGTTGAAAGAGAAACGGCCTCCCTCGCTCTTCAAACGATAGTGGCTTCAGAACACGAAGGGTTTGTGCTTCTTGTAGCAAGCTGAATTAAAAATGCCTCATTAGGGTTTATTTTCCTTTGTTTGTGTTCCTTGGTGTATTCAGTTGGTTCGAAACTCGATTTTAAGCCTAATTCACATGTATGGAATGAAATTGTTAAATAAAGAAATGCCAAAAAATATCCTGGCTTTTTCTTACTGTCTAAATGACATCTTGTCTTTAAGCCACTCATAATACAGGAAATACTCTGAAAACTGTGTTTTTGAAACTCTTTTTTTTATACGTTTATGCTTGTGAGATAGAAAAGCCTAAAGTTTGTTATTTCCCCATTGGCTTCCAAAATGAAATTAATTGCTCGCTGCATTTATTTGCATATATTATTGCATAATATTATTGCATTATTGCATATATTATTATTATTATTAAGTAGTCTGTACTGTTACTCCACAAACTTGAGAACGTTCTGGATTGTAATATAACACAGATATGGATGGTACGGTGAAGACATACAGAAACTATGAAAGATAAAGCGTGCAGAAGACCCCTGAGGGGAAGTGAGACAGCAGCCCTCAGGGCAGAAAACTGCCATCATTGTGAAATCACCACAGGGGACATGACTACACACACACACACACACACACCGAGGTCAACAACGCCACAAAAACAATCTCTTCCATTTCAAAACTGCCGTATAGTTTGGCTTTGTCTGTTATGACTAGACGGACATAAAGGACGACACAAACAGGCGTGCGATGTAATTATAGAAAAACGTAAGTCAACTTTGTTGGGTATTTTTCTCTTCCTGTTTTGCTTTAATAGCTGGTGTTACCTTGGATTTGATGATTTAGGGATATAGTTTGTGGACCATAACAACCATAAATGTGCCTTGAAGAACATGTCATCACAAGAATCAGTTACAAACAATATCTCTTGTAAACTGAACGAATGTTCCCAGTGAAGTATAAGTATAAGCACCTGTTTTAAATTCTATAGGTTAACAGGAGAATTTTGTGATAAAACACATACAACACTAACCTTGACCAGGTATAGACAGATTTCTCATACAAACAAGCATACAGAAATGGAAGTGTTTACGTGGGTAAAAATTCCCCCAGATGAATTACATTGGTAATGCATAAGTATAAGTGTATCCACCTAAAACGTGCTCAAATAACACACATATTTGTGTATGTAAAAAAAAAAAATAATAATAAATAAATAAAGACAATTGAAAAAAAAAATAAAGCAAAAAATGCTGCTTCTCTGCCCTCCAGAACGTCTACGCGATAGACAGATTGTTTTAAAAAAGAGTTCAAATGATTGTCTGTAGTATTTAAAGCAATAGTTAAATTAAAATGATCTTCTAGTTTTAAAAAATAACTATTATTTACACTTTCAGCCATCATATGTTACATCGTATGTGTGTGTATACATATACATAAACACAAACATTAAAAAAAAATCTTTGTTTGTGACTGAAAAAGTATGTATATCTGGGATAGCAAGTAAGCAAATTAGGAGAAAATTAAAAAAAAAAATTTAAACTATTCCTCTAACAGCAATCCACACATACTGAAAACAAAGCTGAACTTATTTTGAACCTTCTTTAGTAATGACCAAGTACCAAAAAAGAAATCAACTACTTTTAATTAAACAATTAAAATAAGCTCAATTACTTAAAATAATTGTCATAAGGACGAGTCTGAAGAGTAATCAGCATGTCATGAAGTCCCATAAAATCAATAGAGTGGAATTAAACCCAGCTAAACACCATTGTGATAAGAGTTTCTAATAAATAATGTCTCTTTCTCATCTAATTTCCAAGAGCAAATGAGATGTAATCCTGCGTGTGACTCAGTAGTCTAACCTCAACATGTTCATCCCTGTCCTGAAAACATTAAAGCAGAATGTGTTTCGTGTCAGGTTCGAAGAGAAATGAATGATGTACTTGAGCTATGAGACTTTCACCTTTCTTATCAATCATTCGCTGGACATGTGACCTTCTCCTTTGGTATTTTGGAGTGATGGGAATGCCATCCACATCCAGAAACCTTTTAAAGCGGTTTTAGACACCCACAGGTTTTTAGCAGTGCTGCAAAAAATCATTATTGTGTTCTTCAGTCAAAATATATTGTATTCCTAAAACAAGATCAATTCACTTGAGAAAATACATAAAATTGTGTTATATTTATACTTCATCCTTAAACATCCTTAAAACTAAAAAAATATTTCTAGAGATTTTTTGTTTATTGTTTATTATTGCTTTTGTATTATTTTGTGCTTATTACTGTTTTTTATCATGAATCTCACTAAAATGTGTAAGTCATCTTTTATTCAACTTGAAGACAAAAAGCCTTAATATCCTCTTATTCTATAGATGCATTTAGATTTTAATTCATTTTGCTTTAAGAATTTTCAATATTTATACTGGAAAACATGATATAACAAGATCCTTGTGAAATCCTTCACCGGATCTTTAGATCATTTTAGTTCACACATTTATTGTGTCTATTGTTAATTCTATCGTCCTCTGAATCTGTATGACTCCGTATGACTGTATTCTCTGACTGTTATCTTTTATCCAAGGCAACTTAAAGTGTAACTACAGGGGCCGTTTACCTTGAGCTCAGCACTGCGCTAAAGTGCCTTATTCAAAAGCACAATGGCGATAGAGATCTTTCAATATCTCTCCAATTCACACGCTGACCCAGTCACCTCATCCCAACCACAAAGATTTCCACCACCCTATTCTCCAGTCGAAGCTATCAATCAGAACGCATCTTTCTCCAAGGCAGTCTTTTACAGCATAGATCATTTTTTAACCTCACTGAAATTAAATACGGTCTCAGAAAACAACAGAAAGCATCTTTCTATACTCCAAATAAGGATGTATGCATTGATTTTGTAATCTAGTCATGTGTCTCCCATGTGAATAATGATGGTCAATGTATGAAAAAGACATTTGATTGAAACACTTTTAATGCATATTTTATATGCAGTATTGAATCGAGTACGCAGAAAACATGCATACAAACATGTTCACAAGCAAGGCATGGGAAATATTTCAAATGCACAGTTTGCAACAGTGTTTTTATTGTTTTTGTGTCCTGCATATATTTTACCAGAGTATGTGGAGATTGTAGTGTGCCGGTCTGTTTCTGCACACTATGGTAATGTACTCATGTACCTGCCAGAATTTGTTGCCTTATTTGTATCTGAGTTTAAAGAAACAGTTCGTACAAAATTGAAAAACAAAATTCTGCCATTATTTACTTGCTGCTGTTATTTTTCAGGAATACAGTATATGTAGTGGAATACAAAAATACAGCGTGTTTTCCGGATCGTAACCAGGGCTTGTCAAGTCTTGCACCATATGTAATTTTTAAGTACTGAAATGCTTCGGCAGGACAGAATATTATCAGTGCTATCAAAGCTATCGAAGACCTGAAATATAAGAATTTAAAAAACCTGAAAGCGACTTCTTTATGAAAAACAATAACTATTGACCAATCAGAATCAAGGACTGGAACCAACGGAAAACTAAGGAGATAGAAAGCCTCAATCAGACGATTGATGATGTCATACATACTGTATAATCAATTAAAATGAACTGAATTTTCAGTTTTAAGTGCCAATTTTGTCCTTCACACACAAACACCCCAATAGTCATTTACGGTTCTAAAAACACACTTCAGCACTACAGCTACAGTACCTAGAAAGCGTTAATTTTCATAAGAGGTCTCTTCCCCTCTCATTTGACTGACGCCATCTTGACAAAGTCATTACCCTCTAAAGGGCGTGAGAGATGTAACCATTAATATTAAAACAGTCTCAAGCCCATCGAGCGTATGTCTACCTCGTTCACCTTGGGCACCAGCGTCTTATTTTACATTTTTATGTATGGCATGTCAGAGTTGAGCAGATGGTATCTGTATGAATATGGGCGGCTTGTCACCTTTTTTTATCCCCTCACACCTTTACCTGACGAATATCACTTCCTGAAACAAGACCCCCTGCAGGAAGTATTGGCAGAGGGCGAGACGTGTCAGACCGTGCTCGGTAGGATACGCCCAACACAGACATAACCTTCAGCACAAACACTCTCCACTGCCATTATTTTAAGACGTGAGCCACCGAGACGCCACCGAGACCAGACGGTTTAACATTCAGAGCTACGTTCGGTCAAATTACCGTGAAGTTACTTGTTAACCTTCTCTATCGCTTGTGTTTAATCGAAGCCAATTTCAACATTCATTCAATCATTGTTATTTCACATTGACACCAATAACCACTGGTGATTCGACATTGATCGAACTAGTTTTTTACCCTCAAGGAAGAGCCAAAGTCGCTTGATTTTTAGTAAACACCAAGTGATGCTATTTACAACTGAAAGTAGTCACTCTGGTTGTATAAAGTCCATCACATGCTGTTTTCTGAGCGGTTCCTTACAACAGCGATACACGCCAGAAAACTGTGCCAGAAACTCTAGCACAGTTTGAGAAGTCATTGCTTTCCCAGGGGATCAAATGTAAAATACTGTCCTTTCCAGCACAATTATTCTTTGACTTTCTCTATTTCACTTTCTCTCTCATACATTCCTCTTCCTGTCTTCCGCTTTAAGGTCAGTAATCAGACCATTGACACTGACTCATTGGAGGGCAGCTGGATTCACGCTCGCCGTTTGATAGATCCTCCCTCTTGATTTTCCATTTCTTATTCGTGGTGTCCACAAGATAAAGAACTTCCATCCCCTCATCTCTATATTTAAACTAGTCACCAGTTCTTCCTAATTTATCATCTACTTGCAGGTTCCTCATTGGGAGCTAATGGCTTTTGTGTAAAGAGAATGTTAGTTCATTTCGGACAGGGTAAATTTATGTACCGAGACAAGAGACCAGAGAAACAGCAAGAATGAGAAACAGAAAAAAGAAAACAGATCTTTTTGGCTACTTGAGATTTTGTCAATTTTATTTCACTGCAACTGTTACCCCAAATACTTAAAAAAATAACAATTAAAGATAAATACCTACATAAATATATAACTTTCCTCCAGATTTCATATTACTATATTGTGTCTGTAAACTCTGCCTTCTAGTTACTACCTAAATAAAACACGATATTGTACCTTTCACATGTCTATTGTGCAGTCGTACCATTATCTGTTTTTAAGTCACTTGATAAATATGCCTAAATAAAAAAATAAAATAAAAATCTAATCAAAAACATCTTAACATTAAAACAAAACAAAAGAATATATATGTGACTGTTGTGTTAAGGTTACCCTCATTGAATTCTGCCCAAATCAAGTCATTTGCATGTGGAAAGACCCATTTCCCTCTTGTATGTAATTACATTGCTTGTAGCACTAAATGACAGCTCTCTGAATCCTCAGTGCAATGCACGGTGGGTTGGGTAATTTTAGAAGAAATAAGTGACTAATTTGAAATAGCATAGTTCTTTTGCACAAACCATTTGGCCAGACACAGGCTTGTGGTAAGTTACTGCCATCTATGGTTAGAAAGGCTCAAAGATTTTCTTTTATTCCATAATGCATGGGCTTTGTGCATCTGTTTTTTAGGATAGCTTTGCTTTGAAGGACGGTTGATGAAATTATGAGATTCAGAAAATATAAAATTTGGCTAAAATTTACATTATTTTAGAGAGAGAGAGAGAGAGAGAGAGAGAGATAGAGAGAGACAGAGAGAGAGAGAGAGAGAGACAGAGAGAGAGACAGAGAGAGAGAGAGAGAGAGAGAGAGAGAGAGAGAGAGAGAGAGAGAGAGAGAGACAGAGAGAGAGAGAGAGAGAGAGAGAGAGAGAGAGAGAGAGAGAGAGAGAGAGAGAGAGAGAGAGAGAGAGAGAGAGAGAGAGAGAGAGAGAGAGAGAGAGAGAGAGAGAGAGAGAGAGAGACAGAGAGAGACAGAGACAGAGAGAGAGAGAGACAGAGAGAGAGAGAGAGAGACAGAGAGAGAGACAAGAGAGACCACAACGCTGCACCACATGTAAGCAGAAGTAAATGTCACATGCTATAAAATCGTAAATAAGCACAATATTTCCCACACTGCACTTCCTGCATGTCAATATGCTTGTCATGATACAGGCTTAGAAATGATCATCTGAGTTATATCTCACATCCATATCTGAAAAATATTCTCTTTTACTACAAGCTGCCATGCGAAAAAACAGTCGGTAATCACGCTGATTTAAAGGGATAGTTAACCCAAAAATGAACTCGAGTAATTTCCCACCCATCTGTCTGAAGAGTTATCACTCACTTTTATTGTATTGAGAAAAGAGAATCGTGAACTTCTTCTATTGTGTTCCATATAAGAAACAAAATGACAAATGAGGGTAAATGACAATAAAACATCCCTTTTAGTACCACATGCAACAAGAAAACAACAGGTTTTGGTTTGAGTTGAACATAATGGAAGTAATAAATGTCACTCGTACATAAATGTTGTGTTTAATGTTAAAGTACAAGTCTTGTGGGTTTTGTCAGATTTTCCGCCTTTCTCCGGCACCCGCAACAGTTATCTGAATTAGAATGAGTGGCACGCAATTGAGATCGGCTCCGTTCTAAATTCTCTGTGTCCACCTGCCTAATTTCAGAGGCAGGGGTATCTATCACACTCGGATAGCATCTACATCCAGCAGGCGTTTATTCTGTCGCTAACACTCTGCAAGCTAATGAATCAGAGGTGGACCAAACGCTACAAAGAGATCCTATCACAGCCTGCCACAGTGAACACAGGAAAAATGTATGCAGCCCTTTATTATAAGACAACCCAGCGGAGTGATGGATGGCCCAAATTTAGCCTCAGCAAACTTCACTGCGGCTGTGTTGATACAGGCTGATTAATGACCATGTGATCCTTTCAACAAAGAGAGGAAGATGGAGGAAGAGAGATGAGAATGAGTGAACCGTCTTCAATATTAAGTTTTATTGACTGGAGTTTAACATGATGTCTGTGCAGTTACTAATCCAGTCCAGGAAAATCGTCACACAAGGGAGCTGGAGAACCAAGGGGATGGACAATAAAAAGATCTCCAGGGGTCATTTGGAAACGTTTTAAAAAACTGCCTACATCAATCCAGTGAGGTTTGTAATACCTAAAAAAGTCAACTGTCAGCGTTTTCATTCATCTTAACAGCAGCACCTTTGGCTGGTACATACGGCCACAAAACTGCATAACTAGGGGTGGGAGAAAAAATCGATGCATCGGGATTCTTTCTCTAACGTTTCTGAATCGATTCTCAAAGATTCAGAATCGATTCTATGTCAGAACTTGTTCATCCTGAATATAACTTTGTTAAAATAAAAGCAATAAAATTAAACTTCAAGATGGGAATACTGTCAAAGAGATTCTAACTATAAACAAAAAGCATAAAAACTCTTTATTTATTTAAAATATTAAAATATAATTTAAAAATTATATGAAGAATCGTTTTGGAATCGGATCGTGAGTCCCAGAATCGGAATCGGATCGCGTAGTACCTAAAGATTCCCACCCCTATGCATAACCTGCATGCTGTATTTGTCCACATATAAATACGAATACGTAGATGCCACGTTTGACCACTCCAGACACATCCACCATTTTGGAGCATTCTGTTTCCATTGCTGCCATTTCTCACAGTACAAATCAATGAGCTTTCCAAGACGCCACCAGTATTACACAGCCACAGAGATTTCAGCTCATGTTCTTCATGAACAACTATTCTAAACTGAGATACAGCATCAAATGTAAAATACAGGTACAAAATAGTACCACCTCCAGAAAACAGGTACTGACAAAGTGTCTACTGCAAATCAATTAAAAAGATGTGATTTATATTATACAAGGCTACTTTTCAAATGACTTTCAATAGACAAACAATCATTTTACCATTATGACAGTGTCATTATGAACTCATACAAATAAAGACTAACATCAGTCTTGTTTTCTTTATAATGGCTTCACGCCAGCATGCAGTCCGTTCTTCTTCATGGTCTAATAACTATTCAGATCCATATCAAGCTGGATTTTAAAGGGCGTTGAAGTCATCTGAAAGTAATGTTTCTATAATAGCCTCCCAATGGCCCTTGTAAATATTTATAAAAGATGTCCTATTAAGATCTTGTACGGAGGTCTCGGGTCCACAGAATCTGTAAACAGTTCTTGTTTAACCTCAGTAATTTGGTTTCAGAGGTAAAGTCTAGGAGGCAACAGTGTAACCAGACAACAGAAGATCAAGTGGACACATCTCAGATCAGTCAATTCTGTTTCATTACATCTCATCAAATCACATTCTCTGGCACAGACCAGAATATCTTCCTTAATAGTTTCTGACTTATTTCTGGTTTCAGAAAGCTGTTTTCATCTGCAGTGTAAAAACACTAATCATCATGTCTTGACGTCAGACTCACCACGCCCGTGTATGTGATTTATTGCCACTGTTTGTTCATTTAACATGCCAAAGAAGTTCATGAATTTTGATAGACGATCTTGACATGCAGCAGTGATATCCAACAATACGCAATGGAAAACTAGAAAGATGTATATTTATCATAAAATATATAAACACTAAAAAATATCTTGATTTTTTAAGCTTGTTTTAATGCGTTTTGTCTTGTTTTAAATAATTATAAGTCAACCTAAAGTCCACTTGTTGAGAAACACTGTCCTATAATATTAAAAGTGACACTGGTTTAGTTATTTTATGTAGATGTGTAATAAGTAATTTGTTCAATTGACAATAAAAAAGCCTTTCCTGTAATTATAATACACTTAAATGATGACCGTTTAGAGGCTTCTGCTCCTACGTAAATGAAGTACTCCAACGCTGCCAAATAAGTTATTAGAGAAATTAGGACAATGTTAATGGGGAGCTTAAAATAATAAAAGCTTTTATGAAGCGAATGTGACCAGGCACAAATTTTCCTAGATACAAAAGACAGCCAATCGTTAGGCAGACAACCAGAAGTACACAAAAGCCACTTGGAATTTTGTTAAAGCTATGAAACAGAAATTATGATTAAACATTAATTTGTGATGATATTATTTCTTTAAATTATTAATATCATTAACAACTTACAACGCTAACCTAAGAAAAACCCTAGACAATAATACAATAAAAAAATCTAAAGAGTGAACATTTCAAGGCGTTTTTCAAGGCATTTCTAAGTTAAAATAAACCGTTCAAGAATGCACAACTTCTGTAGCTTTTTGGCCTCAACGAAAAGTTCATATTTTATATATGTCTTAGCAGATACGAAGAGGCATAAATAAAAAATTGCCTTCAAATGGGTAAAATCTAAAAGGCTGCGTTGGACTTTTCTTATATAATCGTCACTTTAAAAGCTTAAAAGTTAGACTCTAGTACCGCTTTCCTGATATATGCACTGCTCAGATGTCATAAAGTCCTCTATTATCTCTATCCTCATTGTGAGCCGACACATGCGTACAGACTCGACTTCCCCAACCTGACCGCGACAGGTACAATAACCAGGTCTTCCTCTGACTGTTGACAATGTTCTCGAACAATTAAAGCACACTGCGATTCATGTTCGTGTTTCTGGGTTAGCGAGAGGGCTGTGTTGCCGCTGAAGCCTCTCCCTCCAGGTGTGCTCAAACCTGCCAGGGAGTGTGTCAGGAAAAGGAAGCCCATGGGAGACCATTAAGCTGCAGCCTTTCTCCCTACCGAGTGGAACAGCAGGTGGGGGTAAAAATAGTGCACCATCTGTTAAAGCAGGAGAGTCGGAATATCTTTCCCGACACTCAGCGGGGACTCAATTAAAATGTGCATTTTCCACAGCGGCTGAGGGGAAAAACGTGGCCACCCCGGCCCGTGCGAGCACGCGAACGGCAGGGTTCGGGTAAAGCTAAAGGCCCCCCAGGCGGAGCAGCGTCCACATTTACTGTTCGGGTGATAGAACTGTTGAGAACTGGGCCGTTTGCTCCTTCTAGCTAATGTCTC
This sequence comes from Beaufortia kweichowensis, assembly GCA_019155185.1. Taxonomy (NCBI): domain Eukaryota; kingdom Metazoa; phylum Chordata; class Actinopteri; order Cypriniformes; family Gastromyzontidae; genus Beaufortia; species Beaufortia kweichowensis. Next base: position 1,333,569 of record CM032815.1, on the reverse strand, counting down.
TTTGTTCTAATTTTCAGTCCTTTAGAGTGCCAAAAAAAATGTTTTCGGGAGGGAAAGGAAAGCAGCACTCGTGTGAGTTTGTGTAAATACAAAACAGCTCTGACAGCACCACAAAGTATCCGAATAACACAAGGAGGATGTTTTCCATAGCAGCCAAGTCAACCATATAGAACATTAACCCTTCTTTACATCCTTAAATGACTGAAATACCACTGAATAACATGAAATCATACCGTTACAGCCGAGTAAATCTGAGCGATGCCGTTCACATGCCTTGTTTGGCTAAGGATGGGGATTCATCATAATATGGTTAATCACATTTGCATGTTTGCAGAGAAAAGTACTCGATGGAAATCGGAGCAGGTGCGGATGCTGGTGTGCGCAGGCGCTCTGCGAGGGCTTAACCATTACCCACTCCAAATTCCCAGCCAAATTAGTATGAATGTTGTGGGTAGAGACACAAGTACCACCTGGCATATGGAACAATCAAAGTAGTTAGATCTTTAGTCGAGAGACCACCTGCCAACAAACTCAAGTCTCCAAACTCTTTGTTATTTAGTCATGTGATCAAACCTGACTAGCTTTCAAATGTTGCTATCTCTATTACTGAAGACCAAGACTGTCAATTGTTAAAGTTGATGTTTTGTTTTATAGTAAAGTGGTCTTGCAGTAAATCTTATAGATAATGTTCTAGATGTAATCTTTAGGAGTTTTTAGGTTTTTCTGAGCCACACAATTCATAAACACAGCAGAGGTGTCCAGCAGCTGAATATGTGTCCTTACCTAATCCTGCTTTCTGGAAACAGCCTTCGTAAATCACCTGTCAGCGAAACCATTATTGCTCAGAGGCCTTTACAGAGCGAGAACTCAAACCGTGCAGGAGAGATCAAGCACTGGTTGGGCTTTTATTAAAAACATCTTTAAAATGAGATCATGACTGGGGCACAACAACAACAATGGACATTTTTTGGTTCATAAATAAATTACACGACAGAAAGGAAATGTACTATTAAATAATGATTAGACTATAAGTGTATCAGATAAGCTGTAACAGAAAGAAATATTTGCTGAGCATTTTTAACACTGAGTTTGTTTGGAAAGGAACAGAGACCCAACGAACCTTATTCAAACTTAATCAAACCAAACCTGACAAGTCTAAACACAACCTATATTTCAAATAACACTGACATGCTGAACAGTACACATTATATATTCCATACCGTGTATTGCTTAATAAGTCAAAAAAAGATGCAGATTCTTACGTGCCACTGGAAACGAAAGGTCAAACGCACAGCATTCTGGAATACATTTCATTACATTGCATCACAAAACAATTTTGCAATTAAGTCACAGGTGTCACCTGAGGATTAAGCACATATGGCACTTTGTTCAATAGATCCCAACTGTTTGACAGAAGACAACATCACCTGTTCAACCCCACGGCCACATTCACTTTCATAAAAACAGATTGCGCTGATAATACTTTTCCACTCCGCCGAGCAAATTATTTTCTGTTTTCACACCATATGGGCTGTGGATTTAGGGCCTAGTCTCAGAGGTTTATAGACTTTAAATGCCTGAAAGCACAACATGTGAGATCTGTGTCTACCATTGACATCAAACATCTTATACAACAAACTTACTGTCATCATCAGATGGTCCCGCATCCCGCCGGCCACTAGAGACACTGAAACAATAGTTGTGAAGTCATGAAATCACATTGTAGCTGATGTCCTGCTATACTGAAAGAGCTGTCAACCTAAATCAGTGCAGAAAGCAACTCCTCTTTAATAATGACCACCAATAAACATTGTGACTGACATTTTCTCATTCTGAGTCGCCACCTCGCCGGCCGTCTGATCTCTTTCTGTGACATCGGCCAGGTTCCTAAGCTATACAAAGTAATATCTGACTGGCTATAAAAGTCAGACTGTTTTTCTTTCAGCGACTCGCGACACTCTTTCAGCGAACTTTACAACTTGTTTGGCGGGCTTCGTTCTCCTTGGGCTGGCTTTCTTGGACGCAGAGGCCAGATACCTGGGGTTTTAATTACTGTTTTTCAATTAGCGTGCGACTACAGACACCTGCAGGTAGGTCCGCTCCGCCATTGCATAATGGCTTTCGGTTAAAACTAATTAAGACCTGTGGAGAGGGACGTACTGCTGGGATTTGAGATACTAAGTTGCAGGCGCAAGTCCTGATGAATGGACTAAACTAAAGTGATGGGACACTAGCAAACATCCAAGTGAAATTAAAGGGGCAATAACGTGGATTATATATAAGTAGGGTGCGTTCCTAGAACAGCATAACCATCAACCAATCACAGGCCTCGATATTAGTCTTTGTGAGAAAATAAAACGTGTTGATGCCTTGAAGCGCTTTTACTAATTTTTCATTTTAACAAATGTGAAATTTAGCTTTACCACATAGTATTAAAGAATAGAGGAGGTTTTTTGGGAAGGTCTCTTATGTTTTGCCCTGCAGGTTTTGCACTAAACTTGTAAGTTCACCATAAAGCATCCATAACAGTTTTAGTACATTATTTGACATGTATATTTATTTGAACATTTATTTTTGGCTTTGGAAAGACTTTAAAACACAACAATAAATAAATGCCATTGTTAGCATTCATATGTTAAAATATACTTAAAAATAAAAATCAATTACATCACTTTGTTATATATCTGGTTAGTTTAATTAACTGCTTTTCATTAAAATATGACTGACAATAATTCCCCCAAGACTTTCCATTTATTGTACTTTCTATTACAACATTCTGGAGAAGGAAAACGGATAAGAAAACGCTCAAAAATGTGAGAGAGAAAAACAGACAGCTATCTTACAGCTTGAAGGTTGTTTTTGAGCCGGTCGTATATCAGCAGAATAACTTGGCCTGTGACAGAGCTTTGCCTTGGAGCACCTTGGATATCAAACCGGCAACAGGCGTCCACATTTCCTGGGCCGCTAACACGCTAAGCATTCCAATAAGCCGATGAGAAATGCTGTTTGCTTCAAGCATCCGTATATCACTCTACGGCCTTGCTACTTGTTGACAACTATGACCTTGTTAGAATCTATAAGTGAGACATCCACTTTCGACCCATAAAACTGCAAAGCCTTGTTACACTTTTTTTCTACCCTTAAAGACAGACATGTTTATAGAAAGATGAAACCAAGTCCTATCTAACAAAACAACTTCATTTGCAAGGACTAATTTAGTTGTCTTTAGTTTTTAAATGGTGGCAATAGCAGTGATTTATTTGCGTTCTTGTCATGATTGTGGTTTAATTTTGCTATTCAAGATGTCAAATTGCTTTAATTGAAGATTATGCAAAATTATTCATATGTGCGAAAGTTAAGAGCTTGTTGATTCTTACTAATCTGCATTTTATTTCATACTGAAAAAAAAACGGTTCGTATCAATAGGATCTACTAAATTTGTCCAGAGCGAAACAGACTTTCTTATACCAATTTCTGAAATAGAAGTTTGTTTAGCACCGATTTAGCAAAACTTCCCAAACAAAACAGCCACCATAATACTTCCTTTTTTAAGAAACCAATTACCATGCTCAATTACCAAAGCGCTATTAAATGAACACTTGAATAGTATTTTAGATTATAAATCAAGGTAATTGGCAATTAGGATTTGCCTAATGGTACAGAACAAAAAACAAAGTCACTTAGATTATCCTAATAATTCTCATTTCAGAAGGATTCCCAACCCCGACTTTGATATTATTAGCATCTCATACAAACCGTTCCAGCCGTTTTGACAGTCAACAGCCTTTCTGCCACCGAGCATGTCATAAACAGGGCCTTATAAAATTGTTTTCAGCATAACTGTCATGTAAGACAGTCTGTGCCTTCAGCTCCCCGTGAGGCGGCCGCCTCAGGCCGCTGCTCAACGTTGAGACTCTCTGATCTCGAGACCTAGAGGCTATGACCTCATTAGCATAGTAGCGTAAACAAACTACGCTTTCCATAAACAGCATCCCCGCTCCGCCTGGTGCGGGCAGGGGTCGCCCTCACCTGCTGATTTGGCTCGTAATAAATAACAGTTCGAATTAGGGAAGCGCTCGGCACTCGCGTACAACCTCTGCACAACTTTCTGTTTACAAATCTGCCAGGCTAAGTGGCCCCACATTCGCTCCGGATGAATTTTATGCATTGTTATGGCCTATCCGCTCTAGCCCGTGGCTGTTTCTCCACCCGGCGGTGTGTCGCAGCGGCGTACGAGCCCAAGTAGCGGAGAACTGCCGAGGTTCGGCGTTAATGGCCCCCTTCTTAAAAGGCTCTTAGTCGAGTCGTAGTCCTAAGCCTCTCCCTGGGCTTTTCATTTGTTCTACCTCTGCAGCCCAGTCACGCCAAATAAACAACCTGCAGCATGGAGAATGGCAGCTCCTCTCTCCTCTCTAATTTAGATATCCCTGCTTCAGAGCTGAGGGAGATTAAAGAGTACGGCGCAGGGGAGTCGGCCACAGCGAGAAGCCATCTGGGTACATATCACAGACTCTCAAACCCTCTTCTTCCTGTGATCCAACCCAAAAAAATAGTCTAGACAGGCAGCATTTGCTGACAAAGACGACACATGAGACAGCTGCAACGAAGGGGGAGTTTGGCAGAATGTATTCGCAAATTAAAAGACAAACAGGCAATTCCAATAGGTCAATATTTGGTGGTTACCCATGTGAGGTCTCTCTCAAAGTTTCAAAGCATTTATTTTTAATGCATGATTTTTCATAGTTAGGTAAAGTGCCGTTTTCAGAATTGTCACATCTATAGAAATCCATATTCCTCATAAATGAGCACGTGAAAAATAACTTTTTTATGTGCTTTAAAGAGTCATCTCTTCTCTATTTATTGCTTCTGGTATGTACATTTTAATTCACAGAAATCTTTTGTCACATGTATATTTCCATTTTAAAATGGACAACTTGCGACTTTCAACATGGCTCATTCAATCCCCAAATCCTGTTTTATAACATTTAACCGCTTTATACATGCTGAAAGCATTTTCTTCTTCATAAAATGTTCTTGATTGTATTTGTACTCCCTGATCTGCTAAAGTATAATTGTTAAGGAATAAAAATCAACATACTTCAATTTAGTAAAAATGACATTTTCTCAACAGGCTTAATTCACATGCCATGATTAACAGCACTTACCTCCAATACGAGAATTCTACTTTTCACACTTTTCTCCATTAAAAATACAAGTAAAATGGAAAAACCTGACCCCGCCATCAAAAATGGCATTTTGTTACAAGAGTACAATTAGACAAAGAAAAAGTGAAAGCCAAAGAACAGCAGAGCCCATCTCCACTAGAGGTCAGCCAAACTGCTGGCAATGCAAATTGGCTACTTTAATGGCAATAATGAAAGTGGAAGGAGGAGGAGGAGAGAGAGAGTCAAGCTGGCCTGGTTTCATTGTGCTGGCAGAACAGCAGTGACATGCTGCTATTTAGAGAGCTGAAAAGAAGCCTACAGCACTGAACTGAGCCATGACAACTCTGGAAGTTCCAACGGTCCTCAAATGGGTCAGAATGGACTGAATATTAAGTAGACCCGAGCGCTAGATCTCACAGCAGCATTATGCTGAAAGTTGGACCTGCGTCTCTGGCGCTGCCTACGCTTTCTGTAAGTTGCATACGATGAAATGGCAGGAAGAACTCTGATTGCATTAAGATTATAAGGATTTCTGTGGAGCATTAATTAACTTGTGGCTTTTGGTTTAAGTGAGTTTGGAGATCCATAATTTGCATAAAAAGCATTATAAAATCAGAGATAGATAGATAGATAGATAGATAGATAGATAGATAGATAGATAGATAGATAGATAGATAGATAGATAGATAGATAGAGATAGATAGATAGATAGATAGATAGATAGATAGATAGATAGATAGATAGATAGATAGATAGATAGATAGATAGATAGACAGATAGACAGATAGACAGACAGACACTGCTGAATCAGATAATGCTTCTAATCTTTATTCGTGTTGATGTCATTGGTTTGATTCTTGCTAAGCAAAAACCTCCTCCTGACACTAAACAAATTTAATAAAAACATCTCTGAAAATAGACACAAAAGCACATCAGAGCCCATGAAAACCATCAATAACACCATCTCATGCTGCCACCTGGTGGTTCAAACTAACCTGCAATCGAAATACGTGAAGGACTAAGAACAGCAGAGTTTAACATACAGTTCATAAAAACGATTGTATTCACATTTATCAGTGCTCTAAAAGGCCACATCTGCCAGTAAATACACCTGTCATGTATAATTAACTAATGACTTCCAAAAAAAGCCTCCAATAGCCATAAAACAATTACTCAAACCGCAATGAGAGCGACCTGAGACTCGATAACTGCTGCCATTTTGGCGCCAGCTAATTGGTCGGGTTTCCAAGAATGGCGGCAATGTGGTTTGTATTTTACAGTAACACTGAAATTACTATTGGCATTCCAGGCCTAATAAATCAGATAAAAGGCTTTTCAAGAGGAAATCAACGGAGTTTGTTGTAATAGAGAGCTCGTTATACGTGTGAACCCTGTAAAACTTCCTGAAGGTTGACCTTTTCTGCCCTCTCGATTTCCTCACAGGTTCACACACAGACCACAATGTGTCATTAGCCATTTAGTGCAAGAGGAACCATTTTCACTTCGAGTAATGTCTACATTTACCCAGGTTTGGGAAATAGACATCATATTTTATGATACAAGACACTGAGAAAATAAAATTGTTCGCTGGGTAACAATAGGACCAGTCAGAAACGCCGGGAAGGTCGTTTTAAGAGTAAATTAAATGATTTAAGACTCACTTGTCCTTCAGAACAGGCTTCTGCATGTCTTCACCTCTCCAAACAGCCTTTTTTTTATTGAATACAAAATCTGAGTACAACAAAATGGCATTAATTAGTATACAAAAAAAATCTGGTATGGAAGGCTCAACACTAGAACTAGAATTAAATTCCAGATAAAAGATAAAACAAAATATTTAAAGTAACAAAGAATACAAAAATAGGAAACAAGAACGAAAAGAAATAATAATAATGATAATAATAAAAATAATAATATAAGGAAAATATTATTATACCAAATTATACAATATAAACAAATTAAATAGTTTAACTGCCTTTGGATTTTTCATTTTACAAAGGGCATCTGAGAAGTATTTTAGATCATTTTTAAACACTGTAAACAAGGGAGGAGATTTTAGATATCTACATTTATGTATAAAGTATTTTGCTAATAATATAATATTATTAATCAGATGATACAAAACAGAGCTCTCTTTGGTTAATCCGTACATTATATCTTGTAAGGTTAGCCATTTTTGCGATCTGCTTGAGTCTTGTCTTGTATGAAATGAACATTTAGGCAATCAACAATTGCCTAATTAATATTTATAAGTCACGCTGATAATATGCAACCACACCCCCAAATTTTGTACCACTTTTTTTGACAATACAAAATATCCATGTCCCTCAGAAATATATCCTGAGGTTTCTGACATTACTGTTCACCCGCAGCTCATTGTAGTCTTTACCACTATTGATTTTTATCATAGATAAGGCTACTAAATCTCCCGGAGAGCTCTAAATCTCTCATGTCTTCGCCCAGAAGCATTAACTTCCACAGCATGCAACAGAAAATGATCTTTTCTTTCTGGTTTTGAGGGACTTCTTCCCTGTCCTCTCTCAGGAGATAAGCTTTTGTCATGCTGCAGAGGTCAGTAGAGAGATACAACATACTTGAAGTCATTCATGTAAATATTTGGTGTTAACAATTACTAAAAATGAAGCAATTAAATTACTACAACTAAATTATTTTTTCATCCACAAAAAAGGAAAGTAAGGGACTATTCATTTTTAAGTAATTTAATTAGTTATTGCATACACTTCCAACAATTTTGTATAAAACAATATTGAGTTTAACTAAATTTAGGCAAGAAATTAGTTAGAAATGTGTTAAAAATTCATTCTTTTTTCATTCGTATTGAAAATTGTAATGTTTACTGCTTTCTACAGATATATAACTAGTATCTCTTTGTTAACTATTTAATTAACATATATAGGCCTAGTTCTGGACTATGTGGTTGCCAGTAACACCAAACCCAAATGTGTCAAAACCATCTCGTAGTTTGACACTAAAACATGTAAACCACTTCCTCACATAATCCGGTTATGTGAAGGAAACCCAAAGCCATATGGGTTTAAAGATAAAAGACATTTTCTGTCTCACTTGTCATGTACTGTAATGTTACAAATAACATGAACTGGGTTTATAATTTTAACATGGATGGAGAAGACATAATAGTTTTGGTTGTGTCTGAATAATGTAATAATGATGGCTCTTCGTTGAGAATGTCTTTCAAATATTAATAACCGAGCAGCATATGGATTTAGATGCGCTTTGATCACGACACTCTTGTTTAACCTTTCAAATTATTTTTCCATGCGTAAATGCAAACTGCTTCAAACATCACAGAACAAACTGAAATCGAATGACACTCTGTGATAGACGTATGAGAAAAATCTGTATTTTACAACCACAAATTGTGTTTGTCTAAAGATCAAAGCAAACAGAAATTGCAGCATTATGTATCATCACACAGCGTATCATCAAGATGAGATTAAAAGCCAAAACTCAGTCCATTATTTTCACAGGTCATTGAAATGGTCCCAGAACAAAATACACTTTCCATTAAAGCTGAAGCTGTAAACGGTTTGATTTCAGTAGAGAAGTTGTGAACAGAAAATTACCATAACCTATTTGGTGACAATCTTCCCTTTGTAGACATTTTAATTGAATTTAAAGAAATAGCCCTAAATAAAAATTGTGTAATATTTACTCACACTCATGTCAACAAAACACCAAACAACACAAAGTTCATATGAAGTTGTTTATGTTATGTTTACTTTTCTGTAGCTGTATGAACAGACTAAAGCCATGATTCACTTCCATTTCTCTCCAGCTCTTAAATATGGAGGAGATCTGATGTCATTTGTTCATGTGTCTCATGAGAACCACCATATTTGATGTTTCTCCCATAAAACTATTATACGGCTTCAGAAATATATTTTTAAGTTTGACACAGATTGCCACTATTACCCATCAATGTTGAAATAATTTTTTTCTGCAGTAATTCTGCAGTGGTGGGACATGAGGGCAAGTAAAACATTTGGATGAACTATTCCTGTAAATCCATAATGTAATTCTGTAGAGGCACGCAGGCTATAACTTCTTCATCCTTCAACGCACGGTCCAGTTTCTAGTCTGACTGCGTTTATTCATCTTTCTCTGACACAGAAGTTGTTGGGTTCATCTTCAGAGACAGAAACCAAAAGGCCACAATCATTGCACAAAACACATATGTACAAACAAACGAACAGAACGTTTCTCTCCGAGTCAGCTGTTTGCTCGCACAGGACGTCATTCAGCCATTATTTATGTCCATGAAGACAGCGCTTAGAAGAATGTCTCTCGGCACAGAGGACACGTGGATTTGTTGCTAGATGTGAACCATTTATACTGTGGAATGAAAGGAAATGGAAACAACCAATCAGTGAGGAGCGAGAAATGTTCGAGAACACTCAAGGCTGCACAATTTGCTGATTTTGAAATATCTGCGGGATTGCAGAAATAAAGTGAGACAGATTCATGATTTAGGACCTCAATAGGAAGAAGAAAATCATTTAAGTCCTAAGTGTGTTGCTGACCTTCTGAAGGGTTTTAAAGCTTTGTAGTGAATGGGGTGCATTGCCACAAACAATAAATGCCTGTAAAGTCAAAACTGACCCTACTACATTCCTTTATACACATTAATGGTTTTGTTGCGCAAAATTTCATTAGGTTTTGAAAAAACAACTTGCTTTGCCATTGAAACAATCATGTTGTCTGATACATAGTTTAATATAAAAAAAAAAACTAGCTTAAAATACATAAGATGTTAGTTAACTTCTGAATATGTAAGGGCAGTATAGCTGGACCAGTAAAACAGATTTTAATGCTGATGTTACTGCAACATAATCCTGACAAACAGTTTGAGGGATTTTGGTCTTATATAATTTGTTTGCCTGTTGGCTAGACAGAAAACTAATGCCAAGGGATAAGTAAACCGACTTCAGAAATCAGTTTTCACATTTATATTTCTTACATTCATAAATATTATATTTTAATATTCACCTGATAAAATCAAGTTCTACTCTAAATACTCATTTCTCCAAATAACGTCACATAAGAGAAGTAAAAACTTTAAGCTCGACATTCACACAATGCAAATTTCACACATATACTCAAAAAATCTTAATAATTTTGAAAATCAAAATAATTCAATTCTTAATTCAAGAGTTTGTGTGAATGTGATACTCACCAGACAGGCAGAATGAAACTTCTTCTTGCAGGTACGGCAGGCTTTCTTTGGCAGCGAGTAATTGGATCCGTGGATGACAGAGAAGCAGATCATACAGTCTTCAACCCCCTCAAACCGCTTGTCAACATTATTCTTCCACAGAGACAGACCCTCCAGGATACTCCCATTCTACTCCCAACCAAAACAGCAATTTTCAAATTAGTTTGCATTTGTTTACTAAGCTCTTGACAAAAATAACTTGTGCGTGAGAAGTTTCAATAGTTTTGTATTTTTATTAAATATACAGTTTCTGTCAGGAACTTTTTTTTAAAGGAATATAATCTCTAAAACAAATATAAAAGAGGCTTGTCCCTAATAATCACGTACCTGGTGCGTGAGGTACGTGCTGAGCTGAAGCATCCAATTGCGCCACTGCTGGACGGCCACGCCCACTCTCCGCCCACTCTCCACTGAGATGGATCCAAGAGGGTAATTCTGAGGCAGCTGAATCACCAGTTCTATAAAAATATCATCCACAGAGTACGTAGCGATCACCTCCCGCGTGGTAGAACGTGCTTTCACCTGAAAACATGCAAATCACACCACACTTACAGTAAAGCTACTGTATAAGAACACGAAAGAAGCTTTTCATCGCTGCTCACCGTCATGTTTTCAAAAGTCAAGGTGCTGGACTGCACAGACGCGATCTCCTGCGCAGACAACACGCCGCTGACATACTTGCTGGTGAATTTATCCACCGTGCTGAAGACGCGTTTCTCTTGGCTGTTCCACCATAGGCGCACCATGGCGGGCAGGTCTTTCAGCGCACCGTAGTACACAGAACACGCCAGATGAGGCACTTCAAACTGCAGGCCATCGGTTTCTAAAACATGCGGCAAATTAAATAAGAACACACAGGCGTGACAAACAGGAGGGTATTTGAGAGGTGAAACGCACTTCGGGGCGAGAGGCACAAGCTCTCGGTGAAGAAGGTCTTGGGTTCTTTGCTGGAGGGTTCTGCTGGCTGGCCGGGCAGCGATGGGCTCTCCGGCATCAGACGGAACAGATGCAGCAGAAGTTTATGAAGAGAACGGGTTTTTTTCAAATGTTGTGAGTACTGAGCTCGAAGCTGGAACACAAAGACAAATGTTTGCGTTACTGAAAAGAAGCACACAGACCTCTCATCTCTGTTAAAAGAGTCATCAGAGATTTTACTCACGTGTGAAGAAGACGCCTTAAAGAAGGTCAGAAGCAGTTTCCATGCCAGCAGATATCCCAGAATGCAGCAGTGCTCCTCACTGAGGGGTTGAACCACGGCAAACTCGCCCACTTGCACAGCACCTAGAATATTCTCCAGCAGCTCTTCTGTGGCCGTGAGGATGCTCATCAACGCTGCCGGAGGAGACCTACATAAAGTGCGCGCGCACAGAAATACGTTGTATTTCACAATTGTACTTCAAGCATTACAGTAATAGCATCCAAAATTATGACCCTACATTATTCCCATAAAATTTTCTGATGCCTTATACCATCTTATAGATGTTTACATGAATGCATTTTATTTTTCATGCATTATTCGATTTTTCTTAAACAGTGTCAGGATGTGTGCATGTGTCTTACAAGCACGGCTCCTCCCCATCTTCATCCTCAGATTTGGCTCTGGCGCTCTCGCTGTCGCTCTCCGGCAACAGAGGCATCACCCTGCACGATATTAAACACATCACTCTTATTTCACTTAAAAACTCCACACCCGTCTCCTGAGAGGAGCCTACATCAACACACAGACTCATTCACGGGCTGTAATGGACAGAACGTTACAGCAAAAGCTAAGAAAAGATCAGTTTTCCAGCCCTGTGAAGAACAAAACCCATTCTCTCCCAGAGGCACACGCCCTCAATAAAAAGTATTTAATTGAACTGAAAGCAATTGTATCACAGATTGAACTCCTGCAGTGTGACCTCAGGCTTGTACTGGTTTTGCTGGACTCCTTTTACCAGAGCAACCTGGAAGGAAGCATTATTGAATGGGTGCTGAAGAACAAGCAGAAAACAACAGTCTAGACAGTCTTAAAGGGACAGTCCACCCAAAAATAAACATCAAAATATCTTCTGTATATGTTCTTTCTGAAGCAGAAGAGATAGTCACACTGGTTCTGACATTGACATTGTACCTCAGAGTAAATAATAAAATAATTTAGATTTTTGGGTGAACTATCCCTTTAAGACAGTTTTAAATGCAGTTTTCAAACTATTTCATTTTTTGAAATGTTAAGACAGTTTTAAATGCAGTTTTAAAACTATTTCAATTATTTCAACTGTTTAAACCTGTTAACCATCACTGTCAACCGTCCACAGGTGGAACACTTATGTTATTTTATATTTCACTTTATTATTTCATAGTTGAATTCTAATCTAATCATGATAAACTATATTGATGGAAAGGTCTAATCCTCCAGGATAAATATTTTACAATTTTCACAATAATAAACTAACTAAAATTTTTGTATAAAAAATATTAATTTTAAAATTTAATTTAAAAGAAATGATAAATAATAAAATATGAAAAATTTAAAAAATTGTAGTTCGGAAAGTGACGGACTGATTCTACTTGAATATCTATATTTTGGAAACACATAAAGAAGAAAAGAACTCTATAGAAGGATAAAGTGTTTTTACTTGTGCAGTATATGGTAGACGGCGAGCTGTAACGGGCGAGCTTTGAAGAGCAGCAGGGGCGAGAGGGTGTTCAGCAGGGTCTGCACAGGCTCCGGCAGGCTGCTTTTCTCATTGGCCACGAACCGAGGCGGAAGTTTATTCTGTGTTAGGAGCTCCACAGGAACGTAGATAAGAGCTTCCCCAACTGACCGCAGCACAGCCAGGGGAAACGCCGGGTCGTCTGGTTCTGTAAAGTCCACTGAGATGAAAGAATAACACGTTACGGCCATGCTGCGTTGTATGACTATATATACAGGCAAACTTGTTTGGAAAAACTTACTGGGAATTTTAATTAGCAGAGGAAGCAGAAGGTTGTAAATTCCCTCAACAAAGAATTCCTTCCATTCAGATGTCAGTTCGGGAGGTAGTTGCTCCACCACACCAGCAGGGGGCGATGTGAAAAACCAGTTGAGCTTCACGATCAGCTCACAGGTCTCACACACAAACATCTGCACCCAAGGGTTCCAAAACACGCTGCTGTTTTCACTAACCGTCTGCGAGACACAATCATACATCATACTGATTAGAAATGACATTCGTTTAGATCGGTGTCTGATACTTCAGCCATTTGTGTAAAGCACCGCATATGTCATTTACACCTGGCATTAAAATGTGATCTGTTTAAAATGCATATTTGATCGAGCACTGAGATGGAAATCTCTAGAAGGTGCAGAAAGTGTCACTGTGAACCTCTTCTGCATACAAACAGTGTGAATGATGAAACGTCACCTCGAGCCACGCCAGCATGGAGCAGAGCAGAAGATCCCAGTGAGTGTTTCCCAAAACCGTGGGAGAATGATCCACCAAACAGCACAGGAAACGCATCATCTCTACAGCCAATAAGAGCCCTGAGGCAGACACTTTTCCAAGGTCACTACAAATCAAAATATATAAATGCGGGAACAGATTAAGGAAAAATGTGATATATCATAATTTATTACGTAATGTGATTAATTATGTGTCATACAATAATGCAGCAAAAACGAATTTTATTAAATTATATTTAAACAATGGAATATGCATATTTGCAAAATTTCTATATATTGCGCAGACCTACAACAGGCATAAAATTACTTTAGGATAATGAGCTGTATTTGTTTTGTAAGTTTTACCGTTTTAATATTTGTATATTTATTACTATACTTATTATATATTTTTATATTGTATTTATTGTTATTTCATATTTTGGATGTGTACTTGCCCTGACAATGATTTCACTGGCCTCAGAAAATCTAATACTTTTTATTTTTAACAACATTATATCTACCAACAACAGATAGTTATTATAATAATAATTATTGCATACAAAAATAAGGCCAAACTCAAACCAACAAGCATTACGGGCTATAGCTCTGACGTAAGCATTGCTGACATCAAGTCTGACATCATCCCCATCAAAGAGCTGTAGCACAGACACACCTGTTGAAAAGAAACCATTCCTCTCTGCTGTTCCTCCATTCTGCAATTGTGACTAAAACAGCCAATAAAATCTCGTCCTCCGTAGTCGTATCAGCCTGCAGACAGCAGTGCAACACAGCCAGACACGCCCGCATGCCTACACAAACACGCACATCAGTTAAATTGAGTGTGATTGGGGGTGTTCAGTCTACATGACTCATCATGTGCTGTGTGTGTATAATATTAATCTCACTGTCGATGCAGTCGTGTTCTCTGTCTTGCCAATTAAGGAGCTCTGCGACGCACAGGGCCACGAGCGAATCTCTCTGCTCATTGGCTAGAAACGGACACAACACCTGCAACGTGCTCACTCTGTGATCTGTGAGGGGGAAGAAACTGACATACACGGAAACAAGACACAGAATTAGAAAGAACGTCACTCAGTGATTTTTAGACGAGAAAACATATGCCTTGACATTAGTTTATAAAATCCTATATTTGTGTACGCATCACACGGTTCTGGAAACTTTCTACCTTTCCACATTGCTGCATAAATTCTTGATGTCACTTGGGTCGATTGTGTTGTTGTGGATGTATTTTGCCAAAGACAGTGACCAGAGAGAGCCTTCTTCCTGTGACCTGTGATCAAAGCATCATTCAATTTAATGATATTAATTTAAACTTTTATAGCTTTTATTATATTAGTCCTTATTTTTAAATGATTTTAAAACATTTTCGGGTCATTATAAATTACCACTGTGTATGACGTGCTATAAAAGCACTATTTAAAGAGCCTTGCCTATATAAAGACAATAATATATCAGCCAGGTCATGTATTTGACCAGCCAAATTTTGGAAATCAGTGATAAAAAGATTTTTTAAAATAATAGTTACCTTGTGTAAAGTGTGTCTATAACAGTGGTGTTGATCAGGCTGTTGTTTTTGATTTTCTCCTGTAAGCTACAGGACTGCAGGAGGTTGTGATATTCAGACACAAGATGGGGTGACAGCTCCATTTCCTCACACCACTGAAGTGCATAGAGGATCTCTGAAACTACACAAAACAAATACACGATCACATAGATGCATCAGATCAAACTTACTTTTATGCATTACTTTCAATTAAAAACTGAATGAATGAACAAATCTAGCTCACCGATCTGTTTAAGATTAGGAATTTCAGAGAGGTCTGCTGCCACCTGCTGGTCATCGGCTGATATCGCATTGTGGATGATTCTGCCCAGTAATGCACTTACAGAAAGATGAGCAGGCATCCTGTTAGACATCCTGAATTTCCACACGTCCACACTGGGATAGTCACCCGTCACTCTCAGACGCCCACACAGCAGAGGACGTTTTACCCACTGCAGAAATACACAAAGAGCACTTTTCAAAATCAAAACATCAACAAAGCTGATTAAAAAAATCAATAAAAGCAGTGATTCTGCAATTGGTGTGTCTGCCTTGTTTTAACCTCGCTTGTGATTGGTCGAGTACCTGAGGGGGCAGGGTCTGTCTGCTGCGGCTCCATTCATCCTCGGTAGGGGTGAGACAGCTGATGAACTGAGGCAGGAGACAGCTGTTCTTCTGGGCTGAAGTGATGGTCTGAGTCAGGCTTTCCACCGCTTGGACCAGAACCTGCAGACTGTGTGACATCAATGTGAAAAATTGGCCTTGGAATTTATTTATACTTTTTAGTTAATATAGTTAATGTAAAGAGGTTGAACCTTTTGACTGTCAGTGGTGCAGTAAGCAGCTGGTTTTTAACCCAGATGGCGATACTGTGGAGGATGGTGCCCTGTGTGACCCCTGCACCCAGATGAGTGATCAACGAATCAACTCCTGCAGTGTAAGCACGTTTCAGCTTCAGCACGAGAGCATCTGTAGATCCAAAAAACATGCACAATTACTGGGTTATTCAGAAAACGTTTATTTAAACCATTGAGAGTAAGTTTGCATATATCTATAGCAAAGTGTATGATAAAATGTATATATTTATCCGAAGTGTAATAAAACAAATTTATCACAAATATTGAAACAAGACATTAACGATGCAGCTGCTTGTTTACAGCAACTAAAGTTATACATAAACACTCTTGGAGAAATGCTGTAATAGACCTACCCGAAAGGTGTGTGATGGTTTGATCCTGCGCACACAGCTGGAAAACAGTTATAAGAAGCTCTTCAGCAGATGTCAGCAGCAGACAGCCCTTAACAGAGGAGAAGAAGGTGGCTGCCACATCAGAGATGAAGGACACCAGAGGTTCCATGTTCCCGGCGTCAGACATGCCCTTCGCTTCTGACAGGGTCCCGTGGAGTTTCTCAATAATCTGTTCCACATAGATCTTGCCGATGAGAGGCTCTGCAGAGAGAAAACATTGTGAAATAACACATATTGTGAAATTCAGACAAAGATATGGCTTACTTAGTTACAGCATGCACCAGTAAATCGAAAACGTAAATATGTAAAACATTTTGATTTCATGATGACTTTAAAACAAGACGATGTGCAAACCATTGTTATGTTGCTGTGACAGAGCAAGACTGATGAGAGGCCAGCCGTGTGCATGACGAGAGGAGATTGGAGAGGACGAGGATGATGATGAAGGAGATCCTCGCAGACCCATCGCACAAAGCTCGCCAGCCAGACCGACCAACCTCTCTCCTAACACGGGCCCTCTCAGCCAGCCGGCACACACCTCCATATGAACAGAATCTGTGCACGCCTGCGAAAGAGAGAAGAATATTTATTTCAGATTTGTTTGACACAAAGTCAAATAAATGTAAGCTTATTCAAAATGAAATCTAAAAGGTACCTTTTGAATGAGTTGAAGTGTAACAGACCAGTTTAAATCCCTCTGTTATAAAGAAAAAATAAAGCCACTTAATATCAGTTGGTTATTTTTACATGTTTGTAAATAAGAAAATGGTATAAAATACAGTTTTACAGCCTACATATTTTTTATTCATATGGCACATTTATTTAAGTTATTCCTTGGGACTCGAACCCAAAACCTTAGTATTATAAGCACAATGCTCAATCAGTTAAACTACAGAACGTTTTGAACTTTGTCAATGTTTAAAGCTAACACACACAGAATAAAACATCTTACACTGATGTGATTGAGAATCAGAGTCTTATCATCACTGGATCTGCAGCACTGCAAACAACTGAACACCATGTCCACCAAAAAATCTGTGTCCTTCCTGCCTTCCTGTTTTAACCACACAGCTACTCTCTCCATGAGGAAGTGGACGGCCGGGCTCTCGGCTAAGGGTCCGAGCTCAGACCCCATTTCAGGCTTTATATTCTCCAGCTTCAGCAGCACCATGAACACCTGAGGGTTCGGAAACGCCCCGAGCAGCTGAGACAAAAACCGCAGGTGTCTTTCCGAGTCACGTTCGCTCACGTACACCATGTTGAGCTCTGCCAGCTGGCAAACCAAATCCAGCAGGTGTCCATTTCTTAAGGGACAATCTTGTATCTCCTGCGTATCGGTGGGCTCCACCACCATTACATCCTTCTGAAGCCCCTCTCCCTGACCTCGTTCTTCTTGGTCCGAGAAGCAGATTTTCACAGCTTTCTTCTTTTTGTGCCGTTTAATGTCACTCATGTTCGGGTTCTGCATAATCTGCAGAAGCGACGCAACGCCTTCCAAGGCGGTCGGTTGGGCGTCTTCACTGTCCACGTATCGTGTACACAAGCGACCCAAACCCTCCCAGAAGTCCGACAGCAGTCTCTGGAAGGTTGTAGCCTCTTTCCCAGTCGTCCGCTTTTCCCAGGAGAGCAGCATATCTGAGACTTGTGAAAACAGAGGACCGGTCTGCAGCGATGGGTTCTCCAGAGCTCTATCGATCAAAGGCAGGAGCTGTGAAGAAAGAATTCAATGCTAAAGCGTTACAACTTTCATACATATTTTTAAGAGCGGCACAGCGGCTACAGAAAAATAAATGTCAAGCTAATGTAAATACATTAAATTCAGGGCATATCAGAGCACATTATTCTGTTTCTTGGAGATGAATCCTTAGTCCACACACTTGCTTATTTAATTTATTTTAACACAAAGTAACCAAATCTGTACTGACATTCAGCGTAACAGCAACAACAGATTTTCCTTCCAAACAGACGACTCACAGACCTGTTCAGAGATCAGCATGTTCTGGATGCTTTTCTGCTCCTGTTCGTCTCCAGCGTTTTGTAGGATGATAAACCGCAAACACTCCATTGTGGCAAAAACAATAGCAGCGCTTTCGGTGGGACTGGATGTGGCGCGCTCACTCGACAACCTGGATCAAACACATCAAATGAATAACTAGATAACTAAAGCAATTCCTCAACATTCCAAAATCGTTAGTAGTGCCAAACCTTAGATTTTAGATTACTCACCCATGAATGACTGATGTGAGGAACGTTCTAGAGAAGTCCAGGTTGGGCTGCGTGACCTCTGCTGGCAGTTTGCTGATGAAGGGCAGAAGATTGGGGTGCAAACTTGTCGCCAAACCTCGACCACCTTCTTTGAGCAGCACCCAGAGTTTTGGCATCACACCTTTTCTGGCATTAACATGCGTCCAGCAGTTCTGCACCAACAAAGAAACTTTTTAAATAAATTGGCACGTGTAAAGATGCAGTAAGATGTCAACCAAAAATAAGATCTGTTTATATATTCCCAGTGTTCTGTCTCAAGTCTCACCTCAACACAAGACAGAATATGGAGGACCGCCTCCCACAGAGGAGGCAGAACCATCGGGTCTGTGTCATCAATAGACAGCAGAACAGCAGAACACGCTCTGGACGCCTCGGCCTGGATCAGCTGTGGCGTCTGCTCGCACATTGTGGCTATCACTTCGAAGAAAGCCCCTCGAATCTAAAAAACAAAACCGACTTTAACAACCTTTTTGAGAACACCCATAATAATTTTGAACCAATGGGATTTCATGGTGGGTGGAGTAACAGAATGTCCAGTTCACCTGTGGAGTCTTGTGTTTGCTGTACTTCCAGAACTTTGCCTGTGCAATGAGCTGGGCCAACCGCTCCTTCAGCGCGTCTCTGTCCTGATCGGGTAAAACACTTAGCAATCTCTTGAGGGCCAGAAGAGAGCTGGTCAATAGACGTATATACTTAGCCTCTCTCTCCTCCTCTGGCACACTCCTATAAAAACACATTGATACAAAATAGATATTTTATTGATAGAACATAAATATTTTATGTTGATTATGTAATTGTAATTTTTTAAATATATTTTGATATCATTTAAATTGACTTTGCGAACTTCATCATTATCGTATCACATATCGTGCATTGAATTATTTTATACAAGTTATCATATATTGCATTTTTCCTCAATTCCTCACTAACATTTTTACATACAATAACACACTTACTGGGGGTCACTAAGCGTTTCAGCCGTTTCTTTTAGCAAATTGTCTTGAAGAACCTGAAAAATCACAGAATTTTGATAAACTGTATTATTCATTTCTGCAACATCCAAATAAGTTTTTAATACCCAGTGTAGATCGATCTAGTCTGGTTACGCATCTTACATTCAGAACTTCATCTTTGCAGAAGCTGACCGCCTCCGGCTGTTTATTGAGTGGAAATGCAGCGTTGAAAGCAGCGCCGGCAGCCGAGGCTGCGGGAGAGTATGTGTCACACTGAGAAATGAGCCAGTGACCCATAATGCTTTTCAGGTAGGGAGCGAGATTCCTCTTGACTTTTAATACCAGCTGCTCAAAGGCCTGTTGTGTGGCTTCTCGAACACGGCGGTCATGATCCTGATAAAAACAAAGCAAATACATAATGAGTACTTTGCATTTACGTAAATACGCAACTGTGTGTAACTGCTGTATAGATATTGTTGTCTTACCACTGATATTCTGCAGTATATCCGTGGCCAGTATGGAAGGACACCTTTCACAATATCAGGCTGTCGCTCTTGACACATCGCTCCAAACTCCTGAACTGCCTGAAATACACATTGAAGACATTTATGGGCCAATTTAGTGCCGTACTGTACACCTGCAGCTAAATGAAGGATTATATTACAAATGATTGTGTGTTTGAATGTTGTGTCTTGGCTGACAGTCGTGTCTAAAGGCAATGAGAAACGTTTCTCCTCACAGACCATTTTTATTTGTTACAAATCATTTCAAATCAATATTTCATGTCCAATAATTTGCTCATGTGTCACACCATTTTGACAGATGCTGTTATCCTTACAATGCATTCAAAGTATAAACCCATGAACTTTGGGTTGCTATCACAACGCTGAACAACAACTGAACTACAGAAACACTTCATTTACAACACAATGTACTGTGAGATTATTGTTCAGGTGACAATTATATCTACCTTTAGTTTAGTGACTGCATCTCTTTTAGAAAGCTTTCGAAGAACCAAGCGGAAGTCTGCATCAACCAGATTGTCAATCTCTTCAGCCCCCTGCACAGCAGGTACATATCCTGGATCATTGGATGTCGAAACACCGAATCCGACAAAGCCAGGCACGACCCCACTCTCCCTCGCCAACAGATCTGCAGCTCTGCCACTGCTAGATGGCTAGAAAACAGAAAACACAGGCTGGTCTTACACATCTGTCTGCTCTGAGATGTACATCTATTTTATATTTAAAATATATATTAATGTCATTAATCAACATCAAAGCTTTACTTTTCAATTGCGTGATATGGGGTTACTGAACACACGTGACCTCAGGACTCTTACACACGGAATTACATAACAGATAAGTGACGTCAATGATTTACAGATTTTTATTATAACAGAGAATTAAATGATTTGTAAATATATAAAACTGTCGATATCAGAACGATTCATGTTAGTGTGATGTACTTTGTCATACTGTCATAGATTGCAACACTTGGCGGTTTTAATGTCAAACAAGTACGTGTTATTTAAGTAAGTTTGTCATTTAAATAACTTGTCTTAAAGCTGTAAGAGATGTTATTAGTTAGACGTTCGTCTTACCCGAACATTTCCTTTCGTTCTCTGTTTATTTTTGCCTCCCATGCTGCTGTCGGACGAGCGTCTGTTCCGACTTCACTGCACTCGGTAACGTCGCGCGGTTATGACGTCACGCTTGCGCGTCCAGAATACTGTGTGGTTCACGTGTGGATCGTCTAACGTGGGTTTGCTGCGTAGTCGCTGTTGTTTTGTGTACATGTGATCATGTTTCTGTTTATTTATTGAATTTGTGATGTTTTATAATAGTTTCATAAACTGTTGTCATGTGTGTTTAAAGTGAAAGATGAGCGAAGACGTGGAGCGTGTGTTGATTCAGCTTCAGGATGAGAGCGGTGAGGTGCTCGGATCCCCTTTCGATGTACCGCTGGACATCAACCCGGATAAACTACAGCTGGTCTGCAATGCACTTTTACAGAAGGTGGGAAACATAAACTTCAATTATTTACACTTATGCATCTAGAACATGTTATTATCAAAAATAATATAGTTATTATAGCATTCGAGCTATACTTGTTTATTATACCTTTAGATATTAGACACAGTTCAGATATTAAAAGTATTAAGAATATCAATTATCAAGACCTATACATTTAAACCCCCTTTAACAATATGTTATAACCTTGAATATGATTTATGACAGATCTATAATCAATAGTTTTGAAGTTATACTGTAATATACGTAGTTGTTGAAGCTCTAATATTGACGCTGTCATATAGATGACGTAACATGCAAAATAGTTTCCTGCGTTGTGAAGAGGCCCTAGACAATTATTTAATATACTGACCCAATTAATATTTTGTCTGACCAAAGGAGGAGCCTGTACCCTTTCTGTTCTTCGTGAAAGATGCGGAGGTGGTGTCGTCTCTGGGCACCTGCATAAAGACTTTGGGTCTGGAGACTGAGCAGGTGCTTCCTGTGGTGTACCAGCCGCAGGCTGTGTTTCGGGTACGGGCCGTTGCTCGATGCACCAGCTCTTTGGAGGGCCACACTGAAGCAGTCATCTCTGTGGCCTTTAGCCCAACTGGGAAGTGAGTTAACTGCCTAATTCAATAACATTATATGTTCTTTAATAGAAAGTTACGTAAACTGCCTTTATACATTTTGGCAGGGAAACTTATGGTGGGAATTGATTTTTTTGTTACTCAGATATCTGGCCAGTGGATCTGGGGACACAACAGTCAGGTTCTGGGATCTGACTACAGAAACTCCACACCATACTGCCAGAGGTCAGTTCACCTCTAAAACGTTATCAAAACAAGTGCATCTGGAACTTGAACCCTGTATCTTACATTCTGATTCTGTCTGTCATGTCTCATAAGGTCACAAGCACTGGGTTTTATCCATCGCCTGGTCTCCAGATGGCAAGAAGTTGGCATCAGGGTGCAAAAACAGTCAGGTGAGCTTGTTCTGTTGGCATTACAGTGTGCAATAAGAAACCGTGTTGTCTAAATGTTGTCGTCCTTGCAGATCTTCCTGTGGGATCCAGTCACAGGAAGTCAAATAGGAAAGACTTTGACAGGACACACGAAGTGGATCACCTGGCTGTCCTGGGAACCACTGCACCTGTAAGTGATGACAAAAGTAAAGAAATAATATTGTTGTACAACATGTAATCTAATTCCAATCAATGATTAATATTCACACTTCATTACAGGAACCCAGAGTGCCGGTATTTGGCTAGTTCCTCTAAAGACTGCTCAGTCCGGATATGGGACACAGTTTTGGGCCGCTGTGACAAGATCATGACAGGTCACACACAGTCTGTTACGTGTGTAAAGTGGGGCGGTGATGGACTCTTGTACACCTCATCTCAAGACAGAACTATTAAAGTGTGGAGAGCCAAAGATGTAAGAACTTAAAATGTGTTTTTTTTCTCATTAAAGTTACATGCAACATAAAAATGTAAAATATTTTACTATTATAATATTGTTATAATATTTATAATATATAATGTTATAAAAAACATGTTGTTTTGAATACCTTTTGTCCACATTACAGGGGGTTCAGTGTCGCACACTTCATGGTCATGCTCACTGGGTGAACTCATTAGCTCTCAGTACAGATTACGTTCTGCGTACAGGAGCATTTGAACCAGCCACCGCCACCATAAACCCAAAGGATCTTACTGGCTCATGTATGTGTGTGTATATAGTTTTCATCAACATTCACTCTCTGTATTTGTTTTATGTTCATGTAATTTGAATGGGAATGGTTATGCTTTTCACAGTGGAAGAGATCAAGGAGAAAGCATTGATGCGCTACAACAATGTCAGAGTAAGTCTTTTCATATAGTATACATATACAGTTTATATATAGTAGATATGACCAAGAAAAATGTTCTTTACCTGATTTTATCTGTAAAGGGTAAAGATCATGAAAGGCTAGTGTCCGGTTCAGATGACTTCACGATGTTCTTGTGGAACCCAGCAGAGGAAAAGAAGCCAGTGGCTCGTATGACGGGTCACCAAGCGCTTGTCAACGAGGTGCTTTTCTCTCCAGACACACGGCTGATTGCCAGCGCTTCTTTGATAAATCTATCAAGATCTGGGATGGAAAGACTGGCAAGTAAGGAAATGGAATTTGACTGGTACTTGTAATACAAACATACTCTGTGTTTCCAGTAGCAAACACTAGGGGGCACTCTGATGACATTAACCTCTCAATGTTTTGTTTCTTCACAAATGGTGTCTTTTAAAACATAAAAAAGAACAATATACTAACATGCATGTCAAACGAGTCATTGTGTCTAAACGAGTACAATGATGATGTGCAGGTACCTGACCTCGCTTCGGGGTCATGTTGGGCCGGTGTACCAGGTGGCGTGGTCAGCTGACAGCCGTCTCCTGGTGAGTGGCAGTAGTGACAGCACTCTGAAGGTGTGGGATGTCAAAACAGCCAAACTGAGCGTAGATCTGCCGGGCCACGCTGATGAGGTAAGACACTGAATAGATTTAGTTCAGAGATTACGAGGAGGTCAGACAGCTTGGGATGCTGTAAGGCTTTAGGATGTACAATGCATATGTATATGTTGTTTATTAATACTGTAGTGTGTTAATTACAAGTGTTAAAATCGTGTTAAATTAGTTAATAAAATAATTAAATAATTAAAACTTTAATTATTGAAATGTTTTACATTTAGTTTTAGCAAGAACATTGCAACGCTTTAAGAACATTAAAGACCAGTGTAGTAAAATAGTTTTGCAGGCAATATTTGTACCTAAAAAAACTCACTGTTTTATTGTTTAGGTTTTTGCTGTTGACTGGAGTCCCGATGGGCAGAGGGTGGCCAGCGGAGGAAAGGACAAATGTTTAAGAATGTGAGTTACTTCAATGTGTTCAACAGCTACTATCGACTCCACGCATGCACAGTGTCGTACATCACAGCACCTGGTAGAAACACCTGGCACGTCTTATCTCTTTTCTCCCTTTAGATGGAGGCGGTAGCCACAGAAACCAGAGGTCCCTGGCTCTGCGCGCAACAGCCAATCAGGCGCCTCGACGCAGCAATTGATGGCCCGCCCCACAGGACAACGGATTGCGGTGTCAGAACGAGAAGGCTCGACTTAATCATTCAACAAAACCGCCCGGACAGCTTCACAATAGCTGACATACATAGCACTCTCTCATGTTGTCGGCCAGATGGCGAGAATAAGATAACGTGAAATGTGGCTTCACGTCTCTCGTGTGCCATTGCCCTGTGGAATCTGCAGCCAAGCTTGCCTGGTCTAATCTATGTAATCTTCCCTACACACACCTTCTTTGTAATTAACTTAATCCCTAATGCTGTGATACAGGCGGCATTAACTGGGTCTGTTCCAGCACAGAGAGATAACCAGCGGCGTCACAGCAGCTCGCACTACGTCAACAGAGACGGTTTCTCATTAAACTGGCAGTAAAAGAAATTTGATGGGATCCATGTTGTGTGTGTGTGTGTGTTTTCTTTTTATATTGAATAGACATTGTTGCTAATGCACAACACATTTAGCTGCATGTTTATAATTTACAAGACACAATTCAAAGAGTTTTCATTTTTCAGTATTGATTCTGTGGGGTTTATTGGCCATTCAACAAAGTCACAGTGAACCAATTAAATCAGCTTATTAAATCATTTTCAATCTATTTCAGCATTGTTTTGATAAGTATCTCTGACATAAGCAAGAGGCTAAAGAGATGTTTCTGCCGACGATTGTATTGACAACATAAAAGCTCAATATAAACAAATATTGTGCAACAAAAAACAGCTGCCATTTACATCTTGAATACGGCTAAGAGTATTTTTAACAGGATTACACATAGCAATACAAAGCAATAATACTTCAGTTCCCATCTTGGCATGATTCAGTAGACGGCTTTGAAGCCCTGGTTCTGACAATACTGCTCAGGCATGCAGGTTCAATATTTTGATTAATTTGTTTTTTTACAAAAAACTAATTTACACATTTTTTACGATTACGCACAGCTCAGAGCAGTTTACATGTAAGCCAAGATGAAATAAAATGTGCATTACGTCCACTTTTCTGTGCACCTTTTACTTTGTTTATTGTGCCACATAAGCAGACCGTCTCACGACAATCTTGACAAAAGCACGGTGATGAGAAGACACTTGCGTTACTATCTAGAAGTGAAGAGTGCAAATTAATGACACGCTTTTGTCCTCGTGTTCATCAGAAATGTTTTTGTGCATCACAACACATAAAAGCTACATTTTCCTGCTCCTCATTCTCAACTATCCAGACACAGATGGCTAGTTTAATCCATTCCTCTAAGCCAGAGGTCACATTTAAAGTCTGGATCTTTTTAACTTGATTGACGTGGCCAAGTGTGTTTGGACAGTCCATTCGGTCTCAGTCAGTCCTGTGCAGATTTTGTCCTGGTCTATGTTCAGTCTGTCCTCCAGACGTTGTTCAGTAGCTTCACAACCTCTTCATAGAGAACAAAGACGATGGCCACGTCCAGACACACCCGACCGAGTCGTGGGACTGTGCCTTTGTAGAACCTGTAATGCAAGAGAGGAAAAGATTAAAACAAATTGTGGAGTAGATGTTGGAAAAAATAATCATTTGGAGGTAAATCATACGCCTGAGGGCCCTCGTTCTTCAGAATTTGGAAAGCGCAGTCCATTGTGCTCTTGTAGCGATGAGCCTCCAAACCCTAAATTATAAAAATATTTAAATCATTTAAAATGAAATCATTTTCTGTCATTTACGCAAGTAATATATAAATCTCCATCATGCCCCTGCTAACCTGCATCCTCGTTTTCACCACATCAAGAGGCGTGTTTCCAAAAACACTCGCTGCCCCGGCTGTCGCACCAAACAGCGCTGTAACCAGCGGGTGCATGTCACGACCCGGGTCATCACCTGAACATAAAGGCAACATTTTTCACCATTTTATTTGATACTTCACAAATTATTGCTGAATACAGAAGGGTGATGTAACATCCTCACCTTTGTACCAGTTGCGCAACACGTTCATGACATAAAAGCGTATCGCCTGGTTGCTCCCCTGTTTCAGAAGTGTAGCTGTCAGTCCTTGATATGTTCCTCGAACACCTGCAAACAAAGAGTCAATTTCCTCCTCATACTGTCTGAGGTAATAAAACGATAAAGATTTTTGGTGTCTAACTCAAGTACCTTGATCTCTGATAATTTCTCTTACACCATGAAAGAACCCTCGGTAACGTGGCCTCAATGAACACTGGTCATGAATGAACTTCACCTGCAAAAAACGAGACATATTTTTGCTGTTTTTGATAGATACCATGAACTCACAACAGCAAAATGAACCATTAAGAGTCCAACCTTGACCGTCTCCATCGGACAGACCACCAAAACCGCCTCTGCGATTCCCGCTCCAAGCCCGCAAAGCAAACTTCCTTTGTTGTCAAGGCGACCCGTGGCGTCTCTCATCGGGTTACTAAGCACCTCGAATGTTCCAAATCTGCCAGTATGTCAACAATAAACAAGTAAGAAAAGGTGAAGAGACACCACTGATGATGTGAAGATGCGTTTCTTACCGTACAGCTGATTTTGGGATGGATCCATACAGCAGAGAGCTAAGACCTCTGTACAGACCTCTCAACCCATGATCTTGCACCGTCAGCTTCACACAGTCTCCTACATAAAGAATTACACAAAACTTTTAGAAAAATCATTTGGAGCATCACTAGAACATACCGTTCTGTGTCTATCTATCAAAATATTATAATATAATTGTATTAACATAATATGCTGTAATCACTTCCTAGACGTTGCAAAAGGCTTGTCATATTTGTAAAGTGTGAAAATTTTGTTTAACAGGAAGTGAACAGACTGTTCATGGACTAAAGTTGAAACTTGTATTCACACATTTTATTCATTCATTCATTTCATTAATGAACTGTTTGTTTCCCTCACCTATGCCTCTATAGCGAGGCGGGTTTGCTCTTTCGTCTAGCTGTAGCTGGGTCTTTACGTACTCTGTTGGGAATGTAATGCATATCTCAATGCCTCCTGCAATGCCTCCTGGGAAAAAAAAAAAAGATATCGCCAGTAAACACAACTTCATATCAGCATGTCTAAATGACATACAGTGACATCAGCAGCAACATATGCGAATAACTAAACCATACAGCTGTTTCACTTCTATCAAAGACATGTCAAGGTCGATTAATTTTAGAAATGCAATTCTACTTTCAACCAAATCAGTATTGTTTGTTTTGTGTTGTGGTGGTATAGGATTACACAGTAAATGGTATTGTTTATTGCAATGAATAATAATAAATTAAATATTTGTGTGTATTAAAATAAGAGTTTTTAGCTGAGTCATAGCAGTCCATGAGCCATCAAAGACATACAAGTCATGAGCTTCATTACAATGACAGAAGCCAGAAATTGGAAGTGTTGAAACAAAAGGACAAACAAATAACAAAAGCTTTATTTAACATTTATAAACAGACATGATAGATGATGATCTTAGCACGTTTATTTACTGTTTATACAGAGACACGCGATCTTCTATTGTGTTTATGCTATAAATATTGAATGCTCGTTTATTTAAATCTATCTATTTAAATCGTGGGTTATGGAAGGGAACGTGCATGTATGTGCGCACATCTGATCCACGCATGACTGTTGTTGTGCGCTCGGGCATAATGGGGTGTCGCATGACCCACCAAAACATTCACGCTCGTCTGCTTCAAACGCAAACCCAATGAGACATTTACCTGCGAGAATAGCCTTCCATGGATGGGTGATTTTTCTCCCTCCGATCGCAGCGGCCGCTAAATTCCTCTGACCCGGATAAACGTTGGGAATTGGGGTAAAGGTGCCCATCGAGCACGCGCTGCCCAAACAGTGCGCGGAGGGAATCCGGGTCAACGGATGCTGGTGTTGCGTTGTGCATCCTCGCTTCGATATCGCATCTTTACACGGTCCCTCCGAAACAGAGAAGGGTTTGTACAAAGACGACATGTTTTAATGATGTTTTACCCCTAAAAAAAAGCGGGTCATGCGTGCTTTTTTGCCCGGTGCGTTATGACGACACGCACGATGCCTCTGCCCAATAGGAGGAGCCAACACAATCACAGACGGACCAGTCTGGGGCGTGGCGCTGCGGAGCTCATGAATATTAATGTAGAGGTCAGGAGCGAGCTCAGCCATTGGTCCGATTTCACAATTTGGGTAATTTATGGCATACGCAGTTTTTATTATATTAGTAAGGACAATAAAGCCACTTGCATTACTGTATTTTATTTCTTTCTTATTTTTTTCTTTTTTGTTATCGCGTTAAATCTTAAAATCTACATATTATGTTTTATTACAAACATTTAATTTCTTTTATTACAAACAATATATAATTACATCTATAGAATATAATAGAATACCAAAATATATATATATATATATATATATATATATATATATATATATATATATATATAATAATATAGTATAATATAATAATTAATGCATGGTAAGTAAATTATAAGTAAAAAACTGTATGTAACTGTATTTATTAACTATATGTGACCCTGACATTTCTGTGATTTACTGTTTTCTACATAAAATCATTCTACAAAGTGTAAATAACATTCTGTGAAAATGCAATCTTGATATCTCTTATACTGACTGAGAATGGCCATGTCAAAGCTTGAAATCATAGTGAAAACAATGATTGCAATCCAACTTTGATGTAATCTTAAAAAATTACATTATTAGCCTGGTTTTAAATATTTGTAAATAGTTATTTGATGTACATCAGGTCCATACATTACATTACAAGTGTTTTATGTCTTGACTGTGAATGTTATGGGTGTTTATTTGTGTTGGGTAACAGCTGGTGTGAATTGCTATTATATGTTCACTGGAGTGCAAACCTTATTTGCAGTTTATGTCATGTAGACATGCACAGAGTCCATTTAAATGACACAAAACAGATGTTGGAATCCTTTGTATCTGAAGTCTAAGCTGTGGCATTCTCAGAATGGGTGATTTGACGTGTCACCATAAATTGTGTGTGAGTGGGTGGGTGAGACCTTACTTTTGCACCCTGTGTGATACTGGTCCACCTTTAATAAATTATATTTGCACATCAGCGGAAACAGAGAAACTACAATCTTAACAGCATCTTAAGTTTATTAGGGTGCTTCTTAGCATTTGATTAAAGTGTAAATACGATTTGGTAAATGGGGGATCATTTAAATGCTGAAACAATAACTAAAATGTACTTGTTAACAGGTAAAATAACACAGCACATGTTGTTCTACACGCTGTTTGCTTCGGTTTCTAAAAAGCTTGTGTCCTGGCACTTCTGTCTTTCCTCATAAGCTAACAGCTCATAATCACCCTGAAGGAACTGTCGGACACCTCTAGCTTTTGGATGTTTCTGGACTAAATGATGTTGACAATTCCATACGCGTCCACATGAACTCTCAGCTTGAGGCAACTTTAAGTTTTGGCTACCTCAGAGAACACCTGCATGCAGGGTTTGTGTTTACAGGGTTGTAAAGATATACTCTTCTCTCCACTTTATCTTTTAGTGTTAATTATGAAGGCCACCTTTAGAAGTCTTACACCCATTAAAAAAGATGACTTAGCTGGGAAAGCCATGCCTTGCCACAACATAACACAGGGCTACAGGTATGTGGAACATACAGAAATGTAAATGAAAAAGATATATGTATGTTAAATATTATAAAGATATAATAATTTATACAATATAATAATATAGAATATAACAATGTTAGAATGTTAAAAATAACAATTTATCCAGTTTGTTAACACAACCTGAAATTTTGCAATTAACAATTAGTTTTTAAATACATTACAATAAATCAAACACGCTGTTTTAACTGTTTAACAATTTTAAATGTACATGGTGTATACACCTTTGACGTAATGTGTCTATATGAAAAAGATGTGTTACATATATGTTATTTGACAACATTGCACATAATAGCATCATGTTTAAAATATAGCAAAAACATTATTAAATCACTAAAGTAAAAAAATCACTAAAAGTAATCACTAGTGAAAACCAAGTACAAGATATCTATTCATGACCATTAGAATATCCTTTATCCTTAAAAAAGTTCAATTTCCTCAAGGCTGAAAAAATGAAGAGCATGTAATGCAATTTCTGAAATATGATGTGTTTCTCTGAAACAAATAATTGGATTTAGCTTGGTAACAGAAAAGCACTTAAATGCTGTTCTTGACCTCAAACAGAAATAATACTGTATTATTAAAGACTAACCTATTCAGTCACACGGTGCAGTGTTTACAAGTGGGGTAAATTCAGGTAAATTAGGACACTTTTGACACTGAGATGACTGTCAAAAATGTTCTTTTTTACCTGAATTCACCCTATATGATCAAATATATATGACAAACTTGATTTTTAAAAACAAAATGTTCACATAAATTAGAAAAAATATATAGAAAAAGAAAATGGGGAATTGTAGTACATTCAACTGTTTTTCACTCCGTCAAACAACAGACACTTTGCCTGCAAAAAAAAATCACATCATTACAATTGCACAAAAATAAAGGAAATTGACTTTACTAATGTCATGTAGGAAAACTCTAATAGCATAATTGATTATTTTAGGGTATTTTTTCTATTATGATACTATTCTTCTATTTTCTTTCATGCTAAAAGATTTGTTTTAATTGTGTTGTAGTGAAATAAAGCGTCTGGTCACCTCATGCCAGCGTAATGTGTCACGTGGCAGCCCAAGATGGCAATGTGGACAACAGCTGACAGACTCCACGCCCTCCTCCTCCTCCTCCTCATCATCCTCCTCCTCCTCATCATCCTCCTCCTCCTTTATCTCTCTCGGTCGATAACTGTCCCACAGAGGAAATGATACAGATCGAGAGGAGTGGGCGATTCCAAA
Source organism: Beaufortia kweichowensis (assembly GCA_019155185.1). Classification (NCBI taxonomy): domain Eukaryota; kingdom Metazoa; phylum Chordata; class Actinopteri; order Cypriniformes; family Gastromyzontidae; genus Beaufortia; species Beaufortia kweichowensis. Next base: position 1,301,740 of record CM032815.1, on the reverse strand, counting down.
ATGAGGTCGGGGGTCTCGCTGGTATTTTACACGCTCGCCACTAGAGGGCAATATTGAAGCTTCACTGTCCACCTGCAGGCAAAACATTTACAGCACCATCTGGTGGACAGACACTAGAATAGCATGTTATATTTTGCAACGCTACATAATTTACAACCAGTTGAAATGGTTGCAACAAGACTCTGAATGCATGCCAGGACAATGAAACCCAATCTCAGAGAGCATCTAGTGCCAAAAAGCCAGACAAAATTGATACTTATTCTATTACAGCATGGCCTATATTTGATATCATGCAGCTCGAGAACAAAACAGTGTGTGTCACTTTACCTGACTTATGTTGAGCTCCTCCATAGACAAAGATTTTAAACAATACCAACAGAGTTCAAGGGCTGCTCCTACAGTAAAGCAGACAATCTGTCATTTTTTATATAAATAAACATATATATGCCCATACAAAAGAAGATTCACAAATAAATTCTATTTATGCCGTGTTACTTCTAGACTGCAAGATAGTCAAAAAGTACTTACCTAAAAAGTGAAAATGCTTTTATCATTTATTCACCCTCATATCATTGTAAACCTGTAGTTTTTCAAAACCACTTTGTTTGACTCCAAACTACTTGAGACATTTCTCAAAATATCTTTTTGTGGTCCAGAGAAGAAACAGTCACAGGTTTTGAACAACATGTGGGTGAAGAAATAATGACAGAATGTTTATTTTTGGGTGAACTACCCCTTTAAGTCTCCTGCAGTCTCCAGTTATCTGTTCCCTTTTTTCATTAAGTTTTAGATGAACAGTATAGCTCTGTATCATTGTATGTCAGTAATTGTCAAATATCTGTCTGTTTTTAGTTTTATTAAGAAATTTGTCAATAAATATCCAAAACAAAGTTGATTTTTGATTCTTTGATACTTTGTGAACTCAATGAAGTCTTCTGAGCTATAAAAGAACAACCATTGCCAATAAAATTGTCCTTTGGATGTTAATTGGAAACTGGCTGTGTACCCCACATCCTGTGCCAATAGGAAGTAAGAGCGTTTTAAATCATACTTTCTACCATGATTTATTTTAAACACAAAACAAACACCCCAAAATATCACAAAGCAAATTAAGCTTGCGTGTCTGGCCACTGTTTCCCATCAGCCATCTGAGTAAACAGCATCTGGATTTCAGTCTTAAATATTTGCTCAGGAACAGATTACACAGCACATTGAATGTATTTTATCTTTGTGTCAGTGTTTATCAGCTGGGCAACAGTAACAGGTTCAGACTTACTCTGTGTATCCAGAGGAGTGGCTGCCAAAGCTTCAGTGATGTTTGGGGTCTGACTGGATTCAGATTTCACACCCTCATTCATCCAACAGTTCTCGTCCTCACATGGAATGGCCTGTTTATTATTATATAATGAATAGAATAGAATAGAATAGAATAGAATAGAATAGAATAGAATAGAATAGAATAGAATAGAATAGAATAGAATAGAATAGAATAGAATAGAATAGAATAGAATAGAGATGAACAGTCAGACAGTCATTATTGCAAAACAACCCTGACAAGAAGCAAATGGATATTTTATCACCCTGAAGGAGTCTATTATAAAATAGCGAATGACCAACAGACTGTATAATATCTCTTTTATTATATCCCTATTTAAATGGACATGAAATATCGATTAAAGCTGAAATTACAGTATTTTATTATGTGACAAGAGACCATAGAATGATACACATGACAAACTAGCACAGCTTTGAAAAAAATCAGTTGTGCAAGATAATGATCAATTATACTGTTCAGTGGTCATTTTATAACAATAATTTATAGCAGAATGCAGCGATTGATCAATACGTACGAAGCATTTCAGAGCGTTGCAGAGACATCTCTCTATTATTAATCTCAATACAGATTAATGTGATGATAAAGAAGCAAATCTGACCTGCTCGTGTTGGTCCTGTGGAGAGGTTTGCTCCTTGTTCCTGTTGTCGGTAGGATTCCTTCTGTTTTTGTGTAAGTTAGAGATCCAAAATGAATCCAGATGAAGGCACACGTACATGTTGTTTTTGTTAGTTTTCTCTTATGTGTTAAAAAATTCACTATGAAATATCCCTCACTTTACAAATGCCTTCTTGCACAATGTTGAAAGATCAAAACTATTGCATTACATCAAAAGTTTTGTTTCTGTTCAATTAGAAAAAACATAATATTATGTTTGCAAAAATATTAAAATGCTATATAGAATGCTTAACAGAGTGTCAGATGTACATAAACACACACACACGTGTGATGTTGACAGAACTAATCCAGCCAGTAACTTAAGTTAAACTGGAGTCAAGTTTGGAGCAACCAAGAGAATAAATTGTGATGAGGAGCCACTTCAATTTCTTTCTTGTGGCAATGTTTTGATTTTGACAAAACCTAGACTGTCTTTCACAGTTACAGCAGTTTACCCCTCATCGTGAGGTTATCAATGAATTCATCTGGCAACAAATTACACACATTACACTAGACTGTCCCCAGCCGTCACCTTTTAATGCACTCTGGTGCTAGTCAGAACCCAAAGCATGGAGATCTCACTTACCCCACTTGGGCTGCTTGGCCGTGGTATAGCGTCGCAGCCATCTCCCTGACCTCTCGTTTCCGTGGGAGCAGGCCGTTTTGGTTTTACCCGCTCTCTCTTTCTCTGTCTCTCTGCCTCTCTCGCCCTTTCTTCTCACGGAACGGAAACTCTGGCCGTTCAATATTTGATGAATCTCAATGGCTCACAAGCAGATTTGCTGTAAAGAGTGACAGCAATAGAGCTCAGGTGTCAGGCCTCATCTGCCAGAGTCAGTCAGTGGGTCTGGACCTCCCAGCAGAGGATAAAGACCCCTGAGGGACATTTTAACCCATCTGCCACAACAGCACTCATGTAAGCATCAAATGGATGATGCCCTAGAGACAAGAGAGCTGTTTACACACACACAGTATGAACCTAATATAGTACCAGAGAGAGTGAACGAGTGTGTGTGTGGAGCAATATTTATGGGCTTTTCTTCATTCGTGGGCACTTTGGGCCCTTTGGACTTTTAGAAATTAAACCACCACTTCATACACACACTATTATATTTCAATTTGTCCGCTAATGATCGCCAGCAGCGTGCGTAAATGCATCACAGGAGAACTGGGGCATAATGAACCTCCACCACATCTGAAATTATGTACTGCGTTTGATAGCAATTTGTGCACCAATAACAGTCATTTAAAGGAATAGTTCACCCAAAAATAAAAATTCTTCCATCATTTATTCACCCTCATCATTATAAAGCTGTATAACTTTCTTTCATGTGCAAAACACAGAAGATATTTTGAAGAACGCTAGTAACCAAACAAAACCGGTACCCATTGACTTTCATTGTATGGACACAAAACCACTCTTCTCAAAATATCTTCTTTGGTGTTACACAGAGAAGTCACATAAAGGTTTTGAATGATGTGAAGGTGAATAAATGATGAGTGAACTATCCCTTTAAATGACATTTTAAGCAACTCTTTTGTCTTGATCAGGCCAATTTTGTAGCCAGTATTTTACAGCCAGTATCCTAAATGCACACAAACAATATTTATCCTGCTTTTCGCATAATTTGACAAATAATTTGTGTGTGTGTTCGGTTCTGTAGAGGATCCAGGCAATGAGCTTGTTACTCTGAAGGTGGTGCCACTTCACAGAGCTGCTGGCTAAGTGCTTATAGAGGGTGAGTCATTCAGACCTTCACCTTTATTCTCTCAGATTCATTCTCTCTGACTTCATCAGCCCCTCAACCCTCTTCACCTCCCCTCTCTCTTATTTTAAATGCACCAGCGACCAAAACAGCAGATGAATGAAGTGTCGATGTTGTTTTCCGCTCACTGTGCTTCCAAACGTTAACCTTCTGCAGGTGTTTCTGCAGGGCTGATTGTGCTCAACACTTTTCAGGAAGAATTGGCGAGCGTGAGCACTATTAGCGTGCGGGCTTGTGTGTGTGGGTGTGTGGGGGGTTCGACTACATTCGTGAGGGCCAAATTTTGAGCATCTTCTCATGGATATAAAGAGCATGTCCAAAAAAAGATGTGAGGAGTGTCATCCGCTATTTCAAATGCAATTTTTACATCACTGTCAAAAACCTTGTATGTCTCTACAATAAAGATTTTTTTCAAATCTTTATTTTTTGCTTGCATGTGCGTAAAATGTAGCAGTCATAACACAGTTTCTAGATAGCTAGTTAGATTATTAAGACATTCTAAACACCTACAGCAGGCAGTTACAGCATCCCTCTTGTTTCAGTGACAGAGTATTCAAAGCTCTTTAATGGAAACATGACGGCTGGTGCATGCTGGGAGCAAAAAAGCCCAACGCCAGTGCTGTCAAAGAGCATTCTCCCCCCAGCGAGTGAAATGAACATTTTGAATTGATTCAGAAAAAAATAATTTCACAGTCTTTAATGTGAAACTTCTAGTATGAGACATATTAAAGCCATGCACCAGGTACATTTAAAATCAATGAACGCCGTTTGACACCAAAATCTGACGTAAATGTAAAAACATACAGCTCGTCTTGCGAGACAGAACGGTAGACACTGGCAATCAGCTCCTTACGAACCCGCTGACAGCTCTTACGGGGAAAGCAGAGGGTATAATTGAATGGTAATTGCATGGCAATTATCATCATGCATAAAGGTTTGGCATACAAAAAAGGATCGGGGAAGAGATTTTTTTATTCTATTTTTTTAACATCCTCTCTGAGATTTAAATGATTCTGTTCAATTATGGTTAATCATTGAAATTCAGGGAGGGCATAAATGATGCTGCCTGTCTACAAAGGCAGCAGAGAGCTTCGAGGCACTTTCGAGCACCTTGGAGCGCGCGCGTGTCACGGAGAAAGTTTTAGCGCGAGTGTTTTCGCCATGCCGTGTTGGTTGGTTGGCTTGGCAGAATGCATCATTAGAGCTGCCTTCTGAGTCATAGTCATTATCAGGCACTTTTTACCTCTTAAGTGTTGGAGCCTCTGTACATAAGGCTGTGTTTACGGCTGGCACACGAATACGCAACAGATGGGGAACGTGGGGACGTTTATAGATTTTGCATTATAGATTTTTAACAGTCAGGCGTCCGCTGATAGTAATTATTGGAGTAACTCGTTGCATGTTGTTATTAAACTGTACAAAATGGAGGTAGAGGTAGAAGCAAGTAAGTGGCCATGACTCACCAGCATCTGACTGCAGCGCTGCGAGACTTCTCCGCATTTACACCCATTTCAGCGGCCCTTTGAGTTTAAACACAAAAGCAGACAGAAAAAAGAAAAGAAACACACCCCGTCCCCGCAGCCCTTTCTGGTCACTAATGGAAAATTTTCGCCATGGTTAATTTGCACCGGGATCGACCACTTAGGGCGATAGGATCGAAAGCCGTAGACGTTTAGAGTGCATCAGCATGACAATGAACGTCTACTTGGGGTTAAAGCCCACCATTGTGAGGTCACAGCCGTGTCTTAACCAAATACACGAGCAAACTAAATTGGAGAGACCCGAAACAACGGGCGGGCAGATGGGCGCGTGCTTGTGTTTGCATGCGTGGCACTTGCCTAATGCGAGGGTTTTTGGGGAATGATTGAGTTCTGCATTGTGTCCAAAGTCGGGATGTGGGGGAGTGGGCTGCTGTTTGTGAGAGAGAGAGAGAGAGAGAGAGAGAGAGAGAGTAAGTGCTGGAGGTTCTGCAGTGGTGCATGGCAGTAGATGACTCACCCGTCAATCATGTGACTCATTAATCACTGCAGCTTTCTCTCTCCCCACCCCTCTCTTTCATTTGGTCTCAGTGTGTCTCCCTGCCTGTTCCCTTTTCACATTACTCTTTTTATTACAGATACTTTTTATTTACAAATGACTTTCATTTACCACTTTCTTCTCACTAAATGGCATCAATTTCAAAAGGTTGAAACTTGATTTGTTGTTGATTATTTGAGTTATAGATAGATTTATATGACTCATTGTGTATGAAATGTGTTCAAATACACTTGTTTATCATTTGTATTTCTGCCTTTGATTGATAAATATTATTCCTTGTTTTACCCTTATAACAGAGAACATGAGTAATGCAGTTTTTAAGGATGATTAAGCTGCATTTGGATTTCTGTTTATTAGGCATGTCTAGTTTCAGCATTAAATGAACACTAAAATCAGCTTAGAAATAAAAGCTCATAGAAAACAGAGATAAAATAATGTATTTGGCATGCTGCTTCAAACTCTCAGTGACGTCAAATGCAAGTTCTGTTGCAGGTGAGATAAGAAATGGCATATATAGCCTTGGCATTCACCCTTTTGATAGAGAAATTAATTACAGAGCAATTTTGCTCCGAATCTGATCAAAGATATTCCAATAAGACATTTTTAAAAAACTGACTTTAATAAAATAATTGCTTTTATTTTCGTCATATAGCAAAACTAGTAATCAACATGCTGTTATTTACACATTGCACACACAATTGTTTATTTGACACTGTACAACTTACAATCTGGAAGTTGACAACAACAAATTCCTTTCACAAGACGGTTTTACTGATGAAAACACTTGCTATAGTAATTTTGAGTTCTCCTTCTTTGTATTTTTTTTTTTTTTTTTTAAATAATCACAGTTTGATCAAAGAGGCGTTTTTCCCCAAATTTGTCTTTTGACTTTTTTTTTTTTAGATTTTTTTAAAGATGCAAATACAGATAGACGTGCAAACTGTTCACCCTCCGATTAAACTTCAGACATCTGAAAACTGATTTTTAACAACAAACATTATCATACAGCGTTCTGTTGGCCTTTGGGACAAAAATCCTGTACTCAGTTGTTGAACGTTGGACGTAACCCACAGCAACGGGCATTTTTAAAATAGTAAGTTTTGGCAGGATGTAAAGTTTACATGAAATCACATGTTTACAGGTAGAGAGTTTCACCAAGCAGATTGACAGGGCACCGACCTAGTGAAGATATTCACCGTTTTGCATTTCTGTGAATAAAATGGAAGATTCAGTTTCAAGCATTGTTTACAGCGTGCGTGACAGAATTAGTTTTAGTGGTGCAAGACCTGCATGCACATGGATGAGCTAAAACAGTGATCAGTATTAAGGCAATAGGAACATTGATCAAAACATTCCAACAGACCCTCGAGAAAAGCCTGTAATAATTTGACTGTTACCTGTTTTTGTAACTAGTGTCATAACAATTATTACTGTGCCCCGCAGTATCATGAATTCAACTCCGAGCATCGCTTTCCAGTGAATCAAGTGTTTCCTAAAGAAAATAAATATTTGTGTAAACTCTTGCATTTGGCACCTAAAATTTATTATTTTCTTAATGTCCTTTTGTTTTTTTTTTTTTTATTTTTTTGACATGCAAGAGAATCAAAACATACCTGAATGAAACCTTACAAATTCACCTGTGTATTCTCTCACCAAATTAAAATGTAAACTGCGAGAGAAACCAAATGAGTGCACGCAGAGAGGCTCTGATATAACAGCACCGTCTCTTCCGTTCCTGATTTGGAATGTATCAAAAAACAAGAGTGGAGAAGAAACACCTAACTGTCTTTTAACAGCCCCGTCGCTCAAAAACTCTTTCGGTTTTTACCCAGAATTCTCCTCACTCTTTCATCGCTTTCAATGTTTCATCGCTTAAGAATATCCTGAACTCCGACTGCCTAAAATAATCTACGGTTGTAATAAATCTTTTCAATGAAGTTCTCAAGTTCTTCATCACTGTCCTGTGGAGACTCTGGCTCATCGTACACATAGTCTGGATGATACACGTAAGAGGAAGCTCTCCCGCTGGGAGGAGAACGTGGTTTGGGCATGGGGAGAGCCTGGTAAGTTCGGGGATGGGGGAGAATGTAATTAGATATGACCGTGTCCGGTTGTGGGTATGGGCTCGGGGTGCGTTGAGGGGCTTGTGCCCATTTCCAGTCCCTTGCCTTTGCCCTGTCTCTGTACCTGCGTTTCGGAGGTTTGAGGCCATAGCCCATGGCGCCCCCAAAATTGTAGTCAAATGAGAGAGCGGGATTTGTATAGAACCGGGGTTTAGGAGGAGGAAAGAAGACAGGGTAATAGGCTCGATATGGCTTTTGATAATAAGGGAACGAGGGATAGGCCAGAAACTGCTTCTGTGGTTTAAACCAGTAGTCCTGCTTGCTGAGCTTGCCTTTATTTTTCTCCTTGTACCATTTCTTATACGGATTGACCGCATGAGAGGATTTCTTAGGTGACTTGGGATATTGATATGCCTGAGGTCTCGGCTTGGCTTTCAGAGGAACCAAAGGGCGGAAACGAGGGGCGTTATTAGGAGGTAAATCCTTCCTTTTTTTCTTCTTCTCCTGGACGTCACTGATTATCTCGACCACATCATCGGCAGGCAGGTGGAGCTTGCTGGAAATTTCAATCAGCTTGTCGATCGTCTGGGGATCCATTTCGTCATCATCATCACTGTCCTCCACCTCATTAGAGCGCTTGTCCTCAGCCACGTTGTTTAAAAGAGCAGCCTCCTTCATGTCTCTCATGTAGGACGATGCTTTTTGCTTTCTGCCCATGTACTCCAGAAGCATGTCGGAGGCGATGTCAGCCAACCTCTGCTCCTCCTCACGCGCCTCCTGTGCCTCCGCCTCCTGCCGCCTCACCTCCTCCTGCTCCGCTCGTGCCCGCGCCTCTTCCTCTTTGCGGGTTAAAATCTCTTCCTCCTCTTCCTCCACAAAGTCAAAATCATCCATGAAGTTTCTGTCGAGCTGCGATGGGTTTTTAGTTCTCTCCTCTTGCCACTTAAGCTTCTTGGTGGCCTGTGCCAGCTGCTGGTTATAAGCTTTGTAGCCTTTCAGAGGAGGAAGAATCTCATTGTCTTGCAGTCCGAGGTCAATGTTTTGGAAATAGCCTCTGACTTTGCGCTGAAGGGGGGATGCCACGTTAGACTGGCTCTGTGATTGCTCATCTTTTCCTTCAGATGTGATCTGCAGGTTCTCTTCACTCCCTTCATCTTTTGGCCATTCTGCCTTTTTGTTCCCCCCATTTTCCTCACCCTGTGTCACCTCTGAAGACTTCTCTGTATCATCCTCATTTTCTCTGTTCTGCTCAAGATCATCCTGATTCCTCATCGCCTCAGATGCAAGTCCCTCTTCAGAATCCGCTTTAATGGTCATCTTCTCTCTGGCTGGGTGGTCGAGAGCCTCGAGCAGAACGGAAGCTAGAGCACTGGCAGAGCCCATGTCAGAGATATGTTCCTGTCCCAAGGGTTTCTGGAGTAGGTCGTCCACTTTCCTTTGAGTCCATGCAGCTCCTTCTGCTGCCCCCGAGTCCTCTTTTGCCAAGTGGAAAGCCTCATCGATGCTGCTGGTGACTGAGGGTTTCTGCTGAAGTGCAGGGGCAGTCAGGGCCAGCAGGGGGGTGAGGCTCAGGAGGACAAACAGGAGAGCTGAAGTGCTGGAGGGGTAGCAACAGCAGAACATGACCATGCAGAGAGGACGGGATGGGGTGAGGGGGGCACCTGTAAAGATAAAAAAGAATGATTATTTTTGTGTTGCTTTTTTCTTTTCTTTATCTGGGCATTAATAGGTTAACAATTAACAATTATAATTTGTTGGCGCATAAATGTTAATAATGCAGCGCGTGGGTGGCTGAAATTTGTTTAACTTAACATTAAAACATGCGCATACATCAACATGCATGACAAGAACATGACAAAGAAAACACTTTCGTAGTTTATTTTTAATTTACCGGATTGCTTTAATTCAACAGACACAACATACTTTCACAAAAATTCTTTAAATGGGTATTTAACGTTGATAATAATTTCTTTAGTCGGATCAGAATCACGACAAGGAGGCATGTGCTTAAGTTAAATAAAAACACAATTTGCAGAAAACTGACGTTGTGTCGTTTGTGTGATGATAAGAAATCTCTTATTTGATTTGGTGGCAAACGAACGCGTGTAATAATGAGAATCGAGACGATGTTTATTTTTATTCAATCATATTAACACTTACACCTTTATGGCAAATGTGTACGTTTTTCTGCCCCTATGTTTTTAAATAATGAACTCATGAAAACAAAGACTAATTTTATTCTACAAAATTCTTGGACATTCCATCCCCAAACATCATTTCAGTGCACAAATAAAAAACAACGTTTATGAAACAGCATTAACAGAAGTTTGAAAACAGCGATACGGCATTAAACATATATATACACACAATTATAAGCATAAATATTATTGCACAAAAAGCGTTTATTAATTTTGCGCCAAACGCTTGTTGATCAATCGACCTGTATCTCCTTGAATGACTCGCGCTGAGATTCAACAGCATGCGATCTTTAGGCAAGCAACAACAATATAAACGGCTTTTTAAAACTTCCCCTCAGTCACCTGTAATCTTTCTTTGTTTTTATAGAGCAAATAAGAACCAATTTAAAGCAATGCTCTACTCACCTGCTTTCCTGAACAAATTAGCTGGAACTCAAAACCTTGAGCTTCTTTAACAGATGAGGATTGGAAACTGTCGCTATCCTGAAGTTCATTTAAAACTTGATTCAAGTCAGCTTTGATCCCTCAACACTTATTTAGAACACACTTCGGTCTGTCCTACACAGCTGAGAGATGTTATTTGCTCAACACATGAACGCGGTGCGTGCTTTTTTTCAGCACCACGGACAGCGCAACACCAATTTGTATAGACGCGTCTGAGCACGTGACCCGCGAGTCATCGCGCCGCTGCTGACGTCAGACTCTCCATTGATAAGAATTTCGTGTCTCGTTTGAACTCGGAGGGTACGCTACGGTGCTCTGATGAATGAACAGAGATTGCATGAATGAAACAGTCTCTCCATTAAGAACGGAGCAATGTGGTACACAGTGAACCCACCACTGTTAAATGAACTCATACATAGACCAAATATAATTGCAACCGAGTTGATTAAATGCTGGTCATTGAAGAATTTTAGTTTTAATCCACGTATTTAAAAGAGAAGGTGCCTCCCATTGCCAGTGTAATTTGAGTCTGTCAGCTACTTTTTAGGGTGCATTTCCCTTTTGGCCTGTTGATTGTTTGTGAGGTGTCCTTAATCAGAGCTGGAGAGACCGAACTGCTGCACCCACCGTGACGCAGGAGGTTCAGCTTCACTGCTCTACTTCCGCTCAATTTCCCGAGCTCGTTCAATTTTCCGCTCTTTGTCTCCTGCCGCCCCTGACTTTCATCCATCTGCCTCTAACGTCATTCTCAATTTTTCACATTAACGTGTATTTTTCTAATTGTACGGAACGCACAGGTAAGCTGCGTTTGACTGCACTGACCTAAACAATCCAGAAAAAAAGTCAAGACGTTTTATGACTACTTGAATGCAACCTATACTTTATAGTTCTCTCTCCTGCAATTATCCTTTTAGAGAGAATAATTCCCCCTGACGTAGTTTAGGACCTTTACGAGAATACTGTAGGTTTTAGGAATAGGCCTAATTGGAAAACGCTCGCGTGGCATTGGAGCCAACAGCAATCCCGCCAATCACAGTTTATGATTCGTGTAATTGGATTAGTTGCAGTGCGGATATTGAAGTCCCACGAGCCACACTCGAAATGGCAGCATCAAAGCTGTCTCATTATAGAGTGGGAACCTTATTTCAATATTTTGAAAGGTTGCATCCAATAGACCCGTGTTCTTGAATTGCCATAAAACTTCGACACCCCTTCTTAATCCCATTATACAATATCGTGTTTGTGTGCCTTTTATTTGGCTGTTTATTACCGTTTCTCATGTATTCAACCAGGTTGACAAAATTCATTCAGGTATATGCTTGAGAGTGGTATACACGAATGTCCTGATTTATAAAGTACTTTAAAAGGACAAGAAATAACTTATTTTTCTACGTTATTAAAGTTGGTGGAACAATGATGGCTTCAATTCTTGATAGGACTCGTTTACGGTATATTTGTCAACTACCCATATGACGTGACATTGCAAAAATGTAGGGGATTCTAACATTGAAGATAAATCTATATTTATTAATCTTTATATTATTAAGATTTTTTTCTACATTTTTGCAGTAACATCATAAGACATATTTACATATATATTTGTCAACTACCCATAGAAAAATGCGGCATGTAACAAAGGAGGCGAAGAAAGTCGTGTATCTATGTGTGTGAATCTCTTTCTACCTTGGTGAGGAATAGTTTAAGAGCTCTAAGGTCCGAGGGTCACATTTTGATACAGTCTGGCATTATCGACTGCCACTCAGCATTAGCGCAGTTGCAACCCTTAACCAGCGCTCTCCATCCCCCGCGCTGACTCACCACCTTCCTAACTGTCCATGCACTTAATGCAGGACCCAAAATGCCCACAGACCATTTCGCTCAAGAACAGAATGAATACATTATCTGTTAAAAACCTAAGCAAAACAAAGAAAAAACTGTCAAAATAGTGGATAAAAGTACTTGAGCTTTGGAGTTTTTTCTTAGGTGTATGGGGGCCCTTGATGGGAATCACACCCACATTTCCACCCTCACAAGCAAAGAAAAGACTTGCCAGGTTTTTGAGGGTGCTGTAGACATATTGGCTGCAATTTTGAAAATGTATATTCAAATACACTCCAAAAATGAGCACCGCATCAAGTACAAAGGCGCCTAATGGAAATGACATAACGCTCTTCATGAACATAATGCTCTTCATGAATAAAAGAATTCCTACTCCCACGAGACTGAAAAAAAGCATCGTCCTGGGATCGATTAAATCTCCCATTTCACATTTTACTCAGCTGCGGCTCAAGCTTAATGGTGTGTAGCCTACCCCAAGCCTTGCGCCCACACACGAGCACCGCATCTGTTTTGATGGCAAATTCTCGTAAGCGACTGCTCTCCTGAGGCAATAAGCTCTGGTTTGCCGAATATGTCGAACTGTAACATTTCTCGGTACGCAACAAGCCCAGTGTTACAAATAAACCAGTTGCATATTTACCTCAGTCACCTCCAGCTTACGGTTTAAATCGAATAACGTGAGATAATGTTGCGCGTAAATATTGTCCCCATCGAGACGGATTATTGTGTGTCAGCACGCGCTCTTTGACCACTGCCAACGGAACAACTTGCGGGACTGCTGTTTGTTTTGTTTGATCTGTGCATCGATTACACGAACAAAGGCAAAGGTTTCAAACGTTTATGGTGGTTATGTTTGATTTGTCAATATTTACAGTTTAAGGACTGAGACGGAATGAAAAGTGTTTCGTCGCCGCGTGCGTCGTCGTTCATCTAAGCCATCCTTCGCGCTCCAAAGACTCGTTTACCCAAGTGTTGAGCTGTATTCTGTCGTTTTTATTTAAACATTTGTGCCTTCTTAAATATTTAAAGGATAAACAGGACCATGAAAATACCAACGTGCCCCCTTAATTCGGTCGCAAAAAATGATTTTGTAAAAAACCGGATTGGAGAGCTCGCATATGCAACTGTGCCGAATAAAAATCCAGTTCGAAGCTATTTAAAAAAGGCAATCAGAAATTCACAAAATCATATTCATTTACAGTCAATTGTTTTCTCCCCCAAATGCATTTAACAAATAATGCTGTTGTTCACATTCAGCATTTCTGCGTTTTTGTTTGACGAAGCGACCAGAGCACATTTTTCCTGAATTCTGTGATAAAAACCTTTGGTCGGTGACATATTACGTCGAAGGTTGGCTTCGTATTTGGAGTTAATGAGCCGATTGATATCAGCGAGAGTCATCGGTTCCCTGCCATCAATCTCTCTTTCAGGGGAGAGGATGGATGAGCTCGCCCATAACATTTTGACTTGGTGCAAGCGCCGATCTAATAAAACAATCATTTACATTTGTTTTATATTGCAATGTTTTAAAAAATCTGCCGTGGTCTTTCCACATTCTAATACAGAAAAAAGTCAAGTCAATGCGTAATGAGCTCAGAAAAGCTTTCACGTCAATTTGCACATTTTACATTTCTTAAAAACGCAAGAAAATATGCTGTGATTAGATGATAAAAGCAGATTGTAGACAAGTGTTAAAAAACAACAAAATCCTGCACATACTGTTATGGTGGGCAAAGTTTCTGCATCTGTCAATTATAAATGTAATTTAAATTCACAAACAAGCCCCTTAATATACTTTTATAAAATTATTCGACTTAAAACCTCATGCAAGGATGCTAGGAACCACCATGTGAAGTAATAGCATTTAAAGATAAGTCAAATTAGTTATGGAATAAATTATTTGTAATCATAAAAAAAGAAAAAATAATAAAAGGTGTTTGGCCTACCTAAAAATAAGTGACAGTGGGACCGTACGTGAGATCTAGCCGGAAGGACGTGGTGTAGATAATTCTTTCACATTGACTGAATGGGTTTTTACATTTACTTTAAAAACAATCGTCTTTTTAGATTAATCATGCATACTACATACAATTTTATAGTATTTAAATTTTTTAATTTTTTAATCAGAAAAACAATTGTTTATGTAACAGATAAATTTAGACATTGAGCTACACACATAAAATGTTATATTTTTGCCTCTATTATTGTGATGCAAGTAGCTTTAAAAGCTATTTAATATATGACGGCTACATGTAATGTAAAGGATTTAATAAATTGATTTTAGTATTATCCGGAATGTTTGCATTTTCATGAAAGGTAAATCCAGAAGAGGGCGCTATGATTACGTGATACCGCGATGTGTCTATTACGTTTCTTTTGCCATGATGCCCATTTAAAGTTAACATCAAGACAAATGTAACGAAAAGAGAGAAAAAAACAACCTTTTAACTTTGGGGTTTATCACCGAGAGAGATTTTTAAAGTAATCTATTAAAGATTAAATTATTGAACTCGATCTAAAGAGATCATTACGCAGCTATAAAATCAGAGATGAAACTAAAATTATACGATAAATAAAAAACGTAATTTTTTGTCTGAAACCTCAAGTGGGAAAAACGAGTACTTTTATATTAAATTAATAACGAATGGTTTACAGATGACGAGAGTCCTTTGATGGTTTAACACACCAGCTCGTGTCTGTTCTTTGGCAATGAAAATAAATATTTTATCATGAAGCTTTTTGAATCCGAATCTGTAGCATCACTTTTTCCGCATCATTCACGACTTTTGGCGATCGGCACATGCGCACCTCAGCAACATGACGCGCGTGACAACACGAGCGGACAAATGTCCTCCAAAACTCCTTG
This sequence comes from Beaufortia kweichowensis, assembly GCA_019155185.1. Classification (NCBI taxonomy): domain Eukaryota; kingdom Metazoa; phylum Chordata; class Actinopteri; order Cypriniformes; family Gastromyzontidae; genus Beaufortia; species Beaufortia kweichowensis. The sequence goes on along the minus strand of CM032815.1, from coordinate 1,286,537 downwards.
TGAGAACGAAAACTGTTATCGGTTATCAGCACGGTACCCGACTGGAAGGGAAGTAATTTGAAAGATGCTTTAAACTGGGTAAATTGCTGATATGACTCATCCTAGACACCCACGAGCCTCTGATCCATCGAATGGGAGGGAGGGGAACAAATCTGTGTGTGAGAGAGAGAGAGAGAGACAGAGGGAAAGAGTGAGTGAGGGAGGAGGAGGCAGATAAAATGCAAAAAGATGAATGAAAACAGATCGTGAGTATGATACATTTCCCAAGGCAGAAAATAAATGTTTGTAACTGTGTGAAAAGTAGAGTCACGCCCCGCGAGAGAAGCTCGAGACAGATGTTTTTCCTCCTTTCTCGTCACCCCTGACTCTTCCTACAGACTGTCATAGTGACATAAACATGTGTCACGGAAACATCTGTCACTCAATCTCTGTTCTGCCTTCCGGCCAACTGTGAAACATTGTGTTGCAGCACTTCTAATGTTATTGTCCTTCTGTGATGAATTGCTTAAGTTGTGCTTTGTGTAGAACCATGTGCAAAATGAATAAATGGAAACATAACCATGCGAGCATGCACTACAAGAGCCTTATGAAGCATCCAAAAAACGAAAGAACGCTCACAACTTATTTTTCTATGCAAGTTGAATAGGATATTTAATAAAATTATCTTTCCGTGAATTGGGACAAAAAGAAAATATATATTTTTTGTTTTTAAATAAGGAGGTTTGGTGACATCAACTGCAAAAGGAAAGAGATTTCAGAGGTGCAGCGAGTTGTATTTGATGAAGAAAAAAATATTTACAGTAAGAATGACCAATAAAGTTAAAAAAGTCAATTATGTTTATTAATTATAACCTGGAATTTGTCATTTTTGGCTGCCATCTGGTCACAAATAATATTTATTTGTAAAAACAAAAGAGAGAAGGTACAACAAATTTGTAAAATCTCAGTTGTATATTTTGTATTGCATTCTCAAAAACATATGAAAATTCAACTTGTTGATCAGACCATGAGGACAGCACCACATTATCATCATCATCATCATTATCTGTTTTGTGTCATTTGATATTGGTTTTGCGTGTAAATGTGAGCGGACGAGCCTCCTCACCAAACTCTGATTGCGTGTCTGTCTACAGACGGGGAGAGCGATAACATCTGTGTAATTTCAACATGATGACGGGCCCCATGGGAGCCAGCGACGGAGATGATCTAAGTTGAGCTAAGTACTATTAATCGTTTAATTACCACTGGCTGATTCAGTCCATCAAAGCCCTCTCTGCATCGCCTCATACAAATTCATCCATTATGAGGTCATTCATGCCCTCGTCAATCAAATCGCACCGCCTTCCCACCCCTCACCCTTCAACCAGCCGTCGTACCAGCTTGTGTTTTTACAGTGGTGACTAGGTGACATAAAAAGAACAGTAGCCCTTGTCCTATTCAAAGCTACACTCAGTGAGCCAGATGGCTATGTTGGTTGAGCGCAATATGTTTAATAATGAAGCCTATTATGACTGGAGATTAGCACATAAGCCTCAACACAAGGACAGAAGATTCACTGAGGATTTTTAGATGAAACAGACATAGACCAACGTCTGTGAGGATGAAAGAATATAGTTGCTGTTTCCTTTGTGTCTGATCTATTGACTGAGTAGATCACCCATCGGTTTGTATCAACCATATTACAAAACATGAATTATGTTCCATCTGCATTCGTTTCAGTAATATTGCCTCCCAGTTTGTATTGGCTTTGTTCGCCACTATCCAAAGCTATACAATGTCTTATATTATTTTATGCTACTTGTTTACAAATCGTAAAAGCCATTACTCCCATATTTACCATGTTTCAATTGAAAACTTACCTAACTAAGTGCCATAAAAGAAAGTAGGACTTCAAATAGGCCTAGAAGTTTAAAGAAGAAAAGAACATAATCGCACAATGCAGAGACGTCTGGGGCCAGAAGTTTGAATAATTGATTTTAGCAAGCATTTGTTTTGGTTGCATTATTGACCCATTCTCTTTCATATTGTGACGCAGAGCGAAACAGTGTTTAACAAATACAAAAAACGTGAAGTGGGATTTTAGACTAAATTGCAAAAACTGGGCATTGCACATCAGAAAAAAGCCAGACCTGAATGTGAGTTTGTAAGACTATTGTTTACCAATAAGACTATTGGTTAACATTATTTTTCATCCATGCAGCTACTGTGACGTCAGCCAAAAAAGCTGTTCTTACAGCTGAATGAAGAGTTGCAAAGACTTTTTATTTTATGGGTAATTTTTATCTATGACCCACATAAGGTTACACTGCATTTACTGTAATGCAGTTTATAAGGCTTTTGTGTCCACTGACAATACAGTCAGAATCAACCCAAGCTGTTGAATCGTCTCTTTAAGCTGCTTCTTGGTGGGTTTTCAGAGTACAGAAAGGGCCAGGCGGTGTCCTCTGACGAGTGACGACCTTGTTGTTCGAGATAATGTTTTGATAAGCTATACCTGCTCCTCTGAATCCCACCAACAATGCCTATCTATTCTAAGCCTTTTACCAGATTTCACAAAAGTTACAGTTTAATAGATTGTAAAATACTCTTTTTTGGACGGGTTACATAAAGCATATACTACTTAAATAATTGCTGCAAATACTTTTTATTAATAAAAAAATCAACTGATATTATAATATCAAAAATCTGTGTATACTTGTTACCCTTACTCGACAACAGTATAAACAGTGCAATTAGGCGCAAAATCATTTCTATATACATTTCAACCTACAGCTGAAGTTTGCTCATCTATGAAATATATTCTGAGAATTTGTGAAGTGTGTCTTATCATCGCACAGCTGCAATGACAGAGCAAACTGAATGACTCACACTATAATCGCTTGAAAAAGTTACTTCCTTTCATTTATACGGGTACACAGCTCTCCAGTCAGCTATTGTTGTACAGCTACCTTTATTTTAATTAGAAATGATTTCATTTTATCATTTGCTTAAGCACAGGTGAGGCCATTTAAATGGCTACTGACATCATGTTGCTCCCCATGCACATCCGTGTTTTAGATGAAACTAACTGCATAACCATGGCAAGTCAGGTGCTAAAATTGTTTTTTTCAGGCAACTTTTTTTATTCAAAGCCAACCTGGGCGGTACTTACAATTACATGACTCATGTATGTAATCTGCCTTCTTCGAACTTCAGAAGATAAAATTGCAGCACATGACCTTAAACTCTACACTGTACTATAATTTCTGATCAATCTCACCATCAGGCCAGTTTCGGCTCGCGCAGTTGCTCGTACACTCTCCTACAACACGTCCTGCATGTTTTGGTTGCAGCTGTCAACTTTTGAGAAATTGCAGATTCACAGTGATTAATAATGAGTCACATAATGAATCAGTTTTTTGTTTGGCTCTTACGGTTAATCACGCTCTTCTGCCGTTTATATACATTTGATGTTGCGGGCAGATCTAAATTTAATTGCTGGTATAAATACAAACATGTTGCAGCGCTTCAGCGATTAGCATAGGCACGTAGGCAAACTTCTGTATTTCCATTTCTTTCAGAAAACATCAGAGCTATGAAATGAAATGAAAGATGGCAAAATGAAATCGAGACTGCAAGAATGATAGAGTGAGATTCTCATCTTCTGTCTTTCTCAGTCAAAGGAGCAAAATATTGGAGATAGACAAATGCAGAGTAATTCACATACGGGGGGAGGTATTGGTCAAGAAGTGAAAACCACGTGACTAGAAATGTCAGGGGGGAAGTGGGTAAAAGGAGAAGAGGGATGGAGTGGCAGGGAGTGAATGGAGGAGGGTAAGAGAGACAGAGGTAAAAGGGGGGACTGGGGACGAGGGGGATATAGAGATAGAGGGAGGGCTGGTGATCCTCAGGGCTGGATGACTCACTTTTCTGCAGCCGCTTGTGCGTCACTGGCGCAGGGCTGGAGGAGGAGATAGTGGAGAGGTCTGCACATTTAATTACAACCTGCCAATTTATATACAGTGTACACACACATTCTGTCTCCCTCTCTTTCTCTCTCTCTCTCTCCTTCTCTCTATCTGTCCCCTAATGCCAACATATGATAACATAAATGTTCAAAGACCCTCACATCTGAACACGTGACGGTATTTCAGGCCAAGTATAAATCAGAAATGCATTTGGATTGATGAGTAGACACACACACACACACACAACCACTCGTCAATGCAAATTGAGATTGTCATTAGAGAGACAGATGCAGAGAGACAGAGAAAGCATATAAATGTGGAGAAATCTCTCTTTCCGCCTTCAAACTCTTTCATAAATTACACAAAACAAGTGTCTTTCCATAGAGAAGACAGAAAAACAAATCACAGTTCTCACTTTGAGGCAAACGTATCTTGCGAGATACGAAACAACATCTGACAAAGTCAGTCGTCAATGGGAGTGAAACCTCAAAGATCATCACATTAACAGATAATGTCTTTGAAAAACATGACGGCTGCTTGCCTCCGGAACAGACAACTGTCAGAACATTTCCGTCTTGCTGATATCGCCTTGGAGCGAGGCAAAAACACACATCACGGTGAGAGATTGGACTTGCTTTGGCACACAATGGGGAAGCGAGAAACCGGCATGAAACCCCTTTAGACTTCTGCACCATTTTGCCCTTCACAGAGTACGTGTGACTTTGGTGAAACAATGATAGCGTGTGTTAGTACTGCTCAGTTTAAGAGTCCCTCAGGGGGTTTTACTGACTAAAGAGCGTTTCTTTGGAAATTATCATAAATTATAAAGCGAACCCCTTTTTTGACATCATTGTAACCTCCGTCCTCATCCTCATTACAAACACACCCGCACGCATACAGTCTCCCTCTTCTGCGCACGCCCCAGCCTCCTTGAGCGGCAATTACCCCCGGTGAGTGCCCATGAGCCACACTCGCTAAACAATAGCCGCAATCAGCCGCCCTTTCTCGAGCTGCACGCTCTGTTCCGGCTTTCTTGTGCAAGAAGAGAGCAATTTAAGCAAAGAACAGCATTCCAAAGAAATCACAAAGAAGTGAGAGACTGCACGCTGCGCCAATGATTGGCCAATGCGGCTGTATGCTCTCAAAGAACACGAGAGCAAAACATAACACACCACACTTTCATTTTAGCTCGAATATGACAGCTGCTGATTGGACTGGAGGGAACGTCGAGCTTTGGTATAAATACCCTAATGGAGCAGCCGCCAAAGCGAGGCTTCGGTCATTGTTCAATCAGAAACGTCTGAGCCGAGCGCACGCCATTGGCCCGTCGTTCAAAACGCGGAGAACAAATGTCAGGCAGATTTTGCTGCGAATCGTTGGGGGAAAAATGACTTTTTAATTGCGAAAACAAGCCGCTATCTCCAAAGAGAGATCTGCGCTACCGGGCCGACATGCAATTTTGAAAATACAGAATAGAAACCTAGAGAATGAGTCAGGGTTTAGGTGACATCATAAACAGCTTGCCATTTCCACGCTTGAGCTGCACTCATTTTCAGTCAAATGGCTTTGAAACGCTTCAGCAGTCGCCCCTGGCTGTGAAATCAAGGCAGTTTCTCTCCTTTTAAAATAATTTTTGATAGACCACCGACAGGACGAGTCGCACACCAATAATACAGCCGATTACAGACCTACATGAGTATTTGTTGCACACTTTCCTTTTTTAACAATTCACTTCTGCGTGGCTTTGTAAAGCGTGTACTCTTTTACTCTTCTGCACCGGCATTTTAGTAAAAACCCAAAACAAACAGCACAGCAAGCCTGAGGTGCTATGATACTGTCAGAGAGCAAGTGAACAGTAACAATCATGTAAATGTGATGAATGGGAAAGGGAGGATGAAGAGACTGATAAGGGAAAGGAATAAATAGCGATGGGGAGAAGAGCGAGAGATGGATGGCGAGACGCAGATGGGGGGAGAAAAGTGATGATTGATGCGAATGTGACGTTAAACGAAAAAGAGGGTGGAGGGACAAAAAAAAAGAACCGGGCGACACTCACAATAAATCTCAGATTTGAGCCGATGCTCCGCACTGCCGCGTGCCCACTCGCTACGCAACGCGCTTACACGCTCCACGCACCCATGTGACATCATCGTGACAAAGCGAGGGGTGATGTGCTTTGTCCACCGATTGGATGGCGGGTTATTCCGATGCCAAACACGCATGTGAAATTGTGTCTTTTCACATTTGGAAAGTGACCTATTGGGGGCGTGCTCTCTTTTTACATTTTGAGATGGAGGCAGAAGAAACAGAGGCACAGAGACACAAAGAAACAGACAAAGAAATGTGAATAAAGCAGGTGAGTCACCATCAAACAGTCAAAACAACACAAAGTCTGAGCGTTTTTCAATTACAAACACTTATTGTTACCATTTTGTTGTGGTACAACAGCACTGGGACATTTCATAATAACATTAGAAAACTATATAAACAGCGTTCATCTTTTATGTTCTCTCCTCTTACCTAAGAATCAAACACACACACATATTAAATCTATATTTTTTCTTTTCAACCGAGCGTCCTTTTATGTACTGGACCCAAAATGTGGAGGTTAAACAGATTCAAAGAATGAATAGATGAAAAAAGCAACCTCACAGGAAACATTATCCCACACACATAACACAAACTATTATAAACACATTATCCATCATAAGCTTTGAGGTACAGCATCAAACTAGGATTAAAGCACACAAAACCACAAACATACACAGACCTCTGTGTGCAACAAACACACACCCCTATCAGGCGGAGCACATAAAAGGGACAGCTGTCAAAGGATGCGATGATAGAAAATTGTCTATCAGAAAGCTCCACAATGAGAGAATAATTGGACGTGCTGCTCATACACGCCAACCTCACTAACACGGGTCAACAGATAATGTAAGGAGACATTAAAGGAAAACTGCAGGTATAAACTAAGACATACACACATACGCAGTCAGCCATTTGGCAAATCCTGGTATTCACAGAGGTTTTATTCCTCCTCTCCCCCTCAGTGAATGGCTAATGTGTGGTGTGCACACTGCCGTGACACAGCTGCAGTGTGTTGGTCTGTCATCTCTGCTGGTTATTGTGTCTGAGATTAGCTTCTCCCATTCTGCCTAAAACCCTAAGGGCACTAGAGCCGAGACGGCCGGCGTTATCGCAGCGTGCACAGTCTTTATCTGGGTAGACGAGATGACGAGTAAGTGCTGTCGCATGCATATTTGGCTGCTCGGGTGCCTGGCTGCGACGAGCATGCAAGAAGCATGCGTGTGTTTTCAGTTTAGGATTTGAGGGTTAGTGGAGTAAATTGAAATTTTGGGGGGAAATGTAGGAATTAGTGATGCTGCTGAAAACAAACAAATGAAGGATGCAGAGAGTAAAAATGCACAGTAAATGCAGATTGCAGGCAAAATATTGATATCTGCCAATGACTGGAGGTATGGATAATTCTACGTGTAATATCATTTTTAAGCAAGTACATTGAGATGAAATTTGTGTATTGGAACAAACAAAACCGGCTGGACAAAAATATACAAATAGACTGATAGCATTACAGTTTGTCTTGGCTCAATTTAGAAAGATGATTTTTTTATCATTTACTCACTTTAAGGTCTTTTCAAACCTGTATGACTTTTTATCTTCTGCAGAACACAAAAAATATATTTTAAAGAATGTTGGTAACCAAACAACATTGGCCTCCATTGACTTCCATTGTAAGGACACTAAACCACTGAGACATTTTCTTCTTTGTGTTCAACACAAGAAAGAGTCAAATACAGGTTTCAAAAAACATTAAAGTGAATAAACAATGGTAGAATTTTATTTTTTTACATGTAAGTGATAGTTTAAGGCTTATTTTTTAAAATAAAGTTGACTTCTTTAAAAAAAAAAAATTCACCATAATGTTAGCAAAATTTCAGTGGTTTTATTACTGGCTAAACACAGTGTACTTAATCCTTCAGCATTTTCAAAAATAGCACTGACAGCAGACAAACCTAATCCTCCAGAACAAAAGGTGCATAAATTAAAATTGTCCCACCGAGCAGATGTTTATCATTAAACAGGCAATGTGACTCCACTGGGACTCGGCTGTAATGAAACACTCGCACATGTTTAAAAGATGCTTAAAGGCAGCCAAAGGCAGAACGGTCATGATAAACATCTTTAATTTACAGAACATCTAATTCCTAAATGTTTGACTCATACACTTCATTTGGCTGCGGCTTCGTTACTCATCATTTCCAAACTGATGCATCTTTCTCTTCACCTCCTCTCTCTCTGTCTTTTTTCTCTCCATCACACACGGCCCTCACTGAAAATTATCCCAATTTGGCACAAGGCTAATGGCCCCAGTGCCCTACAACTAATGGCACTAGGTCTTTCCTTCATTTATGACCAGTAATTAAGTCTGTGTTGTTTCAAAGCAAATTTGCACACTAAGAGCCCCAATTTTTAACAATTAAGTCAGTTTTGCTCATACAACGTGGCTTTTAATTACTGTACAAATAAAGCGTGCACCTGGGACTCCAGCCTCCTCATTGACTCATGATGACGTGGAGGCTGGTACAGAAACTCACAAATAGCCAACACTGCATTTGCGTATGGATATACGTTGATCTCCACGTGACTTTAACAAAACACATATTATGGCAATACTACCAACAGGAATCACTAGCCGTCAAGTGGATTTTGATCCGAATCTCTTATTGAATCTTTTTATTGTATTTTCAGCTTTTTATTTGCTGTGATTTATTGTTGCGGGAGCATTCCCCCTGGAGCAACCAGAGGTTAAATGCCTTTATGATAGAATTATCCTCTAGAGACCTAGCTATTCATTCGATGTTAATATCTCTGAGACCCTGACACAGCTGAAGTCAAGTAGCTGGTTGCCAGAAACCACTTAAGTTAAGAAAACCCTTGGTGACAATACTCTTACAATTACAACTAAGGATTTTTTTGGCCAACTGGTTCCAGGTATCTCTTAAAGAGGACGTTCTAGATTTTCCCCCAAATATTTAGACCAATGATAAAATAGTATACAAGTATAAAATGGGGCTAGATGTCACACAAGGAAGCTGTCACAATATCTGTAAAAAAATATATATATAGGTTTTATACATTTATAAGTTGCTTTGGATAGAAGTCTGCTAAATGAATAAATAAAAGTCCAAATGCTTTTGTCTAGCAGTGGTTTTATATCTTGGTTTCAAACACTGTCTTAAACTAAAATAATGTTATGTGAATTTATTCTACAAACAAAACAAACAATATAATATAATATTAATAAGATAATCATATTGTTTCAAACGAACACTTGGGTCATTTATATAAAGATTTATCCTAAAAGTTGGACTGCCTTCTTTTTTCTGGGCAATATGGAGCAAATGTATTTACATTTATTCATTTTATTTATCCAAAGCGACTTGCATATGACACTAGTTTCAACATTAGTCCTACATGTGAACATAGTTTGTATATTGCAATTATTGTTGGGTTGCTGCGAGCAAAATGTTAAATGCTTTTTCATTTGTAAATTTCTATGGATGAAAGCTTCTGCTAAAGAAATACATGTAAATATAAATGTAAGCACTAATATTTTGTCAACAAGCCAACAATAAGTGCAATATACAAAACTATGTTTACATATAGTATAGGACTAGAATAGCCTTTTTGTAGCCAAAACGTTTAATTATGTGCCTATACAGAAAATGGCTTTTTCAAAAAAATAAACCAAACCCGAGAAGCACTTAGTAAAAAAGGTGACTTCATCTATATATTTTAACATATCACTACACATTGTGTAATACATGGGGGGGAAATATTACTATGCATTAATGCATCTCCAAACGCTCCAATTTCTGCATTACACCTGTTTGGGAATCTTGGCAGCAAACTACTAACTAGAAGTAACGTCTCCATTTACATATTCAAAGAAAGCTAATTACCAAGCCAACAAACATTCTCTTCACGAAATGCTGACACGCAACCTGCATTTGTGTGTTGTTTTACTGGCAGCGTTTTAGACACTTTTCTTGGAAAAGTCACTCTAAAAGCACAACTTCCATCTAATTGCCTTAATTGCTTCTCCTCAAACCTTAAAATCTCAGACCAAAAGTCCTTTCAGCGTGTTTGTGAGAGGAAATCAAGGATGTCATTTTTAGTTACTGAGTCAGAGCGTCAGCATCATCCGCATATGAGACATGACAGGAATATCAGTGAATGTGTTGCGAGGCAATAGATTACCTATGAATAGGACTCAAAACACAAAGATTTTTCAAATGTTCCTAACTGCTTGTGCTACGTAAATGTAGCACACAAAAGCATCATGCAATGCAATACATGTACTGCACTTGGAAGAATTATACAGGGCATGGATACAAGTACAATCCAAAGATGAAATATCAAAGAGAACAAAAACAACCATGAAACAGAACTGGACACAAGTCTAAGATGAGTTAGAAGTTAATTGTAATGTAATTTGCTTTGGTAAGATATTCTGTGCCAAGGGCATACCTGTAAATGTAAGACTAAATCAATAGATTGAATATGGGATATTGTACTGTCTGTCAGTCTTCATAACAAAATAAACCCTGACTATGATGTCGATCAGGGCAAAAGTGACCAATTGATTGTCTTGTAAATTAGGTGACTATCAGGGTCTTGTTATTTTGCTGTAATGAGTGGCTGGCCGTACATTATGGAAATCATTACAAAGCAACTTTAAAATACTGATTATTTTATTAAAATGACAGCGATCCAGACATAACATAGCGTAACAGTGCTGCGGGTGACCAGTGGTTCTTCCCCAATCCTACGCCCTCTCTCCACAGTACTGTATTGTATTGTACTGTATTAAATATCCAGGTGAAAAATAACAAAAATTCACTTAAAAGAAATATGATTAAAAAGGATCACAGAGTGATACAAAATACACTAAACTTGTCCAGTTATGTAGGAAAACTGCTTGGGGAAAAACAGCTGTCTTGTTTAGCCGGTCAATTACTATTTATCAACCCAATATATTTTGATGTAATTTACAAAAAGAGGAATACAAGAGCGAAATGTAATATGAATCAATAAAACAGCTCCAGTAGACATTTGTCATTGCTGTCGATATGAGCAATGTCTGTTTCAAAGTCAAACAGTACCAGTGTCGGCTATAAAAAAAAGTGCTCTTTTCAGCTTATACAACTCATATTATCTGTTCTTAAGACGTACAGGAGGTCCTCTATAGGTGAAGAGGATGAGTGGGTAACTGCCCACTCCTGACCATCTTCAGAAATCGCATCAGAAGAACAAGACCTACAGCTGAATGGGCCGCCAACCTCAGGCTGCAGTGTAATCGACTGGAAACAGAAGGACGGGGACAGATTTGAGGGCATCGCCACATAAACACACACGTATGCACAAATGCACGCATCGTGTGCAAATACACACGCGTACGCCCCAGGGTACCGCAGCATCTTCACTGCAGTGTGTCAAAGCGTCTGATAATCCTAACGCGTAAGCAGCTGGCAGGACGAGAGCGACATGGGAAGTTGGTTATTACTGTTATCATCATAACTATTATCATTATCAGCCCGAGCAGCAGCAGGTCCCCTTCATCTGGGAGCGGTGCGTCATACGACTGGGTCGAAACCATGAAGTGCCAGGAAGCGACCTGCACTGAATGTAAAATACAAAGACTGGGAAAATAGGTTTGATTCACTCCATTCTTTCAATTTCTCTGCCTCTCCCCATTTCTCTCTCCGTCTCTCTCTCCCCTCCCCCTTTCACTGTTCTTGTCCTTCTTCTCAATTTTCTATTTTTCTTGCTCTAGTATAGATCCATTTCTTTGCTTTACAAAGAAATCGTTTTCTCAAATGAAAAATCGATCATCATTTAGTCACTCCAATGTTTTAAAACATAGACTTTCTTTCATAAAGCACTAAGGAGAAGTACGACAGAATGTTCAGGCTGCTCTTTTGCTCTAGAATATAAGTCACTATTCACTTTTATGTAAGGAAAAGACCAGCATCAGTGTCCTGTTTTCTCAACCACAAGGAAAAAAGTCACACAGGTTTGGAATGACACGAAAATATGAACAAATTTCCATTTTAATTGAACTATCCCATATTTCACGGTCTCCTACTCCATCGTGCCATTTTGGGACCTACCTATAATATCTTCTTTGTTATTTACAAACATGTCACAGTAACACGGCACACTAAATAAAACATTCTTGGTGGGCAGAACGATCTTGCTTGCCTGAAACAAAGAACAACACACCGTCCCCTTTCTCAAACACCATGTTCTCCATTCCACCCCCACCGTACAACATCAGCACCACGCCGTTCTGTTCAGACTAGCATCTTTTCTTTCATCTCCGACTGGCAAATAAGAAGGGCGAAAGGAACCATCATATTTGTTTGTTTTTGGACATATCCCACTCTGACTACCCACAGCTTTCACACAACGCCCCGTCACAACGCCTAAGGGCACCAAACCAGAGAGGCTGACTTATTGCTGCCATCAAGTGGCCTCCTGGGAAAACTGTAACCTGTTGCTTTGAAGGCTTCATAGCGAAACACAATTAGCCTGAAGTGCAGTTTTCCATATGCTGCCAATCTGTGTTCAAAACAGAGACCAAGTGACGGTTTGTTTATTGCATCTTTGTGTACAACTTTAATCCAACAGTCATAGTCGATTGATGTTAAAGAGGCGTAATTGTCATAAAACACACAATTCATGCAGTTGTATAATATTTACTTCACGGCATTTTGCAGATGCTTTTATCCAAAGCAACATACAGTGCATTTATTCTATACCTATAGTGTTGCTATTGTGTTACAGAAAAACTACAAAATCTACAGGAACACTGTATAAATTTACTTCTAAAATTAACAAAGGGAGAAAAGTAAGTATTTTATATAGTAACTTACCATTTTTAAGCAGCATCAAAATAGTTGTTGCTTGTTTTAAAAAATCCCTTCAATAACCAGGTCTTCCAGGGTCTTAAGTAAACACATTCCCCTCTGGTAGGGTAGGCAGTCTGTAAATAACATTAATGATTATGGATGTCAAGTACATAATTGACTAAGGAGGTGGACGCAAGAGGTTTATCTGTCCCTGTGGGGTTAATCAGGTTAAGTACAATGTTGTTGAAGCTAATCTAAGGACATTATCACGATACATATCAATAGGGGAAAGATGGATACATTGGAAACTAAACACAAAGATGTGACAGGAATATGTTATCTGGATTAAACATGATTGAATGTTCCTGAAGCAGGAGCCCTCATCCTACTGCATTGGATGTGACTGATCAACAGCCTCTTGGCTCTGTGTTACTACATGTTTTCCCCCTTAATCTCATAAATCTATCTTTCATCAAGTTGTTTGCTGTATGGCCACCATGTACTTATAAGACTCTCTAAAGCCAGCATGAGTGTATTATTGGATAAGGAAGTGGGCTGCTAACACAGGGGTGGCAAGATCATTTTGTACAGTAGCACAGTGAGAGCGATCGGTGAACTAGAGATGACGACTGCGGTATCGCCAATGTGCTCCATAATTGTATGGAAAAATTACAGAAATGAGATGTTCTTTGCAATAAACAAACGTAAATCGTTGGGAAAATCATGATAGATAAAACCTGTTTTGTCTAGTATCTCATGCCATTGGCCAAGTCATTTATTTGTTAAACAGAGAAGAGAGAACCACTAAAATAGGTGGAAACACAATAAAATAAGCATAATTTTGTGGAATTATATATATATATATATACATACATACATACATACATATACATATACATATATATACATATATATACATACACATATATATACATACATATACATACATATACATATACATACATATACATACACATATATACACTTATATATACATATATACAATATATATATACTAGTATAACACAAGTTTATATATATATATATATATATATATATATATTCATACCATTTACAGGATACTAATCCCAGTGTAAAAGTTTATACCATTTACAGGATACTAATCCCAGTGTAAAACTAATCCTGAATCAAATAGTACATTTGATTAGTGTGCTTGAATATTCATAAAATGCAATTGTTAATATAAAAAAATACTAAATATATATATATATATATATATATATATACATATATACATATATACACATATACACATACACATACACACACATACACACACACACACACACACACACACACACACACACACACACACACACACACTAGTTTAGTTTATATATATATATATATATATTGCCATTCCATGTAAACCTATAGCTTCTGTATTATTATTTACATTTAACTACTTTACAGCTGTTTTTGGTTTTAGTATTTTTTTTATATTAACAATTGCATTTTATGAATATTCAAGCACACTAATCAAATGTACTATTTGATTTAGATTTAGTTTTACACTGAGATTAGTATCCTGTAAATGGTATGAACTTTAATGTTTAATATATTTAAATAATCTAATAAATATTAACATGGTATTGGCATCTAATCAGTGTGTCATGCTTTTTTTAAGGCGTTTCAAAAACCCTTTAATACAAATACAACAAAAATGCTAGATTGACTCTTTACAAAATGTTATCCAGTTTCCGGTTAAAAGTACAAAGTGGTCTGTGCCTTTATTTTGAATTCATCGCACGGCTCTTATATCATCCGCCCCCTTGAACAGCCACTCAAGAGCAATTCAACAAAAAGGAAATATACTGCGAGCGGTTTCAATATCACAAAACTTTTAAAGATTTCGCTGTTATACAGTGTCTGTGAATAAAAGCTGACAGTTATAAAGTGAACACGATCCCCTTTATTTCCCTTCAGCCAATACAAACAACGGAAGAGAAGAAATCCATATTGATTGGAGGCGACTCAAAGACATGACCGAAGTTCACATTAGTGACACATTATTCAACTGTTGTGGTGACCAAGCATTTCTTATAGAAAGGCCTTCAAAATGGAGGATTATGTTCGCTAAATCTCCACAATAAACAGCTTTGTGCGTGGTGTGTGTGAGCAGTGATTACCGGCGGTGAGTTTGTCCGTCCAGCGCAGGTAATTGCTTCTGACTCATATGAGACCTGCAGGTGGACTGATAAAGAGCGACAGTGCGCATGCGCACACTTCGTCCAGTATTATGTTTATAAATAACTTACAATAATATCCAGTTTTTTAACAATGTATTTGTTACTTTAAACGAAATATACGTATATGCATTGAACTATACGTTTTATCGTTATATTTTCTTATTCGCCTGCGAAAATTAACCATGGAGTAGTAGTAACCATGTGTTTTAGAAGATTAATTATCATTTGTATTACTGTTATTTTACTGTGGTTTACTTGCAGAACACAAAATTAGTGTTTTGGGGTCCATACAATAGAAGTCAATGTTTTTTGGTTACCAACATTTTTCAGAATATCTTTTATTATCTGCAGAAGGAAGAAAGTCATACGGATTTGAAATAACATGGGGTAAATAAATGATCAAATGTATTTGTGGGTAAACCATCCCTTTAATTTCGATAAGGTTTAGTTTAATTTTAATTGTGGTATTTAAAGTAAAATCATAGTACCCGAAGATTTACTATTGTCTTACTATAGTACCCATAGTTTACCCATGATATTTGTAGAAAAACTGTGATCATACAATTAGTAATCAATTAGCCAAAAAACATGGTTACTACAATTTTACAATAATACAACCATGGTAAATTTTCATAAGGTCATGGGTTCGATACCAGCCCTTGCAAATATATAGTTTTGACTTTGAGCAATGTCCCTTTATATTAATTTAGTCAGGCATATCTTGTTTTCCACAAAGATCTAAATGGGTATTCGTGTAGCAGTGATAGGTGCCGGAGCCGCAGGACTCTGTGCCGCACGACACATCCTGTCTCTGCCTAAAGTTTTTGATCCACCCGTGGTGTATGAGTTGACTGAGCATGTGGGTGGCACCTGGTTCTATCAGGATCTTGTGGGGACCTATGACAATGGACAGTTTATCCACAGCAGTATGTATAGGAACCTAAGGTAGATGTCAATAATATGACATTTAATTTGGTTTCATTTATGTCTGTTTTTGGTAACTTTTTTCTATTATTTGTTTTCAGGACCAATTTGCCCAAGGAGGTTATGATGTTCCCTGATTTTCCCTTTGATGATCACCTGTCTTCTTTTCTGCACCACACATTAGTTCAACAGTATTTGGAAAAGTATTGTCAGAGCTATGATATTACTCCTCATATCAAGGTATCTGTCCTGAGAGGAATTTTCAATCGTTTATGAGGTCTAACACTTCATCATTTCGATCATTCTGATTGAAAATGTTTTAGTTCATATTGCAGTATCGAGTTTTTGATGCAAACTTTGGTATCTTACCACCCCTATGCACAATGTGAGACATTTTTAAGATCTCGGACTTTGAGTAATCTGAGATTACAAGGTCATTTTCCATAAGAAAGATAGTAGGCGACTCAAATCTAATTTTTTCCATATAATCTTATTTTATTTAGGACACATAAATGAAACATTACAACGATCACATTCTCATTCTCCCCTTTTATGTGCATTGTTAAATGACTTGTTTTTGACCCTAAATAAGATGGTAAACAACCAAAAAACAGACTGTAATGAAGATTACTCAGTCATCAGCCCCCTGCTGCGATTTTACTGTAGAACAAATTATTCTGTCAATATAAGAATCAAGGGTTGACAGTCTGCTGAGCTTTATTAAAGCCTAAACCAGGAGTTATACATATCCAGAGAAAACAAGTGCTATTAAAAACCTTTCCACAACTGGCCCTGCAGCCATAATATTTTCGAAATGGAAACATTACTTTGCTTCTACCGCAAGATATCTAGAATTGAGGAAGGTGAAACTTATTTCTTAAAAAGTTAATTATACTGGAATACATTAAACATATTTGTCAAACGCAGAATGCAGAAAGATAATCATGTTTAAAGATATTTGTTATACAATTACTAGCGGTCAGATAATCAAAGACATTGTGCTTTGTGTGTTTGATCAGGGGCCACTGACCCTGCTTGTCAATCAAAGGCTTCACCATAGGTGGCTCACAAAATCAAAGACCCCATTTTAAAGCCACAACAAAGAGATCTTGAAATATATTCTCAGCATTTCCAAGTAATTTTCCTACCAACGGAAGCAAGAATATTGCTTATGACAGGCTGCTTTGTCCCTCACAGTTCAACACCGTGGTGGAAAAGGTGAAGCCCGTCTCCATGGAGACGGAAACAGGGGGAGCTGTGACGTGGGAGGTAATTTCGCGCGACACATGTGGAGACCGGAACACGCAGACGTTCGACTCTGTGTTTGTCTGCAGTGGGTGAGAAATGACATCTAAAAACTCCTTTTATCTTTGAGACATGCTCAAATGGACACAAGCCCATCTTATCTCAGATTGCGGCTCTGCGCTGATGTTCTAAATGCACGGCATTATTCAAATAGTGGCATGTTCATTTACTCCATAATATAGCCGGTGGCTTTTATCTTTCCAAATGGAGGATGAAGCAATGTGAATGGGTATTATGTTATGTATTCACGTGGCATTTCCGCAAGGGAATTCAGAAGAGCACAGGAGCCCTTTAGCGTCTCAGAGCTGACTCATATTTCCTTCCTCTTTCTGCAGGCATTATTCCGACCCCCACCTGCCCTACATTCCAGGAATAGAGCATTTTAAAGGTACATGTTTTCTGATCGCTACAAATGGATAACCCTAAAAGCCCCAACCATTAGTCTCATTACACCCCAGCATCTTTCCTTTTATCTCTCTGTCTCTCATCTTCCTGCCTTCCGTTGCTGTTTTGCAGGAAAAGTCTTTCACAGTCACTCGTACCGCTATCCAGAGCCCTTCGCTAACAAGTCAGTTGTGGTCCTGGGGGCCGGAGCTTCTGGGGTGGACATTTCCATTGAGTTAGCCCAAATCAATGCTCAGGTTTGTGCTTTGGATTTAAAATAATGCTTTGATTGTTAATGAATGGTTGCTTCCCAAGAATGGATCCAAACCGTATGGTTTTCTTTTTTCTGTAGACAACAAAAGGAGACATTAGGAAGGATATCCATGCTGCACTTTTTGTATAGATTATAAGTGGATGTGGCCCAAGTGCCATTAATGAGTGTCTGCCCACATTCGATTTGATTTTATGTAAACAATTAAGAAGTTTTGGAAGAACATAAGGATGAGTAAATAAGTTGTCTTGTTGGCTGAACTGTTCCTGTAGATGTGGTTTTATTCAGCAACATGCAATGTGCTATCCATCTGCTTATTTGTTTCTGTAAGAACATCAAGTGTAGCTTTACTGATAACAATAGAAAATTTAGTGGATATTGATTTTTTTATTTCTCTTTTTTACATATCTCAAACTGTAGGTCATTCTGAGTCATAACAGAGCACCTCTGGTGCTTCCACCGTCTCTGGGTATCCAGCAGGCTTCACCTGTTGTTGGGGTCTCAGAAGATGGATCTTTACACTTTCAGGATGGATCAGTGACCCAAGCTGATGTTCTTTTGCTGTGTACAGGATACAATTTCAACTTCCCCTTCCTTTGTCCATCAGAACTGGGCCTGGAGATACAGGATCATATTGTGACTCCGCTCTACAAGTACTTGCTGTCCCCTGCCTTCCCTTCGATCTTTTTCATTGGCATTTGCAAACTTATTTGCCCTTTTGTACACTTCCATTGTCAGGTAAGCACAGAGCAGATAAATAAAAAAACATGCGTTTCGAAAATTGGCTGTGATTATTCTGACTCACTGTTTTGATTCACAGGTTCAGTTCGCTCTTGCCATCCTTAAGGGTTCTGTGAAGCTGCCTACTAAGAAGGAAATGGAGAAGGACATACAGGGAGAGATGCAAAGAAAAGAAGAGAAAGGTGTACAGGTGAAGCACCTGCTCAATATAGACTCTGACCAGTGGGGTTATTACCAGGAGCTGGCCAGAGCAGGCCGATTCACACCCCCACATCCGGTCATTCAGAGCCTGTATGAAGAGGTGGGTAGACAGAGACGAAAACACCCACTGACATATAAACAGATGAACTACAGGCTCATTGATGCCACACAGTGGGAATTGTTGGAATAAACTGCAAGATGTTTAGCTATCATATCCATTTGATAGCTAAACCTCATAAAAAGATGTAATAATAAAAAATATTATTATTAACATTTTAATATAGAAGATTTAAAGTATTCAGAGATCAATGATCAATTTTTATATATAACATATATAAGCATTTTTAAATAAAACAAATATAATTATACATTTCAAAATTTAATGGGCTTTGAATGTCTAAGATTTTCTGGGTTTTTATTAAAAACATTACAAAAATCCTTGACAAATTATCTTATTAGCATAACAACTTTAGTGAAAAGTTGAACAGTTATTATTTTCAGAATTTGTTAGTATTTGTTGTATTGTTTCCCCCTTTGCTTTATTGGCAACGTACACTTTGCAAGTTTGTTGCAAAACCTGATGATTTATGGTTTTGTTTGTGATTTGGTAATGTAAGAGCAAGGAAAATCTGACCTTTTGTACAAAAAAACGCTGTCACAAATTTCTTATTGCTGACCTCAAAACAGTGAAGAATCTTAAATATTTCTCTTCATGTTTTGTTTTGTTTAAACTTTAAAAACGTTCTGTATATTTTCAGATAAATTAGATTTTAAATAAAAGATTTTAAACTTTTATAATATAATAAACTTATTTTAATTTCAAAAGTTAAGGTTAAAACCAAAATAAAAATGAATTTATTCTATTCTTTACTTGCTTTTTTAACTGTTTGATGATGTGAAGTAGTATTGCATGTATGTGCAAAATGAACCATTTATTATTTCATGTGGGATGTATTGTGTTAAAATATAAACACCTTTTAAAAAACATCCGTTTGTTTACACAGATTTTTGTAACTTCAATATTTTCATTTACTTTTGCAAACCAACATCCTCAAGACATGTAAATATTGATATAAATACACGATGTTTAGATAATTTTACGCTTTAAGGAGATTTTCTACATGACTGAAGCATTACGTCACAGCTTTCATCAGCATGTGAACAACACAACACTTTCCCATCTGCTCCCAGTCATCTCCCTGCATATGAAACCGGACACCCACTTTCTCAACCCTTCCCAAAACAGCCTTATCTATCCATTACAGCTGTCACTATAAAAGTATACAAAACATTTACTTATAATTGACACTTTAGTAAGTTCAGAAACAGATCAATATCGATTAATAAGTCGCCGCACGCAGCAGATCAAACTTCTAGCGGCGCTTTAAGAAAACACAAGGGAGAAGAAACGCGCAGAGGGCGGGAGGAAGGCAAAGCCAGAGGGGTGTTTCCTCTCCAGCAGAGGAAGGATTGAAGTTGTGAGAAATAATTCATTAAACAGCGTGATTTTACAAGCGTAATAAAGTTTATGATCAGGCCCGACGAGTCGCGATGTCAAGATCGGTTTTCCGATAAAAGGTGAGTGAAATAATGTCATCTGCCCTTTCTATAGAAAGAAAGAGAAACAACAGGAACTGTGGAAGCAAAGTCGTGACACAATACAACTAACTTCTAAAAATAAGTTTAAAACATGAGATTTAAGGGAAGAAAAACATTTTGACTTGTACGTCAGCCTGCGTGAGATGTTTTTTAAGATGCATTAGTCAAGCGGTGGCGAGAGTTGTTTTCTTTGAAAGCAGAGAAAGTATCACACTTAATGTCTATAAATGATAGCTGAATAATCTTGGAAAACTTTTGGCTTTTAGAAATGATTATATAGTTTTTTTCCTTTTATGAATTGTATGCATCTTGTGCTTTTAGTCTGTGTTAGACAATCATCTCTCTCCAACGGATGGAGGAGGATCCAGACAGCGACAGGCAGAATGACCCTTTACCCTGTGGCCCTGGGACCAAACAGCCCAGTAAGGACGACCCCCTGGATGATGATGACCTACCCATCATGCACTGGGAGGATTTAAGTTTGCGAATTGCAGAGCTTGAGAGGCAGGAGGAGGAAAGAAGGAAAAAAGCAGAGGTTTGTGTTGTGACACAATCTAAAATTATATATTTAAGTAATCCACCAAATTAATATATCACATTATTATACACGGTATGGGGGGTTTTGCTGTTTACAATCAAACCATTAGATTGCACATTGGCCTCAAAGGTTGTTTTGCATATATCATCACTATCATCACAAAGTAAATGACACCATGATTTTTTTAAAAGAAGGGAATAAGTCATATTCTGCAATATCTAATATCTGGGTTATTGACAAATAAATGTGTGACTGTGTCCTATAGTGTGACATACAAAACATGTCGAATTAAAATCAATTAAGATAAATCTTTCACATCGTATTTGTAACTACAGCAATAAATCTAAATATCTCATGCTATTTGTATATTTTGTACGTTTTTCTACATTTTTGCTGTCACATATTTATTTGTCAACTACCCATCTATCAACGATTGTACATACAGTACCAGTCAAAAGTTTGGAAACACTTACTTACTGTTGTTTAGATTTCTTCCACATTTTAGAATAGTAGTAAACTCATCAAAACCATGAAATAACACAATTGTAACTGTGGGAATTATGTTGTGACTCAAAGCAGCTGAAATAAATGAACACTATGTTATATTTGATCATCTTTAAAAGTAGTCACGCTTGTCTAGAATTTGCAAAATCACACTCTTGGCATTTTATCATTCAGCTTCTTGAAGTCTCAGCCTGGGATCTTTTTCAAATCCATTTCAAAATATTTTGAAATTCTAATGAAATAAATTAATATTTTGGTACAGTTATATTTTTGTCTACAAAAGTGTTTTTTAAACATTAAAATATACACCTTCAGATAATGAGAAACAATTTTGTCAGTTGTGTCTAAACTTTTGACTGGTACTGTACTCAAACTACAGTAAATAACCCCTGTTGTTTTAGAGTTTGGGTGTACCAGAGCGAGACAGAATACTGGGATCCTGGACAGAATCAAAGCACCAATCTCTTCACAGGGAGCCGTGGTCAAACGAGGAAGACTACAGTCCCTGCCGCGTCCCTGTCATAACGTCACGGTATTTCACACGCAGGTTCATAAAGTTTAGAGAATGTGTTTTGAAGCTTCCACTCATCTGTGCATAATGTATTTCCATCTTGCAGGTTTAATAGTCCTAAAAATCTCCAGCTTTGCTTCATTAATAACAGTGAAAGCGAAGGGGAGGATGAAGAAGGGGCATCTAGCAAAGAGGTGGGTGCGGTGGGTTGTGTTTTTTGAAGTTGTATATCTGGTCATGATTAATGGGATTTTGAAAGGCGTTATGTTTTTTAACAGAGCTCGTGTGAGGTAGAGGTCCAGAGCAGTTGCTCTTCGGGGCTTAAACAGGAAGTGAGAATCACACTCAGGGCTCTTAGAGACAAGCTATGGGCCGAACAGAAAGTCAAAGAGGTGAGATGTTTACTAGGATTCAAACACACACAAGACTTAACAAGCGGATACATAAGGTTGTTTTCCCTAACATGTATATTTTGTTTTTAGCAAGAAACCCACAATAACATGAGCATAAGAAGGAAAATTCTTAGCCTTAGTGATCTTCAGACATGCTCATTGCTACAGCTGAATGCACTCAGGACGTCACTGAATGAAGACATTCAGGGTATGTTTGCATCAAGGACACAATGCATGAAGATGCAACCTGTAATCAACAACATTTTTCATCAAAAGCAAAATGTGTTTCACATCATTTTAATCAGTAATCATAATTTTTTCAAAAGACATGCATTTATTTTACTCACACACTTATTTGATTTGTCATTTTAGATTTGAGCTCAGAATTGGTGAAACATCTTGTAATAAGAGACCATCTTCGGACTAAGCAAGACGCTTTGCTTCTGGACGTACAGGATTTGACATCTTTGTGAACGATCCTCTTTCGCAGCACTACATGAAATTGCGGTTCAACGTTGGCACTTTCTGAAAGCAGTAATTTACTGTTACTCATCCTGTGGACTAACAAAGGCCAGAATATACTGTTCGTTCTTGAATAAATGTAGGACTCACACGTACAAAAAACTGAGTCAAAATATGAGTCACGTTGTTGAGAGTCACAAGTTTTATTGTGAAAAGCTCGGCCATATTAACAAACCCTAACAACACTGATTCATACGTCGCTTATGGTTTAATTTTTGCTTTTATACGTAGAGTATATAATATGCTGCTGTCAAAGCCATATGTGATCAATAACTGTGATGTATTAATCATCTGTTATATTAAACATTCCTTTGAAATACAGTGTATGTAAACCTAATGAGAATATAAACAGCGATAATTATGCTGTCTGTCATGAATGTGCCTTACAAACTCTCCTTTGTATTATAAAAGTATATATCATGCTAAATATTCACAATAATTTAATAAATCATTTATTTTGTATGATACACACAGTTGCCAGGCTTTTTTCTTTAACTAGAAAAGCAGAGCTGGTTGTGCCACACAGATATGCCATTCATAGTACATTTAGTGACTTTCTAAACTATGTCAGTAACTTTTGAAGTTTAGTTCAGTATGTGGCCTCCGACAATAATGAATAATAATAAAATTATTGACAATGAAAGGTATAAAATGAATAACCAGAATATTTTTTCTGCTTTGGTATAAATACAGGTTTTACTGAAAGCAGACGTTGGACAGAACAGAGAAATAGTGCTGTCTATCCCAAGTTGTCTATCCCAAGCTGCAGAACACAAATGTACCTCAGCTGACTGACCATTCATGCACACAGAGAGAGAGAGAGAGAGAGAGAGGAGCGAGACAGAAGAAAAAAAAGAATTACTGATTGAGAAAATAACTAGTAAAATCTTGCAAATCTAGATAACAAATTAAGGACGTCATTTGTAATAAAGAGTTTGCTGCTGTTAGAGAAAAGGTCAAATAGTGCAGTATTGTAAAACTTGCATTCACCAAACTTTTAGTCTTGACCTTTTATCAAATGCATGAGGAAATGAATGTTTTTTGGCCGTGGATTGGACTTACTCTTTTTGTTGACCTTTAAAACAGGTAAGATTTCATACAGATCTATTTCCAGTGGTCGGTGTGTAAAGCTTGCTATATATTTAAAAATAAGTGAAGAACTGTAAATACAATTGTTTATGTATCTTTCTAGTCCTGTTCAATTTCGGTTACTTTTTTCTTATAGTTCAAACCTTTAAAGTTTTAATAATCGAATTCTTACTGTTTATAATTGACATACACCGTTTTTGTAAACTAAACTATACGCTGTATTGGGTTTCCGCTCAGCATTTCTGTCTGAATGAATGGGTATTAATTATTTACTGGAACATACCTGCCAGGACACATGATATTGTAATACCAAAGCTTCTCTGTAGTACACAGGCATATCCATTAATAAACAAACTTGACTAATCCATGAACCAAATATAGGCATTAGGGTTACATGTTATGGCGGTACTGTGCATATAGATGAATGCATCAGGCATGAAGACATGGCCAGACATAAATTAAGCATGTTAAAGCACACGCTTTTATTGCGGTCAGGTCAGCAAATGACACGTGTGTTCATAATAACTTATTGAGAAGCCAGTAGGACAGGAAGAACATGGTGGATGGAGACATGAATGAAGGGTTTGTTACTGATTGATAAAGTTATAAACCAGAAGAGGCTGAATCAGCACAATAAGGTTGAAGGGCTGAGTCATTGGTCAACTTGCAGTTTGCTTGGAAAATACTACAAGGTGGACTGCAAACTTGATAGTTAAGATTTGAAATGTAATCAATCAGACCAAACTTGTAATTTCACCTTTTTCTTCATTCTTGTGGAGTGATGTCCATAAGAAACTCTAAGGGTCGGGGCTTCTAGATTGTTGTCGAAGAGGTCTCTAGTATTAAGGAGTCATGGAAGAAGTGGATTGAAGGACAGCTGAGGACCATGAAGACAACAGCTTCCCGGAACACAATCTCCAGTGCATTACTGCAAATGGGCACCAATGCTACAGACGTTCACAACCGCACAGCGCCACACAGCTGCAGCATAGATGAGTCGTACAAGTACGTTACCTTGCCTCTCTGCTACTCTCTAACCTTCCTGCTCAGCATCATCCTGAACTCCACGGTTCTCCTGCGTTCCTATCGCTGTAGAGGTGGCCGCCAGTGGAACACTTCTCTGATCTACATGGTCAATCTGGCATCCACAGATCTGATGTACAGCTTCTCTCTTCCGTTCCTCGTGGCCAGCTACGTGATGCGTGACCATTGGGTCTTTGGAGACTTTATGTGCAGACTGGTGCGTTTCTTGTTTTACTTTAACCTTTACTGCAGTATCTTCTTCCTCACCTGCATATCCGTCCATCGCTACATGGGCATCTGCCATCCGATCAGAAGCATCACAATGGAGAGCAAGCGGGCCGTTAGAGGCATCTGTACTGCCGTGTGGGTGGTGGTGTTTATACTCACTTGCCCCATCGTCCGATTTGCCAAAACTGGGGACGTAACAAGGAAATTGGTGGATGGTGTAAATGAGGGACTTTATTCAGCAGGTAGCATGAACGCAGGAAATGTGGAAGTATACAGGAACTGTTGGGACGATGCCATCGACAGCGAGTTTTCGGAGTATGTACCATATGGAATAGTCCTGCACCTGCTCGGCTTCTTTTTCCCTTTTATCGTCATTGCCTGGTGTTACTCGCAGGTGGTACGTACCATTTTTCAGACACTGCACTCACAACAAATTCAGGAGGAAGGGGGAATGTGTAGCGGAGCAGAAGGGGTTAAAGACAGGACGTCCGTCTCCATCTCTGGCTCCCAACATGCACCGTACATCAGCAGGCGCCGGAAGTCCATCAAAACCATCATCACTATCACGTTCCTGTTCGCATTGTGCTTTCTGCCCTTTCACATCACACGAACGCTCTTCCTAATCCTCAAAGAAACAAAGGCAGTCGAGTGCCAAACCATGCAAATGGTCTCTATTTGCTACAAGATCACTCGGCCTCTGGCATCCTGCAATTCGTGGCTAAATGCCCTCCTTTATTTCTTAACAGGAGACAAAGGCTTTGCCTGCTGCAGACGGACCAGCGCTGGTCATAACACCCACCTGCTCTGGCCTTTACAGATTCTTGGAGGACAAAAAGAGGCAGAAGATCATGAGCAGCAGAATCCAGATAAAGCAGATGAAGGGAATGAGAGTGACTCAAAATCCTCAGGAATGACATAGATTGACTGCTGATCAGGAACGCAGGAAAGACTGTCTCAAGAGGATTTCATATTATTTATTATCTATTAATATTTCTGAGCAGTTTCACAAAGTCTTAAGCTATGTTGTGTATATTATACTGTTCATATTAATATTTAATCGAGCACTTATAACCACCCATCTCTTTTAAATATTTTTTCGTGTTTGTGGTTGATGAGCAAAAATTTTAAATAAATGAATTATGAATAAAGAAATTAAATTGTTTAAGTTAAATTGAAGATTTAAAAACTATAAGATATTTCTATAAATAAAAGTTTCTGTATGTTGCTGACTAACAAGAAATCAATAGAATATCCAAAGAAACAGGGAGAATAAAGTTGTGTGACTGTCCTGATCCTAAATCTGTAGTACAATTTAACAGCCTTATTATTTCACTATTTAATAAATACCTGTTATGCAGTTTATAATATAATTCTTTATTGTTTCTCAAAAAACAAAAACACATTTTCATTTTGAAACTCGAAAGCAACTGGTGATAACACATTGGCACCTTCTATTTAGACTGTCAACGGTGCATACACACATTCAAACTACGATTACCATCGTAAATGATTAGACTTGATTTATGCTTGAATAATTCCTAAACATTCATTAATCCATATCGACAGGAAACATGTATTATATAATATGGGATGTGTTAAATGTTTTTTCACATACAAAGATTTAGACACAATTGACAAAAATGTTTCTCATACTCTTAAAAATCTTGACAAAAAAAATAATAAACTTTATATTTTCATAATTTCTTTCATTAGAAATAATAAGCTATCATTTTATTTCAGAGACCTCAAAAAGCTGGATGAGAGTGTAATTTAGCAAATTCTAGGGTGATGACTTTTGAAGACGCTAAAATATAACGTTTATAGTTTATAGCGTTTATTTTGGATGTTTATGGTCACAACATAATTCCCACAGTTACAATTGTGTTATTTTATGGTTTTGGGGTCATTTCTACAAACCGACCATATACAAACTTTTTCAACACATGACTCGTCTTCCTGTGTGCCATAATACCCATATATTCCTGTTAATGCACAGTAAAAATCATTATCATTTTAACTTTATGTCAGTCTTATTTTTATTTTTCCTTTAATCAAGTTCAAATGGAAAGCAAAGAATGTCTATTTAAGGGAAAGAAATATGGGCAATAAAGAGTAAATCACTTATAATGCAGAGGTTCATGTGCAATTTATTTCTGGACCAGAACAAGGCGCTGTTGTTCAAGAGGATGAACAATCTCATTTTGGTTGCGGGATATATTTTTTATTTTCTAATTTAAGAAATGAGCGGAAAACTTTTACTGTATCTCGTGTTTCAGACAGTATCGGTATACACTTTCAGACCAGAACGCTTTAGCCGACGGACCCGACGATCGCGTGTTTGATCGGGACTGTACGTTGTCATTTTCCGCTTGCTTTATAAACTAGCAGGTAAACTTAAAAAATAATCCGTGCCAGAAATCTTTATGGCGACGTTAGACCTAAAATACTTAAAAACTTACTTCTGATGACTTTGATGCGTGTTAACTCGTTTATTGTCTGTTTGTTCTTGTAGATGTTTTGTTATATGTTCTGTTTGCATAAGTTGGTTTGCATTAAAAGCCAAAGGACGTTATCGAGTTGGAAGCATTGCATAGGTAATACTTTTGCACTTAATATTTACGATTTATGGTTAAAATACAAAAACAATCTATTTAATGTAGATAAATAACTGTAATCGTTTCGCGTTTTCGGGGATGAAATCAACCTGAGGAGTTATACTAAGTTTGTGCTCGACCTGACAAACCAGCTGTAGTGTAAACTCGAGAGTTATTAACAACATTTTATAAGTCAAACTGACACAGTTTTCTTTTAAACGTTGGACAACATGCGATAGACCGCCGCTGAGTTAAATTGGGTGGCTGTTTTGGCGAGAGGCCTGCTGGTCAGGCTTTTTGCCGTGTGGGATTTGGGGCTCAGGCCGCGTCAGGGCGCTTTTAGCTCGGCTGTGAGTGACGCGCAGTGTCGGTGCCGGAGGACGAGCTATGGAAAGAATGGAGGTGGACCAGTGCGCAGGCGCAGGAGGAGCTCTACGAAGGTCGAACAGCGCCCCCATGATCACGAACGTCAGGTGAGAGAACTACACTGAACAGAACAGTATAGAACTGATTAGAATTGAACTTATAGAAAATAATAGAGTTAAAATAGAATAGAACAGAATAAACGAATAAAATAGAATGCTATATGGCTTTCACAATAGTTTAAAATGATCAAAATGTCGCAAATGTGCATCTCCTGAAATGCCTATTACAGTGATTTGCAATAACATTGTCAAATTTGTTTTTATTTACTGCAACAATAAAACATGGCTGCTTTTTTTAGAAGTTGTAGTGATGCTTTCTTTGATTTGTAAATGTATTTTAATATGAACATTTTACAACCATTACCATATCATATGTCGCATTATACAGTATCTAATTTTTCTTCATGTCAGATAGGAAACTTTTACTGAATACTGAATAGCATAAAATGTCTGATTTGGACTGAATGTTGAATTAATTTTAATAGAATAGAATGTCAGGAAGGAGAACTGAACTGATCTGAATTTAACTGAATACAGAATGCTGAATAAAATAGAAAGTCTGAAAAGAATGAATAAGGGACATTATAAAACTGCACATGAGATGTCCAGAGAGATATGGTCTTCGAATGTCATTCTGAAAGAATTCTGGTTATTTTGTTGCCAACAGTGATGGAATGACAGTATTCAGTTCTAATAGTTCGGCCCGGTATCGTCGGAGCAGCGTGTCTGTAAATCCCAGCTGTCCCTCCAGGGTGAGTGTGCTGTTCATCTGAGCACACAAGGTTGGTCATTTTGATTGGCAGAAGTCACTAATACATTTCCTTTGTGTTGCAGACCCTCCCTCTCTCCCCATTCTCACTGTCATGTGAGAGATCAGAGCACAAGAGACAGGTGAAAACTAAAAACTTTCCTTTGAATTATATGTTGATCTGTGCACCGACTGACTAGACTAAAAGACTATTTCTCGTTCAGATAGAACAGAATATGGAGCTGAGTCTGAGAGGAAGCTTACAGAGACTGAGGTAACTACATTACTCCTGACATACAATGAAAACGTGTATGTTATCAAAACAAAAACTCAATTAATTCTGTTGTTGTTTTCCTCATGTAAGTGCCTCTCCTGCCGTCCCCTTCCCTCCTGCGAGTCACTGGCATGATCATTTGTCACCAGTGAGTATTTTACCCTTCTTAGGTTTAAGAAAGTTTTAAGTCAACAGATCTGGGATTTCAATTCATTGTAAATGTGTTTTTCCTTGTTCTCTCTTTCTACATCCCACACAGGGATTTCATTCCCAGGACAGTGGTGTCACTCCCAATTCCTCACCCAGTCCAACTCGAAGGTTTCGAGGGTCAGTTTCTAAATAAGGCAGTATTTAAATCATTATTTGGGGAAAGTTCACCCAAAAGTAAAAAGTCACCTTCATGTAATTTAAAACGTGTATATGACTCTTTCTTCTATGGTATACAAAATAATATATTCATTTACATGACAAATGACAAAATGTAGTCCAATTTCTCGAATTGTACAGTCACACATATCCTTGTTGAGCGATGCTTTCTATATCATATTTATTGAACAGAGGATCTGTAAGCTCTGGAGTGAGATGGCCATCAGTCGTACCTTTAAAAAGGAAAGGTAAGTGCACTGTAAAAAACATGTAAAGCTCTAAAAAATCTTTTCAGTGATGTGACCTAAAGGTTAAGCGAATGTTTCAATACAAATTTTATTTCAATTTAGGTGGAGTCGAATCCGATGGTCCGCCCAAAAAGCTCTTTGTCGCTGGAGTCACAGATCCTGCTCACATAACTAGTTACACAGTCAGGTGAGGCCCTTGTAATGCTGTTTAGCTGATAAACCGATTTAGAAGGTCTTAAATGCCTTGTTAGTACTGGCCTAGATCCAGTTAAGCACCTCTAATAAATCTGTTTACCTCCCACATGCAGTGTTTCCCAGTCAATGGATTCTTCCTCTGGGACTGCACCTGTAGTTTCAAACGCCCAGTCCAGCCCCCTCTCTCTCTCTCATCCTCCATCATTCTCCTCTCACCATCCCAGCATCTAGACACCAGTTTTCATCACATCTTGAGCCTAGAGCTTTAGATCTGGACTAGACCAAACGTTGGTCTTAACATTACGTTTCTGTCTTTCCTGATTTTTATTTGGGTGCTTTTGATGAGAGTCTTTCTCGATTACTTCTGAAGGAAATTCATCGAAGTCACGACTTTGATTTGCAAGAAATCAAAGCGCAATATATGAAGACAATGTCAAAGTATTGGATATAGGCTGTCCGCTGTAGGCTGTTGTGTAATTTGTAAATGATTGTTAAGGATCTTCCGTGTCTGAAACAGTATCTGCAATAACAGATTGCATTTAAAATAATCAAGTGTTCAAAAGATTACAACCAGGTTAATCTTGTCGAGAGGATTGTGATGAAGTAAGTTTCTCAATGTGGTGCAGACTAAAGAAAGGCCAGACTTACTCTCCTTGTGGAGAGTTGTGGCAAAGCATCTTTGTTTTTTGGTACTTCTTCAGCTTCCATTAATGGGGTCCAAAGATCTGCGAAGATATCCAGATTGAGCAAAAAGTATCTTAAAAAACAAAGAGTAAAGAAAGAGAGTATTAAAATCAGATGGCTGTACTGGCCATCTGTTGTTTATATGTGTATAGTGTATAAATATGTGAATAATCAGATATTATTTTGGTAGGTATTAAACCTACATTTTTTTTGTTTGTCGCAGGGGTCTGATATCTGTAAATATGTTTATTTTTTACATGTTAATTTTAGTCAGGGCTGAAGTTTTTAATTTGAAAAAATATTCTTCAAATGATTGATGATAATAGCAGGGCAACTCCCACATTTGGATAAGTTTTCAGATTGCTCTTTATTGACATTTAAATTGCTTTAAATGAGTACTGTAAATAGTGGCATTTCACTGCATGTCTACACTATGGAATGACCGATGCAAAATGACAAGAATGCAAACTAGAATGAGTTAATGTCATTGTCATGAAAATAATATCACAGTGCAAAACGTTTTAAAATTAGGTGTTAGTTTCTAAAAAAAATTTTTTGGTTTCAAATATAATCCAAGCATGTCCTTAAAGTTTTTGTTAGAATACAAGCATGAAACGTCTCGTACATCTTTGATTATGACAGTATTGTTCTAGTTTTGTTGCGTCAAATGACTTGCTCATAGTGTACATAAGAGCACTTTCATTTTAAGTTTCACAACCGGATGTGTTTTCCCCCAGTAAAAAAATCGTATTAAAAACATTTATAAAGCTGAGCTGTTGAGACGCTAAACTTGTGAATTTTGTATAAAAGTCCAAACACTTGCATGGTATGGGTCATTGTATAAATGAGTACAGGAGACAATTTTTACTTTCATACAATCATGGTTTTAGTAGATATCATATTTTTTTCATCTTTGTACTATTTGCACAGTGTTAGACATAAATGTTAATCGATGTTGCTGTTACATGAGTGGGATCATATTTACTTTTATTCTAATGTATCTTGTTTGTATGTTTTGTTTAAATTGTTAAACTTGGGAAATGTTGGAAATTTCTTTGTGTTCCATCTCACATTCTTGGCTTAAGATGAACTGATTGTTCTCTCTCATCTAGCCAAATTAATCTAGTTTTCAGCAATTCTAGATTGTGGCTTTAGTTCATGGTTGAATTTTATTAGGAACAAAAATGTTGTAACAGAAAATCATTTCTCACAGAAATGATCATAATATATTATATAAAAAGTTGCATGCTGTTCTTACAAAAGCCCTTGAGCAAACAACTGGAATCCCTTCACTAACATCAGCACATTTCCCATAAGATTATGTTGACGTGGCACCTGTTATTCTTTTTTCTGTGGTTTCTCACAGCTGTTGTGGGCAAAACTCACTGTAATGACTAGTGTAAAGGTATATGACAACATTCTTCCCTAAAGTTTTTTTATTTTATTAGCAATTATAGCTTGTAGGTCTCTAGAGCTGTATATGATAAATTTGAATATGTTCCTCTGTTGTTGTTAAATATCAGGCGGAATATATCATTGCCTTTTATGTTCACACATTTACTGTTAAACTGTCAGTAATGTGATGAAAATGCCTTACAGGTTTTGATTTCCAAAGTTACTTGCACTGTTTGTCATTTGCAACTTTTGGTTGTTGAGGTCCTTAAGATTTTCAAAAATTAATACCAATGTTTATGGGTCTTTAAGTGATTAAGAATGTGCAATATGGATTACATTGTATACACATTGCTGGAATGTCATGTTCATCAAGATAATCAGTTACATTTACTAAATGTAAATTATCATTTACAATATTTACCATGTCACTTATTTTTTAAACCTGTGAAATGATCTGTTCTATCTGTGGGCTAGAGATAACAATCAAAGGTTCATGTTCTTTGAAAATGGTCCTGTTACAAAGTTGTTTGTTAAGAAATGAAATGGGTTGAATTTTGTAAGCACACAAGAAACATTCTAAATGCCAAAGCCAAAAGCTTTCTGTCTAACAATTGTTCAAGCTATATTCAGGAAGCCAGAAAATTAAATGTAAAAGATGGATATTTTTTCTGAAATGTTGGTAGCAAAAGTACATTAATTCCCTCTGATTCACAACTGAATGTCTGATTATCAGAGAAGAAATATCATTTACCATGGAAATATGTATATTATATATTCTTATGAACAAGAGCATAATAAAAACTCATTTTGATTTTTATACTGTTTTTTACAGAGCTAAGACACTGCATGTGAAGCTGCATTAAAATTGTTTTTATGGATTTTATATAGAACCAGAATTGCGTCTTGCATGTTTGCTGTGAAAATAGTCTATTTAATTAGTCCTCAATGTTAAAACATAAAATTATATACATTGTCCTGTATACTACATACATACAACAGAACCTGCACTTAAAATTAGTGAAAGAAAATGTACTTAATTTTTTGTTCTTGTTTGCAAGTTGCCACATTTGCTTTTAATCAGTATCTTACTTCACATAAAAAAAAACATTTCTTTAAAAGGGCCTATTAGCATACAAAGGGAACTGTTAAAAAACAATTACATGTTGGTTTGACCACTGCACAACTGTCCTGCAAATCCCTTTTCAACTGTGGGCATACCAGACTGCAAAATCTACATAAACCACACAAACTTAATTTTTCCATCAAGAGCGTCCTTTACCGCCATTAGGAGGTATTTATAAAAAGCTACTAATCTCATTAGAAATGATCATTGTTTTAAATTATAGTGCAGTTGTAACTACATCACAAAAACTGACGATGGATACAGTTATCTAGTACAGATTCGGTGCTTTTGGACCCACAGTAGAAAATGTGTAACAGGTGCCGACTGCAGCCTTTGTAAAGCATGAGATCAAACTGCAGCTTCTTTTGATAATCATAGTCCACCATTTCACTAAATATCAATATGACTGATGGGTGTCAGTCAGCGGGAAAGCAGGGGCAGATCACTAGAGTTCATTATCAGACTGGAGTCCAGATTTAAGCTGTCTGAAAGAAGGAAAGAAAAACAACGGTTTACATAAACAGTAACACATTTTCATAATGAAAAAAATAAAAATCTCAGGTTACTCACCCTGATCAAAGTTCAGTTTTTTGTTAGAACCCTCTCCAAGCCCTTCAATATCCACTAAATCACTGTTCACATCAGAGTCATTAAGAGCACTTAGCGTCACATCTGATAACACAAAACCAGACAGAATATTAAAACCACTATTGCATTGGGGAAACTAATACTGTATCTAGCACAAGATGATGACTACAATTTTTTTATCTTGTGCAGTCCTTTTTAATCAAAAGTGAATCACCTGCTGGTTTAGGGGTTTTTATTGCTGGTTGTAATGATGAAGAACTCTGCAATCCTTGCGTCACGACAACCTGAGAGGTGGGCATGGCCATAACAGTGGGAGCCACTGATGCTGGAGGGGGTGGTAGAGTTACAGTGGTTTTCTTCATTGTTTTTTTAGGGGACTCTGAGGTAAGGGGGACCCTGCTGTCTTCATAAAGCTTCCTTTTCACAGTGGTCTTAATTTGGGCACTGCAAGATAAAAGAGAGAGTTGTAATGTCCTTAGGTGACATTCATCAATGAATAGAATACACTTTCTGCTATTGTATTTTGTGCATTTAACGTAGTTTTAGATTAACTATGTCACAATTATGTTACATTTCATGTCAACCAATTCAAGGTCTAAAATTATAGATTTTTATAAAAGACATTCAGGCTCTTACACTGTGCGTTCCTTTATGACAGAGCTGATGTTGTTTAAATCTTCACCAAAACGTCGTACAGCTGAACGCAGCATCTCAATCTCTGTGTCAGTCCATTTGGCTCTGAGAGTTTGTAAAAAAAAAAACAAATCAGTACAGTAACACAGACTATCAATTTTCCTCTTTCTTATGTGCACATACAGCACAAATAAAATGTTAGCCTTAATCAGTGTATATGGGATTAAACATAAACATTCAGATGGCAACCCAAAATAATCTGTAGGGACCACTTGATGATCATCCAGTCAAGTAGCAGAGATCTACCTTACAAATGAACTAACCCAAGACATGTATTTATATAAAGCTAGGCTCCAAGTAGAGGCAGATACTGCATTTAAAATACAGTAGCTGCAGATCCAGCAGTAAGGAGGTTTGATACACATCTAATGGAGATCTTACCCTGCAGGAGATGAATCTGCTACTGGATGCAGCTGCATGGTCAATTCACCCAGTTTAGTAAATGCAGCGCCTGCAGCCGAGAAGATCTCGCCCACCTAACGGAAATGCATATAAATTTATCTTCATACAGTAAATAAAGTCAAATATAAATATTAACCATGCGAAATAGATAATGAACCGTATTTACCTTTGTGGAAGCTGAAGTCATTCTGGAGAGACGAGATCAGATAAACAGAAACACAAAAAGTTAATTCCGTTCCTATCTAAACACGTTTATAATGACTATTTTATGCATTAACTGAACTATTGAGCGAATGAACTATGATATTTCTCTTTTAAATGAAATATAATCTCTATAATCAGCTTCAACGCAAGATAATAGTTCGAACTAAAAACTCCCACAATGCAACGCGGGTCGTAACCGAGACTCGCAATTGGTCAGTACTCAACCAATCAGATGATTGTACACGCTCTGCGCAACATCCATACGAAAATACTCGAGTCCTGGCGGAAATAGACGAATCTTACCGAGTGCGGCCGATATACATCGCGGTGGTTGTCGAGGAGGAGAGAGGCTTGCTGTCATCGCGGATGTAGCATCTTTTTCTCCCTGATTTTGTGAGGGTTACTCGGTTGACGTTTTGGGGTAAAATGCCGTCGCTTTTATTTTGTGGGCCCAAACTGGCCGCCTGTGGGATCGTGTTGAGCATCTGGGGTGTCATTATGCTGGTAAGGATTATAATCTTCGTGACATCGCTTGCTAGCTGTAGCTAATGTCAATCATTTCGTACGAGAAGATGCTAATTTTTACCTGTATAATAATATGTGCATTAAATGGTATATTTGTATTTCCTGTTAAAATGTACCAATTTATAAGCGGAATATATCAACATATACACAAAGAATAATATAACAGCATGTTACAACCATGGGATGTAAAGGCCTAAATACGTAATGGTCTTAACAAGCTTTATTTAACATGTTTTAATACTTTTCATAGATCCAATTTGTGTACATTCTATTAATTCTTGTTAGTAATGCACATGTACATGCAGTTAAATTAATATGTGTCCTGTCATATTTATTAATTATCATAAGAAAACCCTGTTATTTTTCCCTGTATTTCTCGCAGACAATGTTGGGAATCTTCTTCAGTGCTAAATCTGCAGTATTGATCGAAGATGTTCCATTTACTGAGGAGGATATCCGTAATGAGTGAGTTACTGTACTCCCATCTTTAATGTGTCAACAGTAGACTGAAAACACCCCTAACTTGCAAATGTAAAATTGCCTTTTTATCTTGTTATCTAGCCAAAATCCACCGCAGAATATTTATGGACTCTACAATCAAGTTGGCATCAACTGCTTCATTGCTGCTGCCATCTATGTAGGTGTTGGCGCTGTGTCTCTGTGTCAGGTTCGACTCAACAAACGCCAAGAGTATTTGGTGACATAAAGCCAGAGGATTTCATCTTCACTTCAATTATCCTTTATATATTTATTTTTATTAGACTTGTGCAATGTTGATAATGTATTTTGTTTTATTGTTTACTGAAATTGATATATTTACTGTTTACAAATAAAAATAATACTGGAACAGTAAAGTAATAATAGACAGAAACAAGCTGTGTGCACATACTGTATGTAAATGCATAATGTATGGAATATTTTTCTCATGGAAAGGAAAGAAATGTTGACTGCATATTATGGTACAAGTAAAACAGTAAGATAAAGTGATATTATGAATCTAAACTTCCCTAATAAATAGCCTACAAAACACTATGGGTCTAGATGTTAACTAGTGTGTAGAATGTATGTGTATGATGGATATTTTTAATTTCAATGTTTTGTGTGGTAAAATGTGATATCTAATGTCTATTTTATTTAAGTATGCCCTTTGGTCGTTTTTTGTGTATGCTTGTATATGTTCACTTCAATAAAATACTGAAAAAAGGAAGTTTATTTTTCTTATTTAAATAGCAATAACAAAACAGGTAAACATTTCACAGCAAATGTTTAAAATGAACCCTGGAATGGTCATAGGTTTTTTAGATTAAAGAAAATGAAATTAAGTGTTGTTGACTGAGGAATGCAGTATTTAAACTCTTGACACATAGATGGGTTTTTCCCAACAGGCTTGCTGTCAGACAGTACAAAAAAAGGTCCATACAAAACTTTTTCTACGTCTGTGGATCAAGCATTACTTCACAGGTGCGAGCCAGTTCTCCCAGTTTGACACGGGCATAATCTGCACGGTTAAGGGCCATCTGGCAGTCTTTTCTGGCTGAATATGTTGATCCCTCATGAGGCTGTCCTGTTGCCACCTGTATTCAAAAAGAGTGCAAAGACAGTTAGCTCATCAAAGAAGCAGAGACTGTTTTTCTGTTTACATCAAAATACTATTATGTAATTAAATGGCATTACATAATGGCCTTTTTTCTTTTTAAATATGTGTAAAGAAACAATACAATGAGAAGATCTCAGACACACAAAATGCTCTTTATTTTGTAAAAACCTTCTCAAATACAGATACCATATTATGTAGCAGTATGAGAACACACACCTGTGTGAGATATCGGATCTGTGAACTGAGTTCATTCTCCACCCTATTGATGGAAGTCTGGAACTGATTCAGCTGTCGGTCTAACAAACTTGCATTGGCTTTTTCTTTAGAAAGCTCCAGCACAATAGTTCCTGAAAGACATATATCAATAAATTAATAATAATTAAAATAAGTATGTGTTCTCTTAAAAACGTGTGTCACGTCCATAACACTGGAATTGCCCATAAGACAGCTGAGAGTGAATACTGACCAGCGCTTTGCAGAACTAACGCGATTTCCTTCTCCACATCTTCTAGTGCTCTTAGCCTGTCATTGGCCATTTTAAACACACCCTGCAAAACAACAACAAAAATACACACGTAAAGAACATACAGAGACATACTAAATGACCAACTGCATCATATCATGCCAATTTGATTAACACACACGAGCTAACGCACGTTAGCTATTATCCAAACAATACCCATGTTGAGATGCTGAATTAAACACCCTCTTAAAAACCAAAATAATTTCAAAGTAATAAACTACTTACATTTACGCTAATACAGCGAAAGCTATTTTTGCAAAAGAAAGATATTTTACAGTAACTCTGTAACACTTCGATACACAAAACAGCGCCAGGAGGAGCTCGAGTACGGTGGCCGCAGATGGTCACGCCCACAAAAACGCGAAGCGTGCGACACACAAAGCGTTAAGAATGTTTATCAGTCAGTTATTGCGTCTTTGCGGACCATCTGGAAGAAAACGTCTCACAGCAACGAGTTATTTAGATTAGCAGCTAACACTCGTTGTAAATACACTAGAATAATAACTATAAACCAGTGTGTGATAACTTGTTTAGTACCTCTGATCCAAACAAAACCATGGAGTCTTGGAAGAGTCACGTGCGGGCAGAGCTGTTCCATAGGGACTGCAGGGAGAGAGATCCTTTCTCTGGCCTCTATGACAAAGGTATATTTCATTACAGATGCTCATAAATAAAAAGGAAGGCTGGATTAATAATGACTTGTTATTCTGACAGTGTCCAGGCTGGAGGAGATGCTGGCTTTCCAAATTAAGCTCTGGGAAGACATGGACTCTTTCAGGTATTGTCTGACAGTTATAACCCTGTACATTAACTTTGTAAAAAGATTGAAAATATATGTATTCCAGTTTATGTACAGCTTAATGTGTTGTCATTTTTGAATAAGGTCCAAAACCAATAAAAAATGCCCAGATGAAGGTGGGACCCTTTATATGCGAGTGAATGAAGTAGAGTTTCTTAATCAACAGGTAACATTGAATAATAAACTTTCTTTTTTTTCCTCACCAGATATTGTTTGTTTAATTCAATATGGTAATTTAACACGTTTTGTTATATTCTTTGAGAAATTATTGATTTTGTTTTATTATGTATATATTTGATTACATCAAGCCTTTATTTTGAACTTTTAAAAATATATTTGGGACTCATTTATATCTAATAAATACACTGCAAACCATATGATGTTTTCAGCCATTGCTGTTACTAATACTAAAAAATATTAGAAAATTCTGTAAAAATATACTCTCGATATTTTTTTAACATTGAGACCATGTCAAAGATTGTAATCAAATAGTGAAATTAATGATTTAAAGCAAACCTTGAAGCTCCTCATTTCAAAAGAAGACTGAGACTTTAATCTGTTTTTTACAGGCAAGGTCACAAAATATTTATATAATAAAGTGTTTCATTGATTTTATTTTTCTCTATAGCTTAAGCAGACCATCTCAGAGCTGACCAGCAGTCTGTACCTGAAGGAGGCGGAGTTACAATACTGTCACTCACAGTAGGTCAACATTCAATTGCAGCATGAGAGATGTTATAAAATTCTGCTACCACCATTGTCTGTATTTATTGGGTTTCTTATCTTACTGCTGTAGAATTACTCGCTACAGGACTGAAGCAGTTATGTTGGCCCAGGGAGCTTGTTCACTAAAA
The DNA here is from genome assembly GCA_019155185.1 of Beaufortia kweichowensis. NCBI lineage: Eukaryota > Metazoa > Chordata > Actinopteri > Cypriniformes > Gastromyzontidae > Beaufortia > Beaufortia kweichowensis. The sequence goes on along the minus strand of CM032815.1, from coordinate 1,246,972 downwards.
GAGGATCTTGCAGAATATGAGTATCAGCTGGAGTGTCAATCAAAGGAGCTGACGGTCCTGAGACTGGAGCACCAAACACTGAAGGAGGAGCTTACTGCCACAAACCTACAGAAGGAGCAGCTTCTAGACCGCTGGTTAGAGGAGAAGATAGAGGAAGCCCAGAGGATTAACAGGCATAATGCCACACAAGAAAGGTGGATGTAGACGAGTCTTTTTCTACTATTTGTCCTGGATTGACAGACGGGGCTTGGATTTAGCAAGGAGTAGGCCGTAGATAAATAATGATTTTAATGTCGCTTTTATAAACGTGTGTGTGTATAGCTATTGATTTGCTCCTGTAATGACTTTGTCTTGTCAGGTGGCAGCGTTTAACAGCTCGACTACAGAAGCGTTATCGTGCAAGATCTCGGCCACCACCATGTCCAGCAAACACCAATTCAGAAATCAAGTCTAAACAACATCAGTATCCGCCTTCTTAACACTTATTTTAACAGACATGTAGTTTTCAAGGACTTTTTTCATTTAATAAATATAGGAGAATTGTAAAATTAAACCTGAGAGTAAACCATTTCTTTAAAAAATTTTTAATAAATACATTGAAATAAATGAATTTGAACAGATAAGTCACACCCATATACTTTTTCTTTGTTTTATTTTAAAAAATTAAATAAAAATTAATTTCTAAAAGAAATTAAAATGGCAAACAGTGTATCCTGTGTTTATGAAAATTGCAATAACATGTCAACAATTTTTTATTTCCCTTGAGGGATGTTAAACCTTCACACATCCTTAGTTTACGTTTTTAACCAAATGCAGCCGTTCAACAAATCAAAGCAGCACTGTCAAATATTTACAACCTGCAGGAACCGTATGTGCTCAGTCACATATCAACCTAACAGCAGCACTTTCATCATGTAACACACAATTAGCTTTTTTACACCAATAACAGGTAAATCACAACCGTCCCTGTAAAGGAATAAATACGTGGAAGATATTAAAAATTGCAATTAGGCAATCATTACAGACTGCCTTGCCATTCTTAACATAACAGTTGGCACAATATAAGAGATACAATTATCACATGCCAATGCAGAAATGAATAATTCCCTGGGATTACCTTCTTCATTAGCTTAAGTGACTTCAGAACCTTTTCAAAAGTATATTATACACCCGTTTACTTTTTTCATCTCTGTCCATAAAATATCTGTCCAAATACTGCTTCAACCTCAATGAGATGAGAAATACTTCATTGTTAGAGAGAGGACTTTTTCTGGGAATCGCATGGTGTCGATTATAATGCAAAAAGCTTCTGCTTCTTTATGAGTGAGATGTTAACGCTCAGCAATCCTCTTTGTCGACCATTCCTTTTAAGCGCAAGCGAGCAAAGTCCTCAAATACAATGTCATCGTCCGCTGTTAAACTGCTGTAAGAGAAACAGAAACACACGCTTACAATAAAGAAATACAAACATCCTCCATATGCAGTATGAACATATGCACATTTCAATTCACTTTGTGTCACTTTCAGTCTCACTTTGTGTCAAACTCTATCAGGTTTGTGTCAATTGGTGGATCCAACACTGGAGTAGCTGTTGAAGAAAAACACAAGATTAGACTTCTTTTTGTGTCTTTATAGTTCATAATGGTGTACTAAGCTAATGATAGGATGCTAGGTTCACCTGTCCACATTTCAAGTAGCTGCTCATAACCAAAAACTTGGATGTTGTCAATTACTGACAACATCACTATAATGCTGACCGTTCTGACGGTGTATGTCAGAGTAAATAATACGGTGGTTTAATTTAAATCATTACTCACCTGAGGGAGAATTAAAAAGAATAGAGTCAATAGGTTTTGGATGCATTAAGACAAAAGGCAGTTCCACTGACACATCCCTAATAGAAAGAAAAAAAACAAAAATTTTGCCATTTCAAATACTTGTGTGCAATTATTCAGAACATTGTTTGATGCAATCTTACAAAAACTGTCAAGAAATAACCAAGCCATATATTATTCCAAAACTAAAACAATTATATTTTATTAAGATTTCTGCATTGAGATAGTTAAGCACATTCCCATTTTCAATCATTATGTATTTGTAGTACATTAATTCTGTTGTGCTCAACTGTGCAAAGTGCAAAATCTTAATTGTTCAGAAACAGGGGTTGTTTTCTTTAGCTAAAATAATGTTTTTCAGTTTTTTTAAATGGCTAAAATATAAGCCGCATATATATGGCTAAGATCCAACCATTTTAAATGTGTGTATTGAGGTTAGTTCACTAAAACTAGAGTTATTAAACAAGAAAACATCAGGGTAACGGCGAGCAGAGCATCGAACAGCATGCAAATCTCCTTACGCACTACGGCAAGCCTTCAGAATTCACAAGGGATGTATTTACCTCTCCAGCAAGCTGCTTAAAAGCCTGATGCGATAGACAGATGGAGAAGGAAACAGACAGAAAGAGAAATATAAAACAATGGGAGAATGACAAAAATGATTTGATAACCTGAACGAAGCAGCACAGAGAGGCAAAAGGGTTTAAGGGAGAATATAAATCACAAGGCATCCACAGAATCCTGCAAAGCCACAGAACGATCTACACCAGTGGTGCTCCAGGAGATATGTGTTTACTTCCAACCCATCTGCATTCTCTTTTCTTGTAAATGTAAATGTAAACGTACATATGTATACCTAGACGCTGTTTTCGGCTGACCCTGAAACAGCACAATCATCTTAAATGCTTCTGGTTTCTGATACATAAAATATACATTACATGCAAAACAATCAACTGTTCATTATAGTTTATTATACACTACTGCTTGTTGTGTGCTTTTCTTCTTTATTCCTTTATTAGACCATTCATTTCTTTTCGATTAAATTTCTTTGTAAGTCCATATTGAAAGTATTGTATAAAATGATTACTGCTTATAATGATTACGGTTTATAATAGACTTTATCTTTTTCTATCTAACCCATGACATTTATAAATGTTGCTGCATATCCTATCTATATACTTTAACACATGATATAAAGCTAAATATGATTCTTTTGTGTGTAAGAAGTCAAACTCCAAAAACAAATATCTCCAGGAACACAACCAAGCTGATCTACACAGACAAAACCCCTTAACATTCATATCCACAGAGACTCAGTGTAGGCAACACATTTAGCATAAATGACAAGTGTATACAAGTTTACACACAAAGTGACTTAACCATCACGTCAACTATACAAATAAACAACAAAAGCAGCAACATAACACTCATTTCATGTGTGAGGAACATCGACACCAAATCACAAATGATTTCCAGTAGAAGACTGTAGACAGGAGGAGGTTTGACAGAGCACATGACTCACCCTCCGCGGGAGACCACCAGTTTCACTTTGACCCGATATGACACCAAGACTCCCAGAACTTCTTTATTACTTGCATCCTTGACACTGCGGAGGCCAGATACAAACAGTGGAGATCAATGAGTCTGCTTAACACAAACCCACATGGTGGTCCTGGTGGTTTGGTAATTGGATAAATATGTAACACTCACATGGTGCTGGATGCGAGGTTGGTGTCTTCATGTTTAAGTTTCCCGTCTAGAGCCAGTCCTCTTTTCTCCCGATTGTTGTTGAGGGTGGGAGTGAGCGTGTACACTTTGCAGAACGTTGAGCTGGATGCCACCTGATCGCTGCAGAACAAAAACAGTTTGAGGAGATCATGTGTGCATACTCTTGAATTAATTATATTTGAGAGAGAGAGAGAGAGAGAGAGACTTACTCAGCCTCTATCTGAGCCACTGGACACTTGTACTGTGCTGTACTGAAGAGACAGATGTCAGCATACTGTCGAACTGAAGAGAGAGAGACCAGATTGCCATATATATACAAACTGTGGGCAAGATAAATAAATTAACGTCAGAATCGCTCACCTGAAATTTTAACCCTTTTGACTGTCTTGGTTGAGTTATTTGTGACGTGAACATTAACACTGATGGGTTCTCCGTGGTAATACAGCTGTGGGATGAGATCAAACAATAGTTGGCAATTCCAGCGGTATGATCGAGACATTTGCAGTCGTGACATTTATTACCAATATATAAATTATTTGTTTACAGAAATGACTGAGAAATTAAGATATATATAACCTTCATACAACTAGTGCCATTATTCATCCAAGTACTCATCTGTGCCATACTTTACCTCTTTATCTAGAGAAGCCTCTAAGTGTAGAGAGCGGTCTGACATTAGGAAACTCCTTGTCGTCTCCACCATCGGCTGTGGACCGGGTTTTTCAGGGGCGTACTGGACTTTACGTATCACTAGCCGAACAGAATTCCTGTGAATAAAAAAATATGCATTAAACTTATGTTCACAGCAGATGCATGTAAAACAGGAAATAGTGTAAAACGTCATTTGTCTCACCAGTTGCGATATGATATTAAGATCAGGTATATAAATGGAGCCAATAAATGTTTTACAATGAAAACCACAATAAAACTTTTAATGAATAAAACAGAATACAAGTCCTACAAACCTTTTGTGATTCTTCTCTTCCATTGATTTGGCACAGAAAGCCCTGATCTCAAAATCCACTCCACAAGCCTAAGACAAGAAAGACAGAAGTAAACAAAATCCAAACTTTACAAACAAATTATGACATGTGAAAATGAGTGACAAATCTTAAGGTGACCGACTGTGTTTGGTGTGTTAAAAGGATGTATCTGTGAGTGATATCACCTTTCCTGTGTCCTCAGGGCCAGGCTGCAAGGTAACTGAACATGGCAGGTTTTGTGGTATCTGAAAAATAACATTTCTATTTATACACAAGTAATATATATTCTCCATGCTAATATAGCACCAGAAAAAAAGAAAGGTTGTCAAAACTGTTCCTGCTCACAGTGAAATGAAAAGGATGAGCATGTTGGCCCAGTTTCTTTAAAAGTCTCTCTTGTAGCCGACTGCTGGTCTTGGATTCCTCTGGGATAGGAGGATAGGCTTGAAATGTGGAGATGTAAAGATCTTTTCGGAAGGAAAGCCCCAAGACATCAAGGTCCTCACGGCCATATCGAAACGCACAAGTTAAAGTGACAAATACTGAAAGGCAGAAAGAAATAATAGCATGTTAATAACCAGCAACAAAAAATGAATGTGTGACACACAATCAATAAACACACACATCTTTGCAATTGTATAATTTTGTATGCAATGTAAATTACTGGAAAGCTAAACAATAAATCTAATCATTTATATTCTTCAGCTCACCTTTTCTATCTTTGAGATATTCCGGGTCCACCAGGATCACGCCATCTGCAGCAGAAGTATAATAGTTTCATTAAAGAAATCTCAACTTTTTAATTCTTTGTTGATAATAAACAATTGTTCCAATGTCTTAAGTAACCTACCAACAGGATCCACATGATCTAAGTGATCCACAAAATCTCTTTTTCCCAGATATACTGTCAACTGCAAAAACACAACACAATATGGCAAGATAAGTATACCCTATCAACTAAAAGCATATGGTACATCATACAAAAAAGCAATCCATAAACATATAAAGTGTTACCTTGCAGTTGGGACTGGACTTCTTGAAAACCCTTAAGAAAAATTAAAACCAGTCAATGCATGTTACAGTCAACAGCACAATGCAAAAAGAAAAGCTATTTGATAATAAGTTTCTAAAAGAAGACTTAGATGCTATAGTTAAGCAACTGGTACAGAAGCTGCACATGTTGGTTTTGCTTTGCAGAGGTGCAGACAAATGGTGGAATGCAACAAATGGCATGCTGGGATATCTAGTTGCTTGCAAAGTCTAGTTGTAGTACAAGTGCATGATTGATATTATTAACAAAACTGACATTCCTGCTGTTGAGCTAGATTACAATATAATATGCAATATAAGAATTTAGCATGAGCTCTATATGAGCAGCTGTTGCTAGCTCCCAGGCTACCTAATATGCATATTGAAGAATTACGTGACTTCTTAAAATGCCTTGGCAAAGATTTTTCGAACAAAATGATAAAGATCAGAAGAGTTTAGTATAGTAGAATAATGGCGAAAGTGAAATGGCATTTTTCCATCACGCCCCACGTCCATTAACAATCCGGCTAATATTAGCTGCGCTGCAGTTAGCTTCATCATGATAACAATACTGATAACCTAGAAGATGTATTTAAAGAACTGAGATGTTAAAACACTCACCGGGTTCCCGCCTTGTCCCCCATAATGAGGGAGGATTTGGTTCGTGCAGGAAAACACAGAGCTATGGCACGCAGTGTAAACAGCAGCTACTGTGGGTGGTGTTGAGTCGCTGCCTGGCAGCTGCCGATGAGAGGGTCACGTGATCAGCCGCCCATACAAACGCTAGCAGAGCAGTCGCGATTCCAGTGTACTCGACTGCACGCACAGCTGCGCAGACTCAACGTGTATGACGTCAAAGTACCGCGAGAGCGATTCTAAAGCCGTGCATTCTCACGATACTTTGATCGGTCTGCGCAGCGCCGCATGAAGTCAAAGCACGTTAATGGCTTTTCTGAATCAGTAGTTTGTTTTATGTTTTATAAATAACAAAGTTTATATATGTAGCGTTTTTTACTTGTTAGGCTTTGGGATTTTACTTTGTTAAAATGGCCGTATTAAACTATAATTAAAAATATATCAATTACACTTTACTTTAATTTGCAATGTGCAAGCAACATTGCTTTTAATACAAAAATATGAGAAAACACAATAATAAAATCAGTTTATTTATTATATAAATATATTAATTACCGTGCTTTCTATTTCCTCTCATGCCATTGCCCTCCCTTTCCTTACAGATAATTGCCATTTATATAAAAAGTCAATTTTATAGTAAAATGTATACACCACTGGTCAAACATTTTGTAGTTATGGTAAATACCTCCTACACATCATCATTTTCAATACCTTATTTAATAGTTATACTGAACACAATAATGTCATCACATACAAATACTCCAGGTGTCAGACTCTCAAAATAAAAAGGACTAAAACATTGGTATACGTTCAAATTACAATTAATTTCCCAAGAAAAGTTAAAGAATGTTTTGTGGATGGGTATGATAACATCATCAACTAGCGATACTATATTTATACTGCACGCTCCAGGCATCTGTTTTGGTCAGATCCGTATGGTATAGGAATCAGAATGAGTGACATATCGAACCCATCGTTGTGACAGTCCTGTCTGGGTTGGAGAGAGTCTGAGGAAGCGGATCTGAAGGCCGGTACACGTTTGTTTGGGCAGCTCAAAGGACATACTGACAGGGCCGACCTCAAGCAAAGAGGCGGAGCTTAGACCTGGAACATCCACCTGTGGGTTCAAAATATACAGATGAATATATATAATATATTAGAATTAATCAGCGAATTTACTTTACCTAGTGTTACAACTATTTTGCTGGCAATCATATGTTTACAAAAGGCACATATAAAAGCCAAAACTTCTAATAGCGATGTAACCTTAAATAGTGCTGAAAGCTGTGCTCCTCCTGGGAAACGTGGGATCTCCCACAGAAGGGCTTTGTTTTTAGGCTGCAGTTCAGCAGTCTGGTCAGGACTACTGAGTTCTTGAGACATGCTGTACATGATAGCAAATCAACACGTTATGGATTGTCTATAAGACATTAAACATTAATGCTAGAAATGCATCAGATCTGACCTTATAGCACCCTTTGGAACAGGCACAGTGACGCAAACATTAAGGGCCGTACTGCAGCAAAAAGTAAAGTGTAAGTCATGTATAGTGTTATGAGCATTTATTGAGATTTTTTCAATTACAGTAACATTTGTTCCACTCAATAAATGTATGTAAACTGACCTTTTCGGTGGAAGATCACATCTTAGTTTAAGGAAGATCAAAACCCTGCAAAACAAATCTATTATTGCACAGGCCACAAGATAACTAATCCAATTGAAATTTAGACATTTTTAAATTGTAAATTGCCTATGCAAAAAAATACCTAGCAGCATACAGACCTGTTTACGTAATCTTTTTCTACAGAAGGGAATAACTGAAATGGTGGTGGGCAGGGCAACTCATCGCACAGCTGATACTGCATCACTGTTTGCTAAAAAAAAAAAAAATCAAACTTCTAGTGTACATATTCTGCCGTGCAAACTACAGTATGCATTATAACAATTTACCTCTCCTTGGCTCGGACAAACTTTTAGTATTCTGAAAGTATCAAATTCATCCAGCTTAACAGCCTGGTTAAATCTGCATTCATCTACACGCACAGCAGAACTGTAGCCTGAGGAAAAGAAGAAAACTGGTTGATCACAACTGTAATAGTATACGTTGTGTTTAGATTGTGCGTCTGTTGATCTTTGGAAACACTTAACCTTTTAGTTGGGACTTTCCTATATTGAGCTCCTCGTTCAGCCCAATCCGCATTTCTACAGAATAAACAGCAGATGGAAAAATTATATGATCATAATGAAGACAAAATATCTCCCTTACAACCTGCATTTGCTAAAAGGACCAGATAACTCACCTGAACAGGATGGAAGAAAGCATTTTATTCTAATCTCTCCCTGAATATCTGCTTTCATTAAAACCCCCTAAAAAAGCAGACAAGAGACAAAAGATGTTATAAGCATCAACAGTTTTATTTTAGAACGACTCAATAAATCAGATTTGTACTCACATTGGAGCCAATAACAACAGACAGCCTCTCTATCACATCCACGAAAATCTCATTCTTCCCGCCCTGCACCCAGAGAAACAATAAGTGACAAGAATTATTATTGATGTGGTCAAATCATTTCAGTAAACCTCAAAGAAAGAATATTAAAGAATCCCACTTGCTCTCCTCTGCTGGACATTATCGGACGACTGGCTGCAACACTTGGGGCCACTTTACTCTGCTGCGTATCCGCCCCAAACTAACAAGTGTAACAAAACACTCATTTAAAGGTGTAACACTGTTTCTATATTGAGACCAATCAGTATTCAAACATTTTGATTTACATAATGTCTAAGTAAGTATATACAGTAATAAACGAGGAAAGCATTATACAAGAGATCATATATTAATACCTTTCAATTGTAGATTAAACACCTACCAAGCCTACATTACTGAGATCAAAAAGACTGAAGGGTTTAGATGTCACAGCCTCTGTCTGGATGAAATTTTTAAGTATGTCAGTTGAGGTAGTCTGTATGTAGCCATAGTCCTGATGGTTGGAAAGAAAAACACAGAGAATGGGTGTGACTGTCTGAATGTAATTTTACACGTTTTCATGTATGTGACAATAAAACAAAAAGAACCCTTACCACCATCTCATCCAGCAGCTCATAAATGAGTGCAAAATTCATCCGCACTGATTTCTCTGATAAGCTGCCGCAGTAGTCCTTTGTAAGAGCCGCTAATCTATGATGCAGAAAATAGTTTTAAAACCGGGATATGTTTTGCTCTGCTTTGTATTTTCACAATGGTCATGGGTTCAAATCCCAGAAAACACTCATACTGATAAAATGCACACATGCAATGAACTGTAAGTTGCTTTGGATAATAACATCTGCCAAATGCATATCAATGATAATGTAATTTTAGGAATATGCACTGGGGAACCCATGACTTTGGATCTAAAAAAACCCAGTTGGTCTACAGAAAAGCATTTCATTTTTTCTTTATTACATTAGAAAAAAATATATTTTGCACATGGTGATAGTTAAAAAACTTGTCTATGACCAATACATGCAATTACCACCAAGCTGTCCGCTACGTGTGAGAAATACATGTAACTATAATAACACATTATCAATAACAAAAACAAAGTTTCTTACCTGTTGAGGAACTCGATTATGGTAAAGGGGGATGGGTTCGTTTTGGTGGATGCCACCCAATAAAGCCCACCCTGCCTTACATGGATGAAATGAAGGTCTTTGTGTGTCTGAAAAAATAATAGTACTATGTCTTTGTATATAAACGACAATAACATACAGAACAATTCTCAATACAGTCAAGCATCCGATGGCTAGTTACCATGACTACCGGAGGCTGATCGCCACTTAAAGCTGTGACCATTTCATAAAAGACATTGATAGAGTCTTTACTGGCCTCTCCTCGGACTGAGATGCAGAATTAAGTAATATAAATAAACAACGTGAAGTATAAATATGTTATGTGAAAACGGTAATCTTGATCTTGTTGACAGGCAGAAATACACAAATGATCTCTTATTAATTACGTCAGTAGAAAGGATACAGTCTTTATATATGAGGTGATCTCCCTTTGATGACAAGATAAAAATTTGACTGATCATTTTTCAACCCTCTATGTTGTACTATTGATAAAAACGTCGTTTCCGCTGTCAATAATTACAGAATAAACCTGTTTGACTGTTTTTATAAACGTAGAGATTCATTTCTGCTGCTTTCACGAGTGTAAACAGCCGGTTTCTCTTCTTCATGAGCACTTAGATATTCACTGGCACGTTTACTGACCTCTAGTGAGCTGGAATAAGAAATGCTCCTCAAAATGGCATTTTGTGCAAAACACAAATCTGCAAACACGAATGTTTAAAGTAATCAAAAGTATTAAGTAGTGTAAACTTAATTTAATGGTAAAAATGTACATAAATGTGAGTAACATATAGAGCATCTTGTATGTTATGATCATTGTTGTGCAGGATGTAGTTTAGTGTACAAATTACATGTGATTATTCGCCCTATATCTGTGTTGTGTTGTGCTTTGATACTGCAAAAATAATAAACTGTTTGTGGATGTGCATCATTTTATATGCAGCTCAAAACTTCTCTCTCTTGTTCTTCTTGTACTGTTGGATGTCACATAATCTGAGACATCTAACCCCTAACGCAATCCATTCTGCCACATCCCTCACCTCCTTTAAGAAACAACTAAAAACACACCTCTTCCACGAACACCTGACATCATAATACAAAAAAACCCCACTCTTCTTTCCTCTACAGGTACTGATCTAGCACTGCAAAACATTGTAAACTTAGGAAAGCACTTCTTAGTACTATTGTTGTCGCTTTTGATGTGTCGCTTCATTGTCTCCTAATATTTGTAAGTCGCTTTGGATAAAAGCGTCAGCTAAATGCTCAAATGTAAATGTAATCTCATTTACCAGCTTATTTGAAAATATATCTTTCTCTCAGAAATCTATGTTTGCGGTTGTGACCTTCTTTTTTTTTTCTGTTTGTTTTTTTAACACTAGTTATAATAAACACATGCCATCAGCATCACATGCAACTGAAGTTAAAACTGAAGTCATGAAAGCCACTGAAATACTTATAGCATGGTGTCTGGTTTGACACTTAGCGTTAGATGTGTGAAATAGGTTTCAAAGATCTCGTTAAAAGATGTGTGATTGTTTTAACACTATATTTATGTATCTGCAGCAGAGACACATGCATGTTAATTCACCCACACAAACAGCTATACAATTACATGAATATAACAATCATACAGTATAAAATATACATATTGTTTTACTGCTGATAAACTGTTTGTGGATGTGCATCGCTTTACAAGTAGCTCTGAACTTTCTGGTACTTCTTGGAAGTCCCATGATCTCATATGTTACACACTGACCACAGGTGGTTTCATGTTCTTATTCTTACTACTACTAAAATGTGGAGCAGAGCAATGCAGCTTTACAGAACAGATGTATCGTGGAACATAAGTTTGACTATACGAGTTGCTGCATGCTGTTCTTGACTGTATTTCTCTAATGACCCTTATGACACACACATATATATATATATATATATATATATATATATATATATATATGTGTGTGTGTGTGTGTGTATATATATTGGAGGCACGCTTCCTTCTCGTAGTTGTTTAAGTCCATTTAAGTTGCATTTTTATTCTAAAGCTGAAATGAGCCGAAAGAGGGGGTTTCATTACTCTTCAAGGATTCAACTTTATGTTATGGTTAAAAACACCTCTTTACCATAGTAAAATCACACCTTGCCTTACATTATATTTACAATTACAATATTTCACTTTATGCTTCTGCTCAAGATTTCTATATATGGAAGTAATTAGTCAATTAGTCATTTATCAAAATAACTTTCAGGATATCACATGGTCGGGACCAAGATAGTATAGTATATATATAAAAGGTCAAATGCAGAACTCTTTAAAGCAGTGCAGGACATCTTAACATAAACCTTACCCAAACTTTCCATTATACTACCTCCAACAGACTGAGGATGTCTAAAGATATTTTTGGCAATAGGAATGTTTCTGGGACACAGGTGATTGACAGAGAAGATGGAGATGAGATGAGATGAATATCTATGCCAATGTAGATGATTTAAACAGTCATGAAGTCTGCAGAGGAAAAGAAGATGCAGACACCACAAAAAACCAAGCATTACAACACACAGGTACAGATGCTCAATTCATTATTACTAAAAAAACACAAATTTGTAGTATGATCTGAATAGCATTAATATGCATGTTTATCATCTTCAGGAAGCGAATATGTGAAGAACAGAAGATACAGATCAGTGACGGTGTGTTTGGTGGTGTTGTGTGTTCTTCTACTGACTGCAGTCATATTGTTGTGTGTCCTGATCTATACAAACAATCACCAGTTTCACATCAAGAACAAAAACATCACAGAAGAGAGAAACCAACTGTTAACCAATGTCACAGAAGAGAGAGACCAGCTACTAACCGAGAATATTGCCCTAAAAAAAGAGAGAGACCAGCTACTGACCATTAAAAAAAAAAAGGATAGACAATTAGCTAGCAATACCAACCTAGACAGACGAAGAGATGAGTTTACTCAGCAGATAAAGCAACTGTGGAAGATTCTTAAAGCAGGTAATCTTGATTACCAAATAAAATTAAAACTGAATTAATTATGAACTGAAAATTCAATGTGTTTACAAATGGATGGATTTACTATAAATTAAGTTTATATCACATTTCATCTGCGGAGAAAAGCTGGAGTGACAGCAGAAGATACTGTAAAGAGAAAGGAGCAGATCTAATCATCATTAACGACACAGAGGAACAAGTGAGTAGAAGATACTGTGTGTTGGGGAGGGATGATCATTTTAAATGTATGATATAAGTAAATTGTTGTTTTATCTCATCAGGATTTTGTTAATAAATATTCTGGGTCAAAAGGCATCTGGATTGGTCTTTCTGATGGTGAAAAAGAGGGCACATGGAAATGGGTTGATGGCAGCCCACTGAACACTAGGTGAGAAATCACTAAATTTTACTGATGTTTATTCAATAAAGATTCTTACAGTCAGTATCATATCACACAGAAAGCAACGCTAAAGATCTAATACTGTTTCAGGTTCTGGAGGTCTGGAGAACCTAACAGTAATGCTGGTAATGAAGACTGTGTTGTGTCTGAAACAGGTTGGGCTGATTGGCCATGTGATGTTGCAGCAGGACATTCAAGTCATTTTATACTGAGCAGGTGAAAATTCAGCTCAATCTCTTTCATATTGTGATTAAACAAATAACATTTTGAGTTAAAAGGTGAATTCCATTACTGAGCAAGTTAATCAAAGTATATTTGAATGTATAAATGGATGAATGTATGAGTAAATAAGTGAGCAGATTGTAGAAATATGAACATTTGGTTATTTAAATGTCTGAAAGAATGAGTAAAGATTATAAGGTGTAGTTTTGATGGGTTAATTGTTCATTATTTATCTTGAGGATGTGAGTGTACAGATGCTGGATGGAACACTGAAAAAAAAGATTTGTTGGATTTACTCAATTGAATTATGGACATTGGTTCCACACATTTAGTTTGAGTTCACAGTGTCCTACCCATTTATGTGGTTTCATTACAATACTTTTGTGTTAATCAGATGTATTTTCAAAATGTAATGTGTACATAGTCTTTTTAAGTTATCCTAACATAATTTAGTTATGTTAGCTTAACATTATTTTATTTTCGATATATGCTTCAATCATGTTAATTCTGTGCAATTAAATCAAGTTATCCTAACATAATTTTGATAACTTCACTCAAATTAAATTGTAATACAAATTTTAATGGTTTGTTGTCGCATGTTTCATTTCATTTTCAAAAACACAAAAACCTTCTGTAAAGTCTTTTTAATCATTTGAACAATGTGTCACTTCAATGACATGTAAACAACATTGTGCTTTCAAAAAATTAGCATAAATAACTTATCTAATGATTAAATGTAATAAAACTACATAGTATTAAGTATAATATATAATATATATATATATATAAGTAACATTACACTGCATGTAACAGCGTGTTTAAAAACATTGTAACACTAATAATTTTATTTGGTAAAATTAGTGCTCTCTGAAACCTTTAAAATTGTACCCAAGAAAACCAGTAACTGGAACTGTTATTTCAAGAAAAACACTTTCATTTCAAAGATATTTATATACAAACCTACTAGCAGTCTATGCTGAAAATCTTAGCTTGTTTATGCACTGCAGTGGCGCCTTGCATGAAGCTGCTGGAATTTTTCTGGGGTTGATCATTTAGTGTCTCAGCAGTCATTCAAAAAGAGGTCCATCTCACTGGTGGAGTTTAGATTTGAAAATGTTGGGCCTTGATAGAGAGTTCACCTCCATCCAACTCCATGATGAGTCTTTGCAGAATTTCAAAAGTAAAATGCAACTTTGTGGGGTACTGCAGGTTAAGTGCATAAATTAGACCGAACAACATTGATGTTGCAAAGGCCACACTGTCGAGGTCCTGAAGCACTGCCACACCCTCTAGCACAATTCCCACATCATGAGCTTCATTGTCTGCAGTGTCCTTTATCACAAAGACTTCATGGTGGTCTTTTTCAATGGCACTCTGTAAAAGATCTTCTTCCATGTCCTAAAGATAGAAAACAAGATGAATATGTATTTAACACATGAACAAGAAATATGAGGGGTAGCTTTTTTGTATCTTACTAGGCAAGTAATGTTTAGAAAATGCCAGTGCTTGCGGTGACCCAATCTACTATCCTGTCTTAAAGGCATAATGGAATATTACTTAACCCTTTAATGTGTACGATCACACCGGTGTGATTAGAACATTCAGTGCATCATGTGATCTACTGCTGAATTCAAATCTGCTTTCGGCAGATTTCGGCAACACTGAGCGCTTGTCATATTATCACAACTATTCAGTGTTTTCAACCATATAATGCTTATTTTAGGTTCCACACATTGATGCGTCGCCATGGAAACAATAAGGTATGATTAATGCAGTTATTTTGACAGATGTAAATGAGATACATCTCTAGATTCAACATTATTTGTTTTTCAGACATTCCTCTTTAAAATAAAAGTATCATATATTTTTTTATCTTCAGAAAGATCTTTCTTCCTCACCATATTGCATGAGAACTATGACTTGCTTAATAATTATTATTTTAAAACTTGAATAAATAAATGTCCGTATGGACATCTAGAAGAAAAACAAGTATAGCTATATTTCTAGTGGATAAAATGTAATTGTTAAATTTATGTTGCTGTGTACATATTTGATGAAACCATGGTTTTTAGATGTAGTAATGCGTTGCTTGTTGAACATAGTACAGATTCCATCGATTAAGCTATAACCACTCACCACAAACTCCTGAATGAGATCTTTAGGGTCCTCATTAAGATAGATACAGAGTCCTTTGATGGCAAGTTCACGTGCTGCATCAATGTCATCCTTAAAAAAAATAAGCCAGAGCAGAAAAAGAAAGGTTAGTTACAGACATTACTCAAAACACAATTAAACAAAGAGCACAATGGGTCTCATTCACTAAAAGTTGATCAAAATTTATATTATGCATATGGCAAATATGCATGTTATAGTCTAGAAAATACAGATAACAGCTTGATTTTATGTTATTATATATATATATTTCTTGACGTTTCAAGCAACTTTAAAATTCTACTACGGAAGGCATGCCTCTCCATTCACTCGATTGGGACATTGAAGAAAATATTACAGTATTGTTTTAAATACTTGAAGGCTGTGTGCCACTGTTCATTAAGAAGCCATGACTTTACAATTGCAATTCTTCCATTCCATTGTATTAATTATTTGAAGGCGAAGTCCAACTAATGTTTTTTGTAATGTTGAAGTTTAATAAAGTAGTTAATGTTTAAGTATTATTGTTCTTTTTTTTTTTACTGCTATATTGACCTGGGTATTGAGTATCGTGTATTTTAGGTGGTATCGGTATCAACCAACAGACTTTTGGTATTGTGACATCCTTATAGTATCGGTTGTTCTGAAGTAAGCCAAAAATGTGCAGCCAGCTCATTAGTTGAGTATGTGCACTAAATCTGCGCAGAATACATTAAACGGAAAAACGACTGAAAATTATTAATTCTGCAATGAATTACTCACCCTCAAGTCATTTGACAACCCTAGGTCATCCATTCATCTTCGGAACACAAATTAAAGTCCATGTAAAGCAATATTAAATGTGTGTTCTGAGTTTGTCAGACCACAGAAAAATGTGTTATTAACCACCCAGCCAAATTTTAATGATAAAAAACCTCAGCAAGTTAATAAAATAAGGTATGAAATTCTTTGAAAAATAAATTGTTTATAAAGAATTCTCAAAATTGACTTCACACAGACTAAGATTTTCAAAGCGCAGAATGTCACTGACGTTGCTGTCTATGGGCGTGATTCAGAAAGCCATCACAAAAGACTTATATGAATGTTGTTGATGTGATCACCATATGCAAGTGCAACTTTGATCACTTACTTGAACTACAGTTGACATCATCTCTTTCAGCTTTCTGCCTTGTTGCCCTGGTCGCCTTTCAAAAACCTTCAGAAAGCTTTCATAGTGAAGGTCCAGCTGTGACAGAAATTTTGACTGTAGAGGAATGGTAGTGATTCGTTTGAACTCTGCATTCACCTGAAAGCAGATTGTTAACACCAAGAAATTAGTTTAAACAATAAGACATGACACTCTATAAGACATATTCACCAAATTTTGGAAATCTATCACAAACCTCAGTGACATCAAAGAGAGCTGGCCATCTCACCATGAAGTCGCTGATCATAGGGGCACAACGAAGCACTTCTTGTCTTCTCAGTGCAAATGTTCTCTGCATTTTAGTTTTAATAGTCTCTCTATTGTTTATTTTCTTCACATCTGAAAGAAGCTCAACTCTTGCAATCTCCAGAGTATGGTCATTCTCTCCAGGGGAGTAGGAGGGGCAGTAGTGCACTTCACCTCTCTTGGGCTTCTTTACATTGTAGGCAGGGCTTTGTTTTCCACCTGGCTTATGCTTTAAAGCATTTACAGTAACTTCAGGACATCCAAGTTTTCTGAGATGTGTGCGATAGTTAGATAATTTGTACTTAAGACTCACTTTCCAACCTCCATACCCAGTGTCTGAGCCCCTTTCTCGTAAACATGGATGCTTCTTGATGAGTGACTCTGCCACTTGTTCAAACTCTCTGTCTGTGACATAGACCTTGTATTGAACAATTCTTTGGACCAGCCCCTCAAGTATATCTGACTTCAGTTTTATATCAGGAATAAGCAGTGTTCCATTCTCTCTAAAGACACTATTTGCCTGTTCAAGCTTAAATT
This sequence comes from Beaufortia kweichowensis, assembly GCA_019155185.1. NCBI lineage: Eukaryota > Metazoa > Chordata > Actinopteri > Cypriniformes > Gastromyzontidae > Beaufortia > Beaufortia kweichowensis. The sequence goes on along the minus strand of CM032815.1, from coordinate 1,229,405 downwards.
CAGCGTCATATGTAAAAGGTGGAATGCAAAAGGTTTTAGGCCAAGAAGATCGTGTGGTGAAGGAGAGAGAAGAAACGGATGCAGAAACTTCAGAATGTCCTGGATCAAAAGTTGAACTGTTCATTGTGCCAGCTGAAGTAGCATTCAGAGGTGTGAGGGAGTCAGTCATGTTTATTATTTTTATTGTGGCTTTGTCCTTTATTTCATTCATTGAAGTCAAATTCATAAACTGGTTATCAAAAAGAGTGTCCATGAACTGCAGTCGAAAGGGGTCTTGTAGTTTACATTGACTCCTTACTGCATCCTCTAGTTCAGTCACAGATTCAGGCAAGCCAGATGGAAAAACCACTCTCTGGCAGCTGCTCTCCCCCAAAATGACTCGAAGTACAGCTGATGTCATTATTGTCCAGTCCCTCTGTCTGTATAAGTTGGAGAAAAAATTAATAATTAGTGAACACACCTGAAATACCTGTTTGCAAGTTTGGATACAGCACTTTTTAATGTGAAATAATTAAAGACCTAAATTACAAATTTTGAATATATACAATATCACTGTTCATCACAGTAGCTTTTCCATTATAGGAAACAAACGAAATGCAGTGATTCCCCTTAATCTTTCAGGCTACCAGTGACCTAATTGTCACACTACAGAAGGAGACCTCGGGGAGACAGACAGGTAAGTGTAATCTCTTTATTTACAACTTGGTGCAGAGGGGAGAGATGCAGAGCAAACAGGTGAGTAACTCTTTGAGAATGACTGGACTTAGCTCAGGTGGATAACCGATCCTTGTATCTCTTTACAGATCTGACAAACACTGCATTGGTATTCAAAAACTTAAAAAACTTTTTTGAAGCTATTTCTTACCTTTGCAGCAGACAAATCTCTTTAACGTTACCATCTGCACACGTCCAATCAAATAGACAGCCAAGGGGTATTCATCAGTTAATTCACTGACTTCAACAAGGCTAACTGCTTTTGCAGGGGACTGACTCAGCTCGTAAGCTCTATAGTGATCTCTGTACCATCCACAGAGCTGTTTCACAATGAAGAACAACTTCTGATGCAAAATGCAAATTTGCTCAATTTGACCAAATTCAGGTAATCCACTTTCAGATCCATGAACAACGATCATTCCTGTCCTGTAGTTGATACCCTTGCTCCAAACATTTTTTGTGATGTGAATTTCATAGAGATGAGGATATCTCTGCCTCACAACTTGAGCTATTTCGTCCTTCAAAATATCCACTGGGACTGCAGATCCACTTGACACTTCCAGCTCTGACTTCTCAAGACTTGGTGATGTTAGCTGGTACCCAATCATTAGCTGATGTTTTGTAGCCAGGGAGAATGGGACATTTTTGAAGCAACTGGTATGTCTAATGGCCTGTTTAAAGAAGCTGTGCTTTGCTTCAAACCTGATTGTCCAATATCCCACAAGAGGACCAAACAACCTGATTATTTGAGGGTAGTGCTCTAAGTAGTGGTGTTTGGGCAGCAATCTCTGTTCAGGAAATAACTCCTGGTATCTTTGTCTGTGCTCTGATATTTTACTTTCTAAGTATGCAATGGACTCGTCATTGTGAATTGGGGCAACAACAAGTTCTACAATCTCTTTCAAGTCTAAGAGAATCTGCCATGCAGGCTCGTGTTCAGGAATCTGAGGACCAATTAAGAATGGAAGCAAGCGTAACAAGTTCCAATTCTCATGAGCATTGCCTCCTATTGTTTTCCTGCTTGAGAGATGTTGAGGCAAAACATGAGGCTTATTAGTCTTATCGCTATATTTGTATGGAAAATCCAAAACTGATTTGTTGATTTTATCCAAGGTAATGTACTTTTTGGATATTATTAATGCGAGACACTTTGCAAGCTCAACAGGTACAATACCCTCAAAAATATCATGAGCAATGTCTGGAGGGTAGCCAGTGAGGACATGAAAATGAGAAAGAGCTTCAGTTAGAGGGCAAGCTTTTCTCACTCCAAAACAGTTAGTTCCACTATCCTCAGCCAGCCTCACATGAGTACTGTGGAGCTCTTTTGTTCTGAGGCTGAGGGCACCTGTTCTTACCTCTTTTGACTGAATGTCTTGTTTGCTTGCAGTACAAAATCGACAAATATAATGCCCTGAAAAACTTTCATTAAAGCCAGCTAAGCCATGAGCTCCTAAATTGTCTGCAGAAACATAAACAACAGTTCCCTTCAGTGTTTCCCCTAACAGTGGTATGAAAATTCCATGTTCTTCCAAGGATTTGAGGTCTTTTAGGAGTGGTTCAAGCACTCTATTATAGCCATATGTTTTGACATCATCAGTTCTACATAGTAGGGCCAAATATATATTGGACAATGATGAATTGGACCCAGGAGGTAGGTTACTTAGCACCCAATAGACTGCGCAAAGCTTGTGTTTTTTGCGGGATGTCCCCAAGGGGTTGCAGAGCTCAAAATCATCAACATATAACCCTACAAAGAGTCTTCGGTCCTGACCTGACAAAAAGCTATTTTGTTTAAAATGAAGACCATCTCTAAAAGACCGATACACACCGTCTTCCTCAGTTTCTTGTGTTTTCTGATTCTGACATATCTTGTCTAAAATATCTTTCCGATTCAAAAGCACTTGCAGGGAATCAAGAATTGGAATGTACTGAAAAGTCTTTTTGTTTTTAGCATCCAGAATATATTCAACTGGATCAACTACATTAAAGTTAGTCTTATAATACTGCCTACGTTGATAAGCAGAACTAAGACAGCCACCTTTTTGTATAGCTTTGTGTATAGGGTTATTTGTGGACAGTGTAGTTGCTATTTCTATCAGGACAGACTTGTCAACTTCAAGATTGTGCTTCTGAAAAGCATCCACTAAAACATCTGTATTAAGAGGAATTGACAGAGTGCTATTTAGGATGTAAAGCTCTTGTAAAAATTCATCAATGGCTGTACCTGGTACATGGGACAGATGTTCAAGCTTTAACAATGCTGCTGCAAAATTGTGTTTGATTTCATTTGGAAGGTCATTTGAGGAATGGACATCTGATTCAATTTCATAATATGCCTCTACCTCAACATCGTCTGCAAAATCTGACTCTTGTGAAGCTACTGTTGCAGTTGTTACTATCCCAGGTTTAAAATCCTTTGGTGAAAAAGAATGATGTTTTCTGTTCTTATGAGATTTAAACGTACCACAGATATTTGTTTTAAAGTTACAACCTGAAAACATACAAGTTATCAATTCATTTTTCTTAAGATGTGCATTAATATGAGCCCAGTAATCTTTCTCCAAGTTAAGTCCTCCACAATTACATATATGGCAACTAAATATGATATTTTGAAACTGTTTCTGCCTACTGTCAATCACATGTAATCTATTTAAATGAATTCTAAGCGCATTCCACGTTCTAAATGTGCAGGGGCAGTTTGAATATACACATGGAAAACGACTACTATGTCCAAAATGTCTGTGTTTTAACCTATAATGCTGTAGAAGTTTTAACCTACTTGGTACAACAACTGAACAGGCTTTGCAATTCCACATGTACAGCAAAGTCACTGAAAAGAGAGAAAGAGCAGAAATTAGTCATAAATAACAACCAATTATGCTATCCATCTCAAAGTGAAAACCATGTAGCCTACCAAAATGTCATTAACAGCAGATGTGAAATCTTAAAATTATCTTAAAACCTGCCTGAGAAAGCTTTTTATGAGTTATGAGGCAGATAAATTAGATGAGGCAGGTGCGATGTGATTGGCTACAATGATCAGCGCTTCACGCTCCTCAGATGACAGACACAGCTTTCAAACGCTCCTGTGCTTATGTGTGAGCGCTCGGTGAGGAGCGTGAAGCGCGGATCATTGTAGCCAATCAAAGTCATATCTGTTGAGCACGTGAAAACTATGGCCAATCAGCGATGTTTAAATATCGGCGCTCAAATGTGAGCGGGAAATGGAAGTTTTTAAAATTTTAGTACCTAAAGTACCGAACTCGGTACTTTTTGACAACACTAGGGAGGATTAAAGGTTATGCGCCTCGTCGGGTTGGGTCCGTTGCTCGCGGCAGAAGTTGAAATACTTTCACCTTTTCAAGTGGCAACGCAGGCGTCAGCCAATCAGATCGCTTTATGCAAATGTACTAGTGCAGCCGCTAGCCAATCGTGTTTGTGCTGCAGTCCGAGCTAGATGTGATTGGCTGTCGTCACTTTGACAGTTGCGCCAGCACCAAGCTTCAGACAACGCCCTCCGTCAAGCGTTAACGCTGACGCCCCGTGTGACTCGCGCCTGCCTCAACATTTCTCACTGTATACACTGTGATTGATGCATATAAAGTATAAACAAACAGACAGTGCAATTGTACATTTATGTCTAAGCTTTTGACCATTACTGTGATATGACAACGGCGACGAACCCCTCCCCCACCCAAATCCTACACCTAAAATCTAAATGAACTCAAAGGCTGTGAAATTAACATTTTTTAGCCAATGTATTGACAGGCATTATTATTCGCCTGATAAACTTGGTTTCTATTTGTGAGTGATTTAAATCACATTGTATAAGTTTGATAAACTACGAGTAATAATTATTATTACCTCAGAAAATAAATTATATGACAACACTTGACGAAATATACCGTCGACATGATTTAAAAGCGTGTGGTGTTATCTTACAGCACTATTGTTGCATTTAATCTGATAATGACTGCATTTTTACAATATATCATACGATTTTTTACTGAAACTCTTACCTTTTAACCAGCTTTGCAAAGTCCGTCAGTCCCCTTTCCCAGACCAACGGTCCTGGTTTTCAAAGCGCATGCTCGGATGCTCTCGTGCACGCGCAAACGATCAGAGAACATCACGTATACTTCACAAAACTGAATTAGATTAATTGTATGCAATATAATTATGTTGAGTAGAAAATACAAAGTAATTGTGTGACATGAGCTCATTTTAATTAAGTAAATCAAACAGCAGAAAAAATCATTTTATGTGAACACCATTTGTTGGAAATCTGAATCAATTTGAACATTTTCTTGCAAAGTGATTATATCATGTTTTGATGACTGTGTTGAATTTCATTTAGACTTTACACAATAAAGTTATGTTTGCATCTCAAACAGAAATTTATTAAGTAGACTGTACGTGTATTGTTTTAGTAAATTCAGTAAAACTGCTTTTCCCTTTTTTCAGTGAACTTCTGCACTTGATGCTAAATACGGCTGTTTTTTGATCATTATCATCAGTTCTGTTTTTCTACATAGCTCACATTCCAGCTGTGCCTGATCACACCTGTTTGACAAACCACTAACTAGTCCTCTCTACTTTTGACTCTTCACATGTGCAGGACAATTCTGTATACTATTATGCTCCTATACTATAACTAAAACCTGAAAAAAATAGAAATAACATAGGGGCTGTCCGTCACGTTCTATAATTAAAACATGAATCATTGGTTATTATTCTTTAAATTAGCCATGAACATGTGCGGAAGATTAAAGTCAAGAGGTACCAAAGTCAGAAATTAGACAGGCCACCAGCTGTTTCTGTTGCAGTAAAGGTTTAATTTGGTGCGGCGTTCTTTAAAGACAGGGGTGCTTATGTTATCATGAACACACACAAACACATCTGAACAGATTTTCAAACCAGACAGCAGATGGCTTAAGCAATGACTTCTCAACCCTGCACCAATGCCGAAGGTATAAGATTTACAACATATCATATAAATAATTGATTCCTAATGGTGTGATTTATGATCATCAATCAATCAAATGACGAGCAAAGAAACAGTATCTGTTCTGACTACTACAAAATAAAAACGAAACGGTAAAGAATCAATGCTGCTCATTAATTATGTTCTTTTTATACTGTATAGTTTACTTTATTACAAGCATTTCACTTGTAAACACAGTTTTTTTTTATCATTTTCACCCCTTAAAATAGATGGCATATTGTTTTAAACATCTTTATAGTTTCCTATAAAAAGGAATAGGGTCGTGTAAGAGGGAGGAGCTATCAGACCTCCACGACCAATAAAACTGATGCGTGCAATTGCTGGTACTGAGTACAGTATTTAAAAGCTTTTCCATTTAAAATCCTTATTTCTAAACTCAACTGTGACCAAAGATGAGACCAAAGGTGAGTACTTTTATTTGAACTTTGTTTTTTTAATCTCTTAAAACAGTTCTGAAGTTAAGATGATAGACAAAACAGTTAGAAACATACTAAAATAACTTAAGATACACTTAACTAACATTAAATTGTGGCATTTTTATATAAATAAATAATGTAGGCACACAAATCTACCTAGCAATACCATAGTTATTGTTGTTGCTTACATTTATATTTACTTTGCAGATTGTTGTATCCATTTGTCACTTACAAATAAAGACCATTCTAAAATATTATTATGTTTAACTGTATGATACTTGTCGTCTAGGACATTTTAACAATCAGTATTTTGATCTGCAAGTAAGCATTTGATATAGTTTTAGTGAACAGTTTCAGGGGATTTCTCTGGCTTGCCTCTTGGGGTCGCTGCACTCCTTGTTAACTCTGCCAGGTACGTTCTTTTAGTTTACGTCCAACTTTTAGCTTCTCAATAAATGAATATTCAGCTAAATAAATCTCAAAGACCCTGTTTTCATATTTGACTAGTGTTGGAGGCCACATCTCTTGCAAAAGTTTCGAAAGGTAATATTTGACACAACACCATTAGCAGCTGTTTTAAATCATATCGAGTACACATTTGCTGTCATGTATATTTGCAGTATCCGATCAAGGTTTTAGCATCGACTCCGAACAGGCTCATAACTTTCTGTCTGGATCTCGTCTGAGGAGAGAGGCTGATCCAAACTGGCATCGCAAAGATCCTGACTTCCAGTCTTACTATCGCTATTACAGCAGTATCGGGCACATTGAAGGGGTAAAATATTGCTGTTGTTATTTCCAATAATAGTGTATAATATTGTTTTCATTATAGTAAATATTATAATACCATATATTTTACTTGCAGCTCTATGAGATCGACAAAATCAGGATGCTGTACCAGCAGATGCGCACACACGACCCTGATGCTTCCACATATCAGAAGAGTCTAAAAGTGAAGACGACACCTGCACCCACCACACAGCCTCCACCCTCGCCTTCTCTCTCCAAGGTGGATGTTATACACCTGTGTAACGCAGAAGATCCACAGTGCAAGCCACGGCTTGTGTACCTGCCCACCGGTGCTGTCCCTGTACTTTGCGATCCACGTTACCACCCGAACTGTAAACTTAGTGCCGTGAATGCACCATCTGTAAGTGCACCTCCACTTGCACAAAAACCCACTCCATCACCACGCACTCCTGCCATAGTCATCAAAGGAATGGAGTACGACTGTGATCCTTACTGGGATCCTGACTGCTTGATCGATCACCCTCCCAGACCAGTAAAGATTGAACCACCATCACACCCAGCCAGTGCTCCATCAGATGAGAATAAACACAAGGAATCAGGAGATGAGGTCATCTTAAACGCTCAATTTCCCACCTATGACACGTATGATTTCAATCAAGATTTATATGATTTTTACCGTCATGCAGCTCCTGGTCCAGTGTAAATATTTTCACTTAACTGGTTTTTGTTAATAATCATTTTTCTTATAAAAGTGGCTTACAGTATTTAAGATAGGTGAAATGTATTTAAGCCATATGCTTTTTAGGATGTGATGTTTAGACTTCACACGTGTAATGTTTGAATAAAGAAACAATATCAGGCTTAAATTAAATCTGTGATCACAGCGTTCCGCTCACTTCTGTTTCATATCGTTTCAAAGGAGCTTTTTTGACTTTGTGGATATGGTAGCGTGGCCGAGCGGTCTAAGGCGCTGGATTTAGGCTCCAGTCTCTCTGGAGGCGTGGGTTCGAATCCCACCGCTGCCAAATTGTTCTTTAGCTTTTGACAAACTACGTATGTTTTTATACACACTACGGATGAATCAAAATCACGTACTTCTAGTTTCACGTAGTTTTATAAACATTTTTGTAACATTACAAAAACACATTCTGTACTTTCTTTTCATGAATCCATTTCAACTAAATTCCCTTTAATTCTTCTCCCTTTCATTCAGAAACCCTTTTTGACTAGTTTCACTAAATTTGCTTCTATTGTTTTCCTCACTTGCAAGTCGCTTTGGATAAAAGTGTCTGCTAAACAGTTGAATGTAAATTCTCCCATAAAGGATTGGCTAATTAATCTTTTTAAAAATTACAAAATATTCCCGCATTGCTGCATTTCAAAAGGCACCGCTGGGATTCGAACCCAGGATCTCCTGTTTACTAGACAGGCGCTTTAACCATCTAAGCCACGGCGCCTGGGAGCGCCAATTGAAAAGATAACTTTTTGAATTGTCTATATAGAAACACGAGCCATTTTCTGATTGTTCCCTCATGGCCAAGTGACACCGGAAACCGGAACTGCTACTTCTACGCTCACGTACTGCGTCGTAAAAAGCCGAACTCGACGAGGATGGGATTCGAACCCACGCGTGCAGAGCACAATGGATTAGCAGTCCATCGCCTTAACCACTCGGCCACCTCGTCCACATGCCTCCGCCTGTTTCACACTAATAATAAAAACTTCCACATACAAAATAATGAATAACAGCGTCGAATATAAAACTAGTAATTTTATTATTACATTCGTTAACAAAAATATTTGCTTTAAAAGCTCATAACAAAAATATTAAGATTACAAGTAAAATCACCACTTTCTTTGTAACACTTTCAAAAACACAGATTCAGACAGGATTCGTTAGGATGTCGCATTTTCCTAATCGAACACGGAGAATAATCACGTATTCATTGAATCCAATCATCATATTCTGTAACCTTATTTCTAAGGTAACAGGTAAGGATGTACCTCACTGATGTGATAGCAATCCGGCCTCGACAAGCTTTTGTAAACGAAGCAAGCGTTTTCGATAACGGTGGTGTTTCCAAAAAAAATATTCAGTATCAAAATACACATTACGTTTTTGTCGATACATTCAAAGACTTGCGCAAAAAACGTTGTTCTTGGAGTAAATTTTACATGTTCGTTTAAGTTTTGCTAACCTCCGCTTCATTAACATACTGGTTGTTTCTATGATCTCATTGGTGGATTCTGGACCATTTGCCTTTTTTTACTTTATTTTAAGATCATTTTAATTTATTACTTACAGCTGTAAAATGAATTGAAAGATGAATATGGTTTAAACTTTACCAAAATTCGTCAACGCATTTAATGAAATCATTTGACTAATATTTAAGAAAGTAAGACACGGTTCGTGAGTGGGAGGGACTGTTCGCCATTAAAGTTGCCAACAAACTCACAGTAACAGTGTGCCTTAATTGTGTTAATAACATACATTTAAATCAAAATATGGATATGACATAACCAAATATTGTAAATATACATTTTTAGTTACAAACTTTCTAAAATGTATAACTGAAACAGTCCAGTTATTCCAGTTTACGAGTAATATAAAGATCATGAAATATCGTTGGCTCAGTTTAAAGTAAGTCGTACATTCGTTAGCATTTCTACATTTTCACTATTACCCCAAAATCAATATTATTTGCATCTAAACATCTAGTGGCGTGCAGCGGGTATTAAATTGAAGTAAATAGCAGACATTTTGTAGAGTATTATGACATGAATCCATATACATATAGCGTGATACGTCGCAGTTTGCCGTCAATTGGTAGCGTGGCCGAGCGGTCTAAGGCGCTGGATTAAGGCTCCAGTCTCTTCGGGGGCGTGGGTTCGAATCCCACCGCTGCCAAATGTCTTTTCCTTATGCACTTTGTATTTAATTGTCATGTTAATAAACACTAACCACAACAAGTAAAAGTTCAAATCTATCTTTATATACAAGGAAACTAAATAAAACCACAGTGGGGCATACGCAGGCTGCTCCTTCATCTCTTCACAGACCGCCATTTTGTTTACGTATCAGTAATCGTGACTTACAAATAAACTATCAACAAGATATCTGATGCAACTACAAAACAAGCACCGATGTCCACCTGTCCTCTTACACGTTCAGTCGATGACGGGCAACAAGCACAGCCTAAATCTGTCCTACTCCATCTTGTAATAGTGTCAACAAGCAATGCATCCTCCATCTCCTGTCTGTCATGGTCACCTCTTCCAGCTCGCAGTTTCCCGGATGACGAGTGACGTCAACGAGCCATCTTTGTTCCTCTAATCCGAGCATCTATTTTTTATGTGTACATAGTGACAGAAGCGAGTAGCGGTAGAGCGCCCTTATTATAAAGGGAATAATAGCGAGGCGCGGCGCACATCCCACACTCGTGGAGAAAAACCCTTTAAAAACACAGGGAATACCGTATCGCTGGAATAACCTGGAGAGTGCATTATTTATCCAGGAGAGGGGAGAAACGCCTGAAGCAGCGCGTTCATCCATACGCTTATTGTAGACCCACGTAAAGCCCAGCTCAAAATGTGAGTATAATTTAATCGACATAAATATTCTTAACTAGTACAGTTGATCGTGTGCGATTATTTGCTTGATTATTAAAAGAAGTAGGCTCTCTCTTGCATTGAAAGAAATCGTAACACAAATTACATTTAGATGTACAAAATAATCACAGTGTGTGCGGTTTTGGCTTCACATATATGAATTTATACACATTTTTGTACATTTTCCGCGACCCAATGTATTCTGACGAGCGCACCTGCTTATAGCTAATAACAGGCTATAAATAGGCTTCTAATGATCAGCGTTTATACAACATTGATACAGCTTTTATCACAGTACATTTGCCTCTGTGACAATAAATTGTCATGGAACAAATTTAATTATAACATAAATATAACTCGCTTTTTTGTGGTGTGTGGATTGAAGTGACAGCGACTACAATCACGCCTAAACACCGGATTGGACTGGTTTGGCTGGAACTCGTCGCACGCTTTTAGAATAAAAAAATGTGGTGATATTTATTGCAATCTGTGTATCTGTCCACCCACAACTACGACCTGTTGATAATTTTAACATCAATTTAAAAAACACGTTTTTTCACAAAGCACAAGGCCCACTGTATTGCATACATGGCCTGTGATAAATTTTCACGAATGACATTTATTTTAAGATAATAAATACATTAGATTTGCGTGTCATCGAGCTCACTCGAGGCGTGATATTCCACGCGAGTTGTGGGGGTTGGTAAACGGGCGCTCGGATGCTTGAAAGGCAAAGACAAATTTTGTTTTGCATTGAAATTATTTTATTTTCAATCCTAAATGAATATATACATCAAAGCATAAGACAGTCAGTGGTATTTGGTTTGCCAAATCGCTGGTACAAAGGGCGCAGGTGTTCCTCTGCTGGAAAAGATGGCCGTGGCATCTTTTGTGCGTTTTTCTAGACGCGCTCGTTTAACTGGTTCAACTAATGGAAACGATTCTCAATAGCATGTGCATGTACCCTTCAGATACCTCTTTTTTTAAAACTATTTTGGATGAATAATGTTTAGAGGTCATAAAAAACAAGTTTTGTTATTTAATTGATGTACTGTTTAATCAGCTAACGGTTATATATGTTGATTGTGAAGCAACATTTGCAGAGACGCCTAATGGAGGCCTTGTGTGGGGGTGGGGATATGGCCCCTATCATTCATATGACCCTTACAAGCCCTGTGTAAAAAGATATCGGAAAGAAATACATTTGGTAAATTAGACTTAATGTAAATGTAAAATTGCGAGTTTCTCACGCCACAATTTCCCCACTCATATTTTATAATATTTGGTGTGTGCGTATGAAAAATGGCCTTGCACAACCAGGCAGCTGTCAGGACACAATACTGTGTGTACATGTGTTTGTTTGCTCTTCAATTTCACGAAACTCTGTCGAGTCTCAGTCATTACATTTCATGTATTTAAATTAGAATAATTATTACTTGTCTTGAGATGTAAGGGTAAACCTAGTGTGTAAGAACAACACTAGGATTTAGGATACACCCAACTTTGATCAGCTGAAGCTTGTCCTTTATTGAGCCTATATGTAAATTAATCAAATGTATTTGAAATAAATAAAGCACAAGTACAGTTCCTGATTCTTTTATTTGATTAGAATACAAAAAGTATTCATTGGACATGTATTTGTTCAGATAATAATCCGAGTTTAACATTTAACATTAAAATTAATAGCACCATTTAAATCAAAGCACGACTGATGCTCTTCCTGTGAGTAAAGATGAGAGCAGGCAAGCATTAATGTCTAAATATAGACTGTTGTTAATGGGAGTGAGGGGAAGAAAAATTACACTATAAATATGTTCATCCTAGCTTTTCCATTTATCCACCACTTTTATTTATATAAAAATGTATTTTTTAACCCGGTCCTGCCTGAGGAGAGCTAACAGGGATTAGATGGAGGGATATACCAGAGGTGACCTTTATCCACAGTTTTGTCTTCCTCTGGTGGTTAAGATGGGTATTAGCAATGAGACACTGAAAACCACAGAAGTTAAAAACAACAATCAGTATTTACTGTTAGATTTGCTTTTTATTTAAAAGGGCAGAATGTTAGGAATTAATCCAGAAAAAACTAATTCACATCTCAAGAGTATTATAGTTGTCCATATGAAAGAAAAAAAGCAAGAAAACACACTTATTGATGTAAATGATATTGAACATATTTTCAGTCTTGTCATGCTAGCCTACATGACATAAAGATCAGAAGTACCGTATTACAGAGTTGTGTATATCTTGCCGTCATCTGTGCCTGTACAAATATTTAACATTCAATTTGTACTTGAAATGAGAATATTTATTACAAAAATAATTTCAAGCTCAACAATTTCTGTTCTTCATATCAGAGTAATGTATATTATAGTATCATTTAATACCAAAGCGGTATTAATTTTACAGCCAAATTGTAGCATATTGATTAATTGACTGTATGGTTGTTTTTCAGGTCTGCCCCAGCCCCTGGTGGTGCTCCTGGCCCAGAGGGAGGTAACCAGGCTCCCCCCAACCTCACCAGCAACCGGCGCTTACAGCAGACACAGGCTCAGGTGGATGAGGTGAGTAAACCCCCATTTCTGATTTTAGGAACTTACATATATGGTTTCAATGACCGAAGAACCTCTATCGTTTTCCAGGTGGTGGATATTATGCGTGTGAACGTAGACAAGGTTCTGGAGAGAGATCAGAAGCTGTCCGAACTGGATGACCGGGCTGATGCCCTGCAGGCTGGAGCCTCACAGTTCGAGACCAGCGCTGCCAAGCTGAAGAATAAATACTGGTGGAAGAATGCCAAGGTAAACAGTGCATAAAGCGTCTCAATACAGCTAGAAACATCTGTACGTAGTTCATTATGACAAAAATCAGGCAAAGAGATAACAACAACAAAAGTAGAATTTAGTGTTACATTACAGCTGTATGCATGTTTATACATATTTTTCAGACCTAAATTTATAAAGACACTGCTAGGACTCTCTTATTATTGATACAGTAAATTTCTAACATTATTAGCTATCATTAAAGTGTTCAAACTAGAAGGTACGACAGTAAATTATATTGTATCTTCATAAAACATATGTACATGTATAAGGTCTGAACAGCTGCTTCCATTTCTTTAGATGATGATTATCCTGGGGGTGATATGCGTCATTGTCCTCATTATTATCATCGGTAAGAAAAGAAAACCTTATTTTAATAGCAAAATACATGAGTAATAATTGCATATTAATACTATATGTCATAATGCTTGTCATCTGCTTCTCAACAGTGTACTTCAGCACCTAAAGCACAATGTTCCTACCCCACTCTGAGCTCAAGAACGCCACAAAGAAATCCTTCAAAAAAAAGATGAGAAAAATGACTTCTCCCAACAATCTATTTATTCGAGTCTAAATCTGCCCCTTTCCTGAAGCCCCCTTGCCCCCGTCTCCACTGCCTCACAGCTGGACCCCTGTAACTTCTCATCTGTCCTGTAAGTGAGTGTGTGGCCATGTGTCCTCTGTAAATACCTCCGGCTTTTCTGAAATACTGTTCATACTCTAAAGTCCTGATTACAAGCAGAAAAAACACAAACCTTAGAATACGATAAGATTATACAGTATATATTCAAAATGGTCTTTGTAGAGTTTTATTCTGATATAATGGTTTTTGTAGTTGTGCGTGAGTGTGCGTTTGTATATTTTTTTAAGTTTTGTAAGACTTGTTTTGCTTCAGGTTGAAACTACTGCCTATTAATCTGGGTGTTTGTATCTTGCACGCTCTGTTTCACTCTTTCTCTTTCTCAGTCTCGCTCACTGGGTATTGGTGTGTTTTTGCACAAGTGATAGACTCCATTATCATACTAACTCGATATTTCCAAATCTTTCCCTTGTCGCATTTGCTCCGTCTCTGACTAACACATTTTCCCTCAACCCCTTTCTTTCTTTCTTCTTTCTTCACCAATACTTGCTTTATTCGTAAACTGCCACAACAGATCGGACCAGCGACTGTAGATCGTAATTTTAAAGTCTTTAGTGTCTTATCTCTTAAACATTCCTCTATAGCAGTGTAGAATAACGCTGTCTATAAAACACATACAGCGTAAAGTGTGTTTATCCTTAAGGAAATAAAAAGTAGGTCTTAAAGAGTGAAACTATGTTTTCGCGTGATGACAAAGTAATGAACCGCACAAAAAAACACTTGCGCTGTTAGTTAAGAAAAAGCAGATATTTTAAAGTGCTACTCTAAACACAAATCAGGGTCCTGATTAATTTAGCTTTTTAAAGGCCAGAGACTCTGTGGATCTAACAATAAAGGGGAAATATTATTATGCACAAATGCTTGTTTTCGATGGCACTTTTAACTGGTTAGACTGCAGGTGCAATGTGAGAGAACCATGTGTTGTGTTACTTTCTCACATCATATCAGCCTCTGTCAGAAGTACTGCCAAACCAATACATTACCCTCAAATGAATTCACCCGTCTGAAAGCACACTGGTTTAATTTACTACTTGAACGTGAGCTAGTTATGGTTCTCTGTCTCTATCGAGCTACTGCCTTTTCAGTTTTTATTTATTTAGTAGATAAATTGTATTTTTATGTATGAAGCAGGCAGAAAAAGGGACCAGATCTTTCAGGATTTGAGTACCTTTATGTCACTCGCCTCTCTGTGTGCCTGTTTATTGAGTTCAGCTGTAGTTTACACACTGCCAAGCACCTGAGGGGACTTTTTTTCTACATGATTATGTTTTCATCATGCCTTTGCCGATGTGCTATTGTGCATATGTACTCGCCTCCATCACCCTTCAGTCTCATCCACCCAATCTGTCGACAAGATGCAAGCCAGGCATGAAGTGTGCACGTGATCATCACCCCTTTCCAAGTGTCAGTTTTTAACGATGCACTCATAATTTCTCTGATAGCGCCAGCATGGATTTTGTTTAGGATGCAAAGTATTCCTGCTTCAGCAGATTTACAGATTAGACCGATTAGACCTCTGCAGGTAAAGAAAGGCTGTTACCATGGCAACTTGGTTACATGAACTAGGGGGAGGTGCAGATTAGCTGATTAATAGTGACAGGAGGCGGGGACAGTGAGAAGAGGGCGGTGCCAGAGAAAGGTTAGCAGACGGCTTCTTACATACTTTTCATATTAAATTAATTCATTAATATTTTCTCTTTTTAAAAAGGAGACAGCCTTAGTACATTTCATTTATGTTCATTAACTCATTTCTCCCATTCATGTTGAAGTAATTTAATAGAAAATGACCAAAGACCATATGATATATCTTGCTTATACTGCCAACTGCCATCAAAAACAGGTTAAGGGACAAAACATTTCCCCATTCTCTGACAGATCTCTGGTTTTTAAAAAGCTCCCATCAAAAGGGAAAAAACAAATACCTTATTCCTCTGCTTTTTCAGGTATATGTTAATTATTAATATTTTATTAGTAAACAAGTGGCTATGATGGCTAACAGGAAAAGGAATTTTAAACCACGAGACTGACGTATCCCCAGGCCTGAACTAACGATGATAGCACAACATTGCTGTTAAATCCGTCTCTGTAATGCTCAGTATGAAATATGAAACGTCATTTTTCTTTGCAGCTGTTTAAAGGAAAAAGACAAAAAAATCTGTACCGTTTTGTGTTGTAGCGTGGGGTTCGTGTGGGAGAAGGGGGTCCTATTTTTTCGCAACATTTTACAATCCTGAATTAGGATGTAAACATCTAAAATTAGGATAATAGAAACTTATATCAGAAAAAAATATTATTATATTAGGCACATACAAAGATTCTTCTCCCAGGGGTTGTCAACATTGTAAAAGGGTTTACAGTATAACTAATCCACAAACATATAATGGGGTAGGACTCAAAACAGGCTTCACAAATTGAAAGGATTCTAATAGGGGACTTATAATATAAATGTATGTGCTTTTTCTGTTTGTGACTGTATGAAGACGTTTTCTGTTTCGTCTCGGCACTTTTGTTTCATTCAGAAATGTGTGGCTTGAGAGAGATGGTGGGAGAAGTTTTGTTACGCCAGCTTGTTAAAGACATTGCATCTTCCTAATTGGAGGGAACCAATGAAGATGCAAAACTTCACCAGTGATTTTCTCCATTACACACGTCACACAGTTAATAAGATTAAAGTTTTGTTTACTTTAAGCAGAAATTAGTTAAGTCTTCATGCTGATGCTCTGTGGCACAGCTTTATTGTACGTAGTCAAAATATTTTTTTTAATTATATAATTTAAGATAAGATTGGTGACCTAAGATATTAAAGTAATACTGAAAACTGAACCCTGCCTTATTAAAGGTTAGCGTCTCGGTTTTTCAGAAAGCCTGTACAGAGTATGACCTGAGTATAAATACCTGGTTGATATCAGTTCAGAGATGCACTGTCATTTATTGAGGGTTTTAAAGGCCTGGACAGAAGTTAATATATAAAGCTTTGTGCTGGTCAACTAGAAATGCATTGAACCGATAGCCAAGTTGTTGTATTAGTTTAACAATTTTCATATTTATTTTGTTTATTTATTTGATTTATCGAGGTGTGGGGAGGAAATGTTTTTAGATTTGTATTACCTCTGTCCCTCTTGACTTTTCGGAGGGACTAGGCTGGAGGGTCATGGGTAATACAGTTTTGGCAAGATTTTATGTTTTTTAAATTTATTTATTTGTGTCATAAGTTATAATCGATTGAATATTAAACAGATCCATGTACATTGTAACAGGGAAACATTTGGCAACCAGACATACATAAAATCAATTGTAGAGTAAATCTGTCAATGTCTATTATAAGGATGAACATCTTGGGGAATATATATATAAATATACATATATATATATATTGCATAAAAAAGACAGTTATGATGACCTGTGTTTATTGTTCCGACTTAGAAATTAAAATGTGTGTGTGTTGGAAAACAATGACAAAATAAAAAATAAATATATAATAAAAACAGGTCTGTTTTGATTATTTTATTTGTTTGTGTTATAGTATTCAAGATGTAAAATGCTTTAAAAATAAGGCCAAATGATTTGCTGAAACAGCTTTTTTGTTTTGAAAGGATGTTTACAATCATAATCCCTTATGATAACATAATATACACCTGTCAACAAACTTGATTACAAGGACAGATCGGTGTGAAATAAGGTGAATGATTCCAGCGGTCATCTGTTAAAACAGATGGTGATATGTTTATACAGCAAAAATACCAGTTAAAGTGAGTCACTGTTGAGACTTTTTCATATACAGTTCTTTAAAACAATTAACACAGCCATCTGATCACTCATTTTCCTACCAGGAAAATGTGAGGAATATAAACTATTGTAACATGGCTTTTAAAAAAATGGTCCGGCTTCATGTTAAAAGGTAAGTTAAATCATAGGGAATGCATCAAGGATTTTAGGGAAAAAGTATTGTTTAGTAATTAATGGCTACACACACATTACACGACTAGTGCAACAACTAGTTTTCTTCTGGTTTTGGATCCAGTTGTGTTCCACCATGTGAAAACCAAATGAAAGTGTATTTTTTACTAAAATTATACAGTTTTATATGTTTTACTATTTCTACTGAAAATGAAAGATGTTTGATTGCATCAGCCTCTCTAACAAAGTAACTATTCTCAACGCAGTAAAAGAAGAGCAAATATTTTAATACATGTGTTACCTGCACAAAATGCCTTTTTACGTACGTTAAACAAAACGTTTAATCAAGTCTTAACAAATCCCAGATCTGCGTTTTTGGAATCACAAATTTAGTGATTAATATTGGAGGAATTCTGGCTTTCTCCCACATTTTTTTTTGTGTAATAAAGTTCTGGAAGTATCCCTCAAAACTATTTATAATTGCTTAATGATAAACTCACTAAGTTTATTAATACTATTTTTCTGATCAGTTTGATGAAAGGACTATCAATTTGTTTTTAAATTATTAAAACTTTTCTTCTAAGAAAAAACGTTCGCCATCTGGTGGATGCGTTTTGTACTACCGCAGGGCTACTTGTACAACAGTGCGCACTGTTGCTCTCTAAAACCAAGAAAACAGATATCAACTATTTCCTTATAAAATATAAACAAAGTGCAATAATCTGCAATAAAGTATGAAAATAGCTCTCATTTGCACGAGCACAAAATAAGGCGTAGCGATAATGCACAACAATAATACAATGACAATACCATATTATAGGATTAGACATATACCATTGCAGATTACATGATAATGTTATAGTGTCATAGTGTGATAGTGTCATTGTAGTACCATCTGGGACCATTTATAATGGAATCGTGGCACACCAAGAGATGTTTATGATTATTGTGTTACTTCTGACCATTTTTGGTCGGGCAAAATTGCTTAATTGTCACAGCACCCCACGCGGTCCGATTACGATACTAAAACTTGAAAAAAACGAGTCTATTGAGCAGACAGAAGAGATTTTGCTCTCACACACCCACATGTGCTGTTGGCAGCTGGACAGAAGCGTTGAGTACATTCAGGCACGAGGTTGAAGCACTTCGCTAGACTATGTTCATATCGTAATGACCATAAATAATGCGCAACTAGTTTATAAAAAGACAAACAAAATTAATTTCCGTAAGGTAAAGACGCTAATTCGTACATTACCAACTTTAATAATCGACTTTTATTCGAAATAACAATGTTTTAGTGTTGTCTAGCAGGCGCGAATCAGTCTTATGCGCCTCTACTTTAGTTAATACGGTTTTTATCGAGGTCGATTTAGGTCTCGATGTTCCCGCACGTCCACACAGTTCAGAGGGAAATTCATCCACAACGTGAGAACAAAGCGCAGAACATTTAACACCCGCCCACTTGTCCAATAGGAGCGTTAGATTCGCAGCGATGGGCGGGGTTTTACGCCCAACAGGCGGAGCTTTTGTCCGACAGGGACCAATGAGAGAGGTTTTGGGAGTGTTTGCGTACACGTGAAATTTGTTCCCGAAGTAAGAGTGATGATGATGTACGCACACAGGCAGACAGCATCCGAAACGGGAGTTTCAATGCTGAATTGTTGTGCTTTATAGACGTGTGTTGGGATACAAGCTCTGGAAAACAAGCTTAAAGTTCACTTCGGATTGAACTGAAATGCATTTGTGAGGTAAGAAAAGCTGTAAATTGTCACAATAGTTTGTTTGGTTTGTTGATACGCCAGCATCCCATGTGTATATTGGACACTGGGTCACACACTTTTTAAACAGGTGCTTTAAACTTTAAATATTTAGTTTGCCTTTCGTTAGTTGATAAGAGTGTCATCTCTGTAACAACATTGTTTATGTAGGTGTACCATGAACAGAAGATGTACATTGTGGGATAATTATTGTATTGAAGTCTATGAATTCATTATAGTTCAGTTTTATTCAAGGCTTGTTTTTATCATTTAATTGTTTTATCAAACTTGTAGTGTGCGTGTATTTGTTTAACTGTATTGATGTATGACCGTTTTAGAAAGTTTATATGGTTAGTGTAATATCACAGATTTACAGCTAGAGGGCGCCAAGTTCATATAATGGACTGTAGCTATGTTAATAGGTTTGACAATCAGAAGTCTTGTCATAGTTCAGATCATAGTTAAGATTAGGTGAAGGTTATAAATAACTAACATGTAGTAGATTCATGCTAATGAAAATTTGGTTGCACACTAATGTGAAAATAACTAAAAATAACACACTTCATTAAGTTGACACAGAAGTGTGTTATTTTTGCGCCACTAGTGTCACCAAACGGAACTGCAAGCAACTTTCTCTACTGTATGATGGTGTATTTTCATACTCATTAAGAGATATATAAAAAGTATTTTTTAAGATTTTAATTTTTAAATCTTTAGAAAAAATTAACCCATATAAAGATAAGTGCTACCATAGAACATTATGAAGACAAATCATCCGCATTTCATATTTATTAAGTGATATTACATTTAATTAAATGTATTAGATCAATATCTTCCTTCCTCTTTTCTTATTAGATGTTCTGCAATTGTATAACAATTGTATTTGTTGTTTTATACTATATATGTTTTAAATGCAAAATGAATGTAGAGTAAAATCCTAATTACAAATGAAATGGAAACTATGCTGAAAACTTTCTGTGCTATTTATATTGTTGCTGAACATCATAAACAAAACAACAAGCAGCAGTAAATGCTGGCAGTGACGTGTTGTTTTTGAAAGCTTTAGGTAAAATAAAGTTTAAAATGAAAAAAGTGCATTAAAAAAAATTAACAGTAAAAATAGGACAGATGTGTTTGTCATGTAAGACGTATGTTGTGTGTAATAAACTTATTTTTGTACAAAAATTATGAATGACAAAATATTAATACACTATTTTCGCATACCTTTATGCCTTTTTGTGCTGAGATGCCAAACCATAGAAATGTTTTTGGCATCTCTGGTACATATTCTTATCTTGCTTATTCCGTTACTATTTTCATCACTGTTTCCCTACAGATGGTTTGCACTTTGAAGACTAACAAGTGGATCCAACCAGGACGAATAGGAAATGCCATTTCTACACTTCATTGTCTCTCTGCCCTTTTTTTCACAGGAGTGTTTCATTATTTCCTTGTTCAAATGCAATCCACAACTATCCTGAGTAACTATGAGTAATAATCAATTCCAAACACCCATGAGCAGTGGCATTAGTCTAGTGAGGGAAGCAACACATAAAGATGAAGGGACGAGCCAATCAAATCAGTCTTCTGGAATGATTGACTGTTCCCTCGGCATTCACAGCCAGCCTGTCCGACCCAGGCTGGACATCTCGCCAGTTCCTCAGCCGTCCCACTCGGATGACACGGATGCAAACTCCAGCGGGAATGACTCGGCCGAGCGAGAGAGCGAAGGGCACATGGGCAGAGAAACATCCACCTGTAGCTCTCACAATGGAAAGGGTTCAACCACCGAGACTACGGAAAGCAAGAGGTAGATACGGGGAAGTTAAATTATTTCAGCATGACTGGGTCAGATTGATAGATCTTTCCCTGTAAATGCAGATTATACCCAATTTCTCAACTCACTTTGAAATCTGTTCTTACCTGCATAAAATGCCAATCTGTCTGTTGACCTTTTTTTTAGCAGTATGTCAAACAAAACGTTTTATTGGGTCTTAACAAATCTCAGATTTCTATCTGCTTGTGTAAGTTTTTGGAATCACAAATTTAGTGATTAATATTGGAGGAATCTGCCTTTCTCCCACATTTTTTTGTTGAGTAATAAAGTTCTGGAAATTATTTATTATTTATTATTATTTATTAAAAAGTGGTCCCACCTCAAAAATGAATGAAGAGATGAGGAAGATAAGAGATGCAACATGGTTACAAAAACCTTGATCACTGATTGTGATTATGTATCGGCACAGAGATGACCATGATCACAATCGTCATTGGTTGATTAATGTGCCCAATGTCAACTCTGAACAAAATTTAATCGTATTTATAGTGTGTTTAAATTAATACTGTAAATTAGTTTAAAATGAACTAATTTAGTTAAAATTCTGTGATTCTGTCTACTTCTTGTTTGGATATTGGGTCACAGGTCACAGAAATGTCAAGTTTTTAGTAATTTGACCTCTTTAAAAATCTAGGCTGCTTACGCAAACAACAGTTTTGTAACTGTACCCTTGGGTGTGACACTTAACCTGAACGTGCACAGAAACGCGAAGTGGCGAGAGATGCCTATGGTATAAATAACTCAATTTAATGAGATAATTAAAGTAGTTACTAGATGCTACTAGACTGCTTTGACTAGATGCTAGACATTCCCAGAAAAAATCTGTTAATTTGTGAATGGTCGGTGTTGGCGTAATTATGCTCTGCTCAGTGTCGACTAAAATTATGTGTATTTTTAAAATCAACAATTTAGGAACATCACAATATATGTTACGTAAGTGTCCATTGCATAAGGTTATATTGTTGTTGTCTGACTACTAATAAATGACATACACAGTATTTAAAATAAAAATGATTTATACATTAAAATGTGACGTAGTGATTTTCTTCACAGCTCAAATGGAAACAGTCCGTCACCACCTAGCAGCTCAGTGTCATACAGTCTTCTAAGCGGCAGCTCGGAGCAGGATCACCCGACCTCTCAAACGCCCAACGGCGACCAACCCGCCCGGTTGCAGACCCAAAGGGAGCTGCTGACGGCCCTGCGCGAGCTGAAAATTCGCATGCCGGCTGAACGGCGCAGAAAGGGTCGATCTAACACCTTGGCCTCACTGCAATACGCACTCAGCTGCGTCAAACAAGTCCGAGGTGAGCTAGTGTTTTTGATTCAAATAAATTGCACTATTATTATCAAAATATGTGTGACTTCATGTTGTGGTATGTTCTGGCAGTGAAAGATTATGTTTTTTTTCCTTTTGTAGCTAATCAAGAGTACTACCATCAGTGGAGTGTGGAAGAGAGCCATGGATGTTGTTTGGACTTGTCGTCATTTACTATTGAGGAGCTAGACAACATTACATCCGAGTATACCCTTCAAAACACGGTATGAATAGACAAGTTACCTAAGCTGGAGTTTTATTTAAACATTTAAGTGACGCATAAAAAATCCTGTATTTCTATTAGGACACTTTCTCGGTGGCAGTTTCGTTCCTCTCTGGGAAAGTAGTGTACATTTCACCCCAGGCGGCTTCTCTGTTGCGCTGTAAACCCGAGAGGCTGCAGGGGGCGCTGTTTTCTGAGCTTCTCGCACCTCAAGACGTCAGCACCTTCTACAGCAGCACCGCTCCCTGTCGACTGCCTCCGTGGGCATCATGTGCAGGAAACGGTATGTTGAATTGGTTTTACTGCAAACACAATGAGTTTGAGACTATGAGACTATAAAGTCAAACGATGAATCAAGTAAAATGTGTATGTGTTGTATCTGTAGCCTCACAGGTGGACTGTGCCGAGAAGTCGATGTTTTGTCGGATCAGTAGAGGCAAGGACAGCGATGGAGAGGTTAAGTATTACCCCTTTCGTCTGACACCATATCAGCTGACCCTGAGAGACTCGGACACATCTCAGCCTGAGCCCTGCTGCCTCCTCATCGCAGAGAGAGTTCACTCCGGATATGAGGGTAAGACAGAACACCATTAGTCTTATATTAGTCAGCTAGCAAAATGTTTTTTAATGAATCATTCTAGTTTTAAAGGATATTAAAGCTGTATAAACAGGACTAGCAAATTATTTGAGAACATATAATTGACAGATAATTTTCTCTGTTTGTCCGTCTATCTTTTTTACACAACAGCGCCCCGTATCCCCGCGGACAAAAGAATTTTCACAACCAGTCACACCCCGAACTGCCTCTTCCAAGAGATTGATGAAAGGTTAGCAAGTCTGCCTGAAGCTGTTTTACACTTTTATAAAAGCAGTTGTATAATCCGCCTACGCTCTTCTTTTTCAGAGCTGTTCCTCTGTTGGGTTACCTGCCTCAAGACTTGGTTGGTAAACCTGTACTGTTTTATCTGCATCCAGAGGATCGACTTCTCATGGTGGCCATACACAAGAAAAGTGAGATGATTGTTTTTGAGACTGACGTAATAAAAGAGCTGAATGTTTGTACGGGAGATTTCATTGATCTTGTTCCTTCTCTTCATTAGTTCTCCAGTATGCGGGACAGCCGTTCGAGCACTCTCCTCTGCGTATGCGAGTGAGGAGTGGAGAGTACCTGACCCTTGACACCAGCTGGTCATCCTTTATTAACCCTTGGAGCAGGAAAGTGGCTTTTATAGTGGGGCGGCACAAGGTTCGAACGTAAGTGGCTGCTTATAGTTTGGATTCCCAAACCAAAGCCATAGTGACCGCAACCAAATTAATTAACCTTAGCAAAATGCATAGCAACACCCTAGCAACCACCTATGACACCCTATCATTGTGACAGCAGGTGTTGCACAGCCATGCATTATTTTCCTGTTTCAATAAAAGAAAATCTGCTTTTAAATTTTATTTGATTCTCATAAAAATGATTATTATTATGACTTAGATCAGGCTTTGGTACAATATGTGATATGTCTGTATCATATTTAAACAAAATGTGTATCATATTCTGTTCATGTTCATAAATATATTCTGTATTTTATATTTTGAACAAAGTTTTGTAAATGAAACTGAACAGATGTAGTTTTTTAAACACAAGCTATTTACAGTAAATGTATTCGTTACGAACTATTTTGTTAGTAACTTATAAAATTGACAATTTTTAAGTTTTATTTACATTACATGTACATTATATAAATTAACAGGTCTGTTACTAAACAAAGGAATTTTAACATAAAATTGAAGTCGTATTGTAAAGAATCATATTGTAAATGTTTTTGTATAGCGATGTATCATGCCATGCATGATGTATCATTACAAACCCAATCTCTACTGTAAAATAGTTTCACAAAACAGGTATTTTATTGTTTTCTTCCATAGGAGTCCCCTGAATGAGGACGTGTTCACCGCTCCAGAGGGCGGGGAGGTAAGGCCCATGTCCCCAGAAGTGCCACAGCTCAATGAGTTGATCCACAGGTTCCTGGTGCAGCCCGTTCACAACGGCGGCTCGCAAGGATACGGCAGCCTGCCTAGCAGCGGCTCTCCCGAGCTCCAGCAGAGAGACACTTCCTCCTCTGAGAGTAATGGACACGCTTCAGAAGACCAGATCAAGCCTAGGAAACCAGTAAGGCCTTTTACACATGCAAACACATAACAGCATTTGAATATAATGAGAATTAACAAACAATATAATTAAAGCATGATAATCATTTTTTTATTTTCTCCTAGATGACGTTCGAGCAGATTTGTCAAGACGTGCACATGGTGAAGAACAACGGACAGCAGGTCTTCCTCGAATCCAGAACCAAACAGGATAATTTGGGTAAACGTCTTATCGATATGTCATCAGCACATCAGCTGACGTGACGTCTTTAGCCTCGTTAAGTGACGTGACCGATGTTGTTTATTAGTAGCACTGGCGAAGGCAGCGGACACGATGGAGGCGTCCGCTAGAGAGGGTCTGGCCGGTTTAGCATTGTCCAGTCCACCCAGGAAAGAACTGCCTCTTATTTATTCATACCAGCAGATCAACTGTCTGGACAGCATTATGAGGTGAGCGTTTCACCTGTGTGTTTATCTGTCATCTCTTATTTTATTTCTCTTAGCTTTAATAATATTCTCTTATTAACACTTGTGCAACACGTGTGTCAAGACAACATTAAGAAAGTTGTAGCTCTATTAGTGATTAAGTGTCATAGGTTTGACCTCCAAACAATGCAGATAGTAGTAGTAGTAGCATCTAGCAAATCCATAAATACAGCAAAATATTCATCCATAAAAATATTATAAAGTGGCTATATGGGTTTGTAACACAATGCGTTCTTCAGATATCTGGAGAGCTTTAATGTTCCCGGTACAGTGAAGAGAAAGTGTGACTCGTCCTCCGGCACAACCTCATCCACCTCAGATGATGATAAACAACGGGAAGCTGTCGGAAGCATTAAAGGTCAGTGAATATTAACTAAAAGATTAGATGATAATCAACCTACGCGTCGGAAAAGTAAAGGCAGCAGATTCCCGTATGCAATCATTATCATGTTCTAAGGCTGATTGACGGCATCAGTTGATGTTAGCACGTACGTAATCTTTGTGTTCATTTAACAGAAACTCTGGTGGTGGCGGAGGGGTCAAAGGTCGTCCCCGCAGCCCCAGCACACCCCCTGACTCCTCTCGCTCTGCACTGTAAAGCCGAGAGCGTCGTCTCAGCCACATCCCAGTGCAGTTTTAGCAGCACCATTGTTCACGTCGGGGACAAAAAGCCTCCTGAATCAGGTGTGAAATTTTTTGTTAAAAAGTATTAAAAGGATGGTTTAATAAAAACTCTGTCAACATTTATTCACCCTCACGTCGTTTAAACCTGTATGTGACTCAAAAGAAGATATTTTAAGGAATATCTCAGTGGTTTTGTGTCCATACAATGGAAGTCAATAGGGGTCAGTGTTGTTTGATTACCAACATTCTTCAAATTATCTTTTGTGTTCTCCTGAAGAAAGAAAGTCATTCAGGTTTAAAACAACATGAGGGTGAATAAATAATAAAAGAGTGTTTGTTTGATAAATATAGTTTGATAAATATTCTGTGCAATATTCCTCATCCCCTCGTCTGGTCATGGCAAATTGTACTCAAACAAACTCCTCTGTATGATCTTCATCCAGACATTGTTATGATGGAGGAACCACCAACCACCCCAACGCCTCCTATCACAGCTCCGCCCACTTCTGTTACCTCCTCCATCCCCACGAACCCCCAGCCGACCTCGTCTCCTACCGCTGCTGCCCCGGATAAAGAAAAGGAGAGAAGAGGAGGAGCAGGGAAAGGCCTTACGAAGGCTGTGCTATCTGCTCACACCCAGCAGGAGGAGCAGGCCTTCCTAAACCGCTTCAGAGACATCAGTCAGCTGCGGATGGTCCCGCCGGGCGGCTCGCCTCAGCGCAAACATACATCTACATCTACTCCAGGGGGAAAAGGTAACGATATTTAAAATACAGTGATACGATTATGAGTTTGGTATTGGTTTTTATACAACAATCTTTTGTCGTTTAGGAGTAAACAGCTCACAGAACTATCCATCTGAAGGCAGTCGCCGTCACGGCAGAGGTGGAAAAAGGAGGAAACACCAAATAGACGGCAATGTTCCTGATTCTCCCTCTCTTTCTGGGCCTTGCCCCTATAGGGCACCTAGACCAGCGTCAGTGAAACCCAACTTACCACCCGTCCAGCCCTCGTCTAACTCTTGGCCACAATCGGTGGGCTCTCAGGCCAGCGGCACTCCAATGATAACACCCTTTCCTCCGGGTTACATGCCCATGTACCCCATTTCTTCTCCTTTCCAAGTGCCCCAAATGAGTGCAGATCCTTCGGTACAACCAGGTGTCCCTAGAATACCCATTCAGGGCTCTCAAATGTTTCCTCCAGTGATGCCCCAAGTAATGACCTTTATGTTACCCAACTACATGTTTCCACAGTTTGGTAATCCAGGACCACAACTGAACACACAGATGAACCTGTTAGGCCAGTTTCCTTCATCTATCGGTCAGTTAAACCCTTCCGTACCTTTTAATCCAGCAGTGGGCCAGTTCAACCCATTGGACCCCCAGGTTAATTCTGTCATGCCCACAATGATTCCCCAACAGTTCTACAACTTGAATCCCTTGTTTACTTTCCCGAACTCTTCACAAATGCCAACAGCAAACGCCACCGCTACACTGCAAGGACAGTCTCGTTCCAGCACGCCACAGTCCACAGGACAACAGGCCGGGGAGAGAGAGGCCGGTTCTCCTCTCTTTCAGTCCCGATGCTCATCCCCACTTAATCTTCTACAGCTTGAAGAATTGCCAAGCAGTCGCACTGATGTCACTCAACAGACTCCGCCCATAGGGGCAGGGGCACCAGTACATGGGGGCGGGGCTGGAGCACAGAATTCCAGCAATCGTGGAAGCGGCACCGACGGCAAACTCAATGACAGTGTAAGTGCAGTTTTGTGGAAAGGGGTTTTCTTGTTTGTTACATTTTAATATCATTTTGAACTTTTATTTTGGTCTAATTATGAAAACATTTCTTTAGGCTGAAGTCAATGAGTCCAACCAGGACAACATGTCAACCTCCAGTGACATGTTGGACCTGCTGCTACAGGAAGACTCGCAGTCAGGCACCGGCTCGGCCGCCTCGGGCTCCGGATCGTCCGGATCTGGTTCTGGATCTTTTCACTCTGGATCTAATGGCTGTAGCACATCAGGAAGTGGCACTAGTGAGTAATTCATGTTGTAGTTTTGTCATTTTTAATCTCTCCATTACTTATGTATTACAAAGATTCATCACAACCATAACGTCATCGTTTTTCTTTTGGTCTTTCAGGAAGCAGTAATACCAGTAAATACTTTGGAAGCATTGACTCTTCATTGTCAGAGAACGATCACGCTCATAAACCAGCATCTGGAGATGCGGAAGGAGAACAGTACATCAAGTTTGTCCTGCAGGACCCTATATGGCTCTTAATGGCCAACACAGATGACAAGGTCATGATGACGTATCAGGTGCCCATCAGGTAAGACCACTTTACTTGAAGTGAGTTTGTGAAATATGACAGAGAATAAAAATAACGATTAATAAGCTTCAAGAGTCATATCTCAATCCACTAATCCAGTACATGTGTATGTATAGGGACAGAGAATCTGTACTTAAAGAAGACAGAGACGTTCTGAAAGCTGTTCAGAAGTATCAGCCTAGTTTTACTGAAGAGCAAAAGAAAGAATTAACTCAGGTTCACCCATGGATCCAAAGCGGCTGCTTACCCAAAGCCATCAATGTTACGGTGAGTAACTCTGAACAAAAGCTTTGTTCATATTGTAATGTATTGTAGGTGACCCCGATGCAAAAGGTAGTTATGTTTTGTAGCCTTTTCATTTTTTTTGACAAAATTTCAAGGTGAATATGACCACCCCTAAAAGTTATTTCCTAACGAATAAAATCTCATCAAATATCCTCTGGGTGGCTATGATTGCGTACATGAATGCGTACACACCAGCGCACATGAATGATTGTTTACAATCCAGAAATTTCTTTGCTTATTGTAATTCATTTCATCCTGCAGTCTTGCACAGGGTGTGGGACTCCCACAGATTCCTTGACTTCTCCATTTGATTTGGACTTCTATGACACGGATCTCAGCATGGTTTTAAAAGCCGACGCAGAACAACAAGATAAACTGTTAACCACAGGTTGTGCACCAACCGCTTTTCCTTTGAGCCCTCCAGCATCAGATACCGAGCAGAAAGATGCTCAGGCCAGCGCGGCCGACACCAACACTCAGGACTGGGTGGAAGTGACATCATCAGTGGAGGTGAAGCGAGACTAAAGATTGCTGGACAGTGATTGGCTGTCTTGCTGGCTGACACTGTGTGATTGATGTGAAACGATCAGAAGTGAATTCTTTTAAGACTTGCCAGCTTATGTTTGCTTTTTCATTTACTTGAAGTAAGAGTTATTATTGAGCAAAGAGTAGTTGAGGAGACACATTCTGGGACAATGGATAAAAAGTTTTTTGCTGAAAAGATGTTTTTGCACACATTTCAGGTCAGTCAGTATCAAGTAATTATCCTTCCATTATATAGTAGTAAAAAATTGCTTGGAAAACAAAACTGAATTTCCTTTTCTTAGCTTAAGAGATGTGAAATAATCATTTCTTGATTCTCTATGTTAATTTGCACAAGATGGATGTTTAAAAAATCCATTTAAAAAATTGGTGTTTAAAGATTTTGTTGCACTATTTTCTGCTTTGGGGTGCTTTTAATTATTTATGAAACTGTGTGGCCTTATCCAAAAACACAGTGCCTCGTAATTATACCCGTTAATGACTGTTTGTGTGATCTTTTGTCATACTAAAACACATGGGTCACGCATGTGAGTGTGCATGGGGCAAAACAAAAAGGCTTCTTCCAACAACAGACACGACACCTTTTCATGAATGACTTTCTAGAATTATTCAAGATGGACCAGGGATTTAGTCTGTTTTGCATCAAATGCAAGGCTACGTTGACCAAGCGTATCTTTTTAAAGTAGCGAAGCTACAATTAACCCTTGAATGAACACCTGTGTACCCTTTGAATGTAATTGTGAAGGGATTGCCAAAGCATGTCTGTGAAAACAAACAGACAAGCCCAATCAGTTTACATGCAGTGTACAGTTCTGTTTAGCTGTTGTATTATATCTAAGAGTTTTTGTGTGTTTTTTTATGTTGAATTAACTATTTTTACCTAAAATATGGTTATGCTCATGCATGGAAGATGTATTTTTTTGCTTCGAACTTAAATAAATAAATATCTTTTTGTTATTAAGTTATGAAGTTATATTTGTTGTCCTCCCAAAAAAATTCTAGTAACTGATTTTTCTTTTATTGCCACTAGAGGGCGCAGTAACATAACAATAACATATCTAGACGCTGGTTTTAATCATCTTCAGGTTTTTGCTCATCTTTTATTTTCCAAACCATAAATAACATTAACATTGTGTGTACATTTAAATTACATTTGCAACTATTACACAGTTTTATCTGAAGTTGGTAACAAATGAGGGGGTAATGCTTATTAACAATAGTTAAAGGATTAGTTAATATAAACTATCCTATACAATCCTTCTACAGCATTTATTAATATTGGTTTATGTAATGTGCTTAATAAATGCTGAAAAACATTGTTTATTGTTTATTTATTTTGCTAATGTATATTACATCCATATTGTGAAGTGTTAGCAATGAGGGAACATTTAACATTTTGTCCTAGCTATATTTAAGCATAAAAATTTAAGCGTAAGAGTAAGAATACACAGGAAAAAAAGAGTTAGATGTTAGATGATACTTTGAACATTTTATTAAAATTAAACTTTATAAAAAAAATATTTTCCTTCCTATTTTCCCAAGGCTGTGGATCTGAAGAATGCAGTGGAGCTGTTGTGACTCTCGTCTTCGTATCTCAAACTGTCTAGATTAGCACAGCTGAGCTCTTCTCGTAAATCCTGCCGAGAAAATATACAGAGACCTTTCTGTGACTGAGAGATAGAAAAAGTTGTTTGTTTGTTAACATTGTGTGATAGAGGGTTTCTTATTCAAGCCGTAATGACAGAGAAGATGATTGTAGTGGGCTTTTTCTTTTCAACATCCTGTCTGTCTTCTCATGCCTCAAAAACTCTTTGTTTGTCATTTTTCACTTGAACATTTTGACAGTCATGTGCTTTTTCACGTGAGTAAATCATTTTGTATGAATTAGCTCACCCCAAATTAGATAAACCTGCAATTCTCTTTCTTCAGTGGAAGACAAAAGAAAAACACAACGTTTACGCTTTTGTTTTAACAAAAGCAGAAAAATTTAAAACTGAAGTTTTCGTTTTTGTTGAACTACAGGAATAACACTTCATTTAACACAGTATCTGATTCAATGTTCTGTTGCCAAATGTAATTTCACAATGTCCAAAATCTTGCGTGCCAGTAAATTCCAATGATTTTCCAATCAAGACCTCCCTGAATCTCCCATCTCCCATCTTAAATTACCCTTTCATTCCTTTGGCCAAGAATACATTTTGATAGATCGTTTGTGCTGTGATACTCACTTTCTCTAAGGTTTTTAAGACGACCCAACAGCGCCTCCTCCCCCGTCCCCAGCAATCTCCCACGTCACCGCATTCTTGTGCTGTTGCCTGTCATCACAAATCCATTCTCATTTCTGTGTCGTGTAAAAGAAGACGCTAAGCCCCCAATGTTTATCATTGTTCGGTATACGGTAAAAACTCTGAAGACTGTGTTGTTTCACTATGTGAGGCTTGGCATGTGAGCACTTTAATCTGCTGTGATATATCATAAGAAGGTTGTCTGAAGGTTTTATGTGGTTGTTTCCTACTGCAGGCCCCTGTCAGAACACAGAACCGATGTTCTTTACCCTAACCAGCCAGCTAACAAAATGTTTGAAGAACATTCCTATTAAATTTAAAATGTTTTAAAATGTTTTGTACCAACATTTCTAGAATGTTTAGCAATGACAATGTTGAAAAAGTGCTCTTTTATTTTCTCTTCATGTTTTCTGACAATTTTCAGACCTTTCAGAGAATGTTTCCTGTTAGCTGGGCAGACATGTATTTTAAACTTTAGAAAATGATAAATGTGGTAAATTGGTAAAAACACAATCTCAACAAATCTGCAGCTCAAAAAACATGTTGTACAGAAACATAAATGTAAGTATTTAAAAAAAACTTTTTACCATCTGGAATGCATTGCTTTATAGGCTTCAATTGTAAGTGTTTTTAAACCTGAACCATTTCTTTACAACTATTATTGGCCTCTAACAGTTGCGGTCATTATTAGTTTAGATCATAATCAATGAATCATCTTGATAACTTTGTTAGTACGAATGATAAAACATGTATACACAACTCTTGGACAATGAGGTGGACCGTAAAGTTTAGACCCCTCAGGCATTTCCTAACACACAGTAAACACCCGAAACTTGACAGACGGTGGAGCTTGTCCTGTACGATCCATTGATTTGATCTCATTTTACTTTTTAAGCCGTTGACAGATTAAACAGCAAATAATAAACAGCATATCTTCCATTCCCATAATTCCTGGACACACAGATGCCTCTCACACACAGTTTGCATTGCTTTTGTAAAAGTTTGGCCTTCCCTATTCTATTTCTTAAAGCAATGTTTAGTGTTTGTCTCCATGGCCAAAATCAATAACCCTCACATTTATCCCCAAACGAACATCTGGATTTAATTCAAATCCCTCCCATAGTCACCCCCACAGCGTGAGTTTCCCACTCCCTTTATTTCTTCTTCAGCATCCCTCCCTCCACACCTCCTCCTCTATCCCTCCTTCCTTCGTATGGTGTGGTCGTGTCTGTGTGCGTCTCTCAGTGCTGTGGAATATGGAGCGTTTGACTGGTGTGTGGAGTTTGGGGCTGTTGCTGTTTGTGAGTTTTAAAGGGACGTTGTGTCAGACGAACAACTACACCAGGTGTGCGGTAGGGTTGTGGATGAGGATGAACTAAGCATGCATGTCAGGACAGCTCTGAGGAGCTATAAATCATCTTGTATAGAGGCCTCGTTTAAATTTCTTAGCTTTAACTTTTTGCACGTTTTTATATGCTTGTAAAAGTTTAATTCGAAGGTCTGTTTAGTCTTTTCAGTAATAATGTGGTTTGGTCAGCATGCATTGATTACAAAGACAGATAAAGGGTTGCAGAAGGAAATACTTTGAAGGGGTAAGTTTGATCTAGCTCCGATTTTCAGTGCTTCAGTGCTTTTTTCTGAAATAATTATTGAGACTCGAGCATTCTGGCTGGCTGACATCCATACGGGAAGGAATTCTGGAAATGTCTTGATGATTTCTACGCTGCTGTGATTAAAGCAATAGTTCACCTAAATTGTGTCATCTTTACTACATCATCAACACAAACCTGACTTTTGGTTTTCCATAAGGATATTTTGAATGTTTTAAATGTGCAAAAGTGTAAATAAGATTTGAGGATTATAGTTTTTTTTACTTTTACTTTTCAGATTAAAATTAGATTTTAATGATAGATAATATAATATCTGGGAAACAATGTATGTACACCAAAACCATTTAATTTACTTGTGCACCGTAATATTCTGTAACTATTTGTAAACATCACAAAAATTTCTGTCATATAGAAAAACTGGCTATTATCCCGTACTTCAGCTTGCGAAAGTGTCCTTACTGTCAGTATAACCCCATTTCTTTACAGAAGAGCTTTGTTTTGTTTAGAAGTCATAGAGTTTAAGTCTATAAACAGATGTCTCTGCAGACACCCGTAAATGTCATCAGAAAAACAGGACAGATGAGCCGAGTAAAAAGCTCAGTAGGGTTTAAAAAGATGACGTAAGATTTATATGATGAATAAAGGATTGGGACTGTGATGTTGTAAACACCAAATAAAGTGTTTACTGCTGTGGAACATCTTACTAAAAGCTCATGAGCCAATACTTGAGGGGGCGGGTGGGATCCAGGTTGTGTAAGATAGAGTCATGCTCATAAAATGACCAACAGATGCCTCCTCACTGGCTTCCAGACTATTTGTACCTGACTGTAACATCTGTGCCCATAATATTGTGTAATATAAACATATTCAGTCAAGTTTCTCTTTCTCAGGCCTGAGTTTAACTGTGGGGGTGAACTGAATGCGGAGTCAGGATTTGTGGGTAGCGAAGGATTCCCGTCATACTACAAACCTAACAGCAAATGCACCTGGTACATCACTGTGAGTTAACCTGCAATATTCTTCCAGTTTACACACTGTTATGTGTGTTGGTTATTTGACTCATTATTCTCTTCGCACTAGGTTCCAGAGGGCAATGTGGTCATGCTCTCTTTCAGGTTGTTTGACCTGGAGGCTGACCCCCTTTGCCGATACGACTATGTGGATGTATATAACGGACACTCTAACATGGTGCAGAAACTCGGACGGTTCTGTGGAACGTTTCGGCCGGGGGCTCTCATTTCCACATCCAACACCATGATGTTAGAGATGGTGTCAGATTCAGGAACAGGAGGGAGAGGCTTCCTGGCATACTTCAATGGAGGAAAACCACATGTGGAAGGTAAATTCAGAACACGTCCGTTTAGATTTTTGCTTGTTATTTTGTAAAATACATTTTTTCCTCTTATGATTTTTCTTTCTTCTAGAACAACAGTTTTGTGGTGGGAAGCTGACAAAGTCACAGGGCACAATCAAAACACCAAACTGGCCTGAGAAGAATTATCCGCCAGGCATCAGCTGTTCCTGGCTTATCACAGTGGAACCGGAAATGGTCAGGAAAAAATATAACACTGCAGTAATGATTGTTTTCTGTTCATTTTTCAACACTGAATGATGGCCGCACGCCAAACTTCTGCAGTCTGTTCATGCGATGATAAAAAACAGACCTGCTGGAAAACTTAGACTTAGTTGCCTTAGCCTGGGAAGATTTCCAATCTATTATATTATGTTATATAACAGCATTTCCAACACGTCAGGGTACATTTTTATACTTTAAACAGTGCAGTATTTTTTGACAGGTATAATTGAGGTGTTTTTGTTGCAGGTGATTGAAGTGAAGTTTGATAAGTTTGATTTGGAGTCTGACAATTATTGCCGCTTCGACTACGTAGCGTTTTATAACGGAGGAGAAAAAGATGACTCGC
Source organism: Beaufortia kweichowensis (assembly GCA_019155185.1). NCBI lineage: Eukaryota > Metazoa > Chordata > Actinopteri > Cypriniformes > Gastromyzontidae > Beaufortia > Beaufortia kweichowensis. Next base: position 1,194,191 of record CM032815.1, on the reverse strand, counting down.
GTAGCATCGGAAAATACTGCGGAGACTCTGCACCTCAGTCAGTAACCAAATCCATCTTTTTAACAAATTTTCATATTATTTGTATATTTGAATCAACTGTTTTATCAAGAGAATGCAGAACGTAATTTTTGGTTACATTGATCTTTTTTCGTTTTATGTTTCCACTCCAGAGACATTGTGTCCAATAGTAATGTGCTATTGGTCCAGTTTGTGTCTGACCTTAGTGTGACCTCTGACGGATTCATGGCCTCATACTACAGCATCCGACGTGGTCAGCGCAGTCCAACTACAGGAGGTGACAGTGGATCAGGACCTAGAGTCGCATCCACACCCACAAGACCCCGTATTACCCCAGTTAAACCAGTGAAACCTGTTGTTTTGGAAAAAGAAGTGCCAACTACAACCACAACAACAACCACTACTACAGAGACACCTGAGCAGCCCAAACCACGGCCCAAACCCGCCAAACCCAGTAAACCTGTGAGACCGTCAATTCGTAAACCGGAACCAGATAGTCCCAAACCAGGTGATAAAGAGAAAGATGTAGCACTGATGTAACTGGTTATGTATGAACTGAATTTGCTGAATATTGTTCAATGTCATTTACAGACTCAGATATGAACCCGTTGTGTAAAAGAGATTGTAAAAGAGATGGAACCATTAGGACCAGCTTCTGTGCCAGTGAATTTGGTAAGTGACCTCATACAATTAATATAGAAAACAAAGCTGATGGAAACTTTCAAGAGATTGTTCACCTAAAAATCTCAAATCTCTATTTAAAGCCAATATGATCTTCTGTGCAACACAAAAAAGAAGCTTATGCTATCTCCCCACAAAAAATAAAAAAGTATTTCGTAAATTTACTTACAGTACGTCTCAAAAAACCCACAATGACTTTGAAGGGAACAAACCAAAACTTATAGGCCTAAAATTATTTCTTGTCCATACAATAAAAATGTTATTTGTCAATATTGCATCTGAAGATGTGCCTCATCAGTATTGATGCCTATAACACTAAATGCTAGATTTTAAAATAATTTTTTAATTTTATTGTAAACTGTTATTTTACAAATGATTTTTAATCTTTTTTTTCTATAAATGATTTTTAATCTCTCTCCCAGTGATCACTGGTAAGCTAACAGCAATGAGCCCAGGGCCTGAAGGAAGTCTGCATGCAACTGTTTCCCTAATTAAGGCCTATAAGACCGGTAGTCTTACAATCACCCAAGCTGGAGAGACCATGTCTGTCAAACTCACGATAACCTGCAAGCAATGTCCATTACTGCGCAGAGGTACAACCACATACACAAACACCAACCAATTACCCCCGCTATACACACACGTCACATGACTTTCGCTCCTTATAGCTTTACTGCTCATCAATTGAACTATTCTTAACAAAATAAACTTTGTCTACCAGGTCAAAACTACATCCTGATGGGTCAGGTGGATGAGGAAGGCCGTGGCGTTCTCAGTCCTGGTAGTTTTACTGCCCTATATAAAGCTCCCCATCACAGGTTATTGACCAACATCAACAACCAGCCATGCTGAATGCAAATATTAAAAACAGCACTTGATGAAATCACCATAGACAGTGAATATAATATGGTTAAAAGGGTCAAACAATAAGTCTGAATAAGAAGAGATGTGTTTTTTATTTCATTTTACATTCTCTTACTGTGTTTGCAGAGCATTTCATACTTGTCAGCACAGAACTTCATTTTATAAAAGGTTTTTTGAAAGTAAATTGTTCAGTTTATATACACTGAAATGCCACAAAATAATTGTAATTTATAATGATGTCTACAAATACAGGATTTATATAATACCTTATGCATTGAACTTACAACTGCATTGTTTTATTTAGATGCTTTTACATTTAATCATTCTGCAGACACTTTTATCCAAAGTCACTTACAATAGTGAAAAAGGATATAGGTTACTGCAAACTATAATTGTTATTTTACATAACATTTATTATTTATAAGCAGTATGTCCTTTCTAAAACATAAATTCGACATTAATTTCTAGCGTCATCTAGTGGCTTAAATATGTAGTTCTTCTTTAAAATCCCACATCACCAGTTGAACATCTGCATCATGCAAACATGTTCATGAGGAAATTCATGAACTCTTAATTTAAATGATGACCATCTTGACTAACATCAGACACATTACAGACAGCCATCGACGTCAATGCTTATCTAAAGCGGATCAGACACAATGATGTTAATTCCCATCCCTATATCTGGCAACCAAAGAATTTATATTCAGCCCTGTCCTCTGTGTGCCCTCCCTGACAACGAAAGCCAATTTGTCCATCTCTTATCTAAACTGTGGATAATGGCTTATGTGTTTACACTGTGAAATTAAATGACAGAATGATGGTTTCTTACAGGCGAGTTTAATATCTATCCCAGGATTATCCATTCAAAGTGATACATTGGCAAACACAGTTATCAAAGATTATGTTTTCTTTTATATTGCTGCTTGATGGTGAGACCGACAGAGTAATAGTTATGTACTGTACTTTGGTAAAAGACAAGTAATAAATGTTATGAGGGGAAAACACAAAAACACTTATGCCAACAAGGGCCCATTTTAAAGTGGTTCAAATGCATTAAACAGCAAGCGAATTTTTCTTTCAAATGCTATTGAACAATGAGAGGTAAGAGAAGGATTATTTTTTAATTCAAACCACAGACAGCTTTAAAAGAATCAAACAAACAACATCATCTAAATCTGAAAACAAAGCAAGAAATCATACATCCAGGATCAAGCACGACAAAACATACATACTGTATATTTACAATACTGTATATTTACAATACTGTATATTTACACACTTGTATTTACAATGCCAAACAGTCCAAACGGTCTAGTTCTAGTGCTCTGGATGTCTACAGGCAGGTAAAAGGCAAGTGATTCTGGGAAATGAGCCCAGAGGTCAGCAGGTGGCGTCGATAATATTGCCGTCCATCTGGTGGCGATAAGCCACTCGCGCTTTATGGGAAAAATAGACGGGGCGTGCAGCGCTCTCCTCTCCATCATAACTCCAGGATACTGCCGGAGAAAAGCCAGGTGGCACCTCAGCAGATGGAACTATGAAAGCGAAGATAGGTTTAATGTAGTGTGACGAAAGACAATTTAACTTCTATAACAAAACATTAGGACAGTCTGAAGAAAACTTACCAGCCGGAGGTGGACACAGTCTGCCTTTAGCCCTGTCTTTACCACGTTTGTACCAGGGAAAACACTGTAAGACTTTCTTACCCATGGGTGTGTGTAGTAACAGATCTAAACAGGAGAACATGGAGAGTATTTATTGACTTATGAACATAGAGTTCCACTGGCATTGCTGTTCCATTGTGTTTGGTACTTAAAGCTTATCTCACTTCTTCAACCGGAACATTAGCAGTGAGGTGATGGCAGGAGATTTCTAATAATGGCACAGGGAAACAAAGCCCTCATTCATCCTGACCGGATTAATCCTAAATCATTGCGAGGGTTGTTACAGCACTATATCACTTGAGCGTGGCATATAATTGTGTTCCCTGACCCACTTTGGAAGGCCGAAAGACTCGATGGCAGCCGGCTTTGGCCCCATCATCAGTCTCTATATAAAGTCACTGTTATGCATAAATCCTAAATACATAACAGGAATGACCATATAACTACAAGACACTCATATTCTGTCAGAACAATTAAATACTAAGCAGTCACAACTTTTTATCTGAATAAGATTATATGCTTTGTAAATTATTGCAATGAGAAATACTACACCTTACAATAGTAAACTACATTAGGACTTTTAAATGTAATAATTATAGACAATTTTTCTGACATTTTTGACATTTGAAAGTCTGAGAAAGCATATCTCAGGCTTTCTATATTACGCCGACCTCTTATTGATCTAAAAGTTACAAACCCCTTAATATTACAGAGGCTATAGAGAAAGTGAGGCTTTGTTGCTGTTTGGAAAGCATCTTACATAAAACTGTACTAAGCGAAGGTTAATCCCTTATTTAAGAATATTAAACCAGACTAACACCACATAGATCAAGCAGATAATCACAAAACATCACAAACTGCAACACATGCTCAGGGTTTACAAACAAAATTGTTGTTACCAAAAGTTGAAACTATAAAAACATTAATAGCCTGAAATAATCAACATGCAATGTGCAGATTTATTTATAATATTCCTCGTAATTTATCTTGCAGAAGTAGATAAATAAAAAGGTTTTAAATATTGTTATGTAAGTTTATTATTTTGCTCAAACTAACCCATTGATTGATTGATTTGAGCGTCTGCTTGTTCTCTGACACATTACACACCTGTTAGAAAAACTCACCTGTGGAAATACAAAACGGTCCGTGTCTTGTCCGGTGATCGGTAGGATACGCTACGTTTCAGACTGTGGCTCCATGGGATGGTTTTCGGGATGGTCGCGGGAGAGATGGCGTTAGGATAGTGAGCAGGTCGCATTCCCGGTGGATGTGATGCTGTAATCGACTTCTCTCTCTGTCCCCACGGCTGCGTCGATTGAGCGTGCGCGTGCGCGCGCAGCGGCGTGGGAAATTTCCACCGGCTGATGCTTTAAATAACTAATCCTGCAAGTCACAGCAAGAACCTCAGAAGTGGGTGAGGACATTATTATTTCTTTTATTTCTATTATTTCTTTATTAAGTCTCTTAATAAAGTGCACAAAGTTTGTGTGCTTACCTGACATGAATAGATACTGTAAACAAACAATGGCATGTGATTAGTGCTGGTCTCCCTGTTTTGTAAATTTACCACCTCAAACCAGGAAATAACGTCCAGGTATACTGTAATATTAATGCTATTAATACATTAAGAAACATAAAGACTTTAAAAGTATTTGGTAAGATTAATAAGACATTGTTTTCGAGTTGTGGTGGGAGATGTCTGCACGAGGTTAGGTGTGGGTGGGCTTTACAGAAAGCGACCAATCAGACAGCAGTCTCCGTAGTGAATAAACCAATCACAGAAAGTGACCAATCAGACAGCAGTCTCCGTAGTGAATGAACCAATCAGAAGTAGGTGTGTCCAAATCTTACGTCAAATTTTGGTACCAGTTTGATAACAACAAACGAGCCTTTGAATGACATGAATGACACTTCTTATGTCTTTAAAAAAAATGCTTTTTATTATACTTTATTATACTTTTTATATCACTTATAAAAAGTATAATATTTTGGAGATTATTGCGGAAGGAACCCACTGTCACTCCTATTCACGACACACTGGCGTCGACTTTTGCACGTGAAAGCAACACTCGCAATTTACTTGAGGAATATTGAGTATTTCAAGCATTTTGCTACTGATAGTTTAGAAATCTGTAGCCTTTATTGTATTAAAGGCAATGTGTAAAGGTGATTTGTACATGAGTTTAACACTGTAAAAGTAAAAAATCTGCTCTTGGTACTGATAACTTATGGGCAATTCCAGCGTTATTTATGTGACTTTAAAAAAAAATGTAAATAAAAATTCTCACAGAATGTATTTATTATCAATACATTAAACCATGTTTTTATATTTACTAAAGCCCAGATATCTAAAAACATATAACAAATATAATGTGCATGAGTTATCTATTTAAAAAAATGGAAATGTACATACAAAAATTGATGCATGTTTTTGAGAGGCAACATGCTTGTAGGATTTCTGTGAATTAAAATGCACAACCAGAAGCAACAATGCTCTTTAAAAACATTAGAGTAGGTAGGTATATTTTTATGACCTGTTATTAATGTGTTTGCCTATTTCAATTTTAATAATGTTTATTCATTGTACAATAATAAAAGTGTACATTAAAAAGAACAGTTTTACAAAGACTTTAAGAAAGATTCTTATTCATATAAAATGTACAAAGAGATTCTCACATATTTGAAAAAAAAGAAGCAACATTCATTATATTGATAAGGATAGCTTCCCCATTTTCACAACACCCTTTAAGTTGATCCAGTCACTGATAAAACCCCTAAATATATTGAGTTGAGAACATAGTACTGCTTTTATTTTATGTCAATTGCTATTGATATTCACATTAAATTCACTAGGTCCTTTCTGAAGACGACTTGGAATCTCAGAATCCACTGCAACTCTTCTGCTAGACCCACACACTTCCCTTTCCCTCGCTCTCTCCTGCCCCCTGGTGACCACAGCAGCCCCCTAGGCCTCGATGACGTGACACAGGCAGGTTCTTGTAGACGGCACGGCTGTAGGGGATAAAACATAGACCCAGCTGGAGATGCCGTGCCATCCTACAGTAAGCGGCGAGTGCTAGAACCAGCAGCGGAGCCAGCAGCAGGAAGCCCACAACCAGCAAAGCCACACAGCCTCCGTCATCCAAAAGATCTGAACAGTAGATGGAAGTGCCATGACGCTTAACCTTTGAGACAGGCAAGAAGGGGAACTTAATCATTTAATTTGACAATGAAATTGTGTGTGTAGCATTTATAGAAGCCAGATTTTGAATCATTCATTAAGTTGCAGACAAGAATGAAAAGAAAAGAAAAAAGAAAAGTGTTTGGAACCTCAAATAATCAACTTGCATATCTATATTTGGTTACTCCAGTTGAGCCCCTTTCATAGATCATTGACCTAATCTGTTTACAAACGAAAAATGTTGTCATCATCTCATATAAAATACAAATGACACAAAAAGTTTTCCACTTATAATTAAGTAAAAAATGTGAGCCAGGACCATATCATAGGTGCATGACATCACTGAATATATACTCTAGGTCATAGTGTCAGATAAAATACAGCTATTATTAAATACAACCTGTAATGCAGATTTAACAAAAACATTCACATATGGTCAGACAGTGGGAGTCTGTCTGTGAGACATATCAGTTGAAGCGGGGACAGTCAACGGATCGGTGTCGGTGTCAAATGATAAAGAGAGGATTATTTGAGATGGTTTATTTTCTCTGCTCACACAGGTGTTTTGTGTTAGTGTCTCGGTGAACTCTGGGAAGGTTAGTCATTAGTGCTTGGATGACACTAGAGCAATTTAAGCCCTCTGTTTGTTTTTCGCAGGGAGAATTTAGGCAGCTGTGATTACTGAAGGAATGGCGTTTGAGGTAGGTGGGATTTTTTTGTTTAATTTTTTAACTTTACACATTGTTTTTTTTAACTTTTTAGCTGATAGGGTGGTCAGTCTCCTGTCAGGTTAGGAGAGATGCTGGTTCATATGTTCATATGCTCATAAACATAATTAATTTAGAATATAAAATAATAAAACTGGGAATGGGAATTGATTAGATCATAAAAAGGGGAAATTTTACCAAAACAAAGGCATGTGGTTGGAGATAAGGGGTTTAAAAAACAAGAATGATTCATCATGTCAGGCAAAAAGGTGGCAGATGGCAGAGTAATTTATTGTAAATGTATTTACTTTATTACTATTATTATTCATACAATATTATATAAGACAAAGTTTTTCATCTGGAAAAATGTGCCCCGGTGATTAACGCACAATTAACCTGATAACCGTCACAAGCAGAAATTGTATACACATGCACATCTGAACTACAATTTTTTTATTTTTTTGAAAATTATTTTTTCCAAACATTTTTAAGTCTTTAAAAAAAATTCATTTTAGGTATTTTTTATAAATTAAAGTAAAAAATATTTTTTTATATTTGTTGTTTATGTTTATTGTTTTAAAAATTTGTCAAATATTTCATCTTGAGTCTTACGCCTTTCCATCAATTTATAGTTTGTCATGATTAGTTTAAAATGTAACTATGAAATATTAAGTGAATAGGGAAAATTCATTTTAGGTATTTTTTATAAATTAAAGTAAAAAATTTTTTTTATATTTGTTGTTTATGTTTATTGTTTTAAAAATTTGTCAAATATTTCATCTTGAGTCTTACGCCTTTCCATCAATTTATAGTTTGTCATGATTAGTTTAAAATGTTACTATGAAATATTAAAGTGAATAGGGAAATGACATAGATGTTTCTCCTGAGGAACGATGACAGTTAACAGGTTAAAGAAATGTGCCAGGCCATTACACATTAGACAATTACACCATGCTTACCGTCGAATGGCAAAGGAAGCCGAAAACAACCATGATGAGTGATGGCAAAAGGATGAGGCCGAAGATAATTGCAGCCAGACCAATGTTGATGGTAGCGATGATCAGATTCTGAGCCGTCACCAGAACAGAACAAGCCCAACAGTCTAAAGAGCCTCTCAGCTCCAGAGGAGGATCATTCACTGCACTGCCTGCTATGGAATATGGAGGAGGAACCACCACCCCTGAGCTGGACATGTTTGCTGGAGTGCTGGAGGAGATGGAACCGGTGTGATGGAGACGGGGGTGAGGGGATTCAGACTCCACATGGTCAACAGAGGGCTGCTGGGCTACAGGTTTCTCAAGCGTCCCATTACGGGAAAGACTCATCTTGCCGTTCATCAGCCCTTCTGGTGTTTTCCACTTGGGTGTAATAGGGTTTAAATCCAGTTTTGGGCTGGAAAGTCATAAAAAGAAATTATTTTTAGAGAGTTGTATAAAGCATATTTTTGTTTGCTGTATCTATAAATATGAACACAGTAAAGCTTACGGTCCCAACAGAAACTAATCCAAATTTTATGCCCAGCCTGATGGTGATAAAATGACTATTAGGGACGATTTTTTTGTCATTTTTCTATAAATAGTTCTGGTCAGGGGAAGGAAAGGTAAGCAGAGATATCTAAAGTTAAACGGTAGGAAGTGAAGCCCCTGATGCCCCATCTTCAACCCCACCCTATTCGGCAGGATGACAAAAAATACAATACAATACCTTTGGATCTGCCCTTCCAGGAAACCCTGTATGCTGACCAGATCACATATACTATAAAACTGTGAACCCCCAGAAGAGCAACATCGTAAAAAGACACTTAGAAATAGCCTATTACTGCTTGTTACAGATTGTGACAGTGAACATTTATAGGCAGCAAACCAGGAAGGAAGGTGTTCATTTAGCCTTTATTTATGCTGTTTAAGTTATTGTCAGAAAGCATTCATGCTGCTAAATCCCTGAGAATTTGGTCCCACACAAATTCTTCAAGAAACATTTTAGAGTATTTTTGTTTTTATGCCTTACTTTAGGTCTCTAGCAGAGCTCGATCACATGAGGGCTCATCCTTTCTAGGAACAGGTCTTCTGTTTAAACTTGTTTTTTGGAGCGAGCCCAATTTTTTTGACTGAAAACAAGTATGATCTCACTGCCAATAATAGATGAGATGTTATCAAGAGCTTGATTTAAAAACCGTTCCCACACGTTCAGCTCCTCGAATCCTATAAGAGCAATTTGTTGTGACCTTAAGGAAGTCTTCAATGGACTACAGTAAATCCCAGAAGTGTCTCAATGTTATTTAATAAGTGGCAATAATTACTAAAATACTCTGTATGTTTTCTTTTACAAGTGTCTAGGTGTAAATGTTATTTTGTGAGCTTAGCTTAGGGTCATAAAATTATCAGACTGTGATTTAGAAACTAGATGGGATAGTATTTTGTACAGTATAAAGTCAAATTAACCTGTTACCTGTCATATCACTCAAGATTAAATATTTGACAAATTTAATAACAATAAACATTAAAAACGTACAATCCTAAAAACGTTAAAAAAAATATCTAATATCTAAAAAAAAGATAGTTTGGGTATTGCATTTTCATGTGTATACTCAATATGTACGGTGACAGTTATCAGGTTAAGTCATCACCGCATGACTAATAACTTTATTTCAATTTTTATTGAAAACATCCTTTTGACTAAGACTAATCTGAGCCAAGAAAATCTGACCTCGCTGATTACTAGTGCACAGAGAAACACAGTAAAATATGACTTTTAAAATATGAAAATTACACATAATATAGGCTATATATAATGTACAGGGGTTAATACAAAGACTTATTGCTGAAGGGAGTTATTATTGATATTAATTTTTTGCATGCCAAAACAAAGTTTTGAACAAGTTGTAGTCAGCAGGTACAAGAAATTGGTGAGGTGGGTGACTTGACAGATTTCCAAAATGGACAAATCATGTGAGACTATTTAGCAGGAGCGTCTGTAACTTTAACAGCCAGATTGTTTGATGTCTCCACAATTATGAGAAGAGTAAGAGGCAGGTTTCCAACTCTTTGAAGCATTAGATGATGTTTCGATAGACAACCAACATTTGAAAAGTCAATAAATATTTTGAGGAGGTTTGAAGCTGTATTTAAGACATGTGGTGACACCTTATTATAAACAGAGATCACATATATCCATGGTGTTCACATAATTTTTCACAAAGTTCTGCTTTTATATATAAATAATTATATATAATTATATATGAAATATAATATGTAATACACATATAAAATGTAAGTTAAAGTCTTAATTTGCAATCTGCAAATGTCAAATATTAGTTACAATGACATCAGATGATTGTAAAAAAGTGATATAAAGTAGTGAACAAACAAAAATTATATACATTACATTACTTCTCTAAAGTCTAAATTCCAAAATAATTTACTTACTTCAGAGAAACCAAGCCAATGCTCCAAAATCACGTTTTCTTCTGTAGAAACGTTTCCTTGTGCAAATCCCTTTCTTTAAAAAAATGCAAGCAAAGTTATTTGTCTTGAGTTTTCTAATATTTTTGAAGGTAGTCAGATACATGCAGTGTTTCCACAAGCTCGGTGTGAACACTAAAGTGAACTCAGTGGAACATTCTTCTCTCTCTTCCTCCTTTCCTGCTCTACTCTTTCCTTCCTTTGACGAAGATGTCCTGTCTCTGAATATCTCCCCACTCCCCCTTCCCTCTTTAACCTTACACCGCTCTGGTCGGGGCATTTAGTATTGTGGAGCGTTGGGTTGGGGGTGTTGGCAGGAATTTTTTTGCCGAAAGAGAAGGAATTATCTTAGGGTTGTGACCTTCTCTCTCTGGAGTTGCACACTCCACAAAGATTATTTGGCATAGTATGCAATACCCCCACAAGTCTCCATGAGCTCAAGCATTATTTTAGCAATGCCAAGGTTATGGGTTTGAATCCTAGAAAGGCACATACTCAAGCTACAAAGCCCCCTTAAAAAATATATATTTGGTATGTTTGAAAAACACATTTTTGCACCTTCTTAATCCAAGTATTAATACTAAACAGCTATGTAACGCATTGACGTTTAGTTGACGAAACTCGTTACATAACGCTGCACTTACATCACAACCTTTGCATTCCAGCATCACACTATGAGAAAGGTATTGAACCAGGTCTGACGAAACTAAGAGATTGATATCACAATGCAGTGATAGGAGAGACTCCCAGTTTCCCTGAAATACATTCACAGTAGTTTAAAATATTATATATGAATAAATATGTATAAAGACCTTCCCCGGTTCTTTGTAAGATATTTCCCACCTCACCTTTAGTTCTGCTGGCTATGTTTATATTGGGTGTGGAGGTAGTCGTGGGGGTTAATGTCTGTTTTATATCTCTTAGGACATGTCAGAGCTGTCAGGGTACGAGGGGGTGAATGGTGGGGGAGGAAGGAGAGATAGGATGCTCCGTAAGGATTTTTGTTTCCTGGACAGCTGAGCTGAAGGCATGCATGTGCTATGGGCGATAGAAAACACAAACTGATAAGGGTCAAAACAGGATGAAGACTATCTGTGAGTACATACATAAAGTGAGTAAAAACATTTCACTGATTCTGGGATTAACTGAAAAAGTATATTGATCAACACCAAAATATGTGGAACAATTATGGGGTGAAAATAGGTGAAAATAAATGATTTGTTAAGTTTTTGTGTGATATAATGAACATAATATATACGTTTAATAAACTGAAAAAATTATCTTTTGCACAGTTAAATTAGTCAAGAGGTGTTTATTTTCAGACATTTTTAGTACACTGATGCAATAATATGAAGTTCATCCTTTGAAATTTTACGAAACTTAACCTTATGTTTACACTTTACATAAGTGCCAATATTGACTTGTTATTCAGCCCAAAAATACTTCATCAAGCCAATAGTGTCAACATTTTGCCACCAAACCTAATGTAAAGTCTTGTTGCTTGAAATAAAGATGCTTATACAAGACTTTGTATATAGAAGTGAAAGTAAATGAAATACTAAAATAATTAGCATTCATCTCAGAAATGAATTTTAAAGCAAAAACATTTTTCAAAAACAAGCAGGTACAGTATAGTTGTGGTGCTGGGTGAAATATGCATGTATGGTAAGAAACGAGAGATATCCTGAGAGTCAGAAAAGAGGAAAACCTGTCTTCCTGTCCTTGGAGCCAGGATTTCCGCCGTATAAGAACGGTGAAGTGTCAATGAGACGTTACTCATGCCCGTGACCTTTACAGGCCTTCACTTAAACTATACAGACAGACAGGAGACGGAGCGGTCAGTAGGAAATCTCTGTGAATCCATAATCTTCCTCTCATACACTTCCACACACAATCCAGAAATAACTTTCACGTAAACAGAGACGTGATTTTATCGGAATGATTTATTTTTTATAGTCATCATTATATCAGTTATAACACACAAAAATCACAAAATTTTTAGACAAGTCTGGCTCAGTTCCTTAATCTTTTTCATTTTTCGTCGTTTCTTTTGTGTACAGTAAAACAAACAAAAATTGGCAATGAACCTGAAAACAAACTTTGAGAGGTATTGGTGGAACAGACATCTGAAAACTCTCAAATTCATTGATATTGATACAAATGAAAAAGATTGTAATAATCATAACAGGTAGCATGACTGGAATCATACACGTGTCACAATATCTCATGTAAAGCAAACAAACTGTATGCGTTAAATATACAGTACAAAGACATTCAGTTCATTAAAAAGTGTACTGATTCTGTTCTAAGCACCAACTTGTAAGATTAACTTATGTTTTCAAGCCTACAGATCATTTATACAGACAGAGAGACCCAAGTGGGAGGGGGGGAACAGCACCATTTTGAATCAGACATTTCCCCGTAAGCCTCACCACATCAGCACAAAGGAAAGACAAAAGAGGAGCATCATAAACAATCAATAAATATGAAAGAAAAGACAGCAAAATAAATAAAAAACAAATGAACGAACAATAGTTCAATTATGATATAAATTCCAAAAATAATACAAAGTCAATTGAATTGAAAAATGCTTCGAAAAACAAGTTTGCAGGAATGATTTTTTCTAAATTGTACAAAAAGTTTCACTTAACACACACGAGGTTTTCCAGACAGATGCGATCAAATAAGTTGTAGATTAAACCCGTATTGTTTTGGAATAACTACATTTACTGTATTTTACATGATATTTTTAATGCTCTAAGAAAACGTCATTATTTACTCAAATATCACGGAATCATCTTTTGTCTCAATGCAATTCACAAGGCCAAAATGGTGTTAGTCTAGACTGTTAAAAAAGCTTTTTATTCTTTTGAAAACCTTCGAGAACTTAAAAAAATAGCACCCAGTCAAAAATGTAAATACCATTTACAAAGGTCTGTAGTAAATATGACACGACCAAAACAACAGAAAGTAACTTAATGCCACTGCAATGATCATCCGTTATACATCGTATCAAAAGCACCACTTACGTGAATAAACCAAAGACGGAGAATAACTGGACCGGTGAAATCGTCTTCCATTGCATAAAAAAGTAAACTACATCAGTACCTGAATTAATGCACATGTTCGGCCAGTTGACTACTTTTTTCTCAAAGATATCACAGCAGTTATCCATTGTGGATGAATGACCTGATAGCCAAGTTACACATTATTAACTCGAGTTTAATGATGTAGCACCACTCTAGTCATTCTGTGTTCAACACAAGAACTGTCAGATGTCCCTCTCATTGGCTGGCTGAGGGGAAGACGAGAGCTAGAGACACCTGATGATAGTATTGTAAACAATGTGAAGTAAACAGCGATTTGATTGGCTGTTTTATAAGTTTGCAGTAGTGGTTTTGGTTAAAAACAAAACGAGAACAAAAGGTTTGTGCCGCTGCTTTGGGGCAGGAGATTTGGGGAGGGAGATTTGGTTATGGCTGTGTAGTTGCAGACATCATGTTCACCTACAGCACGGGACTGGAGCCTGAGAAGAGAAAATATATAAAGTGTAAATGATGTGTTTATAGGTTCATTTATTTTCTTCAATTAACTACTAGTCGCACTGTACCGTAACATGAAAAATATTTTTACCCCATATACTCATTACAGTAATGGGTAAAGAAGTAATAAAGTAATAAAGAAGTTGCAATTACAGGGCAAGAAAATTGGTAATTAACAAAATGTTCATGTTCTTAATGTTCATTTTGTAATTAACAAAATGAACATTAAGAGAGATTAATAAATGCTGAAAAACTACACTGCTTATTGTTAGTTCATGCTACCTTATGCATTTACTAATGTTAAAAAAAATACACTGCAAAAAGTGACACCCCAAAATAACGTAAAAATATATAATATAATATATCATATTTTCCCAAATTACTCTGATTTAAATTGTATTTTATTTTAATCATATTCTGTAAGATTTTTTTGTGTTGCGGTAATGACAAGAATGGTGTATGTTTACTGTTTGTACTCTTGTATGCTGCCAGACTGTCCTATAAGCTAAAGCAACATACTGTTTTGTGCATCAGCGTGTTTGTCTCACCAGGGTGAAGTTATCATACGTGTTCATCAGCTCATCGATGCGGTACTGCTCCAGCACCACCACTCCCGTCAGACTGGGGTTCCGAAGCCGAGCGCAGTCCTCACAGTGAACCACGTACGTCTTTCTGCTGTTGTTCTCACTGGTCACGAACAGCAGGTTAAACACCTCCAACTGTTCACACACACATACATGTTAATATACAGTGTGGCACGAGAGGACATTATATGCCATGTGTTGATATAAATGGTGTTTCTCACATCGCATTCATTGCAGTAGTATGCTGGCTCGTCCTTCATCCTGCTCTGATAAGAGATCTTCTTCCCTGCAGACACCAGCTGGTCCCTTAATATCTGAATTTGTTTCATGGACTGAAGGAGACAATGTCTGACAGAGACAGATGCAAAAAACAGTGATCTTACTTTTGTTCTGATGTTGATGAATACAGATTATTTTAAACAATGGAGCATCCGTTACTGATTAGCACAAACCACCTTTATTCATGGCCATTGACAGGCGTTGCAAAAATGTAATTTTGAAGCCAGTGTATAACTCTTAAGTCAGTCTCAATGAATGACTCACTTTATCATCTTGAATGTGTTTGAATCTGTGATCTTGATTGTGCGAGCGATGTTCCAGGACACATGAATCATGGGGACGATCGATTTGACTTTCTTAATCTCGTTCCACTCAAACCGCTCAAGAGCCAGCTGGTATTGATATGCTGCGACGGCACAAAGTGAAAAGAAAGATTAGTAACTTCTGCTGGGAGTCGTGATAGGAAGCGTGTGCCAAATATAATTACAGTGGGTATTTGGTAGAGACGGTCTTTGGCGCCCCCTATCGTCACATGCAGAATTACCGTTTAAAGGGCCCACATTCCAAGCAATGTTATTGCACCAGCCCACAGCTTGAACCCAATGCACTGTGCCAGCGTTGATCCACACGAGATCACCAGGTCTCTGTATGAAGCGATACACAGGGATGTTTGCACGGTAAAGATCCTCTAGAACTGGCCACCACGCGCCTGTCAGATAGTCCACGCCATGCCTAACACACAAAAGAGCGTTTCTCTTTAGTCACGAATGTGTAAATGATTCATTATAGATTGCCTTAAGATTAAGATTTCACATTATACGCCAAAAAGAGAAACAATTCCTTTCAGGCTGATAACCAATGATGTGTGCGATCCAAGACTCACTTTTCACAGAAGTCACTGATGGCTTTCCAGTAGTATTCGTGGACAGCAAACCACTCACAGTCTCCAGGGCCGATATTGATATTCACTGAACAGAAGTTATTATTTTCCTGATGCCCTAGAGAGAGAAAGACTTGCTTTAATAGCTATAGTGTGTGTGTGTGTGGAAGAGTGAAAACTATTTACATTATTTTTTATTTGCATATATGCATTTGGCAGACACTTTTATCCAAAGCAATGCACTAGACTGTACATTTTTATTGAGTATGTACAACCCCTGGGATCAAACCCATGACTAGTGCCATGCTCATACTTTATAAAATAAATAAACATCGAAAAGGTCTAAACAACGCGAACTCTAGGTTAATGTTGAAAAGGCCCAAATAAAGGCAAGTATAAATATACACATCACATGTTTGTGTGTGTGTGTGTGTGTGTGTGTGTGTGTGTGTGTGTGTGTGTGTGTGTGTGTGTGAGAGCACCAACCTGGGGTGCGACTGCCGGGAACTTTCATATAAAGCTGTACTGTGTTCATGCCTAATATAGTGTGTCCAACATGACTAAGCATGTTTGCGCTGCAAGACACACGCATGAACGCTGGTAACTTCAATAGCTCCTGCAGCTGCGGCTTCCACCTGAACACAAGTATCCACCATCCTTACACAAGTTATATTAATAAAACTTTTGATGCAAAATATTGATCAAGCATAATACTTTATGAGAATTTTGTCAATGGATGATGCTGTATGTCAGCTAATGTCTCACTTTTTGGGGTCAGACAAGTCAATGTTGGTTCCAAACTTGATGATTTTTCCAACAGCTTTCTGCTCTGAGCTGTTAAAAAAACATTAGAAAAAAAATTAGAAATATTTACATTGACACATTTTGTAAAAAAATCCTTTTTGAAGGCACTATTTAGGCCATTAACAGTTTGTATGCTTTCTGGGCTTTGAACCCATGACCTTGGTATTGCTAGCACCATGAACTAGCCAAGAAGACAATACCCAAAGAAATCAGTAGCAAGCTACAGGATTTTGCAGAACTGGAATGCCCATTTTTACAAAGTTCTTTATAACTTCTGAACCTGTTTATCTGTTTGATAAAGCCTTCAATAACGGTTGACCTGGGACTGGAAATATCTGTTTACTTTTGCAATGTTAACTGAGATTACCTGTGTTTTTTGTAACCCTACCTGGCTGTGGATGTGCCTATGGTGACTTGAGGGTTGGACTTTGTGACATTTTTTTTCTCTGATTTCTCTTCCTTATCCTCATCCTCACTGTCCTTTTCTTCCTACAAAATGTACACAGAGAACAAAAACTTGAAAGTTGATTTGGTTATTTATAGTGTGGTATATAGGTATAGTGTGTGATTTCCATGAGTGTTTTGGCTTGTAATAAGCCTCCTGAGGGAAGAAGGGACATTTCAATGTTGGGAATCTTCTACGCCAAACAGATTTGACTCAGATTGAGAGAGAAATGTGTTATCTTTTCTGTGTCATTGAGTCACCTGTGGTAACAATATCTACCTGTAAGCTCTCCTGGAAGCTAGATGCCTGGTACTGGGCATATTTGGCGATGGTGGTGTGAGATCTGCTGCTCTCGCAGGGCCATGTCTGAGCAGATCCAGTATGGTTCCAGTTCTCATCTGCTGGCTGCTGCACCTGAGTTCTCACTTCTACTGCGTGCTCTGCATTAGCCTCGACCAGGGACTTGGTGGAAAACAGACCCAGATCTGACAAAAAAACAGAGAGAAAGAGCGATATGGGCATGGAATGAGCAATATATCAGCCAAGACCATCGAACAATATTTGGTTGTTTAGAGATTATCGCCAATAGCCAAAACAGGAACAATAGCTCTCCCTTGTGACTTTATATGCTGCTTTCTGAGAATTTTGCTTCTAGGCATAAGCTAGAATTGAAACAGTTACAAAATAAAAGCATCAATCATGAACAGAATAGATAGAGAAGATAGTGAAGTTTGTTCTACTTTAAGATTGAAAGCTGTTTGCTGTTTGTATTGTGTCTTTACTGATAAGCTTCTGTCCTTAAGCAACTCTATGCTCTTATTTCTGTAAGTACAGTATTTGTGTGTGGGTAAGTTTCTCACTGAGACGGAGGGATCCAGCCAATCCTCTGATGACAGTAATGGCATTCTTAGGGTCTGTGCAAAACTGCAGCAGCACAGGAGAGAAAGCGTCTCTCTTACTCTCCAGCTAAAATGCGAAAACACAAAGTCAGAGTGCGAACACAACATCTGAATCAAGTGATGGGCAACGGGCCACTCACATAAATGCTTGGTGTTGGAGGGTTGAGCTTCTCTCTGGGAATGGGGGTCTTGCTGGACATGTCCGGCTTCACTGACAGTGCAGGCAGCAGGTATGACTCGCGAAACTTGGTCCTAATGTTTGCCCCTCTGAAGTGCAATCAAGACAAGAAAGTAAGCAAACACATTCTTTATAATAAAAATCATAATAAGTACCACTTACAATTATGAAGCCAATCTGGACTTACTTGCAAGCTTGAATGATCTCAGTCGCATTGTTTCTAATGGTAATGGCCTTGAGGGGGATGCTCTTCTGCTCTATCTCGGAGGCGATGAAGGTCTTTCGATCTCCACTGTCTACCTTGACCAGTCTGATCTTCAGTTCTTTCAGAGGAATATTAGATAACGCATTTGGCTTCAGAAGATTGACCCGATCTAGCAGTAGAGATCTGCCAGATGCAGTCACAGGACAGGACGTTTGCGTGCTGGTTACGGTGGATGCTACGGTGGATGCCACATGGCTTGTTGTAACTTCCTTTACTGTGTCTTTGTTCATACTTTTGCTAATATGATTTGCCTTGCTTTCTCTATGTGTTTCTTCTGGTTGTGTCTCTTGGTCTTTCTTGTTATTTTGTTGGTTCTCCGAGATGACCTGCTTGGTTTTGATCTCCATTACTTGCTTATCTAATCCATTAGAGCACAAGATAGGTGATGACCATGTCTCTTTGTCCTCCTTGAATGTTTGCATTTGAGTCTCTTGCCCCAAACTTTTTTCTTCTTTTGCATTCCCTCCAACAGTTCTCACATGATCATTTTCTTTCTCAGTGGACAAAGACTCGCTGTCTTTTACTGACTTCCTATCGGTTACTGACACAGGGCTGGAGTTTTGACTAAGCAGTAGCTCGCAGCTGTGAGCTAGTTTAGCCTGCAGGGTGGCTGGAGACATGAGAGGTGGTTCCTTCTTCTCTAGAGATGTGCAAGCTGTGTCGGTTTGGTTGTTCTCTATATGTTCATCGACTTTCTGGACCTCAGTTTCCTCTTGTTCTTCCTGTTTTACCTCTGTTTTCTCTCTTTCTAGTTCTTTCCCCTCCATTTTACTCTCTCTGTCTTCCTCTGCCGACTGATTGAGAGTTGGTGTGGCCTGATCTGTGATAACATGGGTTGGAGATGTGGCAGGAGGACTTGGCTGGTCAGGAGGGTGGATCTCTGGACCCAAAGATAGAGATGATGAGTATTTCACACCCACTAAAGCACCAGGTGGTGGCCGACCAAATGGCCCACCCCTGTAAGTGTACCTATGGCCAGTGGCAGAGTTTGGCGATCTGTATGTGTCCATTTGGTGCAGGTGTGGTTTGTTGGGCTGAGAGCTTGATGCGTCAGAACAAGCATCTTTCTGATCACCTTCTTGCTTTTCATCATCTTCTTCCTCAATCTCCATTACTTTCGAGGGCTCGGGAAGGCCGTACAGTTTGGCCAGGTCACTGTGGCAGTAGTCGACCCCATTGCTTATTTCTCCTGCGTCTCTGAGTGGAGATGAGTGTGTTGGACTGGGCTGCAGTACTGGCCTTCTTAGTACTCCAATCATATCTTCCTGGTTTCCATCTTCAACGTCCTCATCTAGGTCAGACACTGGTGAGCCCTGCCAGCTCAGAACAGGTGGGCTTGTTGGTGGGTCCAACCTCAGCAGCTCCTCACTATAGCTGCAGTGAGCCGGAAGGAGATCTGGCGCACGATGGACTCCTGATTCAATCTGGACACGTTCCTTGTTGATGACTGGATGATCACAAATGTTCTGTTTATCTGAGAGTGTGGATGTGGAGCCATCTTCATTAGTCTGTACACTGTCATCTTCGCTAGTGTCTACATGGTCAATCTCCGAAGAATCGGAACGGTCATCATCTTCTGAGGTCTTAGTATTGGTTGCTTGGGTTGATAGATAAGGAGAGCAATGATTATTATTAATAGAAGGAGATGGAGAGGTTGGAATTAACCCTGAGTTATGTCGAGAGAACTCCTCCTCTTGCTCTTCCTCTGTGCGTTTTAGATGAAGTGATGATGACTCGGACAGTACAGGTTCAGAATCACTAGGGTCACATGTTCCTATATGAGAAGAAGGTGATTTCTTAGTGGGTGTCTCATTCTTCCTGTCTACATGCTTTTCTTTTGCTCTTCTTTTCATCTCTATCAACTTCCTTTCATTTTTGTGTGTGTTTTTCTTATCATGTCCTTTTCTTTCCTCCCTCATCTTTTTCTTTTTCTTTTGCTCTAGTCTTTTCTCCGTTTGTTCCCTTGCATCTAAAAGCTCTTTCTCCTCCTTTCTCTTCACACGCTCCCTTTGCCTCCTCTTGGCCTCAATGTGTTTCAGGAGTTCAGTATCCAGCTTGCTGAGGGAGCTCTTGTGGATGGATTTCAACTCAGGCTGGTGTTTAGAGTACCTGCTCTTTTTCACTTCTGACCTTTGGCCCCTAACTGAAGTCTGAGTGGTGGCTTCAGAAGATAAATCGGAGTCTTTTAGATCGTGTTTCTTTAACCCAGTCTCTGGACTCCTAAATTCTGTACAATCTCTCCCAGCAGGACTGCTCATTCTATCATCTGCACTGCTGTGCGACTGGATGGGACTCCGTTGGCGGTTACTATGTTTGGTTGCACTTGGCCGTTTTCGATCCCCACCCATAGACTGCTGGGATTGCTGGCCAGAGAGGGGACGCTCATTCTCCTGTACAGAAACAGAAATAATGCTTACAAATAAAAATGTAAATAATATTTCCCTCTTGGGTTGGTTTGTTCAGGCATTTATAAACATGGCAATAACACTTGAATTCGCACCAAAAGATTGGTCCTAACCAAGGTGGCCTTGGCCCACTAGAAAACAAACACTGGAGCGGTTCACTTGTGGTGAAATGCAGAATTTGGTCTGTTTTGAACTGTTGCCTTGTGAAAGTGAACCAAACCAGGCAAAAAATGCTTTTTACAGGTAAAGGTTTACAGGTAAGTTCAAGGTGGCAGATTAACTTTAAGTTGAAACCTTAAACAAAGCAAATTAGATGCATGCAGATGATCTAAATGCAGGTGATGTAAAACAAAAACAAGAGGCAGGTGGTTATAGGCATATGTCCCTAGAGACTCACACTGCAGCTGTGTTTTCCAGAGCGGCTCTGTGTTTTCCAGTCATCCTGTGCTGTGTTTAATCTGGGCTGAGGTACTGAGCTGGCTGGAGCGCCTGAGGGGCCGGTGTGCCTCTGTGGTGAAGGAAGCTGGTGCTGCTGACTGTAAGGCACACTGGTGAGGTTTGCTGGTGATGGGCAATCCCAGCCCCCTTTGGCCCCGTGGGAATGGGGTCCTGGATGATCACGGACCGAATGATGGGTTGGGCCCTGTTTGGTGGGTTTCTTACCATGGAGGCTCTGGCTGGGGCCACAGTTGGATGGTGATGGGATAGAATGGGGTCTGTAGGTGTAATCTCTCATGGGCTCCTGTTAAATGACAACAATTATACAATTCATGACAAGAGCAATATGTTTCTCATTTAATAGTAATAGGGTTTTGTTTTTTGAGAACTACACAGGAGGAAGGACGAAAGAAAGAAACAATGAATGTAGACACATTTAGAGCTGTCCTCCAGGCACGTAGAGCAAATCAATAGCACAAATATCTCACAGATTTACCTGAAAGTGGGATGGGGAGGACCGCTTCTCAGACATGGTCCAGGGCATTGAGTTTTTGTATGCTGGGCTCCATGGCCGAGGTGGATGAGGTGGAGGTGGGCGGTTGATGAAATATTTCTCTCTCTGATGGAAATTCTGCAGCATAAAGAATTCATGATGTTCTCCAACAGATGGTGCTGTATACTACTAGCAGGAATCCTTTGTTAACCCTAGATGTTCCTGAACTTGACTACTGCCTACAGCTTTAGAGACAAAACCTGACAATACTTTACATATTTAATGAATAATGGACATAAAAAATGGACATATTGATTGAATAAATATACATGAATTGAAACAATGATTCAGAGTTGCCAGATTTTAGTTAAGGCAAGGGGCAATAATTATGAAGGTACAGAGCTGAACTAAACCAAGAGAGGAGCAAGTATATGTTATATATCATATATAAAAATATGACTCCTAACCTGGTGTGAGAGGTTTCTGTTCCTCTTGCTGGGACAGTCATCTCGTAAAGGGGACGAGTCACGGAGGGAGGGTGAGACATTGTGAGGAGGTGCTGGACGTTTTAGAGAGGGCCCTTGGAAAGTCCTGGACTGAGTCGATTGTGTCCTTTCCTCTCCCTGGGTCTGTGAGGGGCGCCCGGTAGAACGCTGCTGCTGGTGCGGACCCCCATACTGAGAGAGTGACAGGAAATGACATCAAGTGCGTTAAAAAATGAACGAATTGAGAGTCTAGTTATTTTACAACAGGCAATGCATCTTACCCTGTGTGGCTGGCTGGCGTGATTGTTACTGCTAGAGAGATGCGGTGGACACCCTGAGCTGTAGCTGTTTAAGATGGAGCGTTCAGGGTTGTGGTGCTCATTCTTTCCAAAGCCTCTGTCTCTGGGGTGAGTATGGGGTCTGTCCCTGTTAAAACCTGGAGGTCTGTTAACAAACATAAGTGAGAATGAATAAAACGACACAAACTTTTTTGGTGAATTTTTCCTTGAACATGCAGAACATAAACCTGGATTGACCTGTTGTTATAAGTTTTGTTTGGGTAGTTTCTTCCTGTGGTGTAGTTTTGTGATGGGGATTGATAGTTCCCTCCACTGCACCTGCAAACAATTGTCATCCTCATTAGCTATATAAGAAAACATATGATATATAAAGCACACATGGAAACAGCATTGGTAAAATGTGAGTACTACCACAGACCTGGAGTGGGGGGCCCAGTGCCGGTTGTTGCCTGGGGCCCATGATGCTCGGTTGGGCCCAGAAGAGGGGAATGAGTCCCACGAGTTACGTCCAGAATACTGCTCTGATACGTGATACATTCAGCCTGAGGTCAAACGAACACACAGACATACAAAAGCAATTATTGTAGTTGAGAACACTCGTGCTGTACCTTGATCTGGTAAGAAGAAAGACTCACCACGCTGATAAGTCTGAGAAACCCTCCACTGCAGAACTCAACAGAGACCAATAAACTTTTCTTTTGCTTCCAATTTTAGCTTTCCTGCAAGGAAAAAGAGAGAGGTCAATAAAAAGCTGAATGAAAACCTTCTTTCATAATTTAAAAAATCTGAATGATCTCTTGATTTAGTTTTGAAGACAATGTGATCAGTCAAACCCTCCATCACTTTACTAGGATGTTGTGGGTGGCTGCCACAGCATTGCTATATGGTTGCTGAAGTGTTCCGAATGGTTTTTACTGTGTTGCTATGCAGTTCATAGGGTGTTCTGGTCGGTTGCTATGGCATTTCTAGTGTGCTCCTGAGTGGTTGCTATCTAGCCTGCCAAAACATCTCCAACCTATGATGTCAGTCTATGAGATTTGTTTTGCCATGTAACATTTATATTCAAGCAAACAATATGGGAAGAGTTATGCACTAAATTTTTCACAATGAAAACAAAGAAGCTGACTGCACCTTTTATTATATCCAATACTAACAGATTAGGACTCAAAATGGGTCATACAGCTTAAAAGGATAGTTCACCCAAATTCTTTTATTATTTACTCACCCTCATGTCAAACCTGTCTGACTTTCTTGCTTCAGCAGAACACAGACGAAGATATTTTGCCAAACGCTGGTTACCGGCACCCATTCACTTTCATAGAACGGACACGAGGTACAATGAAAGTCAATGTGTGCCGGTAACCAGCGATTTGCGAAATATCTTCTTCTGTATTCCACAAATGAAAGAATCATATACAGGGTTTAAAAGACATTAAAAGACAAAATTGTAAAGGGAACTATCCCTTTAAGAGTACCAAACCTAAACATTTCATGAAACTCCATTTAGGTGGTTTTATGTTTGAGCTATACATTACAGATCACCATGCACAAGATGCCAGAGATGCAAGGAAAGCCCGCAAGTGTTCTTTAGTAAATGATGGTCAGTATCAGTTTCCAGAGAGACAAGACACAAACACACAACTATCGCTTCATAACGCTACACATTCTTCCCTTTCTGTCATTAAAGAGGATATTTCTGGTCCTGGCAAGGAAGCTTTATTCATATTAAATCACAGCTACAACCTCTTCAACGAACTACTGTTTGTATTATGTTACTGTATAGGTACTATACATCCAAGGCAAGGACAGCATTTTACATTTGTGTCTGTTTTTACATGTCTTATTCGTGTTGTTTTTTTTACCTTCTTTTATATTTGGCTAAAGCAACAGATCGGGCATGCCGAATTGGAATGAGTTCAACCTAAAGTGTACACAGCAATCCCCAGGCTCATTTACTTTTCCTTTGTCTTATCTTTGCCTCCCAAGCTCTACACCAGCCAAACCAGCTGTCCTTTATCATAGTGAAAGTCTACAGTAACAAGAGCGTGTGTGTGCATGTGTGAGGTTAAAGCAGGGCATCTGTACTGTTTCAGGCCTGTGAATACTGTAACTCAGCCAACATACTGTAAAACTTCCTTTCCTTTATATCAGGACACGCCAGCAGCGACTGTATCTGCTGGAGCTTTGCAGCTCATAAAGATATTCAAGTCTGTGACGTTTAATGGACACTAAACGCTTTCACATTTTCTACCTTTATATTCTTTTGTCAGTATTTTTATCTTGCTTGCACAGACAGTTCTCTGGCAGAGAATCACAAAGGAAAGCACTTTAATATATTGACTGTTTTTTCCTGCTTCTTGGATTCTTCTCTAAAAAATTAATCTCATTCATATCTCAAGATATCTCAATGTCACAAACTTTACCAAGACTTTGCCAAGATGACCTCAAACACATCTCATCACTCACAAGACTATAATTATTTAGGCTATTCTCTCCTAACAAAAAAAAACCCGTGAAACTTACAGGAACCATAAGCATTCAAAACACGTAAGATTTTAAGGCAGATTTCAAGCAGTACGACAATGTATTGTCACACAGGTTGTGTTATATCAGATTACACAAACCTATCACACCTGTTCGGTCTAAAGCAGACCAACACAAATACGCAAGACTGACATGTGTGAGTGGGTTTTCAGTGCCAACGTTTTATACCATGTTAACGTCTGTAGCCATGGAAACCCAGTGAACCGTTCCGTTGGAAAGGAAGTGGTTGAAACTTCCTGTGGAAATGTGACTCTGTAGTGCACTTGTGGTCATGACCTTGCTCTGCTGAAATATATCTTGCTTCTGAAACGGTAGATTTCCCTTTACTGTTTTTTTGGCTTATGATGATGGTTGTTATCAGGTGTTTTTGTCACTGTAGTGACGTTACTCGGGCACAACAGCAGCATCTTTGCATCATATTCAAACGAGCTGCGATTCAGAGGAAAAGAAGAGTAAAATGCTTCCTTTCGCAAGAAGTCATGTATCTTCTTCTTATTTTCACACACAGATGCACAAGAAGAGGTTACGTTAGAAAAGTAATGGCCGCCAGCCTATGCAGTGCTGTTTGTCTTCATTTTTTGATCCCCCAAAGCTTGCCGTCTTTAATCTAATATGAGCTGAATTTAATAGCCACAGTGAATCTGCTTGTGCTCTTTTATTAAACTTTTACTGTTTTAAATATTATACATCATTTAATTTTTCACTTTTAATGTTAGTCATAACTTTTCATAACTATTTAGGGTCTGCTAGCATGTAGTTTGTGCTGCCTGATACTTTAACAAAAGCCTCTTTGCATTACACCTTTTCTAAAATAATGTGCAGAATCGAATCTGTAGCACAAAAGGAATTCGTCGAGTTGGAAAGACTCCACGCTGTCTATTAACTCTTCAAAGAATTCTTCAAAGCAGCCGGAAGCCCAGCCAAAACAAAAGCAAGTGTCCGTCTGAAACATATCTCACGAGAGCAGCAGGGGACCGCGGCGGGAATCAAACAGCCAGAAAGAAAAAGTGAGAAGATAAAGGCGCCACTGCAGTCAGGAGCAATGAGATTGCGTTACTGTCTGATATGTAAGAAAAAGTCAAATTTGGTGTTTGATAAAAAAAAGCCTGATGTAAACAAAAGCAGCCAGGCCCAACGCACCACGTGAGGGGTTTCCTGTTTTAGTGAACTAATTACGCTTATCGTGTCTCTTGTTTGAAAACAAACTACAGATGGATAGACATGGTAAGTTGTGGATATGCAAACACACACACCACATATAGACCACATCAAATTTGAGAAGATTTTCACGTATAGATCAAGTCTGTGTGAACGTCTGCACACAGCGGAACTGTGAAACTTTGAGGTTTTCTCATTTTGTTTCAGTTTCAGAAACAACTAAATCCAGTTTCGATATCATAATCATCGACGCCTCTCTTTATCGTCGTATTTTACATCGAGAGGGACTTTGTTGTGGAGAAGACCCTTAGCGTAACCACATAAACTCGAATATCGACTTTCGAACATCTAGCCATACTTTCTTTGCGAGACAAGTCTTTAAGAAGTGTTGTTTTATCACAGCTGTTGAAGTCAAACTGGGTGGGTTTATGGGGGATGATATGCAATCTGAGCTAGATAGTGACTTCTCATATAACATATATCACGTAAGAAGCTTATACTAGATCATGTGTGTGTGCGGTGTGTGTTACAACAGGCGGGACACATTTGGGTCGGGGTCATTAAACACAGGCCAGCTGGGGACAAAAAATGAATACAGTATAGTTTGATATTTAGAAATTAATACATTTTACATAAAAATTATTTTATATTTATTAGAGTTATATTCCTTTATGATCCATTTCTTCAAATGAGGAACTGTAGCACATTTAAGTTATATGAAAGAAAAACAGACACTGTTATGTCCTTTACTTCTCTATAATATGCTAATAAATAAAGCCAACAGGCCCTAATGGAAAATAATGCAAACGCTAACATGCACCTGTATGTTTTTCTCAGTAGATAGCAAACCAAGGAAATTCATAGACAGTTATTTGTGATACTGCTTGTGGTCCGAGATAGTTCACTGGAAACACACACGGGGCAGTGACGTTTATTAGATCTGTGCTGTAATGGCAAAGATCATGATCACTAGCTATAATAACCACACTTCCTGTAGAAAAGTATTCACTAGAGCCTGCCATGCTATTATATTACACACACACATACACAATTGCATTATGTACAGAAGGATCTTCTCTGTAGCCTACTTGGCAATTTAATATGAGTTGTAGAGACTTGCGCACGACTCAAAAATGTACTGCAAAACATTTACAATCGGTCACGTTACAGCCTAAAGAATATGAGCAAAGAAAGCCATAAAAATGGTAGAAAGAAACCACATGGAGCACAAAGACAGTGAAACTGAGCTGGAAACAGTTCACCCAAAATCACTTACACACCCTTTACAAAAAGCATGTTTTAAAGTATCGTATAAGTGGTCCATTCGACCTGTGCACTATATTCCAAATCTTTTTAGATTTGTGTGAGATAAACATATAACAGCATATACATATAGCGAGTTAAACTTGCAAATGCAACATAAAACATATACTGAAAAGAGTCGAGTGATTTGTTGACTAATTGGCTCAGATGTCAAGGTTTTCTGTAATGAATAACATTCCTAGTATAGCTCCAGACCACTTGAAATACAGTTCACAAGTAATACAGACCACTTGTAAGACACTATTATGGTTCTTGTATTCTTTTTGAAGCTTGAAAGTACATCGTAAGCTGTAAGCAACCATCAACCATCTCAAAAATTGATATTTTTATGCTCCACAGGAGACAGCGAGTCTACCGGGTTGGAGCAACTTGCACAGAATTCACAATCGAAGACTCGAAGAATTCACAATCGGTCACATTTGTACACAAAGAATCTGAGCGCAGGGAGCGAGAATATCATATGAAAAATGACACGGATCGCAAAGACAGTTTTTCTCGGAGGGGCTCAGAGAGGTAAGATGAGTGTTTCTCCCCTGAGATATAAACATGTTCTTACCGTTCAGGTCAGGAAGAAACACAAGGGCACGCACAGCTTCCTGTTTGCCCACTTCTCAAACCAATTAAAAGCGTACTGTACCTTTAAATTTTTCAAACCTTTACCATTTAAAGCACCGGATGACAGCTCTGAGAGAACACACACACACATACACAAAGAGAGAGAGAGATAGAGAGAGAGGACTTACTCACAAGACGCCACTGACAGATGAGAAGTGAGCTTCTATTGTCAAAACCGGGGGTGGTTCTGGTCCATTTTGCCTTCTCCCTTCTTTCCTCTCTCTCTTAACACACACACCGTCTCACTCTCTCACATTTGCACCCTCCTCTCTCGCCTTTCCCCTTTAGCAGACAGACAAAGAAAGAAAAGGAATGGTCTGGTACGAGAAGGCAGAACGAGAGACAGCGAAAGGGAGCGAGAGCGGTGTTGAGCGAAGATAGCCCAACCCCCTTCTACCAGCCAGTCTGTTTTTTTATTTTTTGCTTTTCCCTATACAGCCCCTCCCCCATCCGCCATCACCTCTCTCTCTCCCTCGCTCTATCCGCCATCACCTCTCTCTCTCCTCCCTCGCTCCATCCTCATTTCCCTTCCTCTCTCTCTCTCTCTCCCTCGCTCCATCCTCATTTCCCTTCCTCTCTCTCTCTCTCTTCACACCTAAAGAGTACAGTATGTGTTTCCTAGGATACCGGTCATAAACTACCCATTGCACGCTGGCTCAATCCTACAGGAAATGCTCTCGTCTCCAAACAAGTCTCTCAAAAGAGTTTTCCTGAGGGCGACTATGTGCACTTGAGAAATTTGCACGGCTACTTCCAAAAATCTATCCTGTACTTTTGTTGTCTTTCAAAAGCTGTATGACTCTTTCTTTTGTGCAACAGGAAAGAAGATATTTTGAGAAATGGTTTTATATCTTTTATGTTCTTCAGCAGAAACTCGTGCAGGTTTAGAATGACATGAGGATAAATAAATGATGAAAGAATGATCATTTTTGGATGAGTTATCCCTTTAAAGCTGTATACATACAGGTGTACATGTACGTTAAGAATACTTTCTGGTTTTGCACGTAGCGCATGCAAACATTACATTTAGAGTAAAGTAAATAACAAGACTCTCTCTCCTCCAAGAGGAAATGACAGCTGTCTGAGTGCTAACAAAGGATTTCTACTATGTTTTATTGACGCTGAACTAAGCACATGTTCTGATTAAAATAGCATGCAACAACTTGCACTGTTACCTAGAAAAACACATGTAAATACAAACTGTGGACTTTTTAAGTAGGAACTTATGTCACGTTTTTTTAAAGAATACCTTTATTGAATAACTTTTTTGTTCAAGGCAACCCTGGCTAAATTATGGATTATTACGTATCACTTTGAGGTCACTTTGCAGCTTTAAAGGGATAATTCATCCAAAAATGATCATTCTTTCATCATTTATTTATCCTCATGTCATTCTAAACCTGTACGAGTTTCTTCTGAAGAACATAAAAGATATAAAACCACTGGGGCATTTCTCAAAATATCTTCTTTCCTGTTGCACAAAAGAAAGAGTTTTTGAAAGACATGAGGGTAAATAAGCAATGACAGAATTTTTATTTCAAAGGTAAATCAGTTGCGCCCTCGCTAGCACCTTGAACTGAACTCACATTTAGCTTAAAATCTCCAAAATTACGGTGGTCCGGTAATGACAGTTCTCTCAGAACCGCAGATTCCCATATGAGGTTGTGAATTGCTTGGGTTGGCAAAACTTTAAGATGTTTCCTAAACCAAGTTTCCTTCACTCCCTCACCATAATAACCACCACCACAGCATCTCACACAGCTGGACCACCGTGGTCCAAACCAGAACCAAACATAACGTTTCAATTTACCATTGAGCTATAGTTTGTGTTGAAAGTGCACTGCCATAGTTAAGGTATTAATTATATAAATATAATTTTAGCACTAGAACATGCAATACATCAAAGCACAATGTGTGAATCTGAATTGTATCTATTATGTCTTGACAAACAATTAATTCTGTAAGCGTACAAAACTTCCTCTTTCTGTGTCATCTGTTTAATTTCAGTCGCTCATTTCCCATTCACCTGACATCACGGTTTCATTCATTACAGCTCTACTAAATGACGCGTATTAGGAGTCTATTTTTGGAGGGGTATTTTAGCAGCTCATAGTGTCTGTCTGTGGTAAAGCTCCAGTGAATTTAGGTCAGTATGTGGAGATGGCACATGAGACATTAAGCCCCCTGCAGGCCTTAACAAACAATAGCCTTCTGATGCACATTTTCACTAAAACATTTGCATTTTTGAGTAAATGTTGTGTTTCCTGTGCACTGGGTGTTATATGTAGGGAACTCCTTTCGTGACAGTCCTCTTACAAGCCAAGCAGGGCATGAGGTTTGTAATCCCAGGCATTTATTTAATTGCATGGAACAAGAAAGCCAGTGTAAGCAATACCCTTAGTTACAGTTGCCAGCCGTGATGTGATGCATCTGTAATGCAACCCCACATGCATTGCACACACACACACACACACTGTTGTCACAATAATGAATGACTGCTTTAGCATCGATCCATCTGCACATAATACACGTGCACACGGATATAAAAACACATGCAAATACCAGTTTACACAAAAACACATGCACATAACCTACAAAAGACAATCAATTATTTTCATACCTCCTCTCTTTTCCTTTCACCTCCTGTCCTCAACGTACTCCAAACCTTTCCCTTCCCAAATCAATCCTGTCGCCTCTATTTCCAACTTCTCTCCTCTCTCTCTTTCCCTTTTCCTCTCTTCTTCTTTCTTTGATGCTCAGATGTTCACAGCAGACTCATCCACGTGCAGAGCCGGGGGGCCGGGCCGCTGCTCACCGCATGACTGTCAATCAACTCGCCACGGCCAATCAGAAAAGAGCAGTCTGTGTCAATCAAAAGAGATCAGCAAATATGAGCCCTGGAGGCGGGAAACGTCTCGAATGGAGTGGGAAAGAGCGAGTGTGCGTCTGCAGTGTATGTGTGTGTTTGGGAATAAGGCCAACACACTTTGTGCTATTTTTAAACCTCACTGTAGGGTGGCGAAAGACTCTATTTTCTGGAAGAACCGGGTATGTTTCCAAGCTTCAAAAATATTGATATGCTCAACGGAACCTGTTTCATTGAAAAAAACAGGAAACCGTTTAATATTACGCACAGTTTGGCGTTTTAATTGTCACTTTAAGTGGCGGTGAATGTGATCGCTGCAGTAAAGGCTCTTCCTCAACCTTTAAGTGATACACATGATAACAATTTTCCTAATAACAATGAAAACGCTATTACACTATATTGCATCAGAAAATCCTTTCAGATTAATTCATCGGTGAAAAAAAGCTATATTTTCAGAAAGAAGTGAGTGATGCCTGACCTTACATGACTTGCCGACGTGCCAAAGTGTTCTGGATGGTTGGGAGTGAAATTGCTATGTGGTTGCTATGGTGTTCTGGGTGGTTGCATGTCAAATTAGCAGACTCACACTTATATAATTTTTCTAGTCTTTCTAGATTTTCCACCTACTGTATCATCCACCAGATGAATAAATAAATCTGATCACTCTGAAAGCAACAGTGTGCATTTCTTTAACAAAACAACACATGCAGAGCTTTCACTCGCAAATGGTGTAAGACAAGTTACATGATAAAGATTATCACATTTAAATCTTTAAAGCAAAAATATAATAAAGCCGTATTATGTATTAAAGAAAGATTGGATAGCATACGATACAATATATGACAGAAGAGGTGAGGAAGGCGGAAGAGAGGAGAGAGAGAAGATGAGAGAAGGGATGACACATGAATAATAGAAGTACAGGGGTGCTCAAAATCTAGTGCATTGTGGGCACTATGTGGTCACAGCTGACTAGACCCACAGACTGAGGCAGTAAGGCAGTGGGTGAGAGGAGGAGGGGGTCTTGCCTACGTGACTTTCTGTGCATAGCACCCACGTACCCCCACCTGCTCTTTCCACATCCCTCTTTCAAAAAATGAGAGCGCATGCACAGAAAGAGAAAACACTATTTTGACAGAGAGACAGAAAAAGTGCATGAGAGAAGCACACAGACTATAGGAAACGAGAAAGATTCCTGTCTGACCGCCCATAGCAACAGCTCCAGCGCTGCTTGGTCTCCATTGGGCAAGCGAGCCGGCTGCACGAGACACCAATGTCGGCATATCAGCCAATCAGAAGCTCCGTCTGCCTGAGCTGGATTCCACGCTCACCATGGAAACAGAACTACACACTTGAGTCAGTAAAACATGGAGTTCTGACATTCATGAACCACATGTGATCGCTGGCCTCATGCATAGACAATAACCAGAAGATGTCATAAATCTCTCTCTCTCTCTCTCTCTCTCTCTGTGTGTGGTGTAGTAGCACATACAGAAGACAGACCCCTGCTGTCAAATAGCTTATTGTAATTTTATTGGTGCCACAGATCCATAAAAGATACATCTATTTTTGAGTGACAGTATGCCATTTCATATATAGTGAATCTGAATTATAATTTCAACAAGATTTTGACATTTGCTAAAGGAAACCAATCTGTGCAAAGAACTGCTGGCATTGGAGGTGATTGCAGAAGAGTTGCAAGGCTGTTCTGGGGGGTGTTTTTGTGGTCATATCTGTTTTTCAATGCAAGTCTATGGGATTTTTTTATTGTTTTACATATTTCATGTGCAACACAGCACAAACGATGCAACATAAGTTACATACTAAACTTGTGAACCCCTACCGTGACATGTTTCTGTAACATTTAGTCGAGATGCTACAAATGCAAAAATAATCAAATATTAAATAATTAATTTCACGGATTCATATGAATGACTTACTTATCAAAATGTAACACAAATAAATAATTCACCTAGAAAAATACATTGAAAATGAGATGAATCAATAACAAAGGCCATCAAAACAATTGAAATTCCTGTTCCTCCTAGATGCTTCACGCGTGAAACATGATGTTCAGGATCATTAACCCTGATGAAATTGTGATTATTGGTCAAAGACGAGTTTAAAGACCCACCTCTTCTCCGTGATGATTGGCTCTCCCAGTTGTTCATCTTTTCCAGCTCTATCAGGTAGAATCTCCTGACAAACTGGTATCATTGGCACATTCCTACTGGCTGCAGACGCATCAGAATTAGTGACATCACTTTCCATGCCACTGCAGGAATGAATCACAGCTGCTGGACGTGTGTAATGAAGATAGAGAGAGAGAGAATGAAGATATAATGTTTTAATTCAAATGCAATGAGATACAATTCACAATTTTCAGGGCTATTGAATCACTAGCAATAAAACAATTTAATAAAATTGGAGTAAGCCTATATCAACTAATTATGAATAAACAAATAATGGCAATAATAAACACGCCTAATAAATTAATTAATATATAATAATAATAATAATTAAATAAAACATTTTAATGAATGTAACCATGTCGACAGCATTCAGAATATATATTGTACATTTTAGTTCCCTGTTATAACCCACATGAAAAAATATTTTACTATTACTATTAATAAAAAATGTGTTTTTATTAAAAGTTAACGTTCTCTTTTAGGACATATTAATTAAAAGGTGCTGAAAAAGGTTCCTTACAGCAAAATGCCATAAAAAATTTTTTAGAAGAACCATTTATTTCTTACCTTTTCATAGTTTTAAGTTTTTCACAAGAACCTTTGTGAAACGAAAGGTTTTGTGGATGTTAAAGTACAATTCCTAGACACTCGAGAGTTTTGAACCACAAAGTAAATAATAAAGTTTATTGAAGTATTTATAGTTTATCAATTAACAACAGGTACTACTACTGAACAATACTGTAGTAATTATTAACAGCAATTACTATAATACAGAACAGTAAATACTGACGTATACGACAGTGTGTGTGGGAAAAAAATATTATTTTTAATTATTTTAAATTATAATTTTACTTTTCAATTCAGTTTTATTTGTATAGCTTTCTTACAAAGATCACTGTACCAAAGCAGCTTTACATGTATTGAAATATAAAAGTCAGTGGTCAGGGATTAAAAAAAAAACCCTAACATAAATATTATACTTATATTATATATATATATATATATATATATATATATATATATATATTTATATATATATATTAATTTAAAACGATTTAAATTATAATTATTTTATAACACTTTTAAATGATTGTTTACACTTCCGGGTCAATGTCACTTATTTATTCTAAAGGCAAACACTGCCATCTGCTGCCGTGTGCGTTACATAACCTTTAAAACACAATATTATGAGTGTGACGTTACATGTTATGTTACTCGTTACATAATAACCTAACTAAAACCTAACACAACTAGTAAGTTGTCAACCCATCTGCGTTTACATACATTTAGCATCTTACCTGCAAGATGAGCTGCAAACTGATGTTATCCGGCTCTGCTGATGAAGAAACGCGTAACTGCGCAGTTTAAATTCCTTGAAGGATTGAAAACCTCCACCTGTAAGAACTCCATCTGTGTGTTTATCCTCCATCAGAGCTGCCTAAAAAAACTAGATGACTTGTTACTGAGAGCTGCTTTACTTTTACTGCGCGCGAGCTCTGTTGAGTCACTGAATGACGCGAGCGCGATTCATCCCACGCGCACGAGTGTCACTTGGGCTCGTGATGAGGGGCTCGGTGCACGAGCTCCTGCTGGAAGGTGCGCGCGTCTGCCGAAATTATCACTGCATCGTTCTGAATAAATATTAACACATTCAGTATTTTTTTCAGTCAGTTTACTTTTGTGTTTTTATTGAAAGTTAACGTTCTCTTTTAGGACACATTCATTAAAAAGTGCTGAAAAAGGTTCCTAACAGCAATGCCATAGAAGAACCATTTATTTCTTACCTTTTCATAGTTTTTTCACAAGAACCTTTTGTGAAACGAAAGGTTTTATGGATGTTAAAGGTTCTATGTAACCATACATTTTGTCATTTGTGATGTCATTTTTGTGGATGTTAAAGGTTCTATGTAACCAGACATTTTGTCATTTGTGATGTCATTTTTGTGGATGTTAAAGGTTCTATGTAACCAGACATTTTGTCATTTGTCATGTCATTTTTGTGGATGTTAAAGGTTCTATGTAACCAGACATTTTGTCATTTGTCATGTCATTTTTATGGATGTTAAAGGTTCTATGTAACCAGACATTTTGTCATTTGTGATGTCATTTTTGTGGATGTTAAAGGTTCTATGTAACCAGACATTTTGTCATTTGTGATGTCATTTTTATGGATGTTAAAGGTTCTATGTAACCAGACATTTTGTCATTTGTGATGTCATTTTTATGAATGTTAAAGGTTCTATGTAACCAGACATTTTGTCATTTGTCATGTCATTTTTGTGGATGTTAAAGGTTCTATGTAACCAGACATTTTGTCATTTGTGATGTCATTTTGTGGATGTTAAAGGTTCTATGTAACCAGACATTTTGTCATTTGTGATGTCATTTTTATGGATGTTAAAGGTTCTATGTAACCAGACATTTTGTCATTTGTGATGTCATTTTTGTGGATGTTAAAGGTTCTATGTAACCAGACATTTTGTCATTTGTGATGTCATTTTTGTGGATGTTAAAGGTTCTATGTAACCAGACATTTTGTCATTTGTCATGTCATTTTTATGGATTTTAAAGGTTCTATGTAACCAGACATTTTGTCATTTGTGATGTCATTTTTGTGGATTTTAAAGGTTCTATGTAACCAGACATTTTGTCATTTGTGATGTCATTTTTGTGGATGTTAAAGGTTCTATGTAACCAGACATTTTGTCATTTGTGATGTCATTTTTATGGATTTTAAAGGTTCTATGTAACCAGACATTTTGTCATTTGTGATGTCATTTTTATGGATTTTAAAGGTTCTATGTAACCAGACATTTTGTCATTTGTGATGTCATTTTTGTGGATGTTAAAGGTTCTATGTAACCAGACATTTTGTCATTTGTCATGTCATTTTTATGGATGTTAAAGGTTCTATGTAACCAGACATTTTGTCATTTGTCATGTCATTTTTATTTCCGTCCAGTTGGGGGCAATACCAGTGCAATTTGTACTGTTTATTAGTGCGCTCACAGAATATGCAAATGCACAACGTTACTAAATTAAACAACGTCACCACAAAATAAAAGAAATAAAAATGTAAACATTAAAATTACAGTTAAATTCTAGCTTGCAATTCTAACTTACAACATTTTTTTATTTTACATAAGTGTTTTATATTATTTCTGGAATTGTTTATTGTATTCTTGTTTTTGTGGTTTATGTTGTGCTAAACTATTATTGTGTATCTAATTTATCTTCTACTGGGAGGAGACCAAAGGAAGGTGAAAACTGGGATGCAGACCACTAACTAGGTACCAATAGCAACAGGTCATACTGGTGTACAAATAGAAGTGTGAAGGCCCAAATATACACACCGAGCTTCTGTTTTGTGCATATACATAAACAATGTGTGCTCATTTATAGTCTTATTTAACAAAACACATTCAGAAGTAGTGGAACAAGCATTATAGAAAATTGAAGTTTAGTCATATATTAATGAATTGACATAATAAACATAATGCATATAATAGTTTTAGTTTGCCAATAAGAGGTTACACAAGCGTACAATCGATTGGCTTCTCATTAGCTTATGAAAAGCAGTGCAAATGCAGCTGGTTAAACATGAAGCTTTTCTCACTTTTTATGCTGGGATGCCGTTGTCATGGTAGTGCACGAAGAAGAGAAGTACGAGCGCTTCAGGAAATGAGAAAGAGCCTCTTCAAGAGACATGCAAGCTCTTGACCTTCAGAACAAATGAGAAGAGAGATCACAGACATACACATAAATACACAAAATGCAACTCAAATGACTTCAAACAGAACGGCAGGCATAAAGTAATGAGTCATAACACAGACACACACTAAGGCTCTGTGCATCTGTTTCATTTGTAGGTTTGTATTTCTAATTAACAGAACAAGTTAATCCTTCATGCGTAAGGAATGCTTTGTATGAATGAAACCGTATTCATATATAACTCTTGTGGGAACCCAAGCTTTAAAAGCATGTTTGTTATAGTCTTTTAATGAGATGCAGGCACGACTTCTTGGAAGAAACAGAGTCTGCCAAACACATTTATGTTGCACAAGATCCCCACTAAAAGCTTCTGTATTTAAACTGTTCCCAATTCATATATTCGTCACTAGGGGGTGCTGTGACTCTTTGTGTCTTAAAATGGCTTGAATTCATTTGCACTGCATTTTATGCTTTAGAAATACAAGTAATGTATATAAATTAGAAACATGCATTGATTTAACTCATATTATTTTAAAACAATTATTTAAAATATTTGTTGTTAATACTAATTTAAAAAAGCATGGCTGGAATAGTGTTTGAAATGTATTTGAAGGCGTATTGAGGGTAAAAACGCTTCATTTTTATGACTGAGCCTTAAATCAGCAGTTACTGCAGCCAACAGAAAAAGCATGATCATTATATTTCACTTAGAGCTAGCATAATGCCATCCATCAATTATAGGAGACAGCATCACACCAGGCCGGTGACGGTTACTGTTATACCGCTGGATGTGTCATAATGGATGTTTCATAATGGATTTGTCACAGTTTCATTCAGTGGCATTATGTCTTTTATAACAGCTTTATTCCAGATTAGTTAGAGCCACTATATTTTTATGGCTTTATTGTATATATTGTAGGCATTTTTAGTTGCATGGCTTATTATTTAAACACACGATTCATTTTTCATTAAATATATTTACATAATTTTATATCAACAGCATAATTTATTAACCTAATTAAAATCTCAGTAAATGCACTTGGCCACCATAAAATAAACAAGCATTGCTGTCAGAAAGAATGGCTGAAAATATGTGATTCTGATTTGCATGAAAGAACATGAAAACAGAGAACAAGCTCTTTTTAAATGTTTGACAGGCGTGCCATATGTTTGCTAGTTATGATGCTGTTATGAAAGCAGATCAGCTCTGCTATTTCTGCTGCTGGTCATATGGCTCACATCAGCTTTTTGGACACAGCTGGCTGAGGTCAAACTCTCTTTCCTCGCTTCACAACATGCTGACAGAAAGTTTTTTAGATATGAGCCAGATATCTCATTGACATGTAAGGATTGAGGTTTAGGAGAAAGATGTGCAAGATGCAGCAAGACTTTCTTTATTGTTAAATATCTGGTAAACAATCGATATCTGTAATTGCCAGAAATTCACTGTAAAAATACAACATTTTAGGCAATACACAATTGCATTTTGTTGTCTTTAGTTTATCGTAGCTATATATTTTTTAGCTGATATTAAAAAATGATAAAGCATATAAAATATTCATATGTCAGTCTACTTAAATCTGCTTTGCATCTTGTATTTTTATGATGAAAATACAGATAATAAAACTTTCAAAGTAGAAAATAATGTAATTGTGACAATATTTTAATATTTTGTTAAATATTTTAGAAATTCACTATATGACAATTCATATCATTTTCTAATTAAACATCTGAATAAATAACTAAAATAAATTGAGAATATTTTATATTTTTTAAATTAATATTTTATATCTTGTTAATCTGTTTATAAAATATATTTTAATCATATTGAAACAGTCAACCAACAGTAGTATTTTTATATTCTTTTCTATTGGACAGCAGTCGCTTCCTCACAGTGACATATCTGTGCCATAAAGATAATAGTCCTTTTACTAGCAACTATTGTAATGTTTTAATATTTGAACGTTTTAAAAATGGATTTGTATCGCAGCTATATTGAGATGTTCTGTATATGAAATACAGCAGATAGACGAGCAGACTGAAACCTGCCACTAGACTCTGACCTTGAGAGTTGTGTTTTTAAAGAGCCCACTTGAGGAAAGGAAGGAACGATATGTCAACCATCACTTCTCATTAGAGCCGAAATAACCACAGCATGGCGCAGTCCCTCAGCCACTTGTTCTGTTCCTCCGAAAGCATTTCGGCCTTTGACTGTCTCCGGCTGGCATCTAGCTCAGCAGTTTGAGCGCTACGCGTCCCTACGGTTGTAAGCCGAGTTCTTTCTCCGACTATTTGAGGTGCTCATTTGTCTGCATTCCACACAGAGAGAAGCTATTTGGATCTGACTGAGTGGTTTAATCCGTCTTAAATACAGGCTTGAAGATTTGAGAGAAGACCTGTTTCACATGGGGGATGTCTGATAGATCCCTGTGAATTTGTGTGTGTGGCCGCTGCCTTTGAAATCCTGTCTTTGAGAAGTCTGACAAATCCTTATTATTGAAAGCTCAGCAAATCTAAACCCTTTCGATGAAGTGAGGATGACAAGAGGGACGAGAAGAGACAGAAGCGTTGTCCGAAGATCTCACGGACGGACGTGCTGTGATAGTAAACAAACACAAGGATAAAACGGCAAACTCGAAGATGAAATCTGAAGATGAGAGATATAGATGGTGTTGCTATTGATTTTCACCTCAGGACTGAAATTTTGGAAGTTAGACCTTTCCTATTGGATTCTGTAGAGACAGAAGCTTTATTTCTCATCAACAGCTGCAAAATCCTGTCGCTGTCTCGCCGCAGTCGGCCGTGTCAGATTAGCATGTACGCAAGAGAAAGCTAAACATGTGACTAATTTTAGACTTTGATATTGCAATTTTGGCCATGACTCTGTGAATACGTGATGAAGGGATCTCATGAATCAGCTCAGACCTTAGAATTTTAGTCTTCGTGATAAAAGAGGCTTGTCATCAGATCTTCTTGAGCCGTCATCTCCAGGAAAGATTTGTTGCCTGTCCTGTTCCTTTAGATATGGAAGCCAAACCACCTGTTGGTTCCACCCAGCAGAAATGCCTGTTCTTATCTGTTCTAGTGTACACTGGCCAACATTTGGACTCTTACAGTACACCACACCTAAAAATGTAGGAATGTCATTTAATTATATAACAAAACATCAAACCAGGACAACTCTATTAAATGCAATTCAATTATTCAACTATAGATATGCTGTTTGTAGAGCTCTGAAGAGAACTGACCTCATATCCACTAACAC
The DNA here is from genome assembly GCA_019155185.1 of Beaufortia kweichowensis. Taxonomy (NCBI): domain Eukaryota; kingdom Metazoa; phylum Chordata; class Actinopteri; order Cypriniformes; family Gastromyzontidae; genus Beaufortia; species Beaufortia kweichowensis. The sequence goes on along the minus strand of CM032815.1, from coordinate 1,153,945 downwards.
AGACCTTGTGACCAGTTGTCGTAGTGTTTTAAAGGTTGTTTTTTCTTTTTTAGAAAAGGTTCATTTCTGAGAAAAGCAGATGCCACTTGTATTTTATTAGGTCTTCAAACATAATGAAGTTCATACATTTCTAAACCTGGCTCACTAGAGATGGAAGAAAACGGTTTATAAGATAAAAAATTACCAAAAAAGGAAATATCGAGAAGCAGAAACTACATAAACATCTATAAATGGTCAATGGATGAATACATAGTAAAGATACAGCAAAAAGTATAATCTGCACGGTAAAATAAAGATGCTTTAATTTTAGAGCAAGACAGCATGCCATCAAATTATACAGTACACATTAAGTCCAAACAATTGTCTTCTTTCTTCGCCTTTTTCCCAACGTAAATTTAATTTAGAGAAAATGTTGATTTAATCTCTGCTAAGTACAGCATGACAGAGGAATAATGAAACGATGAAATAAAGAGCAGGAACATGAAGCGTCTTTATAAACCGCGTTCTTCCTTATCTGACTGCATAATTGTAGGTTATGACAGACATTAATATAAACTGTTTTCTTTAGAAACCGTGTGGCGAAAAGATGATGCATCATCAAAATTCTCACTTTTAGACTTTAAGATAATCACACATAATTACAGAAAATTTCTGTTTACCAGTTAATTCCATCACACTCGGATATTTAGGTCACCTTTCACAACACGCTCCTGAGCAATGCTGAGGATAAAGGTGCTCTGAACATTACACGTGTCTTCAGAACAGCCTAAAGCTCAAACCAAAATAAATACTCAACACAGAGATTATTTTAGCATAGAGGATAAAAAATGGATAGAAATGTTAAATGCATGGCCAGGCAGATAATGCACGTACCGTTTCATGGGTGGTGTTATTGTGTGTGTCGAGTCACGCCGCATGCTAAAAACCTTTCATTTGGATATTACATTGTCAGGTTCACATTGTCCAGGTGTAAAAATGGCCCAGGCCAATAGAGGACCCACTCAGAGGTGACACATGACACTTTCTCATTCATTACAGCCAATTCACTCCAATTCAATTTCTGAATCTCACTCGATTGACTGCAGATGGACATGCTGTTTTTGCCAAGATGTGTTATCCAATTATCAAGCGGAGGTCGGCGAGTAAGAAGTTAAAAAGATAAAAATAAATGGTTTTTGTAACCACGTCTTGCAAGGCTTTGGTTCACTAGATTTTAAGTGATACTGTCTGAGTTTATATACAGTACAATGTCTCAAATCAACACATGGGCTCTTTTATCCAGATGTTACTAAATACACAAATTAAGGCTTCACAGAGTGATAAAGCACCTCATGAGTATTTCTGTGATTACACAAAGCACACCAGCAAAACAAAACGGATGGACAATTTCAACACTTTTCTTTTTTATCGAACAAAAACATCATGTGGCCGCTGAGGCCGTTGATTGAGAACGCCACACTGATTGACTCTGAGATTAAAAACACCTGATCTCCATTTAGGGTCTTCACCCAACCGCACAATGTGTAACTTTATCAATTACAGGATTGTTCAGAGATAACGTTGATCCTGCCGAGTGCATTTACAGTGTGATGTTTTTATAGCTTTTCTTATTATTCGGAAGTGGATTCTATGTGAATGATTTCCATAGCAGCTTTATGAGATTTTCATGAATATCCATCATATATCTGTCAGAGATATTTAGAGAGAGGATATGTTTACTTGACGGTTATGTATGGAAGGATTGCTCATCTTTCTTTTTGGACGGATCTGAAACCCAAAATGAAACAAGTATCTTTTTAAATCTGCCCTGTTGTGTGAACTTGCCCAATTTTCTCTCTCTCTCTCTCTCTCTCTCTCTCTCTCTCTCTCTCTCTCTCTCTCTCTCTCTCTCTCTCTCTCTCTCTCTCTCTCTCTCTCTCTCTCTCTCTCTCTCTCTCTCTCTCTCTCTCTCCAGGATGTGTCAGGAGACAAACTCGCCCATCTTTTCAATTTTCACTTCAGTTGGCCGCGAGAGCCGATATAATTATTTCTCAGGTCTTTTTTTCCTAACGAATTTTTCTCATTGTTTAGCAGAAGGTCAAGTCCTTGTCTCCCTGCCGCCATCCGGGCACAGAGCGCTCAGAGGGCACGGCTCGGCGTCCCCCGCTGTGGCACTCGGAGGGCGAGCAGGTGCCCCTTTAATCTGCCAACTGCAGGCTCTTTAGTCATAATGGGTTTACAATCGTCATACAGAAGAAGAGACTATTGAAAGAGAGATGTGACACTTGTGACCTGATATCCATGAAGAATGAACCATCTGCTGCGCTTCAAGACAAGAACGAAGGAACGCGATACCGGCAAAGGGAACACACAAGATGTCTGTCAAGCAATTTAGCTGAGGTCAAGTTTTTTGTCTTTTGTTGTTTCACTTTTATGTACGATCACACACAAAGCTTAACATGTCTGAGTTGAAGATGAAGTATGTCATTTCTATAACACCAAATGGAAATGGTGATTTTTCAGCATGTTTCCCAAATATCAAATCTATCTTTTGATGGACAAAAAGATACAGTACAGTCCCACCCTAAACTTAGAGAATTATTAGTCTCTACTAATGATGTATGTTGCTGACTGCTATGGTTTATTTATATCTCTGCATTAATAAGCTGGGATAAAAGAAAGTCATTTAACAATGAAAAGATATTGAAAGGAACGACACATTCAGGATTGAAAATTAAGACCTTTCAGATATTTGCATTCTGACATTTTAATTACAGTTACATTTACGTTTTCCTATTTTAGGGGCAAAACGGTTTTGCGCGTGATATTAATTAGAATATTCACATCATTCATTATTTAAATGAAGTATTTACAGGTTTGTATACACAGTGGCAGTATTTGTAAAGTTGCCTTAATGCAGACTGAAGTACAAAACAAAGATTGTACTACAGCAATGAGATTCTGAAGAGAATAATGGAAACTACAAAACGTACAAAAATAAAATGGAAGAATTATCGTAACGACGGAGGGTAACGTGGTCTTAATTCACAATGCAAAAAATCTTAATGGCCTCAATAATAGGCCTAATTGTCTATTTTCTGGCAGAAATTTGACCTCAACTTTGTCGTCCTAATATTAGATCATTATGTGTATATGCAAAACAGTGAACAAACTACAGGCCAGACGGAGAAACATTTCATTACAGGGCGTCTACAGTTCACAAGCGTCAGTATAACATAATTACCAAGAGTATTTAGTTTAGTTCATAATATCACATTCATTTATCTCCCACTGTTGAACCAGTTGTTAAAGCAGCACAAAGTGAACATACACATCAAGTGTCATGGGTGGAAGCCAGTAATGACATTTCCATAATGACATAGTTGGCCTTGTTTTCTTACCGCGCTTTAAGGAATTAACATTTCGGTGAGGAGCGAGAAGGAGGGCACGAAAGAGAGAGGAGAACCCTTGTGGGAGGGAAGGGGAGCGAGTGCTCTGTATTTAATTGCTTTTATTCAGGTCATCAGATGGGTGAACTACGTGACAACTGTACAGTAGATGTGTAATTAGATAGGAGGAGCAGAGGAGGAGAGGAGCGGGGACGGAGACGGGCGGAGAGGTCACACAAAGGTTATTAAAGAAGTGCACGAGCGCACACACAAAATCTCACAATCCAACGATGTTACCAGAGCAGACGTACATCAAACAGGGTATCGTTCATTAAGAGGGTGATTAGAATCAGGAGATGACTGTATATCATGTTCTGGAGAGCTAATGAGTGACCACGCTTACATCACAATCTCTGTAATGTCTAATCTCAAGACTGTAATTCTTTACACAGCAAGTGTTTTGCAGCTGCTCTTGTCTCCTCCCGTCTGACTTAACAACAGCTTTAGAGGGAAAGGTAGTTTTTATTTTGTCAGACTGAATGCATTCTGTGTTAACAGCGTACCGTTTAGTACATACTGAACACTGCAATCTAAAAAATGCCTGTGAAAACCCAGCTGAAGCTATTTTTTTGTGATTTACGGTTTTCTACATAAAATCTTATCTTAAATGATGTTAAGAACATTCTGTAAAAAATACAACCCTGATATCTTTAATATTGACCGAGTAAGATTTAATCATAGTGAAATGAGATGAAATCAAATGCTTGTTAGATTTTCAGACAGTGTCACATATATTCATTTATTTCATGCCGTCTCTCATGTATAATTAAGAACATTGAAGTCTTAACAACCACAAGTTTAAACACAATCATTCCCCTGACACCCATAAGATAAATAAAGGACCTCAGCTAAACTGCACATTTCAGCAAATGCAGAAGGTCATCCTGCTATTCCACAAACACAAAAAAGTCACATTGAGAAACTATGCAAACTGCTGATCGTTTTATTTAAAAAAACAACCGTTGCTTGTTTGTTGGAGGTTCTTGAAGTTAAAACACCATGTCTATACTGTATGTCTGGCACAGTCTGGCGTGCAGAAACCTGAGAGAGCTCCGGGTATTATTACAGATGAGAGACTCCAATCATCATGCAAATTAATTTACCCATGATGCCACGACAGGATAAACCTCAGAGAGCCAAAGGAGACGCTTCCTCTGTGAGCACTGCTCAAATATACCGTGACGTGTTTACATATTGGCAATTAATAATCCAAGAAAAGACCGCGACACTTGTTTGCAGATTCCACACTGTTTGGTTTGGAGATACAAAAGATTAATAACGATGAAGCCCGGGTGCCACGAGAAGACCGAAGACAGACTATCGCTTCTCTTGAGAGAGAGAGGAAAAGATGTGAGGAAAGAAAGAGGAAATGAAAAAGCAGATGCAATCAGGCATGGAATGGCTGATCAGAAGAAGGTTCATGATTGCTGTGGCATTAGTGCTAAAAACAGCAGCAGATGCTTGTGAAAACCAGCAGTCTGCATGCCTGAACTCCGTCTGACCTTCAACACACGCCCGAGTCCCAGAACGGACACATACGCCAGTGCTCCAGTTGACCACAAATCAACCCTGGGTGGAGGAAGGTCATAGTCTCTCAGTGAGAACTGTCAGAGCGCCGTGAGTCCCTGCTTGACTTTATGACCTTCAGTTTTATGAAGTCACAAGCACTTCAGTGCTGAAACCACACAGCTCTGCATCCAAGAGAAAAAAATCACCACCCGTCCGGTCTCCAAAATATTCATATGAGAGCAGTGAAAAGAGGAATAGTTCAACCAAAACAATAAAACAACACATTGGTTGGCAGATATGAGCGCTGCGTGTTTGTTTATGAGCGTTACGAAGTGTATTTTAATATCGCCGCTTCCTGAAGGGCATCTGCCAACATGTCGTTTGCCAAGTTTTTACTCTCCGTCTCGGGGAATCTCATAAAGAAATGGCTGGGTCCTATTTAACACCAATATCTAAAAGAAAGAAAGTGCAATTTTTTTTGTTGAAGCCTGTTTTTGACATAAGTTTTTATTACTGTAATGCAAAATAGATGTTCAAAATCATCTTCTCATACAGCGACACAGCGACGATAAAATACGTTGCAGAAATATAATTTTCTGCACAATTCTCTTTTGAAAAATCACCCTGACATTTCTTGAGAGTTTCTGTGAGATTCACCTGTCTGATAGAACCATCAAAAATGATTTATGACTCATCTGCATGTCTTGGGAGGCTCCCAGAAAACAACAGCAAACTTTGGAGAAATAAAATCAGTTGTCAGTTCTTTCAGCCGAGGTGACCACATGAGGATAAGCTGCCCTTTCATCTCCAGATCAATTTAATTCATACAATATATAACATAAGTTATCTTTCCTCATATTTTTGATCTAAAGAATGAAAAAGCCGGTGCACTTGTAACCTCACAGTCTTGCTAACATTCTGAATTTCACACCCGTGTTTTGAGCCAACCGGATATTTGGGCATTAACTAAAAATACTGCACATAGCAAAGTGGAGTGAAATTCTTTAACGAGGGACAGAACTGAAATGAGACTAGATAAGTGGCAGATCAAAGATGTTTATTTGATGAATCCGTGGTTCTGATTCTTGTGATTTTGATTGCTGTTTACAGAACCGACAGAAGTTTACTGGTATAATCTGGCAGAGCTTTTCAGCGCAAACAATGGCTGATTTTCACTGCTGATTATACTTGAGATGGTGGTGTTGTTTTTCATGAAGGTGACTGGAAAAACAGATGTGTGCTGCACCGCTTTGAGGAAGGGTAATGCGGTGAACTCGCAGTGTCATAATCTCCTGAGACCTTCAGAAAACTTTTTCATATTTAAATTTATTTTACATCCTTGTAGTGTTTGCTGCATCAGAAGAATACTCTGGAAACACTTTTCCAAAGGATTGCATTTAGAATTTCAGCAGTGCGCTCATCTATTTTTTGTTTAAAAAAAACATTTTTTATTATTGTTCAAAAATCCAACTTACATTATTAGACTAGACTCACTGCAATGACATTACTATAACCTTTGGGTACTAATATGCAGTTTTAAGCTTTGGCTTTTATTTGCATACTGAATAAAAATTTGACATCAGTTTATCTAGTTTCCACTACAGTGCAAAGGCTGGAAGCAAAGTTATGTGTTGCTGCTTTGCAAACATAAGCATTTCCTTATAATGCAAATCTAGTTGTTTTACTATATCAATATTTACGACCACCTTTCCATCCATTTGGCCCCCGATCTCTAATAAGTGCCGTCTCTTTCCGTCATCTCTCCCATCATCTTATTTCTTTCATCTCAGATGTGTACTGTCAGTCAAACGGATCACGCTTACAAGTAGATCCTGAATGCTTAAAAAACGTGTTTTACTTAGAATTTAGTATTGCACCTGCAAATCATTTTCTGCAAATCAGTTATTATCCTCCCACTCCTACATCTTTTTAACTGCGTATGAGGCAAACAGAAATTGTATCACAATGGCTTCACAAAGTTGCTCTTTTTATCATTAGTATATTAGTACAGTATGTTCATTTCTAATGGCCTCGCCGCCGGTGATGTATCTGATGTTGACCAATCATCTCCTGAGCTACTCGGGCATTGTTCGTTTCTAATCCATCCACCGCACTTTCATCTACCTTCCGTCTCTTACATAAGCTGCCCAGGACCATTTCTATTTCAAAGTCCATTTTTCAAACACTTCAGACGCCTTTCATCTTGATGTTCTTTCTTTCATACATACTGAGAAAGGGATGAGGAGCATCTCATCTGTAGCATGTTGGAAACAATCTCTTCATCCTCAAGAACCACCGGCTCGGAGCCTGTGCACGCGCAAACATCTTTACCACTCCAAGCGCTGTATGTCCTTCCCTCTCCGTCTCGCTCTTCTTTTCTCTATCCTAAAAGATGAAAGACAGATGAAATGTTAATAGCTTCAAGATGTCCTCATGGTCCAGACAGCGCATCATCGAAAGCGTTCAACACACATTTAATACATACACATACAGCTAACTTCAAGTAGCTTTTAAACAGAAAAATGATTGCGTGTAAATCTTTTACCTGTTTATTCTGCTTGGTTGATAAACAGACATTTTATTTCTACATGAAAACAATCAATGGATATATTTTCTGTTTACATTTAATATAAAATGATTTTTTACATATTCATTCATTCTTAAAAGCAGCTTGTTGCTAAAGGACTGGAAAAAAACAAGAATATCAGCCGGTCATAATAGACATGGCACATGATATTAGTCAACGGTTGTATTAGAAGTCTGCTCTCTATCACTTTCTATTTGTGACACTTTGACAAGGTGGGTTGTGTACATAATCAACAGCAGATGGACCTATTGAAGCTGCGAGACAGCGAGAGGTAGACAGGTTTGTAAACCAGACAGGTGCACCGTCGCGATCAAACAATGCTTTTGTTTAACCGATTCTATTCAGCTGTATCTAAGCGCCAAATCTGGAAACCGTTTCAACGCGCAGTTACATTTTCTTTCAGAACGACGACTTGGTGCGTTGTCATTGTAATTTTAAATGTAATGAAACATCAAAACAAACTATAATCACAACAGCTTTATCTGCTCTCAGGATGAAAACACAACACTTCTGTCATTTTGCGTCGTCACCGCAATTCAACCCAAACGTTCTGTCTCGCATCAAGCCCACCTAACGCTGATGAGATGACAGGATGACAAACCCTTAATCCAACCCCAACAGCAAATCTGAATAAAAATGATTTTAATGTTTTGATCCCACCGACAGACCCTGGAAAAAACACATTTCTGCAGCCAAACAGCCAAAAGTTGTGGGATGCGCTTGTAAAGACGTTCACATGTTGTACACACTGATATCTGTCAAACCCAAAGGTTAATTAACTCCTGGCAAGCAAAAACGATGTCTGTTAACACACAAAAATACCCCCACACGTTTCTTTTTATCCCAATGCCGCTCCAGTAAAAATGTACAAAAAAAGTTTAATTAAAGTCTGATAAAGAATCAGGAGTTTTTCCACAATAAGCCTCTCCAAAGGTGTGCATTATTACAGCAAAATGGACCGAGGGCAGTTTAAGCTTCTGTTGTTTCTGATTAGGATTCGGGTTTTCGAGGTCTCTTAATAGTTTACGGCAAACTAATTAAAAATATAATCATTACGAGGAGCTGCCCAGGGCTCCTTTACAGACGGAAATAAATAGAGCTGTGTTTGGGAAACGGTGCCTCCCGTCGTGTGCTAAAGGTGAAAGTGCTTTTGTGTGCAGTCGAGTATGTCGAGGAAAATCCGTTGAATGAGCGTTTTTATTCGGGCGGATGAGATAACTGAAGAATGTACAGACCAGTTCACACTGCCCCAACAAACACTAAATATGCCAAAGTTGACTGTTGAAAGCAACAAATAAAACATTTCTATTAATATCTAAATAAACCTTGAACCTTATTAAGTAAATGATTACTTGTAGTGTGATTCTAAACTAAAAGAAGTTAGATATTTGTAATCTATTCTCATGCACCAGGACTGTAAATGTTCGTCTCATGGCTCTCCGAGATTGTGTGTGTGTATTTGGGCAGGCCGTGTAGGTTAGTAGTTTATTGACCTAATCATTCTGCCGGGGAATTACTGTGTGATGTGCGAGTGTGTGTTGTTGTGAGTGTCGGTACAGCAGAGCAAATATTGACATTCATCTCTCTGGCTACATTTTCCCCGGGTGCCACTTTAATTGGCCCGGAGAAAGTCACCACAAATAAATGAAAGCTGCCTCTCTAAAAGCTTGTGCTAAATGAAATATTTTTTTCTCCCCATTGTTCGCTCTACCTTCTCACGCCTCCCGCCCCCTCCATCCGTGAGAAATCTCGAGCCTTTTCCTCTGAGGTAAATAATGACTTAATACAGGCAGATAAAGGCACAGAAATAATGAAATAGCAAATTGCCATTTGTTTCTCTTTAACGCCGCGTTGCTGTTTGACTTGAGGAGTTCAGGGGCGACGGAGTTGCTGCCTGTTGCAGCAGAGTTTGTCCATGTTGTTTTTTATCTCTGTTTTGACAGGAGACCGTGAGACACGGTGACATTAGTAAAGACGCAGACGTGAACGTGTCTGACTTTTACAATGATGGGCAGGCAGGAGACAGCTGGTACTGTAGCTCAGTTACTGAGACAAATGCAAACTGAAAAAGAAAGAGAGAGAGATCTACTGAAATAAACAGCTAATACCAGCCGTTAACTGGGCTCCAGGCCTGGCCTCTGAGCTGGTTAAGCTGGTCTCTTTTAATGGATTTAGAGAGGTTTTGAGTAGTTGGGAGAACAGCTGGCCAACCCACTAAACCATCTTAAAGGATTAATTCAGCAAAAATGAAAATTCTGTCATTATTTACTCATCTTTGTTTTATTACAAACAATGACTTTCTGTCTTGGATCAACAAGCGCATAAATTATTTCAACTTCTGTTTTTTACAGACTACTTTTATGATATATTTATAAAATCTGTAGACCATTTGGTTAAAGATGGTTAAAGATGATTTTCCAAGCTGAGAGAGACACCCATAGAAATTTTACTGTATTATGTTTTACTTCATGCATTCACACTGATTGATTAAAGCACATTAAAGTTACAGTTTTTCTTAAAATTTGCACATTAGTAAGTGCAATAATCAACTCTATGAATGTACTAAAGCATTTGCAATTCATTCGAAACAATAAGAAATTGTGCACAAATGATTAGATGATGTGGAGATTAAACAAGTAGTTTTTACGATTTCAATTGAGAAATTTTCAATTTCAATTGAGATAAATTGGAAGCATTGAGCTTTAAAGATGTAAAGGAATAAGCTTTAGGTGTTAATACTTTTATGATCTTAGAAAGTCAGCAACAACCATATAAACCTTCAACAGAAAACATTTTAGTACAGTACTTCTAAAAAGACTTCAGATCATACAAAATTCACACAACATGATAAATTATTTGAAAACCATTCAGTAGTTCAATGGCAGTCTATAGTGAATAGCAGTTATTCAGATCTTAATTTGTCGTGAGGATCCAACCCAGCGGTGTGAAGTGGCAAGTCAGTATCGCAGCATGTGTGGCTACAGTTCATTCATAACTCCTTAATTAAAAATGATTCAAGGACATACAGATAACGATTCATATAATATACAGTACCAGTCAAAAGTTTGGAAACACTGAAGCACTGTTGTTTAGATTTTATTTCCACATTTTAGAATAGTAATAACTCATCAAAACCATGAAATAACACAATTGTAACTGTGGGAATTATGTTGTGACTAAAAGCACCTAAAATAAATGAAAACTATGTTATATTTGATCATCTTTAAAAGAAGTCACGCTTTGTCTAGAATTAGCAAAATCATATTCTTGACATTTTTTTGACGTCTTAACCTGAGAAGCTTTTTAAAACAGCACTGAAGGAATTTCTATCTGGACTCTTACTGGCTGCTTTTTCATTATTTGCTCCAGGTAATCCATTTAAAATTATTTTTTAAAAATATATATAAATTAATATAAATTAATGTGTTGGAACAATTATATTTTTGTCTACAAAAGTCATTTCAAACTGATTTTCAACATCTTAAGAAACATTTTTGACAATCATGTCTTAACTTTTGACTGATACTGTGTATATATAAACCATATTTTTGGTCCCTGACATACAGTACATTACATTTCATACATTTAGGCATTTAGCTGACGCTTTTATCCAAAGCGAATTACAAACATTAGGAGACAATGAAGCGACACATCAGAAGCAACAATAGTACTAAGAAGTGCTTTACTAAGTTTACAATGTTTTGCAGTGCTAGATAAATACCTGTAGAGGAAAGAAAATATTTTTTTTTTGTATTATGATGTATTAATTGAGTGTTTAAGACCATTTTCCGATTACAGTTCGTTTCACGCAAGGATCATGTGAAATAATCTTTCTCAATATATATCCCTTTTGGTCGTTCTCCGACACACCTTGGAAGAAACTCATAAGTGTAATGCTAAGCAGGGATAATGTTGTAATCAGTGAAGAGCCAGGAGGAACTCTGACCTCTTGCCAAACTCTCATGTGTGCTTTCTTGCCTAATCCTCTGAATCTCACCCTCTGCTCCCCATGATCTCATCAGTCACCAGACCGTTTCAAAACAGCACACCGTTCAAACAGATATGTGAATGGCCGCTAATTTAGTAGTCAAGAGCTTTAAGGTCACCTAAGTCTTTGTTTAGCTGGTTTCCTTGGCAAGATTGTCTAATAAACTTTGACCTCTGCGGATGAGCAACTACTCATGGAAATCAAAGGCAGACGTGCCGTTGATAGCTTGAGAGAGATCTGGTCTCATGAGAAGACTTTTTGGAAATGTCTTCTGAGGTCAGGAAATACTCCAAGCCTTCATTGTGTGCAGGCAAGACTTTGGCAACATTTTTAAAGCATATTAGAACGAATGCATCTGAATGGGTTAAAGCTTTTCTCATTGAGAGAATCATATCAACACAGAAATGTGAAATAGTTTCCAGATCTGATTCTGTGAACGTTTACTGGCTTTTCAGTGTCACACGTTTATCTTAACCAGACACAACGTGATGAGTTTTTAGAAACCGTTAAGGTTGTTGCCTGGGGTGATAACTGGGAACATCGTCCGCGTCTCTCGACGTGGTTGTGATGGAAAATAACTCTGATTTCAGATGAGAAGAGTTAAAAAATTAGATCTCTTTCTTTGTGTCTATTCCAAGGACTAGAACAAAGGTTAGTTTATAGTCATAGAACAACATGAAACAAAGAGAAACATGTACAAATGAACAGAGACTATTTTTCATTTGTTTTCATTAGCATAAGTCTAATTGCTGCCAGTATGACATTTCACAGAGTGACTCAGAATTTAGTTTGGGACTCTCATATAAAGAGACACAAGTGAGGAACAGGGAATAAACTGCTGTTTGCTTTGCAGGCGCTCAAACATTTACTGAAAGAGATTCTGTAACAGTTCTCTTTTTTTTTCTCTTTTCTTCTAGCCCTGATGAACACACACTGACACACAAACACTACCGCCATCACTGACCAATTTTCTCTTTCAAGAGACTGACAGACACATTTGGTTTCCAAGGGAACCAAGCTTTTGTCTATCTTGTTGCCAGGTGACTGGTTGTCATAGAATCTAGACAGATACACATTTAGTATTTGATGTGAATCTCCAACTGTAACCTCTCTCTCTGTTTCTCTGACTATTAGCGTTGCTGTCGCTCTACTTTGGGTCTATTTATCCATCAGTTCCCATATTTCTATCTTTTGAATTTATCTGAAGAAAGTAATACTTGGAAAAAAGCAAAAAATACAATATTTATTGGCAACAAGTGCAGGATGCAGTTCTCTTTGGAAGGGGCAAACAGCAGATGTACAGACAGGATAGATAGATAGATAGATAGATAGATAGATAGATAGATAGATAGATAGATAGATAGATAGATAGATAGATAGATAGATAGATAGATAGATAGATAGATAGATAGATAGATAGATAGATAGATAGATAGATATAGTAGATGCTCAGAAAGGTAGATGCTCAGATAGATAGATGCTCAGATAGGTAGGTAGATAGATAGATAGATAGATAGATAGATAGATAGATAGATAGATAGATGGATAGATAGATAGATAGATAGATAGATAGATAGATAGATAGATAGATAGATAGATAGATAGATAGATAGATAGGTAGATAGATAGATAGATAGATAGATAGATAGATAGATAGATAGATAGATAGATAGATAGATAGATAGATAGATAGATAGATAGATAGATAGATAGATCTTTTGCAAAGGCACGTCTGCCCTTCAAATGACACAGTTTAGAATGGGCTGATAGTAGTTGGTTAAATTTGGCTAATTCTGCTGATGTGCCGGGGGAAAGAAACACACTCCAGCTGACTGAACTAGGTTAGTATTAAATGTAGGGCAAAGATCCAAACCAGAACCACCACACACATGCTCACTAAAACACTTCTCCAAATACAAATGGCAGCTGGTACACATTGGAATACAAAGACAAATCACAGACCACAACAGAGCATCATCAGTGCCTCCCCCCACCCACAAAAACACACTTTAACACTCATCTACATCGAGCTGGCATAAACAAACACACAAGAGCTCTCGCACAAGTAAACTTTCTATGGATCCATGTTCTACTGATTGTCTATTGTGTAAATATTTACTTTAACACTCTCTAATTCTCCGCTCTCTTCATCTGGTTCACAATATTCCCGGCAGCCCTAATGTGGAAAAAGATACAAACATACTGACACAAATCTGTTTACTTCACCCATAGCCCCCAAAATAAACACTAATAGACTTTATGTAAAATACACAGTGATGGGGAAAGAGAGAGATGGAGAGATACAGATATGCAAAGACAAATTCACACATGCACAGATCCATGAGCTGGAATAATCGGTTCTGTCACATCCACAGAGAAACACACATGCAACATTTATGCATGCAAAGAGATACAATGCAAGTGGACAGACAACTGAAGCAACAACAGCCGCCTGGATTAGCAGAGAACAAAAGCTAACCTTGCATAACATTTCTGTTTAAAAACATATTAAAGAATGCTGTCCAACTTTTCACAATAGAAATGGCATTGAAATGATTATTAAAAGAACTAAAGATCTAAACCACACTTACTTGCTCCATTTATTCATGTAAAACAGATTTGTAAATGTGTGCTAAAGAAATTGTTGTCTATAATATTGCTTTGTCTGATTTGTTTACAGTACGTATATATTGACGTTGGTGAGCATGGATGTTGCAATGGATGTTTATGGAAATATTTGATATTTGTTTTTCCTGATGAATTTATTCTTTATCATTAATTCATTTATTTCTGACCCAAGAAAGTGTATTCTGCTCGTCACGTGATCGCAGTATGAACCCCCAAAGAGACCTGCCCAAGAATAATGCACCTATTCCAGGCCACTGACATCACTCGACTTTAACCTGTTAACTATTCACTAGTTAAATTCTAATCTAATCTGACAAACTATGTACTGATGGAAAGTCTAAGACTCAAGAATAAATATTTGACAAATTGTGATATAACATTAAACATAAACTAAAAAATGTAAATAAAAATGTTAATGTTATTTCTAAATAAAAAAAAAAAATAAAAAAGACAAAAAATTTGAATATCAAAAATTGTAGTTGCACTTTCATGTGTTTGATGAATATGTCTGTCAAAAGCACTATTTATTTTTAATGAATAATGCTAATTAAATACTTGCATAATCTTGGAATCTACATTCATAATCTGAATGAGAGTAATAAGATTAAACATGTTTGGCTTGTTGTTTACAACTGTGGAGCATAAGCACAAGCTTTAAGATTGTGTCTTTCAGATCTTATTAATTAAGAAATTAAATGTTGGATTGGTGAAGGGAAGATTCGTCAAGGTATGTGGTAAGCAGCTGTTTACAAATCATTTATACGATTCACTATTTGAATTCAATGATCTCAACCATTTCCATCCTAGATGCTCATTGGTCAAAACTGCCAGCCAGCCAGCCATACTAAAATACACAAAACAGTAACACAAACAAACTGTTAATCAGATACTGTATATCATCAGGCATCTCCCATCGAGATGATCTAAACCATACTTTACATGCCAGGGATGATATCTTTTAGAAGGATGGCACTATGAATAAATTTGCATAAAAAAGTTACATGAAAAATTATGTCATTATTGGAATATAGTTGCATTTTTAGCTGAAGGTCTGTGAGGTTATATATTGTTATAATATACTCACAGGTGAGAAGGATGAAGACACTCTGCTGTGTGTCGTGCCTAATTACACTGTCTTGCTGTGACAATATTCACACATGGAGACAAGAAGACTCCAGAGGGACAGTTAAGGCCCTGGACTATTAATACAAGCAGACAGGGTTAATGTTACACAGGGCATGAATTGTGCTTATGGGAGATACTGACCTTTCAGAAAGAATGAGAGAAAGAAAAGAGGGAATAAGGGGGAGAGAGAAAAAAACAGAAATTGCATGTGTGGATGGTGTGTTGAGCTGTAAAGTCAGTCAATGACAGCTGGGGGTTACTTTGAACAGCTCAAATACAGGAAGCAGAGCATTTGTGAGTGTGTCTGTGTTCATGTATATCTAGGGGGTTGTGTTACATCTCTTCTGCTGGGGGGTTAGTCGGGGTGCATGTGGTAAATGTGAGTGATGATCCTGAATGACTGATCTATACCACATTGTGCCAGCATTTACTCATCAAACTCATATGATGTCATTTTTAGAAACACAAAAGGTAGAATGTTTAGACTTTCTTATAAACAATGATGGTGAATGAAGAATGGCGTCTTTAAGATCGACAAATGATTCTGTTTGAAGTTTCTGAACACCAACAATGAAGATAAATAATGTGAGAATTATAGATGTGTAATTTTTTTTAGTCAAAACCTAAATTATGAAATATCACAGAATGTATTTATTTTTTAATATACTGAACCATCTGTTTACATTTTATTGAACCCCTGTTAAGTCCAGACATAAAAATATCAGTCTATGCACAAGTTATCTATTTAAAATAAATGGAAACAACCCAACAAATGTGTAAGAGATCGCTCTTCAAAGAACACAAAATAGTTTTTATTTTAATTGACATGTGCTCATTTATGAGGAACGTTGTGGATGAGACAATTCTGACTATAAAAATTATGCTTTAAACATAAAAAATGCTTTAAAAACTTTAAGACAGACCTCACATGTGTATTTAAACACCAAAATATTGACATATAAGCAGTATGATGAAAACCTTTCGTAAAAATATTATTTATTCATTGTAAGGTTGACATTTGCATGGAATTGCCCAATTTTTTATTTCTGATAAGCTCCCCCCCCATGTTCACAGCTAAAACCTCTTCAACTTATTTCTGTAACCACAGATTGAACAACTGAGGTCCTAACCGCTCTCAGCGCCATCGTATATAATCCTGAGCTTGTGTTTCTACTCAGGCTTCAGAAAACATGGACCGTGAGACATTGAGGAAGTCAGTGCCTGTGTTTTTATGTGTGTGGAGAGAGTAACTCAAGTTCAGCGGTCATTAATAGTTTCTTCACCTCCCTACACTTCTTCAAATCTAAACACGCACAAGTATTACCTTCATAAATCCCTGCTCTTTCTACCACAAACTCCCCCTTTTCAAAAACAAATGTTCTTTCGCTCTCTCAGTCACACGCATGCTCTCACACGCAGATGTGGCCATGGTTCGCTGGCTCGGTGCGCAGCCTTCACTGTATCTTTTTGTCTGAAGGCCACCAGGTTTTGTTTTGTAGAGGGAAATAACAAAAAGAGACCCTCTATTCCCTGACCCACGCCAAATCCCCGCCCCGTCTAAGCCCCCCACATGCATTCCACACAGCGCCTGGGTCAAAGGTCACGGCAAGCACAATAACGAGTTAAAAGGGAAAGGAATAGGAGATGTGAACAAGAGTGAAGTTCACTCACATCCCAAATCCAGCTCAGCAGACCGAGAGGAAAACAGAGAGAATTTGGGGGAACAAAATGAACTTTTGGGGAATGTATTCTTTGTCCAAGCGAGCTGAGGGATAATAATCACATGTGTTTGGAGAGAATTTACCAGACATTTGGACAACTACTACTGCAGCATTTACAGCAAAGACATTAATCAAAAGCTGATTATGAGTGTTTAGCACTTTTATTGCAGGGTGGGTTCTGGAACGCATTTTTCTCCTTCATTTTCAACATAGCAATTAAAAAGACATTTTTAAAGAATTTCAAGACTTGAAACCGCTCCAAGATTAATTCTTTACAATACTACGTTCCACTTTTGATCTTAAGATAAGATGTACAAACCATGTCTGGTGAAAAGATAATGACTGAACTACTCTTCGAATAAAGAACTGTAAATAATGTCGGTTTAGACAGATGCTATACTCCATTTAACCTTCTACTTAAAAAAAAAAGTGCAAGAGATGATCGTTTACATCACATAAAAATACATCAATGGGTCAAAAATTCCTATGATAGCCTTCATCATCCCATATTAACTAAAGTTAGTTAGAAATCTAGTTAAACAGCTAAGAAATATTAGGTGACATGACTTACCTTCAAATACTGTATGTACTGCAACCCTGACTGTTGTCATTCCTCATTTTTATGGTAGCAGTGACTTCTCCGATTGGTAGATCTCTTCTTGGCATCATGGGAAATTCACTGCAAAACTGGGAATTTGACACCAGAATTGTTTGAAATGAAATAACTCTGACATATGGCCTCTACAGAAGCATACACCATCATTTAAGTAAGGGATAATGGACAGCCAGCCGGTCGTTATTACAGAATAAACCCCAACAGAGTGATCAGGACCCCGACGCTGTCCATTACCCCCGCTTATTATACGGTTTGTCACATGAGTAAATTATTAACACAAAAGATTGATTTGAAATGTTTTATTATCTTATTTACCAGCTTTAGACATGATATCAACCAAGACAGAATGTTCAAACAAGACAAACGCAAGACGCAATTTGGTCATTTGTAAAATAATCCCATATATGTTAATAATCAGGCATATTTCTATCTGATTTATTTGTATATAGATTATTTTTAGGGTCAAGCAGTACCAGATAAGCCTGTGTTATTAGTTTTAAGCGGTTATGGGCCAATCAGAATCAAGTATTCCAGAGCACCGTGTAATAATAACCTTGAAGGTGTGTGTTTTGTTTATACAATATAACCTAGAGATTCTGATGGGATTGTTTAGTTTCAGAATCCTATTTTTGTGCAGTGTTGTCTGTATTGTGTGAGAAACAGTGTGTGTACTTGTGGAAATGAGTGTGTGAGAGCAAGATAATTAAAAGCTGTTGTGGTCTTTGTGCAGACCGTGTCTCCAGAGTAAGATGCTAATCTTCATGAGCATGTGTGTGTGTGACCTGTGTCTCTAAGGGAGGATGACTCTTCTGATGGAATGCTGACCTAGAAACCAGAGCATGGATAATCCTGACACAAGATCACAAATCTCATTCTGTCACCAAAAGGATGATGTGTACGTGTATTTGCAGTTCATGTGGGCGATAATGAAGATTACACTTTATGTGCGTGTAAGGTTGCGGAATCACCCACAGTTGTCCCGTAAAATAAACAATATGAAGTATGAGTGTGTATGCGACGCATTACAACAGATGGTGTGAAATCTGTGCATGCGAGGTCCAGATACCGGTATGTGTCAGAAAATCAATAAAGTGTTTCAACTGTGTGTGTGTGTCGAAAGGGAACATAGTGTGTAACATTTCAAGTACAGGTAAATAAACTGAAAATCTGAACACAAACTAAAAGATTCAACGCTAACCTCTAGCCTTTATCCAACCACTGGCGAGCTCTTTGCACACACACACAAACAGCCAAAAGAAAACAAACACACTTTTTCTATCTACGAGACCCAGACGGACCTTCCCCTCAGGCGGCCATTAAGAGAGCGAAGGTGAATTTCAGAGAATGAAAACTCATACAGGCCCTATGATATGACCTGTCAATCATACACATGAACTGGAAGAAAATAGGAACATTTCATTTCAATTTCACTATGATGTCACATTGTGGGGATATCGCTTTAATACCTTTCAATGGAGACGCAGAAATAAATATTTGAACTGCAGGAATCGGTTCAATGTCCAGACGAATGACCCGAATAAAAAGAAAAGATTGTAAAAGGGTTACGATAATTTAACCGTGCAATTTCTTGCAAATGTTGCATTATGTTTTTATCAAAGGTTTTACTGATAGATCAGATGTCAATATTTGGTAGTTAAAACACCCATGTGAGGTCTCTCTCAGTTTTTAAAGCATTTTTTATGTTTAAAGCATGATTTGTCAATCAGGTAAAGTGCTGTTTTCATCCATAACAGTCCATATTACATTTAGGCATTTAGCTGACGCTTTTATCCAAAGCGACTTACAAATATTAGAAGACATCAAAATAGTACTAAGAAGTGCTTTCCTAAGTTTACAATGTTTTGCATTTTATATTCCTCATAAAATGGCATTAAAATACCTGATATTACGTTTAAGTGTCATCTCTTGTTGGGTATTATTGCTTCTGGTTTGTGCATTTTAATTCATAAACATTAAGTATGTTGCCTCTCAAAAACATGTTTTTTATTCACATCCATAACGCA
Organism: Beaufortia kweichowensis; assembly: GCA_019155185.1. Classification (NCBI taxonomy): domain Eukaryota; kingdom Metazoa; phylum Chordata; class Actinopteri; order Cypriniformes; family Gastromyzontidae; genus Beaufortia; species Beaufortia kweichowensis. The sequence goes on along the minus strand of CM032815.1, from coordinate 1,134,319 downwards.
TATACATTTTTGTAAATACACTGACTCAATCAACAGGACTTAAGTCAATTATAAACATATTTTGATATATTGGTAATAAACACATACTGTGAGAATTTATATTTAAAGTTATGACTTTAAGTGTCATATGCATGCGGATGCTCGAACCAAACTAGCAAAGCGCATCCGGGTGCTCTTTAACAGCCTCGTCTCTGAGAGACTGTCAATGTCCCGCTGGGATAGATATATTATGGGATAGATATATTATGGGATAGAAAAACAACTCTATCTGAGGAAGAGTCGAAGTCTGTGTATCGCTTCAAGAACAAACACACACTCGAGCGTTCAAACAGATGCTTAAACTGTACCGTGAAGGGTCACGCGAGGCTTTAGAAAGAGGGTTTCACGGCGTCTGTCAAAATGCCCTTTTGGTTTGGTGTTCGGTCTTGACTGGGGCAACATATCAAACACTAATATAGAGATAAACCAACAGGGAAGACAGGAAAAGCGAAACGGGAGGAAAGTAAAGGGAGTGATCGTGCCAATAAAATGCCAGTCGTGTTATTATGAACCGGCAGCGGACCGTATCGTGCCGGTCTGCCGACAAACAGTGAGGAGAAAGTTGCAAAACATACAATTAAAAAACGTACCATGTTTATGAATTATGCACTGTAATCCAAGTCTTCTGAAGCAGTAGCATAAGTTTCTTACAGAATGAAATTGTAAGTTACATTTTTGCCAAATTGTAAGACAACATCCTGATGTGTTCCGTAATGCCTAATGCGTCCAGCTTGACGTCGGACGTGACGACGTGAACGTCAATTAAAGCTGCAGTCTGTGACCTTTTTTTTGTTAATATAAACAGAAATCTGTTTTTGTGCAAATATATAACCCCAATTTACAATGCTGACCTTTAACAGAAACAAATAACTTATAAGTTGAGCTGTCAATATTATTTCATGGAAATGTTAGTTTGATGTCAACCCACGTAAAATAATAATAATGCACGTTTAAGTCTTTAAAAGAGAAAAGTTTAAGTCTTTATAAAGGCAAACGTAGATTTATTACAGTAAATTTTCACAGTTTTTTTTACATTTTGTGTGTTTCTTTTCTTTTGGCTGTTTTTGGTGCATATGGCTATTTTTATGATGTTTAAAGCATCAGTAACAGGCCAATATTAAACTGTCGAAATCAATTGCAAATCGAGTCTCTCATGTAAAACAGTAATCATGTAGGCAATATGCAGCATGGCAGTTTGGGAACCAAGTTGGGGAGATGGACAGAATCACACAGTAATATCCATTATAAACCAGCAGAGGCAACAACATTTCAGGTTTTATCAGTTCTTTCTACTGCATGGAATGTAATCTTTATTTGATGAAGTGTCTGGGTTAGAAAGAGAGAGAGAGAATCAGAAAGAGATAGAAACATGGAGGGCTGGTAAAGAAACAAGAGCACCAAAACATTGCTTTTCCAATATCTTAAACATCGTCTCAATCATTTGTAACATATGAACATTTATTTAACATCGCCTCAGTATTTTTTCTTTTTAACATCTCAACTTCATCTGTATGTCAGTATAATTTTAAGTCCAGTTCAGTCCAACTTAAATTCTAAAACATTGAAAAGTTTGGTCCAGCGTTTACTGTGTTCCTTTCTTAATGAAATGTTTGTAGAAATACTGCAAAGAGATAGTTAAAAAGACATTTCAAGGCATCTCAAATAATCGGTTGACATTATTTTCAACATAACCAAAGAAATCTGGTAATAACACCAAGTATTAAATGACTAAATACAAATAATATGCTGAAACAGCGTTTGGTGTCCATATGTGGTCGCTATTGGAATTTTCAGCCGTAGGTATTGAAATGCTTTTGGTGGCTTAAGTCAAGACTAATCATGCCAGATGGCTTCTCTTTGCTCAAAGCTGAATAGGACAAAAGGAAAAATTCCTGCCTAACCCCATGCCCTGCCTAGCTGAGGAAGTGCTTTACATCTTAGGATTTAGGCAGAACCAAACACATAATGCTGGTGTGGAGAAATTATACCTTCATGAAAACAGAATAAAAGAACAAAATAAATCATACGTCGCCTACTCTCTTCTCAGAAAAGCCTACAGGCGTGCAGGGGGCAGGAGTTTGGGAATATTGTGTGCCCCATTTTACAGAGGTTATTGGCATGATATTTGAAGTGAAAATCACAATTACTGCATCTCCTCTCTATTGCAATAACATTATTTTTCTCTGGTCTCCAAAGGGGTCTTTGTTCAATCTAATAACAAATCAACAAAACGTGAACAGGAAGGAGAGGAAACGTGAAAGAAAACACCTTTACAACAAGGACAATTTCTGTCATTTTTTGTGCATGGTAAAAACAGATAAGCTAAATCCTTAAATCAATATGGACAAAGAAAACAGTTCAATCTAAACCAGTAAGCTCAGGCCGTTTAGGTCGTTAACACACTGTCTCTTGTCATTTATTGGTGATGTCGTCATGTCTAGTCAAGTAAAAAACACGGGTGAACTGTGGACCAGAAGCCTCAAGCTGATCCAGGGTAATAATGTCAGAGATGGTTTGGAGACATCACCCCAAATGTGATAATGAGAGGCAAGGCGAGATTGTAACCTAGCAACAGATAGTTGTAACACTTGAGAGGACGTGGGCTGTTTGTGATTGGGTTCATTAAGACCCACAGTGGCGTAGTCAGTATTATTCAAACTGTCTTTGGCCTTAACAACAATCACAAAACGCATACAAGCGCACAGCTGGAATTCATCTGCCGGGGATTAAACTGCTGTAATGTTGATCTGTGTTACGTGTGCACAAATCTGGCAAAGTGTGTCTATGGTAACCAGTTCATCATGGCGTACACACACTTCAAAAGCTCGAGCAGAGAGCAAGAAGCCCTAAAATCATCATGTGCGAAGGGCTCCCGTGCGGTCCTGATTTTGTAACTTTGACCTCCGACCTCTTGGAAATCTCAGAAGAGTCTCCAACTGAAACCATGAAGCATCCATCTTCACCTCCTCCACGTGCACTTCCTGCTCCTCATATAATGATGTTTAAGAAACGTTAAAAACAACAACTGGGAGCGGAAGAGTTACGAGAGAAAGCTAATGAAGTGGAAGGAATAAAAACTGTCTTTGATGCGCAATAAATAAATATGACTGAGCTCTGGGTTCAAAGAATCTGAAAGATCAGATGAAAAGAAAACAAAATGCAGGGGGGAATTCATCAAGAATGAATCAAGCGCCATTTATTTGCACTGCACACACGGTTCACCGAAACTATTTTAGTACAAATAAACTACTGTATAAAAATTTTGCTGAATGCAATAAACATGGGGCGATTCCTTATTGTGTGGGTCGGTTTTTAGTGCTACTGTAGGTTGTGGAGGATGCAACAGACCTGTCGGTATCGCTCCACCACTATTATCTCACATAAAGTTTGCTCGACTGCCCGATGCATCTAGATATTATGATGCCTGATTATAAAATCCCTTGCTTCTTCATCATTTCATGTGACAAATGGTACTGGTACGGTAAAGAGGTGTTTTTCATGATAACAACGACGAGTGCAGGGCTATTTCAGCTCATTCAGCGCATGGTAAAACTGGATCATGGGTGGTTAGTGAATAACACACAGGGTTTTGCGTTGAAATCCCCCAAACAAAAGTGTCCCGACTGTTGAGTGAATTCGCCCCATGAAGCGTGTATTTATCCAGTATTTTTCACAAAACAAAATCACTAAAAGATCTCGCTCTCTACTGTTTGGTTTTGAGAATAAGCACATGAATCTATCTGATTCCAACCAATAACAATGCCGTATACAGTACGATCATCTTAAAAGAGGACGTGACACATCAGGGTATCCGTTCACTGATCCACCATCCTCATGTCACACACATACACACACATGTAAATGAAAGCAAACACCCTGCAACAACACAAACCCTAGATCTGTACCGTGTGTTCAGTCGGTAAGAGAGTAAAACAGTCGACAGGTTCATCTTCTAAAATCTAGGCTCTTATACTGTAGAGTCACTTGAACACACTTTGTGTGTGTATGTGTGGGGACTCGAACGATAAAGTCAGAACAGTTTGACCATCTTTGTGTTCGTCTGTCCTCATACTTTATAGTAGATATTGGCGGGACTCTGCGGTGGCATCTCCTGCACGATGTAGACGGGGTGTCCGTAATCGCCACTGACTTTCTCATAGTGGGGGCAGTAAGCAGAGTCCGAGGTCCGCAGTGGGATGATGATGTCACTGGGCTCAAGCCGTTGTTGTTGCCCCCGCCAGACCCTGTCCCCGCCCCGCAGGAGCTTCCCCTCTTTGGGGTAAGAGAAGAAAGCGAAAGCGCAGGGTGGTGAGTCTCCGAGTGCTTGGCTTTCCGACGGCGGTAACACACTACACCGATCACTACAGCGATCAGAAGCAGCAAGGCTCCCCCGGCACCGCCGGAGATCAGGGCGATGTTAGAGGCAGACACGGCGCCGCTGTCTTCTCTCTCACCAGCCTCACCTCCATCACTCCCTTTAGAGCTATTGTCCAGATCTGCAAGAGAAGACAAATCAATGCTGTCTTAAAACAGAGACTCATATGCAGGACTTTATATTGAGAGGAAACCTACAACAACAGTGGATGCTTTTAATCCTCATCTAGCTTTGAATTAGCTTCAAAAATGCTTCAACACGGTTCCTTAAATATTTGCCTTTTGAGATCGACTAAGCCATTACGGCCTTAATCACAAAGAATTCAACACAAAGAACATCTTTCAATATGTCTCTGCAGTTTATTTAATAAACGATGTGAGAACTTCATTCCTAAAAAGAATCTGATTATGATATCAAGGTTGACACACGAAGGCCTATTTCAGCTTTCGCACTTGAAATCTAGTATAATTTTAAGAAATAAATCCACTTTGGTTGTAGTTAACATACTACAAAAATGTCAAGTGTGATAATCCCTTACAAAATTCTTACACATGGAGTTTATTACCTTGGTTTTTGCTGTTGGGTCGGCCTGGATCAGGTTTGGGCTTTGGGGGAAGACCGTACGCAGCTATGGAAGCAAAGAAACCGATATGTCTGTAATTACTTCTAAAATAAACAGGAGAATGAGTGATGATGATAATGGTACTTACTCTGTCCCACTTTGAGAACCAGCTTCATTCCCCGTGTCACGCACACGCCTCCTCTCATGCTGTCAATGCCCTCTTTGGTGCCGTCGGAGGTAGCTTAAGAAAAGAGATTGAGAAAGCATAACGTTAATGTAAAAATATCGCTTTTTAGAAGAAACTATTTGAATGTATGTAGATAATGTTAAACAATGCTTTACAATAAAATACATTGGCTTAGGTTGCTCTTGAAAGCAATGTACAGCCACCAAACCTGCTACGTGTGTGTGTGTGTGTTTTGTAATATTATGGATAAAACATTAAAACTTGAGACAAAAAATATTGTTATGATCAAAACACTGTGTTTATCCACAGATCTTGTCACAGTAATCCCTGCTGTTTCTGAACAACTGTATTTTAGTGGTTCAACTTATACTTTCTTCATCAAAATAAATGTCAGATTCACTTACAATTTATTATTCCAGGATGTAGCATTTAAATGTTTATATAGTTCTATAATCAGATTATGTTATTCTGTTAGGAATGCACGGTGAAAGCCAACAAATAATCATTTTACAAATACTGTTTTTGTCTCAAAAATATCCAAAATAAAAGACTTGAAAGGCAATTACTTCAGCTTTATATAACTTAAACTAAAATGTAAAATGATGGGAAATGTTGTTGCTGCTTAAAGAGACAGAGCCATTCATGAAAGCAATTACAATTCATCCATAATTATTGTAAATGATCATTTGTAAATATTTTTAAGTTAGTTTTTGTTACTGACACACTCTTGCTGGGGGTGAACTACAGTAATGGACAGCATACAGACACACTTTCACACACACACCCCACATTCATCACATTGTCTCGCTCAGATTAAACACACACTTGCCCCGCAGCTTTTCAATATACCCAAACAAAACATTCAAACTCAGTTTTTTCCATCTTTTCTCTTCCAAATGGCAAGATTTGTATTATTATTATTATTATTATTATTATTATAGGAGAACAGAGCAGAGAAATTCTCTTCCTCTTGTTTATATTTTAGATGAGAGCAGTTCAATTATTTAGATTTGTTTTAAATTGTTACCATTGTTAAACATACAAGAATGTATGTAAAAGATAATGACCCATTAATTGTTACATAGGTATTTCCTGAGTGCTTGGTAGGTCTCTTCAGAATCGCTTTTTCCTATTTAGAACTTGCTTGTCTTTGGCTGCTTTGTATATAGGAAACTGTCTCTCAGTAATAACATAGGCTCGACCACAACTACGATGCCTTTTAACAATATATACAATCATCCCTCATACACACACACACAAAAACACAGGCTCTGAATCACACAGTCATTGCATCCTGCAGTCTTCACATTACTAAATATTTCATAGCCGAGGCGCCTCGGTACTTTAAAACTCGCTGCTTTATCCGTGTAACTCTGCACAACTCGCCATGCCAGTACTGAATACTGCATTCAAGCGCCGTTCAAGCTCCCTATGGTGCAGAGAGCTGCGTCTTCAAACTTATTTTCCTTTCCAAAAATAAAACACGTTTGTAAGGGCGATATTGAATTCTTCGTCACAGAAACACTCTGCATTCGATCCATTCAATATTTTATTGAACCTCTGAATGACATGCTGCGGCTAATCTCTTTGAAACTGTAGCGCTCCAATACGTGGATTTCTCCCGTCTGAAATGTTTCTTAATTATGATGTTCTTAAGTAAACCATAGACGCCTGAGTATCGCAAGCTAACTTTTGATGACTAGAAGTGCATTCAACAGCTTGTTAGGTGAAGCTTGACCTCCGTGTAGGACCCAAAAACTGCTATTCAATTCAATAACCAAATTTGCCTCGCTGTTATTCATAAATTCCAATGTCAAGTTCAAAACTATTGTGTGCATAATGTTTCACAGATTTTTGAGGACCGTGTAGTGGTACTTTCATTAAAGTTATCTTTAAAGAATGTTCCAGGTTCAATACCTGTTGATATTGACCTCTGACATGCTTTCCATCACGACAGAAAACAAATCTGAATCAATCAGCACAAATACTCTAGGTTTCATTTTAACACTTTAACACTGAAAAATGTTTGGCTCTCGTGACTTTACATTTGAAACGGTGTGGATTTTAATGTTATTCCGGTGCCTTGATCGATACATTCGAGTGAATTGCATTAGACACAATATTTTTACAAGCAGAGACAAGTCAATTATTTTTTCTGTGAGCATGTTGATATCAATAGCATGAACCTTTAATGTCAATATAGCTTAACTTGTATTATACCCGAAGCAGTCTTTAAAATTCATGAATTTCTAAACCTCATCCACCTCTCGCTGTCTAAACAAAGGTCAAAAACTTTCAAACACTGGCGTGTCAAAATCAAGACCAATGAACTCCTCTTCTTCAAATATGCCAAAATAAACTCTTGGATTTTATCCAAATAGCCTCTTAACCATACAGCCGAATATTATATTCGCCCAAACCTGACTTAAATATGGAATAATCTTTAGGGAACACGTTGCATATAAAAGATTCATCCCCCCACGCAAACACACACACATGCAGAAACACACAATCATGGATTGAATCCAAAAATATGACCTTTTTCAGTGCTCACGGCAGTCATTAGTCAACACACCGGAGGTGTAGAAAAAAATGATTCATCACCTAATGGCTCTCATTGTGTTCTGTACCTCACTGGCTTTCTGTTATCCCTGTAGGGCTGGAGAGATGTTCAGAAGCAAAAGTGTAAAAGCTAAGCTTGATCAGCAGATGGAAAAATGGAGATTGAGAACTGAAAAACCCAGGGTTGTGTGCCAAACCTTCAGCATTGTACACAGCCGGTGAAGAAGAATCTTGATATCAATTCCAACACTGTGCCAAAGCAACAAAATAGGACGAACAGACTCCTTTAGTTAGAAATTTAATATATTAAAGTGGAATGCATTCAAAACGAAAAGCATTAAAATTTGATCATAAAACTGGCTAAACTTAACTTGGCATACAAAAAAATGAAGGAAACATTCAAGAAAAATAATAAGAAATGTGCTTGTAAAAATATGTCAGATTTTCTTGCTTGTACTTAAGTACACAAGAGGCGTCTTGGAACAGTTTCGAATCATGCTGGGACACATGAATCATCAGGTTGTACAAAAGCTTGTGGAGTCGTGCCAGCTCCAGTGAATGCTTACCCGACATGAAGAAATAATACAAAAGATGTTTATTTCTTATCTTTGACTCAACTTGTTATGGTGATGATATAATTTACAACGATTCTCAAATGTAAAAAATCTTAAACTGAAGCTTTTTTAAGACATTTGGATTAAAATGAATCATATTGACTATTTTTAATAAAATACTAGTTGTTTTGACGAATCTATTAAAAGAAATAGGTAAGATATCAAGCAAAAGGCTGAAGAGAGTGGGTGGAAAAACAGAACTTTTGAATGCTCTGATGATGGTTGGGGAAGACAAGAGATTGTATGTTTAAAGAGAAGATGAAAAACAGATACGACACACATTGGAGTTCAGACTTTACAGTCTACATGTTCTCCCGAGCAGTATGAAATCACAGACGAAAATGCGGAGAGAGAGAGAGAGAGAGAGAGAGAGAGACACGGTCGAGTGCAGTAATTGAGACGATGATCTGCGGCGATGGAAGGAAAGGAATGTCAAACAACGAAGAGAGAAAAAATGGCTAAAGAACAGACAGTAAAGAAAGAAACCGGTCTCGGGACACTCTGTAATGACCCACAAACTCCATTCTCCCTCCAAAAGTTCCAGCTGCCCCAACATGCCCCCACAAGAGAGCTCGCTCTAAAGGAAGGAGATTGACCCATGCTGTCCAGTGACGGGAGCAACAACGGCTCGAAAAGATGGTTTTAACCCCCGACAAATAAGGCCGACAGCCAAGTCAACCTTTTCAGCCCGCTAGGAATTAGCACAATCTGTTTGGCTGCACAAACTTCGAGTAATTTTCTTGAGTAAGCTCAAGTTCCTGCTGGCAAGAGGGCCTCAATGACCTCATTACCCAGCAGCTGTGCCAGGGCAGGCCTAAAGGGGGCAGCACGCAATTTGAGACACACATACACATTGTGTGTGTGTGTGAGATTATCCAGGAATACATTCCTACACACAGAACAGTCCTTTCACTAGAGAGGTATTTCCAATAATAATGGCAGGGTGGAATTTTCCAAGGACATCTTAAGAAATATCTTTA